>OX940727.1:26269200-31069200 GCA_954870855.1 Scutellaria minor
TAGCATAAAACTTACATTATTAACAAAATATGTTGGAACTTACCGTTAAACACAAAGACAAGACTATAGTGAACGAATTCATAAACAAAGTTATTCAATCTAGTTATAACTTTTCAATTAATGTTATATAACCCATGATTAAGAGTTCTAATAAGCTTTTCTTGCTCAACAAGTTTACTATGATCGTTACGCTTAGAGTTACGGATTAGTCTTATGTTAAGTTAGATACACTTAGAGTTACGGATTAGTCTTATGTTGAGTTAGAAGATTAACCGAGTACAATTAACTCTTAAGAAGTTGAAAAAACGATGCTTGTTACAATGTTTTAATAATCTTTGACCCAATGTTTTACTTGTGACATAACCTTAGCACTTAGAAGTTTAGCATAAAACTTATATTATTAATAAAATATATTAGAACTTACCGCTAAATACAAAGACAAGACTATAGTGAACGAATTCATAAACAGAGTTATTCAATCGAGTTATAATTTTGTCAATTAATGTTATATAACACATGAATAAGAGTTCTAACAAGCTTTACTTGCTCAACAAGTTTACTATGATAGTTACACTTAGAGTTACGGATTAGTCTTATGTTAAGTTAGATAAACTTAGAGTTACGGATTAGTCTTATGTTGAGTTAGAAGATTAATCGAGTACAATTAACTCTTATGAAGTTGAAAAAACGATGCTTGTTACAATGTTTTAATAAGCTTTGACCCAATGTCTTACTTGTGACATAACGTTAGCACTTAGACGTTTAGCATAAAACTTACATTATTAACAAAATATGTTGGAACTTACCGTTATACACAAAGACAAGACTATAGTGAACGAATTCATAAACAAAGTTATTCAATCTAGTTATAACTTTGTCAATTAATGTTATATAACCCATGATTAAGAGTTCTAATAAGCTTTTCTTGCTCAATAAGTTTACTATGATCGTTACACTTAGAGTTACGAATTAGTCTTATGTTAAGTTAGATACACTTAGAGTTACGGATTAGTCTTATTTTGAGTTAGAAGATTAATCGAGTACAATTAACTCTTAAGAAGTTGAAAAAACGATGCTTGTTACAATGTTTTAATAAGCTTTGACCCAATGTTTTACTTGTGACATAATGTTAGCACTTAGAAGTTTAGCATAAAACTTATATTATTAACAAATATATTAGAACTTACCGCTAAACACAATGACAAGACTATAGTAAACGAATTCATAAACAGAGTTATTCAATCTAGTTATAACTTGGTCAATTAATGTTATATAACACATGATTAAGAGTTCTAATAAGCTTTTCTTGCTCAACAAGTTTACTATGATCGTTACACTTTGAGTTACGGATTGGTCTTATGTTAAGTTAGATACACTTAGAGTTACGGATTAGTGTTATGTTGAGTTAGAAGATTAATCGAGTACAATTAACTCTTAAGAAGTTGAAAAAACGATGGTTGTTACAATGTTTTAATAAGCTTTGACCCAATGTTTTACTTGTGACATAACGTTAGCACTTAGAAGTTGAGCATAAAACTTATATTATTAACAAAATATATTAGAACTTACCGCAAAACACAAAAACAAGACTATAGTTGACGAATTCATAAACAAAGTTATTCAATCTACTTATAACTTTGTCAATTAATGTTATATAACACATGATTAAGAGTTCTAATAAGCTTTTCTTGCTCAACAAGTTTACTATGATCGTTACACTTTGAGTTACGGATTAGTCTTATGTTAAGTTAGATACACTTAGAGTTACGGATTAGTCTTATGTTGAGTTAGAAGATTAATCGAGTACAATTAACTCTTAAGAAGTTGAAAAAACGATGGTTGTTACAATGTTTTAATAAGCTTTGACCCAATGTTTTACTTGTGACATAACGTTAGCACTTAGAAGTTGAGCATAAAACTTATATTATTAACAAAATATATTAGAACTTACCGCAAAACACAAAGACAAGACTATAGTTGACGAATTCATAAACAAAGTTATTCAATCTACTTATAACTTTGTCAATTAATGTTATATAACACATGATTAAGAGTTCTAATAAGCTTTTCTTGCTCAACAAGTTTACTATGATCGTTACACTTTGAGTTACGGATTAGTCTTATGTTAAGTTAGATACACTTAGAGTTACGGATTAGTCTTATGTTGAGTTAGAAGATTAATCGAGTACAATTAACTCTTAAGAAGTTGAAAAAACGATGCTTGTTACAAAGTTTTAATAAGCTTTGACCCAATGTTTTACTTGTGACATAACGTTAGCACTTAGAAGTTTAGCATAAAACTTATATTATTAACAAAATATATTAGAACTTACCGCAAAACACAAAGACAAGACTATAGTAAACGAATTCATAAACAAAGTTATTCAATCTAGTTATAACTTTGTCAATTAATGTTATATAACCCATGATTAAGAGTTCTAATAAGCTTTTCTTGCTCAACAAGTTTACTATGATCGTTACACTTAGAGTTACGAATTAGTCTTATGTTAAGTTAGATACACTTAGAGTTACGGATTAGTCTTATGTTGAGTTAGAAGATTAATCGAGTACAATTAACTCTTAAGAAGTTGAAAAAACGATGCTTGTTACAATGTTTTAATAATCTTTGACCCAATGTTTTACTTGTGACATAACCTTAGCACTTAGAAGTTTAGCATAAAACTTATATTATTAATAAAATATATTAGAACTTACCGCTAAACACAAAGACAAGACTATAGTGAACGAATTCATAAACAGAGTTATTCAATCGAGTTATAACTTTGTCAATTAATGTTATATAACACATGATTAAGAGTTCTAATAAGCTTTACTTGCTCAACAAGTTTACTATGATAGTTACACTTAGAGTTACGGATTAGTCTTATGTTAAGTTAGATAAACTTAGAGTTACGGATTAGTCTTATGTTGAGTTAGAAGATTAATCGAGTACAATTAACTCTTATGAAGTTGAAAAAACGATGCTTGTTACAATGTTTTAATAAGTTTTGACCCAATGTCTTACTTGTGACATAACGTTAGCACTTAGAAGTTTAGCATAAAACTTACATTATTAACAAAATATGTTGGAACTTACCGTTAAACACAAAGACAAGACTATAGTGAACGAATTCATAAACAAAGTTATTCAATCTAGTTATAACTTTGTCAATTAATGTTATATAACCCATGATTAAGAGTTCTAATAAGCTTTTCTTGCTCAACAAGTTTACTATGATCGTTACACTTAGAGTTACGGATTAGTCTTATGTTAAGTTAGATAAACTTAGAGTTACGGATTAGTCTTATGTTGAGTTAGAAGATTAATCGAGTACAATTAACTCTTATGAAGTTGAAAAAACGATGCTTGTTACAATGTTTTAATAAGCTTTGACCCAATGTCTTACTTGTGACATAACGTTAGCACTTAGACGTTTAGCATAAAACTTACATTATTAACAAAATATGTTGGAACTTACCGTTATACACAAAGACAAGACTATAGTGAACGAATTCATAAACAAAGTTATTCAATCTAGTTATAACTTTGTCAATTAATGTTATATAACCCATGATTAAGAGTTCTAATAAGCTTTTCTTGCTCAATAAGTTTACTATGATCGTTACACTTAGAGTTACGAATTAGTCTTATGTTAAGTTAGATACACTTAGAGTTACGGATTAGTCTTATGTTGAGTTAGAAGATTAATCGAGTACAATTAACTCTTAAGAAGTTGAAAAAACGATGGTTGTTACAATGTTTTAATAAGCTTTGACCCAATGTTTTACTTGTGACATAACGTTAGCACTTAGAAGTTGAGCATAAAACTTATATTATTAACAAAATATATTAGAACTTACCGCAAAACACAAAGACAAGACTATAGTTGACGAATTCATAAACAAAGTTATTCAATCTACTTATAACTTTGTCAATTAATGTTATATAACACATGATTAAGAGTTCTAATAAGCTTTTCTTGTTCAACAAGTTTACTATGATCGTTACACTTTGAGTTACGGATTAGTCTTATGTTAAGTTAGATACACTTAGAGTTACGGATTAGTCTTATGTTGAGTTAGAAGATTAATCGAGTACAATTAACTCTTAAGAAGTTGAAAAAACGATGCTTGTTACAAAGTTTTAATAAGCTTTGACCCAATGTTTTACTTGTGACATAACGTTAGCACTTAGAAGTTTAGCATAAAACTTATATTATTAACAAAATATATTAGAACTTACCGCAAAACACAAAGACAAGACTATAGTACACGAATTCATAAACAAAGTTATTCAATCTACTTATAACTTTGTCAATTAATGTTATATAACACATGATTAAGAGTTCTAATAAGCTTTTCTTGCTCAACAAGTTTACTATGATCGTTACACTTTGAGTTGCGGATTAGTCTTATGTTAAGTTAGATACACTTAGAGTTACGGATTAGTCTTATGTTGAGTTAGAAGATTAATCGAGTACAATTAACTCTTAAGAAGTTGAAAAAACGATGCTTGTTACAAAGTTTTAATAAGCTTTGACCCAATGTTTTACTTGTGACATAACGTTAGCACTTAGAAGTTTAGCATAAAACTTATATTATTAACAAAATATATTAGAACTTACCGCAAAACACAAAGACAAGACTATAGTAAACGAATTCATAAACAAAGTTATTCAATCTAGTTATAACTTTGTCAATTAATGTTATATAACCCATGATTAAGAGTTCTAATAAGCTTTTCTTGCTCAACAAGTTTACTATGATCGTTACACTTAGAGTTACGAATTAGTCTTATGTTAAGTTAGATACACTTAGAGTTACGGATTAGTCTTATGTTGAGTTAGAAGATTAATCGAGTACAATTAACTCTTAAGAAGTTGAAAAAACGATGCTTGTTACAATGTTTTAATAATCTTTGACCCAATGTTTTACTTGTGACATAACCTTAGCACTTAGAAGTTTAGCATAAAACTTATATTATTAATAAAATATATTAGAACTTACCGCTAAACACAAAGACAAGACTATAGTGAACGAATTCATAAACAGAGTTATTCAATCGAGTTATAACTTTGTCAATTAATGTTATATAACACATGATTAAGAGTTCTAATAAGCTTTACTTGCTCAACAAGTTTACTATGATAGTTACACTTAGAGTTACGGATTAGTCTTATGTTAAGTTAGATAAACTTAGAGTTACGGATTAGTCTTATGTTGAGTTAGAAGATTAATCGAGTACAATTAACTCTTATGAAGTTGAAAAAACGATGCTTGTTACAATGTTTTAATAAGTTTTGACCCAATGTCTTACTTGTGACATAACGTTAGCACTTAGAAGTTTAGCATAAAACTTACATTATTAACAAAATATGTTGGAACTTACCGTTAAACACAAAGACAAGACTATAGTGAACGAATTCATAAACAAAGTTATTCAATCTAGTTATAACTTTGTCAATTAATGTTATATAACCCATGATTAAGAGTTCTAATAAGCTTTTCTTGCTCAACAAGTTTACTATGATCGTTACGCTTAGAGTTACGGATTAGTCTTATGTTAAGTTAGATACACTTAGAGTTACGGATTAGTCTTATGTTGAGTTAGAAGATTAACCGAGTACAATTAACTCTTAAGAAGTTGAAAAAACGATGCTTGTTACAATGTTTTAATAATCTTTGACCCAATGTTTTACTTGTGACATAACCTTAGCACTTAGAAGTTTAGCATAAAACTTATATTATTAATAAAATATATTAGAACTTACCGCTAAATACAAAGACAAGACTATAGTGAACGAATTCATAAACAGAGTTATTCAATCGAGTTATAATTTTGTCAATTAATGTTATATAACACATGATTAAGAGTTCTAACAAGCTTTACTTGCTCAACAAGTTTACTATGATAGTTACACTTAGAGTTACGGATTAGTCTTATGTTAAGTTAGATAAACTTAGAGTTACGGATTAGTCTTATGTTGAGTTAGAAGATTAATCGAGTACAATTAACTCTTATGAAGTTGAAAAAACGATGCTTGTTACAATGTTTTAATAAGCTTTGACCCAATGTCTTACTTGTGACATAACGTTAGCACTTAGACGTTTAGCATAAAACTTACATTATTAACAAAATATGTTGGAACTTACCGTTATACACAAAGACAAGACTATAGTGAACGAATTCATAAACAAAGTTATTCAATCTAGTTATAACTTTGTCAATTAATGTTATATAACCCATGATTAAGAGTTCTAATAAGCTTTTCTTGCTCAATAAGTTTACTATGATCGTTACACTTAGAGTTACGAATTAGTCTTATGTTAAGTTAGATACACTTAGAGTTACGGATTAGTCTTATGTTGAGTTAGAAGATTAATCGAGTACAATTAACTCTTAAGAAGTTGAAAAAACGATGCTTGTTACAATGTTTTAATAAGCTTTGACCCAATGTTTTACTTGTGACATAATGTTAGCACTTAGAAGTTTAGCATAAAACTTATATTATTAACAAATATATTAGAACTTACCGCTAAACACAATGACAAGACTATAGTAAACGAATTCATAAACAGAGTTATTCAATCTAGTTATAACTTGGTCAATTAATGTTATATAACACATGATTAAGAGTTCTAATAAGCTTTTCTTGCTCAACAAGTTTACTATGATCGTTACACTTTGAGTTACGGATTGGTCTTATGTTAAGTTAGATACACTTAGAGTTACGGATTAGTGTTATGTTGAGTTAGAAGATTAATCGAGTACAATTAACTCTTAAGAAGTTGAAAAAACGATGGTTGTTACAATGTTTTAATAAGCTTTGACCCAATGTTTTACTTGTGACATAACGTTAGCACTTAGAAGTTGAGCATAAAACTTATATTATTAACAAAATATATTAGAACTTACCGCAAAACACAAAGACAAGACTATAGTTGACGAATTCATAAACAAAGTTATTCAATCTACTTATAACTTTGTCAATTAATGTTATATAACACATGATTAAGAGTTCTAATAAGCTTTTCTTGCTCAACAAGTTTACTATGATCGTTACACTTTGAGTTACGGATTAGTCTTATGTTAAGTTAGATACACTTAGAGTTACGGATTAGTCTTATGTTGAGTTAGAAGATTAATCGAGTACAATTAACTCTTAAGAAGTTGAAAAAACGATGCTTGTTACAAAGTTTTAATAAGCTTTGACCCAATGTTTTACTTGTGACATAACGTTAGCACTTAGAAGTTTAGCATAAAACTTATATTATTAACAAAATATATTAGAACTTACCGCAAAACACAAAGACAAGACTATAGTAAACGAATTCATAAACAAAGTTATTCAATCTACTTATAACTTTGTCAATTAATGTTATATAACACATGATTAAGAGTTCTAATAAGCTTTTCTTGCTCAACAAGTTTACTATGATCGTTACACTTTGAGTTACGGATTAGTCTTATGTTAAGTTAGATACACTTAGAGTTACGGATTAGTCTTATGTTGAGTTAGAAGATTAATCGAGTACAATTAACTCTTAAGAAGTTGAAAAAACGATGCTTGTTACAAAGTTTTAATAAGCTTTGACCCAATGTTTTACTTGTGACATAACGTTAGCACTTAGAAGTTTAGCATAAAACTTATATTATTAACAAAATATATTAGAACTTACCGCAAAACACAAAGACAAGACTATAGTAAACGAATTCATAAACAAAGTTATTCAATCTAGTTATAACTTTGTCAATTAATGTTATATAACCCATGATTAAGAGTTCTAATAAGCTTTTCTTGCTCAACAAGTTTACTATGATCGTTACACTTAGAGTTACGAATTAGTCTTATGTTAAGTTAGATACACTTAGAGTTACGGATTAGTCTTATGTTGAGTTAGAAGATTAATCGAGTACAATTAACTCTTAAGAAGTTGAAAAAACGATGCTTGTTACAATGTTTTAATAATCTTTGACCCAATGTTTTACTTGTGACATAACCTTAGCACTTAGAAGTTTAGCATAAAACTTATATTATTAATAAAATATATTAGAACTTACCGCTAAACACAAAGACAAGACTATAGTGAACGAATTCATAAACAGAGTTATTCAATCGAGTTATAACTTTGTCAATTAATGTTATATAACACATGATTAAGAGTTCTAATAAGCTTTACTTGCTCAACAAGTTTACTATGATAGTTACACTTAGAGTTACGGATTAGTCTTATGTTAAGTTAGATAAACTTAGAGTTACGGATTAGTCTTATGTTGAGTTAGAAGATTAATCGAGTACAATTAACTCTTATGAAGTTGAAAAAACGATGCTTGTTACAATGTTTTAATAAGTTTTGACCCAATGTCTTACTTGTGACATAACGTTAGCACTTAGAAGTTTAGCATAAAACTTACATTATTAACAAAATATGTTGGAACTTACCGTTAAACACAAAGACAAGACTATAGTGAACGAATTCATAAACAAAGTTATTCAATCTAGTTATAACTTTGTCAATTAATGTTATATAACCCATGATTAACAGTTCTAATAAGCTTTTCTTGCTCAACAAGTTTACTATGATCGTTACACTTAGAGTTACGGATTAGTCTTATGTTAAGTTAGATACACTTAGAGTTACGGATTAGTCTTATGTTGAGTTAGAAGATTAATCGAGTACAATTAACTCTTAAGAAGTTGAAAAAACGATGCTTGTTACAATGTTTTAATAAGCTTTGACCCAATGTTTTACTTGTGACATAATGTTAGCACTTAGAAGTTTAGCATAAAACTTATATTATTAACAAAATATATTAGAACTTACCGCAAAACACAAAGACAAGACTATAGTAAACGAATTCATAAACAAAGTTATTCAATCTAGTTATAACTTTGTCAATTAATGTTATATAACCCATGATTAAGAGTTCTAATAAGCTTTTCTTGCTCAACAAGTTTACTATGATCGTTACACTTAGAGTTACGAATTAGTCTTATGTTAAGTTAGATACACTTAGAGTTACGGATTAGTCTTATGTTGAGTTAGAAGATTAATCGAGTACAATTAACTCTTAAGAAGTTGAAAAAACGATGCTTGTTACAATGTTTTAATAATCTTTGACCCAATGTTTTACTTGTGACATAACCTTAGCACTTAGAAGTTTAGCATAAAACTTATATTATTAATAAAATATATTAGAACTTACCGCTAAACACAAAGACAAGACTATAGTGAACGAATTCATAAACAGAGTTATTCAATCGAGTTATAACTTTGTCAATTAATGTTATATAACACATGATTAAGAGTTCTAATAAGCTTTACTTGCTCAACAAGTTTACTATGATAGTTACACTTAGAGTTACGGATTAGTCTTATGTTAAGTTAGATAAACTTAGAGTTACGGATTAGTCTTATGTTGAGTTAGAAGATTAATCGAGTACAATTAACTCTTATGAAGTTGAAAAAACGATGCTTGTTACAATGTTTTAATAAGTTTTGACCCAATGTCTTACTTGTGACATAACGTTAGCACTTAGAAGTTTAGCATAAAACTTACATTATTAACAAAATATGTTGGAACTTACCGTTAAACACAAAGACAAGACTATAGTGAACGAATTCATAAACAAAGTTATTCAATCTAGTTATAACTTTGTCAATTAATGTTATATAACCCATGATTAAGAGTTCTAATAAGCTTTTCTTGCTCAACAAGTTTACTATGATCGTTACACTTAGAGTTACGGATTAGTCTTATGTTAAGTTAGATACACTTAGAGTTACGGATTAGTCTTATGTTGAGTTAGAAGATTAACCGAGTACAATTAACTCTTAAGAAGTTGAAAAAACGATGCTTGTTACAATGTTTTAATAATCTTTGACCCAATGTTTTACTTGTGACATAACCTTAGCACTTAGAAGTTTAGCATAAAACTTATATTATTAATAAAATATATTAGAACTTACCGCTAAATACAAAGACAAGACTATAGTGAACGAATTCATAAACAGAGTTATTCAATCGAGTTATAATTTTGTCAATTAATGTTATATAACACATGATTAAGAGTTCTAACAAGCTTTACTTGCTCAACAAGTTTACTATGATAGTTACACTTAGAGTTACGGATTAGTCTTATGTTAAGTTAGATAAACTTAGAGTTACGGATTAGTCTTATGTTGAGTTAGAAGATTAATCGAGTACAATTAACTCTTATGAAGTTGAAAAAACGATGCTTGTTACAATGTTTTAATAAGCTTTGACCCAATGTCTTACTTGTGACATAACGTTAGCACTTAGACGTTTAGCATAAAACTTACATTATTAACAAAATATGTTGGAACTTACCGTTATACACAAAGACAAGACTATAGTGAACGAATTCATAAACAAAGTTATTCAATCTAGTTATAACTTTGTCAATTAATGTTATATAACCCATGATTAAGAGTTCTAATAAGCTTTTCTTGCTCAATAAGTTTACTATGATCGTTACACTTAGAGTTACGAATTAGTCTTATGTTAAGTTAGATACACTTAGAGTTACGGATTAGTCTTATGTTGAGTTAGAAGATTAATCGAGTACAATTAACTCTTAAGAAGTTGAAAAAACGATGCTTGTTACAATGTTTTAATAAGCTTTGACCCAATGTTTTACTTGTGACATAATGTTAGCACTTAGAAGTTTAGCATAAAACTTATATTATTAACAAATATATTAGAACTTACCGCTAAACACAATGACAAGACTATAGTAAACGAATTCATAAACAGAGTTATTCAATCTAGTTATAACTTGGTCAATTAATGTTATATAACACATGATTAAGAGTTCTAATAAGCTTTTCTTGCTCAACAAGTTTACTATGATCGTTACACTTTGAGTTACGGATTGGTCTTATGTTAAGTTAGATACACTTAGAGTTACGGATTAGTGTTATGTTGAGTTAGAAGATTAATCGAGTACAATTAACTCTTAAGAAGTTGAAAAAACGATGGTTGTTACAATGTTTTAATAAGCTTTGACCCAATGTTTTACTTGTGACATAACGTTAGCACTTAGAAGTTGAGCATAAAACTTATATTATTAACAAAATATATTAGAACTTACCGCAAAACACAAAGACAAGACTATAGTTGACGAATTCATAAACAAAGTTATTCAATCTACTTATAACTTTGTCAATTAATGTTATATAACACATGATTAAGAGTTCTAATAAGCTTTTCTTGCTCAACAAGTTTACTATGATCGTTACACTTTGAGTTACGGATTAGTCTTATGTTAAGTTAGATACACTTAGAGTTACGGATTAGTCTTATGTTGAGTTAGAAGATTAATCGAGTACAATTAACTCTTAAGAAGTTGAAAAAACGATGCTTGTTACAAAGTTTTAATAAGCTTTGACCCAATGTTTTACTTGTGACATAACGTTAGCACTTAGAAGTTTAGCATAAAACTTATATTATTAACAAAATATATTAGAACTTACCGCAAAACACAAAGACAAGACTATAGTAAACGAATTCATAAACAAAGTTATTCAATCTAGTTATAACTTTGTCAATTAATGTTATATAACCCATGATTAAGAGTTCTAATAAGCTTTTCTTGCTCAACAAGTTTACTATGATCGTTACACTTAGAGTTACGAATTAGTCTTATGTTAAGTTAGATACACTTAGAGTTACGGATTAGTCTTATGTTGAGTTAGAAGATTAATCGAGTACAATTAACTCTTAAGAAGTTGAAAAAACGATGCTTGTTACAATGTTTTAATAATCTTTGACCCAATGTTTTACTTGTGACATAACCTTAGCACTTAGAAGTTTAGCATAAAACTTATATTATTAATAAAATATATTAGAACTTACCGCTAAACACAAAGACAAGACTATAGTGAACGAATTCATAAACAGAGTTATTCAATCGAGTTATAACTTTGTCAATTAATGTTATATAACACATGATTAAGAGTTCTAATAAGCTTTACTTGCTCAACAAGTTTACTATGATAGTTACACTTAGAGTTACGGATTAGTCTTATGTTAAGTTAGATAAACTTAGAGTTACGGATTAGTCTTATGTTGAGTTAGAAGATTAATCGAGTACAATTAACTCTTATGAAGTTGAAAAAACGATGCTTGTTACAATGTTTTAATAAGTTTTGACCCAATGTCTTACTTGTGACATAACGTTAGCACTTAGAAGTTTAGCATAAAACTTACATTATTAACAAAATATGTTGGAACTTACCGTTAAACACAAAGACAAGACTATAGTGAACGAATTCATAAACAAAGTTATTCAATCTAGTTATAACTTTGTCAATTAATGTTATATAACCCATGATTAAGAGTTCTAATAAGCTTTTCTTGCTCAACAAGTTTACTATGATCGTTACACTTAGAGTTACGAATTAGTCTTATGTTAAGTTAGATACACTTAGAGTTACGGATTAGTCTTATGTTGAGTTAGAAGATTAATCGAGTACAATTAACTCTTAAGAAGTTGAAAAAACGATGCTTGTTACAATGTTTTAATAATCTTTGACCCAATGTTTTACTTGTGACATAACCTTAGCACTTAGAAGTTTAGCATAAAACTTATATTATTAATAAAATATATTAGAACTTACCGCTAAACACAAAGACAAGACTATAGTGAACGAATTCATAAACAGAGTTATTCAATCGAGTTATAACTTTGTCAATTAATGTTATATAACACATGATTAAGAGTTCTAATAAGCTTTACTTGCTCAACAAGTTTACTATGATAGTTACACTTAGAGTTACGGATTAGTCTTATGTTAAGTTAGATAAACTTAGAGTTACGGATTAGTCTTATGTTGAGTTAGAAGATTAATCGAGTACAATTAACTCTTATGAAGTTGAAAAAACGATGCTTGTTACAATGTTTTAATAAGTTTTGACCCAATGTCTTACTTGTGACATAACGTTAGCACTTAGAAGTTTAGCATAAAACTTACATTATTAACAAAATATGTTGGAACTTACCGTTAAACACAAAGACAAGACTATAGTGAACGAATTCATAAACAAAGTTATTCAATCTAGTTATAACTTTGTCAATTAATGTTATATAACCCATGATTAAGAGTTCTAATAAGCTTTTCTTGCTCAACAAGTTTACTATGATCGTTACACTTAGAGTTACGGATTAGTCTTATGTTAAGTTAGATACACTTAGAGTTACGGATTAGTCTTATGTTGAGTTAGAAGATTAAGCGAGTACAATTAACTCTTATGAAGTTGAAAAAACGATGCTTGTTGCAATGTTTTAATAAGCTTTGACCCAATGTTTTACTTGTGACATAACGTTAGCACTTAGAAGTTTAGCATAAAACTTACATTATTAACAAAATATATTGGAACTTACCGCTAAACACAAAGACAAGACTATAGTTAACGAATTCATAAACAGAGTTATTCAATCTAGTTATAACTTTGTCAATTAATGTTATATAACCCATGATTAAGAGTTCTAATAAGCTTTTCTTGCTCAACAAGTTTACTATGATCGTTACACTTAGAGTTACGGATTAGTCTTATGTTAAGTTAGATACAGTTAGAGTTACGGATTAGTCTTATGTTGAGTTAGAAGATTAACCGAGTACAATTAACTCTTAAGAAGTTGAAAAAACGATGCTTGTTACAATGTTTTAATAAGCTTTGACCAAATGTTTTACTTGTGACATAACGTTTGCACTTAGAAGTTAGCATAAAACTTACATTATTAACAAAATATATTGGAACTTACCGCTAAACACAAAGACAAGACTATAGTAAACGAATTCATAAACAAAGTTATTCAATCTAGTTATAACATTGTCAATTAATGTTATATAACACAAGATTAAGAGTTCTAATTAGTTTTATTTGTTCAACAAGTTTACTATGATAGTTACACTTAGAGTTACGGATTAGTCTTATGTTAAGTTAGATACACTTAGAGTTACGGATTAGTCTTATGTTGAGTTAGAAGATTAACCGAGTACAATTAACTCTTAAGAAGTTGAAAAAACGATGCTTGTTACAATGTTTTAATAAGCTTTGACCCAATGTTTTACTTGTGACATAACGTTAGCACTTAGAAGTTTAGCATAAAACTTACATTATTAACAAAATATATTGGAACTTACCGCTAAACACAAAGACAAGACTATAGTAAACGAATTCATAAACAAAGTTATTCAATCTACTTATAACTTTGTCAATTAATGTTATATAACACATGATTAAGAGTTCTAATAAGCTTTTCTTGCTCAACAAGTTTACTATGATCGTTACACTTTGAGTTACGGATTGGTCTTATGTTAAGTTAGATACACTTAGAGTTACGGATTAGTGTTATGTTGAGTTAGAAGATTAATCGAGTACAATTAACTCTTAAGAAGTTGAAAAAACGATGGTTGTTACAATGTTTTAATAAGCTTTGACCCAATGTTTTACTTGTGACATAACGTTAGCACTTAGAAGTTTAGCATAAAACTTATATTATTAACAAAATATATTAGAACTTACCGCAAAACACAAAGACAAGACTATAGTTGACGAATTCATAAACAAAGTTATTCAATCTACTTATAACTTTGTCAATTAATGTTATATAACACATGATTAAGAGTTCTAATAAGCTTTTCTTGCTCAACAAGTTTACTATGATCGTTACACTTTGAGTTACGGATTAGTCTTATGTTAAGTTAGATACACTTAGAGTTACGGATTAGTCTTATGTTGAGTTAGAAGATTAATCGAGTACAATTAACTCTTAAGAAGTTGAAAAAACGATGCTTGTTACAAAGTTTTAATAAGCTTTGACCCAATGTTTTACTTGTGACATAACGTTAGCACTTAGAAGTTTAGCATAAAACTTACATTATTAACAAAATATATTGGAACTTACCGCTAAACACAAAGACAAGACTATAGTAAACGAATTCATAAACAAAGTTATTCAATCTAGTTATAACTTTGTCAATTAATGTTATATAACCCATGATTAAGAGTTCTAATAAGCTTTTCTTGCTCAACAAGTATACTATGATCGTTACACTTAGAGTTACGGATTAGTCTTATGTTAAGTTAGATACAGTTAGAGTTACGGATTAGTCTTATGTTGAGTTAGAAGATTAACCGAGTACAATTAACTCTTAAGAAGTTGAAAAAACGATGCTTGTTACAATGTTTTAATAAGCTTTGACCCAATGTTTTACTTGTGACATAACGTTTGCACTTAGAAGTTAGCATAAAACTTACATTATTAACAAAATATATTGGAACTTACCGCTAAACACAAAGACAAGACTATAGTAAACGAATTCATAAACAAAGTTATTCAATCTAGTTATAACATTGTCAATTAATGTTATATAACACAAGATTAAGAGTTCTAATTAGTTTTATTTGTTCAACAAGTTTACTATGATAGTTACACTTAGAGTTACGGATTAGTCTTATGTTAAGTTAGATACACTTAGAGTTACGGATTAGTCTTATGTTGAGTTAGAAGATTAACCGAGTACAATTAACTCTTAAGAATTTGAAAAAACGATGCTTGTTACAATGTTTTAATAAGCTTTGACCCAATGTTTTACTTGTGACATAACGTTAGCACTTAGAAGTTTAGCATAAAACTTACATTATTAACAAAATATATTGGAACTCACCGCTAAACACAAAGACAAGACTATAGTAAACGAATTCATAAACAAAGTTATTCAATCTACCTATAACTTTGTCAATTAATGTTATATAACACATGATTAAGAGTTCTAATAAGCTTTTCTTGCTCAACAAGTTTACTATGATCGTTACACTTTGAGTTACGGATTGGTCTTATGTTAAGTTAGATACACTTAGAGTTACGGATTAGTGTTATGTTGAGTTAGAAGATTAATCGAGTACAATTAACTCTTAAGAAGTTGAAAAAACGATGGTTGTTACAATGTTTTAATAAGCTTTGACCCAATGTTTTACTTGTGACATAACGTTAGCACTTAGAAGTTTAGCATAAAACTTATATTATTAACAAAATATATTAGAACTTACCGCAAAACACAAAGACAAGACTATAGTTGACGAATTCATAAACAAAGTTATTCAATCTACTTATAACTTTGTCAATTAATGTTATATAACACATGATTAAGAGTTCTAATAAGCTTTTCTTGCTCAACTAGTTTACTATGATCGTTACACTTTGAGTTACGGATTAGTCTTATGTTAAGTTAGATACACTTAGAGTTACGGATTAGTCTTATGTTGAGTTAGAAGATTAATCGAGTACAATTAACTCTTAAGAAGTTGAAAAAACGATGCTTGTTACAAAGTTTTAATAAGCTTTGACCCAATGTTTTACTTGTGACATAACGTTAGCACTTAGAAGTTTAGCATAAAACTTATATTATTAACAAAATATATTAGAACTTACCGCAAAACACAAAGACAAGACTATAGTAAACGAATTCATAAACAAAGTTATTCAATCTAGTTATAACTTTGTCAATTAATGTTATATAACCCATGATTAAGAGTTCTAATAAGCTTTTCTTGCTCAACAAGTTTACTATGATCGTTACACTTAGAGTTACGAATTAGTCTTATGTTAAGTTAGATACACTTAGAGTTACGGATTAGTCTTATGTTGAGTTAGAAGATTAATCGAGTACAATTAACTCTTAAGAAGTTGAAAAAACGATGCTTGTTACAATGTTTTAATAATCTTTGACCCAATGTTTTACTTGTGACATAACCTTAGCACTTAGAAGTTTAGCATAAAACTTATATTATTAATAAAATATATTAGAACTTACCGCTAAACACAAAGACAAGACTATAGTGAACGAATTCATAAACAGAGTTATTCAATCGAGTTATAACTTTGTCAATTAATGTTATATAACACATGATTAAGAGTTCTAATAAGCTTTACTTGCTCAACAAGTTTACTATGATAGTTACACTTAGAGTTACGGATTAGTCTTATGTTAAGTTAGATAAACTTAGAGTTACGGATTAGTCTTATGTTGAGTTAGAAGATTAATCGAGTACAATTAACTCTTATGAAGTTGAAAAAACGATGCTTGTTACAATGTTTTAATAAGTTTTGACCCAATGTCTTACTTGTGACATAACGTTAGCACTTAGAAGTTTAGCATAAAACTTACATTATTAACAAAATATGTTGGAACTTACCGTTAAACACAAAGACAAGACTATAGTGAACGAATTCATAAACAAAGTTATTCAATCTAGTTATAACTTTGTCAATTAATGTTATATAACCCATGATTAAGAGTTCTAATAAGCTTTTCTTGCTCAACAAGTTTACTATGATCGTTACACTTAGAGTTACGGATTAGTCTTATGCTAAGTTAGATACACTTAGAGTTACGGATTAGTCTTATGTTGAGTTAGAAGATTAATCGAGTACAATTAACTCTTAAGAAGTTGAAAAAACGATGCTTGTTACAATGTTTTAATAAGCTTTGACCCAATGTTTTACTTGTGACATAATGTTAGCACTTAGAAGTTTAGCATAAAACTTATATTATTAACAAATATATTAGAACTTACCGCTAAACACAAAGACAAGACTATAGTAAACGAATTCATAAACAGAGTTATTCAATCTAGTTATAACTTGGTCAATTAATGTTATATAACACATGATTAAGAGTTCTAATAAGCTTTTCTTGCTCAACAAGTTTACTATGATCGTTACACTTAGAGTTACGGATTAGTCTTATGTTAAGTTAGATACACTTAGAGTTACGGATTAGTCTTATGTTGAGTTAGAAGATTAAGCGAGTACAATTAACTCTTATGAAGTTGAAAAAACGATGCTTGTTACAATGTTTTAATAAGCTTTGACCCAATGTTTTACTTGTGACATAACGTTAGCACTTAGAAGTTTAGCATAAAACTTACATTATTAACAAAATATATTGGAACTTACCGCTAAACACAAAGACAAGACTATAGTTAACGAATTCATAAACAAAGTTATTCAATCTAGTTATAACTTTGTCAATTAATGTTATATAACCCATGATTAAGAGTTCTAATAAGCTTTTCTTGCTCAACAAGTTTACTATGATCGTTACACTTAGAGTTACGGATTAGTCTTATGTTAAGTTAGATACAGTTAGAGTTACGGATTAGTCTTATGTTGAGTTAGAAGATTAAGCGAGTACAATTAACTCTTAAGAAGTTGAAAAAACGATGCTTGTTACAATGTTTTAATAAGCTTTGACCCAATGTTTTACTTGTGACATAACGTTTGCACTTAGAAGTTAGCATAAAACTTACATTATTAACAAAATATATTGGAACTTACCGCTAAACACAAAGACAAGACTATAGTAAACGAATTCATAAACAAAGTTATACAATCTAGTTATAACATTGTCAATTAATGTTATATAACACATGATTAAGAGTTCTAATAAGCTTTTCTTGCTCAACAAGTTTACTATGATCGTTACACTTAGAGTTACGGATTAGTCTTATGTTAAGTTAGATACACTTAGAGTTACGGATTAGTCTTATGTTGAGTTAGAAGATTAAGCGAGTACAATTAACTCTTATGAAGTTGAAAAAACGATGCTTGTTACAATGTTTTAATAAGCTTTGACCCAATGTTTTACTTGTGACATAACGTTAGCACTTAGAAGTTTAGCATAAAACTTACATTATTAACAAAATATATTGGAACTTACCGCTAAACACAAAGACAAGACTATAGTAAACGAATTCATAAACAAAGTTATTCAATCTAGTTATAACTTTGTCAATTAATGTTATATAACACATGATTAAGAGTTCTAATAAGCTTTTCTTGCTCAACAAGTTTACTATGATCGTTACACTTTGAGTTACGGATTAGTCTTATGTTAAGTTAGATACACTTAGAGTTACGGATTAGTCTTATGTTGAGTTAGAAGATTAATCGAGTACAATTAACTCTTAAGAAGTTGAAAAAACGATGCTTGTTACAAAGTTTTAATAAGCTTTGACCCAATGTTTTACTTGTGACATAACGTTAGCACTTAGAAGTTTAGCATAAAACTTATATTATTAACAAAATATATTAGAACTTACCGCAAAACACAAAGACAAGACTATAGTAAACGAATTCATAAACAAAGTTATTCAATCTAGTTATAACTTTGTCAATTAATGTTATATAACCCATGATTAAGAGTTCTAATAAGCTTTTCTTGCTCAACAAGTTTACTATGATCGTTACACTTAGAGTTACGAATTAGTCTTATGTTAAGTTAGATACACTTAGAGTTACGGATTAGTCTTATGTTGAGTTAGAAGATTAATCGAGTACAATTAACTCTTAAGAAGTTGAAAAAACGATGCTTGTTACAATGTTTTAATAATCTTTGACCCAATGTTTTACTTGTGACATAACCTTAGCACTTAGAAGTTTAGCATAAAACTTATATTATTAATAAAATATATTAGAACTTACCGCTAAACACAAAGACAAGACTATAGTGAACGAATTCATAAACAGAGTTATTCAATCGAGTTATAACTTTGTCAATTAATGTTATATAACACATGATTAAGAGTTCTAATAAGCTTTACTTGCTCAACAAGTTTACTATGATAGTTACACTTAGAGTTACGGATTAGTCTTATGTTAAGTTAGATAAACTTAGATTTACGGATTAGTCTTATGTTGAGTTAGAAGATTAATCGAGTACAATTAACTCTTATGAAGTTGAAAAAATGATGCTTGTTACAATGTTTTAATAAGTTTTGACCCAATGTCTTACTTGTGACATAACGTTAGCACTTAGAAGTTTAGCATAAAACTTACATTATTAACAAAATATGTTGGAACTTACCGTTAAACACAAAGACAAGACTATAGTGAACGAATTCATAAACAAAGTTATTCAATCTAGTTATAACTTTGTCAATTAATGTTATATAACCCATGATTAAGAGTTCTAATAAGCTTTTCTTGCTCAACAAGTTTACTATGATCGTTACACTTAGAGTTACGGATTAGTCTTATGTTAAGTTAGATACACTTAGAGTTACGGATTAGTCTTATGTTGAGTTAGAAGATTAATCGAGTACAATTAACTCTTAAGAAGTTGAAAAAACGATGCTTGTTACAATGTTTTAATAAGCTTTGACCCAATGTTTTACTTGTGACATAATGTTAGCACTTAGAAGTTTAGCATAAAACTTATATTATTAACAAATATATTCGAACTTACCGCTAAACACAAAGACAAGACTATAGTAAACGAATTCATAAACAGAGTTATTCAATCTAGTTATAACTTGGTCAATTAATGTTATATAACACATGATTAAGAGTTCTAATAAGCTTTTCTTGCTCAACAAGTTTACTATGATCGTTACACTTAGAGTTACGGATTAGTCTTATGTTAAGTTAGATACACTTAGAGTTACGGATTAGTCTTATGTTGAGTTAGAAGATTAAGCGAGTACAATTAACTCTTAAGAAGTTGAAAAAACGATGCTTGTTACAAAGTTTTAATAAGCTTTGACCCAATGTTTTACTTGTGACATAACGTTAGCACTTAGAAGTTTAGCATAAAACTTATATTATTAACAAAATATATTAGAACTTACCGCAAAACACAAAGACAAGACTATAGTAAACGAATTCATAAACAAAGTTATTCAATCTAGTTATAACTTTGTCAATTAATGTTATATAACCCATGATTAAGAGTTCTAATAAGCTTTTCTTGCTCAACAAGTTTACTATGATCGTTACACTTAGAGTTACGAATTAGTCTTATGTTAAGTTAGATACACTTAGAGTTACGGATTAGTCTTATGTTGAGTTAGAAGATTAATCGAGTACAATTAACTCTTAAGAAGTTGAAAAAACGATGCTTGTTACAATGTTTTAATAATCTTTGACCCAATGTTTTACTTGTGACATAACCTTAGCACTTAGAAGTTTAGCATAAAACTTATATTATTAATAAAATATATTAGAACTTACCGCTAAACACAAAGACAAGACTATAGTGAACGAATTCATAAACAGAGTTATTCAATCGAGTTATAACTTTGTCAATTAATGTTATATAACACATGATTAAGAGTTCTAATAAGCTTTACTTGCTCAACAAGTTTACTATGATAGTTACACTTAGAGTTACGGATTAGTCTTATGTTAAGTTAGATAAACTTAGATTTACGGATTAGTCTTATGTTGAGTTAGAAGATTAATCGAGTACAATTAACTCTTATGAAGTTGAAAAAACGATGCTTGTTACAATGTTTTAATAAGTTTTGACCCAATGTCTTACTTGTGACATAACGTTAGCACTTAGAAGTTTAGCATAAAACTTACATTATTAACAAAATATGTTGGAACTTACCGTTAAACACAAAGACAAGACTATAGTGAACGAATTCATAAACAAAGTTATTCAATCTAGTTATAACTTTGTCAATTAATGTTATATAACCCATGATTAAGAGTTCTAATAAGCTTTTCTTGCTCAACAAGTTTACTATGATCGTTACACTTAGAGTTACGGATTAGTCTTATGTTAAGTTAGATACACTTAGAGTTACGGATTAGTCTTATGTTGAGTTAGAAGATTAATCGAGTACAATTAACTCTTAAGAAGTTGAAAAAACGATGCTTGTTACAATGTTTTAATAAGCTTTGACCCAATGTTTTACTTGTGACATAATGTTAGCACTTAGAAGTTTAGCATAAAACTTATATTATTAACAAATATATTCGAACTTACCGCTAAACACAAAGACAAGACTATAGTAAACGAATTCATAAACAGAGTTATTCAATCTAGTTATAACTTGGTCAATTAATGTTATATAACACATGATTAAGAGTTCTAATAAGCTTTTCTTGCTCAACAAGTTTACTATGATCGTTACACTTAGAGTTACGGATTAGTCTTATGTTAAGTTAGATACACTTAGAGTTACGGATTAGTCTTATGTTGAGTTAGAAGATTAAGCGAGTACAATTAACTCTTATGAAGTTGAAAAAACGATGCTTGTTACAATGTTTTAATAAGCTTTGACCCAATGTTTTACTTGTGACATAACGTTAGCACTTAGAAGTTTAGCATAAAACTTACATTATTAACAAAATATATTGGAACTTACCGCTAAACACAAAGACAAGACTATAGTAAACGAATTCATAAACAAAGTTATTCAATCTACTTATAACTTTGTCAATTAATGTTATATAACACATGATTAAGAGTTCTAATAAGCTTTTCTTGCTCAACAAGTTTACTATGATCGTTACACTTTGAGTTACGGATTGGTCTTATGTTAAGTTAGATACACTTAGAGTTACGGATTAGTGTTATGTTGAGTTAGAAGATTAATCGAGTACAATTAACTCTTAAGAAGTTGAAAAAACGATGGTTGTTACAATGTTTTAATAAGCTTTGACCCAATGTTTTACTTGTGACATAACGTTAGCACTTAGAAGTTTAGCATAAAACTTATATTATTAACAAAATATGTTGGAACTTACCGCAAAACACAAAGACAAGACTATAGTTGACGAATTCATAAACAAGATTATTCAATCTACTTATAACTTTGTCAATTAATGTTATATAACACATGATTAAGAGTTCTAATAAGCTTTTCTTGCTCAACAAGTTTACTATGATCGTTACACTTTGAGTTACGGATTAGTCTTATGTTAAGTTAGATACACTTAGAGTTACGGATTAGTCTTATGTTGAGTTAGAAGATTAATCGAGTACAATTAACTCTTAAGAAGTTGAAAAAACGATGCTTGTTACAAAGTTTTAATAAGCTTTAACCCAATGTTTTACTTGTGACATAACGTTAGCACTTAGAAGTTAAGCATAAAACTTATATTATTAATAAAATATATTAGAACTTACCGGAAAACACAATGACAAGACTATAGTAAACGAATTCATAAACAAAGTTATTCAATCTAGTTATAACTTTGTCAATTAATGTTATATAACCCATGATTAAGAGTTCTAATAAGCTTTTCTTGCTCAACAAGTTTACTATGATCGTTACACTTAGAGTTACGAATTAGTCTTATGTTAAGTTAGATACACTTAGAGTTACGGATTAGTCTAATGTTGAGTTAGAAGATTAATCGAGTACAATTAACTCTTAAGAAGTTGAAAAAACGATGCTTGTTACAATGTTTTAATAATCTTTGACCCAATGTTTTACTTGTGACATAACCTTAGCACTTAGAAGTTTAGCATAAAACTTATATTATTAATAAAATATATTAGAACTTACCGCTAAACACAAAGACAAGACTATAGTGAACGAATTCATAAACAGAGTTATTCAATCGAGTTATAACTTTGTCAATTAATGTTATATAACACATGATTAAGAGTTCTAATAAGCTTTACTTGCTCAACAAGTTTACTATGATAGTTACACTTAGAGTTACGGATTAGTCTTATGTTAAGTTAGATAAACTTAGAGTTACGGATTAGTCTTATGTTGAGTTAGAAGATTAATCGAGTACAATTAACTCTTATGAAGTTGAAAAAACGATGCTTGTTACAATGTTTTAATAAGTTTTGACCCAATGTCTTACTTGTGACATAACGTTAGCACTTAGAAGTTTAGCATAAAACTTACATTATTAACAAAATATGTTGGAACTTACCGTTAAACACAAAGACAAGACTATAGTGAACGAATTCATAAACAAAGTTATTCAATCTAGTTATAACTTTGTCAATTAATGTTATATAACCCATGATTAAGAGTTCTAATAAGCTTTTCTTGCTCAACAAGTTTACTATGATCGTTACACTTAGAGTTACGGATTAGTCTTATGTTAAGTTAGATACACTTAGAGTTACGGATTAGTCTTATGTTGAGTTAGAAGATTAATCGAGTACAATTAACTCTTAAGAAGTTGAAAAAACGATGCTTGTTACAATGTTTTAATAAGCTTTGACCCAATGTTTTACTTGTGACATAATGTTAGCACTTAGAAGTTTAGCATAAAACTTATATTATTAACAAATATATTAGAACTTACCGCTAAACACAAAGACAAGACTATAGTAAACGAATTCATAAACAGAGTTATTCAATCTAGTTATAACTTGGTCAATTAATGTTATATAACACATGATTAAGAGTTCTAATAAGCTTTTCTTGCTCAACAAGTTTACTATGATCGTTACACTTAGAGTTACGGATTAGTCTTATGTTAAGTTAGATAAACTTAGAGTTACGGATTAGTCTTATGTTGAGTTAGAAGATTAAGCGAGTACAATTAACTCTTATGAAGTTGAAAAAACGATGCTTGTTACAATGTTTTAATAAGCTTTGACCCAATGTTTTACTTGTGACATAACGTTAGCACTTAGAAGTTTAGCATAAAACTTACATTATTAACAAAATATATTGGAACTTACCGCTAAACACAAAGACAAGACTATAGTTAACGAATTCATAAACAAAGTTATTCAATCTAGTTATAACTTTGTCAATTAATGTTATATAACCCATGATTAAGAGTTCTAATAAGCTTTTCTTGCTCAACAAGTTTACTATGATCGTTACACTTAGAGTTACGGATTAGTCTTATGTTAAGTTAGATACAGTTAGAGTTACGGATTAGTCTTATGTTGAGTTAGAAGATTAACCGAGTACAATTAACTCTTAAGAAGTTGAAAAAACGATGCTTGTTACAATGTTTTAATAAGCTTTGACCCAATGTTTTACTTGTGACATAACGTTTGCACTTAGAAGTTAGCATAAAACTTACATTATTAACAAAATATATTGGAACTTACCGCTAAACACAAAGACAAGACTATAGTAAACGAATTCATAAACAAAGTTATTCAATCTAGTTATAACATTGTCAATTAATGTTATATAACACAAGATTAAGAGTTCTAATTAGTTTTATTTGTTCAACAAGTTTACTATGATAGTTACACTTAGAGTTACGGATTAGTCTTATGTTAAGTTAGATACACTTAGAGTTACGGATTAGTCTTATGTTGAGTTAGAAGATTAACCGAGTACAATTAACTCTTAAGAAGTTGAAAAAACGATGCTTGTTACAATGTTTTAATAAGCTTTGACCCAATGTTTTACTTGTGACATAACGTTAGCACTTAGAAGTTTAGCATAAAACTTACATTATTAACAAAATATATTGGAACTTACCGCTAAACACAAAGACAAGACTATAGTAAACGAATTCATAAACAAAGTTATTCAATCTACTTATAACTTTGTCAATTAATGTTATATAACACATGATTAAGAGTTCTAATAAGCTTTTCTTGCTCAACAAGTTTACTATGATCGTTACACTTTGAGTTACGGATTGGTCTTATGTTAAGTTAGATACACTTAGAGTTACGGATTAGTGTTATGTTGAGTTAGAAGATTAATCGAGTACAATTAACTCTTAAGAAGTTGAAAAAACGATGGTTGTTACAATGTTTTAATAAGCTTTGACCCAATGTTTTACTTGTGACATAACGTTAGCACTTAGAAGTTTAGCATAAAACTTATATTATTAACAAAATATATTAGAACTTACCGCAAAACACAAAGACAAGACTATAGTTGACGAATTCATAAACAAAGTTATTCAATCTACTTATAACTTTGTCAATTAATGTTATATAACACATGATTAAGAGTTCTAATAAGCTTTTCTTGCTCAACAAGTTTACTATGATCGTTACACTTTGAGTTACGGATTAGTCTTATGTTAAGTTAGATACACTTAGAGTTACGGATTAGTCTTATGTTGAGTTAGAAGATTAATCGAGTACAATTAACTCTTAAGAAGTTGAAAAAACGATGCTTGTTACAATGTTTTAATAAGCTTTGACCCAATGTTTTACTTGTGACATAATGTTAGCACTTAGAAGTTTAGCATAAAACTTATATTATTAACAAATATATTAGAACTTACCGCTAAACACAAAGACAAGACTATAGTAAACGAATTCATAAACAGAGTTATTCAATCTAGTTATAACTTGGTCAATTAATGTTATATAACACATGATTAAGAGTTCTAATAAGCTTTTCTTGCTCAACAAGTTTACTATGATCGTTACACTTAGAGTTACGGATTAGTCTTATGTTAAGTTAGATACACTTAGAGTTACGGATTAGTCTTATGTTGAGTTAGAAGATTAAGCGAGTACAATTAACTCTTATGAAGTTGAAAAAACGATGCTTGTTGCAATGTTTTAATAAGCTTTGACCCAATGTTTTACTTGTGACATAACGTTAGCACTTAGAAGTTTAGCATAAAACTTACATTATTAACAAAATATATTGGAACTTACCGCTAAACACAAAGACAAGACTATAGTAAACGAATTCATAAACAAAGTTATTCAATCTAGTTATAACTTTGTCAATTAATGTTATATAACCCATGATTAAGAGTTCTAATAAGCTTTTCTTGCTCAACAAGTATACTATGATCGTTACACTTAGAGTTACGGATTAGTCTTATGTTAAGTTAGATACAGTTAGAGTTACGGATTAGTCTTATGTTGAGTTAGAAGATTAACCGAGTACAATTAACTCTTAAGAAGTTGAAAAAACGATGCTTGTTACAATGTTTTAATAAGCTTTGACCCAATGTTTTACTTGTGACATAACGTTTGCACTTAGAAGTTAGCATAAAACTTACATTATTAACAAAATATATTGGAACTTACCGCTAAACACAAAGACAAGACTATAGTAAACGAATTCATAAACAAAGTTATTCAATCTAGTTATAACATTGTCAATTAATGTTATATAACACAAGATTAAGAGTTCTAATTAGTTTTATTTGTTCAACAAGTTTACTATGATAGTTACACTTAGAGTTACGGATTAGTCTTATGTTAAGTTAAATACACTTAGAGTTACGGATTAGTCTTATGTTGAGTTAGAAGATTAACCGAGTACAATTAACTCTTAAGAAGTTGAAAAAACGATGCTTGTTACAATGTTTTAATAAGCTTTGACCCAATGTTTTACTTGTGACATAACGTTAGCACTTAGAAGTTTAGCATAAAACTTACATTATTAACAAAATATATTGGAACTTACCGCTAAACACAAAGACAAGACTATAGTAAACGAATTCATAAACAAAGTTATTCAATCTACTTATAACTTTGTCAATTAATGTTATATAACACATGATTAAGAGTTCTAATAAGCTTTTCTTGCTCAACAAGTTTACTATGATCGTTACACTTTGAGTTACGGATTGGTCTTATGTTAAGTTAGATACACTTAGAGTTACGGATTAGTGTTATGTTGAGTTAGAAGATTAATCGAGTACAATTAACTCTTAAGAAGTTGAAAAAACGATGGTTGTTACAATGTTTTAATAAGCTTTGACCCAATGTTTTACTTGTGACATAACGTTAGCACTTAGAAGTTTAGCATAAAACTTATATTATTAACAAAATATATTAGAACTTACCGCAAAACACAAAGACAAGACTATAGTTGACGAATTCATAAACAAAGTTATTCAATCTACTTATAACTTTGTCAATTAATGTTATATAACACATGATTAAGAGTTCTAATAAGCTTTTCTTGCTCAACAAGTTTACTATGATCGTTACACTTTGAGTTACGGATTAGTCATATGTTAAGTTAGATACACTTAGAGTTACGGATTAGTCTTATGTTGAGTTAGAAGATTAACCGAGTACAATTAACTCTTAAGAAGTTGAAAAAACGATGCTTGTTACAATGTTTTAATAAGCTTTGACCCAATGTTTTACTTGTGACATAACGTTAGCACTTAGAAGTTTAGCATAAAACTTACATTATTAACAAAATATATTGGAACTTACCGCTAAACACAAAGACAAGACTATAGTAAACGAATTCATAAACAAAGTTATTCAATCTACTTATAACTTTGTCAATTAATGTTATATAACACATGATTAAGAGTTCTAATAAGCTTTTCTTGCTCAACAAGTTTACTATGATCGTTACACTTTGAGTTACGGATTGGTCTTATGTTAAGTTAGATACACTTAGAGTTACGGATTAGTGTTATGTTGAGTTAGAAGATTAATCGAGTACAATTAACTCTTAAGAAGTTGAAAAAACGATGGTTGTTACAATGTTTTAATAAGCTTTGACCCAATGTTTTACTTGTGACATAACGTTAGCACTTAGAAGTTTAGCATAAAACTTATATTATTAACAAAATATATTAGAACTTACCGCAAAACACAAAGACAAGACTATAGTTGACGAATTCATAAACAAAGTTATTCAATCTACTTATAACTTTGTCAATTAATGTTATATAACACATGATTAAGAGTTCTAATAAGCTTTTCTTGCTCAACAAGTTTACTATGATCGTTACACTTTGAGTTACGGATTAGTCTTATGTTAAGTTAGATACACTTAGAGTTACGGATTAGTCTTATGTTGAGTTAGAAGATTAATCGAGTACAATTAACTCTTAAGAAGTTGAAAAAACGATGCTTGTTACAATGTTTTAATAAGCTTTGACCCAATGTTTTACTTGTGACATAATGTTAGCACTTAGAAGTTTAGCATAAAACTTATATTATTAACAAATATATTAGAACTTACCGCTAAACACAAAGACAAGACTATAGTAAACGAATTCATAAACAGAGTTATTCAATCTAGTTATAACTTGGTCAATTAATGTTATATAACACATGATTAAGAGTTCTAATAAGCTTTTCTTGCTCAACAAGTTTACTATGATCGTTACACTTAGAGTTACGGATTAGTCTTATGTTAAGTTAGATACACTTAGAGTTACGGATTAGTCTTATGTTGAGTTAGAAGATTAAGCGAGTACAATTAACTCTTATGAAGTTGAAAAAACGATGCTTGTTGCAATGTTTTAATAAGCTTTGACCCAATGTTTTACTTGTGACATAACGTTAGCACTTAGAAGTTTAGCATAAAACTTACATTATTAACAAAATATATTGGAACTTACCGCTAAACACAAAGACAAGACTATAGTAAACGAATTCATAAACAAAGTTATTCAATCTAGTTATAACTTTGTCAATTAATGTTATATAACCCATGATTAAGAGTTCTAATAAGCTTTTCTTGCTCAACAAGTATACTATGATCGTTACACTTAGAGTTACGGATTAGTCTTATGTTAAGTTAGATACAGTTAGAGTTACGGATTAGTCTTATGTTGAGTTAGAAGATTAACCGAGTACAATTAACTCTTAAGAAGTTGAAAAAACGATGCTTGTTACAATGTTTTAATAAGCTTTGACCCAATGTTTTACTTGTGACATAACGTTTGCACTTAGAAGTTAGCATAAAACTTACATTATTAACAAAATATATTGGAACTTACCGCTAAACACAAAGACAAGACTATAGTAAACGAATTCATAAACAAAGTTATTCAATCTAGTTATAACATTGTCAATTAATGTTATATAACACAAGATTAAGAGTTCTAATTAGTTTTATTTGTTCAACAAGTTTACTATGATAGTTACACTTAGAGTTACGGATTAGTCTTATGTTAAGTTAGATACACTTAGAGTTACGGATTAGTCTTATGTTGAGTTAGAAGATTAACCGAGTACAATTAACTCTTAAGAAGTTGAAAAAACGATGCTTGTTACAATGTTTTAATAAGCTTTGACCCAATGTTTTACTTGTGACATAACGTTAGCACTTAGAAGTTTAGCATAAAACTTACATTATTAACAAAATATATTGGAACTTACCGCTAAACACAAAGACAAGACTATAGTAAACGAATTCATAAACAAAGTTATTCAATCTACTTATAACTTTGTCAATTAATGTTATATAACACATGATTAAGAGTTCTAATAAGCTTTTCTTGCTCAACAAGTTTACTATGATCGTTACACTTTGAGTTACGGATTGGTCTTATGTTAAGTTAGATACACTTAGAGTTACGGATTAGTGTTATGTTGAGTTAGAAGATTAATCGAGTACAATTAACTCTTAAGAAGTTGAAAAAACGATGGTTGTTACAATGTTTTAATAAGCTTTGACCCAATGTTTTACTTGTGACATAACGTTAGCACTTAGAAGTTTAGCATAAAACTTATATTATTAACAAAATATATTAGAACTTACCGCAAAACACAAAGACAAGACTATAGTTGACGAATTCATAAACAAAGTTATTCAATCTACTTATAACTTTGTCAATTAATGTTATATAACACATGATTAAGAGTTCTAATAAGCTTTTCTTGCTCAACAAGTTTACTATGATCGTTACACTTTGAGTTACGGATTAGTCATATGTTAAGTTAGATACACTTAGAGTTACGGATTAGTCTTATGTTGAGTTAGAAGATTAACCGAGTACAATTAACTCTTAAGAAGTTGAAAAAACGATGCTTGTTACAATGTTTTAATAAGCTTTGACCCAATGTTTTACTTGTGACATAACGTTAGCACTTAGAAGTTTAGCATAAAACTTACATTATTAACAAAATATATTGGAACTTACCGCTAAACACAAAGACAAGACTATAGTAAACGAATTCATAAACAAAGTTATTCAATCTACTTATAACTTTGTCAATTAATGTTATATAACACATGATTAAGAGTTCTAATAAGCTTTTCTTGCTCAACAAGTTTACTATGATCGTTACACTTTGAGTTACGGATTGGTCTTATGTTAAGTTAGATACACTTAGAGTTACGGATTAGTGTTATGTTGAGTTAGAAGATTAATCGAGTACAATTAACTCTTAAGAAGTTGAAAAAACGATGGTTGTTACAATGTTTTAATAAGCTTTGACCCAATGTTTTACTTGTGACATAACGTTAGCACTTAGAAGTTTAGCATAAAACTTATATTATTAACAAAATATATTAGAACTTACCGCAAAACACAAAGACAAGACTATAGTTGACGAATTCATAAACAAAGTTATTCAATCTACTTATAACTTTGTCAATTAATGTTATATAACACATGATTAAGAGTTCTAATAAGCTTTTCTTGCTCAACAAGTTTACTATGATCGTTACACTTTGAGTTACGGATTAGTCTTATGTTAAGTTAGATACACTTAGAGTTACGGATTAGTCTTATGTTGAGTTAGAAGATTAATCGAGTACAATTAACTCTTAAGAAGTTGAAAAAACGATGCTTGTTACAATGTTTTAATAAGCTTTGACCCAATGTTTTACTTGTGACATAATGTTAGCACTTAGAAGTTTAGCATAAAACTTATATTATTAACAAATATATTAGAACTTACCGCTAAACACAAAGACAAGACTATAGTAAACGAATTCATAAACAGAGTTATTCAATCTAGTTATAACTTGGTCAATTAATGTTATATAACACATGATTAAGAGTTCTAATAAGCTTTTCTTGCTCAACAAGTTTACTATGATCGTTACACTTAGAGTTACGGATTAGTCTTATGTTAAGTTAGATACACTTAGAGTTACGGATTAGTCTTATGTTGAGTTAGAAGATTAAGCGAGTACAATTAACTCTTATGAAGTTGAAAAAACGATGCTTGTTGCAATGTTTTAATAAGCTTTGACCCAATGTTTTACTTGTGACATAACGTTAGCACTTAGAAGTTTAGCATAAAACTTACATTATTAACAAAATATATTGGAACTTACCGCTAAACACAAAGACAAGACTATAGTAAACGAATTCATAAACAAAGTTATTCAATCTAGTTATAACTTTGTCAATTAATGTTATATAACCCATGATTAAGAGTTCTAATAAGCTTTTCTTGCTCAACAAGTATACTATGATCGTTACACTTAGAGTTACGGATTAGTCTTATGTTAAGTTAGATACAGTTAGAGTTACGGATTAGTCTTATGTTGAGTTAGAAGATTAACCGAGTACAATTAACTCTTAAGAAGTTGAAAAAACGATGCTTGTTACAATGTTTTAATAAGCTTTGACCCAATGTTTTACTTGTGACATAACGTTTGCACTTAGAAGTTAGCATAAAACTTACATTATTAACAAAATATATTGGAACTTACCGCTAAACACAAAGACAAGACTATAGTAAACGAATTCATAAACAAAGTTATTCAATCTAGTTATAACATTGTCAATTAATGTTATATAACACAAGATTAAGAGTTCTAATTAGTTTTATTTGTTCAACAAGTTTACTATGATAGTTACACTTAGAGTTACGGATTAGTCTTATGTTAAGTTAGATACACTTAGAGTTACGGATTAGTCTTATGTTGAGTTAGAAGATTAACCGAGTACAATTAACTCTTAAGAAGTTGAAAAAACGATGCTTGTTACAATGTTTTAATAAGCTTTGACCCAATGTTTTACTTGTGACATAACGTTAGCACTTAGAAGTTTAGCATAAAACTTACATTATTAACAAAATATATTGGAACTTACCGCTAAACACAAAGACAAGACTATAGTAAACGAATTCATAAACAAAGTTATTCAATCTACTTATAACTTTGTCAATTAATGTTATATAACACATGATTAAGAGTTCTAATAAGCTTTTCTTGCTCAACAAGTTTACTATGATCGTTACACTTTGAGTTACGGATTGGTCTTATGTTAAGTTAGATACACTTAGAGTTACGGATTAGTGTTATGTTGAGTTAGAAGATTAATCGAGTACAATTAACTCTTAAGAAGTTGAAAAAACGATGGTTGTTACAATGTTTTAATAAGCTTTGACCCAATGTTTTACTTGTGACATAACGTTAGCACTTAGAAGTTTAGCATAAAACTTATATTATTAACAAAATATATTAGAACTTACCGCAAAACACAAAGACAAGACTATAGTTGACGAATTCATAAACAAAGTTATTCAATCTAGTTATAACTTTGTCAATTAATGTTATATAACACATGATTAAGAGTTCTAATAAGCTTTTCTTGCTCAACAAGTTTACTATGATCGTTACACTTTGAGTTACGGATTAGTCATATGTTAAGTTAGATACACTTAGAGTTACGGATTAGTCTTATGTTGAGTTAGAAGATTAATCGAGTACAATTAACTCTTAAGAAGTTGAAAAAACGATGCTTGTTACAAAGTTTTAATAAGCTTTGACCCAATGTTTTACTTGTGACATAACGTTAGCACTTAGAAGTTTAGCATAAAACTTATATTATTAACAAAATATATTAGAACTTACCGCAAAACACAGAGACAAGACTATAGTAAACGAATTCATAAACAAAGTTATTCAATCTAGTTATAACTTTGTCAATTAATGTTATATAACCCATGATTAAGAGTTCTAATAAGCTTTTCTTGCTCAACAAGTTTACTATGATCGTTACACTTAGAGTTACGAATTAGTCTTATGTTAAGTTAGATACACTTAGAGTTACGGATTAGTCTTATGTTGAGTTAGAAGATTAATTGAGTACAATTAACTCTTAAGAAGTTGAAAAAACGATGCTTGTTACAATGTTTTAATAATCTTTGACCCAATGTTTTACTTGTGACATAACCTTAGCACTTAGAAGTTTAGCATAAAACTTATATTATTAATAAAATATATTAGAACTTACCGCTAAACACAAAGACAAGACTATAGTGAACGAATTCATAAACAGAGTTATTCAATCGAGTTATAACTTTGTCAATTAATGTTATATAACACATGATTAAGAGTTCTAATAAGCTTTACTTGCTCAACAAGTTTACTATGATCGTTACACTTTGAGTTACGGATTAGTCTTATGTTAAGTTAGATAAACTTAGAGTTACGGATTAGTCTTATGTTGAGTTAGAAGATTAATCGAGTACAATTAACTCTTATGAAGTTGAAAAAACGATGCTTGTTACAATGTTTTAATAAGTTTTGACCCAATGTCTTACTTGTGACATAACGTTAGCACTCAGAAGTTTAGCATAAAACTTACATTATTAACAAAATATGTTGGAACTTACCGTTAAACACAAAGACAAGACTATAGTGAACGAATTCATAAACAAAGTTATTCAATCTAGTTATAACTTTGTCAATTAATGTTATATAACCCATGATTAAGAGTTCTAATAAGCTTTTCTTGCTCAACAAGTTTACTATGATCGTTACACTTAGAGTTACGGATTAGTCTTATGTTAAGTTAGATACACTTAGAGTTACGGATTAGTCTTATGTTGAGTTAGAAGATTAATCGAGTACAATTAACTCTTAAGAAGTTGAAAAAACGATGCTTGTTACAATGTTTTAATAAGCTTTGACCCAATGTTTTACTTGTGACATAATGTTAGCACTTAGAAGTTTAGCATAAAACTTATATTATTAACAAATATATTAGAACTTACCGCTAAACACAAAGACAAGACTATAGTAAACGAATTCATAAACAGAGTTATTCAATCTAGTTATAACTTGGTCAATTAATGTTATATAACACATGATTAAGAGTTCTAATAAGCTTTTCTTGCTCAACAAGTTTACTATGATCGTTACACTTAGAGTTACGGATTAGTCTTATGTTAAGTTAGATACACTTAGAGTTACGGATTAGTCTTATGTTGAGTTAGAAGATTAAGCGAGTACAATTAACTCTTATGAAGTTGAAAAAACGATGCTTGTTACAATGTTTTAATAAGCTTTGACCCAATGTTTTACTTGTGACATAACGTTAGCACTTAGAAGTTTAGCATAAAACTTACATTATTAACAAAATATATTGGAACTTACCGCTAAACACAAAGACAAGACTATAGTAAACGAATTCATAAACAAAGTTATTCAATCTAGTTATAACTTTGTCAATTAATGTTATATAACCCATGATTAAGAGTTCTAATAAGCTTTTCTTGCTCAACAAGTATACTATGATCGTTACACTTAGAGTTACGGATTAGTCTTATGTTAAGTTAGATACAGTTAGAGTTACGGATTAGTCTTATGTTGAGTTAGAAGATTAACCGAGTACAATTAACTCTTAAGAAGTTGAAAAAACGATGCTTGTTACAATGTTTTAATAAGCTTTGACCCAATGTTTTACTTGTGACATAACGTTTGCACTTAGAAGTTAGCATAAAACTTACATTATTAACAAAATATATTGGAACTTACCGCTAAACACAAAGACAAGACTATAGTAAACGAATTCATAAACAAAGTTATTCAATCTAGTTATAACATTGTCAATTAATGTTATATAACACAAGATTAAGAGTTCTAATTAGTTTTATTTGTTCAACAAGTTTACTATGATAGTTACACTTAGAGTTACGGATTAGTCTTATGTTAAGTTAGATACACTTAGAGTTACGGATTAGTCTTATGTTGAGTTAGAAGATTAACCGAGTACAATTAACTCTTAAGAATTTGAAAAAACGATGCTTGTTACAATGTTTTAATAAGCTTTGACCCAATGTTTTACTTGTGACATAACGTTAGCACTTAGAAGTTTAGCATAAAACTTACATTATTAACAAAATATATTGGAACTTACCGCTAAACACAAAGACAAGACTATAGTAAACGAATTCATAAACAAAGTTATTCAATCTACTTATAACTTTGTCAATTAATGTTATATAACACATGATTAAGAGTTCTAATAAGCTTTTCTTGCTCAACAAGTTTACTATGATCGTTACACTTTGAGTTACGGATTGGTCTTATGTTAAGTTAGATACACTTAGAGTTACGGATTAGTGTTATGTTGAGTTAGAAGATTAATCGAGTACAATTAACTCTTAAGAAGTTGAAAAAACGATGGTTGTTACAATGTTTTAATAAGCTTTGACCCAATGTTTTACTTGTGACATAACGTTAGCACTTAGAAGTTTAGCATAAAACTTATATTATTAACAAAATATATTAGAACTTACCGCAAAACACAAAGACAAGACTATAGTTGACGAATTCATAAACAAAGTTATTCAATCTACTTATAACTTTGTCAATTAATGTTATATAACACATGATTAAGAGTTCTAATAAGCTTTTCTTGCTCAACAAGTTTACTATGATCGTTACACTTTGAGTTACGGATTAGTCTTATGTTAAGTTAGATACACTTAGAGTTACGGATTAGTCTTATGTTGAGTTAGAAGATTAATCGAGTACAATTAACTCTTAAGAAGTTGAAAAAACGATGCTTGTTACAAAGTTTTAATAAGCTTTGACCCAATGTTTTACTTGTGACATAACGTTAGCACTTAGAAGTTTAGCATAAAACTTATATTATTAACAAAATATATTAGAACTTACCGCAAAACACAGAGACAAGACTATAGTAAACGAATTCATAAACAAAGTTATTCAATCTAGTTATAACTTTGTCAATTAATGTTATATAACCCATGATTAAGAGTTCTAATAAGCTTTTCTTGCTCAACAAGTTTACTATGATCGTTACACTTAGAGTTACGAATTAGTCTTATGTTAAGTTAGATACACTTAGAGTTACGGATTAGTCTTATGTTGAGTTAGAAGATTAATTGAGTACAATTAACTCTTAAGAAGTTGAAAAAACGATGCTTGTTACAATGTTTTAATAATCTTTGACCCAATGTTTTACTTGTGACATAACCTTAGCACTTAGAAGTTTAGCATAAAACTTATATTATTAATAAAATATATTAGAACTTACCGCTAAACACAAAGACAAGACTATAGTGAACGAATTCATAAACAGAGTTATTCAATCGAGTTATAACTTTGTCAATTAATGTTATATAACACATGATTAAGAGTTCTAATAAGCTTTACTTGCTCAACAAGTTTACTATGATCGTTACACTTTGAGTTACGGATTAGTCTTATGTTAAGTTAGATAAACTTAGAGTTACGGATTAGTCTTATGTTGAGTTAGAAGATTAATCGAGTACAATTAACTCTTATGAAGTTGAAAAAACGATGCTTGTTACAATGTTTTAATAAGTTTTGACCCAATGTCTTACTTGTGACATAACGTTAGCACTCAGAAGTTTAGCATAAAACTTACATTATTAACAAAATATGTTGGAACTTACCGTTAAACACAAAGACAAGACTATAGTGAACGAATTCATAAACAAAGTTATTCAATCTAGTTATAACTTTGTCAATTAATGTTATATAACCCATGATTAAGAGTTCTAATAAGCTTTTCTTGCTCAACAAGTTTACTATGATCGTTACACTTAGAGTTACGGATTAGTCTTATGTTAAGTTAGATACACTTAGAGTTACGGATTAGTCTTATGTTGAGTTAGAAGATTAATCGAGTACAATTAACTCTTAAGAAGTTGAAAAAACGATGCTTGTTACAATGTTTTAATAAGCTTTGACCCAATGTTTTACTTGTGACATAATGTTAGCACTTAGAAGTTTAGCATAAAACTTATATTATTAACAAATATATTAGAACTTACCGCTAAACACAAAGACAAGACTATAGTAAACGAATTCATAAACAGAGTTATTCAATCTAGTTATAACTTGGTCAATTAATGTTATATAACACATGATTAAGAGTTCTAATAAGCTTTTCTTGCTCAACAAGTTTACTATGATCGTTACACTTAGAGTTACGGATTAGTCTTATGTTAAGTTAGATACACTTAGAGTTACGGATTAGTCTTATGTTGAGTTAGAAGATTAAGCGAGTACAATTAACTCTTATGAAGTTGAAAAAACGATGCTTGTTACAATGTTTTAATAAGCTTTGACCCAATGTTTTACTTGTGACATAACGTTAGCACTTAGAAGTTTAGCATAAAACTTACATTATTAACAAAATATATTGGAACTTACCGCTAAACACAAAGACAAGACTATAGTAAACGAATTCATAAACAAAGTTATTCAATCTAGTTATAACTTTGTCAATTAATGTTATATAACCCATGATTAAGAGTTCTAATAAGCTTTTCTTGCTCAACAAGTATACTATGATCGTTACACTTAGAGTTACGGATTAGTCTTATGTTAAGTTAGATACAGTTAGAGTTACGGATTAGTCTTATGTTGAGTTAGAAGATTAACCGAGTACAATTAACTCTTAAGAAGTTGAAAAAACGATGCTTGTTACAATGTTTTAATAAGCTTTGACCCAATGTTTTACTTGTGACATAACGTTTGCACTTAGAAGTTAGCATAAAACTTACATTATTAACAAAATATATTGGAACTTACCGCTAAACACAAAGACAAGACTATAGTAAACGAATTCATAAACAAAGTTATTCAATCTAGTTATAACATTGTCAATTAATGTTATATAACACAAGATTAAGAGTTCTAATTAGTTTTATTTGTTCAACAAGTTTACTATGATAGTTACACTTAGAGTTACGGATTAGTCTTATGTTAAGTTAGATACACTTAGAGTTACGGATTAGTCTTATGTTGAGTTAGAAGATTAACCGAGTACAATTAACTCTTAAGAATTTGAAAAAACGATGCTTGTTACAATGTTTTAATAAGCTTTGACCCAATGTTTTACTTGTGACATAACGTTAGCACTTAGAAGTTTAGCATAAAACTTACATTATTAACAAAATATATTGGAACTTACCGCTAAACACAAAGACAAGACTATAGTAAACGAATTCATAAACAAAGTTATTCAATCTACTTATAACTTTGTCAATTAATGTTATATAACACATGATTAAGAGTTCTAATAAGCTTTTCTTGCTCAACAAGTTTACTATGATCGTTACACTTTGAGTTACGGATTGGTCTTATGTTAAGTTAGATACACTTAGAGTTACGGATTAGTGTTATGTTGAGTTAGAAGATTAATCGAGTACAATTAACTCTTAAGAAGTTGAAAAAACGATGGTTGTTACAATGTTTTAATAAGCTTTGACCCAATGTTTTACTTGTGACATAACGTTAGCACTTAGAAGTTTAGCATAAAACTTATATTATTAACAAAATATATTAGAACTTACCGCAAAACACAAAGACAAGACTATAGTTGACGAATTCATAAACAAAGTTATTCAATCTACTTATAACTTTGTCAATTAATGTTATATAACACATGATTAAGAGTTCTAATAAGCTTTTCTTGCTCAACAAGTTTACTATGATCGTTACACTTTGAGTTACGGATTAGTCTTATGTTAAGTTAGATACACTTAGAGTTACGGATTAGTCTTATGTTGAGTTAGAAGATTAATCGAGTACAATTAACTCTTAAGAAGTTGAAAAAACGATGCTTGTTACAAAGTTTTAATAAGCTTTGACCCAATGTTTTACTTGTGACATAACGTTAGCACTTAGAAGTTTAGCATAAAACTTATATTATTAACAAAATATATTAGAACTTACCGCAAAACACAAAGACAAGACTATAGTAAACGAATTCATAAACAAAGTTATTCAATCTACTTATAACTTTGTCAATTAATGTTATATAACACATGATTAAGAGTTCTAATAAGCTTTTCTTGCTCAACAAGTTTACTATGATCGTTACACTTTGAGTTACGGATTGGTCTTATGTTAAGTTAGATACACTTAGAGTTACGGATTAGTCTTATGTTGAGTTAGAAGATTAATCGAGTACAATTAACTCTTAAGAAGTTGAAAAAACGATGCTTGTTACAATGTTTTAATAATCTTTGACCCAATGTTTTACTTGTGACATAACCTTAGCACTTAGAAGTTTAGCATAAAACTTATATTATTAATAAAATATATTAGAACTTACCGCTAAACACAAAGACAAGACTATAGTGAACGAATTCATAAACAGAGTTATTCAATCGAGTTATAACTTTGTCAATTAATGTTATATAACACATGATTAAGAGTTCTAATAAGCTTTACTTGCTCAACAAGTTTACTATGATCGTTACACTTTGAGTTACGGATTAGTCTTATGTTAAGTTAGATAAACTTAGAGTTACAGATTAGTCTTATGTTGAGTTAGAAGATTAATCGAGTACAATTAACTCTTATGAAGTTGAAAAAACGATGCTTGTTACAATGTTTTAATAAGTTTTGACCCAATGTCTTACTTGTGACATAACGTTAGCACTTAGAAGTTTAGCATAAAACTTACATTATTAACAAAATATGTTGGAACTTACCGTTAAACACAAAGACAAGACTATAGTGAACGAATTCATAAACAAAGTTATTCAATCTAGTTATAACTTTGTCAATTAATGTTATATAACCCATGATTAAGAGTTCTAATAAGCTTTTCTTGCTCAACAAGTTTACTATGATCGTTACACTTAGAGTTACGGATTAGTCTTATGTTAAGTTATATACACTTAGAGTTACGGATTAGTCTTATGTTGAGTTAGAAGATTAATCGAGTACAATTAACTCTTAAGAAGTTGAAAAAACGATGCTTGTTACAATGTTTTAATAAGCTTTGACCCAATGTTTTACTTGTGACATAATGTTAGCACTTAGAAGTTTAGCATAAAACTTATATTATTAACAAATATATTAGAACTTACCGCTAAACACAAAGACAAGACTATAGTAAACGAATTCATAAACAGAGTTATTCAATCTAGTTATAACTTGGTCAATTAATGTTATATAACACATGATTAAGAGTTCTAATAAGCTTTTCTTGCTCAACAAGTTTACTATGATCGTTACACTTAGAGTTACGGATTAGTCTTATGTTAAGTTAGATACACTTAGAGTTACGGATTAGTCTTATGTTGAGTTAGAAGATTAAGCGAGTACAATTAACTCTTATGAAGTTGAAAAAACGATGCTTGTTACAATGTTTTAATAAGCTTTGACCCAATGTTTTACTTGTGACATAACGTTAGCACTTAGAAGTTTAGCATAAAACTTATATTATTAACAAAATATATTAGAACTTACCGCAAAACACAAAGACAAGACTATAGTTGACGAATTCATAAACAAAGTTATTCAATCTACTTATAACTTTGTCAATTAATGTTACATAACACATGATTAAGAGTTCTAATAAGCTTTTCTTGCTCAACAAGTTTACTATGATCGTTACACTTTGAGTTACGGATTAGTCTTATGTTAAGTTAGATACACTTAGAGTTACGGATTAGTCTTATGTTGAGTTAGAAGATTAATCGAGTACAATTAACTCTTAAGAAGTTGAAAAAACGATGCTTGTTACAAAGTTTTAATAAGCTTTGACCCAATGTTTTACTTGTGACATAACGTTAGCACTTAGAAGTTTAGCATAAAACTTATATTATTAACAAAATATATTAGAACTTACCGCAAAACACAAAGACAAGACTATAGTAAACGAATTCATAAACAAAGTTATTCAATCTAGTTATAACTTTGTCAATTAATGTTATATAACCCATGATTAAGAGTTCTAATAAGCTTTTCTTGCTCAACAAGTTTACTATGATCGTTACACTTAGAGTTACGAATTAGTCTTATGTTAAGTTAGATACACTTAGAGTTACGGATTAGTCTTATGTTGAGTTAGAAGATTAATCGAGTACAATTAACTCTTAAGAAGTTGAAAAAACGATGCTTGTTACAATGTTTTAATAATCTTTGACCCAATGTTTTACTTGTGACATAACCTTAGCACTTAGAAGTTTAGCATAAAACTTATATTATTAATAAAATATATTAGAACTTACCGCTAAACACAAAGACAAGACTATAGTGAACGAATTCATAAACAGAGTTATTCAATCGAGTTATAACTTTGTCAATTAATGTTATATAACACATGATTAAGAGTTCTAATAAGCTTTACTTGCTCAACAAGTTTACTATGATCGTTACACTTTGAGTTACGGATTAGTCTTATGTTAAGTTAGATAAACTTAGAGTTACGGATTAGTCTTATGTTGAGTTAGAAGATTAATCGAGTACAATTAACTCTTATGAAGTTGAAAAAACGATGCTTGTTACAATGTTTTAATAAGTTTTGACCCAATGTCTTACTTGTGACATAACGTTAGCACTTAGAAGTTTAGCATAAAACTTACATTATTAACAAAATATGTTGGAACTTACCGTTAAACACAAAGACAAGACTATAGTGAACGAATTCATAAACAAAGTTATTCAATCTAGTTATAACTTTGTCAATTAATGTTATATAACCCATGATTAAGAGTTCTAATAAGCTTTTCTTGCTCAACAAGTTTACTATGATCGTTACACTTAGAGTTACGGATTAGTCTTATGTTAAGTTAGATACACTTAGAGTTACGGATTAGTCTTATGTTGAGTTAGAAGATTAATCGAGTACAATTAACTCTTAAGAAGTTGAAAACACGATGCTTGTTACAATGTTTTAATAAGCTTTGACCCAATGTTTTACTTGTGACATAATGTTAGCACTTAGAAGTTTAGCATAAAACTTATATTATTAACAAATATATTAGAACTTACCGCTAAACACAAAGACAAGACTATAGTAAACGAATTCATAAACAGAGTTATTCAATCTAGTTATAACTTGGTCAATTAATGTTATATAACACATGATTAAGAGTTCTAATAAGCTTTTCTTGCTCAACAAGTTTACTATGATCGTTACACTTAGAGTTACGGATTAGTCTTATGTTAAGTTAGATACACTTAGAGTTACGGATTAGTCTTATGTTGAGTTAGAAGATTAAGCGAGTACAATTAACTCTTATGAAGTTGAAAAAACGATGCTTGTTACAATGTTTTAATAAGCTTTGACCCAATGTTTTACTTGTGACATAACGTTAGCACTTAGAAGTTTAGCATAAAACTTACATTATTAACAAAATATATTGGAACTTACCGCTAAACACAAAGACAAGACTATAGTAAACGAATTCATAAACAAAGTTATTCAATCTAGTTATAACTTTGTCAATTAATGTTATATAACCCATGATTAAGAGTTCTAATAAGCTTTTCTTGCTCAACAAGTATACTATGATCGTTACACTTAGAGTTACGGATTAGTCTTATGTTAAGTTAGATACAGTTAGAGTTACGGATTAGTCTTATGTTGAGTTAGAAGATTAACCGAGTACAATTAACTCTTAAGAAGTTGAAAAAACGATGCTTGTTACAATGTTTTAATAAGCTTTGACCCAATATTTTACTTGTGACATAACGTTTGCACTTAGAAGTTAGCATAAAACTTACATTATTAACAAAATATATTGGAACTTACCGCTAAACACAAAGACAAGACTATAGTAAACGAATTCATAAACAAAGTTATTCAATCTAGTTATAACATTGTCAATTAATGTTATATAACACAAGATTAAGAGTTCTAATTAGTTTTATTTGTTCAACAAGTTTACTATGATAGTTACACTTAGAGTTACTGATTAGTCTTATGTTAAGTTAGATACACTTAGAGTTACGGATTAGTCTTATGTTGAGTTAGAAGATTAACCGAGTACAATTAACTCTTAAGAATTTGAAAAAACGATGCTTGTTACAATGTTTTAATAAGCTTTGACCCAATGTTTTACTTGTGACATAACGTTAGCACTTAGAAGTTTAGCATAAAACTTACATTATTAACAAAATATATTGGAACTTACCGCTAAACACAAAGACAAGACTATAGTAAACGAATTCATAAACAAAGTTATTCAATCTACTTATAACTTTGTCAATTAATGTTATATAACACATGATTAAGAGTTCTAATAAGCTTTTCTTGCTCAACAAGTTTACTATGATCGTTACACTTTGAGTTACGGATTGGTCTTATGTTAAGTTAGATACACTTAGAGTTACGGATTAGTGTTATGTTGAGTTAGAAGATTAATCGAGTACAATTAACTCTTAAGAAGTTGAAAAAACGATGGTTGTTACAATGTTTTAATAAGCTTTGACCCAATGTTTTACTTGTGACATAACGTTAGCACTTAGAAGTTTAGCATAAAACTTATATTATTAACAAAATATATTAGAACTTACCGCAAAACACAAAGACAAGACTATAGTTGACGAATTCATAAACAAAGTTATTCAATCTACTTATAACTTTGTCAATTAATGTTATATAACACATGATTAAGAGTTCTAATAAGCTTTTCTTGCTCAACAAGTTTACTATGATCGTTACACTTAGAGTTACGGATTAGTCTTATGTTAAGTTAGATACACTTAGAGTTACGGATTAGTCTTATGTTGAGTTAGAAGATTAAGCGAGTACAATTAACTCTTATGAAGTTGAAAAAACGATGCTTGTTACAAAGTTTTAATAAGCTTTGACCCAATGTTTTACTTGTGACATAACGTTAGCACTTAGAAGTTTAGCATAAAACTTACATTATTAACAAAATATATTGGAACTTACCGCTAAACACAAAGACAAGACTATAGTAAACGAATTCATAAACAAAGTTATTCAATCTAGTTATAACTTTGTCAATTAATGTTATATAACCCATGATTAAGAGTTCTAATAAGCTTTTCTTGCTCAACAAGTATACTATGATCGTTACACTTAGAGTTACGGATTAGTCTTATGTTAAGTTAGATACAGTTAGAGTTACGGATTAGTCTTATGTTGAGTTAGAAGATTAACCGAGTACAATTAACTCTTAAGAAGTTGAAAAAACGATGCTTGTTACAATGTTTTAATAAGCTTTGACCCAATGTTTTACTTGTGACATAACGTTTGCACTTAGAAGTTAGCATAAAACTTACATTATTAACAAAATATATTGGAACTTACCGCTAAACACAAAGACAAGACTATAGTAAACGAATTCATAAACAAAGTTATTCAATCTAGTTATAACATTGTCAATTAATGTTATATAACACAAGATTAAGAGTTCTAATTAGTTTTATTTGTTCAACAAGTTTACTATGATAGTTACACTTAGAGTTACGGATTAGTCTTATGTTAAGTTAGATACACTTAGAGTTACGGATTAGTCTTATGTTGAGTTAGAAGATTAACCGAGTACAATTAACTCTTAAGAATTTGAAAAAACGATGCTTGTTACAATGTTTTAATAAGCTTTGACCCAATGTTTTACTTGTGACATAACGTTAGCACTTAGAAGTTTAGCATAAAACTTACATTATTAACAAAATATATTGGAACTTACCGCTAAACACAAAGACAAGACTATAGTAAACGAATTCATAAACAAAGTTATTCAATCTACTTATAACTTTGTCAATTAATGTTATATAACACATGATTAAGAGTTCTAATAAGCTTTTCTTGCTCAACAAGTTTACTATGATCGTTACACTTTGAGTTACGGATTGGTCTTATGTTAAGTTAGATACACTTAGAGTTACGGATTAGTGTTATGTTGAGTTAGAAGATTAATCGAGTACAATTAACTCTTAAGAAGTTGAAAAAACGATGGTTGTTACAATGTTTTAATAAGCTTTGACCCAATGTTTTACTTGTGACATAACGTTAGCACTTAGAAGTTTAGCATAAAACTTATATTATTAACAAAATATATTAGAACTTACCGCAAAACACAAAGACAAGACTATAGTTGACGAATTCATAAACAAAGTTATTCAATCTACTTATAACTTTGTCAATTAATGTTATATAACACATGATTAAGAGTTCTAATAAGCTTTTCTTGCTCAACAAGTTTACTATGATCGTTACACTTTGAGTTACGGATTAGTCTTATGTTAAGTTAGATACACTTAGAGTTACGGATTAGTCTTATGTTGAGTTAGAAGATTAATCGAGTACAATTAACTCTTAAGAAGTTGAAAAAACGATGCTTGTTACAAAGTTTTAATAAGCTTTGACCCAATGTTTTACTTGTGACATAACGTTAGCACTTAGAAGTTTAGCATAAAACTTATATTATTAACAAAATATATTAGAACTTACCGCAAAACACAAAGACAAGACTATAGTAAACGAATTCATAAACAAAGTTATTCAATCTACTTATAACTTTGTCAATTAATGTTATATAACACATGATTAAGAGTTCTAATAAGCTTTTCTTGCTCAACAAGTTTACTATGATCGTTACACTTTGAGTTACGGATTGGTCTTATGTTAAGTTAGATACACTTAGAGTTACGGATTAGTCTTATGTTGAGTTAGAAGATTAATCGAGTACAATTAACTCTTAAGAAGTTGAAAAAACGATGCTTGTTACAATGTTTTAATAATCTTTGACCCAATGTTTTACTTGTGACATAACCTTAGCACTTAGAAGTTTAGCATAAAACTTATATTATTAATAAAATATATTAGAACTTACCGCTAAACACAAAGACAAGACTATAGTGAACGAATTCATAAACAGAGTTATTCAATCGAGTTATAACTTTGTCAATTAATGTTATATAACACATGATTAAGAGTTCTAATAAGCTTTACTTGCTCAACAAGTTTACTATGATCGTTACACTTTGAGTTACGGATTAGTCTTATGTTAAGTTAGATAAACTTAGAGTTACGGATTAGTCTTATGTTGAGTTAGAAGATTAATCGAGTACAATTAACTCTTATGAAGTTGAAAAAACGATGCTTGTTACAATGTTTTAATAAGTTTTGACCCAATGTCTTACTTGTGACATAACGTTAGCACTTAGAAGTTTAGCATAAAACTTACATTATTAACAAAATATGTTGGAACTTACCGTTAAACACAAAGACAAGACTATAGTGAACGAATTCATAAACAAAGTTATTCAATCTAGTTATAACTTTGTCAATTAATGTTATATAACCCATGATTAAGAGTTCTAATAAGCTTTTCTTGCTCAACAAGTTTACTATGATCGTTACACTTAGAGTTACGGATTAGTCTTATGTTAAGTTAGATACACTTAGAGTTACGGATTAGTCTTATGTTGAGTTAGAAGATTAATCGAGTACAATTAACTCTTAAGAAGTTGAAAAAACGATGCTTGTTACAATGTTTTAATAAGCTTTGACCCAATGTTTTACTTGTGACATAATGTTAGCACTTAGAAGTTTAGCATAAAACTTATATTATTAACAAATATATTAGAACTTACCGCTAAACACAAAGACAAGACTATAGTAAACGAATTCATAAACAGAGTTATTCAATCTAGTTATAACATGGTCAATTAATGTTATATAACACATGATTAAGAGTTCTAATAAGCTTTTCTTGCTCAACAAGTTTACTATGATCGTTACACTTAGAGTTACGGATTAGTCTTATGTTAAGTTAGATACACTTAGAGTTACGGATTAGTCTTATGTTGAGTTAGAAGATTAAGCGAGTACAATTAACTCTTATGAAGTTGAAAAAACGATGCTTGTTACAATGTTTTAATAAGCTTTGACCCAATGTTTTACTTGTGACATAACGTTAGCACTTAGAAGTTTAGCATAAAACTTACATTATTGACAAAATATATTGGAACTTACCGCTAAACACAAAGACAAGACTATAGTAAACGAATTCATAAACAAAGTTATTCAATCTACTTATAACTTTGTCAATTAATGTTATATAACACATGATTAAGAGTTCTAATAAGCTTTTCTTGCTCAACAAGTTTACTATGATCGTTACACTTTGAGTTACGGATTGGTCTTATGTTAAGTTAGATACACTTAGAGTTACGGATTAGTGTTATGTTGAGTTAGAAGATTAATCGAGTACAATTAACTCTTAAGAAGTTGAAAAAACGATGGTTGTTACAATGTTTTAATAAGCTTTGACCCAATGTTTTACTTGTGACATAACGTTAGCACTTAGAAGTTTAGCATAAAACTTATATTATTAACAAAATATATTAGAACTTACCGCAAAACACAAAGACAAGACTATAGTTGACGAATTCATAAACAAAGTTATTCAATCTACTAATAACTTTGTCAATTAATGTTATATAACACATGATTAAGAGTTCTAATAAGCTTTTCTTGCTCAACAAGTTTACTATGATCGTTACACTTTGAGTTATGGATTAGTCTTATGTTAAGTTAGATACACTTAGAGTTACGGATTAGTCTTATGTTGAGTTAGAAGATTAATCGAGTACAATTAACTCTTAAGAAGTTGAAAAAACGATGCTTGTTACAAAGTTTTAATAAGCTTTGACCCAATGTTTTACTTGTGACATAACGTTAGCACTTAGAAGTTTAGCATAAAACTTATATTATTAATAAAATATATTAGAACTTACCGGAAAACACAAAGACAAGACTATAGTAAACGAATTCATAAACAAAGTTATTCAATCTAGTTATAACTTTGTCAATTAATGTTATATAACCCATGATTAAGAGTTCTAATAAGCTTTTCTTGCTCAACAAGTTTACTATGATCGTTACACTTTGAGTTACGGATTGGTCTTATGTTAAGTTAGATACACTTAGAGTTACGAATTAGTGTTATGTTGAGTTAGAAGATTAATCGAGTACAATTAACTCTTAAGAAGTTGAAAAAACGATGGTTGTTACAATGTTTTAATAAGCTTTGACCCAATGTTTTACTTGTGACATAACGTTAGCACTTAGAAGTTTAGCATAAAACTTATATTATTAACAAAATATATTAGAACTTACCGCAAAACACAAAGACAAGACTATAGTTGACGAATTCATAAACAAAGTTATTCAATCTACTTATAACTTTGTCAATTAATGTTATATAACACATGATTAAGAGTTCTAATAAGCTTTTCTTGCTCAACAAGTTTACTATGATCGTTATACTTTGAGTTACGGATTAGTCTTATGTTAAGTTAGATACACTTAGAATTACGGATTAGTCTTATGTTGAGTTAGAAGATTAAGCGAGTACAATTAACTCTTAAGAAGTTGAAAAAACGATGCTTGTTACAATGTTTTAATAATCTTTGACCCAATGTTTTACTTGTGACATAACCTTAGCACTTAGAAGTTTAGCATAAAACTTATATTATTAATAAAATATATTAGAACTTACCGCTAAACACAAAGACAAGACTATAGTGAACGAATTCATAAACAGAGTTATTCAATCGAGTTATAACTTTGTCAATTAATGTTATATAACACATGATTAAGAGTTCTAATAAGCTTTACTTGCTCAACAAGTTTACTATGATCGTTACACTTTGAGTTACGGATTAGTCTTATGTTAAGTTAGATAAACTTAGAGTTACGGATTAGTCTTATGTTGAGTTAGAAGATTAATCGAGTACAATTAACTCTTATGAAGTTGAAAAAACGATGCTTGTTACAATGTTTTAATAAGTTTTGACCCAATGTCTTACTTGTGACATAACGTTAGCACTTAGAAGTTTAGCATAAAACTTACATTATTAACAAAATATGTTGGAACTTACCGTTAAACACAAAGACAAGACTATAGTGAACGAATTCATAAACAAAGTTATTCAATCTAGTTATAACTTTGTCAATTAATGTTATATAACCCATGATTAAGAGTTCTAATAAGCTTTTCTTGCTCAACAAGTTTACTATGATCGTTACACTTAGAGTTACGGATTAGTCTTATGTTAAGTTAGATACACTTAGAGTTACGGATTAGTCTTATGTTGAGTTAGAAGATTAATCGAGTACAATTAACTCTTAAGAAGTTGAAAAAACGATGCTTGTTACAATGTTTTAATAAGCTTTGACCCAATGTTTTACTTGTGACATAATGTTAGCACTTAGAAGTTTAGCATAAAACTTATATTATTAACAAATATATTAGAACTTACCGCTAAACACAAAGACAAGACTATAGTAAACGAATTCATAAACAGAGTTATTCAATCTAGTTATAACTTGGTCAATTAATGTTATATAACACATAATTAAGAGTTCTAATAAGCTTTTCTTGCTCAACAAGTTTACTATGATCGTTACACTTAGAGTTACGGATTAGTCTTATGTTAAGTTAGATACACTTAGAGTTACGGATTAGTCTTATGTTGAGTTAGAAGATTAAGCGAGTACAATTAACTCTTATGAAGTTGAAAAAACGATGCTTGTTACAATGTTTTAATAAGCTTTGACCCAATGTTTTACTTGTGACATAACGTTAGCACTTAGAAGTTTAGCATAAAACTTACATTATTAACAAAATATATTGGAACTTACCGCTAAACACAAAGACAAGACTATAGTAAACGAATTCATAAACAAAGTTATTCAATCTAGTTATAACTTTGTCAATTAATGTTATATAACCCATGATTAAGAGTTCTAATAAGCTTTTCTTGCTCAACAAGTATACTATGATCGTTACACTTAGAGTTACGGATTAGTCTTATGTTAAGTTAGATACAGTTAGAGTTACGGATTAGTCTTATGTTGAGTTAGAAGATTAACCGAGTACAATTAACTCTTAAGAAGTTGAAAAAACGATGCTTGTTACAATGTTTTAATAAGCTTTGACCCAATGTTTTACTTGTGACATAACGTTTGCACTTAGAAGTTAGCATAAAACTTACATTATTAACAAAATATATTGGAACTTACCGCTAAACACAAAGACAAGACTATAGTAAACGAATTCATAAACAAAGTTATTCAATCTAGTTATAACATTGTCAATTAATGTTATATAACACAAGATTAAGAGTTCTAATTAGTTTTATTTGTTCAACAAGTTTACTATGATAGTTACACTTAGAGTTACGGATTAGTCTTATGTTAAGTTAGATACACTTAGAGTTACGGATTAGTCTTATGTTGAGTTAGAAGATTAACCGAGTACAATTAACTCTTAAGAATTTGAAAAAACGATGCTTGTTACAATGTTTTAATAAGCTTTGACCCAATGTTTTACTTGTGACATAACGTTAGCACTTAGAAGTTTAGCATAAAACTTACATTATTAACAAAATATATTGGAACTTACCGCTAAACACAAAGACAAGACTATAGTAAACGAATTCATAAACAAAGTTATTCAATCTACTTATAACTTTGTCAATTAATGTTATATAACACATGATTAAGAGTTCTAATAAGCTTTTCTTGTTCAACAAGTTTACTATGATCGTTACACTTTGAGTTACGGATTGGTCTTATGTTAAGTTAGATACACTTAGAGTTACGGATTAGTGTTATGTTGAGTTAGAAGATTAATCGAGTACAATTAACTCTTAAGAAGTTGAAAAAACGATGGTTGTTACAATGTTTTAATAAGCTTTGACCCAATGTTTTACTTGTGACATAACGTTAGCACTTAGAAGTTTAGCATAAAACTTATATTATTAACAAAATATATTAGAACTTACCGCAAAACACAAAGACAAGACTATAGTTGACGAATTCATAAACAAAGTTATTCAATCTACTTATAACTTTGTCAATTAATGTTATATAACACATGATTAAGAGTTCTAATAAGCTTTTCTTGCTCAACAAGTTTACTATGATCGTTACACTTTGAGTTACGGATTAGTCTTATGTTAAGTTAGATACACTTAGAGTTACGGATTAGTCTTATGTTGAGTTAGAAGATTAATCGAGTACAATTAACTCTTAAGAAGTTGAAAAAACGATGCTTGTTACAAAGTTTTAATAAGCTTTGACCCAATGTTTTACTTGTGACATAACGTTAGCACTTAGAAGTTTAGCATAAAACTTATATTATTAATAAAATATATTAGAACTTACCGGAAAACACAAAGACAAGACTATAGTAAACGAATTCATAAACAAAGTTATTCAATCTAGTTATAACTTTGTCAATTAATGTTATATAACCCATGATTAAGAGTTCTAATAAGCTTTTCTTGCTCAACAAGTTTACTATGATCGTTACACTTAGAGTTACGAATTAGTCTTATGTTAAGTTAGATACACTTAGAGTTACGGATTAGTCTTATGTTGAGTTAGAAGATTAATCGAGTACAATTAACTCTTAAGAAGTTGAAAAAACGATGCTTGTTACAATGTTTTAATAATCTTTGACCCAATGTTTTACTTGTGACATAACCTTAGCACTTAGAAGTTTAGCATAAAACTTATATTATTAATAAAATATATTAGAACTTACCGCTAAACACAAAGACAAGACTATAGTGAACGAATTCATAAACAGAGTTATTCAATCGAGTTATAACTTTGTCAATTAATGTTATATAACACATGATTAAGAGTTCTAATAAGCTTTACTTGCTCAACAAGTTTACTATGATAGTTACACTTAGAGTTACGGATTAGTCTTATGTTAAGTTAGATAAACTTAGATTTACGGATTAGTCTTATGTTGAGTTAGAAGATTAATCGAGTACAATTAACTCTTATGAAGTTGAAAAAACGATGCTTGTTACAATGTTTTAATAAGTTTTGACCCAATGTCTTACTTGTGACATAACGTTAGCACTTAGAAGTTTAGCATAAAACTTACATTATTAACAAAATATGTTGGAACTTACCGTTAAACACAAAGACAAGACTATAGTGAACGAATTCATAAACAAAGTTATTCAATCTAGTTATAACTTTGTCAATTAATGTTATATAACCCATGATTAAGAGTTCTAATAAGCTTTTCTTGCTCAACAAGTTTACTATGATCGTTACACTTAGAGTTACGGATTAGTCTTATGTTAAGTTAGATACACTTAGAGTTACGGATTAGTCTTATGTTGAGTTAGAAGATTAATCGAGTACAATTAACTCTTAAGAAGTTGAAAAAACGATGCTTGTTACAATGTTTTAATAAGCTTTGACCCAATGTTTTACTTGTGACATAATGTTAGCACTTAGAAGTTTAGCATAAAACTTATATTATTAACAAATATATTAGAACTTACCGCTAAACACAAAGACAAGACTATAGTAAACGAATTCATAAACAGAGTTATTCAATCTAGTTATAACTTGGTCAATTAATGTTATATAACACATGATTAAGAGTTCTAATAAGCTTTTCTTGCTCAACAAGTTTACTATGATCGTTACACTTAGAGTTACGGATTAGTCTTATGTTAAGTTAGATACACTTAGAGTTACGGATTAGTCTTATGTTGAGTTAGAAGATTAAGCGAGTACAATTAACTCTTATGAAGTTGAAAAAACGATGCTTGTTACAATGTTTTAATAAGCTTTGACCCAATGTTTTACTTGTGACATAACGTTAGCACTTAGAAGTTTAGCATAAAACTTACATTATTAACAAAATATATTGGAACTTACCGCTAAACACAAAGACAAGACTATAGTAAACGAATTCATAAACAAAGTTATTCAATCTACTTATAACTTTGTCAATTAATGTTATATAACACATGATTAAGAGTTCTAATAAGCTTTTCTTGCTCAACAAGTTTACTATGATCGTTACACTTTGAGTTACGGATTGGTCTTATGTTAAGTTAGATACACTTAGAGTTACGGATTAGTGTTATGTTGAGTTAGAAGATTAATCGAGTACAATTAACTCTTAAGAAGTTGAAAAAACGATGGTTGTTACAATGTTTTAATAAGCTTTGACCCAATGTTTTACTTGTGACATAACATTAGCACTTAGAAGTTTAGCATAAAACTTATATTATTAACAAAATATATTAGAACTTACCGCAAAACACAAAGACAAGACTATAGTTGACGAATTCATAAACAAAGTTATTCAATCTACTAATAACTTTGTCAATTAATGTTATATAACACATGATTAAGAGTTCTAATAAGCTTTTCTTGCTCAACAAGTTTACTATGATCGTTACACTTTGAGTTATGGATTAGTCTTATGTTAAGTTAGATACACTTAGAGTTACGGATTAGTCTTATGTTGAGTTAGAAGATTAATCGAGTACAATTAACTCTTAAGAAGTTGAAAAAACGATGCTTGTTACAAAGTTTTAATAAGCTTTGACCCAATCTTTTACTTGTGACATAACGTTAGCACTTAGAAGTTTAGCATAAAACTTATATTATTAATAAAATATATTAGAACTTACCGGAAAATACAAAGACAAGACTATAGTAAACGAATTCATAAACAAAGTTATTCAATCTAGTTATAACTTTGTCAATTAATGTTATATAACCCATGATTAAGAGTTCTAATAAGCTTTTCTTGCTCAACAAGTTTACTATGATCGTTACACTTAGAGTTACGAATTAGTCTTATGTTAAGTTAGATACACTTAGAGTTACGGATTAGTCTTATGTTGAGTTAGAAGATTAATCGAGTACAATTAACTCTTAAGAAGTTGAAAAAACGATGCTTGTTACAATGTTTTAATAATCTTTGACCCAATGTTTTACTTGTGACATAACCTTAGCACTTAGAAGTTTAGCATAAAACTTATATTATTAATAAAATATATTAGAACTTACCGCTAAACACAAAGACAAGACTATAGTGAACGAATTCATAAACAGAGTTATTCAATCGAGTTATAACTTTGTCAATTAATGTTATATAACACAAGATTAAGAGTTCTAATTAGTTTTATTTGTTCAACAAGTTTACTATGATAGTTACACTTAGAGTTACGGATTAGTCTTATGTTAAGTTAGATACACTTAGAGTTACGGATTAGTCTTATGTTGAGTTAGAAGATTAACCGAGTACAATTAACTCTTAAGAATTTGAAAAAACGATGCTTGTTACAATGTTTTAATAAGCTTTGACCCAATGTTTTACTTGTGACATAACGTTAGCACTTAGAAGTTTAGCATAAAACTTACATTATTAACAAAATATATTGGAACTTACCGCTAAACACAAAGACAAGACTATAGTAAACGAATTCATAAACAAAGTTATTCAATCTACTTATAACTTTGTCAATTAATGTTATATAACACATGATTAAGAGTTCTAATAAGCTTTTCTTGTTCAACAAGTTTACTATGATCGTTACACTTTGAGTTACGGATTGGTCTTATGTTAAGTTAGATACACTTAGAGTTACGGATTAGTGTTATGTTGAGTTAGAAGATTAATCGAGTACAATTAACTCTTAAGAAGTTGAAAAAACGATGGTTGTTACAATGTTTTAATAAGCTTTGACCCAATGTTTTACTTGTGACATAACGTTAGCACTTAGAAGTTTAGCATAAAACTTATATTATTAACAAAATATATTAGAACTTACCGCAAAACACAAAGACAAGACTATAGTTGACGAATTCATAAACAAAGTTATTCAATCTACTTATAACTTTGTCAATTAATGTTATATAACACATGATTAAGAGTTCTAATAAGCTTTTCTTGCTCAACAAGTTTACTATGATCGTTACACTTTGAGTTACGGATTAGTCTTATGTTAAGTTAGATACACTTAGAGTTACGGATTAGTCTTATGTTGAGTTAGAAGATTAATCGAGTACAATTAACTCTTAAGAAGTTGAAAAAACGATGCTTGTTACAAAGTTTTAATAAGCTTTGACCCAATGTTTTACTTGTGACATAACGTTAGCACTTAGAAGTTTAGCATAAAACTTATATTATTAATAAAATATATTAGAACTTACCGGAAAACACAAAGACAAGACTATAGTAAACGAATTCATAAACAAAGTTATTCAATCTAGTTATAACTTTGTCAATTAATGTTATATAACCCATGATTAAGAGTTCTAATAAGCTTTTCTTGCTCAACAAGTTTACTATGATCGTTACACTTAGAGTTACGAATTAGTCTTATGTTAAGTTAGATACACTTAGAGTTACGGATTAGTCTTATGTTGAGTTAGAAGATTAATCGAGTACAATTAACTCTTAAGAAGTTGAAAAAACGATGCTTGTTACAATGTTTTAATAATCTTTGACCCAATGTTTTACTTGTGACATAACCTTAGCACTTAGAAGTTTAGCATAAAACTTATATTATTAATAAAATATATTAGAACTTACCGCTAAACACAAAGACAAGACTATAGTGAACGAATTCATAAACAGAGTTATTCAATCGAGTTATAACTTTGTCAATTAATGTTATATAACACATGATTAAGAGTTCTAATAAGCTTTACTTGCTCAACAAGTTTACTATGATAGTTACACTTAGAGTTACGGATTAGTCTTATGTTAAGTTAGATAAACTTAGATTTACGGATTAGTCTTATGTTGAGTTAGAAGATTAATCGAGTACAATTAACTCTTATGAAGTTGAAAAAACGATGCTTGTTACAATGTTTTAATAAGTTTTGACCCAATGTCTTACTTGTGACATAACGTTAGCACTTAGAAGTTTAGCATAAAACTTACATTATTAACAAAATATGTTGGAACTTACCGTTAAACACAAAGACAAGACTATAGTGAACGAATTCATAAACAAAGTTATTCAATCTAGTTATAACTTTGTCAATTAATGTTATATAACCCATGATTAAGAGTTCTAATAAGCTTTTCTTGCTCAACAAGTTTACTATGATCGTTACACTTAGAGTTACGGATTAGTCTTATGTTAAGTTAGATACACTTAGAGTTACGGATTAGTCTTATGTTGAGTTAGAAGATTAATCGAGTACAATTAACTCTTAAGAAGTTGAAAAAACGATGCTTGTTACAATGTTTTAATAAGCTTTGACCCAATGTTTTACTTGTGACATAATGTTAGCACTTAGAAGTTTAGCATAAAACTTATATTATTAACAAATATATTAGAACTTACCGCTAAACACAAAGACAAGACTATAGTAAACGAATTCATAAACAGAGTTATTCAATCTAGTTATAACTTGGTCAATTAATGTTATATAACACATGATTAAGAGTTCTAATAAGCTTTTCTTGCTCAACAAGTTTACTATGATCGTTACACTTAGAGTTACGGATTAGTCTTATGTTAAGTTAGATACACTTAGAGTTACGGATTAGTCTTATGTTGAGTTAGAAGATTAAGCGAGTACAATTAACTCTTATGAAGTTGAAAAAACGATGCTTGTTACAATGTTTTAATAAGCTTTGACCCAATGTTTTACTTGTGACATAACGTTAGCACTTAGAAGTTTAGCATAAAACTTACATTATTAACAAAATATATTGGAACTTACCGCTAAACACAAAGACAAGACTATAGTAAACGAATTCATAAACAAAGTTATTCAATCTACTTATAACTTTGTCAATTAATGTTATATAACACATGATTAAGAGTTCTAATAAGCTTTTCTTGCTCAACAAGTTTACTATGATCGTTACACTTTGAGTTACGGATTGGTCTTATGTTAAGTTAGATACACTTAGAGTTACGGATTAGTGTTATGTTGAGTTAGAAGATTAATCGAGTACAATTAACTCTTAAGAAGTTGAAAAAACGATGGTTGTTACAATGTTTTAATAAGCTTTGACCCAATGTTTTACTTGTGACATAACATTAGCACTTAGAAGTTTAGCATAAAACTTATATTATTAACAAAATATATTAGAACTTACCGCGAAACACAAAGACAAGACTATAGTTGACGAATTCATAAACAAAGTTATTCAATCTACTAATAACTTTGTCAATTAATGTTATATAACACATGATTAAGAGTTCTAATAAGCTTTTCTTGCTCAACAAGTTTACTATGATCGTTACACTTTGAGTTATGGATTAGTCTTATGTTAAGTTAGATACACTTAGAGTTACGGATTAGTCTTATGTTGAGTTAGAAGATTAATCGAGTACAATTAACTCTTAAGAAGTTGAAAAAACGATGCTTGTTACAAAGTTTTAATAAGCTTTGACCCAATGTTTTACTTGTGACATAACGTTAGCACTTAGAAGTTTAGCATAAAACTTATATTATTAATAAAATATATTAGAACTTACCGGAAAATACAAAGACAAGACTATAGTAAACGAATTCATAAACAAAGTTATTCAATCTAGTTATAACTTTGTCAATTAATGTTATATAACCCATGATTAAGAGTTCTAATAAGCTTTTCTTGCTCAACAAGTTTACTATGATCGTTACACTTAGAGTTACGAATTAGTCTTATGTTAAGTTAGATACACTTAGAGTTACGGATTAGTCTTATGTTGAGTTAGAAGATTAATCGAGTACAATTAACTCTTAAGAAGTTGAAAAAACGATGCTTGTTACAATGTTTTAATAATCTTTGACCCAATGTTTTACTTGTGACATAACCTTAGCACTTAGAAGTTTAGCATAAAACTTATATTATTAATAAAATATATTAGAACTTACCGCTAAACACAAAGACAAGACTATAGTGAACGAATTCATAAACAGAGTTATTCAATCGAGTTATAACTTTGTCAATTAATGTTATATAACACAAGATTAAGAGTTCTAATTAGTTTTATTTGTTCAACAAGTTTACTATGATAGTTACACTTAGAGTTACGGATTAGTCTTATGTTAAGTTAGATACACTTAGAGTTACGGATTAGTCTTATGTTGAGTTAGAAGATTAACCGAGTACAATTAACTCTTAAGAATTTGAAAAAACGATGCTTGTTACAATGTTTTAATAAGCTTTGACCCAATGTTTTACTTGTGACATAACGTTAGCACTTAGAAGTTTAGCATAAAACTTACATTATTAACAAAATATATTGGAACTTACCGCTAAACACAAAGACAAGACTATAGTAAACGAATTCATAAACAAAGTTATTCAATCTACTTATAACTTTGTCAATTAATGTTATATAACACATGATTAAGAGTTCTAATAAGCTTTTCTTGTTCAACAAGTTTACTATGATCGTTACACTTTGAGTTACGGATTGGTCTTATGTTAAGTTAGATACACTTAGAGTTACGGATTAGTGTTATGTTGAGTTAGAAGATTAATCGAGTACAATTAACTCTTAAGAAGTTGAAAAAACGATGGTTGTTACAATGTTTTAATAAGCTTTGACCCAATGTTTTACTTGTGACATAACGTTAGCACTTAGAAGTTTAGCATAAAACTTATATTATTAACAAAATATATTAGAACTTACCGCAAAACACAAAGACAAGACTATAGTTGACGAATTCATAAACAAAGTTATTCAATCTACTTATAACTTTGTCAATTAATGTTATATAACACATGATTAAGAGTTCTAATAAGCTTTTCTTGCTCAACAAGTTTACTATGATCGTTACACTTTGAGTTACGGATTAGTCTTATGTTAAGTTAGATACACTTAGAGTTACGGATTAGTCTTATGTTGAGTTAGAAGATTAATCGAGTACAATTAACTCTTAAGAAGTTGAAAAAACGATGCTTGTTACAAAGTTTTAATAAGCTTTGACCCAATGTTTTACTTGTGACATAACGTTAGCACTTAGAAGTTTAGCATAAAACTTATATTATTAATAAAATATATTAGAACTTACCGGAAAACACAAAGACAAGACTATAGTAAACGAATTCATAAACAAAGTTATTCAATCTAGTTATAACTTTGTCAATTAATGTTATATAACCCATGATTAAGAGTTCTAATAAGCTTTTCTTGCTCAACAAGTTTACTATGATCGTTACACTTAGAGTTACGAATTAGTCTTATGTTAAGTTAGATACACTTAGAGTTACGGATTAGTCTTATGTTGAGTTAGAAGATTAATCGAGTACAATTAACTCTTAAGAAGTTGAAAAAACGATGCTTGTTACAATGTTTTAATAATCTTTGACCCAATGTTTTACTTGTGACATAACCTTAGCACTTAGAAGTTTAGCATAAAACTTATATTATTAATAAAATATATTAGAACTTACCGCTAAACACAAAGACAAGACTATAGTGAACGAATTCATAAACAGAGTTATTCAATCGAGTTATAACTTTGTCAATTAATGTTATTTAACACATGATTAAGAGTTCTAATAAGCTTTACTTGCTCAACAAGTTTACTATGATAGTTACACTTAGAGTTACGGATTAGTCTTATGTTAAGTTAGATAAACTTAGATTTACGGATTAGTCTTATGTTGAGTTAGAAGATTAATCGAGTACAATTAACTCTTATGAAGTTGAAAAAACGATGCTTGTTACAATGTTTTAATAAGTTTTGACCCAATGTCTTACTTGTGACATAACGTTAGCACTTAGAAGTTTAGCATAAAACTTACATTATTAACAAAATATGTTGGAACTTACCGTTAAACACAAAGACAAGACTATAGTGAACGAATTCATAAACAAAGTTATTCAATCTAGTTATAACTTTGTCAATTAATGTTATATAACCCATGATTAAGAGTTCTAATAAGCTTTTCTTGCTCAACAAGTTTACTATGATCGTTACACTTAGAGTTACGGATTAGTCTTATGTTAAGTTAGATACACTTAGAGTTACGGATTAGTCTTATGTTGAGTTAGAAGATTAATCGAGTACAATTAACTCTTAAGAAGTTGAAAAAACGATGCTTGTTACAATGTTTTAATAAGCTTTGACCCAATGTTTTACTTGTGACATAATGTTAGCACTTAGAAGTTTAGCATAAAACTTATATTATTAACAAATATATTAGAACTTACCGCTAAACACAAAGACAAGACTATAGTAAACGAATTCATAAACAGAGTTATTCAATCTAGTTATAACTTGGTCAATTAATGTTATATAACACATGATTAAGAGTTCTAATAAGCTTTTCTTGCTCAACAAGTTTACTATGATCGTTACACTTAGAGTTACGGATTAGTCTTATGTTAAGTTAGATACACTTAGAGTTACGGATTAGTCTTATGTTGAGTTAGAAGATTAAGCGAGTACAATTAACTCTTATGAAGTTGAAAAAACGATGCTTGTTACAATGTTTTAATAAGCTTTGACCCAATGTTTTACTTGTGACATAACGTTAGCACTTAGAAGTTTAGCATAAAACTTACATTATTAACAAAATATATTGGAACTTACCGCTAAACACAAAGACAAGACTATAGTAAACGAATTCATAAACAAAGTTATTCAATCTACTTATAACTTTGTCAATTAATGTTATATAACACATGATTAAGAGTTCTAATAAGCTTTTCTTGCTCAACAAGTTTACTATGATCGTTACACTTTGAGTTACGGATTGGTCTTATGTTAAGTTAGATACACTTAGAGTTACGGATTAGTGCTATGTTGAGTTAGAAGATTAATCGAGTACAATTAACTCTTAAGAAGTTGAAAAAACGATGGTTGTTACAATGTTTTAATAAGCTTTGACCCAATGTTTTACTTGTGACATAACATTAGCACTTAGAAGTTTAGCATAAAACTTATATTATTAACAAAATATATTAGAACTTACCGCAAAACACAAAGACAAGACTATAGTTGACGAATTCATAAACAAAGTTATTCAATCTACTAATAACTTTGTCAATTAATGTTATATAACACATGATTAAGAGTTCTAATAAGCTTTTCTTGCTCAACAAGTTTACTATGATCGTTACACTTTGAGTTATGGATTAGTCTTATGTTAAGTTAGATACACTTAGAGTTACGGATTAGTCTTATGTTGAGTTAGAAGATTAATCGAGTACAATTAACTCTTAAGAAGTTGAAAAAACGATGCTTGTTACAAAGTTTTAATAAGCTTTGACCCAATGTTTTACTTGTGACATAACGTTAGCACTTAGAAGTTTAGCATAAAACTTATATTATTAATAAAATATATTAGAACTTACCGGAAAACACAAAGACAAGACTATAGTAAACGAATTCATAAACAAAGTTATTCAATCTAGTTATAACTTTGTCAATTAATGTTATATAACCCATGATTAAGAGTTCTAATAAGCTTTTCTTGCTCAACAAGTTTACTATGATCGTTACACTTAGAGTTACGAATTAGTCTTATGTTAAGTTAGATACACTTAGAGTTACGGATTAGTCTTATGTTGAGTTAGAAGATTAATCGAGTACAATTAACTCTTAAGAAGTTGAAAAAACGATGCTTGTTACAATGTTTTAATAATCTTTGACCCAATGTTTTACTTGTGACATAACCTTAGCACTTAGAAGTTTAGCATAAAACTTATATTATTAATAAAATATATTAGAACTTACCGCTAAACACAAAGACAAGACTATAGTGAACGAATTCATAAACAGAGTTATTCAATCGAGTTATAACTTTGTCAATTAATGTTATATAACACATGATTAAGAGTTCTAATAAGCTTTACTTGCTCAACAAGTTTACTATGATAGTTACACTTAGAGTTACGGATTAGTCTTATGTTAAGTTAGATACACTTAGAGTTACGGATTAGTCTTATGTTGAGTTAGAAGATTAATCGAGTACAATTAACTCTTATGAAGTTGAAAAAACGATGCTTGTTACAATGTTTTAATAAGTTTTGACCCAATGTCTTACTTGCGACATAACGTTAGCACTTAGAAGTTTAGCATAAAACTTACATTATTAACAAAATATGTTGGAACTTACCGTTAAACACAAAGACAAGACTATAGTGAACGAATTTATAAACAAAGTTATTCAATCTAGTTATAACTTTGTCAATTAATGTTATATAACCCATGATTAAGAGTTCTAATAAGCTTTTCTTGCTCAACAAGTTTACTATGATCGTTACACTTAGAGTTACGGATTAGTCTTATGTTAAGTTAGATACACTTAGAGTTACGGATTAGTCTTATGTTGAGTTAGAAGATTAAGCGAGTACAATTAACTCTTATGAAGTTGAAAAAACGATGCTTGTTACAATGTTTTAATAAGCTTTGACCCAATGTTTTACTTGTGACATAACGTTAGCACTTAGAAGTTTAGCATAAAACTTACATTATTAACAAAATATATTGGAACTTACCGCTAAACACAAAGACAAGACTATAGTTAACGAATTCATAAACAAAGTTATTCAATCTAGTTATAACTTTGTCAATTAATGTTATATAACCCATGATTAAGAGTTCTAATAAGCTTTTCTTGCTCAACAAGTTTACTATGATCGTTACACTTAGAGTTACGGATTAGTCTTATGTTAAGTTAGATACAGTTAGAGTTACGGATTAGTCTTATGTTGAGTTAGAAGATTAACCGAGTACAATTAACTCTTAAGAAGTTGAAAAAACGATGCTTGTTACAATGTTTTAATAAGCTTTGACCCAATGTTTTACTTGTGACATAACGTTTGCACTTAGAAGTTAGCATAAAACTTACATTATTAACAAAATATATTGGAACTTACCGCTAAACACAAAGACAAGACTATAGTAAACGAATTCATAAACAAAGTTATTCAATCTAGTTATAACATTGTCAATTAATGTTATATAACACAAGATTAAGAGTTCTAATTAGTTTTATTTGTTCAACAAGTTTACTATGATAGTTACACTTAGAGTTACGGATTAGTCTTATGTTAAGTTTGATACACTTAGAGTTACGGATTAGTCTTATGTTGAGTTAGAAGATTAACCGAGTACAATTAACTCTTAAGAATTTGAAAAAACGATGCTTGTTACAATGTTTTAATAAGCTTTGACCCAATGTTTTACTTGTGACATAACGTTAGCACTTAGAAGTTTAGCATAAAACTTACATTATTAACAAAATATATTGGAACTTACCGCTAAACACAAAGACAAGACTATAGTAAACGAATTCATAAACAAAGTTATTCAATCTACTTATAACTTTGTCAATTAATGTTATATAACACATGATTAAGAGTTCTAATAAGCTTTTCTTGCTCAACAAGTTTACTATGATCGTTACACTTTGAGTTACGGATTGGTCTTATGTTAAGTTAGATACACTTAGAGTTACGAATTAGTGTTATGTTGAGTTAGAAGATTAATCGAGTACAATTAACTCTTAAGAAGTTGAAAAAACGATGCTTGTTACAATGTTTTAATAAGTTTTGACCCAATGTCTTACTTGTGACATAACGTTAGCACTTAGAAGTTTAGCATAAAACTTACATTATTAACAAAATATGTTGGAACTTACCATTAAACACAAAGACAAGACTATAGTGAACGAATTCATAAACAAAGTTATTCAATCTAGTTATAACTTTGTCAATTAATGTTATATAACCCATGATTAAGAGTTCTAATAAGCTTTTCTTGCTCAACAAGTTTACTATGATCGTTACACTTAGAGTTACGGATTAGTCTTATGTTAAGTTAGATACACTTAGAGTTACGGATTAGTGTTATGTTGAGTTAGAAGATTAATCGAGTACAATTAACTCTTAAGAAGTTGAAAAAACGATGGTTGTTACAATGTTTTAATAAGCTTTGACCCAATGTTTTACTTGTGACATAACGTTAGCACTTAGAAGTTTAGCATAAAACTTATATTATTAACAAAATATATTAGAACTTACCGCAAAACACAAAGACAAGACTATAGTTGACGAATTCATAAACAAAGTTATTCAATCTACTTATAACTTTGTCAATTAATGTTATATAACACATGATTAAGAGTTCTAATAAGCTTTTCTTGCTCAACAAGTTTACTATGATCGTTACACTTAGAGTTACGGATTAGTCTTATGTTAAGTTAGATACACTTAGAGTTACGGATTAGTCTTATGTTGAGTTAGAAGATTAAGCGAGTACAATTAACTCTTATGAAGTTGAAAAAACGATGCTTGTTACAATGTTTTAATAAGCTTTGACCCAATGTTTTACTTGTGACATAACGTTAGCACTTAGAAGTTTAGCATAAAACTTACATTATTAACAAAATATATTGGAACTTACCGCTAAACACAAAGACAAGACTATAGTTAACGAATTCATAAACAAAGTTATTCAATCTAGTTATAACTTTGTCAATTAATGTTATATAACCCATGATTAAGAGTTCTAATAAGCTTTTCTTGCTCAACAAGTTTACTATGATCGTTACACTTAGAGTTACGGATTAGTCTTATGTTAAGTTAGATACAGTTAGAGTTACGGATTAGTCTTATGTTGAGTTAGAAGATTAACCGAGTACAATTAACTCTTAAGAAGTTGAAAAAACGATGCTTGTTACAATGTTTTAATAAGCTTTGACCCAATGTTTTACTTGTGACATAACGTTAGCACTTAGAAGTTAGCATAAAACTTACATTATTAACAAAATATATTGGAACTTACCGCTAAACACAAAGACAAGACTATAGTAAACGAATTCATAAACAAAGTTATTCAATCTAGTTATAACTTTGTCAATTAATGTTATATAACAAATGATTAAGAGTTCTAATAAGTTTTATTTGCTCAACAAGTTTACTATGATTGTTACACTTAGAGTTACGGATTAGTCTTATGTTGAGTTAGAAGATTAACCGAGTACAATTAACTCTTAAGAAGTTGAAAAAACGATGCTTGTTACAATGTTTTAATAAGATTTTACCCAATGTTTTACTTGTGACATAACGTTAGCACTTAGAAGTTTAGCATAAAACTTACATTATTAACAAAATATATTGGAACTTACCACTAAACAGAAAGACAAGACTATAGTAAACGAATTCATAAACAAAGTTATTCAATCTAGTTATAACTTTGTCAATTAATGTTATATAACCCATGATTAAGAGTTCTAATAAGTTTTATTTGCTCAACAAGTTTACTATGATAGTTACACTTAGAGTTACGGATTAGTCTTATGTTAAGTTAGATACAGTTAGAGTTACGGATTAGTCTTATGGTGAGTTAGAAGATTAACCGAGTACAATTAACTCTTAAGAAGTTGACAAAACGATGCTTGTTACAATGTTTTAATAAGCTTTGACCCAATGTTTTACTTGTGACATAACGTTAGCACTTAGAAGTTTAGCATAAAACTTACATTATTAACAAAATATATTGGAACTTACCGCTAAACACAAAGACAAGACTATAGTAAACGAATTCATAAACAAAGTTATCCATTCTAGTTATAACTTTGTCAATTAATGTTATATAACACATGATTAAGAGTTCTAATAAGCGTTACTTGCTCAACAAGTTTACTATGATTGTTACACTTAGAGTTACGGATTAGTCTTATGTTAAATTAGATACACTTAGAGTTACGGATTAGTCTTATGTTGAGTTAGAAGATTAACCGAGTACAATTAACTCTTAAGAAGTTGAAAAAACGATGCTTGTTACAATGTTTTAATAAGTTTTGACCCAATGTCTTACTTGTGACATAACGTTAGCACTTAGAAGTTTAGCATAAAACTTACATTATTAACAAAATATGTTGGAACTTACCGTTAAACACAAAGACAAGACTATAGTGAACGAATTCATAAACAAAGTTATTCAATCTAGTTATAACTTTGTCAATTAATGTTATATAACCCATGATTAAGAGTTCTAATAAGCTTTTCTTGCTCAACAAGTTTACTATGATCGTTACACTTAGAGTTACGGATTAGTCTTATGTTAAGTTAGATACACCTAGAGTTACGGATTAGTCTTATGTTGAGTTAGAAGATTAATCGAGTACAATTAACTCTTAAGAAGTTGAAAAAACGATGCTTGTTACAATGTTTTAATAAGCTTTGACCCAATGTTTTACTTGTGACATAATGTTAGCACTTAGAAGTTTAGCATAAAACTTATATTATTAACAAATATATTAGAACTTACCGCTAAACACAAAGACAAGACTATAGTAAACGAATTCATAAACAGAGTTATTCAATCTAGTTATAACTTGGTCAATTAATGTTATATAACACATGATTAAGAGTTCTAATAAGCTTTTCTTGCTCAACAAGTTTACTATGATCGTTACACTTAGAGTTACGGATTAGTCTTATGTTAAGTTAGATACACTTAGAGTTACGGATTAGTCTTATGTTGAGTTAGAAGATTAAGCGAGTACAATTAACTCTTATGAAGTTGAAAAAACGATGCTTGTTACAATGTTTTAATAAGCTTTGACCCAATGTTTTACTTGTGACATAACGTTAGCACTTAGAAGTTTAGCATAAAACTTACATTATTAACAAAATATATTGGAACTTACCGCTAAACACAAAGACAAGACTATAGTAAACGAATTCATAAACAAAGTTATTCAATCTAGTTATAACTTTGTCAATTAATGTTATATAACCCATGATTAAGAGTTCTAATAAGCTTTTCTTGCTCAACAAGTTTACTATGATCGTTACACTTAGAGTTACGGATTAGTCTTATGTTAAGTTAGATACAGTTAGAGTTACGGATTAGTCTTATGTTGAGTTAGAAGATTAACCGAGTACAATTAACTCTTAAGAAGTTGAAAAAACGATGCTTGTTACAATGTTTTAATAAGCTTTGACCCAATGTTTTACTTGTGACATAACGTTAGCACTTAGAAGTTAGCATAAAACTTACATTATTAACAAAATATATTCGAACTTACCGCTAAACACAAAGACAAGACTATAGTAAACGAATTCATAAACAAAGTTATTCAATCTAGTTATAACTTTGTCAATTAATGTTGTATAACAAATGATTAAGAGTTCTAATAAGTTTTATTTGCTCAACAAGTTTACTATGATAGTTACACTTAGAGTTACGGATTAGTCTTATGTTGAGTTAGAAGATTAACCGAGTACAATTAACTCTTAAGAAGTTGAAAAAACGATGGTTGTTACAATGTTTTAATAAGCTTTGACCCAATGTTTTACTTGTGACATAACCTTAGCACTTAGAAGTTTAGCATAAAACTTATATTATTAATAAAATATATTAGAACTTACCGCTAAACACAAAGACAAGACTATAGTATACTAATTCAAAAACAGAGTTATTCAATCTAGTTATAACTTGGTCAATTAATGTTATATAACACATGATTAAGAGTTCTAATAAGCTTTTATTGCTCAACAAGTTTACTATGAACGTTACACTTAGAGTTACGGATTAGTCTTATGTTAAGTTAGATACACTTAGAGTTACGGATTAGTCTTATGGTGAGTTAGAAGATTAACCGAGTACAATTAACTCTTAAGAAGTTGACAAAACGATGCTTGTTACAATGTTTTAATAAGCTTTGACCCAATGTTTTACTTGTGACATAACGTTAGCACTTAGAAGTTTAGCATAAAACTTACATTATTAACAAAATATATTGGAACTTACCGCTAAACACAAAGACAAGACTATAGTAAACGAATTCATAAACAAAGTTATCCATTCTAGTTATAACTTTGTCAATTAATGTTATATAACACATGATTAAGAGTTCTAATAAGCGTTACTTGCTCAACAAGTTTACTATGATTGTTACACTTAGAGTTACGGATTAGTCTTATGTTAAGTTAGATACACTTAGAGTTACGGATTAGTCTTATGTTGAGTTAGAAGATTAACCGAGTACAATTAACTCTTAAGAAGTTGAAAAAACGATGCTTGTTACAATGTTTTAATAAGCTTTGACCCAATGTTTTACTTGTGACATAACGTTAGCACTTAGAAGTTTAGCATAAAACTTACATTATTAACAAAATATATTGGAACTTACCGCTAAACACAAAGACAAGACTATAGTAAACGAATTCATAAACAAAGTTATTCAATCTAGTTATAACTTTGTCAATTAATGTTATATAACACATGATTAAGAGTTCTAATAAGCGTTACTTGCTCAACAAGTTTACTATGATAGTTACACTTAGAGTTACGGATTAGTCTTATGTTAAGTTAGATAAACTTAGAGTTACGGATTAGTCTTATGTTGAGTTAGAAGATTAAGCGAATACAATTAACTCTTATGAAGTTGAAAAAACGATGCTTGTAACAATGTTTTAATAAGCTTTGACCCAATGTCTTACTTGTGACATAACGTTAGCACTTAGAAGTTTAGCATAAAACTTACATTATTAACAAAATATAATGGAACTTACCGCTAAACACAAAGACAAGACTATAGTGAACGAATTCATAAACAAAGTTATTCAATCTAGTTATAACTTTGTCAATTAATGTTATATAACCCATGATTAAGAGTTCTAATAAGCTTTTCTTGCTCAACAAGTTTACTATGATCGTTACACTTAGAGTTACGGATTAGTCTTATGTTAAGTTAGATACACTTAGAGTTACGGATTAGTCTTATGTTGAGTTAGAAGATTAATCGAGTACAATTAACTCTTAAGAAGTTGAAAAAAAGATGCTTGTTACAATGTTTTAATAAGCTTTGACCCAATGTTTTACTTGTGACATAATGTTAGCACTTAGAAGTTTAGCATAAAACTTATATTATTAACAAATATATTAGAACTTACCGCTAAACACAAAGACAAGACTATAGTAAACGAATTCATAAACAGAGTTATTCAATCTAGTTATAACTTGGTCAATTAATGTTATATAACACATGATTAAGAGTTCTAATAAGCTTTTCTTGCTCAACAAGTTTACTATGATCGTTACACTTAGAGTTACGGATTAGTCTTATGTTAAGTTAGATACACTTAGAGTTACGGATTAGTCTTATGTTGAGTTAGAAGATTAAGCGAGTACAATTAACTCTTATGAAGTTGAAAAAACGATGCTTGTTACAATGTTTTAATATGCTTTGACCCAATGTTTTACTTGTGACATAACGTTAGCACTTAGAAGTTTAGCATAAAACTTACATTATTAACAAAATATATTGGAACTTACCGCTAAACACAAAGACAAGACTATAGTTAACGAATTCATAAACAAAGTTATTCAATCTAGTTATAACTTTGTCAATTAATGTTATATAACCCATGATTAAGAGTTCTAATAAGCTTTTCTTGCTCAACAAGTTTACTATGATCGTTACACTTAGAGTTACGGATTAGTCTTCTGTTAAGTTAGATACACTTAGAGTTACGGATTAGTCTTATGTTGAGTTAGAAGATTAATCGAGTACAATTAACTCTTAAGAAGTTGAAAAAAAGATGCTTGTTACAATGTTTTAATAAGCTTTGACCCAATATTTTACTTGTGACATAATGTTAGCACTTAGAAGTTTAGCATAAAACTTATATTATTAACTAATATATTAGAACTTACCGCTAAACACAAAGACAAGACTATAGTAAACGAATTCATAAACAGAGTTATTCAATCTAGTTATAACTTGGTCAATTAATGTTATATAACACATGATTAAGAGTTCTAATAAGCTTTTCTTGCTCAACAAGTTTACTATGATCGTTACACTTAGAGTTACGGATTAGTCTTATGTTAAGTTAGATACACTTAGAGTTACGGATTAGTCTTATGTTGAGTTAGAAGATTAAGCGAGTACAATTAACTCTTATGAAGTTGAAAAAACGATGCTTGTTACAATGTTTTAATAAGCTTTGACCCAATGTTTTACTTGTGACATAACGTTAGCACTTAGAAGTTTAGCATAAAACTTACATTATTAACAAAATATATTGGAACTTACCGCTAAACACAAAGACAAGACTATAGTAAACGAATTCATAAACAAAGTTATTCAATCTAGTTATAACTTTGTCAATTAATGTTATATAACCCATGATTAAGAGTTCTAATAAGCTTTTCTTGCTCAACAAGTTTACTATGATCGTTACACTTAGAGTTACGGATTAGTCTTATGTTAAGTTAGATACAGTTAGAGTTACGGATTAGTCTTATGTTGAGTTAGAAGATTAACCGAGTACAATTAACTCTTAAGAAGTTGAAAAAACGATGCTTGTTACAATGTTTTAATAAGCTTTGACCCAATGTTTTACTTGTGACATAACGTTAGCACTTAGAAGTTAGCATAAAACTTACATTATTAACAAAATATATTCGAACTTACCGCTAAACACAAAGACAAGACTATAGTAAACGAATTCATAAACAAAGTTATTCAATCTAGTTATAACTTTGTCAATTAATGTTGTATAACAAATGATTAAGAGTTCTAATAAGTTTTATTTGCTCAACAAGTTTACTATGATAGTTACACTTAGAGTTACGGATTAGTCTTATGTTGAGTTAGAAGATTAACCGAGTACAATTAACTCTTAAGAAGTTGAAAAAACGATGGTTGTTACAATGTTTTAATAAGCTTTGACCCAATGTTTTACTTGTGACATAACCTTAGCACTTAGAAGTTTAGCATAAAACTTATATTATTAATAAAATATATTAGAACTTACCGCTAAACACAAAGACAAGACTATAGTATACTAATTCAAAAACAGAGTTATTCAATCTAGTTATAACTTGGTCAATTAATGTTATATAACACATGATTAAGAGTTCTAATAAGCTTTTATTGCTCAACAAGTTTACTATGAACGTTACACTTAGAGTTACGGATTAGTCTTATGTTAAGTTAGATACACTTAGAGTTACGGATTAGTCTTATGGTGAGTTAGAAGATTAACCGAGTACAATTAACTCTTAAGAAGTTGACAAAACGATGCTTGTTACAATGTTTTAATAAGCTTTGACCCAATGTTTTACTTGTGACATAACGTTAGCACTTAGAAGTTTAGCATAAAACTTACATTATTAACAAAATATATTGGAACTTACCGCTAAACACAAAGACAAGACTATAGTAAACGAATTCATAAACAAAGTTATCCATTCTAGTTATAACTTTGTCAATTAATGTTATATAACACATGATTAAGAGTTCTAATAAGCGTTACTTGCTCAACAAGTTTACTATGATTGTTACACTTAGAGTTACGGATTAGTCTTATGTTAAGTTAGATACACTTAGAGTTACGGATTAGTCTTATGTTGAGTTAGAAGATTAACCGAGTACAATTAACTCTTAAGAAGTTGAAAAAACGATGCTTGTTACAATGTTTTAATAAGCTTTGACCCAATGTTTTACTTGTGACATAACGTTAGCACTTAGAAGTTTAGCATAAAACTTACATTATTAACAAAATATATTGGAACTTACCGCTAAACACAAAGACAAGACTATAGTAAACGAATTCATAAACAAAGTTATTCAATCTAGTTATAACTTTGTCAATTAATGTTATATAACACATGATTAAGAGTTCTAATAAGCGTTACTTGCTCAACAAGTTTACTATGATAGTTACACTTAGAGTTACGGATTAGTCTTATGTTAAGTTAGATAAACTTAGAGTTACGGATTAGTCTTATGTTGAGTTAGAAGATTAAGCGAATACAATTAACTCTTATGAAGTTGAAAAAACGATGCTTGTAACAATGTTTTAATAAGCTTTGACCCAATGTCTTACTTGTGACATAACGTTAGCACTTAGAAGTTTAGCATAAAACTTACATTATTAACAAAATATAATGGAACTTACCGCTAAACACAAAGACAAGACTATAGTGAACGAATTCATAAACAAAGTTATTCAATCTAGTTATAACTTTGTCAATTAATGTTATATAACCCATGATTAAGAGTTCTAATAAGCTTTTCTTGCTCAACAAGTTTACTATGATCGTTACACTTAGAGTTACGGATTAGTCTTATGTTAAGTTAGATACACTTAGAGTTACGGATTAGTCTTATGTTGAGTTAGAAGATTAATCGAGTACAATTAACTCTTAAGAAGTTGAAAAAAAGATGCTTGTTACAATGTTTTAATAAGCTTTGACCCAATGTTTTACTTGTGACATAATGTTAGCACTTAGAAGTTTAGCATAAAACTTATATTATTAACAAATATATTAGAACTTACCGCTAAACACAAAGACAAGACTATAGTAAACGAATTCATAAACAGAGTTATTCAATCTAGTTATAACTTGGTCAATTAATGTTATATAACACATGATTAAGAGTTCTAATAAGCTTTTCTTGCTCAACAAGTTTACTATGATCGTTACACTTAGAGTTACGGATTAGTCTTATGTTAAGTTAGATACACTTAGAGTTACGGATTAGTCTTATGTTGAGTTAGAAGATTAAGCGAGTACAATTAACTCTTATGAAGTTGAAAAAACGATGCTTGTTACAATGTTTTAATAAGCTTTGACCCAATGTTTTACTTGTGACATAACGTTAGCACTTAGAAGTTTAGCATAAAACTTACATTATTAACAAAATATATTGGAACTTACCGCTAAACACAAAGACAAGACTATAGTTAACGAATTCATAAACAAAGTTATTCAATCTAGTTATAACTTTGTCAATTAATGTTATATAACCCATGATTAAGAGTTCTAATAAGCTTTTCTTGCTCAACAAGTTTACTATGATCGTTACACTTAGAGTTACGGATTAGTCTTATGTTAAGTTAGATACAGTTAGAGTTACGGATTAATCTTATGTTGAGTTAGAAGATTAATCGAGTACAATTAACTCTTAAGAAGTTGAAAAAACGATGCTTGTTACAATGTTTTAATAAGCTTTGACCCAATGTTTTACTTGTGACATAACGTTAGCACTTAGAAGTTTAGCATAAAACTTACATTATTAACAAAATATATTGGAACTTACCGCTAAACACAAAGACAAGACTATAGTAAACGAATTCATAAACAAAGTTATCCATTCTAGTTATAACTTTGTCAATTAATGTTATATAACACATGATTAAGAGTTCTAATAAGCGTTACTTGCTCAACAAGTTTACTATGATCGTTACACTTAGAGTTACGGATTAGTCTTATGTTAAGTTAGATACACTTAGAGTTACGGATTAGTCTTATGTTGAGTTAGAAGATTAAGCGAGTACAATTAACTCTTATGAAGTTGAAAAAACGATGCTTGTTACAATGTTTTAATAAGCTTTGACCCAATGTTTTACTTGTGACATAACGTTAGCACTTAGAAGTTTAGCATAAAACTTACATTATTAACAAAATATATTGGAACTTACCGCTAAACACAAAGACAAGACTATAGTTAACGAATTCATAAACAAAGTTATTCAATCTAGTTATAACTTTGTCAATTAATGTTATATAACCCATGATTAAGAGTTCTAATAAGCTTTTCTTGCTCAACAAGTTTACTATGATCGTTACACTTAGAGTTACGGATTAGTCTTATGTTAAGTTAGATACAGTTAGAGTTACGGATTAGTCTTATGTTGAGTTAGAAGATTAATCGAGTACAATTAACTCTTAAGAAGTTGAAAAAACGATGCTTGTTACAATGTTTTAATAAGCTTTGACCCAATGTTTTACTTGTGACATAACGTTAGCACTTAGAAGTTTAGCATAAAACTTACATTATTAACAAAATATATTGGAACTTACCGCTAAACACAAAGACAAGACTATAGTAAACGAATTCATAAACAAAGTTATCCATTCTAGTTATAACTTTGTCAATTAATGTTATATAACACATGATTAAGAGTTCTAATAAGCGTTACTTGCTCAACAAGTTTACTATGATTGTTACACTTAGAGTTACGGATTAGTCTTATGTTAAGTTAGATACACTTAGAGTTACGGATTAGTCTTATGTTGAGTTAGAAGATTAACCGAGTACAATTAACTCTTAAGAAGTTGAAAAAACGATGCTTGTTACAATGTTTTAATAAGCTTTGACCCAATGTTTTACTTGTGACATAACGTTAGCACTTAGAAGTTTAGCATAAAACTTACATTATTAACAAAATATATTGGAACTTACCGCTAAACACAAAGACAAGACTATAGTAAACGAATTCATAAACAAAGTTATTCAATCTATTTATAACTTTGTCAATTAATGTTATATAACACATGATTAAGAGTTCTAATAAGCGTTACTTGCTCAACAAGTTTACTATGATAGTTACACTTAGAGTTACAGATTAGTCTTATGTTAAGTTAGATAAACTTAGAGTTACGGATTAGTCTTATGTTGAGTTAGAAGATTAAGCGAATACAATTAACTCTTATGAAGTTGAAAAAACGATGCTTGTAACAATGTTTTAATAAGCTTTGACCCAATGTCTTACTTGTGACATAACGTTAGCACTTAGAAGTTTAGCATAAAACTTACATTATTAACAAAATATAATGGAACTTACCGCTAAACACAAAGACAAGACTATAGTGAACGAATTCATAAACAAAGTTATTCAATCTAGTTATAACTTTGTCAATTAATGTTATATAACACATGATTAAGAGTTCTAATAAGCGTTACTTGCTCAACAAGTTTACTATGATAGTTACACTTAGAGTTACGGATTAGTCTTATGTTAAGTTAGATACACTTAGAGTTACGGATTAGTCTTATGTTGAGTTAGAAGATTAACCGAGTACAATTAACTCTTAAGAAGTTGAAAAAACGATGGTTGTTACAATGTTTTAATAAGCTTTGACCCAATGTTTTACTTGTGACATAACCTTAGCACTTAGAAGTTTAGCATAAAACTTATATTATTAATAAAATATATTAGAACTTACCGCTAAACACAAAGACAAGACTATAGTATACTAATTCAAAAACAGAGTTATTCAATCTAGTTATAACTTGGTCAATTAATGTTATATAACACATGATTAAGAGTTCTAATAAGCTTTTATTGCTCAACAAGTTTACTATGAACGTTACACTTAGAGTTACGGATTAGTCTTATGTTAAGTTAGATACACTTAGAGTTACGGATTAGTCTTATGTTGAGTTAGAAGATTAAGCGAGTACAATTAACTCTTAAGAAGTTGAAAAATCGATGCTTGTTACAATGTTTTAATAAGCTTTCACCCAATGTTTTACTTGTGACATAACGTTAGCACTTAGAAGTTTAGCATAAAACTTACATTATTAACAAAATATATTGGAACTTACCGCTAAACACAAAGACAAGACTATAGTAAACGAATTCATAAACAAAGTTATTCAATCTAGTTATAACTTTGTCAATTAATGTTATATAACAAATGATTAAGAGTTCTAATAAGTTTTATTTGCTCAACAAGGTTACTATGATAGTTACACTTAGAGTTACGGATTAGTCTTATGTTGAGTTAGAAGATTAACCGAGTACAATTAACTCTTAAGAAGTTGAAAAAACGATGCTTGTTACAATGTTTTAATAAGCTTTGACCCAATGTTTTACTTGTGACATAACGTTAGCACTTAGAAGTTTAGCATAAAACTTACATTATTAACAAAATATATTGGAACTTACCGCTAAACACAAAGACAAGACTATAGTAAACGAATTCATAAACAAAGTTATTCAATCTAGTTATAACTTTGTCAATTAATGTTATATAACAAATGATTAAGAGTTCTAATAAGTTTTATTTGCTCAACAAGTTTACTATGATAGTTACACTTAGAGTTACGGATTAGTCTTATGTTAAGTTAGATACACTTAGAGTTACGGATTAGTCTTATGGTGAGTTAGAAGATTAACCGAGTACAATTAACTCTTAAGAAGTTGACAAAACGATGCTTGTTACAATGTTTTAATAAGCTTTGACCCAATGTCTTACTTGTGACATAACGTTAGCACTTAGAAGTTTAGCATAAAACTTACATTATTAACAAAATATAATGGAACTTACCGCTAAACACAAAGACAAGACTATAGTGAACGAATTCATAAACAAAGTTATTCAATCTAGTTATAACTTTGTCAATTAATGTTATATAACCCATGATTAAGAGTTCTAATAAGCTTTTCTTGCTCAACAAGTTTACTATGATCGTTACACTTAGAGTTACGGATTAGTCTTATGTTAAGTTAGATACACTTAGAGTTACGGATTAGTCTTATGTTGAGTTAGAAGATTAATCGAGTACAATTAACTCTTGAGAAGTTGAAAAAACGATGGTTGTTACAATGTTTTAATAAGCTTTGACCCAATGTTTTACTTGTGACATAACGTTAGCACTTAGAAGTTTAGCATAAAACTTATATTATTAACAAAATATATTAGAACTTACCGCAAAACACAAAGACAAGACTATAGTTGACGAATTCATAAACAAAGTTATTCAATCTACTTATAACTTTGTCAATTAATGTTATATAACACATGATTAAGAGTTCTAATAAGCTTTTCTTGCTCAACAAGTTTACTATGATCGTTACACTTAGAGTTACGGATTAGTCTTATGTTAAGTTAGATACAGTTAGAGTTACGGATTAGTCTTATGTTGAGTTAGAAGATTAACCGAGTACAATTAACTCTTAAGAAGTTGAAAAAACGATGCTTGTTACAATGTTTTAATAAGCTTTGACCCAATGTTTTACTTGTGACATAACGTTTGCACTTAGAAGTTAGCATAAAACTTACATTATTAACAAAATATATTGGAACTTACCGCTAAACACAAAGACAAGACTATAGTGAACGAATTCATAAACAAAGTTATTCAATCTAGTTATAACTTTGTCAATTAATGTTATATAACCCATGATTAAGAGTTCTAATAAGCTTTTCTTGCTCAACAAGTTTACTATGATCGTTACACTTAGAGTTACGGATTAGTCTTATGTTAAGTTAGATACACTTAGAGTTACGGATTAGTCTTATGTTGAGTTAGAAGATTAATCGAGTACAATTAACTCTTAAGAAGTTGAAAAAACGATGCTTGTTACAATGTTTTAATAAGCTTTGACCCAATGTTTTACTTGTGACATAATGTTAGCACTTAGAAGTTTAGCATAAAACTTATATTATTAACAAATATATTAGAACTTACCGCTAAACACAAAGACAAGACTATAGTAAACGAATTCATAAACAGAGTTATTCAATCTAGTTATAACTTGGTCAATTAATGTTATATAACACATGATTAAGAGTTCTAATAAGCTTTTCTTGCTCAACAAGTTTACTATGATCGTTACACTTAGAGTTACGGATTAGTCTTATGTTAAGTTAGATACACTTAGAGTTACGGATTAGTCTTATGTTGAGTTAGAAGATTAAGCGAGTACAATTAACTCTTATGAAGTTGAAAAAACGATGCTTGTTACAATGTTTTAATAAGCTTTGACCCAATGTTTTACTTGTGACATAACGTTAGCACTTAGAAGTTTAGCATAAAACTTACATTATTAACAAAATATATTGGAACTTACCGCTAAACACAAAGACAAGACTATAGTTAACGAATTCATAAACAAAGTTATTCAATCTAGTTATAACTTTGTCAATTAATGTTATATAACCCATGATTAAGAGTTCTAATAAGCTTTTCTTGCTCAACAAGTTTACTATGATCGTTACACTTAGAGTTACGGATTAGTCTTATGTTAAGTTAGATACAGTTAGAGTTACGGATTAGTCTTATGTTGAGTTAGAAGATTAATCGAGTACAATTAACTCTTAAGAAGTTGAAAAAACGATGCTTGTTACAATGTTTTAATAAGCTTTGACCCAATGTTTTACTTGTGACATAACGTTAGCACTTAGAAGTTTAGCATAAAACTTACATTATTAACAAAATATATTGGAACTTACCGCTAAACACAAAGACAAGACTATAGTAAACGAATTCATAAACAAAGTTATCCATTCTAGTTATAACTTTGTCAATTAATGTTATATAACACATGATTAAGAGTTCTAATAAGCGTTACTTGCTCAACAAGTTTACTATGATTGTTACACTTAGAGTTACGGATTAGTCTTATGTTAAGTTAGATACACTTAGAGTTACGGATTAGTCTTATGTTGAGTTAGAAGATTAACCGAGTACAATTAACTCTTAAGAAGTTGAAAAAACGATGCTTGTGACAATGTTTTAATAAGCTTTGACCCAATGTTTTACTTGTGACATAACGTTAGCACTTAGAAGTTTAGCATAAAACTTACATTATTAACAAAATATATTGGAACTTACCGCTAAACACAAAGACAAGACTATAGTAAACGAATTCATAAACAAAGTTATTCAATCTAGTTATAACTTTGTCAATTAATGTTATATAACACATGATTAAGAGTTCTAATAAGCGTTACTTGCTCAACAAGTTTACTATGATAGTTACACTTAGAGTTACGGATTAGTCTTATGTTAAGTTAGATAAACTTAGAGTTACGGATTAGTCTTATGTTGAGTTAGAAGATTAAGCGAATACAATTAACTCTTATGAAGTTGAAAAAACGATGCTTGTAACAATGTTTTAATAAGCTTTGACCCAATGTCTTACTTGTGACATAACGTTAGCACTTAGAAGTTTAGCATAAAACTTACATTATTAACAAAATATATTGGAACTTACCACTAAACACAAAGACAAGACTATAGTAAACGAATTCATAAACAAAGTTATTCAATCTAGTTATAACTTTGTCAATTAATGTTATATAACAAATGATTAAGAGTTCTAATAAGTTTTATTTGCTCAACAAGTTTACTATGATAGTTACACTTAGAGTTACGGATTAGTCTTATGTTAAGTTAGATACACTTAGAGTTACGGATTAGTCTTATGTTGAGTTAGAAGATTAAGCGAGTACAATTAACTCTTATGAAGTTGAAAAAACGATGCTTGTTACAATGTTTTAATAAGCTTTGACCCAATGTTTTACTTGTGACATAACGTTAGCACTTAGAAGTTTAGCATAAAACTTACATTATTAACAAAATATATTGGAACTTACCGCTAAACACAAAGACAAGACTATAGTTAACGAATTCATAAACAAAGTTATTCAATCTAGTTATAACTTTGTCAATTAATGTTATATAACCCATGATTAAGAGTTCTAATAAGCTTTTCTTGCTCAACAAGTTTACTATGATCGTTACACTTAGAGTTACGGATTAGTCTTATGTTAAGTTAGATACAGTTAGAGTTACGGATTAGTCTTATGTTGAGTTAGAAGATTAATCGAGTACAATTAACTCTTAAGAAGTTGAAAAAACGATGCTTGTTACAATGTTTTAATAAGCTTTGACCCAATGTTTTACTTGTGACATAACGTTAGCACTTAGAAGTTTAGCATAAAACTTACATTATTAACAAAATATATTGGAACTTACCGCTAAACACAAAGACAAGACTATAGTAAACGAATTCATAAACAAAGTTATCCATTCTAGTTATAACTTTGTCAATTAATGTTATATAACACATGATTAAGAGTTCTAATAAGCGTTACTTGCTCAACAAGTTTACTATGATTGTTACACTTAGAGTTACGGATTAGTCTTATGTTAAGTTAGATACACTTAGAGTTACGGATTAGTCTTATGTTGAGTTAGAAGATTAACCGAGTACAGTTAACTCTTAAGAAGTTGAAAAAATGATGCTTGTGACAATGTTTTAATAAGCTTTGACCCAATGTTTTACTTGTGACATAACGTTAGCACTTAGAAGTTTAGCATAAAACTTATATTATTAACAAAATATATTGGAACTTACCGCTAAACACAAAGACAAGACTATAGTAAACGAATTCATAAACAAAGTTATTCAATCTAGTTATAACTTTGTCAATTAATGTTATATAACACATGATTAAGAGTTCTAATAAGCGTTACTTGCTCAACAAGTTTACTATGATAGTTACACTTAGAGTTACGGATTAGTCTTATGTTAAGTTAGATAAACTTAGAGTTACGGATTAGTCTTATGTTGAGTTAGAAGATTAAGCGAATACAATTAACTCTTATGAAGTTGAAAAAACGATGCTTGTAACAATGTTTTAATAAGCTTTGACCCAATGTCTTACTTGTGACATAACGTTAGCACTTAGAAGTTTAGCATAAAACTTACATTATTAACAAAATATAATGGAACTTACCGCTAAACACAAAGACAAGACTATAGTGAACGAATTCATAAACAAAGTTATTCAATCTAGTTATAACTTTGTCAATTAATGTTATATAACCCATGATTAAGAGTTCTAATAAGCTTTTCTTGCTCAACAAGTTTACTATGATCGTTACACTTAGAGTTACGGATTAGTCTTATGTTAAGTTAGATACACTTAGAGTTACGGATTAGTCTTATGTTGAGTTAGAAGATTAATCGAGTACAATTAACTCTTAAGAAGTTGAAAAAACGATGCTTGTTACAATGTTTTAATAAGCTTTGACCCAATGTTTTACTTGTGACATAATGTTAGCACTTAGAAGTTTAGCATAAAACTTATATTATTAACAAATATATTAGAACTTACCGCTAAACACAAAGACAAGACTATAGTAAACGAATTCATAAACAGAGTTATTCAATCTAGTTATAACTTGGTCAATTAATGTTATATAACACATGATTAAGAGTTCTAATAAGCTTTTCTTGCTCAACAAGTTTACTATGATCGTTACACTTAGAGTTACGGATTAGTCTTATGTTAAGTTAGATACACTTAGAGTTACGGATTAGTCTTATGTTGAGTTAGAAGATTAAGCGAGTACAATTAACTCTTATGAAGTTGAAAAAACGATGCTTGTTACAATGTTTTAATAAGCTTTGACCCAATGTTTTACTTGTGACATAACGTTAGCACTTAGAAGTTTAGCATAAAACTTACATTATTAACAAAATATATTGGAACTTACCGCTAAACACAAAGACAAGACTATAGTTAACGAATTCATAAACAAAGTTATTCAATCTAGTTATAACTTTGTCAATTAATGTTATATAACCCATGATTAAGAGTTCTAATAAGCTTTTCTTGCTCAACAAGTTTACTATGATCGTTACACTTAGAGTTACGGATTAGTCTTATGTTAAGTTAGATACAGTTAGAGTTACGGATTAATCTTATGTTGAGTTAGAAGATTAATCGAGTACAATTAACTCTTAAGAAGTTGAAAAAACGATGCTTGTTACAATGTTTTAATAAGCTTTGACCCAATGTTTTACTTGTGACATAACGTTAGCACTTAGAAGTTTAGCATAAAACTTACATTATTAACAAAATATATTGGAACTTACCGCTAAACACAAAGACAAGACTATAGTAAACGAATTCATAAACAAAGTTATCCATTCTAGTTATAACTTTGTCAATTAATGTTATATAACACATGATTAAGAGTTCTAATAAGCGTTACTTGCTCAACAAGTTTACTATGATTGTTACACTTAGAGTTACGGATTAGTCTTATGTTAAGTTAGATACACTTAGAGTTACGGATTAGTCTTATGTTGAGTTAGAAGATTAACCGAGTACAATTAACTCTTAAGAAGTTGAAAAAACGATGCTTGTGACAATGTTTTAATAAGCTTTGACCCAATGTTTTACTTGTGACATAACGTTAGCACTTAGAAGTTTAGCATAAAACTTACATTATTAACAAAATATATTGGAACTTACCGCTAAACACAAAGACAAGACTATAGTAAACGAATTCATAAACAAAGTTATCCATTCTAGTTATAACTTTGTCAATTAATGTTATATAACACATGATTAAGAGTTCTAATAAGCGTTACTTGCTCAACAAGTTTACTATGATTGTTACACTTAGAGTTACGGATTAGTCTTATGTTAAGTTAGATACACTTAGAGTTACGGATTAGTCTTATGTTGAGTTAGAAGATTAACCGAGTACAATTAACTCTTAAGAAGTTGAAAAAACGATGCTTGTGACAATGTTTTAATAAGCTTTGACCCAATGTTTTACTTGTGACATAACGTTAGCACTTAGAAGTTTAGCATAAAACTTACATTATTAACAAAATATATTGGAACTTACCGCTAAACACAAAGACAAGACTATAGTAAACGAATTCATAAACAAAGTTATTCAATCTAGTTATAACTTTGTCAATTAATGTTATATAACACATGATTAAGAGTTCTAATAAGCGTTACTTGCTCAACAAGTTTACTATGATAGTTACACTTAGAGTTACGGATTAGTCTTATGTTAAGTAAGATAAACTTAGAGTTACGGATTAGTCTTATGTTGAGTTAGAAGATTAAGCGAATACAATTAACTCTTATGAAGTTGAAAAAACGATGCTTGTAACAATGTTTTAATAAGCTTTGACCCAATGTCTTACTTGTGACATAACGTTAGCACTTAGAAGTTTAGCATAAAACTTACATTATTAACAAAATATAATGGAACTTACCGCTAAACACAAAGACAAGACTATAGTGAACGAATTCATAAACAAAGTTATTCAATCTAGTTATAACTTTGTCAATTAATGTTATATAACCCATGATTAAGAGCTCTAATAAGCTTTTCTTGCTCAACAAGTTTACTATGATCGTTACACTTAGAGTTACGGATTAGTCTTATGTTAAGTTAGATACACTTAGAGTTACGGATTAGTCTTATGTTGAGTTAGAAGATTAAGCGAGTACAATTAACTCTTATGAAGTTGAAAAAACGATGCTTGTTACAATGTTTTAATAAGCTTTGACCCAATGTTTTACTTGTGACATAACGTTAGCACTTAGAAGTTTAGCATAAAACTTACATTATTAACAAAATATATTGGAACTTACCGCTAAACACAAAGACAAGACTATAGTTAACGAATTCATAAACAAAGTTATTCAATCTAGTTATAACTTTGTCAATTAATGTTATATAACAAATGATTAAGAGTTCTAATAAGTTTTATTTGCTCAACAAGTTTACTATGATAGTTACACTTAGAGTTACGGATTAGTCTTATGTTAAGTTAGATACACTTAGAGTTACGGATTAGTCTTATGGTGAGTTAGAAGATTAACCGAGTACAATTAACTCTTAAGAAGTTGACAAAACGATGCTTGTTACAATGTTTTAATAAGCTTTGACCCAATGTTTTACTTGTGACATAACTTTAGCACTTAGAAGTTTAGCATAAAACTTACATTATTAACAAAATATATTGGAACTTACCGCTAAACACAAAGACAAGACTATAGTAAACGAATTCATAAACAAAGTTATCCATTCTAGTTATAACTTTGTCAATTAATGTTATATAACACATGATTAAGAGTTCTAATAAGCGTTACTTGCTCAACAAGTTTACTATGATTGTTACACTTAGAGTTACGGATTAGTCTTATGTTAAGTTAGATACACTTAGAGTTACGGATTAGTCTTATGTTGAGTTAGAAGATTAACCGAGTACAATTAACTCTTAAGAAGTTGAAAAAACGATGCTTGTTACAATGTTTTAATAAGCTTTGACCCAATGTTTTACTTCTGACATAACGTTAGCACTTAGAAGTTTAGCATAAAACTTACATTATTAACAAAATATATTGGAACTTACCGCTAAACACAAAGACAAGACTATAGTAAATGAATTCATAAACAAAGTTATTCAATCTAGTTATAACTTTGTCAATTAATGTTATATAACACATGATTAAGAGTTCTAATAAGCGTTACTTGCTCAACAAGTTTACTATGATAGTTACACTTAGAGTTACGGATTAGTCTTATGTTAAGTTAGATAAACTTAGAGTTACGGATTAGTCTTATGTTGAGTTAGAAGATTAAGCGAATACAATTAACTCTTATGAAGTTGAAAAAACGATGCTTGTAACAATGTTTTAATAAGCTTTGACCCAATGTCTTACTTGTGACATAACGTTAGCACTTAGAAGTTTAGCATAAAACTTACATTATTAACAAAATATAATGGAACTTACCGCTAAACACAAAGACAAGACTATAGTGAACGAATTCATAAACAAAGTTATTCAATCTAGTTATAACTTTGTCAATTAATGTTATATAACCCATGATTAAGAGTTCTAATAAGCTTTTCTTGCTCAACAAGTTTACTATGATCGTTACACTTAGAGTTACGGATTAGTCTTATGTTAAGTTAGATACACTTAGAGTTACGGATTAGTCTTATGTTGAGTTAGAAGATTAATCGAGTACAATTAACTCTTAAGAAGTTGAAAAAACGATGCTTGTTACAATGTTTTAATAAGCTTTGACCCAATGTTTTACTTGTGACATAATGTTAGCACTTAGAAGTTTAGCATAAAACTTATATTATTAACAAATATATTAGAACTTACCGCTAAACACAAAGACAAGACTATAGTAAACGAATTCATAAACAGAGTTATTCAATCTAGTTATAACTTGGTCAATTAATGTTATATAACACATGATAAAGAGTTCTAATAAGCTTTTCTTGCTCAACAAGTTTACTATGATCGTTACACTTAGAGTTACGGATTAGTCTTATGTTAAGTTAGATACACTTAGAGTTACGGATTAGTCTTATGTTGAGTTAGAAGATTAAGCGAGTACAATTAACTCTTATGAAGTTGAAAAAACGATGCTTGTTACAATGTTTTAATAAGCTTTGACCCAATGTTTTACTTGTGACATAACGTTAGCACTTAGAAGTTTAGCATAAAACTTACATTATTAACAAAATATATTGGAACTTACCGCTAAACACAAAGACAAGACTATAGTTAACGAATTCATAAACAAAGTTATTCAATCTAGTTATAACTTTGTCAATTAATGTTATATAACCCATGATTAAGAGTTCTAATAAGCTTTTCTTGCTCAACAAGTTTACTATGATCGTTACACTTAGAGTTACGGATTAGTCTTATGTTAAGTTAGATACAGTTAGAGTTACGGATTAGTCTTATGTTGAGTTAGAAGATTAATCGAGTACAATTAACTCTTAAGAAGTTGAAAAAACGATGCTTGTTACAATGTTTTAATAAGCTTTGACCCAATGTTTTACTTGTGACATAACGTTAGCACTTAGAAGTTTAGCATAAAACTTACATTATTAACAAAATATATTGGAACTTACCGCTAAACACAAAGACAAGACTATAGTAAACGAATTCATAAACAAAGTTATCCATTCTAGTTATAACTTTGTCAATTAATGTTATATAACACATGATTAAGAGTTCTAATAAGCGTTACTTGCTCAACAAGTTTACTATGATTGTTACACTTAGAGTTACGGATTAGTCTTATGTTAAGTTAGATACACTTAGAGTTACGGATTAGTCTTATGTTGAGTTAGAAGATTAACCGAGTACAATTAACTCTTAAGAAGTTGAAAAAACGATGCTTGTGACAATGTTTTAATAAGCTTTGACCCAATGTTTTACTTGTGACATAACGTTAGCACTTAGAAGTTTAGCATAAAACTTACATTATTAACAAAATATATTGGAACTTACCGCTAAACACAAAGACAAGACTATAGTAAACGAATTCATAAACAAAGTTATTCAATCTAGTTATAACTTTGTCAATTAATGTTATATAACACATGATTAAGAGTTCTAATAAGCGTTACTTGCTCAACAAGTTTACTATGATAGTTACACTTAGAGTTACGGATTAGTCTTATGTTAAGTTAGATAAACTTAGAGTTACGGATTAGTCTTATGTTGAGTTAGAAGATTAAGCGAATACAATTAACTCTTATGAAGTTGAAAAAACGATGCTTGTAACAATGTTTTAATAAGCTTTGACCCAATGTCTTACTTGTGACATAACGTTAGCACTTAGAAGTTTAGCATAAAACTTACATTATTAACAAAATATAATGGAACTTACCGCTAAACACAAAGACAAGACTATAGTGAACGAATTCATAAACAAAGTTATTCAATCTAGTTATAACTTTGTCAATCAATGTTATATAACCCATGATTAAGAGCTCTAATAAGCTTTTCTTGCTCAACAAGTTTACTATGATCGTTACACTTAGAGTTACGGATTAGTCTTATGTTAAGTTAGATACACTTAGAGTTACGGATTAGTCTTATGTTGAGTTAGAAGATTAAGCGAGTACAATTAACTCTTATGAAGTTGAAAAAACGATGCTTGTTACAATGTTTTAATAAGCTTTGACCCAATGTTTTACTTGTGACATAACGTTAGCACTTAGAAGTTTAGCATAAAACTTACATTATTAACAAAATATATTGGAACTTACCGCTAAACACAAAGACAAGACTATAGTTAACGAATTCATAAACAAAGTTATTCAATCTAGTTATAACTTTGTCAATTAATGTTATATAACAAATGATTAAGAGTTCTAATAAGTTTTATTTGCTCAACAAGTTTACTATGATAGTTACACTTAGAGTTACGGATTAGTCTTATGTTAAGTTAGATACACTTAGAGTTACGGATTAGTCTTATGGTGAGTTAGAAGATTAACCGAGTACAATTAACTCTTAAGAAGTTGACAAAACGATGCTTGTTACAATGTTTTAATAAGCTTTGACCCAATGTTTTACTTGTGACATAACGTTAGCACTTAGAAGTTTAGCATAAAACTTACATTATTAACAAAATATATTGGAACTTACCGCTAAACACAAAGACAAGACTATAGTAAACGAATTCATAAACAAAGTTATCCATTCTAGTTATAACTTTGTCAATTAATGTTATATAACACATGATTAAGAGTTCTAATAAGCGTTACTTGCTCAACAAGTTTACTATGATTGTTACACTTAGAGTTACGGATTAGTCTTATGTTAAGTTAGATACACTTAGAGTTACGGATTAGTCTTATATTGAGTTAGAAGATTAACCGAGTACAATTAACTCTTAAGAAGTTGAAAAAACGATGCTTGTTACAATGTTTTAATAAGCTTTGACCCAATGTTTTACTTCTGACATAACGTTAGCACTTAGAAGTTTAGCATAAAACTTACATTATTAACAAAATATATTGGAACTTACCGCTAAACACAAAGACAAGACTATAGTAAATGAATTCATAAACAAAGTTATTCAATCTAGTTATAACTTTGTCAATTAATGTTATATAACACATGATTAAGAGTTCTAATAAGCGTTACTTGCTCAACAAGTTTACTATGATAGTTACACTTAGAGTTACGGATTAGTCTTATGTTAAGTTAGATAAACTTAGAGTTACGGATTAGTCTTATGTTGAGTTAGAAGATTAAGCGAATACAATTAACTCCTATGAAGTTGAAAAAACGATGCTTGTAACAATGTTTTAATAAGCTTTGACCCAATGTCTTACTTGTGACATAACGTTAGCACTTAGAAGTTTAGCATAAAACTTACATTATTAACAAAATATAATGGAACTTACCGCTAAACACAAAGACAAGACTATAGTGAACGAATTCATAAACAAAGTTATTCAATCTAGTTATAACTTTGTCAATTAATGTTATATAACCCATGATTAAGAGTTCTAATAAGCTTTTCTTGCTCAACAAGTTTACTATGATCGTTACACTTAGAGTTACAGATTAGTCTTATGTTAAGTTAGATACACTTAGAGTTACGGATTAGTCTTATGTTGAGTTAGAAGATTAATCGAGTACAATTAACTCTTAAGAAGTTGAAAAAACGATGCTTGTTACAATGTTTTAATAAGCTTTGACCCAATGTTTTACTTGTGACATAATGTTAGCACTTAGAAGTTTAGCATAAAACTTATATTATTAACAAATATATTAGAACTTACCGCTAAACACAAAGACAAGACTATAGTAAACGAATTCATAAACAGAGTTATTCAATCTAGTTATAACTTGGTCAATTAATGTTATATAACACATGATTAAGAGTTCTAATAAGCTTTTCTTGCTCAACAAGTTTACTATGATCGTTACACTTAGAGTTACGGATTAGTCTTATGTTAAGTTAGATACACTTAGAGTTACGGATTAGTCTTATGTTGAGTTAGAAGATTAAGCGAGTACAATTAACTCTTATGAAGTTGAAAAAACGATGCTTGTTACAATGTTTTAATAAGCTTTGACCCAATGTTTTACTTGTGACATAACGTTAGCACTTAGAAGTTTAGCATAAAACTTACATTATTAACAAAATATATTGGAACTTACCGCTAAACACAAAGACAAGACTATAGTTAACGAATTCATAAACAAAGTTATTCAATCTAGTTATAACTTTGTCAATTAATGTTATATAACCCATGATTAAGAGTTCTAATAAGCTTTTCTTGCTCAACAAGTTTACTATGATCGTTACACTTAGAGTTACGGATTAGTCTTATGTTAAGTTAGATACAGTTAGAGTTACGGATTAGTCTTATGTTGAGTTAGAAGATTAATCGAGTACAATTAACTCTTAAGAAGTTGAAAAAACGATGCTTGTTACAATGTTTTAATAAGCTTTGACCCAATGTTTTACTTGTGACATAACGTTAGCACTTAGAAGTTTAGCATAAAACTTACATTATTAACAAAATATATTGGAACTTACCGCTAAACACAAAGACAAGACTATAGTAAACGAATTCATAAACAAAGTTATCCATTCTAGTTATAACTTTGTCAATTAATGTTATATAACACATGATTAAGAGTTCTAATAAGCGTTACTTGCTCAACAAGTTTACTATGATTGTTACACTTAGAGTTACGGATTAGTCTTATGTTAAGTTAGATACACTTAGAGTTACGGATTAGTCTTATGTTGAGTTAGAAGATTAACCGAGTACAATTAACTCTTAAGAAGTTGAAAAAACGATGCTTGTTACAATGTTTTAATAAGCTTTGACCCAATGTTTTACTTGTGACATAACGTTAGCACTTAGAAGTTTAGCATAAAACTTACATTATTAACAAAATATATTGGAACTTACCGCTAAACACAAAGACAAGACTATAGTAAACGAATTCATAAACAAAGTTATTCAATCTAGTTATAACTTTGTCAATTAATGTTATATAACACATGATTAAGAGTTCTAATAAGCGTTACTTGCTCAACAAGTTTACTATGATAGTTACACTTAGAGTTACGGATTAGTCTTATGTTAAGTTAGATAAACTTAGAGTTACGGATTAGTCTTATGTTGAGTTAGAAGATTAAGCGAATACAATTAACTCTTATGAAGTTGAAAAAACGATGCTTGTAACAATGTTTTAATAAGCTTTGACCCAATGTCTTACTTGTGACATAACGTTAGCACTTAGAAGTTTAGCATAAAACTTACATTATTAACAAAATATAATGGAACTTACCGCTAAACACAAAGACAAGACTATAGTGAACGAATTCATAAACAAAGTTATTCAATCTAGTTATAACTTTGTCAATTAATGTTATATAACCCATGATTAAGAGTTCTAATAAGGTTTTCTTGCTCAACAAGTTTACTATGATCGTTACACTTAGAGTTACGGATTAGTCTTATGTTAAGTTAGATACACTTAGAGTTACGGATTAGTCTTATGTTGAGTTAGAAGATTAATCGAGTACAATTAACTCTTAAGAAGTTGAAAAAACGATGCTTGTTACAATGTTTTAATAAGCTTTGACCCAATGTTTTACTTGTGACATAATGTTAGCACTTAGAAGTTTAGCATAAAACTTATATTATTAACAAATATATTAGAACTTACCGCTAAACACAAAGACAAGACTATAGTAAACGAATTCATAAACAGAGTTATTCAATCTAGTTATAACTTGGTCAATTAATGTTATATAACACATGATTAAGAGTTCTAATAAGCTTTTCTTGCTCAACAAGTTTACTATGATCGTTACACTTAGAGTTACGGATTAGTCTTATGTTAAGTTAGATACACTTAGAGTTACGGATTAGTCTTATGTTGAGTTAGAAGATTAAGCGAGTACAATTAACTCTTATGAAGTTGAAAAAACGATGCTTGTTACAATGTTTTAATAAGCTTTGACCCAATGTTTTACTTGTGACATAACGTTAGCACTTAGAAGTTTAGCATAAAACTTACATTATTAACAAAATATATTGGAACTTACCGCTAAACACAAAGACAAGACTATAGTTAACGAATTCATAAACAAAGTTATTCAATCTAGTTATAACTTTGTCAATTAATGTTATATAACCCATGATTAAGAGTTCTAATAAGCTTTTCTTGCTCAACAAGTTTACTATGATCGTTACACTTAGAGTTACGGATTAGTCTTATGTTAAGTTAGATACAGTTAGAGTTACGGATTAGTCTTATGTTGAGTTAGAAGATTAATCGAGTACAATTAACTCTTAAGAAGTTGAAAAAACGATGCTTGTTACAATGTTTTAATAAGCTTTGACCCAATGTTTTACTTGTGACATAACGTTAGCACTTAGAAGTTTAGCATAAAACTTACATTATTAACAAAATATATTGGAACTTACCGCTAAACACAAAGACAAGACTATAGTAAACGAATTCATAAACAAAGTTATCCATTCTAGTTATAACTTTGTCAATTAATGTTATATAACACATGATTAAGAGTTCTAATAAGCGTTACTTGCTCAACAAGTTTACTATGATTGTTACACTTAGAGTTACGGATTAGTCTTATGTTAAGTTAGATACACTTAGAGTTACGGATTAGTCTTATGTTGAGTTAGAAGATTAACCGAGTACAATTAACTCTTAAGAAGTTGAAAAAACGATGCTTGTTACAATGTTTTAATAAGCTTTGACCCAATGTTTTACTTGTGACATAACGTTAGCACTTAGAAGTTTAGCATAAAACTTACATTATTAACAAAATATATTGGAACTTACCGCTAAACACAAAGACAAGACTATAGTAAACGAATTCATAAACAAAGTTATTCAATCTAGTTATAACTTTGTCAATTAATGTTATATAACACATGATTAAGAGTTCTAATAAGCGTTACTTGCTCAACAAGTTTACTATGATAGTTACACTTAGAGTTACGGATTAGTCTTATGTTAAGTTAGATAAACTTAGAGTTACGGATTAGTCTTATGTTGAGTTAGAAGATTAAGCGAATACAATTAACTCTTATGAAGTTGAAAAAACGATGCTTGTAACAATGTTTTAATAAGCTTTGACCCAATGTCTTACTTGTGACATAACGTTAGCACTTAGAAGTTTAGCATAAAACTTACATTATTAACAAAATATAATGGAACTTACCGCTAAACACAAAGACAAGACTATAGTGAACGAATTCATGAACAAAGTTATTCAATCTAGTTATAACTTTGTCAATTAATGTTATATAACCCATGATTAAGAGCTCTAATAAGCTTTTCTTGCTCAACAAGTTTACTATGATCGTTACACTTAGAGTTACGGATTAGTCTTATGTTAAGTTAGATACACTTAGAGTTACGGATTAGTCTTATGTTGAGTTAGAAGATTAAGCGAGTACAATTAACTCTTATGAAGTTGAAAAAACGATGCTTGTTACAATGTTTTAATAAGCTTTGACCCAATGTTTTACTTGTGACATAACGTTAGCACTTAGAAGTTTAGCATAAAACTTACATTATTAACAAAATATATTGGAACTTACCGCTAAACACAAAGACAAGACTATAGTGAACGAATTCATAAACAAAGTTATTCAATCTAGTTATAACTTTGTCAATTAATGTTATATAACCCATGATTAAGAGCTCTAATAAGCTTTTCTTGCTCAACAAGTTTACTATGATCGTTACACTTAGAGTTACGGATTAGTCTTATGTTAAGTTAGATACACTTAGAGTTACGGATTAGTCTTATGTTGAGTTAGAAGATTAACCGAGTACAATTAACTCTTAAGAAGTTGAAAAAACGATGCTTGTTACAATGTTTTAATAAGCTTTGACCCAATGTTTTACTTGTGACATAATGTTAGCACTTAGAAGTTTAGCATAAAACTTACATTATTAACAAAATATATTGGAACTTACCGCTAAACACAAAGACAAGACTATAGTGAACGAATTCATAAACAAAGTTATTCAATCTAGTTATAACTTTGTCAATTAATGTTATATAACCCATGATTAAGAGCTCTAATAAGCTTTTCTTGCTCAACAAGTTTACTATGATCGTTACACTTAGAGTTACGGATTAGTCTTATGTTAAGTTAGATACACTTAGAGTTACGGATTAGTCTTATGTTGAGTTAGAAGATTAATCGAGTACAATTAACTCTTAAGAAGTTGAAAAAACGATGCTTGTTACAATGTTTTAATAAGCTTTGACCCAATGTTTTACTTGTGACATAATGTTAGCACTTAGAAGTTTAGCATAAAACTTATATTATTAACAAATATATTAGAACTTACCGCTAAACACAAAGACAAGACTATAGTAAACGAATTCATAAACAGAGTTATTCAATCTAGTTATAACTTGGTCAATTAATGTTATATAACACATGATTAAGAGTTCTAATAAGCTTTTCTTGCTCAACAAGTTTACTATGATCGTTACACTTAGAGTTACGGATTAGTCTTATGTTAAGTTAGATACACTTAGAGTTACGGATTAGTCTTATGTTGAGTTAGAAGATTAAGCGAGTACAATTAACTCTTATGAAGTTGAAAAAACGATGCTTGTTACAATGTTTTAATAAGCTTTGACCCAATGTTTTACTTGTGACATAACGTTAGCACTTAGAAGTTTAGCATAAAACTTACATTATTAACAAAATATATTGGAACTTACCGCTAAACACAAAGACAAGACTATAGTTAACGAATTCATAAACAAAGTTATTCAATCTAGTTATAACTTTGTCAATTAATGTTATATAACCCATGATTAAGAGTTCTAATAAGCTTTTCTTGCTCAACAAGTTTACTATGATCGTTACACTTAGAGTTACGGATTAGTCTTATGTTAAGTTAGATACAGTTAGAGTTACGGATTAGTCTTATGTTGAGTTAGAAGATTAATCGAGTACAATTAACTCTTAAGAAGTTGAAAAAACGATGCTTGTTACAATGTTTTAATAAGCTTTGACCCAATGTTTTACTTGTGACATAACGTTAGCACTTAGAAGTTTAGCATAAAACTTACATTATTAACAAAATATATTGGAACTTACCGCTAAACACAAAGACAAGACTATAGTAAACGAATTCATAAACAAAGTTATCCATTCTAGTTATAACTTTGTCAATTAATGTTATATAACACATGATTAAGAGTTCTAATAAGCGTTACTTGCTCAACAAGTTTACTATGATTGTTACACTTAGAGTTACGGATTAGTCTTATGTTAAGTTAGATACACTTAGAGTTACGGATTAGTCTTATGTTGAGTTAGAAGATTAACCGAGTACAATTAACTCTTAAGAAGTTGAAAAAACGATGCTTGTTACAATGTTTTAATAAGCTTTGACCCAATGTTTTACTTGTGACATAACGTTAGCACTTAGAAGTTTAGCATAAAACTTACATTATTAACAAAATATATTGGAACTTACCGCTAAACACAAAGACAAGACTATAGTAAATGAATTCATAAACAAAGTTATTCAATCTAGTTATAACTTTGTCAATTAATGTTATATAACACATGATTAAGAGTTCTAATAAGCGTTACTTGCTCAACAAGTTTACTATGATAGTTACACTTAGAGTTACGGATTAGTCTTATGTTAAGTTAGATAAACTTAGAGTTACGGATTAGTCTTATGTTGAGTTAGAAGATTAAGCGAATACAATTAACTCTTATGAAGTTGAAAAAACGATGCTTGTAACAATGTTTTAATAAGCTTTGACCCAATGTCTTACTTGTGACATAACGTTAGCACTTAGAAGTTTAGCATAAAACTTACATTATTAACAAAATATAATGGAACTTACCGCTAAACACAAAGACAAGACTATAGTGAACGAATTCATAAACAAAGTTATTCAATCTAGTTATAACTTTGTCAATTAATGTTATATAACCCATGATTAAGAGTTCTAATAAGCTTTTCTTGCTCAACAAGTTTACTATGATCGTTACACTTAGAGTTACGGATTAGTCTTATGTTAAGTTAGATACACTTAGAGTTACGGATTAGTCTTATGTTGAGTTAGAAGATTAATCGAGTACAATTAACTCTTAAGAAGTTGAAAAAACGATGCTTGTTACAATGTTTTAATAAGCTTTGACCCAATGTTTTACTTGTGACATAATGTTAGCACTTAGAAGTTTAGCATAAAACTTATATTATTAACAAATATATTAGAACTTACCGCTAAACACAAAGACAAGACTATAGTAAACGAATTCATAAACAGAGTTATTCAATCTAGTTATAACTTGGTCAATTAATGTTATATAACACATGATTAAGAGTTCTAATAAGCTTTTCTTGCTCAACAAGTTTACTATGATCGTTACACTTAGAGTTACGGATTAGTCTTATGTTAAGTTAGATACACTTAGAGTTACGGATTAGTCTTATGTTGAGTTAGAAGATTAAGCGAGTACAATTAACTCTTATGAAGTTGAAAAAACGATGCTTGTTACAATGTTTTAATAAGCTTTGACCCAATGTTTTACTTGTGACATAACGTTAGCACTTAGAAGTTTAGCATAAAACTTACATTATTAACAAAATATATTGGAACTTACCGCTAAACACAAAGACAAGACTATAGTTAACGAATTCATAAACAAAGTTATTCAATCTAGTTATAACTTTGTCAATTAATGTTATATAACCCATGATTAAGAGTTCTAATAAGCTTTTCTTGCTCAACAAGTTTACTATGATCGTTACACTTAGAGTTACGGATTAGTCTTATGTTAAGTTAGATACAGTTAGAGTTACGGATTAGTCTTATGTTGAGTTAGAAGATTAATCGAGTACAATTAACTCTTAAGAAGTTGAAAAAACGATGCTTGTTACAATGTTTTAATAAGCTTTGACCCAATGTTTTACTTGTGACATAACGTTAGCACTTAGAAGTTTAGCATAAAACTTACATTATTAACAAAATATATTGGAACTTACCGCTAAACACAAAGACAAGACTATAGTAAACGAATTCATAAACAAAGTTATGCAATCTAGTTATAACTTTGTCAATTAATGTTATATAACCCATGATTAAGAGCTCTAATAAGCTTTTCTTGCTCAACAAGTTTACTATGATCGTTACACTTAGAGTTACGGATTAGTCTTATGTTAAGTTAGATACACTTAGAGTTACGGATTAGTCTTATGTTGAGTTAGAAGATTAACCGAGTACAATTAACTCTTAAGAAGTTGAAAAAACGATGCTTGTTACAATGTTTTAATAAGCTTTGACCCAATGTTTTACTTGTGACATAATGTTAGCACTTAGAAGTTTAGCATAAAACTTATATTATTAACAAATATATTAGAACTTACCGCTAAACACAAAGACAAGACTATAGTAAACGAATTCATAAACAGAGTTATTCAATCTAGTTATAACTTGGTCAATTAATGTTATATAACACATGATTAAGAGTTCAAATAAGCTTTTCTTGCTCAACAAGTTTACTATGATCGTTACACTTAGAGTTACGGATTAGTCTTATGTTAAGTTAGATACACTTAGAGTTACGGATTAGTCTTATGTTGAGTTAGAAGATTAAGCGAGTACAATTAACTCTTATGAAGTTGAAAAAACGATGCTTGTTACAATGTTTTAATAAGCTTTGACCCAATGTCTTACTTGTGACATAACGTTAGCACTTAGAAGTTTAGCATAAAACTTACATTATTAACAAAATATAATGGAACTTACCGCTAAACACAAAGACAAGACTATAGTGAACGAATTCATAAACAAAGTTATTCAATCTAGTTATAACTTTGTCAATTAATGTTATATAACCCATGATTAAGAGCTCTAATAAGCTTTTCTTGCTCAACAAGTTTACTATGATCGTTACACTTAGAGTTACGGATTAGTCTTATGTTAAGTTAGATACACTTAGAGTTACGGATTAGTCTTATGTTGAGTTAGAAGATTAACCGAGTACAATTAACTCTTAAGAAGTTGAAAAAACGATGCTTGTTACAATGTTTTAATAAGCTTTGACCCAATGTTTTACTTGTGACATAACGTTAGCACTTAGAAGTTTAGCATAAAACTTACATTATTAACAAAATATATTGGAACTTACCGCTAAACACAAAGACAAGACTATAGTAAACGAATTCATAAACAAAGTTATTCAATCTAGTTATAACTTTGTCAATTAATGTTATATAACACATGATTAAGAGTTCTAATAAGCGTTACTTGCTCAACAAGTTTACTATGATAGTTACACTTAGAGTTACGGATTAGTCTTATGTTAAGTTAGATAAACTTAGAGTTACGGATTAGTCTTATGTTGAGTTAGAAGATTAAGCGAATACAATTAACTCTTATGAAGTTGAAAAAACGATGCTTGTAACAATGTTTTAATAAGCTTTGACCCAATGTCTTACTTGTGACATAACGTTAGCACTTAGAAGTTTAGCATAAAACTTACATTATTAACAAAATATAATGGAACTTACCGCTAAACACAAAGACAAGACTATAGTGAACGAATTCATAAACAAAGTTATTCAATCTAGTTATAACTTTGTCAATTAATGTTATATAACCCATGATTAAGAGCTCTAATAAGCTTTTCTTGCTCAACAAGTTTACTATGATCGTTACACTTAGAGTTACGGATTAGTCTTATGTTAAGTTAGATACACGTAGAGTTACGGATTAGTCTTATGTTGAGTTAGAAGATTAATCGAGTACAATTAACTCTTAAGAAGTTGAAAAAACGATGCTTGTTACAATGTTTTAATAAGCTTTGACCCAATGTTTTACTTGTGACATAATGTTAGCACTTAGAAGTTTAGCATAAAACTTATATTATTAACAAATATATTAGAACTTACCGCTAAACACAAAGACAAGACTATAGTAAACGAATTCATAAACAGAGTTATTCAATCTAGTTATAACTTGGTCAATTAATGTTATATAACACATGATTAAGAGTTCTAATAAGCTTTTCTTGCTCAACAAGTTTACTATGATCGTTACACTTAGAGTTACGGATTAGTCTTATGTTAAGTTAGATACACTTAGAGTTACGGATTAGTCTTATGTTGAGTTAGAAGATTAAGCGAGTACAATTAACTCTTATGAAGTTGAAAAAACGATGCTTGTTACAATGTTTTAATAAGCTTTGACCCAATGTTTTACTTGTGACATAACGTTAGCACTTAGAAGTTTAGCATAAAACTTACATTATTAACAAAATATATTGGAACTTACCGCTAAACACAAAGACAAGACTATAGTTAACGAATTCATAAACAAAGTTATTCAATCTAGTTATAACTTTGTCAATTAATGTTATATAACCCATGATTAAGAGTTCTAATAAGCTTTTCTTGCTCAACAAGTTTACTATGATCGTTACACTTAGAGTTACGGATTAGTCTTATGTTAAGTTAGATACAGTTAGAGTTACGGATTAGTCTTATGTTGAGTTAGAAGATTAATCGAGTACAATTAACTCTTAAGAAGTTGAAAAAACGATGCTTGTTACAATGTTTTAATAAGCTTTGACCCAATGTTTTACTTGTGACATAACGTTAGCACTTAGAAGTTTAGCATAAAACTTACATTATTAACAAAATATATTGGAACTTACCGCTAAACACAAAGACAAGACTATAGTAAACGAATTCATAAACAAAGTTATGCAATCTAGTTATAACTTTGTCAATTAATGTTATATAACCCATGATTAAGAGCTCTAATAAGCTTTTCTTGCTCAACAAGTTTACTATGATCGTTACACTTAGAGTTACGGATTAGTCTTATGTTAAGTTAGATACACTTAGAGTTACGGATTAGTCTTATGTTGAGTTAGAAGATTAACCGAGTACAATTAACTCTTAAGAAGTTGAAAAAACGATGCTTGTTACAATGTTTTAATAAGCTTTGACCCAATGTTTTACTTGTGACATAATGTTAGCACTTAGAAGTTTAGCATAAAACTTATATTATTAACAAATATATTAGAACTTACCGCTAAACACAAAGACAAGACTATAGTAAACGAATTCATAAACAGAGTTATTCAATCTAGTTATAACTTGGTCAATTAATGTTATATAACACATGATTAAGAGTTCTAATAAGCTTTTCTTGCTCAACAAGTTTACTATGATCGTTACACTTAGAGTTACGGATTAGTCTTATGTTAAGTTAGATACACTTAGAGTTACGGATTAGTCTTATGTTGAGTTAGAAGATTAAGCGAGTACAATTAACTCTTATGAAGTTGAAAAAACGATGCTTGTTACAATGTTTTAATAAGCTTTGACCCAATGTCTTACTTGTGACATAACGTTAGCACTTAGAAGTTTAGCATAAAACTTACATTATTAACAAAATATAATGGAACTTACCGCTAAACACAAAGACAAGACTATAGTGAACGAATTCATAAACAAAGTTATTCAATCTAGTTATAACTTTGTCAATTAATGTTATATAACCCATGATTAAGAGCTCTAATAAGCTTTTCTTGCTCAACAAGTTTACTATGATCGTTACACTTAGAGTTACGGATTAGTCTTATGTTAAGTTAGATACACTTAGAGTTACGGATTAGTCTTATGTTGAGTTAGAAGATTAACCGAGTACAATTAACTCTTAAGAAGTTGAAAAAACGATGCTTGTTACAATGTTTTAATAAGCTTTGACCCAATGTTTTACTTGTGACATAACGTTAGCACTTAGAAGTTTAGCATAAAACTTACATTATTAACAAAATATATTGGAACTTACCGCTAAACACAAAGACAAGACTATAGTAAACGAATTCATAAACAAAGTTATTCAATCTAGTTATAACTTTGTCAATTAATGTTATATAACACATGATTAAGAGTTCTAATAAGCGTTACTTGCTCAACAAGTTTACTATGATAGTTACACTTAGAGTTACGGATTAGTCTTATGTTAAGTTAGATAAACTTAGAGTTACGGATTAGTCTTATGTTGAGTTAGAAGATTAAGCGAATACAATTAACTCTTATGAAGTTGAAAAAACGATGCTTGTAACAATGTTTTAATAAGCTTTGACCCAATGTCTTACTTGTGACATAACGTTAGCACTTAGAAGTTTAGCATAAAACTTACATTATTAACAAAATATAATGGAACTTACCGCTAAACACAAAGACAAGACTATAGTGAACGAATTCATAAACAAAGTTATTCAATCTAGTTATAACTTTGTCAATTAATGTTATATAACCCATGATTAAGAGCTCTAATAAGCTTTTCTTGCTCAACAAGTTTACTATGATCGTTACACTTAGAGTTACGGATTAGTCTTATGTTAAGTTAGATACACGTAGAGTTACGGATTAGTCTTATGTTGAGTTAGAAGATTAATCGAGTACAATTAACTCTTAAGAAGTTGAAAAAACGATGCTTGTTACAATGTTTTAATAAGCTTTGACCCAATGTTTTACTTGTGACATAATGTTAGCACTTAGAAGTTTAGCATAAAACTTATATTATTAACAAATATATTAGAACTTACCGCTAAACACAAAGACAAGACTATAGTAAACGAATTCATAAACAGAGTTATTCAATCTAGTTATAACTTGGTCAATTAATGTTATATAACACATGATTAAGAGTTCTAATAAGCTTTTCTTGCTCAACAAGTTTACTATGATCGTTACACTTAGAGTTACGGATTAGTCTTATGTTAAGTTAGATACACTTAGAGTTACGGATTAGTCTTATGTTGAGTTAGAAGATTAAGCGAGTACAATTAACTCTTATGAAGTTGAAAAAACGATGCTTGTTACAATGTTTTAATAAGCTTTGACCCAATGTTTTACTTGTGACATAACGTTAGCACTTAGAAGTTTAGCATAAAACTTACATTATTAACAAAATATATTGGAACTTACCGCTAAACACAAAGACAAGACTATAGTTAACGAATTCATAAACAAAGTTATTCAATCTAGTTATAACTTTGTCAATTAATGTTATATAACAAATGATTAAGAGTTCTAATAAGTTTTATTTGCTCAACAAGTTTACTATGATAGTTACACTTAGAGTTACGGATTAGTCTTATGTTAAGTTAGATACACTTAGAGTTACGGATTAGTCTTATGGTGAGTTAGAAGATTAACCGAGTACAATTAACTCTTAAGAAGTTGACAAAACGATGCTTGTTACAATGTTTTAATAAGCTTTGACCCAATGTTTTACTTGTGACATAACGTTAGCACTTAGAAGTTTAACATAAAACTTACATTATTAACAAAATATATTGGAACTTACCGCTAAACACAAAGACAAGACTATAGTAAACGAATTCATAAACAAAGTTATCCATTCTAGTTATAACTTTGTCAATTAATGTTATATAACACATGATTAAGAGTTCTAATAAGCGTTACTTGCTCAACAAGTTTACTATGATTGTTACACTTAGAGTTACGGATTAGTCTTATGTTAAGTTAGATACACTTAGAGTTACGGATTAGTCTTATGTTGAGTTAGAAGATTAACCGAGTACAATTAACTCTTAAGAAGTTGAAAAAACGATGCTTGTTACAATGTTTTAATAAGCTTTGACCCAATGTTTTACTTCTGACATAACGTTAGCACTTAGAAGTTTAGCATAAAACTTACATTATTAACAAAATATATTGGAACTTACCGCTAAACACAAAGACAAGACTATAGTAAACGAATTCATAAACAAAGTTATTCAATCTAGTTATAACTTTGTCAATTAATGTTATATAACCCATGATTAAGAGTTCTAATAAGCTTTTCTTGCTCAACAAGTTTACTATGATCGTTACACTTAGAGTTACGGATTAGTCTTATGTTAAGTTAGATACAGTTAGAGTTACGGATTAGTCTTATGTTGAGTTAGAAGATTAATCGAGTACAATTAACTCTTAAGAAGTTGAAAAAACGATGCTTGTTACAATGTTTTAATAAGCTTTGACCCAATGTTTTACTTGTGACATAACGTTAGCACTTAGAAGTTTAGCATAAAACTTACATTATTAACAAAATATATTGGAACTTACCGCTAAACACAAAGACAAGACTATAGTAAACGAATTCATAAACAAAGTTATCCATTCTAGTTATAACTTTGTCAATTAATGTTATATAACACATGATTAAGAGTTCTAATAAGCGTTACTTGCTCAACAAGTTTACTATGATTGTTACACTTAGAGTTACGGATTAGTCTTATGTTAAGTTAGATACACTTAGAGTTACGGATTAGTCTTATGTTGAGTTAGAAGATTAACCGAGTACAATTAACTCTTAAGAAGTTGAAAAAACGATGCTTGTTACAATGTTTTAATAAGCTTTGACCCAATGTTTTACTTGTGACATAACGTTAGCACTTAGAAGTTTAGCATAAACTTACATTATTAACAAAATATATTGGAACTTACCGCTAAACACAAAGACAAGACTATAGTAAACGAATTCATAAACAAAGTTATTCAATCTATTTATAACTTTGTCAATTAATGTTATATAACACATGATTAAGAGTTCTAATAAGCGTTACTTGCTCAACAAGTTTACTATGATAGTTACACTTAGAGTTACGGATTAGTCTTATGTTAAGTTAGATAAACTTAGAGTTACGGATTAGTCTTATGTTGAGTTAGAAGATTAAGCGAATACAATTAACTCTTATGAAGTTGAAAAAACGATGCTTGTAACAATGTTTTAATAAGCTTTGACCCAATGTCTTACTTGTGACATAACGTTAGCACTTAGAAGTTTAGCATAAAACTTACATTATTAACAAAATATAATGGAACTTACCGCTAAACACAAAGACAAGACTATAGTGAACGAATTCATAAACAAAGTTATTCAATCTAGTTATAACTTTGTCAATTAATGTTATATAACCCATGATTAAGAGTTCTAATAAGCTTTTCTTGCTCAACAAGTTTACTATGATCGTTACACTTAGAGTTACGGATTAGTCTTATGTTAAGTTAGATACACTTAGAGTTACGGATTAGTCTTATGTTGAGTTAGAAGATTAATCGAGTACAATTAACTCTTAAGAAGTTGAAAAAACGATGCTTGTTACAATGTTTTAATAAGCTTTGACCCAATGTTTTACTTGTGACATAATGTTAGCACTTAGAAGTTTAGCATAAAACTTATATTATTAACAAATATATTAGAACTTACCGCTAAACACAAAGACAAGACTATAGTAAACGAATTCATAAACAGAGTTATTCAATCTAGTTATAACTTGGTCAATTAATGTTATATAACACATGATTAAGAGTTCTAATAAGCTTTTCTTGCTCAACAAGTTTACTATGATCGTTACACTTAGAGTTACGGATTAGTCTTATGTTAAGTTAGATACACTTAGAGTTACGGATTAGTCTTATGTTGAGTTAGAAGATTAAGCGAGTACAATTAACTCTTATGAAGTTGAAAAAACGATGCTTGTTACAATGTTTTAATAAGCTTTGACCCAATGTTTTACTTGTGACATAACGTTAGCACTTAGAAGTTTATCATAAAACTTACATTATTAACAAAATATATTGGAACTTACCGCTAAACACAAAGACAAGACTATAGTTAACGAATTCATAAACAAAGTTATTCAATCTAGTTATAACTTTGTCAATTAATGTTATATAACCCATGATTAAGAGTTCTAATAAGCTTTTCTTGCTCAACAAGTTTACTATGATCGTTACACTTAGAGTTACGGATTAGTCTTATGTTAAGTTAGATACAGTTAGAGTTACGGATTAGTCTTATGTTGAGTTAGAAGATTAATCGAGTACAATTAACTCTTAAGAAGTTGAAAAAACGATGCTTGTTACAATGTTTTAATAAGCTTTGACCCAATGTTTTACTTGTGACATAACGTTAGCACTTAGAAGTTTAGCATAAAACTTACATTATTAACAAAATATATTGGAACTTACCGCTAAACACAAAGACAAGACTATAGTAAACGAATTCATAAACAAAGTTATCCATTCTAGTTATAACTTTGTCAATTAATGTTATATAACACATGATTAAGAGTTCTAATAAGCGTTACTTGCTCAACAAGTTTACTATGATTGTTACACTTAGAGTTACGGATTAGTCTTATGTTAAGTTAGATACACTTAGAGTTACGGATTAGTCTTATGTTGAGTTAGAAGATTAAGCGAGTACAATTAACTCTTATGAAGTTGAAAAAACGATGCTTGTTACAATGTTTTAATAAGCTTTGACCCAATGTTTTACTTGTGACATAACGTTAGCACTTAGAAGTTTATCATAAAACTTACATTATTAACAAAATATATTGGAACTTACCGCTAAACACAAAGACAAGACTATAGTTAACGAATTCATAAACAAAGTTATTCAATCTAGTTATAACTTTGTCAATTAATGTTATATAACCCATGATTAAGAGTTCTAATAAGCTTTTCTTGCTCAACAAGTTTACTATGATCGTTACACTTAGAGTTACGGATTAGTCTTATGTTAAGTTAGATACAGTTAGAGTTACGGATTAGTCTTATGTTGAGTTAGAAGATTAATCGAGTACAATTAACTCTTAAGAAGTTGAAAAAACGATGCTTGTTACAATGTTTTAATAAGCTTTGACCCAATGTTTTACTTGTGACATAACGTTAGCACTTAGAAGTTTAGCATAAAACTTACATTATTAACAAAATATATTGGAACTTACCGCTAAACACAAAGACAAGACTATAGTAAACGAATTCATAAACAAAGTTATCCATTCTAGTTATAACTTTGTCAATTAATGTTATATAACACATGATTAAGAGTTCTAATAAGCGTTACTTGCTCAACAAGTTTACTATGATTGTTACACTTAGAGTTACGGATTAGTCTTATGTTAAGTTAGATACACTTAGAGTTACGGATTAGTCTTATGTTGAGTTAGAAGATTAACCGAGTACAATTAACTCTTAAGAAGTTGAAAAAACGATGCTTGTTACAATGTTTTAATAAGCTTTGACCCAATGTTTTACTTGTGACATAACGTTAGCACTTAGAAGTTTAGCATAAACTTACATTATTAACAAAATATATTGGAACTTACCGCTAAACACAAAGACAAGACTATAGTAAACGAATTCATAAACAAAGTTATTCAATCTATTTATAACTTTGTCAATTAATGTTATATAACACATGATTAAGAGTTCTAATAAGCGTTACTTGCTCAACAAGTTTACTATGATAGTTACACTTAGAGTTACGGATTAGTCTTATGTTAAGTTAGATAAACTTAGAGTTACGGATTAGTCTTATGTTGAGTTAGAAGATTAAGCGAATACAATTAACTCTTATGAAGTTGAAAAAACGATGCTTGTAACAATGTTTTAATAAGCTTTGACCCAATGTCTTACTTGTGACATAACGTTAGCACTTAGAAGTTTAGCATAAAACTTACATTATTAACAAAATATAATGGAACTTACCGCTAAACACAAAGACAAGACTATAGTGAACGAATTCATAAACAAAGTTATTCAATCTAGTTATAACTTTGTCAATTAATGTTATATAACACATGATTAAGAGTTCTAATAAGCGTTACTTGCTCAACAAGTTTACTATGATAGTTACACTTAGAGTTACGGATTAGTCTTATGTTAAGTTAGATACACTTAGAGTTACGGATTAGTCTTATGTTGAGTTAGAAGATTAACCGAGTACAATTAACTCTTAAGAAGTTGAAAAAACGATGGTTGTTACAATGTTTTAATAAGCTTTGACCCAATGTTTTACTTGTGACATAACCTTAGCACTTAGAAGTTTAGCATAAAACTTATATTATTAATAAAATATATTAGAACTTACCGCTAAACACAAAGACAAGACTATAGTAAACTAATTCAAAAACAGAGTTATTCAATCTAGTTATAACTTGGTCAATTAATGTTATATAACACATGATTAAGAGTTCTAATAAGCTTTTATTGCTCAACAAGTTTACTATGATCGTTACACTTAGAGTTACGGATTAGTCTTATGTTAAGTTAGATACACTTAGAGTTACGGATTAGTCTTATGTTGAGTTAGAAGATTAAGCGAGTACAATTAACTCTTAAGAAGTTGAAAAATCGATGCTTGTTACAATGTTTTAATAAGCTTTCACCCAATGTTTTACTTGTGACATAACGTTAGCACTTAGAAGTTTAGCATAAAACTTACATTATTAACAAAATATATTGGAACTTACCGCTAAACACAAAGACAAGACTATAGTAAACGAATTCATAAACAAAGTTATTCAATCTAGTTATAACTTTGTCAATTAATGTTATATAACAAATGATTAAGAGTTCTAATAAGTTTTATTTGCTCAACAAGTTTACTATGATAGTTACACTTAGAGTTAGGGATTAGTCTTATGTTGAGTTAGAAGATTAACCGAGTACAATTAACTCTTAAGAAGTTGAAAAAACGATGCTTGTTACAATGTTTTAATAAGCTTTGACCCAATGTTTTACTTGTGACATAACGTTAGCACTTAGAAGTTTAGCATAAAACTTACATTATTAACAAAATATATTGGAACTTACCGCTAAACACAAAGACAAGACTATAGTAAACGAATTCATAAACAAAGTTATTCAATCTAGTTATAACTTTGTCAATTAATGTTATATAACAAATGATTAAGAGTTCTAATAAGTTTTATTTGCTCAACAAGTTTACTATGATAGTTACACTTAGAGTTACGGATTAGTCTTATGTTAAGTTAGATACACTTAGAGTTACGGATTAGTCTTATGGTGAGTTAGAAGATTAACCGAGTACAATTAACTCTTAAGAAGTTGACAAAACGATGCTTGTTACAATGTTTTAATAAGCTTTGACCCAATGTTTTACTTGTGACATAACGTTAGCACTTAGAAGTTTAGCATAAAACTTACATTATTAACAAAATATATTGGAACTTACCGCTAAACACAAAGACAAGACTATAGTAAACGAATTCATAAACAAAGTTATCCATTCTAGTTATAACTTTGTCAATTAATGTTATATAACACATGATTAAGAGTTCTAATAAGCGTTACTTGCTCAACAAGTTTACTATGATTGTTACACTTAGAGTTACGGATTAGTCTTATGTTAAGTTAGATACACTTAGAGTTACGGATTAGTCTTATGTTGAGTTAGAAGATTAACCGAGTACAATTAACTCTTAAGAAGTTGAAAAAACGATGCTTGTTACAATGTTTTAATAAGCTTTGACCCAATGTTTTACTTGTGACATAACGTTAGCACTTAGAAGTTTAGCATAAAACTTACATTATTAACAAAATATATTGGAACTTACCGCTAAACACAAAGACAAGACTATAGTAAACGAATTCATAAACAAAGTTATTCAATCTAGTTATAACTTTGTCAATTAATGTTATATAACACATGATTAAGAGTTCTAATAAGCGTTACTTGCTCAACAAGTTTACTATGATAGTTACACTTAGAGTTACGGATTAGTCTTATGTTAAGTTAGATAAACTTAGAGTTACGGATTAGTCTTATGTTGAGTTAGAAGATTAAGCGAATACAATTAACTCTTATGAAGTTGAAAAAACGATGCTTGTAACAATGTTTTAATAAGCTTTGACCCAATGTCTTACTTGTGACATAACGTTAGCACTTAGAAGTTTAGCATAAAACTTACATTATTAACAAAATATAATGGAATTTACCGCTAAACACAAAGACAAGACTATAGTGAACGAATTCATAAACAAAGTTATTCAATCTAGTTATAACTTTGTCAATTAATGTTATATAACACATGATTAAGAGTTCTAATAAGCGTTACTTGCTCAACAAGTTTACTATGATAGTTACACTTAGAGTTACGGATTAGTCTTATGTTAAGTTAGATACACTTAGAGTTACGGATTAGTCTTATGTTGAGTTAGAAGATTAACCGAGTACAATTAACTCTTAAGAAGTTGAAAAAATGATGGTTGTTACAATGTTTTAATAAGCTTTGACCCAATGTTTTACTTGTGACATAACGTTAGCACTTAGAAGTTTCGCATAAAACTTACATTATTAACAAAATATATTAGAACTTACCGCTAAACACAAAGACAAGACTATAGTAAACGAATTCATAAACAGAGTCATTCAATCTAGTTATAACTTTGTCAATTAATGTTATATAACACATGATTAAGAGTTCTAATAAGCTTTTATTGCTCAACAAGTTTACTATGATCGTTACACTTAGAGTTACGGATTAGTCTTATGTTAAGTTAGATACACTTAGAGTTACGGATTAGTCTTATGTTGAGTTAGAAGATTAACCGAGTACAATTAACTCTTAAGAAGTTGAAAAAACGATGCTTGTTACAATGTTTTAATAAGCTTTGACCCAATGTTTTACTTGTGACATAACGTTAGCACTTAGAAGTTTAGCATAAAACTTACATTATTAACAAAATATATTGGAACTTACCGCTAAACACAAAGACAAGACTATAGTAAACGAATTCATAAACAAAGTTATTCAATCTAGTTATAACTTTGTCAATTAATGTTATATAACACATGATTAAGAGTTCTAATAAGCGTTACTTGCTCAACAAGTTTACTATGATAGTTACACTTAGAGTTACGGATTAGTCTTATGTTAAGTTAGATAAACTTAGAGTTACGGATTAGTCTTATGTTGAGTTAGAAGATTAAGCGAATACAATTAACTCTTATGAAGTTGAAAAAACGATGCTTGTAACAATGTTTTAATAAGCTTTGACCCAATGTCTTACTTGTGACATAACGTTAGCACTTAGAAGTTTAGCATAAAACTTACATTATTAACAAAATATAATGGAATTTACCGCTAAACACAAAGACAAGACTATAGTGAACGAATTCATAAACAAAGTTATTCAATCTAGTTATAACTTTGTCAATTAATGTTATATAACACATGATTAAGAGTTCTAATAAGCGTTACTTGCTCAACAAGTTTACTATGATAGTTACACTTAGAGTTACGGATTAGTCTTATGTTAAGTTAGATACACTTAGAGTTACGGATTAGTCTTATGTTGAGTTAGAAGATTAACCGAGTACAATTAACTCTTAAGAAGTTGAAAAAACGATGGTTGTTACAATGTTTTAATAAGCTTTGACCCAATGTTTTACTTGTGACATAACGTTAGCACTTAGAAGTTTCGCATAAAACTTACATTATTAACAAAATATATTAGAACTTACCGCTAAACACAAAGACAAGACTATAGTAAACGAATTCATAAACAGAGTCATTCAATCTAGTTATAACTTTGTCAATTAATGTTATATAACACATGATTAAGAGTTCTAATAAGCTTTTATTGCTCAACAAGTTTACTATGATCGTTACACTTAGAGTTACGGATTAGTCTTATGTTAAGTTAGATACACTTAGAGTTACGGATTAGTCTTATGTTGAGTTAGAAGATTAACCGAGTACAATTAACTCTTAAGAAGTTGAAAAAACGATGCTTGTTACAATGTTTTAATAAGCTTTGACCCAATGTTTTACTTGTGACATAACGTTAGCACTTAGAAGTTTAGCATAAAACTTACATTATTAACAAAATATATTGGAACTTACCGCTAAACACAAAGACAAGACTATAGTAAACGAATTCATAAACAAAGTTATTCAATCTATTTATAACTTTGTCAATTAATGTTATATAACAAATGATTAAGAGTTCTAATAAGTTTTATTTGCTCAACAAGTTTACTATGATAGTTACACTTAGAGTTAGGGATTAGTCTTATGTTGAGTTAGAAGATTAACCGAGTACAATTAACTCTTAAGAAGTTGAAAAAACGATGCTTGTTACAATGTTTTAATAAGCTTTGACCCAATGTTTTACTTGTGACATAACGTTAGCACTTAGAAGTTTAGCATAAAACTTACATTATTAACAAAATATATTGGAACTTACCGCTAAACACAAAGACTAGACTATAGTAAACGAATTCATAAACAAAGTTATTCAATCTAGTTATAACTTTGTCAATTAATGTTATATAACAAATGATTAAGAGTTCTAATAAGCGTTACTTGCTCAACAAGTTTACTATGATAGTTACACTTAGAGTTACGGATTAGTCTTATGTTAAGTTAGATACACTTAGAGTTACGGATTAGTCTTATGTTGAGTTAGAAGATTAACCGAGTACAATTAACTCTTAAGAAGTTGAAAAAACGATGGTTGTTACAATGTTTTAATAAGCTTTGACCCAATGTTTTACTTGTGACATAACCTTAGCACTTAGAAGTTTAGCATAAAACTTATATTATTAATAAAATATATTAGAACTTACCGCTAAACACAAAGACAAGACTATAGTAAACTAATTCAAAAACAGAGTTATTCAATCTAGTTATAACTTGGTCAATTAATGTTATATAACACATGATTAAGAGTTCTAATAAGCTTTTATTGCTCAACAAGTTTACTATGATCGTTACACTTAGAGTTACGGATTAGTCTTATGTTAAGTTAGATACACTTAGAGTTACGGATTAGTCTTATGTTGAGTTAGAAGATTAAGCGAGTACAATTAACTCTTAAGAAGTTGAAAAATCGATGCTTGTTACAATGTTTTAATAAGCTTTCACCCAATGTTTTACTTGTGACATAACGTTAGCACTTAGAAGTTTAGCATAAAACTTACATTATTAACAAAATATATTGGAACTTACCGCTAAACACAAAGACAAGACTATAGTAAACGAATTCATAAACAAAGTTATTCAATCTAGTTATAACTTTGTCAATTAATGTTATATAACAAATGATTAAGAGTTCTAATAAGTTTTATTTGCTCAACAAGTTTACTATGATAGTTACACTTAGAGTTAGGGATTAGTCTTATGTTGAGTTAGAAGATTAACCGAGTACAATTAACTCTTAAGAAGTTGAAAAAACGATGCTTGTTACAATGTTTTAATAAGCTTTGACCCAATGTTTTACTTGTGACATAACGTTAGCACTTAGAAGTTTAGCATAAAACTTACATTATTAACAAAATATATTGGAACTTACCGCTAAACACAAAGACAAGACTATAGTAAACGAATTCATAAACAAAGTTATTCAATCTAGTTATAACTTTGTCAATTAATGTTATATAACACATGATTAAGAGTTCTAATAAGCGTTACTTGCTCAACAAGTTTACTATGATAGTTACACTTAGAGTTACAGATTAGTCTTATGTTAAGTTAGATACACTTAGAGTTACGGATTAGTCTTATGGTGAGTCAGAAGATTAACCGAGTACAATTAACTCTTAAGAAGTTGACAAAACGATGCTTGTTACAATGTTTTAATAAGCTTTGACCCAATGTTTTACTTGTGACATAACGTTAGCACTTAGAAGTTTAGCATAAAACTTACATTATTAACAAAATATATTGGAACTTACCGCTAAACACAAAGACAAGACTATAGTAAACGAATTCATAAACAAAGTTATCCATTCTAGTTATAACTTTGTCAATTAATGTTATATAACACATGATTAAGAGTTCTAATAAGCGTTACTTGCTCAACAAGTTTACTATGATTGTTACACTTAGAGTTACGGATTAGTCTTATGTTAAGTTAGATACACTTAGAGTTACGGATTAGTCTTATGTTGAGTTAGAAGATTAACCGAGTACAATTAACTCTTAAGAAGTTGAAAAAACGATGCTTGTTACAATGTTTTAATAAGCTTTGACCCAATGTTTTACTTGTGACATAACGTTAGCACTTAGAAGTTTAGCATAAAACTTACATTATTAACAAAATATATTGGAACTTACCGCTAAACACAAAGACAAGACTATAGTAAACGAATTCATAAACAAAGTTATTCAATCTAGTTATAACTTTGTCAATTAATGTTATATAACACATGATTAAGAGTTCTAATAAGCGTTACTTGCTCAACAAGTTTACTATGATAGTTACACTTAGAGTTACGGATTAGTCTTATGTTAAGTTAGATAAACTTAGAGTTACGGATTAGTCTTATGTTGAGTTAGAAGATTAAGCGAATACAATTAACTCTTATGAAGTTGAAAAAACGATGCTTGTAACAATGTTTTAATAAGCTTTGACCCAATGTCTTACTTGTGACATAACGTTAGCACTTAGAAGTTTAGCATAAAACTTACATTATTAACAAAATATATTGGAATTTACCGCTAAACACAAAGACAAGACTATAGTGAACGAATTCATAAACAAAGTTATTCAATCTAGTTATAACATGGTCAATTAATGTTATATAACACATGATTAAGAGTTCTAATAAGCTTTTATTGCTCAACAAGTTTACTATGATCGTTACACTTAGAGTTACGGATTAGTCTTATGTTAAGTTAGATACACTTAGAGTTACGGATTAGTCTTATGTTGAGTTAGAAGATTAATCGAGTACAATTAACTCTTAAGAAGTTGAAAAACGATGCTTGTTACAATGTTTTAATAAGCTTTGACCCAATGTTTTACTTGTGACATAACGTTAGCACTTAGAAGTTTAGCATAAAACTTACATTATTAACAAAATATATTGGAACTTACCGCTAAACACAAAGACAAGACTATAGTAAACGAATTCATAAACAAAGTTATCCATTCTAGTTATAACTTTGTCAATTAATGTTATATAACACATGATTAAGAGTTCTAATAAGCGTTACTTGCTCAACAAGTTTACTATGATTGTTACACTTAGAGTTACGGATTAGTCTTATGTTAAGTTAGATACACTTAGAGTTACGGATTAGTCTTATGTTGAGTTAGAAGATTAACCGAGTACAATTAACTCTTAAGAAGTTGAAAAAACGATGCTTGTTACAATATTTTAATAAGCTTTGACCCAATGTTTTACTTGTGACATAACGTTAGCACTTAGAAGTTTAGCATAAAACTTACATTATTAACAAAATATATTGGAACTTACCGCTAAACACAAAGACAAGACTATAGTAAACGAATTCATAAACAAAGTTATTCAATGTATTTATAACTTTGTCAATTAATGTTATATAACACATGATTAAGAGTTCTAATAAGCGTTACTTGCTCAACAAGTTTACTATGATAGTTACACTTAGAGTTACGGATTAGTCTTATGTTAAGTTAGATAAACTTAGAGTTACGGATTAGTCTTATGTTGAGTTAGAAGATTAAGCGAATACAATTAACTCTTATGAAGTTGAAAAAACGATGCTTGTAACAATGTTTTAATAAGCTTTGACCCAATGTCTTACTTGTGACATAACGTTAGCACTTAGAAGTTTAGCATAAAACTTACATTATTAACAAAATATAATGGAACTTACCGCTAAACACAAAGACAAGACTATAGTGAACGAATTCATAAACAAAGTTATTCAATCTAGTTATAACTTTGTCAATTAATGTTATATAACACATGATTAAGAGTTCTAATAAGCGTTACTTGCTCAACAAGTTTACTATGATAGTTACACTTAGAGTTACGGATTAGTCTTATGTTAAGTTAGATACACTTAGAGTTACGGATTAGTCTTATGTTGAGTTAGAAGATTAACCGAGTACAATTAACTCTTAAGAAGTTGAAAAAACGATGGTTGTTACAATGTTTTAATAAGCTTTGACCCAATGTTTTACTTGTGACATAACCTTAGCACTTAGAAGTTTAGCATAAAACTTATATTATTAATAAAATATATTAGAACTTACCGCTAAACACAAAGACAAGACTATAGTAAACTAATTCAAAAACAGAGTTATTCAATCTAGTTATAACTTGGTCAATTAATGTTATATAACACATGATTAAGAGTTCTAATAAGCTTTTATTGCTCAACAAGTTTACTATGATCGTTACACTTAGAGTTACGGATTAGTCTTATGTTAAGTTAGATACACTTAGAGTTACGGATTAGTCTTATGTTGAGTTAGAAGATTAAGCGAGTACAATTAACTCTTAAGAAGTTGAAAAATCGATGCTTGTTACAATGTTTTAATAAGCTTTCACCCAATGTTTTACTTGTGACATAACGTTAGCACTTAGAAGTTTAGCATAAAACTTACATTATTAACAAAATATATTGGAACTTACCGCTAAACACAAAGACAAGACTATAGTAAACGAATTCATAAACAAAGTTATTCAATCTAGTTATAACTTTGTCAATTAATGTTATATAACAAATGATTAAGAGTTCTAATAAGTTTTATTTGCTCAACAAGTTTACTATGATAGTTACACTTAGAGTTAGGGATTAGTCTTATGTTGAGTTAGAAGATTAACCGAGTACAATTAACTCTTAAGAAGTTGAAAAAACGATGCTTGTTACAATGTTTTAATAAGCTTTGACCCAATGTTTTACTTGTGACATAACGTTAGCACTTAGAAGTTTAGCATAAAACTTACATTATTAACAAAATATATTGGAACTTACCGCTAAACACAAAGACAAGACTATAGTAAACGAATTCATAAACAAAGTTATTCAATCTAGTTATAACTTTGTCAATTAATGTTATATAACAAATGATTAAGAGTTCTAATAAGTTTTATTTGCTCAACAAGTTTACTATGATAGTTACACTTAGAGTTACGGATTAGTCTTATGTTAAGTTAGATACACTTAGAGTTACGGATTAGTCTTATGGTGAGTTAGAAGATTAACCGAGTACAATTAACTCTTAAGAAGTTGACAAAACGATGCTTGTTACAATGTTTTAATAAGCTTTGACCCAATGTTTTACTTGTGACATAACGTTAGCACTTAGAAGTTTAGCATAAAACTTACATTATTAACAAAATATATTGGAACTTACCGCTAAACACAAAGACAAGACTATAGTAAACGAATTCATAAACAAAGTTATCCATTCTAGTTATAACTTTGTCAATTAATGTTATATAACACATGATTAAGAGTTCTAATAAGCGTTACTTGCTCAACAAGTTTACTATGATTGTTACACTTAGAGTTACGGATTAGTCTTATGTTAAGTTAGATACACTTAGAGTTACGGATTAGTCTTATGTTGAGTTAGAAGATTAACCGAGTACAATTAACTCTTAAGAAGTTGAAAAAACGATGCTTGTTACAATGTTTTAATAAGCTTTGACCCAATGTTTTACTTGTGACATAACGTTAGCACTTAGAAGTTTAGCATAAAACTTACATTATTAACAAAATATATTGGAACTTACCGCTAAACACAAAGACAAGACTATAGTAAACGAATTCATAAACAAAGTTATTCAATCTAGTTATAACTTTGTCAATTAATGTTATATAACACATGATTAAGAGTTCTAATAAGCGTTACTTGCTCAACAAGTTTACTATGATAGTTACACTTAGAGTTACGGATTAGTCTTATGTTAAGTTAGATAAACTTAGAGTTACGGATTAGTCTTATGTTGAGTTAGAAGATTAAGCGAATACAATTAACTCTTATGAAGTTGAAAAAACGATGCTTGTAACAATGTTTTAATAAGCTTTGACCCAATGTCTTACTTGTGACATAACGTTAGCACTTAGAAGTTTAGCATAAAACTTACATTATTAACAAAATATATTGGAATTTACCGCTAAACACAAAGACAAGACTATAGTGAACGAATTCATAAACAAAGTTATTCAATCTAGTTATAACATGGTCAATTAATGTTATATAACACATGATTAAGAGTTCTAATAAGCTTTTATTGCTCAACAAGTTTACTATGATCGTTACACTTAGAGTTACGGATTAGTCTTATGTTAAGTTAGATACACTTAGAGTTACGGATTAGTCTTATGTTGAGTTAGAAGATTAACCGAGTACAATTAACTCTTAAGAAGTGGAAAAAACGATGCTTGTTACAATGTTTTAATAAGCTTTGACCCAATGTTTTACTTGTGACATAACGTTAGCACTTAGAAGTTTCGCATAAAACTTACATTATTAACAAAATATGTTGGAACTTACCGCTAAACACAAAGACAAGACTATAGTGAACGAATTCATAAACAAAGTTATTCAATCTAGTTATAACTTTGTCAATTAATGTTATATAACCCATGATTAAGAGTTCTAATAAGCATTTCTTGCTCAACAAGTTTACTATGATCGTTACACTTAGAGTTACGAATTAGTCTTATGTTAAGTTAGATACACTTAGAGTTACGGATTAGTCTTATGTTGAGTTAGAAGATTAATCGAGTACAATTAACTCTTAAGAAGTTGAAAAAACGAAGCTTGTTACAATGTTTTAATAAGCTTTGACCCAATGTTTTACTTGTGACATAATGTTAGCACTTATAAGTTTAGCATAAAACTTATATTATTAACAAATATATTAGAACTTACCGCTAAACACAAAGACAAGACTATAGTAAACGAATTCATAAACAAAGTTATTCAATCTAGTTATAACTTTGTCAATTAATGTTATATAACACATGATTAAGAGTTCTAATAAGCTTTTCTTGCTCAACAAGTTTTCTATGATCGTTACACTTAGAGTTACGGATTAGTCTTATGTTAAGTTAGATACACTTAGAGTTACGGATTAGTCTTATGTTGAGTTAGAAGATTAATCAAGTACAATTAACTCTTAAGAAGTTGAAAAAATGATGCTTGTTACAATGTTTTAATAAGCTTTGACCCAATGTTTTACTTTTGACATAACGTTAGCACTTACAAGTTTAGCATAAAACTTATATTATTAACAAATATATTAGAACTTACCGCTAAACACAAAGACAAGACTATAGTGAACGAATTCATAAACAAAGTTATTCAATCTAGTTATAACTTTGTCAATTAATGTTATATAACACATGATTAAGAGTTCTAATAAGCTTTTCTTGCTCAACAAGTTTACTATGATCGTTACACTTAGAGTTACGGATTAGTCTTATGTTAAGTTAGATACACTTAGAGTTACGGATTAGTCTTATGTTGAGTTAGAAGATTAACCGAGTACAATTAACTCTTAAAAAGTTGAAAAAACGATGCTTGTTAGAATGTTTTAATAAGCTTTGACCCAATGTTTTACTTGTGACATAACGTTAGCACTTAGAAGTTTAGCATAAAACTTACATTATTAACAAAATATATTGGAACTTACCGCTAAACACAAAGACAAGACTATAGTAAACGAATTCATAAACAAAGTCATTCAATCTAGTTATAACTTTGTCAATTAATGTTATATAACACATGATTAAGAGTTCTAATAAGCTTTTATTGCTCAACAAGTTTACTATGATCGTTACACTTAGAGTTACGGATTAGTCTTATGTTAAGTTAGATACACTTAGAGTTACGGATTAGTCTTATGTTGAGTTAGAAGATTAACCGAGTACAATTAACTCTTAAGAAGTTGAAAAAACGATGCTTGTTACAATGTTTTAATAAGCTTTGACCCAATGTTTTACTTGTGACATAACGTTAGCACTTAGAAGTTTAGCATAAAACTTACATTATTAACAAAATATGTTGGAACTTACCGCTAAACACAAAGACAAGACTATAGTGAACGAATTCATAAACAAAGTTATTCAATCTAGTTATAACTTTGTCAATTAATGTTATATAACCCATGATTAAGAGTTCTAATAAGCATTTCTTGCTCAACAAGTTTACTATGATCGTTACACTTAGAGTTACGAATTAGTCTTATGTTAAGTTAGATACACTTAGAGTTACGGATTAGTCTTATGTTGAGTTAGAAGATTAATCGAGTACAATTAACTCTTAAGAAGTTGAAAAAACGAAGCTTGTTACAATGTTTTAATAAGCTTTGACCCAATGTTTTACTTGTGACATAATGTTAGCACTTATAAGTTTAGCATAAAACTTATATTATTAACAAATATATTAGAACTTACCGCTAAACACAAAGACAAGACTATAGTAAACGAATTCATAAACAAAGTTATTCAATCTAGTTATAACTTTGTCAATTAATGTTATATAACACATGATTAAGAGTTCTAATAAGCTTTTCTTGCTCAACAAGTTTTCTATGATCGTTACACTTAGAGTTACGGATTAGTCTTATGTTAAGTTAGATACACTTAGAGTTACGGATTAGTCTTATGTTGAGTTAGAAGATTAATCAAGTACAATTAACTCTTAAGAAGTTGAAAAAATGATGCTTGTTACAATGTTTTAATAAGCTTTGACCCAATGTTTTACTTTTGACATAACGTTAGCACTTACAAGTTTAGCATAAAACTTATATTATTAACAAATATATTAGAACTTACCGCTAAACACAAAGACAAGACTATAGTGAACGAATTCATAAACAAAGTTATTCAATCTAGTTATAACTTTGTCAATTAATGTTATATAACACATGATTAAGAGTTCTAATAAGCTTTTCTTGCTCAACAAGTTTACTATGATCGTTACACTTAGAGTTACGGATTAGTCTTATGTTAAGTTAGATACACTTAGAGTTACGGATTAGTCTTATGTTGAGTTAGAAGATTAACCGAGTACAATTAACTCTTAAAAAGTTGAAAAAACGATGCTTGTTAGAATGTTTTAATAAGCTTTGACCCAATGTTTTACTTGTGACATAACGTTAGCACTTAGAAGTTTAGCATAAAACTTACATTATTAACAAAATATATTGGAACTTACCGCTAAACACAAAGACAAGACTATAGTAAACGAATTCATAAACAAAGTCATTCAATCTAGTTATAACTTTGTCAATTAATGTTATATAACACATGATTAAGAGTTCTAATAAGCTTTTATTGCTCAACAAGTTTACTATGATCGTTACACTTAGAGTTACGGATTAGTCTTATGTTAAGTTAGATACACTTAGAGTTACGGATTAGTCTTATGTTGAGTTAGAAGATTAACCGAGTACAATTAACTCTTAAGAAGTTGAAAAAACGATGCTTGTTACAATGTTTTAATAAGCTTTGACCCAATGTTTTACTTGTGACATAACGTTAGCACTTAGAAGTTTAGCATAAAACTTACATTATTAACAAAATATGTTGGAACTTACCGCTAAACACAAAGACAAGACTATAGTGAACGAATTCATAAACAAAGTTATTCAATCTAGTTATAACTTTGTCAATTAATGTTATATAACCCATGATTAAGAGTTCTAATAAGCATTTCTTGCTCAACAAGTTTACTATGATCGTTACACTTAGAGTTACGAATTAGTCTTATGTTAAGTTAGATACACTTAGAGTTACGGATTAGTCTTATGTTGAGTTAGAAGATTAATCGAGTACAATTAACTCTTAAGAAGTTGAAAAAACGAAGCTTGTTACAATGTTTTAATAAGCTTTGACCCAATGTTTTACTTGTGACATAATGTTAGCACTTATAAGTTTAGCATAAAACTTATATTATTAACAAATATATTAGAACTTACCGCTAAACACAAAGACAAGACTATAGTAAACGAATTCATAAACAAAGTTATTCAATCTAGTTATAACTTTGTCAATTAATGTTATATAACACATGATTAAGAGTTCTAATAAGCTTTTCTTGCTCAACAAGTTTTCTATGATCGTTACACTTAGAGTTACGGATTAGTCTTATGTTAAGTTAGATACACTTAGAGTTACGGATTAGTCTTATGTTGAGTTAGAAGATTAATCAAGTACAATTAACTCTTAAGAAGTTGAAAAAATGATGCTTGTTACAATGTTTTAATAAGCTTTGACCCAATGTTTTACTTTTGACATAACGTTAGCACTTACAAGTTTAGCATAAAACTTATATTATTAACAAATATATTAGAACTTACCGCTAAACACAAAGACAAGACTATAGTGAACGAATTCATAAACAAAGTTATTCAATCTAGTTATAACTTTGTCAATTAATGTTATATAACACATGATTAAGAGTTCTAATAAGCTTTTCTTGCTCAACAAGTTTACTATGATCGTTACACTTAGAGTTACGGATTAGTCTTATGTTAAGTTAGATACACTTAGAGTTACGGATTAGTCTTATGTTGAGTTAGAAGATTAACCGAGTACAATTAACTCTTAAAAAGTTGAAAAAACGATGCTTGTTAGAATGTTTTAATAAGCTTTGACCCAATGTTTTACTTGTGACATAACGTTAGCACTTAGAAGTTTAGCATAAAACTTACATTATTAACAAAATATATTGGAACTTACCGCTAAACACAAAGACAAGACTATAGTAAACGAATTCATAAACAAAGTTATTCAATCTAGTTATAACTTTGTCAATTAATGTTATATAACACATGATTAAGAGTTCTAATAAGTTTTATTTGTTCAACAAGTTTACTATGATAGTTACACTTAGAGTTACGGATTAGTCTTATATTAAGTTAGATACACTTAGAGTTACGGATTAGTCTTATGTTGAGTTAGAAGATTAATCGAGTACAATTAACTCTTAAGAAGTTGAAAAAATGATGCTTGTTACAATGTTTTAATAAGCTTTGACCCAATGTTTTACTTGTGACATAATGTTAGCACTTAGAAGTTTAGCATAAAACTTATATTATTAACAAATATATTAGAACTTACCGCTAAACACAAAGACAAGACTATAGTAAACGAATTCATAAACAAAGTTATTCAATCTAGTTATAACTTTGTCAATTAATGTTATATAACACATGATTAAGAGTTCTAATAAGCTTTTCTTGCTCAACAAGTTTACTATGATCGTTACACTTAGAGTTACGGATTAGTCTTATATAAGTTAGATACACTTAGAGTTACGGATTAGTCTTATGTTGAGTTAGAAGATTAACCGAGTACAATTAACTCTTAAGAAGTTGAAAAAACGATGCTTGTTACAATGTTTTAATAAGCTTTGACCCAATGTTTTACTTGTGACATAACGTTAGCACTTAGAAGTTTAGCATAAAACTTACATTATTAACAAAATATATTGGAACTTACCGCTAAACACAAAGACAAGACTATAGTAAACGAATTCATAAACAAAGTTATTCAATCTAGTTATAACTTTGTCAATTAATGTTATATAACAAATGATTAAGAGTTCTAATAAGCGTTACTTGCTCAACAAGTTTACTATGATAGTTACACTTAGAGTTACGGATTAGTCTTATGTTAAGTTAGATACACTTAGAGTTACGGATTAGTCTTATGTTGAGTTAGAAGATTAACCGAGTACAATTAACTCTTAAGAAGTTGAAAAAACGATGGTTGTTACAATGTTTTAATAAGCTTTGACCCAATGTTTTACTTGTGACATAACCTTAGCACTTAGAAGTTTAGCATAAAACTTATATTATTAATAAAATATATTAGAACTTACCGCTAAACACAAAGACAAGACTATAGTAAACTAATTCAAAAACAGAGTTATTCAATCTAGTTATAACTTGGTCAATTAATGTTATATAACACATGATTAAGAGTTCTAATAAGCTTTTATTGCTCAACAAGTTTACTATGATCGTTACACTTAGAGTTACGGATTAGTCTTATGTTAAGTTAGATACACTTAGAGTTACGGATTAGTCTTATGTTGAGTTAGAAGATTAAGCGAGTACAATTAACTCTTAAGAAGTTGAAAAATCGATGCTTGTTACAATGTTTTAATAAGCTTTGACCCAATGTTTTACTTGTGACATAACGTTAGCACTTAGAAGTTTAGCATAAAACTTACATTATTAACAAAATATATTGGAACTTACCGCTAAACACAAAGACAAGACTATAGTAAACGAATTCATAAACAAAGTTATTCAATCTAGTTATAACTTTGTCAATTAATGTTATATAACACATGATTAAGAGTTCTAATAAGCGTTACTTGCTCAACAAGTTTACTATGATAGTTACACTTAGAGTTACGGATTAGTCTTATGTTAAGTTAGATACACTTAGAGTTACGGATTAGTCTTATGTTGAGTTAGAAGATTAACCGAGTACAATTAACTCTTAAGAAGTTGAAAAAACGATGCTTGTTACAATGTTTTAATAAGCTTTGACCCAATGTTTTACTTGTGACATAACGTTAGCACTTAGAAGTTTAGCATAAAACTTACATTATTAACAAAATATATTGGAACTTACCGCTAAACACAAAGACAAGACTATAGTAAACGAATTCATAAACAAAGTTATTCAATCTAGTTATAACTTTGTCAATTAATGTTATATAACAAATGATTAAGAGTTCTAATAAGCGTTACTTGCTCAACAAGTTTACTATGATAGTTACACTTAAAGTTACGGATTAGTCTTATGTTAAGTTAGATACACTTAGAGTTACGGATTAGTCTTATGTTGAGTTAGAAGATTAACCGAGTACAATTAACTCTTAACAAGTTGAAAAAACGATGGTTGTTACAATGTTTTAATAAGCTTTGACCCAATGTTTTACTTGTGACATAACCTTAGCACTTAGAAGTTTAGCATAAAACTTATATTATTAATAAAATATATTAGAACTTACCGCTAAACACAAAGACAAGACTATAGTAAACTAATTCAAAAACAGAGTTATTCAATCTAGTTATAACTTGGTCAATTAATGTTATATAACACATGATTAAGAGTTCTAATAAGCTTTTATTGCTCAACAAGTTTACTATGATCGTTACACTTAGAGTTACGGATTAGTCTTATGTTAAGTTAGATACACTTAGAGTTACGGATTAGTCTTATGTTGAGTTAGAAGATTAAGCGAGTACAATTAACTCTTAAGAAGTTGAAAAATCGATGCTTGTTACAATGTTTTAATAAGCTTTCACCCAATGTTTTACTTGTGACATAACGTTAGCACTTAGAAGTTTAGCATAAAACTTACATTATTAACAAAATATATTGGAACTTACCGCTAAACACAAAGACAAGACTATAGTAAACGAATTCATAAACAAAGTTATTCAATCTAGTTATAACTTTGTCAATTAATGTTATATAACAAATGATTAAGAGTTCTAATAAGTTTTATTTGCTCAACAAGTTTACTATGATAGTTACACTTAGAGTTAGGGATTAGTCTTATGTTGTGTTAGAAGATTAACCGAGTACAATTAACTCTTAAGAAGTTGAAAAAACGATGCTTGTTACAATGTTTTAATAAGCTTTGACCCAATGTTTTACTTGTGACATAACGTTAGCACTTAGAAGTTTAGCATAAAACTTACATTATTAACAAAATATATTGGAACTTACCGCTAAACACAAAGACAAGACTATAGTAAACGAATTCATAAACAAAGTTATTCAATCTAGTTATAACTTTGTCAATTAATGTTATATAACAAATGATTAAGAGTTCTAATAAGTTTTATTTGCTCAACAAGTTTACTATGATAGTTACACTTAGAGTTACGGATTAGTCTTATGTTAAGTTAGATACACTTAGAGTTACGGATTAGTCTTATGGTGAGTTAGAAGATTAACCGAGTACAATTAACTCTTAAGAAGTTGACAAAACGATGCTTGTTACAATGTTTTAATAAGCTTTGACCCAATGTTTTACTTGTGACATAACGTTAGCACTTAGAAGTTTAGCATAAAACTTACATTATTAACAAAATATATTGGAACTTACCGCTAAACACAAAGACAAGACTATAGTAAACGAATTCATAAACAAAGTTATCCATTCTAGTTATAACTTTGTCAATTAATGTTATATAACACATGATTAAGAGTTCTAATAAGCGTTACTTGCTCAACAAGTTTACTATGATTGTTACACTTAGAGTTACGGATTAGTCTTATGTTAAGTTAGATACACTTAGAGTTACGGATTAGTCTTATGTTGAGTTAGAAGATTAACCGAGTACAATTAACTCTTAAGAAGTTGAAAAAACGATGCTTGTTACAATGTTTTAATAAGCTTTCACCCAATGTTTTACTTGTGACATAACGTTAGCACTTAGAAGTTTAGCATAAAACTTACATTATTAACAAAATATATTGGAACTTACCGCTAAACACAAAGACAAGACTATAGTAAACGAATTCATAAACAAAGTTATTCAATCTAGTTATAACTTTGTCAATTAATGTTATATAACACATGATTAAGAGTTCTAATAAGCGTTACTTGCTCAACAAGTTTACTATGATAGTTACACTTAGAGTTACGGATTAGTCTTATGTTAAGTTAGATAAACTTAGAGTTACGGATTAGTCTTATGTTGAGTTAGAAGATTAAGCGAATACAATTAACTCTTATGAAGTTGAAAAAACGATGCTTGTAACAATGTTTTAATAAGCTTTGACCCAATGTTTTACTTGTGACATAACGTTAGCACTTAGAAGTTTAGCATAAAACTTACATTATTAACAAAATATATTGGAACTTACCGCTAAACACAAAGACAAGACTATAGTAAACGAATTCATAAACAAAGTTATCCATTCTAGTTATAACTTTGTCAATTAATGTTATATAACACATGATTAAGAGTTCTAATAAGCGTTACTTGCTCAACAAGTTTACTATGATTGTTACACTTAGAGTTACGGATTAGTCTTATGTTAAGTTAGATACACTTAGAGTTACGGATTAGTCTTATGTTGAGTTAGAAGATTAACCGAGTACAATTAACTCTTAAGAAGTTGAAAAAACGATGCTTGTTACAATGTTTTAATAAGCTTTGACCCAATGTTTTACTTGTGACATAACGTTAGCACTTAGAAGTTTAGCATAAAACTTACATTATTAACAAAATATATTGGAACTTACCGCTAAACACAAAGACAAGACTATAGTAAACGAATTCATAAACAAAGTTATTCAATCTAGTTATAACTTTGTCAATTAATGTTATATAACACATGATTAAGAGTTCTAATAAGCGTTACTTGCTCAACAAGTTTACTATGATAGTTACACTTAGAGTTACGGATTAGTCTTATGTTAAGTTAGATAAACTTAGAGTTACGGATTAGTCTTATGTTGAGTTAGAAGATTAAGCGAATACAATTAACTCTTATGAAGTTGAAAAAACGATGCTTGTAACAATGTTTTAATAAGCTTTGACCCAATGTCTTACTTGTGACATAACGTTAGCACTTAGAAGTTTAGCATAAAACTTACATTATTAACAAAATATATTGGAATTTACCGCTAAACACAAAGACAAGACTATAGTGAACGAATTCATAAACAAAGTTATTCAATCTAGTTATAACATGGTCAATTAATGTTATATAACACATGATTAAGAGTTCTAATAAGCTTTTATTGCTCAACAAGTTTACTATGATCGTTACACTTAGAGTTACGGATTAGTCTTATGTTAAGTTAGATACACTTAGAGTTACGGATTAGTCTTATGTTGAGTTAGAAGATTAATCGAGTACAATTAACTCTTAAGAAGTTGAAAAAACGATGCTTGTTACAATGTTTTAATAAGCTTTGACCCAATGTTTTACTTGTGACATAACGTTAGCACTTAGAAGTTTAGCATAAAACTTACATTATTAACAAAATATATTGGAACTTACCGCTAAACACAAAGACAAGACTATAGTAAACGAATTCATAAACAAAGTTATCCATTCTAGTTATAACTTTGTCAATTAATGTTATATAACACATGATTAAGAGTTCTAATAAGCGTTACTTGCTCAACAAGTTTACTATGATTGTTACACTTAGAGTTACGGATTAGTCTTATGTTAAGTTAGATACACTTAGAGTTACGGATTAGTCTTATGTTGAGTTAGAAGATTAACCGAGTACAATTAACTCTTAAGAAGTTGAAAAAACGATGCTTGTTACAATGTTTTAATAAGCTTTGACCCAATGTTTTACTTGTGACATAACGTTAGCACTTAGAAGTTTAGCATAAAACTTACATTATTAACAAAATATATTGGAACTTACCGCTAAACACAAAGACAAGACTATAGTAAACGAATTCATAAACAAAGTTATTCAATCTATTTATAACTTTGTCAATTAATGTTATATAACACATGATTAAGAGTTCTAATAAGCGTTACTTGCTCAACAAGTTTACTATGATAGTTACACTTAGAGTTACGGATTAGTCTTATGTTAAGTTAGATAAACTTAGAGTTACGGATTAGTCTTATGTTGAGTTAGAAGATTAAGCGAATACAATTAACTCTTATGAAGTTGAAAAAACGATGCTTGTAACAATGTTTTAATAAGCTTTGACCCAATGTCTTACTTGTGACATAACGTTAGCACTTAGAAGTTTAGCATAAAACTTACATTATTAACAAAATATAATGGAACTTACCGCTAAACACAAAGACAAGACTATAGTGAACGAATTCATAAACAAAGTTATTCAATCTAGTTATAACTTTGTCAATTAATGTTATATAACACATGATTAAGAGTTCTAATAAGCGTTACTTGCTCAACAAGTTTACTATGATAGTTACACTTAGAGTTACGGATTAGTCTTATGTTAAGTTAGATACACTTAGAGTTACGGATTAGTCTTATGTTGAGTTAGAAGATTAACCGAGTACAATTAACTCTTAAGAAGTTGAAAAAACGATGGTTGTTACAATGTTTTAATAAGCTTTGACCCAATGTTTTACTTGTGACATAACCTTAGCACTTAGAAGTTTAGCATAAAACTTATATTATTAATAAAATATATTAGAACTTACCGCTAAACACAAAGACAAGACTATAGTAAACTAATTCAAAAACAGAGTTATTCAATCTAGTTATAACTTGGTCAATTAATGTTATATAACACATGATTAAGAGTTCTAATAAGCTTTTATTGCTCAACAAGTTTACTATGATCGTTACACTTAGAGTTACGGATTAGTCTTATGTTAAGTTAGATACACTTAGAGTTACGGATTAGTCTTATGTTGAGTTAGAAGATTAAGCGAGTACAATTAACTCTTAAGAAGTTGAAAAATCGATGCTTGTTACAATGTTTTAATAAGCTTTGACCCAATGTTTTACTTGTGACATAACGTTAGCACTTAGAAGTTTAGCATAAAACTTACATTATTAACAAAATATATTGGAACTTACCGCTAAACACAAAGACAAGACTATAGTAAACGAATTCATAAACAAAGTTATTCAATCTATTTATAACTTTGTCAATTAATGTTATATAACAAATGATTAAGAGTTCTAATAAGTTTTATTTGCTCAACAAGTTTACTATGATAGTTACACTTAGAGTTAGGGATTAGTCTTATGTTGAGTTAGAAGATTAACCGAGTACAATTAACTCTTAAGAAGTTGAAAAAACGATGCTTGTTACAATGTTTTAATAAGCTTTGACCCAATGTTTTACTTGTGACATAACGTTAGCACTTAGAAGTTTAGCATAAAACTTACATTATTAACAAAATATATTGGAACTTACCGCTAAACACAAAGACAAGACTATAGTAAACGAATTCATAAACAAAGTTATTCAATCTAGTTATAACTTTGTCAATTAATGTTATATAACAAATGATTAAGAGTTCTAATAAGCGTTACTTGCTCAACAAGTTTACTATGATAGTTACACTTAGAGTTACGGATTAGTCTTATGTTAAGTTAGATACACTTAGAGTTACGGATTAGTCTTATGTTGAGTTAGAAGATTAACCGAGTACAATTAACTCTTAAGAAGTTGAAAAAACGATGCTTGTTACAATGTTTTAATAAGCTTTGACCCAATGTTTTACTTGTGACATAACGTTAGCACTTAGAAGTTTAGCATAAAACTTACATTATTAACAAAATATATTGGAACTTACCGCTAAACACAAAGACAAGACTATAGTAAACGAATTCATAAACAAAGTTATCCATTCTAGTTATAACTTTGTCAATTAATGTTATATAACACATGATTAAGAGTTCTAATAAGCGTTACTTGCTCAACAAGTTTACTATGATTGTTACACTTAGAGTTACGGATTAGTCTTATGTTAAGTTAGATACACTTAGAGTTACGGATTAGTCTTATGTTGAGTTAGAAGATTAACCGAGTACAATTAACTCTTAAGAAGTTGAAAAAACGATGCTTGTTACAATGTTTTAATAAGCTTTGACCCAATGTTTTACTTGTGACATAACGTTAGCACTTAGAAGTTTAGCATAAAACTTACATTATTAACAAAATATATTGGAACTTACCGCTAAACACAAAGACAAGACTATAGTAAACGAATTCATAAACAAAGTTATTCAATCTATTTATAACTTTGTCAATTAATGTTATATAACACATGATTAAGAGTTCTAATAAGCGTTACTTGCTCAACAAGTTTACTATGATAGTTACACTTAGAGTTACGGATTAGTCTTATGTTAAGTTAGATAAACTTAGAGTTACGGATTAGTCTTATGTTGAGTTAGAAGATTAAGCGAATACAATTAACTCTTATGAAGTTGAAAAAACGATGCTTGTAACAATGTTTTAATAAGCTTTGACCCAATGTCTTACTTGTGACATAACGTTAGCACTTAGAAGTTTAGCATAAAACTTACATTATTAACAAAATATAATGGAACTTACCGCTAAACACAAAGACAAGACTATAGTGAACGAATTCATAAACAAAGTTATTCAATCTAGTTATAACTTTGTCAATTAATGTTATATAACACATGATTAAGAGTTCTAATAAGCGTTACTTGCTCAACAAGTTTACTATGATAGTTACACTTAGAGTTACGGATTAGTCTTATGTTAAGTTAGATACACTTAGAGTTACGGATTAGTCTTATGTTGAGTTAGAAGATTAACCGAGTACAATTAACTCTTAAGAAGTTGAAAAAACGATGCTTGTTACAATGTTTTAATAAGCTTTGACCCAATGTTTTACTTGTGACATAACGTTAGCACTTAGAAGTTTAGCATAAAACTTACATTATTAACAAAATATATTGGAACTTACCGCTAAACACAAAGACAAGACTATAGTAAACGAATTCATAAACAAAGTTATTCAATCTAGTTATAACTTTGTCAATTAATGTTATATAACACATGATTAAGAGTTCTAATAAGCGTTACTTGCTCAACAAGTTTACTATGATAGTTACACTTAGAGTTACGGATTAGTCTTATGTTAAGTTAGATAAACTTAGAGTTACGGATTAGTCTTATGTTGAGTTAGAAGATTAAGCGAATACAATTAACTCTTATGAAGTTGAAAAAACGATGCTTGTAACAATGTTTTAATAAGCTTTGACCCAATGTCTTACTTGTGACATAACGTTAGCACTTAGAAGTTTAGCATAAAACTTACATTATTAACAAAATATATTGGAATTTACCGCTAAACACAAAGACAAGACTATAGTGAACGAATTCATAAACAAAGTTATTCAATCTAGTTATAACATGGTCAATTAATGTTATATAACACATGATTAAGAGTTACGGATTAGTCTTATGTTGAGTTAGAAGATTAACCGAGTACAATTAACTCTTAAGAAGTTGAAAAAACGATGGTTGTTACAATGTTTTAATAAGCTTTGACCCAATGTTTTACTTGTGACATAACCTTAGCACTTAGAAGTTTAGCATAAAACTTATATTATTAATAAAATATATTAGAACTTACCGCTAAACACAAAGACAAGACTATAGTAAACTAATTCAAAAACAGAGTTATTCAATCTAGTTATAACTTGGTCAATTAATATTATATAACACATGATTAAGAGTTCTAATAAGCTTTTATTGCTCAACAAGTTTACTATGATCGTTACACTTAGAGTTACGGATTAGTCTTATGTTAAGTTAGATACACTTAGAGTTACGGATTAGTCTTATGTTGAGTTAGAAGATTAAGCGAGTACAATTAACTCTTAAGAAGTTGAAAAATCGATGCTTGTTACAATGTTTTAATAAGCTTTCACCCAATGTTTTACTTGTGACATAACGTTAGCACTTAGAAGTTTAGCATAAAACTTACATTATTAACAAAATATATTGGAACTTACCGCTAAACACAAAGACAAGACTATAGTAAACGAATTCATAAACAAAGTTATTCAATCTAGTTATAACTTTGTCAATTAATGTTATATAACAAATGATTAAGAGTTCTAATAAGTTTTATTTGCTCAACAAGTTTACTATGATAGTTACACTTAGAGTTAGGGATTAGTCTTATGTTGAGTTAGAAGATTATCGAGTACAATTAACTCTTAAGAAGTTGAAAAAACGATGCTTGTTACAATGTTTTAATAAGCTTTGACCCAATGTTTTACTTGTGACATAACGTTAGCACTTAGAAGTTTAGCATAAAACTTACATTATTAACAAAATATATTGGAACTTACCGCTAAACACAAAGACAAGACTATAGTAAACGAATTCATAAACAAAGTTATTCAATCTAGTTATAACTTTGTCAATTAATGTTATATAACAAATGATTAAGAGTTCTAATAAGTTTTATTTGCTCAACAAGTTTACTATGATAGTTACACTTAGAGTTACGGATTAGTCTTATGTTAAGTTAGATACACTTAGAGTTACGGATTAGTCTTATGGTGAGTTAGAAGATTAACCGAGTACAATTAACTCTTAAGAAGTTGAAAAAACGATGGTTGTTACAATGTTTTAATAAGCTTTGACCCAATGTTTTACTTGTGACATAACCTTAGCACTTAGAAGTTTAGCATAAAACTTATATTATTAGTAAAATATATTAGAACTTACCGCTAAACACAAAGACAAGACTATAGTAAACTAATTCAAAAACAGAGTTATTCAATCTAGTTATAACTTGGTCAATTAATGTTATATAACACATGATTAAGAGTTCTAATAAGCTTTTATTGCTCAACAAGTTTACTATGATCGTTACACTTAGAGTTACGGATTAGTCTTATGTTAAGTTAGATACACTTAGAGTTACGGATTAGTCTTATGTTGAGTTAGAAGATTAAGCGAGTACAATTAACTCTTAAGAAGTTGAAAAATCGATGCTTGTTACAATGTTTTAATAAGCTTTCACCCAATGTTTTACTTGTGACATAACGTTAGCACTTAGAAGTTTAGCATAAAACTTACATTATTAACAAAATATATTGGAACTTACCGCTAAACACAAAGACAAGACTATAGTAAACGAATTCATAAACAAAGTTATTCAATCTAGTTATAACTTTGTCAATTAATGTTATATAACAAATGATTAAGAGTTCTAATAAGTTTTATTTGCTCAACAAGTTTACTATGATAGTTACACTTAGAGTTAGGGATTAGTCTTATGTTGTGTTAGAAGATTAACCGAGTACAATTAACTCTTAAGAAGTTGAAAAAACGATGCTTGTTACAATGTTTTAATAAGCTTTGACCCAATGTTTTACTTGTGACATAACGTTAGCACTTAGAAGTTTAGCATAAAACTTACATTATTAACAAAATATATTGGAACTTACCGCTAAACACAAAGACAAGACTATAGTAAACGAATTCATAAACAAAGTTATTCAATCTAGTTATAACTTTGTCAATTAATGTTATATAACAAATGATTAAGAGTTCTAATAAGTTTTATTTGCTCAACAAGTTTACTATGATAGTTACACTTAGAGTTACGGATTAGTCTTATGTTAAGTTAGATACACTTAGAGTTACGGATTAGTCTTATGGTGAGTTAGAAGATTAACCGAGTACAATTAACTCTTAAGAAGTTGACAAAACGATGCTTGTTACAATGTTTTAATAAGCTTTGACCCAATGTTTTACTTGTGACATAACGTTAGCACTTAGAAGTTTAGCATAAAACTTACATTATTAACAAAATATATTGGAACTTACCGCTAAACACAAAGACAAGACTATAGTAAACGAATTCATAAACAAAGTTATCCATTCTAGTTATAACTTTGTCAATTAATGTTATATAACACATGATTAAGAGTTCTAATAAGCGTTACTTGCTCAACAAGTTTACTATGATTGTTACACTTAGAGTTACGGATTAGTCTTATGTTAAGTTAGATACACTTAGAGTTACGGATTAGTCTTATGTTGAGTTAGAAGATTAACCGAGTACAATTAACTCTTAAGAAGTTGAAAAAACGATGCTTGTTACAATGTTTTAATAAGCTTTGACCCAATGTTTTACTTGTGACATAACGTTAGCACTTAGAAGTTTAGCATAAAACTTACATTATTAACAAAATATATTGGAACTTACCGCTAAACACAAAGACAAGACTATAGTAAACGAATTCATAAACAAAGTTATCCATTCTAGTTATAACTTTGTCAATTAATGTTATATAACACATGATTAAGAGTTCTAATAAGCGTTACTTGCTCAACAAGTTTACTATGATTGTTACACTTAGAGTTACGGATTAGTCTTATGTTAAGTTAGATACACTTAGAGTTACGGATTAGTCTTATGTTGAGTTAGAAGATTAACCGAGTACAATTAACTCTTAAGAAGTTGAAAAAACGATGCTTGTTACAATGTTTTAATAAGCTTTGACCCAATGTTTTACTTGTGACATAACGTTAGCACTTAGAAGTTTAGCATAAAACTTACATTATTAACAAAATATATTGGAACTTACCGCTAAACACAAAGACAAGACTATAGTAAACGAATTCATAAACAAAGTTATTCAATCTAGTTATAACTTTGTCAATTAATGTTATATAACACATGATTAAGAGTTCTAATAAGCGTTACTTGCTCAACAAGTTTACTATGATAGTTACACTTAGAGTTACGGATTAGTCTTATGTTAAGTTAGATAAACTTAGAGTTACGGATTAGTCTTATGTTGAGTTAGAAGATTAAGCGAATACAATTAACTCTTATGAAGTTGAAAAAACGATGCTTGTAACAATGTTTTAATAAGCTTTGACCCAATGTCTTACTTGTGACATAACGTTAGCACTTAGAAGTTTAGCATAAAACTTACATTATTAACAAAATATATTGGAATTTACCGCTAAACACAAAGACAAGACTATAGTGAACGAATTCATAAACAAAGTTATTCAATCTAGTTATAACATGGTCAATTAATGTTATATAACACATGATTAAGAGTTCTAATAAGCTTTTATTGCTCAACAAGTTTACTATGATCGTTACACTTAGAGTTACGGATTAGTCTTATGTTAAGTTAGATACACTTAGAGTTACGGATTAGTCTTATGTTGAGTTAGAAGATTAATCGAGTACAATTAACTCTTAAGAAGTTGAAAAAACGATGCTTGTTACAATGTTTTAATAAGCTTTGACCCAATGTTTTACTTGTGACATAACGTTAGCACTTAGAAGTTTAGCATAAAACTTACATTATTAACAAAATATATTGGAACTTACCGCTAAACACAAAGACAAGACTATAGTAAACGAATTCATAAACAAAGTTATCCATTCTAGTTATAACTTTGTCAATTAATGTTATATAACACATGATTAAGAGTTCTAATAAGCGTTACTTGCTCAACAAGTTTACTATGATTGTTACACTTAGAGTTACGGATTAGTCTTATGTTAAGTTAGATACACTTAGAGTTACGGATTAGTCTTATGTTGAGTTAGAAGATTAACCGAGTACAATTAACTCTTAAGAAGTTGAAAAAACGATGCTTGTTACAATGTTTTAATAAGCTTTGACCCAATGTTTTACTTGTGACATAACGTTAGCACTTAGAAGTTTAGCATAAAACTTATATTATTAATAAAATATATTAGAACTTACCGCTAAACACAAAGACAAGACTATAGTAAACTAATTCAAAAACAGAGTTATTCAATCTAGTTATAACTTGGTCAATTAATATTATATAACACATGATTAAGAGTTCTAATAAGCTTTTATTGCTCAACAAGTTTACTATGATCGTTACACTTAGAGTTACGGATTAGTCTTATGTTAAGTTAGATACACTTAGAGTTACGGATTAGTCTTATGTTGAGTTAGAAGATTAAGCGAGTACAATTAACTCTTAAGAAGTTGAAAAATCGATGCTTGTTACAATGTTTTAATAAGCTTTCACCCAATGTTTTACTTGTGACATAACGTTAGCACTTAGAAGTTTAGCATAAAACTTACATTATTAACAAAATATATTGGAACTTACCGCTAAACACAAAGACAAGACTATAGTAAACGAATTCATAAACAAAGTTATTCAATCTAGTTATAACTTTGTCAATTAATGTTATATAACAAATGATTAAGAGTTCTAATAAGTTTTATTTGCTCAACAAGTTTACTATGATAGTTACACTTAGAGTTAGGGATTAGTCTTATGTTGAGTTAGAAGATTATCGAGTACAATTAACTCTTAAGAAGTTGAAAAAACGATGCTTGTTACAATGTTTTAATAAGCTTTGACCCAATGTTTTACTTGTGACATAACGTTAGCACTTAGAAGTTTAGCATAAAACTTACATTATTAACAAAATATATTGGAACTTACCGCTAAACACAAAGACAAGACTATAGTAAACGAATTCATAAACAAAGTTATTCAATCTAGTTATAACTTTGTCAATTAATGTTATATAACAAATGATTAAGAGTTCTAATAAGTTTTATTTGCTCAACAAGTTTACTATGATAGTTACACTTAGAGTTACGGATTAGTCTTATGTTAAGTTAGATACACTTAGAGTTACGGATTAGTCTTATGGTGAGTTAGAAGATTAACCGAGTACAATTAACTCTTAAGAAGTTGAAAAAACGATGGTTGTTACAATGTTTTAATAAGCTTTGACCCAATGTTTTACTTGTGACATAACCTTAGCACTTAGAAGTTTAGCATAAAACTTATATTATTAGTAAAATATATTAGAACTTACCGCTAAACACAAAGACAAGACTATAGTAAACTAATTCAAAAACAGAGTTATTCAATCTAGTTATAACTTGGTCAATTAATGTTATATAACACATGATTAAGAGTTCTAATAAGCTTTTATTGCTCAACAAGTTTACTATGATCGTTACACTTAGAGTTACGGATTAGTCTTATGTTAAGTTAGATACACTTAGAGTTACGGATTAGTCTTATGTTGAGTTAGAAGATTAAGCGAGTACAATTAACTCTTAAGAAGTTGAAAAATCGATGCTTGTTACAATGTTTTAATAAGCTTTCACCCAATGTTTTACTTGTGACATAACGTTAGCACTTAGAAGTTTAGCATAAAACTTACATTATTAACAAAATATATTGGAACTTACCGCTAAACACAAAGACAAGACTATAGTAAACGAATTCATAAACAAAGTTATTCAATCTAGTTATAACTTTGTCAATTAATGTTATATAACAAATGATTAAGAGTTCTAATAAGTTTTATTTGCTCAACAAGTTTACTATGATAGTTACACTTAGAGTTAGGGATTAGTCTTATGTTGTGTTAGAAGATTAACCGAGTACAATTAACTCTTAAGAAGTTGAAAAAACGATGCTTGTTACAATGTTTTAATAAGCTTTGACCCAATGTTTTACTTGTGACATAACGTTAGCACTTAGAAGTTTAGCATAAAACTTACATTATTAACAAAATATATTGGAACTTACCGCTAAACACAAAGACAAGACTATAGTAAACGAATTCATAAACAAAGTTATTCAATCTAGTTATAACTTTGTCAATTAATGTTATATAACAAATGATTAAGAGTTCTAATAAGTTTTATTTGCTCAACAAGTTTACTATGATAGTTACACTTAGAGTTACGGATTAGTCTTATGTTAAGTTAGATACACTTAGAGTTACGGATTAGTCTTATGGTGAGTTAGAAGATTAACCGAGTACAATTAACTCTTAAGAAGTTGACAAAACGATGCTTGTTACAATGTTTTAATAAGCTTTGACCCAATGTTTTACTTGTGACATAACGTTAGCACTTAGAAGTTTAGCATAAAACTTACATTATTAACAAAATATATTGGAACTTACCGCTAAACACAAAGACAAGACTATAGTAAACGAATTCATAAACAAAGTTATCCATTCTAGTTATAACTTTGTCAATTAATGTTATATAACACATGATTAAGAGTTCTAATAAGCGTTACTTGCTCAACAAGTTTACTATGATTGTTACACTTAGAGTTACGGATTAGTCTTATGTTAAGTTAGATACACTTAGAGTTACGGATTAGTCTTATGTTGAGTTAGAAGATTAACCGAGTACAATTAACTCTTAAGAAGTTGAAAAAACGATGCTTGTTACAATGTTTTAATAAGCTTTGACCCAATGTTTTACTTGTGACATAACGTTAGCACTTAGAAGTTTAGCATAAAACTTACATTATTAACAAAATATATTGGAACTTACCGCTAAACACAAAGACAAGACTATAGTAAACGAATTCATAAACAAAGTTATCCATTCTAGTTATAACTTTGTCAATTAATGTTATATAACACATGATTAAGAGTTCTAATAAGCGTTACTTGCTCAACAAGTTTACTATGATTGTTACACTTAGAGTTACGGATTAGTCTTATGTTAAGTTAGATACACTTAGAGTTACGGATTAGTCTTATGTTGAGTTAGAAGATTAACCGAGTACAATTAACTCTTAAGAAGTTGAAAAAACGATGCTTGTTACAATGTTTTAATAAGCTTTGACCCAATGTTTTACTTGTGACATAACGTTAGCACTTAGAAGTTTAGCATAAAACTTACATTATTAACAAAATATATTGGAACTTACCGCTAAACACAAAGACAAGACTATAGTAAACGAATTCATAAACAAAGTTATTCAATCTAGTTATAACTTTGTCAATTAATGTTATATAACACATGATTAAGAGTTCTAATAAGCGTTACTTGCTCAACAAGTTTACTATGATAGTTACACTTAGAGTTACGGATTAGTCTTATGTTAAGTTAGATAAACTTAGAGTTACGGATTAGTCTTATGTTGAGTTAGAAGATTAAGCGAATACAATTAACTCTTATGAAGTTGAAAAAACGATGCTTGTAACAATGTTTTAATAAGCTTTGACCCAATGTCTTACTTGTGACATAACGTTAGCACTTAGAAGTTTAGCATAAAACTTACATTATTAACAAAATATATTGGAATTTACCGCTAAACACAAAGACAAGACTATAGTGAACGAATTCATAAACAAAGTTATTCAATCTAGTTATAACATGGTCAATTAATGTTATATAACACATGATTAAGAGTTCTAATAAGCTTTTATTGCTCAACAAGTTTACTATGATCGTTACACTTAGAGTTACGGATTAGTCTTATGTTAAGTTAGATACACTTAGAGTTACGGATTAGTCTTATGTTGAGTTAGAAGATTAATCGAGTACAATTAACTCTTAAGAAGTTGAAAAAACGATGCTTGTTACAATGTTTTAATAAGCTTTGACCCAATGTTTTACTTGTGACATAACGTTAGCACTTAGAAGTTTAGCATAAAACTTACATTATTAACAAAATATATTGGAACTTACCGCTAAACACAAAGACAAGACTATAGTAAACGAATTCATAAACAAAGTTATCCATTCTAGTTATAACTTTGTCAATTAATGTTATATAACACATGATTAAGAGTTCTAATAAGCGTTACTTGCTCAACAAGTTTACTATGATTGTTACACTTAGAGTTACGGATTAGTCTTATGTTAAGTTAGATACACTTAGAGTTACGGATTAGTCTTATGTTGAGTTAGAAGATTAACCGAGTACAATTAACTCTTAAGAAGTTGAAAAAACGATGCTTGTTACAATGTTTTAATAAGCTTTGACCCAATGTTTTACTTGTGACATAACGTTAGCACTTAGAAGTTTAGCATAAAACTTACATTATTAACAAAATATATTGGAACTTACCGCTAAACACAAAGACAAGACTATAGTAAACGAATTCATAAACAAAGTTATTCAATCTATTTATAACTTTGTCAATTAATGTTATATAACACATGATTAAGAGTTCTAATAAGCGTTACTTGCTCAACAAGTTTACTATGATAGTTACACTTAGAGTTACAGATTAGTCTTATGTTAAGTTAGATAAACTTAGAGTTACGGATTAGTCTTATGTTGAGTTAGAAGATTAAGCGAATACAATTAACTCTTATGAAGTTGAAAAAACGATGCTTGTAACAATGTTTTAATAAGCTTTGACCCAATGTCTTACTTGTGACATAACGTTAGCACTTAGAAGTTTAGCATAAAACTTACATTATTAACAAAATATAATGGAACTTACCGCTAAACACAAAGACAAGACTATAGTGAACGAATTCATAAACAAAGTTATTCAATCTAGTTATAACTTTGTCAATTAATGTTATATAACACATGATTAAGAGTTCTAATAAGCGTTACTTGCTCAACAAGTTTACTATGATAGTTACACTTAGAGTTACGGATTAGTCTTATGTTAAGTTAGATACACTTAGAGTTACGGATTAGTCTTATGTTGAGTTAGAAGATTAACCGAGTACAATTAACTCTTAAGAAGTTGAAAAAACGATGGTTGTTACAATGTTTTAATAAGCTTTGACCCAATGTTTTACTTGTGACATAACCTTAGCACTTAGAAGTTTAGCATAAAACTTATATTATTAATAAAATATATTAGAACTTACCGCTAAACACAAAGACAAGACTATAGTAAACTAATTCAAAAACAGAGTTATTCAATCTAGTTATAACTTGGTCAATTAATGTTATATAACACATGATTAAGAGTTCTAATAAGCTTTTATTGCTCAACAAGTTTACTATGATCGTTACACTTAGAGTTACGGATTAGTCTTATGTTAAGTTAGATACACTTAGAGTTACGGATTAGTCTTATGTTGAGTTAGAAGATTAAGCGAGTACAATTAACTCTTAAGAAGTTGAAAAATCGATGCTTGTTACAATGTTTTAATAAGCTTTCACCCAATGTTTTACTTGTGACATAACGTTAGCACTTAGAAGTTTAGCATAAAACTTACATTATTAACAAAATATATTGGAACTTACCGCTAAACACAAAGACAAGACTATAGTAAACGAATTCATAAACAAAGTTATTCAATCTAGTTATAACTTTGTCAATTAATGTTATATAACAAATGATTAAGAGTTCTAATAAGTTTTATTTGCTCAACAAGTTTACTATGATAGTTACACTTAGAGTTAGGGATTAGTCTTATGTTGAGTTAGAAGATTAACCGAGTACAATTAACTCTTAAGAAGTTGAAAAAACGATGCTTGTTACAATGTTTTAATAAGCTTTGACCCAATGTTTTACTTGTGACATAACGTTAGCACTTAGAAGTTTAGCATAAAACTTACATTATTAACAAAATATATTGGAACTTACCGCTAAACACAAAGACAAGACTATAGTAAATGAATTCATAAACAAAGTTATTCAATCTAGTTATAACTTTGTCAATTAATGTTATATAACAAATGATTAAGAGTTCTAATAAGTTTTATTTGCTCAACAAGTTTACTATGATAGTTACACTTAGAGTTACGGATTAGTCTTATGTTAAGTTAGATACACTTAGAGTTACGGATTAGTCTTATGGTGAGTTAGAAGATTAACCGAGTACAATTAACTCTTAAGAAGTTGACAAAACGATGCTTGTTACAATGTTTTAATAAGCTTTGACCCAATGTTTTACTTGTGACATAACGTTAGCACTTAGAAGTTTAGCATAAAACTTACATTATTAACAAAATATATTGGAACTTACCGCTAAACACAAAGACAAGACTATAGTAAACGAATTCATAAACAAAGTTATCCATTCTAGTTATAACTTTGTCAATTAATGTTATATAACACATGATTAAGAGTTCTAATAAGCGTTACTTGCTCAACAAGTTTACTATGATTGTTACACTTAGAGTTACGGATTAGTCTTATGTTAAGTTAGATACACTTAGAGTTACGGATTAGTCTTATGTTGAGTTAGAAGATTAACCGAGTACAATTAACTCTTAAGAAGTTGAAAAAACGATGCTTGTTACAATGTTTTAATAAGCTTTGACCCAATGTTTTACTTGTGACATAACGTTAGCACTTAGAAGTTTAGCATAAAACTTACATTATTAACAAAATATATTGGAACTTACCGCTAAACACAAAGACAAGACTATAGTAAACGAATTCATAAACAAAGTTATTCAATCTAGTTATAACTTTGTCAATTAATGTTATATAACACATGATTAAGAGTTCTAATAAGCGTTACTTGCTCAACAAGTTTACTATGATAGTTACACTTAGAGTTACGGATTAGTCTTATGTTAAGTTAGATAAACTTAGAGTTACGGATTAGTCTTATGTTGAGTTAGAAGATTAAGCGAATACAATTAACTCTTATGAAGTTGAAAAAACGATGCTTGTAACAATGTTTTAATAAGCTTTGACCCAATGTCTTACTTGTGACATAACGTTAGCACTTAGAAGTTTAGCATAAAACTTACATTATTAACAAAATATATTGGAATTTACCGCTAAACACAAAGACAAGACTATAGTAAACGAATTCATAAACAAAGTTATTCAATCTAGTTATAACATGGTCAATTAATGTTATATAACACATGATTAAGAGTTCTAATAAGCTTTTATTGCTCAACAAGTTTACTATGATCGTTACACTTAGAGTTACGGATTAGTCTTATGTTAAGTTAGATACACTTAGAGTTACGGATTAGTCTTATGTTGAGTTAGAAGATTAACCGAGTACAATTAACTCTTAAGAAGTGGAAAAAACGATGCTTGTTACAATGTTTTAATAAGCTTTGACCCAATGTTTTACTTGTGACATAACGTTAGCACTTAGAAGTTTCGCATAAAACTTACATTATTAACAAAATATATTGGAACTTACCGCTAAACACAAAGACAAGACTATAGTAAACGAATTCATAAACAAAGTCATTCAATCTAGTTATAACTTTGTCAATTAATGTTATATAACACATGATTAAGAGTTCTAATAAGCTTTTATTGCTCAACAAGTTTACTATGATCGTTACACTTAGAGTTACGGATTAGTCTTATGTTAAGTTAGATACACTTAGAGTTACGGATTAGTCTTATGTTGAGTTAGAAGATTAACCGAGTACAATTAACTCTTAAGAAGTTGAAAAAACGATGCTTGTTACAATGTTTTAATAAGCTTTGACCCAATGTTTTACTTGTGACATAACGTTAGCACTTAGAAGTTTAGCATAAAACTTACATTATTAACAAAATATGTTGGAACTTACCGCTAAACACAAAGACAAGACTATAGTGAACGAATTCATAAACAAAGTTATTCAATCTAGTTATAACTTTGTCAATTAATGTTATATAACCCATGATTAAGAGTTCTAATAAGCATTTCTTGCTCAACAAGTTTACTATGATCGTTACACTTAGAGTTACGAATTAGTCTTATGTTAAGTTAGATACACTTAGAGTTACGGATTAGTCTTATGTTGAGTTAGAAGATTAATCGAGTACAATTAACTCTTAAGAAGTTGAAAAAACGAAGCTTGTTACAATGTTTTAATAAGCTTTGACCCAATGTTTTACTTGTGACATAATGTTAGCACTTAGAAGTTTAGCATAAAACTTACATTATTAACAAATATATTAGAACTTACCGCTAAACACAAAGACAAGACTATAGTGAACGAATTCATAAACAAAGTTATTCAATCTAGTTATAACTTTGTCAATTAATGTTATATAACACATGATTAAGAGTTCTAATAAGCTTTTCTTGCTCAACAAGTTTACTATGATCGTTACACTTAGAGTTACGGATTAGTCTTATATTAAGTTAGATACACTTAGAGTTACGGATTAGTCTTATGTTGAGTTAGAAGATTAACCGAGTACAATTAACTTTTAAAAAGTTGAAAAAACGATGCTTGTTAGAATGTTTTAATAAGCTTTGACCCAATATTTTACTTGTGACATAACGTTAGCACTTAGAAGTTTAGCATAAAACTTACATTATTAACAAAATATATTGGAACTTACCGCTAAACACAAAGACAAGACTATAGTAAACGAATTCATAAACAAAGTTATTCAATCTAGTTATAACTTTGTCAATTAATGTTATATAACACATGATTAAGAGTTCTAATAAGCGTTACTTGCTCAACAAGTTTACTATGATAGTTACACTTAGAGTTACGGATTAGTCTTATGTTAAGTTAGATAAACTTAGAGTTACGGATTAGTCTTATGTTGAGTTAGAAGATTAAGCGAATACAATTAACTCTTATGAAGTTGAAAAAACGATGCTTGTAACAATGTTTTAATAAGCTTTGACCCAATGTCTTACTTGTGACATAACGTTAGCACTTAGAAGTTTAGCATAAAACTTACATTATTAACAAAATATATTGGAATTTACCGCTAAACACAAAGACAAGACTATAGTGAACGAATTCATAAACAAAGTTATTCAATCTAGTTATAACATGGTCAATTAATGTTATATAACACATGATTAAGAGTTCTAATAAGCTTTTATTGCTCAAAAAGTTTACTATGATCGTTACACTTAGAGTTACGGATTAGTCTTATGTTAAGTTAGATACACTTAGAGTTACGGATTAGTCTTATGTTGAGTTAGAAGATTAACCGAGTACAATTAACTCTTAAGAAGTTGAAAAAACGATGCTTGTTACAATGTTTTAATAAGCTTTGACCCAATGTTTTACTTGTGACATAACGTTAGCACTTAGAAGTTTAGCATAAAACTTACATTATTAACAAAATATATTGGAACTTACCGCTAAACACAAAGACAAGACTATAGTAAACGAATTCATAAACAAAGTCATTCAATCTAGTTATAACTTTGTCAATTAATGTTATATAACACATGATTAAGAGTTCTAATAAGCTTTTATTGCTCAACAAGTTTACTATGATCGTTACACTTAGAGTTACGGATTAGTCTTATGTTAAGTTAGATACACTTAGAGTTACGGATTAGTCTTATGTTGAGTTAGAAGATTAACCGAGTACAATTAACTCTTAAGAAGTTGAAAAAACGATGCTTGTTACAATGTTTTAATAAGCTTTGACCCAATGTTTTACTTGTGACATAACGTTAGCACTTAGAAGTTTAGCATAAAACTTACATTATTAACAAAATATGTTGGAACTTACCGCTAAACACAAAGACAAGACTATAGTGAACGAATTCATAAACAAAGTTATTCAATCTAGTTATAACTTTGTCAATTAATGTTATATAACCCATGATTAAGAGTTCTAATAAGCATTTCTTGCTCAACAAGTTTACTATGATCGTTACACTTAGAGTTACGAATTAGTCTTATGTTAAGTTAGATACACTTAGAGTTACGGATTAGTCTTATGTTGAGTTAGAAGATTAATCGAGTACAATTAACTCTTAAGAAGTTGAAAAAACGAAGCTTGTTACAATGTTTTAATAAGCTTTGACCCAATGTTTTACTTGTGACATAATGTTAGCACTTAGAAGTTTAGCATAAAACTTACATTATTAACAAATATATTAGAACTTACCGCTAAACACAAAGACAAGACTATAGTGAACGAATTCATAAACAAAGTTATTCAATCTAGTTATAACTTTGTCAATTAATGTTATATAACACATGATTAAGAGTTCTAATAAGCTTTTCTTGCTCAACAAGTTTACTATGATCGTTACACTTAGAGTTACGGATTAGTCTTATATTAAGTTAGATACACTTAGAGTTACGGATTAGTCTTATGTTGAGTTAGAAGATTAACCGAGTACAATTAACTTTTAAAAAGTTGAAAAAACGATGCTTGTTAGAATGTTTTAATAAGCTTTGACCCAATATTTTACTTGTGACATAACGTTAGCACTTAGAAGTTTAGCATAAAACTTACATTATTAACAAAATATATTGGAACTTATCGCTAAACACAAAGACAAGACTATAGTAAACGAATTCATAAACAAAGTTATTCAATCTAGTTATAACTTTGTCAATTAATGTTATATAACACATGATTAAGAGTTATAATAAGCGTTACTTGCTCAACAAGTTTACTATGATAGTTACACTTAGAGTTACGGATTAGTCTTATGTTAAGTTAGATAAACTTAGAGTTACGGATTAGTCTTATGTTGAGTTAGAAGATTAAGCGAATACAATTAACTCTTATGAAGTTGAAAAAACGATGCTTGTAACAATGTTTTAATAAGCTTTGACCCAATGTCTTACTTGTGACATAACGTTAGCACTTAGAAGTTTAGCATAAAACTTACATTATTAACAAAATATATTGGAATTTACCGCTAAACACAAAGACAAGACTATAGTGAACGAATTCATAAACAAAGTTATTCAATCTAGTTATAACATGGTCAATTAATGTTATATAACACATGATTAAGAGTTCTAATAAGCTTTTATTGCTCAAAAAGTTTACTATGATCGTTACACTTAGAGTTACGGATTAGTCTTATGTTAAGTTAGATACACTTAGAGTTACGGATTAGTCTTATGTTGAGTTAGAAGATTAACCGAGTACAATTAACTCTTAAGAAGTTGAAAAACGATGCTTGTTACAATGTTTTAATAAGCTTTGACCCAATGTTTTACTTGTGACATAACGTTAGCACTTAGAAGTTTAGCATAAAACTTACATTATTAACAAAATATATTGGAACTTACCGCTAAACACAAAGACAAGACTATAGTAAACGAATTCATAAACAAAGTCATTCAATCTAGTTATAACTTTGTCAATTAATGTTATATAACACATGATTAAGAGTTCTAATAAGCTTTTATTGCTCAACAAGTTTACTATGATCGTTACACTTAGAGTTACGGATTAGTCTTATGTTAAGTTAGATACACTTAGAGTTACGGATTAGTCTTATGTTGAGTTAGAAGATTAACCGAGTACAATTAACTCTTAAGAAGTTGAAAAAACGATGCTTGTTACAATGTTTTAATAAGCTTTGACCCAATGTTTTACTTGTGACATAACGTTAGCACTTAGAAGTTTAGCATAAAACTTACATTATTAACAAAATATGTTGGAACTTACCGCTAAACACAAAGACAAGACTATAGTGAACGAATTCATAAACAAAGTTATTCAATCTAGTTATAACTTTGTCAATTAATGTTATATAACCCATGATTATGAGTTCTAATAAGCTTTTCTTGCTCAACAAGTTTACTATGATCGTTACACTTAGAGTTACGAATTAGTCTTATGTTAAGTTAGATACACTTAGAGTTACGGATTAGTCTTATGTTGAGTTAGAAGATTAATCGAGTACAATTAACTCTTAAGAAGTTGAAAAAACGAAGCTTGTTACAATGTTTTAATAAGCTTTGACCCAATGTTTTACTTGTGACATAATGTTAGCACTTATAAGTTTAGCATAAAACTTATATTATTAACAAATATATTAGAACTTACCGCTAAACACAAAGACAAGACTATAGTAAACGAATTCATAAACAAAGTTATTCAATCTAGTTATAACTTTGTCAATTAATGTTATATAACACATGATTAAGAGTTCTAATAAGCTTTTCTTGCTCAACAAGTTTTCTATGATCGTTACACTTAGAGTTACGGATTAGTCTTATGTTAAGTTAGATACACTTAGAGTTACGGATTAGTCTTATGTTGAGTTAGAAGATTAATCGAGTACAATTAACTCTTAAGAAGTTGAAAAAATGATGCTTGTTACAATGTTTTAATAAGCTTTGACCCAATGTTTTACTTTTGACATAACGTTAGCACTTACAAGTTTAGCATAAAACTTATATTATTAACAAATATATTAGAACTTACCGCTAAACACAAAGACAAGACTATAGTGAACGAATTCATAAACAAAGTTATTCAATCTAGTTATAACTTTGTCAATTAATGTTATATAACACATGATTAAGAGTTCTAATAAGCTTTTCTTGCTCAACAAGTTTACTATGATCGTTACACTTAGAGTTACGGATTAGTCTTATGTTAAGTTAGATACACTTAGAGTTACGGATTAGTCTTATGTTGAGTTAGAAGATTAACCGAGTACAATTAACTCTTAAAAAGTTGAAAAAACGATGCTTGTTAGAATGTTTTAATAAGCTTTGACCCAATGTTTTACTTGTGACATAACGTTAGCACTTAGAAGTTTAGCATAAAACTTACATTATTAACAAAATATATTGGAACTTACCGCTAAACACAAAGACAAGACTATAGTAAACGAATTCATAAACAAAGTTATTCAATCTAGTTATAACTTTGTCAATTAATGTTATATAACCCATGATTAAGAGTTCTAATAAGCTTTTCTTGCTCAACAAGTTTACTATGATCGTTACACTTAGAGTTACGAATTAGTCTTATGTTAAGTTAGATACACTTAGAGTTACGGATTAGTCTTATGTTGAGTTAGAAGATTAATCGAGTACAATTAACTCTTAAGAAGTTGAAAAAACGATGCTTGTTACAATGTTTTAATAAGCTTTGACCCAATGTTTTTCTTGTGACATAATGTTAGCACTTAGAAGTTTAGCATAAAACTTATATTATTAACAAATATATTAGAACTTACCGCTAAACACAAAGACAAGACTATAGTAAACGAATTCATAAACAAAGTTATTCAACCTAGTTATAACTTTGTCAATTAATGTTATATAACACATGATTAAGAGTTCTAATAAGCTTTTCTTGCTCAACAAGTTTACTATGATCGTTACACTTAGAGTTACGGATTAGTCTTATGTTAAGTTAGATACACTTAGAGTTACGGATTAGTCTTATGTTGAGTTAGAAGATTAACCGAGTACAATTAACTCTTCAAAAGTTGAAAAAACGATGCTTGTTAGAATGTTTTAATAAGCTTTGACCCAATATTTTACTTGTGACATAACGTTAGCACTTAGAAGTTTAGCATAAAACTTACATTATTAACAAAATATATTGGAACTTACCGCTAAACACAAAGACAAGACTATAGTAAACGAATTCATAGACAAAGTTATTCAATCTAGTTATAACTTTGTCAATTAATGTTATATAACACATGATTAAGAGTTCTAATAAGTTTTATTTGTTCAACAAGTTTACTATGATAGTTACACTTAGAGTTACGGATTAGTCTTATATTAAGTTAGATACACTTAGAGTTACGGATTAGTCTTATGTTGAGTTAGAAGATTAATCGAGTACAATTAACTCTTAAGAAGTTGAAAAAATGATGCTTGTTACAATGTTTTAATAAGCTTTGACCCAATGTTTTACTTGTGACATAATGTTAGCACTTAGAAGTTTAGCATAAAACTTATATTATTAACAAATATATTAGAACTTACCGCTAAACACAAAGACAAGACTATAGTTAACGAATTCATAAACAAAGTTATTCAATCTAGTTATAACTTTGTCAATTAATGTTATATAACACATGATTAAGAGTTCTAATAAGCTTTTCTTGCTCAACAAGTTTACTATGATCGTTACACTTAGAGTTACGGATTAGTCTTATGTAAGTTAGATACACTTAGAGTTACGGATTAGTCTTATGTTGAGTTAGAAGATTAATCGAGTACAATTAACTCTTAAGAAGTTGAAAAAATGATTCTTGTTACAATGTTTTAATAAGCTTTGACCCAATGTTTTACTTGTGACATAATGTTAGCACTTAGAAGTTTAGCATAAAACTTATATTATTAACAAATATATTAGAACTTACCGCTAAACACAAAGACAAGACTATAGTAAACGAATTCATAAACAAAGTTATTCAATCTAGTTATAACTTTGTCAATTAATGTTATATAACACATGATTAAGAGTTCTAATAAGCTTTTCTTGCTCAACAAGTTTACTATGATCGTTACACTTAGAGTTACGGATTAGTCTTATGTTAAGTTAGATACACTTAGAGTTACGGATTAGTCTTATGTTGAGTTAGAAGATTAACCGAGTACAATTAACTCTTAAAAAGTTGAAAAAACGATGCTTGTTAGAATGTTTTAATAAGCTTTGACCCAATGTTTTACTTGTGACATAACGTTAGCACTTAGAAGTTTAGCATAAAACTTACATTATTAACAAAATATATTGGAACTTACCGCTAAACACAAAGACAAGACTATAGTAAACGAATTCATAAACAAAGTTATTCAATCTAGTTATAACTTTGTCAATTAATGTTATATAACCCATGATTAAGAGTTCTAATAAGCTTTTCTTGCTCAACAAGTTTACTATGATCGTTACACTGAGAGTTACGAATTAGTCTTATGTTAAGTTAGATACACTTAGAGTTACGGATTAGTCTTATGTTGAGTTAGAAGATTAATCGAGTACAATTAACTCTTAAGAAGTTGAAAAAACGATGCTTGTTACAATGTTTTAATAAGCTTTGACCCAATGTTTTACTTGTGACATAATGTTAGCACTTAGAAGTTTAGCATAAAACTTATATTATTAACAAATATATTAGAACTTACCGCTAAACACAAAGACAAGACTATAGTAAACGAATTCATAAACAAAGTTATTCAACCTAGTTATAACTTTGTCAATTAATGTTATATAACACATGATTAAGAGTTCTAATAAGCTTTTCTTGCTCAACAAGTTTACTATGATCGTTACACTTAGAGTTACGGATTAGTCTTATGTTAAGTTAGATACACTTAGAGTTACGGATTAGTCTTATGTTGAGTTAGAAGATTAACCGAGTACAATTAACTCTTAAAAAGTTGAAAAAACGATGCTTGTTAGAATGTTTTAATAAGCTTTGACCCAATATTTTACTTGTGACATAACGTTAGCACTTAGAAGTTTAGCATAAAACTTACATTATTAACAAAATATATTGGAACTTACCGCTAAACACAAAGACAAGACTATAGTAAACGAATTCATAAACAAAGTTATTCAATCTAGTTATAACTTTGTCAATTAATGTTATATAACACATGATTAAGAGTTCTAATAAGTTTTATTTGTTCAACAAGTTTACTATGATAGTTACACTTAGAGTTACGGATTAGTCTTATATTAAGTTAGATACACTTAGAGTTACGGATTAGTCTTATGTTGAGTTAGAAGATTAATCGAGTACAATTAACTCTTAAGAAGTTGAAAAAATGATGCTTGTTACAATGTTTTAATAAGCTTTGACCCAATGTTTTACTTGTGACATAATGTTAGCACTTAGAAGTTTAGCATAAAACTTATATTATTAACAAATATATTAGAACTTACCGCTAAACACAAAGACAAGACTATAGTAAACGAATTCATAAACAAAGTTATTCAATCTAGTTATAACTTTGTCAATTAATGTTATATAACACATGATTAAGAGTTCCAATAAGCTTTTCTTGCTCAACAAGTTTACTATGATCGTTACACTTAGAGTTACGGATTAGTCTTATGTAAGTTAGATACACTTAGAGTTACGGATTAGTCTTATGTTGAGTTAGAAGATTAAGCGAGTACAATTAACTCTTAAGAAGTTGAAAAAATGATGCTTGTTACAATGTTTTAATAAGCTTTGACCCAATGTTTTACTTGTGACATAACGTTAGCACTTAGAAGTTTAGCATAAAACTTACATTATTAACAAAATATATTGGAACTTACCGCTAAACACAAAGACAAGACTATAGTAAACGAATTCATAAACAAAGTTATTCAATCTAGTTATAACTTTGTCAATTAATGTTATATAACACATGATTAAGAGTTCTAATAAGTTTTATTTGTTCAACAAGTTTACTATGATAGTTACACTTAGAGTTACGGATTAGTCTTATATTAAGTTAGATACACTTAGAGTTACGGATTAGTCTTATGTTGAGTTAGAAGATTAATCGAGTACAATTAACTCTTAAGAAGTTGAAAAAATGATGCTTGTTACAATGTTTTAATAAGCTTTGACCCAATGTTTTACTTGTGACATAATGTTAGCACTTAGAAGTTTAGCATAAAACTTATATTATTAACAAATATATTAGAACTTACCGCTAAACACAAAGACAAGACTATAGTAAACGAATTCATAAACAAAGTTATTCAATCTAATTATAACTTTGTCAATTAATGTTATATAACACATGATTAAGAGTTCTAATAAGCTTTTCTTGCTCAACAAGTTTACTATGATCGTTACACTTAGAGTTACGGATTAGTCTTATGTTAAGTTAGATACACTTAGAGTTACGGATTAGTCTTATGTTGAGCTAGAAGATTAATCGAGTACAATTAACTCTTAAGAAGTTGAAAAAATGATGCTTGTTACAATGTTTTAATAATCTTTGACCCAATGTTTTACTTTTGACATAACGTTAACACTTAGAAGTTTAGCATAAAACTTACATTATTAACAAAATATATTGGAACTTACCGCTAAACACAAATACAAGACTATAGTGAACGAATTCATAAACAAAGTTATTCAATCTAGTTATAACTTTGTTAATTAATGTTATATAACACATGATTAAGAGTTCTAATAAGCTTTTCTTGCTCAACAAGTTTACTATGATCGTTACACTTAGAGTTACGGATTAGTCTTATGTTAAGTTAGATACACTTAGAGTTACGGATTAGTCTTATGTTGAGTTAGAAGATTAATCGAATACAATTAACTCTTATGAAGTTGAAAAAACGATGCTTGTTACAATGTTTTAAAAAGCTTTGACCCAATGTTTTACTTGTGACATAACGTTAGCACTTAGAAGTTTAGCATAAAACTTAAATTATTAACAAAATATGTTGGAACTTACCGCTAAACACAAAGACAAGACTATAGTGAACGAATTCATAAACAAAGTTATTCAATCTAGTTATAACTTTGTCAATTAATGTTATATAACACATGATTAAGAGTTCCAATAAGCTTTTCTTGCTCAACAAGTTTACTATGATCGTTACACTTAGAGTTACGGATTAGTCTTATGTAAGTTAGATACACTTAGAGTTACGGATTAGTCTTATGTTGAGTTAGAAGATTAATCGAGTACAATTAACTCTTAAGAAGTTGAAAAAATGATGCTTGTTACAATGTTTTAATAAGCTTTGACCAATGTTTTACTTTTGACATAACGTTAGCACTTAGAAGTTTAGCATAAAACTTACATTATTAACAAAATATATTGGAACTTACCGCTAAACACAAAGACAAGACTATAGTGAACGAATTCATAAACAAAGTTATTCAATCTAGTTATAACTTTGTCAATTAATGTTATATAACACATGATTAAGAGTTCTAATAAGCTTTTCTTGCTCAACAAGTTTACTATGATCGTTACACTTAGAGTTACGGATTAGTCTTATGTTAAGTTAGATACACTTAGAGTTACGGATTAGTCTTATGTTGAGTTAGAAGATTAATCGAGTACAATTAACTCTTAAGAAGTTGAAAAAATGAAGCTTGTTACAATGTTTTAATAAGCTTTGACCCAATGTTTTACTTGTGACATAATGTTAGCACTTATAAGTTTAGCATAAAACCTATATTATTAACAAATATATTAGAACTTACCGCTAAACACAAAGACAAGACTATAGTAAACGAATTCATAAACAAAGTTATTCAATCTAGTTATAACTTTGTCAATTAATGTTATATAACACATGATTAAGAGTTCTAATAAGCTTTTCTTGCTCAACAAGTTTTCTATGATCGTTACACTTAGAGTTACGGATTAGTCTTATGTTAAGTTAGATACACTTAGAGTTACGGATTAGTCTTATGTTGAGTTAGAAGATTAATCGAGTACAATTAACTCTTAAGAAGTTGAAAAAATGATGCTTGTTACAATGTTTTAATAAGCTTTGACCCAATGTTTTACTTGTGACATAATGTTAGCACTTAGAAGTTTAGCATAAAACTTATATTATTAACAAATATATTAGAACTTACCGCTAAACACAAAGACAAGACTATAGTAAACGAATTCATAAACAAAGTTATTCAATCTAATTATAACTTTGTCAATTAATGTTATATAACACATGATTAAGAGTTCTAATAAGCTTTTCTTGCTCAACAAGTTTACTATGATCGTTACACTTAGAGTTACGGATTAGTCTTATGTTAAGTTAGATACACTTAGAGTTACGGATTAGTCTTATGTTGAGCTAGAAGATTAATCGAGTACAATTAACTCTTAAGAAGTTGAAAAAATGATGCTTGTTACAATGTTTTAATAATCTTTGACCCAATGTTTTACTTTTGACATAACGTTAACACTTAGAAGTTTAGCATAAAACTTACATTATTAACAAAATATATTGGAACTTACCGCTAAACACAAATACAAGACTATAGTGAACGAATTCATAAACAAAGTTATTCAATCTAGTTATAACTTTGTTAATTAATGTTATATAACACATGATTAAGAGTTCTAATAAGCTTTTATTGCTCAACAAGTTTACTATGATCGTTACACTTAGAGTTACGGATTAGTCTTATGTTAAGTTAGATACACTTAGAGTTACGGATTAGTCTTATGTTGAGTTAGAAGATTAATCGAATACAATTAACTCTTATGAAGTTGAAAAAACGATGCTTGTTACAATGTTTTAAAAAGCTTTGACCCAATGTTTTGCTTGTGACATAACGTTAGCACTTAGAAGTTTAGCATAAAACTTAAATTATTAACAAAATATGTTGGAACTTACCGCTAAACACAAAGACAAGACTATAGTGAACGAATTCATAAACAAAGTTATTCAATCTAGTTATAACTTTGTCAATTAATGATATATAACCCATGATTAAGAGTTCTAATAAGCTTTTCTTGCTCAACAAGTTTACTATGATCGTTACACTTAGAGTTACGGATTAGTCTTATGTTAAGTTAGATACACTTAGAGTTATGGATTAGTCTTATGTTGAGTTAGAAGATTAATCGAGTACAATTAACTCTTATGAAGTTGAAAAAACGATGCTTGTTACAATGTTTTAAAAAGCTTTGACCCAATGTTTTACTTGTGACATAACGTTAGCACTTAGAAGTTTAGCATAAAACTTACATTATTAACAAAATATATTGGAACTTACCGCTAAACACAAAGACAAGACTATAGTGAACGAATTCATAAACAAAGTTATTCAATCTAGTTATAACTTTGTCAATTAATGTTATATAACACATGATTAAGAGTTCTAATAAGCTTTTCTTGCTCAAAAAGTTTACTATGATCGTTACACTTAGAGTTACGGATTAGTCTTATGTTAAGTTAGATACACTTAGAGTTACGGATTAGTCTTATGTTGAGTTAGAAGATTAAGCGAGTACAATTAACTCTTATGAAGTTGAAAAAACGATACTTGTTACAATGTTTTAATAAGCTTTGACCCAATGTTTTACTTGTGACATAACGTTAGCACTTAGAAGTTTAGCATAAAACTTACATTATTAACAAAATATATTGGAACTTACCGCTAAACACAAAGACAAGACTATAGTGAACGAATTCATAAACAAAGTTACTCAATCTAGTTATAACTTTGTCAATTAATGTTATATAACACATGATTAAGAGTTCTAATAAGTTTTATTTGTTCAACAAGTTTACTATGATAGTTACACTTAGAGTTACGGATTAGTCTTATATTAAGTTAGATACACTTAGAGTTACGGATTAGTCTTATGTTGAGTTAGAAGATTAATCGAGTACAATTAACTCTTAAGAAGTTGAAAAAATGAAGCTTGTTACAATGTTTTAATAAGCTTTGACCCAATGTTTTACTTGTGACATAATGTTAGCACTTATAAGTTTAGCATAAAACTTATATTATTAACAAATATATTAGAACTTACCGCTAAACACAAAGACAAGACTATAGTAAACGAATTCATAAACAAAGTTATTCAATCTAGTTATAACTTTGTCAATTAATGTTATATAACACATGATTAAGAGTTCTAATAAGCTTTTCTTGCTCAACAAGTTTTCTATGATCGTTACACTTAGAGTTACGGATTAGTCTTATGTTAAGTTAGATACACTTAGAGTTACGGATTAGTCTTATGTTGAGTTAGAAGATTAATCGAGTACAATTAACTCTTATGAAGTTGAAAAAACGATGCTTGTTACAATGTTTTAATAAGCTTTGACCAATGTTTTACTTTTGACATAACGTTAGCACTTAGAAGTTTAGCATAAAACTTACATTATTAACAAAATATATTGGAACTTACCGCTAAACACAAAGACAAGACTATAGTGAACGAATTCATAAACAAAGTTATTCAATCTAGTTATAACTTTGTCAATTAATGTTATATAACACATGATTAAGAGTTCTAATAAGTTTTATTTGTTCAACAAGTTTACTATGATAGTTACACTTAGAGTTACGGATTAGTCTTATATTAAGTTAGATACACTTAGAGTTACGGATTAGTCTTATGTTGAGTTAGAAGATTAATCGAGTACAATTAACTCTTAAGAAGTTGAAAAAATGATGCTTGTTACAATGTTTTAATAAGCTTTGACCCAATGTTTTACTTGTGACATAATGTTAGCACTTAGAAGTTTAGCATAAAACTTATATTATTAACAAATATATTAGAACTTACCGCTAAACACAAAGACAAGACTATAGTAAACGAATTCATAAACAAAGTTATTCAATCTAGTTATAACTTTGTCAATTAATGTTATATAACACATGATTAAGAGTTCTAATAAGCTTTTCTTGCTCAACAAGTTTACTATGATCGTTACACTTAGAGTTACGGATTAGTCTTATGTTAAGTTAGATACACTTAGAGTTACGGATTAGTCTTATGTTGAGTTAGAAGATTAACCGAGTACAATTAACTCTTAAAAAGTTGAAAAAACGATGCTTGTTAGAATGTTTTAATAAGCTTTGACCCAATGTTTTACTTGTGACATAACGTTAGCACTTAGAAGTTTAGCATAAAACTTACATTATTAACAAAATATATTGGAACTTACCGCTAAACACAAAGACAAGACTATAGTGAACGAATTCATAAACAAAGTTATTCAATCTAGTTATAACTTTGTCAATTAATGTTATATAACACATGATTAAGAGTTCTAATAAGCTTTTCTTGCTCAACAAGTTTACTATGATCGTTACACTTAGAGTTACGGATTAGTCTTATGTTAAGTTAGATACACTTAGAGTTACGGATTAGTCTTATGTTGAGTTAGAAGATTAACCGAGTACAATTAACTCTTAAAAAGTTGAAAAAACGATGCTTGTTAGAATGTTTTAATAAGCTTTGACCCAATATTTTACTTGTGACATAACGTTAGCACTTAGAAGTTTAGCATAAAACTTACATTATTAACAAAATATATTGGAACTTACCGCTAAACACAAAGACAAGACTATAGTAAACGAATTCATAAACAAAGTTATTCAATCTAGTTATAACTTTGTCAATTAATGTTATATAACACATGATTAAGAGTTCTAATAAGTTTTATTTGTTCAACAAGTTTACTATGATAGTTACACTTAGAGTTACGGATTAGTCTTATATTAAGTTAGATACACTTAGAGTTACGGATTAGTCTTATGTTGAGTTAGAAGATTAATCGAGTACAATTAACTCTTATGAAGTTGAAAAAACGATGCTTGTTACAATGTTTTAAAAAGCTTTGACCCAATGTTTTACTTGTGACATAACGTTAGCACTTAGAAGTTTAGCATAAAACTTACATTATTAACAAAATATATTGGAACTTACCGCTAAACACAAAGACAAGACTATAGTGAACGAATTCATAAACAAAGTTATTCAATCTAGTTATAACTTTGTCAATTAATGTTATATAACACATGATTAAGAGTTCTAATAAGCTTTTCTTGCTCAAAAAGTTTACTATGATCGTTACACTTAGAGTTACGGATTAGTCTTATGTTAAGTTAGATACACTTAGAGTTACGGATTAGTCTTATGTTGAGTTAGAAGATTAATCGAGTACAATTAACTCTTATGAAGTTGAAAAAACGATGCTTGTTACAATGTTTTAATAAGCTTTGACCAATGTTTTACTTTTGACATAACGTTAGCACTTAGAAGTTTAGCATAAAACTTACATTATTAACAAAATATATTGGAACTTACCGCTAAACACAAAGACAAGACTATAGTGAACGAATTCATAAACAAAGTTATTCAATCTAGTTATAACTTTGTCAATTAATGTTATATAACACATGATTAAGAGTTCTAATAAGTTTTATTTGTTCAACAAGTTTACTATGATAGTTACACTTAGAGTTACGGATTAGTCTTATATTAAGTTAGATACACTTAGAGTTACGGATTAGTCTTATGTTGAGTTAGAAGATTAATCGAGTACAATTAACTCTTAAGAAGTTGAAAAAATGATGCTTGTTACAATGTTTTAATAAGCTTTGACCCAATGTTTTACTTGTGACATAATGTTAGCACTTAGAAGTTTAGCATAAAACTTATATTATTAACAAATATATTAGAACTTACCGCTAAACACAAAGACAAGACTATAGTAAACGAATTCATAAACAAAGTTATTCAATCTAGTTATAACTTTGTCAATTAATGTTATATAACACATGATTAAGAGTTCTAATAAGCTTTTCTTGCTCAACAAGTTTACTATGATCGTTACACTTAGAGTTACGGATTAGTCTTATGTTAAGTTAGATACACTTAGAGTTACGGATTAGTCTTATGTTGAGTTAGAAGATTAACCGAGTACAATTAACTCTTAAAAAGTTGAAAAAACGATGCTTGTTAGAATGTTTTAATAAGCTTTGACCCAATGTTTTACTTGTGACATAACGTTAGCACTTAGAAGTTTAGCATAAAACTTACATTATTAACAAAATATATTGGAACTTACCGCTAAACACAAAGACAAGACTATAGTGAACGAATTCATAAACAAAGTTATTCAATCTAGTTATAACTTTGTCAATTAATGTTATATAACACATGATTAAGAGTTCTAATAAGCTTTTCTTGCTCAACAAGTTTACTATGATCGTTACACTTAGAGTTACGGATTAGTCTTATGTTAAGTTAGATACACTTAGAGTTACGGATTAGTCTTATGTTGAGTTAGAAGATTAACCGAGTACAATTAACTCTTAAAAAGTTGAAAAAACGATGCTTGTTAGAATGTTTTAATAAGCTTTGACCCAATATTTTACTTGTGACATAACGTTAGCACTTAGAAGTTTAGCATAAAACTTACATTATTAACAAAATATATTGGAACTTACCGCTAAACACAAAGACAAGACTATAGTAAACGAATTCATAAACAAAGTTATTCAATCTAGTTATAACTTTGTCAATTAATGTTATATAACACATGATTAAGAGTTCTAATAAGTTTTATTTGTTCAACAAGTTTACTATGATAGTTACACTTAGAGTTACGGATTAGTCTTATATTAAGTTAGATACACTTAGAGTTACGGATTAGTCTTATGTTGAGTTAGAAGATTAATCGAGTACAATTAACTCTTAAGAAGTTGAAAAAATGATGCTTGTTACAATGTTTTAATAAGCTTTGACCCAATGTTTTACTTGTGACATAATGTTAGCACTTAGAAGTTTAGCATAAAACTTATATTATTAACAAATATATTAGAACTTACCGCTAAACACAAAGACAAGACTATAGTAAACGAATTCATAAACAAAGTTATTCAATCTAGTTATAACTTTGTCAATTAATGTTATATAACACATGATTAAGAGTTCCAATAAGCTTTTCTTGCTCAACAAATTTACTATGATCGTTACACTTAGAGTTACGGATTAGTCTTATGTAAGTTAGATACACTTAGAGTTACGGATTAGTCTTATGTTGAGTTAGAAGATTAATCGAGTACAATTAACTCTTAAGAAGTTGAAAAAATGATGCTTGTTACAATGTTTTAATAAGCTTTGACCAATGTTTTACTTTTGACATAACGTTAGCACTTAGAAGTTTAGCATAAAACTTACATTATTAACAAAATATATTGGAACTTACCGCTAAACACAAAGACAAGACTATAGTGAACGAATTCATAAACAAAGTTATTCAATCTAGTTATAACTTTGTCAATTAATGTTATATAACACATGATTAAGAGTTCTAATAAGCTTTTCTTGCTCAACAAGTTTACTATGATCGTTACACTTAGAGTTACGGATTAGTCTTATGTTAAGTTAGATACACTTAGAGTTACGGATTAGTCTTATGTTGAGTTAGAAGATTAATCGAGTACAATTAACTCTTAAGAAGTTGAAAAAATGAAGCTTGTTACAATGTTTTAATAAGCTTTGACCCAATGTTTTACTTGTGACATAATGTTAGCACTTATAAGTTTAGCATAAAACTTATATTATTAACAAATATATTAGAACTTACCGCTAAACACAAAGACAAGACTATAGTAAACGAATTCATAAACAAAGTTATTCAATCTAGTTATAACTTTGTCAATTAATGTTATATAACACATGATTAAGAGTTCTAATAAGCTTTTCTTGCTCAACAAGTTTTCTATGATCGTTACACTTAGAGTTACGGATTAGTCTTATGTTAAGTTAGATACACTTAGAGTTACGGATTAGTCTTATGTTGAGTTAGAAGATTAATCGAGTACAATTAACTCTTAAGAAGTTGAAAAAATGATGCTTGTTACAATGTTTTAATAAGCTTTGACCCAATGTTTTACTTGTGACATAATGTTAGCACTTAGAAGTTTAGCATAAAACTTATATTATTAACAAATATATTAGAACTTACCGCTAAACACAAAGACAAGACTATAGTAAACGAATTCATAAACAAAGTTATTCAATCTAGTTATAACTTTGTCAATTAATGTTATATAACACATGATTAAGAGTTCTAATAAGCTTTTCTTGCTCAACAAGTTTACTATGATCGTTACACTTAGAGTTACGGATTAGTCTTATGTTAAGTTAGATACACTTAGAGTTACGGATTAGTCTTATGTTGAGCTAGAAGATTAATCGAGTACAATTAACTCTTAAGAAGTTGAAAAAATGATGCTTGTTACAATGTTTTAATAATCTTTGACCCAATGTTTTACTTTTGACATAACGTTAGCACTTAGAAGTTTAGCATAAAACTTACATTATTAACAAAATATATTGGAACTTACCGCTAAACACAAATACAAGACTATAGTGAACGAATTCATAAACAAAGTTATTCAATCTAGTTATAACTTTGTCAATTAATGTTATATAACACATGATTAAGAGTTCTAATAAGCTTTTCTTGCTCAACAAGTTTACTATGATCGTTACACTTAGAGTTACGGATTAGTCTTATGTTAAGTTAGATACACTTAGAGTTACGGATTAGTCTTATGTTGAGTTAGAAGATTAATCGAGTACAATTAACTCTTATGAAGTTGAAAAAACGATGCTTGTTACAATGCTTTAAAAAGCTTTGACCCAATGTTTTACTTGTGACATAACGTTAGCACTTAGAAGTTTAGCATAAAACTTAAATTATTAACAAAATATGTTGGAACTTACCGCTAAACACAAAGACAAGACTATAGTGAACGAATTCATAAACAAAGTTATTCAATCTAGTTATAACTTTGTCAATTAATGATATATAACCCATGATTAAGAGTTCTAATAAGCTTTTCTTGCTCAACAAGTTTACTATGATCGTTACACTTAGAGTTACGGATTAGTCTTATGTTAAGTTAGATACACTTAGAGTTATGGATTAGTCTTATGTTGAGTTAGAAGATTAATCGAGTACAATTAACTCTTATGAAGTTGAAAAAACGATGCTTGTTACAATGTTTTAAAAAGCTTTGACCCAATGTTTTACTTGTGACATAACGTTAGCACTTAGAAGTTTAGCATAAAACTTACATTATTAACAAAATATATTGGAACTTACCGCTAAACACAAAGACAAGACTATAGTGAACGAATTCATAAACAAAGTTATTCAATCTAGTTATAACTTTGTCAATTAATGTTATATAACACATGATTAAGAGTTCTAATAAGCTTTTCTTGCTCAAAAAGTTTACTATGATCGTTACACTTAGAGTTACGGATTAGTCTTATGTTAAGTTAGATACACTTAGAGTTACGGATTAGTCTTATGTTGAGTTAGAAGATTAAGCGAGTACAATTAACTCTTATGAAGTTGAAAAAACGATACTTGTTACAATGTTTTAATAAGCTTTGACCCAATGTTTTACTTGTGACATAACGTTAGCACTTAGAAGTTTAGCATAAAACTTACATTATTAACAAAATATATTGGAACTTACCGCTAAACACAAAGACAAGACTATAGTGAACGAATTCATAAACAAAGTTATTCAATCTAGTTATAACTTTGTCAATTAATGTTATATAACACATGATTAAGAGTTCTAATAAGTTTTATTTGTTCAACAAGTTTACTATGATAGTTACACTTAGAGTTACGGATTAGTCTTATATTAAGTTAGATACACTTAGAGTTACGGATTAGTCTTGTGTTGAGTTAGAAGATTAATCGAGTACAATTAACTCTTAAGAAGTTGAAAAAATGAAGCTTGTTACAATGTTTTAATAAGCTTTGACCCAATGTTTTACTTGTGACATAATGTTAGCACTTATAAGTTTAGCATAAAACTTATATTATTAACAAATATATTAGAACTTACCGCTAAACACAAAGACAAGACTATAGTAAACGAATTCATAAACAAAGTTATTCAATCTAGTTATAACTTTGTCAATTAATGTTATATAACACATGATTAAGAGTTCTAATAAGCTTTTCTTGCTCAACAAGTTTTCTATGATCGTTACACTTAGAGTTACGGATTAGTCTTATGTTAAGTTAGATACACTTAGAGTTACGGATTAGTCTTATGTTGAGTTAGAAGATTAATCGAGTACAATTAACTCTTAAGAAGTTGAAAAAATGATGCTTGTTACAATGTTTTAATAAGCTTTGACCCAATGTTTTACTTGTGACATAATGTTAGCACTTAGAAGTTTAGCATAAAACTTATATTATTAACAAATATATTAGAACTTACCGCTAAACACAAAGACAAGACTATAGTAAACGAATTCATAAACAAAGTTATTCAATCTAATTATAACTTTGTCAATTAATGTTATATAACACATGATTAAGAGTTCTAATAAGCTTTTCTTGCTCAACAAGTTTACTATGATCGTTACACTTAGAGTTACGGATTAGTCTTATGTTAAGTTAGATACACTTAGAGTTACGGATTAGTCTTATGTTGAGCTAGAAGATTAATCGAGTACAATTAACTCTTAAGAAGTTGAAAAAATGATGCTTGTTACAATGTTTTAATAATCTTTGACCCAATGTTTTACTTTTGACATAACGTTAACACTTAGAAGTTTAGCATAAAACTTACATTATTAACAAAATATATTGGAACTTACCGCTAAACACAAATACAAGACTATAGTGAACGAATTCATAAACAAAGTTATTCAATCTAGTTATAACTTTGTTAATTAATGTTATATAACACATGATTAAGAGTTCTAATAAGCTTTTCTTGCTCAACAAGTTTACTATGATCGTTACACTTAGAGTTACGGATTAGTCTTATGTTAAGTTAGATACACTTAGAGTTACGGATTAGTCTTATGTTGAGTTAGAAGATTAATCGAATACAATTAACTCTTATGAAGTTGAAAAAACGATGCTTGTTACAATGTTTTAAAAAGCTTTGACCCAATGTTTTACTTGTGACATAACGTTAGCACTTAGAAGTTTAGCATAAAACTTAAATTATTAACAAAATATGTTGGAACTTACCGCTAAACACAAAGACAAGACTATAGTGAACGAATTCATAAACAAAGTTATTCAATCTAGTTATAACTTTGTCAATTAATGATATATAACCCATGATTAAGAGTTCTAATAAGCTTTTCTTGCTCAACAAGTTTACTATGATCGTTACACTTAGAGTTACGGATTAGTCTTATGTTAAGTTAGATACACTTAGAGTTACGGATTAGTCTTATGTTGAGTTAGAAGATTAATCGAGTACAATTAACTCTTATGAAGTTGAAAAAACGATGCTTGTTACAATGTTTTAAAAAGCTTTGACCCAATGTTTTACTTGTGACATAACGTTAGCACTTAGAAGTTTAGCATAAAACTTACATTATTAACAAAATATATTGGAACTTACCGCTAAACACAAAGACAAGACTATAGTGAACGAATTCATAAACAAAGTTATTCAATCTAGTTATAACTTTGTCAATTAATGTTATATAACACATGATTAAGAGTTCTAATAAGCTTTTCTTGCTCAAAAAGTTTACTATGATCGTTACACTTAGAGTTACGGATTAGTCTTATGTTAAGTTAGATACACTTAGAGTTACGGATTAGTCTTATGTTGAGTTAGAAGATTAAGCGAGTACAATTAACTCTTATGAAGTTGAAAAAACGATACTTGTTACAATGTTTTAATAAGCTTTGACCCAATGTTTTACTTGTGACATAACGTTAGCACTTAGAAGTTTAGCATAAAACTTACATTATTAACAAAATATATTGGAACTTACCGCTAAACACAAAGACAAGACTATAGTAAACGAATTCATAAACAAAGTTATTCAATCTAGTTATAACTTTGTCAATTAATGTTATATAACCCATGATTAAGAGTTCTAATAAGCTTTTCTTGCTCAACAAGTTTACTATGATCGTTACACTTAGAGTTACGAATTAGTCTTATGTTAAGTTAGATACACTTAGAGTTACGGATTAGTCTTATGTTGAGTTAGAAGATTAACCGAGTACAATTAACTCTTAAAAAGTTGAAAAAACGATGCTTGTTAGAATGTTTTAATAAGCTTTGACCCAATATTTTACTTGTGACATAACGTTAGCACTTAGAAGTTTAGCATAAAACTTACATTATTAACAAAATATATTGGAACTTACCGCTAAACACAAAGACAAGACTATAGTAAACGAATTCATAAACAAAGTTATTCAATCTAGTTATAACTTTGTCAATTAATGTTATATAACACATGATTAAGAGTTCTAATAAGTTTTATTTGTTCAACAAGTTTACTATGATAGTTACACTTAGAGTTACGGATTAGTCTTATATTAAGTTAGATACACTTAGAGTTACGGATTAGTCTTATGTTGAGTTAGAAGATTAATCGAGTACAATTAACTCTTAAGAAGTTGAAAAAATGATGCTTGTTACAATGTTTTAATAAGCTTTGACCCAATGTTTTACTTGTGACATAATGTTAGCACTTAGAAGTTTAGCATAAAACTTATATTATTAACAAATATATTAGAACTTACCGCTAAACACAAAGACAAGACTATAGTAAACGAATTCATAAACAAAGTTATTCAATCTAGTTATAACTTTGTCAATTAATGTTATATAACACATGATTAAGAGTTCTAATAAGCTTTTCTTGCTCAACAAGTTTACTATGATCGTTACACTTAGAGTTACGGATTAGTCTTATGTTAAGTTAGATACACTTAGAGTTACGGATTAGTCTTATGTTGAGTTAGAAGATTAATCGAGTACAATTAACTCTTATGAAGTTGAAAAAACGATGCTTGTTACAATGTTTTAATAAGCTTTGACCAATGTTTTACTTTTGACATAACGTTAGCACTTAGAAGTTTAGCATAAAACTTACATTATTAACAAAATATATTGGAACTTACCGCTAAACACAAAGACAAGACTATAGTGAACGAATTCATAAACAAAGTTATTCAATCTAGTTATAACTTTGTCAATTAATGTTATATAACACATGATTAAGAGTTCTAATAAGCTTTTCTTGCTCAACAAGTTTACTATGATCGTTACACTTAGAGTTACGGATTAGTCTTATGTTAAGTTAGATACACTTAGAGTTACGGATTAGTCTTATGTTGAGTTAGAAGATTAACCGAGTACAATTAACTCTTAAAAAGTTGAAAAAACGATGCTTGTTAGAATGTTTTAATAAGCTTTGACCCAATGTTTTACTTGTGACATAACGTTAGCACTTAGAAGTTTAGCATAAAACTTACATTATTAACAAAATATATTGGAACTTACCGCTAAACACAAAGACAAGACTATAGTAAACGAATTCATAAACAAAGTTATTCAATCTAGTTATAACTTTGTCAATTAATGTTATATAACCCATGATTAAGAGTTCTAATAAGCTTTTCTTGCTCAACAAGTTTACTATGATCGTTACACTTAGAGTTACGAATTAGTCTTATGTTAAGTTAGATACACTTAGAGTTACGGATTAGTCTTATGTTGAGTTAGAAGATTAACCGAGTACAATTAACTCTTAAAAAGTTGAAAAAACGATGCTTGTTAGAATGTTTTAATAAGCTTTGACCCAATATTTTACTTGTGACATAACGTTAGCACTTAGAAGTTTAGCATAAAACTTACATTATTAACAAAATATATTGGAACTTACCGCTAAACACAAAGACAAGACTATAGTAAACGAATTCATAAACAAAGTTATTCAATCTAGTTATAACTTTGTCAATTAATGTTATATAACACATGATTAAGAGTTCTAATAAGTTTTATTTGTTCAACAAGTTTACTATGATAGTTACACTTAGAGTTACGGATTAGTCTTATATTAAGTTAGATACACTTAGAGTTACGGATTAGTCTTATGTTGAGTTAGAAGATTAATCGAGTACAATTAACTCTTAAGAAGTTGAAAAAATGATGCTTGTTACAATGTTTTAATAAGCTTTGACCCAATGTTTTACTTGTGACATAATGTTAGCACTTAGAAGTTTAGCATAAAACTTATATTATTAACAAATATATTAGAACTTACCGCTAAACACAAAGACAAGACTATAGTAAACGAATTCATAAACAAAGTTATTCAATCTAGTTATAACTTTGTCAATTAATGTTATATAACACATGATTAAGAGTTCTAATAAGCTTTTCTTGCTCAACAAGTTTACTATGATCGTTACACTTAGAGTTACGGATTAGTCTTATGTTAAGTTAGATACACTTAGAGTTACGGATTAGTCTTATGTTGAGTTAGAAGATTAACCGAGTACAATTAACTCTTAAAAAGTTGAAAAAACGATGCTTGTTAGAATGTTTTAATAAGCTTTGACCCAATGTTTTACTTGTGACATAACGTTAGCACTTAGAAGTTTAGCATAAAACTTACATTATTAACAAAATATATTGGAACTTACCGCTAAACACAAAGACAAGACTATAGTGAACGAATTCATAAACAAAGTTATTCAATCTAGTTATAACTTTGTCAATTAATGTTATATAACACATGATTAAGAGTTCTAATAAGCTTTTCTTGCTCAACAAGTTTACTATGATCGTTACACTTAGAGTTACGGATTAGTCTTATGTTAAGTTAGATACACTTAGAGTTACGGATTAGTCTTATGTTGAGTTAGAAGATTAACCGAGTACAATTAACTCTTAAAAAGTTGAAAAAACGATGCTTGTTAGAATGTTTTAATAAGCTTTGACCCAATATTTTACTTGTGACATAACGTTAGCACTTAGAAGTTTAGCATAAAACTTACATTATTAACAAAATATATTGGAACTTACCGCTAAACACAAAGACAAGACTATAGTAAACGAATTCATAAACAAAGTTATTCAATCTAGTTATAACTTTGTCAATTAATGTTATATAACACATGATTAAGAGTTCTAATAAGTTTTATTTGTTCAACAAGTTTACTATGATAGTTACACTTAGAGTTACGGATTAGTCTTATATTAAGTTAGATACACTTAGAGTTACGGATTAGTCTTATGTTGAGTTAGAAGATTAATCGAGTACAATTAACTCTTAAGAAGTTGAAAAAATGATGCTTGTTACAATGTTTTAATAAGCTTTGACCCAATGTTTTACTTGTGACATAATGTTAGCACTTAGAAGTTTAGCATAAAACTTAAATTATTAACAAAATATGTTGGAACTTACCGCTAAACACAAAGACAAGACTATAGTGAACGAATTCATAAACAAAGTTATTCAATCTAGTTATAACTTTGTCAATTAATGTTATATAACACATGATTAAGAGTTCTAATAAGTTTTATTTGTTCAACAAGTTTACTATGATAGTTACACTTAGAGTTACGGATTAGTCTTATATTAAGTTAGATACACTTAGAGTTACGGATTAGTCTTATGTTGAGTTAGAAGATTAATCGAGTACAATTAACTCTTAAGAAGTTGAAAAAATGATGCTTGTTACAATGTTTTAATAAGCTTTGACCCAATGTTTTACTTGTGACATAATGTTAGCACTTAGAAGTTTAGCATAAAACTTATATTATTAACAAATATATTAGAACTTACCGCTAAACACAAAGACAAGACTATAGTAAACGAATTCATAAACAAAGTTATTCAATCTAGTTATAACTTTGTCAATTAATGTTATATAACACATGATTAAGAGTTCTAATAAGCTTTTCTTGCTCAACAAGTTTACTATGATCGTTACACTTAGAGTTACGGATTAGTCTTATGTTAAGTTAGATACACTTAGAGTTACGGATTAGTCTTATGTTGAGTTAGAAGATTAACCGAGTACAATTAACTCTTAAAAAGTTGAAAAAACGATGCTTGTTAGAATGTTTTAATAAGCTTTGACCCAATGTTTTACTTGTGACATAACGTTAGCACTTAGAAGTTTAGCATAAAACTTACATTATTAACAAAATATATTGGAACTTACCGCTAAACACAAAGACAAGACTATAGTAAACGAATTCATAAACAAAGTTATTCAATCTAGTTATAACTTTGTCAATTAATGTTATATAACCCATGATTAAGAGTTCTAATAAGCTTTTCTTGCTCAACAAGTTTACTATGATCGTTACACTTAGAGTTACGAATTAGTCTTATGTTAAGTTAGATACACTTAGAGTTACGGATTAGTCTTATGTTGAGTTAGAAGATTAATCGAGTACAATTAACTCTTAAGAAGTTGAAAAAACGATGCTTGTTACAATGTTTTAATAAGCTTTGACCCAATGTTTTACTTGTGACATAATGTTAGCACTTAGAAGTTTAGCATAAAACTTATATTATTAACAAATATATTAGAACTTACCGCTAAACACAAAGACAAGACTATAGTAAACGAATTCATAAACAAAGTTATTCAACCTAGTTATAACTTTGTCAATTAATGTTATATAACACATGATTAAGAGTTCTAATAAGCTTTTCTTGCTCAACAAGTTTACTATGATCGTTACACTTAGAGTTACGGATTAGTCTTATGTTAAGTTAGATACACTTAGAGTTACGGATTAGTCTTATGTTGAGCTAGAAGATTAATCGAGTACAATTAACTCTTAAGAAGTTGAAAAAATGATGCTTGTTACAATGTTTTAATAATCTTTGACCCAATGTTTTACTTTTGACATAACGTTAGCACTTAGAAGTTTAGAATAAAACTTACATTATTAACAAAATATATTGGAACTTACCGCTAAACACAAATACAAGACTATAGTGAACGAATTCATAAACAAAGTTATTCAATCTAGTTATAACTTTGTCAATTAATGTTATATAACACATGATTAAGAGTTCTAATAAGCTTTTCTTGCTCAACAAGTTTACTATGATCGTTACACTTAGAGTTACGGATTAGTCTTATGTTAAGTTAGATACACTTAGAGTTACGGATTAGTCTTATGTTGAGTTAGAAGATTAATCGAGTACAATTAACTCTTATGAAGTTGAAAAAACGATGCTTGTTACAATGTTTTAAAAAGCTTTGACCCAATGTTTTACTTGTGACATAACGTTAGCACTTAGAAGTTTAGCATAAAACTTAAATTATTAACAAAATATGTTGGAACTTACCGCTAAACACAAAGACAAGACTATAGTGAACGAATTCATAAACAAAGTTATTCAATCTAGTTATAACTTTGTCAATTAATGATATATAACCCATGATTAAGAGTTCTAATAAGCTTTTCTTGCTCAACAAGTTTACTATGATCGTTACACTTAGAGTTACGGATTAGTCTTATGTTAAGTTAGATACACTTAGAGTTATGGATTAGTCTTATGTTGAGTTAGAAGATTAATCGAGTACAATTAACTCTTATGAAGTTGAAAAAATGATGCTTGTTACAATGTTTTAAAAAGCTTTGACCCAATGTTTTACTTGTGACATAACGTTAGCACTTAGAAGTTTAGCATAAAACTTACATTATTAACAAAATATATTGGAACTTACCGCTAAACACAAAGACAAGACTATAGTGAACGAATTCATAAACAAAGTTATTCAATCTAGTTATAACTTTGTCAATTAATATTATATAACACATGATTAAGAGTTCTAATAAGCTTTTCTTGCTCAAAAAGTTTACTATGATCGTTACACTTAGAGTTACGGATTAGTCTTATGTTAAGTTAGATACACTTAGAGTTACGGATTAGTCTTATGTTGAGTTAGAAGATTAAGCGAGTACAATTAACTCTTATGAAGTTGAAAAAACGATACTTGTTACAATGTTTTAATAAGCTTTGACCCAATGTTTTACTTGTGACATAACGTTAGCACTTAGAAGTTTAGCATAAAACTTACATTATTAACAAAATATATTGGAACTTACCGCTAAACACAAAGACAAGACTATAGTGAACGAATTCATAAACAAAGTTATTCAATCTAGTTATAACTTTGTCAATTAATGTTATATAACACATGATTAAGAGTTCTAATAAGTTTTATTTGTTCAACAAGTTTACTATGATAGTTACACTTAGAGTTACGGATTAGTCTTATATTAAGTTAGATACACTTAGAGTTACGGATTAGTCTTATGTTGAGTTAGAAGATTAATCGAGTACAATTAACTCTTAAGAAGTTGAAAAAATGATGCTTGTTACAATGTTTTAATAAGCTTTGACCCAATGTTTTACTTGTGACATAATGTTAGCACTTAGAAGTTTAGCATAAAACTTATATTATTAACAAATATATTCGAACTTACCGCTAAACACAAAGACAAGACTATAGTAAACGAATTCATAAACAAAGTTATTCAATCTAGTTATAACTTTGTCAATTAATGTTATATAACACATGATTAAGAGTTCTAATAAGCTTTTCTTGCTCAACAAGTTTACTATGATCGTTACACTTAGAGTTACGGATTAGTCTTATGTTAAGTTAGATACACTTAGAGTTACGGATTAGTCTTATGTTGAGTTAGAAGATTAACCGAGTACAATTAACTCTTAAAAAGTTGAAAAAACGATGCTTGTTAGAATGTTTTAATAAGCTTTGACCCAATGTTTTACTTGTGACATAACGTTAGCACTTAGAAGTTTAGCATAAAACTTACATTATTAACAAAATATATTGGAACTTACCGCTAAACACAAAGACAAGACTATAGTAAACGAATTCATAAACAAAGTTATTCAATCTAGTTATAACTTTGTCAATTAATGTTATATAACCCATGATTAAGAGTTCTAATAAGCTTTTCTTGCTCAACAAGTTTACTATGATCGTTACACTTAGAGTTACGAATTAGTCTTATGTTAAGTTAGATACACTTAGAGTTACGGATTAGTCTTATGTTGAGTTAGAAGATTAATCGAGTACAATTAACTCTTAAGAAGTTGAAAAAACGATGCTTGTTACAATGTTTTAATAAGCTTTGACCCAATGTTTTACTTGTGACATAATGTTAGCACTTAGAAGTTTAGCATAAAACTTATATTATTAACAAATATATTAGAACTTACCGCTAAACACAAAGACAAGACTATAGTAAACGAATTCATAAACAAAGTTATTCAACCTAGTTATAACTTTGTCAATTAATGTTATATAACACATGATTAAGAGTTCTAATAAGCTTTTCTTGCTCAACAAGTTTACTATGATCGTTACACTTAGAGTTACGGATTAGTCTTATGTTAAGTTAGATACACTTAGAGTTACGGATTAGTCTTATGTTGAGTTTGAAGATTAACCGAGTACAATTAACTCTTAAAAAGTTGAAAAAACGATGCTTGTTAGAATGTTTTAATAAGCTTTGACCCAATATTTTACTTGTGACATAACGTTAGCACTTAGAAGTTTAGCATAAAACTTACATTATTAACAAAATATATTGGAACTTACCGCTAAACACAAAGACAAGACTATAGTAAACGAATTCATAAACAAAGTTATTCAATCTAGTTATAACTTTGTCAATTAATGTTATATAACACATGATTAAGAGTTCTAATAAGTTTTATTTGTTCAACAAGTTTACTATGATAGTTACACTTAGAGTTACGGATTAGTCTTATATTAAGTTAGATACACTTAGAGTTACGGATTAGTCTTATGTTGAGTTAGAAGATTAATCGAGTACAATTAACTCTTAAGAAGTTGAAAAAATGATGCTTGTTACAATGTTTTAATAAGCTTTGACCCAATATTTTACTTGTGACATAATGTTAGCACTTAGAAGTTTAGCATAAAACTTATATTATTAACAAATATATTAGAACTTACCGCTAAACACAAAGACAAGACTATAGTAAACGAATTCATAAACAAAGTTATTCAATCTAGTTATAACTTTGTCAATTAATGTTATATAACACATGATTAAGAGTTCTAATAAGCTTTTCTTGCTCAACAAGTTTACTATGATCGTTACACTTAGAGTTACGGATTAGTCTTATGTTAAGTTAGATACACTTAGAGTTACGGATTAGTCTTATGTTGAGTTAGAAGATTAACCGAGTACAATTAACTCTTAAAAAGTTGAAAAAACGATGCTTGTTAGAATGTTTTAATAAGCTTTGACCCAATGTTTTACTTGTGACATAACGTTAGCACTTAGAAGTTTAGCATAAAACTTACATTATTAACAAAATATATTGGAACTTACCGCTAAACACAAAGACAAGACTATAGTGAACGAATTCATAAACAAAGTTATTCAATCTAGTTATAACTTTGTCAATTAATGTTATATAACACATGATTAAGAGTTCTAATAAGCTTTTCTTGCTCAACAAGTTTACTATGATCGTTACACTTAGAGTTACGGATTAGTCTTATGTTAAGTTAGATACACTTAGAGTTACGGATTAGTCTTATGTTGAGTTAGAAGATTAACCGAGTACAATTAACTCTTAAAAAGTTGAAAAAACGATGCTTGTTAGAATGTTTTAATAAGCTTTGACCCAATATTTTACTTGTGACATAACGTTAGCACTTAGAAGTTTAGCATAAAACTTACATTATTAACAAAATATATTGGAACTTACCGCTAAACACAAAGACAAGACTATAGTAAACGAATTCATAAACAAAGTTATTCAATCTAGTTATAACTTTGTCAATTAATGTTATATAACACATGATTAAGAGTTCTAATAAGTTTTATTTGTTCAACAAGTTTACTATGATAGTTACACTTAGAGTTACGGATTAGTCTTATATTAAGTTAGATACACTTAGAGTTACGGATTAGTCTTATGTTGAGTTAGAAGATTAATCGAGTACAATTAACTCTTAAGAAGTTGAAAAAATGATGCTTGTTACAATGTTTTAATAAGCTTTGACCCAATGTTTTACTTGTGACATAATGTTAGCACTTAGAAGTTTAGCATAAAACTTATATTATTAACAAATATATTAGAACTTACCGCTAAACACAAAGACAAGACTATAGTAAACGAATTCATAAACAAAGTTATTCAATCTAGTTATAACTTTGTCAATTAATGTTATATAACACATGATTAAGAGTTCCAATAAGCTTTTCTTGCTCAACAAGTTTACTATGATCGTTACACTTAGAGTTACGGATTAGTCTTATGTAAGTTAGATACACTTAGAGTTACGGATTAGTCTTATGTTGAGTTAGAAGATTAATCGAGTACAATTAACTCTTAAGAAGTTGAAAAAATGATGCTTGTTACAATGTTTTAATAAGCTTTGACCAATGTTTTACTTTTGACATAACGTTAGCACTTAGAAGTTTAGCATAAAACTTACATTATTAACAAAATATATTGGAACTTACCGCTAAACACAAAGACAAGACTATAGTGAACGAATTCATAAACAAAGTTATTCAATCTAGTTATAACTTTGTCAATTAATGTTATATAACACATGATTAAGAGTTCTAATAAGCTTTTCTTGCTCAACAAGTTTACTATGATCGTTACACTTAGAGTTACGGATTAGTCTTATGTTAAGTTAGATACACTTAGAGTTACGGATTAGTCTTATGTTGAGTTAGAAGATTAATCGAGTACAATTAACTCTTAAGAAGTTGAAAAAATGATGCTTGTTACAATGTTTTAATAAGCTTTGACCCAATGTTTTACTTGTGACATAATGTTAGCACTTAGAAGTTTAGCATAAAACTTATATTATTAACAAATATATTAGAACTTACCGCTAAACACAAAGACAAGACTATAGTAAACGAATTCATAAACAAAGTTATTCAATCTAGTTATAACTTTGTCAATTAATGTTATATAACACATGATTAAGAGTTCTAATAAGCTTTTCTTGCTCAACAAGTTTACTATGATCGTTACACTTAGAGTTACGGATTAGTCTTATGTTAAGTTAGATACACTTAGAGTTACGGATTAGTCTTATGTTGAGCTAGAAGATTAATCGAGTACAATTAACTCTTAAGAAGTTGAAAAAATGATGCTTGTTACAATGTTTTAATAATCTTTGACCCAATGTTTTACTTTTGACATAACGTTAGCACTTAGAAGTTTAGCATAAAACTTACATTATTAACAAAATATATTGGAACTTACCGCTAAACACAAATACAAGACTATAGTGAACGAATTCATAAACAAAGTTATTCAATCTAGTTATAACTTTGTCAATTAATGTTATATAACACATGATTAAGAGTTCTAATAAGCTTTTCTTGCTCAACAAGTTTACTATGATCGTTACACTTAGAGTTACGGATTAGTCTTATGTTAAGTTAGATACACTTAGAGTTACGGATTAGTCTTATGTTGAGTTAGAAGATTAATCGAGTACAATTAACTCTTATGAAGTTGAAAAAATGATGCTTGTTACAATGTTTTAAAAAGCTTTGACCCAATGTTTTACTTGTGACATAACGTTAGCACTTAGAAGTTTAGCATAAAACTTAAATTATTAACAAAATATGTTGGAACTTACCGCTAAACACAAAGACAAGACTATAGTGAACGAATTCATAAACAAAGTTATTCAATCTAGTTATAACTTTGTCAATTAATGATATATAACCCATGATTAAGAGTTCTAATAAGCTTTTCTTGCTCAACAAGTTTACTATGATCGTTACACTTAGAGTTACGGATTAGTCTTATGTTAAGTTAGATACACTTAGAGTTATGGATTAGTCTTATGTTGAGTTAGAAGATTAATCGAGTACAATTAACTCTTATGAAGTTGAAAAAACGATGCTTGTTACAATGTTTTAAAAAGCTTTGACCCAATGTTTTACTTGTGACATAACGTTAGCACTTAGAAGTTTAGCATAAAACTTACATTATTAACAAAATATATTGGAACTTACCGCTAAACACAAAGACAAGACTATAGTGAACGAATTCATAAACAAAGTTATTCAATCTAGTTATAACTTTGTCAATTAATGTTATATAACACATGATTAAGAGTTCTAATAAGCTTTTCTTGCTCAAAAAGTTTACTATGATCGTTACACTTAGAGTTACGGATTAGTCTTATGTTAAGTTAGATACACTTAGAGTTACGGATTAGTCTTATGTTGAGTTAGAAGATTAAGCGAGTACAATTAACTCTTATGAAGTTGAAAAAACGATACTTGTTACAATGTTTTAATAAGCTTTGACCCAATGTTTTACTTGTGATATAACGTTAGCACTTAGAAGTTTAGCATAAAACTTACATTATTAACAAAATATATTGGAACTTACCGCTAAACACAAAGACAAGACTATAGTGAACGAATTCATAAACAAAGTTATTCAATCTAGTTATAACTTTGTCAATTAATGTTATATAACACATGATTAAGAGTTCTAATAAGCTTTTCTTGCTCAACAAGTTTACTATGATCGTTACACTTAGAGTTACGAATTAGTCTTATGTTAAGTTAGATACACTTAGAGTTACGGATTAGTCTTATGTTGAGTTAGAAGATTAATCGAGTACAATTAACTCTTAAGAAGTTGAAAAAACGAAGCTTGTTACAATGTTTTAATAAGCTTTGACCCAATGTTTTACTTGTGACATAATGTTAGCACTTATAAGTTTAGCATAAAACTTATATTATTAACAAATATATTAGAACTTACCGCTAAACACAAAGACAAGACTATAGTAAACGAATTCATAAACAAAGTTATTCAATCTAGTTATAACTTTGTCAATTAATGTTATATAACACATGATTAAGAGTTCTAATAAGCTTTTCTTGCTCAACAAGTTTTCTATGATCGTTACACTTAGAGTTACGGATTAGTCTTATGTTAAGTTAGATACACTTAGAGTTACGGATTAGTCTTATGTTGAGTTAGAAGATTAATCGAGTACAATTAACTCTTAAGAAGTTGAAAAAATGATGCTTGTTACAATGTTTTAATAAGCTTTGACCCAATGTTTTACTTGTGACATAATGTTAGCACTTAGAAGTTTAGCATAAAACTTAAATTATTAACAAAATATGTTGGAACTTACCGCTAAACACAAAGACAAGACTATAGTGAACGAATTCATAAACAAAGTTATTCAATCTAGTTATAACTTTGTCAATTAATGATATATAACCCATGATTAAGAGTTCTAATAAGCTTTTCTTGCTCAACAAGTTTACTATGATCGTTACACTTAGAGTTACGGATTAGTCTTATGTTAAGTTAGATACACTTAGAGTTATGGATTAGTCTTATGTTGAGTTAGAAGATTAATCGAGTACAATTAACTCTTATGAAGTTGAAAAAACGATGCTTGTTACAATGTTTTAAAAAGCTTTGACCCAATGTTTTACTTGTGACATAACGTTAGCACTTAGAAGTTTAGCATAAAACTTACATTATTAACAAAATATATTGGAACTTACCGCTAAACACAAAGACAAGACTATAGTGAACGAATTCATAAACAAAGTTATTCAATCTAGTTATAACTTTGTCAATTAATGTTATATAACACATGATTAAGAGTTCTAATAAGCTTTTCTTGCTCAAAAAGTTTACTATGATCGTTACACTTAGAGTTACGGATTAGTCTTATGTTAAGTTAGATACACTTAGAGTTACGGATTAGTCTTATGTTGAGTTAGAAGATTAAGCGAGTACAATTAACTCTTATGAAGTTGAAAAAACGATACTTGTTACAATGTTTTAATAAGCTTTGACCCAATGTTTTACTTGTGACATAACGTTAGCACTTAGAAGTTTAGCATAAAACTTACATTATTAACAAAATATATTGGAACTTACCGCTAAACACAAAGACAAGACTATAGTGAACGAATTCATAAACAAAGTTATTCAATCTAGTTATAACTTTGTCAATTAATGTTATATAACACATGATTAAGAGTTCTAATAAGCTTTTCTTGCTCAACAAGTTTACTATGATCGTTACACTTAGAGTTACGAATTAGTCTTATGTTAAGTTAGATACACTTAGAGTTACGGATTAGTCTTATGTTGAGTTAGAAGATTAACCGAGTACAATTAACTCTTAAGAAGTTGAAAAAACGATGTTTGTTACAATGTTTTAATAAGCTTTGACCCAATGTTTTACTTGTGACATAATGTTAGCACTTAGAAGTTTAGCATAAAACTTAAATTATTAACAAAATATGTTGGAACTTACCGCTAAACACAAAGACAAGACTATAGTGAACGAATTCATAAACAAAGTTATTCAATCTAGTTATAACTTTGTCAATTAATGATATATAAACCATGATTAAGAGTTCTAATAAGCTTTTCTTGCTCAACAAGTTTACTATGATCGTTACACTTAGAGTTACGGATTAGTCTTATGTTAAGTTAGATACACTTAGAGTTACGGATTAGTCTTATGTTGAGTTAGAAGATTAATCGAGTACAATTAACTCTTATGAAGTTGAAAAAACGATGCTTGTTACAATGTTTTAATAAGCTTTGACCCAATGTTTTACTTGTGACATAACGTTAGCACTTAGAAGTTTAGCATAAAACTTACATTATTAACAAAATATATTGGAACTTACCGCTAAACACAAAGACAAGACTATAGTAAACGAATTCATAAACAAAGTTATTCAATCTAGTTATAACTTTGTCAATTAATGTTATATAACACATGATTAAGAGTTCTAATAAGTTTTATTTGTTCAACAAGTTTACTATGATAGTTACACTTAGAGTTACGGATTAGTCTTATATTAAGTTAGATACACTTAGAGTTACGGATTAGTCTTATGTTGAGTTAGAAGATTAATCGAGTACAATTAACTCTTAAGAAGTTGAAAAAATGATGCTTGTTACAATGTTTTAATAAGCTTTGACCCAATGTTTTACTTGTGACATAATGTTAGCACTTAGAAGTTTAGCATAAAACTTATATTATTAACAAATATATTAGAACTTACCGCTAAACACAAAGACAAGACTATAGTAAACGAATTCATAAACAAAGTTATTCAATCTAGTTATAACTTTGTCAATTAATGTTATATAACACATGATTAAGAGTTCTAATAAGCTTTTCTTGCTCAACAAGTTTACTATGATCGTTACACTTAGAGTTACGGATTAGTCTTATGTTAAGTTAGATACACTTAGAGTTATGGATTAGTCTTATGTTGAGTTAGAAGATTAATCGAGTACAATTAACTCTTATGAAGTTGAAAAAACGATGCTTGTTACAATGTTTTAAAAAGCTTTGACCCAATGTTTTACTTGTGACATAACGTTAGCACTTAGAAGTTTAGCATAAAACTTACATTATTAACAAAATATATTGGAACTTACCGCTAAACACAAAGACAAGACTATAGTGAACGAATTCATAAACAAAGTTATTCAATCTAGTTATAACTTTGTCAATTAATGTTATATAACACATGATTAAGAGTTCTAATAAGCTTTTCTTGCTCAAAAAGTTTACTATGATCGTTACACTTAGAGTTACGGATTAGTCTTATGTTAAGTTAGATACACTTAGAGTTACGGATTAGTCTTATGTTGAGTTAGAAGATTAAGCGAGTACAATTAACTCTTATGAAGTTGAAAAAACGATACTTGTTACAATGTTTTAATAAGCTTTGACCCAATGTTTTACTTGTGACATAACGTTAGCACTTAGAAGTTTAGCATAAAACTTACATTATTAACAAAATATATTGGAACTTACCGCTAAACACAAAGACAAGACTATAGTGAACGAATTCATAAACAAAGTTATTCAATCTAGTTATAACTTTGTCAATTAATGTTATATAACACATGATTAAGAGTTCTAATAAGCTTTTCTTGCTCAACAAGTTTACTATGATCGTTACACTTAGAGTTACGGATTAGTCTTATGTTAAGTTAGATACACTTAGAGTTACGGATTAGTCTTATGTTGAGTTAGAAGATTAACCGAGTACAATTAACTCTTAAGAAGTTGAAAAAACGATGTTTGTTACAATGTTTTAATAAGCTTTGACCCAATGTTTTACTTGTGACATAATGTTAGCACTTAGAAGTTTAGCATAAAACTTAAATTATTAACAAAATATGTTGGAACTTACCGCTAAACACAAAGACAAGACTATAGTGAACGAATTCATAAACAAAGTTATTCAATCTAGTTATAACTTTGTCAATTAATGATATATAAACCATGATTAAGAGTTCTAATAAGCTTTTCTTGCTCAACAAGTTTACTATGATCGTTACACTTAGAGTTACGGATTAGTCTTATGTTAAGTTAGATACACTTAGAGTTACGGATTAGTCTTATGTTGAGTTAGAAGATTAATCGAGTACAATTAACTCTTATGAAGTTGAAAAAACGATGCTTGTTACAATGTTTTAATAAGCTTTGACCCAATGTTTTACTTGTGACATAACGTTAGCACTTAGAAGTTTAGCATAAAACTTACATTATTAACAAAATATATTGGAACTTACCGCTAAACACAAAGACAAGACTATAGTAAACGAATTCATAAACAAAGTTATTCAATCTAGTTATAACTTTGTCAATTAATGTTATATAACACATGATTAAGAGTTCTAATAAGTTTTATTTGTTCAACAAGTTTACTATGATAGTTACACTTAGAGTTACGGATTAGTCTTATATTAAGTTAGATACACTTAGAGTTACGGATTAGTCTTATGTTGAGTTAGAAGATTAATCGAGTACAATTAACTCTTAAGAAGTTGAAAAAATGATGCTTGTTACAATGTTTTAATAAGCTTTGACCCAATGTTTTACTTGTGACATAATGTTAGCACTTAGAAGTTTAGCATAAAACTTATATTATTAACAAATATATTAGAACTTACCGCTAAACACAAAGACAAGACTATAGTAAACGAATTCATAAACAAAGTTATTCAATCTAGTTATAACTTTGTCAATTAATGTTATATAACACATGATTAAGAGTTCTAATAAGCTTTTCTTGCTCAACAAGTTTACTATGATCGTTACACTTAGAGTTACGGATTAGTCTTATGTTAAGTTAGATACACTTAGAGTTATGGATTAGTCTTATGTTGAGTTAGAAGATTAATCGAGTACAATTAACTCTTATGAAGTTGAAAAAACGATGCTTGTTACAATGTTTTAAAAAGCTTTGACCCAATGTTTTACTTGTGACATAACGTTAGCACTTAGAAGTTTAGCATAAAACTTACATTATTAACAAAATATATTGGAACTTACCGCTAAACACAAAGACAAGACTATAGTGAACGAATTCATAAACAAAGTTATTCAATCTAGTTATAACTTTGTCAATTAATGTTATATAACACATGATTAAGAGTTCTAATAAGCTTTTCTTGCTCAAAAAGTTTACTATGATCGTTACACTTAGAGTTACGGATTAGTCTTATGTTAAGTTAGATACACTTAGAGTTACGGATTAGTCTTATGTTGAGTTAGAAGATTAAGCGAGTACAATTAACTCTTATGAAGTTGAAAAAACGATACTTGTTACAATGTTTTAATAAGCTTTGACCCAATGTTTTACTTGTGACATAACGTTAGCACTTAGAAGTTTAGCATAAAACTTACATTATTAACAAAATATATTGGAACTTACCGCTAAACACAAAGACAAGACTATAGTGAACGAATTCATAAACAAAGTTATTCAATCTAGTTATAACTTTGTCAATTAATGTTATATAACACATGATTAAGAGTTCTAATAAGCTTTTCTTGCTCAACAAGTTTACTATGATCGTTACACTTAGAGTTACGGATTAGTCTTATGTTAAGTTAGATACACTTAGAGTTACGGATTAGTCTTATGTTGAGTTAGAAGATTAACCGAGTACAATTAACTCTTAAAAAGTTGAAAAAACGATGCTTGTTAGAATGTTTTAATAAGCTTTGACCCAATGTTTTACTTGTGACATAACGTTAGCACTTAGAAGTTTAGCATAAAACTTACATTATTAACAAAATATATTGGAACTTACCGCTAAACACAAAGACAAGACTATAGTGAACGAATTCATAAACAAAGTTATTCAATCTAGTTATAACTTTGTCAATTAATGTTATATAACACATGATTAAGAGTTCTAATAAGCTTTTCTTGCTCAACAAGTTTACTATGATCGTTACACTTAGAGTTACGGATTAGTCTTATGTTAAGTTAGATACACTTAGAGTTACGGATTAGTCTTATGTTGAGTTAGAAGATTAACCGAGTACAATTAACTCTTAAAAAGTTGAAAAAACGATGCTTGTTAGAATGTTTTAATAAGCTTTGACCCAATATTTTACTTGTGACATAACGTTAGCACTTAGAAGTTTAGCATAAAACTTACATTATTAACAAAATATATTGGAACTTACCGCTAAACACAAAGACAAGACTATAGTAAACGAATTCATAAACAAAGTTATTCAATCTAGTTATAACTTTGTCAATTAATGTTATATAACACATGATTAAGAGTTCTAATAAGTTTTATTTGTTCAACAAGTTTACTATGATAGTTACACTTAGAGTTACGGATTAGTCTTATATTAAGTTAGATACACTTAGAGTTACGGATTAGTCTTATGTTGAGTTAGAAGATTAATCGAGTACAATTAACTCTTAAGAAGTTGAAAAAATGATGCTTGTTACAATGTTTTAATAAGCTTTGACCCAATGTTTTACTTGTGACATAATGTTAGCACTTAGAAGTTTAGCATAAAACTTATATTATTAACAAATATATTAGAACTTACCGCTAAACACAAAGACAAGACTATAGTAAACGAATTCATAAACAAAGTTATTCAATCTAGTTATAACTTTGTCAATTAATGTTATATAACACATGATTAAGAGTTCCAATAAGCTTTTCTTGCTCAACAAGTTTACTATGATCGTTACACTTAGAGTTACGGATTAGTCTTATGTAAGTTAGATACACTTAGAGTTACGGATTAGTCTTATGTTGAGTTAGAAGATTAATCGAGTACAATTAACTCTTAAGAAGTTGAAAAAATGATGCTTGTTACAATGTTTTAATAAGCTTTGACCAATGTTTTACTTTTGACATAACGTTAGCACTTAGAAGTTTAGCATAAAACTTACATTATTAACAAAATATATTGGAACTTACCGCTAAACACAAAGACAAGACTATAGTGAACGAATTCATAAACAAAGTTATTCAATCTAGTTATAACTTTGTCAATTAATGTTATATAACACATGATTAAGAGTTCTAATAAGCTTTTCTTGCTCAACAAGTTTACTATGATCGTTACACTTAGAGTTACGGATTAGTCTTATGTTAAGTTAGATACACTTAGAGTTACGGATTAGTCTTATGTTGAGTTAGAAGATTAATCGAGTACAATTAACTCTTAAGAAGTTGAAAAAATGATGCTTGTTACAATGTTTTAATAAGCTTTGACCCAATGTTTTACTTGTGACATAATGTTAGCACTTAGAAGTTTAGCATAAAACTTATATTATTAACAAATATATTAGAACTTACCGCTAAACACAAAGACAAGACTATAGTAAACGAATTCATAAACAAAGTTATTCAATCTAGTTATAACTTTGTCAATTAATGTTATATAACACATGATTAAGAGTTCTAATAAGCTTTTCTTGCTCAACAAGTTTACTATGATCGTTACACTTAGAGTTACGGATTAGTCTTATGTTAAGTTAGATACACTTAGAGTTACGGATTAGTCTTATGTTGAGCTAGAAGATTAATCGAGTACAATTAACTCTTAAGAAGTTGAAAAAATGATGCTTGTTACAATGTTTTAATAATCTTTGACCCAATGTTTTACTTTTGACATAACGTTAGCACTTAGAAGTTTAGCATAAAACTTACATTATTAACAAAATATATTGGAACTTACCGCTAAACACAAATACAAGACTATAGTGAACGAATTCATAAACAAAGTTATTCAATCTAGTTATAACTTTGTCAATTAATGTTATATAACACATGATTAAGAGTTCTAATAAGCTTTTCTTGCTCAACAAGTTTACTATGATCGTTACACTTAGAGTTACGGATTAGTCTTATGTTAAGTTAGATACACTTAGAGTTACGGATTAGTCTTATGTTGAGTTAGAAGATTAATCGAGTACAATTAACTCTTATGAAGTTGAAAAAATGATGCTTGTTACAATGTTTTAAAAAGCTTTGACCCAATGTTTTACTTGTGACATAACGTTAGCACTTAGAAGTTTAGCATAAAACTTAAATTATTAACAAAATATGTTGGAACTTACCGCTAAACACAAAGACAAGACTATAGTGAACGAATTCATAAACAAAGTTATTCAATCTAGTTATAACTTTGTCAATTAATGATATATAACCCATGATTAAGAGTTCTAATAAGCTTTTCTTGCTCAACAAGTTTACTATGATCGTTACACTTAGAGTTACGGATTAGTCTTATGTTAAGTTAGATACACTTAGAGTTATGGATTAGTCTTATGTTGAGTTAGAAGATTAATCGAGTACAATTAACTCTTATGAAGTTGAAAAAACGATGCTTGTTACAATGTTTTAAAAAGCTTTGACCCAATGTTTTACTTGTGACATAACGTTAGCACTTAGAAGTTTAGCATAAAACTTACATTATTAACAAAATATATTGGAACTTACCGCTAAACACAAAGACAAGACTATAGTGAACGAATTCATAAACAAAGTTATTCAATCTAGTTATAACTTTGTCAATTAATGATATATAACCCATGATTAAGAGTTCTAATAAGCTTTTCTTGCTCAACAAGTTTACTATGATCGTTACACTTAGAGTTACGGATTAGTCTTATGTTAAGTTAGATACACTTAGAGTTATGGATTAGTCTTATGTTGAGTTAGAAGATTAATCGAGTACAATTAACTCTTATGAAGTTGAAAAAACGATGCTTGTTACAATGTTTTAAAAAGCTTTGACCCAATGTTTTACTTGTGACATAACGTTAGCACTTAGAAGTTTAGCATAAAACTTACATTATTAACAAAATATATTGGAACTTACCGCTAAACACAAAGACAAGACTATAGTGAACGAATTCATAAACAAAGTTATTCAATCTAGTTATAACTTTGTCAATTAATGTTATATAACACATGATTAAGAGTTCTAATAAGCTTTTCTTGCTCAAAAAGTTTACTATGATCGTTACACTTAGAGTTACGGATTAGTCTTATGTTAAGTTAGATACACTTAGAGTTACGGATTAGTCTTATGTTGAGTTAGAAGATTAAGCGAGTACAATTAACTCTTATGAAGTTGAAAAAACGATACTTGTTACAATGTTTTAATAAGCTTTGACCCAATGTTTTACTTGTGACATAACGTTAGCACTTAGAAGTTTAGCATAAAACTTACATTATTAACAAAATATATTGGAACTTACCGCTAAACACAAAGACAAGACTATAGTGAACGAATTCATAAACAAAGTTATTCAATCTAGTTATAACTTTGTCAATTAATGTTATATAACACATGATTAAGAGTTCTAATAAGCTTTTCTTGCTCAACAAGTTTACTATGATCGTTACACTTAGAGTTACGAATTAGTCTTATGTTAAGTTAGATACACTTAGAGTTACGGATTAGTCTTATGTTGAGTTAGAAGATTAACCGAGTACAATTAACTCTTAAGAAGTTGAAAAAACGATGTTTGTTACAATGTTTTAATAAGCTTTGACCCAATGTTTTACTTGTGACATAATGTTAGCACTTAGAAGTTTAGCATAAAACTTAAATTATTAACAAAATATGTTGGAACTTACCGCTAAACACAAAGACAAGACTATAGTGAACGAATTCATAAACAAAGTTATTCAATCTAGTTATAACTTTGTCAATTAATGATATATAAACCATGATTAAGAGTTCTAATAAGCTTTTCTTGCTCAACAAGTTTACTATGATCGTTACACTTAGAGTTACGGATTAGTCTTATGTTAAGTTAGATACACTTAGAGTTACGGATTAGTCTTATGTTGAGTTAGAAGATTAATCGAGTACAATTAACTCTTATGAAGTTGAAAAAACGATGCTTGTTACAATGTTTTAAAAAGCTTTGACCCAATGTTTTACTTGTGACATAACGTTAGCACTTAGAAGTTTAGCATAAAACTTACATTATTAACAAAATATATTGGAACTTACCGCTAAACACAAAGACAAGACTATAGTGAACGAATTCATAAACAAAGTTATTCAATCTAGTTATAACTTTGTCAATTAATGTTATATAACACATGATTAAGAGTTCTAATAAGGTTTTCTTGCTCAACAAGTTTACTATGATCGTTACACTTAGAGTTACGGATTAGTCTTATGTTAAGTTAGATACACTTAGAGTTACGGATTAGTCTTATGTTGAGTTAGAAGATTAATCGAGTACAATTAACTCTTAAGAAGTTGAAAAAACGAAGCTTGTTACAATGTTTTAATAAGCTTTGACCCAATGTTTTACTTGTGACATAATGTTAGCACTTATAAGTTTAGCATAAAACTTATATTATTAACAAATATATTAGAACTTACCGCTAAACACAAAGACAAGACTATAGTAAACGAATTCATAAACAAAGTTATTCAATCTAGTTATAACTTTGTCAATTAATGTTATATAACACATGATTAAGAGTTCTAATAAGCTTTTCTTGCTCAACAAGTTTTCTATGATCGTTACACTTAGAGTTACGGATTAGTCTTATGTTAAGTTAGATACACTTAGAGTTACGGATTAGTCTTATGTTGAGTTAGAAGATTAATCGAGTACAATTAACTCTTAAGAAGTTGAAAAAATGATGCTTGTTACAATGTTTTAATAAGCTTTGACCCAATGTTTTACTTGTGACATAATGTTAGCACTTAGAAGTTTAGCATAAAACTTATATTATTAACAAATATATTAGAACTTACCGCTAAACACAAAGACAAGACTATAGTAAACGAATTCATAAACAAAGTTATTCAATCTAGTTATAACTTTGTCAATTAATGTTATATAACACATGATTAAGAGTTCTAATAAGCTTTTCTTGCTCAACAAGTTTACTATGATCGTTACACTTAGAGTTACGGATTAGTCTTATGTTAAGTTAGATACACTTAGAGTTACGGATTAGTCTTATGTTGAGCTAGAAGATTAATCGAGTACAATTAACTCTTAAGAAGTTGAAAAAATGATGCTTGTTACAATGTTTTAATAATCTTTGACCCAATGTTTTACTTTTGACATAACGTTAGCACTTAGAAGTTTAGCATAAAACTTACATTATTAACAAAATATATTGGAACTTACCGCTAAACACAAATACAAGACTATAGTGAACGAATTCATAAACAAAGTTATTCAATCTAGTTATAACTTTGTCAATTAATGTTATATAACACATGATTAAGAGTTCTAATAAGCTTTTCTTGCTCAACAAGTTTACTATGATCGTTACACTTAGAGTTACGGATTAGTCTTATGTTAAGTTAGATACACTTAGAGTTACGGATTAGTCTTATGTTGAGTTAGAAGATTAATCGAGTACAATTAACTCTTATGAAGTTGAAAAAACGATGCTTGTTACAGTGTTTTAAAAAGCTTTGACCCAATGTTTTACTTGTGACATAACGTTAGCACTTAGAAGTTTAGCATAAAACTTAAATTATTAACAAAATATGTTGGAACTTACCGCTAAACACAAAGACAAGACTATAGTGAACGAATTCATATATAAAGTTATTCAATCTAGTTATAACTTTGTCAATTAATGATATATAACCCATGATTAAGAGTTCTAATAAGCTTTTCTTGCTCAAAAAGTTTACTATGATCGTTACACTTAGAGTTACGGATTAGTCTTATGTTAAGTTAGATACACTTAGAGTTACGGATTAGTCTTATGTTGAGTTAGAAGATTAAGCGAGTACAATTAACTCTTATGAAGTTGAAAAAACGATACTTGTTACAATGTTTTAATAAGCTTTGACCCAATGTTTTACTTGTGACATAACGTTAGCACTTAGAAGTTTAGCATAAAACTTACATTATTAACAAAATATATTGGAACTTACCGCTAAACACAAAGACAAGACTATAGTGAACGAATTCATAAACAAAGTTATTCAATCAAGTTATAACTTTGTCAATTAATGTTATATAACACATGATTAAGAGTTCTAATAAGCTTTTCTTGCTCAACAAGTTTACTATGATCGTTACACTTAGAGTTACGAATTAGTCTTATGTTAAGTTAGATACACTTAGAGTTACGGATTAGTCTTATGTTGAGTTAGAAGATTAACCGAGTACAATTAACTCTTAAGAAGTTGAAAAAACGATGTTTGTTACAATGTTTTAATAAGCTTTGACCCAATGTTTTACTTGTGACATAATGTTAGCACTTAGAAGTTTAGCATAAAACTTATATTATTAACAAATATATTAGAACTTACCGCTAAACACAAAGACAAGACTATAGTAAACGAATTCATAAACAAAGTTATTCAATCTAGTTATAACTTTGTCAATTAATGTTATATAACACATGATTAAGAGTTCTAATAAGCTTTTCTTGCTCAACAAGTTTACTATGATCGTTACACTTAGAGTTACGGATTAGTCTTATGTTAAGTTAGATACACTTAGAGTTACGGATTAGTCTTATGTTGAGTTAGAAGATTAATCGAGTACAATTAACTCTTAAGAAGTTGAAAAAATGATGCTTGTTACAATGTTTTAATAAGCTTTGACCAATGTTTTACTTTTGACATAACGTTAGCACTTAGAAGTTTAGCATAAAACTTACATTATTAACAAAATATATTGGAACTTACCGCTAAACACAAAGACAAGACTATAGTGAACGAATTCATAAACAAAGTTATTCAATCTAGTTATAACTTTGTCAATTAATGTTATATAACACATGATTAAGAGTTCTAATAAGCTTTTCTTGCTCAACAAGTTTACTATGATCGTTACACTTAGAGTTACGAATTAGTCTTATGTTAAGTTAGATACACTTAGAGTTACGGATTAGTCTTATGTTGAGTTAGAAGATTAACCGAGTACAATTAACTCTTAAGAAGTTGAAAAAACGATGTTTGTTACAATGTTTTAATAAGCTTTGACCCAATGTTTTACTTGTGACATAATGTTAGCACTTAGAAGTTTAGCATAAAACTTAAATTATTAACAAAATATGTTGGAACTTACCGCTAAACACAAAGACAAGACTATAGTGAACGAATTCATAAACAAAGTTATTCAATCTAGTTATAACTTTGTCAATTAATGATATATAAACCATGATTAAGAGTTCTAATAAGCTTTTCTTGCTCAACAAGTTTACTATGATCGTTACACTTAGAGTTACGGATTAGTCTTATGTTAAGTTAGATACACTTAGAGTTACGGATTAGTCTTATGTTGAGTTAGAAGATTAATCGAGTACAATTAACTCTTATGAAGTTGAAAAAACGATGCTTGTTACAATGTTTTAAAAAGCTTTGACCCAATGTTTTACTTGTGACATAACGTTAGCACTTAGAAGTTTAGCATAAAACTTACATTATTAACAAAATATATTGGAACTTACCGCTAAACACAAAGACAAGACTATAGTGAACGAATTCATAAACAAAGTTATTCAATCTAGTTATAACTTTGTCAATTAATGTTATATAACACATGATTAAGAGTTCTAATAAGGTTTTCTTGCTCAACAAGTTTACTATGATCGTTACACTTAGAGTTACGGATTAGTCTTATGTTAAGTTAGATACACTTAGAGTTACGGATTAGTCTTATGTTGAGTTAGAAGATTAATCGAGTACAATTAACTCTTAAGAAGTTGAAAAAACGAAGCTTGTTACAATGTTTTAATAAGCTTTGACCCAATGTTTTACTTGTGACATAATGTTAGCACTTATAAGTTTAGCATAAAACTTATATTATTAACAAATATATTAGAACTTACCGCTAAACACAAAGACAAGACTATAGTAAACGAATTCATAAACAAAGTTATTCAATCTAGTTATAACTTTGTCAATTAATGTTATATAACACATGATTAAGAGTTCTAATAAGCTTTTCTTGCTCAACAAGTTTTCTATGATCGTTACACTTAGAGTTACGGATTAGTCTTATGTTAAGTTAGATACACTTAGAGTTACGGATTAGTCTTATGTTGAGTTAGAAGATTAATCGAGTACAATTAACTCTTAAGAAGTTGAAAAAATGATGCTTGTTACAATGTTTTAATAAGCTTTGACCCAATGTTTTACTTGTGACATAATGTTAGCACTTAGAAGTTTAGCATAAAACTTATATTATTAACAAATATATTAGAACTTACCGCTAAACACAAAGACAAGACTATAGTAAACGAATTCATAAACAAAGTTATTCAATCTAGTTATAACTTTGTCAATTAATGTTATATAACACATGATTAAGAGTTCTAATAAGCTTTTCTTGCTCAACAAGTTTACTATGATCGTTACACTTAGAGTTACGGATTAGTCTTATGTTAAGTTAGATACACTTAGAGTTACGGATTAGTCTTATGTTGAGCTAGAAGATTAATCGAGTACAATTAACTCTTAAGAAGTTGAAAAAATGATGCTTGTTACAATGTTTTAATAATCTTTGACCCAATGTTTTACTTTTGACATAACGTTAGCACTTAGAAGTTTAGCATAAAACTTACATTATTAACAAAATATATTGGAACTTACCGCTAAACACAAATACAAGACTATAGTGAACGAATTCATAAACAAAGTTATTCAATCTAGTTATAACTTTGTCAATTAATGTTATATAACACATGATTAAGAGTTCTAATAAGCTTTTCTTGCTCAACAAGTTTACTATGATCGTTACACTTAGAGTTACGGATTAGTCTTATGTTAAGTTAGATACACTTAGAGTTACGGATTAGTCTTATGTTGAGTTAGAAGATTAATCGAGTACAATTAACTCTTATGAAGTTGAAAAAACGATGCTTGTTACAGTGTTTTAAAAAGCTTTGACCCAATGTTTTACTTGTGACATAACGTTAGCACTTAGAAGTTTAGCATAAAACTTAAATTATTAACAAAATATGTTGGAACTTACCGCTAAACACAAAGACAAGACTATAGTGAACGAATTCATAAATAAAGTTATTCAATCTAGTTATAACTTTGTCAATTAATGATATATAACCCATGATTAAGAGTTCTAATAAGCTTTTCTTGCTCAAAAAGTTTACTATGATCGTTACACTTAGAGTTACGGATTAGTCTTATGTTAAGTTAGATACACTTAGAGTTACGGATTAGTCTTATGTTGAGTTAGAAGATTAAGCGAGTACAATTAACTCTTATGAAGTTGAAAAAACGATACTTGTTACAATGTTTTAATAAGCTTTGACCCAATGTTTTACTTGTGACATAACGTTAGCACTTAGAAGTTTAGCATAAAACTTACATTATTAACAAAATATATTGGAACTTACCGCTAAACACAAAGACAAGACTATAGTGAACGAATTCATAAACAAAGTTATTCAATCAAGTTATAACTTTGTCAATTAATGTTATATAACACATGATTAAGAGTTCTAATAAGCTTTTCTTGCTCAACAAGTTTACTATGATCGTTACACTTAGAGTTACGAATTAGTCTTATGTTAAGTTAGATACACTTAGAGTTACGGATTAGTCTTATGTTGAGTTAGAAGATTAACCGAGTACAATTAACTCTTAAGAAGTTGAAAAAACGATGTTTGTTACAATGTTTTAATAAGCTTTGACCCAATGTTTTACTTGTGACATAATGTTAGCACTTAGAAGTTTAGCATAAAACTTATATTATTAACAAATATATTAGAACTTACCGCTAAACACAAAGACAAGACTATAGTAAACGAATTCATAAACAAAGTTATTCAATCTAGTTATAACTTTGTCAATTAATGTTATATAACACATGATTAAGAGTTCTAATAAGCTTTTCTTGCTCAACAAGTTTACTATGATCGTTACACTTAGAGTTACGGATTAGTCTTATGTTAAGTTAGATACACTTAGAGTTACGGATTAGTCTTATGTTGAGTTAGAAGATTAATCGAGTACAATTAACTCTTAAGAAGTTGAAAAAATGATGCTTGTTACAATGTTTTAATAAGCTTTGACCAATGTTTTACTTTTGACATAACGTTAGCACTTAGAAGTTTAGCATAAAACTTACATTATTAACAAAATATATTGGAACTTACCACTAAACACAAAGACAAGACTATAGTGAACGAATTCATAAACAAAGTTATTCAATCTAGTTATAACTTTGTCAATTAATGTTATATAACACATGATTAAGAGTTCTAATAAGCTTTTCTTGCTCAACAAGTTTACTATGATCGTTACACTTAGAGTTACGAATTAGTCTTATGTTAAGTTAGATACACTTAGAGTTACGGATTAGTCTTATGTTGAGTTAGAAGATTAATCGAGTACAATTAACTCTTAAGAAGTTGAAAAAACGAAGCTTGTTACAATGTTTTAATAAGCTTTGACCCAATGTTTTACTTGTGACATAATGTTAGCACTTATAAGTTTAGCATAAAACTTATATTATTAACAAATATATTAGAACTTACCGCTAAACACAAAGACAAGACTATAGTAAACGAATTCATAAACAAAGTTATTCAATCTAGTTATAACTTTGTCAATTAATGTTATATAACACATGATTAAGAGTTCTAATAAGCTTTTCTTGCTCAACAAGTTTTCTATGATCGTTACACTTAGAGTTACGGATTAGTCTTATGTTAAGTTAGATACACTTAGAGTTACGGATTAGTCTTATGTTGAGTTAGAAGATTAATCGAGTACAATTAACTCTTAAGAAGTTGAAAAAATGATGCTTGTTACAATGTTTTAATAAGCTTTGACCCAATGTTTTACTTGTGACATAATGTTAGCACTTAGAAGTTTAGCATAAAACTTAAATTATTAACAAAATATGTTGGAACTTACCGCTAAACACAAAGACAAGACTATAGTGAACGAATTCATAAACAAAGTTATTCAATCTAGTTATAACTTTGTCAATTAATGATATATAACCCATGATTAAGAGTTCTAATAAGCTTTTCTTGCTCAACAAGTTTACTATGATCGTTACACTTAGAGTTACGGATTAGTCTTATGTTAAGTTAGATACACTTAGAGTTATGGATTAGTCTTATGTTGAGTTAGAAGATTAATCGAGTACAATTAACTCTTATGAAGTTGAAAAAACGATGCTTGTTACAATGTTTTAAAAAGCTTTGACCCAATGTTTTACTTGTGACATAACGTTAGCACTTAGAAGTGTTGGAACCGACGGATCGCCGGCCCTATGCTATCGGAATCGGGATCCAAAGATAAATCGCAGCGGAAAGAAATCATACCCTTGTAGACCTCTTGATCTTCTGATGTATTCCTCTGAGCCCTTCTCGAACGTTGCGTGGCCAACGATCCTTCGAGAAAAATCAGTTCCGCTCTCTCTCACTTATCACGTGTTTTCTGTGATCTGTGTTCTGTGTTATGAGAGGCGCTGATGAAAAGAGCTATATATAGGCTACACCAGGGACCTAGAGGAGGAATTGGGTTGGGCCTCCTGATGGGCTTTAGTATCCTGCGTTCGGCCCGAACACATAACTGAAGCCCATCAATAATAATTCAGTCCACTAGAGAATTATTATTGAACTACCATCCCAATCCCATATTTAATATGGGCTCCTTATTATGTGTACATTTATTTCCCCGTGTTTAAGATATCGAATGTCCGTAAATTAAATAAGTTACTGACAACTTAAATAATTTACATCTAATTCCAAGAGTAGTACCACTCATCCTTATTATCATGTCGGATTAAATCCACCTGCAGGGTTTACATGATAATCCTTATGAGCTCCTCAAGGGGACATTATCATCCTAAATAATTAGGACACGGATTCCTTCTATAATCAACAGAACACCATATAAACAATGCTATCTCCCAACTCACCGAGTTTATTGATTTATGAATAAATCTCACCCATTGGCAAATTAAAGAAATAAACAGTGAGCATACGTGCCCGTTATTATATAGGGATTAAGAAGATGTACATCCATAATAACAGAGGTCTTGTTCTATTATATAGTCAGTATAAAACGAACAACCTCAAATGGTCCTGCTCAATACACACAAAGTGTACTAGTGTAGTTTTATAGTCAAGACAGACTAATACCAAACTACACTACAACCATTCCGATGATTTGTCCAAATCCATCTTGGTTGTGAGCTACTATTTATAATTTATAAGAAACTGATAACATGATCTTCTGTGTGGCACCACACACCAAGTTATCTATAATATAAATTAATTGGACATTGCATAAACATATATAACAAATATAAAATGCAAACATATGACCAATGTGATTCTCATTCCATAAACGATGTTCATACAAAAAACTAGGCTTATAGTATACATCCTAACAATCTCCCACTTATACTAAAAGACTATGCTTCTATAAGCGCCGCCACACATCTAATTCCCATCCCTTCAACATGCCCATCAAAAGCTTTCGCTGGGAGGGCCTTTGTGAAAGGATCTGCTAGGTTATCTGCTGATGCAATTTTGGCGACAACAACTTCTCCTCGCTTTACGATGTCTCGTATCAGGTGGTACTTGCGCTCAATGTGTTTACTTGCTTTATGGGCTCGTGGTTCCTTCGAGTTTGCCACTGCACCACTGTTATCACAATAAATTGTGATAGCTTTGGGCAAACCAGGAATCACTTCTAAGTCCATCAAGAAGTTCCTGAGCCATACAGCTTCTTTGGCTGCCTCAGAGGCTGCCACATACTCAGCTTCCATGGTGGAGTCTGAAACGCATTTCTGCTTAACACTCCTCCATATAATGGCTCCACCTCCTAAGGTAAACACATAACCCGAGGTAGATTTACTGTTGTCCCTATCCGACTGGAAATCAGAATCTGTGTAACCCACAGGAAGCACATCATCTGCTTGGTAAACCAGCATATAATTTCTAGTCCTTTTCAGGTACTTTAAAATATGCTTTACCGCAGTCCAATGTCCTTGTCCTGGGTTACTTTGATATCTGCTAACCATGCCCACGGCAAAACAGATATCTGGCCTCGTACATAGCATTGCATACATTAGGCTTCCTACGGCCGAAGCATAAGGAACTGCCTTCATGTCCTCTATCTCCTTTGGTGTCTTAGGACACATCTCCTTAGATAAAGGTACTCCATGTCGAAAAGGTAGAAAACCTTTCTTGGAGTTTTGCATGCTAAAACGAGCTAGAATGGTATCAATGTACGAAGCTTGAGATAAGCATAACATTCTTTTCTTGCGATCTCTTATCACTTTGATCCCAAGAATATGTCCTACTTCTCCCAAGTCCTTCATATCAAACTGCTTGGACAGCCATACCCTTACGTCTGACAACACCTTGACATTGTTGCCAATGAGCAAGATGTCATCTACGTATAGTACAAGAAATACCACCACGTTTCCATCACTCTTCTTGTATACACATGACTCATCCGGACATTGAATGAATCCATAAGACTGGATTACCTCATCAAAACGGATGTTCCAAGATCTCGAAGCTTGTTTCAATCCATAAATGGACCGATTAAGCTTACACACAAGATGCTCTTTGCCCTTTGCAACGAACCCTTCTGGTTGCTTCATATAGATGTTTTCTTCAAGACTACCGTTAAGGAAAGCAGTCTTGACATCCATTTGCCAAACCTCATAATTCATATGAGCAGCAATAGACAAAAGAATCCGGATAGACTTAAGCATGGCTACCGGCGAAAAGGTTTCCTCATAATCGATTCCTTCTTTTTGAGTGTACCCCTTCGCAACAAGCCTTGCTTTGAAAGTTTCTACTTTCCCGTCTGATCCTCTTTTTCTTTTGTAGACCCACTTACATCCAATGGCTTTTACACCATTTGGTGGTTCTACTAGCTCCCAGACTTGATTAGAATCCATAGATTCTAATTCAGAATTCATAGCTTTTTGCCAAGATTCTGCATCTTTATCTTGGAGTGCTTCGTCATAGGTCCAAGGATCAGATTCATGTTCACCAGATACCAAGTCCGAAGACTCTCCCAAAAACATGAATCTATCAGGCTGTCTAACAACCCTCCCACTACGACGAGGCACTTGTGGTAATTGTGTATCATTAGTGACACATGGTGCAGACCCCTGTGGTATCTCATCTTGTACTAGTGGTACTAAGGTAGGGATTTCCCCTCTGATTTCCTCTAGAACAATTTTACTCGTGGGCTTGTGGTTCATTACATAGTCCTCTTCTAAGAATCGGGCATTTGTGCTAACAATGACCTTCTGATCCTTAGGACTATAAAATAAACCACCTTTCGTTCCTCTAGGATAGCCCACAAACAGCCGAACATCCGTACGAGATTCCAACTTATCAGCATCTCCCTTCAGCACATGTGCTGGACTACCCCAAATCCGAATGTGTTTAAGACTAGGCTTACGCCCATTCCACAATTCTGTGGGAGTAGAGGGTACTGTCTTAGAAGGTACCAAGTTTAGAATATACGCTGCCGTTTCCAGGGCATATCCCCAAAACGAATTCGGTAATTCCGAATAACTCATCATCGATCTAACCATTTCCATGAGAGTTCTATTCCTTCGTTCTGCCACACCATTCTGTTGGGGTGTACCAGGTGCAGACAATTGGGATTGAATCCCAGCCTCTGATAAGTAATTCCTAAACTCTCCTAAGAGGTACTCGCCACCACGATCAGATCGTAGTGTTTTGATACATTTACCATGACGCTTCTCCACATCAGCCTTGTACTCTTTGAATTTATCAAAGCACTCAGACTTGCGGCGCATCAAATAAATATACCCATATCTCGAAAAATCGTCTATAAATGAGACAAAATATTCGAAACCACCTCTTGCCTGGATAGTCATAGGACCACACAAATCAGAATGAACCAATTCCAACACTTCTTTGGCTCTATACCCCTTGGCTTTAAAAGGCCTCTTGGTCATTTTTCCTTCCAAGCAGGACTCGCAGGTCGGATAGTTTTCCACTTCCAATGAACTCAAAGGTCCATCGGCTATCAACCTTTGAATCCTACTCAAGTTAATGTGACCTAGTCTTAGATGCCAAAGATATGTTTGGTTCATTTTAGAAGGTTCTTTTCTCTTATTTGAGTTAGAAGATGTATTATTAATTTCCAGTTGTTGCATCGTAGGAGTTATTGGATTAAGAGTATATAAATTGCCAACCAACGTACCAGAACAGACAATAACCCTATTTTTCTTGACAACCACTTTGCCATCAAAAGAAACAGAATATCCATCCAAAAATAACTTAGAAACCGAAATCAAGTTCTTTCTAAAAGAAGGTACGTAAAGACAATTCCTCAAAACCAAAGTCTTGTTCCTATCAAAAGATAAATAAACATCTCCCACTGCAACTGCCGCCACTTTCGTAGCGTTGCCCATGTAGATGGTAATCTCGCCCTCACTAAGTCGCCTGGTTTCCTGGAACCCCTGCAAAGAATTGCAGACATGATCAGTGGCTCCCGTATCTACACACCAGGTACCGGTAGATAACACCGCTAAACATGTTTCAGTAATTAGTGAGTAAGATTTACCTTCTTTGTTCTCCTTTTTCTTGGGACAATCTACCTTCCAATGTCCAGGCTGCTTGCATGAGAAGCACTTGCCCTTCGGCTTTTTCACGCCACCTTGTGGCCCAGCCTTTTGAGGTCCATTCGCTTTGTTTGCCGAAGGATTCTGTTTCTTTTTCTTCTTTCCACCTTTCGGCTTAGAATTAGAAACATTTTCAGCAACGTAAGCTTGAGCACTTTGACGAAATAGTCCTTCTGCCGATTTGAGTTCTGTCAGAAGTTCCGCCAAGGAATACATCCTTTTGTTCATATTATAATTAAGGCGGAACTGCTCAAAACTCTTAGGCAGTGTTTGGAGCACGATATCGACCTGGGTTTCCCCATCGATTTCAGCTCCAAGGACTTCCATCTCATTCAAATGAGCCATCATCTTAAGGACGTGATCACTCACAGGTGTCCCTTCAGACATGGTGGTCGTCATTAAGTTTCTCATTGCCTCCTGTCTGGCAGCCCGACTCTGGTGTCCGAAGAGTTCTCTAAGATTGTGCATCATATCATAGGCAGTGGGCATGGCCTGATGCTGATGTTGCAGTACATTTGACATGGAAGCCAAAATGTAACACCGCGCCATCTCATCTGCCTTAACCCACTTTCTATAATGCGCTTTCTCCTCTTCAGTAGAGTTTTCATCAGGCATGTCAGGACAGTGCTCATGGAGTACAAACTTGTACTCCTCAGCAGTTAGGACAATATCCAGGTTTCTTTTCCAGTCAATATAATTAGGACCAGTAAGTTTGTTTTCTTTGAGTATAACAGCAAGTGGATTGAAAGACATAATGAAATCCTGAGAATCATATAAATAAATAAATAAATACACAGGTCATAACATATAGAATTTAAAGCCTATATTGTTCCCTCAAACAATATAATTAAATTCACCAACACCTCAAAAACACCGTGAACTTCGCATGCCACGATAGTGTGGACGTATGCTAATTCAAACATTTGTAAGAGGAGGTTTTACCCATTAATTTCATTATCTTGTCAAACAAAATAAAATTAATAGTTGGTTTAGCTTCAGCCATGCAAACAACAGCACTTACTCCGATGGGAAGGATACTATCATATGCACCTAAGTGTGTACCATTTCTTAATACTAAGTCCATTATCTAGGATTGTATCTCTTCAGATGGAGAAGATCATACGCTCCTAAATAATTTTCTATAATTATCCTTAGAGGAAGTTTGATCCAGTGATCCGCAATCAAACTCATCCGATGTGGAAGAAGGCACTCAAAGCCAACGTGTAAGTTTAAATGCATCACTTACAAACCAGTAATGGAGGCTATGGGATTTATTCAAAATAAATCCCTCTCCCACTTAGTTATTTAAATGAGGGATTTTAGCATGCAATAACATATAACATTCAAAAGCATGCTTGATAAAACAACAAACAAATAGAAAGGCAATAAATACGGAATAATATAAATCCAACTATTATGGCCACTTCGATTGAATGTTTGCCTGCTAAACGGGGATCGACCTGACATCCAGCGAACAGAATCAGCGCCAAATCCAGCGATTGTTGCGCAAATCCAGCAGGTTGTTGCACAGAATCAGCGCCAATCTACTGATCTGATCGATCAGCCCCATCGAGCAATCTGTTCCAGCGCCTAGCAATCTTGATCGAACAGCCCCTTCGAACGCCAATCCTAGTTCGAATAGAAGTCTCGATCGAACAGGAATCCTATACAGAATCTAGTTCGAACATCTACCAATCCTATACAGAATCTAGTTCGAACATCTACCAAACCCTATGCAGAATCCTTGTAGGATCAGAATACACCATATGAGATCGAACAAAATTACATCGAGAACAAATCAAGAATATGTAAAACCTAACACGACAAACCGCCGTGTTTTTACTATTACAATCATGCAACCAACCCAAAATAAAAACCTCGACAGGTCCGAGGGTTTAGATCATACATTAAACATACATACAGACCATAATAGTTGGATATATAGGTAACCTGCAAAACCGAGTTATCCTATGCAATCCTACTATCATACAATCTGAATATAAAACGTATGAAAAAGCATAAGATCGTAATATATAACCGATCCAATTACATAGAACCAGAAACCGTGGCTCTGATACCAATTGTTGGAACCGACGGATCGCCGGCCCTATGCTATCGGAATCGGGATCCAAAGATAAATCGCAGCGGAAAGAAATCATACCCTTGTAGACCTCTTGATCTTCTGATGTATTCCTCTGAGCCCTTCTCGAACGTTGCGTGGCCAACGATCCTTCGAGAAAAATCAGTTCCGCTCTCTCTCACTTATCACGTGTTTTCTGTGATCTGAGTTCTGTGTTTTGAGAGGCGCTGATGAAAAGAGCTATATATAGGCTACACCAGGGACCTAGAGGAGGAATTGGGTTGGGCCTCCTGATGGGCTTTAGTATCCTGCGTTCGGCCCGAACACATAACTGAAGCCCATCAATAATAATTCAGTCCACTAGAGAATTATTATTGAACTACCATCCCAATCCCATATTTAATATGGGCTCCTTATTATGTGTACATTTATTTCCCCGTGTTTAAGATATCGAATGTCCGTAAATTAAATAAGTTACTGACAACTTAAATAATTTACATCTAATTCCAAGAGTAGTACCACTCATCCTTATTATCATGTCGGATTAAATCCACCTGCAGGGTTTACATGATAATCCTTATGAGCTCCTCAAGGGGACATTATCATCCTAAATAATTAGGACACGGATTCCTTCTATAATCAACAGAACACCATATAAACAATGCTATCTCCCAACTCACCGAGTTTATTGATTTATGAATAAATCTCACCCATTGGCAAATTAAAGAAATAAACATTGAGCATACGTGCCCGTTATTATATAGGGATTAAGAAGATGTACATCCATAATAACAGAGGTCTTGTTCTATTATATAGTCAGTATAAAACGAACAACCTCAAATGGTCCTGCTCAATACACACAAAGTGTACTAGTGTAGTTTTATAGTCAAGACAGACTAATACCAAACTACACTACAACCATTCCGATGATTTGTCCAAATCCATCTTGGTTGTGAGCTACTATTTATAATTTATAAGAAACTGATAACATGATCTTCTGTGTGGCACCACACACCAAGTTATCTATAATATAAATTAATTGGACATTGCATAAACATATATAACAAATATAAAATGCAAACATATGACCAATGTGATTCTCATTCCATAAACGATGTTCATACAAAAAACAAGGCTTATAGTATACATCCTAACACTAACATTATGTCACAAGTAAAACATTGGGTCAAAACTTATTAAAACATTGTAACAAGCATCGTTTTTTCAACTTCTTAAGAGTTAATTGTACTCGATTAATCTTCTAACTCAACATAAGACTAATCCGTAACTCTAAGTGTATCTAACTTAACATAAGACTAATTCGTAACTCAAAGTGTAACGATCATAGTAAACTTGTTGAGCAAGAAAAGCTTATTAGAACTCTTAATCATGGGTTATATAACATTAATTGACAAAGTTATATCTAGATTGAATAACTTTGTTTATGAATTCTTTAACTATAGTCTTGTCTTTGTGTTTAGCGGTAAGTTCCAATATATTTTGTTAATAATGTAAGTTTTATGCTAAACTTCTAAGTGCTAACGTTATGTCACAAGTAAAACATTGGGTCGAAGCTTATTAAAACATTGTAACAAGCATCGTTTTTTCAACTTCATAAGAGTTAATTGTACTCGCTTAATCTTCTAACTCAACATAAGACTAATCCGTAACTCTAAGTGTATCTAACTTAACATAAGACTAATCCGTAACTCTAAGTGTAACGATCATAGTAAACTTGTTGAGCAATAAAAGCTTATTAGAACTCTTAATCATGTGTTATATAACATTAATTGACAAAGTTATAACTAGATTGAATAACTTTGTTTATGAATTCGTTCACTATAGTCTTGTCTTTGTGTTTAGCGGTAAGTTCCAATATATTTTGTTAATAATGTAAGTTTTATGCTAAACTTCTAAGTGCTAACATTATGTCACAAGTAAAACATTGGGTCAAAGCTTATTAAAACATTGTAACAAGCATCGTTTTTTCAACTTCTTAAGAGTTAATTGTACTCGATTTAATCTTCTAACTCAACATAAGACTAATCCGTAACTCTAAGTGTATCTAACTTAACATAAGACTAATTCGTAACTCTAAGTGTAACGATCATAGTAAACTTGTTGAGCAAGAAAAGCTTATTAGAACTCTTAATCATGTGTTATATAACATTAATTGACCAAGTTATAACTAGATTGAATAACTTTGTTTATGAATTCGTTCACTATAGTCTTGTCTTTGTGTTTAGCGGTAAGTTCCAATATATTTTGTTTATAATGTAAGTTTTATGCTAAACTTCTAAGTTCTAACATTATGTCACAAGTAAAACATTGGGTCAAAGCTTATTAAAACATTGTAACAAGCATCGTTTTATCAACTTCATAAGAGTTAATTGTACTCGATTAATCTTCTAACTCAACATAAGACTAATCCGTAACTCTAAGTGTATCTAACTTAACATAAGACTAATTCGTAACTCTAAGTGTAACGATCATAGTAAACTTGTTGAGCAAGAAAAGCTTATTAGAACTCTTAATCATGGGTTATATAACATTAATTGACAAAGTTATAACTATATTGAATAACTTTGTTTATGAATTCTTTAACTATAGTCTTGTCTTTGTGTTTAGCGGTAAGTTCCAATATATTTTGTCAATAATGTAAGTTTTATGCTAAACTTCTAAGTGCTAACGTTATGTCACAAGTAAAACATTGGGTCAAAGCTTATTAAAACATTGTAACAAGCATCGTTTTTTCAACTTCAAAAGAGTTAATTGTACTCGCTTAATCTTCTAACTCAACATAAGACTAATCCGTAACTCTAAGGGTATCTAACTTAACATAAGACTAATCCGTAACTCTAAGTGTAACGATCATAGTAAACTTGTTGAGCAATAAAAGCTTATTAGAACTCTTAATCATGTGTTATATAACATTAATTGACCAAGTTATAACTAGATTGAATAACTTTGTTTATGAATTCGTTCACTATAGTCTTGTCTATGTGTTTAGCGGTAAGTTCCAATATATTTTGTTAATAATGTAAGTTTTATGCTAAACTTCTAAGTTCTAACGTTATGTCACAAGTAAAACATTGGGTCAAAGCTTATTAAAACATTGTAACAAGCATCGTTTTTTCAACTTCATAAGAGTTAATTGTACTCGCTTAATCTTCTAACTCAACATAAGACTAATCCGTAACTCTAAGTGTATCTAACTTAACATAAGACTAATCCGTAACTCTAAGTGTAACGATCATAGTAAACTTGTTGAGCAAGAAAAGCTTATTAGAACTCTTAATCATGTGTTATATAACATTAATTGACAAAGTTATAACTAGATTGAATAACTTTGTTTATGAATTCGTTCACTATAGTCTTGTCTTTGTGTTTAGCGGTAAGTTCCTATATATTTTGTCAATAATGTAAGTTTTATGCTAAACTTCTAAGTGCTAACGTTATGTCACAATTAAAACATTGGGTCAAAGCTTATTAAAACATTGTAACAAGCATCGTTTTTTCAACTTCATAAGAGTTAATTGTACTCGCTTAATCTTCTAACTCAACATAAGACTAATCCGTAACTCTAAGTGTATCTAACTTAACATAAGACTAATCCGTAACTCTAAGTGTAACGATCATAGTAAACTTGTTGAGCAATAAAAGCTTATTAGAACTCTTAATCATGGGTTATATAACATTAATTGACCAAGTTATAACTAGATTGAATAACTTTGTTTATGAATTCGTTCACTATAGTCTTGTCTTTGTGTTTAGCGGTAAGTTCCAATATATTTTGTTAATAATGTAAGTTTTATGCTAAACTTCTAAGTGCTAACGTTATGTCACAAGTAAAACATTGGGTCAAAGCTTATTAAAACATTGTAACAAGCATCGTTTTTTCAACTTCATAAGAGTTAATTGTACTCGCTTAATCTTCTAACTCAACATAAGAGTAATCCGTAACTCTAAGTGTATCTAACTTAACATAAGACTAATCCGTAACTCTAAGTGTAACGATCATAGTAAACTTGTTGAGCAAGAAAAGCTTATTAGAACTCTTAATCATGTGTTATATAACATTAATTGATAAAGTTATAACTAGATTGAATAACTTTGTTTATGAATTCGTTCACTATAGTCTTGTCTTTGTGTTTAGCGGTAAGTTCCTATATATTTTGTTAATAATGTAAGTTTTATGCTAAACTTCTAAGTGCTAACGTTATGTCACAATTAAAACATTGGGTCAAAGCTTATTAAAACATTGTAACAAGCATCGTTTTTTCAACTTCATAAGAGTTAATTGTACTCGCTTAATCTTCTAACTCAACATAAGACTAATCCGTAACTCTAAGTGTATCTAACTTAACATAAGACTAATCCGTAACTCTAAGTGTAACGATCATAGTAAACTTGTTGAGCAATAAAAGTTTATTAGAACTCTTAATCATGGGTTATATAACATTAATTGACAAAGTTATAACTAGATTGAATAACTTTGTTTATGAATTCGTTCACTATAGTCTTGTCTTTGTGTTTAGCGGTAAGTTCCAATATATTTTGTTAATAATGTAAGTTTTATGCTAAACTTCTAAGTGCTAACGTTATGTCACAAGTAAAACATTGGGTCAAAGCTTATTAAAACATTGTAACAAGCATCGTTTTTTCAACTTCATAAGAGTTAATTGTACTCGCTTAATCTTCTAACTCAACATAAGACTAATCCGTAACTCTAAGTGTATCTAACTTAACATAAGACTAATCCGTAACTCTAAGTGTAACGATCATAGTAAACTTGTTGAGCAAGAAAAGCTTATTAGAACTCTTAATCATGTGTTATATAACATTAATTGACAAAGTTATAACTAGATTGAATAACTTTGTTTATGAATTCGTTCACTATAGTCTTGTCTTTGTGTTTAGCGGTAAGTTCTAATATATTTGTTAATAATATAAGTTTTATGCTAAACTTCTAAGTGCTAACATTATGTCACAAGTAAAACATTGGGTCAAAACTTATTAAAACATTGTAACAAGCATCGTTTTTTCAACTTCTTAAGAGTTAATTGTACTCGATTAATCTTCTAACTCAACATAAGACTAATCCGTAACTCTAAGTGTATCTAACTTAACATAAGACTAATTCGTAACTCAAAGTGTAACGATCATAGTAAACTTGTTGAGCAAGAAAAGCTTATTAGAACTCTTAATCATGGGTTATATAACATTAATTGACAAAGTTATAACTAGATTGAATAACTTTGTTTATGAATTCTTTAACTATAGTCTTGTCTTTGTGTTTAGCGGTAAGTTCCAATATATTTTGTTAATAATGTAAGTTTTATGCTAAACTTCTAAGTGCTAACGTTATGTCACAAGTAAAACATTGGGTCGAAGCTTATTAAAACATTGTAACAAGCATCGTTTTTTCAACTTCATAAGAGTTAATTGTACTCGCTTAATCTTCTAACTCAACATAAGACTAATCCGTAACTCTAAGTGTATCTAACTTAACATAAGACTAATCCGTAACTCTAAGTGTAACGATCATAGTAAACTTGTTGAGCAATAAAAGCTTATTAGAACTCTTAATCATGTGTTATATAACATTAATTGACCAAGTTATAACTAGATTGAATAACTTTGTTTATGAATTCGTTCACTATAGTCTTGTCTTTGTGTTTAGCGGTAAGTTCCAATATATTTTGTTAATAATGTAAGTTTTATGCTAAACTTCTAAATGCTAACATTATGTCACAAGTAAAACATTGGGTCAAAGCTTATTAAAACATTGTAACAAGCATCGTTTTTTCAACTTCTTAAGAGTTAATTGTACTCGATTTAATCTTCTAACTCAACATAAGACTAATCCGTAACTCTAAGTGTATCTAACTTAACATAAGACTAATTCGTAACTCTAAGTGTAACGATCATAGTAAACTTGTTGAGCAAGAAAAGCTTATTAGAACTCTTAATCATGGGTTATATAACATTAATTGACAAAGTTATAACTATATTGAATAACTTTGTTTATGAATTCTTTAACTATAGTCTTGTCTTTGTGTTTAGCGGTAAGTTCCAATATATTTTGTTAATAATGTAAGTTTTATGCTAAACTTCTAAGTGCTAACGTTATGTCACAAGTAAAACATTGGGTCAAAGCTTATTAAAACATTGTAACAAGCATCGTTTTTTCTACTTCAAAAGAGTTAATTGTACTCGCTTAATCTTCTAACTCAACATAAGACTAATCCGTAACTCTAAGGGTATCTAACTTAACATAAGACTAATCCGTAACTCTAAGTGTAACGATCATAGTAAACTTGTTGAGCAAGAAAAGCTTATTAGAACTCTGAATCATGTGTTATATAACATTAATTGACAAAGTTATAACTAGATTGAATAACTTTGTTTATGAATTCGTTCACTATAGTCTTGTCTTTGTGTTTAGCGGTAAGTTCTAATATATTTGTTAATAATATAAGTTTTATGCTAAACTTCTAAGTGCTAACATTATGTCACAAGTAAAACATTGGGTCAAAACTTATTAAAACATTGTAACAAGCATCGTTTTTTCAACTTCTTAAGAGTTAATTGTACTCGATTAATCTTCTAACTCAACATAAGACTAATCCGTAACTCTAAGTGTATCTAACTTAACATAAGACTAATTCGTAACTCAAAGTGTAACGATCATAGTAAACTTGTTGAGCAAGAAAAGCTTATTAGAACTCTTAATCATGGGTTATATAACATTAATTGACAAAGTTATAACTAGATTGAATAACTTTGTTTATGAATTCTTTAACTATAGTCTTGTCTTTGTGTTTAGCGGTAAGTTCCAATATATTTTGTTAATAATGTAAGTTTTATGCTAAACTTCTAAGTGCTAACGTTATGTCACAAGTAAAACATTGGGTCGAAGCTTATTAAAACATTGTAACAAGCATCGTTTTTTCAACTTCATAAGAGTTAATTGTACTCGCTTAATCTTCTAACTCAACATAAGACTAATCCGTAACTCTAAGTGTATCTAACTTAACATAAGACTAATCCGTAACTCTAAGTGTAACGATCATAGTAAACTTGTTGAGCAATAAAAGCTTATTAGAACTCTTAATCATGTGTTATATAACATTAATTGACAAAGTTATAACTAGATTGAATAACTTTGTTTATGAATTCGTTCACTATAGTCTTGTCTTTGTGTTTAGCGGTAAGTTCCAATATATTTTGTTAATAATGTAAGTTTTATGCTAAACTTCTAAGTGCTAACATTATGTCACAAGTAAAACATTGGGTCAAAGCTTATTAAAACATTGTAACAAGCATCGTTTTTTCAACTTCTTAAGAGTTAATTGTACTCGATTTAATCTTCTAACTCAACATAAGACTAATCCGTAACTCTAAGTGTATCTAACTTAACATAAGACTAATTCGTAACTCAAAGTGTAACGATCATAGTAAACTTGTTGAGCAAGAAAAGCTTATTAGAACTCTTAATCATGGGTTATATAACATTAATTGACAAAGTTATAACTAGATTGAATAACTTTGTTTATGAATTCTTTAACTATAGTCTTGTCTTTGTGTTTAGCGGTAAGTTCCAATATATTTTGTTAATAATGTAAGTTTTATGCTAAACTTCTAAGTGCTAACGTTATGTCACAAGTAAAACATTGGGTCGAAGCTTATTAAAACATTGTAACAAGCATCGTTTTTTCAACTTCATAAGAGTTAATTGTACTCGCTTAATCTTCTAACTCAACATAAGACTAATCCGTAACTCTAAGTGTATCTAACTTAACATAAGACTAATCCGTAACTCTAAGTGTAACGATCATAGTAAACTTGTTGAGCAATAAAAGCTTATTAGAACTCTTAATCATGTGTTATATAACATTAATTGACCAAGTTATAACTAGATTGAATAACTTTGTTTATGAATTCGTTCACTATAGTCTTGTCTTTGTGTTTAGCGGTAAGTTCCAATATATTTTGTTAATAATGTAAGTTTTATGCTAAACTTCTAAGTGCTAACATTATGTCACAAGTAAAACATTGGGTCAAAGCTTATTAAAACATTGTAACAAGCATCGTTTTTTCAACTTCTTAAGAGTTAATTGTACTCGATTTAATCTTCTAACTCAACATAAGACTAATCCGTAACTCTAAGTGTATCTAACTTAACATAAGACTAATTCGTAACTCTAAGTGTAACGATCATAGTAAACTTGTTGAGCAAGAAAAGCTTATTAGAACTCTTAATCATGGGTTATATAACATTAATTGACAAAGTTATAACTATATTGAATAACTTTGTTTATGAATTCTTTAACTATAGTCTTGTCTTTGTGTTTAGCGGTAAGTTCCAATATATTTTGTTAATAATGTAAGTTTTATGCTAAACTTCTAAGTGCTAACGTTATGTCACAAGTAAAACATTGGGTCAAAGCTTATTAAAACATTGTAACAAGCATCGTTTTTTCTACTTCAAAAGAGTTAATTGTACTCGCTTAATCTTCTAACTCAACATAAGACTAATCCGTAACTCTAAGGGTATCTAACTTAACATAAGACTAATCCGTAACTCTAAGTGTAACGATCATAGTAAACTTGTTGAGCAAGAAAAGCTTATTAGAACTCTGAATCATGTGTTATATAACATTAATTGACAAAGTTATAACTAGATTGAATAACTTTGTTTATGAATTCGTTCACTATAGTCTTGTCTTTGTGTTTAGCGGTAAGTTCTAATATATTTGTTAATAATATAAGTTTTATGCTAAACTTCTAAGTGCTAACATTATGTCACAAGTAAAACATTGGGTCAAAACTTATTAAAACATTGTAACAAGCATCGTTTTTTCAACTTCTTAAGAGTTAATTGTACTCGATTAATCTTCTAACTCAACATAAGACTAATCCGTAACTCTAAGTGTATCTAACTTAACATAAGACTAATTCGTAACTCTAAGTGTAACGATCATAGTAAACTTGTTGAGCAAGAAAAGCTTATTAGAACTCTTAATCATGGGTTATATAACATTAATTGACAAAGTTATAACTAGATTGAATAACTTTGTTTATGAATTCTTTAACTATAGTCTTGTCTTTGTGTTTAGCGGTAAGTTCCAATATATTTTGTTAATAATGTAAGTTTTATGCTAAACTTCTAAGTGCTAACGTTATGTCACAAGTAAAACATTGGGTCGAAGCTTATTAAAACATTGTAACAAGCATCGTTTTTTCAACTTCATAAGAGTTAATTGTACTCGCTTAATCTTCTAACTCAACATAAGACTAATCCGTAACTCTAAGTGTATCTAACTTAACATAAGACTAATTCGTAACTCTAAGTGTAACGATCATAGTAAACTTGTTGAGCAAGAAAAGCTTATTAGAACTCTTAATCATGGGTTATATAACATTAATTGACAAAGTTATAACTAGATTGAATAACTTTGTTTATGAATTCTTTAACTATAGTCTTGTCTTTGTGTTTAGCGGTAAGTTCCAATATATTTTGTTAATAATGTAAGTTTTATGCTAAACTTCTAAGTGCTAACGTTATGTCACAAGTAAAACATTGGGTCGAAGCTTATTAAAACATTGTAACAAGCATCGTTTTTTCAACTTCATAAGAGTTAATTGTACTCGCTTAATCTTCTAACTCAACATAAGACTAATCCGTAACTCTAAGTGTATCTAACTTAACATAAGACTAATCCGTAACTCTAAGTGTAACGATCATAGTAAACTTGTTGAGCAATAAAAGCTTATTAGAACTCTTAATCATGTGTTATATAACATTAATTGACAAAGTTATAACTAGATTGAATAACTTTGTTTATGAATTCGTTCACTATAGTCTTGTCTTTGTGTTTAGCGGTAAGTTCCAATATATTTTGTTAATAATGTAAGTTTTATGCTAAACTTCTAAGTGCTAACATTATGTCACAAGTAAAACATTGGGTCAAAGCTTATTAAAACATTGTAACAAGCATCGTTTTTTCAACTTCTTAAGAGTTAATTGTACTCGATTTAATCTTCTAACTCAACATAAGACTAATCCGTAACTCTAAGTGTATCTAACTTAACATAAGACTAATTCGTAACTCTAAGTGTAACGATCATAGTAAACTTGTTGAGCAAGAAAAGCTTATTAGAACTCTTAATCATGTGTTATATAACATTAATTGACCAAGTTATAACTAGATTGAATAACTTTGTTTATGAATTCGTTCACTATAGTCTTGTCTTTGTGTTTAGCGGTAAGTTCCAATATATTTTGTTTATAATGTAAGTTTTATGCTAAACTTCTAAGTTCTAACATTATGTCACAAGTAAAACATTGGGTCAAAGCTTATTAAAACATTGTAACAAGCATCGTTTTATCAACTTCATAAGAGTTAATTGTACTCGATTAATCTTCTAACTCAACATAAGACTAATCCGTAACTCTAAGTGTATCTAACTTAACATAAGACTAATTCGTAACTCTAAGTGTAACGATCATAGTAAACTTGTTGAGCAAGAAAAGCTTATTAGAACTCTTAATCATGGGTTATATAACATTAATTGACAAAGTTATAACTATATTGAATAACTTTGTTTATGAATTCTTTAACTATAGTCTTGTCTTTGTGTTTAGCGGTAAGTTCCAATATATTTTGTCAATAATGTAAGTTTTATGCTAAACTTCTAAGTGCTAACGTTATGTCACAAGTAAAACATTGGGTCAAAGCTTATTAAAACATTGTAACAAGCATCGTTTTTTCAACTTCAAAAGAGTTAATTGTACTCGCTTAATCTTCTAACTCAACATAAGACTAATCCGTAACTCTAAGGGTATCTAACTTAACATAAGACTAATCCGTAACTCTAAGTGTAACGATCATAGTAAACTTGTTGAGCAATAAAAGCTTATTAGAACTCTTAATCATGTGTTATATAACATTAATTGACCAAGTTATAACTAGATTGAATAACTTTGTTTATGAATTCGTTCACTATAGTCTTGTCTATGTGTTTAGCGGTAAGTTCCAATATATTTTGTTAATAATGTAAGTTTTATGCTAAACTTCTAAGTTCTAACGTTATGTCACAAGTAAAACATTGGGTCAAAGCTTATTAAAACATTGTAACAAGCATCGTTTTTTCAACTTCATAAGAGTTAATTGTACTCGCTTAATCTTCTAACTCAACATAAGACTAATCCGTAACTCTAAGTGTATCTAACTTAACATAAGACTAATCCGTAACTCTAAGTGTAACGATCATAGTAAACTTGTTGAGCAAGAAAAGCTTATTAGAACTCTTAATCATGTGTTATATAACATTAATTGACAAAGTTATAACTAGATTGAATAACTTTGTTTATGAATTCGTTCACTATAGTCTTGTCTTTGTGTTTAGCGGTAAGTTCCTATATATTTTGTCAATAATGTAAGTTTTATGCTAAACTTCTAAGTGCTAACGTTATGTCACAATTAAAACATTGGGTCAAAGCTTATTAAAACATTGTAACAAGCATCGTTTTTTCAACTTCATAAGAGTTAATTGTACTCGCTTAATCTTCTAACTCAACATAAGACTAATCCGTAACTCTAAGTGTATCTAACTTAACATAAGACTAATCCGTAACTCTAAGTGTAACGATCATAGTAAACTTGTTGAGCAATAAAAGCTTATTAGAACTCTTAATCATGGGTTATATAACATTAATTGACCAAGTTATAACTAGATTGAATAACTTTGTTTATGAATTCGTTCACTATAGTCTTGTCTTTGTGTTTAGCGGTAAGTTCCAATATATTTTGTTAATAATGTAAGTTTTATGCTAAACTTCTAAGTGCTAACGTTATGTCACAAGTAAAACATTGGGTCAAAGCTTATTAAAACATTGTAACAAGCATCGTTTTTTCAACTTCATAAGAGTTAATTGTACTCGCTTAATCTTCTAACTCAACATAAGACTAATCCGTAACTCTAAGTGTATCTAACTTAACATAAGACTAATCCGTAACTCTAAGTGTAACGATCATAGTAAACTTGTTGAGCAAGAAAAGCTTATTAGAACTCTTAATCATGTGTTATATAACATTAATTGATAAAGTTATAACTAGATTGAATAACTTTGTTTATGAATTCGTTCACTATAGTCTTGTCTTTGTGTTTAGCGGTAAGTTCCTATATATTTTGTTAATAATGTAAGTTTTATGCTAAACTTCTAAGTGCTAACGTTATGTCACAATTAAAACATTGGGTCAAAGCTTATTAAAACATTGTAACAAGCATCGTTTTTTCAACTTCATAAGAGTTAATTGTACTCGCTTAATCTTCTAACTCAACATAAGACTAATCCGTAACTCTAAGTGTATCTAACTTAACATAAGACTAATCCGTAACTCTAAGTGTAACGATCATAGTAAACTTGTTGAGCAATAAAAGTTTATTAGAACTCTTAATCATGGGTTATATAACATTAATTGACAAAGTTATAACTAGATTGAATAACTTTGTTTATGAATTCGTTCACTATAGTCTTGTCTTTGTGTTTAGCGGTAAGTTCCAATATATTTTGTTAATAATGTAAGTTTTATGCTAAACTTCTAAGTGCTAACGTTATGTCACAAGTAAAACATTGGGTCAAAGCTTATTAAAACATTGTAACAAGCATCGTTTTTTCAACTTCATAAGAGTTAATTGTACTCGCTTAATCTTCTAACTCAACATAAGACTAATCCGTAACTCTAAGTGTATCTAACTTAACATAAGACTAATTCGTAACTCTAAGTGTAACGATCATAGTAAACTTGTTGAGCAAGAAAAGCTTATTAGAACTCTTAATCATGGGTTATATAACATTAATTGACAAAGTTATAACTAGATTGAATAACTTTGTTTATGAATTCTTTAACTATAGTCTTGTCTTTGTGTTTAGCGGTAAGTTCCAATATATTTTGTTAATAATGTAAGTTTTATGCTAAACTTCTAAGTTCTAACATTATGTCACAAGTAAAACATTGGGTCAAAGCTTATTAAAACATTGTAACAAGCATCGTTTTATCAACTTCATAAGAGTTAATTGTACTCGATTAATCTTCTAACTCAACATAAGACTAATCCGTAACTCTAAGTGTATCTAACTTAACATAAGACTAATTCGTAACTCTAAGTGTAACGATCATAGTAAACTTGTTGAGCAAGAAAAGCTTATTAGAACTCTTAATCATGGGTTATATAACATTAATTGACAAAGTTATAACTATATTGAATAACTTTGTTTATGAATTCTTTAACTATAGTCTTGTCTTTGTGTTTAGCGGTAAGTTCCAATATATTTTGTCAATAATGTAAGTTTTATGCTAAACTTCTAAGTGCTAACGTTATGTCACAAGTAAAACATTGGGTCAAAGCTTATTAAAACATTGTAACAAGCATCGTTTTTTCAACTTCAAAAGAGTTAATTGTACTCGCTTAATCTTCTAACTCAACATAAGACTAATCCGTAACTCTAAGGGTATCTAACTTAACATAAGACTAATCCGTAACTCTAAGTGTAACGATCATAGTAAACTTGTTGAGCAATAAAAGCTTATTAGAACTCTTAATCATGTGCTATATAACATTAATTGACCAAGTTATAACTAGATTGAATAACTTTGTTTATGAATTCGTTCACTATAGTCTTGTCTATGTGTTTAGCGGTAAGTTCCAATATATTTTGTTAATAATGTAAGTTTTATGCTAAACTTCTAAGTTCTAACGTTATGTCACAAGTAAAACATTGGGTCAAAGCTTATTAAAACATTGTAACAAGCATCGTTTTTTCAACTTCATAAGAGTTAATTGTACTCGCTTAATCTTCTAACTCAACATAAGACTAATCCGTAACTCTAAGTGTATCTAACTTAACATAAGACTAATCCGTAACTCTAAGTGTAACGATCATAGTAAACTTGTTGAGCAAGAAAAGCTTATTAGAACTCTTAATCATGTGTTATATAACATTAATTGACAAAGTTATAACTAGATTGAATAACTTTGTTTATGAATTCGTTCACTATAGTCTTGTCTTTGTGTTTAGCGGTAAGTTCCTATATATTTTGTCAATAATGTAAGTTTTATGCTAAACTTCTAAGTGTTGGAACCGACGGATCGCCGGCCCTATGCTATCGGAATCGGGATCCAAAGATAAATCGCAGCGGAAAGAAATCATACCCTTGTAGACCTCTTGATCTTCTGATGTATTCCTCTGAGCCCTTCTCGAACGTTGCGTGGCCAACGATCCTTCGAGAAAAATCAGTTCCGCTCTCTCTCACTTATCACGTGTTTTCTGTGATCTGAGTTCTGTGTTATAAGAGGCGCTGATGAAAAGAGCTATATATAGGCTACACCAGGGACCTAGAGGAGGAATTGGGTTGGGCCTCCTGATGGGCTTTAGTATCCTGCGTTCGGCCCGAACACATAACTGAAGCCCATCAATAATAATTCAGTCCACTAGAGAATTATTATTGAACTACCATCCCAATCCCATATTTAATATGGGCTCCTTATTATGTGTACATTTATTTCCCCGTGTTTAAGATATCGAATGTCCGTAAATTAAATAAGTTACTGACAACTTAAATAATTTACATCTAATTCCAAGAGTAGTACCACTCATCCTTATTATCATGTCGGATTAAATCCACCTGCAGGGTTTACATGATAATCCTTATGAGCTCCTCAAGGGGACATTATCATCCTAAATAATTAGGACACGGATTCCTTCTATAATCAACAGAACACCATATAAACAATGCTATCTCCCAACTCACCGAGTTTATTGATTTATGAATAAATCTCACCCATTGGCAAATTAAAGAAATAAACATTGAGCATACGTGCCCGTTATTATATAGGGATTAAGAAGATGTACATCCATAATAACAGAGGTCTTGTTCTATTATATAGTCAGTATAAAACGAACAACCTCAAATGGTCCTGCTCAATACACACAAAGTGTACTAGTGTAGTTTTATAGTCAAGACAGACTAATACCAAACTACACTACAACCATTCCGATGATTTGTCCAAATCCATCTTGGTTGTGAGCTACTATTTATAATTTATAAGAAACTGATAACATGATCTTCTGTGTGGCACCACACACCAAGTTATCTATAATATAAATTAATTGGACATTGCATAAACATATATAACAAATATAAAATGCAAACATATGACCAATGTGATTCTCATTCCATAAACGATGTTCATACAAAAAACAAGGCTTATAGTATACATCCTAACACTAAGTGCTAACGTTATGTCACAATTAAAACATTGGGTCAAAGCTTATTAAAACATTGTAACAAGCATCGTTTTTTCAACTTCATAAGAGTTAATTGTACTCGCTTAATCTTCTAACTCAACATAAGACTAATCCGTAACTCTAAGTGTATCTAACTTAACATAAGACTAATCCGTAACTCTAAGTGTAACGATCATAGTAAACTTGTTGAGCAATAAAAGCTTATTAGAACTCTTAATCATGGGTTATATAACATTAATTGACCAAGTTATAACTAGATTGAATAACTTTGTTTATGAATTCGTTCACTATAGTCTTGTCTTTGTGTTTAGCGGTAAGTTCCAATATATTTTGTTAATAATGTAAGTTTTATGCTAAACTTCTAAGTGCTAACGTTATGTCACAAGTAAAACATTGGGTCAAAGCTTATTAAAACATTGTAACAAGCATCGTTTTTTCAACTTCATAAGAGTTAATTGTACTCGCTTAATCTTCTAACTCAACATAAGACTAATCCGTAACTCTAAGTGTATCTAACTTAACATAAGACTAATCCGTAACTCTAAGTGTAACGATCATAGTAAACTTGTTGAGCAAGAAAAGCTTATTAGAACTCTTAATCATGTGTTATATAACATTAATTGATAAAGTTATAACTAGATTGAATAACTTTGTTTATGAATTCGTTCACTATAGTCTTGTCTTTGTGTTTAGCGGTAAGTTCCTATATATTTTGTTAATAATGTAAGTTTTATGCTAAACTTCTAATTGCTAACGTTATGTCACAATTAAAACATTGGGTCAAAGCTTATTAAAACATTGTAACAAGCATCGTTTTTTCAACTTCATAAGAGTTAATTGTACTCGCTTAATCTTCTAACTCAACATAAGACTAATCCGTAACTCTAAGTGTATCTAACTTAACATAAGACTAATCCGTAACTCTAAGTGTAACGATCATAGTAAACTTGTTGAGCAATAAAAGTTTATTAGAACTCTTAATCATGGGTTATATAACATTAATTGACAAAGTTATAACTAGATTGAATAACTTTGTTTATGAATTCGTTCACTATAGTCTTGTCTTTGTGTTTAGCGGTAAGTTCCAATATATTTTGTTAATAATGTAAGTTTTATGCTAAACTTCTAAGTGCTAACGTTATGTCACAAGTAAAACATTGGGTCAAAGCTTATTAAAACATTGTAACAAGCATCGTTTTTTCAACTTCATAAGAGTTAATTGTACTCGCTTAATCTTCTAACTCAACATAAGACTAATCCGTAACTCTAAGTGTATCTAACTTAACATAAGACTAATCCGTAACTGTAAGTGTAACGATCATAGTAAACTTGTTGAGCAAGAAAAGCTTATTAGAACTCTTAATCATGTGTTATATAACATTAATTGACAAAGTTATAACTAGATTGAATAACTTTGTTTATGAATTCGTTCACTATAGTCTTGTCTTTGTGTTTAGCGGTAAGTTCTAATATATTTGTTAATAATATAAGTTTTATGCTAAACTTCTAAGTGCAAACATTATGTCACAAGTAAAACATTGGGTCAAAACTTATTAAAACATTGTAACAAGCATCGTTTTTTCAACTTCTTAAGAGTTAATTGTACTCGATTAATCTTCTAACTCAACATAAGACTAATCCGTAACTCTAAGTGTATCTAACTTAACATAAGACTAATTCGTAACTCAAAGTGTAACGATCATAGTAAACTTGTTGAGCAAGAAAAGCTTATTAGAACTCTTAATCATGGGTTATATAACATTAATTGACAAAGTTATAACTAGATTGAATAACTTTGTTTATGAATTCTTTAACTATAGTCTTGTCTTTGTGTTTAGCGGTAAGTTCCAATATATTTTGTTAATAATGTAAGTTTTATGCTAAACTTCTAAGTGCTAACGTTATGTCACAAGTAAAACATTGGGTCGAAGCTTATTAAAACATTGTAACAAGCATCGTTTTTTCAACTTCATAAGAGTTAATTGTACTCGCTTAATCTTCTAACTCAACATAAGACTAATCCGTAACTCTAAGTGTATCTAACTTAACATAAGACTAATCCGTAACTCTAAGTGTAACGATCATAGTAAACTTGTTGAGCAATAAAAGCTTATTAGAACTCTTAATCATGTGTTATATAACATTAATTGACCAAGTTATAACTAGATTGAATAACTTTGTTTATGAATTCGTTCACTATAGTCTTGTCTTTGTGTTTAGCGGTAAGTTCCAATATATTTTGTTAATAATGTAAGTTTTATGCTAAACTTCTAAGTGCTAACATTATGTCACAAGTAAAACATTGGGTCAAAGCTTATTAAAACATTGTAACAAGCATCGTTTTTTCAACTTCTTAAGAGTTAATTGTACTCGATTTAATCTTCTAACTCAACATAAGACTAATCCGTAACTCTAAGTGTATCTAACTTAACATAAGACTAATTCGTAACTCTAAGTGTAACGATCATAGTAAACTTGTTGAGCAAGAAAAGCTTATTAGAACTCTTAATCATGGGTTATATAACATTAATTGACAAAGTTATAACTATATTGAATAACTTTGTTTATGAATTCTTTAACTATAGTCTTGTCTTTGTGTTTAGCGGTAAGTTCCAATATATTTTGTTAATAATGTAAGTTTTATGCTAAACTTCTAAGTGCTAACGTTATGTCACAAGTAAAACATTGGGTCAAAGCTTATTAAAACATTGTAACAAGCATCGTTTTTTCAACTTCAAAAGAGTTAATTGTACTCGCTTAATCTTCTAACTCAACATAAGACTAATCCGTAACTCTAAGGGTATCTAACTTAACATAAGACTAATCCGTAACTCTAAGTGTAACGATCATAGTAAACTTGTTGAGCAATAAAAGCTTATTAGAACTCTTAATCATGTGTTATATAACATTAATTGACCAAGTTATAACTAGATTGAATAACTTTGTTTATGAATTCGTTCACTATAGTCTTGTCTTTGTGTTTAGCGGTAAGTTCCAATATATTTTGTTTATAATGTAAGTTTATGCTAAACTTCTAAGTTCTAACATTATGTCACAAGTAAAACATTGGGTCAAAGCTTATTAAAACATTGTAACAAGCATCGTTTTATCAACTTCATAAGAGTTAATTGTACTCGATTAATCTTCTAACTCAACATAAGACTAATCCGTAACTCTAAGTGTATCTAACTTAACATAAGACTAATTCGTAACTCTAAGTGTAACGATCATAGTAAACTTGTTGAGCAAGAAAAGCTTATTAGAACTCTTAATCATGGGTTATATAACATTAATTGACAAAGTTATAACTATATTGAATAACTTTGTTTATGAATTCGTTCACTATAGTCTTGTCTTTGTGTTTAGCGGTAAGTTCCATTATATTTTGTTAATAATGTAAGTTTTATGCTAAACTTCTAAGTGCTAACGTTATGTCAAAAGTAAAACATTGGGTCAAAGCTTATTAAAACATTGTAACAAGCATCGTTTTTTCAACTTCATAAGAGTTAATTGTACTCGCTTAATCTTCTAACTCAACATAAGACTAATCCGTAACTCTAAGGGTATCTAACTTAACATAAGACTAATCCGTAACTCTAAGTGTAACGATCATAGTAAACTTGTTGAGCAATAAAAGCTTATTAGAACTCTTAATCATGTGTTATATAACATTAATTGACCAAGTTATAACTAGATTGAATAACTTTGTTTATGAATTCGTTCACTATAGTCTTGTCTTTGTGTTTAGCGGTAAGTTCCAATATATTTTGTTTATAATGTAAGTTTTATGCTAAACTTCTAAGTGCTAACGTTATGTCAAAAGTAAAACATTGGGTCAAAGCTTATTAAAACATTGTAACAAGCATCGTTTTTTCAACTTCATAAGAGTTAATTGTACTCGCTTAATCTTCTAACTCAACATAAGACTAATCCGTAACTCTAAGTGTATCTAACTTAACATAAGACTAATTCGTAACTCTAAGTGTAACGATCATAGTAAACTTGTTGAGCAAGAAAAGCTTATTAGAACTCTTAATCATGGGTTATATAACATTAATTGACAAAGTTATAACTATATTGAATAACTTTGTTTATGAATTCTTTAACTATAGTCTTGTCTTTGTGTTTAGCGGTAAGTTCCAATATATTTTGTCAATAATGTAAGTTTTATGCTAAACTTCTAAGTGCTAACGTTATGTCACAAGTAAAACATTGGGTCAAAGCTTATTAAAACATTGTAACAAGCATCGTTTTTTCAACTTCAAAAGAGTTAATTGTACTCGCTTAATCTTCTAACTCAACATAAGACTAATCCGTAACTCTAAGGGTATCTAACTTAACATAAGACTAATCCGTAACTCTAAGTGTAACGATCATAGTAAACTTGTTGAGCAATAAAAGCTTATTAGAACTCTTAATCATGTGTTATATAACATTAATTGACCAAGTTATAACTAGATTGAATAACTTTGTTTATGAATTCGTTCACTATAGTCTTGTCTATGTGTTTAGCGGTAAGTTCCAATATATTTTGTTAATAATGTAAGTTTTATGCTAAACTTCTAAGTTCTAACGTTATGTCACAAGTAAAACATTGAGTCAAAGCTTATTAAAACATTGTAACAAGCATCGTTTTTTCAACTTCATAAGAGTAAATTGTACTCGCTTAATCTTCTAACTCAACATAAGACTAATCCGTAACTCTAAGTGTATCTAACTTAACATAAGACTAATCCGTAACTCTAAGTGTAACGATCATAGTAAACTTGTTGAGCAAGAAAAGCTTATTAGAACTCTTAATCATGTGTTATATAACATTAATTGACACAGTTATAACTAGATTGAATAACTTTGTTTATGAATTCGTTCACTATAGTCTTGTCTTTGTGTTTAGCGGTAAGTTCCAATATATTTTGTTAATAATGTAAGTTTTATGCTAAACTTCTAAGTGCTAACGTTATGTCACAATTAAAACATTGGGTCAAAGCTTATTAAAACATTGTAACAAGCATCGTTTTTTCAACTTCATAAGAGTTAATTGTACTCGCTTAATCTTCTAACTCAACATAAGACTAATCCGTAACTCTAAGTGTATCTAACTTAACATAAGACTAATCCGTAACTCTAAGTGTAACGATCATAGTAAACTTGTTGAGCAATAAAAGTTTATTAGAACTCTTAATCATGGGTTATATAACATTAATTGACAAAGTTATAACTAGATTGAATAACTTTGTTTATGAATTCGTTCACTATAGTCTTGTCTTTGTGTTTAGCGGTAAGTTCCAATATATTTTCTTAATAATGTAAGTTTTATGCTAAACTTCTAAGTGCTAACGTTATGTCACAAGTAAAACATTGGGTCAAAGCTTATTAAAACATTGTAACAAGCATCGTTTTTTCAACTTCATAAGAGTTAATTGTACTCGCTTAATCTTCTAACTCAACATAAGACTAATCCGTAACTCTAAGTGTATCTAACTTAACATAAGACTAATCCGTAACTGTAAGTGTAACGATCATAGTAAACTTGTTGAGCAAGAAAAGCTTATTAGAACTCTTAATCATGTGTTATATAACATTAATTGACAAAGTTATAACTAGATTGAATAACTTTGTTTATGAATTCGTTCACTATAGTCTTGTCTTTGTGTTTAGCGGTAAGTTCTAATATATTTGTTAATAATATAAGTTTTATGCTAAACTTCTAAGTGCTAACATTATGTCACAAGTAAAACATTGGGTCAAAACTTATTAAAACATTGTAACAAGCATCGTTTTTTCAACTTCTTAAGAGTTAATTGTACTCGATTAATCTTCTAACTCAACATAAGACTAATCCGTAACTCTAAGTGTATCTAACTTAACATAAGACTAATTCGTAACTCAAAGTGTAACGATCATAGTAAACTTGTTGAGCAAGAAAAGCTTATTAGAACTCTTAATCATGGGTTATATAACATTAATTGACAAAGTTATAACTAGATTGAATAACTTTGTTTATGAATTCTTTAACTATAGTCTTGTCTTTGTGTTTAGCGGTAAGTTCCAATATATTTTGTTAATAATGTAAGTTTTATGCTAAACTTCTAAGTGCTAACGTTATGTCACAAGTAAAACATTGGGTCGAAGCTTATTAAAACATTGTAACAAGCATCGTTTTTTCAACTTCATAAGAGTTAATTGTACTCGCTTAATCTTCTAACTCAACATAAGACTAATCCGTAACTCTAAGTGTATCTAACTTAACATAAGACTAATCCGTAACTCTAAGTGTAACGATCATAGTAAACTTGTTGAGCAATAAAAGCTTATTAGAACTCTTAATCATGTGTTATATAACATTAATTGACCAAGTTATAACTAGATTGAATAACTTTGTTTATGAATTCGTTCACTATAGTCTTGTCTTTGTGTTTAGCGGTAAGTTCCAATATATTTTGTTAATAATGTAAGTTTTATGCTAAACTTCTAAGTGCTAACATTATGTCACAAGTAAAACATTGGGTCAAAGCTTATTAAAACATTGTAACAAGCATCGTTTTTTCAACTTCTTAAGAGTTAATTGTACTCGCTTAATCTTCTAACTCAACATAAGACTAATCCGTAACTCTAAGTGTATCTAACTTAACATAAGACTAATTCGTAACTCTAAGTGTAACGATCATAGTAAACTTGTTGAGCAAGAAAAGCTTATTAGAACTCTTAATCATGGGTTATATAACATTAATTGACAAAGTTATAACTATATTGAATAACTTTGTTTATGAATTCTTTAACTATAGTCTTGTCTTTGTGTTTAGCGGTAAGTTCCAATATATTTTGTTAATAATGTAAGTTTTATGCTAAACTTCTAAGTGCTAACGTTATGTCACAAGTAAAACATTGGGTCAAAGCTTATTAAAACATTGTAACAAGCATCGTTTTATCAACTTCATAAGAGTTAATTGTACTCGATTAATCTTCTAACTCAACATAAGACTAATCCGTAACTCTAAGTGTATCTAACTTAACATAAGACTAATTCGTAACTCTAAGTGTAACGATCATAGTAAACTTGTTGAGCAAGAAAAGCTTATTAGAACTCTTAATCATGGGTTATATAACATTAATTGACAAAGTTATAACTATATTGAATAACTTTGTTTATGAATTCTTTAACTATAGTCTTGTCTTTGTGTTTAGCGGTAAGTTCCAATATATTTTGTCAATAATGTAAGTTTTATGCTAAACTTCTAAGTGCTAACGTTATGTCACAAGTAAAACATTGGGTCAAAGCTTATTAAAACATTGTAACAAGCATCGTTTTTTCAACTTCAAAAGAGTTAATTGTACTCGCTTAATCTTCTAACTCAACATAAGACTAATCCGTAACTCTAAGGGTATCTAACTTAACATAAGACTAATCCGTAACTCTAAGTGTAACGATCATAGTAAACTTGTTGAGCAATAAAAGCTTATTAGAACTCTTAATCATGTGTTATATAACATTAATTGACCAAGTTATAACTAGATTGAATAACTTTGTTTATGAATTCATTCACTATAGTCTTGTCTATGTGTTTAGCGGTAAGTTCCAATATATTTTGTTAATAATGTAAGTTTTATGCTAAACTTCTAAGTTCTAACGTTATGTCACAAGTAAAACATTGGGTCAAAGCTTATTAAAACATTGTAACAAGCATCGTTTTTTCAACTTCATAAGAGTAAATTGTACTCGCTTAATCTTCTAACTCAACATAAGACTAATCCGTAACTCTAAGTGTATCTAACTTAACATAAGACTAATCCGTAACTCTAAGTGTAACGATCATAGTAAACTTGTTGAGCAAGAAAAGCTTATTAGAACTCTTAATCATGTGTTATATAACATTAATTGACAAAGTTATAACTAGATTGAATAACTTTGTTTATGAATTCGTTCACTATAGTCTTGTCTTTGTGTTTAGCGGTAAGTTCCAATATATTTTGTTAATAATGTAAGTTTTATGCTAAACTTCTAAGTGCTAACGTTATGTCACAATTAAAACATTGGGTCAAAGCTTATTAAAACATTGTAACAAGCATCGTTTTTCAACTTCATAAGAGTTAATTGTACTCGCTTAATCTTCTAACTCAACATAAGACTAATCCGTAACTCTAAGTGTATCTAACTTAACATAAGACTAATCCATAACTCTAAGTGTAACGATCATAGTAAACTTGTTGAGCAATATAAGTTTATTACAACTCTTAATCATGGGTTATATAACATTAATTGACAAAGTTATAACTAGATTGAATAACTTTGTTTATGAATTCGTTCACTATAGTCTTGTCTTTGTGTTTAGCGGTAAGTTCCAATATATTTTGTTAATAATGTAAGTTTTATGCTAAACTTCTAAGTGCTAACGTTATGTCACAAGTAAAACATTGGGTCAAAGCTTATTAAAACATTGTAACAAGCATCGTTTTTTCAACTTCATAAGAGTTAATTGTACTCGCTTAATCTTCTAACTCAACATAAGACTAATCCGTAACTCTAAGTGTATCTAACTTAACATAAGACTAATCCGTAACTGTAAGTGTAACGATCATAGTAAACTTGTTGAGCAAGAAAAGCTTATTAGAACTCTTAATCATGTGTTATATAACATTAATTGACAAAGTTATAACTAGATTGAATAACTTTGTTTATGAATTCGTTCACTATAGTCTTGTCTTTGTGTTTAGCGGTAAGTTCTAATATATTTGTTAATAATATAAGTTTTATGCTAAACTTCTAAGTGCTAACATTATGTCACAAGTAAAACATTGGGTCAAAACTTATTAAAACATTGTAACAAGCATCGTTTTTTCAACTTCTTAAGAGTTAATTGTACTCGATTAATCTTCTAACTCAACATAAGACTAATCCGTAACTCTAAGTGCATCTAACTTAACATAAGACTAATTCGTAACTCAAAGTGTAACAATCATAGTAAACTTGTTGAGCAAGAAAAGCTTATTAGAACTCTTAATCATGGGTTATATAACATTAATTGACAAAGTTATAACTAGATTGAATAACTTTGTTTATGATTTCTTTAACTATAGTCTTGTCTTTGTGTTTAGCGGTAAGTTCCAATATATTTTGTTAATAATGTAAGTTTTATGCTAAACTTCTAAGTGCTAACGTTATGTCACAAGTAAAACATTGGGTCGAAGCTTATTAAAACATTGTAACAAGCATCGTTTTTTCAACTTCATAAGAGTTAATTGTACTCGCTTAATCTTCTAACTCAACATAAGACTAATCCGTAACTCTAAGTGTATCTAACTTAACATAAGACTAATCCGTAACTCTAAGTGTAACGATCATAGTAAACTTGTTGAGCAATAAAAGCTTATTAGAACTCTTAATCATGTGTTATATAACATTAATTGACCAAGTTATAACTAGATTGAATAACTTTGTTTATGAATTCGTTCACTATAGTCTTGTCTTTGTGTTTAGCGGTAAGTTCCAATATATTTTGTTAATAATGTAAGTTTTATGCTAAACTTCTAAGTGCTAACATTATGTCACAAGTAAAACATTGGGTCAAAGCTTATTAAAACATTGTAACAAGCATCGTTTTTTCAACTTCTTAAGAGTTAATTGTACTCGATTAATCTTCTAACTCAACATAAGACTAATCCGTAACTCTAAGTGCATCTAACTTAACATAAGACTAATTCGTAACTCAAAGTGTAACGATCATAGTAAACTTGTTGAGCAAGAAAAGCTTATTAGAACTCTTAATCATGGGTTATATAACATTAATTGACAAAGTTATAACTAGATTGAATAACTTTGTTTATGATTTCTTTAACTATAGTCTTGTCTTTGTGTTTAGCGGTAAGTTCCAATATATTTTGTTAATAATGTAAGTTTTATGCTAAACTTCTAAGTGCTAACGTTATGTCACAAGTAAAACATTGGGTCAAAGCTTATTAAAACATTGTAACAAGCATCGTTTTTTCAACTTCATAAGAGTTAATTGTACTCGCTTAATCTTCTAACTCAACATAAGACTAATCCGTAACTCTAATTGTATCTAACTTAACATAAGACTAATCCGTAACTCTAAGTGTAACGATCATAGTAAACTTGTTGAGCAATAAAAATTATTAGAACTCTTAATCATGTGTTATATAACATTAATTGACCAAGTTATAACTAGATTGAATAACTTTGTTTATGAATTCGTTCACTATAGTCTTGTCTTTGTGTTTAGCGGTAAGTTCTAATATATTTGTTAATAATATAAGTTTTATGCTAAACTTCTAAGTGCTAACATTATGTCACAAGTAAAACATTGGGTCAAAACTTATTAAAACATTGTAACAAGCATCGTTTTTTCAACTTCTTAAGAGTTAATTGTACTCGATTAATCTTCTAACTCAACATAAGACTAATCCGTAACTCTAAGTGCATCTAACTTAACATAAGACTAATTCGTAACTCAAAGTGTAACGATCATAGTAAACTTGTTGAGCAAGAAAAGCTTATTAGAACTCTTAATCATGGGTTATATAACATTAATTGACAAAGTTATAACTAGATTGAATAACTTTGTTTATGATTTCTTTAACTATAGTCTTGTCTTTGTGTTTAGCGGTAAGTTCCAATATATTTTGTTAATAATGTAAGTTTTATGCTAAACTTCTAAGTGCTAACGTTATGTCACAAGTAAAACATTGGGTCAAAGCTTATTAAAACATTGTAACAAGCATCGTTTTTTCAACTTCATAAGAGTTAATTGTACTCGCTTAATCTTCTAACTCAACATAAGACTAATCCGTAACTCTAATTGTATCTAACTTAACATAAGACTAATCCGTAACTCTAAGTGTAACGATCATAGTAAACTTGTTGAGCAATAAAAATTATTAGAACTCTTAATCATGTGTTATATAACATTAATTGACCAAGTTATAACTAGATTGAATAACTTTGTTTATGAATTCGTTCACTATAGTCTTGTCTTTGTGTTTAGCGGTAAGTTCCAATATATTTTGTTAATAATGTAAGTTTTATGCTAAACTTCTAAGTGCTAACGTTATGTCACAAGTAAAACATTGGGTCAAAGCTTATTAAAACATTGTAACAAGCATCGTTTTTTCAACTTCATAAGAGTTAATTGTACTCGCTTAATCTTCTAACTCAACATAAGACTAATCCGTAACTCTAAGTGTATCTAACTTAACATAAGACTAATCCGTAACTCTAAGTGTAACGATCATAGTAAACTTGTTGAGCAAGAAAAGCTTATTAGAACTCTTAATCATGTGTTATATAACATTAATTGACAAAGTTATAACTAGATTGAATAACTTTGTTTATGAATTCGTTCACTATAGTCTTGTCTTTGTGTTTAGCGGTAAGTTCCATTATATTTTGTTAATAATGTAAGTTTTATGCTAAACTTCTAAGTGCTAACGTTATGTCAAAAGTAAAACATTGGGTCAAAGCTTATTAAAACATTGTAACAAGCATCGTTTTTTCAACTTCATAAGAGTTAATTGTACTCGCTTAATCTTCTAACTCAACATAAGACTAATCCGTAACTCTAAGTGTATCTAACTTAACATAAGACTAATTCATAACTCTAAGTGTAACGATCATAGTAAACTTGTTGAGCAAGAAAAGCTTATTAGAACTCTTAATCATGGGTTATATAACATTAATTGACAAAGTTATAACTAGAGTGAATAACTTTGTTTATGAATTCTTTAACTATAGTCTTGTCTTTGTGTTTAGCGGTAAGTTCCAATATATTTTGTTAATAATGTAAGTTTTATGCTAAACTTCTAAGTGCTAACGTTATGTCACAAGTAAAACATTGGGTCAAAGCTTATTAAAACATTGTAACAAGCATCGTTTTTTCAACTTCATAAGAGTTAATTGTACTCGCTTAATCTTCTAACTCAACATAAGACTAATCCGTAACTCTAATTGTATCTAACTTAACATAAGACTAATCCGTAACTCTAAGTGTAACGATCATAGTAAACTTGTTGAGCAATAAAAATTATTAGAACTCTTAATCATGTGTTATATAACATTAATTGACCAAGTTATAACTAGATTGAATAACTTTGTTTATGAATTCGTTCACTATAGTCTTGTCTTTGTGTTTAGCGGTAAGTTCCAATATATTTTGTTAATAATGTAAGTTTTATGCTAAACTTCTAAGTGCTAACGTTATGTCACAAGTAAAACATTGGGTCAAAGCTTATTAAAACATTGTAACAAGCATCGTTTTTTCAACTTCATAAGAGTTAATTGTACTCGCTTAATCTTCTAACTCAACATAAGACTAATCCGTAACTCTAAGTGTATCTAACTTAACATAAGACTAATCCGTAACTCTAAGTGTAACGATCATAGTAAACTTGTTGAGCAAGAAAAGCTTATTAGAACTCTTAATCATGGGTTATATAACATTAATTGACAAAGTTATAACTATATTGAATAACTTTGTTTATGAATTCTTTAACTATAGTCTTGTCTTTGTGTTTAGCGGTAAGTTCCAATATATTTTGTCAATAATGTAAGTTTTATGCTAAACTTCTAAGTGCTAACGTTATGTCACAAGTAAAACATTGGGTCAAAGCTTATTAAAACATTGTAACAAGCATCGTTTTTTCAACTTCAAAAGAGTTAATTGTACTCGCTTAATCTTCTAACTCAACATAAGACTAATCCGTAACTCTAAGGGTATCTAACTTAACATAAGACTAATCCGTAACTCTAAGTGTAACGATCATAGTAAACTTGTTGAGCAATAAAAGCTTATTAGAACTCTTAATCATGTGTTATATAACATTAATTGACCAAGTTATAACTAGATTGAATAACTTTGTTTATGAATTCGTTCACTATAGTCTTGTCTATGTGTTTAGCGGTAAGTTCCAATATATTTTGTTAATAATGTAAGTTTTATGCTAAACTTCTAAGTTCTAACGTTATGTCACAAGTAAAACATTGGGTCAAAGCTTATTAAAACATTGTAACAAGCATCGTTTTTTCAACTTCAAAAGAGTTAATTGTACTCGCTTAATCTTCTAACTCAACATAAGTCTAATCCGTAACTCTAAGGGTATCTAACTTAACATAAGACTAATCCGTAACTCTAAGTGTAACGATCATAGTAAACTTGTTGAGCAATAAAAGCTTATTAGAACTCTTAATCATGTGTTATATAACATTAATTGACCAAGTTATAACTAGATTGAATAACTTTGTTTATGAATTCGTTCACTATAGTCTTGTCTATGTGTTTAGCGGTAAGTTCCAATATATTTTGTTAATAATGTAAGTTTTATGCTAAACTTCTAAGTTCTAACGTTATGTCACAAGTAAAACATTGGGTCAAAGCTTATTAAAACATTGTAACAAGCATCGTTTTTTCAACTTCATAAGAGTAAATTGTACTCGCTTAATCTTCTAACTCAACATAAGACTAATCCGTAACTCTAAGTGTATCTAACTTAACATAAGACTAATCCGTAACTCTAAGTGTAACGATCATAGTAAACTTGTTGAGCAAGAAAAGCTTATTAGAACTCTTAATCATGTGTTATATAACATTAATTGACAAAGTTATAACTAGATTGAATAACTTTGTTTATGAATTCGTTCACTATAGTCTTGTCTTTGTGTTTAGCGGTAAGTTCCAATATATTTTGTTAATAATGTAAGTTTTATGCTAAACTTCTAAGTGCTAACGTTATGTCACAATTAAAACATTGGGTCAAAGCTTATTAAAACATTGTAACAAGCATCGTTTTTCAACTTCATAAGAGTTAATTGTACTCGCTTAATCTTCTAACTCAACATAAGACTAATCCGTAACTCTAAGTGTATCTAACTTAACATAAGACTAATCCATAACTCTAAGTGTAACGATCATAGTAAACTTGTTGAGCAATATAAGTTTATTACAACTCTTAATCATGGGTTATATAACATTAATTGACAAAGTTATAACTAGATTGAATAACTTTGTTTATGAATTCGTTCACTATAGTCTTGTCTTTGTGTTTAGCGGTAAGTTCCAATATATTTTGTTAATAATGTAAGTTTTATGCTAAACTTCTAAGTGCTAACGTTATGTCACAAGTAAAACATTGGGTCAAAGCTTATTAAAACATTGTAACAAGCATCGTTTTTTCAACTTCATAAGAGTTAATTGTACTCGCTTAATCTTCTAACTCAACATAAGACTAATCCGTAACTCTAAGTGTATCTAACTTAACATAAGACTAATCCGTAACTGTAAGTGTAACGATCATAGTAAACTTGTTGAGCAAGAAAAGCTTATTAGAACTCTTAATCATGTGTTATATAACATTAATTGACAAAGTTATAACTAGATTGAATAACTTTGTTTATGAATTCGTTCACTATAGTCTTGTCTTTGTGTTTAGCGGTAAGTTCTAATATATTTGTTAATAATATAAGTTTTATGCTAAACTTCTAAGTGCTAACATTATGTCACAAGTAAAACATTGGGTCAAAACTTATTAAAACATTGTAACAAGCATCGTTTTTTCAACTTCTTAAGAGTTAATTGTACTCGATTAATCTTCTAACTCAACATAAGACTAATCCGTAACTCTAAGTGCATCTAACTTAACATAAGACTAATTCGTAACTCAAAGTGTAACAATCATAGTAAACTTGTTGAGCAAGAAAAGCTTATTAGAACTCTTAATCATGGGTTATATAACATTAATTGACAAAGTTATAACTAGATTGAATAACTTTGTTTATGATTTCTTTAACTATAGTCTTGTCTTTGTGTTTAGCGGTAAGTTCCAATATATTTTGTTAATAATGTAAGTTTTATGCTAAACTTCTAAGTGCTAACGTTATGTCACAAGTAAAACATTGGGTCGAAGCTTATTAAAACATTGTAACAAGCATCGTTTTTTCAACTTCATAAGAGTTAATTGTACTCGCTTAATCTTCTAACTCAACATAAGACTAATCCGTAACTCTAAGTGTATCTAACTTAACATAAGACTAATCCGTAACTCTAAGTGTAACGATCATAGTAAACTTGTTGAGCAATAAAAGCTTATTAGAACTCTTAATCATGTGTTATATAACATTAATTGACCAAGTTATAACTAGATTGAATAACTTTGTTTATGAATTCGTTCACTATAGTCTTGTCTTTGTGTTTAGCGGTAAGTTCCAATATATTTTGTTAATAATGTAAGTTTTATGCTAAACTTCTAAGTGCTAACATTATGTCACAAGTAAAACATTGGGTCAAAGCTTATTAAAACATTGTAACAAGCATCGTTTTTTCAACTTCTTAAGAGTTAATTGTACTCGATTTAATCTTCTAACTCAACATAAGACTAATCCGTAACTCTAAGTGTATCTAACTTAACATAAGACTAATTCGTAACTCTAAGTGTAACGATCATAGTAAACTTGTTGAGCAATAAAAGCTTATTAGAACTCTTAATCATGGGTTATATAACATTAATTGACAAAGTTATAACTATATTGAATAACTTTGTTTATGAATTCTTTAACTATAGTCTTGTCTTTGTGTTTAGCGGTAAGTTCCAATATATTTTGTTAATAATGTAAGTTTTATGCTAAACTTCTAAGTGCTAACGTTATGTCACAAGTAAAACATTGGGTCAAAGCTTATTAAAACATTGTAACAAGCATCGTTTTATCAACTTCATAAGAGTTAATTGTACTCGCTTAATCTTCTAACTCAACATAAGACTAATCCGTAACTCTAAGTGTATCTAACTTAACATAAGACTAATCCGTAACTCTAAGTGTAACGATCATAGTAAACTTGTTGAGCAAGAAAAGCTTATTAGAACTCTTAATCATGTGTTATATAACATTAATTGACAAAGTTATAACTAGATTGAATAACTTTGTTTATGAATTCGTTCACTATAGTCTTGTCTTTGTGTTTAGCGGTAAGTTCTAATATATTTGTTAATAATATAAGTTTTATGCTAAACTTCTAAGTGCTAACATTATGTCACAAGTAAAACATTGGGTCAAAACTTATTAAAACATTGTAACAAGCATCGTTTTTTCAACTTCTTAAGAGTTAATTGTACTCGATTAATCTTCTAACTCAACATAAGACTAATCCGTAACTCTAAGTGCATCTAACTTAACATAAGACTAATTCGTAACTCAAAGTGTAACGATCATAGTAAACTTGTTGAGCAAGAAAAGCTTATTAGAACTCTTAATCATGGGTTATATAACATTAATTGACAAAGTTATAACTAGATTGAATAACTTTGTTTATGATTTCTTTAACTATAGTCTTGTCTTTGTGTTTAGCGGTAAGTTCCAATATATTTTGTTAATAATGTAAGTTTTATGCTAAACTTCTAAGTGCTAACGTTATGTCACAAGTAAAACATTGGGTCAAAGCTTATTAAAACATTGTAACAAGCATCGTTTTTTCAACTTCATAAGAGTTAATTGTACTCGCTTAATCTTCTAACTCAACATAAGACTAATCCGTAACTCTAATTGTATCTAACTTAACATAAGACTAATCCGTAACTCTAAGTGTAACGATCATAGTAAACTTGTTGAGCAATAAAAATTATTAGAACTCTTAATCATGTGTTATATAACATTAATTGACCAAGTTATAACTAGATTGAATAACTTTGTTTATGAATTCGTTCACTATAGTCTTGTCTTTGTGTTTAGCGGTAAGTTCCAATATATTTTGTTAATAATGTAAGTTTTATGCTAAACTTCTAAGTGCTAACGTTATGTCACAAGTAAAACATTGGGTCAAAGCTTATTAAAACATTGTAACAAGCATCGTTTTTTCAACTTCATAAGAGTTAATTGTACTCGCTTAATCTTCTAACTCAACATAAGACTAATCCGTAACTCTAAGTGTATCTAACTTAACATAAGACTAATCCGTAACTCTAAGTGTAACGATCATAGTAAACTTGTTGAGCAAGAAAAGCTTATTAGAACTCTTAATCATGGGTTATATAACATTAATTGACAAAGTTATAACTAGATTGAATAACTTTGTTTATGAATTCGTTCACTATAGTCTTGTCTATGTGTTTAGCGGTAAGTTCCAATATATTTTGTTAATAATGTAAGTTTTATGCTAAACTTCTAAGTTCTAACGTTATGTCACAAGTAAAACATTGGGTCAAAGCTTATTAAAACATTGTAACAAGCATCGTTTTTTCAACTTCAAAAGAGTTAATTGTACTCGCTTAATCTTCTAACTCAACATAAGTCTAATCCGTAACTCTAAGGGTATCTAACTTAACATAAGACTAATCCGTAACTCTAAGTGTAACGATCATAGTAAACTTGTTGAGCAATAAAAGCTTATTAGAACTCTTAATCATGTGTTATATAACATTAATTGACCAAGTTATAACTAGATTGAATAACTTTGTTTATGAATTCGTTCACTATAGTCTTGTCTATGTGTTTAGCGGTAAGTTCCAATATATTTTGTTAATAATGTAAGTTTTATGCTAAACTTCTAAGTTCTAACGTTATGTCACAAGTAAAACATTGGGTCAAAGCTTATTAAAACATTGTAACAAGCATCGTTTTTTCAACTTCATAAGAGTAAATTGTACTCGCTTAATCTTCTAACTCAACATAAGACTAATCCGTAACTCTAAGTGTATCTAACTTAACATAAGACTAATCCGTAACTCTAAGTGTAACGATCATAGTAAACTTGTTGAGCAAGAAAAGCTTATTAGAACTCTTAATCATGTGTTATATAACATTAATTGACAAAGTTATAACTAGATTGAATAACTTTGTTTATGAATTCGTTCACTATAGTCTTGTCTTTGTGTTTAGCGGTAAGTTCCAATATATTTTGTTAATAATGTAAGTTTTATGCTAAACTTCTAAGTGCTAACGTTATGTCACAATTAAAACATTGGGTCAAAGCTTATTAAAACATTGTAACAAGCATCGTTTTTCAACTTCATAAGAGTTAATTGTACTCGCTTAATCTTCTAACTCAACATAAGACTAATCCGTAACTCTAAGTGTATCTAACTTAACATAAGACTAATCCATAACTCTAAGTGTAACGATCATAGTAAACTTGTTGAGCAATATAAGTTTATTACAACTCTTAATCATGGGTTATATAACATTAATTGACAAAGTTATAACTAGATTGAATAACTTTGTTTATGAATTCGTTCACTATAGTCTTGTCTTTGTGTTTAGCGGTAAGTTCCAATATATTTTGTTAATAATGTAAGTTTTATGCTAAACTTCTAAGTGCTAACGTTATGTCACAAGTAAAACATTGGGTCAAAGCTTATTAAAACATTGTAACAAGCATCGTTTTTTCAACTTCATAAGAGTTAATTGTACTCGCTTAATCTTCTAACTCAACATAAGACTAATCCGTAACTCTAAGTGTATCTAACTTAACATAAGACTAATCCGTAACTGTAAGTGTAACGATCATAGTAAACTTGTTGAGCAAGAAAAGCTTATTAGAACTCTTAATCATGTGTTATATAACATTAATTGACAAAGTTATAACTAGATTGAATAACTTTGTTTATGAATTCGTTCACTATAGTCTTGTCTTTGTGTTTAGCGGTAAGTTCTAATATATTTGTTAATAATATAAGTTTTATGCTAAACTTCTAAGTGCTAACATTATGTCACAAGTAAAACATTGGGTCAAAACTTATTAAAACATTGTAACAAGCATCGTTTTTTCAACTTCTTAAGAGTTAATTGTACTCGATTAATCTTCTAACTCAACATAAGACTAATCCGTAACTCTAAGTGCATCTAACTTAACATAAGACTAATTCGTAACTCAAAGTGTAACAATCATAGTAAACTTGTTGAGCAAGAAAAGCTTATTAGAACTCTTAATCATGGGTTATATAACATTAATTGACAAAGTTATAACTAGATTGAATAACTTTGTTTATGATTTCTTTAACTATAGTCTTGTCTTTGTGTTTAGCGGTAAGTTCCAATATATTTTGTTAATAATGTAAGTTTTATGCTAAACTTCTAAGTGCTAACGTTATGTCACAAGTAAAACATTGGGTCGAAGCTTATTAAAACATTGTAACAAGCATCGTTTTTTCAACTTCATAAGAGTTAATTGTACTCGCTTAATCTTCTAACTCAACATAAGACTAATCCGTAACTCTAAGTGTATCTAACTTAACATAAGACTAATCCGTAACTCTAAGTGTAACGATCATAGTAAACTTGTTGAGCAATAAAAGCTTATTAGAACTCTTAATCATGTGTTATATAACATTAATTGACCAAGTTATAACTAGATTGAATAACTTTGTTTATGAATTCGTTCACTATAGTCTTGTCTTTGTGTTTAGCGGTAAGTTCCAATATATTTTGTTAATAATGTAAGTTTTATGCTAAACTTCTAAGTGCTAACATTATGTCACAAGTAAAACATTGGGTCAAAGCTTATTAAAACATTGTAACAAGCATCGTTTTTTCAACTTCTTAAGAGTTAATTGTACTCGATTTAATCTTCTAACTCAACATAAGACTAATCCGTAACTCTAAGTGTATCTAACTTAACATAAGACTAATTCGTAACTCTAAGTGTAACGATCATAGTAAACTTGTTGAGCAATAAAAGCTTATTAGAACTCTTAATCATGGGTTATATAACATTAATTGACAAAGTTATAACTATATTGAATAACTTTGTTTATGAATTCTTTAACTATAGTCTTGTCTTTGTGTTTAGCGGTAAGTTCCAATATATTTTGTTAATAATGTAAGTTTTATGCTAAACTTCTAAGTGCTAACGTTATGTCACAAGTAAAACATTGGGTCAAAGCTTATTAAAACATTGTAACAAGCATCGTTTTATCAACTTCATAAGAGTTAATTGTACTCGCTTAATCTTCTAACTCAACATAAGACTAATCCGTAACTCTAAGTGTATCTAACTTAACATAAGACTAATCCGTAACTCTAAGTGTAACGATCATAGTAAACTTGTTGAGCAAGAAAAGCTTATTAGAACTCTTAATCATGTGTTATATAACATTAATTGACAAAGTTATAACTAGATTGAATAACTTTGTTTATGAATTCGTTCACTATAGTCTTGTCTTTGTGTTTAGCGGTAAGTTCTAATATATTTGTTAATAATATAAGTTTTATGCTAAACTTCTAAGTGCTAACATTATGTCACAAGTAAAACATTGGGTCAAAACTTATTAAAACATTGTAACAAGCATCGTTTTTTCAACTTCTTAAGAGTTAATTGTACTCGATTAATCTTCTAACTCAACATAAGACTAATCCGTAACTCTAAGTGCATCTAACTTAACATAAGACTAATTCGTAACTCAAAGTGTAACGATCATAGTAAACTTGTTGAGCAAGAAAAGCTTATTAGAACTCTTAATCATGGGTTATATAACATTAATTGACAAAGTTATAACTAGATTGAATAACTTTGTTTATGATTTCTTTAACTATAGTCTTGTCTTTGTGTTTAGCGGTAAGTTCCAATATATTTTGTTAATAATGTAAGTTTTATGCTAAACTTCTAAGTGCTAACGTTATGTCACAAGTAAAACATTGGGTCAAAGCTTATTAAAACATTGTAACAAGCATCGTTTTTTCAACTTCATAAGAGTTAATTGTACTCGCTTAATCTTCTAACTCAACATAAGACTAATCCGTAACTCTAATTGTATCTAACTTAACATAAGACTAATCCGTAACTCTAAGTGTAACGATCATAGTAAACTTGTTGAGCAATAAAAATTATTAGAACTCTTAATCATGTGTTATATAACATTAATTGACCAAGTTATAACTAGATTGAATAACTTTGTTTATGAATTCGTTCACTATAGTCTTGTCTTTGTGTTTAGCGGTAAGTTCCAATATATTTTGTTAATAATGTAAGTTTTATGCTAAACTTCTAAGTGCTAACGTTATGTCACAAGTAAAACATTGGGTCAAAGCTTATTAAAACATTGTAACAAGCATCGTTTTTTCAACTTCATAAGAGTTAATTGTACTCGCTTAATCTTCTAACTCAACATAAGACTAATCCGTAACTCTAAGTGTATCTAACTTAACATAAGACTAATCCGTAACTCTAAGTGTAACGATCATAGTAAACTTGTTGAGCAAGAAAAGCTTATTAGAACTCTTAATCATGTGTTATATAACATTAATTGACAAAGTTATAACTAGATTGAATAACTTTGTTTATGAATTCGTTCACTATAGTCTTGTCTTTGTGTTTAGCGGTAAGTTCCATTATATTTTGTTAATAATGTAAGTTTTATGCTAAACTTCTAAGTGCTAACGTTATGTCAAAAGTAAAACATTGGGTCAAAGCTTATTAAAACATTGTAACAAGCATCGTTTTTTCAACTTCATAAGAGTTAATTGTACTCGCTTAATCTTCTAACTCAACATAAGACTAATCCGTAACTCTAAGTGTATCTAACTTAACATAAGACTAATTCATAACTCTAAGTGTAACGATCATAGTAAACTTGTTGAGCAAGAAAAGCTTATTAGAACTCTTAATCATGGGTTATATAACATTAATTGACAAAGTTATAACTAGAGTGAATAACTTTGTTTATGAATTCTTTAACTATAGTCTTGTCTTTGTGTTTAGCGGTAAGTTCCAATATATTTTGTTAATAATGTAAGTTTTATGCTAAACTTCTAAGTGCTAACGTTATGTCACAAGTAAAACATTGGGTCAAAGCTTATTAAAACATTGTAACAAGCATCGTTTTTTCAACTTCATAAGAGTTAATTGTACTCGCTTAATCTTCTAACTCAACATAAGACTAATCCGTAACTCTAATTGTATCTAACTTAACATAAGACTAATCCGTAACTCTAAGTGTAACGATCATAGTAAACTTGTTGAGCAATAAAAATTATTAGAACTCTTAATCATGTGTTATATAACATTAATTGACCAAGTTATAACTAGATTGAATAACTTTGTTTATGAATTCGTTCACTATAGTCTTGTCTTTGTGTTTAGCGGTAAGTTCCAATATATTTTGTTAATAATGTAAGTTTTATGTTAAACTTCTAAGTGCTAACGTTATGTCACAAGTAAAACATTGGGTCAAAGCTTATTAAAACATTGTAACAAGCATCGTTTTTTCAACTTCATAAGAGTTAATTGTACTCGCTTAATCTTCTAACTCAACATAAGACTAATCCGTAACTCTAAGTGTATCTAACTTAACATAAGACTAATCCGTAACTCTAAGTGTAACGATCATAGTAAACTTGTTGAGCAAGAAAAGCTTATTAGAACTCTTAATCATGGGTTATATAACATTAATTGACAAAGTTATAACTATATTGAATAACTTTGTTTATGAATTCTTTAACTATAGTCTTGTCTTTGTGTTTAGCGGTAAGTTCCAATATATTTTGTCAATAATGTAAGTTTTATGCTAAACTTCTAAGTGCTAACGTTATGTCACAAGTAAAACATTGGGTCAAAGCTTATTAAAACATTGTAACAAGCATCGTTTTTTCAACTTCAAAAGAGTTAATTGTACTCGCTTAATCTTCTAACTCAACATAAGACTAATCCGTAACTCTAAGGGTATCTAACTTAACATAAGACTAATCCGTAACTCTAAGTGTAACGATCATAGTAAACTTGTTGAGCAATAAAAGCTTATTAGAACTCTTAATCATGTGTTATATAACATTAATTGACCAAGTTATAACTAGATTGAATAACTTTGTTTATGAATTCGTTCACTATAGTCTTGTCTATGTGTTTAGCGGTAAGTTCCAATATATTTTGTTAATAATGTAAGTTTTATGCTAAACTTCTAAGTTCTAACGTTATGTCACAAGTAAAACATTGGGTCAAAGCTTATTAAAACATTGTAACAAGCATCGTTTTTTCAACTTCAAAAGAGTTAATTGTACTCGCTTAATCTTCTAACTCAACATAAGTCTAATCCGTAACTCTAAGGGTATCTAACTTAACATAAGACTAATCCGTAACTCTAAGTGTAACGATCATAGTAAACTTGTTGAGCAATAAAAGCTTATTAGAACTCTTAATCATGTGTTATATAACATTAATTGACCAAGTTATAACTAGATTGAATAACTTTGTTTATGAATTCGTTCACTATAGTCTTGTCTATGTGTTTAGCGGTAAGTTCCAATATATTTTGTTAATAATGTAAGTTTTATGCTAAACTTCTAAGTTCTAACGTTATGTCACAAGTAAAACATTGGGTCAAAGCTTATTAAAACATTGTAACAAGCATCGTTTTTTCAACTTCATAAGAGTAAATTGTACTCGCTTAATCTTCTAACTCAACATAAGACTAATCCGTAACTCTAAGTGTATCTAACTTAACATAAGACTAATCCGTAACTCTAAGTGTAACGATCATAGTAAACTTGTTGAGCAAGAAAAGCTTATTAGAACTCTTAATCATGTGTTATATAACATTAATTGACAAAGTTATAACTAGATTGAATAACTTTATTTATGAATTCGTTCACTATAGTCTTGTCTTTGTGTTTAGCGGTAAGTTCCAATATATTTTGTTAATAATGTAAGTTTTATGCTAAACTTCTAAGTGCTAACGTTATGTCACAATTAAAACATTGGGTCAAAGCTTATTAAAACATTGTAACAAGCATCGTTTTTCAACTTCATAAGAGTTAATTGTACTCGCTTAATCTTCTAACTCAACATAAGACTAATCCGTAACTCTAAGTGTATCTAACTTAACATAAGACTAATCCATAACTCTAAGTGTAACGATCATAGTAAACTTGTTGAGCAATATAAGTTTATTACAACTCTTAATCATGGGTTATATAACATTAATTGACAAAGTTATAACTAGATTGAATAACTTTGTTTATGAATTCGTTCACTATAGTCTTGTCTTTGTGTTTAGCGGTAAGTTCCAATATATTTTGTTAATAATGTAAGTTTTATGCTAAACTTCTAAGTGCTAACGTTATGTCACAAGTAAAACATTGGGTCAAAGCTTATTAAAACATTGTAACAAGCATCGTTTTTTCAACTTCATAAGAGTTAATTGTACTCGCTTAATCTTCTAACTCAACATAAGACTAATCCGTAACTCTAAGTGTATCTAACTTAACATAAGACTAATCCGTAACTGTAAGTGTAACGATCATAGTAAACTTGTTGAGCAAGAAAAGCTTATTAGAACTCTTAATCATGTGTTATATAACATTAATTGACAAAGTTATAACTAGATTGAATAACTTTGTTTATGAATTCGTTCACTATAGTCTTGTCTTTGTGTTTAGCGGTAAGTTCTAATATATTTGTTAATAATATAAGTTTTATGCTAAACTTCTAAGTGCTAACATTATGTCACAAGTAAAACATTGGGTCAAAACTTATTAAAACATTGTAACAAGCATCGTTTTTTCAACTTCTTAAGAGTTAATTGTACTCGATTAATCTTCTAACTCAACATAAGACTAATCCGTAACTCTAAGTGCATCTAACTTAACATAAGACTAATTCGTAACTCAAAGTGTAACAATCATAGTAAACTTGTTGAGCAAGAAAAGCTTATTAGAACTCTTAATCATGGGTTATATAACATTAATTGACAAAGTTATAACTAGATTGAATAACTTTGTTTATGATTTCTTTAACTATAGTCTTGTCTTTGTGTTTAGCGGTAAGTTCCAATATATTTTGTTAATAATGTAAGTTTTATGCTAAACTTCTAAGTGCTAACGTTATGTCACAAGTAAAACATTGGGTCGAAGCTTATTAAAACATTGTAACAAGCATCGTTTTTTCAACTTCATAAGAGTTAATTGTACTCGCTTAATCTTCTAACTCAACATAAGACTAATCCGTAACTCTAAGTGTATCTAACTTAACATAAGACTAATCCGTAACTCTAAGTGTAACGATCATAGTAAACTTGTTGAGCAATAAAAGCTTATTAGAACTCTTAATCATGTGTTATATAACATTAATTGACCAAGTTATAACTAGATTGAATAACTTTGTTTATGAATTCGTTCACTATAGTCTTGTCTTTGTGTTTAGCGGTAAGTTCCAATATATTTTGTTAATAATGTAAGTTTTATGCTAAACTTCTAAGTGCTAACATTATGTCACAAGTAAAACATTGGGTCAAAGCTTATTAAAACATTGTAACAAGCATCGTTTTTTCAACTTCTTAAGAGTTAATTGTACTCGATTAATCTTCTAACTCAACATAAGACTAATCCGTAACTCTAAGTGCATCTAACTTAACATAAGACTAATTCGTAACTCAAAGTGTAACGATCATAGTAAACTTGTTGAGCAAGAAAAGCTTATTAGAACTCTTAATCATGGGTTATATAACATTAATTGACAAAGTTATAACTAGATTGAATAACTTTGTTTATGATTTCTTTAACTATAGTCTTGTCTTTGTGTTTAGCGGTAAGTTCCAATATATTTTGTTAATAATGTAAGTTTTATGCTAAACTTCTAAGTGCTAACGTTATGTCACAAGTAAAACATTGGGTCAAAGCTTATTAAAACATTGTAACAAGCATCGTTTTTTCAACTTCATAAGAGTTAATTGTACTCGCTTAATCTTCTAACTCAACATAAGACTAATCCGTAACTCTAATTGTATCTAACTTAACATAAGACTAATCCGTAACTCTAAGTGTAACGATCATAGTAAACTTGTTGAGCAATAAAAATTATTAGAACTCTTAATCATGTGTTATATAACATTAATTGACCAAGTTATAACTAGATTGAATAACTTTGTTTATGAATTCGTTCACTATAGTCTTGTCTTTGTGTTTAGCGGTAAGTTCTAATATATTTGTTAATAATATAAGTTTTATGCTAAACTTCTAAGTGCTAACATTATGTCACAAGTAAAACATTGGGTCAAAACTTATTAAAACATTGTAACAAGCATCGTTTTTTCAACTTCTTAAGAGTTAATTGTACTCGATTAATCTTCTAACTCAACATAAGACTAATCCGTAACTCTAAGTGCATCTAACTTAACATAAGACTAATTCGTAACTCAAAGTGTAACGATCATAGTAAACTTGTTGAGCAAGAAAAGCTTATTAGAACTCTTAATCATGGGTTATATAACATTAATTGACAAAGTTATAACTAGATTGAATAACTTTGTTTATGATTTCTTTAACTATAGTCTTGTCTTTGTGTTTAGCGGTAAGTTCCAATATATTTTGTTAATAATGTAAGTTTTATGCTAAACTTCTAAGTGCTAACGTTATGTCACAAGTAAAACATTGGGTCAAAGCTTATTAAAACATTGTAACAAGCATCGTTTTTTCAACTTCATAAGAGTTAATTGTACTCGCTTAATCTTCTAACTCAACATAAGACTAATCCGTAACTCTAATTGTATCTAACTTAACATAAGACTAATCCGTAACTCTAAGTGTAACGATCATAGTAAACTTGTTGAGCAATAAAAATTATTAGAACTCTTAATCATGTGTTATATAACATTAATTGACCAAGTTATAACTAGATTGAATAACTTTGTTTATGAATTCGTTCACTATAGTCTTGTCTTTGTGTTTAGCGGTAAGTTCCAATATATTTTGTTAATAATGTAAGTTTTATGCTAAACTTCTAAGTGCTAACGTTATGTCACAAGTAAAACATTGGGTCAAAGCTTATTAAAACATTGTAACAAGCATCGTTTTTTCAACTTCATAAGAGTTAATTGTACTCGCTTAATCTTCTAACTCAACATAAGACTAATCCGTAACTCTAAGTGTATCTAACTTAACATAAGACTAATCCGTAACTCTAAGTGTAACGATCATAGTAAACTTGTTGAGCAAGAAAAGCTTATTAGAACTCTTAATCATGTGTTATATAACATTAATTGACAAAGTTATAACTAGATTGAATAACTTTGTTTATGAATTCGTTCACTATAGTCTTGTCTTTGTGTTTAGCGGTAAGTTCCATTATATTTTGTTAATAATGTAAGTTTTATGCTAAACTTCTAAGTGCTAACGTTATGTCAAAAGTAAAACATTGGGTCAAAGCTTATTAAAACATTGTAACAAGCATCGTTTTTTCAACTTCATAAGAGTTAATTGTACTCGCTTAATCTTCTAACTCAACATAAGACTAATCCGTAACTCTAAGTGTATCTAACTTAACATAAGACTAATTCATAACTCTAAGTGTAACGATCATAGTAAACTTGTTGAGCAAGAAAAGCTTATTAGAACTCTTAATCATGGGTTATATAACATTAATTGACAAAGTTATAACTAGAGTGAATAACTTTGTTTATGAATTCTTTAACTATAGTCTTGTCTTTGTGTTTAGCGGTAAGTTCCAATATATTTTGTTAATAATGTAAGTTTTATGCTAAACTTCTAAGTGCTAACGTTATGTCACAAGTAAAACATTGGGTCAAAGCTTATTAAAACATTGTAACAAGCATCGTTTTTTCAACTTCATAAGAGTTAATTGTACTCGCTTAATCTTCTAACTCAACATAAGACTAATCCGTAACTCTAATTGTATCTAACTTAACATAAGACTAATCCGTAACTCTAAGTGTAACGATCATAGTAAACTTGTTGAGCAATAAAAATTATTAGAACTCTTAATCATGTGTTATATAACATTAATTGACCAAGTTATAACTAGATTGAATAACTTTGTTTATGAATTCGTTCACTATAGTCTTGTCTTTGTGTTTAGCGGTAAGTTCCAATATATTTTGTTAATAATGTAAGTTTTATGCTAAACTTCTAAGTGCTAACGTTATGTCACAAGTAAAACATTGGGTCAAAGCTTATTAAAACATTGTAACAAGCATCGTTTTTTCAACTTCATAAGAGTTAATTGTACTCGCTTAATCTTCTAACTCAACATAAGACTAATCCGTAACTCTAAGTGTATCTAACTTAACATAAGACTAATCCGTAACTCTAAGTGTAACGATCATAGTAAACTTGTTGAGCAAGAAAAGCTTATTAGAACTCTTAATCATGTGTTATATAACATTAATTGACAAAGTTATAACTAGATTGAATAACTTTGTTTATGAATTCGTTCACTATAGTCTTGTCTTTGTGTTTAGCGGTAAGTTCCAATATATTTTGTTAATAATGTAAGTTTTATGCTAAACTTCTAAGTGCTAACGTTATGTCACAAGTAAAACATTGGGTCAAAGCTTATTAAAACATTGTAACAAGCATCGTTTTTTCAACTTCATAAGAGTTAATTGTACTCGCTTAATCTTCTAACTCAACATAAGACTAATCCGTAACTCTAAGTGTATCTAACTTAACATAAGACTAATCCGTAACTCTAAGTGTAACGATCATAGTAAACTTGTTGAGCAAGAAAAGCTTATTAGAACTCTTAATCATGTGTTATATAACATTAATTGACAAAGTTATAACTAGATTGAATAACTTTGTTTATGAATTCGTTCACTATAGTCTTGTCTTTGTGTTTAGCGGTAAGTTCCATTATATTTTGTTAATAATGTAAGTTTTATGCTAAACTTCTAAGTGCTAACGTTATGTCAAAAGTAAAACATTGGGTCAAAGCTTATTAAAACATTGTAACAAGCATCGTTTTTTCAACTTCATAAGAGTTAATTGTACTCGCTTAATCTTCTAACTCAACATAAGACTAATCCGTAACTCTAAGTGTATCTAACTTAACATAAGACTAATTCATAACTCTAAGTGTAACGATCATAGTAAACTTGTTGAGCAAGAAAAGCTTATTAGAACTCTTAATCATGGGTTATATAACATTAATTGACAAAGTTATAACTAGAGTGAATAACTTTGTTTATGAATTCTTTAACTATAGTCTTGTCTTTGTGTTTAGCGGTAAGTTCCAATATATTTTGTTAATAATGTAAGTTTTATGCTAAACTTCTAAGTGCTAACGTTATGTCACAAGTAAAACATTGGGTCAAAGCTTATTAAAACATTGTAACAAGCATCGTTTTTTCAACTTCATAAGAGTTAATTGTACTCGCTTAATCTTCTAACTCAACATAAGACTAATCCGTAACTCTAATTGTATCTAACTTAACATAAGACTAATCCGTAACTCTAAGTGTAACGATCATAGTAAACTTGTTGAGCAATAAAAATTATTAGAACTCTTAATCATGTGTTATATAACATTAATTGACCAAGTTATAACTAGATTGAATAACTTTGTTTATGAATTCGTTCACTATAGTCTTGTCTTTGTGTTTAGCGGTAAGTTCCAATATATTTTGTTAATAATGTAAGTTTTATGCTAAACTTCTAAGTGCTAACGTTATGTCACAAGTAAAACATTGGGTCAAAGCTTATTAAAACATTGTAACAAGCATCGTTTTTTCAACTTCATAAGAGTTAATTGTACTCGCTTAATCTTCTAACTCAACATAAGACTAATCCGTAACTCTAAGTGTATCTAACTTAACATAAGACTAATCCGTAACTCTAAGTGTAACGATCATAGTAAACTTGTTGAGCAAGAAAAGCTTATTAGAACTCTTAATCATGTGTTATATAACATTAATTGACAAAGTTATAACTAGATTGAATAACTTTGTTTATGAATTCGTTCACTATAGTCTTGTCTTTGTGTTTAGCGGTAAGTTCCATTATATTTTGTTAATAATGTAAGTTTTATGCTAAACTTCTAAGTGCTAACGTTATGTCAAAAGTAAAACATTGGGTCAAAGCTTATTAAAACATTGTAACAAGCATCGTTTTTTCAACTTCATAAGAGTTAATTGTACTCGCTTAATCTTCTAACTCAACATAAGACTAATCCGTAACTCTAAGTGTATCTAACTTAACATAAGACTAATTCATAACTCTAAGTGTAACGATCATAGTAAACTTGTTGAGCAAGAAAAGCTTATTAGAACTCTTAATCATGGGTTATATAACATTAATTGACAAAGTTATAACTAGAGTGAATAACTTTGTTTATGAATTCTTTAACTATAGTCTTGTCTTTGTGTTTAGCGGTAAGTTCCAATATATTTTGTTAATAATGTAAGTTTTATGCTAAACTTCTAAGTGCTAACGTTATGTCACAAGTAAAACATTGGGTCAAAGCTTATTAAAACATTGTAACAAGCATCGTTTTTTCAACTTCATAAGAGTTAATTGTACTCGCTTAATCTTCTAACTCAACATAAGACTAATCCGTAACTCTAATTGTATCTAACTTAACATAAGACTAATCCGTAACTCTAAGTGTAACGATCATAGTAAACTTGTTGAGCAATAAAAATTATTAGAACTCTTAATCATGTGTTATATAACATTAATTGACCAAGTTATAACTAGATTGAATAACTTTGTTTATGAATTCGTTCACTATAGTCTTGTCTTTGTGTTTAGCGGTAAGTTCCAATATATTTTGTTAATAATGTAAGTTTTATGCTAAACTTCTAAGTGCTAACGTTATGTCACAAGTAAAACATTGGGTCAAAGCTTATTAAAACATTGTAACAAGCATCGTTTTTTCAACTTCATAAGAGTTAATTGTACTCGCTTAATCTTCTAACTCAACATAAGACTAATCCGTAACTCTAAGTGTATCTAACTTAACATAAGACTAATCCGTAACTCTAAGTGTAACGATCATAGTAAACTTGTTGAGCAAGAAAAGCTTATTAGAACTCTTAATCATGTGTTATATAACATTAATTGACAAAGTTATAACTAGATTGAATAACTTTGTTTATGAATTCGTTCACTATAGTCTTGTCTTTGTGTTTAGCGGTAAGTTCCAATATATTTTGTTAATAATGTAAGTTTTATGCTAAACTTCTAAGTGCTAACGTTATGTCACAAGTAAAACATTGGGTCAAAGCTTATTAAAACATTGTAACAAGCATCGTTTTTTCAACTTCATAAGAGTTAATTGTACTCGCTTAATCTTCTAACTCAACATAAGACTAATCCGTAACTCTAAGTGTATCTAACTTAACATAAGACTAATCCGTAACTCTAAGTGTAACGATCATAGTAAACTTGTTGAGCAAGAAAAGCTTATTAGAACTCTTAATCATGTGTTATATAACATTAATTGACAAAGTTATAACTAGATTGAATAACTTTGTTTATGAATTCGTTCACTATAGTCTTGTCTTTGTGTTTAGCGGTAAGTTCCATTATATTTTGTTAATAATGTAAGTTTTATGCTAAACTTCTAAGTGCTAACGTTATGTCAAAAGTAAAACATTGGGTCAAAGCTTATTAAAACATTGTAACAAGCATCGTTTTTTCAACTTCATAAGAGTTAATTGTACTCGCTTAATCTTCTAACTCAACATAAGACTAATCCGTAACTCTAAGTGTATCTAACTTAACATAAGACTAATTCATAACTCTAAGTGTAACGATCATAGTAAACTTGTTGAGCAAGAAAAGCTTATTAGAACTCTTAATCATGGGTTATATAACATTAATTGACAAAGTTATAACTAGAGTGAATAACTTTGTTTATGAATTCTTTAACTATAGTCTTGTCTTTGTGTTTAGCGGTAAGTTCCAATATATTTTGTTAATAATGTAAGTTTTATGCTAAACTTCTAAGTGCTAACGTTATGTCACAAGTAAAACATTGGGTCAAAGCTTATTAAAACATTGTAACAAGCATCGTTTTTTCAACTTCATAAGAGTTAATTGTACTCGCTTAATCTTCTAACTCAACATAAGACTAATCCGTAACTCTAATTGTATCTAACTTAACATAAGACTAATCCGTAACTCTAAGTGTAACGATCATAGTAAACTTGTTGAGCAATAAAAATTATTAGAACTCTTAATCATGTGTTATATAACATTAATTGACCAAGTTATAACTAGATTGAATAACTTTGTTTATGAATTCGTTCACTATAGTCTTGTCTTTGTGTTTAGCGGTAAGTTCCAATATATTTTGTTAATAATGTAAGTTTTATGCTAAACTTCTAAGTGCTAACATTATGTCACAAGTAAAACATTGGGTCAAAGCTTATTAAAACATTGTAACAAGCATCGTTTTTTCAACTTCTTAAGAGTTAATTGTACTCGATTAATCTTCTAACTCAACATAAGACTAATCCGTAACTCTAAGTGTATCTAACTTAACATAAGACTAATTCGTAACTCTAAGTGTAACGATCATAGTAAACTTGTTGAGCAAGAAAAGCTTATTAGAACTCTTAATCATGGGTTATATAACATTAATTGACAAAGTTATAACTAGATTGAATAACTTTGTTTATGAATTCTTTAACTATAGTCTTGTCTTTGTGTTTAGCGGTAAGTTCCAATATATTTTGTTAATAATGTAAGTTTTATGCTAAACTTCTAAGTGCTAACGTTATGTCACAAGTAAAACATTGGGTCAAAGCTTATTAAAACATTGTAACAAGCATCGTTTTTTCAACTTCAAAAGAGTTAATTGTACTCGCTTAATCTTCTAACTCAACATAAGACTAATCCGTAACTCTAAGGGTATCTAACTTAACATAAGACTAATCCGTAACTCTAAGTGTAACGATCATAGTAAACTTGTTGACCAATAAAAGCTTATTAGAACTCTTAATCATGTGTTATATAACATTAATTGACCAAGTTATAACTAGATTGAATAACTTTGTTTATGAATTCGTTCACTATAGTCTTGTCTTTGTGTTTAGCGGTAAGTTCCAATATATTTTGTTAATAATGTAAGTTTTATGCTAAACTTCTAAGTGCTAACGTTATGTCACAAGTAAAACATTGGGTCAAAGCTTATTAAAACATTGTAACAAGCATCGTTTTTTCAACTTCATAAGAGTTAATTGTACTCGCTTAATCTTCTAACTCAACATAAGACTAATCCGTAACTCTAAGTGTATCTAACTTAACATAAGACTAATCCGTAACTCTAAGTGTAACGATCATAGTAAACTTGTTGAGCAAGAAAAGCTTATTAGAACTCTTAATCATGTGTTATATAACATTAATTGACAAAGTTATAACTAGATTGAATAACTTTGTTTATGAATTCGTTCACTATAGTCTTGTCTTTGTGTTTAGCGGTAAGTTCCATTATATTTTGTTAATAATGTAAGTTTTATGCTAAACTTCTAAGTGCTAACGTTATGTCAAAAGTAAAACATTGGGTCAAAGCTTATTAAAACATTGTAACAAGCATCGTTTTTTCAACTTCATAAGAGTTAATTGTACTCGCTTAATCTTCTAACTCAACATAAGACTAATCCGTAACTCTAAGTGTATCTAACTTAACATAAGACTAATTCATAACTCTAAGTGTAACGATCATAGTAAACTTGTTGAGCAAGAAAAGCTTATTAGAACTCTTAATCATGGGTTATATAACATTAATTGACAAAGTTATAACTAGAGTGAATAACTTTGTTTATGAATTCTTTAACTATAGTCTTGTCTTTGTGTTTAGCGGTAAGTTCCAATATATTTTGTTAATAATGTAAGTTTTATGCTAAACTTCTAAGTGCTAACGTTATGTCACAAGTAAAACATTGGGTCAAAGCTTATTAAAACATTGTAACAAGCATCGTTTTTTCAACTTCATAAGAGTTAATTGTACTCGCTTAATCTTCTAACTCAACATAAGACTAATCCGTAACTCTAATTGTATCTAACTTAACATAAGACTAATCCGTAACTCTAAGTGTAACGATCATAGTAAACTTGTTGAGCAATAAAAATTATTAGAACTCTTAATCATGTGTTATATAACATTAATTGACCAAGTTATAACTAGATTGAATAACTTTGTTTATGAATTCGTTCACTATAGTCTTGTCTTTGTGTTTAGCGGTAAGTTCCAATATATTTTGTTAATAATGTAAGTTTTATGCTAAACTTCTAAGTGCTAACGTTATGTCACAAGTAAAACATTGGGTCAAAGCTTATTAAAACATTGTAACAAGCATCGTTTTTTCAACTTCATAAGAGTTAATTGTACTCGCTTAATCTTCTAACTCAACATAAGACTAATCCGTAACTCTAAGTGTATCTAACTTAACATAAGACTAATCCGTAACTCTAAGTGTAACGATCATAGTAAACTTGTTGAGCAAGAAAAGCTTATTAGAACTCTTAATCATGTGTTATATAACATTAATTGACAAAGTTATAACTAGATTGAATAACTTTGTTTATGAATTCGTTCACTATAGTCTTGTCTTTGTGTTTAGCGGTAAGTTCCATTATATTTTGTTAATAATGTAAGTTTTATGCTAAACTTCTAAGTGCTAACGTTATGTCAAAAGTAAAACATTGGGTCAAAGCTTATTAAAACATTGTAACAAGCATCGTTTTTTCAACTTCATAAGAGTTAATTGTACTCGCTTAATCTTCTAACTCAACATAAGACTAATCCGTAACTCTAAGTGTATCTAACTTAACATAAGACTAATTCATAACTCTAAGTGTAACGATCATAGTAAACTTGTTGAGCAAGAAAAGCTTATTAGAACTCTTAATCATGGGTTATATAACATTAATTGACAAAGTTATAACTAGAGTGAATAACTTTGTTTATGAATTCTTTAACTATAGTCTTGTCTTTGTGTTTAGCGGTAAGTTCCAATATATTTTGTTAATAATGTAAGTTTTATGCTAAACTTCTAAGTGCTAACGTTATGTCACAAGTAAAACATTGGGTCAAAGCTTATTAAAACATTGTAACAAGCATCGTTTTTTCAACTTCATAAGAGTTAATTGTACTCGCTTAATCTTCTAACTCAACATAAGACTAATCCGTAACTCTAATTGTATCTAACTTAACATAAGACTAATCCGTAACTCTAAGTGTAACGATCATAGTAAACTTGTTGAGCAATAAAAATTATTAGAACTCTTAATCATGTGTTATATAACATTAATTGACCAAGTTATAACTAGATTGAATAACTTTGTTTATGAATTCGTTCACTATAGTCTTGTCTTTGTGTTTAGCGGTAAGTTCCAATATATTTTGTTAATAATGTAAGTTTTATGCTAAACTTCTAAGTGCTAACGTTATGTCACAAGTAAAACATTGGGTCAAAGCTTATTAAAACATTGTAACAAGCATCGTTTTTTCAACTTCATAAGAGTTAATTGTACTCGCTTAATCTTCTAACTCAACATAAGACTAATCCGTAACTCTAAGTGTATCTAACTTAACATAAGACTAATCCGTAACTCTAAGTGTAACGATCATAGTAAACTTGTTGAGCAAGAAAAGCTTATTAGAACTCTTAATCATGTGTTATATAACATTAATTGACAAAGTTATAACTAGATTGAATAACTTTGTTTATGAATTCGTTCACTATAGTCTTGTCTTTGTGTTTAGCGGTAAGTTCCAATATATTTTGTTAATAATGTAAGTTTTATGCTAAACTTCTAAGTGCTAACGTTATGTCACAAGTAAAACATTGGGTCAAAGCTTATTAAAACATTGTAACAAGCATCGTTTTTTCAACTTCATAAGAGTTAATTGTACTCGCTTAATCTTCTAACTCAACATAAGACTAATCCGTAACTCTAAGTGTATCTAACTTAACATAAGACTAATCCGTAACTCTAAGTGTAACGATCATAGTAAACTTGTTGAGCAAGAAAAGCTTATTAGAACTCTTAATCATGTGTTATATAACATTAATTGACAAAGTTATAACTAGATTGAATAACTTTGTTTATGAATTCGTTCACTATAGTCTTGTCTTTGTGTTTAGCGGTAAGTTCCATTATATTTTGTTAATAATGTAAGTTTTATGCTAAACTTCTAAGTGCTAACGTTATGTCAAAAGTAAAACATTGGGTCAAAGCTTATTAAAACATTGTAACAAGCATCGTTTTTTCAACTTCATAAGAGTTAATTGTACTCGCTTAATCTTCTAACTCAACATAAGACTAATCCGTAACTCTAAGTGTATCTAACTTAACATAAGACTAATTCATAACTCTAAGTGTAACGATCATAGTAAACTTGTTGAGCAAGAAAAGCTTATTAGAACTCTTAATCATGGGTTATATAACATTAATTGACAAAGTTATAACTAGAGTGAATAACTTTGTTTATGAATTCTTTAACTATAGTCTTGTCTTTGTGTTTAGCGGTAAGTTCCAATATATTTTGTTAATAATGTAAGTTTTATGCTAAACTTCTAAGTGCTAACGTTATGTCACAAGTAAAACATTGGGTCAAAGCTTATTAAAACATTGTAACAAGCATCGTTTTTTCAACTTCATAAGAGTTAATTGTACTCGCTTAATCTTCTAACTCAACATAAGACTAATCCGTAACTCTAATTGTATCTAACTTAACATAAGACTAATCCGTAACTCTAAGTGTAACGATCATAGTAAACTTGTTGAGCAATAAAAATTATTAGAACTCTTAATCATGTGTTATATAACATTAATTGACCAAGTTATAACTAGATTGAATAACTTTGTTTATGAATTCGTTCACTATAGTCTTGTCTTTGTGTTTAGCGGTAAGTTCCAATATATTTTGTTAATAATGTAAGTTTTATGCTAAACTTCTAAGTGCTAACATTATGTCACAAGTAAAACATTGGGTCAAAGCTTATTAAAACATTGTAACAAGCATCGTTTTTTCAACTTCTTAAGAGTTAATTGTACTCGATTAATCTTCTAACTCAACATAAGACTAATCCGTAACTCTAAGTGTATCTAACTTAACATAAGACTAATTCGTAACTCTAAGTGTAACGATCATAGTAAACTTGTTGAGCAAGAAAAGCTTATTAGAACTCTTAATCATGGGTTATATAACATTAATTGACAAAGTTATAACTAGATTGAATAACTTTGTTTATGAATTCTTTAACTATAGTCTTGTCTTTGTGTTTAGCGGTAAGTTCCAATATATTTTGTTAATAATGTAAGTTTTATGCTAAACTTCTAAGTGCTAACGTTATGTCACAAGTAAAACATTGGGTCAAAGCTTATTAAAACATTGTAACAAGCATCGTTTTTTCAACTTCAAAAGAGTTAATTGTACTCGCTTAATCTTCTAACTCAACATAAGACTAATCCGTAACTCTAAGGGTATCTAACTTAACATAAGACTAATCCGTAACTCTAAGTGTAACGATCATAGTAAACTTGTTGACCAATAAAAGCTTATTAGAACTCTTAATCATGTGTTATATAACATTAATTGACCAAGTTATAACTAGATTGAATAACTTTGTTTATGAATTCGTTCACTATAGTCTTGTCTTTGTGTTTAGCGGTAAGTTCCAATATATTTTGTTAATAATGTAAGTTTTATGCTAAACTTCTAAGTGCTAACGTTATGTCACAAGTAAAACATTGGGTCAAAGCTTATTAAAACATTGTAACAAGCATCGTTTTTTCAACTTCAAAAGAGTTAATTGTACTCGCTTAATCTTCTAACTCAACATAAGACTAATCCGTAACTCTAAGGGTATCTAACTTAACATAAGACTAATCCGTAACTCTAAGTGTAACGATCATAGTAAACTTGTTGAGCAAGAAAAGCTTATTAGAACTCTTAATCATGGGTTATATAACATTAATTGACAAAGTTATAACTAGATTGAATAACTTTGTTTATGAATTCGTTCACTATAGTCTTGTCTTTGTGTTTAGCGGTAAGTTCCATTATATTTTGTTAATAATGTAAGTTTTATGCTAAACTTCTAAGTGCTAACGTTATGTCAAAAGTAAAATATTGGGTCAAAGCTTATTAAAACATTGTAACAAGCATCGTTTTTTCAACTTCATAAGAGTTAATTGTACTCGCTTAATCTTCTAACTCAACATAAGACTAATCCGTAACTCTAAGTGTATCTAACTTAACATAAGACTAATTCATAACTCTAAGTGTAACGATCATAGTAAACTTGTTGAGCAAGAAAAGCTTATTAGAACTCTTAATCATGGGTTATATAACATTAATTGACAAAGTTATAACTAGAGTGAATAACTTTGTTTATGAATTCTTTAACTATAGTCTTGTCTTTGTGTTTAGCGGTAAGTTCCAATATATTTTGTTAATAATGTAAGTTTTATGCTAAACTTCTAAGTGCTAACGTTATGTCACAAGTAAAACATTGGGTCAAAGCTTATTAAAACATTGTAACAAGCATCGTTTTTTCAACTTCATAAGAGTTAATTGTACTCGCTTAATCTTCTAACTCAACATAAGACTAATCCGTAACTCTAATTGTATCTAACTTAACATAAGACTAATCTGTAACTCTAAGTGTAACGATCATAGTAAACTTGTTGAGCAATAAAAATTATTAGAACTCTTAATCATGTGTTATATAACATTAATTGACCAAGTTATAACTAGATTGAATATCTTTGTTTATGAATTCGTTCACTATAGTCTTGTCTTTGTGTTTAGCGGTAAGTTCCAATATATTTTGTTAATAATGTAAGTTTTATGCTAAACTTCTAAGTGCTAACATTATGTCACAAGTAAAACATTGGGTCAAAGCTTATTAAAACATTGTAACAAGCATCGTTTTTTCAACTTCTTAAGAGTTAATTGTACTCGATTAATCTTCTAACTCAACATAAGACTAATCCGTAACTCTAAGTGTATCTAACTTAACATAAGACTAATTCGTAACTCTAAGTGTAACGATCATAGTAAACTTGTTGAGCAAGAAAAGCTTATTAGAACTCTTAATCATGGGTTATATAACATTAATTGACAAAGTTATAACTAGATTGAATAACTTTGTTTATGAATTCTTTAACTATAGTCTTGTCTTTGTGTTTAGCGGTAAGTTCCAATATATTTTGTTAATAATGTAAGTTTTATGCTAAACTTCTAAGTGCTAACGTTATGTCACAAGTAAAACATTGGGTCAAAGCTTATTAAAACATTGTAACAAGCATCGTTTTTTCAACTTCAAAAGAGTTAATTGTACTCGCTTAATCTTCTAACTCAACATAAGACTAATCCGTAACTCTAAGGGTATCTAACTTAACATAAGACTAATCCGTAACTCTAAGTGTAACGATCATAGTAAACTTGTTGACCAATAAAAGCTTATTAGAACTCTTAATCATGTGTTATATAACATTAATTGACCAAGTTATAACTAGATTGAATAACTTTGTTTATGAATTCGTTCACTATAGTCTTGTCTTTGTGTTTAGCGGTAAGTTCCAATATATTTTGTTAATAATGTTAGTTTTATGCTAAACTTCTAAGTGCTAACGTTATGTCACAAGTAAAACATTGGGTCAAAGCTTATTAAAACATTGTAACAAGCATCGTTTTTTCAACTTCATAAGAGTTAATTGTACTCGCTTAATCTTCTAACTCAACATAAGACTAATCCGTAACTCTAATTGTATCTAACTTAACATAAGACTAATCTGTAACTCTAAGTGTAACGATCATAGTAAACTTGTTGAGCAATAAAAATTATTAGAACTCTTAATCATGTGTTATATAACATTAATTGACCAAGTTATAACTAGATTGAATATCTTTGTTTATGAATTCGTTCACTATAGTCTTGTCTTTGTGTTTAGCGGTAAGTTCCAATATATTTTGTTAATAATGTAAGTTTTATGCTAAACTTCTAAGTGCTAACATTATGTCACAAGTAAAACATTGGTTCAAAGCTTATTAAAACATTGTAACAAGCATCGTTTTTTCAACTTCTTAAGAGTTAATTGTACTCGATTAATCTTCTAACTCAACATAAGACTAATCCGTAACTCTAAGTGTATCTAACTTAACATAAGACTAATTCGTAACTCTAAGTGTAACGATCATAGTAAACTTGTTGAGCAAGAAAAGCTTATTAGAACTCTTAATCATGGGTTATATAACATTAATTGACAAAGTTATAACTAGATTGAATAACTTTGTTTATGAATTCTTTAACTATAGTCTTGTCTTTGTGTTTAGCGGTAAGTTCCAATATATTTTGTTAATAATGTAAGTTTTATGCTAAACTTCTAAGTGCTAACGTTATGTCACAAGTAAAACATTGGGTCAAAGCTTATTAAAACATTGTAACAAGCATCATTTTTTCAACTTCAAAAGAGTTAATTGTACTCGCTTAATCTTCTAACTCAACATAAGACTAATCCGTAACTCTAAGGGTATCTAACTTAACATAAGACTAATCCGTAACTCTAAGTGTAACGATCATAGTAAACTTGTTGACCAATAAAAGCTTATTAGAACTCTTAATCATGTGTTATATAACATTAATTGACCAAGTTATAACTAGATTGAATAACTTTGTTTATGAATTCGTTCACTATAGTCTTGTCTTTGTGTTTAGCGGTAAGTTCCAATATATTTTGTTAATAATGTTAGTTTTATGCTAAACTTCTAAGTGCTAACGTTATGTCACAAGTAAAACATTGGGTCAAAGCTTATTAAAACATTGTAACAAGCATCGTTTTTTCAACTTCAAAAGAGTTAATTGTACTCGCTTAATCTTCTAACTCAACATAAGACTAATCCGTAACTCTAAGGGTATCTAACTTAACATAAGACTAATCCGTAACTCTAAGTGTAACGATCATAGTAAACTTGTTGAGCAAGAAAAGCTTATTAGAACTCTTAATCATGTGTTATATAACATTAATTGACCAAGTTATAACTAGATTGAATAACTTTGTTTATGAATTCGTTCACTATAGTCTTGTCTTTGTGTTTAGCGGTAAGTTCCAATATATTTTGTTTATAATGTAAGTTTTATGCTAAACTTCTAAGTTCTAACGTTATGTCACAAGTAAAACATTGGGTCAAAGCTTATTAAAACATTGTAACAAGCATCGTTTTTTCAACTTCATAAGAGTTAATTGTACTCGCTTAATCTTCTAACTCAACATAAGACTAATCCGTAACTCTAAATGTATCTAACTTAACATAAGACTAATCCGTAACTCTAAGTGTAACGATCATAGTAAACTTGTTGAGCAATAAAAGCTTATTAGAACTCTTAATCATGTGTTATATAACATTAATTGACCAAGTTATAACTAGATTGAATAACTTTGTTTATGAATTCGTTCACTATAGTCTTGTCTTTGTGTTTAGCGGTAAGTTCCAATATATTTTGTTAATAATGTAAGTTTTATGCTAAACTTCTAAGTGCTAACGTTATGTCACAAGTAAAACATTGGGTCAAAGCTTATTAAAACATTGTAACAAGCATCGTTTTTTCAACTTCATAAGAGTTAATTGTACTCGCTTAATCTTCTAACTCAACATAAGACTAATCCGTAACTCTAAGTGTATTTAACTTAACATAAGACTAATCCGTAACTCTAAGTGTAACGATCATAGTAAACTTGTTGAGCAAGAAAAGCTTATTAGAACTCTTAATCATGTGTTATATAACATTAATTGACAAAGTTATAACTAGATTGAATAACTTTGTTTATGAATTCGTTCACTATAGTCTTGTCTTTGTGTTTAGCAGTAAGTTCCATTATATTTTGTTAATAATGTAAGTTTTATGCTAAACTTCTAAGTGCTAACGTTATGTCAAAAGTAAAACATTGGGTCAAAGCTTATTAAAACATTGTAACAAGCATCGTTTTTTCAACTTCATAAGAGTTAATTGTACTCGCTTAATCTTCTAACTCAACATAAGACTAATCCGTAACTCTAAGTGTATCTAACTTAACATAAGACTAATTCATAACTCTAAGTGTAACGATCATAGTAAACTTGTTGAGCAAGAAAAGCTTATTAGAACTCTTAATCATGGGTTATATAACATTAATTGACAAAGTTATAACTAGAGTGAATAACTTTGTTTATGAATTCTTTAACTATAGTCTTGTCTTTGTGTTTAGCGGTAAGTTCCAATATATTTTGTTAATAATGTAAGTTTTATGCTAAACTTCTAAGTGCTAACGTTATGTCACAAGTAAAACATTGGGTCAAAGCTTATTAAAACATTGTAACAAGCATCGTTTTTTCAACTTCATAAGAGTTAATTGTACTCGCTTAATCTTCTAACTCAACATAAGACTAATCCGTAACTCTAATTGTATCTAACTTAACATAAGACTAATCCGTAACTCTAAGTGTAACGATCATAGTAAACTTGTTGAGCAATAAAAATTATTAGAACTCTTAATCATGTGTTATATAACATTAATTGACCAAGTTATAACTAGATTGAATAACTTTGTTTATGAATTCGTTCACTATAGTCTTGTCTTTGTGTTTAGCGGTAAGTTCCAATATATTTTGTTAATAATATAAGTTTTATGCTAAACTTATAAGTGCTAACGTTATGTCACAATTAAAACATTGGGTCAAAGCTTATTAAAACATTGTAACAAGCATCGTTTTTTCAACTTCATAAGAGTTAATTGTACTCGCTTAATCTTCTAACTCAACATAAGACTAATCCGTAACTCTAAGTGTATCTAACTTAACATAAGACTAATCCGTAACTCTAAGTGTAACGATCATAGTAAACTTGTTGAGCAATAAAAATTATTAGAACTCTTAATCATGTGTTATATAACATTAATTGACCAAGTTATAACTAGATTGAATAACTTTGTTTATGAATTCGTTCACTATAGTCTTGTCTTTGTGTTTAGCGGTAAGTTCCAATATATTTTGTTAATAATGTAAGTTTTATGCTAAACTTCTAAGTGCTAACGTTATGTCACAAGTAAAACATTGGGTCAAAGCTTATTAAAACATTGTAACAAGCATCGTTTTTTCAACTTCATAAGAGTTAATTGTACTCGCTTAATCTTCTAACTCAACATAAGACTAATCTGTAACTCTAAGTGTATCTCACTTAACATAAGACTAATTCGTAACTCTAAGTGTAACGATCATAGTAAACTTGTTGAGCAAGAAAAGCTTATTAGAACTCTTAATCATGGGTTATATAACATTAATTGACAAAGTTATAACTAGAGTGAATAACTTTGTTTATGAATTCTTTAACTATAGTCTTGTCTTTGTGTTTAGCGGTAAGTTCCAATATATTTTGTTAATAATGTAGGTTTTATGCTAAACTTCTAAGTGCTAACGTTATGTCACAAGTAAAACATTGGGTCAAAGCTTATTAAAACATTGTAACAAGCATCGTTTTTTCAACTTCATAAGAGTTAATTGTACTCGCTTAATCTTCTAACTCAACATAAGACTAATCCGTAACTCTAAGTGTATCTAACTTAACATAAGACTAATCCGTAACTCTAAGTGTAACGATCATAGTAAACTTGTTGAGCAAGAAAAGCTTATTAGAACTCTTAATCATGTGTTATATAACATTAATTGACAAAGTTATAACTAGATTGAATAACTTTGTTTATGAATTCGTTCACTATAGTCTTGTCTTTGTGTTTAGCGGTAAGTTCCATTATATTTTGTTAATAATGTAAGTTTTATGCTAAACTTCTAAGTGCTAACGTTATGTCAAAAGTAAAACATTGGGTCAAAGCTTATTAAAACATTGTAACAAGCATCGTTTTTTCAACTTCATAAGAGTTAATTGTACTCGCTTAATCTTCTAACTCAACATAAGACTAATCCGTAACTCTAAGTGTATCTAACTTAACATAAGACTAATTCATAACTCTAAGTGTAACGATCATAGTAAACTTGTTGAGCAAGAAAAGCTTATTAGAACTCTTAATCATGGGTTATATAACATTAATTGACAAAGTTATAACTAGAGTGAATAACTTTGTTTATGAATTCTTTAACTATAGTCTTGTCTTTGTGTTTAGCGGTAAGTTCCAATATATTTTGTTAATAATGTAAGTTTTATGCTAAACTTCTAAGTGCTAACGTTATGTCACAAGTAAAACATTGGGTCAAAGCTTATTAAAACATTGTAACAAGCATCGTTTTTTCAACTTCATAAGAGTTAATTGTACTCGCTTAATCTTCTAACTCAACATAAGACTAATCCGTAACTCTAATTGTATCTAACTTAACATAAGACTAATCCGTAACTCTAAGTGTAACGATCATAGTAAACTTGTTGAGCAATAAAAATTATTAGAACTCTTAATCATGTGTTATATAACATTAATTGACCAAGTTATAACTAGATTGAATAACTTTGTTTATGAATTCGTTCACTATAGTCTTGTCTTTGTGTTTAGCGGTAAGTTCCAATATATTTTGTTAATAATATAAGTTTTATGCTAAACTTCTAAGTGCTAACGTTATGTCACAATTAAAACATTGGGTCAAAGCTTATTAAAACATTGTAACAAGCATCGTTTTTTCAACTTCATAAGAGTTAATTGTACTCGCTTAATCTTCTAACTCAACATAAGACTAATCCGTAACTCTAAGTGTATCTAACTTAACATAAGACTAATCCGTAACTCTAAGTGTAACGATCATAGTAAACTTGTTGAGCAATAAAAATTATTAGAACTCTTAATCATGTGTTATATAACATTAATTGACCAAGTTATAACTAGATTGAATAACTTTGTTTATGAATTCGTTCACTATAGTCTTGTCTTTGTGTTTAGCGGTAAGTTCCAATATATTTTGTTAATAATGTAAGTTTTATGCTAAACTTCTAAGTGCTAACGTTATGTCACAAGTAAAACATTGGGTCAAAGCTTATTAAAACATTGTAACAAGCATCGTTTTTTCAACTTCATAAGAGTTAATTGTACTCGCTTAATCTTCTAACTCAACATAAGACTAATCTGTAACTCTAAGTGTATCTAACTTAACATAAGACTAATTCGTAACTCTAAGTGTAACGATCATAGTAAACTTGTTGAGCAAGAAAAGCTTATTAGAACTCTTAATCATGGGTTATATAACATTAATTGACAAAGTTATAACTAGAGTGAATAACTTTGTTTATGAATTCTTTAACTATAGTCTTGTCTTTGTGTTTAGCGGTAAGTTCCAATATATTTTGTTAATAATGTAAGTTTTATGCTAAACTTCTAAGTGCTAACATTATGTCACAAGTAAAACATTGGGTCAAAGCTTATTAAAACATTGTAACAAGCATCGTTTTTTCAACTTCATAAGAGTTAATTGTACTCGCTTAATCTTCTAACTCAACATAAGACTAATCCGTAACTCTAATTGTATCTAACTTAACATAAGACTAATCCGTAACTCTAAGTGTAACGATCATAGTAAACTTGTTGAGCAATAAAAATTATTAGAACTCTTAATCATGTGTTATATAACATTAATTGACCAAGTTATAACTAGATTGAATAACTATGTTTATGAATTCGTTCACTATAGTCTTGTCTTTGTGTTTAGCGGTATGTTCCAATATATTTTGTTAATAATGTAAGTTTTATGCTAAACTTCTAAGTGCTAACGTTATGTCACAATTAAAACATTGGGTCAAAGCTTATTAAAACATTGTAACAAGCATCGTTTTTTCAACTTCATAAGAGTTAATTGTACTCGCTTAATCTTCTAACTCAACATAAGACTAATCCGTAACTCTATATGTATCTAACTTAACATAAGACTAATCCGTAACTCTAAGTGTAACGATCATAGTAAACTTGTTGAGCAATAAAAATTATTAGAACTCTTAATCATGTGTTATATAACATTAATTGACCAAGTTATAACTAGATTGAATAACTTTGTTTATGAATTCGTTCACTATAGTCTTGTCTTTGTGTTTAGCGGTAAGTTCCATTATATTTTGTTAATAATGTAAGTTTTATGCTAAACTTCTAAGTGCTAACGTTATGTCACAAGTAAAACATTGGGTCAAAGCTTATTAAAACATTGTAACAAGCATCGTTTTTTCAACTTCATAAGAGTTAATTGTACTCGCTTAATCTTCTAACTCAACATAAGACTAATCCGTAACTCTAATTGTATCTAACTTAACATAAGACTAATCCGTAACTCTAAGTGTAACGATCATAGTAAACTTGTTGAGCAATAAAAATTATTAGAACTCTTAATCATGTGTTATATAACATTAATTGACCAAGTTATAACTAGATTGAATAACTTTGTTTATGAATTCGTTCACTATAGTCTTGTCTTTGTGTTTAGCGGTAAGTTCCAATATATTTTGTTAATAATGTAAGTTTTATGCTAAACTTCTAAGTGCTAACGTTATGTCACAAGTAAAACATTGGGTCAAAGCTTATTAAAACATTGTAACAAGCATCGTTTTTTCAACTTCATAAGAGTTAATTGTACTCGCTTAATCTTCTAACTCAACATAAGACTAATCCGTAACTCTAAGTGTATCTAACTTAACATAAGACTAATCCGTAACTCTAAGTGTAACGATCATAGTAAACTTGTTGAGCAAGAAAAGCTTATTAGAACTCTTAATCATGTGTTATATAACATTAATTGACAAAGTTATAACTAGATTGAATAACTTTGTTTATGAATTCGTTCACTATAGTCTTGTCTTTGTGTTTAGCGGTAAGTTCCATTATATTTTGTTAATAATGTAAGTTTTATGCTAAACTTCTAAGTGCTAACGTTATGTCAAAAGTAAAACATTGGGTCAAAGCTTATTAAAACATTGTAACAAGCATCGTTTTTTCAACTTCATAAGAGTTAATTGTACTCGCTTAATCTTCTAACTCAACATAAGACTAATCCGTAACTCTAAGTGTATCTAACTTAACATAAGACTAATTCATAACTCTAAGTGTAACGATCATAGTAAACTTGTTGAGCAAGAAAAGCTTATTAGAACTCTTAATCATGGGTTATATAACATTAATTGACAAAGTTATAACTAGAGTGAATAACTTTGTTTATGAATTCTTTAACTATAGTCTTGTCTTTGTGTTTAGCGGTAAGTTCCAATATATTTTGTTAATAATGTAAGTTTTATGCTAAACTTCTAAGTGCTAACGTTATGTCACAAGTAAAACATTGGGTCAAAGCTTATTAAAACATTGTAACAAGCATCGTTTTTTCAACTTCATAAGAGTTAATTGTACTCGCTTAATCTTCTAACTCAACATAAGACTAATCCGTAACTCTAATTGTATCTAACTTAACATAAGACTAATCCGTAACTCTAAGTGTAACGATCATAGTAAACTTGTTGAGCAATAAAAATTATTAGAACTCTTAATCATGTGTTATATAACATTAATTGACCAAGTTATAACTAGATTGAATAACTTTGTTTATGAATTCGTTCACTATAGTCTTGTCTTTGTGTTTAGCGGTAAGTTCCAATATATTTTGTTAATAATATAAGTTTTATGCTAAACTTCTAAGTGCTAACGTTATGTCACAATTAAAACATTGGGTCAAAGCTTATTAAAACATTGTAACAAGCATCGTTTTTTCAACTTCATAAGAGTTAATTGTACTCGCTTAATCTTCTAACTCAACATAAGACTAATCCGTAACTCTAAGTGTATCTAACTTAACATAAGACTAATCCGTAACTCTAAGTGTAACGATCATAGTAAACTTGTTGAGCAATAAAAATTATTAGAACTCTTAATCATGTGTTATATAACATTAATTGACCAAGTTATAACTAGATTGAATAACTTTGTTTATGAATTCGTTCACTATAGTCTTGTCTTTGTGTTTAGCGGTAAGTTCCAATATATTTTGTTAATAATGTAAGTTTTATGCTAAACTTCTAAGTGCTAACGTTATGTCACAAGTAAAACATTGGGTCAAAGCTTATTAAAACATTGTAACAAGCATCGTTTTTTCAACTTCATAAGAGTTAATTGTACTCGCTTAATCTTCTAACTCAACATAAGACTAATCTGTAACTCTAAGTGTATCTAACTTAACATAAGACTAATTCGTAACTCTAAGTGTAACGATCATAGTAAACTTGTTGAGCAAGAAAAGCTTATTAGAACTCTTAATCATGGGTTATATAACATTAATTGACAAAGTTATAACTAGAGTGAATAACTTTGTTTATGAATTCTTTAACTATAGTCTTGTCTTTGTGTTTAGCGGTAAGTTCCAATATATTTTGTTAATAATGTAAGTTTTATGCTAAACTTCTAAGTGCTAACGTTATGTCACAAGTAAAACATTGGGTCAAAGCTTATTAAAACATTGTAACAAGCATCGTTTTTTCAACTTCATAAGAGTTAATTGTACTCGCTTAATCTTCTAACTCAACATAAGACTAATCCGTAACTCTAAGTGTATCTAACTTAACATAAGACTAATCCGTAACTCTAAGTGTAACGATCATAGTAAACTTGTTGAGCAAGAAAAGCTTATTAGAACTCTTAAGCATGTGTTATATAACATTAATTGACAAAGTTATAACTAGATTGAATAACTTTGTTTATGAATTCGTTCACTATAGTCTTGTCTTTGTGTTTAGCGGTAAGTTCCATTATATTTTGTTAATAATGTAAGTTTTATGCTAAACTTCTAAGTGCTAACGTTATGTCAAAAGTAAAACATTGGGTCAAAGCTTATTAAAACATTGTAACAAGCATCGTTTTTTCAACTTCATAAGAGTTAATTGTACTCGCTTAATCTTCTAACTCAACATAAGACTAATCCGTAACTCTAAGTGTATCTAACTTAACATAAGACTAATTCATAACTCTAAGTGTAACGATCATAGTAAACTTGTTGAGCAAGAAAAGCTTATTAGAACTCTTAATCATGGGTTATATAACATTAATTGACAAAGTTATAACTAGAGTGAATAACTTTGTTTATGAATTCTTTAACTATAGTCTTGTCTTTGTGTTTAGCGGTAAGTTCCAATATATTTTGTTAATAATGTAAGTTTTATGCTAAACTTCTAAGTGCTAACGTTATGTCACAAGTAAAACATTGGGTCAAAGCTTATTAAAACATTGTAACAAGCATCGTTTTTTCAACTTCATAAGAGTTAATTGTACTCGCTTAATCTTCTAACTCAACATAAGACTAATCCGTAACTCTAATTGTATCTAACTTAACATAAGACTAATCCGTAACTCTAAGTGTAACGATCATAGTAAACTTGTTGAGCAATAAAAATTATTAGAACTCTTAATCATGTGTTATATAACATTAATTGACCAAGTTATAACTAGATTGAATAACTTTGTTTATGAATTCGTTCACTATAGTCTTGTCTTTGTGTTTAGCGGTAAGTTCCAATATATTTTGTTAATAATATAAGTTTTATGCTAAACTTCTAAGTGCTAACGTTATGTCACAATTAAAACATTGGGTCAAAGCTTATTAAAACATTGTAACAAGCATCGTTTTTTCAACTTCATAAGAGTTAATTGTACTCGCTTAATCTTCTAACTCAACATAAGACTAATCCGTAACTCTAAGTGTATCTAACTTAACATAAGACTAATCCGTAACTCTAAGTGTAACGATCATAGTAAACTTGTTGAGCAATAAAAATTATTAGAACTCTTAATCATGTGTTATATAACATTAATTGACCAAGTTATAACTAGATTGAATAACTTTGTTTATGAATTCGTTCACTATAGTCTTGTCTTTGTGTTTAGCGGTAAGTTCCAATATATTTTGTTAATAATGTAAGTTTTATGCTAAACTTCTAAGTGCTAACGTTATGTCACAAGTAAAACATTGGGTCAAAGCTTATTAAAACATTGTAACAAGCATCGTTTTTTCAACTTCATAAGAGTTAATTGTACTCGCTTAATCTTCTAACTCAACATAAGACTAATCTGTAACTCTAAGTGTATCTAACTTAACATAAGACTAATTCGTAACTCTAAGTGTAACGATCATAGTAAACTTGTTGAGCAAGAAAAGCTTATTAGAACTCTTAATCATGGGTTATATAACATTAATTGACAAAGTTATAACTAGAGTGAATAACTTTGTTTATGAATTCTTTAACTATAGTCTTGTCTTTGTGTTTAGCGGTAAGTTCCAATATATTTTGTTAATAATGTAAGTTTTATGCTAAACTTCTAAGTGCTAACGTTATGTCACAAGTAAAACATTGGGTCAAAGCTTATTAAAACATTGTAACAAGCATCGTTTTTTCAACTTCATAAGAGTTAATTGTACTCGCTTAATCTTCTAACTCAACATAAGACTAATCCGTAACTCTAAGTGTATCTAACTTAACATAAGACTAATCCGTAACTCTAAGTGTAACGATCATAGTAAACTTGTTGAGCAAGAAAAGCTTATTAGAACTCTTAATCATGTGTTATATAACATTAATTGACAAAGTTATAACTAGATTGAATAACTTTGTTTATGAATTCGTTCACTATAGTCTTGTCTTTGTGTTTAGCGGTAAGTTCCATTATATTTTGTTAATAATGTAAGTTTTATGCTAAACTTCTAAGTGCTAACGTTATGTCAAAAGTAAAACATTGGGTCAAAGCTTATTAAAACATTGTAACAAGCATCGTTTTTTCAACTTCATAAGAGTTAATTGTACTCGCTTAATCTTCTAACTCAACATAAGACTAATCCGTAACTCTAAGTGTATCTAACTTAACATAAGACTAATTCATAACTCTAAGTGTAACGATCATAGTAAACTTGTTGAGCAATAAAAATTATTAGAACTCTTAATCATGTGTTATATAACATTAATTGACCAAGTTATAACTAGATTGAATAACTTTGTTTATGAATTCGTTCACTATAGTCTTGTCTTTGTGTTTAGCGGTAAGTTCCAATATATTTTGTTAATAATGTAAGTTTTATGCTAAACTTCTAAGTGCTAACGTTATGTCACAAGTAAAACATTGGGTCAAAGCTTATTAAAACATTGTAACAAGCATCGTTTTTTCAACTTCATAAGAGTTAATTGTACTCGCTTAATCTTCTAACTCAACATAAGACTAATCCGTAACTCTAAGTGTATCTAACTTAACATAAGACTAATCCGTAACTCTAAGTGTAACGATCATAGTAAACTTGTTGAGCAATAAAAATTATTAGAACTCTTAATCATGTGTTATATAACATTAATTGACCAAGTTATAACTAGATTGAATAACTCTGTTTATGAATTCATTTACTATAGTCTTGTCTTTGTGTTTAGCGGTAAGTTCTAATATATTTTATTAATAATAAAAGTTTTATACTAAACTTCTAAGTGCTAAGGTTATGTCACAAGTAAAACATTGGGTCAAAGCTTATTAAAACATTGTAACAAGCATCGTTTTTTCAACTTCTTAAGAGTTAATTGTACTCGGTTAATCTTCTAACTCAACATAAGACTAATCCGTAACTCTAAGTGTATCTAACTTAACATAAGACTAATCCGTAACTCTAAGTGTAACTATCATAGTAAACTTGTTGAGCAATAAAAGTTTATTAGAACTCTTAATCATGTGTTATATAACATTAATTGACCAAGTTATAACTAGATTGAATAACTCTGTTTATGAATTCATTTACTATAGTCTTGTCTTTGTGTTTAGCGGTAAGTTCTAATATATTTTATTAATAATAAAAGTTTTATACTAAACTTCTAAGTGCTAAGGTTATGTCACAAGTAAAACATTGGGTCAAAGCTTATTAAAACATTGTAACAAGCATCGTTTTTTCAACTTCTTAAGAGTTAATTGTACTCGGTTAATCTTCTAACTCAACATAAGACTAATCCGTAACTCTAAGTGTATCTAACTTAACATAAGACTAATCCGTAACTCTAAGTGTAACTATCATATTAAACTTGTTGAGCAATAAAAGTTTATTAGAACTCTTAATCATGTGTTATATAACATTAATTGACCAAGTTATAACTAGATTGAATAACTTTGTTTATGAATTCGTTCACTATATTCTTGTCTTTGTGTTTAGCGCTAAGTTCCAATATATTTTGTTAATAATGTAAGTTTTATGCTAAACTTCTAAGTGCTAACGTTATGTCACAAGTAAAACATTGGGTCAAAGCTTATTAAAACATTGTAACAAGCATCGTTTTATCAACTTCATAAGAGTTAATTGTACTCGCTTAATCTTCTAACTCAACATAAGACTAATCCGTAACTCTAAGTGTATCTAACTTAACATAAGACTAATCCGTAACTCTAAGTGTAACGATCATAGTAAACTTGTTGAGCAAGAAAAGCTTATTAGAAGTCTTAATCATGTGTTATATAACATTAATTGACAAAGTTATAACTAGATTGAATAACTTTGTTTATGAATTCATTCACTATAGTCTTGTCTTTGTGTTTAGCGGTAAGTTCCATTATATTTTGTTAATAATGTAAGTTTTATGCTAAACTTCTAAGTGCTAACATTATGTCAAAAGTAAAACATTGGGTCAAAGCTTATTAAAACATTGTAACAAGCATCGTTTTTTCAACTTCATAAGAGTTAATTGTACTCGCTTAATCTTCTAACTCAACATAAGACTAATCCGTAACTCTAAGTGTATCTAACTTAACATAAGACTAATTCGTAACTCTAAGTGTAACGATCATAGTAAACTTGTTGAGCAAGAAAAGCTTATTAGAACTCTTAATCATGGGTTATATAACATTAATTGACAAAGTTATAACTAGAGTGAATAACTTTGTTTATGAATTCTTTAACTATAGTCTTGTCTTTGTGTTTAGCGGTAAGTTCCAATATATTTTGTTAATAATGTAAGTTTTATGCTAAACTTCTAAGTGCTAACGTTATGTCACAAGTAAAACATTGGGTTAAAGCTTATTAAAACATTGTAACAAGCATCATTTTTTCAACTTCATAAGAGTTAATTGTACTCGCTTAATCTTCTAACTCAACATAAGACTAATCCGTAACTCTAATTGTATCTAACTTAACATAAGACTAATCCGTAACTCTAAGTGTAACGATCATAGTAAACTTGTTGAGCAATAAAAATTATTAGAACTCTTAATCATGTGTTATATAACATTAATTGACCAAGTTATAACTAGATTGAATAACTTTGTTTATGAATTCGTTCACTATAGTCTTGTCTTTGTGTTTAGCGGTAAGTTCCAATATATTTTGTTAATAATGTAAGTTTTATGCTAAACTTCTAAGTGCTAACATTATGTCACAAGTAAAACATTGGGTCAAAGCTTATTAAAACATTGTAACAAGCATCGTTTTTTCAACTTCTTAAGAGTTAATTGTACTCGATTAATCTTCTAACTCAACATAAGACTAATCCGTAACTCTAAGTGTATCTAACTTAACATAAGACTAATTCGTAACTCTAAGTGTAACGATCATAGTAAACTTGTTGAGCAAGAAAAGCTTATTAGAACTTTTAATCATGGGTTATATAACATTAATTGACAAAGTTATAACTAGATTGAATAACTTTGTTTATGAATTCTTTAACTATAGTCTTGTCTTTGTGTTTAGCGGTAAGTTCCAATATATTTTGTTAATAATGTAAGTTTTATGCTAAACTTCTAAGTGCTAACGTTATGTCACAAGTAAAACATTGGGTCAAAGCTTATTAAAACATTGTAACAAGCATCGTTTTTTCAACTTCAAAAGAGTTAATTGTACTCGCTTAATCTTCTAACTCAACATAAGACTAATCCGTAACTCTAAGGGTATCTAACTTAACATAAGACTAATCCGTAACTCTAAGTGTAACGATCATAGTAAACTTGTTGACCAATAAAAGCTTATTAGAACTCTTAATCATGTGTTATATAACATTAATTGACCAAGTTATAACTAGATTGAATAACTTTGTTTATGAATTCGTTCACTATAGTCTTGTCTTTGTGTTTAGCGGTAAGTTCCAATATATTTTGTTAATAATGTAAGTTTTATGCTAAACTTCTAAGTGCTAACGTTATGTCACAAGTAAAACATTGGGTCAAAGCTTATTAAAACATTGTAACAAGCATCGTTTTTTCAACTTCATAAGAGTTAATTGTACTCGCTTAATCTTCTAACTCAACATAAGAGTAATCCGTAACTCTAATTGTATCTACCTTAACATAAGACTAATCCGTAACTTTAAGTGTAACGATCATAGTAAACTTGTTGAGCAATAAAAATTATTAGAACTCTTAATCATGTGTTATATAACATTAATTGACCAAGTTATAACTAGATTGAATAACTATGTTTATGAATTCGTTCACTATAGTCTTGTCTTTGTGTTTAGCGGTATGTTCCAATATATTTTGTTAATAATGTAAGTTTTATGCTAAACTTCTAAGTGCTAACGTTATGTCACAATTAAAACATTGGGTCAAAGCTTATTAAAACATTGTAACAAGCATCGTTTTTTCAACTTCATAAGAGTTAATTGTACTCGCTTAATCTTCTAACTCAACATAAGACTAATCCGTAACTCTATATGTATCTAACTTAACATAAGACTAATCCGTAACTCTAAGTGTAACGATCATAGTAAACTTGTTGAGCAATAAAAATTATTAGAACTCTTAATCATGTGTTATATAACATTAATTGACCAAGTTATAACTAGATTGAATAACTTTGTTTATGAATTCGTTCACTATAGTCTTGTCTTTGTGTTTAGCGGTAAGTTCCAATATATTTTGTTAATAATGTAAGTTTTATGCTAAACTTCTAAGTGCTAACGTTATGTCACAAGTAAAACATTGGGTCAAAGCTTATTAAAACATTGTAACAAGCATCGTTTTTTCAACTTCATAAGAGTTAATTGTACTCGCTTAATCTTCTAACTCAACATAAGACTAATCCGTAACTCTAAGTGTATCTAACTTAACATAAGACTAATCCGTAACTCTAAGTGTAACGATCATAGTAAACTTGTTGAGCAAGAAAAGCTTATTAGAACTCTTAATCATGTGTTATATAACATTAATTGACAAAGTTATAACTAGATTGAATAACTTTGTTTATGAATTCGTTCACTATAGTCTTATCTTTGTGTTTAGCGGTAAGTTCCATTATATTTTGTTAATAATGTAAGTTTTATGCTAAACTTCTAAGTGCTAACGTTATGTCAAAAGTAAAACATTGGGTCAAAGCTTATTAAAACATTGTAACAAGCATCGTTTTTTCAACTTCATAAGAGGTAATTGTACTCGCTTAATCTTCTAACTCAACATAAGACTAATTCGTAACTCTAAGTGTATCTAACTTAACATAAGACTAATTCATAACTCTAAGTGTAACGATCATAGTAAACTTGTTGAGCAAGAAAAGCTTATTAGAACTCTTAATCATGGGTTATATAACATTAATTGACAAAGTTATAACTAGAGTGAATAACTTTGTTTATGAATTCTTTAACTATAGTCTTGTCTTTGTGTTTAGCGGTAAGTTCCAATATATTTTGTTAATAATGTAAGTTTTATGCTAAACTTCTAAGTGCTAACGTTATGTCACAAGTAAAACATTGGGTCAAAGCTTATTAAAACATTGTAACAAGCATCGTTTTTTCAACTTCATAAGAGTTAATTGTACTCGCTTAATCTTCTAACTCAACATAAGACTAATCCGTAACTCTAAGTGTATCTAACTTAACATAAGACTAATTCATAACTCTAAGTGTATCTAACTTAACATAAGACTAATTCGTAACTCTAAGTGTAACGATCATAGTAAACTTGTTGAGCAAGAAAAGCTTATTAGAACTCTTAATCATGGGTTATATAACATTAATTGACAAAGTTATAACTAGAGTGAATAACTTTGTTTATGAATTCTTTAACTATAGTCTTGTCTTTGTGTTTAGCGGTAAGTTCCAATATATTTTGTTAATAATGTAAGTTTTATGCTAAACTTCTAAGTGCTAACGTTATGTCACAAGTAAAACATTGGGTTAAAGCTTATTAAAACATTGTAACAAGCATCATTTTTTCAACTTCATAAGAGTTAATTGTACTCGCTTAATCTTCTAACTCAACATAAGACTAATCCGTAACTCTAATTGTATCTAACTTAACATAAGACTAATCCGTAACTCTAAGTGTAACGATCATAGTAAACTTGTTGAGCAATAAAAATTATTAGAACTCTTAATCATGTGTTATATAACATTAATTGACCAAGTTATAACTAGATTGAATAACTTTGTTTATGAATTCGTTCACTATAGTCTTGTCTTTGTGTTTAGCGGTAAGTTCCAATATATTTTGTTAATAATGTAAGTTTTATGCTAAACTTCTAAGTGCTAACATTATGTCACAAGTAAAACATTGGGTCAAAGCTTATTAAAACATTGTAACAAGCATCGTTTTTTCAACTTCTTAAGAGTTAATTGTACTCGATTAATCTTCTAACTCAACATAAGACTAATCCGTAACTCTAAGTGTATCTAACTTAACATAAGACTAATTCGTAACTCTAAGTGTAACGATCATAGTAAACTTGTTGAGCAAGAAAAGCTTATTAGAACTTTTAATCATGGGTTATATAACATTAATTGACAAAGTTATAACTAGATTGAATAACTTTGTTTATGAATTCTTTAACTATAGTCTTGTCTTTGTGTTTAGCGGTAAGTTCCAATATATTTTGTTAATAATGTAAGTTTTATGCTAAACTTCTAAGTGCTAACGTTATGTCACAAGTAAAACATTGGGTCAAAGCTTATTAAAACATTGTAACAAGCATCGTTTTTTCAACTTCAAAAGAGTTAATTGTACTCGCTTAATCTTCTAACTCAACATAAGACTAATCCGTAACTCTAAGGGTATCTAACTTAACATAAGACTAATCCGTAACTCTAAGTGTAACGATCATAGTAAACTTGTTGACCAATAAAAGCTTATTAGAACTCTTAATCATGTGTTATATAACATTAATTGACCAAGTTATAACTAGATTGAATAACTTTGTTTATGAATTCGTTCACTATAGTCTTGTCTTTGTGTTTAGCGGTAAGTTCCAATATATTTTGTTAATAATGTAAGTTTTATGCTAAACTTCTAAGTGCTAACGTTATGTCACAAGTAAAACATTGGGTCAAAGCTTATTAAAACATTGTAACAAGCATCGTTTTTTCAACTTCATAAGAGTTAATTGTACTCGCTTAATCTTCTAACTCAACATAAGAGTAATCCGTAACTCTAATTGTATCTACCTTAACATAAGACTAATCCGTAACTTTAAGTGTAACGATCATAGTAAACTTGTTGAGCAATAAAAATTATTAGAACTCTTAATCATGTGTTATATAACATTAATTGACCAAGTTATAACTAGATTGAATAACTATGTTTATGAATTCGTTCACTATAGTCTTGTCTTTGTGTTTAGCGGTATGTTCCAATATATTTTGTTAATAATGTAAGTTTTATGCTAAACTTCTAAGTGCTAACGTTATGTCACAATTAAAACATTGGGTCAAAGCTTATTAAAACATTGTAACAAGCATCGTTTTTTCAACTTCATAAGAGTTAATTGTACTCGCTTAATCTTCTAACTCAACATAAGACTAATCCGTAACTCTATATGTATCTAACTTAACATAAGACTAATCCGTAACTCTAAGTGTAACGATCATAGTAAACTTGTTGAGCAATAAAAATTATTAGAACTCTTAATCATGTGTTATATAACATTAATTGACCAAGTTATAACTAGATTGAATAACTTTGTTTATGAATTCGTTCACTATAGTCTTGTCTTTGTGTTTAGCGGTAAGTTCCAATATATTTTGTTAATAATGTAAGTTTTATGCTAAACTTCTAAGTGCTAACGTTATGTCACAAGTAAAACATTGGGTCAAAGCTTATTAAAACATTGTAACAAGCATCGTTTTTTCAACTTCATAAGAGTTAATTGTACTCGCTTAATCTTCTAACTCAACATAAGACTAATCCGTAACTCTAAGTGTATCTAACTTAACATAAGACTAATCCGTAACTCTAAGTGTAACGATCATAGTAAACTTGTTGAGCAAGAAAAGCTTATTAGAACTCTTAATCATGTGTTATATAACATTAATTGACAAAGTTATAACTAGATTGAATAACTTTGTTTATGAATTCGTTCACTATAGTCTTATCTTTGTGTTTAGCGGTAAGTTCCATTATATTTTGTTAATAATGTAAGTTTTATGCTAAACTTCTAAGTGCTAACGTTATGTCAAAAGTAAAACATTGGGTCAAAGCTTATTAAAACATTGTAACAAGCATCGTTTTTTCAACTTCATAAGAGGTAATTGTACTCGCTTAATCTTCTAACTCAACATAAGACTAATTCGTAACTCTAAGTGTATCTAACTTAACATAAGACTAATTCATAACTCTAAGTGTAACGATCATAGTAAACTTGTTGAGCAAGAAAAGCTTATTAGAACTCTTAATCATGGGTTATATAACATTAATTGACAAAGTTATAACTAGAGTGAATAACTTTGTTTATGAATTCTTTAACTATAGTCTTGTCTTTGTGTTTAGCGGTAAGTTCCAATATATTTTGTTAATAATGTAAGTTTTATGCTAAACTTCTAAGTGCTAACGTTATGTCACAAGTAAAACATTGGGTCAAAGCTTATTAAAACATTGTAACAAGCATCGTTTTTTCAACTTCATAAGAGTTAATTGTACTCGCTTAATCTTCTAACTCAACATAAGACTAATCCGTAACTCTAAGTGTATCTAACTTAACATAAGACTAATCCGTAACTCTAAGTGTAACGATCATAGTAAACTTGTTGAGCAAGAAAAGCTTATTAGAACTCTTAATCATGTGTTATATAACATTAATTGACAAAGTTATAACTAGATTGAATAACTTTGTTTATGAATTCGTTCACTATAGTCTTGTCTTTGTGTTTAGCGGTAAGTTCCATTATATTTTGTTAATAATGTAAGTTTTATGCTAAACTTCTAAGTGCTAACGTTATGTCAAAAGTAAAACATTGGGTCAAAGCTTATTAAAACATTGTAACAAGCATCGTTTTTTCAACTTCATAAGAGTTAATTGTACTCGCTTAATCTTCTAACTCAACATAAGACTAATCCGTAACTCTAAGTGTATCTAACTTAACATAAGACTAATTCATAACTCTAAGTGTAACGATCATAGTAAACTTGTTGAGCAAGAAAAGCTTATTAGAACTCTTAATCATGGGTTATATAACATTAATTGACAAAGTTATAACTAGAGCGAATAACTTTGTTTACGAATTCTTTAACTATAGTCTTGTCTTTGTGTTTAGCGGTAAGTTCCAATATATTTTGTTAATAATGTAAGTTTTATGCTAAACTTCTAAGTGCTAACGTTATGTCACAAGTAAAACATTGGGTCAAAGCTTATTAAAACATTGTAACAAGCATCGTTTTTTCAACTTCATAAGAGTTAATTGTACTCGCTTAATCTTCTAACTCAACATAAGACTAATCCGTAACTCTAATTGTATCTAACTTAACATAAGACTAATCCGTAACTTTAAGTGTAACGATCATAGTAAACTTGTTGAGCAATAAAAATTATTAGAACTCTTAATCATGTGTTATATAACATTAATTGACCAAGTTATAACTAGATTGAATATCTTTGTTTATGAATTCGTTCACTATAGTCTTGTCTTTGTGTTTAGCGGTAAGTTCCAATATATTTTGTTAATAATGTAAGTTTTATGCTAAACTTCTAAGTGCTAACATTATGTCACAAGTAAAACATTGGGTCAAAGCTTATTAAAACATTGTAACAAGCATCGTTTTTTCAACTTCTTAAGAGTTAATTGTACTCGATTAATCTTCTAACTCAACATAAGACTAATCCGTAACTCTAAGTGTATCTAACTTAACATAAGACTAATTCGTAACTCTAAGTGTAACGATCATAGTAAACTTGTTGAGCAAGAAAAGCTTATTAGAACTCTTAATCATGGGTTATATAACATTAATTGACAAAGTTATAACTAGATTGAATAACTTTGTTTATGAATTCTTTAACTATAGTCTTGTCTTTGTGTTTAGCGGTAAGTTCCAATATATTTTGTTAATAATGTAAGTTTTATGCTAAACTTCTAAGTGCTAACGTTATGTCACAAGTAAAACATTGGGTCAAAGCTTATTAAAACATTGTAACAAGCATCGTTTTTTCAACTTCATAAGAGTTAATTGTACTCGCTTAATCTTCTAACTCAACATAAGACTAATCCGTAACTCTAAGTGTATCTAACTTAACATAAGACTAATCCGTAACTCTAAGTGTAACGATCATAGTAAACTTGTTGAGCAATAAAAATTATTAGAACTCTTAATCATGTGTTATATAACATTAATTGACCAAGTTATAACTAGATTGAATAACTTTGTTTATGAATTCGTTCACTATAGTCTTGTCTTTGTGTTTAGCGGTAAGTTCCAATATATTTTGTTAATAATGTAAGTTTTATGCTAAACTTCTAAGTGCTAACGTTATGTCAAAAGTAAAACATTGGGTCAAAGCTTATTAAAACATTGTAACAAGCATCGTTTTTTCAACTTCATAAGAGTTAATTGTACTCGCTTAAACTTCTAACTCAACATAAGACTAATCCGTAACTCTAAGTGTATCTAACTTAACATAAGACTAATTCGTAACTCAAAGTGTAACGATCATAGTAAACTTGTTGAGCAATAAAAGCTTATTAGAACTCTTAATCATGTGTTATATAACATTAATTGACCAAGTTATAACTAGATTGAATAACTTTGTTTATGAATTCGTTCACTATAGTCTTGTCTTTGTGTTTAGCGGTAAGTTCCAATATATTTTGTTAATAATGTAAGTTTTATGCTAAACTTCTAAGTGCTAACGTTATGTCACAAGTAAAACATTGGGTCAAAGCTTATTAAAACATTGTAACAAGCATCGTTTTTTCAACTTCATAAGAGTTAATTGTACTCGCTTAATCTTCTAACTCAACATAAGACTAATCCGTAACTCTAAGTGTATCTAACTTAACATAAGACTAATCCGTAACTCTAAGTGTAACGATCATAGTAAACTTGTTGAGCAATAAAAATTATTAGAACTCTTAATCATGTGTTATATAACATTAATTGACCAAGTTATAACTAGATTGAATAACTTTGTTTATGAATTCGTTCACTATAGTCTTGTCTTTGTGTTTAGCGGTAAGTTCCAATATATTTTGTTAATAATGTAAGTTTTATGCTAAACTTCTAAGTGCTAACGTTATGTCACAAGTAAAACATTGGGTCAAAGCTTATTAAAACATTGTAACAAGCATCGTTTTTTCAACTTCATAAGAGTTAATCGTACTCGCTTAATCTTCTAACTCAACATAAGACTAATCCGTAACTCTAAGTGTATCTAACTTAACATAAGACTAATTCATAACTCTAAGTGTAACGATCATAGTAAACTTGTTGAGCAAGAAAAGCTTATTAGAACTCTTAATCATGGGTTATATAACATTAATTGACAAAGTTATAACTAGAGTGAATAACTTTGTTTATGAATTCTTTAACTATAGTCTTGTCTTTGTGTTTAGCGGTAAGTTCCAATATATTTTGTTAATAATGTAAGTTTTATGCTAAACTTCTAAGTGCTAACGTTATGTCACAAGTAAAACATTGGGTCAAAGCTTATTAAAACATTGTAACAAGCATCGTTTTTTCAACTTCATAAGAGTTAATTGTACTCGCTTAATCTTCTAACTCAACATAAGACTAATCCGTAACTCTAAGTGTATCTAACTTAACATAAGACTAATCCGTAACTCTAAGTGTAACGATCATAGTAAACTTGTTGAGCAATAAAAGCTTATTAGAACTCTTAATCATGTGTTATATAACATTAATTGACCAAGTTATAACTAGATTGAATAACTCTGTTTATGAATTCATTTACTATAGTCTTGTCTTTGTGTTTAGCGGTAAGTTCTAATATATTTTATTAATAATAAAAGTTTTATACTAAACTTTTAAGTGCTAAGGTTATGTCACAAGTAAAACATTGGGTCAAAGCTTATTAAAACATTGTAACAAGCATCGTTTTTTCAACTTCTTAAGAGTTAATTGTACTCGGTTAATCTTCTAACTCAACATAAGACTAATCCGTAACTCTAAGTGTATCTAACTTAACATAAGACTAATCCGTAACTCTAAGTGTAACTATCATAGTAAACTTGTTGAGCAATAAAAGTTTATTAGAACTCTTAATCATGTGTTATATAACATTAATTGACCAAGTTATAACTAGATTGAATAACTTTGTTTATGAATTCGTTCACTATAGTCTTGTCTTTGTGTTTAGCGGTAAGTTCCAATATATTTTGTTAATAATGTAAGTTTTATGCTAAACTTCTAAGTGCTAATGTTATGTCACAAGTAAAACATTGGGTCAAAGCTTATTAAAACATTGTAACAAGCATCGTTTTTTCAACTTCATAAGAGTTAATTGTACTCGCTTAATCTTCTAACTCAACATAAGACTAATCCGTAACTCTAAGTGTATCTAACTTAACATAAGACTAATCCGTAACTCTAAGTGTAACGATCATAGTAAACTTGTTGAGCAATAAAAGCTTATTAGAACTCTTAATCATGTGTTATATAACATTAATTGACCAAGTTATAACTAGATTGAATAACTCTGTTTATGAATTCATTTACTATAGTCTTGTCTTTGTGTTTAGCGGTAAGTTCTAATATATTTTATTAATAATAAAAGTTTTATACTAAACTTCTAAGTGCTAAGGTTATGTCACAAGTAAAACATTGGGTCAAAGCTTATTAAAACATTGTAACAAGCATCGTTTTTTCAACTTCTTAAGAGTTAATTGTACTCGGTTAATCTTCTAACTCAACATAAGACTAATCCGTAACTCTAAGTGTATCTAACTTAACATAAGAGTAATCCGTAACTCTAAGTGTAACTATCATAGTAAACTTGTTGAGCAATAAAAGTTTATTAGAACTCTTAATCATGTGTTATATAACATTAATTGACCAAGTTATAACTAGATTGAATAACTTTGTTTATGAATTCGTTCACTATAGTCTTGTCTTTGTGTTTAGCGGTAAGTTCCATTATATTTTGTTAATAATGTAAGTTTTATGCTAAACTTCTAAGTGCTAACGTTATGTCAAAAGTAAAACATTGGGTCAAAGCTTATTAAAACATTGTAACAAGCATCGTTTTTTCAACTTCATAAGAGTTAATTGTACTCGCTTAAACTTCTAACTCAACATAAGACTAATCCGTAACTCTAAGTGTATCTAACTTAACATAAGACTAATTCGTAACTCAAAGTGTAACGATCATAGTAAACTTGTTGAGCAAGAAAAGCTTATTACAACTCTTAATCATGGGTTATATAACATTAATTGACAAAGTTATAACTAGATTGAATAACTTTGTTTATGAATTCTTTAACTATAGTCTTGTCTTTGTGTTTAGCGGTAAGTTCCAATATATTTTGTTAATAATGTAAGTTTTATGCTAAACTTCTAAGTGCTAACGTTATGTCACAAGTAAAACATTGGGTCAAAGCTTATTAAAACATTGTAACAAGCATCGTTTTTTCAACTTCATAAGAGTTAATTGTACTCGCTTAATCTTCTAACTCAACATAAGACTAATCCGTAACTCTAAGTGTATCTAACTTAACATAAGACTAATCCGTAACTCTAAGTGTAACGATCATAGTAAACTTGTTGAGCAATAAAAATTATTAGAACTCTTAATCATGTGTTATATAACATTAATTGACCAAGTTATAACTAGATTGAATAACTTTGTTTATGAATTCGTTCACTATAGTCTTGTCTTTGTGTTTAGCGGTAAGTTCCAATATATTTTGTTAATAATGTAAGTTTTATGCTAAACTTCTAAGTGCTAACGTTATGTCAAAAGTAAAACATTGGGTCAAAGCTTATTAAAACATTGTAACAAGCATCGTTTTTTCAACTTCATAAGAGTTAATTGTACTCGCTTAAACTTCTAACTCAACATAAGACTAATCCGTAACTCTAAGTGTATCTAACTTAACATAAGACTAATTCGTAACTCAAAGTGTAACGATCATAGTAAACTTGTTGAGCAAGAAAAGCTTATTAGAACTCTTAATCATGGGTTATATAACATTAATTGACAAAGTTATAACTAGATTGAATAACTTTGTTTATGAATTCGTTCACTATAGTCTTGTCTTTGTGTTTAGCGGTAAGTTCTAATATATTTTATTAATAATAAAAGTTTTATACTAAACTTCTAAGTGCTAAGGTTATGTCACAAGTAAAACATTGGGTCAAAGCTTATTAAAACATTGTAACAAGCATCGTTTTTTCAACTTCTTAAGAGTTAATTGTACTCGGTTAATCTTCTAACTCAACATAAGACTAATCCGTAACTCTAAGTGTATCTAACTTAACATAAGAGTAATCCGTAACTCTAAGTGTAACTATCATAGTAAACTTGTTGAGCAATAAAAGTTTATTAGAACTCTTAATCATGTGTTATATAACATTAATTGACCAAGTTATAACTAGATTGAATAACTTTGTTTATGAATTCGTTCACTATAGTCTTGTCTTTGTGTTTAGCGGTAAGTTCCATTATATTTTGTTAATAATGTAAGTTTTATGCTAAACTTCTAAGTGCTAACGTTATGTCAAAAGTAAAACATTGGGTCAAAGCTTATTAAAACATTGTAACAAGCATCGTTTTTTCAACTTCATAAGAGTTAATTGTACTCGCTTAAACTTCTAACTCAACATAAGACTAATCCGTAACTCTAAGTGTATCTAACTTAACATAAGACTAATTCGTAACTCAAAGTGTAACGATCATAGTAAACTTGTTGAGCAAGAAAAGCTTATTACAACTCTTAATCATGGGTTATATAACATTAATTGACAAAGTTATAACTAGATTGAATAACTTTGTTTATGAATTCTTTAACTATAGTCTTGTCTTTGTGTTTAGCGGTAAGTTCCAATATATTTTGTTAATAATGTAAGTTTTATGCTAAACTTCTAAGTGCTAACGTTATGTCACAAGTAAAACATTGGGTCAAAGCTTATTAAAACATTGTAACAAGCATCGTTTTTTCAACTTCATAAGAGTTAATTGTACTCGCTTAATCTTCTAACTCAACATAAGACTAATCCGTAACTCTAAGTGTATCTAACTTAACATAAGACTAATCCGTAACTCTAAGTGTAACGATCATAGTAAACTTGTTGAGCAATAAAAATTATTAGAACTCTTAATCATGTGTTATATAACATTAATTGACCAAGTTATAACTAGATTGAATAACTTTGTTTATGAATTCGTTCACTATAGTCTTGTCTTTGTGTTTAGCGGTAAGTTCCAATATATTTTGTTAATAATGTAAGTTTTATGCTAAACTTCTAAGTGCTAACGTTATGTCAAAAGTAAAACATTGGGTCAAAGCTTATTAAAACATTGTAACAAGCATCGTTTTTTCAACTTCATAAGAGTTAATTGTACTCGCTTAAACTTCTAACTCAACATAAGACTAATCCGTAACTCTAAGTGTATCTAACTTAACATAAGACTAATTCGTAACTCAAAGTGTAACGATCATAGTAAACTTGTTGAGCAAGAAAAGCTTATTAGAACTCTTAATCATGGGTTATATAACATTAATTGACAAAGTTATAACTAGATTGAATAACTTTGTTTATGAATTCGTTCACTATAGTCTTGTCTTTGTGTTTAGCGGTAAGTTCTAATATATTTTATTAATAATAAAAGTTTTATACTAAACTTCTAAGTGCTAAGGTTATGTCACAAGTAAAACATTGGGTCAAAGCTTATTAAAACATTGTAACAAGCATCGTTTTTTCAACTTCTTAAGAGTTAATTGTACTCGGTTAATCTTCTAACTCAACATAAGACTAATCCGTAACTCTAAGTGTATCTAACTTAACATAAGAGTAATCCGTAACTCTAAGTGTAACTATCATAGTAAACTTGTTGAGCAATAAAAGTTTATTAGAACTCTTAATCATGTGTTATATAACATTAATTGACCAAGTTATAACTAGATTGAATAACTTTGTTTATGAATTCGTTCACTATAGTCTTGTCTTTGTGTTTAGCGGTAAGTTCCATTATATTTTGTTAATAATGTAAGTTTTATGCTAAACTTCTAAGTGCTAACGTTATGTCAAAAGTAAAACATTGGGTCAAAGCTTATTAAAACATTGTAACAAGCATCGTTTTTTCAACTTCATAAGAGTTAATTGTACTCGCTTAAACTTCTAACTCAACATAAGACTAATCCGTAACTCTAAGTGTATCTAACTTAACATAAGACTAATTCGTAACTCAAAGTGTAACGATCATAGTAAACTTGTTGAGCAAGAAAAGCTTATTACAACTCTTAATCATGGGTTATATAACATTAATTGACAAAGTTATAACTAGATTGAATAACTTTGTTTATGAATTCTTTAACTATAGTCTTGTCTTTGTGTTTAGCGGTAAGTTCCAATATATTTTGTTAATAATGTAAGTTTTATGCTAAACTTCTAAGTGCTAACGTTATGTCACAAGTAAAACATTGGGTCAAAGCTTATTAAAACATTGTAACAAGCATCGTTTTTTCAACTTCATAAGAGTTAATTGTACTCGCTTAATCTTCTAACTCAACATAAGACTAATCCGTAACTCTAAGTGTATCTAACTTAACATAAGACTAATCCGTAACTCTAAGTGTAACGATCATAGTAAACTTGTTGAGCAATAAAAATTATTAGAACTCTTAATCATGTGTTATATAACATTAATTGACCAAGTTATAACTAGATTGAATAACTTTGTTTATGAATTCGTTCACTATAGTCTTGTCTTTGTGTTTAGCGGTAAGTTCCAATATATTTTGTTAATAATGTAAGTTTTATGCTAAACTTCTAAGTGCTAACGTTATGTCAAAAGTAAAACATTGGGTCAAAGCTTATTAAAACATTGTAACAAGCATCGTTTTTTCAACTTCATAAGAGTTAATTGTACTCGCTTAAACTTCTAACTCAACATAAGACTAATCCGTAACTCTAAGTGTATCTAACTTAACATAAGACTAATTCGTAACTCAAAGTGTAACGATCATAGTAAACTTGTTGAGCAAGAAAAGCTTATTAGAACTCTTAATCATGGGTTATATAACATTAATTGACAAAGTTATAACTAGATTGAATAACTTTGTTTATGAATTCTTTAACTATAGTCTTGTCTTTGTGTTTAGCGGTAAGTTCCAATATATTTTGTTAATAATGTAAGTTTTATGCTAAACTTCTAAGTGCTAATGTTATGTCACAAGTAAAACATTGGGTCAAAGCTTATTAAAACATTGTAACAAGCATCGTTTTTTCAACTTCATAAGAGTTAATTGTACTCGCTTAATCTTCTAACTCAACATAAGACTAATCCGTAACTCTAAGTGTATCTAACTTAACATAAGACTAATCCGTAACTCTAAGTGTAACGATCATAGTAAACTTGTTGAGCAATAAAAGCTTATTAGAACTCTTAATCATGTGTTATATAACATTAATTGACCAAGTTATAACTAGATTGAATAACTTTGTTTATGAATTCATTTACTATAGTCTTGTCTTTGTGTTTAGCGGTAAGTTCTAATATATTTTATTAATAATAAAAGTTTTATACTAAACTTCTAAGTGCTAAGGTTATGTCACAAGTAAAACATTGGGTCAAAGCTTATTAAAACATTGTAACAAGCATCGTTTTTTCAACTTCTTAAGAGTTAATTGTACTCGGTTAATCTTCTAACTCAACATAAGACTAATCCGTAACTCTAAGTGTATCTAACTTAACATAAGAGTAATCCGTAACTCTAAGTGTAACTATCATAGTAAACTTGTTGAGCAATAAAAGTTTATTAGAACTCTTAATCATGTGTTATATAACATTAATTGACCAAGTTATAACTAGATTGAATAACTTTGTTTATGAATTCGTTCACTATAGTCTTGTCTTTGTGTTTAGCGGTAAGTTCCATTATATTTTGTTAATAATGTAAGTTTTATGCTAAACTTCTAAGTGCTAACGTTATGTCAAAAGTAAAACATTGGGTCAAAGCTTATTAAAACATTGTAACAAGCATCGTTTTTTCAACTTCATAAGAGTTAATTGTACTCGCTTAAACTTCTAACTCAACATAAGACTAATCCGTAACTCTAAGTGTATCTAACTTAACATAAGACTAATTCGTAACTCAAAGTGTAACGATCATAGTAAACTTGTTGAGCAATAAAAGCTTATTAGAACTCTTAATCATGTGTTATATAACATTAATTGACCAAGTTATAACTAGATTGAATAACTTTGTTTATGAATTCGTTCACTATAGTCTTGTCTTTGTGTTTAGCGGTAAGTTCCAATATATTTTGTTAATAATGTAAGTTTTATGCTAAACTTCTAAGTGCTAACGTTATGTCACAAGTAAAACATTGGGTCAAAGCTTATTAAAACATTGTAACAAGCATCGTTTTTTCAACTTCATAAGAGTTAATTGTACTCGCTTAATCTTCTAACTCAACATAAGACTAATCCGTAACTCTAAGTGTATCTAACTTAACATAAGACTAATCCGTAACTCTAAGTGTAACGATCATAGTAAACTTGTTGAGCAATAAAAATTATTAGAACTCTTAATCATGTGTTATATAACATTAATTGACCAAGTTATAACTAGATTGAATAACTTTGTTTATGAATTCGTTCACTATAGTCTTGTCTTTGTGTTTAGCGGTAAGTTCCAATATATTTTGTTAATAATGTAAGTTTTATGCTAAACTTCTAAGTGCTAACGTTATGTCACAAGTAAAACATTGGGTCAAAGCTTATTAAAACATTGTAACAAGCATCGTTTTTTCAACTTCATAAGAGTTAATCGTACTCGCTTAATCTTCTAACTCAACATAAGACTAATCTGTAACTCTAAGTGTATCTAACTTAACATAAGACTAATCCGTAACTCTAAGTGTAACGATCATAGTAAACATGTTGAGCAAGAAAAGCTTATTAGAACTCTTAATCATGTGTTATATAACATTAATTGACAAAGTTATAACTAGATTGAATAACTTTGTTTATGAATTCGTTCACTATAGTCTTGTCTTTGTGTTTAGCGGTAAGTTCCAATATATTTTGTTAATAATGTAAGTTTTATGCTAAACTTCTAAGTGCTAACGTTATGTCACAAGTAAAACATTGGGTCAAAGCTTATTAAAACATTGTAACAAGCATCGTTTTTTCAACTTCATAAGAGTTAATTGTACTCGCTTAATCTTCTAACTCAACATAAGACTAATCCGTAACTCTAAGTGTATCTAACTTAACATAAGACTAATTCGTAACTCTAAGTGTAACGATCATAGTAAACTTGTTGAGCAATAAAAGCTTATTAGAACTCTTAATCATGTGTTATATAACATTAATTGACCAAGTTATAACTAGATTGAATAACTTTGTTTATGAATTCGTTCACTATAGTCTTGTCTTTGTGTTTAGCGGTAAGTTCCAATATATTTTGTTAATAATGTAAGTTTTATGCTAAACTTCTAAGTGCTAACGTTATGTCACAAGTAAAACATTGGGTCAAAGCTTATTAAAACATTGTAACAAGCATCATTTTTTCAACTTCATAAGAGTTAATTGTACTCGCTTAATCTTCTAACTCAACATAAGACTAATCCGTAACTCTAAGTGTATCTAACTTAACATAAGACTAATCCGTAACTCTAAGTGTAACGATCATAGTAAACTTGTTGAGCAATAAAAGCTTATTAGAACTCTTAATCATGTGTTATATAACATTAATTGACCAAGTTATAACTAGATTGAATAACTCTGTTTATGAATTCATTTACTATAGTCTTGTCTTTGTGTTTAGCGGTAAGTTCTAATATATTTTATTAATAATAAAAGTTTTATACTAAACTTTTAAGTGCTAAGGTTATGTCACAAGTAAAACATTGGGTCAAAGCTTATTAAAACATTGTAACAAGCATCGTTTTTTCAACTTCTTAAGAGTTAATTGTACTCGGTTAATCTTCTAACTCAACATAAGACTAATCCGTAACTCTAAGTGTATCTAACTTAACATAAGACTAATCCGTAACTCTAAGTGTAACTATCATAGTAAACTTGTTGAGCAATAAAAGTTTATTAGAACTCTTAATCATGTGTTATATAACATTAATTGACCAAGTTATAACTAGATTGAATAACTTTGTTTATGAATTCGTTCACTATAGTCTTGTCTTTGTGTTTAGCGGTAAGTTCCATTATATTTTGTTAATAATGTAAGTTTTATGCTAAACTTCTAAGTGCTAACGTTATGTCAAAAGTAAAACATTGGGTCAAAGCTTATTAAAACATTGTAACAAGCATCGTTTTTTCAACTTCATAAGAGTTAATTGTACTCGCTTAAACTTCTAACTCAACATAAGACTAATCCGTAACTCTAAGTGTATCTAACTTAACATAAGACTAATTCGTAACTCAAAGTGTAACGATCATAGTAAACTTGTTGAGCAAGAAAAGCTTATTAGAACTCTTAATCATGGGTTATATAACATTAATTGACAAAGTTATAACTAGATTGAATAACTTTGTTTATGAATTCTTTAACTATAGTCTTGTCTTTGTGTTTAGCGGTAAGTTCCAATATATTTTGTTAATAATGTAAGTTTTATGCTAAACTTCTAAGTGCTAACGTTATGTCACAAGTAAAACATTGGGTCAAAGCTTATTAAAACATTGTAACAAGCATCGTTTTTTCAACTTCATAAGAGTTAATTGTACTCGCTTAATCTTCTAACTCAACATAAGACTAATCCGTAACTCTAAGTGTATCTAACTTAACATAAGACTAATCCGTAACTCTAAGTGTAACTATCATAGTAAACTTGTTGAGCAATAAAAATTATTAGAACTCTTAATCATGTGTTATATAACATTAATTGACCAAGTTATAACTAGATTGAATAACTTTGTTTATGAATTCGTTCACTATAGTCTTGTCTTTGTGTTTAGCGGTAAGTTCCAATATATTTTGTTAATAATGTAAGTTTTATGCTAAACTTCTAAGTGCTAACGTTATGTCAAAAGTAAAACATTGGGTCAAAGCTTATTAAAACATTGTAACAAGCATCGTTTTTTCAACTTCATAAGAGTTAATTGTACTCGCTTAAACTTCTAACTCAACATAAGACTAATCCGTAACTCTAAGTGTATCTAACTTAACATAAGACTAATTCGTAACTCTAAGTGTAACGATCATAGTAAACTTGTTGAGCAATAAAAGCTTATTAGAACTCTTAATCATGTGTTATATAACATTAATTGACCAAGTTATAACTAGATTGAATAACTTTGTTTATGAATTCGTTCACTATAGTCTTGTCTTTGTGTTTAGCGGTAAGTTCCATTATATTTTGTTAATAATGTAAGTTTTATGCTAAACTTCTAAGTGCTAACGTTATGTCAAAAGTAAAACATTGGGTCAAAGCTTATTAAAACATTGTAACAAGCATCGTTTTTTCAACTTCATAAGAGTTAATTGTACTCGCTTAAACTTCTAACTCAACATAAGACTAATCCGTAACTCTAAGTGTATCTAACTTAACATAAGACTAATTCGTAACTCAAAGTGTAACGATCATAGTAAACTTGTTGAGCAATAAAAGCTTATTAGAACTCTTAATCATGTGTTATATAACATTAATTGACCAAGTTATAACTAGATTGAATAACTTTGTTTATGAATTCGTTCACTATAGTCTTGTCTTTGTGTTTAGCGGTAAGTTCCATTATATTTTGTTAATAATGTAAGTTTTATGCTAAACTTCTAAGTGCTAACGTTATGTCAAAAGTAAAACATTGGGTCAAAGCTTATTAAAACATTGTAACAAGCATCGTTTTTTCAACTTCATAAGAGTTAATTGTACTCGCTTAAACTTCTAACTCAACATAAGACTAATCCGTAACTCTAAGTGTATCTAACTTAACATAAGACTAATTCGTAACTCAAAGTGTAACGATCATAGTAAACTTGTTGAGCAATAAAAGCTTATTAGAACTCTTAATCATGTGTTATATAACATTAATTGACCAAGTTATAACTAGATTGAATAATTTTGTTTATGAATTCGTTCACTATAGTCTTGTCTTTGTGTTTAGCGGTAAGTTCCATTATATTTTGTTAATAATGTAAGTTTTATGCTAAACTTCTAAGTGCTAACGTTATGTCAAAAGTAAAACATTGGGTCAAAGCTTATTAAAACATTGTAACAAGCATCGTTTTTTCAACTTCATAAGAGTTAATTGTACTCGCTTAAACTTCTAACTCAACATAAGACTAATCCGTAACTCTAAGTGTATCTAACTTAACATAAGACTAATTCGTAACTCAAAGTGTAACGATCATAGTAAACTTGTTGAGCAATAAAAGCTTATTAGAACTCTTAATCATGTGTTATATAACATTAATTGACCAAGTTATAACTAGATTGAATAACTTTGTTTATGAATTCGTTCACTATAGTCTTGTCTTTGTGTTTAGCGGTAAGTTCCATTATATTTTGTTAATAATGTAAGTTTTATGCTAAACTTCTAAGTGCTAACGTTATGTCAAAAGTAAAACATTGGGTCAAAGCTTATTAAAACATTGTAACAAGCATCGTTTTTTCAACTTCATAAGAGTTAATTGTACTCGCTTAAACTTCTAACTCAACATAAGACTAATCCGTAACTCTAAGTGTATCTAACTTAACATAAGACTAATTCGTAACTCAAAGTGTAACGATCATAGTAAACTTGTTGAGCAAGAAAAGCTTATTAGAACTCTTAATCATGGGTTATATAACATTAATTGACAAAGTTATAACTAGATTGAATAACTTTGTTTATGAATTCTTTAACTATAGTCTTGTCTTTGTGTTTAGCGGTAAGTTCCAATATATTTTGTTAATAATGTAAGTTTTATGCTAAACTTCTAAGTGCTAACGTTATGTCACAAGTAAAACATTGGGTCAAAGCTTATTAAAACATTGTAACAAGCATCGTTTTTTCAACTTCATAAGAGTTAATTGTACTCGCTTAATCTTCTAACTCAACATAAGACTAATCCGTAACTCTAAGTGTATCTAACTTAACATAAGACTAATCCGTAACTCTAAGTGTAACGATCATAGTAAACTTGTTGAGCAATAAAAATTATTAGAACTCTTAATCATGTGTTATATAACATTAATTGACCAAGTTATAACTAGATTGAATAACTTTGTTTATGAATTCGTTCACTATAGTCTTGTCTTTGTGTTTAGCGGTAAGTTCCAATATATTTTGTTAATAATGTAAGTTTTATGCTAAACTTCTAAGTGCTAACGTTATGTCACAAGTAAAACATTGGGTCAAAGTTTATTAAAACATTGTAACAAGCATCGTTTTTTCAACTTCATAAGAGTTAATTGTACTCGTTTAATCTTCTAACTCAACATAAGACTAATCCGTAACTCTAAGTGTATCTAACTTAACATAAGACTAATCCGTAACTCTAAGTGTAACGATCATAGTAAACTTGTTGAGCAATAAAAGCTTATTAGAACTCTTAATCATGTGTTATATAACATTAATTGACCAAGTTATAACTAGATTGAATAACTCTGTTTATGAATTCATTTACTATAGTCTTGTCTTTGTGTTTAGCGGTAAGTTCCAATATATTTTGTTAATAATGTAAGTTTTATGCTAAACTTCTAAGTGCTAACGTTATGTCACAAGTAAAACATTGGGTCAAAGCTTATTAAAACATTGTAACAAGCATCGTTTTTTCAACTTCATAAGAGTTAATTGTACTCGCTTAATCTTCTAACTCAACATAAGACTAATCCGTAACTCTAAGTGTATCTAACTTAACATAAGACTAATCCGTAACTCTAAGTGTAACGATCATAGTAAACTTGTTGAGCAATAAAAGCTTATTAGAACTCTTAATCATGTGTTATATAACATTAATTGACCAAGTTATAACTAGATTGAATAACTTTGTTTATGAATTCGTTCACTATAGTCTTGTCTTTGTGTTTAGCGGTAAGTTCCAATATATTTTGTTAATAATGTAAGTTTTATGCTAAACTTCTAAGTGCTAACGTTATGTCACAAGTAAAACATTGGGTCAAAGCTTATTAAAACATTGTAACAAGCATCATTTTTTCAACTTCATAAGAGTTAATTGTACTCGCTTAATCTTCTAACTCAACATAAGACTAATCCGTAACTCTAAGTGTATCTAACTTAACATAAGACTAATCCGTAACTCTAAGTGTAACGATCATAGTAAACTTGTTGAGCAATAAAAGCTTATTAGAACTCTTAATCATGTGTTATATAACATTAATTGACCAAGTTATAACTAGATTGAATAACTCTGTTTATGAATTCATTTACTATAGTCTTGTCTTTGTGTTTAGCGGTAAGTTCTAATATATTTTATTAATAATAAAAGTTTTATACTAAACTTTTAAGTGCTAAGGTTATGTCACAAGTAAAACATTGGGTCAAAGCTTATTAAAACATTGTAACAAGCATCGTTTTTTCAACTTCATAAGAGTTAATTGTACTCGCTTAATCTTCTAACTCAACATAAGACTAATCCGTAACTCTAAGTGTATCTAACTTAACATAAGACTAATCCGTAACTCTAAGTGTAACGATCATAGTAAACTTGTTGAGCAATAAAAATTATTAGAACTCTTAATCATGTGTTATATAACATTAATTGACCAAGTTATAACTAGATTGAATAACTTTGTTTATGAATTCGTTCACTATAGTCTTGTCTTTGTGTTTAGCGGTAAGTTCCAATATATTTTGTTAATAATGTAAGTTTTATGCTAAACTTCTAAGTGCTAACGTTATGTCACAAGTAAAACATTGGGTCAAAGCTTATTAAAACATTGTAACAAGCATCGTTTTTTCAACTTCATAAGAGTTAATTGTACTCGCTTAATCTTCTAACTCAACATAAGACTAATCCGTAACTCTAAGTGTATCTAACTTAACATAAGACTAATCCGTAACTCTAAGTGTAACGATCATAGTAAACTTGTTGAGCAATAAAAGCTTATTAGAACTCTTAATCATGTGTTATATAACATTAATTGACCAAGTTATAACTAGATTGAATAACTCTGTTTATGAATTCATTTACTATAGTCTTGTCTTTGTGTTTAGCGGTAAGTTCTAATATATTTTATTAATAATAAAAGTTTTATACTAAACTTCTAAGTGCTAAGGTTATGTCACAAGTAAAACATTGGGTCAAAGCTTATTAAAACATTGTAACAAGCATCGTTTTTTCAACTTCTTAAGAGTTAATTGTACTCGGTTAATCTTCTAACTCAACATAAGACTAATCCGTAACTCTAAGTGTATCTAACTTAACATAAGACTAATCCGTAACTCTAAGTCTAACTATCATAGTAAACTTGTTGAGCAATAAAAGTTTATTAGAACTCTTAATCATGTGTTATATAACATTAATTGACCAAGTTATAACTAGATTGAATAACTTTGTTTATGAATTCGTTCACTATAGTCTTGTCTTTGTGTTTAGCGGTAAGTTTCATTATATTTTGTTAATAATGTAAGTTTTATGCTAAACTTCTAAGTGCTAACGTTATGTCAAAAGTAAAACATTGGGTCAAAGCTTATTAAAACATTGTAACAAGCATCGTTTTTTCAACTTCATAAGAGTTAATTGTACTCGCTTAAACTTCTAACTCAACATAAGACTAATCCGTAACTCTAAGTGTATCTAACTTAACATAAGACTAATTCGTAACTCAAAGTGTAACGATCATAGTAAACTTGTTGAGCAAGAAAAGCTTATTAGAACTCTTAATCATGGGTTATATAACATTAATTGACAAAGTTATAACTAGATTGAATAACTTTGTTTATGAATTCTTTAACTATAGTCTTGTCTTTGTGTTTAGCGGTAAGTTCCAATATATTTTGTTAATAATGTAAGTTTTATGCTAAACTTCTAAGTGCTAACGTTATGTCACAAGTAAAACATTGGGTCAAAGCTTATTAAAACATTGTAACAAGCATCGTTTTTTCAACTTCATAAGAGTTAATTGTACTCGCTTAATCTTCTAACTCAACATAAGACTAATCCGTAACTCTAAGTGTATCTAACTTAACATAAGACTAATCCGTAACTCTAAGTGTAACTATCATAGTAAACTTGTTGAGCAATAAAAGTTTATTAGAACTCTTAATCATGTGTTATATAACATTAATTGACCAAGTTATAACTAGATTGAATAACTTTGTTTATGAATTCGTTCACTATAGTCTTGTCTTTGTGTTTAGCGGTAAGTTCCATTATATTTTGTTAATAATGTAAGTTTTATGCTAAACTTCTAAGTGCTAACGTTATGTCAAAAGTAAAACATTGGGTCAAAGCTTATTAAAACATTGTAACAAGCATCGTTTTTTCAACTTCATAAGAGTTAATTGTACTCGCTTAAACTTCTAACTCAACATAAGACTAATCCGTAACTCTAAGTGTATCTAACTTAACATAAGACTAATTCGTAACTCAAAGTGTAACGATCATAGTAAACTTGTTGAGCAATAAAAGTTTATTAGAACTCTTAATCATGTGTTATATAACATTAATTGACCAAGTTATAACTAGATTGAATAACTTTGTTTATGAATTCGTTCACTATAGTCTTGTCTTTGTGTTTAGCGGTAAGTTCCATTATATTTTGTTAATAATGTAAGTTTTATGCTAAACTTCTAAGTGCTAACGTTATGTCAAAAGTAAAACATTGGGTCAAAGCTTATTAAAACATTGTAACAAGCATCGTTTTTTCAACTTCATAAGAGTTAATTGTACTCGCTTAAACTTCTAACTCAACATAAGACTAATCCGTAACTCTAAGTGTATCTAACTTAACATAAGACTAATTCGTAACTCAAAGTGTAACGATCATAGTAAACTTGTTGAGCAAGAAAAGCTTATTAGAACTCTTAATCATGGGTTATATAACATTAATTGACAAAGTTATAACTAGATTGAATAACTTTGTTTATGAATTCTTTAACTATAGTCTTGTCTTTGTGTTTAGCGGTAAGTTCCAATATATTTTGTTAATAATGTAAGTTTTATGCTAAACTTCTAAGTGCTAACGTTATGTCACAAGTAAAACATTGGGTCAAAGCTTATTAAAACATTGTAACAAGCATCGTTTTTTCAACTTCATAAGAGTTAATTGTACTCGCTTAATCTTCTAACTCAACATAAGACTAATCCGTAACTCTAAGTGTATCTAACTTAACATAAGACTAATCCGTAACTCTAAGTGTAACGATCATAGTAAACTTGTTGAGCAATAAAAATTATTAGAACTCTTAATCATGGGTTATATAACATTAATTGACCAAGTTATAACTAGATTGAATAACTTTGTTTATGAATTCGTTCACTATAGTCTTGTCTTTGTGTTTAGCGGTAAGTTCCAATATATTTTGTTAATAATGTAAGTTTTATGCTAAACTTCTAAGTGCTAACGTTATGTCACAAGTAAAACATTGGGTCAAAGCTTATTAAAACATTGTAACAAGCATCGTTTTTTCAACTTCATAAGAGTTAATTGTACTCGCTTAATCTTCTAACTCAACATAAGACTAATCCGTAACTCTAAGTGTATCTAACTTAACATAAGACTAATCCGTAACTCTAAGTGTAACGATCATAGTAAACTTGTTGAGCAATAAAAATTATTAGAACTCTTAATCATGTGTTATATAACATTAATTGACCAAGTTATAACTAGATTGAATAACTTTGTTTATGAATTCGTTCACTATAGTCTTGTCTTTGTGTTTAGCGGTAAGTTCCAATATATTTTGTTAATAATGTAAGTTTTATGCTAAACTTCTAAGTGCTAACGTTATGTCACAAGTAAAACATTGGGTCAAAGCTTATTAAAACATTGTAACAAGCATCGTTTTTTCAACTTCATAAGAGTTAATTGTACTCGCTTAATCTTCTAACTCAACATAAGACTAATCCGTAACTCTAAGTGTATCTAACTTAACATAAGACTAATCCGTAACTCTAAGTGTAACTATCATAGTAAACTTGTTGAGCAATAAAAGTTTATTAGAACTCTTAATCATGTGTTATATAACATTAATTGACCAAGTTATAACTAGATTGAATAACTTTATTTATGAATTCGTTCACTATAGTCTTGTCTTTGTGTTTAGCGGTAAGTTCCATTATATTTTGTTAATAATGTAAGTTTTATGCTAAACTTCTAAGTGCTAACGTTATGTCAAAAGTAAAACATTGGGTCAAAGCTTATTAAAACATTGTAACAAGCATCGTTTTTTCAACTTCATAAGAGTTAATTGTACTCGCTTAAACTTCTAACTCAACATAAGACTAATCCGTAACTCTAAGTGTATCTAACTTAACATAAGACTAATTCGTAACTCAAAGTGTAACGATCATAGTAAACTTGTTGAGCAATAAAAGTTTATTAGAACTCTTAATCATGTGTTATATAACATTAATTGACCAAGTTATAACTAGATTGAATAACTTTGTTTATGAATTCGTTCACTATAGTCTTGTCTTTGTGTTTAGCGGTAAGTTCCATTATATTTTGTTAATAATGTAAGTTTTATGCTAAACTTCTAAGTGCTAACGTTATGTCAAAAGTAAAACATTGGGTCAAAGCTTATTAAAACAATGTAACAAGCATCGTTTTTTCAACTTCATAAGAGTTAATTGTACTCGCTTAAACTTCTAACTCAACATAAGACTAATCCGTAACTCTAAGTGTATCTAACTTAACATAAGACTAATTCGTAACTCAAAGTGTAACGATCATAGTAAACTTGTTGAGCAAGAAAAGCTTATTAGAACTCTTAATCATGGGTTATATAACATTAATTGACAAAGTTATAACTAGATTGAATAACTTTGTTTATGAATTCTTTAACTATAGTCTTGTCTTTGTGTTTAGCGGTAAGTTCCAATATATTTTGTTAATAATGTAAGTTTTATGCTAAACTTCTAAGTGCTAACGTTATGTCACAAGTAAAACATTGGGTCAAAGCTTATTAAAACATTGTAACAAGCATCGTTTTTTCAACTTCATAAGAGTTAATTGTACTCGCTTAATCTTCTAACTCAACATAAGACTAATCCGTAACTCTAAGTGTATCTAACTTAACATAAGACTAATCCGTAACTCTAAGTGTAACGATCATAGTAAACTTGTTGAGCAATAAAAATTATTAGAACTCTTAATCATGGGTTATATAACATTAATTGACCAAGTTATAACTAGATTGAATAACTTTGTTTATGAATTCGTTCACTATAGTCTTGTCTTTGTGTTTAGCGGTAAGTTCCAATATATTTTGTTAATAATGTAAGTTTTATGCTAAACTTCTAAGTGCTAACGTTATGTCACAAGTAAAACATTGGGTCAAAGCTTATTAAAACATTGTAACAAGCATCGTTTTTTCAACTTCATAAGAGTTAATTGTACTCGCTTAATCTTCTAACTCAACATAAGACTAATCCGTAACTCTAAGTGTATCTAACTTAACATAAGACTAATCCGTAACTCTAAGTGTAACTATCATAGTAAACTTGTTGAGCAATAAAAGTTTATTAGAACTCTTAATCATGTGTTATATAACATTAATTGACCAAGTTATAACTAGATTGAATAACTTTGTTTATGAATTCGTTCACTATAGTCTTGTCTTTGTGTTTAGCGGTAAGTTCCATTATATTTTGTTAATAATGTAAGTTTTATGCTAAACTTCTAAGTGCTAACGTTATGTCAAAAGTAAAACATTGGGTCAAAGCTTATTAAAACATTGTAACAAGCATCGTTTTTTCAACTTCATAAGAGTTAATTGTACTCGCTTAAACTTCTAACTCAACATAAGACTAATCCGTAACTCTAAGTGTATCTAACTTAACATAAGACTAATCCGTAACTATCATAGTAAACTTGTTGAGCAATAAAAGTTTATTAGAACTCTTAATCATGTGTTATATAACATTAATTGACCAAGTTATAACTAGATTGAATAACTTTGTTTATGAATTCGTTCACTATAGTCTTGTCTTTGTGTTTAGCGGTAAGTTCCATTATATTTTGTTAATAATGTAAGTTTTATGCTAAACTTCTAAGTGCTAACGTTATGTCAAAAGTAAAACATTGGGTCAAAGCTTATTAAAACATTGTAACAAGCATCGTTTTTTCAACTTCATAAGAGTTAATTGTACTCGCTTAAACTTCTAACTCAACATAAGACTAATCCGTAACTCTAAGTGTATCTAACTTAACATAAGACTAATTCGTAACTCAAAGTGTAACGATCATAGTAAACTTGTTGAGCAATAAAAGTTTATTAGAACTCTTAATCATGTGTTATATAACATTAATTGACCAAGTTATAACTAGATTGAATAACTTTGTTTATGAATTCGTTCACTATAGTCTTGTCTTTGTGTTTAGCGGTAAGTTCCATTATATTTTGTTAATAATGTAAGTTTTATGCTAAACTTCTAAGTGCTAACGTTATGTCAAAAGTAAAACATTGGGTCAAAGCTTATTAAAACATTGTAACAAGCATCGTTTTTTCAACTTCATAAGAGTTAATTGTACTCGCTTAAACTTCTAACTCAACATAAGACTAATCCGTAACTCTAAGTGTATCTAACTTAACATAAGACTAATCCGTAACTCTAAGTGTAACGATCATAGTAAACTTGTTGAGCAATAAAAGTTTATTAGAACTCTTAATCATGGGTTATATAACATTAATTGACCAAGTTATAACTAGATTGAATAACTTTGTTTATGAATTCGTTCACTATAGTCTTGTCTTTGTGTTTAGCGGTAAGTTCCATTATATTTTGTTAATAATGTAAGTTTTATGCTAAACTTCTAAGTGCTAACTGTTAGGATGTATACTATAAGCCTAGATTTTTGTATGAACATCGTTTATGGAATGAGAATCACATTGGTCATATGTTTGCATTTTATATTTGTTATATATGTTTATGCAATGTCCAATTAATTTATATTATAGATAACTTGGTGTGTGGTGCCACACAGAAGATCATGTTATCAGTTTCTTATAAATTATAAATAGTAGCTCACAACCAAGATGGATTTGGACAAATCATCGGAATGGTTGTAGTGTAGTTTGGTATTAGTCTGTCTTGACTATAAAACTACACTAGTACACTTTGTGTGTATTGAGCAGGACCATTTGAGGTTGTTCGTTTTATACTGACTATATAATAGAACAAGACCTCTGTTATTATGGATGTACATCTTCTTAATCCCTATATAATAACGGGCACGTATGCTCAATGTTTATTTCTTTAATTTGCCAATGGGTGAGATTTATTCATAAATCAATAAACTCGGTGAGTTGGGAGATAGCATTGTTTATATGGTGTTCTGTTGATTATAGAAGGAATCCGTGTCCTAATTATTTAGGATGATAATGTCCCCTTGAGGAGCTCATAAGGATTATCATGTAAACCCTGCAGGTGGATTTAATCCGACATGATAATAAGGATGAGTGGTACTACTCTTGGAATTAGATGTAAATTATTTAAGTTGTCAGTAACTTATTTAATTTACGGACATTCGATATCTTAAACACGGGGAAATAAATGTACACATAATAAGGAGCCCATATTAAATATGGGATTGGGATGGTAGTTCAATAATAATTCTCTAGTGGACTGAATTATTATTGATGGGCTTCAGTTATGTGTTCGGGCCGAACGCAGGATACTAAAGCCCATCAGGAGGCCCAACCCAATTCCTCCTCTAGGTCCCTGGTGTAGCCTATATATAGCTCTTTTCATCAGCGCCTCTCAAAAAAAAAACAGAACACAGATCACAGAAAACACGTGATAAGTGAGAGAGAGCGGAACTGATTTTTCTCGAAGGATCGTTGGCCACGCAACGTTCGAGAAGGGCTCAGAGGAATACATCAGAAGATCAAGAGGTCTACAAGGGTATGATTTCTTTCCGCTGCAATTTATCTTTGGATCCCGATTCCGATAGCATAGGGCCGGCGATCCGTCGGTTCCAACACTAACGTTATGTCAAAAGTAAAACATTGGGTCAAAGCTTATTAAAACATTGTAACAAGCATCGTTTTTTCAACTTCATAAGAGTTAATTGTACTCGCTTAAACTTCTAACTCAACATAAGACTAATCCGTAACTCTAAGTGTATCTAACTTAACATAAGACTAATTCGTAACTCAAAGTGTAACGATCATAGTAAACTTGTTGAGCAAGAAAAGCTTATTAGAACTCTTAATCATGGGTTATATAACATTAATTGACAAAGTTATAACTAGATTGAATAACTTTGTTTATGAATTCTTTAACTATAGTCTTGTCTTTGTGTTTAGCGGTAAGTTCCAATATATTTTGTTAATAATGTAAGTTTTATGCTAAACTTCTAAGTGCTAACGTTATGTCACAAGTAAAACATTGGGTCAAAGCTTATTAAAACATTGTAACAAGGATCGTTTTTTCAACTTCATAAGAGTTAATTGTACTCGCTTAATCTTCTAACTCAACATAAGACTAATCCGTAACTCTAATTGTATCTAACTTAACATAAGACTAATCCGTAACTCTAAGTGTAACGATCATAGTAAACTTGTTGAGCAATAAAAGCTTATTAGAACTCTTAATCATGTGTTATATAACATTAATTGACCAAGTTATAACTAGATTGAATAACTTTGTTTATGAATTCGTTCACTATAGTCTTGTCTTTGTGTTTAGCGGTAAGTTCCATTATATTTTGTTAATAATGTAAGTTTTATGCTAAACTTCTAAGTGCTAACGTTAGGTCAAAAGTAAAACATTGGGTCAAAGCTTATTAAAACATTGTAACAAGCATCGTTTTTTCAACTTCATAAGAGTTAATTGTACTCGCTTAATCTTCTAACTCAACATAAGACTAATCCGTAACTCTAAGTGTATCTAACTTAACATAAGACTAATCCGTAACTCTAAGTGTAACGATCATAGTAAACTTGTTGAGCAATAAAAGTTTATTAGAACTCTTAATCATGTGTTATATAACATTAATTGACCAAGTTATAACTAGATTGAATAACTTTGTTTATGAATTCGTTCACTATAGTCTTGTCTTTGTGTTTAGCGGTAAGTTCCATTATATTTTGTTAATAATGTAAGTTTTATGTTACACTTCTAAGTGCTAACGTTATGTCAAAAGTAAAACATTGGGTCAAAGCTTATTAAAACATTGTAACAAGCATCGTTTTTTCAACTTCATAAGAGTTAATTGTACTCGCTTAAACTTCTAACTCAACATAAGACTAATCCGTAACTCTAAGTGTATCTAACTTAACATAAGACTAATTCGTAACTCAAAGTGTAACGATCATAGTAAACTTGTTGAGCAAGAAAAGCTTATTAGAACTCTTAATCATGGGTTATATAACATTAATTGACAAAGTTATAACTAGATTGAATAACTTTGTTTATGAATTCTTTAACTATAGTCTTGTCTTTGTGTTTAGCGGTAAGTTCCAATATATTTTGTTAATAATGTAAGTTTTATGCTAAACTTCAAAGTGCTAACGTTATGTCACAAGTAAAACATTGGGTCAAAGCTTATTAAAACATTGTAACAAGCATCGTTTTTTCAACTTCATAAGAGTTAATTGTACTCGCTTAATCTTCTAACTCAACATAAGACTAATCCGTAACTCTAAGTGTATCTAACTTAACATAAGACTAATCCGTAACTCTAAGTGTATCTAACTTAACATAAGACTAATCCGTAACTCTAAGTGTAACTATCATAGTAAACTTGTTGAGCAATAAAAGTTTATTAGAACTCTTAATCATGTGTTATATAACATTAATTGACCAAGTTATAACTAGATTGAATAACTTTGTTTATGAATTCGTTCACTATAGTCTTGTCTTTGTGTTTAGCGGTAAGTTCCATTATATTTTGTTAATAATGTAAGTTTTATGCTAAACTTCTAAGTGCTAACGTTATGTCAAAAGTAAAACATTGGGTCAAAGCTTATTAAAACATTGTAACAAGCATCGTTTTTTCAACTTCATAAGAGTTAATTGTACTCGCTTAAACTTCTAACTCAACATAAGACTAATCCGTAACTCTAAGTGTATCTAACTTAACATAAGACTAATCCGTAACTCTAAGTGTAACGATCATAGTAAACTTGTTGAGCAATAAAAGTTTATTAGAACTCTTAATCATGGGTTATATAACATTAATTGACCAAGTTATAACTAGATTGAATAACTTTGTTTATGAATTCGTTCACTATAGTCTTGTCTTTGTGTTTAGCGGTAAGTTCCATTATATTTTGTTAATAATGTAAGTTTTATGCTAAACTTCTAAGTGCTAACGTTATGTCAAAAGTAAAACATTGGGTCAAAGCTTATTAAAACATTGTAACAAGCATCGTTTTTTCAACTTCATAAGAGTTAATTGTACTCGCTTAAACTTCTAACTCAACATAAGACTAATCCGTAACTCTAAGTGTATCTAACTTAACATAAGACTAATTCGTAACTCAAAGTGTAACGATCATAGTAAACTTGTTGAGCAAGAAAAGCTTATTAGAACTCTTAATCATGGGTTATATAACATTAATTGACAAAGTTATAACTAGATTGAATAACTTTGTTTATGAATTCTTTAACTATAGTCTTGTCTTTGTGTTTAGCGGTAAGTTCCAATATATTTTGTTAATAATGTAAGTTTTATGCTAAACTTCTAAGTGCTAACGTTATGTCACAAGTAAAACATTGGGTCAAAGCTTATTAAAACATTGTAACAAGGATCGTTTTTTCAACTTCATAAGAGTTAATTGTACTCGCTTAATCTTCTAACTCAACATAAGACTAATCCGTAACTCTAATTGTATCTAACTTAACATAAGACTAATCCGTAACTCTAAGTGTAACGATCATAGTAAACTTGTTGAGCAATAAAAGCTTATTAGAACTCTTAATCATGTGTTATATAACATTAATTGACCAAGTTATAACTAGATTGAATAACTTTGTTTATGAATTCGTTCACTATAGTCTTGTCTTTGTGTTTAGCGGTAAGTTCCATTATATTTTGTTAATAATGTAAGTTTTATGCTAAACTTCTAAGTGCTAACGTTAGGTCAAAAGTAAAACATTGGGTCAAAGCTTATTAAAACATTGTAACAAGCATCGTTTTTTCAACTTCATAAGAGTTAATTGTACTCGCTTAATCTTCTAACTCAACATAAGACTAATCCGTAACTCTAAGTGTATCTAACTTAACATAAGACTAATCCGTAACTCTAAGTGTAACGATCATAGTAAACTTGTTGAGCAATAAAAGTTTATTAGAACTCTTAATCATGTGTTATATAACATTAATTGACCAAGTTATAACTAGATTGAATAACTTTGTTTATGAATTCGTTCACTATAGTCTTGTCTTTGTGTTTAGCGGTAAGTTCCAATATATTTTGTTAATAATGTAAGTTTTATGCTAAACTTCTAAGTGCTAACGTTATGTCACAAGTAAAACATTGGGTCAAAGCTTATTAAAACATTGTAACAAGCATCGTTTTTTCAACTTCATAAGAGTTAATTGTACTCGCTTAATCATCTAACTCAACATAAGACTAATCTGTAACTCTAAGTGTATCTAACTTAACATAAGACTAATCCGTAACTCTAAGTGTAACGATCATAGTAAACTTGTTGAGCAATAAAAGCTTATTAGAACTCTTAATCATGTGTTATATAACATTAATTGACCAAGTTATAACTAGATTGAATAACTCTGTTTATGAATTCATTTACTATAGTCTTGTCTTTGTGTTTAGCGGTAAGTTCTAATATATTTTATTAATAATAAAAGTTTTATACTAAACTTCTAAGTGCTAAGGTTATGTCACAAGTAAAACATTGGGTCAAAGCTTATTAAAACATTGTAACAAGCATCGTTTTTTCAACTTCTTAAGAGTTAATTGTACTCGGTTAATCTTCTAACTCAACATAAGACTAATCCGTAACTCTAAGTGTATCTAACTTAACATAAGACTAATCCGTAACTCTAAGTGTAACTATCATAGTAAACTTGTTGAGCAATAAAAGTTTATTAGAACTCTTAATCATGTGTTATATAACATTAATTGACCAAGTTATAACTAGATTGAATAACTTTGTTTATGAATTCGTTCACTATAGTCTTGTCTTTGTGTTTAGCGGTAAGTTCCATTATATTTTGTTAATAATGTAAGTTTTATGCTAAACTTCTAAGTGCTAACGTTATGTCAAAAGTAAAACATTGGGTCAAAGCTTATTAAAACATTGTAACAAGCATCGTTTTTTCAACTTCATAAGAGTTAATTGTACTCGCTTAAACTTCTAACTCAACATAAGACTAATCCGTAACTCTAAGTGTATCTAACTTAACATAAGACTAATTCGTAACTCAAAGTGTAACGATCATAGTAAACTTGTTGAGCAATAAAAGTTTATTAGAACTCTTAATCATGTGTTATATAACATTAATTGACCAAGTTATAACTAGATTGAATAACTTTGTTTATGAATTCGTTCACTATAGTCTTGTCTTTGTGTTTAGCGGTAAGTTCCATTATATTTTGTTAATAATGTAAGTTTTATGCTAAACTTCTAAGTGCTAACATTATGTCAAAAGTAAAACATTGGGTCAAAGCTTATTAAAACATTGTAACAAGCATCGTTTTTTCAACTTCATAAGAGTTAATTGTACTCGCTTAAACTTCTAACTCAACATAAGACTAATCCGTAACTCTAAGTGTATCTAACTTAACATAAGACTAATTCGTAACTCAAAGTGTAACGATCATAGTAAACTTGTTGAGCAAGAAAAGCTTATTAGAACTCTTAATCATGGGTTATATAACATTAATTGACAAAGTTATAACTAGATTGAATAACTTTGTTTATGAATTCTTTAACTATAGTCTTGTCTTTGTGTTTAGCGGTAAGTTCCAATATATTTTGTTAATAATGTAAGTTTTATGCTAAACTTCTAAGTGCTAACGTTATGTCACAAGTAAAACATTGGGTCAAAGCTTATTAAAACATTGTAACAAGGATCGTTTTTTCAACTTCATAAGAGTTAATTGTACTCGCTTAATCTTCTAACTCAACATAAGACTAATCCGTAACTCTAATTGTATCTAACTTAACATAAGACTAATCCGTAACTCTAAGTGTAACGATCATAGTAAACTTGTTGAGCAATAAAAGCTTATTAGAACTCTTAATCATGTGTTATATAACATTAATTGACCAAGTTATAACTAGATTGAATAACTTTGTTTATGAATTCGTTCACTATAGTCTTGTCTTTGTGTTTAGCGGTAAGTTCCATTATATTTTGTTAATAATGTAAGTTTTATGCTAAACTTCTAAGTGCTAACGTTAGGTCAAAAGTAAAACATTGGGTCAAAGCTTATTAAAACATTGTAACAAGCATCGTTTTTTCAACTTCATAAGAGTTAATTGTACTCGCTTAATCTTCTAACTCAACATAAGACTAATCCGTAACTCTAAGTGTATCTAACTTAACATAAGACTAATCCGTAACTCTAAGTGTAACGATCATAGTAAACTTGTTGAGCAATAAAAGTTTATTAGAACTCTTAATCATGTGTTATATAACATTAATTGACCAAGTTATAACTAGATTGAATAACTTTGTTTATGAATTCGTTCACTATAGTCTTGTCTTTGTGTTTAGCGGTAAGTTCCATTATATTTTGTTAATAATGTAAGTTTTATGCTAAACTTCTAAGTGCTAACGTTATGTCAAAAGTAAAACATTGGGTCAAAGCTTATTAAAACATTGTAACAAGCATCGTTTTTTCAACTTCATAAGAGTTAATTGTACTCGCTTAAACTTCTAACTCAACATAAGACTAATCCGTAACTCTAAGTGTATCTAACATAAGACTAATTCGTAACTCAAAGTGTAACGATCATAGTAAACTTGTTGAGCAAGAAAAGCTTATTAAAACTCTTAATCATGGGTTATATAACATTAATTGACAAAGTTATAACTAGATTGAATAACTTTGTTTATGAATTCTTTAACTATAGTCTTGTCTTTGTGTTTAGCGGTAAGTTCCAATATATTTTGTTAATAATGTAAGTTTTATGCTAAACTTCTAAGTGCTAACGTTATGTCACAAGTAAAACATTGGGTCAAAGCTTATTAAAACATTGTAACAAGCATCGTTTTTTCAACTTCATAAGAGTTAATTGTACTCGCTTAATCTTCTAACTCAACATAAGACTAATCCGTAACTCTAAGTGTATCTAACTTAACATAAGACTAATCCGTAACTCTAAGTGTAACGATCATAGTAAACTTGTTGAGCAATAAAAATTATTAGAACTCTTAATCATGTGTTATATAACATTAATTGACCAAGTTATAACTAGATTGAATAACTTTGTTTATGAATTCGTTCACTATAGTCTTGTCTTTGTGTTTAGCGGTAAGTTCCAATATATTTTGTTAATAATGTAAGTTTTATGCTAAACTTCTAAGTGCTAACGTTATGTCACAAGTAAAACATTGGGTCAAAGCTTATTAAAACATTGTAACAAGCATCGTTTTTTCAACTTCATAAGAGTTAATTGTACTCGCTTAATCTTCTAACTCAACATAAGACTAATCCGTAACTCTAAGTGTATCTAACTTAACATAAGACTAATCCGTAACTCTAAGTGTAACGATCATAGTAAACTTGTTGAGCAATAAAAGCTTATTAGAACTCTTAATCATGTGTTATATAACATTAATTGACCAAGTTATAACTAGATTGAATAACTCTGTTTATGAATTCATTTACTATAGTCTTGTCTTTGTGTTTAGCGGTAAGTTCTAATATATTTTATTAATAATAAAAGTTTTATACTAAACTTCTAAGTGCTAAGGTTATGTCACAAGTAAAACATTGGGTCAAAGCTTATTAAAACATTGTAACAAGCATCGTTTTTTCAACTTCTTAAGAGTTAATTGTACTCGGTTAATCTTCTAACTCAACATAAGACTAATCCGTAACTCTAAGTGTATCTAACTTAACATAAGACTAATCCGTAACTCTAAGTATAACTATCATAGTAAACTTGTTGAGCAATAAAAGCTTATTAGAACTCTTAATCATGTGTTATATAACATTAATTGACCAAGTTATAACTAGATTGAATAACTTTGTTTATGAATTCGTTCACTATAGTCTTGTCTTTGTGTTTAGCGGTAAGTTCCATTATATTTTGTTAATAATGTAAGTTTTATGCTAAACTTCTAAGTGCTAACGTTATGTCAAAAGTAAAACATTGGGTCAAAGCTTATTAAAACATTGTAACAAGCATCGTTTTTTCAACTTCATAAGAGTTAATTGTACTCGCTTAAACTTCTAACTCAACATAAGACTAATCCGTAACTCTAAGTGTATCTAACTTAACATAAGACTAATTCGTAACTCAAAGTGTAACGATCATAGTAAACTTGTTGAGCAAGAAAAGCTTATTAGAACTCTTAATCATGGGTTATATAACATTAATTGACAAAGTTATAACTAGATTGAATAACTTTGTTTATGAATTCTTTAACTATAGTCTTGTCTTTGTGTTTAGCGGTAAGTTCCAATATATTTTGTTAATAATGTAAGTTTTATGCTAAACTTCTAAGTGCTAACGTTATGTCACAAGTAAAACATTGGGTCAAAGCTTATTAAAACATTGTAACAAGCATCGTTTTTTCAACTTCATAAGAGTTAATTGTACTCGCTTAATCTTCTAACTCAACATAAGACTAATCCGTAACTCTAAGTGTATCTAACTTAACATAAGACTAATCCGTAACTCTAAGTGTAACGATCATAGTAAACTTGTTGAGCAATAAAGCTTATTAGAACTCTTAATCATGTGTTATATAACATTAATTGACCAAGTTATAACTAGATTGAATAACTTTGTTTATGAATTCGTTCACTATAGTCTTGTCTTTGTGTTTAGCGGTAAGTTCCAATATATTTTGTTAATAATGTAAGTTTTATGCTAAACTTCTAAGTGCTAACGTTATGTCACAAGTAAAACATTGGGTCAAAGCTTATTAAAACATTGTAACAAGCATCGTTTTTTCAACTTCATAAGAGTTAATTGTACTCGCTTAATCTTCTAACTCAACATAAGACTAATCCGTAACTCTAAGTGTATCTAACTTAACATAAGACTAATCCGTAACTCTAAGTGTATCTAACTTAACATAAGACTAATCCGTAACTCTAAGTGTAACGATCATAGTAAACTTGTTGAGCAAGAAAAGCTTATTAGAACTCTTAATCATGGGTTATATAACATTAATTGACAAAGTTATAACTAGATTGAATAACTTTGTTTATGAATTCGTTAACTATAGTCTTGTCTTTGTGTTTAGCGGTAAGTTCCAATATATTTTGTTAATAATGTAAGTTTTATAATAAACTTCTGAGTGCTAACGTTATGTCACAAGTAAAACATTGGGTCAAAGCTTATTAAAACATTGTAACAAGCATCGTTTTTTCAACTTCAAAAGAGTTAATTGTACTCGCTTAATCTTCTAACTCAACATAAGACTAATCCGTAACTCTAAGGGTATCTAACTTAACATAAGACTAATCCGTAACTCTAAGTGTAACGATCATAGTAAACTTGTTGAGCAATAAAAATTATTAGAACTCTTAATCATGGGTTATATAACATTAATTGACAAAGTTATAACTAGATTGAATAACTTTGTTTATGAATTCGTTAACTATAGTCTTGTCTTTGTGTTTAGCGGTAAGTTCCAATATATTTTGTTAATAATGTAAGTTTTATGCTAAACTTCTAAGTGCTAACGTTATGTCACAAGTAAAACATTGAGTCAAAGCTTATTAAAACATTGTAACAAGCATCGTTTTTTCAACTTCATAAGAGTTAATTGTACTCGCTTAATCTTCTAACTCAACATAAGACTAATCCGTAACTCTAAGTGTATCTAACTTAACATAAGACTAATCCGTAACTCTAAGTGTAACGATCATAGTAAACTTGTTGAGCAATAAAAGCTTATTAGAACTCTTAATCATGTGTTATATAACATTAATTGACCAAGTTATAACTAGATTGAATAACTCTGTTTATGAATTCATTTACTATAGTCTTGTCTTTGTGTTTAGCGGTAAGTTCCAATATATTTTGTTAATAATGTAAGTTTTATGCTAAACTTCTAAGTGCTAACGTTATGTCACAAGTAAAACATTGGGTCAAAGCTTATTAAAACATTGTAACAAGCATCGTTTTATCAACTTCATAAGAGTTAATTGTACTCGCTTAATCTTCTAACTCAACATAAGACTAATCCGTAACTCTAAGGGTATCTAACTTAACATAAGACTAATCCGTAACTCTAAGTGTAACGATCATAGTAAACTTGTTGAGCAATAAAAGCTTATCAGAACTCTTAATCATGTGTTATATAACATTAATTGACCAAGTTATAACTAGATTGAATAACTTTGTTTATGAATTCGTTCACTATAGTCTTGTCTTTGTGTTTAGCGGTAAGTTCCAATATATTTTGTTAATAATGTAAGTTTTATGCTAAACTTCAAAGTGCTAACGTTATGTCACAAGTAAAACATTGGGTCAAAGCTTATTAAAACATTGTAACAAGCATCGTTTTTTCAACTTCTTAAGAGTTAATTGTACTCGCTTAATCTTCTAACTCAACATAAGACTAATCCGTAACTCTAAGTGTATCTAACTTAACATAAGACTAATCCGTAACTCTAAGTGTAACGATCATAGTAAACTTGTTGAGCAATAAAAGTTTATTAGAACTCTTAATCATGTGTTATATAACATTAATTGACCAAGTTATAACTAGATTGAATAACTTTGTTTATGAATTCGTTCACTATAGTCTTGTCTTTGTGTTTAGCGGTAAGTTCCATTATATTTTGTTAATAATGTAAGTTTTATGCTAAACTTCTAAGTGCTAACGTTATGTCAAAACTAAAACATTGGGTCAAAGCTTATTAAAACATTGTAACAAGCATCGTTTTTTCAACTTCATAAGAGTTAATTGTACTCGCTTAAACTTCTAACTCAACATAAGACTAATCCGTAACTCTAAGTGTATCTAACATAAGACTAATTCGTAACTCAAAGTGTAACGATCATAGTAAACTTGTTGAGCAAGAAAAGCTTATTAGAACTCTTAATCATGGGTTATATAACATTAATTGACAAAGTTATAACTAGATTGAATAACTTTGTTTATGAATTCTTTAACTATAGTCTTGTCTTTGTGTTTAGCGGTAAGTTCCAATATATTTTGTTAATAATGTAAGTTTTATGCTAAACTTCTAAGTGCTAACGTTATGTCACAAGTAAAACATTGGGTCAAAGCTTATTAAAACATTGTAACAAGCATCGTTTTTTCAACTTCATAAGAGTTAATTGTACTCGCTTAATCTTCTAACTCAACATAAGACTAATCCGTAACTCTAAGTGTATCTAACTTAACATAAGACTAATCCGTAACTCTAAGTGTAACGATCATAGTAAACTTGTTGAGCAATAAAAATTATTAGAACTCTTAATCATGTGTTATATAACATTAATTGACCAAGTTATAACTAGATTGAATAACTTTGTTTATGAATTCGTTCACTATAGTCTTGTCTTTGTGTTTAGCGGTAAGTTCCAATATATTTTGTTAATAATGTAAGTTTTATGCTAAACTTCTAAGTGCTAACGTTATGTCACAAGTAAAACATTGGGTCAAAGCTTATTAAAACATTGTAACAAGCATCGTTTTTTCAACTTCATAAGAGTTAATTGTACTCGCTTAATCTTCTAACTCAACATAAGACTAATCCGTAACTCTAAGTGTATCTAACTTAACATAAGACTAATCCGTAACTCTAAGTGTAACGATCATAGTAAACTTGTTGAGCAATAAAAGCTTATTAGAACTCTTAATCATGTGTTATATAACATTAATTGACCAAGTTATAACTAGATTGAATAACTCTGTTTATGAATTCATTTACTATAGTCTTGTCTTTGTGTTTAGCGGTAAGTTCTAATATATTTTATTAATAATAAAAGTTTTATACTAAACTTCTAAGTGCTAAGGTTATGTCACAAGTAAAACATTGGGTCAAAGCTTATTAAAACATTGTAACAAGCATCGTTTTTTCAACTTCTTAAGAGTTAATTGTACTCGGTTAATCTTCTAACTCAATATAAGACTAATCCGTAACTCTAAGTGTATCTAACTTAACATAAGACTAATCCGTAACTCTAAGTATAACTATCATAGTAAACTTGTTGAGCAATAAAAGTTTATTAGAACTCTTAATCATGTGTTATATAACATTAATTGACCAAGTTATAACTAGATTGAATAACTTTGTTTATGAATTCGTTCACTATAGTCTTGTCTTTGTGTTTAGCGGTAAGTTCCATTATATTTTGTTAATAATGTAAGTTTTATGCTAAACTTCTAAGTGCTAACGTTATGTCAAAAGTAAAACATTGGGTCAAAGCTTATTAAAACATTGTAACAAGCATCGTTTTTTCAACTTCATAAGAGTTAATTGTACTCGCTTAAACTTCTAACTCAACATAAGACTAATCCGTAACTCTAAGTGTATCTAACTTAACATAAGACTAATTCGTAACTCAAAGTGTAACGATCATAGTAAACTTGTTGAGCAAGAAAAGCTTATTAGAACTCTTAATCATGGGTTATATAACATTAATTGACAAAGTTATAACTAGATTGAATAACTTTGTTTATGAATTCTTTAACTATAGTCTTGTCTTTGTGTTTAGCGGTAAGTTCCAATATATTTTGTTAATAATGTAAGTTTTATGCTAAACTTCTAAGTGCTAACGTTATGTCACAAGTAAAACATTGGGTCAAAGCTTATTAAAACATTGTAACAAGCATCGTTTTTTCAACTTCATAAGAGTTAATTGTACTCGCTTAATCTTCTAACTCAACATAAGACTAATCCGTAACTCTAAGTGTATCTAACTTAACATAAGACTAATCCGTAACTCTAAGTGTAACGATCATAGTAAACTTGTTGAGCAACAAAGCTTATTAGAACTCTTAATCATGTGTTATATAACATTAATTGACCAAGTTATAACTAGATTGAATAACTTTGTTTATGAATTCGTTCACTATAGTCTTGTCTTTGTGTTTAGCGGTAAGTTCCAATATATTTTGTTAATAATGTAAGTTTTATGCTAAACTTCTAAGTGCTAACGTTATGTCACAAGTAAAACATTGGGTCAAAGCTTATTAAAACATTGTAACAAGCATCGTTTTTTCAACTTCATAAGAGTTAATTGTACTCGCTTAATCTTCTAACTCAACATAAGACTAATCCGTAACTCTAAGTGTATCTAACTTAACATAAGACTAATCCGTAACTCTAAGTGTATCTAACTTAACATAAGACTAATCCGTAACTCTAAGTGTAACGATCATAGTAAACTTGTTGAGCAAGAAAAGCTTATTAGAACTCTTAATCATGGGTTATATAACATTAATTGACAAAGTTATAACTAGATTGAATAACTTTGTTTATGAATTCGTTAACTATAGTCTTGTCTTTGTGTTTAGCGGTAAGTTCCAATATATTTTGTTAATAATGTAAGTTTTATAATAAACTTCTGAGTGCTAACGTTATGTCACAAGTAAAACATTGGGTCAAAGCTTATTAAAACATTGTAACAAGCATCGTTTTTTCAACTTCAAAAGAGTTAATTGTACTCGCTTAATCTTCTAACTCAACATAAGCCTAATCCGTAACTCTAAGGGTATCTAACTTAACATAAGACTAATCCGTAACTCTAAGTGTAACGATCATAGTAAACTTGTTGAGCAATAAAAGCTTATTAGAACTCTTAATCATGTGTTATATAACATTAATTGACCAAGTTATAACTAGATTGAATAACTCTGTTTATGAATTCATTTACTATAGTCTTGTCTTTGTGTTTAGCGGTAAGTTCTAATATATTTTATTAATAATAAAAGTTTTATACTAAACTTCTAAGTGCTAAGGTTATGTCACAAGTAAAACATTGGGTCAAAGCTTATTAAAACATTGTAACAAGCATCGTTTTTTCAACTTCTTAAGAGTTAATTGTACTCGCTTAATCTTCTAACTCAACATAAGACTAATCCGTAACTCTAAGTGTATCTAACTTAACATAAGACTAATCCGTAACTCTAAGTGTAACGATCATAGTAAACTTGTTGAGCAATAAAAATTATTAGAACTCTTAATCATGTGTTATATAACATTAATTGACCAAGTTATAACTAGATTGAATAACTTTGTTTATGAATTCGTTCACTATAGTCTTGTCTTTGTGTTTAGCGGTAAGTTCCAATATATTTTGTTAATAATGTAAGTTTTATGCTAAACTTCTAAGTGCTAACGTTATGTCACAAGTAAAACATTGGGTCAAAGCTTATTAAAACATTGTAACAAGCATCGTTTTTTCAACTTCATAAGAGTTAATTGTACTCGCTTAATCTTCTAACTCAACATAAGACTAATCCGTAACTCTAAGTGTATCTAACTTAACATAAGACTAATCCGTAACTCTAAGTGTAACGATCATAGTAAACTTGTTGAGCAATAAAAGCTTATTAGAACTCTTAATCATGTGTTATATAACATTAATTGACCAAGTTATAACTAGATTGAATAACTCTGTTTATGAATTCATTTACTATAGTCTTGTCTTTGTGTTTAGCGGTAAGTTCTAATATATTTTATTAATAATAAAAGTTTTATACTAAACTTCTAAGTGCTAAGGTTATGTCACAAGTAAAACATTGGGTCAAAGCTTATTAAAACATTGTAACAAGCATCGTTTTTTCAACTTCTTAAGAGTTAATTGTACTCGGTTAATCTTCTAACTCAACATAAGACTAATCCGTAACTCTAAGTGTATCTAACTTAACATAAGACTAATCCGTAACTCTAAGTATAACTATCATAGTAAACTTGTTGAGCAATAAAAGTTTATTAGAACTCTTAATCATGTGTTATATAACATTAATTGACCAAGTTATAACTAGATTGAATAACTTTGTTTATGAATTCGTTCACTATAGTCTTGTCTTTGTGTTTAGCGGTAAGTTCCATTATATTTTGTTAATAATGTAAGTTTTATGCTAAACTTCTAAGTGCTAACGTTATGTCAAAAGTAAAACATTGGGTCAAAGCTTATTAAAACATTGTAACAAGCATCGTTTTTTCAACTTCATAAGAGTTAATTGTACTCGCTTAAACTTCTAACTCAACATAAGACTAATCCGTAACTCTAAGTGTATCTAACTTAACATAAGACTAATTCGTAACTCAAAGTGTAACGATCATAGTAAACTTGTTGAGCAAGAAAAGCTTATTAGAACTCTTAATCATGGGTTATATAACATTAATTGACAAAGTTATAACTAGATTGAATAACTTTGTTTATGAATTCTTTAACTATAGTCTTGTCTTTGTGTTTAGCGGTAAGTTCCAATATATTTTGTTAATAATGTAAGTTTTATGCTAAACTTCTAAGTGCTAACGTTATGTCACAAGTAAAACATTGGGTCAAAGCTTATTAAAACATTGTAACAAGCATCGTTTTTTCAACTTCATAAGAGTTAATTGTACTCGCTTAATCTTCTAACTCAACATAAGACTAATCCGTAACTCTAAGTGTATCTAACTTAACATAAGACTAATCCGTAACTCTAAGTGTAACGATCATAGTAAACTTGTTGAGCAATAAAGCTTATTAGAACTCTTAATCATGTGTTATATAACATTAATTGACCAAGTTATAACTAGATTGAATAACTTTGTTTATGAATTCGTTCACTATAGTCTTGTCTTTGTGTTTAGCGGTAAGTTCCAATATATTTTGTTAATAATGTAAGTTTTATGCTAAACTTCTAAGTGCTAACGTTATGTCACAAGTAAAACATTGGGTCAAAGCTTATTAAAACATTGTAACAAGCATCGTTTTTTCAACTTCATAAGAGTTAATTGTACTCGCTTAATCTTCTAACTCAACATAAGACTAATCCGTAACTCTAAGTGTATCTAACTTAACATAAGACTAATCCGTAACTCTAAGTGTAACGATCATAGTAAACTTGTTGAGCAATAAAAGCTTATTAGAACTCTTAATCATGTGTTATATAACATTAATTGACCAAGTTATAACTAGATTGAATAACTCTGTTTATGAATTCATTTACTATAGTCTTGTCTTTGTGTTTAGCGGTAAGTTCTAATATATTTTATTAATAATAAAAGTTTTATACTAAACTTCTAAGTGCTAAGGTTATGTCACAAGTAAAACATTGGGTCAAAGCTTATTAAAACATTGTAACAAGCATCGTTTTTTCAACTTCTTAAGAGTTAATTGTACTCGGTTAATCTTCTAACTCAATATAAGACTAATCCGTAACTCTAAGTGTATCTAACTTAACATAAGACTAATCCGTAACTCTAAGTATAACTATCATAGTAAACTTGTTGAGCAATAAAAGTTTATTAGAACTCTTAATCATGTGTTATATAACATTAATTGACCAAGTTATAACTAGATTGAATAACTTTGTTTATGAATTCGTTCACTATAGTCTTGTCTTTGTGTTTAGCGGTAAGTTCCATTATATTTTGTTAATAATGTAAGTTTTATGCTAAACTTCTAAGTGCTAACGTTATGTCAAAAGTAAAACATTGGGTCAAAGCTTATTAAAACATTGTAACAAGCATCGTTTTTTCAACTTCATAAGAGTTAATTGTACTCGCTTAAACTTCTAACTCAACATAAGACTAATCCGTAACTCTAAGTGTATCTAACTTAACATAAGACTAATTCGTAACTCAAAGTGTAACGATCATAGTAAACTTGTTGAGCAAGAAAAGCTTATTAGAACTCTTAATCATGGGTTATATAACATTAATTGACAAAGTTATAACTAGATTGAATAACTTTGTTTATGAATTCTTTAACTATAGTCTTGTCTTTGTGTTTAGCGGTAAGTTCCAATATATTTTGTTAATAATGTAAGTTTTATGCTAAACTTCTAAGTGCTAACGTTATGTCACAAGTAAAACATTGGGTCAAAGCTTATTAAAACATTGTAACAAGCATCGTTTTTTCAACTTCATAAGAGTTAATTGTACTCGCTTAATCTTCTAACTCAACATAAGACTAATCCGTAACTCTAAGTGTATCTAACTTAACATAAGACTAATCCGTAACTCTAAGTGTAACGATCATAGTAAACTTGTTGAGCAATAAAGCTTATTAGAACTCTTAATCATGTGTTATATAACATTAATTGACCAAGTTATAACTAGATTGAATAACTTTGTTTATGAATTCGTTCACTATAGTCTTGTCTTTGTGTTTAGCGGTAAGTTCCAATATATTTTGTTAATAATGTAAGTTTTATGCTAAACTTCTAAGTGCTAACGTTATGTCACAAGTAAAACATTGGGTCAAAGCTTATTAAAACATTGTAACAAGCATCGTTTTTTCAACTTCATAAGAGTTAATTGTACTCGCTTAATCTTCTAACTCAACATAAGACTAATCCGTAACTCTAAGTGTATCTAACTTAACATAAGACTAATCCGTAACTCTAAGTGTATCTAACTTAACATAAGACTAATCCGTAACTCTAAGTGTAACGATCATAGTAAACTTGTTGAGCAAGAAAAGCTTATTAGAACTCTTAATCATGGGTTATATAACATTAATTGACAAAGTTATAACTAGATTGAATAACTTTGTTTATGAATTCGTTAACTATAGTCTTGTCTTTGTGTTTAGCGGTAAGTTCCAATATATTTTGTTAATAATGTAAGTTTTATAATAAACTTCTGAGTGCTAACGTTATGTCACAAGTAAAACATTGGGTCAAAGCTTATTAAAACATTGTAACAAGCATCGTTTTTTCAACTTCAAAAGAGTTAATTGTACTCGCTTAATCTTCTAACTCAACATAAGACTAATCCGTAACTCTAAGGGTATCTAACTTAACATAAGACTAATCCGTAACTCTAAGTGTAACGATCATAGTAAACTTGTTGAGCAATAAAAGCTTATTAGAACTCTTAATCATGTGTTATATAACATTAATTGACCAAGTTATAACTAGATTGAATAACTCTGTTTATGAATTCATTTACTATAGTCTTGTCTTTGTGTTTAGCGGTAAGTTCTAATATATTTTATTAATAATAAAAGTTTTATACTAAACTTCTAAGTGCTAAGGTTATGTCACAAGTAAAACATTGGGTCAAAGCTTATTAAAACATTGTAACAAGCATCGTTTTTTCAACTTCTTAAGAGTTAATTGTACTCGCTTAATCTTCTAACTCAACATAAGACTAATCCGTAACTCTAAGTGTATCTAACTTAACATAAGACTAATCCGTAACTCTAAGTGTAACGATCATAGTAAACTTGTTGAGCAATAAAAATTATTAGAACTCTTAATCATGTGTTATATAACATTAATTGACCAAGTTATAACTAGATTGAATAACTTTGTTTATGAATTCGTTCACTATAGTCTTGTCTTTGTGTTTAGCGGTAAGTTCCAATATATTTTGTTAATAATGTAAGTTTTATGCTAAACTTCTAAGTGCTAACGTTATGTCACAAGTAAAACATTGGGTCAAAGCTTATTAAAACATTGTAACAAGCATCGTTTTTTCAACTTCATAAGAGTTAATTGTACTCGCTTAATCTTCTAACTCAACATAAGACTAATCCGTAACTCTAAGTGTATCTAACTTAACATAAGACTAATCCGTAACTCTAAGTGTAACGATCATAGTAAACTTGTTGAGCAATAAAAGCTTATTAGAACTCTTAATCATGTGTTATATAACATTAATTGACCAAGTTATAACTAGATTGAATAACTCTGTTTATGAATTCATTTACTATAGTCTTGTCTTTGTGTTTAGCGGTAAGTTCTAATATATTTTATTAATAATAAAAGTTTTATACTAAACTTCTAAGTGCTAAGGTTATGTCACAAGTAAAACATTGGGTCAAAGCTTATTAAAACATTGTAACAAGCATCGTTTTTTCAACTTCTTAAGAGTTAATTGTACTCGGTTAATCTTCTAACTCAACATAAGACTAATCCGTAACTCTAAGTGTATCTAACTTAACATAAGACTAATCCGTAACTCTAAGTGTAACTATCATAGTAAACTTGTTGAGCAAGTAACGCTTATTAGAACTCTTAATCATGTGTTATATAACATTAATTGACAAAGTTATAACTAGATTGAATAACTTTGTTTATGAATTCGTTTACTATAGTCTTGTCTTTGTGTTTAGCGGTAAGTTCCAATATATTTTGTTAATAATGTAAGTTTTATGCTAAACTTCTAAGTGCTAACGTTATGTCACAAGTAAAACATTGGGTCAAAGCTTATTAAAACATTGTAACAAGCATCGTTTTTTCAACTTCATAAGAGTAAATTGTACTCACTTAATCTTCTAACTCAACATAAGACTAATCCGTAACTCTAAGTGTATCTAACTTAACATAAGACTAATCCGTAACTCTAAGTGTAACGATCATAGTAAACTTGTTGAGCAAGAAAAGCTTATTAGAACTCTTAATCATGTGTTATATAACATTAATTGACAAAGTTATAACTAGATTGAATAACTTTGTTTATGAATTTGTTCACTATAGTCTTGTCTTTGTGTTTAGCGGTAAGTTCCAATATATTTTGTTAATAATGTAAGTTTTATGCTAAACTTCTAAGTGCTAACGTTATGTCACAAGTAAAACATTGGGTCAAAGCTTATTAAAACATTGTAACAAGCATCGTTTTTTCAACTTCATAAGAGTTAATTGTACTCGCTTAATCTTCTAACTCAACATAAGACTAATCCGTAACTCTAAGTGTATCTAACTTAACATAAGACTAATCCGTAACTCTAAGTGTAACGATCATAGTAAACTTGTTGAGCAATAAAAGCTTATTAGAACTCTTAATCATGTGTTATATAACATTAATTGACCAAGTTATAACTAGATTGAATAACTCTGTTTATGAATTCATTTACTATAGTCTTGTCTTTGTGTTTAGCGGTAAGTTCTAATATATTTTATTAATAATAAAAGTTTTATACTAAACTTCTAAGTGCTAAGGTTATGTCACAAGTAAAACATTGGGTCAAAGCTTATTAAAACATTGTAACAAGCATCGTTTTTTCAACTTCTTAAGAGTTAATTGTACTCGGTTAATCTTCTAACTCAACATAAGACTAATCCGTAACTCTAAGTGTATCTAACTTAACATAAGACTAATCCGTAACTCTAAGTATAACTATCATAGTAAACTTGTTGAGCAATAAAAGTTTATTAGAACTCTTAATCATGTGTTATATAACATTAATTGACCAAGTTATAACTAGATTGAATAACTTTGTTTATGAATTCGTTCACTATAGTCTTGTCTTTGTGTTTAGCGGTAAGTTCCATTATATTTTGTTAATAATGTAAGTTTTATGCTAAACTTCTAAGTGCTAACGTTATGTCAAAAGTAAAACATTGGGTCAAAGCTTATTAAAACATTGTAACAAGCATCGTTTTTTCAACTTCATAAGAGTTAATTGTACTCGCTTAAACTTCTAACTCAACATAAGACTAATCCGTAACTCTAAGTGTATCTAACTTAACATAAGACTAATTCGTAACTCAAAGTGTAACGATCATAGTAAACTTGTTGAGCAAGAAAAGCTTATTAGAACTCTTAATCATGGGTTATATAACATTAATTGACAAAGTTATAACTAGATTGAATAACTTTGTTTATGAATTCTTTAACTATAGTCTTGTCTTTGTGTTTAGCGGTAAGTTCCAATATATTTTGTTAATAATGTAAGTTTTATGCTAAACTTCTAAGTGCTAACGTTATGTCACAAGTAAAACATTGGGTCAAAGCTTATTAAAACATTGTAACAAGCATCGTTTTTTCAACTTCATAAGAGTTAATTGTACTCGCTTAATCTTCTAACTCAACATAAGACTAATCCGTAACTCTAAGTGTATCTAACTTAACATAAGACTAATCCGTAACTCTAAGTGTAACGATCATAGTAAACTTGTTGAGCAATAAAGCTTATTAGAACTCTTAATCATGTGTTATATAACATTAATTGACCAAGTTATAACTAGATTGAATAACTTTGTTTATGAATTCGTTCACTATAGTCTTGTCTTTGTGTTTAGCGGTAAGTTCCAATATATTTTGTTAATAATGTAAGTTTTATGCTAAACTTCTAAGTGCTAACGTTATGTCACAAGTAAAACATTGGGTCAAAGCTTATTAAAACATTGTAACAAGCATCGTTTTTTCAACTTCATAAGAGTTAATTGTACTCGCTTAATCTTCTAACTCAACATAAGACTAATCCGTAACTCTAAGTGTATCTAACTTAACATAAGACTAATCCGTAACTCTAAGTGTAACGATCATAGTAAACTTGTTGAGCAATAAAAGCTTATTAGAACTCTTAATCATGTGTTATATAACATTAATTGACCAAGTTATAACTAGATTGAATAACTCTGTTTATGAATTCATTTACTATAGTCTTGTCTTTGTGTTTAGCGGTAAGTTCTAATATATTTTATTAATAATAAAAGTTTTATACTAAACTTCTAAGTGCTAAGGTTATGTCACAAGTAAAACATTGGGTCAAAGCTTATTAAAACATTGTAACAAGCATCGTTTTTTCAACTTCTTAAGAGTTAATTGTACTCGGTTAATCTTCTAACTCAATATAAGACTAATCCGTAACTCTAAGTGTATCTAACTTAACATAAGACTAATCCGTAACTCTAAGTATAACTATCATAGTAAACTTGTTGAGCAATAAAAGTTTATTAGAACTCTTAATCATGTGTTATATAACATTAATTGACCAAGTTATAACTAGATTGAATAACTTTGTTTATGAATTCGTTCACTATAGTCTTGTCTTTGTGTTTAGCGGTAAGTTCCATTATATTTTGTTAATAATGTAAGTTTTATGCTAAACTTCTAAGTGCTAACGTTATGTCAAAAGTAAAACATTGGGTCAAAGCTTATTAAAACATTGTAACAAGCATCGTTTTTTCAACTTCATAAGAGTTAATTGTACTCGCTTAAACTTCTAACTCAACATAAGACTAATCCGTAACTCTAAGTGTATCTAACTTAACATAAGACTAATTCGTAACTCAAAGTGTAACGATCATAGTAAACTTGTTGAGCAAGAAAAGCTTATTAGAACTCTTAATCATGGGTTATATAACATTAATTGACAAAGTTATAACTAGATTGAATAACTTTGTTTATGAATTCTTTAACTATAGTCTTGTCTTTGTGTTTAGCGGTAAGTTCCAATATATTTTGTTAATAATGTAAGTTTTATGCTAAACTTCTAAGTGCTAACGTTATGTCACAAGTAAAACATTGGGTCAAAGCTTATTAAAACATTGTAACAAGCATCGTTTTTTCAACTTCATAAGAGTTAATTGTACTCGCTTAATCTTCTAACTCAACATAAGACTAATCCGTAACTCTAAGTGTATCTAACTTAACATAAGACTAATCCGTAACTCTAAGTGTAACGATCATAGTAAACTTGTTGAGCAATAAAGCTTATTAGAACTCTTAATCATGTGTTATATAACATTAATTGACCAAGTTATAACTAGATTGAATAACTTTGTTTATGAATTCGTTCACTATAGTCTTGTCTTTGTGTTTAGCGGTAAGTTCCAATATATTTTGTTAATAATGTAAGTTTTATGCTAAACTTCTAAGTGCTAACGTTATGTCACAAGTAAAACATTGGGTCAAAGCTTATTAAAACATTGTAACAAGCATCGTTTTTTCAACTTCATAAGAGTTAATTGTACTCGCTTAATCTTCTAACTCAACATAAGACTAATCCGTAACTCTAAGTGTATCTAACTTAACATAAGACTAATCCGTAACTCTAAGTGTATCTAACTTAACATAAGACTAATCCGTAACTCTAAGTGTAACGATCATAGTAAACTTGTTGAGCAAGAAAAGCTTATTAGAACTCTTAATCATGGGTTATATAACATTAATTGACAAAGTTATAACTAGATTGAATAACTTTGTTTATGAATTCGTTAACTATAGTCTTGTCTTTGTGTTTAGCGGTAAGTTCCAATATATTTTGTTAATAATGTAAGTTTTATAATAAACTTCTGAGTGCTAACGTTATGTCACAAGTAAAACATTGGGTCAAAGCTTATTAAAACATTGTAACAAGCATCGTTTTTTCAACTTCAAAAGAGTTAATTGTACTCGCTTAATCTTCTAACTCAACATAAGACTAATCCGTAACTCTAAGGGTATCTAACTTAACATAAGACTAATCCGTAACTCTAAGTGTAACGATCATAGTAAACTTGTTGAGCAATAAAAGCTTATTAGAACTCTTAATCATGTGTTATATAACATTAATTGACCAAGTTATAACTAGATTGAATAACTCTGTTTATGAATTCATTTACTATAGTCTTGTCTTTGTGTTTAGCGGTAAGTTCTAATATATTTTATTAATAATAAAAGTTTTATACTAAACTTCTAAGTGCTAAGGTTATGTCACAAGTAAAACATTGGGTCAAAGCTTATTAAAACATTGTAACAAGCATCGTTTTTTCAACTTCTTAAGAGTTAATTGTACTCGCTTAATCTTCTAACTCAACATAAGACTAATCCGTAACTCTAAGTGTATCTAACTTAACATAAGACTAATCCGTAACTCTAAGTGTAACGATCATAGTAAACTTGTTGAGCAATAAAAATTATTAGAACTCTTAATCATGTGTTATATAACATTAATTGACCAAGTTATAACTAGATTGAATAACTTTGTTTATGAATTCGTTCACTATAGTCTTGTCTTTGTGTTTAGCGGTAAGTTCCAATATATTTTGTTAATAATGTAAGTTTTATGCTAAACTTCTAAGTGCTAACGTTATGTCACAAGTAAAACATTGGGTCAAAGCTTATTAAAACATTGTAACAAGCATCGTTTTTTCAACTTCATAAGAGTTAATTGTACTCGCTTAATCTTCTATCTCAACATAAGACTAATCCGTAACTCTAAGTGTATCTAACTTAACATAAGACTAATCCGTAACTCTAAGTGTAACGATCATAGTAAACTTGTTGAGCAATAAAAGCTTATTAGAACTCTTAATCATGTGTTATATAACATTAATTGACCAAGTTATAACTAGATTTTATAACTCTGTTTATGAATTCGTTTACTATAGTCTTGTCTTTGTGTTTAGCGGTAAGTTCTAATATATTTTATTAATAATAAAAGTTTTATACTAAACTTCTAAGTGCTAAGGTTATGTCACAAGTAAAACATTGGGTCAAAGCTTATTAAAACATTGTAACAAGCATCGTTTTTTCAACTTCATAAGAGTTAATTGTACTCGCTTAATCTTCTAACTCAACATAAGACTAATCCGTAACTCTAAGTGTATCTAACTTAACATAAGACTAATCCGTAACTCTAAGTGTAACGATCATAGTAAACTTGTTGAGCAATAAAAGCTTATTAGAACTCTTAATCATGTGTTATATAACATTAATTGACAAAGTTATAACTAGATTGAATAACTTTGTTTATGAATTCGTTCACTATAGTCTTGTCTTTGTGTTTAGCGGTAAGTTCCATTATATTTTGTTAATAATGTAAGTTTTATGCTAAACTTCTAAGTGCTAACGTTATGTCACAAGTAAAACATTGGGTCAAAGCTTATTAAAACATTGTAACAAGCATCGTTTTTTCAACTTCATAAGAGTTAATTGTACTCGCTTAATCTTCTAACTCAACATAAGACTAATCCGTAACTCTAATTGTATCTAACTTAACATAAGACTAATCCGTAACTCTAAGTGTAACGATCATAGTAAACTTGTTGAGCAATAAAAGCTTATTAGAACTCTTAATCATGTGTTATATAACATTAATTGACAAAGTTATAACTAGATTGAATAACTTTGTTTATGAATTCGTTCACTATAGTCTTGTCTTTGTGTTTAGCGGTAAGTTCCATTATATTTTGTTAATAATGTAAGTTTTATGCTAAACTTCTAAGTGCTAACGTTATGTCACAAGTAAAACATTGGGTCAAAGCTTATTAAAACATTGTAACAAGCATCGTTTTTTCAACTTCATAAGAGTTAATTGTACTCGCTTAATCTTCTAACTCAACATAAGACTAATCCGTAACTCTAAGTGTATCTAACTTAACATAAGACTAATCCGTAACTCTAAGTGTAACGATCATAGTAAACTTGTTGAGCAATAAAAATTATTAGAACTCTTAATCATGTGTTATATAACATTAATTGACCAAGTTATAACTAGATTGAATAACTTTGTTTATGAATTCGTTCACTATAGTCTTGTCTTTGTGTTTAGCGGTAAGTTCCAATATATTTTGTTAATAATGTAAGTTTTATGCTAAACTTCTAAGTGCTAACGTTATGTCACAATTAAAACATTGGGTCAAAGCTTATTAAAACATTGTAACAAGCATCGTTTTTTCAACTTCATAAGAGTTAATTGTACTCGCTTAATCTTCTAACTCAGCATAAGACTAATCCGTAACTCTAAGTGTATCTAACTTAACATAAGACTAATCCGTAACTCTAAGTGTAACGATCATAGTAAACTTGTTGAGCAATAAAAGCTTATTAGAACTCTTAATCATGTGTTATATAACATTAATTGACAAAGTTATAACTAGATTGAATAACTTTGTTTATGAATTCGTTCACTATAGTCTTGTCTTTGTGTTTAGCGGTAAGGTCCAATATATTTTGTTAATAATGTAAGTTTTATGCTAAACTTCTAAGTGGTAACGTTATGTCACAAGTAAAACATTGGGTCAAAGCTTATTAAAACATTGTAACAAGCATCGTTTTTTCAACTTCATAAGAGTAAATTGTACTCGCTTAATCTTCTAACTCAACATAAGACTAATCCGTAACTCTAAGTGTATCTAACTTAACATAAGACTAATCCGTAACTCTAAGTGTAACGATCATAGTAAACTTGTTGAGCAAGAAAAGCTTATTAGAACTCTTAATCATGTGTTATATAACATTAATTGACAAAGTTATAACTAGATTGAATAACTTTGTTTATTAATTTGTTCACTATAGTCTTGTCTTTGTGTTTAGCGGTAAGTTCCATTATATTTTGTTAATAATGTAAGTTTTATGCTAAACTTCTAAGTGCTAACGTTATGTCACAAGTAAAACATTGGGTCAAAGCTTATTAAAACATTGTAACAAGCATCGTTTTTTCAACTTCATAAGAGTTAATTGTACTCGCTTAATCTACTAACTCATCATAAGACTAATCCGTAACTCTAAGTGTATCTAACTTAACATAAGACTAATCCGTAACTCTAAGTGTAACTATCATAGTAAACTTGTTGAGCAAGTAACGCTTATTAGAACTCTTAATCATGTGTTATATAACATTAATTGACAAAGTTATAACTAGATTGAATAACTTTGTTTATGAATTCGTTTACTATAGTCTTGTCTTTGTGTTTAGCGGTAAGTTCCAATATATTTTGTTAATAATGTAAGTTTTATGCTAAACTTCTAAGTGCAAACGTTATGTCACAAGTAAAACATTGGGTCAAAGCATATTAAAACATTGTAACAAGCATCGTTTTTTCAACTTCATAAGAGTTAATTGTACTCGCTTAATCTTCTAACTCAACATAAGACTAATCCGTAACTCTAAGTGTATCTAACTTAACATAAGACTAATCCGTAACTCTAAGTGTAACGATCATAGTAAACTTGTTGAGCAATAAAAGCTTATTAGAACTCTTAATCATGTGTTATATAACATTAATTGACAAAGTTATAACTAGATTGAATAACTTTGTTTATGAATTCGTTCACTATAGTCTTGTCTTTGTGTTTAGCGGTAAGTTCCATTATATTTTGTTAATAATGTAAGTTTTATGCTAAACTTCTAAGTGCTAACGTTATGTCACAAGTAAAACATTGGGTCAAAGCTTATTAAAACATTGTAACAAGCATCGTTTTTTCAACTTCATAAGAGTTAATTGTACTCGCTTAATCTTCTAACTCAACATAAGACTAATCCGTAACTCTAAGTGTATCTAACTTAACATAAGACTAATCCGTAACTCTAAGTGTAACGATCATAGTAAACTTGTTGAGCAATAAAAGCTTATTAGAACTCTTAATCATGTGTTATATAACATTAATTGACAAAGTTATAACTAGATTGAATAACTTTGTTTATGAATTCGTTCACTATAGTCTTGTCTTTGTGTTTAGCGGTAAGTTCCATTATATTTTGTTAATAATGTAAGTTTTATGCTAAACTTCTAAGTGCTAACGTTATGTCACAAGTAAAACATTGGGTCAAAGCTTATTAAAACATTGTAACAAGCATCGTTTTTTCAACTTCATAAGAGTTAATTGTACTCGCTTAATCTTCTAACTCAACATAAGACTAATCCGTAACTCTAAGTGTATCTAACTTAACATAAGACTAATCCGTAACTCTAAGTGTAACGATCATAGTAAACTTGTTGAGCAATAAAAATTATTAGAACTCTTAATCATGTGTTATATAACATTAATTGACCAAGTTATAACTAGATTGAATAACTTTGTTTATGAATTCGTTCACTATAGTCTTGTCTTTGTGTTTAGCGGTAAGTTCCAATATATTTTGTTAATAATGTAAGTTTTATGCTAAACTTCTAAGTGCTAACGTTATGTCACAATTAAAACATTGGGTCAAAGCTTATTAAAACATTGTAACAAGCATCGTTTTTTCAACTTCATAAGAGTTAATTGTACTCGCTTAATCTTCTAACTCAGCATAAGACTAATCCGTAACTCTAAGTGTATCTAACTTAACATAAGACTAATCTGTAACTCTAAGTGTAACGATCATAGTAAACTTGTTGAGCAATAAAAGCTTATTAAAACTCTTAATCATGTGTTATATAACATTAATTGACAAAGTTATAACTAGATTGAATAACTTTGTTTATGAATTCGTTCACTATAGTCTTGTCTTTGTGTTTAGCGGTAAGGTCCAATATATTTTGTTAATAATGTAAGTTTTATGCTAAACTTCTAAGTGGTAACGTTATGTCACAAGTAAAACATTGGGTCAAAGCTTATTAAAACATTGTAACAAGCATCGTTTTTTCAACTTCATAAGAGTAAATTGTACTCGCTTAATCTTCTAACTCAACATAAGACTAATCCGTAACTCTAAGTGTATCTAACTTAACATAAGACTAATCCGTAACTCTAAGTGTAACGATCATAGTAAACTTGTTGAGCAAGAAAAGCTTATTAGAACTCTTAATCATGTGTTATATAACATTAATTGACAAAGTTATAACTAGATTGAATAACTTTGTTTATGAATTTGTTCACTATAGTCTTGTCTTTGTGTTTAGCGGTAAGTTCCATTATATTTTGTTAATAATGTAAATTTTATGCTAAACTTCTAAGTGCTAACGTTATGTCACAAGTAAAACATTGGGTCAAAGCTTATTAAAACATTGTAACAAGCATCGTTTTTTCAACTTCATAAGAGTTAATTGTACTCGCTTAATCTACTAACTCATCATAAGACTAATCCGTAACTCTAAGTGTATCTAACTTAACATAAGACTAATCCGTAACTCTAAGTGTAACTATCATAGTAAACTTGTTGAGCAAGTAACGCTTATTAGAACTCTTAATCATGTGTTATATAACATTAATTGACAAAGTTATAACTAGATTGAATAACTTTGTTTATGAATTCGTTTACTATAGTCTTGTCTTTGTGTTTAGCGGTAAGTTCCAATATATTTTGTTAATAATGTAAGTTTTATGCTAAACTTCTAAGTGCTAACGTTATGTCACAAGTAAAACATTGGGTCAAAGCTTATTAAAACATTGTAACAAGCATCGTTTTTTCAACTTCATAAGAGTTAATTGTACTCGCTTAATCTTCTAACTCAACATAAGACTAATCCGTAACTCTAAGTGTATCTAACTTAACATAAGACTAATCCGTAACTCTAAGTGTAACGATCATAGTAAACTTGTTGAGCAAGAAAAGCTTATTAGAACTCTTAATCATGTGTTATATAACATTAATTGACAAAGTTATAACTAGATTGAATAACTTTGTTTATGAATTCGTTCACTATAGTCTTGTCTTTGTGTTTAGCGGTAAGTTCCATTATATTTTGTTAATAATGTAAGTTTTATGCTAAACTTCTAAGTGCTAACGATATGTCACAAGTAAAACATTGGGTCAAAGCTTATTAAAACATTGTAACAAGCATCGTTTTTTCAACTTCATAAGAGTTAATTGTACTCGCTTAATCTTCTAACTCAACATAAGACTAATCCGTAACTCTAAGTGTATCTAACTTAACATAAGACTAATCCGTAACTCTAAGTGTAACGATCATAGTAAACTTGTTGAGCAATAAAAGCTTATTAGAACTCTTAATCATGTGTTATATAACATTAATTGACCAAGTTATAACTAGATTTAATAACTCTGTTTATGAATTCGTTTACTATAGTCTTGTCTTTGTGTTTAGCGGTAAGTTCTAATATATTTTATTAATAATAAAAGTTTTATACTAAACTTCTAAGTGCTAAGGTTATGTCACAAGTAAAACATTGGGTCAAAGCTTATTAAAACATTGTAACAAGCATCGTTTTTTCAACTTCATAAGAGTTAATTGTACTCGCTTAATCTTCTAACTCAACATAAGACTAATCCGTAACTCTAAGTGTATCTAACTTAACATAAGACTAATCCGTAACTCTAAGTGTAACGATCATAGTAAACTTGTTGAGCAATAAAAGCTTATTAGAACTCTTAATCATGTGTTATATAACATTAATTGACAAAGTTATAACTAGATTGAATAACTTTGTTTATGAATTCGTTCACTATAGTCTTGTCTTTGTGTTTAGCGGTAAGTTCCATTATATTTTGTTAATAATGTAAGTTTTATGCTAAACTTCTAAGTGCTAACGTTATGTCACAAGTAAAACATTGGGTCAAAGCTTATTAAAACATTGTAACAAGCATCGTTTTTTCAACTTCATAAGAGTTAATTGTACTCGCTTAATCTTCTAACTCAACATAAGACTAATCCGTAACTCTAAGTGTATCTAACTTAACATAAGACTAATCCGTAACTCTAAGTGTAACGATCATAGTAAACTTGTTGAGCAATAAAAGCTTATTAGAACTCTTAATCATGTGTTATATAACATTAATTGACAAAGTTATAACTAGATTGAATAACTTTGTTTATGAATTCGTTCACTATAGTCTTGTCTTTGTGTTTAGCGGTAAGTTCCATTATATTTTGTTAATAATGTAAGTTTTATGCTAAACTTCTAAGTGCTAACGTTATGTCACAAGTAAAACATTGGGTCAAAGCTTATTAAAACATTGTAACAAGCATCGTTTTTTCAACTTCATAAGAGTTAATTGTACTCGCTTAATCTTCTAACTCAACATAAGACTAATCCGTAACTCTAAGTGTATCTAACTTAACATAAGACTAATCCGTAACTCTAAGTGTAACGATCATAGTAAACTTGTTGAGCAATAAAAATTATTAGAACTCTTAATCATGTGTTATATAACATTAATTGACCAAGTTATAACTAGATTGAATAACTTTGTTTATGAATTCGTTCACTATAGTCTTGTCTTTGTGTTTAGCGGTAAGTTCCAATATATTTTGTTAATAATGTAAGTTTTATGCTAAACTTCTAAGCGCTAACGTTATGTCACAATTAAAACATTGGGTCAAAGCTTATTAAAACATTGTAACAAGCATCGTTTTTTCAACTTCATAAGAGTTAATTGTACTCGCTTAATCTTCTAACTCAGCATAAGACTAATCCGTAACTCTAAGTGTATCTAACTTAACATAAGACTAATCCGTAACTCTAAGTGTAACGATCATAGTAAACTTGTTGAGCAATAAAAGCTTATTAGAACTCTTAATCATGTGTTATATAACATTAATTGACAAAGTTATAACTAGATTGAATAACTTTGTTTATGAATTCGTTCACTATAGTCTTGTCTTTGTGTTTAGCGGTAAGTTCCAATATATTTTGTTAATAATGTAAGTTTTATGCTAAACTTCTAAGTGCTAACGTTATGTCACAATTAAAACATTGGGTCAAAGCTTATTAAAACATTGTAACAAGCATCGTTTTTTCAACTTCATAAGAGTTAATTGTACTCGCTTAATCTTCTAACTCAGCATAAGACTAATCCGTAACTCTAAGTGTATCTAACTTAACATAAGACTAATCCGTAACTCTAAGTGTAACGATCATAGTAAACTTGTTGAGCAATAAAAGCTTATTAGAACTCTTAATCATGTGTTATATAACATTAATTGACAAAGTTATAACTAGATTGAATAACTTTGTTTATGAATTCGTTCACTATAGTCTTGTCTTTGTGTTTAGCGGTAAGGTCCAATATATTTTGTTAATAATGTAAGTTTTATGCTAAACTTCTAAGTGCTAACGTTATGTCACAAGTAAAACATTGGGTCAAAGCTTATTAAAACATTGTAACAAGCATCGTTTTTTCAACTTCATAAGAGTAAATTGTACTCGCTTAATCTTCTAACTCAACATAAGACTAATCCGTAACTCTAAGTGTATCTAACTTAACATAAGACTAATCCGTAACTCTAAGTGTAACGATCATAGTAAACTTGTTGAGCAAGAAAAGCTTATTAGAACTCTTAATCATGTGTTATATAACATTAATTGACAAAGTTATAACTAGATTGAATAACTTTGTTTATGAATTTGTTCACTATAGTCTTGTCTTTGTGTTTAGCGGTAAGTTCCATTATATTTTGTTAATAATGTAAGTTTTATGCTAAACTTCTAAGTGCTAACGTTATGTCACAAGTAAAACATTGGGTCAAAGCTTATTAAAACATTGTAACAAGCATCGTTTTTTCAACTTCATAAGAGTTAATTGTACTCGTTTAATCTTCTAACTCAACATAAGACTAATCCGTAACTCTAAGTGTATCTAACTTAACATAAGACTAATCCGTAACTCTAAGTGTAACGATCATAGTAAACTTGTTGAGCAATAAAAGCTTATTAGAACTCTTAATCATGTGTTATATAACATTAATTGACCAAGTTATAACTAGATTTAATAACTCTGTTTATGAATTCGTTTACTATAGTCTTGTCTTTGTGTTTAGCGGTAAGTTCTAATATATTTTATTAATAATAAAAGTTTTATACTAAATTTCTAAGTGCTAAGGTTATGTCACAAGTAAAACATTGGGTCAAAGCTTATTAAAACATTGTAACAAGCATCGTTTTTTCAACTTCATAAGAGTTAATTGTACTCGCTTAATCTTCTAACTCAACATAAGACTAATCCGTAACTCTAAGTGTATCTAACTTAACATAAGACTAATCCGTAACTCTAAGTGTAACGATCATAGTAAACTTGTTGAGCAATAAAAGCTTATTAGAACTCTTAATCATGTGTTATATAACATTAATTGACAAAGTTATAACTAGATTGAATAACTTTGTTTATGAATTCGTTCACTATAGTCTTGTCTTTGTGTTTAGCGGTAAGTTCCATTATATTTTGTTAATAATGTAAGTTTTATGCTAAACTTCTAAGTGCTAACGTTATGTCACAAGTAAAACATTGGGTCAAAGCTTATTAAAACATTGTAACAAGCATCGTTTTTTCAACTTCATAAGAGTTAATTGTACTCGCTTAATCTTCTAACTCAACATAAGACTAATCCGTAACTCTAAGTGTATCTAACTTAACATAAGACTAATCCGTAACTCTAAGTGTAACGATCATAGTAAACTTGTTGAGCAATAAAAGCTTATTAGAACTCTTAATCATGTGTTATATAACATTAATTGACAAAGTTATAACTAGATTGAATAACTTTGTTTATGAATTCGTTCACTATAGTCTTGTCTTTGTGTTTAGCGGTAAGTTCCATTATATTTTGTTAATAATGTAAGTTTTATGCTAAACTTCTAAGTGCTAACGTTATGTCACAAGTAAAACATTGGGTCAAAGCTTATTAAAACATTGTAACAAGCATCGTTTTTTCAACTTCATAAGAGTTAATTGTACTCGCTTAATCTTCTAACTCAACATAAGACGAATCCGTAACTCTAAGTGTATCTAACTTAACATAAGACTAATCCGTAACTCTAAGTGTAACGATCATAGTAAACTTGTTGAGCAATAAAAATTATTAGAACTCTTAATCATGTGTTATATAACATTAATTGACCAAGTTATAACTAGATTGAATAACTTTGTTTATGAATTCGTTCACTATAGTCTTGTCTTTGTGTTTAGCGGTAAGTTCCAATATATTTTGTTAATAATGTAAGTTTTATGCTAAACTTCTAAGTGCTAACGTTATGTCACAATTAAAACATTGGGTCAAAGCTTATTAAAACATTGTAACAAGCATCGTTTTTTCAACTTCATAAGAGTTAATTGTACTCGCTTAATCTTCTAACTCAGCATAAGACTAATCCGTAACTCTAAGTGTATCTAACTTAACATAAGACTAATCCGTAACTCTAAGTGTAACGATCATAGTAAACTTGTTGAGCAATAAAAGCTTATTAGAACTCTTAATCATGTGTTATATAACATTAATTGACAAAGTTATAACTAGATTGAATAACTTTGTTTATGAATTCGTTCACTATAGTCTTGTCTTTGTGTTTAGCGGTAAGGTCCAATATATTTTGTTAATAATGTAAGTTTTATGCTAAACTTCTAAGTGCTAACGTTATGTCACAAGTAAAACATTGGGTCAAAGCTTATTAAAACATTGTAACAAGCATCGTTTTTTCAACTTCATAAGAGTAAATTGTACTCGCTTAATCTTCTAACTCAACATAAGACTAATCCGTAACTCTAAGTGTATCTAACTTAACATAAGACTAATCCGTAACTCTAAGTGTAACGATCATAGTAAACTTGTTGAGCAAGAAAAGCTTATTAGAACTCTTAATCATGTGTTATATAACATTAATTGACAAAGTTATAACTAGATTGAATAACTTTGTTTATGAATTTGTTCACTATAGTCTTGTCTTTGTGTTTAGCGGTAAGTTCCATTATATTTTGTTAATAATGTAAGTTTTATGCTAAACTTCTAAGTGCTAACGTTATGTCACAAGTAAAACATTGGGTCAAAGCTTATTAAAACATTGTAACAAGCATCGTTTTTTCAACTTCATAAGAGTTAATTGTACTCGCTTAATCTACTAACTCATCATAAGACTAATCCGTAACTCTAAGTGTATCTAACTTAACATAAGACTAATCCGTAACTCTAAGTGTAACTATCATAGTAAACTTGTTGAGCAAGTAACGCTTATTAGAACTCTTAATCATGTGTTATATAACATTAATTGACAAAGTTATAACTAGATTGAATAACTTTGTTTATGAATTCGTTTACTATAGTCTTGTCTTTGTGTTTAGCGGTAAGTTCCAATATATTTTGTTAATAATGTAAGTTTTATGCTAAACTTCTAAGTGCTAACGTTATGTCACAAGTAAAACATTGGGTCAAAGCTTATTAAAACATTGTAACAAGCATCGTTTTTTCAACTTCATAAGAGTTAATTGTACTCGCTTAATCTTCTAACTCAACATAAGACTAATCCGTAACTCTAAGTGTATCTAACTTAACATAAGACTAATCCATAACTCTAAGTGTAACGATCATAGTAAACTTGTTGAGCATGAAAAGCTTATTAGAACTCTTAATCATGTGTTATATAACATTAATTGACAAAGTTATAACTAGATTGAATAACTTTGTTTATGAATTTGTTCACTATAGTCTTGTCTTTGTGTTTAGCGGTAAGTTCCATTATATTTTGTTAATAATGTAAGTTTTATGCTAAACTTCTAAGTGCTAACGTTATGTCACAAGTAAAACATTGGGTCAAAGCTTATTAAAACATTGTAACAAGCATCGTTTTTTCAACTTCATAAGAGTTAATTGTACTCGCTTAATCTTCTAACTCAACATAAGACTAATCCGTAACTCTAAGTGTATCTAACTTAACATAAGACTAATCCGTAACTCTAAGTGTAACGATCATAGTAAACTTGTTGAGCAATAAAAATTATTAGAACTCTTAATCATGTGTTATATAACATTAATTGACCAAGTTATAACTAGATTGAATAACTTTGTTTATGAATTCGTTCACTATAGTCTTGTCTTTGTGTTTAGCGGTAAGTTCCAATATATTTTGTTAATAATGTAAGTTTTATGCTAAACTTCTAAGTGCTAACGTTATGTCACAATTAAAACATTGGGTCAAAGCTTATTAAAACATTGTAACAAGCATCATTTTTTCAACTTCATAAGAGTTAATTGTACTCGCTTAATCTTCTAACTCAGCATAAGACTAATCCGTAACTCTAAGTGTATCTAACTTAACATAAGACTAATCCGTAACTCTAAGTGTAACGATCATAGTAAACTTGTTGAGCAATAAAAGCTTATTAGAACTCTTAATCATGTGTTATATAACATTAATTGACAAAGTTATAACTAGATTGAATAACTTTGTTTATGAATTCGTTCACTATAGTCTTGTCTTTGTGTTTAGCGGTAAGTTCCATTATATTTTGTTAATAATGTAAGTTTTATGCTAAACTTCTAAGTGCTAACGTTATGTCACAAGTAAAACATTGGGTCAAAGCTTATTAAAACATTGTAACAAGCATCGTTTTTTCAACTTCATAAGAGTTAATTGTACTCGATTAATCTTCTAACTCAACATAAGACTAATCCGTAACTCTAAGTGTATCTAACTTAACATAAGACTAATCCGTAACTCTAAGTGTAACGATCATAGTAAACTTGTTGAGCAATAAAAGCTTATTAGAACTCTTAATCATGTGTTATATAACATTAATTGACAAAGTTATAACTAGATTGAATAACTTTGTTTATGAATTCGTTCACTATAGTCTTGTCTTTGTGTTTAGCGGTAAGTTCCATTATATTTTGTTAATAATGTAAGTTTTATGCTAAACTTCTAAGTGCTAACGTTATGTCACAAGTAAAACATTGGGTCAAAGCTTATTAAAACATTGTAACAAGCATCGTTTTTTCAACTTCATAAGAGTTAATTGTACTCGCTTAATCTTCTAACTCAACATAAGACTAATCCGTAACTCTAAGTGTATCTAACTTAACATAAGACTAATCCGTAACTCTAAGTGTAACGATCATAGTAAACTTGTTGAGCAATAAAAGCTTATTAGAACTCTTAATCATGTGTTATATAACATTAATTGACAAAGTTATAACTAGATTGAATAACTTTGTTTATGAATTCGTTCACTATAGTCTTGTCTTTGTGTTTAGCGGTAAGGTCCAATATATTTTGTTAATAATGTAAGTTTTATGCTAAACTTCTAAGTGCTAACGTTATGTCACAAGTAAAACATTGGGTCAAAGCTTATTAAAACATTGTAACAAGCATCGTTTTTTCAACTTCATAAGAGTAAATTGTACTCGCTTAATCTTCTAACTCAACATAAGACTAATCCGTAACTCTAAGTGTATCTAACTTAACATAAGACTAATCCGTAACTCTAAGTGTAACGATCATAGTAAACTTGTTGAGCAACAAAAGCTTATTAGAACTCTTAATCATGTGTTATATAACATTAATTGACAAAGTTATAACTAGATTGAATAACTTTGTTTATGAATTTGTTCACTATAGTCTTGTCTTTGTGTTTAGCGGTAAGTTCCATTATATTTTGTTAATAATGTAAGTTTTATGCTAAACTTCTAAGTGCTAACGTTATGTCACAAGTAAAACATTGGGTCAAAGCTTATTAAAACATTGTAACAAGCATCGTTTTTTCAACTTCATAAGAGTTAATTGTACTCGCTTAATCTTCTAACTCAACATAAGACTAATCCGTAACTCTAAGTGTATCTAACTTAACATAAGACTAATCCGTAACTCTAAGTGTAACGATCACAGTAAACTTGTTGAGCAATAAAAGCTTATTAGAACTCTTAATCATGTGTTATATAACATTAATTGACCAAGTTATAACTAGATTTAATAACTCTGTTTATGAATTCGTGTACTATAGTCTTGTCTTTGTGTTTAGCGGTAAGTTCTAATATATTTTATTAATAATAAAAGTTTTATACTAAACTTCTAAGTGCTAAGGTTATGTCACAAGTAAAACATTGGGTCAAAGCTTATTAAAACATTGTAACAAGCATCGTTTTTTCAACTTCTTAAGAGTTAATTGTACTCGGTTAATCTTCTAACTCAACATAAGACTAATCCGTAACTCTAAGTGTATCTAACTTAACATAAGACTAATCCGTAACTCTAAGTGTAACGATCATAGTAAACTTGTTGAGCAAGAAAAGCTTATTAGAACTCTTAATCATGGGTTATATAACATTAATTGACAAAGTTATAACTAGATTGAATAACTTTGTTTATGAATTCGTTAACTATAGTCTTGTCTTTGTGTTTAGCGGTAAGTTCCAATATATTTTGTTAATAATGTAAGTTTTATGCTAAACTTCTAAGTGCTAACGTTATGTCACAAGTAAAACATTGGGTCAAAGCTTATTAAAACATTGTAACAAGCATCGTTTTTTCAACTTCATAAGAGTTAATTGTACTCGGTTAATCTTCTAACTCAACATAAGACTAATCCGTAACTCTAAGTGTATCTAACTTAACATAAGACTAATCCGTAACTCTAAGTGTAAAGATCATAGTAAACTTGTTGAGCAATAAAAGCTTATTAGAACTCTTAATCATGTGTTATATAACATTAATTGACAAAGTTATAACTAGATTGAATAACTCTGTTTATGAAGTCGTTCACTATAGTCTTGTCTTTGTGTTTAGCGGTAAGTTCCAATATATTTTGTTAATAATGTAAGTTTTATGCTAAACTTCTAAGTGCTAACGTTATGTCACAAGTAAAACATTGGGTCAAAGCTTATTAAAACATTGTAACAAGCATCGTTTTTTCAACTTCATAAGAGTTAATTGTACTCGCTTAATCTTCTAACTCAACATAAGACTAATCCGTAACTCTAAGTGTATCTAACTTAACATAAGACTAATCCGTAACTCTAAGTGTAACGATCATAGTAAACTTGTTGAGCAATAAAAGCTTATTAGAACTCTTAATCATGTGTTATATAACATTAATTGACAAAGTTATAACTAGATTGAATAACTTTGTTTATGAATTCGTTCACTATAGTCTTGTCTTTGTGTTTAGCGGTAAGGTCCAATATATTTTGTTAATAATGTAAGTTTTATGCTAAACTTCTAAGTGCTAACGTTATGTCACAAGTAAAACATTGGGTCAAAGCTTATTAAAACATTGTAACAAGCATCGTTTTTTCAACTTCATAAGAGTAAATTGTACTCGCTTAATCTTCTAACTCAACATAAGACTAATCCGTAACTCTAAGTGTATCTAACTTAACATAAGACTAATCCGTAACTCTAAGTGTAACGATCATAGTAAACTTGTTGAGCAAGAAAAGCTTATTAGAACTCTTAATCATGTGTTATATAACATTAATTGACAAAGTTATAACTAGATTGAATAACTTTGTTTATGAATTTGTTCACTATAGTCTTGTCTTTGTGTTTAGCGGTAAGTTCCATTATATTTTGTTAATAATGTAAGTTTTATGCTAAACTTCTAAGTGCTAACGTTATGTCACAAGTAAAACATTGGGTCAAAGCTTATTAAAACATTGTAACAAGCATCGTTTTTTCAACTTCATAAGAGTTAATTGTACTCGCTTAATCTTCTAACTCAACATAAGACTAATCCGTAACTCTAAGTGTATCTAACTTAACATAAGACTAATCCGTAACTCTAAGTGTAACGATCACAGTAAACTTGTTGAGCAATAAAAGCTTATTAGAACTCTTAATCATGTGTTATATAACATTAATTGACCAAGTTATAACTAGATTTAATAACTCTGTTTATGAATTCGTGTACTATAGTCTTGTCTTTGTGTTTAGCGGTAAGTTCTAATATATTTTATTAATAATAAAAGTTTTATACTAAACTTCTAAGTGCTAAGGTTATGTCACAAGTAAAACATTGGGTCAAAGCTTATTAAAACATTGTAACAAGCATCGTTTTTTCAACTTCTTAAGAGTTAATTGTACTCGGTTAATCTTCTAACTCAACATAAGACTAATCCGTAACTCTAAGTGTATCTAACTTAACATAAGACTAATCCGTAACTCTAAGTGTAACGATCATAGTAAACTTGTTGAGCAAGAAAAGCTTATTAGAACTCTTAATCATGGGTTATATAACATTAATTGACAAAGTTATAACTAGATTGAATAACTTTGTTTATGAATTCGTTAACTATAGTCTTGTCTTTGTGTTTAGCGGTAAGTTCCAATATATTTTGTTAATAATGTAAGTTTTATGCTAAACTTCTAAGTGCTAACGTTATGTCACAAGTAAAACATTGGGTCAAAGCTTATTAAAACATTGTAACAAGCATCGTTTTTTCAACTTCATAAGAGTTAATTGTACTCGGTTAATCTTCTAACTCAACATAAGACTAATCCGTAACTCTAAGTGTATCTAACTTAACATAAGACTAATCCGTAACTCTAAGTGTAAAGATCATAGTAAACTTGTTGAGCAATAAAAGCTTATTAGAACTCTTAATCATGTGTTATATAACATTAATTGACAAAGTTATAACTAGATTGAATAACTCTGTTTATGAAGTCGTTCACTATAGTCTTGTCTTTGTGTTTAGCGGTAAGTTCCAATATATTTTGTTAATAATGTAAGTTTTATGCTAAACTTCTAAGTGCTAACGTTATGTCACAAGTAAAACATTGGGTCAAAGCTTATTAAAACATTGTAACAAGCATCGTTTTTTCAACTTCATAAGAGTAAATTGTACTCGCTTAATCTTCTAACTCAACATAAGACTAATCCGTAACTCTAAGTGTATCTAACTTAACATAAGACTAATCCGTAACTCTAAGTGTAACGATCATAGTAAACTTGTTGAGCAAGAAAAGCTTATTAGAACTCTTAATCATGTGTTATATAACATTAATTGACAAAGTTATAACTAGATCGAATAACTTTGTTTATGAATTCGTTCACTATAGTCTTGTCTTTGTGTTTAGCGGTAAGTTCCATTATATTTTGTTAATAATGTAAGTTTTATGCTAAACTTCTAAGTGCTAACGTTATGTCACAAGTAAAACATTGGGTCAAAGCTTATTAAAACATTGTAACAAGCATCGTTTTTTCAACTTCATAAGAGTTAATTGTACTCGCTTAATCTTCTAACTCAACATAAGACTAATCCGTAACTCTAAGTGTATCTAACTTAACATAAGACTAATCCGTAACTCTAAGTGTAACGATCATAGTAAACTTGTTGAGCAATAAAAGCTTATTAGAACTCTTAATCATGTGTTATATAACATTAATTGACCAAGTTATAACTAGATTTAATAACTCTGTTTATGAATTCGTTTACTATAGTCTTGTCTTTGTGTTTAGCGGTAAGTTCTAATATATTTTATTAATAATAAAAGTTTTATACTAAACTTCTAAGTGCTAAGGTTATGTCACAAGTAAAACATTGGGTCAAAGCATATTAAAACATTGTAACAAGCATCGTTTTTTCAACTTCTTAAGAGTTAATTGTACTCGGTTAATCTTCTAACTCAACATAAGACTAATCCGTAACTCTAAGTGTATCTAACTTAACATAAGACTAATCCGTAACTCTAAGTGTAACGATCATAGTAAACTTGTTGAGCAAGAAAAGCTTATTAGAACTCTTAATCATGGGTTATATAACATTAATTGACAAAGTTATAACTAGATTGAATAACTTTGTTTATGAATTCGTTAACTATAGTCTTGTCTTTGTGTTTAGCGGTAAGTTCCAATATATTTTGTTAATAATGTAAGTTTTATGCTAAACTTCTAAGTGCTAATGTCACAAGTAAAACATTGGGTCAAAGCTTATTAAAACATTGTAACAAGCATCGTTTTTTCAACTTCATAAGAGTTAATTGTACTCGGTTAATCTTCTAACTCAACATAAGACTAATCCGTAACTCTAAGTGTAAAGATCATAGTAAACTTGTTGAGCAATAAAAGCTTATTAGAACTCTTAATCATGTGTTATATAACATTAATTGACAAAGTTATAACTAGATTGAATAACTTTGTTTATGAATTCGTTAACTATAGTCTTGTCTTTGTGTTTAGCGGTAAGTTCCAATATATTTTGTTAATAATGTAAGTTTTATGCTAAACTTCTAAGTGCTAACGTTATGTCACAAGTAAAACATTGGGTCAAAGCTTATTAAAACATTGTAACAAGCATCGTTTTTTCAACTTCATAAGAGTAAATTGTACTCGCTTAATCTTCTAACTCAACATAAGACTAATCCGTAACTCTAAGTGTATCTAACTTAACATAAGACTAATCCGTAACTCTAAGTGTAACGATCATAGTAAACTTGTTGAGCAAGAAAAGCTTATTAGAACTCTTAATCATGTGTTATATAACATTAATTGACAAAGTTATAACTAGATTGAATAACTTTGTTTATGAATTCGTTCACTATAGTCTTGTCTTTGTGTTTAGCGGTAAGTTCCATTATATTTTGTTAATAATGTAAGTTTTATGCTAAACTTCTAAGTGCTAACGTTATGTCACAAGTAAAACATTGGGTCAAAGCTTATTAAAACATTGTAACAAGCATCATTTTTTCAACTTCATAAGAGTTAATTGTACTCGCTTAATCTTCTAACTCAGCATAAGACTAATCCGTAACTCTAAGTGTATCTAACTTAACATAAGACTAATCCGTAACTCTAAGTGTAACGATCATAGTAAACTTGTTGAGCAATAAAAGCTTATTAGAACTCTTAATCATGTGTTATATACCATTAATTGACCAAGTTATAACTAGATTGAATAACTTTGTTTATGAATTCGTTTACTATAGTCTTGTCTTTGTGTTTAGCGGTAAGTTCTAATATATTTGTTAATAATATAAGTTTTATGCTAAACTTCTAAGTGCTAACATTATGTCACAAGTAAAACATTGGGTCAAAGCTTATTAAAACATTGTAACAAGCATCGTTTTTTCAACTTCTTAAGAGTTAATTGTACTCGATTAATCTTCTAACTCAACATAAGACTAATCCGTAACTCTAAGTGTATCTAACTTAACATAAGACTAATCCGTAACTCTAAGTGTAACGATCATAGTAAACTTGTTGAGCAAGAAAAGCTTATTAGAACTCTTAATCATGTGTTATATAACATTAATTGACAAAGTTATAACTAGATTGAATAACTTTGTTTATGAATTCGTTCACTATAGTCTTGTCTTTGCGTTTAGCGGTAAGTTCCAATATATTTTGTTAATAATGTAAGTTTTATGCTAAACTCCTAAGTGCTAACGTTATGTCACAAGTAAAACATTGGGTCAAAGCTTATTAAAACATTGTAACAAGCATCGTTTTTTCAACTTCTTAAGAGTTAATTGTACTCGATTAATCTTCTAACTCAACATAAGACTAATCCGTAACTCTAAGTGTATCTAACTTAACATAAGACTAATCCGTAATTCTAAGTGTAACGATCATAGTAAACTTGTTGAGCAAGAAAGCTTATTAGAACTCTTAATCATGGGTTATATATCATTAATTGACAAAGTTATAACTAGATTGAATAACTTTGTTTATGAATTCGTTCACTATAGTCTTGTCTTTGTGTTTAGCGGTAAGTTCCAACATATTTTGTTAATAATGTAAGTTTTATGCTAAACTTCTAAGTGCTAACGTTATGTCACAAGTAAAACATTGGGTCAAAGCTTTTTAAAACATTGTAACAAGCATCGTTTTTTCAACTTCATAAGAGTTAATTGTACTCGATTAATCTTCTACCTCAACATAAGACTAATCCGTAACTCTAAGTGTATCTAACTTAACATAAGACTAATCCGTAATTCTAAGTGTAACGATCATAGTAAACTTGTTGAGCAAGAAAAGCTTATTAGAACTCTTAATCATGTGTTATATAACATTAATTGACAAAGTTATAACTAGATTGAATAACTTTGTTTATGAATTCGTTCACTATAGTCTTGTCTTTGCGTTTAGCGGTAAGTTCCAATATATTTTGTTAATAATGTAAGTTTTATGCTAAACTTCTAAGTGCTAACGTTATGTCAAAAGTAAAACATTGGGTCAAAGCTTATTAAAACATTGTAACAAGCATCATTTTTTCAACTTCTTAAGAGTTAATTGTACTCGATTAATCTTCTAGCTCAACATAAGACTAATCCGTAACTCTAAGTGTATCTAACTTAACATAAGACTAATCCGTAACTCTAAGTGTAACGATCATAGTAAAATTGTTGAGCAAGAAAAGCTTATTAGAACTCTTAATCATGTGTTATATAACATTAATTGACAAAGTTATAACTAGATTGAATAACTTTGTTTATGAATTCGTTTACTATAGTCTTGTCTTTGTGTTTAGCGGTAAGTTCTAATATATTTGTTAATAATATAAGTTTTATGCTAAACTTCTAAGTGCTAACATTATGTCACAAGTAAAACATTGGGTCAAAGCTTATTAAAACATTGTAACAAGCATCGTTTTTTCAACTTCTTAAGAGTTAATTGTACTCGATTAATCTTCTAACTCAACATAAGACTAATCCGTAACTCTAAGTGTATCTAACTTAACATAAGACTAATTCGTAACTCTAAGTGTAACGATCATAGTAAACTTGTTGAGCAAGAAAAGCTTATTAGAACTCTTAATCATGGGTTATATAACATTAATTGACAAAGTTATAACTAGATTGAATAACTTTGTTTATGAATTCTTTAACTATAGTCTTGTCTTTGTGTTTAGCGGTAAGTTCCAATATATTTTGTTAATAATGTAAGTTTTATGCTAAACTTCTAAGTGCTAACGTTATGTCACAAGTAAAACATTGGGTCAAAGCTTATTAAAACATTGTAACAAGCATCATTTTTTCAACTTCTTAAGAGTTAATTGTACTCGATTAATCTTCTAGCTCAACATAAGACTAATCCGTAACTCTAAGTGTATCTAACTTAACATAAGACTAATCCGTAACTCTAAGTGTAACGATCATAGTAAAATTGTTGAGCAAGAAAAGCTTATTAGAACTCTTAATCATGTGTTATATAACATTAATTGACAAAGTTATAACTAGATTGAATAACTTTGTTTATGAATTCGTTTACTATAGTCTTGTCTTTGTGTTTAGCGGTAAGTTCTAATATATTTGTTAATAATATAAGTTTTATGCTAAACTTCTAAGTGCTAACATTATGTCACAAGTAAAACATTGGGTCAAAGCTTATTAAAACATTGTAACAAGCATCGTTTTTTCAACTTCTTAAGAGTTAATTGTACTCGATTAATCTTCTAACTCAACATAAGACTAATCCGTAACTCTAAGTGTATCTAACTTAACATAAGACTAATTCGTAACTCTAAGTGTAACGATCATAGTAAACTTGTTGAGCAAGAAAAGCTTATTAGAACTCTTAATCATGGGTTATATAACATTAATTGACAAAGTTATAACTAGATTGAATAACTTTGTTTATGAATTCTTTAACTATAGTCTTGTCTTTGTGTTTAGCGGTAAGTTCCAATATATTTTGTTAATAATGTAAGTTTTATGCTAAACTTCTAAGTGCTAACGTTATGTCACAAGTAAAACATTGGGTCAAAGCTTATTAAAACATTGTAACAAGCATCATTTTTTCAACTTCTTAAGAGTTAATTGTACTCGATTAATCTTCTAGCTCAACATAAGACTAATCCGTAACTCTATGTGTATCTAACTTAACATAAGACTAATCCGTAACTCTAAGTGTAACGATCATAGTAAACTTGTTGAGCAATAAAAATTATTAGAACTCTTAATCATGTGTTATATAACATTAATTGACCAAGTTATAACTAGATTTAATAACTCTGTTTATGAATTCGTTTACTATAGTCTTGTCTTTGTGTTTAGCGGTAAGTTCTAATATATTTTATTAATAATAAAAGTTTTATACTAAACTTCTAAGTGCTAAGGTTATGTCACAAGTAAAACATTGGGTCAAAGCTTATTAAAACATTGTAACAAGCATCGTTTTTTCAACTTCTTAAGAGTTAATTGTACTCGGTTAATCTTCTAACTCAACATAAGACTAATCCGTAACTCTAAGTGTATCTAACTTAACATAAGACTAATCCGTAACTCTAAGTGTAACGATCATAGTAAACTTGTTGAGCAAGAAAAGCTTATTAGAACTCTTAATCATGTGTTATATAACATTAATTGACAAAGTTATAACTAGATTGAATAACTTTGTTTATGAATTCGTTCACTATAGTCTTGTCTTTGCGTTTAGCGGTAAGTTCCAATATATTTTGTTAATAATGTAAGTTTTATGCTAAACTTCTAAGTGCTAACGTTATGTCAAAAGTAAAACATTGGGTCAAAGCTTATTAAAACATTGTAACAAGCATCATTTTTTCAACTTCTTAAGAGTTAATTGTACTCGATTAATCTTCTAGCTCAACATAAGACTAATCCGTAACTCTAAGTGTATCTAACTTAACATAAGACTAATCCGTAACTCTAAGTGTAACGATCATAGTAAAATTGTTGAGCAAGAAAAGCTTATTAGAACTCTTAATCATGTGTTATATAACATTAATTGACAAAGTTATAACTAGATTGAATAACTTTGTTTATGAATTCGTTTACTATAGTCTTGTCTTTGTGTTTAGCGGTAAGTTCTAATATATTTGTTAATAATATAAGTTTTATGCTAAACTTCTAAGTGCTAACATTATGTCACAAGTAAAACATTGGGTCAAAGCTTATTAAAACATTGTAACAAGCATCGTTTTTTCAACTTCTTAAGAGTTAACTGTACTCGATTAATCTTCTAACTCAACATAAGACTAATCCGTAACTCTAAGTGTATCTAACTTAACATAAGACTAATTCGTAACTCTAAGTGTAACGATCATAGTAAACTTGTTGAGCAAGAAAAGCTTATTAGAACTCTTAATCATGGGTTATATAACATTAATTGACAAAGTTATAACTAGATTGAATAACTTTGTTTATGAATTCTTTAACTATAGTCTTGTCTTTGTGTTTAGCGGTAAGTTCCAATATATTTTGTTAATAATGTAAGTTTTATGCTAAACTTCTAAGTGCTAACGTTATGTCACAAGTAAAACATTGGGTCAAAGCTTATTAAAACATTGTAACAAGCATCATTTTTTCAACTTCTTAAGAGTTAATTGTACTCGATTAATCTTCTAGCTCAACATAAGACTAATCCGTAACTCTAAGTGTATCTAACTTAACATAAGACTAATCCGTAACTCTAAGTGTAACGATCATAGTAAAATTGTTGAGCAAGAAAAGCTTATTAGAACTCTTAATCATGTGTTATATAACATTAATTGACAAAGTTATAACTAGATTGAATAACTTTGTTTATGAATTCGTTTACTATAGTCTTGTCTTTGTGTTTAGCGGTAAGTTCTAATATATTTGTTAATAATATAAGTTTTATGCTAAACTTCTAAGTGCTAACATTATGTCACAAGTAAAACATTGGGTCAAAGCTTATTAAAACATTGTAACAAGCATCGTTTTTTCAACTTCTTAAGAGTTAATTGTACTCGATTAATCTTCTAACTCAACATAAGACTAATCCGTAACTCTAAGTGTATCTAACTTAACATAAGACTAATTCGTAACTCTAAGTGTAACGATCATAGTAAACTTGTTGAGCAAGAAAAGCTTATTAGAACTCTTAATCATGGGTTATATAACATTAATTGACAAAGTTATAACTAGATTGAATAACTTTGTTTATGAATTCTTTAACTATAGTCTTGTCTTTGTGTTTAGCGGTAAGTTCCAATATATTTTGTTAATAATGTAAGTTTTATGCTAAACTTCTAAGTGCTAACGTTATGTCACAAGTAAAACATTGGGTCAAAGCTTATTAAAACATTGTAACAAGCATCATTTTTTCAACTTCTTAAGAGTTAATTGTACTCGATTAATCTTCTAGCTCAACATAAGACTAATCCGTAACTCTATGTGTATCTAACTTAACATAAGACTAATCCGTAACTCTAAGTGTAACGATCATAGTAAACTTGTTGAGCAATAAAAATTATTAGAACTCTTAATCATGTGTTATATAACATTAATTGACCAAGTTATAACTAGATTTAATAACTCTGTTTATGAATTCGTTTACTATAGTCTTGTCTTTGTGTTTAGCGGTAAGTTCTAATATATTTTATTAATAATAAAAGTTTTATACTAAACTTCTAAGTGCTAAGGTTATGTCACAAGTAAAACATTGGGTCAAAGCTTATTAAAACATTGTAACAAGCATCGTTTTTTCAACTTCTTAAGAGTTAATTGTACTCGGTTAATCTTCTAACTCAACATAAGACTAATCCGTAACTCTAAGTGTATCTAACTTAACATAAGACTAATCCGTAACTCTAAGTGTAACGATCATAGTAAACTTGTTGAGCAAGAAAAGCTTATTAGAACTCTTAATCATGTGTTATATAACATTAATTGACAAAGTTATAACTAGATTGAATAACTTTGTTTATGAATTCGTTCACTATAGTCTTGTCTTTGCGTTTAGCGGTAAGTTCCAATATATTTTGTTAATAATGTAAGTTTTATGCTAAACTTCTAAGTGCTAACGTTATGTCAAAAGTAAAACATTGGGTCAAAGCTTATTAAAACATTGTAACAAGCATCATTTTTTCAACTTCTTAAGAGTTAATTGTACTCGATTAATCTTCTAGCTCAACATAAGACTAATCCGTAACTCTAAGTGTATCTAACTTAACATAAGACTAATCCGTAACTCTAAGTGTAACGATCATAGTAAAATTGTTGAGCAAGAAAAGCTTATTAGAACTCTTAATCATGTGTTATATAACATTAATTGACAAAGTTATAACTAGATTGAATAACTTTGTTTATGAATTCGTTTACTATAGTCTTGTCTTTGTGTTTAGCGGTAAGTTCTAATATATTTGTTAATAATATAAGTTTTATGCTAAACTTCTAAGTGCTAACATTATGTCACAAGTAAAACATTGGGTCAAAGCTTATTAAAACATTGTAACAAGCATCGTTTTTTCAACTTCTTAAGAGTTAACTGTACTCGATTAATCTTCTAACTCAACATAAGACTAATCCGTAACTCTAAGTGTATCTAACTTAACATAAGACTAATTCGTAACTCTAAGTGTAAAGATCATAGTAAACTTGTTGAGCAAGAAAAGCTTATTAGAACTCTTAATCATGGGTTATATAACATTAATTGACAAAGTTATAACTAGATTGAATAACTTTGTTTATGAATTCTTTAACTATAGTCTTGTCTTTGTGTTTAGCGGTAAGTTCCAATATATTTTGTTAATAATGTAAGTTTTATGCTAAACTTCTAAGTGCTAACGTTATGTCACAAGTAAAACATTGGGTCAAAGCTTATTAAAACATTGTAACAAGCATCATTTTTTCAACTTCTTAAGAGTTAATTGTACTCGATTAATCTTCTAGCTCAACATAAGACTAATCCGTAACTCTATGTGTATCTAACTTAACATAAGACTAATCCGTAACTCTAAGTGTAACGATCATAGTAAACTTGTTGAGCAATAAAAGCTTATTAGAACTCTTAATCATGTGTTATATAACATTAATTGACCAAGTTATAACTAGATTTAATAACTCTGTTTATGAATTCGTTTACTATAGTCTTGTCTTTGTGTTTAGCGGTAAGTTCTAATATATTTTATTAATAATAAAAGTTTTATACTAAACTTCTAAGTGCTAAGGTTATGTCACAAGTAAAACATTGGGTCAAAGCTTATTAAAACATTGTAACAAGCATCGTTTTTTCAACTTCTTAAGAGTTAATTGTACTCGGTTAATCTTCTAACTCAACATAAGACTAATCCGTAACTCTAAGTGTATCTAACTTAACATAAGACTAATCCGTAACACTAAGTGTAACTATCATAGTAAACTTGTTGAGCAAGTAACGCTTATTAGAACTCTTAATCATGTGTTATATAACATTAATTGACAAAGTTATAACTAGATTGAATAACTTTGTTTATGAATTCGTTTACTATAGTCTTGTCTTTGTGTTTAGCGGTAAGTTCCAATATATTTTGTTAATAATGTAAGTTTTATGCTAAACTTCTAAGTGCTAACGTTATTTCACAAGTAAAACTTTGGGTCAAAGCTTATTAAAACATTGTAACAAGCATCGTTTTTTCAACTTCTTAAAAGTTAATTGTACTCGGTTAATCTTCTAACTCAACATAAGACTAATCCGTAACTCTAAGTGTATCTAACTTAACATAAGACTAATCCGTAACTCTAAGTGTAACTATCATAGTAAACTTGTTGAGCAATAAAAGCTTATTAGAACTCTTAATCATGTGTTATATACCATTAATTGACCAAGTTATAACTAGATTGAATAACTCGGTTTATGAATTCGTTTACTATAGTCTTGTCTTTATGTTTAGCGGTAAGTTCTAATATATTTTATTAATAATATAAGTTTTATGCTAAACTTGTAAGTGCTAACATTATGTCACATGTAAAACATTGGGTCAAAGCTTATTAAAACATTGTAACAAGCATCGTTTTTTCAACTTCTTAAGAGTTAATTGTACTCGATTAATCTTCTAACTCAACATAAGACTAATCCGTAACTCTAAGTGTATCTAACTTAACATAAGACTAATCCGTAATTCTAAGTGTAACGATCATAGTAAACTTGTTGAGCAAGAAAAGCTTATTAGAACTCTTAATCATGGGTTATATATCATTAATTGACAAAGTTATAACTAAATTGAATAACTTTGTTTATGAATTCGTTCACTATAGTCTTGTCTTTGTGTTTAGCGGTAAGTTCCAACATATTTTGTTAATAATGTAAGTTTTATGCTAAACTTCTAAGTGCTAACGTTATGTCACAAGTAAAACATTGGGTCAAAGCTTTTTAAAACATTGTAACAAGCATCGTTTTTTCAACTTCATAAGAGTTAATTGTACTCGATTAATCTTCTAACTCAACATAAGACTAATCCGTAACTCTAAGTGTATCTAACTTAACATAAGACTAATCCGTAACTCTAAGTGTAACGATCATAGTAAACTTGTTGAGCAAGAAAAGCTTATTAGAACTCTTAATCATGTGTTATATAACATTAATTGACAAAGTTATAACTAGATTGAATAACTTTGTTTATGAATTCGTTCACTATAGTCTTGTCTTTGTGTTTAGCGGTAAGTTCCAACATATTTTGTTAATAATGTAAGTTTTATGCTAAACTTCTAAGTGCTAACGTTATGTCACAAGTAAAACATTGGGTCAAAGCTTTTTAAAACATTGTAACAAGCATCGTTTTTTCAACTTCATAAGAGTTAATTGTACTCGATTAATCTTCTAACTCAACATAAGACTAATCCGTAACTCTAAGTGTATCTAACTTAACATAAGACTAATCCGTAACTCTAAGTGTAACGATCATAGTAAACTTGTTGAGCAAGAAAAGCTTATTAGAACTCTTAATCATGTGTTATATAACATTAATTGACAAAGTTATAACTAGATTGAATAACTTTGTTTATGAATTCGTTCACTATAGTCTTGTCTTTGTGTTTAGCGGTAAGTTCCAATATATTTTGTTAATAATGTAAGTTTTATGCTAAACTTCTAAGTGCTAACGTTATGTCAAAAGTAAAACATTGGGTCAAAGCTTATTAAAACATTGTAACAAGCATCATTTTTTCAACTTCTTAAGAGTTAATTGTACTCGATTAATCTTCTAGCTCAACATAAGACTAATCCGTAACTCTAAGTGTATCTAACTTAACATAAGACTAATCCGTAACTCTAAGTGTAACTATCATAGTAAACTTGTTGAGCAAGAAAAGCTTATTAGAACTCTTAATCATGTGTTATATAACATTAATTGACAAAGTTATAACTAGATTGAATAACTTTGTTTATGAATTCGTTCACTATAGTCTTGTCTTTGTGTTTAGCGGTAAGTTCCATTATATTTTGTTAATAATGTAAGTTTTATGCTAAACTTCTAAGTGCTAACGTTATGTCAAAAGTAAAACATTGGGTCAAAGCTTATTAAAACATTGTAACAAGCATCGTTTTTTCAACTTCATAAGAGTTAATTGTGCTCGCTTAATCTTCTAACTCAACATAAGACTAATCCGTAACTCTAAGTGTATCTAACTTAACATAAGACTAATCCGTAACTCTAAGTGTAACGATCATAGTAAACTTGTTGAGCAATAAAAGCTTATTAGAACTCTTAATCATGTGTTATATAACATTAATTGACCAAGTTATAACTAGATTTAATAACTCTGTTTATGAATTCGTTTACTATAGTCTTGTCTTTGTGTTTAGCGGTAAGTTCTAATATATTTTATTAATAATAAAAGTTTTATACTAAACTTCTAAGTGCTAAGGTTATGTCACAAGTAAAACATTGGGTCAAAGCTTATTAAAACATTGTAACAAGCATCGTTTTTTCAACTTCTTAAGAGTTAATTGTACTCGGTTAATCTTCTAACTCAACATAAGACTAATCCGTAACTCTAAGTGTATCTAACTTAACATAAGACTAATCCGTAACTCTAAGTGTAACTATCATAGTAAACTTGTTGAGCAAGTAACGCTTATTAGAACTCTTAATCATGTGTTATATAACATTAATTGACAAAGTTATAACTAGATTGAATAACTTTGTTTATGAATTCGTTTACTATAGTCTTGTCTTTGTGTTTAGCGGTAAGTTCCAATATATTTTGTTAATAATGTAAGTTTTATGCTAAACTTCTAAGTGCTAACGTTATTTCACAAGTAAAACTTTGGGTCAAAGCTTATTAAAACATTGTAACAAGCATCGTTTTTTCAACTTCTTAAAAGTTAATTGTACTCGGTTAATCTTCTAACTCAACATAAGACTAATCCGTAACTCTAAGTGTATCTAACTTAACATAAGACTAATCCGTAACTCTAAGTGTAACTATCATAGTAAACTTGTTGAGCAATAAAAGCTTATTAGAACTCTTAATCATGTGTTATATACCATTAATTGACCAAGTTATAACTAGATTGAATAACTCTGTTTATGAATTCGTTTACTATAGTCTTGTCTTTGTGTTTAGCGGTAAGTTCTAATATATTTTATTAATAATATAAGTTTTATGCTAAACTTGTAAGTGCTAACATTATGTCACATGTAAAACATTGGGTCAAAGCTTATTAAAACATTGTAACAAGCATCGTTTTTTCAACTTCTTAAGAGTTAATTGTACTCGATTAATCTTCTAACTCAACATAAGACTAATCCGTAACTCTAAGTGTATCTAACTTAACATAAGACTAATCCGTAATTCTAAGTGTAACGATCATAGTAAACTTGTTGAGCAAGAAAAGCTTATTAGAACTCTTAATCATGGGTTATATATCATTAATTGACAAAGTTATAACTAGATTGAATAACTTTGTTTATGAATTCGTTCACTATAGTCTTGTCTTTGTGTTTAGCGGTAAGTTCCAACATATTTTGTTAATAATGTAAGTTTTATGCTAAACTTCTAAGTGCTAACGTTATGTCACAAGTAAAACATTGGGTCAAAGCTTTTTAAAACATTGTAACAAGCATCGTTTTTTCAACTTCATAAGAGTTAATTGTACTCGATTAATCTTCTAACTCAACATAAGACTAATCCGTAACTCTAAGTGTATCTAACTTAACATAAGACTAATCCGTAACTCTAAGTGTAACGATCATAGTAAACTTGTTGAGCAAGAAAAGCTTATTAGAACTCTTAATCATGTGTTATATAACATTAATTGACAAAGTTATAACTAGATTGAATAACTTTGTTTATGAATTCGTTCACTATAGTCTTGTCTTTGTGTTTAGCGGTAAGTTCCAACATATTTTGTTAATAATGTAAGTTTTATGCTAAACTTCTAAGTGCTAACGTTATGTCACAAGTAAAACATTGGGTCAAAGCTTTTTAAAACATTGTAACAAGCATCGTTTTTTCAACTTCATAAGAGTTAATTGTACTCGATTAATTTTCTAACTCAACATAAGACTAATCCGTAACTCTAAGTGTATCTAACTTAACATAAGACTAATCCGTAACTCTAAGTGTAACGATCATAGTAAACTTGTTGAGCAAGAAAAGCTTATTAGAACTCTTAATCATGTGTTATATAACATTAATTGACAAAGTTATAACTAGATTGAATAACTTTGTTTATGAATTCGTTCACTATAGTCTTGTCTTTGTGTTTAGCGGTAAGTTCCAATATATTTTGTTAATAATGTAAGTTTTATGCTAAACTTCTAAGTGCTAACGTTATGTCAAAAGTAAAACATTGGGTCAAAGCTTATTAAAACATTGTAACAAGCATCATTTTTTCAACTTCTTAAGAGTTAATTGTACTCGATTAATCTTCTAGCTCAACATAAGACTAATCCGTAACTCTAAGTGTATCTAACTTAACATAAGACTAATCCGTAACTCTAAGTGTAACTATCATAGTAAACTTGTTGAGCAAGAAAAGCTTATTAGAACTCTTAATCATGTGTTATATAACATTAATTGACAAAGTTATAACTAGATTGAATAACTTTGTTTATGAATTCGTTCACTATAGTCTTGTCTTTGTGTTTAGCGGTAAGTTCCATTATATTTTGTTAATAATGTAAGTTTTATGCTAAACTTCTAAGTGCTAACGTTATGTCAAAAGTAAAACATTGGGTCAAAGCTTATTAAAACATTGTAACAAGTATCGTTTTTTCAACTTCATAAGAGTTAATTGTGCTCGCTTAATCTTCTAACTCAACATAAGACTAATCCGTAACTCTAAGTGTATCTAACTTAACATAAGACTAATCCGTAACTCTAAGTGTAACGATCATAGTAAACTTGTTGAGCAATAAAAGCTTATTAGAACTCTTAATCATGTGTTATATAACATTAATTGACCAAGTTATAACTAGATTTAATAACTCTGTTTATGAATTCGTTTACTATAGTCTTGTCTTTGTGTTTAGCGGTAAGTTCTAATATATTTTATTAATAATAAAAGTTTTATACTAAACTTCTAAGTGCTAAGGTTATGTCACAAGTAAAACATTGGGTCAAAGCTTATTAAAACATTGTAACAAGCATCGTTTTTTCAACTTCTTAAGAGTTAATTGTACTCGGTTAATCTTCTAACTCAACATAAGACTAATCCGTAACTCTAAGTGTATCTAACTTAACATAAGACTAATCCGTAACTCTAAGTGTAACTATCATAGTAAACTTGTTGAGCAAGTAACGCTTATTAGAACTCTTAATCATGTGTTATATAACATTAATTGACAAAGTTATAACTAGATTGAATAACTTTGTTTATGAATTCGTTTACTATAGTCTTGTCTTTGTGTTTAGCGGTAAGTTCCAATATATTTTGTTAATAATGTAAGTTTTATGCTAAACTTCTAAGTGCTAACGTTATTTCACAAGTAAAACTTTGGGTCAAAGCTTATTAAAACATTGTAACAAGCATCGTTTTTTCAACTTCTTAAAAGTTAATTGTACTCGGTTAATCTTCTAACTCAACATAAGACTAATCCGTAACTCTAAGTGTATCTAACTTAACATAAGACTAATCCGTAACTCTAAGTGTAACTATCATAGTAAACTTGTTGAGCAATAAAAGCTTATTAGAACTCTTAATCATGTGTTATATACCATTAATTGACCAAGTTATAACTAGATTGAATAACTCTGTTTATGAATTCGTTTACTATAGTCTTGTCTTTGTGTTTAGCGGTAAGTTCTAATATATTTTATTAATAATATAAGTTTTATGCTAAACTTGTAAGTGCTAACATTATGTCACATGTAAAACATTGGGTCAAAGCTTATTAAAACATTGTAACAAGCATCGTTTTTTCAACTTCTTAAGAGTTAATTGTACTCGATTAATCTTCTAACTCAACATAAGACTAATCCGTAACTCTAAGTGTATCTAACTTAACATAAGACTAATCCGTAATTCTAAGTGTAACGATCATAGTAAACTTGTTGAGCAAGAAAAGCTTATTAGAACTCTTAATCATGGGTTATATATCATTAATTGACAAAGTTATAACTAGATTGAATAACTTTGTTTATGAATTCGTTCACTATAGTCTTGTCTTTGTGTTTAGCGGTAAGTTCCAACATATTTTGTTAATAATGTAAGTTTTATGCTAAACTTCTAAGTGCTAACGTTATGTCACAAGTAAAACATTGGGTCAAAGCTTTTTAAAACATTGTAACAAGCATCGTTTTTTCAACTTCATAAGAGTTAATTGTACTCGATTAATCTTCTAACTCAACATAAGACTAATCCGTAACTCTAAGTGTATCTAACTTAACATAAGACTAATCCGTAACTCTAAGTGTAACGATCATAGTAAACTTGTTGAGCAAGAAAAGCTTATTAGAACTCTTAATCATGTGTTATATAACATTAATTGACAAAGTTATAACTAGATTGAATAACTTTGTTTATGAATTCGTTCACTATAGTCTTGTCTTTGTGTTTAGCGGTAAGTTCCAACATATTTTGTTAATAATGTAAGTTTTATGCTAAACTTCTAAGTGCTAACGTTATGTCACAAGTAAAACATTGGGTCAAAGCTTTTTAAAACATTGTAACAAGCATCGTTTTTTCAACTTCATAAGAGTTAATTGTACTCGATTAATCTTCTAACTCAACATAAGACTAATCCGTAACTCTAAGTGTATCTAACTTAACATAAGACTAATCCGTAACTCTAAGTGTAACGATCATAGTAAACTTGTTGAGCAAGAAAAGCTTATTAGAACTCTTAATCATGTGTTATATAACATTAATTGACAAAGTTATAACTAGATTGAATAACTTTGTTTATGAATTCGTTCACTATAGTCTTGTCTTTGTGTTTAGCGGTAAGTTCCAATATATTTTGTTAATAATGTAAGTTTTATGCTAAACTTCTAAGTGCTAACGTTATGTCAAAAGTAAAACATTGGGTCAAAGCTTATTAAAACATTGTAACAAGCATCATTTTTTCAACTTCTTAAGAGTTAATTGTACTCGATTAATCTTCTAGCTCAACATAAGACTAATCCGTAACTCTAAGTGTATCTAACTTAACATAAGACTAATCCGTAACTCTAAGTGTAACGATCATAGTAAAATTGTTGAGCAAGAAAAGCTTATTAGAACTCTTAATCATGTGTTATATAACATTAATTGACAAAGTTATAACTAGATTGAATAACTTTGTTTATGAATTCGTTTACTATAGTCTTGTCTTTGTGTTTAGCGGTAAGTTCTAATATATTTGTTAATAATATAAGTTTTATGCTAAACTTCTAAGTGCTAACATTATGTCACAAGTAAAACATTGGGTCAAAGCTTATTAAAACATTGTAACAAGCATCGTTTTTTCAACTTCTTAAGAGTTAATTGTACTCGATTAATCTTCTAACTCAACATAAGACTAATCCGTAACTCTAAGTGTATCTAACTTAACATAAGACTAATTCGTAACTCTAAGTGTAACGATCATAGTAAACTTGTTGAGCAAGAAAAGCTTATTAGAACTCTTAATCATGGGTTATATAACATTAATTGACAAAGTTATAACTAGATTGAATAACTTTGTTTATGAATTCTTTAACTATAGTCTTGTCTTTGTGTTTAGCGGTAAGTTCCAATATATTTTGTTAATAATGTAAGTTTTATGCTAAACTTCTAAGTGCTAACGTTATGTCACAAGTAAAACATTGGGTCAAAGCTTATTAAAACATTGTAACAAGCATCGTTTTTTCAACTTCATAAGAGTTAATTGTACTCGCTTAATCTTCTAACTCAACATAAGACTAATCCGTAACTCTAAGTGTATCTAACTTAACATAAGACTAATCCGTAACTCTAAGTGTAACGATCATAGTAAACTTGTTGAGCAAGAAAAGCTTATTAGAACTCTTAATCATGTGTTATATAACATTAATTGACAAAGTTATAACTAGATTGAATAACTTTGTTTATGAATTCGTTCACTATAGTCTTGTCTTTGTGTTTAGCGGTAAGTTCCATTATATTTTGTTAATAATGTAAGTTTTATGCTAAACTTCTAAGTGCTAACGTTATGTCAAAAGTAAAACATTGGGTCAAAGCTTATTAAAACATTGTAACAAGCATCGTTTTTTCAACTTCATAAGAGTTAATTGTGCTCGCTTAATCTTCTAACTCAACATAAGACTAATCCGTAACTCTAAGTGTATCTAACTTAACATAAGACTAATCCGTAACTCTAAGTGTAACGATCATAGTAAACTTGTTGAGCAATAAAAGCTTATTAGAACCCTTAATCATGTGTTATATAACATTAATTGACCAAGTTATAACTAGATTTAATAACTCTATTTATGAATTCGTTTACTAAAGTCTTTTCTTTGTGTTTAGCGGTAAGTTCTAATATATTTTATTAATAATAAAAGTTTTATACTAAACTTCTAAGTGCTAAGGTTATGTCACAAGTAAAACATTGGGTCAAAGCTTATTAAAACATTGTAACAAGCATCGTTTTTTCAACTTCTTAAGAGTTAATTGTACTCGGTTAATCTTCTAACTCAACATAAGACTAATCCGTAACTCTAAGTGTATCTAACTTAACATAAGACTAATCTGTAACTCTAAGTGTAACTATCATAGTAAACTTGTTGAGCAAGTAACGCTTATTAGAACTCTTAATCATGTGTTATATAACATTAATTGACAAAGTTATAACTAGATTGAATAACTTTGTTTATGAATTCGTTTACTATAGTCTTGTCTTTGTGTTTAGCGGTAAGTTCCAATATATTTTGTTAATAATGTAAGTTTTATGCTAAACTTCTAAGTGCTAACGTTATTTCACAAGTAAAACTTTGGGTCAAAGCTTATTAAAACATTGTAACAAGCATCGTTTTTTCAACTTCTTAAAAGTTAATTGTACTCGGTTAATCTTCTAACTCAACATAAGACTAATCCGTAACTCTAAGTGTATCTAACTTAACATAAGACTAATCCGTAACTCTAAGTGTAACTATCATAGTAAACTTGTTGAGCAATAAAAGCTTATTAGAACTCTTAATCATGTGTTATATACCATTAATTGACCAAGTTATAACTAGATTGAATAACTCTGTTTATGAATTCGTTTACTATAGTCTTGTCTTTGTGTTTAGCGGTAAGTTCTAATATATTTTATTAATAATATAAGTTTTATGCTAAACTTGTAAGTGCTAACATTATGTCACATGTAAAACATTGGGTCAAAGCTTATTAAAACATTGTAACAAGCATCGTTTTTTCAACTTCTTAAGAGTTAATTGTACTCGATTAATCTTCTAACTCAACATAAGACTAATCCGTAACTCTAAGTGTATCTAACTTAACATAAGACTAATCCGTAATTCTAAGTGTAACGATCATAGTAAACTTGTTGAGCAAGAAAAGCTTATTAGAACTCTTAATCATGGGTTATATATCATTAATTGACAAAGTTATAACTAGATTGAATAACTTTGTTTATGAATTCGTTCACTATAGTCTTGTCTTTGTGTTTAGCGGTAAGTTCCAACATATTTTGTTAATAATGTAAGTTTTATGCTAAACTTCTAAGTGCTAACGTTATGTCACAAGTAAAACATTGGGTCAAAGCTTTTTAAAACATTGTAACAAGCATCGTTTTTTCAACTTCATAAGAGTTAATTGTACTCGATTAATCTTCTAACTCAACATAAGACTAATCCGTAACTCTAAGTGTATCTAACTTAACATAAGACTAATCCGTAACTCTAAGTGTAACGATCATAGTAAACTTGTTGAGCAAGAAAAGCTTATTAGAACTCTTAATCATGTGTTATATAACATTAATTGACAAAGTTATAACTAGATTGAATAACTTTGTTTATGAATTCGTTCACTATAGTCTTGTCTTTGTGTTTAGCGGTAAGTTCCAATATATTTTGTTAATAATGTAAGTTTTATGCTAAACTTCTAAGTGCTAACGTTATGTCAAAAGTAAAACATTGGGTCAAAGCTTATTAAAACATTGTAACAAGCATCATTTTTTCAACTTCTTAAGAGTTAATTGTACTCGATTAATCTTCTAGCTCAACATAAGACTAATCCGTAACTCTAAGTGTATCTAACTTAACATAAGACTAATCCGTAACTCTAAGTGTAACGATCATAGTAAAATTGTTGAGCACGAAAAGCTTATTAGAACTCTTAATCATGTGTTATATAACATTAATTGACAAAGTTATAACTAGATTGAATAACTTTGTTTATGAATTCGTTTACTATAGTCTTGTCTTTGTGTTTAGCGGTAAGTTCTAATATATTTGTTAATAATATAAGTTTTATGCTAAACTTCTAAGTGCTAACATTATGTCACAAGTAAAACATTGGGTCAAAGCTTATTAAAACATTGTAACAAGCATCGTTTTTTCAACTTCTTAAGAGTTAATTGTACTCGATTAATCTTCTAACTCAACATAAGACTAATCCGTAACTCTAAGTGTATCTAACTTAACATAAGACTAATTCGTAACTCTAAGTGTAACGATCATAGTAAACTTGTTGAGCAAGAAAAGCTTATTAGAACTCTTAATCATGGGTTATATAACATTAATTGACAAAGTTATAACTAGATTGAATAACTTTGTTTATGAATTCTTTAACTATAGTCTTGTCTTTGTGTTTAGCGGTAAGTTCCAATATATTTTGTTAATAATGTAAGTTTTATGCTAAACTTCTAAGTGCTAACGTTATGTCACAAGTAAAACATTGGGTCAAAGCTTATTAAAACATTGTAACAAGCATCGTTTTTTCAACTTCATAAGAGTTAATTGTACTCGCTTAATCTTCTAACTCAACATAAGACTAATCCGTAACTCTAAGTGTATCTAACTTAACATAAGACTAATCCGTAACTCTAAGTGTAACGATCATAGTAAACTTGTTGAGCAAGAAAAGCTTATTAGAACTCTTAATCATGTGTTATATAACATTAATTGACAAAGTTATAACTAGATTGAATAACTTTGTTTATGAATTCGTTCACTATAGTCTTGTCTTTGTGTTTAGCGGTAAGTTCTAATATATTTTGTTAATAATGTAAGTTTTATGCTAAACTTCTAAGTGCTAACGTTATGTCAAAAGTAAAACATTGGGTCAAAGCTTATTAAAACATTGTAACAAGCATCATTTTTTCAACTTCTTAAGAGTTAATTGTACTCGATTAATCTTCTAGCTCAACATAAGACTAATCCGTAACTCTAAGTGTATCTAACTTAACATAAGACTAATCCGTAACTCTAAGTGTAACGATCATAGTAAAATTGTTGAGCAAGAAAAGCTTATTAGAACTCTTAATCATGTGTTATATAACATTAATTGACAAAGTTATAACTAGATTGAATAACTTTGTTTATGAATTCGTTTACTATAGTCTTGTCTTTGTGTTTAGCGGTAAGTTCTAATATATTTGTTAATAATATAAGTTTTATGCTAAACTTCTAAGTGCTAACATTATGTCACAAGTAAAACATTGGGTCAAAGCTTATTAAAACATTGTAACAAGCATCGTTTTTTCAACTTCTTAAGAGTTAATTGTACTCGATTAATCTTCTAACTCAACATAAGACTAATCCGTAACTCTAAGTGTATCTAACTTAACATAAGACTAATTCGTAACTCTAAGTGTAACGATCATAGTAAACTTGTTGAGCAAGAAAAGCTTATTAGAACTCTTAATCATGGGTTATATAACATTAATTGACAAAGTTATAACTAGATTGAATAACTTTGTTTATGAATTCTTTAACTATAGTCTTGTCTTTGTGTTTAGCGGTAAGTTCCAATATATTTTGTTAATAATGTAAGTTTTATGCTAAACTTCTAAGTGCTAACGTTATGTCACAAGTAAAACATTGGGTCAAAGCTTATTAAAACATTGTAACAAGCATCGTTTTTTCAACTTCATAAGAGTTAATTGTACTCGCTTAATCTTCTAACTCAACATAAGACTAATCCGTAACTCTAAGTGTATCTAACTTAACATAAGACTAATCCGTAACTCTAAGTGTAACGATCATAGTAAACTTGTTGAGCAAGAAAAGCTTATTAGAACTCTTAATCATGTGTTATATAACATTAATTGACAAAGTTATAACTAGATTGAATAACTTTGTTTATGAATTCGTTCACTATAGTCTTGTCTTTGTGTTTAGCGGTAAGTTCCATTATATTTTGTTAATAATGTAAGTTTTATGCTAAACTTCTAAGTGCTAACGTTATGTCAAAAGTAAAACATTGGGTCAAAGCTTATTAAAACATTGTAACAAGCATCGTTTTTTCAACTTCATAAGAGTTAATTGTGCTCGCTTAATCTTCTAACTCAACATAAGACTAATCCTTAACTCTAAGTGTATCTAACTTAACATAAGACTAATCCGTAACTCTAAGTGTAACGATCATAGTAAACTTGTTGAGCAATAAAAGCTTATTAGAACTCTTAATCATGTGTTATATAACATTAATTGACCAAGTTATAACTAGATTTAATAACTCTGTTTATGAATTCGTTTACTATAGTCTTGTCTTTGTGTTTAGCGGTAAGTTCTAATATATTTTATTAATAATAAAAGTTTTATACTAAACTTCTAAGTGCTAAGGTTATGTCACAAGTAAAACATTGGGTCAAAGCTTATTAAAACATTGTAACAAGCATCGTTTTTTCAACTTCTTAAGAGTTAATTGTACTCGGTTAATCTTCTAACTCAACATAAGACTAATCCGTAACTCTAAGTGTATCTAACTTAACATAAGACTAATCCGTAACTCTAAGTGTAACTATTATAGTAAACTTGTTGAGCAAGTAACGCTTATTAGAACTCTTAATCATGTGTTATATAACATTAATTGACAAAGTTATAACTAGATTGAATAACTTTGTTTATGAATTCGTTTACTATAGTCTTGTCTTTGTGTTTAGCGGTAAGTTCCAATATATTTTGTTAATAATGTAAGTTTTATGCTAAACTTCTAAGTGCTAACGTTATTTCACAAGTAAAACTTTGGGTCAAAGCTTATTAAAACATTGTAACAAGCATCGTTTTTTCAACTTCTTAAAAGTTAATTGTACTCGGTTAATCTTCTAACTCAACATAAGACTAATCCGTAACTCTAAGTGTATCTAACTTAACATAAGACTAATCCGTAACTCTAAGTGTAACTATCATAGTAAACTTGTTGAGCAATAAAAGCTTATTAGAACTCTTAATCATGTGTTATATACCATTAATTGACCAAGTTATAACTAGATTGAATAACTCTGTTTATGAATTCGTTTACTATAGTCTTGTCTTTGTGTTTAGCGGTAAGTTCTAATATATTTTATTAATAATATAAGTTTTATGCTAAACTTGTAAGTGCTAACATTATGTCACATGTAAAACATTGGGTCAAAGCTTATTAAAACATTGTAACAAGCATCGTTTTTTCAACTTCTTAAGAGTTAATTGTACTCGATTAATCTTCTAACTCAACATAAGACTAATCCGTAACTCTAAGTGTATCTAACTTAACATAAGACTAATCCGTAATTCTAAGTGTAACGATCATAGTAAACTTGTTGAGCAAGAAAAGCTTATTAGAACTCTTAATCATGGGTTATATATCATTAATTGACAAAGTTATAACTAGATTGAATAACTTTGTTTATGAATTCGTTCACTATAGTCTTGTCTTTGTGTTTAGCGGTAAGTTCCAACATATTTTGTTAATAATGTAAGTTTTATGCTAAACTTCTAAGTGCTAACGTTATGTCACAAGTAAAACATTGGGTCAAAGCTTTTTAAAACATTGTAACAAGCATCGTTTTTTCAACTTCATAAGAGTTAATTGTACTTGATTAATCTTCTAACTCAACATAAGACTAATCCGTAACTCTAAGTGTATCTAACTTAACATAAGACTAATCCGTAACTCTAAGTGTAACGATCATAGTAAACTTGTTGAGCAAGAAAAGCTTATTAGAACTCTTAATCATGTGTTATATAACATTAATTGACAAAGTTATAACTAGATTGAATAACTTTGTTTATGAATTCGTTCACTATAGTCTTGTCTTTGTGTTTAGCGGTAAGTTCCAATATATTTTGTTAATAATGTAAGTTTTATGCTAAACTTCTAAGTGCTAACGTTATGTCAAAAGTAAAACATTGGGTCAAAGCTTATTAAAACATTGTAACAAGCATCATTTTTTCAACTTCTTAAGAGTTAATTGTACTCGATTAATCTTCTAGCTCAACATAAGACTAATCCGTAACTCTAAGTGTATCTAACTTAACATAAGACTAATCCGTAACTCTAAGTGTAACGATCATAGTAAAATTGTTGAGCAAGAAAAGCTTATTAGAACTCTTAATCATGTGTTATATAACATTAATTGACAAAGTTATAACTAGATTGAATAACTTTGTTTATGAATTCGTTTACTATAGTCTTGTCTTTGTGTTTAGCGGTAAGTTCTAATATATTTGTTAATAATATAAGTTTTATGCTAAACTTCTAAGTGCTAACATTATGTCACAAGTAAAACATTGGGTCAAAGCTTATTAAAACATTGTAACAAGCATCGTTTTTTCAACTTCTTAAGAGTTAATTGTACTCGATTAATCTTCTAACTCAACATAAGACTAATCCGTAACTCTAAGTGTATCTAACTTAACATAAGACTAATTCGTAACTCTAAGTGTAACGATCATAGTAAACTTGTTGAGCAAGAAAAGCTTATTAGAACTCTTAATCATGGGTTATATAACATTAATTGACAAAGTTATAACTAGATTGAATAACTTTGTTTATGAATTCTTTAACTATAGTCTTGTCTTTGTGTTTAGCGGTAAGTTCCAATATATTTTGTTAATAATGTAAGTTTTATGCTAAACTTCTAAGTGCTAACGTTATGTCACAAGTAAAACATTGGGTCAAAGCTTATTAAAATATTGTAACAAGCATCGTTTTTTCAACTTCATAAGAGTTAATTGTACTCGCTTAATCTTCTAACTCAACATAAGACTAATCCGTAACTCTAAGTGTATCTAACTTAACATAAGACTAATCCGTAACTCTAAGTGTAACGATCATAGTAAACTTGTTGAGCAAGAAAAGCTTATTAGAACTCTTAATCATGTGTTATATAACATTAATTGACAAAGTTATAACTAGATTGAATAACTTTGTTTATGAATTCGTTCACTATAGTCTTGTCTTTGTGTTTAGCGGTAAGTTCCATTATATTTTGTTAATAATGTAAGTTTTATGCTAAACTTCTAAGTGCTAACGTTATGTCAAAAGTAAAACATTGGGTCAAAGCTTATTAAAACATTGTAACAAGCATCGTTTTTTCAACTTCATAAGAGTTAATTGTGCTCGCTTAATCTTCTAACTCAACATAAGACTAATCCGTAACTCTAAGTGTATCTAACTTAACATAAGACTAATCCGTAACTCTAAGTGTAACGATCATAGTAAACTTGTTGAGCAATAAAAGCTTATTAGAACTCTTAATCATGTGTTATATAACATTAATTGACCAAGTTATAACTAGATTTAATAACTCTGTTTATGAATTCGTTTACTATAGTCTTGTTATTGTGTTTAGCGGTAAGTTCTAATATATTTTATTAATAATAAAAGTTTTATACTAAACTTCTAAGTGCTAAGGTTATGTCACAAGTAAAACATTGGGTCAAAGCTTATTAAAACATTGTAACAAGCATCGTTTTTTCAACTTCTTAAGAGTTAATTGTACTCGGTTAATCTTCTAACTCAACATAAGACTAATCCGTAACTCTAAGTGTATCTAACTTAACATAAGACTAATCCGTAACTCTAAGTGTAACTATCATAGTAAACTTGTTGAGCAAGTAACGCTTATTAGAACTCTTAATCATGTGTTATATAACATTAATTGACAAAGTTATAACTAGATTGAATAACTTTGTTTATGAATTCGTTTACTATAGTCTTGTCTTTGTGTATAGCGGTAAGTTCCAATATATTTTGTTAATAATGTAAGTTTTATGCTAAACTTCTAAATGCTAACGTTATTTCACAAGTAAAACATTGGGTCAAAGCTTATTAAAACATTGTAACAAGCATCGTTTTTTCAACTTCTTAAAAGTTAATTGTACTCGGTTAATCTTCTAACTCAACATAAGACTAATCCGTAACTCTAAGTGTATCTAACTTAACATAAGACTAATCCGTAACTCTAAGTGTAACTATCATAGTAAACTTGTTGAGCAATAAAAGCTTATTAGAACTCTTAATCATGTGTTATATACCATTAATTGACCAAGTTATAACTAGATTGAATAACTCTGTTTATGAATTCGTTTACTATAGTCTTGTCTTTGTGTTTAGCGGTAAGTTCTAATATATTTTATTAATAAAATAAGTTTTATGCTAAACTTGTAAGTGCTAACATTATGTCACATGTAAAACATTGGGTCAAAGCTTATTAAAACATTGTAACAAGCATCGTTTTTTCAACTTCTTAAGAGTTAATTGTACTCGGTTAATCTTCTAACTCAACATAAGACTAATCCGTAACTCTAAGTGTATCTAACTTAACATAAGACTAATCCGTAACTCTAAGTGTAACTATCATAGTAAACTTGTTGAGCAAGTAACGCTTATTAGAACTCTTAATCATGTGTTATATAACATTAATTGACAAAGTTATAACTAGATTGAATAACTTTGTTTATGAATTCGTTAACTATAGTCTTGTCTTTGTGTTTAGCGGTAAGTTCCAATATATTTTGTTAATAATGTAAGTTTTATGCTAAACTTCTAAGTGCTAACGTTATTTCACAAGTAAAACTTTGGGTCAAAGCTTATTAAAACATTGTAACAAGCATCGTTTTTTCAACTTCTTAAAAGTTAATTGTACTCGGTTAATCTTCTAACTCAACATAAGACTAATCCGTAACTCTAAGTGTATCTAACTTAACATAAGACTAATCCGTAACTCTAAGTGTAACTATCATAGTAAACTTGTTGAGCAATAAAAGTTTATTAGAACTCTTAATCATGTGTTATATACCATTAATTGACCAAGTTATAACTAGATTGAATAACTCTGTTTATGAATTCGTTTACTATAGTCTTGTCTTTGTGTTTAGCGGTAAGTTCTAATATATTTTATTAATAATATAAGTTTTATGCTAAACTTGTAAGTGCTAACATTATGTCATATGTAAAACATTGGGTCAAAGCTTATTAAAACATTGTAACAAGCATCGTTTTTTCAACTTCTTAAGAGTTAATTGTACTCGATTAATCTTCTAACTCAACATAAGACTAATCCGTAACTCTAAGTGTATCTAACTTAACATAAGACTAATCCGTAATTCTAAGTGTAACGATCATAGTAAACTTGTTGAGCAAGAAAAGCTTATTAGAACTCTTAATCATGGGTTATATATCATTAATTGACAAAGTTATAACTAGATTGAATAACTTTGTTTATGAATTCGTTCACTATAGTCTTGTCTTTGTGTTTAGCGGTAAGTTCCAACATATTTTGTTAATAATGTAAGTTTTATGCTAAACTTCTAAGTGCTAACGTTATGTCACAAGTAAAACATTGGGTCAAAGCTTTTTAAAACATTGTAACAAGCATCGTTTTTTCAACTTCATAAGAGTTAATTGTACTCGATTAATCTTCTAACTCAACATAAGACTAATCCGTAACTCTAAGTGTATCTAACTTAACATAAGACTAATCCGTAACTCTAAGTGTAACGATCATAGTAAACTTGTTGAGCAAGAAAAGCTTATTAGAACTCTTAATCATGTGTTATATAACATTAATTGACAAAGTTATAACTAGATTGAATAACTTTGTTTATGAATTCGTTCACTATAAGAGTCTTTGTGTTTAGCGGTAAGTTCCAATATATTTTGTTAATAATGTAAGTTTTATGCTAAACTTCTAAGTGCTAACGTTATGTCAAAAGTAAAACATTGGGTCAAAGCTTATTAAAACATTGTAACAAGCATCATTTTTTCAACTTCTTAAGAGTTAATTGTACTCGATTAATCTTCTAGCTCAACATAAGACTAATCCGTAACTCTAAGTGTATCTAACTTAACATAAGACTAATCCGTAACTCTAAGTGTAACGATCATAGTAAAATTGTTGAGCAAGAAAAGCTTATTAGAACTCTTAATCATGTGTTTTATAACATTAATTGACAAAGTTATAACTAGATTGAATAACTTTGTTTATGAATTCGTTTACTATAGTCTTGTCTTTGTGTTTAGCGGTAAGTTCTAATATATTTGTTAATAATATAAGTTTTATGCTAAACTTCTAAGTGCTAACATTATGTCACAAGTAAAACATTGGGTCAAAGCTTATTAAAACATTGTAACAAGCATCGTTTTTTCAACTTCTTAAGAGTTAATTGTACTCGATTAATCTTCTAACTCAACATAAGACTAATCCGTAACTCTAAGTGTATCTAACTTAACATAATACTAATTCGTAACTCTAAGTGTAACGATCATAGTAAACTTGTTGAGCAAGAAAAGCTTATTAGAACTCTTAATCATGGGTTATATATCATTAATTGACAAAGTTATAACTAGATTGAATAACTTTGTTTATGAATTCGTTCACTATAGTCTTGTCTTTGTGTTTAGCGGTAAGTTCCAACATATTTTGTTAATAATGTAAGTTTTATGCTAAACTTCTAAGTGCTAACGTTATGTCACTAGTAAAACATTGGGTCAAAGCTTTTTAAAACATTGTAACAAGCATCGTTTTTTCAACTTCATAAGAGTTAATTGTACTCGATTAATCTTCTAACTCAACATAAGACTAATCCGTAACTCTAAGTGTATCTAACTTAACATAAGACTAATCCGTAACTCTAAGTGTAACGATCATAGTAAACTTGTTGAGCAAGAAAAGCTTATTAGAACTCTTAATCATGTGTTATATGACATTAATTGACAAAGTTATAACTAGATTGAATAACTTTGTTTATGAATTCGTTCACTATAGTCTTGTCTTTGTGTTTAGCGGTAAGTTCCAATATATTTTGTTAATAATGTAAGTTTTATGCTAAACTTCTAAGTGCTAACGTTATGTCAAAAGTAAAACATTGGGTCAAAGCTTATTAAAACATTGTAAAAACCATCATTTTTTCAACTTCTTAAGAGTTAATTGTACTCGATTAATCTTCTAGCTCAACATAAGACTAATCCGTAACTCTATGTGTATCTAACTTAACATAAGACTAATCCGTAACTCTAAGTGTAACGATCATAATAAACTTGTTGAGCAAGAAAAGCTTATTAGAACTCTTAATCATGGGTTATATAACATTAATTGACAAAGTTATAACTAGATTGAATAACTTTGTTTATGAATTCGTTAACTATAGTCTTGTCTTTGTGTTTAGCGGTAAGTTCCAATATATTTTGTTAATAATGTAAGTTTTATGCTAAACTTCTAAGTGCTAACGTTATGTCACAAGTAAAACATTGGGTCAAAGCTTATTAAAACATTGTAACAAGCATCGTTTTTTCAACTTCATAAGAGTTAATTGTACTCGCTTAATCTTCTAACTCAACATAAGACTAATCCGTAACTCTAAGTGTATCTAACTTAACATAAGACTAATCCGTAACTCTAAGTGTAACGATCATAGTAAACTTGTTGAGCAATAAAAGCTTATTAGAACTCTTAATCATGTGTTATATAACATTAATTGACCAAGTTATAACTAGATTTAATAACTCTGTTTATGAATTCGTTTACTATAGTCTTGTCTTTGTGTTTAGCGGTAAGTTCTAATATATTTTATTAATAATAAAAGTTTTATACTAAACTTCTAAGTGCTAAGGTTATGTCACAAGTAAAACATTGGGTCAAAGCTTATTAAAATATTGTAACAAGCATCGTTTTTTCAACTTCTTAAGAGTTAATTGTACTCGGTTAATCTTCTAACTCAACATAAGACTAATCCGTAACTCTAAGTGTATCTAACTTAACATAAGACTAATCCGTAACTCTAAGTGTAACTATCATAGTAAACTTGTTGAGCAAGTAACGCTTATTAGAACTCTTAATCATGTGTTATATAACATTAATTGACAAAGTTATAACTAGATTGAATAACTTTGTTTATGAATTCGTTAACTATAGTCTTGTCTTTGTGTTTAGCGGTAAGTTCCAATATATTTTGTTAATAATGTAAGTTTTATGCTAAACTTCTAAGTGCTAACGTTATTTCACAAGTAAAACTTTGGGTCAAAGCTTATTAAAACATTGTAACAAGCATCGTTTTTTCAACTTCTTAAAAGTTAATTGTACTCGGTTAATCTTCTAACTCAACATAAGACTAATCCGTAACTCTAAGTGTATCTAACTTAACATAAGACTAATCCGTAACTCTAAGTGTAACTATCATAGTAAACTTGTTGAGCAATAAAAGCTTATTAGAACTCTTAATCATGTGTTATATACCATTAATTGACCAAGTTATAACTAGATTGAATAACTCTGTTTATGAATTCGTTTACTATAGTCTTGTCTTTGTGTTTAGCGGTAAGTTCTAATATATTTTATTAATAATATAAGTTTTATGCTAAACTTGTAAGTGCTAACATTATGTCACATGTAAAACATTGGGTCAAAGCTTATTAAAACATTGTAACAAGCATCGTTTTTTCAACTTCTTAAGAGTTAATTGTACTCGGTTAATCTTCTAACTCAACATAAGACTAATCCGTAACTCTAAGTGTATCTAACTTAACATAAGACTAATCCGTAACTCTAAGTGTAACTATCATAGTAAACTTGTTGAGCAAGTAACGCTTATTAGAACTCTTAATCATGTGTTATATAACATTAATTGACAAAGTTATAACTAGATTGAATAACTTTGTTTATGAATTCGTTCACTATAGTCTTGTCTTTGTGTTTAGCGGTAAGTTCCAACATATTTTGTTAATAATGTAAGTTTTATGCTAAACTTCTAAGTGCTAACGTTATGTCACAAGTAAAACATTGGGTCAAAGCTTTTTAAAACATTGTAACAAGCATCGTTTTTTCAACTTCATAAGAGTTAATTGTACTCGATTAATCTTCTAACTCAACATAAGACTAATCCGTAACTCTAAGTGTATCTAACTTAACATAAGACTAATCCGTAACTCTAAGTGTAACGATCATAGTAAACTTGTTGAGCAAGAAAAGCTTATTAGAACTCTTAATCATGTGTTATATAACATTAATTGACAAAGTTATAACTAGATTGAATAACTTTGTTTATGAATTCGTTCACTATAGTCTTGTCTTTGTGTTTAGCGGTAAGTTCCAATATATTTTGTTAATAATGTAAGTTTTATGCTAAACTTCTAAGTGCTAACGTTATGTCAAAAGTAAAACATTGGGTCAAAGCTTATTAAAACATTGTAACAAGCATCATTTTTTCAACTTCTTAAGAGTTAATTGTACTCGATTAATCTTCTAGCTCAACATAAGACTAATCCGTAACTCTATGTGTATCTAACTTAACATAAGACTAATCCGTAACTCTAAGTGTAACGATCATAATAAACTTGTTGAGCAAGAAAAGCTTATTAGAACTCTTAATCATGGGTTATATAACATTAATTGACAAAGTTATAACTAGATTGAATAACTTTGTTTATGAATTCGTTTACTATAGTCTTGTCTTTGTGTTTAGCGGTAAGTTCCAATATATTTTGTTAATAATGTAAGTTTTATGCTAAACTTCTAAGTGCTAACGTTATTTCACAAGTAAAACTTTGGGTCAAAGCTTATTAAAACATTGTAACAAGCATCGTTTTTTCAACTTCTTAAAAGTTAATTGTACTCGGTTAATCTTCTAACTCAACATAAGACTAATCCGTAACTCTAAGTGTATCTAACTTAACATAAGACTAATCCGTAACTCTAAGTGTAACTATCATAGTAAACTTGTTGAGCAATAAAAGCTTATTAGAACTCTTAATCATGTGTTATATACCATTAATTGACCAAGTTATAACTAGATTGAATAACTCTGTTTATGAATTCGTTTACTATAGTCTTGTCTTTGTGTTTAGCGGTAAGTTCTAATATATTTTATTAATAATATAAGTTTTATGCTAAACTTGTAAGTGCTAACATTATGTCACATGTAAAACATTGGGTCAAAGCTTATTAAAACATTGTAACAAGCATCGTTTTTTCAACTTCTTAAGAGTTAATTGTACTCGGTTAATCTTCTAACTCAACATAAGACTAATCCGTAACTCTAAGTGTATCTAACTTAACATAAGACTAATCCGTAACTCTAAGTGTAACTATCATAGTAAACTTGTTGAGCAAGTAACGCTTATTAGAACTCTTAATCATGTGTTATATAACATTAATTGACAAAGTTATAACTAGATTGAATAACTTTGTTTATGAATTCGTTAACTATAGTCTTGTCTTTGTGTTTAGCGGTAAGTTCCAATATATTTTGTTAATAATGTAAGTTTTATGCTAAACTTCTAAGTGCTAACGTTATTTCACAAGTAAAACTTTGGGTCAAAGCTTATTAAAACATTGTAACAAGCATCGTTTTTTCAACTTCTTAAAAGTTAATTGTACTCGGTTAATCTTCTAACTCAACATAAGACTAATCCGTAACTCTAAGTGTATCTAACTTAACATAAGACTAATCCGTAACTCTAAGTGTAACTATCATAGTAAACTTGTTGAGCAATAAAAGTTTATTAGAACTCTTAATCATGTGTTATATACCATTAATTGACCAAGTTATAACTAGATTGAATAACTCTGTTTATGAATTCGTTTACTATAGTCTTGTCTTTGTGTTTAGCGGTAAGTTCTAATATATTTTATTAATAATATAAGTTTTATGCTAAACTTGTAAGTGCTAACATTATGTCACATGTAAAACATTGGGTCAAAGCTTATTAAAACATTGTAACAAGCATCGTTTTTTCAACTTCTTAAGAGTTAATTGTACTCGATTAATCTTCTAACTCAACATAAGACTAATCCGTAACTCTAAGTGTATCTAACTTAACATAAGACTAATCCGTAATTCTAAGTGTAACGATCATAGTAAACTTGTTGAGCAAGAAAAGCTTATTAGAACTCTTAATCATGGGTTATATATCATTAATTGACAAAGTTATAACTAGATTGAATAACTTTGTTTATGAATTCGTTCACTATAGTCTTGTCTTTGTGTTTAGCGGTAAGTTCCAACATATTTTGTTAATAATGTAAGTTTTATGCTAAACTTCTAAGTGCTAATGTTATTTCACAAGTAAAACATTGGGTCAAAGCTTATTAAAACATTGTAACAAGCATCGTTTTTTCAACTTCATAAGAGTTAATTGTACTCGCTTAATCTTCTAACTCAACATAAGACTAATCCGTAACTCTAAGTGTATCTAACTTAACATAAGACTAATCCGTAACTCTAAGTGTAACGATCATAGTAAACTTGTTGAGCAAGAAAAGCTTATTGGAACTCTTAATCATGTGTTATATAACATTAATTGACAAAGTTATAACTAGATTGAATAACTTTGTTTATGAATTCGTTTACTATAGTCTTGTCTTTGTGTTTAGCGGTAAGTTCCAATATATTTTGTTAATAATGTAAGTTTTATGCTAAACTTCTAAGTGCTAACGTTATTTCACAAGTAAAACATTGGGTCAAAGCTTATTAAAACATTGTAACAAGCATCGTTTTTTCAACTTCATAAGAGTTAATTGTACTCGCTTAATCTTCTAACTCAACATAAGACTAATCCGTAACTCTAAGTGTATCTAACTTAACATAAGACTAATCCGTAACTCTAAGTGTAACGATCATAGTAAACTTGTTGAGCAAGAAAAGCTTATTGGAACTCTTAATCATGTGTTATATAACATTAATTGACCAAGTTATAACTAGATTGAATATTTTTGTTTATGAATTCGTTCACTATAGTCTTATCTTTGTGTTTAGCGGTAAGTTCCAATATATTTTGTTAATAATGTAAGTTTTATGCTAAACTTCTAAGTGCTAACGTTATGTCACAAGTAAAACATTGGGTCAAAGCTTATTAAAACATTGTAACAAGCATCGTTTTTTCAACTTCATAAGAGTTAATTGTACTCGCTTAATCTTCTAACTCAACATAAGACTAATCCGTAACTCTAAGTGTATCTAACTTAACATAAGACTAATCCGTAACTCTAAGTGTAACGATCATAGTAAACTTGTTGAGCAAGAAAAGCTTATTGGAACTCTTAATCATGTGTTATATAACATTAATTGACCAAGTTATAACTAGATTGAATAACTTTGTTTATTAATTCGTTCACTATAGTCTTATCTTTGTGTTTAGCGGTAAGTTCCAATATATTTTGTTAATAATGTAAGTTTTATGCTAAACTTCTAAGTGCTAACGTTATGTCACAAGTAAAACATTGGGTCAAAGCTTATTAAAACATTGTAACAAGCATCGTTTTTTCAACTTCATAAGAGTTAATTGTACTCGCTTAATCTTCTAACTCAACATAAGACTAATCCGTAACTCTAAGTGTATCTAACTTAACATAAGACTAATCCGTAACTCTAAGTGTAACGATCATAGTAAACTTGTTGAGCAAGAAAAGCTTATTGGAACTCTTAATCATGTGTTATATAACATTAATTGACCAAGTTATAACTAGATTGAATAACTTTGTTTATGAATTCGTTCACTATAGTCTTGTCTTTGTGTTTAGCGGTAAGTTCCAATATATTTTGTTAGTAATGTAAGTTTTATGCTAAACTTCTAAGTGCTAACGTTATGTCAAAAGTAAAACATTGGGTCAAAGCTTATTAAAACATTGTAACAAGCATCGTTTTTTCAACTTCATAAGAGTTAATTGTACTCGCTTAATCTTCTAACTCAACATAAGACTAATCCGTAACTCTAAGTGTATCTAACTTAACATAAGACTAATCCGTAACTCTAAGTGTAACGATCATAGTAAACTTGTTGAGCAAGAAAAGCTTATTGGAACTCTTAATCATGTGTTATATAACATTAATTGACAAAGTTATAACTAGATTGAATAACTTTGTTTATGAATTCGTTTACTATAGTCTTGTCTTTGTGTTTAGCGGTAAGTTCCAATATATTTTGTTAATAATGTAAGTTTTATGCTAAACTTCTAAGTGCTAACGTTATTTCACAAGTAAAACATTGGGTCAAAGCTTATTAAAACATTGTAACAAGCATCGTTTTTTCAACTTCATAAGAGTTAATTGTACTCGCTTAATCTTCTAACTCAACATAAGACTAATCCGTAACTCTAAGTGTATCTAACTTAACATAAGACTAATCCGTAACTCTAAGTGTAACGATCATAGTAAACTTGTTGAGCAATAAAAGCTTATTAGAACTCTTAATCATGTGTTATATAACATTAATTGACCAAGTTATAACTAGATTGAATAACTTTGTTTATGAATTCGTTCACTATAGTCTTGTCTTTGTGTTTAGCGGTAAGTTCCAATATATTTTGTTAATAATGTAAGTTTTATGCTAAACTTCTAAGTGCTAACGTTATGTCACAAGTAAAACATTGGGTCAAAGCTTATTAAAACATTGTAACAAGCATCGTTTTTTCAACTTCATAAGAGTTAATTGTACTCGCTTAATCTTCTAACTCAACATAAGACTAATCCGTAACTCTAAGTGTATCTAACTTAACATAAGACTAATCCGTAACTCTAAGTGTAACGATCATAGTAAACTTGTTGAGCAAGAAAAGCTTATTGGAACTCTTAATCATGTGTTATATAACATTAATTGACCAAGTTATAACTAGATTGAATAACTTTGTTTATTAATTCGTTTACTATAGTCTTGTCTTTGTGTTTAGCGGTAAGTTCCAATATATTTTGTTAATAATGTAAGTTTTATGCTAAACTTCTAAGTGCTAACGTTAGGTCAAAAGTAAAACGTTGGGTCAAAGCTTACTAAAACATTGTAACAAGCATCGTTTTTTCAACTTCATAAGAGTTAATTGTACTCGCTTAATCTTCTAACTCAACATAAGACTAATCCGTAACTCTAAGTGTATCTAACTTAACATAAGACTAATCCGTAACTCTAAGTGTAACGATCATAGTAAACTTGTTGAGCAATAAAAGTTTATTAGAACTCTTAATCATGTGTTATATAACATTAATTGACCAAGTTATAACTAGATTGAATAACTTTGTTTATGAATTCGTTCACTATAGTCTTGTCTTTGTGTTTAGCGGTAAGTTCCAATATATTTTGTTAATAATGTAAGTTTTATGCTAAACTTCTAAGTGCTAACGTTATGTCACAAATAAAACATTGGGTCAAAGCTTATTAAAACATTGTAACAAGCATCGTTTTTTCAACTTCATAAGAGTTAATTGTACTCGCTTAATCTTCTAACTCAACATAAGACTAATCCGTAACTCTAAGTGTATCTAACTTAACATAAGACTAATCCGTAACTCTAAGTGTAACGATCATAGTAAACTTGTTGAGCAATAAAAGTTTATTAGAACTCTTAATCATGTGTTATATAACATTAATTGACCAAGTTATAACTAGATTGAATAACTTTGTTTATGAATTCGTTCACTATAGTCTTGTCTTTGTGTTTAGCGGTAAGTTCCAATATATTTTGTTAATAATGTAAGTTTTATGCTAAACTTCTAAGTGCTAACGTTATGTCAAAAGTAAAACATTGGGTCAAAGCTTATTAAAACATTGTAACAAGCATCGTTTTTTCAACTTCATAAGAGTTAATTGTACTCGCTTAATCTTCTAACTCAACATAAGACTAATCCGTAACTCTAAGTGTATCTAACTTAACATAAGACTAATCCGTAACTCTAAGTGTAACGATCATAGTAAACTTGTTGAGCAAGAAAAGCTTATTGGAACTCTTAATCATGTGTTATATAACATTAATTGACAAAGTTATAACTAGATTGAATAACTTTGTTTATGAATTCGTTTACTATAGTCTTGTCTTTGTGTTTAGCAGTAAGTTCCAATATATTTTGTTAATAATGTAAGTTTTATGCTAAACTTCTAAGTGCTAACGTTATTTCACAAGTAAAACATTGGGTCAAAGCTTATTAAAACATTGTAACAAGCATCGTTTTTTCAACTTCATAAGAGTTAATTGTACTCGCTTAATCTTCTAACTCAACATAAGACTAATCCGTAACTCTAAGTGTATCTAACTTAACATAAGACTAATCCGTAACTCTAAGTGTAACGATCATAGTAAACTTGTTGAGCAATAAAAGCTTATTAGAACTCTTAATCATGTGTTATATAACATTAATTGACCAAGTTATAACTAGATTGAATAACTTTGTTTATGAATTCGTTCACTATAGTCTTGTCTTTGTGTTTAGCGGTAAGTTCCAATATATTTTGTTAATAATGTAAGTTTTATGCTAAACTTCTAAGTGCTAACGTTATGTCACAAGTAAAACATTGGGTCAAAGCTTATTAAAACATTGTAACAAGCATCGTTTTTTCAACTTCATAAGAGTTAATTGTACTCGCTTAATCTTCTAACTCAACATAAGACTAATCCGTAACTCTAAGTGTATCTAACTTAACATAAGACTAATCCGTAACTCTAAGTGTAACGATCATAGTAAACTTGTTGAGCAAGAAAAGCTTATTGGAACTCTTAATCATGTGTTATATAACATTAATTGACCAAGTTATAACTAGATTGAATAACTTTGTTTATGAATTCGTTTACTATAGTCTTGTCTTTGTGTTTAGCGGTAAGTTCCAATATATTTTGTTAATAATGTAAGTTTTATGCTAAACTTCTAAGTGCTAACGTTAGGTCAAAAGTAAAACGTTGGGTCAAAGCTTACTAAAACATTGTAACAAGCATCGTTTTTTCAACTTCATAAGAGTTAATTGTACTCGCTTAATCTTCTAACTCAACATAAGACTAATCCGTAACTCTAAGTGTATCTAACTTAACATAAGACTAATCCGTAACTCTAAGTGTAACGATCATAGTAAACTTGTTGAGCAATAAAAGTTTATTAGAACTCTTAATCATGTGTTATATAACATTAATTGACCAAGTTATAACTAGATTGAATAACTTTGTTTATGAATTCGTTCACTATAGTCTTGTCTTTGTGTTTAGCGGTAAGTTCCAATATATTTTGTTAATAATGTAAGTTTTATGCTAAACTTCTAAGTGCTAACGTTATGTCACAAGTAAAACATTGGGTCAAAGCTTATTAAAACATTGTAACAAGCATCGTTTTTTCAACTTCATAAGAGTTAATTGTACTCGCTTAATCTTCTAACTCAACATAAGACTAATCCGTAACTCTAAGTGTATCTAACTTAACATAAGACTAATCCGTAACTCTAAGTGTAACGATCATAGTAAACTTGTTGAGCAAGAAAAGCTTATTGGAACTCTTAATCATGTGTTATATAACATTAATTGACCAAGTTATAACTAGATTGAATAACTTTGTTTATGAATTCATTCACTATAGTCTTGTCTTTGTGTTTAGCGGTAAGTTCCAATATATTTTGTTAATAATGTAAGTTTTATGCTAAACTTCTAAGTGCTAACGTTATGTCAAAAGTAAAACATTGGGTCAAAGCTTATTAAAACATTGTAACAAGCATCGTTTTTTCAACTTCATAAGAGTTAATTGTACTCGCTTAATCATCTAACTCAACATAAGACTAATCCGTAACTCTAAGTGTATCTAACTTAACATAAGACTAATCCGTAACTCTAAGTGTAACGATCATAGTAAACTTGTTGAGCAATAAAAGCTTATTGGAACTCTTAATCATGTGTTATATAACATTAATTGACCAAGTTATAACTAGATTGAATAACTTTGTTTATGAATTCGTTCACTATAGTCTTGTCTTTGTGTTTAGCGGTAAGTTCCAATATATTTTGTTAATAATGTAAGTTTTATGCTAAACTTCTAAGTGCTAACGTTATGTCACAAGTAAAACATTGGGTCAAAGCTTATTAAAACATTGTAACAAGCATCATTTTTTCAACTTCATAAGAGTTAATTGTACTCGCTTAATCTTCTAACTCAACATAAGACTAATCCGTAACTCTAAGTGTATCTAACTTAACATAAGACTAATCCGTAACTCTAAGTGTAACGATCATAGTAAACTTGTTGAGCAATAAAAGCTTATTGGAACTCTTAATCATGTGTTATATAACATTAATTGACCAAGTTATAACTAGATTGAATAACTTTGTTTATGAATTCGTTCACTATAGTCTTGTCTTTGTGTTTAGCGGTAAGTTCCAATATATTTTGTTAATAATGTAAGTTTTATGCTAAACTTCTAAGTGCTAACGTTAGGTCAAAAGTAAAACATTGGGTCAAAGCTTACTAAAACATTGTAACAAGCATCGTTTTTTCAACTTCATAAGAGTTAATTGTACTCGCTTAATCTTCTAACTCAACATAAGACTAATCCGTAACTCTAAGTGTATCTAACTTAACATAAGACTAATCCGTAACTCTAAGTGTAACGATCATAGTAAACTTGTTGAGCAATAAAAGCTTATTGGAACTCTTAATCATGTGTTATATAACATTAATTGACCAAGTTATAACTAGATTGAATAACTTTGTTTATGAATTCGTTCACTATAGTCTTGTCTTTGTGTTTAGCGGTAAGTTCCAATATATTTTGTTAATAATGTAAGTTTTATGCTAAACTTCTAAGTGCTAACGTTAGGTCAAAAGTAAAACGTTGGGTCAAAGCTTACTAAAACATTGTAACAAGCATCGTTTTTTCAACTTCATAAGAGTTAATTGTACTCGCTTAATCTTCTAACTCAACATAAGACTAATCCGTAACTCTAAGTGTATCTAACTTAACATAAGACTAATCCGTAACTCTAAGTGTAACGATCATAGTAAACTTGTTGAGCAATAAAAGCTTATTGGAACTCTTAATCATGTGTTATATAACATTAATTGACAAAGTTATAACTAGATTGAATAACTTTGTTTATGAATTCGTTCACTATAGTCTTGTCTATGTGTTTAGCGGTAAGTTCCAATATATTTTGTTAATAATGTAAGTTTTATGCTAAACTTCTAAGTGCTAACGTTATGTCACAAGTAAAACATTGGGTCAAAGCTTATTAAAACATTGTAACAAGCATCGTTTTTTCAACTTCATAAGAGTTAATTGTACTCGCTTAATCTTCTAACTCAACATAAGACTAATCCGTAACTCTAAGTGTATCTAACTTAACATAAGACTAATCCGTAACTCTAAGTGTAACGATCATAGTAAACTTGTTGAGCAAGAAAAGCTTATTGGAACTCTTAATCATGTGTTATATAACATTAATTGACCAAGTTATAACTAGATTGAATAACTTTGTTTATTAATTCGTTTACTATAGTCTTGTCTTTGTGTTTAGCGGTAAGTTCCAATATATTTTGTTAATAATGTAAGTTTTATGCTAAACTTCTAAGTGCTAACGTTAGGTCAAAAGTAAAACGTTGGGTCAAAGCTTACTAAAACATTGTAACAAGCATCGTTTTTTCAACTTCATAAGAGTTAATTGTACTCGCTTAATCTTCTAACTCAACATAAGACTAATCCGTAACTCTAAGTGTATCTAACTTAACATAAGACTAATCCGTAACTCTAAGTGTAACGATCATAGTAAACTTGTTGAGCAATAAAAGTTTATTAGAACTCTTAATCATGTGTTATATAACATTAATTGACCAAGTTATAACTAGATTGAATAACTTTGTTTATGAATTCGTTCACTATAGTCTTGTCTTTGTGTTTAGCGGTAAGTTCCAATATATTTTGTTAATAATGTAAGTTTTATGCTAAACTTCTAAGTGCTAACGTTATGTCACAAATAAAACATTGGGTCAAAGCTTATTAAAACATTGTAACAAGCATCGTTTTTTCAACTTCATAAGAGTTAATTGTACTCGCTTAATCTTCTAACTCAACATAAGACTAATCCGTAACTCTAAGTGTATCTAACTTAACATAAGACTAATCCGTAACTCTAAGTGTAACGATCATAGTAAACTTGTTGAGCAATAAAAGCTTATTAGAACTCTTAATCATGTGTTATATAACATTAATTGACCAAGTTATAACTAGATTGAATAACTTTGTTTATGAATTCGTTCACTATAGTCTTGTCTTTGTGTTTAGCGGTAAGTTCCAATATATTTTGTTAATAATGTAAGTTTTATGCTAAACTTCTAAGTGCTAACGTTATGTCACAAGTAAAACATTGGGTCAAAGCTTATTAAAACATTGTAACAAGCATCGTTTTTTCAACTTCATAAGAGTTAATTGTACTCGCTTAATCTTCTAACTCAACATAAGACTAATCCGTAACTCTAAGTGTATCTAACTTAACATAAGACTAATCCGTAACTCTAAGTGTAACGATCATAGTAAACTTGTTGAGCAAGAAAAGCTTATTGGAACTCTTAATCATGTGTTATATAACATTAATTGACCAAGTTATAACTAGATTGAATAACTTTGTTTATGAATTCGTTCACTATAGTCTTATCTTTGTGTTTAGCGGTAAGTTCCAATATATTTTGTTAATAATGTAAGTTTTATGCTAAACTTCTAAGTGCTAACGTTATGTCACAAGTAAAACATTGGGTCAAAGCTTATTAAAACATTGTAACAAGCATCGTTTTTTCAACTTCATAAGAGTTAATTGTACTCGCTTAATCTTCTAACTCAACATAAGACTAATCCGTAACTCTAAGTGTATCTAACTTAACATAAGACTAATCCGTAACTCTAAGTGTAACGATCATAGTAAACTTGTTGAGCAAGAAAAGCTTATTGGAACTCTTAATCATGTGTTATATAACATTAATTGACCAAGTTATAACTAGATTGAATAACTTTGTTTATTAATTCGTTTACTATAGTCTTGTCTTTGTGTTTAGCGGTAAGTTCCAATATATTTTGTTAATAATGTAAGTTTTATGCTAAACTTCTAAGTGCTAACGTTAGGTCAAAAGTAAAACGTTGGGTCAAAGCTTACTAAAACATTGTAACAAGCATCGTTTTTTCAACTTCATAAGAGTTAATTGTACTCGCTTAATCTTCTAACTCAACATAAGACTAATCCGTAACTCTAAGTGTATCTAACTTAACATAAGACTAATCCGTAACTCTAAGTGTAACGATCATAGTAAACTTGTTGAGCAATAAAAGTTTATTAGAACTCTTAATCATGTGTTATATAACATTAATTGACCAAGTTATAACTAGATTGAATAACTTTGTTTATGAATTCGTTCACTATAGTCTTGTCTTTGTGTTTAGCGGTAAGTTCCAATATATTTTGTTAATAATGTAAGTTTTATGCTAAACTTCTAAGTGCTAACGTTATGTCACAAATAAAACATTGGGTCAAAGCTTATTAAAACATTGTAACAAGCATCGTTTTTTCAACTTCATAAGAGTTAATTGTACTCGCTTAATCTTCTAACTCAACATAAGACTAATCCGTAACTCTAAGTGTATCTAACTTAACATAAGACTAATCCGTAACTCTAAGTGTAACGATCATAGTAAACTTGTTGAGCAATAAAAGCTTATTAGAACTCTTAATCATGTGTTATATAACATTAATTGACCAAGTTATAACTAGATTGAATAACTTTGTTTATGAATTCGTTCACTATAGTCTTGTCTTTGTGTTTAGCGGTAAGTTCCAATATATTTTGTTAATAATGTAAGTTTTATGCTAAACTTCTAAGTGCTAACGTTATGTCACAAGTAAAACATTGGGTCAAAGCTTATTAAAACATTGTAACAAGCATCGTTTTTTCAACTTCATAAGAGTTAATTGTACTCGCTTAATCATCTAACTCAACATAAGACTAATCCGTAACTCTAAGTGTATCTAACTTAACATAAGACTAATCCGTAACTCTAAGTGTAACGATCATAGTAAACTTGTTGAGCAATAAAAGCTTATTAGAACTCTTAATCATGTGTTATATAACATTAATTGACCAAGTTATAACTAGATTGAATAACTTTGTTTATGAATTCGTTCACTATAGTCTTGTCTTTGTGTTTAGCGGTAAGTTCCAATATATTTTGTTAATAATGTAAGTTTTATGCTAAACTTCTAAGTGCTAACGTTATGTCACAAGTAAAACATTGGGTCAAAGCTTATTAAAACATTGTAACAAGCATCGTTTTTTCAACTTCATAAGAGTTAATTGTACTCGCTTAATCTTCTAACTCAACATAAGACTAATCCGTAACTCTAAGTGTATCTAACTTAACATAAGACTAATCCGTAACTCTAAGTGTAACGATCATAGTAAACTTGTTGAGCAATAAAAGCTTATTAGAACTCTTAATCATGTGTTATATAACATTAATTGACCAAGTTATAACTAGATTGAATAACTTTGTTTATGAATTCGTTCACTATAGTCTTGTCTTTGTGTTTAGCGGTAAGTTCCATTATATTTTGTTAATAATGTAAGTTTTATGCTAAACTTCTAAGTGCTAACGTTAGGTCAAAAGTAAAACATTGGGTCAAAGCTTACTAAAACATTGTAACAAGCATCGTTTTTTCAACTTCATAAGAGTTAATTGTACTCGCTTAATCTTCTAACTCAACATAAGACTAATCCGTAACTCTAAGTGTATCTAACTTAACATAAGACTAATCCGTAACTCTAAGTGTAACGATCATAGTAAACTTGTTGAGCAATAAAAGTTTATTAGAACTCTTAATCATGTGTTATATAACATTAATTGACCAAGTTATAACTAGATTGAATAACTTTGTTTATGAATTCGTTCACTATAGTCTTGTCTTTGTGTTTAGCGGTAAGTTCCAATATATTTTGTTAATAATGTAAGTTTTATGCTAAACTTCTAAGTGCTAACGTTAGGTCAAAAGTAAAACGTTGGGTCAAAGCTTACTAAAACATTGTAACAAGCATCGTTTTTTCAACTTCATAAGAGTTAATTGTACTCGCTTAATCTTCTAACTCAACATAAGACTAATCCGTAACTCTAAGTGTATCTAACTTAACATAAGACTAATCCGTAACTCTAAGTGTAACGATCATAGTAAACTTGTTGAGCAATAAAAGCTTATTGGAACTCTTAATCATGTGTTATATAACATTAATTGACAAAGTTATAACTAGATTGAATAACTTTGTTTATGAATTCGTTCACTATAGTCTTGTCTATGTGTTTAGCGGTAAGTTCCAATATATTTTGTTAATAATGTAAGTTTTATGCTAAACTTCTAAGTGCTAACGTTATGTCACAAGTAAAACATTGGGTCAAAGCTTATTAAAACATTGTAACAAGCATCGTTTTTTCAACTTCATAAGAGTTAATTGTACTCGCTTAATCTTCTAACTCAACATAAGACTAATCCGTAACTCTAAGTGTATCTAACTTAACATAAGACTAATCCGTAACTCTAAGTGTAACGATCATAGTAAACTTGTTGAGCAAGAAAAGCTTATTGGAACTCTTAATCATGTGTTATATAACATTAATTGACCAAGTTATAACTAGATTGAATAACTTTGTTTATTAATTCGTTTACTATAGTCTTGTCTTTGTGTTTAGCGGTAAGTTCCAATATATTTTGTTAATAATGTAAGTTTTATGCTAAACTTCTAAGTGCTAACGTTAGGTCAAAAGTAAAACGTTGGGTCAAAGCTTACTAAAACATTGTAACAAGCATCGTTTTTTCAACTTCATAAGAGTTAATTGTACTCGCTTAATCTTCTAACTCAACATAAGACTAATCCGTAACTCTAAGTGTATCTAACTTAACATAAGACTAATCCGTAACTCTAAGTGTAACGATCATAGTAAACTTGTTGAGCAATAAAAGTTTATTAGAACTCTTAATCATGTGTTATATAACATTAATTGACCAAGTTATAACTAGATTGAATAACTTTGTTTATGAATTCGTTCACTATAGTCTTGTCTTTGTGTTTAGCGGTAAGTTCCAATATATTTTGTTAATAATGTAAGTTTTATGCTAAACTTCTAAGTGCTAACGTTATGTCACAAATAAAACATTGGGTCAAAGCTTATTAAAACATTGTAACAAGCATCGTTTTTTCAACTTCATAAGAGTTAATTGTACTCGCTTAATCTTCTAACTCAACATAAGACTAATCCGTAATTCTAAGTGTATCTAACTTAACATAAGACTAATCCGTAACTCTAAGTGTAACGATCATAGTAAACTTGTTGAGCAATAAAAGCTTATTAGAACTCTTAATCATGTGTTATATAACATTAATTGACCAAGTTATAACTAGATTGAATAACTTTGTTTATGAATTCGTTCACTATAGTCTTGTCTTTGTGTTTAGTGGTAAGTTCCAATATATTTTGTTAATAATGTAAGTTTTATGCTAAACTTCTAAGTGCTAACGTTATGTCACAAGTAAAACATTGGGTCAAAGCTTATTAAAACATTGTAACAAGCATCGTTTTTTCAACTTCATAAGAGTTAATTGTACTCGCTTAATCATCTAACTCAACATAAGACTAATCCGTAACTCTAAGTGTATCTAACTTAACATAAGACTAATCCGTAACTCTAAGTGTAACGATCATAGTAAACTTGTTGAGCAATAAAAGCTTATTAGAACTCTTAATCATGTGTTATATAACATTAATTGACCAAGTTATAACTAGATTGAATAACTTTGTTTATGAATTCGTTCACTATAGTCTTGTCTTTGTGTTTAGCGGTAAGTTCCAATATATTTTGTTAATAATGTAAGTTTTATGCTAAACTTCTAAGTGCTAACGTTATGTCACAAGTAAAACATTGGGTCAAAGCTTATTAAAACATTGTAACAAGCATCGTTTTTTCAACTTCATAAGAGTTAATTGTACTCGCTTAATCTTCTAACTCAACATAAGACTAATCCGTAACTCTAAGTGTATCTAACTTAACATAAGACTAATCTGTAACTCTAAGTGTAACGATCATAGTAAACTTGTTGAGCAATAAAAGCTTATTAGAACTCTTAATCATGTGTTATATAACATTAATTGACCAAGTTATAACTAGATTGAATAACTTTGTTTATGAATTCGTTCACTATAGTCTTGTCTTTGTGTTTAGCGGTAAGTTCCATTATATTTTGTTAATAATGTAAGTTTTATGCTAAACTTCTAAGTGCTAACGTTAGGTCAAAAGTAAAACATTGGGTCAAAGCTTACTAAAACATTGTAACAAGCATCGTTTTTTCAACTTCATAAGAGTTAATTGTACTCGCTTAATCTTCTAACTCAACATAAGACTAATCCGTAACTCTAAGTGTATCTAACTTAACATAAGACTAATCCGTAACTCTAAGTGTAACGATCATAGTAAACTTGTTGAGCAAGAAAAGCTTATTGGAACTCTTAATCATGTGTTATATAACATTAATTGACAAAGTTATAACTAGATTGAATAAATTTGTTTATGAATTCTTTAACTATAGTTTGTCTTTTTGTTTAGCGGTAAGTTCCAATATATTTTGTTAATAATGTAAGTTTTATGCTAAACTTCTAAGTGCTAACGTTATGTCACAAGTAAAACATTGGGTCAAAGCTTATTAAAACATTGTAACAAGCATCGTTTTTTCAACTTCATAAGAGTTAATTGTACTCGCTTAATCTTCTAACTCAACATAAGACTAATCCGTAACTCTAAGTGTATCTAACTTAACATAAGACTAATCCGTAACTCTAAGTGTAACGATCATAGTAAACTTGTTGAGCAAGAAAAGCTTATTGGAACTCTTAATCATGTGTTATATAACATTAATTGACAAAGTTATAACTAGATTGAATAACTTTGTTTATGAATTCGTTTACTATAGTCTTGTCTTTGTGTTTAGCGGTAAGTTCCAATATATTTTGTTAATAATGTAAGTTTTATGCTAAACTTCGAAGTGCTAACGTTATTTCACAAGTAAAACATTGGGTCAAAGCTTATTAAAACATTGTAACAAGCATCGTTTTTTCAACTTCATAAGAGTTAATTGTACTCGCTTAATCTTCTAACTCAACATAAGACTAATCCGTAACTCTAAGTGTATCTAACTTAACATAAGACTAATCCGTAACTCTAAGTGTAACGATCATAGTAAACTTGTTGAGCAATAAAAGCTTATTAGAACTCTTAATCATGTGTTATATAACATTAATTGACCAAGTTATAACTAGATTGAATAACTTTGTTTATGAATTCGTTCACTATAGTCTTGTCTTTTTGTTTAGCGGTAAGTTCCAATATATTTTGTTAATAATGTAAGTTTTATGCTAAACTTCTAAGTGCTAACGTTATGTCACAAGTAAAACATTGGGTCAAAGCTTATTAAAACATTGTAACAAGCATCGTTTTTTCAACTTCATAAGAGTTAATTGTACTCGCTTAATCATCTAACTCAACATAAGACTAATCCGTAACTCTAAGTGTATCTAACTTAACATAAGACTAATCCGTAACTCTAAGTGTAACGATCATAGTAAACTTGTTGAGCAATAAAAGCTTATTAGAACTCTTAATCATGTGTTATATAACATTAATTGACCAAGTTATAACTAGATTGAATAACTTTGTTTATGAATTCGTTCACTATAGTCTTGTCTTTGTGTTTAGCGGTAAGTTCCAATATATTTTGTTAATAATGTAAGTTTTATGCTAAACTTCTAAGTGCTAACGTTATGTCACAAGTAAAACATTGGGTCAAAGCTTATTAAAACATTGTAACAAGCATCGTTTTTTCAACTTCATAAGAGTTAATTGTACTCGCTTAATCTTCTAACTCAACATAAGACTAATCCGTAACTCTAAGTGTATCTAACTTAACATAAGACTAATCCGTAACTCTAAGTGTAACGATCATAGTAAACTTGTTGAGCAATAAAAGCTTATTAGAACTCTTAATCATGTGTTATATAACATTAATTGACCAAGTTATAACTAGATTGAATAACTTTGTTTATGAATTCGTTCACTATAGTCTTGTCTTTGTGTTTAGCGGTAAGTTCCATTATATTTTGTTAATAATGTAAGTTTTATGCTAAACTTCTAAGTGCTAACGTTAGGTCAAAAGTAAAACATTGGGTCAAAGCTTACTAAAACATTGTAACAAGCATCGTTTTTTCAACTTCATAAGAGTTAATTATACTCGCTTAATCTTCTAACTCAACATAAGACTAATCCGTAACTCTAAGTGTATCTAACTTAACATAAGACTAATCTGTAACTCTAAGTGTAACGATCATAGTAAACTTGTTGAGCAAGAAAAGCTTATTGGAACTCTTAATCATGTGTTATATAACATTAATTGACAAAGTTATAACTAGATTGAATAAATTTGTTTATGAATTCTTTAACTATAGTCTTGTCTTTTTGTTTAGCGGTAAATTCCAATATATTTTGTTAATAATGTAAGTTTTATGCTAAACTTCTAAGTGCTAACGTTATGTCACAAGTAAAACATTGGGTCAAAGCTTATTAAAACATTGTAACAAGCATCGTTTTTTCAACTTCATAAGAGTTAATTGTACTCGCTTAATCTTCTAACTCAACATAAGACTAATCCGTAACTCTAAGTGTATCTAACTTAACATAAGACTAATCCGTAACTCTAAGTGTAACGATCATAGTAAACTTGTTGAGCAAGAAAAGCTTATTGGAACTCTTAATCATGTGTTATATAACATTAATTGACAAAGTTATAACTAGATTGAATAACTTTGTTTATGAATTCGTTTACTATAGTCTTGTCTTTGTGTTTAGCGGTAAGTTCCAATATATTTTGTTAATAATGTAAGTTTTATGCTAAACTTCGAAGTGCTAACGTTATTTCACAAGTAAAACATTGGGTCAAAGCTTATTAAAACATTGTAACAAGCATCGTTTTTTCAACTTCATAAGAGTTAATTGTACTCGCTTAATCTTCTAACTCAACATAAGACTAATCCGTAACTCTAAGTGTATCTAACTTAACATAAGACTAATCCGTAACTCTAAGTGTAACGATCATAGTAAACTTGTTGAGCAATAAAAGCTTATTAGAACTCTTAATCATGTGTTATATAACATTAATTGACCAAGTTATAACTAGATTGAATAACTTTGTTTATGAATTCGTTCACTATAGTCTTGTCTTTGTGTTTAGCGGTAAGTTCCAATATATTTTGTTAATAATGTAAGTTTTATGCTAAACTTCTAAGTGCTAACGTTATGTCACAAGTAAAACATTGGGTCAAAGCTTATTAAAACATTGTAACAAGCATCGTTTTTTCAACTTCATAAGAGTTAATTGTACTCGCTTAATCATCTAACTCAACATAAGACTAATCCGTAACTCTAAGTGTATCTAACTTAACATAAGACTAATCCGTAACTCTAAGTGTAACGATCATAGTAAACTTGTTGAGCAATAAAAGCTTATTAGAACTCTTAATCATGTGTTATATAACATTAATTGACCAAGTTATAACTAGATTGAATAACTTTGTTTATGAATTCGTTCACTATAGTCTTGTCTTTGTGTTTAGCGGTAAGTTCCAATATATTTTGTTAATAATGTAAGTTTTATGCTAAACTTCTAAGTGCTAACGTTATGTCACAAGTAAAACATTGGGTCAAAGCTTATTAAAACATTGTAACAAGCATCGTTTTTTCAACTTCATAAGAGTTAATTGTACTCGCTTAATCTTCTAACTCAACATAAGACTAATCCGTAACTCTAAGTGTATCTAACTTAACATAAGACTAATCCGTAACTCTAAGTGTAACGATCATAGTAAACTTGTTGAGCAATAAAAGCTTATTAGAACTCTTAATCATGTGTTATATAACATTAATTGACCAAGTTATAACTAGATTGAATAACTTTGTTTATGAATTCGTTCACTATAGTCTTGTCTTTGTGTTTAGCGGTAAGTTCCATTATATTTTGTTAATAATGTAAGTTTTATGCTAAACTTCTAAGTGCTAACGTTAGGTCAAAAGTAAAACATTGGGTCAAAGCTTACTAAAACATTGTAACAAGCATCGTTTTTTCAACTTCATAAGAGTTAATTGTACTCGCTTAATCTTCTAACTCAACATAAGACTAATCCGTAACTCTAAGTGTATCTAACTTAACATAAGACTAATCTGTAACTCTAAGTGTAACGATCATAGTAAACTTGTTGAGCAAGAAAAGCTTATTGGAACTCTTAATCATGTGTTATATAACATTAATTGACAAAGTTATAACTAGATTGAATAAATTTGTTTATGAATTCTTTAACTATAGTCTTGTCTTTTTGTTTAGCGGTAAATTCCAATATATTTTGTTAATAATGTAAGTTTTATGCTAAACTTCTAAGTGCTAACGTTATGTCACAAGTAAAACATTGGGTCAAAGCTTATTAAAACATTGTAACAAGCATCGTTTTTTCAACTTCATAAGAGTTAATTGTACTCGCTTAATCTTCTAACTCAACATAAGACTAATCCGTAACTCTAAGTGTATCTAACTTAACATAAGACTAATCCGTAACTCTAAGTGTAACGATCATAGTAAACTTGTTGAGCAAGAAAAGCTTATTGGAACTCTTAATCATGTGTTATATAACATTAATTGACAAAGTTATAACTAGATTGAATAACTTTGTTTATGAATTCGTTTACTATAGTCTCGTCTTTGTGTTTAGCGGTAAGTTCCAATATATTTTGTTAATAATGTAAGTTTTATGCTAAACTTCGAAGTGCTAACGTTATTTCACAAGTAAAACATTGGGTCAAAGCTTATTAAAACATTGTAACAAGCATCGTTTTTTCAACTTCATAAGAGTTAATTGTACTCGCTTAATCTTCTAACTCAACATAAGACTAATCCGTAACTCTAAGTGTATCTAACTTAACATAAGACTAATCCGTAACTCTAAGTGTAACGATCATAGTAAACTTGTTGAGCAATAAAAGCTTATTAGAACTCTTAATCATGTGTTATATAACATTAATTGACCAAGTTATAACTAGATTGAATAACTTTGTTTATGAATTCGTTCACTATAGTCTTGTCTTTGTGTTTAGCGGTAAGTTCCAATATATTTTGTTAATAATGTAAGTTTTATGCTAAACTTCTAAGTGCTAACGTTATGTCACAAGTAAAACATTGGGTCAAAGCTTATTAAAACATTGTAACAAGCATCGTTTTTTCAACTTCATAAGAGTTAATTGTACTCGCTTAATCTTCTAACTCAACATAAGACTAATCCGTAACTCTAAGTGTATCTAACTTAACATAAGACTAATCCGTAACTCTAAGTGTAACGATCATAGTAAACTTGTTGAGCAATAAAAGCTTATTAGAACTCTTAATCATGTGTTATATAACATTAATTGACCAAGTTATAACTAGATTGAATAACTTTGTTTATGAATTCGTTCACTATAGTCTTGTCTTTGTGTTTAGCGGTAAGTTCCATTATATTTTGTTAATAATGTAAGTTTTATGCTAAACTTCTAAGTGCTAACGTTAGGTCAAAAGTAAAACATTGGGTCAAAGCTTACTAAAACATTGTAACAAGCATCGTTTTTTCAACTTCATAAGAGTTAATTGTACTCGCTTAATCTTCTAACTCAACATAAGACTAATCCGTAACTCTAAGTGTATCTAACTTAACATAAGACTAATCCGTAACTCTAAGTGTAACGATCATAGTAAACTTGTTGAGCAAGAAAAGCTTATTGGAACTCTTAATCATGTGTTATATAACATTAATTGACCAAGTTATAACTAGATTGAATAACTTTGTTTATTAATTCGTTTACTATAGTCTTGTCTTTGTGTTTAGCGGTAAGTTCCAATATATTTTGTTAATAATGTAAGTTTTATGCTAAACTTCTAAGTGCTAACGTTAGGTCAAAAGTAAAACGTTGGGTCAAAGCTTACTAAAACATTGTAACAAGCATCGTTTTTTCAACTTCATAAGAGTTAATTGTACTCGCTTAATCTTCTAACTCAACATAAGACTAATCCGTAACTCTAAGTGTATCTAACTTAACATAAGACTAATCCGTAACTCTAAGTGTAACGATCATAGTAAACTTGTTGAGCAATAAAAGCTTATTAGAACTCTTAATCATGTGTTATATAACATTAATTGACCAAGTTATAACTAGATTGAATAACTTTGTTTATGAATTCGTTCACTATAGTCTTGTCTTTGTGTTTAGCGGTAAGTTCCAATATATTTTGTTAATAATGTAAGTTTTATGCTAAACTTCTAAGTGCTAACGTTATGTCACAAGTAAAACATTGGGTCAAAGCTTATTAAAACATTGTAACAAGCATCGTTTTTTCAACTTCATAAGAGTTAATTGTACTCGCTTAATCATCTAACTCAACATAAGACTAATCCGTAACTCTAAGTGTATCTAACTTAACATAAGACTAATCCGTAACTCTAAGTGTAACGATCATAGTAAACTTGTTGAGCAATAAAAGCTTATTAGAACTCTTAATCATGTGTTATATAACATTAATTGACCAAGTTATAACTAGATTGAATAACTTTGTTTATGAATTCGTTCACTATAGTCTTGTCTTTGTGTTTAGCGGTAAGTTCCAATATATTTTGTTAATAATGTAAGTTTTATGCTAAACTTCCAAGTGCTAACGTTATGTCACAAGTAAAACATTGGGTCAAAGCTTATTAAAACATTGTAACAAGCATCGTTTTTTCAACTTCATAAGAGTTAATTGTACTCGCTTAATCTTCTAACTCAACATAAGACTAATCCGTAACTCTAAGTGTATCTAACTTAACATAAGACTAATCCGTAACTCTAAGTGTAACGATCATAGTAAACTTGTTGAGCAATAAAAGCTTATTAGAACTCTTAATCATGTGTTATATAACATTAATTGACCAAGTTATAACTAGATTGAATAACTTTGTTTATGAATTCGTTCACTATAGTCTTGTCTTAGTGTTTAGCGGTAAGTTCCATTATATTTTGTTAATAATGTAAGTTTTATGCTAAACTTCTAAGTGCTAACGTTAGGTCAAAAGTAAAACATTGGGTCAAAGCTTACTAAAACATTGTAACAAGCATCATTTTTTCAACTTCATAAGAGTTAATTGTACTCGCTTAATCTTCTAACTCAACATAAGACTAATCCGTAACTCTAAGTGTATCTAACTTAACATAAGACTAATCCGTAACTCTAAGTGTAACGATCATAGTAAACTTGTTGAGCAAGAAAAGCTTATTGGAACTCTTAATCATGTGTTATATAACATTAATTGACAAAGTTATAACTAGATTGAATAAATTTGTTTATGAATTCTTTAACTATAGTCTTGTCTTTGTGTTTAGCGGTAAGTTCCAATATATTTTGTTAATAATGTAAGTTTTATGCTAAACTTCTAAGTGCTAACGTTATGTCACAAGTAAAACATTGGGTCAAAGCTTATTAAAACATTGTAACAAGCATCGTTTTTTCAACTTCATAAGAGTTAATTGTACTCGCTTAATCTTCTAACTCAACATAAGACTAATCCGTAACTCTAAGTGTATCTAACTTAACATAAGACTAATCCGTAACTCTAAGTGTAACGATCATAGTAAACTTGTTGAGCAATAAAAGTTTATTGGAACTCTTAATCATGTCTTATATAACATTAATTGACCAAGTTATAACTAGATTGAATAACTTTGTTTATGAATTCGTTCACTATAGTCTTGTCTTTGTGTTTAGCGGTAAGTTCCATTATATTTTGTTAATAATGTAAGTTTTATGCTAAACTTCTAAGTGCTAACGTTATGTCAAAAGTAAAACATTGGGTCAAAGCTTATTAAAACATTGTAACAAGCATCGTTTTTTCAACTTCATAAGAGTTAATTGTACTCGCTTAATCTTCTAACTCAACATAAGACTAATCCGTAACTCTAAGTGTATCTAACTTAACATAAGACTAATCCGTAACTCTAAGTGTAACGATCATAGTAAACTTGTTGAGCAATAAAAGCTTATTGGAACTCTTAATCATGTGTTATATAACATTAATTGACAAAGTTATAACTAGATTGAATAAATTTGTTTATGAATTCTTTAACTATAGTCTTGTCTTTGTGTTTAGCGGTAAGTTCCAATATATTTTGTTAATAATGTAAGTTTTATGCTAAACTTCTAAGTGCTAACGTTATGTCACAAGTAAAACATTGGGTCAAAGCTTATTAAAACATTGTAACAAGCATCGTTTTTTCAACTTCATAAGAGTTAATTGTACTCGCTTAATCTTCTAACTCAACATAAGACTAATCCGTAACTCTAAGTGTATCTAACTTAACATAAGACTAATCCGTAACTCTAAGTGTAACGATCATAGTAAACTTGTTGAGCAATAAAAGTTTATTAGAACTCTTAATCATGTCTTATATAACATTAATTGACCAAGTTATAACTAGATTGAATAACTTTATTTATGAATTCGTTCACTATAGTCTTGTCTTTGTGTTTAGCGGTAAGTTCCATTATATTTTGTTAATAATGTAAGTTTTATGCTAAACTTCTAAGTGCTAACGTTATGTCACAAGTAAAACATTGGGTCAAAGCTTATTAAAACATTGTAACAAGCATCGTTTTTTCAACTTCATAAGAGTTAATTGTACTCGCTTAATCTTCTAACTCAACATAAGACTAATCCGTAACTCTAAGTGTATCTAACTTAACATAAGACTAATCCGTAACTCAAAGTGTAACGATCATAGTAAACTTGTTGAGCAAGAAAAGCTTATTAGAACTCTTAATCATGGGTTATATAACATTAATTGACAAAGTTATAACTAGATTGAATAACTTTGTTTATGAATTCTTTAACTATAGTCTTGTCTTTGTGTTTAGCGGTAAGTTCCAATATATTTTGTTAATAATGTAAGTTTTATGCTAAACTTCTAAGTGCTAACGTTATGTCACAAGTAAAACATTGGGTCAAAGCTTATTAAAACATTGTAACAAGCATCGTTTTTTCAACTTCATAAGAGTTAATTGTACTCGCTTAATCTTCTAACTCAACATAAGACTAATCCGTAACTCTAAGTGTATCTAACTTAACATAAGACTAATCCGTAACTCTAAGTGTAACGATCATAGTAAACTTGTTGAGCAATAAAAGTTTATTAGAACTCTTAATCATGTCTTATATAATATTAATTGACCAAGTTATAACTAGATTGAATAACTTTGTTTATGAATTCGTTCACTATAGTCTTGTCTTTGTGTTTAGCGGTAAGTTCCATTATATTTTGTTAATAATGTAAGTTTTATGCTAAACTTCTAAGTGCTAACGTTATGTCAAAAGTAAAACATTGGGTCAAAGCTTATTAAAACATTGTAACAAGCATCGTTTTTTCAACTTCATAAGAGTTAATTGTACTCGCTTAATCTTCTAACTCAACATAAGACTAATCCGTAACTCTAAGTGTATCTAACTTAACATAAGACTAATCCGTAACTCTAAGTGTAACGATCATAGTAAACTTGTTGAGCAATAAAAGCTTATTAGAACTCTTAATCATGTGTTATATAACATTAATTGACCAAGTTATAACTAGATTGAATAACTTTGTTTATGAATTCGTTCACTATAGTCTTGTCTTTGTGTTTAGCGGTAAGTTCCAATATATTTTGTTAATAATGTAAGTTTTATGCTAAACTTCTAAGTGCTAACGTTATGTCACAAGTAAAACATTGGGTCAAAGCTTATTAAAACATTGTAACAAGCATCGTTTTTTCAACTTCATAAGAGTTAATTGTACTCGCTTAATCTTCTAACTCAACATAAGACTAATCCGTAACTCTAAGTGTATCTAACTTAACATAAGACTAATCCGTAACTCTAAGTGTAACGATCATAGTAAACTTGTTGAGCAAGAAAAGCTTATTAGAACTCTTAATCATGTGTTATATAACATTAATTGACCAAGTTATAACTAGATTGAATAACTTTGTTTATGAATTCGTTCACTATAGTCTTGTCTTTGTGTTTAGCGGTAAGTTCCAATATATTTTGTTAATAATGTAAGTTTTATGCTAAACTTCTAAGTGCTAACGTTATGTCAAAAGTAAAACATTGGGTCAAAGCTTATTAAAACATTGTAACAAGCATCGTTTTTTCAACTTCATAAGAGTTAATTGTACTCGCTTAATCTTCTAACTCAACATAAGACTAATCCGTAACTCTAAGTGTATCTAACTTAACATAAGACTAATCCGTAACTCTAAGTGTAACGATCATAGTAAACTTGTTGAGCAATAAAAGCTTATTAGAACTCTTAATCATGTGTTATATAACATTAATTGACCAAGTTATAACTAGATTGAATAACTTTGTTTATGAATTCGTTCACTATAGTCTTGTCTTTGTGTTTAGCGGTAAGTTCCAATATATTTTGTTAATAATGTAAGTTTTATGCTAAACTTCTAAGTGCTAACGTTATGTCACAAGTAAAACATTGGGTCAAAGCTTATTAAAACATTGTAACAAGCATCGTTTTTTCAACTTCATAAGAGTTAATTGTACTCGCTTAATCTTCTAACTCAACATAAGACTAATCCGTAACTCTAAGTGTATCTAACTTAACATAAGACTAATCTGTAACTCTAAGTGTAACGATCATAGTAAACTTGTTGAGCAAGAAAAGCTTATTAGAACTCTTAATCATGTGTTATATAACATTAATTGACCAAGTTATAACTAGATTGAATAACTTTGTTTATGAATTCGTTCACTATAGTCTTGTCTTTGTGTTTAGCGGTAAGTTCCAATATATTTTGTTAATAATGTAAGTTTTATGCTAAACTTCTAAGTGCTAACGTTATGTCAAAAGTAAAACATTGGGTCAAAGCTTATTAAAACATTGTAACAAGCATCGTTTTTTCAACTTCATAAGAGTTAATTGTACTCGCTTAATCTTCTAACTCAACATAAGACTAATCCGTAACTCTAAGTGTATCTAACTTAACATAAGACTAATCCGTAACTCTAAGTGTAACGATCATAGTAAACTTGTTGAGCAAGAAAAGGTTATTGGAACTCTTAATCATGTGTTATATAACATTAATTGACAAAGTTATAACTAGATTGAATAAATTTGTTTATGAATTCTTTAACTATAGTCTTGTCTTTTTGTTTAGCGGTAAGTTCCAATATATTTTGTTAATAATGTAAGTTTTATGCTAAACTTCTAAGTGCTAACGTTATGTCACAAGTAAAACATTGGGTCAAAGCTTATTAAAACATTGTAACAAGTATCGTTTTTTCAACTTCATAAGAGTTAATTGTACTCGCTTAATCTTCTAACTCAACATAAGACTAATCCGTAACTCTAAGTGTATCTAACTTAACATAAGACTAATCCGTAACTCTAAGTGTAACGATCATAGTAAACTTGTTGAGCAATAAAAGCTTATTGGAACTCTTAATCATGTGTTATATAACATTAATTGACAAAGTTATAACTAGATTGAATAAATTTGTTTATGAATTCTTTAACTATAGTCTTGTCTTTGTGTTTAGCGGTAAGTTCCAATATATTTTGTTAATAATGTAAGTTTTATGCTAAACTTCGAAGTGCTAACGTTATGTCACAAGTAAAACATTGGGTCAAAGCTTATTAAAACATTGTAACAAGCATCGTTTTTTCAACTTCATAAGAGTTAATTGTACTCGCTTAATCTTCTAACTCAACATAAGACTAATCCGTAACTCTAAGTGTATCTAACTTAACATAAGACTAATCCGTAACTCTAAGTGTAACGATCATAGTAAACTTGTTGAGCAATAAAAGCTTATTAGAACTCTTAATCATGTGTTATATAACATTAATTGACCAAGTTATAACTAGATTGAATAACTTTGTTTATGAATTCGTTCACTATAGTCTTGTCTTTGTGTTTAGCGGTAAGTTCCATCATATTTTGTTAATAATGTAAGTTTTATGCTAAACTTCTAAGTGCTAACGTTAGGTCAAAAGTAAAACATTGGGTCAAAGCTTACTAAAACATTGTAACAAGCATCGTTTTTTCAACTTCATAAGAGTTAATTGTACTCGCTTAATCTTCTAACTCAACATAAGACTAATCCGTAACTCTAAGTGTATCTAACTTAACATAAGACTAATCCGTAACTCTAAGTGTAACGATCATGGTAAACTTGTTGAGCAAGAAAAGCTTATTGGAACTCTTAATCATGTGTTATATAACATTAATTGACAAAGTTATAACTAGATTGAATAAATTTGTTTATGAATTCTTTAACTATAGTCTTGTCTTTGTGTTTAGCGGTAAGTTCCAATATATTTTGTTAATAATGTAAGTTTTATGCTAAACTTCTAAGTGCTAACGTTATGTCACAAGTAAAACATTGGGTCAAAGCTTATTAAAACATTGTAACAAGCATCGTTTTTTCAACTTCATAAGAGTTAATTGTACTCGCTTAATCTTCTAACTCAACATAAGACTAATCCGTAACTCTAAGTGTATCTAACTTAACATAAGACTAATCCGTAACTCTAAGTGTAACGATCATAGTAAACTTGTTGAGCAATAAAAGTTTATTAGAACTCTTAATCATGTCTTATATAACATTAATTGACCAAGTTATAACTAGATTGAATAACTTTGTTTATGAATTCGTTCACTATAGTCTTGTCTTTGTGTTTAGCGGTAAGTTCCATTATATTTTGTTAATAATGTAAGTTTTATGCTAAACTTCTAAGTGCTAACGTTATGTCAAAAGTAAAACATTGGGTCAAAGCTTATTAAAACATTGTAACAAGCATCGTTTTTTCAACTTCATAAGAGTTAATTGTACTCGCTTAATCTTCTAACTCAACATAAGACTAATCCGTAACTCTAAGTGTATCTAACTTAACATAACACTAATTCGTAACTCAAAGTGTAACGATCATAGTAAACTTGTTGAGCAAGAAAAGCTTATTAGAACTCTTAATCATGGGTTATATAACATTAATTGACAAAGTTATAACTAGATTGAATAACTTTGTTTATGAATTCTTTAACTATAGTCTTGTCTTTGTGTTTAGCGGTAAGTTCCAATATATTTTGTTAATAATGTAAGTTTTATGCTAAACTTCTAAGTGCTAACGTTATGTCACAAGTAAAACATTGGGTCAAAGCTTATTAAAACATTGTAACAAGCATCGTTTTTTCAACTTCATAAGAGTTAATTGTACTCGCTTAATCTTCTAACTCAACATAAGACTAATCCGTAACTCTAAGTGTATCTAACTTAACATAAGACTAATCCGTAACTCTAAGTGTAACGATCATAGTAAACTTGTTGAGCAATAAAAGCTTATTAGAACTCTTAATCATGTGTTATATAACATTAATTGACCAAGTTATAACTAGATTGAATAACTTTGTTTATGAATTCGTTCACTATAGTCTTGTCTTTGTGTTTAGCGGTAAGTTCCATTATATTTTGTTAATAATGTAAGTTTTATGCTAAACTTCTAAGTGCTAACTTTAGGTCAAAAGTAAAACATTGGGTGAAAGCTTACTAAAACATTGTAACAAGCATCGTTTTTTCAACTTCATAAGAGTTAATTGTACTCGCTTAATCTTCTAACTCAACATAAGACTAATCCGTAACTCTAAGTGTATCTAACTTAACATAAGACTAATCCGTAACTCTAAGTGTAACGATCATAGTAAACTTGTTGAGCAATAAAAGTTTATTAGAACTCTTAATCATGTGTTATATAACATTAATTGACCAAGTTATAACTAGATTGAATAACTTTGTTTATGAATTCGTTCACTATAGTCTTGTCTTTGTGTTTAGCGGTAAGTTCCATTATATTTTGTTAATAATGTAAGTTTTATGCTAAACTTCTAAGTGCTAACGTTATGTCAAAAGTAAAACATTGGGTCAAAGCTTATTAAAACATTGTAACAAGCATCATTTTTTCAACTTCATAAGAGTTAATTGTACTCGCTTAATCTTCTAACTCAACATAAGACTAATCCGTAACTCTAAGTGTATCTAACTTAACATAAGACTAATCCGTAACTCTAAGTGTAACTATCATAGTAAACTTGTTGAGCAAGTAACGCTTATTAGAACTCTTAATCATGTATTATATAACATTAATTGACAAAGTTATAACTAGATTGAATAACTTTGTTTATGAATTCGTTTACTATAGTCTTGTCTTTGTGTTTAGCGATAAGTTCCAATATATTTTGTTAATAATGTAAGTTTTATGCTAAACTTCTAAGTGCTAACGTTATGTCACAAGTAAAACATTGGGTCAAAGCTTATTAAAACATTGTAACAAGCATCGTTTTTTCAACTTCTTAAAAGTTAATTGTACTCGGTTAATCTTCTAACTCAACATAAGACTAATCCGTAACTCTAAGTGTATCTAACTTAACATAAGACTAATCCGTAACTCTAAGTGTAACTATCATAGTAAACTTGTTGAGCAATAAAAGCTTATTAGAACTCTTAATCATGTGTTATATACCATTAATTGACCAAGTTATAACTAGATTGAATAACTCTGTTTATGAATTCGTTTACTATAGTCTTGTCTTTGTGTTTAGCGGTAAGTTCTGATATATTTTATTAATAATATAAGTTTTATGCTAAACTTGTAAGTGCTAACATTATGTCACATGTAAAACATTGGGTCAAAGCTTATTAAAACATTGTAACAAGCATCGTTTTTTCAACTTCATAAGAGTTAATTGTACTCGCTTAATCTTCTAACTCAACATAAGACTAATCCGTAACTCTAAGTGTATCTAACTTAACATAACACTAATTCGTAACTCAAAGTGTAACGATCATAGTAAACTTGTTGAGCAAGAAAAGCTTATTAGAACTCTTAATCATGGGTTATATAACATTAATTGACAAAGTTATAACTAGATTGAATAACTTTGTTTATGAATTCTTTAACTATAGTCTTGTCTTTGTGTTTAGCGGTAAGTTCCAATATATTTTGTTAATAATGTAAGTTTTATGCTAAACTTCGAAGTGCTAACGTTATTTCACAAGTAAAACATTGGGTCAAAGCTTATTAAAACATTGTAACAAGCATCGTTTTTTCAACTTCATAAGAGTTAATTGTACTCGCTTAATCTTCTAACTCAACATAAGACTAATCCGTAACTCTAAGTGTATCTAACTTAACATAAGACTAATCCGTAACTCTAAGTGTAACGATCATAGTAAACTTGTTGAGCAATAAAAGTTTATTAGAACTCTTAATCATGTCTTATATAACATTAATTGACCAAGTTATAACTAGATTGAATAACTTTGTTTATGAATTCGTTCACTATAGTCTTGTCTTTGTGTTTAGCGGTAAGTTCCATTATATTTTGTTAATAATGTAAGTTTTATGCTAAACTTCTAAGTGCTAACGTTATGTCAAAAGTAAAACATTGGGTCAAAGCTTATTAAAACATTGTAACAAGCATCGTTTTTTCAACTTCATAAGAGTTAATTGTACTCGCTTAATCTTCTAACTCAACATAAGACTAATCCGTAACTCTAAGTGTATCTAACTTAACATAACACTAATTCGTAACTCAAAGTGTAACGATCATAGTAAACTTGTTGAGCAAGAAAAGCTTATTAGAACTCTTAATCATGGGTTATATAACATTAATTGACAAAGTTATAACTAGATTGAATAACTTTGTTTATGAATTCTTTAACTATAGTCTTGTCTTTGTGTTTAGCGGTAAGTTCCAATATATTTTGTTAATAATGTAAGTTTTATGCTAAACTTCTAAGTGCTAACGTTATGTCACAAGTAAAACATTGGGTCAAAGCTTATTAAAACATTGTAACAAGCATCGTTTTTTCAACTTCATAAGAGTTAATTGTACTCGCTTAATCTTCTAACTCAACATAAGACTAATCCGTAACTCTAAGTGTATCTAACTTAACATAAGACTAATCCGTAACTCTAAGTGTAACGATCATAGTAAACTTGTTGAGCAATAAAAGCTTATTAGAACTCTTAATCATGTGTTATATAACATTAATTGACCAAGTTATAACTAGATTGAATAACTTTGTTTATGAATTCGTTCACTATAGTCTTGTCTTTGTGTTTAGCGGTAAGTTCCATTATATTTTGTTAATAATGTAAGTTTTATGCTAAACTTCTAAGTGCTAACTTTAGGTCAAAAGTAAAACATTGGGTGAAAGCTTACTAAAACATTGTAACAAGCATCGTTTTTTCAACTTCATAAGAGTTAATTGTACTCGCTTAATCTTCTAACTCAACATAAGACTAATCCGTAACTCTAAGTGTATCTAACTTAACATAAGACTAATCCGTAACTCTAAGTGTAACGATCATAGTAAACTTGTTGAGCAATAAAAGTTTATTAGAACTCTTAATCATGTGTTATATAACATTAATTGACCAAGTTATAACTAGATTGAATAACTTTGTTTATGAATTCGTTCACTATAGTCTTGTCTTTGTGTTTAGCGGTAAGTTCCATTATATTTTGTTAATAATGTAAGTTTTATGCTAAACTTCTAAGTGCTAACGTTATGTCAAAAGTAAAACATTGGGTCAAAGCTTATTAAAACATTGTAACAAGCATCATTTTTTCAACTTCATAAGAGTTAATTGTACTCGCTTAATCTTCTAACTCAACATAAGACTAATCCGTAACTCTAAGTGTATCTAACTTAACATAAGACTAATCCGTAACTCTAAGTGTAACTATCATAGTAAACTTGTTGAGCAAGTAACGCTTATTAGAACTCTTAATCATGTATTATATAACATTAATTGACAAAGTTATAACTAGATTGAATAACTTTGTTTATGAATTCGTTTACTATAGTCTTGTCTTTGTGTTTAGCGATAAGTTCCAATATATTTTGTTAATAATGTAAGTTTTATGCTAAACTTCTAAGTGCTAACGTTATGTCACAAGTAAAACATTGGGTCAAAGCTTATTAAAACATTGTAACAAGCATCGTTTTTTCAACTTCTTAAAAGTTAATTGTACTCGGTTAATCTTCTAACTCAACATAAGACTAATCCGTAACTCTAAGTGTATCTAACTTAACATAAGACTAATCCGTAACTCTAAGTGTAACTATCATAGTAAACTTGTTGAGCAATAAAAGCTTATTAGAACTCTTAATCATGTGTTATATACCATTAATTGACCAAGTTATAACTAGATTGAATAACTCTGTTTATGAATTCGTTTACTATAGTCTTGTCTTTGTGTTTAGCGGTAAGTTCTGATATATTTTATTAATAATATAAGTTTTATGCTAAACTTGTAAGTGCTAACATTATGTCACATGTAAAACATTGGGTCAAAGCTTATTAAAACATTGTAACAAGCATCGTTTTTTCAACTTCATAAGAGTTAATTGTACTCGCTTAATCTTCTAACTCAACATAAGACTAATCCGTAACTCTAAGTGTATCTAACTTAACATAACACTAATTCGTAACTCAAAGTGTAACGATCATAGTAAACTTGTTGAGCAAGAAAAGCTTATTAGAACTCTTAATCATGGGTTATATAACATTAATTGACAAAGTTATAACTAGATTGAATAACTTTGTTTATGAATTCTTTAACTATAGTCTTGTCTTTGTGTTTAGCGGTAAGTTCCAATATATTTTGTTAATAATGTAAGTTTTATGCTAAACTTCGAAGTGCTAACGTTATTTCACAAGTAAAACATTGGGTCAAAGCTTATTAAAACATTGTAACAAGCATCGTTTTTTCAACTTCATAAGAGTTAATTGTACTCGCTTAATCTTCTAACTCAACATAAGACTAATCCGTAACTCTAAGTGTATCTAACTTAACATAAGACTAATCCGTAACTCTAAGTGTAACGATCATAGTAAACTTGTTGAGCAAGAAAAGCTTATTGGAACTCTTAATCATGTGTTATATAACATTAATTGACAAAGTTATAACTAGATTGAATAAATTTGTTTATGAATTCTTTAACTATAGTCTTGTCTTTTTGTTTAGCGGTAAGTTCCAATATATTTTGTTAATAATGTAAGTTTTATGCTAAACTTCTAAGTGCTAACGTTATGTCACAAGTAAAACATTGGGTCAAAGCTTATTAAAACATTGTAACAAGTATCGTTTTTTCAACTTCATAAGAGTTAATTGTACTCGCTTAATCTTCTAACTCAACATAAGACTAATCCGTAACTCTAAGTGTATCTAACTTAACATAAGACTAATCCGTAACTCTAAGTGTAACGATCATAGTAAACTTGTTGAGCAAGAAAAGCTTATTGGAACTCTTAATCATGTGTTATATAACATTAATTGACAAAGTTATAACTAGATTGAATAAATTTGTTTATGAATTCTTTAACTATAGTCTTGTCTTTGTGTTTAGCGGTAAGTTCCAATATATTTTGTTAATAATGTAAGTTTTATGCTAAACTTCGAAGTGCTAACGTTATGTCACAAGTAAAACATTGGGTCAAAGCTTATTAAAACATTGTAACAAGCATCGTTTTTTCAACTTCATAAGAGTTAATTGTACTCGCTTAATCTTCTAACTCAACATAAGACTAATCCGTAACTCTAAGTGTATCTAACTTAACATAAGACTAATCCGTAACTCTAAGTGTAACGATCATAGTAAACTTGTTGAGCAATAAAAGCTTATTAGAACTCTTAATCATGTGTTATATAACATTAATTGACCAAGTTATAACTAGATTGAATAACTTTGTTTATGAATTCGTTCACTATAGTCTTGTCTTTGTGTTTAGCGGTAAGTTCCATTATATTTTGTTAATAATGTAAGTTTTATGCTAAACTTCTAAGTGCTAACGTTAGGTCAAAAGTAAAACATTGGGTCAAAGCTTACTAAAACATTGTAACAAGCATCGTTTTTTCAACTTCATAAGAGTTAATTGTACTCGCTTAATCTTCTAACTCAACATAAGACTAATCCGTAACTCTAAGTGTATCTAACTTAACATAAGACTAATCCGTAACTCTAAGTGTAACGATCATGGTAAACTTGTTGAGCAAGAAAAGCTTATTGGAACTCTTAATCATGTGTTATATAACATTAATTGACAAAGTTATAACTAGATTGAATAAATTTGTTTATGAATTCTTTAACTATAGTCTTGTCTTTGTGTTTAGCGGTAAGTTCCAATATATTTTGTTAATAATGTAAGTTTTATGCTAAACTTCTAAGTGCTAACGTTATGTCACAAGTAAAACATTGGGTCAAAGCTTATTAAAACATTGTAACAAGCATCGTTTTTTCAACTTCATAAGAGTTAATTGTACTCGCTTAATCTTCTAACTCAACATAAGACTAATCCGTAACTCTAAGTGTATCTAACTTAACATAAGACTAATCCGTAACTCTAAGTGTAACGATCATAGTAAACTTGTTGAGCAATAAAAGTTTATTAGAACTCTTAATCATGTCTTATATAACATTAATTGACCAAGTTATAACTAGATTGAATAACTTTGTTTATGAATTCGTTCACTATAGTCTTGTCTTTGTGTTTAGCGGTAAGTTCCATTATATTTTGTTAATAATGTAAGTTTTATGCTAAACTTCTAAGTGCTAACGTTATGTCAAAAGTAAAACATTGGGTCAAAGCTTATTAAAACATTGTAACAAGCATCGTTTTTTCAACTTCATAAGAGTTAATTGTACTCGTTTAATCTTCTAACTCAACATAAGACTAATCCGTAACTCTAAGTGTATCTAACTTAACATAACACTAATTCGTAACTCAAAGTGTAACGATCATAGTAAACTTGTTGAGCAAGAAAAGCTTATTAGAACTCTTAATCATGGGTTATATAACATTAATTGACAAAGTTATAACTAGATTGAATAACTTTGTTTATGAATTCTTTAACTATAGTCTTGTCTTTGTGTTTAGCGGTAAGTTCCAATATATTTTGTTAATAATGTAAGTTTTATGCTAAACTTCTAAGTGCTAACGTTATGTCACAAGTAAAACATTGGGTCAAAGCTTATTAAAACATTGTAACAAGCATCGTTTTTTCAACTTCATAAGAGTTAATTGTACTCGCTTAATCTTCTAACTCAACATAAGACTAATCCGTAACTCTAAGTGTATCTAACTTAACATAAGACTAATCCGTAACTCTAAGTGTAACGATCATAGTAAACTTGTTGAGCAATAAAAGCTTATTAGAACTCTTAATCATGTGTTATATAACATTAATTGACCAAGTTATAACTAGATTGAATAACTTTGTTTATGAATTCGTTCACTATAGTCTTGTCTTTGTGTTTAGCGGTAAGTTCCATTATATTTTGTTAATAATGTAAGTTTTATGCTAAACTTCTAAGTGCTAACGTTATGTCAAAAGTAAAACATTGGGTCAAAGCTTATTAAAACATTGTAACAAGCATCGTTTTTTCAACTTCATAAGAGTTAATTGTACTCGCTTAATCTTCTAACTCAACATAAGACTAATCCGTAACTCTAAGTGTATCTAACTTAACATAAGACTAATCCGTAACTCTAAGTGTAACGATCATAGTAAACTTGTTGAGCAATAAAAGCTTATTAGAACTCTTAATCATGTGTTATATAACATTAATTGACCAAGTTATAACTAGATTGAATAACTTTGTTTATGAATTCGTTCACTATAGTCTTGTCTTTGTGTTTAGCGGTAAGTTCCATTATATTTTGTTAATAATGTAAGTTTTATGCTAAACTTCTAAGTGCTAACTTTAGGTCAAAAGTAAAACATTGGGTGAAAGCTTACTAAAACATTGTAACAAGCATCGTTTTTTCAACTTCATAAGAGTTAATTGTACTCGCTTAATCTTCTAACTCAACATAAGACTAATCCGTAACTCTAAGTGTATCTAACTTAACATAAGACTAATCCGTAACTCTAAGTGTAACGATCATAGTAAACTTGTTGAGCAATAAAAGTTTATTAGAACTCTTAATCATGTGTTATATAACATTAATTGACCAAGTTATAACTAGATTGAATAACTTTGTTTATGAATTCGTTCACTATAGTCTTGTCTTTGTGTTTAGCGGTAAGTTCCATTATATTTTGTTAATAATGTAAGTTTTATGCTAAACTTCTAAGTGCTAACGTTATGTCAAAAGTAAAACATTGGGTCAAAGCTTATTAAAACATTGTAACAAGCATCATTTTTTCAACTTCATAAGAGTTAATTGTACTCGCTTAATCTTCTAACTCAACATAAGACTAATCCGTAACTCTAAGTGTATCTAACTTAACATAAGACTAATCCGTAACTCTAAGTGTAACTATCATAGTAAACTTGTTGAGCAAGTAACGCTTATTAGAACTCTTAATCATGTATTATATAACATTAATTGACAAAGTTATAACTAGATTGAATAACTTTGTTTATGAATTCGTTTACTATAGTCTTGTCTTTGTGTTTAGCGATAAGTTCCAATATATTTTTTTAATAATGTAAGTTTTATGCTAAACTTCTAAGTGCTAACGTTATGTCACAAGTAAAACATTGGGTCAAAGCTTATTAAAACATTGTAACAAGCATCGTTTTTTCAACTTCTTAAAAGTTAATTGTACTCGGTTAATCTTCTAACTCAACATAAGACTAATCCGTAACTCTAAGTGTATCTAACTTAACATAAGACTAATCCGTAACTCTAAGTGTAACTATCATAGTAAACTTGTTGAGCAATAAAAGCTTATTAGAACTCTTAATCATGTGTTATATACCATTAATTGACCAAGTTATAACTAGATTGAATAACTCTGTTTATGAATTCGTTTACTATAGTCTTGTCTTTGTGTTTAGCGGTAAGTTCTGATATATTTTATTAATAATATAAGTTTTATGCTAAACTTGTAAGTGCTAACATTATGTCACATGTAAAACATTGGGTCAAAGCTTATTAAAACATTGTAACAAGCATCGTTTTTTCAACTTCATAAGAGTTAATTGTACTCGCTTAATCTTCTAACTCAACATAAGACTAATCCGTAACTCTAAGTGTATCTAACTTAACATAACACTAATTCGTAACTCAAAGTGTAACGATCATAGTAAACTTGTTGAGCAAGAAAAGCTTATTAGAACTCTTAATCATGGGTTATATAACATTAATTGACAAAGTTATAACTAGATTGAATAACTTTGTTTATGAATTCTTTAACTATAGTCTTGTCTTTGTGTTTAGCGGTAAGTTCCAATATATTTTGTTAATAATGTAAGTTTTATGCTAAACTTCGAAGTGCTAACGTTATTTCACAAGTAAAACATTGGGTCAAAGCTTATTAAAACATTGTAACAAGCATCGTTTTTTCAACTTCATAAGAGTTAATTGTACTCGCTTAATCTTCTAACTCAACATAAGACTAATCCGTAACTCTAAGTGTATCTAACTTAACATAAGACTAATCCGTAACTCTAAGTGTAACGATCATAGTAAACTTGTTGTGCAAGAAAAGCTTATTGGAACTCTTAATCATGTGTTATATAACATTAATTGACAAAGTTATAACTAGATTGAATAAATTTGTTTATGAATTCTTTAACTATAGTCTTGTCTTTTTGTTTAGCGGTAAGTTCCAATATATTTTGTTAATAATGTAAGTTTTATGCTAAACTTCTAAGTGCTAACGTTATGTCACAAGTAAAACATTGGGTCAAAGCTTATTAAAACATTGTAACAAGTATCGTTTTTTCAACTTCATAAGAGTTAATTGTACTCGCTTAATCTTCTAACTCAACATAAGACTAATCCGTAACTCTAAGTGTATCTAACTTAACATAAGACTAATCCGTAACTCTAAGTGTAACGATCATAGTAAACTTGTTGAGCAAGAAAAGCTTATTGGAACTCTTAATCATGTGTTATATAACATTAATTGACAAAGTTATAACTAGATTGAATAAATTTGTTTATGAATTCTTTAACTATAGTCTTGTCTTTGTGTTTAGCGGTAAGTTCCAATATATTTTGTTAATAATGTAAGTTTTATGCTAAACTTCGAAGTGCTAACGTTATGTCACAAGTAAAACATTGGGTCAAAGCTTATTAAAACATTGTAACAAGCATCGTTTTTTCAACTTCATAAGAGTTAATTGTACTCGCTTAATCTTCTAACTCAACATAAGACTAATCCGTAACTCTAAGTGTATCTAACTTAACATAAGACTAATCCGTAACTCTAAGTGTAACGATCATAGTAAACTTGTTGAGCAATAAAAGCTTATTAGAACTCTTAATCATGTGTTATATAACATTAATTGACCAAGTTATAACTAGATTGAATAACTTTGTTTATGAATTCGTTCACTATAGTCTTGTCTTTGTGTTTAGCGGTAAGTTCCATTATATTTTGTTAATAATGTAAGTTTTATGCTAAACTTCTAAGTGCTAACGTTAGGTCAAAAGTAAAACATTGGGTCAAAGCTTACTAAAACATTGTAACAAGCATCGTTTTTTCAACTTCATAAGAGTTAATTGTACTCGCTTAATCTTCTAACTCAACATAAGACTAATCCGTAACTCTAAGTGTATCTAACTTAACATAAGACTAATCCGTAACTCTAAGTGTAACGATCATGGTAAACTTGTTGAGCAAGAAAAGCTTATTGGAACTCTTAATCATGTGTTATATAACATTAATTGACAAAGTTATAACTAGATTGAATAAATTTGTTTATGAATTCTTTAACTATAGTCTTGTCTTTGTGTTTAGCGGTAAGTTCCAATATATTTTGTTAATAATGTAAGTTTTATGCTAAACTTCTAAGTGCTAACGTTATGTCACAAGTAAAACATTGGGTCAAAGCTTATTAAAACATTGTAACAAGCATCGTTTTTTCAACTTCATAAGAGTTAATTGTACTCGCTTAATCTTCTAACTCAACATAAGACTAATCCGTAACTCTAAGTGTATCTAACTTAACATAAGACTAATCCGTAACTCTAAGTGTAACTATCATAGTAAACTTGTTGAGCAAGTAACGCTTATTAGAACTCTTAATCATGTATTATATAACATTAATTGACAAAGTTATAACTAGATTGAATAACTTTGTTTATGAATTCGTTTACTATAGTCTTGTCTTTGTGTTTAGCGATAAGTTCCAATATATTTTTTTAATAATGTAAGTTTTATGCTAAACTTCTAAGTGCTAACGTTATGTCACAAGTAAAACATTGGGTCAAAGCTTATTAAAACATTGTAACAAGCATCGTTTTTTCAACTTCTTAAAAGTTAATTGTACTCGGTTAATCTTCCAACTCAATATAAGACTAATCCGTAACTCTAAGTGTATCTAACTTAACATAAGACTAATCCGTAACTCTAAGTGTAACTATCATAGTAAACTTGTTGAGCAATAAAAGCTTATTAGAACTCTTAATCATGTGTTATATACCATTAATTGACCAAGTTATAACTAGATTGAATAACTCTGTTTATGAATTCGTTTACTATAGTCTTGTCTTTGTGTTTAGCGGTAAGTTCTGATATATTTTATTAATAATATAAGTTTTATGCTAAACTTGTAAGTGCTAACATTATGTCACATGTAAAACATTGGGTCAAAGCTTATTAAAACATTGTAACAAGCATCGTTTTTTCAACTTCATAAGAGTTAATTGTACTCGCTTAATCTTCTAACTCAACATAAGACTAATCCGTAACTCTAAGTGTATCTAACTTAACATAACACTAATTCGTAACTCAAAGTGTAACGATCATAGTAAACTTGTTGAGCAAGAAAAGCTTATTAGAACTCTTAATCATGGGTTATATAACATTAATTGACAAAGTTATAACTAGATTGAATAACTTTGTTTATGAATTCTTTAACTATAGTCTTGTCTTTGTGTTTAGCGGTAAGTTCCAATATATTTTGTTAATAATGTAAGTTTTATGCTAAACTTCGAAGTGCTAACGTTATTTCACAAGTAAAACATTGGGTCAAAGCTTATTAAAACATTGTAACAAGCATCGTTTTTTCAACTTCATAAGAGTTAATTGTACTCGCTTAATCTTCTAACTCAACATAAGACTAATCCGTAACTCTAAGTGTATCTAACTTAACATAAGACTAATCCGTAACTCTAAGTGTAACGATCATAGTAAACTTGTTGTGCAAGAAAAGCTTATTGGAACTCTTAATCATGTGTTATATAACATTAATTGACAAAGTTATAACTAGATTGAATAAATTTGTTTATGAATTCTTTAACTATAGTCTTGTCTTTGTGTTTAGCGGTAAGTTCCAATATATTTTGTTAATAATGTAAGTTTTATGCTAAACTTCTAAGTGCTAACGTTATGTCACAAGTAAAACATTGGGTCAAAGCTTATTAAAACATTGTAACAAGCATCGTTTTTTCAACTTCATAAGAGTTAATTGTACTCGCTTAATCTTCTAACTCAACATAAGACTAATCCGTAACTCTAAGTGTATCTAACTTAACATAAGACTAATCCGTAACTCTAAGTGTAACGATCATAGTAAACTTTTTGAGCAATAAAAGTTTATTAGAACTCTTAATCATGTCTTATATAACATTAATTGACCAAGTTATAACTAGATTGAATAACTTTGTTTATGAATTCGTTCACTATAGTCTTGTCTTTGTGTTTAGCGGTAAGTTCCATTATATTTTGTTAATAATGTAAGTTTTATGCTAAACTTCTAAGTGCTAACGTTATGTCAAAAGTAAAACATTGGGTCAAAGCTTATTAAAACATTGTAACAAGCATTGTTTTTTCAACTTCATAAGAGTTAATTGTACTCGCTTAATCTTCTAACTCAACATAAGACTAATCCGTAACTCTAAGTGTATCTAACTTAACATAACACTAATTCGTAACTCAAAGTGTAACGATCATAGTAAACTTGTTGAGCAAGAAAAGCTTATTAGAACTCTTAATCATGGGTTATATAACATTAATTGACAAAGTTATAACTAGATTGAATAACTTTGTTTATGAATTCTTTAACTATAGTCTTGTCTTTGTGTTTAGCGGTAAGTTCCAATATATTTTGTTAATAATGTAAGTTTTATGCTAAACTTCTAAGTGCTAACGTTATGTCACAAGTAAAACATTGGGTCAAAGCTTATTAAAACATTGTAACAAGCATCGTTTTTTCAACTTCATAAGAGTTAATTGTACTCGCTTAATCTTCTAACTCAACATAAGACTAATCCGTAACTCTAAGTGTATCTAACTTAACATAAGACTAATCCGTAACTCTAAGTGTAACGATCATAGTAAACTTGTTGAGCAATAAAAGCTTATTAGAACTCTTAATCATGTGTTATATAACATTAATTGACCAAGTTATAACTAGATTGAATAACTTTGTTTATGAATTCGTTCACTATAGTCTTGTCTTTGTGTTTAGCGGTAAGTTCCATTATATTTTGTTAATAATGTAAGTTTTATGCTAAACTTCTAAGTGCTAACGTTATGTCAAAAGTAAAACATTGGGTCAAAGCTTATTAAAACATTGTAACAAGCATCGTTTTTTCAACTTCATAAGAGTTAATTGTACTCGCTTAATCTTCTAACTCAACATAAGACTAATCCGTAACTCTAAGTGTATCTAACTTAACATAACACTAATTCGTAACTCAAAGTGTAACGATCATAGTAAACTTGTTGAGCAAGAAAAGCTTATTAGAACTCTTAATCATGGGTTATATAACATTAATTGACAAAGTTATAACTAGATTGAATAACTTTGTTTATGAATTCTTTAACTATAGTCTTGTCTTTGTGTTTAGCGGTAAGTTCCAATATATTTTGTTAATAATGTAAGTTTTATGCTAAACTTCTAAGTGCTAACGTTATGTCACAAGTAAAACATTGGGTCAAAGCTTATTAAAACATTGTAACAAGCATCGTTTTTTCAACTTCATAAGAGTTAATTGTACTCGCTTAATCTTCTAACTCAACATAAGACTAATCCGTAACTCTAAGTGTATCTAACTTAACATAAGACTAATCCGTAACTCTAAGTGTAACGATCATAGTAAACTTGTTGAGCAATAAAAGCTTATTAGAACTCTTAATCATGTGTTATATAACATTAATTGACCAAGTTATAACTAGATTGAATAACTTTGTTTATGAATTCGTTCACTATAGTCTTGTCTTTGTGTTTAGCGGTAAGTTCCATTATATTTTGTTAATAATGTAAGTTTTATGCTAAACTTCTAAGTGCTAACTTTAGGTCAAAAGTAAAACATTGGGTCAAAGCTTACTAAAACATTGTAACAAGCATCGTTTTTTCAACTTCATAAGAGTTAATTGTACTCGCTTAATCTTCTAACTCAACATAAGACTAATCCGTAACTCTAAGTGTATCTAACTTAACATAAGACTAATCCGTAACTCTAAGTGTAACGATCATAGTAAACTTGTTGAGCAATAAAAGTTTATTAGAACTCTTAATCATGTGTTATATAACATTAATTGACCAAGTTATAACTAGATTGAATAACTTTGTTTATGAATTCGTTCACTATAGTCTTGTCTTTGTGTTTAGCGGTAAGTTCCATTATATTTTGTTAATAATGTAAGTTTTATGCTAAACTTCTAAGTGCTAACGTTATGTCAAAAGTAAAACATTGGGTCAAAGCTTATTAAAACATTGTAACAAGCATCGTTTTTTCAACTTCATAAGAGTTAATTGTACTCGCTTAATCTTCTAACTCAACATAAGACTAATCCGTAACTCTAAGTGTATCTAACTTAACATAAGACTAATCCGTAACTCTAAGTGTAACTATCATAGTAAACTTGTTGAGCAAGTAACGCTTATTAGAACTCTTAATCATGTATTATATAACATTAATTGACAAAGTTATAACTAGATTGAATAACTTTGTTTATGAATTCGTTTACTATAGTCTTGTCTTTGTGTTTAGCGGTAAGTTCCAATATATTTTGTTAATAATGTAAGTTTTATGCTAAACTTCTAAGTGCTAACGTTATGTCACAAGTAAAACATTGGGTCAAAGCTTATTAAAACATTGTAACAAGCATCGTTTTTTCAACTTCTTAAAAGTTAATTGTACTCGGTTAATCTTCTAACTCAACATAAGACTAATCCGTAACTCTAAGTGTATCTAACTTAACATAAGACTAATCCGTAACTCTAAGTGTAACTATCATAGTAAACTTGTTGAGCAATAAAAGCTTATTAGAACTCTTAATCATGTGTTATATACCATTAATTGACCAAGTTATAACTAGATTGAATAACTCTGTTTATGAATTCGTTTACTATAGTCTTGTCTTTGTGTTTAGCGGTAAGTTCTGATATATTTTATTAATAATATAAGTTTTATGCTAAACTTGTAAGTGCTAACATTATGTCACATGTAAAACATTGGGTCAAAGCTTATTAAAACATTGTAACAAGCATCGTTTTTTCAACTTCATAAGAGTTAATTGTACTCGCTTAATCTTCTAACTCAACATAAGACTAATCCGTAACTCTAAGTGTATCTAACTTAACATAAGACTAATCCGTAACTCTAAGTGTAACGATCATAGTAAACTTGTTGAGCAATAAAAGCTTATTAGAACTCTTAATCATGTGTTATATAACATTAATTGACCAAGTTATAACTAGATTGAATAACTTTGTTTATGAATTCGTTCACTATAGTCTTGTCTTTGTGTTTAGCGGTAAGTTCCAATATATTTTGTTAATAATGTAAGTTTTATGCTAAACTTCTAAGTGCTAACGTTATGTCACAAGTAAAACATTGGGTCAAAGCTTATTAAAACATTGTAACAAGCATCGTTTTTTCAACTTCATAAGAGTTAATTGTACTCGCTTAATCTTCTAACTCAACATAAGACTAATCCGTAACTCTAAGTGTATCTAACTTAACATAAGACTAATTCGTAACTCTAAGTGTAACGATCATAGTAAACTTGTTGAGCAAGAAAAGCTTATTAGAACTCTTAATCATGGGTTATATAACATTAATTGACAAAGTTATAACTAGATTGAATAACTTTGTTTATGAATTCTTTAACTATAGTCTTGTCTTTGTGTTTAGCGGTAAGTTCCAATATATATTTTGTTAATAATGTAAGTTTTATGCTAAACTTCTAAGTGCTAACGTTATGTCACAAGTAAAACATTGGGTCAAAGCTTATTAAAACATTGTAACAAGCATCGTTTTTTCAACTTCATAAGAGTTAATTGTACTCGCTTAATCTTCTAACTCAACATAAGACTAATCCGTAACTCTAAGTGTATCTAACTTAACATAACACTAATTCGTAACTCAAAGTGTAACGATCATAGTAAACTTGTTGAGCAAGAAAAGCTTATTAGAACTCTTAATCATGGGTTATATAACATTAATTGACAAAGTTATAACTAGATTGAATAACTTTGTTTATGAATTCTTTAACTATAGTCTTGTCTTTGTGTTTAGCGGTAAGTTCCAATATATTTTGTTAATAATGTAAGTTTTATGCTAAACTTCTAAGTGCTAACGTTATGTCACAAGTAAAACATTGGGTCAAAGCTTATTAAAACATTGTAACAAGCATCGTTTTTTCAACTTCATAAGAGTTAATTGTACTCGCTTAATCTTCTAACTCAACATAAGACTAATCCGTAACTCTAAGTGTATCTAACTTAACATAAGACTAATCCGTAACTCTAAGTGTAACGATCATAGTAAACTTGTTGAGCAATAAAAGCTTATTAGAACTCTTAATCATGTGTTATATAACATTAATTGACCAAGTTATAACTAGATTGAATAACTTTGTTTATGAATTCGTTTACTATAGTCTTGTCTTTGTGTTTAGCGGTAAGTTCCAATATATTTTGTTAATAATGTAAGTTTTATGCTAAACTTCTAAGTGCTAACGTTATGTCACAAGTAAAACATTGGGTCAAAGCTTATTAAAACATTGTAACAAGCATCGTTTTTTCAACTTCTTAAAAGTTAATTGTACTCGGTTAATCTTCTAACTCAACATAAGACTAATCCGTAACTCTAAGTGTATCTAACTTAACATAAGACTAATCCGTAACTCTAAGTGTAACTATCATAGTAAACTTGTTGAGCAATAAAAGCTTATTAGAACTCTTAATCATGTGTTATATACCATTAATTGACCAAGTTATAACTAGATTGAATAACTCTGTTTATGAATTCGTTTACTATAGTCTTGTCTTTGTGTTTAGCGGTAAGTTCTGATATATTTTATTAATAATATAAGTTTTATGCTAAACTTGTAAGTGCTAACATTATGTCACATGTAAAACATTGGGTCAAAGCTTATTAAAACATTGTAACAAGCATCGTTTTTTCAACTTCATAAGAGTTAATTGTACTCGCTTAATCTTCTAACTCAACATAAGACTAATCCGTAACTCTAAGTGTATCTAACTTAACATAAGACTAATCCGTAACTCTAAGTGTAACGATCATAGTAAACTTGTTGAGCAATAAAAGCTTATTAGAACTCTTAATCATGTGTTATATAACATTAATTGACCAAGTTATAACTAGATTGAATAACTTTGTTTATGAATTCGTTCACTATAGTCTTGTCTTTGTGTTTAGCGGTAAGTTCCAATATATTTTGTTAATAATGTAAGTTTTATGCTAAACTTCTAAGTGCTAACGTTATGTCACAAGTAAAACATTGGGTCAAAGCTTATTAAAACATTGTAACAAGCATCGTTTTTTCAACTTCATAAGAGTTAATTGTACTCGCTTAATCTTCTAACTCAACATAAGACTAATCCGTAACTCTAAGTGTATCTAACTTAACATAAGACTAATTCGTAACTCTAAGTGTAACGATCATAGTAAACTTGTTGAGCAAGAAAAGCTTATTAGAACTCTTAATCATGGGTTATATAACATTAATTGACAAAGTTATAACTAGATTGAATAACTTTGTTTATGAATTCTTTAACTATAGTCTTGTCTTTGTGTTTAGCGGTAAGTTCCAATATATATTTTGTTAATAATGTAAGTTTTATGCTAAACTTCTAAGTGCTAACGTTATGTCACAAGTAAAACATTGGGTCAAAGCTTATTAAAACATTGTAACAAGCATCGTTTTTTCAACTTCATAAGAGTTAATTGTACTCGCTTAATCTTCTAACTCAACATAAGACTAATCCGTAACTCTAAGTGTATCTAACTTAACATAACACTAATTCGTAACTCAAAGTGTAACGATCATAGTAAACTTGTTGAGCAAGAAAAGCTTATTAGAACTCTTAATCATGGGTTATATAACATTAATTGACAAAGTTATAACTAGATTGAATAACTTTGTTTATGAATTCTTTAACTATAGTCTTGTCTTTGTGTTTAGCGGTAAGTTCCAATATATTTTGTTAATAATGTAAGTTTTATGCTAAACTTCTAAGTGCTAACGTTATGTCACAAGTAAAACATTGGGTCAAAGCTTATTAAAACATTGTAACAAGCATCGTTTTTTCAACTTCATAAGAGTTAATTGTACTCGCTTAATCTTCTAACTCAACATAAGACTAATCCGTAACTCTAAGTGTATCTAACTTAACATAAGACTAATCCGTAACTCTAAGTGTAACGATCATAGTAAACTTGTTGAGCAATAAAAGCTTATTAGAACTCTTAATCATGTGTTATATAACATTAATTGACCAAGTTATAACTAGATTGAATAACTTTGTTTATGAATTCGTTTACTATAGTCTTGTCTTTGTGTTTAGCGGTAAGTTCCAATATATTTTGTTAATAATGTAAGTTTTATGCTAAACTTCTAAGTGCTAACGTTATGTCACAAGTAAAACATTGGGTCAAAGCTTATTAAAACATTGTAACAAGCATCGTTTTTTCAACTTCTTAAAAGTTAATTGTACTCGGTTAATCTTCTAACTCAACATAAGACTAATCCGTAACTCTAAGTGTATCTAACTTAACATAAGACTAATCCGTAACTCTAAGTGTAACTATCATAGTAAACTTGTTGAGCAATAAAAGCTTATTAGAACTCTTAATCATGTGTTATATACCATTAATTGACCAAGTTATAACTAGATTGAATAACTCTGTTTATGAATTCGTTTACTATAGTCTTGTCTTTGTGTTTAGCGGTAAGTTCTGATATATTTTATTAATAATATAAGTTTTATGCTAAACTTGTAAGTGCTAACATTATGTCACATGTAAAACATTGGGTCAAAGCTTATTAAAACATTGTAACAAGCATCGTTTTTTCAACTTCATAAGAGTTAATTGTACTCGCTTAATCTTCTAACTCAACATAAGACTAATCCGTAACTCTAAGTGTATCTAACTTAACATAAGACTAATCCGTAACTCTAAGTGTAACGATCATAGTAAACTTGTTGAGCAATAAAAGCTTATTAGAACTCTTAATCATGTGTTATATAACATTAATTGACCAAGTTATAACTAGATTGAATAACTTTGTTTATGAATTCGTTCACTATAGTCTTGTCTTTGTGTTTAGCGGTAAGTTCCAATATATTTTGTTAATAATGTAAGTTTTATGCTAAACTTCTAAGTGCTAACGTTATGTCACAAGTAAAACATTGGGTCAAAGCTTATTAAAACATTGTAACAAGCATCGTTTTTTCAACTTCATAAGAGTTAATTGTACTCGCTTAATCTTCTAACTCAACATAAGACTAATCCGTAACTCTAAGTGTATCTAACTTAACATAAGACTAATTCGTAACTCTAAGTGTAACGATCATAGTAAACTTGTTGAGCAAGAAAAGCTTATTAGAACTCTTAATCATGGGTTATATAACATTAATTGACAAAGTTATAACTAGATTGAATAACTTTGTTTATGAATTCTTTAACTATAGTCTTGTCTTTGTGTTTAGCGGTAAGTTCCAATATATATTTTGTTAATAATGTAAGTTTTATGCTAAACTTCTAAGTGCTAACGTTATGTCACAAGTAAAACATTGGGTCAAAGCTTATTAAAACATTGTAACAAGCATCGTTTTTTCAACTTCATAAGAGTTAATTGTACTCGCTTAATCTTCTAACTCAACATAAGACTAATCCGTAACTCTAAGTGTATCTAACTTAACATAAGACTAATTCGTAACTCTAAGTGTAACGATCATAGTAAACTTGTTGAGCAAGAAAAGCTTATTAGAACTCTTAATCATGGGTTATATAACATTAATTGACAAAGTTATAACTAGATTGAATAACTTTGTTTATGAATTCTTTAACTATAGTCTTGTCTTTGTGTTTAGCGGTAAGTTCCAATATATATTTTGTTAATAATGTAAGTTTTATGCTAAACTTCTAAGTGCTAACGTTATGTCACAAGTAAAACATTGGGTCAAAGCTTATTAAAACATTGTAACAAGCATCGTTTTTTCAACTTCATAAGAGTTAATTGTACTCGCTTAATCTTCTAACTCAACATAAGACTAATCCGTAACTCTAAGTGTATCTAACTTAACATAAGACTAATCCGTAACTCTAAGTGTAACGATCATAGTAAACTTGTTGAGCAAGAAAAGCTTATTAGAACTCTTAATCATGTGTTATATAACATTAATTGACAAAGTTATAACTAGATTGAATAACTTTGTTTATGAATTCGTTCACTATAGTCTTGTCTTTGTGTTTAGCGGTAAGTTCCAATATATTTTGTTAATAATGTAAGTTTTATGCTAAACTTCTAAGTGCTAACGTTATGTCACAAGTAAAACATTGGGTCAAAGCTTTTTAAAACATTGTAACAAGTGTCGTTTTTTCAACTTCATAAGAGTTAATTGTACTCGATTAATCTTCTAACTCAACATAAGACTAATCCGTAACTCTAAGTGTATCTAACTTAACATAAGACTAATCCGTAACTCTAAGTGTAACGATCATAGTAAACTTGTTGAGCAAGAAAAGCTTATTAGAACTCTTAATCATGGGTTATATATCATTAATTGACAAAGTTATAACTAGATTGAATAACTTTGTTTATGAATTCGTTCACTATAGTCTTGTCTTTGTGTTTAGCGGTAAGTTCCAACATATTTTGTTAATAATTTAAGTTTTATGCTAAACTTCTAAGTGCTAACGTTATGTCACAAGTAAAACATTGGGTCAAAGCTTTTTAAAACATTGTAACAAGCATCGTTTTTTCAACTTCATAAGAGTTAATTGTACTCGATTAATCTTCTAACTCAACATAAGACTAATCCGTAACTCTAAGTGTATCTAACTTAACATAAGACTAATCCGTAACTCTAAGTGTAACGATCATAGTAAACTTGTTGAGCAAGAAAAGCTTATTAGAACTCTTAATCATGTCTTATATAACATTAATTGACAAAGTTATAACTAGATTGAATAACTTTGTTTATGAATTCGTTCACTATAGTCTTGTCTTTGTGTTTAGCGGTAAGTTCCAAGATATTTTGTTAATAATGTAAGTTTTATGCTAAACTTCTAAGTGCTAACGTTATGTCACAAGTAAAACATTGGGTCAAAGCTTTTTAAAACATTGTAACAAGCATCGTTTTTTCAACTTCATAAGAGTTAATTGTACTCGATTAATCTTCTAACTCAACATAAGACTAATCCGTAACTCTAAGTGTATCTAACTTAACATAAGACTAATCCGTAACTCTAAGTGTAACGATCATAGTAAACTTGTTGAGCAAGAAAAGCTTATTAGAACTCTTAATCATGTGTTATATAACATTAATTGACAAAGTTATAACTAGATTGAATAACTTTGTTTATGAATTCGTTCACTATAGTCTTGTCTTTGTGTTTAGCGGTAAGTTCCAATATATTTTGTTAATAATGTAAGTTTTATGCTAAACTTCTAAGTGCTAACGTTATGTCACAAGTAAAACATTGGGTCAAAGCTTTTTAAAACATTGTAACAAGCATCGTTTTTTCAACTTCATAAGAGTTAATTGTACTCGATTAATCTTCTAACTCAACATAAGACTAATCCGTAACTCTAAGTGTATCTAACTTAACATAAGACTAATCCGTAACTCAAAGTGTAACGATCATAGTAAACTTGTTGAGCAAGAAAAGCTTATTAGAACTCTTAATCATGTGTTATATAACATTAATTGACAAAGTTATAACTAGATTGAATAACTTTGTTTATGAATTCGTTCACTATAGTCTTGTCTTTGTGTTTAGCGGTAAGTTCCAATATATTTTGTTAATAATGTAAGTTTTATGCTAAACTTCTAAGTGCTAACGTTATGTCACAAGTAAAACATTGGGTCAAAGCTTTTTAAAACATTGTAACAAGCATCGTTTTTTCAACTTCATAAGAGTTAATTGTACTCGATTAATCTTCTAACTCAACATAAGACTAATCCGTAACTCTAAGTGTATCTAACTTAACATAAGACTAATCCGTAACTCTAAGTGTAACGATCATAGTAAACTTGTTGAGCAAGAAAAGCTTATTAGAACTCTTAATCATGGGTTATATATCATTAATTGACAAAGTTATAACTAGATTGAATAACTTTGTTTATGAATTCGTTCACTATAGTCTTGTCTTTGTGTTTAGCGGTAAGTTCCAACATATTTTGTTAATAATTTAAGTTTTATGCTAAACTTCTAAGTGCTAACGTTATGTCACAAGTAAAACATTGGGTCAAAGCTTTTTAAAACATTGTAACAAGCATCGTTTTTTCAACTTCATAAGAGTTAATTGTACTCGATTAATCTTCTAACTCAACATAAGACTAATCCGTAACTCTAAGTGTATCTAACTTAACATAAGACTAATCCGTAACTCTAAGTGTAACGATCGTAGTAAACTTGTTGAGCAAGAAAAGCTTATTAGAACTCTTAATCATGGGTTATATATCATTAATTGACAAAGTTATAACTAGATTGAATAACTTTGTTTATGAATTCGTTCACTATAGTCTTGTCTTTGTGTTTAGCGGTAAGTTCCAACATATTTTGTTAATAATTTAAGTTTTATGCTAAACTTCTAAGTGCTAACGTTATGTCACAAGTAAAACATTGGGTCAAAGCTTTTTAAAACATTGTAACAAGCATCGTTTTTTCAACTTCATAAGAGTTAATTGTACTCGATTAATCTTCTAACTCAACATAAGACTAATCCGTAACTCTAAGTGTATCTAACTTAACATAAGACTAATCCGTAACTCTAAGTGTAACGATCATAGTAAACTTGTTGAGCAAGAAAAGCTTATTAGAACTCTTAATCATGTGTTATATAACATTAATTGACAAAGTTATAACTAGATTGAATAACTTTGTTTATGAATTCGTTCACTATAGTCTTGTCTTTGTGTTTAGCGGTAAGTTCCAATATATTTTGTTAATAATGTAAGTTTTATGCTAAACTTCTAAGTGCTAACGTTATGTCACAAGTAAAACATTGGGTCAAAGCTTTTTAAAACATTGTAACAAGCATCGTTTTTTCAACTTCATAAGAGTTAATTGTACTCGATTAATCTTCTAACTCAACATAAGACTAATCCGTAACTCTAAGTGTATCTAACTTAACATAAGACTAATCCGTAACTCTAAGTGTAACGATCATAGTAAACTTGTTGAGCAAGAAAAGCTTATTAGAACTCTTAATCATGTCTTATATAACATTAATTGACAAAGTTATAACTAGATTGAATAACTTTGTTTATGAATTCGTTCACTATAGTCTTGTCTTTGTGTTTAGCGGTAAGTTCCAAGATATTTTGTTAATAATGTAAGTTTTATGCTAAACTTCTAAGTGCTAACGTTATGTCACAAGTAAAACATTGGGTCAAAGCTTTTTAAAACATTGTAACAAGCATCGTTTTTTCAACTTCATAAGAGTTAATTGTACTCGATTAATCTTCTAACTCAACATAAGACTAATCCGTAACTCTAAGTGTATCTAACTTAACATAAGACTAATCCGTAACTCTAAGTGTAACGATCATAGTAAACTTGTTGAGCAAGAAAAGCTTATTAGAACTCTTAATCATGTGTTATATAACATTAATTGACAAAGTTATAACTAGATTGAATAACTTTGTTTATGAATTCGTTCACTATAGTCTTGTCTTTGTGTTTAGCGGTAAGTTCCAATATATTTTGTTAATAATGTAAGTTTTATGCTAAACTTCTAAGTGCTAACGTTATGTCACAAGTAAAACATTGGGTCAAAGCTTTTTAAAACATTGTAACAAGCATCGTTTTTTCAACTTCATAAGAGTTAATTGTACTCGATTAATCTTCTAACTCAACATAAGACTAATCCGTAACTCTAAGTGTATCTAACTTAACATAAGACTAATCCGTAACTCTAAGTGTAACGATCATAGTAAACTTGTTGAGCAAGAAAAGCTTATTAGAACTCTTAATCATGGGTTATATATCATTAATTGACAAAGTTATAACTAGATTGAATAACTTTGTTTATGAATTCGTTCACTATAGTCTTGTCTTTGTGTTTAGCGGTAAGTTCCAACATATTTTGTTAATAATTTAAGTTTTATGCTAAACTTCTAAGTGCTAACGTTATGTCACAAGTAAAACATTGGGTCAAAGCTTTTTAAAACATTGTAACAAGCATCGTTTTTTCAACTTCATAAGAGTTAATTGTACTCGATTAATCTTCTAACTCAACATAAGACTAATCCGTAACTCTAAGTGTATCTAACTTAACATAAGACTAATCCGTAACTCTAAGTGTAACGATCGTAGTAAACTTGTTGAGCAAGAAAAGCTTATTAGAACTCTTAATCATGTGTTATATAACATTAATTGACAAAGTTATAACTAGATTGAATAACTTTGTTTATGAATTCGTTCACTATAGTCTTGTCTTTGTGTTTAGCGGTAAGTTCCAATATATTTTGTTAATAATGTAAGTTTTATGCTAAACTTCTAAGTGCTAACGTTATGTCACAAGTAAAACATTGGGTCAAAGCTTTTTAAAACATTGTAACAAGCATCGTTTTTTCAACTTCATAAGAGTTAATTGTACTCGATTAATCTTCTAACTCAACATAAGACTAATCCGTAACTCTAAGTGTATCTAACTTAACATAAGACTAATCCGTAACTCTAAGTGTAACGATCGTAGTAAACTTGTTGAGCAAGAAAAGCTTATTAGAACTCTTAATCATGTGTTATATAACATTAATTGACAAAGTTATAACTAGATTGAATAACTTTGTTTATGAATTCGTTCACTATAGTCTTGTCTTTGTGTTTAGCGGTAAGTTCCAATATATTTTGTTAATAATGTAAGTTTTATGCTAAACTTCTAAGTGCTAACGTTATGTCACAAGTAAAACATTGGGTCAAAGCTTTTTAAAACATTGTAACAAGCATCGTTTTTTCAACTTCATAAGAGTTAATTGTACTCGATTAATCTTCTAACTCAACATAAGACTAATCCGTAACTCTAAGTGTATCTAACTTAACATAAGACTAATCCGTAACTCTAAGTGTAACGATCATAGTAAACTTGTTGAGCAAGAAAAGCTTATTAGAACTCTTAATCATGGGTTATATATCATTAATTGACAAAGTTATAACTAGATTGAATAACTTTGTTTATGAATTCGTTCACTATAGTCTTGTCTTTGTGTTTAGCGGTAAGTTCCAACATATTTTGTTAATAATTTAAGTTTTATGCTAAACTTCTAAGTGCTAACGTTATGTCACAAGTAAAACATTGGGTCAAAGCTTTTTAAAACATTGTAACAAGCATCGTTTTTTCAACTTCATAAGAGTTAATTGTACTCGATTAATCTTCTAACTCAACATAAGACTAATCCGTAACTCTAAGTGTATCTAACTTAACATAAGACTAATCCGTAACTCTAAGTGTAACGATCATAGTAAACTTGTTGAGCAAGAAAAGCTTATTAGAACTCTTAATCATGTGTTATATAACATTAATTGACAAAGTTATAACTAGATTGAATAACTTTGTTTATGAATTCGTTCACTATAGTCTTGTCTTTGTGTTTAGCGGTAAGTTCCAATATATTTTGTTAATAATGTAAGTTTTATGCTAAACTTCTAAGTGCTAACGTTATGTCACAAGTAAAACATTGGGTCAAAGCTTTTTAAAACATTGTAACAAGCATCGTTTTTTCAACTTCATAAGAGTTAATTGTACTCGATTAATCTTCTAACTCAACATAAGACTAATCCGTAACTCTAAGTGTATCTAACTTAACATAAGACTAATCTGTAACTCTAAGTGTAACGATCATAGTAAACTTGTTGAGCAAGAAAAGCTTATTAGAACTCTTAATCATGGGTTATATATCATTAATTGACAAAGTTATAACTAGATTGAATAACTTTGTTTATGAATTCGTTCACTATAGTCTTGTCTTTGTGTTTAGCGGTAAGTTCCAACATATTTTGTTAATAATTTAAGTTTTATGCTAAACTTCTAAGTGCTAACGTTATGTCACAAGTAAAACATTGGGTCAAAGCTTTTTAAAACATTGTAACAAGCATCGTTTTTTCAACTTCATAAGAGTTAATTGTACTCGATTAATCTTCTAACTCAACATAAGACTAATCCGTAACTCTAAGTGTATCTAACTTAACATAAGACTAATCCGTAACTCTAAGTGTAACGATCATAGTAAACTTGTTGAGCAAGAAAAGCTTATTAGAACTCTTAATCATGTGTTATATAACATTAATTGACAAAGTTATAACTAGATTGAATAACTTTGTTTATGAATTCGTTCACTATAGTCTTGTCTTTGTGTTTAGCGGTAAGTTCCAATATATTTTGTTAATAATGTAAGTTTTATGCTAAACTTCTAAGTGCTAACGTTATGTCACAAGTAAAACATTGGGTCAAAGCTTTTTAAAACATTGTAACAAGCATCGTTTTTTCAACTTCATAAGAGTTAATTGTACTCGATTAATCTTCTAACTCAACATAAGACTAATCCGTAACTCTAAGTGTATCTAACTTAACATAAGACTAATCCGTAACTCTAAGTGTAACGATCATAGTAAACTTGTTGAGCAAGAAAAGCTTATTAGAACTCTTAATCATGGGTTATATATCATTAATTGACAAAGTTATAACTAGATTGAATAACTTTGTTTATGAATTCGTTCACTATAGTCTTGTCTTTGTGTTTAGCGGTAAGTTCCAACATATTTTGTTAATAATTTAAGTTTTATGCTAAACTTCTAAGTGCTAACGTTATGTCACAAGTAAAACATTGGGTCAAAGCTTTTTAAAACATTGTAACAAGCATCGTTTTTTCAACTTCATAAGAGTTAATTGTACTCGATTAATCTTCTAACTCAACATAAGACTAATCCGTAACTCTAAGTGTATCTAACTTAACATAAGACTAATCCGTAACTCTAAGTGTAACGATCATAGTAAACTTGTTGAGCAAGAAAAGCTTATTAGAACTCTTAATCATGTGTTATATAACATTAATTGACAAAGTTATAACTAGATTGAATAACTTTGTTTATGAATTCGTTCACTATAGTCTTGTCTTTGTGTTTAGCGGTAAGTTCCAATATATTTTGTTAATAATGTAAGTTTTATGCTAAACTTCTAAGTGCTAACGTTATGTCACAAGTAAAACATTGGGTCAAAGCTTTTTAAAACATTGTAACAAGCATCGTTTTTTCAACTTCATAAGAGTTAATTGTACTCGATTAATCTTCTAACTCAACATAAGACTAATCCGTAACTCTAAGTGTATCTAACTTAACATAAGACTAATCCGTAACTCTAAGTGTAACGATCATAGTAAACTTGTTGAGCAAGAAAAGCTTATTAGAACTCTTAATCATGGGTTATATATCATTAATTGACAAAGTTATAACTAGATTGAATAACTTTGTTTATGAATTCGTTCACTATAGTCTTGTCTTTGTGTTTAGCGGTAAGTTCCAACATATTTTGTTAATAATTTAAGTTTTATGCTAAACTTCTAAGTGCTAACGTTATGTCACAAGTAAAACATTGGGTCAAAGCTTTTTAAAACATTGTAACAAGCATCGTTTTTTCAACTTCATAAGAGTTAATTGTACTCGATTAATCTTCTAACTCAACATAAGACTAATCCGTAACTCTAAGTGTATCTAACTTAACATAAGACTAATCCGTAACTCAAAGTGTAACGATCATAGTAAACTTGTTGAGCAAGAAAAGCTTATTAGAACTCTTAATCATGTGTTATATAACATTAATTGACAAAGTTATAACTAGATTGAATAACTTTGTTTATGAATTCGTTCACTATAGTCTTGTCTTTGTGTTTAGCGGTAAGTTCCAATATATTTTGTTAATAATGTAAGTTTTATGCTAAACTTCTAAGTGCTAACGTTATGTCACAAGTAAAACATTGGGTCAAAGCTTTTTAAAACATTGTAACAAGCATCGTTTTTTCAACTTCATAAGAGTTAATTGTACTCGATTAATCTTCTAACTCAACATAAGACTAATCCGTAACTCTAAGTGTATCTAACTTAACATAAGACTAATCCGTAACTCTAAGTGTAACGATCATAGTAAACTTGTTGAGCAAGAAAAGCTTATTAGAACTCTTAATCATGTGTTATATAACATTAATTGACAAAGTTATAACTAGATTGAATAACTTTGTTTATGAATTCGTTCACTATAGTCTTGTCTTTGTGTTTAGCGGTAAGTTCCAAGATATTTTGTTAATAATGTAAGTTTTATGCTAAACTTCTAAGTGCTAACGTTATGTCACAAGTAAAACATTGGGTCAAAGCTTTTTAAAACATTGTAACAAGCATCGTTTTTTCAACTTCATAAGAGTTAATTGTACTCGATTAATCTTCTAACTCAACATAAGACTAATCCGTAACTCTAAGTGTATCTAACTTAACATAAGACTAATACGTAACTCTAAGTGTAACGATCATAGTAAACTTGTTGAGCAAGAAAAGCTTATTAGAACTCTTAATCATGTGTTATATAACATGAATTGACAAAGTTATAACTAGATTGAATAACTTTGTTTATGAATTCGTTCACTATAGTCTTGTCTTTGTGTTTAGCGGTAAGTTCCAATATATTTTGTTAATAATGTAAGTTTTATGCTAAACTTCTAAGTGCTAACGTTATGTCACAAGTAAAACATTGGGTCAAAGCTTTTTAAAACATTGTAACAAGCATCGTTTTTTCAACTTCATAAGAGTTAATTGTACTCGATTAATCTTCTAACTCAACATAAGACTAATCCGTAACTCTAAGTGTATCTAACTTAACATAAGACTAATCCGTAACTCTAAGTGTAACGATCATAGTAAACTTGTTGAGCAAGAAAAGCTTATTAGAACTCTTAATCATGGGTTATATATCATTAATTGACAAAGTTATAACTAGATTGAATAACTTTGTTTATGAATTCGTTCACTATAGTCTTGTCTTTGTGTTTAGCGGTAAGTTCCAACATATTTTGTTAATAATTTAAGTTTTATGCTAAACTTCTAAGTGCTAACGTTATGTCACAAGTAAAACATTGGGTCAAAGCTTTTTAAAACATTGTAACAAGCATCGTTTTTTCAACTTCATAAGAGTTAATTGTACTCGATTAATCTTCTAACTCAACATAAGACTAATCCGTAACTCTAAGTGTATCTAACTTAACATAAGACTAATCCGTAACTCTAAGTGTAACGATCGTAGTAAACTTGTTGAGCAAGAAAAGCTTATTAGAACTCTTAATCATGGGTTATATATCATTAATTGACAAAGTTATAACTAGATTGAATAACTTTGTTTATGAATTCGTTCACTATAGTCTTGTCTTTGTGTTTAGCGGTAAGTTCCAACATATTTTGTTAATAATTTAAGTTTTATGCTAAACTTCTAAGTGCTAACGTTATGTCACAAGTAAAACATTGGGTCAAAGCTTTTTAAAACATTGTAACAAGCATCGTTTTTTCAACTTCATAAGAGTTAATTGTACTCGATTAATCTTCTAACTCAACATAAGACTAATCCGTAACTCTAAGTGTATCTAACTTAACATAAGACTAATCCGTAACTCTAAGTGTAACGATCATAGTAAACTTGTTGAGCAAGAAAAGCTTATTAGAACTCTTAATCATGTGTTATATAACATTAATTGACAAAGTTATAACTAGATTGAATAACTTTGTTTATGAATTCGTTCACTATAGTCTTGTCTTTGTGTTTAGCGGTAAGTTCCAATATATTTTGTTAATAATGTAAGTTTTATGCTAAACTTCTAAGTGCTAACGTTATGTCACAAGTAAAACATTGGGTCAAAGCTTTTTAAAACATTGTAACAAGCATCGTTTTTTCAACTTCATAAGAGTTAATTGTACTCGATTAATCTTCTAACTCAACATAAGACTAATCCGTAACTCTAAGTGTATCTAACTTAACATAAGACTAATCCGTAACTCTAAGTGTAACGATCATAGTAAACTTGTTGAGCAAGAAAAGCTTATTAGAACTCTTAATCATGGGTTATATATCATTAATTGACAAAGTTATAACTAGATTGAATAACTTTGTTTATGAATTCGTTCACTATAGTCTTGTCTTTGTGTTTAGCGGTAAGTTCCAACATATTTTGTTAATAATTTAAGTTTTATGCTAAACTTCTAAGTGCTGACGTTATGTCACAAGTAAAACATTGGGTCAAAGCTTTTTAAAACATTGTAACAAGCATCGTTTTTTCAACTTCATAAGAGTTAATTGTACTCGATTAATCTTCTAACTCAACATAAGACTAATCCGTAACTCTAAGTGTATCTAACTTAACATAAGACTAATCCGTAACTCTAAGTGTAACGATCATAGTAAACTTGTTGAGCAAGAAAAGCTTATTAGAACTCTTAATCATGGGTTATATATCATTAATTGACAAAGTTATAACTAGATTGAATAACTTTGTTTATGAATTCGTTCACTATAGTCTTGTCTTTGTGTTTAGCGGTAAGTTCCAACATATTTTGTTAATAATTTAAGTTTTATGCTAAACTTCTAAGTGCTAACGTTATGTCACAAGTAAAACATTGGGTCAAAGCTTTATAAAACATTGTAACAAGCATCGTTTTTTCAACTTCATAAGAGTTAATTGTACTCGATTAATCTTCTAACTCAACATAAGACTAATCTGTAACTCTAAGTGTATCTAACTTAACATAAGACTAATCCGTAACTCTAAGTGTAACGATCATAGTAAACTTGTTGAGCAAGAAAAGCTTATTAGAACTCTTAATCATGTGTTATATAACATTAATTGACAAAGTTATAACTAGATTGAATAACTTTGTTTATGAATTCGTTCACTATAGTCTTGTCTTTGTGTTTAGCGGTAAGTTCCAATATATTTGGTTAATAATGTAAGTTTTATGCTAAACTTCTAAGTGCTAACGTTATGTCACAAGTAAAACATTGGGTCAAAGCTTTTTAAAACATTGTAACAAGCATCGTTTTTTCAACTTCATAAGAGTTAATTGTACTCGATTAATCTTCTAGCTCAACATAAGACTAATCCGTAACTCTAAGTGTATCTAACTTAACATAAGACTAATCCGTAACTCTAAGTGTAACGATCATGGTAAACTTGTTGAGCAAGAAAAGCTTATTAGAACTCTTAATCATGTGTTATATAACATTAATTGACAAAGTTATAACTAGATTGAATAACTTTGTTTATGAATTCGTTTACTATAGTCTTGTCTTTGTGTTTAGCGGTAAGTTCTAATATATTTGTTAATAATATAAGTTTTATGCTAAACTTCTAAGTGCTAACATTATGTCACAAGTAAAACATTGGGTCAAAGCTTATTAAAACATTGTAACAAGCATCATTTTTTCAACTTCTTAAGAGTTAATTGTACTCGATTAATCTTCTAACTCAACATAAGACTAATCCGTAACTCTAAGTGTATCTAACTTAACATAAGACTAATCCGTAACTCTAAGTGTAACGATCATAGAAAACTTGTTGAGCAAGAAAAGCTTATTAGAACTCTTAATCATGTGTTATATAACATTAATTGACAAAGTTATAACTAGATTGAATAACTTTGTTTATGAATTCGTTTACTATAGTCTTGTCTTTGTGTTTAGCGGTAAGTTCTAATATATTTGTTAATAATATAAGTTTTATGCTAAACTTATAAGTGCTAACATTATGTCACAAGTAAAACATTGGGTCAAAGCTTATTAAAACATTGTAACAAGCTTCGTTTTTTCAACTTCTTAAGAGTTAATTGTACTCGATTAATCTTCTAACTCAACATAAGACTAATCCGTAACTCTAAGTGTATCTAACTTAACATAAGACTAATCCGTAACTCTAAGTGTAACGATCATAGTAAACTTGTTGAGCAAGAAAAGCTTATTAGAACTCTTAATCATGTGTTATATAACATTAATTGACAAAGTTATAACTAGATTGAATAACTTTGTTTATGAATTCGTTCACTATAGTCTTGTCTTTGTGTTTAGCGGTAAGTTCCAATATATTTTGTTAATAATGTAAGTTTTATGCTAAACTTCTAAGTGCTAACGTTATGTCAAAAGTAAAACATTGGTCAAAGCTTATTAAAACATTGTAACAAGCATCATTTTTTCAACTTCTTAAGAGTTAATTGTACTCGATTAATCTTCTAACTCAACATAAGACTAATCCGTAACTCTAAGTGTATCTAACTTAACATAAGACTAATCCGTAACTCTAAGTGTAACGATCATAGTAAACTTGTTGAGCAAGAAAAGCTTATTAGAACTCTTAATCATGTGTTATATAACATTAATTGACAAAGTTATAACTAGATTGAATAACTTTGTTTATGAATTCGTTTACTATAGTCTTGTCTTTGTGTTTAGCGGTAAGTTCTAATATATTTGTTAATAATATAAGTTTTATGCTAAACTTCTAAGTGCTAACATTATGTCACAAGTAAAACATTGGGTCAAAGCTTATTAAAACATTGTAACAAACATCGTTTTTTCAACTTCTTAAGAGTTAATTGTACTCGGTTAATCTTCTAACTCAACATAAGACTAATCCGTAACTCTAAGTGTATCTAACTTAACATAAGACTAATCCGTAACTCTAAGTGTAACGATCATAGTAAACTTGTTGAGCAAGAAAAGCTTATTAGAACTCTTAATCATGGGTTATATATCATTAATTGACAAAGTTATAACTAGATTGAATAACTTTGTTTATGAATTCGTTCACTATAGTCTTGTCTTTGTGTTTAGCGGTAAGTTCCAACATATTTTGTTAATAATTTAAGTTTTATGCTAAACTTCTAAGTGCTAACGTTATGTCACAAGTAAAACATTGGGTCAAAGCTTTTTAAAACATTGTAACAAGCATCGTTTTTTCAACTTCATAAGAGTTAATTGTACTCGATTAATCTTCTAACTCAACATAAGACTAATCCGTAACTCTAAGTGTATCTAACTTAACATAAGACTAATCCGTAACTCTAAGTGTAACGATCATAGTAAACTTGTTGAGCAAGAAAAGCTTATTAGAACTCTTAATCATGTGTTATATAACATTAATTGACAAAGTTATAACTAGATTGAATAACTTTGTTTATGAATTCGTTCACTATAGTCTTGTATTTGTGTTTAGCGGTAAGTTCCAATATATTTTGTTAATAATGTAAGTTTTATGCTAAACTTCTAAGTGCTAACGTTATGTCAAAAGTAAAACATTGGGTCAAAGATTATTAAAACATTGTAACAAGCATCATTTTTTCAACTTCTTAAGAGTTAATTGTACTCGATTAATCTTCTAACTCAACATAAGACTAATCCGTAACTCTAAGTGTATCTAACTTAACATAAGCCTAATCCGTAACTCTAAGTGTAACGATCATAGTAAACTTGTTGAGCAAGAAAAGCTTATTAGAACTCTTAATCATGTGTTATATAACATTAATTGACAAAGTTATAACTAGATTGAATAACTTTGTTTATGAATTCGTTCACTATAGTCTTGTCTTTGTGTTTAGCGGTAAGTTCCAATATATTTTGTTAATAATGTAAGTTTTATGCTAAACTTCTAAATGCTAACGTTATGTCACAAGTAAAACATTGGGTCAAAGCTTTTTAAAACATTGTAACAAGCATCGTTTTTTCAACTTCATAAGAGTTAATTGTACTCGATTAATCTTCTAACTCAACATAAGACTAATCCGTAACTCTAAGTGTATCTAACTTAACATAAGACTAATCCGTAACTCTAAGTGTAACGATCATAGTAAACTTGTTGAGCAAGAAAAGCTTATTAGAACTCTTAATCATGGGTTATATATCATTAATTGACAAAGTTATAACTAGATTGAATAACTTTGTTTATGAATTCGTTCACTATAGTCTTGTCTTTGTGTTTAGCGGTAAGTTCCAACATATTTTGTTAATAATTTAAGTTTTATGCTAAACTTCTAAGTGCTCACGTTATGTCACAAGTAAAACATTGGGTCAAAGCTTTTTAAAACATTGTAACAAGCATCGTTTTTTCAACTTCATAAGAGTTAATTGTACTCGATTAATCTTCTAACTCAACATAAGACTAATCCGTAACTCTAAGTGTATCTAACTTAACATAAGACTAATCCGTAACTCTAAGTGTAACGATCATAGTAAACTTGTTGAGCAAGAAAAGCTTATTAGAACTCTTAATCATGTGTTATATAACATTAATTGACAAAGTTATAACTAGATTGAATAACTTTGTTTATGAATTCGTTCACTATAGTCTTGTCTTTGTGTTTAGCGGTAAGTTCCAATATATTTGGTTAATAATGTAAGTTTTATGCTAAACTTCTAAGTGCTAACGTTATGTCACAAGTAAAACATTGGGTCAAAGCTTTTTAAAACATTGTAACAAGCATCGTTTTTTCAACTTCATAAGAGTTAATTGTACTCGATTAATCTTCTAGCTCAACATAAGACTAATCCGTAACTCTAAGTGTATCTAACTTAACATAAGACTAATCCGTAACTCTAAGTGTAACGATCATGGTAAACTTGTTGAGCAAGAAAAGCTTATTAGAACTCTTAATCATGTGTTATATAACATTAATTGACAAAGTTATAACTAGATTGAATAACTTTGTTTATGAATTCGTTTACTATAGTCTTGTCTTTGTGTTTAGCGGTAAGTTCTAATATATTTGTTAATAATATAAGTTTTATGCTAAACTTCTAAGTGCTAACATTATGTCACAAGTAAAACATTGGGTCAAAGCTTATTAAAACATTGTAACAAGCATCATTTTTTCAACTTCTTAAGAGTTAATTGTACTCGATTAATCTTCTAACTCAACATAAGACATATCCGTAACTCTAAGTGTATCTAACTTAACATAAGACTAATCCGTAACTCTAAGTGTAACGATCATAGAAAACTTGTTGAGCAAGAAAAGCTTATTAGAACTCTTAATCATGTGTTATATAACATTAATTGACAAAGTTATAACTAGATTGAATAACTTTGTTTATGAATTCGTTTACTATAGTCTTGTCTTTGTGTTTAGCGGTAAGTTCTAATATATTTGTTAATAATATAAGTTTTATGCTAAACTTATAAGTGCTAACATTATGTCACAAGTAAAACATTGGGTCAAAGCTTATTAAAACATTGTAAAAAGCTTCGTTTTTTCAACTTCTTAAGAGTTAATTGTACTCGATTAATCTTCTAACTCAACATAAGACTAATCCGTAACTCTAAGTGTATCTAACTTAACATAAGACTAATCCGTAACTCTAAGTGTAACGATCATAGTAAACTTGTTGAGCAAGAAAAGCTTATTAGAACTCTTAATCATGTGTTATATAACATTAATTGACAAAGTTATAACTAGATTGAATAACTTTGTTTATGAATTCGTTCACTATAGTCTTGTCTTTGTGTTTAGCGGTAAGTTCCAATATATTTTGTTAATAATGTAAGTTTTATGCTAAACTTCTAAGTGCTAACGTTATGTCAAAAGTAAAACATTGGTCAAAGCTTATTAAAACATTGTAACAAGCATCATTTTTTCAACTTCTTAAGAGTTAATTGTACTCGATTAATCTTCTAACTCAACATAAGACTAATCCGTAACTCTAAGTGTATCTAACTTAACATAAGACTAATCCGTAACTCTAAGTGTAACGATCATAGTAAACTTGTTGAGCAAGAAAAGCTTATTAGAACTCTTAATCATGTGTTATATAACATTAATTGACAAAGTTATAACTAGATTGAATAACTTTGTTTATGAATTCGTTTACTATAGTCTTGTCTTTGTGTTTAGCGGTAAGTTCTAATATATTTGTTAATAATATAAGTTTTATGCTAAACTTCTAAGTGCTAATATTATGTCACAAGTAAAACATTGGGTCAAAGCTTATTAAAACATTGTAACAAACATCGTTTTTTCAACTTCTTAAGAGTTAATTGTACTCGGTTAATCTTCTAACTCAACATAAGACTAATCCGTAACTCTAAGTGTATCTAACTTAACATAAGACTAATTCGTAACTCTAAGTGTAACGATCATAGTAAACTTGTTGAGCAAGAAAAGCTTATTAGAACTCTTAATCATGGGTTATATAACATTAATTGACAAAGTTATAACTAGATTGAATAACTTTGTTTATGAATTCGTTCACTATAGTCTTGTCTTTGTGTTTAGCGGTAAGTTCCAATATATTTTGTTAATAATGTAAGTTTTATGCTAAACTTCTAAGTGCTAACGTTATGTCACAAGTAAAACATTGGGTCAAAGCTTATTAAAACATTGTAACAAGTATCGTTTTTTCAACTTCATAAGAGTTAATTGTACTCGCTTAATCTTCTAACTCAACATAAGACTAATCCGTAACTCTAAGTGTATCTAACTTAACATAAGACTAATCCGTAACTCTAAGTGTAACGATCATAGTAAACTTGTTGAGCAAGAAAAGCTTATTAGAACTCTTAATCATGTGTTATATAACATTAATTGACAAAGTTATAACTAGATTGAATAACTTTGTTTATGAATTCGTTCACTATAGTCTTGTCTTTGTGTTTAGCGGTAAGTTCCAATATATTTTGTTAATAATGTAAGTTTTATGCTAAACTTCTAAGTGCTAACGTTATGTCACAAGTAAAACATTGGGTCAAAGCTTTTTAAAACATTGTAACAAGCATCGTTTTTTCAACTTCATAAGAGTTAATTGTACTCGATTAATCTTCTAACTCAACATAAGACTAATCCGTAACTCTAAGTGTATCTAACTTAACATAAGACTAATCCGTAACTCTAAGTGTAACGATCATAGTAAACTTGTTGAGCAAGAAAAGCTTATTAGAACTCTTAATCATGGGTTATATATCATTAATTGACAAAGTTATAACTAGATTGAATAACTTTGTTTATGAATTCGTTCACTATAGTCTTGTCTTTGTGTTTAGCGGTAAGTTCCAACATATTTTGTTAATAATTTAAGTTTTATGCTAAACTTCTAAGTGCTAACGTTATGTCACAAGTAAAACATTGGGTCAAAGCTTTTTAAAACATTGTAACAAGCATCGTTTTTTCAACTTCATAAGAGTTAATTGTACTCGATTAATCTTCTAACTCAACATAAGACTAATCCGTAACTCTAAGTGTATCTAACTTAACATAAGACTAATCCGTAACTCTAAGTGTAACGATCATAGTAAACTTGTTGAGCAAGAAAAGCTTATTAGAACTCTTAATCATGTGTTATATAACATTAATTGACAAAGTTATAACTAGATTGAATAACTTTGTTTATGAATTCGTTCACTATAGTCTTGTATTTGTGTTTAGCGGTAAGTTCCAATATATTTTGTTAATAATGTAAGTTTTATGCTAAACTTCTAAGTGCTAACGTTATGTCAAAAGTAAAACATTGGGTCAAAGATTATTAAAACATTGTAACAAGCATCGTTTTTTCAACTTCATAAGAGTTAATTGTACTCGATTAATCTTCTAACTCAACATAAGACTAATCCGTAACTCTAAGTGTATCTAACTTAACATAAGACTAATCCGTAACTCTAAGTGTAACGATCATAGTAAACTTGTTGAGCAAGAAAAGCTTATTAGAACTCTTAATCATGGGTTATATAACATTAATTGACAAAGTTATAACTAGATTGAATAACTTTGTTTATGAATTCGTTCACTATAGTCTTGTCTTTGTGTTTAGCGGTAAGTTCCAATATATTTTGTTAATAATGTAAGTTTTATGCTAAACTTCTAAGTGCTAACGTTATGTCACAAGTAAAACATTGGGTCAAAGCTTATTAAAACATTGTAACAAGTATCGTTTTTTCAACTTCATAAGAGTTAATTGTACTCGCTTAATCTTCTAACTCAACATAAGACTAATCCGTAACTCTAAGTGTATCTAACTTAACATAAGACTAATCCGTAACTCTAAGTGTAACGATCATAGTAAACTTGTTGAGCAAGAAAAGCTTATTAGAACTCTTAATCATGTGTTATATAACATTAATTGACAAAGTTATAACTAGATTGAATAACTTTGTTTATGAATTCGTTCACTATAGTCTTGTCTTTGTGTTTAGCGGTAAGTTCCAATATATTTTGTTAATAATGTAAGTTTTATGCTAAACTTCTAAGTGCTAACGTTATGTCACAAGTAAAACATTGGGTCAAAGCTTTTTAAAACATTGTAACAAGCATCGTTTTTTCAACTTCATAAGAGTTAATTGTACTCGATTAATCTTCTAACTCAACATAAGACTAATCCGTAACTCTAAGTGTATCTAACTTAACATAAGACTAATCCGTAACTCTAAGTGTAACGATCATAGTAAACTTGTTGAGCAAGAAAAGCTTATTAGAACTCTTAATCATGGGTTATATATCATTAATTGACAAAGTTATAACTAGATTGAATAACTTTGTTTATGAATTCGTTCACTATAGTCTTGTCTTTGTGTTTAGCGGTAAGTTCCAACATATTTTGTTAATAATTTAAGTTTTATGCTAAACTTCTAAGTGCTAACGTTATGTCACAAGTAAAACATTGGGTCAAAGCTTTTTAAAACATTGTAACAAGCATCGTTTTTTCAACTTCATAAGAGTTAATTGTACTCGATTAATCTTCTAACTCAACATAAGACTAATCCGTAACTCTAAGTGTATCTAACTTAACATAAGACTAATCCGTAACTCTAAGTGTAACGATCATAGTAAACTTGTTGAGCAAGAAAAGCTTATTAGAACTCTTAATCATGTGTTATATAACATTAATTGACAAAGTTATAACTAGATTGAATAACTTTGTTTATGAATTCGTTCACTATAGTCTTGTATTTGTGTTTAGCGGTAAGTTCCAATATATTTTGTTAATAATGTAAGTTTTATGCTAAACTTCTAAGTGCTAACGTTATGTCACAAGTAAAACATTGGGTCAAAGCTTTTTAAAACATTGTAACAAGCATCGTTTTTTCAACTTCATAAGAGTTAATTGTACTCGATTAATCTTCTAACTCAACATAAGACTAATCCGTAACTCTAAGTGTATCTAACTTAACATAAGACTAATCCGTAACTCTAAGTGTAACGATCATAGTAAACTTGTTGAGCAAGAAAAGCTTATTAGAACTCTTAATCATGGGTTATATATCATTAATTGACAAAGTTATAACTAGATTGAATAACTTTGTTTATGAATTCGTTCACTATAGTCTTGTCTTTGTGTTTAGCGGTAAGTTCCAACATATTTTGTTAATAATTTAAGTTTTATGCTAAACTTCTAAGTGCTAACGTTATGTCACAAGTAAAACATTGGGTCAAAGCTTTTTAAAACATTGTAACAAGCATCGTTTTTTCAACTTCATAAGAGTTAATTGTACTCGATTAATCTTCTAACTCAACATAAGACTAATCCGTAACTCTAAGTGTATCTAACTTAACATAAGACTAATCCGTAACTCTAAGTGTAACGATCATAGTAAACTTGTTGAGCAAGAAAAGCTTATTAGAACTCTTAATCATGTGTTATATAACATTAATTGACAAAGTTATAACTAGATTGAATAACTTTGTTTATGAATTCGTTCACTATAGTCTTGTATTTGTGTTTAGCGGTAAGTTCCAATATATTTTGTTAATAATGTAAGTTTTATGCTAAACTTCTAAGTGCTAACGTTATGTCAAAAGTAAAACATTGGGTCAAAGATTATTAAAACATTGTAACAAGCATCGTTTTTTCAACTTCATAAGAGTTAATTGTACTCGATTAATCTTCTAACTCAACATAAGACTAATCCGTAACTCTAAGTGTATCTAACTTAACATAAGACTAATCCGTAACTCTAAGTGTAACGATCATAGTAAACTTGTTGAGCAAGAAAAGCTTATTAGAACTCTTAATCATGGGTTATATATCATTAATTGACAAAGTTATAACTAGATTGAATAACTTTGTTTATGAATTCGTTCACTATAGTCTTGTCTTTGTGTTTAGCGGTAAGTTCCAACATATTTTGTTAATAATTTAAGTTTTATGCTAAACTTCTAAGTGCTAACGTTATGTCACAAGTAAAACATTGGGTCAAAGCTTTTTAAAACATTGTAACAAGCATCGTTTTTTCAACTTCATAAGAGTTAATTGTACTCGATTAATCTTCTAACTCAACATAAGACTAATCCGTAACTCTAAGTGTATCTAACTTAACATAAGACTAATCCGTAACTCTAAGTGTAACGATCATAGTAAACTTGTTGAGCAAGAAAAGCTTATTAGAACTCTTAATCATGGGTTATATATCATTAATTGACAAAGTTATAACTAGATTGAATAACTTTGTTTATGAATTCGTTCACTATAGTCTTGTCTTTGTGTTTAGCGGTAAGTTCCAACATATTTTGTTAATAATTTAAGTTTTATGCTAAACTTCTAAGTGCTAACGTTATGTCACAAGTAAAACATTGGGTCAAAGCTTTTTAAAACATTGTAACAAGCATCGTTTTTTCAACTTCATAAGAGTTAATTGTACTCGATTAATCTTCTAACTCAACATAAGACTAATCCGTAACTCTAAGTGTATCTAACTTAACATAAGACTAATCCGTAACTCTAAGTGTAACGATCATAGTAAACTTGTTGAGCAAGAAAAGCTTATTAGAACTCTTAATCATGTGTTATATAACATTAATTGACAAAGTTATAACTAGATTGAATAACTTTGTTTATGAATTCGTTCACTATAGTCTTGTATTTGTGTTTAGCGGTAAGTTCCAATATATTTTGTTAATAATGTAAGTTTTATGCTAAACTTCTAAGTGCTAACGTTATGTCAAAAGTAAAACATTGGGTCAAAGATTATTAAAACATTGTAACAAGCATCGTTTTTTCAACTTCATAAGAGTTAATTGTACTCGATTAATCTTTTAACTCAACATAAGACTAATCCGTAACTCTAAGTGTATCTAACTTAACATAAGACTAATCCGTAACTCTAAGTGTAACGATCATAGTAAACTTGTTGAGCAAGAAAAGCTTATTAGAACTCTTAATCATGGGTTATATATCATTAATTGACAAAGTTATAACTAGATTGAATAACTTTGTTTATGAATTCGTTCACTATAGTCTTGTCTTTGTGTTTAGCGGTAAGTTCCAACATATTTTGTTAATAATTTAAGTTTTATGCTAAACTTCTAAGTGCTAACGTTATGTCACAAGTAAAACATTGGGTCAAAGCTTTTTAAAACATTGTAACAAGCATCGTTTTTTCAACTTCATAAGAGTTAATTGTACTCGATTAATCTTCTAACTCAATATAAGACTAATCCGTAACTCTAAGTGTATCTAACTTAACATAAGACTAATCCGTAACTCTAAGTGTAACGATCATAGTAAACTTGTTGAGCAAGAAAAGCTTATTAGAACTCTTAATCATGTGTTATATAACATTAATTGACAAAGTTATAACTAGATTGAATAACTTTGTTTATGAATTCGTTCACTATAGTCTTGTATTTGTGTTTAGCGGTAAGTTCCAATATATTTTGTTAATAATGTAAGTTTTATGCTAAACTTCTAAGTGCTAACGTTATGTCAAAAGTAAAACATTGGGTCAAAGATTATTAAAACATTGTAACAAGCATCATTTTTTCAACTTCTTAAGAGTTAATTGTACTCGATTAATCTTCTAGCTCAACATAAGACTAATCCGTAACTCTAAGTGTATCTAACTTAACATAAGACTAATCCGTAACTCTAAGTGTAACGATCATAGTAAACTTGTTGAGCAAGAAAAGCTTATTAGAACTCTTAATCATGTGTTATATAACATTAATTGACAAAGTTATAACTAGATTGAATAACTTTGTTTATGAATTCGTTTACTATAGTCTTGTCTTTGTGTTTAGCGGTAAGTTCTAATATATTTGTTAATAATATAAGTTTTATGCTAAACTTCTAAGTGCTAACATTATGTCACAAGTAAAACATTGGGTCAAAGCTTATTAAAACATTGTAACAAGCATCATTTTTTCAACTTCTTAAGAGTTAATTGTACTCGATTAATCTTCTAACTCAACATAAGACTAATCCGTAACTCTAAGTGTATCTAACTTAACATAAGACTAATCCGTAACTCTAAGTGTAACGATCATAGAAAACTTGTTGAGCAAGAAAAGCTTATTAGAACTCTTAATCATGTGTTATATAACATTAATTGACAAAGTTATAACTAGATTGAATAACTTTGTTTATGAATTCGTTTACTATAGTCTTGTCTTTGTGTTTAGCGGTAAGTTCTAATACATTTGTTAATAATATAAGTTTTATGCTAAACTTATAAGTGCTAACATTATGTCACAAGTAAAACATTGGGTCAAAGCTTATTAAAACATTGTAACAAGCTTCGTTTTTTCAACTTCTTAAGAGTTAATTGTACTCGATTAATCTTCTAACTCAACATAAGAATAATCCGTAACTCTAAGTGTATCTAACTTAACATAAGACTAATCCGTAACTCTAAGTGTAACGATCATAGTAAACTTGTTGAGCAAGAAAAGCTTATTAGAACTCTTAATCATGTGTTATATAACATTAATTGACAAAGTTATAACTAGATTGAATAACTTTGTTTATGAATTCGTTCACTATAGTCTTGTCTTTGTGTTTAGCGGTAAGTTCCAATATATTTTGTTAATAATGTAAGTTTTATGCTAAACTTCTAAGTGCTAACGTTATGTCAAAAGTAAAACATTGGTCAAAGCTTATTAAAACATTGTAACAAGCATCATTTTTTCAACTTCTTAAGAGTTAATTGTACTCGATTAATCTTCTAACTCAACATAAGACTAATCCGTAACTCTAAGTGTATCTAACTTAACATAAGACTAATCCGTAACTCTAAGTGTAACGATCATAGTAAACTTGTTGAGCAAGAAAAGCTTATTAGAACTCTTAATCATGTGTTATATAACATTAATTGACAAAGTTATAACTAGATTGAATAACTTTGTTTATGAATTCGTTTACTATAGTCTTGTCTTTGTGTTTAGCGGTAAGTTCTAATATATTTGTTAATAATATAAGTTTTATGCTAAACTTCTAAGTGCTAACATTATGTCACAAGTAAAACATTGGGTCAAAGCTTATTAAAACATTGTAACAAACATCGTTTTTTCAACTTCTTAAGAGTTAATTGTACTCGGTTAATCTTCTAACTCAACATAAGACTAATCCGTAACTCTAAGTGTATCTAACTTAACATAAGACTAATTCGTAACTCTAAGTGTAACGATCATAGTAAACTTGTTGAGCAAGAAAAGCTTATTAGAACTCTTAATCATGTGTTATATAACATTAATTGACAAAGTTATAACTAGATTGAATAACTTTGTTTATGAATTCGTTCACTATAGTCTTGTCTTTGTGTTTAGCGGTAAGTTCCAATATATTTTGTTAATAATGTAAGTTTTATGCTAAACTTCTAAGTGCTAACGTTATGTCACAAGTAAAACATTGGGTCAAAGCTTATTAAAACATTGTAACAAGTATCATTTTTTCAACTTCATAAGAGTTAATTGTACTCGCTTAATCTTCTAACTCAACATAAGACTAATCCGTAACTCTAAGTGTATCTAACTTAACATAAGACTAATCCGTAACTCTAAGTGTAACGATCATAGTAAACTTTTTGAGCAAGAAAAGCTTATTAGAACTCTTAATCATGTGTTATATAACATTAATTGACAAAGTTATAACTAGATTGAATAACTTTGTTTATGAATTCGTTCACTATAGTCTTGTCTTTGTGTTTAGCGGTAAGTTCCAATATATTTTGTTAATAATGTAAGTTTTATGCTAAACTTCTAAGTGCTAACGTTATGTCACAAGTAAAACATTGGGTCAAAGCTTTTTAAAACATTGTAACAAGCATCGTTTTTTCAACTTCATAAGAGTTAATTGTACTCGATTAATCTTCTAACTCAACATAAGACTAATCCATAACTCTAAGTGTATCTAACTTAACATAAGACTAATCCGTAACTCTAAGTGTAACGATCATAGTAAACTTGTTGAGCAAGAAAAGCTTATTAGAACTCTTAATCATGTGTTATATAACATTAATTGACAAAGTTATAACTAGATTGAATAACTTTGTTTATGAATTCGTTCACTATAGTCTTGTCTTTGTGTTTAGCGGTAAGTTCCAACATATTTTGTTAATAATTTAAGTTTTATGCTAAACTTCTAAGTGCTAACGTTATGTCACAAGTAAAACATTGGGTCAAAGCTTTTTAAAACATTGTAACAAGCATCGTTTTTTCAACTTCATAAGAGTTAATTGTACTCGATTAATCTTCTAACTCAACATAAGACTAATCCGTAACTCTAAGTGTATCTAACTTAACATAAGACTAATCCGTAACTCTAAGTGTAACGATCATAGTAAACTTGTTGAGCAAGAAAAGCTTATTAGAACTCTTAATCATGTGTTATATAACATTAATTGACAAAGTTATAACTAGATTGAATAACTTTGTTTATGAATTCGTTCACTATAGTCTTGTATTTGTGTTTAGCGGTAAGTTCCAATATATTTTGTTAATAATGTAAGTTTTATGCTAAACTTCTAAGTGCTAACGTTATGTCAAAAGTAAAACATTGGGTCAAAGATTATTAAAACATTGTAACAAGCATCATTTTTTCAACTTCTTAAGAGTTAATTGTACTCGATTAATCTTCTAGCTCAACATAAGACTAATCCGTAACTCTAAGTGTATCTAACTTAACATAAGACTAATCCGTAACTCTAAGTGTAACGATCATAGTAAACTTGTTGAGCAAGAAAAGCTTATTAGAACTCTTAATCATGTGTTATATAACATTAATTGACAAAGTTATAACTAGATTGAATAACTTTGTTTATGAATTCGTTTACTATAGTCTTGTCTTTGTGTTTAGCGGTAAGTTCTAATATATTTGTTAATAATATAAGTTTTATGCTAAACTTCTAAGTGCTAATATTATGTCACAAGTAAAACATTGGGTCAAAGCTTATTAAAACATTGTAACAAACATCGTTTTTTCAACTTCTTAAGAGTTAATTGTACTCGGTTAATCTTCTAACTCAACATAAGACTAATCCGTAACTCTAAGTGTATCTAACTTAACATAAGACTAATTCGTAACTCTAAGTGTAACGATCATAGTAAACTTGTTGAGCAAGAAAAGCTTATTAGAACTCTTAATCATGGGTTATATAACATTAATTGACAAAGTTATAACTAGATTGAATAACTTTGTTTATGAATTCGTTCACTATAGTCTTGTCTTTGTGTTTAGCGGTAAGTTCCAATATATTTTGTTAATAATGTAAGTTTTATGCTAAACTTCTAAGTGCTAACGTTATGTCACAAGTAAAACATTGGGTCAAAGCTTATTAAAACATTGTAACAAGTATCGTTTTTTCAACTTCATAAGAGTTAATTGTACTCGCTTAATCTTCTAACTCAACATAAGACTAATCCGTAACTCTAAGTGTATCTAACTTAACATAAGACTAATCTGTAACTCTAAGTGTAACGATCATAGTAAACTTGTTGAGCAAGAAAAGCTTATTAGAACTCTTAATCATGTGTTATATAACATTAATTGACAAAGTTATAACTAGATTGAATAACTTTGTTTATGAATTCGTTCACTATAGTCTTGTCTTTGTGTTTAGCGGTAAGTTCCAATATATTTTGTTAATAATGTAAGTTTTATGCTAAACTTCTAAGTGCTAACGTTATGTCACAAGTAAAACATTGGGTCAAAGCTTTTTAAAACATTGTAACAAGCATCGTTTTTTCAACTTCATAAGAGTTAATTGTACTCGATTAATCTTCTAACTCAACATAAGACTAATCCGTAACTCTAAGTGTATCTAACTTAACATAAGACTAATCCGTAACTCTAAGTGTAACGATCATAGTAAACTTGTTGAGCAAGAAAAGCTTATTAGAACTCTTAATCATGGGTTATATATCATTAATTGACAAAGTTATAACTAGATTGAATAACTTTGTTTATGAATTCGTTCACTATAGTCTTGTCTTTGTGTTTAGCGGTAAGTTCCAACATATTTTGTTAATAATTTAAGTTTTATGCTAAACTTCTAAGTGCTAACGTTATGTCACAAGTAAAACATTGGGTCAAAGCTTTTTAAAACATTGTAACAAGCATCGTTTTTTCAACTTCATAAGAGTTAATTGTACTCGATTAATCTTCTAACTCAACATAAGACTAATCCGTAACTCTAAGTGTATCTAACTTAACATAAGACTAATCCGTAACTCTAAGTGTAACGATCATAGTAAACTTGTTGAGCAAGAAAAGCTTATTAGAACTCTTAATCATGTGTTATATAACATTAATTGACAAAGTTATAACTAGATTGAATAACTTTGTTTATGAATTCGTTCACTATAGTCTTGTATTTGTGTTTAGCGGTAAGTTCCAATATATTTTGTTAATAATGTAAGTTTTATGCTAAACTTCTAAGTGCTAACGTTATGTCAAAAGTAAAACATTGGGTCAAAGATTATTAAAACATTGTAACAAGCATCGTTTTTTCAACTTCATAAGAGTTAATTGTACTCGATTAATCTTCTAACTCAACATAAGACTAATCCGTAACTCTAAGTGTATCTAACTTAACATAAGACTAATCCGTAACTCTAAGTGTAACGATCATAGTAAACTTGTTGAGCAAGAAAAGCTTATTAGAACTCTTAATCATGGGTTATATATCATTAATTGACAAAGTTATAACTAGATTGAATAACTTTGTTTATGAATTCGTTCACTATAGTCTTGTCTTTGTGTTTAGCGGTAAGTTCCAACATATTTTGTTAATAATTTAAGTTTTATGCTAAACTTCTAAGTGCTAACGTTATGTCACAAGTAAAACATTGGGTCAAAGCTTTTTAAAACATTGTAACAAGCATCGTTTTTTCAACTTCATAAGAGTTAATTGTACTCGATTAATCTTCTAACTCAACATAAGACTAATCTGTAACTCTAAGTGTATCTAACTTAACATAAGACTAATCCGTAACTCTAAGTGTAACGATCATAGTAAACTTGTTGAGCAAGAAAAGCTTATTAGAACTCTTAATCATGGGTTATATATCATTAATTGACAAAGTTATAACTAGATTGAATAACTTTGTTTATGAATTCGTTCACTATAGTCTTGTCTTTGTGTTTAGCGGTAAGTTCCAACATATTTTGTTAATAATTTAAGTTTTATGCTAAACTTCTAAGTGCTAACGTTATGTCACAAGTAAAACATTGGGTCAAAGCTTTTTAAAACATTGTAACAAGCATCGTTTTTTCAACTTCATAAGAGTTAATTGTACTCGATTAATCTTCTAACTCAACATAAGACTAATCCGTAACTCTAAGTGTATCTAACTTAACATAAGACTAATCCGTAACTCTAAGTGTAACGATCATAGTAAACTTGTTGAGCAAGAAAAGCTTATTAGAACTCTTAATCATGTGTTATATAACATTAATTGACAAAGTTATAACTAGATTGAATAACTTTGTTTATGAATTCGTTCACTATAGTCTTGTATTTGTGTTTAGCGGTAAGTTCCAATATATTTTGTTAATAATGTAAGTTTTATGCTAAACTTCTAAGTGCTAACGTTATGTCAAAAGTAAAACATTGGGTCAAAGATTATTAAAACATTGTAACAAGCATCGTTTTTTCAACTTCATAAGAGTTAATTGTACTCGATTAATCTTCTAACTCAACATAAGACTAATCCGTAACTCTAAGTGTATCTAACTTAACATAAGACTAATCCGTAACTCTAAGTGTAACGATCATAGTAAACTTGTTGAGCAAGAAAAGCTTATTAGAACTCTTAATCATGGGTTATATATCATTAATTGACAAAGTTATAACTAGATTGAATAACTTTGTTTATGAATTCGTTCACTATAGTCTTGTCTTTGTGTTTAGCGGTAAGTTCCAACATATTTTGTTAATAATTTAAGTTTTATGCTAAACTTCTAAGTGCTAACGTTATGTCACAAGTAAAACATTGGGTCAAAGCTTTTTAAAACATTGTAACAAGCATCGTTTTTTCAACTTCATAAGAGTTAATTGTACTCGATTAATCTTCTAACTCAATATAAGACTAATCCGTAACTCTAAGTGTATCTAACTTAACATAAGACTAATCCGTAACTCTAAGTGTAACGATCATAGTAAACTTGTTGAGCAAGAAAAGCTTATTAGAACTCTTAATCATGTGTTATATAACATTAATTGACAAAGTTATAACTAGATTGAATAACTTTGTTTATGAATTCGTTCACTATAGTCTTGTATTTGTGTTTAGCGGTAAGTTCCAATATATTTTGTTAATAATGTAAGTTTTATGCTAAACTTCTAAGTGCTAACGTTATGTCAAAAGTAAAACATTGGGTCAAAGATTATTAAAACATTGTAACAAGCATCATTTTTTCAACTTCTTAAGAGTTAATTGTACTCGATTAATCTTCTAGCTCAACATAAGACTAATCCGTAACTCTAAGTGTATCTAACTTAACATAAGACTAATCCGTAACTCTAAGTGTAACGATCATAGTAAACTTGTTGAGCAAGAAAAGCTTATTAGAACTCTTAATCATGTGTTATATAACATTAATTGACAAAGTTATAACTAGATTGAATAACTTTGTTTATGAATTCGTTTACTATAGTCTTGTCTTTGTGTTTAGCGGTAAGTTCTAATATATTTGTTAATAATATAAGTTTTATGCTAAACTTCTAAGTGCTAACATTATGTCACAAGTAAAACATTGGGTCAAAGCTTATTAAAACATTGTAACAAGCATCATTTTTTCAACTTCTTAAGAGTTAATTGTACTCGATTAATCTTCTAACTCAACATAAGACTAATCCGTAACTCTAAGTGTATCTAACTTAACATAAGACTAATCCGTAACTCTAAGTGTAACGATCATAGAAAACTTGTTGAGCAAGAAAAGCTTATTAGAACTCTTAATCATGTGTTATATAACATTAATTGACAAAGTTATAACTAGATTGAATAACTTTGTTTATGAATTCGTTTACTATAGTCTTGTCTTTGTGTTTAGCGGTAAGTTCTAATACATTTGTTAATAATATAAGTTTTATGCTAAACTTATAAGTGCTAACATTATGTCACAAGTAAAACATTGGGTCAAAGCTTATTAAAACATTGTAACAAGCTTCGTTTTTTCAACTTCTTAAGAGTTAATTGTACTCGATTAATCTTCTAACTCAACATAAGACTAATCCGTAACTCTAAGTGTATCTAACTTAACATAAGACTAATCCGTAACTCTAAGTGTAACGATCATAGTAAACTTGTTGAGCAAGAAAAGCTTATTAGAACTCTTAATCATGTGTTATATAACATTAATTGACAAAGTTATAACTAGATTGAATAACTTTGTTTATGAATTCGTTCACTATAGTCTTGTCTTTGTGTTTAGCGGTAAGTTCCAATATATTTTGTTAATAATGTAAGTTTTATGCTAAACTTCTAAGTGCTAACGTTATGTCAAAAGTAAAACATTGGTCAAAGCTTATTAAAACATTGTAACAAGCATCATTTTTTCAACTTCTTAAGAGTTAATTGTACTCGATTAATCTTCTAACTCAACATAAGACTAATCCGTAACTCTAAGTGTATCTAACTTAACATAAGACTAATCCGTAACTCTAAGTGTAACGATCATAGTAAACTTGTTGAGCAAGAAAAGCTTATTAGAACTCTTAATCATGTGTTATATAACATTAATTGACAAAGTTATAACTAGATTGAATAACTTTGTTTATGAATTCGTTTACTATAGTCTTGTCTTTGTGTTTAGCGGTAAGTTCTAATATATTTGTTAATAATATAAGTTTTATGCTAAACTTCTAAGTGCTAACATTATGTCACAAGTAAAACATTGGGTCAAAGCTTATTAAAACATTGTAACAAACATCGTTTTTTCAACTTCTTAAGAGTTAATTGTACTCGGTTAATCTTCTAACTCAACATAAGACTAATCCGTAACTCTAAGTGTATCTAACTTAACATAAGACTAATTCGTAACTCTAAGTGTAACGATCATAGTAAACTTGTTGAGCAAGAAAAGCTTATTAGAACTCTTAATCATGTGTTATATAACATTAATTGACAAAGTTATAACTAGATTGAATAACTTTGTTTATGAATTCGTTCACTATAGTCTTGTCTTTGTGTTTAGCGGTAAGTTCCAATATATTTTGTTAATAATGTAAGTTTTATGCTAAACTTCTAAGTGCTAACGTTATGTCACAAGTAAAACATTGGGTCAAAGCTTATTAAAACATTGTAACAAGTATCATTTTTTCAACTTCATAAGAGTTAATTGTACTCGCTTAATCTTCTAACTCAACATAAGACTAATCCGTAACTCTAAGTGTATCTAACTTAACATAAGACTAATCCGTAACTCTAAGTGTAACGATCATAGTAAACTTTTTGAGCAAGAAAAGCTTATTAGAACTCTTAATCATGTGTTATATAACATTAATTGATAAAGTTATAACTAGATTGAATAACTTTGTTTATGAATTCGTTCACTATAGTCTTGTCTTTGTGTTTAGCGGTAAGTTCCAATATATTTTGTTAATAATGTAAGTTTTATGCTAAACTTCTAAGTGCTAACGTTATGTCACAAGTAAAACATTGGGTCAAAGCTTTTTAAAACATTGTAACAAGCATCGTTTTTTCAACTTCATAAGAGTTAATTGTACTCGATTAATCTTCTAACTCAACATAAGACTAATCCATAACTCTAAGTGTATCTAACTTAACATAAGACTAATCCGTAACTCTAAGTGTAACGATCATAGTAAACTTGTTGAGCAAGAAAAGCTTATTAGAACTCTTAATCATGTGTTATATAACATTAATTGACAAAGTTATAACTAGATTGAATAACTTTGTTTATGAATTCGTTCACTATAGTCTTGTCTTTGTGTTTAGCGGTAAGTTCCAACATATTTTGTTAATAATTTAAGTTTTATGCTAAACTTCTAAGTGCTAACGTTATGTCACAAGTAAAACATTGGGTCAAAGCTTTTTAAAACATTGTAACAAGCATCGTTTTTTCAACTTCATAAGAGTTAATTGTACTCGATTAATCTTCTAACTCAACATAAGACTAATCCGTAACTCTAAGTGTATCTAACTTAACATAAGACTAATCCGTAACTCTAAGTGTAACGATCATAGTAAACTTGTTGAGCAAGAAAAGCTTATTAGAACTCTTAATCATGTGTTATATAACATTAATTGACAAAGTTATAACTAGATTGAATAACTTTGTTTATGAATTCGTTCACTATAGTCTTGTATTTGTGTTTAGCGGTAAGTTCCAATATATTTTGTTAATAATGTAAGTTTTATGCTAAACTTCTAAGTGCTAACGTTATGTCAAAAGTAAAACATTGGGTCAAAGATTATTAAAACATTGTAACAAGCATCATTTTTTCAACTTCTTAAGAGTTAATTGTACTCGATTAATCTTCTAGCTCAACATAAGACTAATCCGTAACTCTAAGTGTATCTAACTTAACATAAGACTAATCCGTAACTCTAAGTGTAACGATCATAGTAAACTTGTTGAGCAAGAAAAGCTTATTAGAACTCTTAATCATGTGTTATATAACATTAATTGACAAAGTTATAACTAGATTGAATAACTTTGTTTATGAATTCGTTTACTATAGTCTTGTCTTTGTGTTTAGCGGTAAGTTCTAATATATTTGTTAATAATATAAGTTTTATGCTAAACTTCTAAGTGCTAACATTATGTCACAAGTAAAACATTGGGTCAAAGCTTATTAAAACATTGTAACAAGCATCATTTTTTCAACTTCTTAAGAGTTAATTGTACTCGATTAATCTTCTAACTCAACATAAGACTAATCCGTAACTCTAAGTGTATCTAACTTAACATAAGACTAATCCGTAACTCTAAGTGTAACGATCATAGAAAACTTGTTGAGCAAGAAAAGCTTATTAGAACTCTTAATCATGTGTTATATAACATTAATTGACAAAGTTATAACTAGATTGAATAACTTTGTTTATGAATTCGTTTACTATAGTCTTGTCTTTGTGTTTAGCGGTAAGTTCTAATATATTTGTTAATAATATAAGTTTTATGCTAAACTTATAAGTGCTAACATTATGTCACAAGTAAAACATTGGGTCAAAGCTTATTAAAACATTGTAACAAGCTTCGTTTTTTCAACTTCTTAAGAGTTAATTGTACTCGATTAATCTTCTAACTCAACATAAGACTAATCCGTAACTCTAAGTGTATCTAACTTAACATAAGACTAATCCGTAACTCTAAGTGTAACGATCATAGTAAACTTGTTGAGCAAGAAAAGCTTATTAGAACTCTTAATCATGTGTTATATAACATTAATTGACAAAGTTATAACTAGATTGAATAACTTTGTTTATGAATTCGTTCACTATAGTCTTGTCTTTGTGTTTAGCGGTAAGTTCCAATATATTTTGTTAATAATGTAAGTTTTATGCTAAACTTCTAAGTGCTAACGTTATGTCAAAAGTAAAACATTGGTCAAAGCTTATTAAAACATTGTAACAAGCATCATTTTTTCAACTTCATAAGAGTTAATTGTACTCGATTAATCTTCTAACTCAACATAAGACTAATCCGTAACTCTAAGTGTATCTAACTTAACATAAGACTAATCCGTAACTCTAAGTGTAACGATCATAGTAAACTTGTTGAGCAAGAAAAGCTTATTAGAACTCTTAATCATGGGTTATATATCATTAATTGACAAAGTTATAACTAGATTGAATAACTTTGTTTATGAATTCGTTCACTATAGTCTTGTCTTTGTGTTTAGCGGTAAGTTCCAACATATTTTGTTAATAATTTAAGTTTTATGCTAAACTTCTAAGTGCTAACGTTATGTCACAAGTAAAACATTGGGTCAAAGCTTTTTAAAACATTGTAACAAGCATCGTTTTTTCAACTTCATAAGAGTTAATTGTACTCGATTAATCTTCTAACTCAACATAAGACTAATCCGTAACTCTAAGTGTATCTAACTTAACATAAGACTAATCCGTAACTCTAAGTGTAACGATCATAGTAAACTTGTTGAGCAAGAAAAGCTTATTAGAACTCTTAATCATGGGTTATATATCATTAATTGACAAAGTTATAACTAGATTGAATAACTTTGTTTATGAATTCGTTCACTATAGTCTTGTCTTTGTGTTTAGCGGTAAGTTCCAACATATTTTGTTAATAATTTAAGTTTTATGCTAAACTTCTAAGTGCTAACGTTATGTCACAAGTAAAACATTGGGTCAAAGCTTTTTAAAACATTGTAACAAGCATCGTTTTTTCAACTTCATAAGAGTTAATTGTACTCGATTAATCTTCTAACTCAACATAAGACTAATCCGTAACTCTAAGTGTATCTAACTTAACATAAGACTAATCCGTAACTCTAAGTGTAACGATCATTGTAAACTTGTTGAGCAAGAAAAGCTTATTAGAACTCTTAATCATGTGTTATATAACATTAATTGACAAAGTTATAACTAGATTGAATAACTTTGTTTATGAATTCGTTCACTATAGTCTTGTATTTGTGTTTAGCGGTAAGTTCCAATATATTTTGTTAATAATGTAAGTTTTATGCTAAACTTCTAAGTGCTAACGTTATGTCAAAAGTAAAACATTGGGTCAAAGATTATTAAAACATTGTAACAAGCATCATTTTTTCAACTTCTTAAGAGTTAATTGTACTCGATTAATCTTCTAGCTCAACATAAGACTAATCCGTAACTCTAAGTGTATCTAACTTAACATAAGACTAATCCGTAACTCTAAGTGTAACGATCATAGTAAACTTGTTGAGCAAGAAAAGCTTATTAGAACTCTTAATCATGTGTTATATAACATTAATTGACAAAGTTATAACTAGATTGAATAACTTTGTTTATGAATTCGTTTACTATAGTCTTGTCTTTGTGTTTAGCGGTAAGTTCTAATATATTTGTTAATAATATAAGTTTTATGCTAAACTTCTAAGTGCTAACATTATGTCACAAGTAAAACATTGGGTCAAAGCTTATTAAAACATTGTAACAAACATCGTTTTTTCAACTTCTTAAGAGTTAATTGTACTCGGTTAATCTTCTAACTCAACATAAGACTAATCCGTAACTCTAAGTGTATCTAACTTAACATAAGACTAATTCGTAACTCTAAGTGTAACGATCATAGTAAACTTGTTGAGCAAGAAAAGCTTATTAGAACTCTTAATCATGTGTTATATAACATTAATTGACAAAGTTATAACTAGATTGAATAACTTTGTTTATGAATTCGTTCACTATAGTCTTGTCTTTGTGTTTAGCGGTAAGTTCCAATATATTTTGTTAATAATGTAAGTTTTATGCTAAACTTCTAAGTGCTAACGTTATGTCACAAGTAAAACATTGGGTCAAAGCTTATTAAAACATTGTAACAAGTATCGTTTTTTCAACTTCATAAGAGTTAATTGTACTCGCTTAATCTTCTAACTCAACATAAGACTAATCCGTAACTCTAAGTGTATCTAACTTAACATAAGACTAATCCGTAACTCTAAGTGTAACGATCATAGTAAACTTTTTGAGCAAGAAAAGCTTATTAGAACTCTTAATCATGTGTTATATAACATTAATTGACAAAGTTATAACTAGATTGAATAACTTTGTTTATGAATTCGTTCACTATAGTCTTGTCTTTGTGTTTAGCGGTAAGTTCCAATATATTTTGTTAATAATGTAAGTTTTATGCTAAACTTCTAAGTGCTAACGTTATGTCACAAGTAAAACATTGGGTCAAAGCTTTTTAAAACATTGTAACAAGCATCGTTTTTTCAACTTCATAAGAGTTAATTGTACTCGATTAATCTTCTAACTCAACATAAGACTAATCCATAACTCTAAGTGTATCTAACTTAACATAAGACTAATCCGTAACTCTAAGTGTAACGATCATAGTAAACTTGTTGAGCAAGAAAAGCTTATTAGAACTCTTAATCATGGGTTATATATCATTAATTGACAAAGTTATAACTAGATTGAATAACTTTGTTTATGAATTCGTTCACTATAGTCTTGTCTTTGTGTTTAGCGGTAAGTTCCAACATATTTTGTTAATAATTTAAGTTTTATGCTAAACTTCTAAGTGCTAACGTTATGTCACAAGTAAAACATTGGGTCAAAGCTTTTTAAAACATTGTAACAAGCATCATTTTTTCAACTTCATAAGAGTTAATTGTACTCGATTAATCTTCTAACTCAACATAAGACTAATCCGTAACTCTAAGTGTATCTAACTTAACATAAGACTAATCCGTAACTCTAAGTGTAACGATCATAGTAAACTTGTTGAGCAAGAAAAGCTTATTAGAACTCTTAATCATGTGTTATATAACATTAATTGACAAAGTTATAACTAGATTGAATAACTTTGTTTATCAATTCGTTCACTATAGTCTTGTATTTGTGTTTAGCGGTAAGTTCCAATATATTTTGTTAATAATGTAAGTTTTATGCTAAACTTCTAAGTGCTAACGTTATGTCAAAAGTAAAACATTGGGTCAAAGATTATTAAAACATTGTAACAAGCATCATTTTTTCAACTTCTTAAGAGTTAATTGTACTCGATTAATCTTCTAGCTCAACATAAGACTAATCCGTAACTCTAAGTGTATCTAACTTAACATAAGACTAATCCGTAACTCTAAGTGTAACGATCATAGTAAACTTGTTGAGCAAGAAAAGCTTATTAGAACTCTTAATCATGTGTTATATAACATTAATTGACAAAGTTATAACTAGATTGAATAACTTTGTTTATGAATTCGTTTACTATAGTCTTGTCTTTGTGTTTAGCGGTAAGTTCTAATATATTTGTTAATAATATAAGTTTTATGCTAAACTTCTAAGTGCTAACATTATGTCACAAGTAAAACATTGGGTCAAAGCTTATTAAAACATTGTAACAAGCATCATTTTTTCAACTTCTTAAGAGTTAATTGTACTCGATTAATCTTCTAACTCAACATAAGACTAATCCGTAACTCTAAGTGTATCTAACTTAACATAAGACTAATCCGTAACTCTAAGTGTAACGATCATAGAAAACTTGTTGAGCAAGAAAAGCTTATTAGAACTCTTAATCATGTGTTATATAACATTAATTGACAAAGTTATAACTAGATTGAATAACTTTGTTTATGAATTCGTTTACTATAGTCTTGTCTTTGTGTTTAGCGGTAAGTTCTAATATATTTGTTAATAATATAAGTTTTATGCTAAACTTATAAGTGCTAACATTATGTCACAAGTAAAACATTGGGTCAAAGCTTATTAAAACATTGTAACAAGCTTCGTTTTTTCAACTTCTTAAGAGTTAATTGTACTCGATTAATCTTCTAACTCAACATAAGACTAATCCGTAACTCTAAGTGTATCTAACTTAACATAAGACTAATCCGTAACTCTAAGTGTAGCGATCATAGTAAACTTGTTGAGCAAGAAAAGCTTATTAGAACTCTTAATCATGTGTTATATAACATTAATTGACAAAGTTATAACTAGATTGAATAACTTTGTTTATGAATTCGTTCACTATAGTCTTGTCTTTGTGTTTAGCGGTAAGTTCCAATATATTTTGTTAATAATGTAAGTTTTATGCTAAACTTCTAAGTGCTAACGTTATGTCAAAAGTAAAACATTGGTCAAAGCTTATTAAAACATTGTAACAAGCATCATTTTTTCAACTTCTTAAGAGTTAATTGTACTCGATTAATCTTCTAACTCAACATAAGACTAATCCGTAACTCTAAGTGTATCTAACTTAACATAAGACTAATCCGTAACTCTAAGTGTAACGATCATAGTAAACTTGTTGAGCAAGAAAAACTTATTAGAACTCTTAATCATGTGTTATATAACATTAATTGACAAAGTTATAACTAGATTGAATAACTTTGTTTATGAATTCGTTCACTATAGTCTTGTCTTTGTGTTTAGCGGTAAGTTCCAACATATTTTGTTAATAATTTAAGTTTTATGCTAAACTTCTAAGTGCTAACATTATGTCACAAGTAAAACATTGGGTCAAAGCTTATTAAAACATTGTAACAAACATCGTTTTTTCAACTTCTTAAGAGTTAATTGTACTCGGTTAATCTTCTAACTCAACATAAGACTAATCCGTAACTCTAAGTGTATCTAACTTAACATAAGACTAATTCGTAACTCTAAGTGTAACGATCATAGTAAACTTGTTGAGCAAGAAAAGCTTATTAGAACTCTTAATCATGTGTTATATAACATTAATTGACAAAGTTATAACTAGATTGAATAACTTTGTTTATGAATTCGTTCACTATAGTCTTGTCTTTGTGTTTAGCGGTAAGTTCCAATATATTTTGTTAATAATGTAAGTTTTATGCTAAACTTCTAAGTGCTAACGTTATGTCACAAGTAAAACATTGGGTCAAAGCTTATTAAAACATTGTAACAAGTATCGTTTTTTCAACTTCATAAGAGTTAATTGTACTCGCTTAATCTTCTAACTCAACATAAGACTAATCCGTAACTCTAAGTGTATCTAACTTAACATAAGACTAATCCGTAACTCTAAGTGTAACGATCATAGTAAACTTTTTGAGCAAGAAAAGCTTATTAGAACTCTTAATCATGTGTTATATAACATTAATTGACAAAGTTATAACTAGATTGAATAACTTTGTTTATGAATTCGTTCACTATAGTCTTGTCTTTGTGTTTAGCGGTAAGTTCCAATATATTTTGTTAATAATGTAAGTTTTATGCTAAACTTCTAAGTGCTAACGTTATGTCACAAGTAAAACATTGGGTCAAAGCTTTTTAAAACATTGTAACAAGCATCGTTTTTTCAACTTCATAAGAGTTAATTGTACTCGATTAATCTTCTAACTCAACATAAGACTAATCCATAACTCTAAGTGTATCTAACTTAACATAAGACTAATCCGTAACTCTAAGTGTAACGATCATAGTAAACTTGTTGAGCAAGAAAAGCTTATTAGAACTCTTAATCATGGGTTATATATCATTAATTGACAAAGTTATAACTAGATTGAATAACTTTGTTTATGAATTCGTTCACTATAGTCTTGTCTTTGTGTTTAGCGGTAAGTTCCAACATATTTTGTTAATAATTTAAGTTTTATGCTAAACTTCTAAGTGCTAACGTTATGTCACAAGTAAAACATTGGGTCAAAGCTTTTTAAAACATTGTAACAAGCATCGTTTTTTCAACTTCATAAGAGTTAATTGTACTCGATTAATCTTCTAACTCAACATAAGACTAATCCGTAACTCTAAGTGTATCTAACTTAACATAAGACTAATCCGTAACTCTAAGTGTAACGATCATAGTAAACTTGTTGAGCAAGAAAAGCTTATTAGAACTCTTAATCATGTGTTATATAACATTAATTGACAAAGTTATAACTAGATTGAATAACTTTGTTTATGAATTCGTTCACTATAGTCTTGTATTTGTGTTTAGCGGTAAGTTCCAATATATTTTGTTAATAATGTAAGTTTTATGCTAAACTTCTAAGTGCTAACGTTATGTCAAAAGTAAAACATTGGGTCAAAGATTATTAAAACATTGTAACAAGCATCATTTTTTCAACTTCTTAAGAGTTAATTGTACTCGATTAATCTTCTAGCTCAACATAAGACTAATCCGTAACTCTAAGTGTATCTAACTTAACATAAGACTAATCCGTAACTCTAAGTGTAACGATCATAGTAAACTTGTTGAGCAAGAAAAGCTTATTAGAACTCTTAATCATGTGTTATATAACATTAATTGACAAAGTTATAACTAGATTGAATAACTTTGTTTATGAATTCGTTTACTATAGTCTTGTCTTTGTGTTTAGCGGTAAGTTCTAATATATTTGTTAATAATATAAGTTTTATGCTAAACTTCTAAGTGCTAACATTATGTCACAAGTAAAACATTGGGTCAAAGCTTATTAAAACATTGTAACAAGCATCATTTTTTCAACTTCTTAAGAGTTAATTGTACTCGATTAATCTTCTAACTCAACATAAGACTAATCCGTAACTCTAAGTGTATCTAACTTAACATAAGACTAATCCGTAACTCTAAGTGTAACGATCATAGAAAACTTGTTGAGCAAGAAAAGCTTATTAGAACTCTTAATCATGTGTTATATAACATTAATTGACAAAGTTATAACTAGATTGAATAACTTTGTTTATGAATTCGTTTACTATAGTCTTGTCTTTGTGTTTAGCGGTAAGTTCTAATATATTTGTTAATAATATAAGTTTTATGCTAAACTTATAAGTGCTAACATTATGTCACAAGTAAAACATTGGGTCAAAGCTTATTAAAACATTGTAACAAGCTTCGTTTTTTCAACTTCTTAAGAGTTAATTGTACTCGATTAATCTTCTAACTCAACATAAGACTAATCCGTAACTCTAAGTGTATCTAACTTAACATAAGACTAATCCGTAACTCTAAGTGTAACGATCATAGTAAACTTGTTGAGCAAGAAAAGCTTATTAGAACTCTTAATCATGTGTTATATAACATTAATTGACAAAGTTATAACTAGATTGAATAACTTTGTTTATGAATTCGTTCACTATAGTCTTGTCTTTGTGTTTAGCGGTAAGTTCCAATATATTTTGTTAATAATGTAAGTTTTATGCTAAACTTCTAAGTGCTAACGTTATGTCAAAAGTAAAACATTGGTCAAAGCTTATTAAAACATTGTAACAAGCATCATTTTTTCAACTTCTTAAGAGTTAATTGTACTCGATTAATCTTCTAACTCAACATAAGACTAATCCGTAACTCTAAGTATATCTAACTTACATAAGACTAATCCGTAACTCTAAGTGTAACGATCATAGTAAACTTGTTGAGCAAGAAAAGCTTATTAGAACTCTTAATCATGGGTTATATATCATTAATTGACAAAGTTATAACTAGATTGAATAACTTTGTTTATGAATTCGTTCACTATAGTCTTGTCTTTGTGTTTAGCGGTAAGTTCCAACATATTTTGTTAATAATTTAAGTTTTATGCTAAACTTCTAAGTGCTAACGTTATGTCACAAGTAAAACATTGGGTCAAAGCTTTTTAAAACACTGTAACAAGCATCGTTTTTTCAACTTCATAAGAGTTAATTGTACTCGATTAATCTTCTAACTCAACATAAGACTAATCCGTAACTCTAAGTGTATCTAACTTAACATAAGACTAATCCGTAACTCTAAGTGTAACGATCATAGTAAACTTGTTGAGCAAGAAAAGCTTATTAGAACTCTTAATCATGTGTTATATAACATTAATTGACAAAGTTATAACTAGATTGAATAACTTTGTTTATGAATTCGTTCACTATAGTCTTGTATTTGTGTTTAGCGGTAAGTTCCAATATATTTTGTTAATAATGTAAGTTTTATGCTAAACTTCTAAGTGCTAACGTTATGTCAAAAGTAAAACATTGGGTCAAAGATTATTAAAACATTGTAACAAGCATCATTTTTTCAACTTCTTAAGAGTTAATTGTACTCGATTAATCTTCTAGCTCAACATAAGACTAATCCGTAACTCTAAGTGTATCTAACTTAACATAAGACTAATCCGTAACTCTAAGTGTAACGATCATAGTAAACTTGTTGAGCAAGAAAAGCTTATTAGAACTCTTAATCATGTGTTATATAACATTAATTGACAAAGTTATAACTAGATTGAATAACTTTGTTTATGAATTCGTTTACTATAGTCTTGTCTTTGTGTTTAGCGGTAAGTTCTAATATATTTGTTAATAATATAAGTTTTATGCTAAACTTCTAAGTGCTAACATTATGTCACAAGTAAAACATTGGGTCAAAGCTTATTAAAACATTGTAACAAGCATCATTTTTTCAACTTCTTAAGAGTTAATTGTACTCGATTAATCTTCTAACTCAACATAAGACTAATCCGTAACTCTAAGTGTATCTAACTTAACATACGACTAATCCGTAACTCTAAGTGTAACGATCATAGAAAACTTGTTGAGCAAGAAAAGCTTATTAGAACTCTTAATCATGTGTTATATAACATTAATTGACAAAGTTATAACTAGATTGAATAACTTTGTTTATAAATTCGTTTACTATAGTCTTGTCTTTGTGTTTAGCGGTAAGTTCTAATATATTTGTTAATAATATAAGTTTTATGCTAAACTTATAAGTGCTAACATTATGTCACAAGTAAAACATTGGGTCAAAGCTTATTAAAACATTGTAACAAGCTTCGTTTTTTCAACTTCTTAAGAGTTAATTGTACTCGATTAATCTTCTAACTCAACATAAGACTAATCCGTAACTCTAAGTGTATCTAACTTAACATAAGACTAATCCGTAACTCTAAGTGTAACGATCATAGTAAACTTGTTGAGCAAGAAAACCTTATTAGAACTCTTAATCATGTGTTATATAACATTAATTGACAAAGTTATAACTAGATTGAATAACTTTGTTTATGAATTCGTTCACTATAGTCTTGTCTTTGTGTTTAGCGGTAAGTTCCAATATATTTTGTTAATAATGTAAGTTTTATGCTAAACTTCTAAGTGCTAACGTTATGTCAAAAGTAAAACATTGGTCAAAGCTTATTAAAACATTGTAACAAGCATCATTTTTTCAACTTCTTAAGAGTTAATTGTACTCGATTAATCTTCTAACTCAACATAAGACTAATCCGTAACTCTAAGTGTATCTAACTTAACATAAGACTAATCCGTAACTCTAAGTGTAACGATCATAGTAAACTTGTTGAGCAAGAAAAGCTTATTAGAACTCTTAATCATGTGTTATATAACATTAATTGACAAAGTTATAACTAGATTGAATAACTTTGTTTATGAATTCGTTTACTATAGTCTTGTCTTTGTGTTTAGCGGTAAGTTCTAATATATTTGTTAATAATATAAGTTTTATGCTAAACTTCTAAGTGCTAACATTATGTCACAAGTAAAACATTGGGTCAAAGCTTATTAAAACATTGTAACAAACATCGTTTTTTCAACTTCTTAAGAGTTAATTGTACTCGGTTAATCTTCTAACTCAACATAAGACTAATCCGTAACTCTAAGTGTATCTAACTTAACATAAGACTAATTCGTAACTCTAAGTGTAACGATCATAGTAAACTTGTTGAGCAAGAAAAGCTTATTAGAACTCTTAATCATGTGTTATATAACATTAATTGACAAAGTTATAACTTGATTGAATAACTTTGTTTATGAATTCGTTCACTATAGTCTTGTCTTTGTGTTTAGCGGTAAGTTCCAATATATTTTGTTAATAATGTAAGTTTTATGCTAAACTTCTAAGTGCTAACGTTATGTCACAAGTAAAACATTGGGTCAAAGCTTATTAAAACATTGTAACAAGTATCGTTTTTTCAACTTCATAAGAGTTAATTGTACTCGCTTAATCTTCTAACTCAACATAAGACTAATCCGTAACTCTAAGTGTATCTAACTTAACATAAGACTAATCCGTAACTCTAAGTGTAACGATCATAGTAAACTTTTTGAGCAAGAAAAGCTTATTAGAACTCTTAATCATGGGTTATATATCATTAATTGACAAAGTTATAACTAGATTGAATAACTTTATTTATGAATTCGTTCACTATAGTCTTGTCTTTGTGTTTAGCGGTAAGTTCCAACATATTTTGTTAATAATTTAAGTTTTATGCTAAACTTCTAAGTGCTAACGTTATGTCACAAGTAAAACATTGGGTCAAAGCTTTTTAAAACACTGTAACAAGCATCGTTTTTTCAACTTCATAAGAGTTAATTGTACTCGATTAATCTTCTAACTCAACATAAGACTAATCCGTAACTCTAAGTGTATCTAACTTAACATAAGACTAATCCGTAACTCTAAGTGTAACGATCATAGTAAACTTGTTGAGCAAGAAAAGCTTATTAGAACTCTTAATCATGTGTTATATAACATTAATTGACAAAGTTATAACTAGATTGAATAACTTTGTTTATGAATTCGTTCACTATAGTCTTGTATTTGTGTTTAGCGGTAAGTTCCAATATATTTTGTTAATAATGTAAGTTTTATGCTAAACTTCTAAGTGCTAACGTTATGTCAAAAGTAAAACATTGGGTCAAAGATTATTAAAACATTGTAACAAGCATCATTTTTTCAACTTCTTAAGAGTTAATTGTACTCGATTAATCTTCTAGCTCAACATAAGACTAATCCGTAACTCTAAGTGTATCTAACTTAACATAAGACTAATCCGTAACTCTAAGTGTAACGATCATAGTAAACTTGTTGAGCAAGAAAAGCTTATTAGAACTCTTAATCATGTGTTATATAACATTAATTGACAAAGTTATAACTAGATTGAATAACTTTGTTTATGAATTCGTTTACTATAGTCTTGTCTTTGTGTTTAGCGGTAAGTTCTAATATATTTGTTAATAATATAAGTTTTATGCTAAACTTCTAAGTGCTAACATTATGTCACAAGTAAAACATTGGGTCAAAGCTTATTAAAACATTGTAACAAGCATCATTTTTTCAACTTCTTAAGAGTTAATTGTACTCGATTAATCTTCTAACTCAACATAAGACTAATCCGTAACTCTAAGTGTATCTAACTTAACATAAGACTAATCCGTAACTCTAAGTGTAACGATCATAGAAAACTTGTTGAGCAAGAAAAGCTTATTAGAACTCTTAATCATGTGTTATATAACATTAATTGACAAAGTTATAACTAGATTGAATAACTTTGTTTATGAATTCGTTTACTATAGTCTTGTCTTTGTGTTTAGCGGTAAGTTCTAATATATTTGTTAATAATATAAGTTTTATGCTAAACTTATAAGTGCTAACATTATGTCACAAGTAAAACATTGGGTCAAAGCTTATTAAAACATTGTAACAAGCTTCGTTTTTTCAACTTCTTAAGAGTTAATTGTACTCGATTAATCTTCTAACTCAACATAAGACTAATCCGTAACTCTAAGTGTATCTAACTTAACATAAGACTAATCCGTAACTCTAAGTGTAACGATCATAGTAAACATGTTGAGCAAGAAAACCTTATTAGAACTCTTAATCATGTGTTATATAACATTAATTGACAAAGTTATAACTAGATTGAATAACTTTGTTTATGAATTCGTTCACTATAGTCTTGTCTTTGTGTTTAGCGGTAAGTTCCAATATATTTTGTTAATAATGTAAGTTTTATGCTAAACTTCTAAGTGCTAACGTTATGTCACAAGTAAAACATTGGGTCAAAGCTTTTTAAAACATTGTAACAAGCATCGTTTTTTCAACTTCATAAGAGTTAATTGTACTCGATTAATCTTCTAACTCAACATAAGACTAATCCGTAACTCTAAGTGTATCTAACTTAACATAAGACTAATCCGTAACTCTAAGTGTAACGATCATAGTAAACTTGTTGAGCAAGAAAAGCTTATTAGAACTCTTAATCATGGTTTATATATCATTAATTGACAAAGTTATAACTAGATTGAATAACTTTGTTTATGAATTCGTTCACTATAGTCTTGTCTTTGTGTTTAGCGGTAAGTTCCAACATATTTTGTTAATAATTTAAGTTTTATGCTAAACTTCTAAGTGCTAACATTATGTCACAAGTAAAACATTGGGTCAAAGCTTATTAAAACATTGTAACAAACATCGTTTTTTCAACTTCTTAAGAGTTAATTGTACTCGGTTAATCTTCTAACTCAACATAAGACTAATCCGTAACTCTAAGTGTATCTAACTTAACATAAGACTAATTCGTAACTCTAAGTGTAACGATCATAGTAAACTTGTTGAGCAAGAAAAGCTTATTAGAACTCTTAATCATGTGTTATATAACATTAATTGACAAAGTTATAACTAGATTGAATAACTTTGTTTATGAATTCGTTCACTATAGTCTTGTCTTTGTGTTTAGCGGTAAGTTCCAATATATTTTGTTAATAATGTAAGTTTTATGCTAAACTTCTAAGTGCTAACGTTATGTCACAAGTAAAACATTGGGTCAAAGCTTATTAAAACATTGTAACAAGTATCGTTTTTTCAACTTCATAAGAGTTAATTGTACTCGCTTAATCTTCTAACTCAACATAAGACTAATCCGTAACTCTAAGTGTATCTAACTTAACATAAGACTAATCCGTAACTCTAAGTGTAACGATCATAGTAAACTTTTTGAGCAAGAAAAGCTTATTAGAACTCTTAATCATGTGTTATATAACATTAATTGACAAAGTTATAACTAGATTGAATAACTTTGTTTATGAATTCGTTCACTATAGTCTTGTCTTTGTGTTTAGCGGTAAGTTCCAATATATTTTGTTAATAATGTAAGTTTTATGCTAAACTTCTTGTTAGGATGTATACTATAAGCCTAGTTTTTTGTATGAACATCGTTTATGGAATGAGAATCACATTGGTCATATGTTTGCATTTTATATTTGTTATATATGTTTATGCAATGTCCAATTAATTTATATTATAGATAACTTGGTGTGTGGTGCCACACAGAAGATCATGTTATCAGTTTCTTATAAATTATAAATAGTAGCTCACAACCAAGATGGATTTGGACAAATCATCGGAATGGTTGTAGTGTAGTTTGGTATTAGTCTGTCTTGACTATAAAACTACACTAGTACACTTTGTGTGTATTGAGCAGGACCATTTGAGGTTGTTCGTTTTATACTGACTATATAATAGAACAAGACCTCTGTTATTATGGATGTACATCTTCTTAATCCCTATATAATAACGGGCACGTATGCTCACTGTTTATTTCTTTAATTTGCCAATGGGTGAGATTTATTCATAAATCAATAAACTCGGTGAGTTGGGAGATAGCATTGTTTATATGGTGTTCTGTTGATTATAGAAGGAATCCGTGTCCTAATTATTTAGGATGATAATGTCCCCTTGAGGAGCTCATAAGGATTATCATGTAAACCCTGCAGGTGGATTTAATCCGACATGATAATAAGGATGAGTGGTACTACTCTTGGAATTAGATGTAAATTATTTAAGTTGTCAGTAACTTATTTAATTTACGGACATTCGATATCTTAAACACGGGGAAATAAATGTACACATAATAAGGAGCCCATATTAAATATGGGATTGGGATGGTAGTTCAATAATAATTCTCTAGTGGACTGAATTATTATTGATGGGCTTCAGTTATGTGTTCGGGCCGAACGCAGGATACTAAAGCCCATCAGGAGGCCCAACCCAATTCCTCCTCTAGGTCCCTGGTGTAGCCTATATATAGCTCTTTTCATCAGCGCCTCTCATAACACAGAACACAGATCACAGAAAACACGTGATAAGTGAGAGAGAGCGGAACTGATTTTTCTCGAAGGATCGTTGGCCACGCAACGTTCGAGAAGGGCTCAGAGGAATACATCAGAAGATCAAGAGGTCTACAAGGGTATGATTTCTTTCCGCTGCGATTTATCTTTGGATCCCGATTCCGATAGCATAGGGCCGGCGATCCGTCGGTTCCAACAATTGGTATCAGAGCCACGGTTTCTGGTTCTATGTAATTGGATCGGTTATATATTACGATCTTATGCTTTTTCATACGTTTTATATTCAGATTGTATGATAGTAGGATTGCATAGGATAACTCGGTTTTGCAGGTTACCTATATATCCAACTATTATGGTCTGTATGTATGTTTAATGTATGATCTAAACCCTCGGACCTGTCGAGGTTTTTATTTTGGGTTGGTTGCATGATTGTAATAGTAAAAACACGGCGGTTTGTCGTGTTAGGTTTTACATATTCTTGATTTGTTCTCGATGTAATTTTGTTCGATCTCATATGGTGTATTCTGATCCTACAAGGATTCTGCATAGGGTTTGGTAGATGTTCGAACTAGATTCTGTATAGGATTGGTAGATGTTCGAACTAGATTCTGTATAGGATTCCTGTTCGATCGAGACTTCTATTCGAACTAGGATTGGCGTTCGAAGGGGCTGTTCGATCAAGATTGCTAGGCGCTGGAACAGATTGCTCGATGGGGCTGATCGATCAGATCAGTAGATTGGCGCTGATTCTGTGCAACAACCTGCTGGATTTGCGCAACAATCGCTGGATTTGGCGCTGATTCTGTTCGCTGGATGTTGGTGCTGATTAGGGTTTTAAACCCTAACAGGTCGATCCCCGTTTAGCAGGCAAACATTCAATCGAAGTGGCCATAATAGTTGGATTTATATTATTCCGTATTTATTGCCTTTCTATTTGTTTGTTGTTTTATCAAGCATGCTTTTGAATGTTATATGTTATTGCATGCTAAAATCCCTCATTTAAATAACTAAGTGGGAGAGGGATTTATTTTGAATAAATCCCATAGCCTCCATTACTGGTTTGTAAGTGATGCATTTAAACTTACACGTTGGCTTTGAGTGTCTTCTTCCACATCGGATGAGTTTGATTGCGGATCACTGGATCAAACTTCCTCTAAGGATAATTATAGAAAATTATTTAGGAGCGTATGATCTTCTCCATCTGAAGAGATACAATCCTAGATAATGGACTTAGTATTAAGAAATGGTACACACTTAGGTGCATATGATAGTATCCTTCCCATCGGAGTAAGTGCTGTTGTTTGCATGGCTGAAGCTAAACCAACTATTAATTTTATTTTGTTTGACAAGATAATGAAATTAATGGGTAAAACCTCCTCTTACAAATGTTTGAATTAGCATACGTCCACACTATCGTGGCATGCGAAGTTCACGGTGTTTTTGAGGTGTTGGTGAATTTAATTATATTGTTTGAGGGAACAATATAGGCTTTAAATTCTATATGTTATGACCTGTGTATTTATTTATTTATTTATATGATTCTCAGGATTTCATTATGTCTTTCAATCCACTTGCTGTTATACTCAAAGAAAACAAACTTACTGGTCCTAATTATATTGACTGGAAAAGAAACCTGGATATTGTCCTAACTGCTGAGGAGTACAAGTTTGTACTCCATGAGCACTGTCCTGACATGCCTGATGAAAACTCTACTGAAGAGGAGAAAGCGCATTATAGAAAGTGGGTTAAGGCAGATGAGATGGCGCGGTGTTACATTTTGGCTTCCATGTCAAATGTACTGCAACATCAGCATCAGGCCATGCCCACTGCCTATGATATGATGCACAATCTTAGAGAACTCTTCGGACACCAGAGTCGGGCTGCCAGACAGGAGGCAATGAGAAACTTAATGACGACCACCATGTCTGAAGGGACACCTGTGAGTGATCACGTCCTTAAGATGATGGCTCATTTGAATGAGATGGAAGTCCTTGGAGCTGAAATCGATGGGGAAACCCAGGTCGATATCGTGCTCCAAACACTGCCTAAGAGTTTTGAGCAGTTCCGCCTTAATTATAATATGAACAAAAGGATGTATTCCTTGGCGGAACTTCTGACAGAACTCAAATCGGCAGAAGGACTATTTCGTCAAAGTGCTCAAGCTTACGTTGCTGAAAATGTTTCTAATTCTAAGCCGAAAGGTGGAAAGAAGAAAAAGAAACAGAATCCTTCGGCAAACAAAGCGAATGGACCTCAAAAGGCTGGGCCACAAGGTGGCGTGAAAAAGCCGAAGGGCAAGTGCTTCTCATGCAAGCAGCCTGGACATTGGAAGGTAGATTGTCCCAAGAAAAAGGAGAACAAAGAAGGTAAATCTTACTCACTAATTACTGAAACATGTTTAGCGGTGTTATCTACCGGTACCTGGTGTGTAGATACGGGAGCCACTGATCATGTCTGCAATTCTTTGCAGGGGTTCCAGGAAACCAGGCGACTTAGTGAGGGCGAGATTACCATCTACATGGGCAACGCTACGAAAGTGGCGGCAGTTGCAGTGGGAGATGTTTATTTATCTTTTGATAGGAACAAGACTTTGGTTTTGAGGAATTGTCTTTACGTACCTTCTTTTAGAAAGAACTTGATTTCGGTTTCTAAGTTATTTTTGGATGGATATTCTGTTTCTTTTGATGGCAAAGTGGTTGTCAAGAAAAATAGGGTTATTGTCTGTTCTGGTACGTTGGTTGGCAATTTATATACTCTTAATCCAATAACTCCTACGATGCAACAACTGGAAATTAATAATACATCTTCTAACTCAAATAAGAGAAAAGAACCTTCTAAAATGAACCAAACATATCTTTGGCATCTAAGACTAGGTCACATTAACTTGAGTAGGATTCAAAGGTTGATAGCCGATGGACCTTTGAGTTCATTGGAAGTGGAAAACTATCCGACCTGCGAGTCCTGCTTGGAAGGAAAAATGACCAAGAGGCCTTTTAAAGCCAAGGGGTATAGAGCCAAAGAAGTGTTGGAATTGGTTCATTCTGATTTGTGTGGTCCTATGACTATCCAGGCAAGAGGTGGTTTCGAATATTTTGTCTCATTTATAGACGATTTTTCGAGATATGGGTATATTTATTTGATGCGCCGCAAGTCTGAGTGCTTTGATAAATTCAAAGAGTACAAGGCTGATGTGGAGAAGCGTCATGGTAAATGTATCAAAACACTACGATCTGATCGTGGTGGCGAGTACCTCTTAGGAGAGTTTAGGAATTACTTATCAGAGGCTGGGATTCAATCCCAATTGTCTGCACCTGGTACACCCCAACAGAATGGTGTGGCAGAACGAAGGAATAGAACTCTCATGGAAATGGTTAGATCGATGATGAGTTATTCGGAATTACCGAATTCGTTTTGGGGATATGCCCTGGAAACGGCAGCGTATATTCTAAACTTGGTACCTTCTAAGACAGTACCCTCTACTCCCACAGAATTGTGGAATGGGCGTAAGCCTAGTCTTAAACACATTCGGATTTGGGGTAGTCCAGCACATGTGCTGAAGGGAGATGCTGATAAGTTGGAATCTCGTACGGATGTTCGGCTGTTTGTGGGCTATCCTAGAGGAACGAAAGGTGGTTTATTTTATAGTCCTAAGGATCAGAAGGTCATTGTTAGCACAAATGCCCGATTCTTAGAAGAGGACTATGTAATGAACCACAAGCCCACGAGTAAAATTGTTCTAGAGGAAATCAGAGGGGAAATCCCTACCTTAGTACCACTAGTACAAGATGAGATACCACAGGGGTCTGCACCATGTGTCACTAATGATACACAATTACCACAAGTGCCTCGTCGTAGTGGGAGGGTTGTTAGACAGCCTGATAGATTCATGTTTTTGGGAGAGTCTTCGGACTTGGTATCTGGTGAACATGAATCTGATCCTTGGACCTATGACGAAGCACTCCAAGATAAAGATGCAGAATCTTGGCAAAAAGCTATGAATTCTGAATTAGAATCTATGGATTCTAATCAAGTCTGGGAGCTAGTAGAACCACCAAATGGTGTAAAAGCCATTGGATGTAAGTGGGTCTACAAAAGAAAAAGAGGATCAGACGGGAAAGTAGAAACTTTCAAAGCAAGGCTTGTTGCGAAGGGGTACACTCAAAAAGAAGGAATCGATTATGAGGAAACCTTTTCGCCGGTAGCCATGCTTAAGTCTATCCGGATTCTTTTGTCTATTGCTGCTCATATGAATTATGAGGTTTGGCAAATGGATGTCAAGACTGCTTTCCTTAACGGTAGTCTTGAAGAAAACATCTATATGAAGCAACCAGAAGGGTTCGTTGCAAAGGGCAAAGAGCATCTTGTGTGTAAGCTTAATCGGTCCATTTATGGATTGAAACAAGCTTCGAGATCTTGGAACATCCGTTTTGATGAGGTAATCCAGTCTTATGGATTCATTCAATGTCCGGATGAGTCATGTGTATACAAGAAGAGTGATGGAAACGTGGTGGTATTTCTTGTACTATACGTAGATGACATCTTGCTCATTGGCAACAATGTCAAGGTGTTGTCAGACGTAAGGGTATGGCTGTCCAAGCAGTTTGATATGAAGGACTTGGGAGAAGTAGGACATATTCTTGGGATCAAAGTGATAAGAGATCGCAAGAAAAGAATGTTATGCTTATCTCAAGCTTCGTACATTGATACCATTCTAGCTCGTTTTAGCATGCAAAACTCCAAGAAAGGTTTTCTACCTTTTCGACATGGAGTACCTTTATCTAAGGAGATGTGTCCTAAGACACCAAAGGAGATAGAGGACATGAAGGCAGTTCCTTATGCTTCGGCCGTAGGAAGCCTAATGTATGCAATGCTATGTACGAGGCCAGATATCTGTTTTGCCGTGGGCATGGTTAGCAGATATCAAAGTAACCCAGGACAAGGACATTGGACTGCGGTAAAGCATATTTTAAAGTACCTGAAAAGGACTAGAAATTATATGCTGGTTTACCAAGCAGATGATGTGCTTCCTGTGGGTTACACAGATTCTGATTTCCAGTCGGATAGGGACAACAGTAAATCTACCTCGGGTTATGTGTTTACCTTAGGAGGTGGAGCCATTATATGGAGGAGTGTTAAGCAGAAATGCGTTTCAGACTCCACCATGGAAGCTGAGTATGTGGCAGCCTCTGAGGCAGCCAAAGAAGCTGTATGGCTCAGGAACTTCTTGATGGACTTAGAAGTGATTCCTGGTTTGCCCAAAGCTATCACAATTTATTGTGATAACAGTGGTGCAGTGGCAAACTCGAAGGAACCACGAGCCCATAAAGCAAGTAAACACATTGAGCGCAAGTACCACCTGATACGAGACATCGTAAAGCGAGGAGAAGTTGTTGTCGCCAAAATTGCATCAGCAGATAACCTAGCAGATCCTTTCACAAAGGCCCTCCCAGCGAAAGCTTTTCATGGGCATGTTGAAGGGATGGGAATTAGATGTGTGGCGGCGCTTATAGAAGCATAGTCTTTTAGTATAAGTGGGAGATTGTTAGGATGTATACTATAAGCCTTGTTTTTTGTATGAACATCGTTTATGGAATGAGAATCACATTGGTCATATGTTTGCATTTTATATTTGTTATATATGTTTATGCAATGTCCAATTAATTTATATTATAGATAACTTGGTGTGTGGTGCCACACAGAAGATCATGTTATCAGTTTCTTATAAATTATAAATAGTAGCTCACAACCAAGATGGATTTGGACAAATCATCGGAATGGTTGTAGTGTAGTTTGGTATTAGTCTGTCTTGACTATAAAACTACACTAGTACACTTTGTGTGTATTGAGCAGGACCATTTGAGGTTGTTCGTTTTATACTGACTATATAATAGAACAAGACCTCTGTTATTATGGATGTACATCTTCTTAATCCCTATATAATAACGGGCACGTATGCTCAATGTTTATTTCTTTAATTTGCCAATGGGTGAGATTTATTCATAAATCAATAAACTCGGTGAGTTGGGAGATAGCATTGTTTATATGGTGTTCTGTTGATTATAGAAGGAATCCGTGTCCTAATTATTTAGGATGATAATGTCCCCTTGAGGAGCTCATAAGGATTATCATGTAAACCCTGCAGGTGGATTTAATCCGACATGATAATAAGGATGAGTGGTACTACTCTTGGAATTAGATGTAAATTATTTAAGTTGTCAGTAACTTATTTAATTTACGGACATTCGATATCTTAAACACGGGGAAATAAATGTACACATAATAAGGAGCCCATATTAAATATGGGATTGGGATGGTAGTTCAATAATAATTCTCTAGTGGACTGAATTATTATTGATGGGCTTCAGTTATGTGTTCGGGCCGAACGCAGGATACTAAAGCCCATCAGGAGGCCCAACCCAATTCCTCCTCTAGGTCCCTGGTGTAGCCTATATATAGCTCTTTTCATCAGCGCCTCTCAAAACACAGAACTCAGATCACAGAAAACACGTGATAAGTGAGAGAGAGCGGAACTGATTTTTCTCGAAGGATCGTTGGCCACGCAACGTTCGAGAAGGGCTCAGAGGAATACATCAGAAGATCAAGAGGTCTACAAGGGTATGATTTCTTTCCGCTGCGATTTATCTTTGGATCCCGATTCCGATAGCATAGGGCCGGCGATCCGTCGGTTCCAACAGTTAGCACTTAGAAGTTTAGCATAAAACTTATATTATTAACAAATATATTAGAACTTACCGCTAAACACAAAGACAAGACTATAGTGAACGAATTCATAAACAAAGTTATTCAATCTAGTTATAACTTTGTCAATTAATGTTATATAACACATGATTCAGAGTTCTAATAAGCTTTTCTTGCTCAACAAGTTTACTATGATCGTTACACTTAGAGTTACGGATTAGTCTTATGTTAAGTTAGATACCCTTAGAGTTACGGATTAGTCTTATGTTGAGTTAGAAGATTAAGCGAGTACAATTAACTCTTTTGAAGTAGAAAAAACGATGCTTGTTACAATGTTTTAATAAGCTTTGACCCAATGTTTTACTTGTGACATAACGTTAGCACTTAGAAGTTTAGCATAAAACTTACATTATTAACAAAATATATTGGAACTTACCGCTAAACACAAAGACAAGACTATAGTTAAAGAATTCATAAACAAAGTTATTCAATATAGTTATAACTTTGTCAATTAATGTTATATAACCCATGATTAAGAGTTCTAATAAGCTTTTCTTGCTCAACAAGTTTACTATGATCGTTACACTTAGAGTTACGAATTAGTCTTATGTTAAGTTAGATACACTTAGAGTTACGGATTAGTCTTATGTTGAGTTAGAAGATTAAATCGAGTACAACTAACTCTTAAGAAGTTGAAAAAACGATGCTTGTTACAATGTTTTAATAAGCTTTGACCCAATGTTTTACTTGTGACATAATGTTAGCACTTAGAAGTTTAGCATAAAACTTACATTATTAACAAAATATATTGGAACTTACCGCTAAACACAAAGACAAGACTATAGTGAACGAATTCATAAACAAAGTTATTCAATCTAGTTATAACTTGGTCAATTAATGTTATATAACACATGATTAAGAGTTCTAATAAGCTTTTATTGCTCAACAAGTTTACTATGATCGTTACACTTAGAGTTACGGATTAGTCTTATGTTAAGTTAGATACACTTAGAGTTACGGATTAGTCTTATGTTGAGTTAAAAGATTAAGCGAGTACAATTAACTCTTATGAAGTTGAAAAAACGATGCTTGTTACAATGTTTTAATAAGCTTCGACCCAATGTTTTACTTGTGACATAACGTTAGCACTTAGAAGTTTAGCATAAAACTTACATTATTAACAAAATATATTGGAACTTACCGCTAAACACAAAGACAAGACTATAGTTAAAGAATTCATAAACAAAGTTATTCAATCTAGTTATAACTTTGTCAATTAATGTTATATAACCCATGATTAAGAGTTCTAATAAGCTTTTCTTGCTCAACAAGTTTACTATGATCGTTACACTTTGAGTTACGAATTAGTCTTATGTTAAGTTAGATACACTTAGAGTTACGGATTAGTCTTATGTTGAGTTAGAAGATTAATCGAGTACAATTAACTCTTAAGAAGTTGAAAAAACGATGCTTGTTACAATGTTTTAATAAGTTTTGACCCAATGTTTTACTTGTGACATAATGTTAGCACTTAGAAGTTTAGCATAAAACTTATATTATTAACAAATATATTAGAACTTACCGCTAAACACAAAGACAAGACTATAGTGAACGAATTCATAAACAAAGTTATTCAATCTAGTTATAACTTTGTCAATTAATGTTATATAACACATGATTAAGAGTTCTAATAAGTTTTTCTTGCTCAACAAGTTTACTATGATCGTTACACTTACAGTTACGGATTAGTCTTATGTTAAGTTAGATACACTTAGAGTTACGGATTAGTCTTATGTTGAGTTAGAAGATTAAGCGAGTACAATTAACTCTTATGAAGTTGAAAAAACGATGCTTGTTACAATGTTTTAATAAGCTTTGACCCAATGTTTTACTTGTGACATAACGTTAGCACTTAGAAGTTTAGCATAAAACTTACATTATTAACAAAATATATTGGAACTTACCGCTAAACACAAAGACAAGACTATAGTGAACGAATTCATAAACAAAGTTATTCAATCTAGTTATAACTTTGTCAATTAATGTTATATAACCCATGATTAAGAGTTCTAATAAGCTTTTCTTGCTCAACAAGTTTACTATGATTGTTACACTTACAGTTACGGATTAGTCTTATGTTAAGTTAGATACACTTAGAGTTACGGATTAGTCTTATGTTGAGTTAGAAGATTAAGCGAGTACAATTAACTCTTATGAAGTTGAAAAAACGATGCTTGTTACAATGTTTTAATAAGCTTTGACCCAATGTTTTAATTGTGACATAACGTTAGCACTTAGAAGTTTAGCATAAAACTTACATTATTAACAAAATATATTGGAACTTACCGCTAAACACATAGACAAGACTATAGTGAATGAATTCATAAACAAACTTATTCAATCTAGTTATAACTTGGTCAATTAATGTTATATAACACATGATTAAGAGTTCTAATAAGCTTTTATTGCTCAACAAGTTTACTATGATCGTTATACTTAGAGTTACGGATTAGTCTTATGTTAAGTTAGATACCCTTAGAGTTACGGATTAGTCTTATGTTGAGTTAGAAGATTAAGCGAGTACAATTAACTCTTTTGAAGTTGAAAAAACGATGCTTGTTACAATGTTTTAATAAGCTTTGACCCAATGTTTTACTTGTGACATAACGTTAGCACTTAGAAGTTTAGCATAAAACTTACATTATTGACAAAATATATTGGAACTTACCGCTAAACACAAAGACAAGACTATAGTTAAAGAATTCATAAACAAAGTTATTCAATACAGTTATAACTTTGTCAATTAATGTTATATAACCCATGATTAAGAGTTCTAATAAGCTTTTCTTGCTCAACAAGTTTACTATGATCGTTACACTTAGAGTTACGAATTAGTCTTATGTTAACTTAGATACACTTAGAGTTACGGATTAGTCTTATGTTGAGTTAGAAGATTAATCGAGTACAATTAACTCTTATGAAGTTGATAAAACGATGCTTGTTACAATGTTTTAATAAGCTTTGACCCAATGTTTTACTTGTGACATAATGTTAGAACTTAGAAGTTTAGCATAAAACTTACATTATAAACAAAATATATTGGAACTTACCGCTAAACACAAAGACAAGACTATAGTGAACGAATTCATAAACAAAGTTATTCAATCTAGTTATAACTTGGTCAATTAATGTTATATAACACATGATTAAGAGTTCTAATAAGCTTTTATTGCTCAACAAGTTTACTATGATCGTTACACTTAGAGTTACGGATTAGTCTTATGTTAAGTTAGATACCCTTAGAGTTACGGATTAGTCTTATGTTGAGTTAGAAGATTAAGCGAGTACAATTAACTCTTTTGAAGTTGAAAAAACGATGCTTGTTACAATGTTTTAATAAGCTTTGACCCAATGTTTTACTCGTGACATAACGTTAGCACTTAGAAGTTTAGCATAAAACTTACATTATTAACAAAATATATTGGAACTTACCGCTAAACACAAAGACAAGACTATAGTTAAAGAATTCATAAACAAAGTTATTCAATCTAGTTATAACTTTGTCAATTAATGTTATATAACCCATGATTAAGAGTTCTAATAAGCTTTTCTTGCTCAACAAGTTTACTATGATCGTTACACTTTGAGTTACGAATTAGTCTTATGTTAAGTTAGATACACTTAGAGTTACGGATTAGTCTTATGTTGAGTTAGAAGATTAATCGAGTACAATTAACTCTTAAGAAGTTGAAAAAACGATGCTTGTTACAATGTTTTAATAAGTTTTGACCCAATGTTTTACTTGTGACATAATGTTAGCACTTAGAAGTTTAGCATAAAACTTATATTATTAACAAATATATTAGAACTTACCGCTAAACACAAAGACAAGACTATAGTAAACGAATTCATAAACAAAGTTATTCAATCTAGTTATAACTTTGTCAATTAATGTTATATAACACATGATTAAGAGTTCTAATAAGCTTTCTTGCTCAACAAGTTTACTATGATCGTTACACTTACAGTTACGGATTAGTCTTATGTTAAGTTAGATACACTTAGAGTTACGGATTAGTCTTATGTTGAGTTAGAAGATTAAGCGAGTACAATTAACTCTTATGAAGTTGAAAAAACGATGCTTGTTACAATGTTTTAATAAGCTTTGACCCAATTTTTTACTTTTGACATAACGTTAGCACTTAGAAGTTTAGCATAAAACTTACATTATTAACAAAATATAATGGAACTTACCGCTAAACACAAAGACAAGACTATAGTGAACGAATTCATAAACAAAGTTATTCAATCTAGTTATAACTTTGTCAATTAATGTTATATAACACATGATTAAGAGTTCTAATAAGCTTTTATTGCTCAACAAGTTTACTATGATCGTTACACTTAGAGTTACGGATTAGTCTTATGTTAAGTTAGATACACTTAGAGTTACGGATTAGTCTTATGTTGAGTTAGAAGATTAAGCGAGTACAATTAACTCTTATGAAGTTGAAAAAACGATGTTTGTTACAATGTTTTAATAAGCTTTGACCCAATGTTTTACTTGTGACATAACGTTAGCACTTAGAAGTTTAGCATAAAACTTACATTATTAACAAAATATATTGGAACTTACCGCTAAACACAAAGACAAGACTATAGTGAACGAATTCATAAACAAAGTTGTTCAATCTAGTTATAACTTTGTCAATTAATGTTATATAACCCATGATTAAGAGTTCTAATAAACTTTTATTGCTCAACAAGTTTACTATGATCGTTACACTTTGAGTTACGAATTAGTCTTATGTTAAGTTAGATACACTTAGAGTTACGGATTAGTCTTATGTTGAGTTAGAAGATTAAGCGAGTACAATTAACTCTTATGAAGTTGAAAAAACGATGCTTGTTACAATGTTTTAATAAGTTTTGACCCAATGTTTTACTTGTGACATAATGTTAGCACTTAGAAGTTTAGCATAAAACTTATATTATTAACAAATATATTAGAACTTACCGCTAAACACAAAGACAAGACTATAGTGAACGAATTCATAAACAAAGTTATTCAATCTAGTTATAACTTTGTCAATTAATGTTATATAACACATGATTAAGAGTTCTAATAAGCTTTTATTGCTCAACAAGTTTACTATGATCGTTACACTTAGAGTTACGGATTAGTCTTATGTTAAGTTAGATACCCTTAGAGTTACGGATTAGTCTTATGTTGAGTTAGAAGATTAAGCGAGTACAATTAACTCTTTTGAAGTTGAAAAAACGATGCTTGTTACAATGTTTTAATAAGCTTCGACCCAATGTTTTACTTGTGACATAACGTTAGCACTTAGAAGTTTAGCATAAAACTTACATTATTAACAAAATATATTGGAACTTACCGCTAAACACAAAGACAAGACTATAGTTAAAGAATTCATAAACAAAGTTATTCAATATAGTTATAACTTTGTCAATTAATGTTATATAACCCATGATTAAGAGTTCTAATAAGCTTTTCTTGCTCAACAACTTTACTATGATCGTTACACTTAGAGTTACGGATTAGTCTTATGTTAAGTTAGATACACTTAGAGTTACGGATTAGTCTTATGTTGAGTTAGAAGATTAATCGAGTACAATTAACTCTTATGAAGTTGATAAAACGATGCTTGTTACAATGTTTTAATAAGCTTTGACCCAATGTTTTACTTGTGACATAATGTTAGAACTTAGAAGTTTAGCATAAAACTTACATTATAAACAAAATATATTGGAACTTACCGCTAAACACAAAGACAAGACTATAGTGAACGAATTCATAAACAAAGTTATTCAATCTAGTTATAACTTGGTCAATTAATGTTATATAACACATGATTAAGAGTTCTAATAAGCTTTTATTGCTCAACAAGTTTACTATGATCGTTACACTTAGAGTTACGGATTAGTCTTATTTAAGTTAGATACCCTTAGAGTTACGGATTAGTCTTATGTTGAGTTAGAAGATTAAGCGAGTACAATTAACTCTTTTGAAGTTGAAAAAACGATGCTTGTTACAATGTTTTAATAAGCTTTGACCCAATATTTTACTTGTGACATAACGTTAGCACTTAGAAGTTTAGCATAAAACTTACATTATTAACAAAATATATTGGAACTTACCGCTAAACACAAAGACAAGACTATAGTTAAAGAATTCATAAACAAAGTTATTCAATATAGTTATAACTTTGTCAATTAATGTTATATAACCCATGATTAAGAGTTCTAATAAGCTTTTCTTGCTCAACAAGTTTACTATGATCGTTACACTTAGAGTTACGAATTAGTCTTATGTTAAGTTAGATACACTTAGAGTTACGGATTAGTCTTATGTTGAGTTAGAAGATTAAATCGAGTACAATTAACTCTTAAGAAGTTGAAAAAACGATGCTTGTTACAATGTTTTAATAAGCTTTGACCCAATGTTTTACTTGTGACATAATGTTAGCACTTAGAAGTTTAGCATAAAACTTACATTATTAACAAAATATATTGGAACTTACCGCTAAACACAAAGACAAGACTATAGTGAACGAATTCATAAACAAAGTTATTCAATCTAGTTATAACTTGGTCAATTAATGTTATATAACACATGATTAAGAGTTCTAATAAGCTTTTATTGCTCAACAAGTTTACTATGATCGTTACACTTAGAGTTACGGATTAGTCTTATGTTAAGTTAGATACACTTAGAGTTACGGATTAGTCTTATGTTGAGTTAGAAGATTAAGCGAGTACAATTAACTCTTATGAAGTTGAAAAAACGATGCTTGTTACAATGTTTTAATAAGCTTCGACCCAATGTTTTACTTGTGACATAACGTTAGTACTTAGAAGTTTAGCATAAAACTTACATTATTAACAAAATATATTGGAACTTACCGCTAAACACAAAGACAAGACTATAGTTAAAGAATTCATAAACAAAGTTATTCAATCTAGTTATAACTTTGTCAATTAATGTTATATAACACATGATTAAGAGTTCTAATAAGCTTTTCTTGCTCAACAAGTTTACTATGATCGTTACACTTTGAGTTACGAATTAGTCTTATGTTAAGTTAGATACACTTAGAGTTACGGATTAGTCTTATGTTGAGTTAGAAGATTAATCGAGTACAATTAACTCTTAAGAAGTTGAAAAAACGATGCTTGTTACAATGTTTTAATAAGTTTTGACCCAATGTTTTACTTGTGACATAATGTTAGCACTTAGAAGTTTAGCATAAAACTTATATTATTAACAAATATATTAGAACTTACCGCTAAACACAAAGACAAGACTATAGTGAACGAATTCATAAACAAAGTTATTCAATCTAGTTATAACTTTGTCAATTAATGTTATATAACACATGATTAAGAGTTCTAATAAGCTTTTCTTGCTCAACAAGTTTACTATGATTGTTACACTTACAGTTACGGATTAGTCTTATGTTAAGTTAGATACACTTAGAGTTACGGATTAGTCTTATGTTGAGTTAGAAGATTAAGCGAGTACAATTAACTCTTATGAAGTTGAAAAAACGATGCTTGTTACAATGTTTTAATAAGCTTTGACCCAATGTTTTACTTGTGACATAACGTTAGCACTTAGAAGTTTAGCATAAAACTTACATTATTAACAAAATATATTGGAACTTACCGCTAAACACAAAGACAAGACTATAGTGAACGAATTCATAAACAAAGTTGTTCAATCTAGTTAAAACTTTGTCAATTAATGTTATATAACCCATGATTAAGAGTTCTAATAAACTTTTATTGCTCAACAAGTTTACTATGATCGTTACACTTTGAGTTACGAATTAGTCTTATGTTAAGTTAGATACACTTAGAGTTACGGATTAGTCTTATGTTGAGTTAGAAGATTAAGCGAGTACAATTAACTCTTATGAAGTTGAAAAAACGATGCTTGTTACAATGTTTTAATAAGTTTTGACCCAATGTTTTACTTGTGACATAATGTTAGCACTTAGAAGTTTAGCATAAAACTTATATTATTAACAAATATATTAGAACTTACCGCTAAACACAAAGACAAGACTATAGTGAACGAATTCATAAACAAAGTTATTCAATCTAGTTATAACTTTGTCAATTAATGTTATATAACACATGATTAAGAGTTCTAATAAGCTTTTCTTGCTCAACAAGTTTACTATGATCGTTACACTTACAGTTACGGATTAGTCTTATGTTAAGTTAGATACACTTAGAGTTACGGATTAGTCTTATGTTGAGTTAGAAGATTAAGCGAGTACAATTAACTCTTATGAAGTTGAAAAAACGATGCTTGTTACAATGTTTTAATAAGCTTCGACCCAATGTTTTACTTGTGACATAACGTTAGCACTTAGAAGTTTAGCATAAAACTTACATTATTAACAAAATATATTGGAACTTACCGCTAAACACAAAGACAAGACTATAGTGAACGAATTCATAAACAAAGTTATTCAATCTAGTTATAACTTTGTCAATTAATGTTATATAACACATGATTAAGAGTTCTAATAAGCTTTTCTTGCTCAACAAGTTTACTATGATCGTTACACTTTGAGTTACGAATTAGTCTTATGTTAAGTTAGATACACTTAGAGTTACGGATTAGTCTTATGTTGAGTTAGAAGATTAATCGAGTACAATTAACTCTTAAGAAGTTGAAAAAACGATGCTTGTTACAATGTTTTAATAAGTTTTGACCCAATGTTTTACTTGTGACATAATGTTAGCACTTAGAAGTTTAGCATAAAACTTATATTATTAACAAATATATTAGAACTTACCGCTAAACACAAAGACAAGACTATAGTGAACGAATTCATAAACAAAGTTATTCAATCTAGTTATAACTTTGTCAATTAATGTTATATAACACATGATTAAGAGTTGTAATAAGCTTTACTTGCTCAACAAGTTTACTATGATCGTTACACTTAGAGTTACGGATTAGTCTTATGTTAAGTTAGATACACTTAGAGTTACGGATTAGTCTTATGTTGAGTTAGAAGATTAAGCGAGTACAATTAACTCTTATGAAGTTGAAAAAACGATGCTTGTTACAATGTTTTAATAAGCTTCGACCCAATGTTTTACTTGTGACATAACGTTAGCACTTAGAAGTTTAGCATAAAACTTACATTATTAACAAAATATATTGGAACTTACCGCTAAACACAAAGACAAGACTATAGTTAAAGAATTCATAAACAAAGTTATTCAATCTAGTTATAACTTTGTCAATTAATGTTATATAACCCATGATTAAGAGTTCTAATAAGCTTTTCTTGCTCAACAAGTTTACTATGATCGTTACACTTTGAGTTACGAATTAGTCTTATGTTAAGTTAGATACACTTAGAGTTACGGATTAGTCTTATGTTGAGTTAGAAGATTAAGCGAGTACAATTAACTCTTATGAAGTTGAAAAAACGATGCTTGTTACAATGTTTTAATAAGTTTTGACCCAATGTTTTACTTGTGACATAATGTTAGCACTTAGAAGTTTAGCATAAAACTTATATTATTAACAAATATATTAGAACTTACCGCTAAACACAAAGACAAGACTATAGTGAACGAATTCATAAACAAAGTTATTCAATCTAGTTATAACTTTGTCAATTAATGTTATATAACACATGATTAAGAGTTCTAATAAGCTTTTCTTGCTCAACAAGTTTACTATGATCGTTACACTTACAGTTACGGATTAGTCTTATGTTAAGTTAGATACACTTAGAGTTACGGATTAGTCTTATGTTGAGTTAGAAGATTAAGCGAGTACAATTAACTCTTATGAAGTTGAAAAAACGATGCTTGTTACAATGTTTTAATAAGCTTTGACCCAATGTTTTACTTGTGACATAACGTTAGCACTTAGAAGTTTAGCATAAAACTTACATTATTAACAAAATATATTGGAACTTACCGCTAAACACAAAGACAAGACTATAGTGAACGAATTCATAAACAAAGTTATTCAATCTAGTTATAACTTTGTCAATTAATGTTATATAACACATGATTAAGAGTTCTAATAAGCTTTTATTGCTCAACAAGTTTACTATGATCGTTACACTTAGAGTTACGGATTAGTCTTATGTTAAGTTAGATACACTTAGAGTTACGGATTAGTCTTATGTTGAGTTAGAAGATTAAGCGAGTACAATTAACTCTTATGAAGTTGAAAAAACGATGCTTGTTACAATGTTTTAATAAGCTTTGACCCAATGTTTTAATTGTGACATAACGTTAGCACTTAGAAGTTTAGCATAAAACTTACATTATTAACAAAATATATTGGAACTTACCGCTAAACACAAAGACAAGACTATAGTGAACGAATTCATAAACAAAGTTATTCAATCTAGTTATAACTTTGTCAATTAATGTTATATAACACATGATTAAGAGTTCTAATAAGCTTTTCTTGCTCAACAAGTTTACTATGATCGTTACACTTAGAGTTACGGATTAGTCTTATGTTAAGTTAGATACACTTAGAGTTACGGATTAGTCTTATGTTGAGTTAGAAGATTAAGCGAGTACAATTAACTCTTATGAAGTTGAAAAAACGATGCTTGTTACAATGTTTTAATAAGCTTTGACCCAATGTTTTACTTGTGACATAACGTTAGAACTTAGAAGTTTAGCATAAAACTTACATTATTAACAAAATATATTGGAACTTACCGCTAAACACATAGACAAGACTATAGTGAACGAATTCATAAACAAAGTTATTCAATCTAGTTATAACTTGGTCAATTAATGTTATATAACACATGATTAAGAGTTCTAATAAGCTTTTATTGCTCAACAAGTTTACTATGATCGTTACACTTAGAGTTACGGATTAGTCTTATGTTAAGTTAGATACCCTTAGAGTTACGGATTAGTCTTATGTTGAGCTAGAAGATTAAGCGAGTACAATTAACTCTTTTGAAGTTGAAAAAACGATGCTTGTTACAATGTTTTAATAAGCTTTGACCCAATGTTTTACTTGTGACATAACGTTAGCACTTAGAAGTTTAGCATAAAACTTACATTATTAACAAAATATATTGGAACTTACCGCTAAACACAAAGACAAGACTATAGTGAACGAATTCATAAACAAAGTTATTCAATCTAGTTATAACTTTGTCAATTAATGTTATATAACACATGATTAAGAGTTCTAATAAGCTTTTATTGCTCAACAAGTTTACTATGATCGTTACACTTAGAGTTACGGATTAGTCTTATGTTAAGTTAGATACACTTAGAGTTACGGATTAATCTTATGTTAAGTTAGATACACTTAGAGTTACGGATTAGTCTTATGTTGAGTTAGAAGATTAAGCGAGTACAATTAACTCTTATGAAGTTGAAAAAACGATGCTTGTTACAATGTTTTAATAAGCTTTGACCCAATGTTTTAATTGTGACATAACGTTAGCACTTAGAAGTTTAGCATAAAACTTACATTATTAACAAAATATATTGGAACTTACCGCTAAACACAAAGACAAGACTATAGTGAACGAATTCATAAACAAAGTTATTCAATCTAGTTATAACTTGGTCAATTAATGTTATATAACACATGATTAAGAGTTCTAATAAGCTTTTATTGCTCAACAAGTTTACTATGATCGTTACACTTAGAGTTACGGATTAGTCTTATGTTAAGTTAGATACCCTTAGAGTTACGGATTAGTCTTATGTTGAGTTAGAAGATTAAGCGAGTACAATTAACTCTTTTGAAGTTGAAAAAACGATGCTTGTTACAATGTTTTAATAAGCTTTGACCCAATGTTTTACTTGTGACATAACGTTAGCACTTAGAAGTTTAGCATAAAACTTACATTATTAACAAAATATATTGGAACTTACCGCTAAACACAAAGACAAGACTATAGTGAACGAATTCATAAACAAAGTTATTCAATCTAGTTATAACTTTGTCAATTAATGTTATATAACACATGATTAAGAGTTCTAATAAGCTTTTATTGCTCAACAAGTTTACTATGATCGTTACACTTAGAGTTACGGATTAGTCTTATGTTAAGTTAGATACACTTAGAGTTACGGATTAATCTTATGTTAAGTTAGATACACTTAGAGTTACGGATTAGTCTTATGTTGAGTTAGAAGATTAAGCGAGTACAATTAACTCTTATGAAGTTGAAAAAACGATGCTTGTTACAATGTTTTAATAAGCTTTGACCCAATGTTTTAATTGTGACATAACGTTAGCACTTAGAAGTTTAGCATAAAACTTACATTATTAACAAAATATATTGGAACTTACCGCTAAACAAAAAGACAAGACTATAGTGAACGAATTCATAAACAAAGTTATTCAATCTAGTTATAACTTTGTCAATTAATGTTATATAACACATGATTAAGAGTTCTAATAAGCTTTTCTTGCTCAACAAGTTTACTATGATCGTTACACTTTGAGTTACGAATTAGTCTTATGTTAAGTTAGATACACTTAGAGTTACGGATTAGTCTTATGTTGAGTTAGAAGATTAATCGAGTACAATTAACTCTTAAGAAGTTGAAAAAACGATGCTTGTTACAATGTTTTAATAAGTTTTGACCCAATGTTTTACTTGTGACATAATGTTAGCACTTAGAAGTTTAGCATAAAACTTATATTATTAACAAATATATTAGAACTTACCGCTAAACACAAAGACAAGACTATAGTGAACGAATTCATAAACAAAGTTATTCAATCTAGTTATAACTTTGTCAATTAATGTTATATAACACATGATTAAGAGTTGTAATAAGCTTTACTTGCTCAACAAGTTTACTATGATCGTTACACTTAGAGTTACGGATTAGTCTTATGTTAAGTTAGATACACTTAGAGTTACGGATTAGTCTTATGTTGAGTTAGAAGATTAAGCGAGTACAATTAACTCTTATGAAGTTGAAAAAACGATGCTTGTTACAATGTTTTAATAAGCTTCGACCCAATGTTTTACTTGTGACATAACGTTAGCACTTAGAAGTTTAGCATAAAACTTACATTATTAACAAAATATATTGGAACTTACCGCTAAACACAAAGACAAGACTATAGTTAAAGAATTCATAAACAAAGTTATTCAATCTAGTTATAACTTTGTCAATTAATGTTATATAACCCATGATTAAGAGTTCTAATAAGCTTTTCTTGCTCAACAAGTTTACTATGATCGTTACACTTTGAGTTACGAATTAGTCTTATGTTAAGTTAGATACACTTAGAGTTACGGATTAGTCTTATGTTGAGTTAGAAGATTAAGCGAGTACAATTAACTCTTATGAAGTTGAAAAAACGATGCTTGTTACAATGTTTTAATAAGCTTTGACCCAATGTTTTACTTGTGACATAACGTTAGAACTTAGAAGTTTAGCATAAAACTTACATTATTAACAAAATATATTGGAACTTACCGCTAAACACATAGACAAGACTATAGTGAACGAATTCATAAACAAAGTTATTCAATCTAGTTATAACTTGGTCAATTAATGTTATATAACACATGATTAAGAGTTCTAATAAGCTTTTATTGCTCAACAAGTTTACTATGATCGTTACACTTAGAGTTACGGATTAGTCTTATGTTAAGTTAGATACCCTTAGAGTTACGGATTAGTCTTATGTTGAGCTAGAAGATTAAGCGAGTACAATTAACTCTTTTGAAGTTGAAAAAACGATGCTTGTTACAATGTTTTAATAAGCTTTGACCCAATGTTTTACTTGTGACATAACGTTAGCACTTAGAAGTTTAGCATAAAACTTACATTATTAACAAAATATATTGGAACTTACCGCTAAACACAAAGACAAGACTATAGTGAACGAATTCATAAACAAAGTTATTCAATCTAGTTATAACTTTGTCAATTAATGTTATATAACACATGATTAAGAGTTCTAATAAGCTTTTATTGCTCAACAAGTTTACTATGATCGTTACACTTAGAGTTACGGATTAGTCTTATGTTAAGTTAGATACACTTAGAGTTACGGATTAGTCTTATGTTGAGTTAGAAGATTAAGCGAGTACAATTAACTCTTATGAAGTTGAAAAAACGATGCTTGTTACAATGTTTTAATAAGCTTCGACCCAATGTTTTACTTGTGACATAACGTTAGCACTTAGAAGTTTAGCATAAAACTTACATTATTAACAAAATATATTGGAACTTACCGCTAAACACAAAGACAAGACTATAGTTAAAGAATTCATAAACAAAGTTATTCAATCTAGTTATAACTTTGTCAATTAATGTTATATAACCCATGATTAAGAGTTCTAATAAGCTTTTCTTGCTCAACAAGTTTACTATGATCGTTACACTTTGAGTTACGAATTAGTCTTATGTTAAGTTAGATACACTTAGAGTTACGGATTAGTCTTATGTTGAGTTAGAAGATTAAGCGAGTACAATTAACTCTTATGAAGTTGAAAAAACGATGCTTGTTACAATGTTTTAATAAGTTTTGACCCAATGTTTTACTTGTGACATAATGTTAGCACTTAGAAGTTTAGCATAAAACTTATATTATTAACAAATATATTAGAACTTACCGCTAAACACAAAGACAAGACTATAGTGAACGAATTCATAAACAAAGTTATTCAATCTAGTTATAACTTTGTCAATTAATGTTATATAACACATGATTAAGAGTTCTAATAAGCTTTTCTTGCTCAACAAGTTTACTATGATCGTTACACTTACAGTTACGGATTAGTCTTATGTTAAGTTAGATACACTTAGAGTTACGGATTAGTCTTATGTTGAGTTAGAAGATTAAGCGAGTACAATTAACTCTTATGAAGTTGAAAAAATGATGCTTGTTACAATGTTTTAATAAGCTTTGACCCAATGTTTTACTTGTGACATAACGTTAGCACTTAGAAGTTTAGCATAAAACTTACATTATTAACAAAATATATTGGAACTTACCGCTAAACACAAAGACAAGACTATAGTGAACGAATTCATAAACAAAGTTATTCAATCTAGTTATAACTTTGTCAATTAATGTTATATAACCCATGATTAAGAGTTCTAATAAACTTTTATTTCTCAACAAGTTTACTATGATCGTTACACTTAGAGTTACGGATTAGTCTTATGTTAAGTTAGATACACTTAGAGTTACGGATTAGTCTTATGTTGAGTTAGAAGATTAAGCGAGTACAATTAACTCTTATGAAGTTGAAAAAACGATGCTTGTTACAATGTTTTAATAAGCTTTGACCCAATGTTTTAATTGTGACGTAACGTTAGCACTTAGAAGTTTAGCATAAAACTTACATTATTAACAAAATATATTGGAACTTACCGCTAAACACAAAGACAAGACTATAGTGAACGAATTCATAAACAAAGTTATTCAATCTAGTTATAACTTTGTCAATTAATGTTATATAACACATGATTAAGAGTTCTAATAAGCTTTTCTTGCTCAACAAGTTTACTATGATCGTTACACTTAGAGTTACGGATTAGTCTTATGTTAAGTTAGATACACTTAGAGTTACGGATTAGTCTTATGTTGAGTTAGAAGATTAAGCGAGTACAATTAACTCTTATGAAGTTGAAAAAACGATGCTTGTTACAATGTTTTAATAAGCTTTGACCCAATGTTTTACTTGTGACATAACGTTAGAACTTAGAAGTTTAGCATAAAACTTACATTATTAACAAAATATATTGGAACTTACCGCTAAACACATAGACAAGACTATAGTGAACGAATTCATAAACAAAGTTATTCAATCTAGTTATAACTTGGTCAATTAATGTTATATAACACATGATTAAGAGTTCTAATAAGCTTTTATTGCTCAACAAGTTTACTATGATCGTTACACTTAGAGTTACGGATTAGTCTTATGTTAAGTTAGATACCCTTAGAGTTACGGATTAGTCTTATGTTGAGCTAGAAGATTAAGCGAGTACAATTAACTCTTTTGAAGTTGAAAAAACGATGCTTGTTACAATGTTTTAATAAGCTTTGACCCAATGTTTTACTTGTGACATAACGTTAGCACTTAGAAGTTTAGCATAAAACTTACATTATTAACAAAATATATTGGAACTTACCGCTAAACACAAAGACAAGACTATAGTGAACGAATTCATAAACAAAGTTATTCAATCTAGTTATAACTTTGTCAATTAATGTTATATAACACATGATTAAGAGTTCTAATAAGCTTTTATTGCTCAACAAGTTTACTATGATCGTTACACTTAGAGTTACGGATTAGTCTTATGTTAAGTTAGATACACTTATAGTTACGGATTAATCTTATGTTAAGTTAGATACACTTAGAGTTACGGATTAGTCTTATGTTGAGTTAGAAGATTAAGCGAGTACAATTAACTCTTATGAAGTTGAAAAAACGATGCTTGTTACAATGTTTTAATAAGCTTTGACCCAATGTTTTAATTGTGACATAACGTTAGCACTTAGAAGTTTAGCATAAAACTTACATTATTAACAAAATATATTGGAACTTACCGCTAAACACAAAGACAAGACTATAGTGAACGAATTCATAAACAAAGTTATTCAATCTAGTTATAACTTTGTCAATTAATGTTATATAACACATGATTAAGAGTTCTAATAAGCTTTTCTTGCTCAACAAGTTTACTATGATCGTTACACTTAGAGTTACGGATTAGTCTTATGTTAAGTTAGATACACTTAGAGTTACGGATTAGTCTTATGTTGAGTTAGAAGATTAAGAGAGTACAATTAACTCTTATGAAGTTGAAAAAACGATGCTTGTTACAATGTTTTAATAAGCTTTGACCCAATGTTTTACTTGTGACATAACGTTAGAACTTAGAAGTTTAGCATAAAACTTACATTATTAACAAAATATATTGGAACTTACCGCTAAACACATAGACAAGACTATAGTGAACGAATTCATAAACAAAGTTATTCAATCTAGTTATAACTTGGTCAATTAATGTTATATAACACATGATTAAGAGTTCTAATAAGCTTTTATTGCTCAACAAGTTTACTATGATCGTTACACTTAGAGTTACGGATTAGTCTTATGTTAAGTTAGATACCCTTAGAGTTACGGATTAGTCTTATGTTGAGCTAGAAGATTAAGCGAGTACAATTAACTCTTTTGAAGTTGAAAAAACGATGCTTGTTACAATGTTTTAATAAGCTTTGACCCAATGTTTTACTTGTGACATAACGTTAGCACTTAGAAGTTTAGCATAAAACTTACATTATTAACAAAATATATTGGAACTTACCGCTAAACACAAAGACAAGACTATAGTGAACGAATTCATAAACAAAGTTATTCAATCTAGTTATAACTTTGTCAATTAATGTTATATAACACATGATTAAGAGTTCTAATAAGCTTTTATTGCTCAACAAGTTTACTATGATCGTTACACTTAGAGTTACGGATTAGTCTTATGTTAAGTTAGATACACTTAGAGTTACGGATTAATCTTATGTTAAGTTAGATACACTTAGAGTTACGGATTAGTCTTATGTTGAGTTAGAAGATTAAGCGAGTACAATTAACTCTTATGAAGTTGAAAAAACGATGCTTGTTACAATGTTTTAATAAGCTTTGACCCAATGTTTTAATTGTGACATAACGTTAGCACTTAGAAGTTTAGCATAAAACTTACATTATTAACAAAATATATTGGAACTTACCGCTAAACACAAAGACAAGACTATAGTGAACGAATTCATAAACAAAGTTATTCAATCTAGTTATAACTTTGTCAATTAATGTTATATAACACATGATTAAGAGTTCTAATAAGCTTTTCTTGCTCAACAAGTTTACTATGATCGTTACACTTAGAGTTACGGATTAGTCTTATGTTAAGTTAGATACACTTAGAGTTACGGATTAGTCTTATGTTGAGTTAGAAGATTAAGAGAGTACAATTAACTCTTATGAAGTTGAAAAAACGATGCTTGTTACAATGTTTTAATAAGCTTTGACCCAATGTTTTACTTGTGACATAACGTTAGAACTTAGAAGTTTAGCATAAAACTTACATTATTAACAAAATATATTGGAACTTACCGCTAAACACATAGACAAGACTATAGTGAACGAATTCATAAACAAAGTTATTCAATCTAGTTATAACTTGGTCAATTAATGTTATATAACACATGATTAAGAGTTCTAATAAGCTTTTATTGCTCAACAAGTTTACTATGATCGTTACACTTAGAGTTACGGATTAGTCTTATGTTAAGTTAGATACCCTTAGAGTTACGGATTAGTCTTATGTTGAGTTAGAAGATTAAGCGAGTACAATTAACTCTTTTGAAGTTGAAAAAACGATGCTTGTTACAATGTTTTAATAAGCTTTGACCCAATGTTTTACTTGTGACATAACGTTAGCACTTAGAAGTTTAGCATAAAACTTACATTATTAACAAAATATATTGGAACTTACCGCTAAACACAAAGACAAGACTATAGTGAACGAATTCATAAACAAAGTTATTCAATCTAGTTATAACTTTGTCAATTAATGTTATATAACCCATGATTAAGAGTTCTAATAAACTTTTATTGCTCAACAAGTTTACTATGATCGTTACACTTAGAGTTACGGATTAGTCTTATGTTAAGTTAGATACACTTAGAGTTACGGATTAGTCTTATGTTGAGTTAGAAGATTAAGCGAGTACAATTAACTCTTATGAAGTTGAAAAAACGATGCTTGTTACTGTTGGAACCGACGGATCGCCGGCCCTATGCTATCGGAATCGGGATCCAAAGATAAATCGCAGCGGAAAGAAATCATACCCTTGTAGACCTCTTGATCTTCTGATGTATTCCTCTGAGCCCTTCTCTAACGTTGCGTGGCCAACGATCCTTCGAGAAAAATCAGTTCCGCTCTCTCTCACTTATCACGTGTTTTCTGTGATCTGTGTTCTGTGTTATGAGAGGCGCTGATGAAAAGAGCTATATATAGGCTACACCAGGGACCTAGAGGAGGAATTGGGTTGGGCCTCCTGATGGGCTTTAGTATCCTGCGTTCGGCCCGAACACATAACTGAAGCCCATCAATAATAATTCAGTCCACTAGAGAATTATTATTGAACTACCATCCCAATCCCATATTTAATATGGGCTCCTTATTATGTGTACATTTATTTCCCCGTGTTTAAGATATCGAATGTCCGTAAATTAAATAAGTTACTGACAACTTAAATAATTTACATCTAATTCCAAGAGTAGTACCACTCATCCTTATTATCATGTCGGATTAAATCCACCTGCAGGGTTTACATGATAATCCTTATGAGCTCCTCAAGGGGACATTATCATCCTAAATAATTAGGACACGGATTCCTTCTATAATCAACAGAACACCATATAAACAATGCTATCTCCCAACTCACCGAGTTTATTGATTTATGAATAAATCTCACCCATTGGCAAATTAAAGAAATAAACATTGAGCATACGTGCCCGTTATTATATAGGGATTAAGAAGATGTACATCCATAATAACAGAGGTCTTGTTCTATTATATAGTCAGTATAAAACGAACAACCTCAAATGGTCCTGCTCAATACACACAAAGTGTACTAGTGTAGTTTTATAGTCAAGACAGACTAATACCAAACTACACTACAACCATTCCGATGATTTGTCCAAATCCATCTTGGTTGTGAGCTACTATTTATAATTTATAAGAAACTGATAACATGATCTTCTGTGTGGCACCACACACCAAGTTATCTATAATATAAATTAATTGGACATTGCATAAACATATATAACAAATATAAAATGCAAACATATGACCAATGTGATTCTCATTCCATAAACGATGTTCATACAAAAAACTAGGCTTATAGTATACATCCTAACAGTTACAATGTTTTAATAAGCTTTGACCCAATGTTTTACTTGTGACATAACGTTAGAACTTAGAAGTTTAGCATAAAACTTACATTATTAACAAAATATATTGGAACTTACCGCTAAACACATAGACAAGACTATAGTGAACGAATTCATAAACAAAGTTATTCAATCTAGTTATAACTTGGTCAATTAATGTTATATAACACATGATTAAGAGTTCTAATAAGCTTTTATTGCTCAACAAGTTTACTATGATCGTTACACTTAGAGTTACGGATTAGTCTTATGTTAAGTTAGATACCCTTAGAGTTACGGATTAGTCTTATGTTGAGCTAGAAGATTAAGCGAGTACAATTAACTCTTTTGAAGTTGAAAAAACGATGCTTGTTACAATGTTTTAATAAGCTTTGACCCAATGTTTTACTTGTGACATAACGTTAGCACTTAGAAGTTTAGCATAAAACTTACATTATTAACAAAATATATTGGAACTTACCGCTAAACACAAAGACAAGACTATAGTGAACGAATTCATAAACAAAGTTATTCAATCTAGTTATAACTTTGTCAATTAATGTTATATAACACATGATTAAGAGTTCTAATAAGCTTTTATTGCTCAACAAGTTTACTATGATCGTTACACTTAGAGTTACGGATTAGTCTTATGTTAAGTTAGATTCACTTAGAGTTACGGATTAATCTTATGTTAAGTTAGATACACTTAGAGTTACGGATTAGTCTTATGTTGAGTTAGAAGATTAAGCGAGTACAATTAACTCTTATGAAGTTGAAAAAACGATGCTTGTTACAATGTTTTAATAAGCTTTGACCCAATGTTTTAATTGTGACATAACGTTAGCACTTAGAAGTTTAGCATAAAACTTACATTATTAACAAAATATATTGGAACTTACCGCTAAACACAAAGACAAGACTATAGTGAACGAATTCATAAACAAAGTTATTCAATCTAGTTATAACTTTGTCAATTAATGTTATATAACACATGATTAAGAGTTCTAATAAGCTTTTCTTGCTCAACAAGTTTACTATGATCGTTACACTTAGAGTTACGGATTAGTCTTATGTTAAGTTAGATACACTTAGAGTTACGGATTAGTCTTATGTTGAGTTAGAAGATTAAGAGAGTACAATTAACTCTTATGAAGTTGAAAAAACGATGCTTGTTACAATGTTTTAATAAGCTTTGACCCAATGTTTTACTTGTGACATAACGTTAGAACTTAGAAGTTTAGCATAAAACTTACATTATTAACAAAATATATTGGAACTTACCGCTAAACACATAGACAAGACTATAGTGAACGAATTCATAAACAAAGTTATTCAATCTAGTTATAACTTTGTCAATTAATGTTATATAACACATGATTAAGAGTTCTAATAAGCTTTTCTTGCTCAACAAGTTTACTATGATCGTTACACTTTGAGTTACGAATTAGTCTTATGTTAAGTTAGATACACTTAGAGTTACGGATTAGTCTTATGTTGAGTTAGAAGTTTAAGCGAGTACAATTAACTCTTATGAAGTTGATAAAACGATGCTTGTTACAATGTTTTAATAAACTTTGACCCAATGTTTTACTTGTGACATAACGTTAGAACTTAGAAGTTTAGCATAAAACTTACATTATTAACAAAATATATTGGAACTTACCGCTAAACACAAAGACAAGACTATAGTGAACGAATTCATAAACAAAGTTATTCAATCTAGTTATAACTTTGTCAATTAATGTTATATAACACATGATTAAGAGTTCTAATAAGCTTTTATTGCTCAACAAGTTTACTATGATCGTTACACTTAGAGTTACGGATTAGTCTTATGTTAAGTTAGATACACTTAGAGTTACGGATTAGTCTTATGTTGAGTTAGAAGATTAAGCGAGTACAATTAACTCTTATGAAGTTGAAAAAACGATGCTTGTTACAATGTTTTAATAAGCTTTGACCCAATGTTTTACTTGTGACATAACGTTAGCACTTAGAAGTTTAGCATAAAACTTACATTATTAACAAAATATATTGGAACTTACCGCTAAACACAAAGATAAGACTATAGTTAACGAATTCATAAACAAAGTTATTCAATCTAGTTATAACTTTGTCAATTAATGTTATATAACCCATGATTAAGAGTTCTAATAAGCTTTTCTTGCTCAACAAGTTTACTATGATCGTTACACTTAGAGTTACGAATTAGTCTTATGTTAAGTTAGTTACACTTAGAGTTACGGATTAGTCTTATGTTGAGTTAGAAGATTAAGCGAGTACAATTAACTCTTATGAAGTTGAAAAAACGATGCTTGTTACAATGTTTTAATAAGCTTTGACCCAATGTTTTACTTGTGACATATCGTTAGCACTTAGAAGTTTAGCATAAAACTTACATTATTAACAAAATATATTGGAACTTACCGCTAAACACAAAGACAAGACTATAGTGAACGAATTCATAAACAAAGTTATTCAATCTAGTTATAACTTTGTCAATTAATGTTATATAACACATGATTAAGAGTTCTAATAAGCTTTTCTTGCTCAACAAGTTTACTATGATCGTTACACTTAGAGTTACGGATTAGTCTTATGTTAAGTTAGATACAGTTTGAGTTACGGATTAGTCTTATGTTGAGTTAGAAGATTAAGCGAGTACAATTAACTCTTATGAAGTTGAAAAAACGATGCTTGTTACAATGTTTTAATAAGCTTCGACCCAATGTTTTACTTGTGACATAACGTTAGCACTTAGAAGTTTAGCATAAAACTTACATTATTAACAAAATATATTGGAACTTACCGCTAAACACAAAGACAAGACTATAGTTAAAGAATTCATAAACAAAGTTATTCAATCTAGATATAACTTTGTCAATTAATGTTATATAACCCATGATTAAGAGTTCTAATAAGCTTTTCTTGCTCAACAAGTTTACTATGATCGTTACACTTTGAGTTACGAATTAGTCTTATGTTAAGTTAGATACACTTAGAGTTACGGATTAGTCTTATGTTGAGTTAGAAGATTAATCGAGTACAATTAACTCTTAAGAAGTTGAAAAAACGATGCTTGTTACAATGTTTTAATAAGTTTTGACCCAATGTTTTACTTGTGACATAATGTTAGTGTTAGGATGTATACTATAAGCCTTGTTTTTTGTATGAACATCGTTTATGGAATGAGAATCACATTGGTCATATGTTTGCATTTTATATTTGTTATATATGTTTATGCAATGTCCAATTAATTTATATTATAGATAACTTGGTGTGTGGTGCCACACAGAAGATCATGTTATCAGTTTCTTATAAATTATAAATAGTAGCTCACAACCAAGATGGATTTGGACAAATCATCGGAATGGTTGTAGTGTAGTTTGGTATTAGTCTGTCTTGACTATAAAACTACACTAGTACACTTTGTGTGTATTGAGCAGGACCATTTGAGGTTGTTCGTTTTATACTGACTATATAATAGAACAAGACCTCTGTTATTATGGATGTACATCTTCTTAATCCCTATATAATAACGGGCACGTATGCTCAATGTTTATTTCTTTAATTTGCCAATGGGTGAGATTTATTCATAAATCAATAAACTCGGTGAGTTGGGAGATAGCATTGTTTATATGGTGTTCTGTTGATTATAGAAGGAATCCGTGTCCTAATTATTTAGGATGATAATGTCCCCTTGAGGAGCTCATAAGGATTATCATGTAAACCCTGCAGGTGGATTTAATCCGACATGATAATAAGGATGAGTGGTACTACTCTTGGAATTAGATGTAAATTATTTAAGTTGTCAGTAACTTATTTAATTTACGGACATTCGATATCTTAAACACGGGGAAATAAATGTACACATAATAAGGAGCCCATATTAAATATGGGATTGGGATGGTAGTTCAATAATAATTCTCTAGTGGACTGAATTATTATTGATGGGCTTCAGTTATGTGTTCGGGCCGAACGCAGGATACTAAAGCCCATCAGGAGGCCCAACCCAATTCCTCCTCTAGGTCCCTGGTGTAGCCTATATATAGCTCTTTTCATCAGCGCCTCTCATAACACAGAACTCAGATCACAGAAAACACGTGATAAGTGAGAGAGAGCGGAACTGATTTTTCTCGAAGGATCGTTGGCCACGCAACGTTCGAGAAGGGCTCAGAGGAATACATCAGAAGATCAAGAGGTCTACAAGGGTATGATTTCTTTCCGCTGCGATTTATCTTTGGATCCCGATTCCGATAGCATAGGGCCGGCGATCCGTCGGTTCCAACAATTGGTATCAGAGCCACGGTTTCTGGTTCTATGTAATTGGATCGGTTATATATTACGATCTTATGCTTTTTCATACGTTTTAATATTCAGATTGTATGATAGTAGGATTGCATAGGATAACTCGGTTTTGCAGGTTACCTATATATCCAACTATTATGGTCTGTATGTATGTTTAATGTATGATCTAAACCCTCGGACCTGTCGAGGTTTTTATTTTGGGTTGGTTGCATGATTGTAATAGTAAAAACACGGCGGTTTGTCGTGTTAGGTTTTACATATTCTTGATTTGTTCTCGATGTAATTTTGTTCGATCTCATATGGTGTATTCTGATCCTACAAGGATTCTGCATAGGGTTTGGTAGATGTTCGAACTAGATTCTGTATAGGATTGGTAGATGTTCGAACTAGATTCTGTATAGGATTCCTGTTCGATCGAGACTTCTATTCGAACTAGGATTGGCGTTCGAAGGGGCTGTTCGATCAAGATTGCTAGGCGCTGGAACAGATTGCTCGATGGGGCTGATCGATCAGATCAGTAGATTGGCGCTGATTCTGTGCAACAACCTGCTGGATTTGCGCAACAATCGCTGGATTTGGCGCTGATTCTGTTCGCTGGATGTTGGTGCTGATTAGGGTTTTAAACCCTAACAGGTCGATCCCCGTTTAGCAGGCAAACATTCAATCGAAGTGGCCATAATAGTTGGATTTATATTATTCCGTATTTATTGCCTTTCTATTTGTTTGTTGTTTTATCAAGCATGCTTTTGAATGTTATATGTTATTGCATGCTAAAATCCCTCATTTAAATAACTAAGTGGGAGAGGGATTTATTTTGAATAAATCCCATAGCCTCCATTACTGGTTTGTAAGTGATGCATTTAAACTTACACGTTGGCTTTGAGTGCCTTCTTCCACATCGGATGAGTTTGATTGCGGATCACTGGATCAAACTTCCTCTAAGGATAATTATAGAAAATTATTTAGGAGCGTATGATCTTCTCCATCTGAAGAGATACAATCCTAGATAATGGACTTAGTATTAAGAAATGGTACACACTTAGGTGCATATGATAGTATCCTTCCCATCGGAGTAAGTGCTGTTGTTTGCATGGCTGAAGCTAAACCAACTATTAATTTTGTTTGACAAGATAATGAAATTAATGGGTAAAACCTCCTCTTACAAATGTTTGAATTAGCATACGTCCACACTATCGTGGCATGCGAAGTTCACGGTGTTTTTGAGGTGTTGGTGAATTTAATTATATTGTTTGAGGGAACAATATAGGCTTTAAATTCTATATGTTATGACCTGTGTATTTATTTATTTATTTATATGATTCTCAGGATTTCATTATGTCTTTCAATCCACTTGCTGTTATACTCAAAGAAAACAAACTTACTGGTCCTAATTATATTGACTGGAAAAGAAACCTGGATATTGTCCTAACTGCTGAGGAGTACAAGTTTGTACTCCATGAGCACTGTCCTGACATGCCTGATGAAAACTCTACTGAAGAGGAGAAAGCGCATTATAGAAAGTGGGTTAAGGCAGATGAGATGGCGCGGTGTTACATTTTGGCTTCCATGTCAAATGTACTGCAACATCAGCATCAGGCCATGCCCACTGCCTATGATATGATGCACAATCTTAGAGAACTCTTCGGACACCAGAGTCGGGCTGCCAGACAGGAGGCAATGAGAAACTTAATGACGACCACCATGTCTGAAGGGACACCTGTGAGTGATCACGTCCTTAAGATGATGGCTCATTTGAATGAGATGGAAGTCCTTGGAGCTGAAATCGATGGGGAAACCCAGGTCGATATCGTGCTCCAAACACTGCCTAAGAGTTTTGAGCAGTTCCGCCTTAATTATAATATGAACAAAAGGATGTATTCCTTGGCGGAACTTCTGACAGAACTCAAATCGGCAGAAGGACTATTTCGTCAAAGTGCTCAAGCTTACGTTGCTGAAAATGTTTCTAATTCTAAGCCGAAAGGTGGAAAGAAGAAAAAGAAACAGAATCCTTCGGCAAACAAAGCGAATGGACCTCAAAAGGCTGGGCCACAAGGTGGCGTGAAAAAGCCGAAGGGCAAGTGCTTCTCATGCAAGCAGCCTGGACATTGGAAGGTAGATTGTCCCAAGAAAAAGGAGAACAAAGAAGGTAAATCTTACTCACTAATTACTGAAACATGTTTAGCGGTGTTATCTACCGGTACCTGGTGTGTAGATACGGGAGCCACTGATCATGTCTGCAATTCTTTGCAGGGGTTCCAGGAAACCAGGCGACTTAGTGAGGGCGAGATTACCATCTACATGGGCAACGCTACGAAAGTGGCGGCAGTTGCAGTGGGAGATGTTTATTTATCTTTTGATAGGAACAAGACTTTGGTTTTGAGGAATTGTCTTTACGTACCTTCTTTTAGAAAGAACTTGATTTCGGTTTCTAAGTTATTTTTGGATGGATATTCTGTTTCTTTTGATGGCAAAGTGGTTGTCAAGAAAAATAGGGTTATTGTCTGTTCTGGTACGTTGGTTGGCAATTTATATACTCTTAATCCAATAACTCCTACGATGCAACAACTGGAAATTAATAATACATCTTCTAACTCAAATAAGAGAAAAGAACCTTCTAAAATGAACCAAACATATCTTTGGCATCTAAGACTAGGTCACATTAACTTGAGTAGGATTCAAAGGTTGATAGCCGATGGACCTTTGAGTTCATTGGAAGTGGAAAACTATCCGACCTGCGAGTCCTGCTTGGAAGGAAAAATGACCAAGAGGCCTTTTAAAGCCAAGGGGTATAGAGCCAAAGAAGTGTTGGAATTGGTTCATTCTGATTTGTGTGGTCCTATGACTATCCAGGCAAGAGGTGGTTTCGAATATTTTGTCTCATTTATAGACGATTTTTCGAGATATGGGTATATTTATTTGATGCGCCGCAAGTCTGAGTGCTTTGATAAATTCAAAGAGTACAAGGCTGATGTGGAGAAGCGTCATGGTAAATGTATCAAAACACTACGATCTGATCGTGGTGGCGAGTACCTCTTAGGAGAGTTTAGGAATTACTTATCAGAGGCTGGGATTCAATCCCAATTGTCTGCACCTGGTACACCCCAACAGAATGGTGTGGCAGAACGAAGGAATAGAACTCTCATGGAAATGGTTAGATCGATGATGAGTTATTCGGAATTACCGAATTCGTTTTGGGGATATGCCCTGGAAACGGCAGCGTATATTCTAAACTTGGTACCTTCTAAGACAGTACCCTCTACTCCCACAGAATTGTGGAATGGGCGTAAGCCTAGTCTTAAACACATTCGGATTTGGGGTAGTCCAGCACATGTGCTGAAGGGAGATGCTGATAAGTTGGAATCTCGTACGGATGTTCGGCTGTTTGTGGGCTATCCTAGAGGAACGAAAGGTGGTTTATTTTATAGTCCTAAGGATCAGAAGGTCATTGTTAGCACAAATGCCCGATTCTTAGAAGAGGACTATGTAATGAACCACAAGCCCACGAGTAAAATTGTTCTAGAGGAAATCAGAGGGGAAATCCCTACCTTAGTACCACTAGTACAAGATGAGATACCACAGGGGTCTGCACCATGTGTCACTAATGATACACAATTACCACAAGTGCCTCGTCGTAGTGGGAGGGTTGTTAGACAGCCTGATAGATTCATGTTTTTGGGAGAGTCTTCGGACTTGGTATCTGGTGAACATGAATCTGATCCTTGGACCTATGACGAAGCACTCCAAGATAAAGATGCAGAATCTTGGCAAAAAGCTATGAATTCTGAATTAGAATCTATGGATTCTAATCAAGTCTGGGAGCTAGTAGAACCACCAAATGGTGTAAAAGCCATTGGATGTAAGTGGGTCTACAAAAGAAAAAGAGGATCAGACGGGAAAGTAGAAACTTTCAAAGCAAGGCTTGTTGCGAAGGGGTACACTCAAAAAGAAGGAATCGATTATGAGGAAACCTTTTCGCCGGTAGCCATGCTTAAGTCTATCCGGATTCTTTTGTCTATTGCTGCTCATATGAATTATGAGGTTTGGCAAATGGATGTCAAGACTGCTTTCCTTAACGGTAGTCTTGAAGAAAACATCTATATGAAGCAACCAGAAGGGTTCGTTGCAAAGGGCAAAGAGCATCTTGTGTGTAAGCTTAATCGGTCCATTTATGGATTGAAACAAGCTTCGAGATCTTGGAACATCCGTTTTGATGAGGTAATCCAGTCTTATGGATTCATTCAATGTCCGGATGAGTCATGTGTATACAAGAAGAGTGATGGAAACGTGGTGGTATTTCTTGTACTATACGTAGATGACATCTTGCTCATTGGCAACAATGTCAAGGTGTTGTCAGACGTAAGGGTATGGCTGTCCAAGCAGTTTGATATGAAGGACTTGGGAGAAGTAGGACATATTCTTGGGATCAAAGTGATAAGAGATCGCAAGAAAAGAATGTTATGCTTATCTCAAGCTTCGTACATTGATACCATTCTAGCTCGTTTTAGCATGCAAAACTCCAAGAAAGGTTTTCTACCTTTTCGACATGGAGTACCTTTATCTAAGGAGATGTGTCCTAAGACACCAAAGGAGATAGAGGACATGAAGGCAGTTCCTTATGCTTCGGCCGTAGGAAGCCTAATGTATGCAATGCTATGTACGAGGCCAGATATCTGTTTTGCCGTGGGCATGGTTAGCAGATATCAAAGTAACCCAGGACAAGGACATTGGACTGCGGTAAAGCATATTTTAAAGTACCTGAAAAGGACTAGAAATTATATGCTGGTTTACCAAGCAGATGATGTGCTTCCTGTGGGTTACACAGATTCTGATTTCCAGTCGGATAGGGACAACAGTAAATCTACCTCGGGTTATGTGTTTACCTTAGGAGGTGGAGCCATTATATGGAGGAGTGTTAAGCAGAAATGCGTTTCAGACTCCACCATGGAAGCTGAGTATGTGGCAGCCTCTGAGGCAGCCAAAGAAGCTGTATGGCTCAGGAACTTCTTGATGGACTTAGAAGTGATTCCTGGTTTGCCCAAAGCTATCACAATTTATTGTGATAACAGTGGTGCAGTGGCAAACTCGAAGGAACCACGAGCCCATAAAGCAAGTAAACACATTGAGCGCAAGTACCACCTGATACGAGACATCGTAAAGCGAGGAGAAGTTGTTGTCGCCAAAATTGCATCAGCAGATAACCTAGCAGATCCTTTCACAAAGGCCCTCCCAGCGAAAGCTTTTCATGGGCATGTTGAAGGGATGGGAATTAGATGTGTGGCGGCGCTTATAGAAGCATAGTCTTTTAGTATAAGTGGGAGATTGTTAGGAAGTATACTATAAGCCTTGTTTTTTGTATGAACATCGTTTATGGAATGAGAATCACATTGGTCATATGTTTGCATTTTATATTTGTTATATATGTTTATGCAATGTCCAATTAATTTATATTATAGATAACTTGGTGTGTGGTGCCACACAGAAGATCATGTTATCAGTTTCTTATAAATTATAAATAGTAGCTCACAACCAAGATGGATTTGGACAAATCATCGGAATGGTTGTAGTGTAGTTTGGTATTAGTCTGTCTTGACTATAAAACTACACTAGTACACTTTGTGTGTATTGAGCAGGACCATTTGAGGTTGTTCGTTTTATACTGACTATATAATAGAACAAGACCTCTGTTATTATGGATGTACATCTTCTTAATCCCTATATAATAACGGGCACGTATGCTCAATGTTTATTTCTTTAATTTGCCAATGGGTGAGATTTATTCATAAATCAATAAACTCGGTGAGTTGGGAGATAGCATTGTTTATATGGTGTTCTGTTGATTATAGAAGGAATCCGTGTCCTAATTATTTAGGATGATAATGTCCCCTTGAGGAGCTCATAAGGATTATCATGTAAACCCTGCAGGTGGATTTAATCCGACATGATAATAAGGATGAGTGGTACTACTCTTGGAATTAGATGTAAATTATTTAAGTTGTCAGTAACTTATTTAATTTACGGACATTCGATATCTTAAACACGGGGAAATAAATGTACACATAATAAGGAGCCCATATTAAATATGGGATTGGGATGGTAGTTCAATAATAATTCTCTAGTGGACTGAATTATTATTGATGGGCTTCAGTTATGTGTTCGGGCCGAACGCAGGATACTAAAGCCCATCAGGAGGCCCAACCCAATTCCTCCTCTAGGTCCCTGGTGTAGCCTATATATAGCTCTTTTCATCAGCGCCTCTCATAACACAGAACTCAGATCACAGAAAACACGTGATAAGTGAGAGAGAGCGGAACTGATTTTTCTCGAAGGATCGTTGGCCACGCAACGTTCGAGAAGGGCTCAGAGGAATACATCAGAAGATCAAGAGGTCTACAAGGGTATGATTTCTTTCCGCTGCGATTTATCTTTGGATCCCGATTCCGATAGCATAGGGCCGGCGATCCGTCGGTTCCAACACTTAGCACTTAGAAGTTTAGCATAAAACTTATATTATTAATAAAATATATTAGAACTTACCGCTAAACACAAAGACAAGACTATAGTAAACGAATTCATAAACAGAGTTATTCAATCTAGTTATTACTTGGTCAATTAATGTTATATAACACATGATTAAGAGTTCTAATAAGCTTTTATTGCTCAACAAATTTACTATGATCGTTACACTTAGAGTTACGGATTAGTCTTATGTTAAATTAGATACACTTAGAGTTACGGATTAGTCTTATGTTGAGTTAGAAGATTAAGCGAGTACAATTAACTCTTATGAAGTTGAAAAAACGATGCTTGTTACAATGTTTTAATAAGCTTTGACCCAATGTTTTACTTTTGACATAACGTTAGCACTTAGAAGTTTAGCATAAAACTTACATTATTAACAAAATATATTGGAACTTACCGCTAAACACAAAGACAAGACTATAGTTAACGAATTCATAAACAAAGTTATTCAATCTAGTTATAACTTTGTCAATTAATGTTATATAACCCATGATTAAGAGTTCTAATAATTTTTATTGCTCAACAAGTTTACTATGATCGTTACACTTAGAGTTACGGATTAGTCTTATGTTAAGTTAGATACCCTTAGAGTTACGGATTAGTCTTATGTTGAGTTAGAAGATTAAGCGAGTACAATTAACTCTTATGAAGTTGAAAAAACGATGCTTGTTACAATGTTTTAATAAGCTTTGACCCAATGTTTTACTTGTGACATAACGTTAGCACTTAGAAGTTTAGCATAAAACTTACATTATTAACAAAATATATTGGAACTTACCGCTAAACACAAAGATAAGACTATAGTTAACGAATTCATAAACAAAGTTATTCAATCTAGTTATAACTTTGTCAATTAATGTTATATAACCCATGATTAAGAGTTCTAATAAGCTTTTCTTGCTCAACAAGTTTACTATGATCGTTACACTTAGAGTTACGAATTAGTCTTATGTTAAGTTAGTTACACTTAGAGTTACGGATTAGTCTTATGTTGAGTTAGAAGATTAAGCGAGTACAATTAACTCTTATGAAGTTGAAAAAACGATGCTTGTTACAATGTTTTAATAAGCTTTGACCCAATGTTTTACTTGTGACATAACGTTAGCACTTAGAAGTTTAGCATAAAACTTACATTATTAACAAAATATATTGGAACTTACCGCTAAACACAAAGACAAGACTATAGTTAACGAATTCATAAACAAAGTTATTCAATCTAGTTATAACTTTGTCAATTAATGATATATAACCCATGATTAAGAGTTCTAATAAGCTTTTCTTGCTCAACAAGTTTACTATGATCGTTACACTTAGAGTTACGAATTAGTCTTATGTTAAGTTAGATACAGTTAGAGTTACGGATTAGTCTTATGTTGAGTTAGAAAATTAACCGAGTACAATTAACTCTTAAGAAGTTGAAAAAACGATGCTTGTTACAATGTTTTAATAAGCTTTGACCCAATGTTTTACTTGTGACATAACGTTAGCACTTAGAAGTTTAGCATAAAACTTACATTATTAACAAAATATATTGGAACTTACCGCTAAACACAAAGACAAGACTATAGTAAACGAATTCATAAACAAAGTTATTCAATCTAGTTATAACTTTGTCAATTAATGTTATATAACCCATGATTAAGAGTTCTAATAAGCTTTTCTTGCTCAACAAGTTTACTATGATCGTTACACTTAGAGTTACGAATTAGTCTTATGTTAAGTTAGATACACTTAGAGTTACGGATTAGTTTTATGTTGAGTTAGAAGATTAAGCGAGTACAATTAACTCTTATGAAGTTGATAAAACGATGCTTGTTACAATGTTTTAATAAGCTTTGACCCAATGTTTTACTTGTGACATAACGTTAGCACTTAGAAGTTTAGCATAAAACTTACATTATTAACAAAATATATTGGAACTTACCGCTAAACACAAAGACAAGACTATAGTGAACGAATTCATAAACAAAGTTATTCAATCTAGTTATAACTTTGTCAATTAATGTTATATAACACATGATTAAGAGTTCTAATAAGCTTTTCTTGCTCAACAAGTTTACTATGATCGTTACACTTAGAGTTACGGATTAGTCTTATGTTAAGTTAGATACACTTAGAGTTACAGATTAGTCTTATGTTGAGTTAGAAGATTAATCGAGTACAATTAACTCTTAAGAAGTTGAAAAAACGATGCTTGTTACAATGTTTTAATAAGTTTTGACCCAATGTTTTACTTGTGACATAATGTTAGCACTTAGAAGTTTAGCATAAAACTTATATTATTAACAAAATATATTGGAACTTACCGCTAAACACAAAGACAAGACTATAGTGAACGAATTCATAAACAAAGTTATTCAATCTAGTTATAACGTGGTCAATTAATGTTATATAACACATGATTAAGAGTTCTAATAAACTTTTATTGCTCAACAAGTTTACTATGATCGTTACACTTAGAGTTACGGATTAGTCTTATGTTAAGTTAGATACACTTAGAGTTACGGATTAGTCTTATGTTGAGTTAGAAGATTAATCGAGTACAACTAACTCTTATGAAGTTGAAAAAACGATGCTTGTTACAATGTTTTAATAAGCTTTGACCCAATGTTTTACTTTTGACATAACGTTAGCACTTAGAAGTTTAGCATAAAACTTACATTATTAACAAAATATAATGGAACTTACCGCTAAACACAAAGACAAGACTATAGTGAACGAATTCATAAACAAAGTTATTCAATCTAGTTATAACTTTGTCAATTAATGTTATATAACACATGATTAAGAGTTCTAATAAGCTTTTCTTGCTCAACAAGTTTACTATGATCGTTACACTTAGAGTTACGGATTAGTCTTATGTTAAGTTAGATACAGTTTGAGTTACGGATTAGTCTTATGTTGAGTTAGAAGATTAACCGAGTACAATTAACTCTTAAGAAGTTGAAAATACGATGCTTGTTACAATGTTTTAATAAGCTTTGACCCAATGTTTTACTTGTGACATAACCTTAGCACTTAGAAGTTTAGCATAAAACTTATATTATTAATAAAATATATTAGAACTTACCGCTAAACACAAAGACAAGACTATAGTAAACGAATTCATAAACAGAGTTATTCAATCTAGTTATTACTTGGTCAATTAATGTTATATAACACATGATTAAGAGTTCTAATAAGCTTTTATTGCTCAACAAATTTACTATGATCGTTACACTTAGAGTTACGGATTAGTCTTATGTTAAGTTAGATACACTTAGAGTTACGGATTAGTCTTATGTTGAGTTAGAAGATTAAGCGAGTACAATTAACTCTTATGAAGTTGAAAAAACGATGCTTGTTACAATGTTTTAATAAGCTTTGACCCAATGTTTTACTTGTGACATAACGTTAGCACTTAGAAGTTTAGCATAAAACTTACATTATTAACAAAATATATTGGAACTTACCGCTAAACACAAAGATAAGACTATAGTTAACGAATTCATAAACAAAGTTATTCAATCTATTTATAACTTTGTCAATTAATGTTATATAACCCATGATTAAGAGTTCTAATAAGCTTTTCTTGCTCAACAAGTTTACTATGATCGTTACACTTAGAGTTACGAATTAGTCTTATGTTAAGTTAGTTACACTTAGAGTTACGGATTAGTCTTATGTTGAGTTAGAAGATTAAGCGAGTACAATTAACTCTTATGAAGTTGAAAAAACGATGCTTGTTACAATGTTTTAATAAGCTTTGACCCAATGTTTTACTTGTGACATATCGTTAGCACTTAGAAGTTTAGCATAAAACTTACATTATTAACAAAATATATTGGAACTTACCGCTAAACACAAAGACAAGACTATAGTGAACGAATTCATAAACAAAGTTATTCAATCTAGTTATAACTTTGTCAATTAATGTTATATAACACATGATTAAGAGTTCTAATAAGCTTTTCTTGCTCAACAAGTTTACTATGATCGTTACACTTAGAGTTACGGATTAGTCTTATGTTAAGTTAGATACAGTTTGAGTTACGGATTAGTCTTATGTTGAGTTAGAAGATTAACCGAGTACAATTAACTCTTAAGAAGTTGAAAAAACGATGCTTGTTACAATGTTTTAATAAGCTTTGACCCAATGTTTTACTTGTGACATAACGTTAGCACTTAGAAGTTTAGCATAAAACTTACATTATTAACAAAATATATTGGAACTTACCGCTAAACACAAAGACAAGACTATAGTAAACGAATTCATAAACAAAGTTATTCAATCTAGTTATAACTTTGTCAATTAATGTTATATAACACATGATTAAGAGTTCTAATAAGCGTTACTTGCTCAACAAGTTTACTATGATAGTTACACTTAGAGTTACGGATTAGTCTTATGTTAAGTTAGATACAGTTTGAGTTACGGATTAGTCTTATGTTGAGTTAGAAGATTAACCGAGTACAATTAACTCTTAAGAAGTTGAAAAAACGATGCTTGTTACAATGTTTTAATAAGCTTTGACCCAATGTTTTACTTGTGACATAACCTTAGCACTTAGAAGTTTAGCATAAAACTTATATTATTAATAAAATATATTAGAACTTACCGCTAAACACAAAGACAAGACTATAGTAAACGAATTCATAAACAGAGTTATTCAATCTAGTTATTACTTGGTCAATTAATGTTATATAACACATGATTAAGAGTTCTAATAAGCTTTTATTGCTCAACAAATTTACTATGATCGTTACACTTAGAGTTACGGATTAGTCTTATGTTAAGTTAGATACACTTAGAGTTACGGATTAGTCTTATGTTGAGTTAGAAGATTAAGCGAGTACAATTAACTCTTATGAAGTTGAAAAAACGATGCTTGTTACAATGTTTTAATAAGCTTTGACCCAATGTTTTACTTGTGACATAACGTTAGCACTTAGAAGTTTAGCATAAAACTTACATTATTAACAAAATATATTGGAACTTACCGCTAAACACAAAGACAAGACTATAGTTAACGAATTCATAAACAAAGTTATTCAATCTAGTTATAACTTTGTCAATTAATGATATATAACCCATGATTAAGAGTTCTAATAAGCTTTTCTTGCTCAACAAGTTTACTATGATCGTTACACTTAGAGTTACGAATTAGTCTTATGTTAAGTTAGATACAGTTAGAGTTACGGATTAGTCTTATGTTGAGTTAGAAAATTAACCGAGTACAATTAACTCTTAATAAGTTGAAAAAACGATGCTTGTTACAATGTTTTAATAAGCTTTGACCCAATGTTTTACTTGTGACATAACGTTAGCACTTAGAAGTTTAGCATAAAACTTACATTATTAACAAAATATATTGGAACTTACCGCTAAACACAAAGACAAGACTATAGTAAACGAATTCATAAACAAAGTTATTCAATCTAGTTATAACTTTGTCAATTAATGTTATATAACCCATGATTAAGAGTTCTAATAAGCTTTTCTTGCTCAACAAGTTTACTATGATCGTTACACTTAGAGTTACGAATTAGTCTTATGTTAAGTTAGATACACTTAGAGTTACGGATTAGTTTTATGTTGAGTTAGAAGATTAAGCGAGTACAATTAACTCTTATGAAGTTGATAAAACGATGCTTGTTACAATGTTTTAATAAGCTTTGACCCAATGTTTTACTTGTGACATAACGTTAGCACTTAGAAGTTTAGCATAAAACTTACATTATTAACAAAATATAATGGAACTTACCGCTAAACACAAAGACAAGACTATAGTGAACGAATTCATAAACAAAGTTATTCAATCTAGTTATAACTTTGTCAATTAATGTTATATAACACATGATTAAGAGTTCTAATAAGCTTTTCTTGCTCAACAAGTTTACTATGATCGTTACACTTAGAGTTACGGATTAGTCTTATGTTAAGTTAGATACAGTTTGAGTTACGGATTAGTCTTATGTTGAGTTAGAAGATTAACCGAGTACAATTAACTCTTAAGAAGTTGAAAAAACGATGCTTGTTACAATGTTTTAATAAGCTTTGACCCAATGTTTTACTTGTGACATAACGTTAGCACTTAGAAGTTTAGCATAAAACTTACATTATTAACAAAATATATTGGAACTTACCGCTAAACACAAAGACAAGACTATAGTAAACGAATTCATAAACAAAGTTATTCAATCTAGTTATAACTTTGTCAATTAATGTTATATAACACATGATTAAGAGTTCTAATAAGCGTTACTTGCTCAACAAGTTTACTATGATAGTTACACTTAGAGTTACGGATTAGTCTTATGTTAAGTTAGATACACTTAGAGTTACGGATTAGTCTTATGTTGAGTTAGAAGATTAACCGAGTACAATTAACTCTTAAGAAGTTGAAAAAACGATGCTTGTTACAATGTTTTAATAAGCTTTGACCCAATGTTTTACTTGTGACATAACGTTAGCACTTAGAAGTTTAGCATAAAACTTACATTATTAACAAAATATATTGGAACTTACCGCTAAACACAAAGACAAGACTATAGTAAACGAATTCATAAACAAAGTTATTCAATCTAGTTATAACTTTGTCAATTAATGTTATATAACACATGATTAAGAGTTCTAATAAGCGTTACTTGCTCAACAAGTTTACTATGATAGTTACACTTAGAGTTACGGATTAGTCTTATGTTAAGTTAGATACACTTAGAGTTACGGATTAGTCTTATGTTGAGTTAGAAGATTAACCGAGTACAATTAACTCTTAAGAAGGATTATACAACATGGACTATACCCAAAGAAAGAATAGATTTAAGAAAAGAAAAGATTTTAATAAGAATCCAAAATATAAGAAATATAATAATAATAATCAAAACAATAATCAACAAAAAGATAAGAAAAATATAGTATGTTGGAATTGTAACCAACCAGGACATACTGCTGATAAATGTTATAGGAAAAAGAACAAAGTAAGAGAATTAAGACATGAATTAAATAACATTTTTAATAAATTAGAAAGTAGTGATTCAGAATCAGATATTATTGAACAAGAATCAGATTCATCATCTGAACAAAATAATAATAAAATAGATCAAGGTATATGTCATATAAATGTTATTACAAAAGACAAAAAAGAAGCTATTTTTGATTTAATAAACAATATACCAGATAACGAAATACAAAGAGAATATTTTAGTAAATTAAAAGATTTAATTATAGAAGAAGAAACTACTAAGAAGAAAATACCTATACATGATAATTTTAGTTTAAATAAATTATTTGATAAATACCCAAGTCCTAGTATGTCTAGGAATGTAACTACAAGAGATTTACAAACTGAGATAAATATTCTTAAAAGACAAATTAATAATCTAGAAAAAGATATAATTATTTTAAAAGAAGATAATATTGAAATTAGAACTACAATGATATTAAAGGATAATAATATTGATATTACAAATATACCAAGTACAAGTCATATAGAAGAAAAAGATGAAGATATTATTGATAATAACAAATTTATAAATCAAATACAAAGGATTGATTTTCAAAAATGGTATATAAAAGTTAAGATCGTTATAGATAAATTTGAATTAAATGTTATAGCACTTTTTGATTCAGGTGCTGATCACAATGTTATAAGAGAAGGATTAATACCTACAAAATATTATGAAAAAACAAATGAACAACTTTATACTGCTAATTCAAAACCTTTAAATATTAAATATAAATTATCAGATGCACATATATGTTGTGATGGATATTGTTTTCAAAATATTTTTACTTTAGTAAAAGATATATCACAAAATGTTATATTAGGAAATCCTTTTTTAACACAACTTTACCCTTTTAAGGTAGATAATTCAGGAATAAGTACAAATGTTCATGGTAGAATAATAAACTTTAAATTTATAAATCCTATACAAGAAAAAGAAATTAATAATTTAAGAGATATTTCTATATATAAACAAGTTAATATTATAGAATTTAAAAAACAACAGATTAATTTCTTAAAAGAAGAATTACCATATTTAAAAATAGAAGAACAAATTAAAGAACCTATTATTTTAAATAAGATAAAAGATGTTCAAGAAAGATTTATAAAAGATTTATGTAGTAATATTCCAAATGCCTTTTGGCAAAGAAAACATCATATAGTTGATTTACCATATGAGAAAGATTTTAATGATCGTAATATTCCTACAAAAGCAAGACCTATACAAATGAATCAAGAATTCTTAGAACATTGTAAAAAAGAAATAGAAGATTTATTACAAAAAAGACTTATTAGACCCTCTAAGTCACCATGGAGTTGTTCGGCATTTTATGTAGTTAAACAAGCTGAACTAGAAAGAGGTGTACCTAGATTAGTTATTAATTATAAACCTTTAAACAAAGTTTTACAATGGATTAGATATCCTATACCTAATAAAAGAGACTTAATTAATAGACTTCATTCAGCAAAGATATTTTCTAAGTTTGATTTAAAATCTGGATTTTGGCAAATACAAATATCTGAGAAAGATAGATATAAGACAACTTTTACTGTACCTTTTGGACATTATGAATGGAATGTTATGCCATTTGGACTTAAGAATGCACCATCAGAATTTCAAAAAATTATGAATGACATTTTTAATAATTACAATACTTTTTGCATAGTTTATATAGATGATATATTAGTTTATTCACCAGATATAGATCAACACTTTAAACATTTAGATACTCTTTATTATATTATTAAGAAAAATGGTTTAGTTTTGTCAGAATCTAAAATGAAGTTATTTCAGACCTCAATAAGATTTTTAGGACATAATATTTATAAAGGATTAATAAAACCTATTGATAGATCTATAAACTTTACAGCTAAGTTTCCTGACCAGATTAAAGATAAAACTCAATTACAAAGATTTTTAGGATGTTTAAATTATATAGCAGATTTTTTCCCAGACCTTAGAAAATTCTGTAAACCACTTTATCAAAGATTACAAAAGAATCCTTTACCATGGTCAGATGAACATACTCAGATAGTTAAAGACATTAAACAAAGAGTAAAAACTTTACCATGTTTAGGAATACCTCATCCTCAAGCATTTATGATAGTTGAGACAGATGCATCCAATATAGGTTATGGTGGTATATTAAAACAAAGATTTAATAACAAAGACCAGTTAGTTAGATTTCACTCAGGAATTTGGTTAGGATCTCAACAAAATTATTCAACTATTAAAAAGGAAATACTTTCTATTGTTTTATGTATATCAAAATTTCAAGATGATCTTTACAATAAAAAATTTCTTTTAAAGATAGATTGTAAATCAGCAAAGGAAGTTTTAACAAAAGATGTACAAAATATTGTTTCAAAGCAAATATTTGCTAGATGGCAAGCCATACTTAGTGTTTTCGATTTTGATATTGAATTTATTAAAGGAGAAAACAATTCTTTACCAAACTTTTTAACTCGTGAATTTTTACAAGGAAATTAATTTTTCAGATGGATCAAAAGACAAGAACTTCAAAGGATTATTCTGCCAAATGTCGGCAGATAACCCAATCTCGACAAATGGTTCCTATTCCTTCACAAACCAATTTGAACTTAAGACCCAATCGTTACTTACCACTTCAGGATTTTCCTGAATTACCAAAACCAGAATTACTTTACAATACAGTTCTTGCTTCACCTTCTACAAAACCAATTACACCAACACCTACTTCAAAACCCATGACCCAACCTATTTCTGATAATGACAAAAAACACCCATACCATTACAATACCTGGCATGAACATGTTTGTTTGACTTCTTTTTCTACTCCTCCTGAGAATTTACATGACTTTATTTCTTCCAAGTATTCATTTGAATCACCTTGGGAATCAGACAACATACTTAAAACCAGAAACTTTTATGAATACATTCTCCATGATACAAACTCTTGTAAGTTTGTTCATATTGAAGATCTCAAAGGATATACTTGTTATTCCAAATGTTTCATAAGGAAGGTCATTACTCCTTCTGAGTGGGATTGTTATGAAAGAAGGTTTCCAGATAGTTTTTCACCACAAACTTATACTTATGGAGATTACAAGAAAGCATGGTATAGATTTATGTTACTTCGACCGGGAACTCATTCTTGGTTTTTTAATTTTCAAGAGAGTGTTTCAAAGACTTTTCCTATATGGTTCGTTGAATGGTGGAAGAAGGTAGGTCATAATATGGCCATGTTACCACCAGATGTATACAAAGGTTTACAAGTTTTCTCAACAAACTGTCCTGCTGATAATTACATGAAGACTTTACTTTATTTTGCTGAATTTAAAGCTCCTTGGATAGTTGCATGGGAGTTCGACTTTAAGAAGTGTTTTGCAGAACCTACTCTATTATCTTTGATTAGAAAATACAAAGTTAGATGGTGGGGAAGATTTGATCAAACTTTATGTACTGAGAATGCAGTTAGGCATTTCTTAGCTACTGGCCAAAGAATTAGGTTCCAAGATAGAGTCTCACAAAATCCCTCTACAAAAACCCCAGAAAAGAAAGAAAAGAATAAGGCTGAAGATTTCTTTGAAAGCCTTAGAAATGACAAAAATTTACAAAGCCAATTTTTTGAATTTATGAGTCAAAAGAGTACAAAATCAGATGAATCTACTTCTAATGACCCATATGATTTACATGAAGGACAGGATCCCTTTGACTTGTGAAGATGGAATACATTACAAAAGACTGTGGTTTTTGGTTAGCCAGAAATCATATTTCAAGATGTGAAAGATGCTCAGGTTACATTAGATATTACTTCAGAAAACAAAAAATGGTACAAGAAGGTAAATTTTACATGAATCAAGCTATTGACGATCATCAATTATCACCAGAAGAACAGGATGATATACTTGCACTTTTGAGACCTAATGAAAAATTTAAAAGAGTTATGAAGATATGGAAAAGACTTGTTTCAAAGATCAACAAATCTCTACAAGACAACAATGAAGTTTATCCAGAGACAGAGTATTGTTTAGCACAAGGACATGTATCCGATGGATGGTTCATTCAAGATGTTCCAAGACCACCTCAATTATTTGACTTCAGAGATATGGATATACAAGATGCAAATTGATAAGATTGATACTGTACCTGATTGACAAAAGATGTTGCTGACTCACCAAAGTAGGATGCTTTTTACTTTAAGTTCCACTGGCACAACAAACAAAATACTTTACAAAAGATTGTCGACCACTTGATCTGTTACAGCTACAAATGAAGATTCGTTCTACTTTAATTTACATTTGTTTGTAATTTGATTGTAATTTCATTTTGCTTTTATGTCTATATATAGTTTGTATGTTTGTTTGTATGAGGCACGCTTGAGTAGTAACTCGCCTCTTCTTCCTCTCTCCTCATCCACTCTTGTTCTTGTAACCCTTGTCTTTAATGTTTGTATAAATTGAAGTTTGTTTGCAAATCGTAAGTTTTCTTTATATTTATGCATTCTGATGTTCTTATAATTTAATTATTTCCGCTTTTATTTATGTTCATATTTTATTTATGATTTTCCCGAGATCCTTTAGATTTGGTATCAGAGCCATGAATAGTTATAGTAGTTAACAAAGTTTAGAATTATTGATTTAATTAAGTTTTTAAGTTTACATTAAGTAACTCTGTTTAGAGGTTTGGATTTAGGGTTTGTATCCGTGTAAGTCGGTTGGTAAGCCTAAGTGAATGGTGTTCCACGCATTGTATCCCCTACGACCCCTTTAAGCAAAGAAACCTTCTGTAAAATTAAAACACTTAATGAAATCATGACTTCGAAACTGAGAAAACTGTTATTGCTAGGAAATGGTTTAGATAACAAAGATATGGTTCAAAGTCAAGAATCATATATGCCTGTTGATTATACAACATGGACTATACCCAAAGAAAGAATAGAAAACATATACAAAATTGGTTTAATTGATTACAAAACAGCATATACAATTAAAACACATGAAGAAACTAGATCTATACAACAAGAAGCACAAAGTGTACAATTATTATCTAGATATACTATAAACAAATATATACAAAAAGGATATAGATATATACATATTGGATTAGTACAAGTAGGTGTAAAACCTTTAATGAGAAGAGGAATTAATACACCTATATACTTAGCTTTAAGAGACAAAAGAGCTATAGAATATGAAGATTCTTTATTATCTTTAGTACAAACAAATATATGTAATGGACCAATTTATTTTAATAGTGCTCCTGACCTTGCTTTAGATTTAAAAGATAAAATGATATTAGAAGCTTTAAAACTTGATGTTCATTTACAAGGTAATAAATTTCATAAGGATTCTACAAATTTTGCTTTAATATATAGAATATATTTTAGACTTATGACAACACAGTTAGGTACAAAATTTAATAGAATACCAGATTCTAGAGAAGAAACTATTTTATTAGAAATAGATGCTGAGAAACCTAATTTATTTGTTCCAAAGACTTTAAAATGGCATGAAATCGATGTTCCATCTGACTTTGAGATAGAAGAACCACAACCTATTAGAAATATTGAAAAGACAAATATTAAACAAATAATAGATAAAGGAAATGGAAAGATTTTATTAAGATTAAATTCCCATAATAATGATGATAGACCTGAATCCTCTAACTCTAATAATTCTAGACAATATTTTACTAATGCAAGACAATCATTTTCAAATTTATCAGAATTAAGTCAAAGATATAGGTTTAAATCACCTATCCCAGAACCTGAACATAGATCTTTTCCTACATCACCTACTACAGAAAGTATGATTAATGTTATAACAAAGGTTAAAGAATTTATACCTAATATGAAACATTTAAATAATGAAAGGAAAGATAAATTTTATACAAATAAGATAAAATGGTATAAGACATTAGATAAAATTATTAGAATTAGATTAAAAGAAGAATGGATTAAAGAAATGAAAATATTAAAAATTAACATACCTTTTTATGATTTTTTATTATGTTTTTTATCACAAAACGAAATTAATGATTTTGAGAACAAATCAGCAATTGAAGTTAATACTACTTTACATAAAAAATGGATTTTACATAGTAATAATGAAGTTGTAGTTGCTATACATCCACCTTTACAGACTTTAAAATTACAATCCATAAAAGGAGATATTATAGCTGACCCTTTTAAAACAATAAATAAAACAAAGGATGAAGATATAAAAAGAGTAATACAACAAAATAACTTTTCAAATCAAATATTACATACTATATCAGAACAAGTAGATCATATATCTAATAAACTTGATAGTAAAGAAATACCTAAAAAGAAAGTATTTGATAATATTTCACAACCTTATTTTCAAATTAATAAGAGTTTAGACAAAGAAACGATAAGTTTTAATCCACAAACTGATAAGATTTTGAATAAGATTTCTACAAAATTAACTGAAATAGGACCTTCTAGTAGTAATGTTAATTGTTTGGATAAAATACAAGAATTTAAAGATTATGATGAATCACAAAGTACTGATGTTTCAGATAATGATATTATTAATGAAGTTGAAGATAATTTCCAAGAAATTGATAATACAAATAATAATGAAATAAATAGAATTTATCGACAGAAAAGATATTATCATAATCCTAATACTACAAGAAATTATTATAAAAGACCTACACCAGCAGATATACAATATGAAGAAAGAAGTCAATTTACAAAATCTAGATATGATGGACAAAGTATTACTGAATGGACTATAGATAGTAGATCTGAATATGAAATGATTAATATGTTACAAGAAATGGGAATGGCTAGAGCAGCTTATAAATTACAAAATCAATCTGAAGAGATAGCATGTATGTTAATAATACAAGGATTTACAGGGCAACTTAAAAATTGGTGGGATAATATATTAGAAAATTCAGAAAAAAATGATATATTAAATCACAAAGTTTTAACCTTAGTAGAAGGAACAGAAAATGAATATGTTGAAAGATCAGATTCTTGTGAATACTTAATAGTTACTATATCTATGCATTTTATAGGAAATCCTAAAGAAGAATTGAATTCATCTAGGATTAAATTAACAAATTTAATATGTCCAACTTTAACAGATTATAGATGGTATAAAGACGTATTTTTAACAGAAGTATTAAGAAGAACTGATTGTAGACAATCCTTTTGGAAAGAAAGATTTATAATGGGATTACCCAAATTATTTGCTGAAAGAATTATACAAAAATTAAAAATAGAAGTTGGAATAGATGATATACCTTTTGAAGAATATACTTATGGTCAATTATTTGCTTTTATTAAGAAAGAAGGATTAACTTTATGTTCTGAATTAAGATTACAAAATAAATATAGAAATGATAAGAAACATACTAGATCAGAATTAGGAAGTTTTTGTGAAACTTTTGGTATGATGAAGATTACACCTCCTTCTTTAACACATAAGAAAAAATTTAAACAATTTAAACGACAAAATCAATAATAGTCTTGTCTTTGTGTTTAGCGGTAAGTTCCAATATATTTTGTTAATAATGTAAGTTTTATGCTAAACTTCTAAGTGCTAACGTTATGTCACAAGTAAAACATTGGGTCAAAGCTTATTAAAACATTGTAACAAGCATCGTTTTTTCAACTTCATAAGAGTTAATTGTACTCGCTTAATCTTATAACTCAACATAAGACTAATCCGTAACTCTAAGTGTATCTAACTTAACATAAGACTAATCCGTAACTCTAAGTGTAACGATCATAGTAAACTTGTTGAGCACGTGAAGCTTATTAGAACTCTTAATCATGTGTTATATAACATTAAATGATAAAGTTATAACTAGATTGAATAACTTTGTTCATGAATTCGTTTACTATAGTCTTGTCTTTGTGTTTAGCGGTAAGTTCTAATATATTTTGTTAATAATATAAGTTTTATGCTAAACTTCTATGTGCTACAGTTATGTCACAAGTAAAACATTGGGTCAAAGCTTGTTAGAACATTGTGACAAGCATCATTTTTTCAACTTCTTGAGAGTTAATTGTACTCGATTACTCTTCTAACTCAACATAAGACAAATCCGTAAGTCTAAGTGTATCTAACTTAACATAAGACTAATCCGTAACTCTAAGTGTAACGATCATAGTAAACTTGTTGAGCAAGTAAAGCTTATTAGAACTCTTAATCATGTGTTATATAACATTAAATGACAAAGTTATACCTAGATTTAATAACTTTGTTCATGAATTCGTTTACTAAAGTCTTGTCTTTGTGTTTAGCGGTAAGTTCTAATATATTTAGTTAATAATATAAGTTTTATGCTAAACTTCTAAGTGCTACCGTTATGTCACAAGTAAAACGTTGGGTCAAAGCTTATTAAAACATTGTAACAAGCATCGTTTTTACAACTTCTTAAGAGTTAATTATACTCGATTAATCTTCTAACTCAACATAAGACTAATTCGTAACTCTAAGTGTATCTAACTTAACATAAGACTAATCCGTAACTCTAAGTGTAACGATCATAGTAAACTTGTTGAGCAAGTAAAGCTTATTACAACTCTTAATCATGTGTTATATAACATTAATTGACAAAGTTATAACTAGATTGAATAACTTTGTTTATGAATTTGTTTACTATAGTCTTGTCTTTGTGTTTAGCGGTAAGTTCTTATATATTTTGTTAATAATATAAGTTTTGTGCTAAACTTCTAAGTGCTAACGTTATGTCACAAGTAAAACATTGGGTCAAAGCTTATTAAAACATTATAACAAGCATCGTTTTTTCAACTTCTTAAGACTTAATTGTACTCGATTAATCTTCTAACTCAACATAAGACTAATCCGTAACTCTAAGTGTATCTAACTTAACATAAGACTAATCCGTAACTCTAAGTGTAACGATCATAGTAAACTTGTTGAGCACGTGAAGCTTATTAGAACTCTTAATCATGTGTTATATAACATTAAATGATAAAGTTATAACTAGATTGAATAACTTTGTTCATGAATTCGTTTACTATAGTCTTGTCTTTGTGTTTAGCGGTAAGTTCTAATATATTTTGTTAATAATATAAGTTTTATGCTAAACTTCTATGTGCTACAGTTATGTCACAAGTAAAACATTGGGTCAAAGCTTGTTAGAACATTGTGACAAGCATCATTTTTTCAACTTCTTAAGAGTTAATTGTACTCGATTACTCTTCTAACTCAACATAAGACAAATCCGTAAGTCTAAGTGTATCTAACTTAACATAAGACTAATCCGTAACTCTAAGTGTAACGATCATAGTAAACTTGTTGAGCAAGTAAAGCTTATTAGAACTCTTAATCATGTGTTATATAACATTAAATGACAAAGTTATACCTAGATTGAATAACTTTGTTCATGAATTCGTTTACTAAAGTCTTGTCTTTGTGTTTAGCGGTAAGTTCTAATATATTTTGTTAATAATATAAGTTTTATGCTAAACTTCTAAGTGCTACCGTTATGTCACAAGTAAAATGTTGGGTCAAAGCTTATTAAAACATTGTAAAAAGCATCGTTTTTTCAACTTCTTAAGAGTTAATTATACTCGATTAATCTTCTAACTTAACATAAGACTAATCCGTAACTCTAAGTGTATCTAACTTAACATAAGACTAATCCGTAACTCTAAGTGTAACGATCATAGTAAACTTGTTGAGCAAGTAAAGCTTATTAGAACTCTTAATCATGTGTTATATAACATTAATTGACAAAGTTATAACTAGATTGAATAACTTTGTTTATGAATTCGTTTACTATAGTCTTGTCTTTGTGTTTAGCGGTAAGTTCTAATATATTTTGTTAATAATATAAGTTTTATGCTAAAGTTCTAAGTGCTAACGTTATGTCAAAAGTAAAACATTGCGTCAAAGCTTATTAAAACATTGTAACAAGCATCGTTTTTTCAACTTCTTAAGAGTTAATTGTACTCGATTAATCTTCTAACTCAACATAAGACTAATCCGTAACTCTAAGTGTATCTAACTTAACATAAGACTAATCCGTAACTCTAAGTGTAACGATCATAGTAAACTTGTTTAGCACGTGAAGCTTATTAGAACTCTTAATCATGTGTTATATAACATTAAATGATAAAGTTATAACTAGATTGAATAACTTTGTTCATGAATTCGTTTACTATAGTCTTGTCTTTGTGTTTAGCGGTAAGTTCTAATATATTTTGTTAATAATATAAGTTTTATGCTAAACTTCTATGTGCTACAGTTATGTCACAAGTAAAACATTGGGTCAAAGCTTGTTAGAACATTGTGACAAGCATCATTTTTTCAACTTCTTAAGAGTTAATTGTACTCGATTACTCTTCTAACTCAACATAAGACAAATCCGTAAGTCTAAGTGTATCTAACTTAACATAAGACTAATCCGTAACTCTAAGTGTAACGATCATAGTAAACTTGTTGAGCAAGTAAAGCTTATTAGAACTCTTAATCATGTGTTATATAACATTAAATGACAAAGTTATACCTAGATTTAATAACTTTGTTCATGAATTCGTTTACTAAAGTCTTGTCTTTGTGTTTAGCGGTAAGTTCTAATATATTTAGTTAATAATATAAGTTTTATGCTAAACTTCTAAGTGCTACCGTTATGTCACAAGTAAAACGTTGGGTCAAAGCTTATTAAAACATTGTAACAAGCATCGTTTTTACAACTTCTTAAGAGTTAATTGTACTCGATTACTCTTCTAACTCAACATAAGACAAATCCGTAAGTCTAAGTGTATCTAACTTAACATAAGACTAATCCGTAACTCTAAGTGTAACGATCATAGTAAACTTGTTGAGCAAGTAAAGCTTATTTGAACTCTTAATCATGTGTTATATAACATTAAATGACAAAGTTATACCTAGATTGAATAACTTTGTTCATGAATTCGTTTACTAAAGTCTTGTCTTTGTGTTTAGCGGTAAGTTCTAATATATTTTGTTAATAATATAAGTTTTATGCTAAACTTCTAAGTGCTACCGTTATGTCACAAGTAAAATGTTGGGTCAAAGCTTATTAAAACATTGTAAAAAGCATCGTTTTTTCAACTTCTTAAGAGTTAATTATACTCGATTAATCTTCTAACTCAACATAAGACTAATCCGTAACTCTAAGTGTATCTAACTTAACATAAGACTAATCCGTAACTCTAAGTGTAACGATCATAGTAAACTTGTTGAGCAAGTAAAGCTTATTAGAACTCTTAATCATGTGTTATATAACATTAATTGACAAAGTTATAACTAGATTGAATAACTTTGTTTATGAATTCGTTTACTATAGTCTTGTCTTTGTGTTTAGCGGTAAGTTCTAATATATTTTGTTAATAATATAAGTTTTATGCTAAACTTCTAAGTGCTAACGTTATTTCAAAAGTAAAACATTGGGTCAAATCTTATTAGAACATTGTAACAAGCATCGTCTTTTCAACTTCTTAAGAGTTAATTGTACTCGATTAATCATCTAACTCAACATAAGACTAATCCGTAACTCTAAGTGTATCTAACTTAACATAAGACTAATCCGTAACTCTAAGTGTAACGATCATAGTAAACTTGTTGAGCAAGTAAAGCTTATTAGAACTCTAAATCATGTGTTATATAAGATTAATTGACAAAGTTATAACTAGATTGAATAACTTTGTTTATGAATTCGTTTACTATAGTCTTGTCTTTGTGTTTAGCGGTAAGTTCTAATATATTTGTTAATAATATAAGTTTTATGCTGAACTTCTAAGTGCTAATGTTATGTCACAAGTAAAACATTGGGTCAAAGCTTATTAAAACATTATAACAAGCATCGTTTTTTCAACTTCTTAAGACTTAATTGTACTCGATTAATCTTCTAACTCAACATAAGACTAATCCGTAACTCTAAGTGTATCTAACTTAACATAAGACTAATCCGTAACTCTAAGTGTAACGATCATAGTAAACTTGTTGAGCACGTGAAGCTTATTAGAACTCTTAATCATGTGTTATATAACATTAAATGATAAAGTTATAACTAGATTGAATAACTTTGTTCATGAATTCGTTTACTATAGTCTTGTCTTTGTGTTTAGCGGTAAGTTCTAATATATTTTGTTAATAATATAAGTTTTATGCTAAACTTCTATGTGCTACAGTTATGTCACAAGTAAAACATTGGGTCAAAGCTTGTTAGAACATTGTGACAATCATCATTTTTTCAACTTCTTAAGAGTTAATTGTACTCGATTACTCTTCTAACTCAACATAAGACAAATCCGTAAGTCTAAGTGTATCTAACTTAACATAAGACTAATCCGTAACTCTAAGTGTAACGATCATAGTAAACTTGTTGAGCAAGTAAAGCTTATTTGAACTCTTAATCATGTGTTATATAACATTAAATGACAAAGTTATACCTAGATTGAATAACTTTGTTCATGAATTCGTTTACTAAAGTCTTGTCTTTGTGTTTAGCGGTAAGTTCTAATATATTTTGTTAATAATATAAGTTTTATGCTAAACTTCTAAGTGCTACCGTTATGTCACAAGTAAAATGTTGGGTCAAAGCTTATTAAAACATTGTAAAAAGCATCGTTTTTTCAACTTCTTAAGAGTTAATTATACTCGATTAATCTTCTAACTCAACATAAGACTAATCCGTAACTCTAAGTGTATCTAACTTAACATAAGACTAATCCGTAACTCTAAGTGTAACGATCATAGTAAACTTGTTGAGCAAGTAAAGCTTATTAGAACTCTTAATCATGTGTTATATAACATTAATTGACAAAGTTATAACTAGATTGAATAACTTTGTTTATGAATTCGTTTACTATAGTCTTGTCTTTGTGTTTAGCGGTAAGTTCTAATATATTTTGTTAATAATATAAGTTTTATGCTAAACTTCTAAGTGCTAACGTTATTTCAAAAGTAAAACATTGGGTCAAATCTTATTAGAACATTGTAACAAGCATCGTCTTTTCAACTTCTTAAGAGTTAATTGTACTCGATTAATCATCTAACTCAACATAAGACTAATCCGTAACTCTAAGTGTATCTAACTTAACATAAGACTAATCCGTAACTCTAAGTGTAACGATCATAGTAAACTTGTTGAGCAAGTAAAGCTTATTAGAACTCTAAATCATGTGTTATATAACATTAATTGACAAAGTTATAACTAGATTGAATAACTTTGTTTATGAATTCGTTTACTATAGTCTTGTCTTTGTGTTTAGCGGTAAGTTCTAATATATTTTGTTAATAATATAAGTTTTATGCTAAACTTCTAAGTGCTAACGTTATGTCAAAAGTAAAACATTGCGTCAAAGCTTATTAAAACATTGTAACAAGCATCGTTTTTTCAACTTCTTAAGAGTTAATTGTACTCGATTAATCTTCTAACTCAACATAAGACTAATCCGTAACTCTAAGTGTATCTAACTTAACATAAGACTAATCCGTAACTCTAAGTGTAACGATCATAGTAAACTTGTTTAGCACGTGAAGCTTATTAGAACTCTTAATCATGTGTTATATAACATTAAATGATAAAGTTATAACTAGATTGAATAACTTTGTTCATGAATTCGTTTACTATAGTCTTGTCTTTGTGTTTAGCGGTAAGTTCTAATATATTTTGTTAATAATATAAGTTTTATGCTAAACTTCTATGTGCTACAGTTATGTCACAAGTAAAACATTGGGTCAAAGCTTGTTAGAACATTGTGACAAGCATCATTTTTTCAACTTCTTAAGAGTTAATTGTACTCGATTACTCTTCTAACTCAACATAAGACAAATCCGTAAGTCTAAGTGTATCTAACTTAACATAAGACTAATCCGTAACTCTAAGTGTAACGATCATAGTAAACTTGTTGAGCAAGTAAAGCTTATTAGAACTCTTAATCATGTGTTATATAACATTAAATGACAAAGTTATACCTAGATTTAATAACTTTGTTCATGAATTCGTTTACTAAAGTCTTGTCTTTGTGTTTAGCGGTAAGTTCTAATATATTTAGTTAATAATATAAGTTTTATGCTAAACTTCTAAGTGCTACCGTTATGTCACAAGTAAAACGTTGGGTCAAAGCTTATTAAAACATTGTAACAAGCATCGTTTTTACAACTTCTTAAGAGTTAATTATACTCGATTAATCTTCTAACTCAACATAAGACTAATTCGTAACTCTAAGTGTATCTAACTTAACATAAGACTAATCCGTAACTCTAAGTGTAACGATCATAGTAAACTTGTTGAGCAAGTAAAGCTTATTAGAACTCTAAATCATGTGTTATATAACATTAATTGACAAAGTTATAACTAGATTGAATAACTTTGTTTATGAATTCGTTTACTATAGTCTTGTCTTTGTGTTTAGCGGTAAGTTCTAATATATTTTGTTAATAATATAAGTTTTTTGCTAAACTTCTAAGTGCTAACGTTATGTCAAAAGTAAAACATTGCGTAAAAGCTTATTAAAACATTGTAACAAGCATCGTTTTTTCAACTTCTTAAGAGTTAATTGTACTCGATTAATCTTCTAACTCAACATAAGACTAATCCATAACTCTAAGTGTATCTAACTTAACATAAGACTAATCCGTAACTCTAAGTGTAACGATCATAGTAAACTTGTTGAGCACGTGAAGCTTATTAGAACTCTTAATCATGTGTTATATAACATTAAATGATAAAGTTATAACTAGATTGAATAACTTTGTTCATGAATTCGTTTACTATAGTCTTGTCTTTGTGTTTAGCGGTAAGTTCTAATATATTTTGTTAATAATATAAGTTTTATGCTAAACTTCTATGTGCTACAGTTATGTCACAAGTAAAACATTGGGTCAAAGCTTGTTAGAACATTGTGACAAGCATCATTTTTTCAACTTCTTAAGAGTTAATTGTACTCGATTACTCTTCTAACTTAACATAAGACAAATCCGTAAGTCTAAGTGTATCTAACTTAACATAAGACTAATCCGTAACTCTAAGTGTAACGATCATAGTAAACTTGTTGAGCAAGTAAAGCTTATTAGAACTCTTAATCATGTGTTATATAACATTAAAGGACAAAGTTATACCTAGATTGAATAACTTTGTTCATGAATTCGTTTACTAAAGTCTTGTCTTTGTGTTTAGCGGTAAGTTCTAATATATTTTGTTAATAATATAAGTTTTATGCTAAACTTCTAAGTGCTAACGTTATGTCACAAGTAAAATGTTGGGTCAAAGCTTATTAAAACATTGTAACAAGCATCGTTTTTACAACTTCTTAAGAGTTAATTATACTCGATTAATCTTCTAACTCAACATAAGACTAATTCGTAACTCTAAGTGTATCTAACTTAACATAAGACTAATCCGTAACTCTAAGTGTAACGATCATAGTAAACTTGTTGAGCAAGTAAAGCTTATTACAACTCTTAATCATGTGTTATATAACATTAATTGACAAAGTTATAACTAGATTGAATAACTTTGTTTATGAATTTGTTTACTATAGTCTTGTCTTTGTGTTTAGCGGTAAGTTCTTATATATTTTGTTAATAATATAAGTTTTGTGCTAAACTTCTAAGTGCTAACGTTATGTCACAAGTAAAACATTGGGTCAAAGCTTATTAAAACATTATAACAAGCATCGTTTTTTCAACTTCTTAAGACTTAATTGTACTCGATTAATCTTCTAACTCAACATAAGACTAATCCGTAACTCTAAGTGTATCTAACTTAACATAAGACTAATCCGTAACTCTAAGTGTAACGATCATAGTAAACTTGTTGAGCACGTGAAGCTTATTAGAACTCTTAATCATGTGTTATATAACATTAAATGATAAAGTTATAACTAGATTGAATAACTTTGTTCATGAATTCGTTTACTATAGTCTTGTCTTTGTGTTTAGCGGTAAGTTCTAATATATTTTGTTAATAATATAAGTTTTATGCTAAACTTCTATGTGCTACAGTTATGTCACAAGTAAAACATTGGGTCAAAGCTTGTTAGAACATTGTGACAAGCATCATTTTTTCAACTTCTTAAGAGTTAATTGTACTCGATTACTCTTCTAACTCAACATAAGACAAATCCGTAAGTCTAAGTGTATCTAACTTAACATAAGACTAATCCGTAACTCTAAGTGTAACGATCATAGTAAACTTGTTGAGCAAGTAAAGCTTATTAGAACTCTTAATCATGTGTTATATAACATTAAATGACAAAGTTATACCTAGATTGAATAACTTTGTTCATGAATTCGTTTACTAAAGTCTTGTCTTTGTGTTTAGCGGTAAGTTCTAATATATTTTGTTAATAATATAAGTTTTATGCTAAACTTCTAAGTGCTACCGTTATGTCACAAGTAAAATGTTGGGTCAAAGCTTATTAAAACATTGTAAAAAGCATCGTTTTTTCAACTTCTTAAGAGTTAATTATACTCGATTAATCTTCTAACTTAACATAAGACTAATCCGTAACTCTAAGTGTATCTAACTTAACATAAGACTAATCCGTAACTCTAAGTGTAACGATCATAGTAAACTTGTTGAGCAAGTAAAGCTTATTAGAACTCTAAATCATGTGTTATATAACATTAATTGACAAAGTTATAACTAGATTGAATAACTTTGTTTATGAATTCGTTTACTATAGTCTTGTCTTTGTGTTTAGCGGTAAGTTCTAATATATTTTGTTAATAATATAAGTTTTTTGCTAAACTTCTAAGTGCTAACGTTATGTCAAAAGTAAAACATTGCGTAAAAGCTTATTCAAACATTGTAACAAGCATCGTTTTTTCAACTTCTTAAGAGTTAATTGTACTCGATTAATCTTCTAACTCAACATAAGACTAATCCGTAACTCTAAGTGTATCTAACTTAACATAAGACTAATCCGTAACTCTAAGTGTAACGATCATAGTAAACTTGTTGAGCAAGTAAAGCTTATTAGAACTCTAAATCATGTGTTATATAACATTAATTGACAAAGTTATAACTAGATTGAATAACTTTGTTTATGAATTCGTTTACTATAGTCTTGTCTTTGTGTTTAGCGGTAAGTTCTAATATATTTGTTAATAATATAAGTTTTATGCTGAACTTCTAAGTGCTAACGTTATGTCACAAGTAAAACATTGGGTCAAAGCTTATTAAAACATTATAACAAGCATCGTTTTTTCAACTTCTTAAGACTTAATTGTACTCGATTAATCTTCTAACTCAACATAAGACTAATCCGTAACTCTAAGTGTATCTAACTTAACATAAGACTAATCCGTAACTCTAAGTGTAACGATCATAGTAAACTTGTTGAGCACGTGAAGCTTATTAGAACTCTTAATCATGTGTTATATAACATTAAATGATAAAGTTATAACTAGATTGAATAACTTTGTTCATGAATTCGTTTACTATAGTCTTGTCTTTGTGTTTAGCGGTAAGTTCTAATATATTTTGTTAATAATATAAGTTTTATGCTAAACTTCTATGTGCTACAGTTATGTCACAAGTAAAACATTGGGTCAAAGCTTGTTAGAACATTGTGACAAGCATCATTTTTTCAACTTCTTAAGAGTTAATTGTACTCGATTACTCTTCTAACTCAACATAAGACAAATCCGTAAGTCTAAGTGTATCTAACTTAACATAAGACTAATCCGTAACTCTAAGTGTAACGATCATAGTAAACTTGTTGAGCAAGTAAAGCTTATTTGAACTCTTAATCATGTGTTATATAACATTAAATGACAAAGTTATACCTAGATTGAATAACTTTGTTCATGAATTCGTTTACTAAAGTCTTGTCTTTGTGTTTAGCGGTAAGTTCTAATATATTTTGTTAATAATATAAGTTTTATGCTAAACTTCTAAGTGCTACCGTTATGTCACAAGTAAAATGTTGGGTCAAAGCTTATTAAAACATTGTAAAAAGCATCGTTTTTTCAACTTCTTAAGAGTTAATTATACTCGATTAATTTTCTAACTCAACATAAGACTAATCCGTAACTCTAAGTGTATCTAACTTAACATAAGACTAATCCGTAACTCTAAGTGTAACGATCATAGTAAACTTGTTGAGCAAGTAAAGCTTATTAGAACTCTTAATCATGTGTTATATAACATTAATTGACAAAGTTATAACTAGATTGAATAACTTTGTTTATGAATTCGTTTACTATAGTCTTGTCTTTGTGTTTAGCGGTAAGTTCTAATATATTTTGTTAATAATATAAGTTTTATGCTAAACTTCTAAGTGCTAACGTTATTTCAAAAGTAAAACATTGGGTCAAATCTTATTAGAACATTGTAACAAGCATCGTCTTTTCAACTTCTTAAGAGTTAATTGTACTCGATTAATCATCTAACTCAACATAAGACTAATCCGTAACTCTAAGTGTATCTAACTTAACATAAGACTAATCCGTAACTCTAAGTGTAACGATCATAGTAAACTTGTTGAGCAAGTAAAGCTTATTAGAACTCTAAATCATGTGTTATATAACATTAATTGACAAAGTTATAACTAGATTGAATAACTTTGTTTATGAATTCGTTTACTATAGTCTTGTCTTTGTGTTTAGCGGTAAGTTCTAATATATTTGTTAATAATATAAGTTTTATGCTGAACTTCTAAGTGCTAACGTTATGTCACAAGTAAAACATTGGGTCAAAGCTTATTAAAACATTATAACAAGCATCGTTTTTTCAACTTCTTAAGACTAAATTGTACTCGATTAATCTTCTAACTCAACATAAGACTAATCCGTAACTCTAAGTGTATCTAACTTAACATAAGACTAATCCGTAACTCTAAGTGTAACGATCATAGTAAACTTGTTGAGCACGTGAAGCTTATTAGAACTCTTAATCATGTGTTATATAACATTAAATGATAAAGTTATAACTAGATTGAATAACTTTGTTCATGAATTCGTTTACTATAGTCTTGTCTTTGTGTTTAGCGGTAAGTTCTAATATATTTTGTTAATAATATAAGTTTTATGCTAAACTTCTATGTGCTACAGTTATGTCACAAGTAAAACATTGGGTCAAAGCTTGTTAGAACATTGTGACAAGCATCATTTTTTCAACTTCTTAAGAGTTAATTGTACTCGATTACTCTTCTAACTCAACATAAGACAAATCCGTAAGTCTAAGTGTATCTAACTTAACATAAGACTAATCCGTAACTCTAAGTGTAACGATCATAGTAAACTTGTTGAGCAAGTAAAGCTTATTTGAACTCTTAATCATGTGTTATATAACATTAAATGACAAAGTTATACCTAGATTGAATAACTTTGTTCATGAATTCGTTTACTAAAGTCTTGTCTTTGTGTTTAGCGGTAAGTTCTAATATATTTTGTTAATAATATAAGTTTTATGCTAAACTTCTAAGTGCTAACGTTATTTCAAAAGTAAAACATTGGGTCAAATCTTATTAGAACATTGTAACAAGCATCGTCTTTTCAACTTCTTATGAGTTAATTGTACTCGATTAATCATCTAACTCAACATAAGACTAATCCGTAACTCTAAGTGTATCTAACTTAACATAAGACTAATCTGTAACTCTAAGTGTAACGATCATAGTAAACTTGTTGAGCAAGTAAAGCTTATTAGAACTCTTAATCATGTGTTATATAACATTAATTGACAAAGTTATAACTAGATTGAATAACTTTGTTTATGAATTCGTTTACTATAGTCTTGTCTTTGTGTTTAGCGGTAAGTTCTAATATATTTTGTTAATAATATAAGTTTTATGCTAAACTTCTAAGTGCTAACGTTATTTCAAAAGTAAAACATTGGGTCAAATCTTATTAGAACATTGTAACAAGCATCGTCTTTTCAACTTCTTAAGAGTTAATTGTACTCGATTAATCATCTAACTCAACATAAGACTAATCCGTAACTCTAAGTGTATCTAACTTAACATAAGACTAATCCGTAACTCTAAGTGTAACGATCATAGTAAACTTGTTGAGCAAGTAAAGCTTATTAGAACTCTAAATCATGTGTTATATAACATTAATTGACAAAGTTATAACTAGATTGAATAACTTTGTTTATGAATTCGTTTACTATAGTCTTGTCTTTGTGTTTAGCGGTAAGTTCTAATATATTTTGTTAATAATATAAGTTTTATGCTAAACTTCTAAGTGCTAACGTTATGTCAAAAGTAAAACATTGCGTCAAAGCTTATTAAAACATTGTAACAAGCATCGTTTTTTCAACTTCTTAAGAGTTAATTGTACTCGATTAATCTTCTAACTCAACATAAGACTAATCCGTAACTCTAAGTGTATCTAACTTAACATAAGACTAATCCGTAACTCTAAGTGTAACGATCATAGTAAACTTGTTGAGCAAGTAAAGCTTATTAGAACTCTTAATCATGTGTTATATAACATTAAATGACAAAGTTATACCTAGATTGAATAACTTTGTTCATGAATTCGTTTACTAAAGTCTTGTCTTTGTGTTTAGCGGTAAGTTCTAATATATTTTGTTAATAATATAAGTTTTATGCTAAACTTCTAAGTGCTACCGTTATGTCACAAGTAAAATGTTGGGTCAAAGCTTATTAAAACATTGTAAAAAGCATCGTTTTTTCAACTTCTTAAGAGTTAATTATACTCGATTAATCTTCTAACTTAACATAAGACTAATCCGTAACTCTAAGTGTATCTAACTTAACATAAGACTAATCCGTAACTCTAAGTGTAACGATCATAGTAAACTTGTTGAGCAAGTAAAGCTTATTAGAACTCTTAATCATGTGTTATATAACATTAATTGACAAAGTTATAACTAGATTTAATAACTTTGTTCATGAATTCGTTTACTAAAGTCTTGTCTTTGTGTTTAGCGGTAAGTTCTAATATATTTTGTTAATAATATAAGTTTTTTGCTAAACTTCTAAGTGCTAACGTTATGTCAAAAGTAAAACATTGCGTAAAAGCTTATTAAAACATTGTAACAAGCATCGTTTTTTCAACTTCTTAAGAGTTAATTGTACTCGATTAATCTTCTAACTCAACATAAGACTAATCCGTAACTCTAAGTGTATCTAACTTAACATAAGACTAATCCGTAACTCTAAGTGTAACGATCATAGTAAACTTGTTGAGCACGTGAAGCTTATTAGAACTCTTAATCATGTGTTATATAACATTAAATGATAAAGTTATAACTAGATTGAATAACTTTGTTCATGAATTCGTTTACTATAGTCTTGTCTTTGTGTTTAGCGGTAAGTTCTAATATATTTTGTTAATAATATAAGTTTTATGCTAAACTTCTATGTGCTACAGTTATGTCACAAGTAAAACATTGGGTCAAAGCTTGTTAGAACATTGTGACAAGCATCATTTTTTCAACTTCTTAAGAGTTAATTGTACTCGATTACTCTTCTAACTTAACATAAGACAAATCCGTAAGTCTAAGTGTATCTAACTTAACATAAGACTAATCCGTAACTCTAAGTGTAACGATCATAGTAAACTTGTTGAGCAAGTAAAGCTTATTAGAACTCTTAATCATGTGTTATATAACATTAAATGACAAAGTTATACCTAGATTGAATAACTTTGTTCATGAATTCGTTTACTAAAGTCTTGTCTTTGTGTTTAGCGGTAAGTTCTAATATATTTTGTTAATAATATAAGTTTTATGCTAAACTTCTAAGTGCTACCGTTATGTCACAAGTAAAATGTTGGGTCAAAGCTTATTAAAACATTGTAAAAAGCATCGTTTTTTCAACTTCTTAAGAGTTAATTATACTCGATTAATCTTCTAACTCAACATAAGACTAATCCGTAACTCTAAGTGTATCTAACTTAACATAAGACTAATCCGTAACTCTAAGTGTAACGATCATAGTAAACTTGTTGAGCAAGTAAAGCTTATTAGAACTCTTAATCATGTGTTATATAACATTAATTGACAAAGTTATAACTAGATTGAATAACTTTGTTTATGAATTCGTTTACTATAGTCTTGTCTTTGTGTTTAGCGGTAAGTTCTAATATATTTTGTTAATAATATAAGTTTTATGCTAAACTTCTAAGTGCTAACGTTATTTCAAAAGTAAAACATTGGGTCAAATCTTATTAGAACATTGTAACAAGCATCGTCTTTTCAACTTCTTAAGAGTTAATTGTACTCGATTAATCATCTAACTCAACATAAGACTAATCCGTAACTCTAAGTGTATCTAACTTAACATAAGACTAATCCGTAACTCTAAGTGTAACGATCATAGTAAACTTGTTGAGCAAGTAAAGCTTATTAGAACTCTAAATCATGTGTTATATAACATTAATTGACAAAGTTATAACTAGATTGAATAACTTTGTTTATGAATTCGTTTACTATAGTCTTGTCTTTGTGTTTAGCGGTAAGTTCTAATATATTTTGTTAATAATATAAGTTTTATGCTAAACTTCTAAGTGCTAACGTTATGTCAAAAGTAAAACATTGCGTCAAAGCTTATTAAAACATTGTAACAAGCATCGTTTTTTCAACTTCTTAAGAGTTAATTGTACTCGATTAATCTTCTAACTCAACATAAGACTAATCCGTAACTCTAAGTGTATCTAACTTAACATAAGACTAATCTGTAACTCTAAGTGTAACGATCATAGTAAACTTGTTTAGCACGTGAAGCTTATTAGAACTCTTAATCATGTGTTATATAACATTAAATGATAAAGTTATAACTAGATTGAATAACTTTGTTCATGAATTCGTTTACTATAGTCTTGTCTTTGTGTTTAGCGGTAAGTTCTAATATATTTTGTTAATAATATAAGTTTTATGCTAAACTTCTATGTGCTACAGTTATGTCACAAGTAAAACATTGGGTCAAAGCTTGTTAGAACATTGTGACAAGCATCATTTTTTCAACTTCTTAAGAGTTAATTGTACTCGATTACTCTTCTAACTCAACATAAGACAAATCCGTAAGTCTAAGTGTATCTAACTTAACATAAGACTAATCCGTAACTCTAAGTGTAACGGTCATAGTAAACTTGTTGAGCAAGTAAAGCTTATTAGAACTCTTAATCATGTGTTATATAACATTAAATGACAAAGTTATACCTAGATTTAATAACTTTGTTCGTGAATTCGTTTACTAAAGTCTTGTCTTTGTGTTTAGCGGTAAGTTCTAATATATTTAGTTAATAATATAAGTTTTATGCTAAACTTCTAAGTGCTACCGTTATGTCACAAGTAAAACGTTGGGTCAAAGCTTATTAAAACATTGTAACAAGCATCGTTTTTACAACTTCTTAAGAGTTAATTATACTCGATTAATCTTCTAACTCAACATAAGACTAATTCGTAACTCTAAGTGTATCTAACTTAACATAAGACTAATCCGTAACTCTAAGTGTAACGATCATAGTAAACTTGTTGAGCAAGTAAAGCTTATTAGAACTCTAAATCATGTGTTATATAACATTAATTGACAAAGTTATAACTAGATTGAATAACTTTGTTTATGAATTCGTTTACTATAGTCTTGTCTTTGTGTTTAGCGGTAAGTTCTAATATATTTTGTTAATAATATAAGTTTTTTGCTAAACTTCTAAGTGCTAACGTTATGTCAAAAGTAAAACATTGCGTAAAAGCTTATTAAAACATTGTAACAAGCATCGTTTTTTCAACTTCTTAAGAGTTAATTGTACTCGATTAATCTTCTAACTCAACATAAGACTAATCCGTAACTCTAAGTGTATCTAACTTAACATAAGACTAATCCGTAACTCTAAGTGTAACGATCATAGTAAACTTGTTGAGCACGTGAAGCTTATTAGAACTCTTAATCATGTGTTATATAACATTAAATGATAAAGTTATAACTAGATTGAATAACTTTGTTCATGAATTCGTTTACTATAGTCTTGTCTTTGTGTTTAGCGGTAAGTTCTAATATATTTTGTTAATAATATAAGTTTTATGCTAAACTTCTATGTGCTACAGTTATGTCACAAGTAAAACATTGGGTCAAAGCTTGTTAGAACATTGTGACAAGCATCATTTTTTCAACTTCTTAAGAGTTAATTGTACTCGATTACTCTTCTAACTTAACATAAGACAAATCCGTAAGTCTAAGTGTATCTAACTTAACATAAGACTAATCCGTAACTCTAAGTGTAACGATCATAGTAAACTTGTTGAGCAAGTAAAGCTTATTAGAACTCTTAATCATGTGTTATATAACATTAAATGACAAAGTTATACCTAGATTGAATAACTTTGTTCATGAATTCGTTTACTAAAGTCTTGTCTTTGTGTTTAGCGGTAAGTTCTAATATATTTTGTTAATAATATAAGTTTTATGCTAAACTTCTAAGTGCTACCGTTATGTCACAAGTAAAATGTTGGGTCAAAGCTTATTAAAACATTGTAAAAAGCATCGTTTTTTCAACTTCTTAAGAGTTAATTATACTCGATTAATCTTCTAACTCAACATAAGACTAATCCGTAACTCTAAGTGTATCTAACTTAACATAAGACTAATCCGTAACTCTAAGTGTAACGATCATAGTAAACTTGTTGAGCAAGTAAAGCTTATTAGAACTCTTAATCATGTGTTATATAACATTAATTGACAAAGTTATAACTAGATTGAATAACTTTGTTTATGAATTCGTTTACTATAGTCTTGTCTTTGTGTTTAGCGGTAAGTTCTAATATATTTTGTTAATAATATAAGTTTTATGCTAAACTTCTAAGTGCTAACGTTATTTCAAAAGTAAAACATTGGGTCAAATCTTATTAGAACATTGTAACAAGCATCGTCTTTTCAACTTCTTAAGAGTTAATTGTACTCGATTAATCATCTAACTCAACATAAGACTAATCCGTAACTCTAAGTGTATCTAACTTAACATAAGACTAATCCGTAACTCTAAGTGTAACGATCATAGTAAACTTGTTGAGCAAGTAAAGCTTATTAGAACTCTAAATCATGTGTTATATAACATTAATTGACAAAGTTATAACTAGATTGAATAACTTTGTTTATGAATTCGTTTACTATAGTCTTGTCTTTGTGTTTAGCGGTAAGTTCTAATATATTTTGTTAATAATATAAGTTTTATGCTAAACTTCTAAGTGCTAACGTTATGTCAAAAGTAAAACATTGCGTCAAAGCTTATTAAAACATTGTAACAAGCATCGTTTTTTCAACTTCTTAAGAGTTAATTGTACTCGATTAATCTTCTAACTCAACATAAGACTAATCCGTAACTCTAAGTGTATCTAACTTAACATAAGACTAATCCGTAACTCTAAGTGTAACGATCATAGTAAACTTGTTTAGCACGTGAAGCTTATTAGAACTCTTAATCATGTGTTATATAACATTAAATGATAAAGTTATAACTAGATTGAATAACTTTGTTCATGAATTCGTTTACTATAGTCTTGTCTTTGTGTTTAGCAGTAAGTTCTAATATATTTTGTTAATAATATAAGTTTTATGCTAAACTTCTATGTGCTACAGTTATGTCACAAGTAAAACATTGGGTCAAAGCTTGTTAGAACATTGTGACAAGCATCATTTTTTCAACTTCTTAAGAGTTAATTGTACTCGATTACTCTTCTAACTCAACATAAGACAAATCCGTAAGTCTAAGTGTATCTAACTTAACATAAGACTAATCCGTAACTCTAAGTGTAACGATCATAGTAAACTTGTTGAGCAAGTAAAGCTTATTAGAACTCTTAATCATGTGTTATATAACATTAAATGACAAAGTTATACCTAGATTTAATAACTTTGTTCATGAATTCGTTTACTAAAGTCTTGTCTTTGTGTTTAACCGTCAGTATTATTAGATTTGATTAACAATATAAGTTTTGTGCTAAACTTCTAAGTGATAACTTCAAGTCAAAAGTCAAACATTTCGGTCAAAGCTTATTAAAAAATTGTAAGAAGCATAGGTTTCAACTTCGTAAGAGTTAATTGTACTCGATAAATCTTCTAACTCAATATAAGACTAATCCGTACCTCTAAGTGTAACGATCATAGTAAATTTGTTGAGCTAGTAAAGCTTATTAGAACTCTTAATCATGTGTTATATAACATTAATTGACAAAGTTATAACTAGATTGAATAACTTTGTTATGAATTCGTTTACTATAGTCTTGTCTTTATGTGTAGCGGTAAGTTCTATTATGTTTTATTAATAATATAAGTTTTATGCTAACTTCTTAGTGCTAACGTTATGTCTAAAGTAAAACATTGGGTCAAAGCTTATTAAAACATTGTAATAAGCATCATTTTTTCAACTTCTTAAGAGTTAATTGTACTCGATTAATCTTATAACTCATCATAAGACTAATCCGTAACTGTAAGTGTATCTAACTTAACAAAAGACTAATCTGTATCTCTAAGTATAACGATCATAGTAAACTTGTTGAACAAGTAAAGCTTATTAGAACTCTTAATCATGTGTTATATAACATTAATTGACAAAGTTATAACCAGATTGAATAACTTTGTTTATGAATTCGTTCACTATAGTCTTGTCTTTGTGTTTAGCCGTCAGTATTATTAGATTTGATCAACAATATAAGTTTTGTGCTAAACTTCTAAGTGATAACTTTAAGTCAAAAGTCAAACATTTCGGTCAAAGCTTATTAAAAAATTGTAACAAGCATCGTTTTTTCAACTTCTTAAGAGTTAATTGTACTCGATTAATCTTCTAACTCAACATAAGACTAATCCGTAACTCTAAGTGTAACGATCATAGTAAACTTGTTGAGCAAGTAAAGCTTATTAGAACTCTTAATCATGTGTTATATAACATTAATTGACAAAGTTATAACTAGATTGAATAACTTTGTTTATAAATTCGTTTACTATAGTCTTGTCTTTGTATTTAGCGGAAAGTTCTATTAGATTTTGTTAATAATATAAGTTTTATGCTAAACTTCTAAGTGCTAACATTATGTCAAAAGTAAAACATATGGTCAAAGCTTATTAAAACATTGTAACAAGCATCGTTTTTTCAACTTTAGAGTTAATTGTACTCGATTAATCTTCTAACTCAACATTAGACTAATTCGTAACTCTAAGTGTATCTAACTTAACATAAGACTAATCCGTAACTCTAAATGTAACGATCACAGTTAAATTATTGAGCAAGTAAAGCTTATTAGAACTCTTAATCATGTGTTATATAACATTAATTGACAAAGTTATAACTAGATTGAATAACTTTGTTTATGAATTCATGTACTGTAGTCTTGTCTTTGTGTTTAGCCATCAATATTATTAGATTTGACTAACAATATAAGTTTTGTGCTAAACTTCTAAGTGATAACTTTAAGTCAAAAGTCAAACATTTCGGTCAAAGCTTATTAAAAAATTGTCAGAAGCATAGGTTTCAACTTCGTAAGAGTTAATTGTACTCGATAAATCTTCTAACTCAATATAAGACTTGTAACACCCCGTTTTCAAGAAAACCTGCATTGCATATTTTATAAAAATACTTTTAATGTTTATTTAACAATGAGTTAAATGAGAGAACTTATATGACGCTAAGTTATGATTTATGATTATACGTTTTGCTTAATTATTTTAAAGATTTTATGACGTGTTTTCTTTCGAGATTTTAAGGGTTTTGTAGGATTGCACACGGATGAAACCGAGCTCGATCTCCACTCACTCGACACACATGAACGGAAGTAAAAGATAAGATGTTAATTAAATTAATTGAATAAAATGATTTAGGTTTATATGCTTTCTTTTTAGAAAGTTTTACTTATGATCTTATATGTATATTTATGAAATAAGACGTCTTCCTTGAACAAGCATGCATTATAGGTAATTATTGAAATAACCGAAATGCTTATTATTATTATTAATTTAAGTATATATATGGAAATTTAATATTTAATTTTATGCTTATCTATTTCCACATCTATGTGAATTTTATACCATACTATATGATTATTAGTCCTTCAATAAGTATACATATACTTATATATGTGTAATATGAAACATGATATATCAAGATAAATAATTAGATTAACCTTTATTTTTAATCCAAATCTTCCAAGATAAGTTTGCTACCTATGAGTAAGTAATCTAGACTAGCCACCTCACTAATCTAATAGCATTATGCAAATTAACCATCCACTTGCAACATGCAATACATCTTAGCTTGAGGATATTTCTTCTCTCTCCCTCCCTCTCTCTCGATCACTCTCTCTCTCTCTCTCTTGATCACTTCATATAGGAGAGTCAAAGTCATAGATAAGTTAGTACAAGAAATAAAGGAAAGCAAAGATCTTTTATCCATCAAGTTCTTCTTCAAAACCTAAAGGTATTTTTGGCTAAACCCTTATGAATCCTTCATTAAAACTCATGATTTATGCTTAATACTTTAGGATAAGAAGTCCAAAGATGTTCTTTGGTATATTTGTTGGGATTATATGTTGTTTGCATGGAGGAATAAGTTGATTCTAGGGTAGACTTAAAGATATGCTTTATTTTGCTACTGTTTTAGTTGTGTTCGAAAATTTTAGAAATTGAATTAAGATGAATCCTTTTGCTAGATTGAAATATATGAAGTCAAGAATATTTCTGAAAAATTTCATAAGGTTTGGAGTTAAATTCGATTTTATATGATTTTTCTAAGATAAACTGTTCGGAAACAGTTTTCGACTTGTTTTGGGACTGATTCGTATAATTTTCTGGAATAATATACTTCGAATTTATGCATGATATTTTACTATGTTTAAGAACTTGTTCTTAGGTACGTGTAGGATTTTAGTATGCATTTTTCTGAGTTTTGTATGATTTATGCCGATTTTTACAATAAAACCTGTTTTCACGTAGACGATGTCCTGTTTTCAGCTTCGTTCTAAAATTCATAACTAGTTATTGGGATCGAATTTATAAGCCATATTTTACTATGTTGTAGTACACGTTCTTAGGAGTATGTAGAATTTTACTATGTCATTTTTGGAACCTTGTACGAATTATGGTGATTTTTACGAGAAAGTCCGTTTTTCAGCATATGGTGTCCAGTTTTTCGGCCAACTTAAGAAATTCATGACTACTTATGTGAACCTTATTTTTAGTTGATGTTTTTATATGATGTACTAAAAGAATTTATGTACGTATATGAATAATTATATGATTTTAGGAATCACATGTGAACTATTAAAAATGGTTGCAATTTTATGGGTCTTCTTATCATTCGAAGATTACTAGTTTGAAAGTTTAAAGAATAAGTTATGAGTATGAATGTGTTTTGGGTAATGTAACATAATATAAATGCAAAAGAATGTGTTATACGATATAAGGAAGCTAATCAGTTAAGTGTGTCGAGCGCAGTCGAGACGATCGGTGGAACCTGAGGCAACCCTTGCACTCTTTACGAACAAGTGGGTAACTTCTACTCTCTACTATGTGATGATAATTGAATTGATAAGTTATGTATGAAAATCTACGGTTGAAGTCCGTAGCTATAACCAGTATGTAACTTCCATACTGGGCGACGACCTTAAAGGGCAGATATGCCTGGTCTATGAAAGCGACGACCTTAAGGGCAGATATGCCTGGTCTATGAAAGCGACCATAAGGGCGTAAATGTCTGGTCTATGCGAGGTTTAGTGGGCGAGCGATTCCCACATTCCTTTATGATTATGGTCCGGGTGAGCGAGCCCAATGGACATGTAATACTCGCTTAATAATTTAATTGCTTCAATATATTAGACGGTAAAGTTATCCCACTGGGATCCCTCTCTGGAGGTGTCTCATGATGTTACTTTTATATATTTTCAGGCTCACTGGATGATGACGTGGACGAGTAGCTAGTTGGACTGACTTCTCTCTGTCGCATTAGTCGATATGTTAGAACTAAGTTCCTTTTCTGTTAAAATAGTATGTTTTTTAAACGTGTATATTATGAAATCGATGAGCCTAGACTTATCTTATATTATATGTATGTTTTGGTTGAGTATTTTCTCGTTGACCGATGGTTCAAACATTTTACCTAGAAATGTGGGTAAGACACGTCTAGACTTGTTTAATAGTCGATATACCATTATATATATTGATTTATATGATGTTTTAAAAAAAACACTCGTGTCTTCGCTTTTAAGTCTTCCGTTATATGTTATAAAAACATTATTATTTCTTTATTTCCTAAGTATGTAAAGGGTGACAACCTATTTCCAATAAAGGGAAACGGGGCGTTACAAGACTAATCCGTAACTCTAAGTGTAACGATCATAGTAAATTTGTTGAGCAAGTAAAGCTTATTAGAACTCTTAATCATGTGTTATATAACATTAATTGACAAAGTTATAACTAGATTGAATAACTTTGTTTATGAATTCGTTCACTGTAGTCTTGTCTTTGTGTTTAGCGGTAAGTTCTATTAGATTTTGTTAATAATATAAGTTTTATGCTAAACTTCTAAGTGCGAACATTATGTCAAAAGTAAAACATTGGGTCAAAGCTTATTAAAACATTGTAACAAGCATCGGTTTTTCAACTTCTTAAGAGTTAATTGTACTCAATTAATCTTCTAACTCAACATAAGACTAATCCGTAACTCTAAGTGTATCTAACTTAACATAAGACTAATCCGTAACTCTAAGTGTAACGATCACAGTTAAATTGTTGAGCAAGTAAAGCTTATTAGAACTCTTAATCATGTGTTATATAACATTAATTGACAAGGTTATAACTAGATTGAATAACTTTGTTTATGAATTCGTTTACTATAGTCTTGTCTTTGTGTTTAGCGGTAAGTTCTATTAGATTTTATTAATAATATAATTTTTACGCTAAACTTCTAAATGCTAACGTTATGTCAAAAGTAAAACATTGGGTCAAAGCTTATTAAAACATTATAACAAGCATCGTTTTTTCAACTTCTTAAGAGTTAATTGTACTAGAATAATCTTCTAACACAACATAAGACTAATCCGTAAATCTAAGTGTATCTAACATAACATAAGACTAATCCGTAACTCTAAATGTAACGATCATAGTTAAATTGTTGAGCAAGTAAAGCTTATTAGAACTCTTAATCATGTGTTATATAACATTAATTGACAAAGTTATAACTAGATTGAATAACTTTGTTTATGATTTCGTTTACTATAGTCTTGTCTTTGTGTTTAGCCGTTAGTATTATTAGATTTGATTAACAATATAAGTTTTGTGCTAAACTTCTAAGTGATAACTTAAAGTCAAAAGTCAAACATTTCGGTCAAAGCTTATTAAAAAATTGTCAGAAGCATAGGTTTCAACTTCGTAAGAGTTAATTGTACTCGATAAATCTTCTAACTCAATATAAGACTAATCCGTAATTCTAAGTGTAACGATCATTGTAAATTTGTTGAGTAAGTAAAGCTTATTAGAACTCTTAATCATGTGATATATAACATTAATTGACAAAGTTATAACTAGATTGAATAACTATGTTTATGAATTCGTTTACTATAGTCTTATCTTTGTGTTTAGCGGTAAGTTCTATTAGATTTTATTAATAATATAAGTTTTATGCTAAACTTCTAAGTGCTAACGTTATGTCAAAATTAAAACATTGGGTCAAAGCTTATTAAAATATTGTAACAAGCATCGTTTTTTCAACTTCTTAAGAGTTAATTGTACTCGATTAATGTTCTAACTCAACATAAGACTAATACGTAACTATAAGTGTATCTAACTTAACATAAGACTAATCCGTAACTCTAAGTGTAACGATCATAGTAAACTTGTTGAGCAAGTAAAGCTTATTAGAACTCTTAATCATGTGTTATATAATATTAATTGACAAAGTTATAACTAGATTGAATAACTTTGTTTATGAATTCGTTTACTATAGTCTTATTTTTGTGTTTAGCCGTCAGTATTTATTAGATTTGATTAACAATATAAGTTTTATGCTAAACTTCTAAGTGATAACTTTAAGTCAAAAGTCAAACATTTCGGTCAAAGCTTATTAAAACATTGTAACAAGCATCGTTTTTTCAACTTCTTAAGAGTTAATTTTACTCGATTAATCTTCTAACACAACATAAGACTAATCCGTAAATCTAAGTGTATCTAACATAACATAAGACTAATCCGTAACTCTAAATGTAACGATCACAGTTAAATTGTTGAGCAAGTAAAGCTTATTAGAACTCTTAATCATGTGTTATATAACATTAATTGACAAAGTTATAACTAGATTAAATAACTTTGTTTATGAATTCGTTTACTATAGTCTTGTCTTTGTGTTTAGCCGTCAGTATTATTAGATTTATTAACAATATAAGTTTTGTGCTAAACTTCTAAGTGATAACTTTAAGTCCAAAGTCAAACATTTCGGTCAAAGCTTATTAAAAAATTATAAGAAGCATAGGTTTCAACTACGTAAGAGTTAATTGTACTCGATAAATCTTCTAACTCAATATAAGACTAATCCGTAACTCTAAGTGTAACGATCATTGTAAATTTGTTGAGTAAGTAAAGCTTATTAGAACTCTTAATCATGTGTTATATAACATTAATTGACAAAGTTATAACTAGATTGAATAACTATGTTTATGAATTCGTTTACTATAGTCTTATCTTTGTGTTTAGCGGTAAGTTCTATTAGATTTTATTAATAATATAAGTTTTATGCTAAACTTCTAAGTGCTAACGTTATGTCAAAATTAAAACATTGGGTCAAAGCTTATTAAAATATTGTAACAAGCATCGTTTTTTCAACTTCTTAAGAGTTAATTGTACTCGATTAATGTTCTAACTCAACATAAGACTAATCCGTAACTATAAGTGTATCTAACTTAACATAAGACTAATCCGTAACTCTAAGTGTAACGATCATAGTAAACTTGTTGAGCAAGTAAAGCTTATTAGAACTCTTAATCATGTGTTATATAACATTAATTGACAAAGTTATAACTAGATTGAATAACTTTATTTATGAATTCGTTTACTATAGTCTTATCTTTGTGTTTAGCGGTAAGTTCTATTAGATTTTATTAATAATATAAGTTTTATGCTAAACTTCTAAGTGCTAACGTTATCTCTAAAGTCAAACATTTGGTCAAAGCTTATTAAAACATTGTACCAAGCATCGTTTTTTCAACTTCTTAAGAGTTAATTGTACTCGATTAATCTTCTAACTCAACATAAGACTAATCCGTAACTCAAAGTGTATCTAACTTAACATAAGACTAATCCGTAACTCTAAGTGTAACGATCATAGTAAATTTGTTGAGCAAGTAAAGCTTATTAGAACTCTTAATCATGTTTTATATAACATTTATTGACAAAGTTATAACTAGATTGAATAACCTTGTTTATGAATTTGTTTACTATAGTCTTATCTTTGTGTTTAGCGGTAAGGTCTATTAGATTTTATTAATAATATAAGTTTTATGCTAAACTTCTAAGTGCTAACGTTATGTCAAAAGTAAAACATTGGGTCAAAGCTTATTAAAACATTGTACCAAGCATCGTTTTTTCAACTTCTTAAGAGTTAATTGTACTCGATTAATCTTCTAACTCAACATAAGACTAATCCGTAACTCTAAGTGTATCTAACTTAACATAAGACTAATCCGTAACTCTAAGTGTAACGATCATAGTAAATTTGTTGAGCAAGTAAAGCTTATTAGAACTCTTAATCATGTGTTATATAACATTTATTGCCAAAGTTATAACTAGATTGAATAACTTTGTTTATGAATTCGTTCACTATAGTCTTGTCTTTGTGTTTAGCCGTCAGTATTATTAGATTTGATTAACAATATAAGTTTTATGCTAAACTTCTAAGTGATAACTTTAAGTCAAAAGTCAAACATTTCGGTCAAAGCTTATTAAAACATTGTAACAAGCATCGTTTTTTCAACTTCTTAAGAGTTAATTGTACTCGATTAATCTTCTAACTCAACATAAGACTAATCCGTAACTCTAAGTGTATCTAACTTAACATAAGACTAATTTGTAACTCTAAGTGTAACGATCATAGTAAACTTGTTGAGCAAGTAAAGCTTACTAGAACTTTTAATCATGTGTTATGTAACATTAATTGACAAAGTTATAACTAGATTGAATAACTTTGTTTATGAATTCATTCACTATAGTCTTGTCTTTGTGTTTAGCCGTCAGTATTATTAGATTTGATTAACAATATAAGTTTTATGCTAAACTTCTAAGTGATAACTTTAAGTCAAAAGTCAAACATTTCGGTCAAAGCTTATCAAAACATTGTAACAAGCATCGTTTTTTCAACTTCTTAAGAGTTAATTATACTCGATTAATCTTCTAACTCAACATAAGACTAATCCGTAACTCTAAGTGTATCTAACTTAACAAAAGACAAATCCATAACTCTAAGTGTAACGATCATAGTAAACTTGTTGAGCAAGTAAAGCTTATTAGAACTCTTAATCATGTGTTATATAACATTAATTGACAAACTTTTAACTAGATTGAATAACTTTGTTTATGAATTCGTTTACTATAGTCTTGTCTTTGTGTTTAGCCGTCAGTATTTTTAGATTTGATTAACAATATAAGTTTTGTGCTAAACTTCTAAGTGATAACTTTAAGTCAAAAGTCAAACATTTCACTCAAAGCTTATTAAAAAATTGTAAGAAGCATAGGTTTCAACTTCGTAAGAGTTAGTTGTACTCGATAAATCTTCTAACTCAATATAAGACTAATCCGTAACTCTAACGAAGTTGAAACCTATGCTTCTGACAATTTTTTAATAAGCTTTGACCGAAATGTTTGACTTTGGACTTAAAGTTATCACTTAGAAGTTTAGCACAAAACTTATATTGTTAATCAAATCTAATAATACTGACGGCTAAACACAAAGACAAGACTATAGTAAACAAATTCATAAACAAAGTTATTCAATCTAGTTATAACTTTGTCAATTAATGTTATATAACACATGATTAAGAGTTCTAATAAGCTTTACTTGCTCAACAATTTAACTGTGATCGTTACATTTAGAGTTACGGATTAGTCTTATGTTATGTTAGATACACTTAGATTTACGGATTAGTCTTATGTTGAGTTAGAATATTAATCGAGTACAATTAACTCTTAAGAAGTTGAAAAAACGATGCTTGTTACAATGTTTTAATAAACTTTGACCCAATGTTTTGCTTTTGACATCACGTTAGCACTTAGAAGTTTAGCGTAAAAATTATATTATTAATAAAATCTAATAGAACTTACCGCTAAACACAAAGATAAGACTATAGTAAGCGAATTCATAAACAAAGTTATTCAATCTAGTTATAACTTTGTCAATTAATGTTATATAACACATGATTAAGAGTTCTAATAAGCTTTACTTGCTCAACAAGTTTACTATGATCGTTACACTTAGAGTTACGGAGTAGTCTTATGTTAAGTTAGATACACTTAGAGTTACGAATTAGTCTTATGTTGAGTTAGAAGATTAATCGAGTACAATTAACTCTTAAGAAGTTGAAAAAACGATGCTTGTTACAAAGTTTTAATAAGCTTTGACCCAATGTTTTACTTTTGACATAACGTTAGCACTTAGAAGTTTAGCATAAAACTTACATTATTAATAAAATCTAATAGAACTTACCGCTAAACACAAAGATAAGACTATAGTAAACGAATTCATAAACAAAGTTATTCAATCTAGTTATAACTTTGTCAATTAATGTTGTATAACACATGATTAAGAGTTCTAATAAGCTTTACTTGCTCAACAAATTTACTATGATCGTTACACTTAGAGTTACGGATTAGTCTTATATTGAGTTAGAAGATTTATCGAGTACAATTAACTCTTACGAAGTTGAAACCTATGCTTCTGACAATTTTTTAATAAGCTTTGACCGAAATGTTTGACTTTGGACTTAAAGTTATCACTTAGAAGTTTAGCAGAAAACTTATATTGTTAATCAAATCTAATAATACTGACGGCTAAACACAAAGACAAGACTATAGTAAACAAATTCATAAACAAAGTTATTCAATCTAGTTATAACTTTGTCAATTAATGTTATATAACACATGATTAAGAGTTCTAATAAGCTTTACTTGCTCAACAATTTAACTGTGATCGTTATATTTAGAGTTACGGATTAGTCTTATGTTATGTTAGATACACTTAGATTTACGGATTAGTCTTATGTTGAGTTAGAATATTAATCGAGTACAATTAACTTTTAAGAAGTTGAAAAAACGATGCTTGTTACAATGTTTTAATAAACTTTGACCCAATGTTTTGCTTTTGACATCACGTTAGCACTTAGAAGTTTAGCGTAAAAATTATATTATTAATAAAATCTAATAGAACTTACCGCTAAACACAAAGATAAGACTATAGTAAGCGAATTCATAAACAAAGTTATTTAATCTAGGTATAACTTTGTCAATTAATGTTATATAACACATGATTAAGAGTTCTAATAAGCTTTACTTGCTCAACAAATTTACTATGATCGTTACACTTAAAGTTACGGATTAGTCTTATATTAAGTTAGAAGATTTATCGAGTACAATTAACTCTTACGAAGTTGAAACCTATGCTTCTTACAATTTTTTAATAAGCTTTGACCGAAATGTTTGACTTTTGACTTAAAGTTATCACTTAGAAGTTTAGCACAAAACTTATATTGTTAATCAAATCTAATAATACTGACGGCTAAACACAAAGACAAGACTATAGTAAACGAATTCATAAACAAAGTTATTCAATCTAGTTATAACTTTGTCAATTAATGTTATATAACACATGATTAAGAGTTCTAATAAGCTTTACTTGCTCAACAAGTTTACTATGATCGTTGCACTTAGAGTTACGGATTAGTCTTATGTTAAGTTAGATACACTTAGAGTTACGGATTAGTCTTATGTTGAGTTAGAAGATTAATCGTGTAGCACCCCGGACCAAAACGAGCATAATTTATTAATTAAATATTAAAAACTCATAATTTAATAATTATGTGCGTATGATTTATCTGTTTAATTTATTTCGTGCGTTTCAGATATGTGTTTAATGCATGGTTAGGATGGAAGTATTTATCTAGACGTGGAACGTAGAATTTTATTTTACCATTAGATGCGTAATGGAAAAACGAGAAGATAGAAACGAATTAGGGGTCAATCGGAGACCCGTAGCCCGAACGACGAAGAAAGGGGCAAAACTCGAAGTTTCGGAACAGAAAATCGAAAGATATTAACGATGAATAGTAACGAGATAGACATGATGAATAGTAACCCGAAAAAGTCAACAATGAACAGTAACTTAGATTTTTCACGTGAATAGTAACTTTCGGATTTCTATAAATAGAGGTGATTTCGATTCAAAAATCACCGTTTCTTCGATCGAGCCGAACCCGACGAAAACACGTAAGTTCTCCTTTCTCGTCTTTTCTTTTCTGTCTTTCTGTTTTCCGGCGCGCTGCCGCCGGCGCCGCTGCCGGCCGGTCGCCGGAAAATTTCAATGTTGTCGGAATCGGACGATTTTCGCACATAACGTTCGTCTCAACGAGACGAATCTAGGATAGGTCTCGGATTTCAAATCCGATTTCTCGTTCGCCGGAAAATGGCGAAAAACAGCCCCAAACCCTAACCCCTTCACCCTTTCTCTCTCCTCTGATTTCTTTCTCTCTCCTCGTCCTCTTGCCGGAGCGGTGGCCGGAGAAGCTGCTGGTGGTGTGGTGGTGATGTCGGGGAGGTGGCGCCGTCGTGGGTGGCGGCGCATGGCCGGAACAGTAGGTATATATGTATGAACGTGCATGTGTGTGTGGGTTTAGGTGTGCTAGTGTGTGTGTTTGTTGAGTTCGCTGTTGTGGGCGGCGCATGGTGGCGCCGCCATGCGTGACCAGTGGGCCGGCGATGGGAGGTCGCCGGCGAGGGCTCAGGTGGAGGGGGCCGGCGGCGGGTGGCCGCCGGCCAAGCAAGAACCGTGAGTGTGTGTGTGTGATAGCACCTTGTGATGTATGTGTGTGTGTTTTCCTGTGTGCGTGTATGTGTGCATGGACGGTGTTGGTGGTGACCGGCGACGGGGGTCGCCGGCCAAGGCCTGGGGGAAACGACGGTGGTCGCTGGCGGTAGGTGGCCGCCGGCCAAGGCTGGGAAGCCGTGTGTGTGTGTGTATGTTATACGTGTGAGTGTGTGTATTTACATGTATATGTATAGGCTGTGTTAGGATGTTTGGTTGGTCGGGAAAGGTTGCCGGCGACGAGGGGTCGCCGGCGGAGGTGTTGGGGGTGGTCGCCGGCGACGGGAAGTCGCCGGCCAGAGTTTTGGTTGGAGTTGAAAATCTGGGAAAAATAGGACTTCGAAGGATTTTGCGGCGAAGTTTCTGGGCACTATTCATGTCGGAATCCAGCGATGGACGGTCGGAGGAGGTAGCCGGCGGTGCGAGGTATCCGACGAGATAGGTGGTGGCGGCTGGAGGCGGCGCCGCCGCACTGGGCGACGCCGGGAAGGTGGCGCGTTGAGCAGCCTGGGCGCCGGGAACCTGGGAAGAGGCTGGCCGAGAAAACTCGACCAGCCTGGTCGAGCTGCGCGCAGCTGCCGAGAAAACTCGGCAGCCGTCGGGTGCCGGGTGCCGGCGCGCACCGTGCGCGCCCGTCGGGTGCCGACGCGCGTTCGACACCGTGTTTTCGATCCGAACCCCGTTTTCTTTCCGTCGTTCAACCGTATTGAGTCGTCGATGACGAGACGTCGTTGATCGGGGTCCGTGGGCCCGTTCAAAGTCAACCCTTTGACCAAAATTACCATTTTACCCCTAAACCTAAAATGCTCCGTTTGAGCTCGTTTTAACTCCGATTGAGCTCTTTCTTTTTGCGTTGCGATCCTTATTTCATTTCCTATCATCTCAGCCACTGAGACTTGACTTTCAGCCTTGTCTCCAAAATTCCGATCTTTAGATCGATCGATTCGTCGCGTATTTAACGATCGTTGTCCGACAGAATCATTTACAGTTTTAATTATAATTTATTTAAGATCTAAGCAATGCCGTAAATGTGTAGGCTAATTGTTGTACTGAGCTTTGAGTTGAGCTTTGAGGTTTCGGAGTTTACAGACTTACTGTTCAGGCTACTCACGTGGTTACCACTATACGAGGTGGGGGTACATTCTAATCTCTTATCTGTTTACTGTTTTCCCTATATATGCATGATTGAGGAATACTAAGTGTTGTGTTTATACTCGCTGTGCCATGATATAATTGTGGAAGGACAGAGGTCCTTTGATCATGCATTCTGTTCGTCCCTTGCTATTTTTCTACTACTCTGTGGAGGTGTCGTGAGCCTCTTGAAATGCACTAACGGTGAGATACCGTTATAGGATAAGACGGGGGAATCCCGCACCTATTCGTCCCTTGCCATTTCTAATATCTGCTTTGCATTTTAATTGCTGTGACGACGTGGCTGTAGGTTAGCTTTTTGGTATTTATTTTCTGTCTTGATTCTTATGAGGCGGATGTTATCCCCACGAGTGTATTCCACGCACTCACCCCTTAATCTGTACTCACAATACAGGAGATGAGGAGATTGATGAACCCTAGACGGAGGGAGTTGGTGTTGACTGATGGTTTCTTTTGATAGAATGTTGTAACTAAACATTTCCAAACACGTTTTCAAACAATGTATGATCTGTATATATTTTGAGTACTTGTGAGGTTGGGAGATCCTGATGAGTAGTTTCCGCTGCATATGATGTATATTATCGGTGAAAGACCGAATGTTAACGGATGAAGCCGATTTTTTGTTATGAGATGGATTCTCATCGTCTCTTACCTCTATCTTCTGTTGTCCCTTGCTTAATTCTTTCTGTATATGTTAAGCGTCCCTTGCTTTTCTATCTTCACGCCCGGGTAAAACTATGATATTTTATGAAAAGATTACGGGGCGTGACAAATCGAGTACAATTAACTCTTAAGAAGTTGAAAAAACGATGCTTGTTACAATGTTTTAATAAGCTTTGACCCAATGTTTTACTTTTGACATAACGTTAGCACTTAGAAGTTTAGCATAAAACTTACATTATTAATAAAATCTAATAGAACTTACCGCTAAACACAAAGATAAGACTATAGTAAACGAATTCATAAACAAAGTTATTCAATCTAGTTATAACTTTGTCAATTAATGTTATATAACACATGATTAAGAGTTCTAATAAGCTTTACTTGCTCAACAAATTTACTATGATCGTTACACTTAGAGTTACGGATTAGTCTTATATTGAGTTAGAAGATTTATCGAGTACAATTAACTCTTACGAAGTTGAAACCTATGCTTCTGACAATTTTTAATAAGATTTGACCGAAATGTTTGACTTTGGACTTAAAGTTATCACTTAGAAGTTTAGCACAAAACTTATATTGTTAATCAAATCTAATAATACTGACGGCTAAACACAAAGACAAGACTATAGTAAACGAATTCATAAACAAATTTATTCAATCTGGTTATAACATTGTCAATTAATGTTATATAACACATGATTAAGAGTTCTAATAAGCTTTACTTGCTCAACAAGTTTACTATGATCGTTACACTTAGAGTTACGGATTAGTCTTATGTTAAGTTAGATACACTTAGAGTTACGGATTAGTCTTATGTTGAGTTAGAAGATTAATCGAGTACAATTAACTCTTAAGAAGTTGAAAAAATGATGCTTGTTACAATGTTTTAATAAGCTTTGACCCAATGTTTTACTTTTGACATAACGTTAGCACTTAGAAGTTTAGCATAAAACTTATATTATTAATAAAATCTAATAGAACTTACCGCTAAACACAAAGATAAGACTATAGTAAACGAATTCATAAACAAAGTTATTCAATCTAGTTATAACTTTGTCAATTAATGTTATATAACACATGATTAAGAGTTCTAATAAGCTTTACTTGCTCAACAAATTTACTATGATCGTTACACTTAGAGTTACAGATTAGTCTTATATTGAGTTAGAAGATTTATCGAGTACAATCAACTCTTACGAAGTTGAAACCTATGCTTCTGACAATTTTTTAATAAACTTTGACCGAAATGTTTAACTTTTGACTTAAATTTATCACTTAGAAGTTTAGCACAAAACTTATATTGTTAATCAAATCTAATAATACTGACGGCTAAACACAAAGACAAGACTATAGTAAACAAATTCATAAACAAAGTTATTCAATCTAGTTATAACTTTGTCAATTAATGTTATATAACACATGATTAAGAGTTCTAATAAGCTTTACTTGCTCAACAATTTAACTGTGATCGTTACATTTAGAGTTACGGATTAGTCTTATGTTATGTTAGATACACTTAGATTTACGGATTAGTCTTATGTTGAGTTAGAATATTAATCGAGTACAATTAACTCTTAAGAAGTTGAAAAAACGATGCTTGTTACAATGTTTTAATAAACTTTGACCCAATGTTTTATTTTGACATCACGTTAGCACTTAGAAGTTTAGCGTAAAAAATATATTATTAATAAAATCTAATAGAACTTACCGCTAAACACAAAGATAAGACTATAGTAAGCGAATTCATAAACAAAGTTATTCAATCTAGTTATAACTTTGTCAATTAATGTTATATAACACATGATTAAGAGTTCAAATAAGCTTTACTTGCTCAACAAATTTACTATGATCGTTACACTTAAAGTTACGGATTAGTATTATATTAAGTTAGAAGATTTATCGAGTACAATTAACTCTTACGAAGTTGAAACCTATGCTTCTTACAATTTTTTAATAAGCTTTGACCGAAATGTTTGACTTTTGACTTAAAGTTATCACTTAGAAGTTTTGCACAAAACTTATATTGTTAATCAAATCTAATAATACTGACGGCTAAACACAAAGACAAGACTATAGTAAACGAATTCATAAACAAATTTATTCAATCTAGTTATAACTTTGTCAATTAATGTTATATAACACATGATTAAGAGTTCTAATAAGCTTTACTTGCTCAACAAGTTTACTATGATCGTTACACTTAGAGTTACGGATTAGTCTTATGGTAAGTTAGATACACTTAGAGTTACGGATTAGTCTTATGTTGAGTTAGAAGATTAATCGAGTACAATTAACTCTTAAGAAGTTGAAAAAACGATGCTTGTTACAATGTTTTAATAAGCTTTGACCCAATGTTTTACTTTTGACATAACGTTAGCACTTAGAAGTTTAGCATAAAACTTACATTATTAATAAAATCTAATAGAACTTACCGCTAAACACAAAGATAAGACTATAGTAAACGAATTCATAAACAAAGTTATTCAATCTAGTTATAACTTTGTCAATTAATGTTATATAACACATGATTAAGAGTTCTAATAAGCTTTACTTGCTCAACAAATTTACTATGATCGTTACACTTAGAGTTACGGATTAGTCTTATATTGAGTTAGAAGATTTATCGAGTACAATCAACTCTTACGAAGTTGAAACCTATGCTTCTGACAATTTTTAATAAGATTTGACCGAAATATTTGACTTTGGACTTAAGGTTATCACTTAGAAGTTTAGCACAAAACTTATATTGTTAATCAAATCTAAAAATACTGACGGCTAAACACAAAGACAAGACTATAGTAAACAAATTCATAAACAAAGTTATTCAATCTAGTTATAACTTTGTCTATTAATGTTATATAACACAAGATTAAGAGTTCTAATAAGCTTTACTTGCTCAACAATTTAACTGTGATCGTTACATTTAGATTTACGGATTAGTCTAATGTTATGTTAGATACACTTAGATTTACGGATTAGTCTTATGTTGAGTTAGAAGATTAATCGAGTACAATTAACTCTTAAGAAGTTGAAAAAACGATGCTTGTTACAATGTTTTAATAAACTTTGACCCAGTGTTTTGCTTTTGACATCACGTTAGCACTTAGAAGTTTAGCGTAAAAATTATATTACTAATAAAATCTAATAGAACTTACCGCTAAACACAAAGATAAGACTATAGTAAGCGAATTCATAAACAAAGTTATTCAATCTAGTTATAACTTTGTCAATTAATGTTATATAACACATGATTAAGAGTTCTAATAAGCTTTACTTGCTCAACAAATTTACTATGATCGTTACACTTAGAGTTACGGATTAGTCTTATATTGAGTTAGAAGATTTATCGAGTACAATTAACTCTTACGAAATTGAAACCTATGCTTCTGACAATTTTTTAATAAACTTTGACCGAAATGTTTAACTTTTGACTTAAATTTATCACTTAGAAGTTTAGCACAAAACTTATATTGTTAATCAAATCTAATAATACTGACGGCTAAACACAAAGACAAGACTATAGTAAACAAATTCATAAACAAAGTTATTCAATCTAGTTATAACTTTGTCAATTAATGTTATATAACACATGATTAAGAGTTCTAATAAGCTTTACTTGCTCAACAATTTAACTGTGATCGTTACATTTAGAGTTACAGATTAGTCTTATGTTATGTTAGATACACTTAGATTTACGGATTAGTCTTATGTTGAGTTAGAATATTAATCGAGTACAATTAACTCTTAAGAAGTTGAAAAAACGATGCTTGTTACAATGTTTTAATAAACTTTGACCCAATGTTTTACTTTTGACATCACGTTAGCAGTTAGAAGTTTAGCGTAAAAATTATATTATTAATAAAATCTAATAGAACTTACCGCTAAACACAAAGATAAGACTATAGTAAGCGAATTCATAAACAAAGTTATTCAATCTAGTTATAACTTTGTCAATTAATGTTATATAACACATTATTAAGAGTTCTAATAAGCTTTACTTGCTCAACAAATTTACTATGATCGTTACACTTAAAGTTATGGATTAGTATTATATTAAGTTAGAAGATTTATCGAGTACAATTAACTCTTACGAAGTTGAAACCTATGCTTCTTACAATTTTTTAATAAGCTTTGACCGAAATGTTTGACTTTTGACTTAAAGTTATCACTTAGAAGTTTTGCACAAAACTTATATTGTTAATCAAATCTAATAATACTGACGGCTAAACACAAAGACAAGACTATAGTAAACGAATTCATAAACAAAGTTATTCAATCTAGTTATAACTTTGTCTATTAATGTTATATAACACAAGATTAAGAGTTCTAATAAGCTTTACTTGCTCAACAATTTAACTGTGATCGTTACATTTAGATTTACGGATTAGTCTAATGTTATGTTAGATACACTTAGATTTACGGATTAGTCTTATGTTGAGTTAGAAGATTAATCGAGTACAATTAACTCTTAAGAAGTTGAAAAAACGATGCTTGTTACAATGTTTTAATAAACTTTGACCCAGTGTTTTGCTTTTGACATCACGTTAGCACTTAGAAGTTTAGCGTAAAAATTATATTACTAATAAAATCTAATAGAACTTACCGCTAAACACAAAGATAAGACTATAGTAAGCGAATTCATAAACAAAGTTATTCAATCTAGTTATAACTTTGTCAATTAATGTTATATAACACATTATTAAGAGTTCTAATAAGCTTTACTTGCTCAACAAATTTACTATGATCGTTACACTTAGAGTTACGGATTAGTCTTAAATTGAGTTAGAAGATTTATCGAGTACAATTAACTCTTACGAAGTTGAAACCTATGCTTCTGACAATTTTTTAATAAACTTTGACCGAAATGTTTAACTTTTGACTTAAATTTATCACTTAGAAGTTTAGCACAAAACTTATATTGTTAATCAAATCTAATAATACTGACGGCTAAACACAAAGACAAGACTATAGTAAACAAATTCATAAACAAAGTTATTCAATCTAGTTATAACTTTGTCAATTAATGTTATATAACACATGATTAAGAGTTCTAATAAGCTTTACTTGCTCAACAATTTAACTGTGATCGTTACATTTAGAATTACGGATTAGTCTTATGTTAAGTTAGATACACTTAGATTTACCGATTAGTCTTATGTTGAGTTAGAAGATTAATTGAGTACAATTAACTCTTAAGAAGTTGAAAAAACGATGCTTGTTACAATATTTTAGTAAGCTTTGTCCCAATGTTTTACTTTTGACATAACGTTAGCACTTAGAAGTTTAGCATAAAACTTATATTATTAACAAAATATAATAGAACTTACCGCTAAACACAAAGACAAGACTATAGTAAACGAATTCATAAACAAAGTTATTCAATCTAGTAATAACTTTGTCAATCAATGTTATATAATACATGATTAAGAGTTCTAATAAGCTTTACTTGCTCAACAAGTTTACTATGATCGTTACACTTAGAGTTACGTATTAGTCTTATGTTGAGTTAGAAGATTTATCGAGTACAATTGACTCTTACAAAGTTGAAACCTATGCTTCTTACAATTTTTTAATAAGCTTTGACCGAAATGTTTGACTTTTGACTTAAAGTTATCACTTAGAAGTTTAGCACCAAACTTATATTGTAAATCAAATCTAATAATACTGATAGCTAAACACAATGATATGACTATAGTAAATGAATTCATAAATAAAGTTATTCAATTTAGTTATAACCTTGTCAATTAATGTTATATAACACATTATTAAGAGTTCTAACAAGCTTTACTTGTTCAACAAGTTTTCTATGATCGTTATACTAAGAGTTACGGATTAGTCTTATATATAGTTGGAAGATTAATCGAGTACAATTAACTCTTAAGAAGTTGAAAAAATGATGCTTATTACAATGTTTTAATAAGCTTTGACATAATGTTTTACTTTTGACTTAACGTTATCACTTAGAAGTTTCGCATAAAACTTATATTATTAACAAAATATAATAGAACTTACCGCTAAACACAAAGACAAGACTATAGTAAATGAATTCATAAACAAAGTTATTCAATCTAGTTATAACTTTGTCAATTAATGTTATATAACACATGATTAAGAGTTCTAATAAGCTTTACTTGCTCAAAAATTTAACTGTGATCGTTACAATTAAAATTACGGATTAGTCTTATGTTTAGTTAGATACACTTAGATTTATGGATTAGTCTTATGTTGAGTTAGAAGATTAATTGAGTACAATTAACTCTTAAGAAGTTGAAAAAACGATGCTTGTTACAATATTTTAGTAAGCTTTGTCCCAATGTTTTACTTTTGACATAACGTTAGCACTTAGAAGATTAGCATAAAACTTATATTATTAACAAAATATAATAGAACTTACCGCTAAACACAAAGACAAGACTATAGTAAACGAATTCATAAACAAAGTTATTCAATCTAGTTATAACTTTGTCAATTAATGTTATATAACACATGATTAAGAGTTCTAATAAGCTTTACTTGCTCAACAATTTAACTGTGATCGTTACACTTAGAGTTACGGATTAGTCTTATGTTGAGTTAGAAGATTTATCGAGTACAATTAACTCTTACGAAGTTGAAACCTATGCTTCTTACAATTTTTTAATAAGCTTTGACCGAAATGTTTGACTTTTGACTTACAGTTATCACTTAGAAGTTTAGCACAAAACTTATATTGTAAATCAAATCTAATAATACTGACTGCTAAACACAATGATATGACTATAGTAAATGTATTCATAAATAATGTTATTCAATTTAGTTATAACCTTGTTAATTAATGTTATATAACACATGATTAAGAGTTCTAACAAGCTTTATTTGCTCAACAAGTTTTCTATGATCATTATACTTAGAGTTACGGATTAGTCTTATATTGAGTTAGAAGATTAATCGAGTACAATTAACTCTTAATAAGTTGAAAAAATTATGCTCGTTACAATGTTTTAGTAAGCTTTGACATAATGTTTTACTTTTGACTTAACGTTATCACTTAGAAGTTTCGCATAAAACTTATATTATAAATTAAATCTAATAGTACTTACCACTAAACACAAAGACAAGACTATAGTAAATGAATTCATAAACAAAGTTATTCAATCTAGTTATAACTTTGTCAATTAATGTTATATAACACATGATTAAGATTTCTAATAAGCTTTACTTGCTCAACAATTTAACTGTGATCGTTACATTTAGAGTTACGGATTAGTCTTATGTTAAGTTAGATACACTTAGAGTTACGGATAAGTCTTATGTTGAGTTAGAAGATTAATCGAGTACAATTAACTCTTAAGAAGTTTAAAAATCGATGCTTGTTACAATGTTTTAATAAGCTTTGACCCAATGTTTTACTTTTGACATAACGTTAGCACTTAGAAGTTTTGCATAAAACTTATATTATTAACAAAATATAATAGAACTTACCGCTAAACATTTATATAATCCTGAAAATGAAAATTACTCCCTCGAGTGTATTCAAATTCACTCACCCCTGTCTGTACTCACACTACAGGAAATGATGAAAATTAAGACACAACGAGGGAGGTGCTGTATCCAGTGACACTTATTTTAGTTATTTTTGGATATCGAACAATACTTTAAAAACATTTTATATTTGTAAAACTGTTTGCTACTTTTGATAGATCCTGATTTGTTCTGAGTTTAAAATGCTTTCTTCCGGTGATGTGCCGATGTATTTGGATATGTAAAGACAATCATTTTTGTTGATTGTCTTACGCTGCTTGATCTGTATGATGATCTTTTAAGAACTTTGTTCGTTTAATTTATTTGTAAACTTTAAAAAGTATGTCTCTTTCTTCATTTCTACCTGCACGTCCACACGTAAACTCTGATATTTTAAATTATAATAACGGGGCATGACAGTTAGAAATAAAGAAAGAGTGGAAGGATTAATATGTAATACATATTTCGTAAAAAAAGCCACTACTTTCTGTTCTTACTACTTTCCAGATCATGTTCTAACCAGACATATCAATGTGCCCCAAAATGATAATGCTCAGGATGATTGTTCGAATGATCTTCCTTGTAATTTATCTATATTCAAGTATCCAGGTCGAGCACTTAGAAGAGAAAAAAAAAAGATTGTTAACCGAACAAGAACAGCTAGCAGCACATTCATATGTGTTGTTTAGTTGTGACGAAGTACAACTATACATTGCGTAAGTGATCACATTATAAATATTATCATTTCATTTCATTTATGATATAATTCTAAATATATATATATATGATAAAAAAATTGTTTTTTCATGTAAAGTATATTCTTCGATGAGATTGCTAGAACGCAATCATATTTGTCATCGACCGAAATCAGTGACATATTGGAAGAAAAAATTTCATTGTGGTTCAACACATATGTAAGTTGATTCTTCAATTCTTACTTTTAACTAATTAATAATCTAGCTAATTACACTTCAAATATAGGCACGCGATCCAGCAAATAATGTTCAAAACAAATTCATTTGAGATCTTACACTTGGTCCACTCTGTCGTGTAACAGCGTATCATGGCTATTATGTGAATGGATACAGATTTCACATATATGCACATGGTTCATCAAAATCTACCACAATTAGTGGCGTGTGCATATAAGGAATTGATAACTCCATAGATGAGTTCGATTACCATGGTATATTACAAGAGGTGGTTAATTTAGTTAGATATATCCAGGTCTATCCAAAAAAAGAGTGGCATTGTTTAAGTGTGAATGGTTTGATCCTTCCAATTTGGGCACTAGAATTCATCAAGACTACAAGCTCGTCAAGTTAACCACAAATGCAGATTCAATAAATATGAACTTTTTGTACTCGTAATTCAGGCTACTGAAGTCTACTACTGCACATACTCTACAGAGAAGCGACAAAAAGGTGACTGATGGGTTGTTTGTACAGTCAAGTGTAGATCAGTTGTGGACGTTCCTTCCTCATCTACAAATAATGTAGAACAATCTACTGAACCACAATTCCAAGAAGATGAGTTTCAGACCCACTCTTTCGTTCAAATTGATAACGATCCACATAACTTGGCTGATACAAATGGGAGATTCGAAGAAATCATTAATAATAATGAAGATGACAATGACGAAAACGAAGATGAAGACTTGTCGGATAATAACCTATCATATGAAGAAAACAATGATTCAGAAGAAACTGAAAATGTATCAATCTATAGTAGTGATGATTGAAACAATATGTTATTTTTAATATGATTAGTTGTATTAAATAAATATTAATCTGTTTTAATGTTTTTTATTATTTCATTATTGATTTCTATGTATTCATATATATATATGAATATATATACGAGTTTTAGATCACGTGCATTGCACATGGAGATCAATTCAAATTAAAGAAAATAATAATAATACAAATACCTTATATATAATACTTTTATATTAGAGTTCTAATTATAATTGAATTTTATAAGATTTTGAATTAGCTAGGATTCTAATATAAAATTATTTAAATATGAAAACTTAAATTACTATTATAACCTTAAATAATAATCTTTAGTAGGGATATATTCGACAATCCATATTTTATAAAAAATATCCATAATTTTATAAATGTAATATATATATATATATATTACTTAAAATATTGGTCCCAAGTGGTTAGAGGTTCAGAGGGGGTGAATGAACCTCTATCAAATTTTGCGTTTTAAAATTTTTCTGTAAACAGGTTACTGATTCTACAGAGAATGCAGTAACCTTTCTATTCAGAAATATGGTAATATGTTGTTTCAAGTTACTGACTCGATTATCACAGTATGCAGCAAAATAAACTAAGATAGAGTTTCTCTTTGAATAACAGATTTCTTTTCACAAGAATAATTTTAATGCAATCCTTTTAGCAGTATGCTTATGACAAATGTAGCAAGATAGATATGCAACAATGCAATGCAGCAAATAAACAAAAGCAATAAACACACAAGGGTTTATAGTGGTTCGAAGATTGTGTAATCCTTCTACGTCCACTCTACTCCTTCACTAAGGAGGAACTTTGTTAGGTCAGTTTGTTTTACAAGACACAGCTTTACAAACTTCTTCCTATCAAGGTTACCTACTAGAATTAAAGATTCCTAGGCCAAATCCCACACAGGTACAATATCTCACACAGAGAAAATAGCCTACACAAGACTAAACACTTAACGAGGATCCTTCCAACTAAGAACACCAAACTAAAACAACCTAGCACACAACAAATGGTTAAAAGTATATATGTTTCTTCAACTGGTGCAATGATGAAGTCAGTCTTGAACTTGAAAGCTCGAATGCTTGAATGACTGCTTCAGAAGGTTGATTGACTGGACTTGGTAAGCTTGAGAGTAGCTTGAAAATATGATAGCTCGGAATAATAGCAATGTGGTCAGTAGTCTTCACAGTCACTCCATCCTCCTATTTATATCACTTGGAAAATGCCCATTGAAGAGAGACATTGTCCTTGTTGCGATTCAAATTGATCTTGCAAATCTTTGCAATAAATGCATCTGGAAAAACTGGGGAGAAGTGTTCGTCCTTCTCTGATTTGCATTAATGTTGTCATTCCTCAGCTACAGTGCTTTTGTAGAGCCGCGGGTCCAAGTGGCATCACCTCATTGGCTCGGCGCTAACTTCTATCTACTGGTAACTTGGACAGGATCAAATTCTTGTACTGCCTTCAGTATATACCTCGTACTGCATTGAATAAGATAGAAGAACTTACAGCTTGCTGCTCAGGTTGCACGGGCTACTTTCTGTTCTGCGCCAGGTTTCTATTTCAGAACAGCTTCCTGTTCTCGAAACCTGCAGTCAGCTTCCTGATCTGCATTAGCTTTCTGATCTGCGCTAACTTCCTGATTCTGAATAGCTTCCTGTTCCAGAATCCTGCAGTCAGTTTTCAGTTTTCCATACTGCTATCTGTTTGATCTGCTTACTGATCCAACTTCTTGATTCTGTTCTTTTCTTCTGCTTACTGACTTTCCTTACTGAAAATCAGTCTTCAAGGCTATTTCATATCCAGAATCCTGCTAACATCAATATTCTATATTTTTTTGATTTTTACATCATTACAAAACAATACTTAGAAAGATAAACTTATCAACCAGAAGTCTACTTATAAAATATGGAAAATGGGTACTCTAACTTCCTAAAGTTACATTGTCTCATCAAATCCTAGTCAGAAATATCCCAACAAATATTAATACAATATTTTCATAAAATGATCAATAATTGAATCATAAAACATAATATTGTTGCAGAAAATTCATTTTTTAAAAACTAAATAAATTAATACCAACTGAAAACTTATCCGTCGATAAAAAAACAACATACTTTTTTAAAATTATTTTATAATATCGACGAAATTTTTCCATTGATAAAAAAATCAACAATTTTTTTTTAAATTTAGTTTCTAATATCGATGGACACCACGTTCGTCAGTAAAGTATATTAATTTTCCTTCTTTTAAAAAAATTTAACGACGGATAATTACTGACGAAACAAAAAAAATATGTCGGAAAATAATTATTTTTCGCGGAATTTCCATCTTTTTTTCTACGGAAATTCCACATTTATTTTCAAAGTCCATCGGTAAAGTCACCAGTAATTTACCGACGGACCATTTATTCCATCGGTAAAATATTACCGACGAGCATTTTGCGACGGTTATTCCGTCGGTAAATTGCGCGATTTTTATAGTGAATGATCCGATTGAGGGGTTTGTAAGTATTCATTTCTTGATTTTGTCTAGCTTTGCTCTACACTTATAAATGTTACTGCTGGCTGATTAGTATGTAGAAAATTATACAGACAGAAGTTCCACATTGTTTGCCTAATAATGTGTTCAATCTTAGTACAATTGAGATGACCCCAATACAAACTAAATTCTCAAACTTGTTTTAAAAACATTAATTTGGGTTCAAACTCCCATGACAGGATTGAATGAAGAAAAGATTAGGCAAGGAAAGTGTAGATTTGAAAGTAAGCAAGTTGGAATAGCAGCATAGTGGGACAAAATAGAATTTCATATCTTGCTCCTCATCCTTACTAACTTAGCCAAAGTCTCTTGAGCAGCTAATGTTTGGGCGTGGTTGTGTCCTAACATTACAGTTCTAATGCTGATGCAGGTTCTGCACACCTCTTCCCCACTGTCAAAATGGCCACCCCTCACCAGCAACTTTGCTCGGCTCTCCAGTATCGTAGCCTTCAGCAACGTCACTTCTTGCCATACATACTCGTCTACTCTTTGGTTCGATTGCACAGCCTTTTTCCAGCACAGAGAGCCATGGCACCAGTCCTGAATCTGAGACACGAATGACTTCTCCACTTCTTCCAGCACGTTTGTGCACACTTTGAGCAGCTCTAGAGCTGAGTTGCACCTTGAGAAGGTTGTGAATGCTCGTATTGCTAAAGGAAGAGCTGTGCGCTTGATGAAGAGTACCATCTCGATCGGCTTCAGCTGGACAAATGGGGGTTCGGATTTGAAGCCGAATACAAGAAAAGCCGATGCCCAGAGATGGTCCAAATTCACCACTGGATTCCCAATCTTCCTCACCCCTTCAACCATCCCTTTCGCAGCAACCAACCCATGTTTCCATTTCGCAAACACTTGGGATATGGGGTGGAACTGAATCCAACACCCTTGATGCTTGTTGACCTTCCAAGCTAAACCTAGTCGTACGAGGTGCTGAGCCGATTCCTCCTCCTCACTCTTCCATGTTTGGCTTGATAGGCAACACAAACTCAGCTTCATGCATCTTGTCCATTTCTTCAATTTGTTTCTTTTGGAGGGTACACTATTAGCTGCTGCAGCAAGTAGATTTGCTGGAATAGGCGACGGAGCGAACCATGCACCAACTTGAAGCATTCTCCAAGCAAGGAGGTTTGTTTTTCCATTACCATTTGTTTGCTGCAATACATCAGCACAAAACGACAACACTTTGATCAAGAATGGACTGCTTCTGCAGAATTGCTGCTCTGCATTGCTCAAACCCAACCATTCATGATTTACGATCTCCACCTCGTTGTTCACCACCTCAAACAGAGCCGACGGTGCAATTCCAAGTTCAGAAAGCAGACATCCTATCACCCACAACCCAAAACTCGACCTTCCAAGTTTCTCCTCAAACTTTCCAAGAAATTCCACCTCCGAGGCCGGATACTCCTTTCTTCGTCTTCCTCTAATTAGCGTCATTGCATCCGACAAGGCCAGTGTATGGAGCTGCATTGGATCCAAGTTCATCACTCTAGAGAGCCTGGTAGTGATAAGGACATGGGTGCCCCCTGAGTTCCTAGGTATCAGGTCGTGTAGATCCTTTCCTTCCCACCATTCTCGTTCGGTTTCAAGATTATCAATTACGAGTAGATAAGGCATGTCCCTAAACAGCTCCCTCTTAACCCTTTTAAATGCTTCCGATTCTTGTTCATCAAAGCTTCGGATCCTCCCCCTTTCCTTCTCTTCATCCGCACTCACATCCAATCCCATATTGCGAGATATGTTGAGTACGTTTTGCCTGAAACAACGAGCCTCACCACCGACCCACAAAACCATCTTGTATCGTTGTGAGTAGCGATAGGCGAATTCCAAAGCCAGCTCCGTCTTCCCAACACCAGGTGATCCAGTTATGCACACAATGCTGCTTCCAAAGCTCTTGTATTTCCCACTTTTCGACTTCTTATATTTAGGTCTCTTCAAAGAGTTCCTCCCAATCGGTGGCTCAACCCATGCCTCTAAATTTGGCTCCTTACACCTCCCAACCTCCAAACTGATAAACTTGCTTCCTTTGTCAGCTTCATTTTCCCCATCTGCAAGACCATCAGAGTGCTCCAAATAGTCCCCACAACCAAAGAAAGCCGTTTCGATATCCGAAATCTCTCTTTCCCTCCCCACAAAGTAGCTGTTTCTTGGAAAAGGAAGCTCCTCATACATATCAAACATATCCACTTGAGCCACACTCTTCCTCCCAAGCTTCGTCTTCAATATCCCACTGGCTTTCGACACACAGCTTCTCCAGTTCCCCTCATTGGCTTCCAATTTGTATTCATGACTTCTGATTAGCCCATCCAGAGCCTCTTTGCACTCCTTGTTGTCGTCGGTGGCTATCTCACCGGCATCAGTGTCGAAGAACAAAGGGAGCAGATTCTTCTTCTGCGCGAAGAATCTAATCTCCTCCAAGCTTAGATGGTTGAGAAGGGTGTAAGTGGTGACAACGACGACGCCATAGGAGACAGAGCAGATAACTCTGTCGGCAATCTCGTGGCTCTGGTTATCCGCATACTTGGCTCTGTCGGCTACAAAGCAAGCAATGCCTTGAATCTCGAGCTCGGATTTAAGCCACTTGCAGAACCTCACCAAATTGGGGTTGTGGCCATGGAAGCCTATGTAGACATCGCAGCTTCGGAGCTTGGCAGGTGAGAGGGAGCCTTTGGCGAAGGAGATGCGAGGGATTGGGAAAGAGAAGGAAATCCGAGGTGGCACTGGCACACTGGTGTTGGGCTCTGAGGTGCTGGGGATGTCGTCCGATTGAGAGGAGGAGTAGGAGGTGCTGGGGATCTCTGCCCTGGGAGAGATGTATGGTGATTGTAATGCTGAAACAAATGCTGAGGATGAAGGGGATATGAGTGGAGAATTTGTGCCAAGAATTTCTTTATTCTTTGAAATCTTAATGGTCAGAGCCTTGCTATCTTCATCCATTTTCTGCTAATTAATGTGTGGTGACATGGGAATCACTCATAACAAGATGAATGCAACAGTGAGCAGTAAAGTAAAGATTTCTCTCAAGACAGAGAGAGAGAGAGAAGATGTGAATTTCTTCCACTGTGGGCCTTCCCAAGTCAGAGCAAGACCTCAGCTTTTACTGTTGAAATCAAACACCACTTACTGCAGAAAAGCAAATTTAGAAGAAAATATAATCTCAAAACTTTTTTCTTCCATTCATCATCATAACTTTATGCTTGTTTATACCTCAGAATATTTCACTTTACCTGGTTTATTTGACGCTTGAAGTGAAGCCTCGAGAGAAAAGGGGGCTGGGTTGGGGGTGGCCCTTCTTTCTTGTACTTCCTGTGAAATTATCTCCCTCTCTCTCCCTCTCTCTCCCTCCTCTCTCACAAGCTGTCCATATGGGAGAATCTAATGTGTGGGTTGGATCTATGAGGTTTTGAACATAAAATATAGAAATAAATGCTTTTAAAGGAGCTGCAGAGTGTATTAAATGTTCCAATATTCTAAGCCTTCCTATTTTAATAGATTTGTCTTGGGCTTAGGGTATCACTTTTTGTTTTTTGTGTTGTAGGATTATACTATCTCTCAAATGCTAAATTACAGTTAAACAACTCATAATTTTCTCTTTAATTACAGAAGCCAAAGATTGTTTAGAAAAAGGTCAGAGGAAATGGCATTGGGGTGAGGAAACATCAACACAGACATTGTTGTCTGCTACTAATGGGCACTACTTGTAAGACCTACAAATTTGAAATAATTAATTTTTTTTGTTTTTTTTTAATATGAAAATGGAAGTAGGGTTCTGTACTCATCTGACATAATTGTGACAACATCTTGCTCTGGAAATTGGACCAAGACCAGTCCAACTCTGAGACGTCTCAGAACCCTAATTGAAGTTTGGGTTTTGAAACAGATCAATGATGTCCAATGAAATTTATAGTGGAAGAGATTCACTGAAAGGAAATTGTTTTTAGTAATGCTATTTATGCTGGTCAATGAAGAACTTGAGTATTAGCTACAGTTCATATGTTCCCTCCATAAAATAAAATAATAACTGTTATAGTACAATTTTTTTTAAACTACATTATGGTATTTCCATTTTGTATGGTATAAAGTCTCATTTATATCCCTCCATTAATTCATTTAGTTCACTGTCCAAATTTTATTAAAATTAGTTTTAGGTTATTTATAAGAGTATATATTATAGAAATTTCCATTAAAAATGAGTTTTGACATTAAAAACGAATATTTTTTTTCAGGTCGTAATGAATACCTCTTGAGAATTTTGTATTTTTAGGAATGATGAAGATAGACTGGTGAAGAAAACATATGAGTCATAATAAACTAGTAAAGAAAAATGAAAAAAAAAAAGGTAAAATATATTTAATCCTCGTGTTCTTGAAATTTTGCATTGATCTCTCTCTTTTATCAAGATGACAACGTTTACATGTAGACAAAAAAATTTGTAAGGTTAGTTGTACCTTAGTTTTTTTTTTTAGATAGACATATTAACATTTCATTCATTTTAGTTATAACAGTCATACATTTTAGTTATGTTAGATATATCTTTTAATTATATTAGTTGTACCTTTATATATTACATAAATGTGTGACTATAATATAAAGGTATGACTATAATATAAAGGTATAAATAATGTCACATAAAGGTATGAGTATTATCACATAAAGGTAAATATGTATAAATTGTGGCGAAATTAGGATTTTTTTAGAGTTAAACATCTAAAAATAAAGGTATGATATCTGGACATGAAGGCATGACTATTATAACATAAATGTATGACTAATATAATATAAAGGTATGACTAACATAACATAGAGATCAGGGCCAAAAAAAAAAGTATAAGTGTGCGAATCCGGGTCAACTCGCACCCAGACTCGACCCGAGTACATATGTGCATCAGGTGCACATAAGTGCTACTCTTACATGTGTGATTTAATAAATATTGCACACTCTCTTCTTCCGTCAAATGAGTGTTAATGGTGTTAACTTTTTTACTAACTTTCCAAATTTTACCTTATACATTAATAATTCAGATCTTTTAAACTCTATTCCTTTCATTTTAAATATTTTCTTTATATTTTTTATCTTTTCACAAATATGAATGATAAATATTATTTAATCATCATTAATATTTAAAGTTACCAAATTAATAATTGTAGAATATTCTAATTAATCTGAAATTTTGATTATAATAAATTCAAACATTTAAAAAAGATCTAAGAATTGAATTTGATAAACATAAACATTTATAGAAATAAGAAAATTAACTTTTAAAATAATTTCCCAAATAAGATTTTTCAAAATTTGAGATTTAGTTAGTTCTTTAATTATATTAAGAATATTCATATTTTAATTTTAATTTTATGTTTTCAAATTAATTTTAATAAAGAAAAACATTTACAGAATTGTTAAAATTAAATTTTAAAATAATTACCAACTAAATTTAATTATATTATATTTTATAAAGATAAGATTTAAAAAAATTGATTTAGTTAGATTTTTTAATTATATTAATAATTATTATTATATTTTTATTTTATTTTTAAAACTCAGATTAATATTTAAATATTATGTAATTTCTTGTATTTGTATATTTTCAACACATATCTTGTAATTTTGTATTTATTTTTCAATCTTAGGATTTTTTTTAAATGTTAAGATTTTAGTTGTATTTTTATTATTATTTAACAATCTTAATAGCTTTATTTTTATTTTAAATTTTTCAGAATTATTCTTTAATATTCTAGATTGTTTTTTCATTTTCAAAACTAGTGTTTTTGTATTTTATTTATTAATCATGAGAATTTTTATATATTTTTTAAATCTTAATTGGATTCTTTTGAATAAATTAAGGATCTTCATATTTCAATTTAGTTTTAAATTTTCATATTTGTTAAAATTATTTTAATTTCATGAAATATATATATATATATATATATATGTATATATATTGTAAATTTTAGTAATTAGTTTGTCATTTTATGATTATTTTTTATTTGATAATTTTCATAAATGTTAGATTTACTTAATTTTTTTGAACATTCGAACAATTTTTTAATTTAAAATTTTTTAAATAATTTTAATTTTAATTTTTAGTTATTGTTTCCAAGATTTATTTTATTATTTTTAAAATTTATTGAGAAATAGGTGATATGTATATAAAATTTAAAAAAAAAATTAAATCAAAGTAAAAATATTTTGAGCATAAATTTGTTTTTAAGTTAAGGGTGCAAATATTCAAAAAATAATATAAGGAATAATTTTAAAATGTCAATTGAATATTCTAAAAATTTATAAAATTTACTATGTGAAATAATTTTTTTACATAAATAGCAATAATAAATAAAATAACAATATAATTTATTAAAAAAAGTAGAAAACTTGGAGTGAAAAGGGGGGATTTTATGTTATATATTGAAAGAAATCAATGGATAGTATCTTATATACAATATAAGGGGTATTATAGTTCATACACAAGTCAAAAAGTGTGCAAAATGCAGCACAATTCACATATAAGGCGAGTGATGCACACTCTTTTTAAGTTTGACATAATAGGAGATTTCGCGTAAACTTATTCATATCATATGTGTAAATATTGTCATTCTTTTAACAAAGAGGGGACCAACACAATATTTCCAAATTATAAGAAGAACCGACACATTTTACCCCAAAAAAATAAGGAAAAAGAAGTTTAGTGGTCCTCTAAGTTTGGATCATTGTTAGGATATTTCTGTTAGGTTTTGATGAGATAATGTAACTTTGTATAGGAAGTTAGAGTACCCCATTTTTCCACATTGTTTACGTGGAACTTAGTTTTGTAAAGTTTATTTTTCTAAATTGTACATGTAAAAGTTATAAGAAGTAGAAAGATGGAGGATACTGATGTTAGCAAGAAGCTGATTGTGAAGGAGTATCGAATGCTATTTTTCAGCAAGGAAGATCAGCATGCAGTATCAGCAAGCTAAATCAGGAAGCAGCATACAGAGAGAAGTAAGGAGAACTGGAAGCTGTCTGCAAGATTCAGGAATAGGAAGCTGTTCTGAATCAGGAAGCAGATCAGGAAGATGACACAAGGTAGTAAGCAGTAACTGCAACCTGAGCAGTAAGATGTAAGTTACTTGGCCTTTATTTATTGCAGTACGAGGTTTTATTGAATGTAGTAGGAGGTTTTTGCATGATCAAAGTTACCGGTAGATGGAAGTTAGCAACTGACCTATCAGGTGATGCCATCTGGACCACGGCTCTGCAAAAGCACTGTTGCCAAGGAGTGGCGCCATTAATTCGGATCAGAGTAGGACATGCCCTATTCCCCAATTTTTCCAGGCACATTAAATGAAAAAGATCATGAAGATCAAGTTTTGAATTTCTACAAGGACTATGCCTCTCTTCAACGGGCATATTTCTACTAGTATAAATAGAATGTGGAAGTGACTAAAAAGACTACTGATACTGAACAACTGATATTATTCTAAGCTATCAAACTCTTAAGTTATTCTCAAGCTTTCTAAGCAGTTCAGTCACTCAACCTTCAGAAGCAGTAAATCAAGTTTTCAAGCTATCAAGTTCTTAAGACTGACTTCGAGTTACACTAGTTGAAGACCATATACTTTTAACTATTTGATGTATGCTAGGTTGTTTTAGTTGGTGTCCTTAGTTGGAAGAATTTAGATCCTCACTAAGTGTTAGTCTTTGTGTAAGGCTATTAACTCTGTGTGAGCTTTATACCCTGTGTGGGAAGTGGCCTAGGAATCTTACTGATTATAGTAAATATAACTCGTTAGGAAGATGTTTGTAAAGTTGAGACTTATAAAACAAACTGACCTAGTAGAGTTCCTCCTGTGTGAAGGAGAAGAGTGGACGTAAAAGGATTACACCATCTTCGAATCACTATAAACCTTTGTGTGTTTACTACTTTCATACTTGCTGCATACATCTCTTTTATATCTTGTTCATTCTGCTAAAGGATTTTGATAAAATCATACTTGTGAAAAGTAAATTGTTTTTCAAAAGAAACTCTATCTTTGATTTCCGCTGCATACTGTGATTTATCGTGACAGTAAGTTGAATCAGCATTCTGCCAGCTTATTGAATCGAGAGAGTTGTTGCATTCTCTGTAGAATCAGCAACCTGCTTACAAAATAGTTTTAAAATGCAAAATTTGATAGAGGTTCATTCACCCCCATCTGAACCTCTGGCCACTTGGGACAACAATCATTGAATTTTAAGGGTTAATTGCCATAAAATCACAACCTTTGCTTGAATTGTCATTTTAACCAGACTTTTCACTATTGGTCAAAATAACATAATTTTATATATATAGTATGTTTTTTAACTAAGATAATGTAAAAAATAACTCATTATCTACAGATATACAACTTTTCACCAAAGTTTTTTAGTCTTTTTTGTCTCTCTCCCTTCCCCTCCACTCCCCTCAACCTTATTTAGAAAAAATACAACTTTTCGAAAATTGATTTTAGTCGAAAAACATACTAAATATATAAAGTTATGTTATTTTGACCAATATTGAAAAGTTTGGTTAAAATGACAATTTGAGTAAAGGTTATGATTTTTCTGGCAATTAACCCAATTTTTAATCATTTACCTTTCAATTTTTTATTTTTAATCTTCTATAAGTAAGAAGTGTCATATTTTAGTCATTTAACCTACTATAATATTTTTTTAATTACAAATCTAATCTCAACACCCAAAACACAAGTAATTGAAAAAAAAAACATAATTAATTGAGAGAACACAAAAAATATTAAAATTTTTTAATTAAACTTTTTTAATTATTAATATCAAATTAGGTATGTTAGATGAAGATAAATATAAATTCCCTTTATTTTTTAGTATAAAATAACAAATAATAATATGAAAATGTCGATTTTATTTATGTTGAAAATACAAATTTGTGATTAAATAAAGCCACGAAATCAGAAAAGGCAGCAACATAAACAGAGATAAATTGATGACATTTTTTTAACAAAGATAGAAGGTATTTTTTAAATATAAGTGACTAAAAAAACAAACTGTTATAGATAAAGAATGAAAATTTCAATAAAGCAAATTTAGAGGAAAAATACAAATTTTTTTACCAAAAAAAAAAAAATTATAATGAAGAAAACGTCATTGTGACCCAACAAGCTAAATTTGATCTTTCTGTGCTAGTATAGTAGAGGTAAGAGGAAGTTAACCCTTCTCCCCTATTAATTATATCCATAGATGGATAATAATTATACACCAATAAGGAGTAAACTATAGTTGTGGGCTAACGGCATAGGTGGCGTGGATTATTTTTTTATTTTTTTTTTGTACAACCCTATTGCACTATTTTCAAATAATTGCTGGTGCATACAGTCTCATATTTTTGGTGAAAATTTTCTGACAAGTTTTTAATGCGATTTCAATTTGTATTCAAATGAAATGATCAGTTAATTCATAAGAGAGGTGGACAGAAAGATTAATTAATTAAGCTGCTCATAAGAGACTTGCATGTTCTGGTGATCATAAAGTTTCCATGGCTTTTGATTTTCATGAATATTTATAATGCTGGAAAGCCATGCTGACTTGGCACAAGTTCTTTCTTTTTTCTTTCTGAAACCAGTTGGCACAAGTTGTTAAGTACACCTTTTAATCCTTCTACTACATAGGATATTAGGATGATATTGTGCAAGATTCTCTCGAATTACATTTTCTGACACCGTGTTTATCTAATCCAATCTATTTTATTATACAATTTAAACCATTCACTTATATATATTCGAATCTTTTAGATACTATAGGGCAACATTTCATGAATTAAGGTTCATCAGAGATGTCATAAGAGAGTGTTTCATTGTTAAAATACTTTTGATTACATTGGACTAATAGATTTGTGGATGAATTTGAAATTTATAAAAGAAAATTTATCAAAAAGTATTATTATTATTTTTTAATGAGTTGGGGAAGTGTGAAAAGGAAGACAATAAAGATTATAATACTTGGGTGATCCATATATAAGTTATCTAAATTGGTAAAAATTTGAAATTTATTACTTTTATTTTAAATTAATTTTCAAGTGATTTGAGTGAATTTCATATACACTCTAATTTGGGAGGATTTTTAATTATTCACTTTAAATCCTCAATCCAAACACAATCTTGGAGTACATGTGTTGTAGTGTTTATTATTTTTATTAACTAATCTAATTATATCTCATACCAGACTAGTCCCCGTGTATACACACACGGATTTTATATTAAAACAATTAAACTTTACAAATGAATTTATTAAAATAAATTTTAACATATATTAGCAGTTGACAAAAAGTAGTGTTATCTCATGTAATATTTAAATACAACATAAATTGATTAATACGTTAATAAGGTTTGTGTTCGAGTATTACACAAAAATTTCTACAAGCATAAAATTACAATATGAATACAAATAAAATAAAATATAGATAGGATAACAAAAAGTAAAAGACTCATGATTAAATTTAATAATAACAAATAATAAGTAAAAACAATATTTTTTTTAAAAGATTTTTTTATAAAGTTGATACACAAATTTCATGAATTAATGTATTATAATGCATTGATGTATGTATCTAGAGGTTATATATTTCAATTATAATTATTAATAAAATATAAGAAATGAGGAGTAGTATATTTAGGAAATAGAACTTTCATTTTAATTAAGAACTAAATTAGTGTAACTATAATAATTCATTATAAAATAAATTAGAGGCATATGTATGGTTAGGATTAATTGATTTTAGATGAGAAAAAATTGAACCACGAGTTGACATGGGTTAACTTATGATTTCTTTTTTAGTATATTGAAGTTGTCCTCCGTCATTTTATGCATAAATAATTTCAAATGTATCATACCAACACTTGCTTGAATTTTAGTTCTTTATCAATAGAAACATTGAAAACATAGAAATGATGATAGAAATGACATTAAAATCATTATAAAACATACATATAAATATTTAGATACGGCTCTTCATCCATAAATATCATCTCGATGCTACAATAATCGGAAGGATTATTAAATTTGGGAACAAACCACATTTGAATAACACGAATCTAGCTAATTTTGAATATCTCCTTGGATGAGTCAATATCCGCTAGAGGAAGATATTCTTGTACCATTTTCCTAACACTCACTTTTAGGTGTGCGCACTTTCATAATATCGAATTTTGTTATAATAATGGTATGTATTTTTACATATCAAAAATTTCAATACAATATACATTATGAAAACATTGGTACAATATATCATACCAAATCACCTCTACTTCTTTGTTGTATTTTTTCATACCAAAAATTTCAATACAAACATATTTTATGAAAACTTTGTTACAGTATATCATACCAAATCACCCTACAAACATACTTTATGAGAACTTTGTTACAGTGTATCATACCAAATCACCATACTTCTATAGTTCTATCCTCCAAAGTACATCTCAGATGAACATTGTTTAGTTCCCTGGTTTTATAATTTTAATCCTTTTATTTAGCGATTAGCTTACTAATCTTATGGGGTGCAGTTCTTTCTCCGGGCAACATGGCAGCATGTGGCTCCAAGACTTGTACTGTTTTCTAAATGCTTGTTATTTAACTAGTTTTCTTTTTTATTCTTTTAATGGTAATACACATATTTTTAAATTACACCGATGCAATGATGCATTATATGATCACACCCTTCAAATTCATCTTTCAATGAACCTACATCTCTATTATTGGTGTTGTTTGTTCGAACCTATTTTTTAGTTCTTGTATTGCAAGTGCACGGTGTCAATTATAGATAGGATAAGTAAAGTCGATCCCACATCGACTAGTGAATTAGAACAATGTTAATTACCTACTTAATTTGCCTAATTTTATTTAGGTAACCGAATTATGAGAATTGATTGAATTATCCTAAATCTAAAACAAATAAGTGAAATCAAAAATCAAACAACAAAGTATCAAGAAATATTAAGATTCAAATAAGGATCCTAATACTACAATTTCATTATACTTCAATTAAGTTTACTAATCTAGCTAAATTATACTCAAATCCAAATTATCTTATGTGAGCAATCACAATTAAAGATTAACCTCTCTCTCGAACAACTTAACATGTTGATTGATTATTAATGTTTGTATCTCTACCTCGCAGTTAATAACCAACTCTCAAAGCTCCTAAGATCGTTTCACCCCAATTATTACCAATCTCTCGATCTAGCAATTAATTGAGTCATGCATTCTCAAATCCATAATTAGATTTCATCTCTCGATTTCAATCTAATTAATAAAAACATGCACAAATTTGATCAGAATTCATACATGGAATAAGCACGAAGAAGCATTAATAAGATATCATGAATTTAGAGGAAATATTAAAACTAAAAATTTAACAAAATATCCATAAAACTACTCTCATGCCTTAATACCACGAGATCCCTAGCCAATAATCATGTTCGTAAAAGTGTATATATTTTTCTTCAACTAGTGCTTGAAACAACCTTGATGACTCTGGAGCTTGATGATTCAAAGCTTGACTGCTTTAGTTGGAGGTTGAGTGAATAAAAACTTAGAGAGTAGAAAGTTTGAGAACTCGTTCTTACGAGAGTGAATTCAGGGTATCAGTTTTTCAGAGCTTGCCTCAGTCGACTCTTTATCTATTTATAGATGTAAGGAATGTATTCGTTAAAGAGAGACACACTTCATTTGAATTTGAATTCCCTTTGATCGTCCTTGAGCTTGCATTTAATTTCTCTGAAATTCTGGGGATGATTTTCTTGTCTTGTTCTTCAACTTATTTAATACGACTGTACTCCACTGCGGGGTTGTTGCAGTTTATCGGTCCACGTGTCAACAGAACATTGGTTCTTGGTACTGCTCGATCGCTTTGTCTCTACTTGACAAGATGTATTCTCAAACAACAGTGATCTTCCCCGTACTGTACTGTTGTGCGTGGATATTTCTTCTTGCTTTTAAGTTTTCTTTCTGTTCTACAAATAGCACACATTCGTTTGCAACTCGTAGTAAAGCATATAATACCTCGTTCATCAAATAAAAACATTCATTTAATTTGCAAATACCACACGTTCCTTCACTTTGCAAATAACACACATTTGTGTGCACCTCGTAGTAAAACATGTACTGCAACGTTCATAGAGTAATCATATACTGCAACTCACAAGGAAACATAAACGTGGAAGCAAGTAATTTACCCCCACCTTGTTCGGTGGTAACCCTTGTGAAGCTTTCGTTCATTCACCTCAATCAAGTGGTATTCTGAAAAAACTGCTATGTTTCAAGGGAATTAACGGAGTCATTCGTTTGTGTTTCCTATAAAAAAAAAAAATATATATATATATATAAACTCGTCTTAGCAGCTTAAAGAGACTATTTATAACTCGAATTGAAAATATTCTTAAACAGGGTTCGATGGCATAGGCCCGTAAAATTAAACTTGCAAGGCAAAAGTTAAGATTGCAATGAACGTTAAACTTGCAAAGGAAATTAATCTTGCAAGGGAAACTAATCTTGCAAGTAAACCAATTTTGCAAAGTAACTAGTCTTGCAAAATAAACCTCCCTTGCAAAGTAATTAATCTTGCAAAATAAACCTTCACACTAAGCCCAAACCTGTTGCCACTGCACTGCCACTCTTGGCCTCGACATGTCGTATACCCCTTAAACGGACTCGTCTCAGGGTGATACTTGGTGGGAATGTTCTTAACTTATTGAAGAACATCCCATATGAACAGTTCTTGGAAATACTTTTGTTTAGACCTTCTGCTCCGCAACTATTTCCAGTTCGGATGCAAAAACACAGCTTCGATTTCGTAAAATTCTTCCTCGGTCCTCCGATCTCGGATGGCCACCAAATTTGTTGGAGACCTTCCACATACTCTCTAGTATTTGCCAAAATAACAGTTTTCCGGTCCCATCCTCGTAAGTGCCTCAAACAGCGTGTCGAGCGTTGCCTGCACGCATTCTTCATCACTCATTGCACATTGGAAAGAAAACCCTTGCCAATCTAGAAAGAAAACCCTCTCCCATCACCCAAATCTACCACCACCTGCCTTCTCTGTAGCGCCCCGGATCAAAACGAGCATAATTTATTAATTAAATATTTTAACGTGCGACTTAATAATTACGTGTGTATATTTTGGCTGTCTAATTAATTACGTGCGTTTCAAATACGTGTTTAACGCGTGACTTAGACGGATAATTTCCATGGACATGGTACATAGAATATTTTCATACCATAAGATGCGTCTTGGAAAGACGAGAAGATAGAAATGAACTAGGGGTCAATCGGAGACCCGTAGCTCGAATGACGACAGAAAGGGCAAAACTGGAAGTTTCGGAAATTGGAAGATATTTATGGAGAATGGAAATGAAGATATTTACATGAATAGTAACATCGGAAAAGTCAACCGATGAATAGTGTTTGGATATTTTGGATGAATAGTGATCCGGATATTTTCGATGAATAGTAACTTCCGGATTTCTTTAAATAGAAGTAGTTTCGACTTGAAAATCACCGTTTTTCCGAATGAGCCGAACGTGCCGAAAACTCGTAAGTTCTCTCTCTCTCTTCATTTTTTGTTTTCTGGTTGGCGGCGCCACCGCCGGCGCCGGCGCCGATGCGGCGGCACCGCCGCCGGCCGGTCGCCGGAAAATTTCGACATTGTCGGAATCGGACGATTTTCGCACACGACGTTCGTCTCGATGAGATGAATCTAGGATAGGTCTTGGATTTCAAATCTGATTTCTCGTTTGCCGGAAAACGGTGAAAAAATAGCCTCTTAAACCCTAACCCTAACCCTTTCCACCTCTTTCTCTCTCTCTCTTCGTTTTTCTCTCTCCACCACGCCGGAGCTGCTGCCGAAGATCGCCGGAGGTAAGGGTGCCGAGCTGGAGGGCCGGCGCCGCCGTGGGTGGCGGCGCCGGAGAAGGACAGTGGTGTATATATGTGTATGCATGCATGTGTGTGAGATTTGTGGTGTGTGAGTGTGTGTGATCGTGCATGCTGTTGGAGGCGGCGCCGGGGGGCGCCGCCGTGAGGAGATGAACGGCCGGCGACTGGAGGTCACCGGCGAGGTGGAGGAGGAGGCAGCCGGCGGCTGGTGGCGGCCGGCCAAGAGTGGCAGTAGGTGTGTGTGTGTAAACACACCATGCGATGTGTGTGTATGTGTATGCTACTGTGAGTGTGTGTGTGCCCGGCGGTGATGGTGGCCGACGACTGGGGGTCGCCGGCCAAGGTGAGGGTGGTTGGTGGTGGTCGCCGGCGGCAGGTGGCCGCCGGCCGGAGAGGGATCAGTGTGTGTGTGTATAGAATCGGTTGTGTGTGTATATGTGGTTGTGTATGTGTGTTGGCCGGAGTTGGGTGGTTTCCGGCGACAAGGAAGTCGTCGGCCGGTGTCAGGGGGTCAGAGGGATGGTCGCCGACGACTAGGGTCGCCGGCCGGAGGAGGTTTGGTGAAGGTTGATTTTTGGAAAAAAATTGAGCATCGAAGGATTTTACGGCGTAATTTCCGGGCACTATTCATGCCGGAATCCGGCGATGAACGGTTGGAGGTGGTAGCCGGCGGTGCAAGGTATCCGGCGAGGTAGGTGGTGGCGGCAGGGAGTGGCGCCGCTGCGCCGGGCGACGTCGGGAAGGTGGCGCGTTGATCAGCTACGACGCCGACAACCTTGGAAGGTGTTGGCCGAGAAAACTCGGCTAGTTTGGTCGAGCCATGCATGGCTGCCGAGAAAACTCGGCAGCCACCGAGTCCGCTGAGGTCCGCTGCCGAGGCTGTCGAGACTCATTGCCGAGCTACCGAGAAAACTCGGCAGCTGCCGAGCCACCGCGCGCCGTGCGCGCCCGTCGCGTGCCGACGTGCCCGCGACGCTGTGTTTTCGATCCGAACCCCATTTTTCTCCACCGTACGTCGACATCGAGTCGTCGCCGACGAGATGTCGTTGACCGAGGGTCGTGGGCTCGGTCAAAGTCAACCCTTTGACCAAAATTACCATTTTACCCCTAAACTTAAAATGCTCCGTTTGAGCTCGTTTGAACTCCGATTGAGCTCATTCTTTTTCCGTTGTGCCCCAAATTTCATTCTCTATCATCTCAGCCATATGGATTGGATATCCACTCTCATTTCTTCAACTCCGATCTTTAGAGCTCTCGATCCGTCGTGTATTTTACGATCGTTTCTCCGCCGGAGTCTGTTACAGTTTTAATTATTTTTTATTAAGGATCTAAGATACGTCGTAACGTATGTAGGCTATCAGTTGGATTGAACATCGAGATACGGGATTTGAGATACAGGATTTGAGACATGAGATCCGAGATACGGGATCTTTGGTACACGCTACTCACGTGGTAACCACCGAACGAGGTGGGGGTAACTTCTAAACTCAACATGTTTATTGTTTTCCATAATTGATATCTGAACTGTTGAGCTTTACGTGTTGTGAATACATGTTGTGATTATTATGTACATGCATACTTTATGATTACTGTTTCATGCAAAGTTTATGATACGATGAACAAGAACGGATGTCCTAAGTCATGATAGGGATGGACTGGTGACCCGTAAAAAGCACCATACGTCATGTTAGAGATGGACTGGTGGCCCATAAAAAGCACCATACGTTAGAAATGCAATGGGTATAGTCGAGTGCTCTTAGAGCCGTGTGTTTTACATTGTGTGCTATGCATTTTATATGCTGTGACTACTTGCCGAACTACTATATGTTTGATTTGTTGTGCTCACCTAATAACAGATAAAGGTTGGAAAGTATCCCTACGAGTGTATTCAATGCACTCACCCCTATTCTGTACTCACACTACAGGAGAAAAAGAGAATCTTGACGCGTAGAGAGAGGGGTGCCCTATCAGCTGAGTCCATCTTCCGGTTTTATCTTTTTAACGATATGTTGTTCGTTTGTAAAAGAAAACTGTATTTCTCCTTATATGTAAAGGATCCTTATGTTTTTCCGTTGCGTAAGGTTTCAAAACTCCATTTTTATCGGTTGCATCCGATGTTTCAAGAGTCCTGCTTCTTATCCTCTCTTTTTCTTTCTATTTTATATCATGTATGCCTTCTTCCCCTTTCTTTCTTCACGCCCATCTATGAAAAACTCTGATATTTTAAACAAAAAATTTCGGGGCGTGACACTCTCCGCCGCTGCTCCCATCGCTGCTGGCAACACGCAAAAACCAGCCCTCATACACGCACACAAACATAACCACAAACACAGCAACATACTCTCACACACACAACAAACTTACACACACACACACCAGAAAACACACACAGAGAGCATCAGAAACGCACCCACACACGACAGATTCTGCACACACGCACAACAGAATCTGCACACCGGACAGCAGGGCAGGGCTTGGTGCCAGCTCTGTGCATGCATGCGCCCGCAGTGCTCCCGACGCCTGCTGCCATCCCCGGCGGCAGCCAAAAATTCACATACAGGAAACGTACAACAGCGACAGAATAGCAGCAGGAGGGCAACATGAGCAGAGGGAGTTAAAGAGAGAGAGAGAAAATACCAAGAGAGAATCGAGAGAGAGAGCTTGAGAGAGAGATGGAAATGGAGAAGTTGTATATTCACACTGTCTTTCTTTCTTGTTTTACCCTTCCTTTTCTTTTTCCCTTCCTTTGCTTTTTCCCTTTTCACATCTAAACTGGTTAAGTGTGTGTTGTTATGTTTTGGGGAGAGGGATGGATGAGTGGCGTGGGTGATGATGACCAGACCAATTCATGGCTTTGCTTCTTTAATTAATTTTCTTACACTTAATTAGTTAATTACTTAAGTTTTATTAATTAATTCTTATACATAGTTAATTAATTATATATATATATATAACTACACATTAGTTAATTAATTAGGGTGTTATGAGATTAATGTTATCGTTTATCAAAATTTAAAGTAAAATGTCTCACAACACTTTTCTTCAGATGCATTGAAAATATATAAGTGATTTATTTACTTGTATTATTTTCTTCAGATGCATTGACTTTTTTTTCTATAGAAAGAAAAGTCATTGATTCCTAGTTGGAACTTTGAATTCTAGACTTATCATTTAAAAAAAATGTTGAATTTAAATTTCATCTTTTTAAAGTTTTAGTTCAGAGATTTTTGATTTTTGATTTTTTTTAATATCTTTAGCCCTTATAGTCAAAATGATGTTCTAGCCTTGATTATCTGTATCAAATTACATGATTTTGAACTATAAAAAACCAAGAGTAGTGCTAAATGGATTAATGTGATCCGGATCAATTGCATTAAATATCATTCACATTATTATAAAAAGATTTTTATATCATCTTATATTTTTTTAATTTAAAGGACTACATTAATTCATGTCAGATTTAGGGAATGTAAGTTTTACCAAATACATTAATTATATATTTATGGAATGCAAAATAATTTGGATAGTTTGGCCAAGTTACTGCACGTTACATATTAATCCATTAATTTTGTACATCATAATCAAATCAACATTGTTTACCAAATTTTCATTAAGAATGTATATGAATATTTCTTATTTTAGTTACTATAAAGTAAATTTTAAGGATATGGATCCTATGCTTGTAGCACCCTGGACCAAAAACGAAGCATAATTGAATAATTAAATATTAAACTCTAATTGAATAATTATGTGCGTTATTTTTGACTGTTTAATTTAATAACATGCGTTTCTGATACGTGTTTAATGCAAGATTTAGATGAAAATATTTTCTAGACATGGAACATAGAATATTTTTTATCATTAGATGCGTAATGGAAAAACGAGAAGATAGAAATGAACTAGAGGTCAATCGGAGACCTGTAGCTCATATGGCAACAAAAAGGGCAAAACACGAAGATTTGGAAAATCGAAAGATATTTACGGTAAATAGTAACTGAGATTTTTACATGAATAGTGACCAAGATTTTTCACCATGAACAATAATTTTAAGATTTTTACGTGAATAGTGATTTCTGGAAAATCTATAAATAAGGGCATTTTCGATTCAAAAATCACCGTTTTTCCGAACAAGCCAAAAACAACAAAAACTCATAAGTAGAGCTGTCGAAACAGGCCGGCGGGATGGGCCGGCCCACAACCCACCTTATGGCGGGGCGGTGCGGGGCGGGCTTTTTATTGGGTGGGCCTTCAAATCCCAACCCAACCCAACCCACCGGTGGGTCGTGGGTTGGGCAGGCCAACCCACTTTTTTTTTTTTTAACCACTAATCCACTATACATAAATACATTCTAATAATTAACAAAAAATGCAAAGTGTTCGCAAATTAAAATGCAACATTCATCACATCAACCATATGTCCATAGTCCATAAATCAATAATCCAAAAATATAAAACTAAAAAGTCCACAAAATATAAGTGTATGACAAATGAAACATAAATCTCTTAAAAGTTATAGTTCATCAACAATTACATCATCAAAATCTTCATTTCCTTGTTCTTCATCAATATTCTCTATGATATTGGATGCTTCACTCGAAAAAGTTGTCTTAATATTTGCATTTTCACCATCTACATACAAAATAAACAAAGATGTAGTTAAAAAAAGTAAAATATCAAAATATATTAAAACATATAGTAAGAACATACTTAATCTCTAAAGACTAAAATATTATCACTTACCATTACTAGGTGTGAAACCATGCAACCAATTACGAGTGCAAATAAGAGTTTGAATTTTTTCCAGAAGCAAACAACTTCTATACTTGGTAAGCACACGAGCACCAATAGAAAAAGCAGATTCCGATGCAACAGTAGTTATTGGATAGCAAAAACATCACATGCCATCAATGCAAGGTCGAAAAATCGATTCTTCTTATTCTTCCAATATTCCAAGACATCCAACTCTTCAAAATAGGAAAATTCAAGTTTTGGCTCCTCCAAATACATATCCAATTGAGATTTTCTAGCACTCGTAATAGTTTGGCTCTCATAAGCCATAATTTCCTACATTAGTTGAATATATATTAGATGCATGCAAAACTTCACAACTAACAAGTTACAATGCATACATTATGACAAATCAATAATCACTATAATAAATTAAAATATTACTTACATCATAGAGTCGTTTGCCCTTGTTTTTAGCCCTTCCACTTTGATTTTGTGTAGATAACAAAGAAGACAAGGATTGTGATGAAGAACTTGAGTTGCTACCATTCGCATATTCCTCAAAAAGCTTATACAATTTGTTTTTTATATGCGTGATCTTCTCTTGACATTTAGTAGAATCACTCTCAACTCTAGAAAAAAAATACTCCAACATTTGAAGTTTTATTCGAGGGTCAAGAATAGCCCCAAATGCAAGCACTCTACTATATTCGCTCCAATACTTGTCAAACTTCTTAAGCATAATTCCACACATATTGCTTATCATCACATCCTCATTGATCAAGTTGTCCTTTAACCAAGGATGAAAATATCGCGAAATATCGCGATATATCGCGGATACGGATATTGCGATATGGATATTAGGTGCTAATGTATTTCTTCCTGGGTATCGTGGATATATCGCGGATATATCGCAAGTTATCGCTATCGGTATCGATATCGGTTCAGTGTAGTACAAAATTGGATGGAAATCGGGAAATATCGCGGATATATCGTAAATTATCGCATATATAGCAAATTTCGCGATTTTGATTCAAAAAAATTAAAACATGTGATTTTTTTAATTTGTCATCTATATTTTGTTTGATATAAGAGAGAATATATTCTCTGATGATAAAATTTTATATATATATATATATGTCTTGTCTTGGTATCTTTGAATTTAGAAAATATAAGAAAGTTGACAACACACGTTATTGGGTAATTGAAAATCTGAAAAAAAATTGTTTGATAATTGAAAACATGACTTTTATATATCAGGGCATAAAATATAGAATTAAAATATAATTCAAAACATGCATCTTAGCATATATAAATTTAACCAACATCTTATAAAATTGAAAATATATTTGGTACTACACAAATATAACATTAGATAGAGACTACAATTTGGGGCTTACTAATTTTAATTAAATTTTATAAATTGTGGCTTAATTACTTCCAATTAAGTCTTACATTGAAGCTACAATTGAAAACATGACTCATATATAATAAGCCTTAAAACATTGAATTAAAATATAATAGGAAACATTTTTGAAATATATAGTATTTGGGTAATTTGCAACCACTCATAGACACTGCACAAATATAACACTAGTTAGGGACTATAATTTGGGTTTACTTTGAATTAAATTTTATAAATTGTGATGAGTTGGTATCAGTACTGTCTAGACAAAGATGACATTTCATCTACTATATTTGGACCTCATAGGTCATCTTTTTTATTCTAGTGTATTATATCATGTAATTTTAGTAATTTTGTATTGTATTATGTAATTTATTGTCAGTTTTTTACTATTCAGTACAGTATTTATAAAGTTTATTATCTATATGTTAGTTTTAAATATATTATTTTATTGTGATTTTGGGTGGAATATATGTGTAATGATGTGTTAAAATAATCCCTAAAATTTCATATTAAATTTCCAAAAATTTAATAAGATATCCGTCACTTTTTCAAAAAATTTTGCGATATCGATATGCGATATCGATATATCCATCGATATATCCGTAAAATTAAGGTTGCGATATCACTTGCGATATCGATATTTTCATCCTTGCCTTTAACAAAGTTTCAATCTTCCAAACTTGCATAAAATACAAATTTGATGTAGGATAAGAAGAACCGGAAATCAAGTTGGTAGTTTCATAAAATGGCTCAAGAAACTCACATAATTTTTCACATCTTTTCCATTCTTCATTTGAAGGACACCATTTATAATTCCTATCATGTAAAGGAAGAGAAGCAAAAACCTTTTTGTACTTAAGTGCACTCTCCAACATCAAATATGTTGAATTCCATCGAGTGCAAACATCTAACCTCAAGCCAACACTAGTATCAAGTCACCAATTGATGCCACACATTCTTCAAATTTTTTCATCCTACCCTCTGAACCCTTCACATATTTCACCGATTCTCTAATCTTATCCAAAGCATTTGCACACAATTTTAAACCATCATGGACAATAAGATTCAATATATGAGCCGAACAACGAACATGAAAAAATTCACCACCACATAACAAACTATCATTCAAAGAGAGTTGGTCTTTCAAAATATTTTGCATATTGTCATTGCTTGTTGCATTATCCAATGTCAAAGAGAAGATCTTTTTCTCAATCCACCATTCATGCAAAAAACCAATTATTTTTGCAGCTAATTCAACTCCGGAGTGTGGAGGAGGCATTTGATCAAAGTTAATGATTTTGCTATTCAACTTCCAATTTTCACCAACAAAATGAGCGGTCAAACAAATATAACTCTCACTCGTGCATGAGGTCCACAAATCTGAAGTTAAGCACACTCTATTACGAATACTAGCCAAAATTTTCTTAAGTTTTGCTTTCTCCTTCAAATACACTTGGTTAATATCATTAACAAGAGTGCCTCTTGAAATACATGGAACGTGGGACTTACATACCTCTGCCAAGCTCTAATACCATCATACTCAACAAATGAAAATGGAAGATCATGTTTAACAACTGTAGATGCTAGTAACTCACGTGCAACTTTTGGGTTTATTTTTTTGTTTTTTAATTTTCCATCATGATCAACAAACATCTGTCCTACATCATGAAACTTCCACATCTTACAAGATTCCATATGTCTTCTTAACGTAGAAGTCCCATATTTCTTACCTCCATTTTTATATGCTTTATTGCATCCCTTGCAACCACAAATTGCATCTTCACCAACCCCATTTTTGATAAAATAATTCCAAACATCAGAACGCTCTCTAGGTTTTTCGGGCCCCTTATCATCAAAATTAACATTTCCAATTTGATCTTCACTATCATCTAAGTTAATACTTTGATTCATCGTACTAGACTCCATGTTATATTCCTTCAAATCTACAAATATTAATATAAAACTGTTGAAAATAGTTGTTGATATCATCAAAAGTTAAAAATAAAAAACATGTAAAATGAAACATACTTATTATTCAGAGTCACATAAATCTCGTGTAGCCTGATATTGCTCCGATCCGTTGCTCCGGCTCTTCAACTCTAAAAACTCGAAACCTTGAACCCGATTACCTGCAAAACAAACATCGGGAAGGATTCCCGGTGATAGGACTCCGACGCTCAAGTCAATATGGTTGCTAAGTCAAATCTCTCAAACAATATGCGTGTGTGTTTAATGTGATTGTGCTTAAAAAAAATAAAAGAATGAATATAAGAGGTATATATAGACTCCCTGGAATACATGTTGGTTGAGATTTGGCCCAAGAAATATGGGATATAGATAACTGACCCGCGGAAATAGTGGTTAGTTGGACTAAAACCTGTTCGTCACTTTTCACTGTTAATTAGTTCGTCGATACAACTCAAAGCGGAATCAGTTCGTCATCATGAATTGGTTCGTCCTCATGTCTCAAAACTTAACTAGTTCGCACATAACGTCGTAGAACAGCTCGCTCATCCTGAAGTAACCTTTGTTCGCTTCTTTAAGTTGTTCTACTCATTCATGCATGCTTAAACCTGGTTCGTTTTAGTTCGACCATATCATAGCCCATTCGCATTCACATCTTCCATTTACTTTATAAAGTTGAACACATAATTAACACAAACAACTTAAACCTTGTTCGAGTCAAACAATAGTGGCCTAAAGTAGAACACTTATCAAGATTGTAATGTGTAAAAATAAGAGAAAATCTACATCCCGCCCTTCTAGTTCTAGAACATTTTTCATTAAAATATAAATTTTATATATATAGTCCACTGTCGTCCATTAATCTGATGGATTGTATTAATTATTATATATAAATCTGAATCTGATGGATTGTATTATGTATAATAGAGGAGAGAATCCATTAATATAAATTCATACCTCTACTTTACAGCTCTGCTAGCACCGCCGCCATCTGCCGCCGCTGCCGTCGCTGCCGTCGCTGCTTGCTGCTCCCCATAAATTACAATGATGGCTCTGTGTATATATTATGTGGAAATATAGAAGTTGACTATTATAGTATTGTCGAAGAAATGGAGAATAAATATTAGGGGAGAAATGAAGAATAACTGAATAAATATCAGGGGGTATGGAGTCTGGACACTAGGGTTTTTCATTTTTAATTAATTAATTTTTTTTTAAAAGGTGGGCTAGCCCGCCCCGCCCCGCCCCAGCCCGTGGCCCAAATGGGCTAGCCCGTTTAGGCCCGCTTTTTTACGGGCTTCTAAATATCCGGCCCAACCAACTTTTTATGTATGGCGGGACGGGCTGGCCCAACGGGCCTAGCCCGTTTTGACACCTCTACTCATAAGTCTCGATCTCCTCTCTCCTCTCTCTCTCTTTACTGTTTCTGGCCTTTGGTGCGCCACCGTCGGTGGCCGGAAAATTTCAAAGTTATCGGTTTCGGCCGATTTTCATACATAACGTAGGTCTCGTCGAGACGAGTTTAGGATAGGTTTCAGATTTCAATTTTGATGTCTCGTTCGCCGAAAAAGGGCGAAAAACCGCCTTCAAACCCTAAACCCTAAACCTAGCCAACTTTTCTCTCTCCTCTGATTTCTTCCTCCTTCTCGCTGGAGTTGCTGCCGGAGCGCTGCCTGGAGGTGAGGGTGAGTTACTGGAGGGGTGAAGCCGCCGTGGGTGGCGGTGCCGGAGCCGTTACAGGCTGTGTGTGTGTATTGTGTGTATGTGTGTTAGTGTGTGTTGTGTATATGCATGCTGTGGGGCGGCGTTGCATGGGGAAACAGTGGGCCGGCGCAGGTCATGCGCCAGCGAGGTTGGTGGTGGGTGGCCGGCGGCAGGAGGTCATCAGCCAAGCTGCAAAAGATGTGTGTGTGTTTATATGTTTATGCGTGTGTGTATTGTATTTTGTGTGTGTGTGCATGGCTAGTAGGGTGGTTGCCAGTCGTCGGCTAGTGTTCCGGCGGTTTGGGGGTGTCGTCGGCCGGAGGTGGAAAGAGAGGGAGAGAGAGATAGAGAGCATGAGGGTTAGGGTATGTTTGGTGGCTGTTTTATGGCACTATTCACGACCGGAGCCGACGAGGGGTGGCCGGAGATGGTGGTCGCCGGAGCTGGGTCACCGGCGGACCAGGTGGAGGTGGCGCTGCTCGCAGTAGGTGGCCGCTGCAAGCTTCCAGGCGCGCTGGGGTGACGCTGGGCGCGAGCCTGGCCGTGGCTGCCGAGCCTTGCCGAGGATGCCGAGTGTCGTGCGCGCATGCTGTCGAGTACTGCCGATGATGCCGAGGAGTGCCAGGCGCTGGCGTGCGAGGCTGCCGAGAGCTACCGAGCGTGGCCGAGAGGCACCGGGTGCTCGTGCGTGCTTGCTGCCGAGGCTGCCAAGTCTGCCGAGGATTTTACCTAACGCCGGGTGCGCGCGCGCGACACACCGTGTGACGGGTGTGTGCGCGATGCCGTGTTTTTAATCCGAATCCCATTTTTTCCATCGTACATTATGATCGAGTCGTCGTCGATGAGATGTCGTTGATCGGGGGTCATGGGTCGCGGTCAAAGTCAACCCTTTGACCAAAATTACCAAAATACCCTCAATCTTAAAACGCTCCGTTCGAGCTCGTTTCAACTCCGATTGAGCTCATTCTTTTTCCGTTGTGACCCAAATTTCATCCTCTTTCATCATAGCCTTATAAACTGAACATCCACTCTCGTTTCTTCAATCTCAATCTTTAGATCTCCCGATCCGTCGCGTCTTTAACGATCGTACTTTCTCCGGAATCTTTTATATCTTTAATTATACTTATTAAGGATCTAAGAAACACTGTAACTTATGTAGGTTACCTGTTGGATTGAGCATTGTGATACTTGATCTTTGATACTTGCTACTCACGCGATAACCACCGAACAAGGTGGGGGTAATTTCTAACTCTTAATCTGTTTACAGTATTTCCTATTTTGAAGCATGATTGAGGAATACTAAATGTAGTGATTATATGCTATGTATATGTATTCATGATATATTGTGAAGGGGCTTCGGTCCACATTGCATGTTCGGAGGGTCTTATGGACCGTAAAAAACAACTGTCTCTTACCCACTCGACTACCTGAAAGGTCTGGCGGTCCTGTAAATGTACTAGCGGTATTTAAGACCATTTTGTAGGGTAAGATGGGAAATTCCCGCATCTAATGGATGAGTTACAAGATACGTGCCTTGCATTTAACGTGTTGTAACTACGTGATTGAATGTTACATAGTTACATAATTATATATCTGTCGACTGTTATAAGAGACGGATTTTATCCCCACAAGTGTATTCCATGCACTCACCCCTTATTCTGTAATTCACGTTACAGGAGATGATGAGCATGGTGAACCTTAGAGAGAGAGTGGTGGTGCTCTATCCGGACTTGTGTATTTTAGTTTGACGTCTCACAACACTTAAACAAAGATTTTTATTATTCACGTTTTGTAATATATAATCTAGTATATATTCTGGATGAAGGATCCTGATGTGTTATTTCCGCTTTTATGTTATGTTAATCAGTTGAATCCGATTGTTGATATGTGAATGATTCTGATCGTCTCCTACCTTATTCTTTAGTTGTCTCCTACCTCATTCTTCTGTTTATGAAAATGTCTCTTACCATTTCTTCTTGCATGCCCGCAAGGAAAACTCTAATAATTTTATGAAAGAAAACCGGGGTGTGACAGTTTGGTATCAGAGTAATGTTCTATCATTTTTGAACTTGCTCAAACTTGTTTTATAAAGAGAAAATGAGAAAAATGTGTTTTTAAAACATAAAAATGTTTTCGAAAAGAAATAGATAAACATCATCCTCTCTTTATAGGAGTCTCTCCCTGATCATAAGACTTGCAAAAATGAGTGCTTACCTCTTATGTGATACCTTGCTAACATGATATAGACCGTTTAAGTTTAAAAAGAGATGTTACGGATACAGATTGATGATAAAAAACTCGTGTAATCTATACTTGACAGATTAATAGGATTTATGTTACCGATAAGGGATGGGTACCGATTATAGAGACGCGTGAGGAGAGACTCCGACGCTGTTTTTTTGAGAATAGAGTGATGGGTGATATATCGGTAGGTGAGCATGTCGCCAGACTTCTGCACTGCTAACATATCTGTGGCCGGTGTGTGAATTCTCCACCCATGCTTCTGGCAAGATTCACACTTTCTAACTAGCTCCTCCGCATCCTTCTTCATTGTGGGCCAATAGAAACCAGCTCGTACTTCTTTTCGAGCTAAGGCCCTTGCTCCTGCATGTTCGGCGCATCCTCCTTCATGAGCCTCTTTTAGGACCTTAATCCCTTCTTCTTGAGATAAACACCTTGCATCCGTTGGCAGAAAAGTTTTCCTATACAACAATCCATTAATGACATAATAGAAGCGAACCTGTCTTTCTAACCTTTCCAATTCTTTTGTTGTTCCCTCATTTTTACCCTCCAAAAACTGCAAGAAAGGAGTTCTCCAATCGAACTCTGCTTTGTCGATACTTGCAACTTCATTTTCTCGCCCGATGCCCATCACGGTTATAGTTCTTTGCGAACAATCCCGTAATGAACTGCCTATCTTTGATAAAAAATCGGTCTTATAATTTTCGCTTCTAGGAATCTGTTCAATCTGAAGCTTCTCAAACCTGTTCTCCATATCCCTGATTTTGTTCACATAGGAAATCATCCTGTCCTCTTTGACTTCACATTCATTTCGAAGTTGTTGTGTTACCAACTGTGAGTCTGATTTTACTATTAAATAGCGAGCTCCAGCATGTTCGGCTATTTTTAGGCCCTGCAAAAAATCTTCATATTCGGCCTCATTGTTAGATACGTTAAACAAGAATTTTATGGCGAACTGTAATTCATCTTTTTCCGGACTGATCAACAATATTCCTGCTCCAGCTCCGTGACGAGATGAGGATTCATCTACAAACAATTCCCATTCCTTTTCTTCCTGTACCCTGGTAGTTTCTTGAATAAAATCCGCCAAGGCTTGACCTTTAATGGCTGTTCGGGGCTCGTACTTGATATCAAACTGACCCAGTTCGACAACCCATTTGATTAACCTTCCCGATGCATCGGGCTTTCCCAAAATAATGCTTAATGGATAATCAGTTCGCACGATTATCGCATCACAAAAAAAGTATGGTCGCAACCTTCTAGCTGCAGTAACGAGTGCATATGCCACCTTTTCAATCTCAGTATACCGTGCTTCGGCTCCTTGAAGAACTTTACTAACAAAATAGACAGGGAATTGGTCCTTTTCTTCTTCTCGCACAAGAACCGAACTGACTGATTCTTTGCCATTTGCTAAGTACACCACCAGCGTGCCTCCCTGCATTGGCTGTTTCAATAATGGAAGCGAAGATAGGAAAACTTTTAGGTCCTCAAATGCCTTCTGACACTGTTCATTCCAGCCGAACTGGCCACTTTTTCTCAAAATCTTGAAGAACGGCAAACCTCTATCCGCTAGCCTTGATATAAACCTGCTTAGATCAACCATACGGCCAGTTAGAATCTGTACCTCTTTTATAGTTCAAGGAGGGGACATTTCTTGTATAGCTCGAATTTTTGTAGGATTAACTTCTATTCCTCTCTCCGTAACCATGTACCCCAAAAACTTCTCTGTCTTCACTCCGAATGAACACTTTGCCGGATTTAACCTCATTCCGTACCGACGAACTGTTGTCATAGTTTCCATCAAGTCTATTACATGACTGTTTGCTTGGATGTTTTTTACCAACATGTCATCCACATAAGCTTCCATGTTCCGTCCTAACTAATTCTTAAACACTTTATCCACCATCCTCTGATAAGTAGCTCCTGCATTTTTCAACCCAAACGACATCACTGTATAACAGTATGTCCCTGACGAAGTGATGAAAGCAACTTTTGGCTTCTCTTTCGGATGTAATAAAATTTGGTGATACCCTTGTGCAGCATCCATCATGCTAAGAAGTTCACAACCGGCTGTTGAGTCCACCAACTTATCAATTCGGGGGAGTGGGTAGTGATCTTTTGGGCATACTTTGTTCAAATCCCGAAAATCGATACACAATCACCATTTATTTCCAGGTTTTGGCACCAACACTACATTAGCCAACCACTGAGGGTATTGAATTTTTTCGATATGCCCTATCTCCAACAACTTCTCTACCTCCTTTTCTATTATCTCATTTTGTTCGTTCCCAAAATGCCTCAACTTCTGCTTAACCGGTCGAGCTTCCGGCTTAATGTTCAACCTGTGCACTGCTACATCTGGATTTATACCTTTCATATCCTCAGGTTTCCATGCGAACAAATCTACATTTTCTTTCAATACTCGTATTATCTCTTTCTGAATTGGCTCGGATAAATGGCTGCCTACACAAACTAAGTGTCCCGGCTGCTTTGGAATTAGTTCGATACTCATCAATTCTCCTTCTTCAAATTCTGCAGTGTTCGCCTCTTTCTCTTTCTTCCGGCTTTGGTCTCTTTCTTGATCAGTATCGTCTCTTTGTTCGGTATGACGCTTTCGGGATTCCGAATGGCGAACTGCAGCGATATAGCAACGTCGAGTTATCTGTTGGTCCCCATGAACTACTTCTACTCCCACTATTCGCCCTTCCTCACTCTCCATAGGGAACTTCATCATCAAATGTGCAGGCTAGATGATCGCCGCATAAGTACTCAAAGATGGGCGACCCAGTATCATGTTGTATTGCGAAGGTGCATCCACTAATAAGAAAGTTATTGTCTTATTCTGCCTCCATTCCCCCTCTCCTAAAACCATAGGCAATTGCACCTTGCCGAACACCATCACTGCTTCCCCTGCAAAGCCATAAAGAGAAGTTTCTACGTGTTTGACCTCAACCGACGATCTCATCTTTCTGAAACAATCCATGAACATGATGTCCACCGAACTGCCTGTGTCGACAAATACTCGCTCAACATTAAAACCTCCTATCTCAGCTACGATCACCATAGCATCGAACTGTGGACTTTGGATGGCCACTCTATCCCGAGCTCCGAACTCCACTACTACTTCTTCAAAGATTGTTTGAACCTCATCTCCTTTCTGTCGGACTGAATTTAATCTTGCTTTTCGAGCTCTGTTCGAATCTCCATCTGTTGGTCCTCCCATAATCATGTGAATGGTAGGTCTCTCTTCCTTCTCAGGCCTATTTCTTGGCGGGAGTGGCGAAGGTGGAGGTAATTCAGGTCGCTCCTGTCCTCTTTCCCTTCTAGGCTCCTCTCGAACATTCCGTTGCCCTCTGTTATCTTGTTGTTGTTGACGAACATACCAAGCGAGTCTGTTTTCTCTAACTAACCTCTCCAATTCATCCCTTAGGTGTAAGCATTCATCAGTACCATGTCCGTATTCATTATGAAATCGACAAAGTTTGCCATTTCCAAAGGTAGACGGCTTTTTAGGAGTCGAACTCCAAGTCGCTAGCCACCTCAGTTGAGGCCAATTCCAGATTTCCATCAACACTTGTTCAGGAGAAATAACCAATAGTGTATACTGATCATACCTCCTTCCAACCCTGTTATCTCACAAAGGCGGGGGTGCGAACTTTATTCGTGACTCACCTATCTCCTTTTTCCTTGTAACCTCTTGTTTCTATGACTTGTTTGCTCGGCTAGAGCCCTCACTCTTCTTGATTCGAACTGCTTCTTCTAAATTGAGTACTTGGTGGCTCGCTGTAATAAGTCATCAAAATTCTTGGGTGTCTTCTTAACTAAAGAAGTGCGAAGGTCGCCCTCTCTCAAACCTTGTATAAAGGCATTAACTATCAGATCATCGGAAGCTTCTGGAGCTTCCAAAGTTGCAGCTGTGAATTTTTTGACGAACTCCCTCAACGTCTCCTCCGCCTTCTACTTCACACCGAACAGGGTCTGGGTAGATCGCCGTTGTCTTCTAGAACTCGCAAACTGATACAAAAATAACTCAGATAACTGGGCAAAATCATGAATGACTCCATTACTTAATTGACTAAACCAGGTCTGAGCTGCCTTGGTGAGGGTAGTAGCGAACACCCTGCACTTAATACCATCTGAATACCGCTGTAAGAGGGCGGTGTTCTCAAACCGACACAGATGATCCCATGGATCAGTGGTACCATCATAGTCAAAATTCACTGGCCGAAAAGAGGCCGGTAATTCATCCTCCATCACCTCCTCCGAAAAGGGATTCTCCCTTCAATTCCTTGGAACTCATCGGATATTCCGCTGGACTTCCCGCAGTTCCCTCTTCAGATCATCAACTTTCTCCGACAGTTCGTCATGTTCCCGCTTCTGACCTCGAGGGTGATCAAACTGGCTTTCCCTCTTCCCTGTTTGTGATCTATCATCGTTTGCCTTCTTTTCTCGATTGGTATCAACATCGTCTTGTTGCGACTCAACCCTTTGTTTTCCCAAAGCTTTTTGAACAGCCGCTTCCACCAGTTCTGCAAGCTCCCCAGGTGTTAGAGTGATGGTGTAAGGGGGCTCCACCGGAGTGGGGCTCCGGTTACCATCTCTATCTTCAGATCTTCTAGAAGAATCACCGACTTCCATCATCCTCCTAGATCATCTAGTATTTACCATCCTCAATACTTCAACGTCTTAAAACTCTAATAACTTCCCACAGACGGTGCCAATTGATATTGCTCCGATCCGTTGCTCCGGCTCTTCAACTCTAAAAACTCGAAACCTTGAACCCGATTACCTACAAAATAAACACCAGGAAGGATTCCCGACGATGGGACTCCGACGCTCAAGTCAATATGGTTGCTAAGTCAAATCTCTCAAAAAATATGCGTGTGTGTTTAATGTGATTGTGCTTAAAAAAATAAAAGAATGAATATAAGAGGTATATATAGACTCCCTGGAATACATGTTGGTTGAGATTTGGCCCAAGAAATATGGGAATAGGTAACTGACCCGCAGAAATAGTGGTTAGTTGGACTAAAACCTGTTCGTCACTTTTCACTGTTAATTAGTTCGTCGATACAACTCAAAGCGGAATCAGTTCGTCATCATGAATTGGTTCGTCCTCATGTCTCAAAACTTAACTAGTTCGCACATAACGTCGTAGAACAGCTTGCTCATCCTGAAGTAACCTTTGTTCGCTTCTTTAAGTTGTTCTACTCATTCATGCATGCTTAAACCTGGTTCGTTTTAGTTCGACCATATCATAGCCCATTCGCATTCACATCTTCCATTTACTTTATAAAGTTGAACACATAATTAACACAAACAACTTAAACCTTGTTCGAGTCAAACAATATGGGCCTAAAGTAGAACACTTATCAAGATTGTAATGTGTAAAAATAAGAGAAAATCTACATCCTGCCCTTCTAGTTCTAGAACATTTTTCATTAAAATATAAATTTTATATATATAGTCCACTGTCGTCCATTAATCTGATGGATTGTATTAATTATTATATATAAATCTGAATCTGACGGATTGTATTATGTATAATAGAGGAGAAAATCCATTAATATAAATTCATACCTCTACTTTACAGCTCTGCTAGCACCGCCGCCGTCGCTGCTTGCTGCTCCCCACAAATTACAATGATGGCTCTGTGTATATATTATGTGGAAATATAGAAGTGGACTATTGTAGTATTGTCGAAGAAATGGAGAATAAATATTAAGAGAGAAATGGAGAATAATTGAATATATATCAGGGGGTATGGAGTCTGGACACTAGGGTTTTCTATTTTTAATTAATTAATTTTTTTTTAAAAGGTGGGCTACCCCACCCCGCCCCGCCCCAACCCGCGGCCCAAATGGGCTAGCCCGTTTAGGCCTACTTTTTTGTGGGCTTCTAAATATCCGGCCCAACCCATTTTTTATGTATGGCGGGGTGAGTTGGCCCAACGGGCCTAGCCCATTTTGACACCTCTACTCATAAGTCTCTCTCTCCTCTCTCTCTCTTTACTATTTCTAGCCTCCGATGCGCCGCCGCCGGTGGCCGGAAAATTTCAAAGTTATCATTTTCGGCCGATTTTCATACAGAACGTAGGTCTCGTCGAGATGAGTGTAGGATAGATTTCGGATTTCAATTTTGTGTCTTGTTCGCTGAAAAACGACGAAAAACCGCCTCCAACCCCTAAACCCTAAACCTAGCCAACTTTTCTCTCTCCTCTGATTTCTTCCTCCTTCTCACCGGAGCTGCTGCCGGAGCGCCGCCTGGAGGTGAGGGTGAGTTACTGGAGGGGCGACGCCGCCGTGGGTGGCGGTGTCGGAGCCGTTACAAGCTGTGTGTGTGTATTGTGTGTATGTGTGTTAGTGTGTGTTGTGTATATACATGCTGTGGGGTGGCGTTGCGTGGAGAAATAGTGGGCCGGCGCTGGTCATGCGCCAGCGAGGTTGGTGGTGGGTGGTGGGTGGCCGGCGGTAGGAGGTCGTCGACCAAGCTGCAAAAGATGTGTGTGTGTTTATATGTTTATGCGTGTGTGTATTGTATTTTATGTGTGTGTGCGTGGCTAGTAGGGTGGTTGCCAGTCGTCGGCTAGTGTTCCGGCGGTCTGGGGGGTGTCGTCGGCCGGAGCTGGAAAGGGAGGGAGAGAGAGATAGAGAGCATGAGGGTTAGGGTATGTTTGGTGGCTGTGTTGTGGTACTATTCACGGCCGGAGCCGACAAGGGGTGGTCGGAGATGGTGGTCACCGGAGCTGGGTCGCCGACGGACCAGGTGGGGGTGGCGCCGCCCACAGTAGGTGGCCGCTGCAAGCTTCCAGGCACGCTGGGGTGACGCTGGGCGCGAGCCTGGCCGAGGCTGCCAAGCCTTGCCGAGGATGCCGAGTGCCGTGCGCGCATGCTGCCGAGTACTGCCGATGATGCCGAGGAGTGCCGGGCGCTGGCGTGCGAGGCTGCCGAGAGCTACCGAGCGTGGCCGAAAGGCACCGGGTGCTCGTGCGTGCATGCTGCCGAGGCTGCCAAGTCTGCCGAGGATTTTACCTAACGCTGGGTGCGCGCGCGCGACACGCCATGTGACGGGTATGCGCGCGACGCCGTGTTTTTAATCCGAATCCCATTTTTTCCGTCGTACATTATGATCGAGTCGTCGTCGATGAGATGTCGTTGACTGGGGGTCGTGGGTCCCAATCAAAGTCAACCCTTTGACCAAAATTACCAAAATACCCTCAATCTTAAAACGCTCCGTTCGAGCTCGTTTCAACTCCGATTGAGCTCATTCTTTTTCCGTTGTGACCCAAATTTCATCCTCTTTCATCTCAATCTTATAAACTGAACATCCACTCTCGTTTCTTCAATCTCAATCTTTAGATCTCCCGATCCGTCGCGTCTTTAACGATCGTACTTTCTCCGGAATCTTTTATATCTTTAATTATACTTATTAAGGATCTAAGAAACACTGTAACTTATGTAGGCTACCTATTGGATTGAGCTTTGTGATACTTGATCTTTGATACTTGCTACTCACGCGATAACCACCGAACAAGGTGGGGGTAATTTCTAACTCTTAATCTGTTTACAGTATTTCCTATTTTGAAGCATGATTGAGGAATACTAAATGCAGTGATTATATGCTATGTATATGTGTTCATGATATACTGTGAAAGGGCTTCGGTCCACATTGCATGTTCGGAGGGTCTTATGGACCGTAAAAAACAACTGTCTCTTACCCACTCGACTACCTGAAAGGTCTGGCGGTCCTGTAAATGTACTAGCGGTATTTAAGACCATTTTGTAGGGTAAGATGGGAAATTCCCGCATCTAATGGATGAGTTACAAGATACGTGCCTTGCATTTAACGTGTTGTAACTACGTGATTGAATGTTACATAGTTACAGAATTATATATCTGTCGACTGTTACAAGAGACGGATTTTATCCCCACAAGTGTATTCCATGCACTCACCCCTTATTCTGTAATTCACGTTACAGGAGATGACGAGCATGGTGAACCTTAGAAAGAGGGTGGTGGTGCTCTATCCGGACTTGTGTATTTTAGTTTGACGTCTCACAACACTTAAACAAAGATTTTTATTATTCACGTTTTGTAATATATAATCTAGTATATATTCTGGATGAAGGATCCTGATGTGTTATTTCCGCTGCTATGTTATGTTAATCGGTTGAATCCGATTGTTGATATGTGAATGATTCTGATCGTCTCCTACCTTATTCTTTAGTTGTCTCCTACCTCCTTCTTCTGTTTATGAAAATGTCTCTTACCATTTCTTCTTGCATGCCCGCAAGGAAAACTCTAATAATTTTATTAAAGAAAATCGGGGCGTGACAGTTTGGTATCAGAGCAATGTTCTATCATTTTTGAACTTGCTCAAACTTGTTTTATAAAGAGAAAATGAGAAAAATGTGTTTTTAAAACATAAAAATGTTTTCGAAAAGAAATAGATAGACATCATCCTCTCTTTATAGGAGTCTCTCCCTGATCATAAGACTTGCAAAAATGAGTGCTTACCTGTTATGTGATACCTTGCTAACATGATATAAACCGTTAAAGTTTAAAAAGAGATGTTACGGATATAGATTGATGATAAAAAACTCGTGTAATCTATACTTGACAGATGAATAGGATTTATGTTACCGCTAGGGGATGGGTACCGATTATAGAGACGCGTGAGAAGAGACTCTAACGCTGTTTTTATGAGAGTAGAGTGATGGGTGATATATCGGTAGGTGAGCATGTCGCCAGACTTCTGCACTGCTGGAGGGAGATAGAGGATACCGGAGGTAGGATCAATGGCGTTCAGGCATGTTTGTACATGATCCATACCTTACCACGCATGTAACGCCCCGTTTCCCTTTATTGGAAATAAGTCGTCACCCTTTACATACTTAGGAAATAAAGAAATAATAATATTTTTATAACATACAACGGAAGACTTAAAAGCGAAGACACGAGTGTTTTTTTTTTAAAACATCATATAAATCAATATATATATATATATATAATGGTATATCGACTATTAAATAAGTCTAGACGTGTCTTACCCACATTTCTAGGTAAAATGTTTAAACCATCGGTCAACGATAAAATACTCAACAAAACATACATATAATATAAGATAGTCTAGACCCATCGTTTTAACATATTATACACGTTTAAACAACATATTGTTTTAAAAGAAAAGTGTAACACCCCGTTTTCAAGAAAACCTGCATTGCATATTTTATAAAAATACTTTTAATGTTTATTTAAGAATGAGTTAAGTGAGAGAACTTATATGACGCTAAGTTATGATTTATGATTATACGTTATGCTTAATTATTTTAAAGATTTTATGACGTGTTTTCTTTCGAGATTTTAAGGGTTTTGCAGGATTGCACACGGATGAAATCGAGCTCGATCTCCACTCACTCGACACACATGAACGGAAGTAAAAGATAAGATGTTAATTAAATTAATTGAATAAAATGATTTAGGTTTATATGCTTTCTTTTTAGAAAGTTTTACTTATGATCTTATATGTATATTTATGAAATAAGACGTCTTACTTGAACAAGCATGCATTATAGGTAATTATTGAAATAACCGAAATGCTTATTATTATTATTAATTTAAGTATATATATGGAAATTTAATATTTAATTTTATGCTTATCTATTTCCACATCTATGTGAATTTTATACCATACTATATGATTATTAGTCCTTCAATAAGTATACATATACTTATATATGTGTAATATGAAACATGATATATCAAGATAAATAATTAGATTAACCTTTATTTTTAATCCAAATCTTCCAAGATAAGTTTGCTACCTATGACTAAGTAATCTAGACTAGCCACCTCACTAATCTAATAGCATCATGCAAATAACCATCCACTTGCAACATGCAATACATCTTAGCTTGAGGATAATTCTTCTCTCTCCCTCCCTCTCTCTCGATCACTCTCTCTCTCTCTCTCTCTTGATCACTTCATATAGGAGAGCCAAAGTCATAGATAAGTTAGTACAAGAAATAAAGGAAAGCAAAGATCTTTTATCCATCAAGTTCTTCTTCAAAACCTAAAGGTATTTTTGGCTAAACCCTTATGAATCCTTCATTAAAACTCATGATTTATGCTTAATACTTTAGGATAAGAAGTCCAAAGATGTTCTTTGGTATATTTGTTGGGATTATATGTTGTTTGCATGGAGGAATAAGTTGATTCTAGGGTAGACTTAAAGATATGCTTTATTTTGCTACTGTTTTAGTTGTGTTCGAAAATTTTAGAAATTGAATTAAGATGAATCCTTTTGCTAGATTGAAATATATGAAGTCAAGAATATTTCTGAAAAATTTCATAAGGTTTGGAGTTAAATTCGATTTTATATGATTTTTCTAAGATAAACTGTTCGGAAACAGTTTTCGACTTCTTTTGGGACTGATTCGTATAATTTTCTGGAATAATATACTTCGAATTTATGCATGATATTTTACTATGTTTAAGAACTTGTTCTTAGGTACGTGTAGGATTTTAGTATGCATTTTTCTGAGTTTTGTATGATTTATGCCGATTTTTACAATAAAACCTGTTTTCACGTAGACGATGTCCTGTTTTCAGCTTCGTTCTAAAATTCATAACTAATTATTGGGATCGAATTTATAAGCCATGTTTTACTATGTTGTAGTACACGTTTTTAGGAGTATGTAGAATTTTACTATGTCATTTTTGGAACCTTGTACGAATTATGGTGATTTTTACGAGAAAGTCCATTTTTCAGCATATGGTGTCCAGTTTTTCGGCCAACTTAAGAAATTCATGACTACTTATGTGAACCTTATTTTTAGTTGATGTTTTTATATGATGTACTAAAAGAAGTTATGTACGTATATGAATAATTATATGATTTTAGGAATCACATGTGAACTATTAAAAATTGTTGCGACTTTATGGGTCTTCTTATCATTCGAAGATTACTAGTTTGAAAGTTTAAAGAATAAGTTATGAGTATGAATGTGTTTTGGGTAATGTAACATAATATAAATGCAAAAGAATGTGTTATACGATATAAGGAAGCTAATCAGTTAAGTGTGTCGAGCGCAGTCGAGACGATCGGTGGAACCTAATGTCACGCCCCGAAATCTTTTCACTTAAAATATCAGAGTTTTTACTCGGGCGTGAAGATAGAAAAAGGCAAGGGGCGCTTATCATGACAGAAAGAAAAGAGCAAGGGACGCTAGAAGAAAGGGGTAAGGGACGAAGTGAATCTTTCACTTATCAAAACCGACCTCTGTCGATTACATTCGACAAAATATAAAATATACACAACAATCGGCCTCTGCCGAAGACAATCGATCTCACTACCGATATAAACATCATGCGCAACGGAAATACCTTCAGGATCTCACATCCTTACATGTATCAAAATATTACAAAACACAAGTTATCCAAAACATAGTTTGAAAATGTTTAAGAGACATCGTCTCATTACAACAAAACAGGATCAACACTTCCTCTCTCTCCAACTAGGGTTCCTCACACTCATCATCGCCTGTAGTGTGAGTACAGATTAAGGGGTGAGTGCGTGGAATACACTCGTGGGGATAAAACCCGCCTCGCACAACTCATGTCAGAATTAAATACCGAAAAGCTATTCTACAGTCACATTGTCACGGCACGTATAAATGCAAAGCAGATATTAGAAATGGCAAGGGACGAATAGGTGCGGGATTCCCCCGTCTTATCCTATAACGGTATCCCACCGTTAGTGCATTTCAAGAGGCTCACGACACCTCCACAGAGTAGTAGAATAATAGCAGGGGACGAACAGAATGCATGATCGGAGGACCTCTGTCCTTCCACAATTATATTATGGCACAACAAGTATAAACACAGCACTTAGTATTTCTCATTCATGCTTCATAATAGGGAAAACGGTAAACAGATTAAGAGTTAGAAATTACCCCCACCTCGTATAGTGGTTACCACGTGAACAAGTATCGGCGGATCAGATTTCACAAGCGAGTACCAAAGGATCCGATATCACAAGGCTCAACTCAACAAGTAGCCTACATAAGTTATGACGTCCCTTAAATCCTTAATAAATTATATATAAAGCTATAAAAGGTTCCGTTGGAAATCGGTAGTTAAATACGCGACGGATCGATCGATCTAAAGATTGGGATTTTGGAAACAAGGCTGAAAGTCAAGTCTAAAGGTTTGAGATGATAGGAATTGGAATAAGGATCGCAACGCAAAAAGAATGAGCTCAATCGGAGTTAAAACGAGCTCAAACGGAATATTTTAAGATTAGGGGCAAAATGGTAATTTTGGTCAAAGGGTTGACTTTGACCGGGCCCACGGACCCCGATCAACGACGTCTCATCATCGACGACTCGATATGGATGAACGATGGAAAGAAAATGAGGTTCGGATCGAAAACACGGCGTCGGGTGCGCGTGGCACCCACGGGTGCGCATGGGCGCGCATGGTGCGCGCGGCTTCCCAACACCCGGCGGCTGCCGAGTTTTCTCGGCAGCGGGTAGAGCTCCTCGGCTGGCTGCCGAGTTTTCTCGGCAGCTGCTGCACCCGGCGCACACCTGGTCGAGTTTTCTCGGCCAGGACCTTCCCAGCTTCCCGGCGCCCAGGCTGCTCGACGCGCCACCTTCCCGGCGTCGCCCAGCGCGGCGGCGCCGCCTCCTGCCGCCACCACCTACCTCGCCGGATACCTCGCACCGCCGGCTACCACCTCCGGCCGTCCATAGCCGGATTCCGGTGGTGAATAGTGTCTGAATCTTCACCGCAAAACCCTTCGAAGTCACATTTTTCCAAAATTCCAACTTCCACCAAAACTCCGGCCGGCGACTTCCCGTCGCCGGCGACCATCCCCTGAGCCTTGGCCGGCGACCCCCCGTCGCTGGCCACCTATTTCGGCCATCACAACCCACATACACAGCTATATATACATATATATACACCCCCGTTTACACACACACACACACACTCGTGTATACACACACACACATATCACCAGCTTTGGCCGGCGGCCACCTGCCGCCGGCCACCACCACCAGTCACCGGACACACTGGCCGGCGACCCCCCAGTCACCGGCCACCACCCCAAGGCCACAACACACATACACAAACATAGCACACATGCACACACAACATGAGGTGTGTTTACACACACCCACCCACTGCCTCTCTTGGCCGGTGGCCCCCAACCGCCGGCTACCTCCTCCTCCACCTCGTCGGCGACATCCCGTCGCCGGCCGTTCATTTCCTCATAGCGGCGTCCCCCGGCACCGCCTCCAACAGCGAGCCACATAACACACACCAACACACCATGAAACACACCCACATGCATGCATACATATATATTCACCCACTGTCCATCTCCGGCGGCGCCGGCACTCCAGCGACGGGCCCCGACCCCCGGCGGCCTCCGACAGCAGCTCCGGCGCGGTGGAGAGAGAAAACACAGAGGAGAGAGAAAAGGTGGTACAAGGAATAAGGTTAGGGTTTAAGAGGCTGTTTTTCGCCGTTTTCCGGCGAACGAGAAATCGATTTGAAATCCGAGACCTATCCTAGAATCGTCTCGTCGAGACGAACGTTGTGTGCGAAAATCATCCGATTCCGACAACTTTGGAATTTTCCGGCGACCGGCCGGCGGCGGTGCCGCCACGCCGGCGGCAGCGCCGGCAACGGCGCGCCGAAAACAGAAAGACGGAAATTAAAAGACGAGAAAGAAGGACTTACGTGTTTTCGTCGGTTTTGGCTCGATCGAAGAAACGGGGATAAAAATGAACTGGGGTGAGCTCCTATTTATAGATTTCAGAAGTTACTATTCATCCAAAATATCTCCGTTACTATTCACCAGTTGACTTTTCTAAATTACTATTCACGTAAATATCTCGGTAAATATCTTGGTAAATATCTTCTGATATTTCCGAAACCTCGTGGTTTACTCTTTTTATCGTCGTTCGAGCTACGGGTCTCCGATTGACCCCTAGTTTGTTTCTATGTTCTCATTTTTCTAAAACGCTTCTAGTGATATAAAAATATCTCCTATCCCATGTCCAAGTAAATTATCCATCTCATACTCGTGTTAACACTTATCTGAAACGCACGTAATAAATTAAACAGTTAACTCATACGCACATAATTATTAAATCATAGATTTAAATATTTAATTAATCAATTATGCTCGTTTTGATCCGGGGCGCTACACCTAAGGCAACCCTTGCACTCTTTACGAACAAGTGGGTAACTTCTACTCTCTACTATGTGATGATAATTGAATTGAAAAGTTATGTATGAAAATCTACGGTTGAAGTCTGTAGCTATAACCAGTATGTAACTTCCATACTGGGCGACGACCTTAAAGGGCAGATATGCCTGGTCTATGAAAGCGACGACCTTAAGGGCAGATATGCCTGGTCTATGAAAGCGACCATAAGGGCGTAAATGCCTGGTCTATGCGAGGTTTAGTGGGCGAGCGATTCCCACATTCCTCTATGCAAGGTTTAGTGGGCGAGCGATTCCCACATTCCTTTATGATTATGGTCCGGGTGAGCGAGCCCAATGGACATGTAATACTCGCTTAATAATTTAATTGCTTCAATATATTAGACGGTAAAGTTATCCCACTGGGATCCCTCTCTGGAGGTGTCTCATGATGTTACTTTTATATATTTTCAGGCTCACTGGATGATGACGTGGACGAGTAGCTAGCTAGACTGACTTCTCTCTGTCGCATTAGTAGATATGTTAGAACTAAGTTCCTTTTCTTTTAAAATAGTATGTTGTTTAAACGTGTATATTATGAAATCGATGAGCCTAGACTTATCTTATATTATATGTATGTTTTGGATGAGTATTTTCTCGTTGACCGATGGTTCAAACATTTTACCTAGAAATGTGGGTAAGACACGTCTAGACTTGTTTAATAGTCGATATACCATTATATATATTGATTTATATGATGTTTTAAAAAAAACACTCGTGTCTTCGCTTTAAAGTCTTCCGCTGTATGTTATAAAAACATTATTATTTCTTTATTTCCTAAGTATGTAAAGGGTGACGACCTATTTCCAATAAAGGGAAATGGGACGTTACAAAAAGGAACCATGGTTCTAGCATATCTATTTTAATGTGACAGAGAGAAGTCAGCCCAGCCTGCTACACGTCCACGTCATCATCTGCCGAGCCTGAAAATATATAAAAGTAACATCATGAAACACCTCCAGAGAGGGATCCCAGTGGGATAACCTTACCGTATAATATATTGGAGCAATTAAATTATTAAGCGAGTATTACATGTCCATTGGGCTCGCTCACCCGGACCATAATCGTAAAGGAATGTGGGAATCGCTCGCCCACTAAACCTTGCATAGAGGAATGTGGGAATCGCTCGCCCACTAAACCTCGCATAGACCAGGCATTTACACCCTTATGGTCGCTTTCATAGACCAGACATATCTGCCCTTAAGGTCGTCACTTTCATAGACCAGGCATATCTGCCCTTTAAGGTCGTCGCCCAGTATGGAAGTTACATACTGGTTATAGCTACGGACTTCAACCATAGATTTTCATACATAACTTATCAATTCAATTAACAACACATAGTAGGGAGTAGAAGTTACCCACTTGTACGTAAAAAGGTGCTAGGATTGCCTCAAGTTCCACCGATCGTCTCGACTGCGCTCGACACACTTAATTAATTAGCCTCTGTATATTGTTCAACATAATCTTTGCATTTATATTAGGTTACATTTACCCAAAACACATTCATACTCATAACTTATTCGTTAAACTTTCAAACTAGTAATCTTCGAATGATAAGAAGACCCATAAAGTCGCAACAATTTTAATAATTCACATGTGATTCCTAAAATCATATAATTATTCATATACATACATAACTTCTTTTAGTACATCATATAAAAACATCAACTAAAAATAAGGTTCACATAAGTAGTCATGAATTTCTTAAGTTGGCCGAAAAACCGGACATAACACATGCCGAAAACAGACTTTCTTGTAAAAATCACCATAAATCGTACAAGGTTCCAAAAATGACATAGTATAATTCTACATACTCCTAAGAACACGTACTACAACATAGTAAAACATAGCTTATAAATTCGATACCAATAATTAGTTATGAATTTTAGAACGAAGCTGAAAACAGGACATCGTCTACGTGAAAATAGGTTTTGTTGTAAAAATCGGCATAAATCGTACGAAACTCGAAAAAATGCATAATAAAATCTTACACGTACCTAATGACAGGTTCTTGAACATAATAAAAGATTGTGCACAAATTCAAAGTATATTATTCTAGAAAATTATACGAACCAGACCCAAAAACAGGGTGAAAACTGTCTCCGAACAGTTTATCTTAGAAAAATCATATAAAATCGAATTTAACTCCAAACCTCATGAAATTTTACAGGCATATTCTTGACTTCATATATTTCAATCTAGCAAAAGGATTCATCTTAATTCAATTTCTAAAATTTTCGAACACAACTAAAACTGTAGCAAAATAAAGCATATCAATAAGTCTACCCTAGAATCAACTTATTCCTCCATGCAAACAACATATAACCCCAACAAATATGCCAAAGAACATCTTTGGACTTCTTATCCTAAAGTATTAAGCATAAATCATGAGTTTTAATGAAGGATTCATAAGAGTTTAGCCAAAAATACCTTTAGGTTTGAGAAGAAGAACTTGAAGGATATATGATCTTTGCTTTCCTTTATCTCTTGTATTAACTTATCTTTGACTTTGGCTCTTTTATATGAAGTGATCAAGAGAGGGAGAGAGAGAGAGAGAGAGAGAGTGATCGAGAGAGAGGGAGGGAGAGAGAAGAAATATCCTCAAGCTAAGATGTATTGCATGTTGCAAGTGGATGGTTATTTGCATGATGTTATTAGATTAGTGAGGTGGCTAGTCTAGATTACTTAGTCATAGGTTAGCAAACTTATCTTGGAAGATTTGGATTAAAAATAAAGGTTAATCTAATTATTTATCTTGATATTTCATGTTTCATATTACACATATATATAAGTATATGTATACTTATTGAAGGACTAATAATCATATAGTATGGTATAAAATTCACATAGATGTGGAAATAGATAAGCATAAAATTAAATATTAAATTTCCATATATATATTTAAATTAATAATAATAGTAAGCATTTCGGTCATATCAATAATTACCTATAATGCATGCTCGTTCAAGTAAGACGTCTTATTTCATAAATATACATATAAGATCATAAGTAAAACTTCCTAAAAAGAAAGCATATCAATAATTACCTATAATGCATGCTCGTTCAAGTAAGACGTCTTATTTCATAAATATACATATAAGATCATAAGTAAAACTTCCTAAAAAGAAAGCATATAAACCTAAATCATTTTATTCAATTAATTTAATTAACATCTTATCTTTTACTTCCGTTCATGTGTGTCGAGTGAGTGGAGATCGAGCTCGGTTTCATCCATGAGCAATCCTACAAAACTCTTAAAATCTCAAAAGAAAATCATATCATAAAATCTTTAAAATAATTAAGCATAACGTATAATCATAAATCATAACTTAGCGTTATATAAGTTCTCTCACTTAACTCATTCTTAAATAAACATTAAAAGTATTTTTTTATAAAATATGCAATGCAGGTTTTCTTGAAAACGGGGTGTTACAACGCAAGTGGGAGATTAGAGCTCGTTTAGTCTATCGGGATGAGTTAGTATTCTCATTGGTAGATCACGTACCCATCGCCGACTTCGAGAACGTGGCGAGGCAGATGCTGGAGCTGTGGGGCCGACATGGCCTTCCGACTGCTCCTGAGCCGGGACCCTACGATCTGTCTAGCAATAGTTTTGAGCCGGAGAATGACGATCCTGAGGAGGATGACCCAAAGATAGATGACCCTAGGGACGGGGCACCAGGACTACCGGGGCCTCCGCCGCCTCCCGCTACAGTTGTGTAGACGTCATAAGAGAACTTTTAGGATATGTATATATTATGCCACAAATGATAAAACATTCTATATGTATAGGGTAGCTTTTATGTCACAGATAGTGTATATACACCTTTTGTTATGGTGTAGGGCTACCCCTATTATGCTCCTATGTATATTATGCACGTATAATTCCTCGCTTATCTTATGGAATATATGTTTATGTCTTCTCACGTATATCGCGTATATTTCTATATCTATAGTATTATTGTGTAATCTCAATGACTTATATATATATATATATATCGTAACAGAACCGTGTCAAGAGGAAGACCACGAAGAGAGCAACCACAACCGACTAATCAGCCGGAGTGAGAGGAGAATGCTAATTGGGAGACTTAGTTACGGTGCTAAGGGGGTTAGCACAACATTTTGAGGTAACTCGAGCCACCCCACAGCCAGCAAGAACCGACCCTAACCTTATATACGAACAGTTTCGTCGATTTAACCCACCGACGTTCGATGGGAAGGGGGAACCAACCGATGCGGAAGAGTGGCTAAGGTCACTCGATCGATTATTTTGGCACTTAACGTGTACCAAAGAACAGAAGGTCAGCTGTGCGATCTTCCAACTTACCGACGAGGTGAGTCACTGATGGGACTCGTATGAGAGGACTCTGCTGCCCGCTCAAAGAGAAGGGATGACGTGGGAAGAGTTTAAGGAAGTGGTTTCTCATCACTTCATTCCCCAATCCTACCAGGACAAAAAGGAAATTGAGTTTCTACATATCCGTCAGAGAAGCTTGACGGTGGGAGAATATGAGCGGCGTTCAATCATTTAAGCCGGTACGCCACAAACTTGGTGGATACCGATATTAAGAAGGCCTGAAGATTTGAAAAGGGCCTTCGTCTAGAGATTGGATCCATACTGGCTGGGTAGGGGGCGATGACATATACAAGTGTTATCGAGAGGGCTCAGGAGATCGCCTCTCATTTGCGTTTGGATGCTATACCTCTCAAGAAAGTCTTTCCGACTCCTACAAAAAGGAAGTGGACTAGCCCAAGCTAGAGTTTTGCTCAGAACAAATTCCCAAGGACAAGCAACGCTCCACTCCTTCCCGCTCCCAAACCTGGGAACCCGTGTCCTAGATGCAGAAAAGTACATGTGGGACCGTGTCAATAGGAAACACAGAACTGCTTCACATGTGGAGCATCGGGGCATATAGTGGCCAATTGATGGAGGGCGGAGAACTCGCTAACTACAGCCCCAGACTCGAGGCCAGTGGCAGGCAGAGCATGAGCATCCTCTCTTACCCGCCCAGAAGCTACTGAGGGAGCAGAGATGATGACAGGTATGTTACCAGTATATGATATACCTGTTCTCGTCCTTTTTGATACTAGAACGACACACTCTTTTATATCTGTCAACATCTGTAATTTGTTGAAGCATAAAGACGGTAGTATAGTCGCTCAAACCCTAGAAGTAAGTATTCCGTCAAGGAAGACAGTAAGGACAAAACACTTAAATCGTCACTTAAAGATCGCTTTTGAAGATAAGATTCTTCTAGTTGATCTTCACGCTTTAGAGATGAAGGATTTTGACATAATCCTGGGCATGGACTGGCTAGAGTCCAATCACGCGGTAATCAAGTGTCGTGTGAGAGAGATCATCTTTCAAGCACCAAGAGAGCCGGAGTTCACATTCCATGGAACACGAGTTAAAGTTGATTCAAGAATTATCTCAGCCATGAAGGCAACCCAGATGCTTAACAAAAGAAATTGCGAAGCTTGGTTGGTTAACATGGTGAACCCCGAGCAAGAATCAACTTCTATCGAGAAGGTGCCGATGATAAAGGAATTTATGGACATATTTCCTGAGGATTTACCTGGTCCTCCACCGGATCGACAGGTGACCTTTGAGATAGATCTCGTTCCAGGATCAGCACCGGTGTCAAAAGCTCCTTATCGGATGACACCGAAATAATTATAGGGACTGAAGATCCAATTACAAGAACTTTTGGATAAAGGTTTCATCAGACCAAGCGTGTCGTCTTGGGGAGCTCCGGTGTTGTTTGTGAAGAAGAAGAATGACAACTTTCGGATGTGTATCGATTACCGAGAGCTGAACAAGAAGACAATAAAGAACAAGTATCTACTACCTCGAATTGAAGATCTTTTTAATTAATTAAGAGGTGTCAGTGTGTTCTCGAAGATTGACTTAAGGTCTAGATATCACCAGATGAAAGTCAAAGATGCAGATATATCAGAGACAACATTCAGGACGAGATATGGCCACTACGAGTTTGTAGTAATGCCATTTGGACTGAGTAATGCTCCAGCTGTCTTTATGGACTTGATGAATCGCGTCTTCCATCCTTATTTTGACCTTTTTGTCATTGTGTTTATTGATGATATCCTCATCTATTTGTGCGATAGAGCACACCATGAACAACATCTCAGAATCACACTAGAGGTTTTAAGAAATGAGAGACTTTATGCAAAATTCAAGAAGTGCGAATTCTGGATGGACAAAGTGGGCTTCCTAGGCCATATCGTCTCTTCACAAGGGATCGAAGTAGATCCTGAAAAGGTGAAAGTTGTCAGCAAGTGGGAAACTCCAATAAATGTTAAAGAAGTCCGGAGTTTTATAGGCTTGGCTGGATACTACCGAAGATTCATAAAAGGATTTTTTGAAGATTGTCACTCCTATGACTCGCTTGATAAGAAAGGACGTGAAGTTTCAATGGAGTGAGCAATATGAGCGTAGTTTCTAGGAACTAAAGAAAAGACTGACAGAAGCACCAGTCTTAATAGTTCTAGACGTAACTAAGGAGTTCGTGATCTACAATGACGCATCCAAACAAGGTTTGGGTTGTATTTTGATGCAACAAGAGAAAGTAGTGGCATATGCATCATGCCAATTGAAGATTCACGAACAGAACTACCCAACGCATGATCTGAAGCTAGCAGCTATGGTACACGCTCTCAAGATATGGAGACACTATCTCTATGGCGTGAAGTGTGAGATCTACACCGACCATAAGAGCCTAAAATACTTCTTTAAACAAAATGAGCTCAATATGAGACAAAGAAGATGGCTAGAGTTGGTAAAGGATTAAGATATTATGATCCACTACCATCTTGGAAAAGCAAACGTGGTGGCTGACGCCCTTAGCAGAAAAGGAAAGGGAGTGGTGACATCCATGATCACCAATCAGCACCAACTGATCGAGAAGATGTCAAAACTAAATCTGGAGGTAGTCACGTCTTCGAACAACATCGAAGCTAAGATGGCAGCGTTATTCGTGAAACCCACGCTTCGCGATCGAATTGTTGAAGCCCAGAAGAGAGATAACTTCCTAACGAAGATGAAAGCTCATATGGATAATGAAAGAGCCGAAGGTTTCTCTTTGGCAATAGATGGAGCTCTGATCTTCAGATGAAGAATGTGTGTGCCCAAGGATGAAGAATTAAGAGGAGAAATTCTTAAAAGACACATTTCACACCAATATCTGCACACCCTGGAGGTACAAAGATGTACCGAGATTTAAAGGAGAATTTTTGGTGGAGAAACATAAAGAGAAGCATAGGGTTGTTCGTCAAGAAGTGTCTCATTTGTCAACAAGTGAAAGCGGAGCATCAACGGCCAGCTGGAATGCTAACTCTTTTGGAGATACCTGAATGGAAGTGGGAACACATTGCCATGGATTTCGTGGTTGGTCTGCCGACAACCAAACGAGGAAACCATGCCATATGGGTAATCATTGATAGATTAACGAAATCTACTCATTTCTTACCAATCAAAATGACTTTCGAACTAGACAAGTTGGCACGAATATATCTTGAAGAGATAGTTCGATTGCACGACATACCCGTTTCTATCGTAACGGATAGAGATCCACGGTTCACTTCCAGATTCTGGCAAAGCTTACAAAAGGAGTTAGAGACCAAGCTTTCTTTCAGTACAACTTTTCACCCCCAACTGACGGACAATCAGAAAGGACCATATAAATTCTGGAGGATATATTGCGGGCATGCGTTTTGGATTTTCCAGGAAGTTGGGAGGACCACCTGTGCTTAGTGGAGTTTGCCTACAACAATAACTACCAATCAACAATTGGTATAGCGCCCTATGAAGCCCTCTACGAAAGAAAATGTCGCTCACCTATTTGCTGGGATGAAGTGGGCGAAAAGAAAATCTTGGGACCCGAATTGGTAGATCAAACGGTCGAAGTGATAAAGAAGATTCGGGAGAGAATACGAGTAGCCTAGGATCGACAAAAAGCATATACAGACAAAAGACGGAGGGAGCTGAAATTTGAAGAAGGAGACAAAGTTTTCCTCAAAGTATCTCCCACAAAAAGGGTCCATCATTTTGGGAAGAGAGGAAAGTTGAAGCCGAGGTACGTGGGACCATTCAAAATTCTAGATCGAGTTGGGGAGGTCACGTACCGTTTAGCTCTACCACCGGACTTTGCTGGAGTACACAACATTTTTCACGTGTCTATGCTACGGAAGTATATATTCGATCCAAACCATATAATCGATCAAGAAGGCATAGAACTTGAAAAAGATCTGACATATGAGGAAGTCCCGATAGCCATTTGGATAGAAAGAACCGGCAACTAAGAAATTGGAAGATGGCTATAGTAAAGGTTTAGTGGAGCTGTCACGGAAAGAAAGAAGCAACTTGGGAACTGGAAGACGAAATCCTGAGGAAGTATCCCGACTTACCTTTCCTAGGTACATATTTAATTTCTTCCTAGGTACGCGTTTAATTTAGAGGACGAAATTCTTTTAAGGGGTAAGGGATATAGCACCCCAGATAAAAAATGAAGCATAATTGATTAATTAAATATTAAACCCATAATTGAATAATTATGTGCGTTGATTTTTAACTGTGTAATTTAATTACGTGCGTCTCAGATACGTGTTTACTGCATGATTTAAATGAATATATTTTCTAGTCATGGAACATATAATATTTTTATACCACTAGATGCGTAATGGAAAAACGAGAAGATAGAAAAATGAACTAGGGGTCAATCGGAGACCCGTAGCTCAAACGACGACAAAAAGGGCAAAACCCGAAGTTTTGGAAAATCGAAAAATATTTACGGTGAATAGTAATGAATATTTTTACGTGAATAGTAACCAAAAATTTTACCCCATGAACAGTAATTTTAGATTTTTTGGATGAATAGTATTTTTCGGGAATTCTATAAATAGGGGCGTTTTCGATTCAAAAATCACCGATTTTCCGAACGAGCCGAAAACGATGAAAACTCGTAAGTTTCTCTCTCATCTCTCTCTCTTTACTGTTTTCTGCCGCTGTCGGGCACCGCCGCTGTCGGTGGCCAGAAAATTTCAAAGTTTTCGGTTTTGGCCGATTTTCGCACAGAACCTAGGTTTCATCGAGACGAGTCTAAGATAGGTCTCGATTTTCAATTTCAATTTCTCATTCGCCGGAAAACGATGAAAAACCCTTTCTAAACCCTAAACCCTAATTCTTGTCACCTTTTCTCTCTCTCTCATCCTCCTCTCGCCGGAGCAGTCACTGGAGAAGCTGTTGGAGGTATGGGTGAGTCGCTGGAGGGCCGGCGCCGTCGTGGGTGGCGGCGCCGGAGCTGAAACGGGTTGTATGTGTGTGTGTTTTAGTGTGTGTGCGTGTGTTGCATGCTGTTGAGGGCGGCACAGGTGGCGCCGTCGTGGGGAAACTGGTGGCCGGCGCTGGTGGTAGTTGAGAAGAGGTTGGGGAAAGGAGGTTGAGAAGAGGGTCTTCGATGACTGGAAGTTGCTGGTCAAGCTGCAGCAAGTGTGTGTGTGTTGTAGGTATATGCGTGTGTGTATATTATATGTTGTGTGTGTGAGGGTTGATTTGGGGTGGTTGCCAGTCACCGGCCAGTGGTCAAGGAAGGGTCGCCGACGACTGGAAGTCGCCGGCCGGAGCTGGGAAGGGAAGGTGAGAGAGGAAAAGAGCGTGAGGGTTAGGGTGTGTTTGGTGGCTATTTTTACGACACTATTCATGCCGGAATCCGACGAGGGGTAGCCGGATGTGGTGGTCGTCGGTGCTGGGTCGCCGGCGGACAAGGTGGCGGCGGCGCTGGACGGCACCGCCGCGGGTGGTGGCAGCTGGGAAGTTCCAGACGCGCCGGGATGACACCGGGTGGTGCTGGGCGCGGGCCTGGCCAAGGCTGCCGATAAATGGCCAAGCATGCCGGGTGGCACCTGCCGAGGCTGGCTGAGGGCACCGGGTGCTGGCGAGCGCGAGGCTGCCGAGACACGCCGGGTGCTCACAGCGCATGCTTCCGAGACCTATCGAGATGCGCCAGGAGCTGGCGTACATACCTGCTGAAACTGCCGAGAAATTTACCTGACGCCGGGAGCACGCGCGCGCGTGTGAAACGCCGTGTGACAGGTGCGCGCGCGACGCCGTGTTTTCGATCCGAATCCCGTTTTCTCCGTCGTACATTACCATCGAGTCATCGCTGATGAGATGTCGTTGATCGGGGGTCGTGGGCCCGGTCAAAGTTAACCTTTTGACCAAAATTACCAAAATACCCCAAACTTAAAACGCTCCATTTGAGCTCGTTTCAACTCCGATTGAGCTCATTCTTTTTCCGTTGTGATCCAAATTTCATTCTCTTTCATCTCAGCCTTATAAACTGAACATCCACTCTCGTTTCTTCAATCTCAATCTTTAGATCTCTCGATCCGTCACGTCTTTAACGATCGTTCTTCCTCCGGAATCATTTGTAGCTTTATGTATACTTATTAAGGATCTAAGAAACACCGTGACTTATGTAGGCTACTAGTTGGATTGAGCATTGAGATACTTGCTACTCACGCGGTAGCCACCGAATAAGGTGGGGGTAATTTGTAACTCTTAATTTATTTACAGTTTTTCCTATTTTGAAGCATGATTGAGGAATACTAAATGCTGTGATTATATGCTATGATTATGTGTTCATGATATATTGTGAAAGGACTTCGGTTCACATTACATGTTCGGAGGGTCATATGGACCCTAAAAAAACTGTCTCCTATCTTTTCTACCACCTGAAAGGTCTGGCGGTCCTATAAATGCGCTAGTGGTATTGAGACCGTTTTAGGGGGTAAGATGAAAAATTCCCGCACCTCATGGATGAGTTACGAGATACATGTCTTGCATATTATGTGCTATGACAATGTGACTGAATGTTACATTTCCTATAAAATATATTTATCGACTGTTATAAGATGAGGATTTTATCCCCACGAGTGTATTCCACGCACTCAACCCCCTATTCTGTAATTCACGTTACAGGAGATGACGAGCATGATGAACCTTAGAGAGAGAGGTGTGGAGCTTTATCCAGACTTGAGTATTTAAGTTGATGTCTCACAACATTTTCAAACAATGTTTTAATTAATTCACGTTTTGTAACAAATAATCTTGTATATGTTTTGGATGATGGATCCTGATGTTGTATTTTCCGCTGCTATGATATGTCAATCGGTTGTATCCGATTGTTGATATGATTCTGACGTCTCCTACCTTATTCTTCTGTCGTCTCCTATCTCCTTATTCTATTTATAAAAATGTCTTTTACCATTTCTTCTTCACGCCCAAAGGAAAACTCTAATAATTTTATAAAAGAAAACGGGGCATGACATCAAATCTCCAATTCCTGATTTCTTCAAAATAATAATTTTTCCTTTTTAACATTTGCAGGTGACTCCAGATGTTCATTTTTAGAAGGATCTAGGCTTGGATAGCTTGGACATTGTGGAGATTGTAATGGCTCTCGAGGAAGAATTTAAGTTGGGAATTGGCTGATAAAATTGGCTCGTGTCCTCTTGTAATCGAATATATCCATAACCATCCAATGGCTAGCTAAGTTACCCAGTGTGTGGTGTATTGGTTTTTCATCTCTCAAATGCAATTAGACATTTATCCAGTCATTACTTGACTGTGTGATGTTGTAGGGTTTTAACCCCTGGATATCATGGTGTTGAAAGTAGCAATGGTGCAAGCCATTTTGATTTTATTTCACAAACTCGTGCTTGGTCTTTTCTCAATGCAACACAAAAACCTGTGAATTTCAATGATCTTAGACATAGAAAAATCAATTATTTCAAAATATGAAATAATTTACAATGGAGTAAATGATATTAGGGAAGAAGATGATGAAAATCGCATATTAAATTATAAGATCTTAAAGTTACCTTAAAAGGATAAGACTAGTACCTTAAGAATTACACTGTAATACCTTAAATATATGTAGTATCTTTAAACTAAATATGTAATACCTGAAAAGTAAGTATTCAATACCTTAAGGGTAGATATGTGATACATGTAGAGTGAATCATATGTGATACCTGAAGAGTAAATCATATGTGATACTTGAAGAGTAAATCATATGTGATACCTGAAGAGTAAATCAGGTGATACCTAAATAGATACCTGAAGAGTAAATCATATGTGATACCTGAAGAGTAAATCAGGTGATACCTGAAGAGTAAACATAAGTATGGGTTTATGGGTGAGGAAAGATGAAGAAATAGGTATCACATATGATTTACTCTTCAGGTATCACCTGATTTACTCTTCAAGTATCACCTGATTTACTCTCCAGGTATCATATATATTACTTTCAGGTATTATATAAAATACCTTACAGGACCTGAGGTATCACATATTATTTACTCTTCAAGTATCACCTGATTTACTCTTCAGGTATCATATATATTACTTTCAGGTATTACATAAATACCTTATAGGTTTTTGCATATGTTACTCTCAGTATCATACATATTTCTTTCAGGTATTACATAAATACATTATAGGTATTTGTCTTTTGTCATTGTGTTCTCCTCAATGTGAGTATTACCAACTCATAAGTATCATACATATTTATAAGTATCATACATATTTCTTTCAGGTATTACATAAATACCTTATAGGTATTTGTGTTTTCTTGAACTTTTGTCATTGTGTTCTCTTCAATGTGTATTAAGTTTCTCATAGATGATGTTTGTTATTTCTACATTTAAACATAATTAGAGCAAATAAATAAGGATTCTCATCAAGTGCAAATATTTTCTTTGTATCACAAACAAAGCAAAAACACAGTGAAAGGTAAAGAAGGAAAAAAACTTCTCAACAGAATATCACTTCTAAGCCAAAAAAATTACAAAAATATGGCCCCTATTTATACGCTTTAGCAACATTATACATCATTTTTCCATAAATTGTAGGTCAACCTAACAAAAACATAACTTAACACTCAAAACATAAACAAGATAATCCACAAAAACTTGACTTCAATCTCTCGATTCCATCACTAATCAAAAACCTAATCCTCTGTTTGTTCTTTGCAACCAGTGAGCCCTCATGTGCATCCGCAGATTCGCGTCGCGCTTGAACTCTTTACCACAAACCTGGCAGTAGTGTGTGTACTTTGCTAGTATATCAGCGACATCCAATTCAACGATGTCGTATGAAGAAAGAGAGAGACCCTATGGTTCTTCATTAGTTTCGGTTTTTGTGGGTGAGATCTTTTCACAAACACCTTCAATGCAATTACCAATAGTAGTAGTGTCACGCCCCGTTTTCGTTTTAATTAAAATATATCAGAGTTGTCTTTGGGCGTGCAAAGGGGAAGAAAAGAAGAAAGGAAGAAGTATACTTTTTTGAAACATATAATTAAGATAGACAGATAACATTTTAAATTAAATAAAAGACATCCTTTAAAAGTTTACGAAAAGATTACGTATACAACATCTAAATCTAATACTCAAAATAAATCAGTAGAGTTAGCTTAAGCATATAAATTCATTACAGTTTTTCCAAAACATCGGCTCATTGCCGGAAGAAAGCAGTTTAAACTAACAGCGGAAATTAAACATATTTAAACTACCATCACGAATTACAACAGTTTTACAAAACATATTACAAAAGTTTAGAAACTTGGTTCGAAGTTCAAATTAATTAAAGACAACAGAGACTCCAGATACGGCACCTCTCTCGCAGCATATCTTAGTTTTCATCGTTTCCTGTAGGGTGAGTACAGATAGGGATGAGTGCTTTTGAATACACTCGTGGGAGTAGTTTCCATTTTCAAGTTTATTTTAACAGATAAAGTACATTAAACGATAATTAACACATCACTTAATTCACAGCACTTAAGAATGCATTGCACATAACATAATGTCGCGTAGCTGTAGATAGGTGCGGGGGCAGCCCGTCTTACCCTTTAAACGGTTTTTATCCCGTTAAATCTTTCATTACGGACCTTGGTCCCTTCGTAGCTTATTCTTGGACCACAGTCCCTTCGTAGCTCATTCTTAGACCACAGTCCCTTCGTAGAACATTTATGACATGCATGTATATTCATATAATTCACAATAAGCGCAAACCATAAGGTTCAACGATTCGTAGCGATCAAAAGCATTTTAGTAACGTCATGATCATATAATAACACAGCACGAAATCTCAAGGCACGTAAGTTCGAACAATTCATAGCATATGATTTTAGATATATTAACGTTGATTAACGTAACTGTAGTTCATCAGCATATCAAGACATAATAGATACAGAACGTAAAAGTTGTTAAGTTCAGAAGTTACCCCCACCTTGTTCGGTGGTGTTTTTCCACGTGCTTGTACTTTTAATTCTACGTTCATCTCTAAGTACGAAAGCCTACATGCGCAAACGTAATCTATTAGTTTCTAATTATGATCATATCTTATTTTAGTATTTAAAGAACTCTCTCGGAAGGAAAATAATGATGGAAAGAAAAACGATTCGAAAAGGCTTAGAACTTGATCACATGTCGAAGGGGGTTCGATTACGGTTCTATAAGCGCAAGAATGAGCTTAATCGGATGAGAAACGAGTTAAAACGGAGCATTTTAAGGTTCAAGGGCAGTTTCGTAATTTATGCAGGAGGGTTGACTTTGACCAGGGACATTTTTGTAAAAACAGAGAATTTTTGGGGTCAAAGTGGGATTTCTAAGACTTTGGGGTCGAAACGTAATATACGAAAGTTTCAGGGGTGAAAAACAAAGACTTGGAAATCTTGGGGGTCAAAATGAGATATCCTAAAGATTTGGGGGTGAAAATAAGATATACAAAAGTTTGGGGACTAAAATATAAATAAATTTAAATTGGGGCTTTGCGATTAAGTCCCTGGACTTTATCTAACTCTCAAAAACTACCCCACCCCCAAACCACCCACTGCCCGACGCCACCACCACTGCAAGCCACCACCGGCGACACCGTGTCGCCGGCCACTACCCCGGACAACCACCATACGCCGGCGCACCGTGCACCGGCCTCCTCCGATCACGGCGGCGTCGGAAACGCCGCCCCAAACACCACCAAAACACAACCAAACACAGCCACTTACGCATGCATATATACACTTTCCGACGGTGATTTGCCGCCGGTTTCACCTCACAACACCGGCGCTCCATGCGCCAGTCCCTTTGACCCACGGCGGCGCTGCATGCGCCGCCTTCCAACACCCCAAACCAGCGACGACGCGACGAGGAGGAACGAGGGAGAGAGAGACGCGAGAGATAGGGAGAGAAAAAAAAAATGCCGAAACTTTGACCGGCCATTCCCGGTGGAAGAGACGTCCGATAAGAAATCCGAGCCAGGATTCATGATCGGCTCGTCGAGAGCTTCGATTTGGTATGTAAATCGACCAAAAACGGAGAAGGAATGGAGAAGAGAGGAAGAGAGAGAAAGTGACGAGGAGAGAGAAAACTACGAGGAGAGAGAAAGTGCGCTGCTGAAACTTTGACCGGCTGTTGCCGGAGATCGGCCAGTCCGATCGACGATCCGAGCCCGGATTCATGACGAGCTCGGCGAGAACTTCAACTTAGGCTCAAGAATCGCTCTGATCGGTGGCCGGACGGCCGAGAAAGAGGAGAGAGAAGGAAGGGGTTTCTAGAGAGAGAAAAGTTGTATCTTCTCCGGCCGATTGCCGGCGAATGCGGTGGCGGATGGCTGATCCAAGCCCGGAATCGGAACGGGCTCGGCGAGAGCTTCGAAATGGTGTAGGTTACGATACGTTTCGGTTCGATGAAAAATCCGGCGATGGTGGGTCGCCGCCGGCGGCGACGGCGGCGCTCCGGCCGGCCGGCCGCCGGAAATCAAGAGAGAAGGAGGAGAAGAATTTACCTTGGATAAAAATTTTACATCCTACTTTTACTATAAGTGAAAGAGCATTATATATATCATGTCATTAGCTTATATTATCATATTAAATTTTATATTAAACATCCTTATGATATAAATTAATTTGGGGTATCAATCGGACTCCGATCGATCCGATTCTCATTTCGTTTTCTTCATCTTTCGATCGCGATTGTTCTCATAACATAAACTCTACACTTTAGTTTCAATTATGCTATCAATGAATATAAACATAAGCTCTCCAAATTAATTACGTTTTCGATAAAATTATGCAACCATACGATAATTTATTTCGCACATTAATCGATTAATCTGAAATGCACAAAACTTAAATCACATAATTAAAGTTGAATTATTTAATCGTCAAGTTATGTGTCGTTTTTCCTGGGCGCTACATCCCTTCCCCCTTAAAAGAAATTTCATCCTCGAAATTTAGAAGCGTGTCTGAAAACGGCAGATCGGGATGCTTCGTTATGATCTTGTCTTCTTATTCTCATGTGCTTCTTCTTTTCCATGACAGATCTATTGGACTTCCACCAGGGCCATCTCCCGATCCCGGAGCTGTCGAGTACTTTTGTCCAGGACAGCCATTGGGACTTCTCGTAAGTCAGATCTTTCTCGATCTCGATGTCCTTCTGATCGATGACATGGCTCGGATCAAAGATGTATCTCCGTAGCATGGATATGTGGAAGACGTCGTGTACACCTGAGTAGTCTGGCGGCAAGGCCAGACGATATGCATCAGCCCCGACTCGATCCAAGATCTCAAACGGTCCTACGTACCTCGGCCTCAGTTTTTCTTCCTTACCGAAACGGTGAACTCATTTAATAGGTGACACCTTCAGGAAGACCTTGTCTTCACATCGAACTTTAGCTCTCTGTCTCATGTTAAGTTCTTCCTGCTCGAAGAAGTACTTTAGACCTTGTGATCGATGTAGATCTCGCACCTCCCGTCATGGAGATAGTGTCTCCATATCTTGAGCGCGTGTACAACTGCGGCTAGCTCCAGACCATGCGTTGGGTAATTCTGCTTATGAGTCTTCAGCTGTCTCGATGTGTATGCTATTACCTTCCCTTGTTGCATCAGGACACACCCCAAGCCTAGCTTAGATGCGTCTGCATAGATCACGAACTCTTTAGTCACATCCGGTACTGTGAGAACGGGAGCCTCTGTCAATCTCTTCTTCCGATCTAGGAAGCTTCATTCGCCCTGCTCCGTCCACTGAAACTGCACGTCCTTTCTGGTCAGACGGGTCATGGGAGTGGCTATCTTCGAAAACCATTCTATGAATCTCCTGTAATGTCCAGCCAAACCCAGAAAACTTTGCATTTTGTTAACGTTCGCCGACGACTTCTACCTTGGCAAGGTCCACTTCAATTCCTGTTGATGATGCGATGTGTCCGAGACAGGCTACCTCGTCGAGCCAGAACTCGCACTTCTTAAACTTTGCTTAAAGTTTCTCTTTTCACAAGGTTTCCAATTCTTTCCAGAGACGTTGCTCGTGGTGTGCCTTATCGCACGAAAGGATCAGGATATTATCGACGAACACTACGATAAAACTATCGAGGTATGGGTGGAAGACTCGATTTCGTCAGATCCACGAAAACTACTGGTGCGTTGCTACGCCCGGACGACATCACCACAAACTCATAGCGGCCGTACCTTGTCCTGAAGACTGTCTTCGCTGTGTATGCATCTCTGACTTCCACTTGGAGATATCCGGATCTCAAGTCGATATTCGAAAACACGCTCGCTCCTCTTAACTGGTCAAACAGATCTTTGATTCGTGGCAATGGGTACTTATTCTTGATGGTTCTCTTATTCGGCTCCCGATAGTCGATGCGTATCCAAAAAGCTCCCACCAGTTTCTCCACGAAGAGCACTAGGGCCCCTCAATGCGATACGCTTGGTCGAATAAGTCCCCTGTCCAAAAGTTCCTATAGTTTGATCCTCAATTCTTGCAGCTCCTTTGGTGCCATTCCTGCGGCGCTTTCGATACAGGTGCAGATCCCGAGATGAGAACATTCTTAAAAGCAATATGTCGATCTGGCGGATGATTAGGTAGGTCTTCCAAAAAAAAAATATATATATATATATATCCATATACTCCTTCACAATAGGTACCTTTTCAATGGAACTCGTCTCTTGTTCAAAATTCACTATGTTCATAAACCAAGCCTTGCAATCTCATCTACCGAGCACCTTGGCTGTCTTCATAGCTGATACGTCCCTCAAATCATATCTGATTAGCGCTCCGTAAAAAGTGAACTCCTCATCGCCAGGAATCTGAAAAGTGATCTCCCTCTTATGACACTTGATTACTACATAGGTCGCCTTAAGCCAGTCTATACCCAGTATCGCGTCGCAAACTTTCACCCCTAGCGCACGTGGATCGACTAAAAGAATTCTATTCCCAAACATGATTCCTAGATTCGATAAGAGTGTTTCGTTCGTACCGTCCTTCCCAATGAGATGCTAACATCTAGGGTTTCAGCGACTATCCTACCGTTCTCAGGGTTCAGCATGTCATAAAATCCAACAGAGACAAAAGAATGGGTTGCCCCAGTATCAAACAGAACGAGAGCAGGGATACCAGATACTGTCAACATACCTATCATGATTTCGGATCCTTCTGCAGGTTGGGAGCGAGTGAGGGCAAAAGCTCATGCCTGGCCTGCTCCTGGCCTCGGTCTTGGGGCGGAAACTCCTGGATTTCGGGGCTTCTGGCAACTGTATGCCATGTGGCCCGGCTCTCCGCATCGAAAGCAGTTTCGGGTCCCTTGGAGGCAGGGCCCCACATGCATCTTCCCACACTTGGGACAGACATTCTCTGGCCTAGGTGTAGGGAGTAGCGGAGCATTATAGATCCGTGAGGACTTGCTTGTGTGTGACCTCGGCTTCTCCACCGTTACTGTGTTACTGAACTTCGGACATCTGATGGCGACGTGTCCTGGTTCTCTGCATCTAAAGCAAATCTAGGTCCCTAGAAAGCATGGTCCTGCATGAGCCTTTCCACACTTGGCACATGAGTTTCCAGGTTTAAGGGTAGGGGTGAGCGGAACACTGTTGGTCCTTGGGTGCTTGTTTTGATTGAAGCTCTGACTCGAACCAGTCTATTTTCTTTTCCCGGGCATCCCTACAACCTTCTCGAGTGGTGCAACGTCCAAGCATAGACGAGAAGCAATCTCCTGGGCTCTCTCGATAACTTCAGCATAAGTCATGGTCCCCTGACCAGCCAAGATGGAACTGATTTCTGAACGAAGACCTCTTTCGAAGCATCGGGCCTTCTTAGAGTCGGTGTTCACCAAATGAGACGCATACCTGCTCAACTGATTGAATTTCCTCTCGTATTCTCCCACAGTGGTGGCTCCTTGGTGAAGGTGCAGGAACTCTGTTTCTTTCCGATCGTGGTACGACTGAGGCACATAGCTGTGCATGACTACCTCCTTGAAGGCCTCCCAGTTCAGAGCGCTTATCTGCTCCAGTGTCATTGTTCGTATGCACGACTCCCACCAATGACTGGCCTCATCTGTAAGTTGGAAGATGGCGCAAGAAATCTTCTGCTCTTCAGTGCAGGCCAGGTGTCCGAACAAACGATCCAAGGCCCTTAGCCATTCTTCTGTCTCAAAGGGCTCCCCTTTTCCATTGAAAGTTGGTGGATTGAACCGTCGGAATTGCTCGATCACTGAATTCGTGTCATTTCTTGCTGACGTTGCTGGCGCTGGTTGTGGTGTTTCAAAGCGTCGGGCCAGTCCCCTCAAAACCGACACCAGATCTCCCATTGTGGTGTCCACGTTGTGATCCGGAGGGTTTCCCTCTGGCGGCTGATTATCCATCGATGGTTGATTGTCCCTGGGTGGTTGGTCCCTTCTTGGGCGGCCACATGGCATACTTATTCTAGTTACAACGTACGAAAATCTACCCCTTAGTGTCTACCCCACGCAACCCAACAAAATACAAAAGCCACAACCAGATAAATGAGAAAAAGATAGATATGATTCAGATAAACATATAACATATAAACATTCTTCCATAAAGCAATTGATAACCTCAATAGATTTCTTTGTCATTCGTTTATCAGCATAGCATACTATTGTCATGTGTGATAACGTATACTCAACTTGCGTATACAAGACATGAAAATACATCATGAGTAAAATCATCTTAAAGCATCAAATAAAGTATACATGCATGTTCACATAATTCTCAAACATCAGTTGTAACTTTACATATCACATCCACAACAGGAAAAACACATCTCCACTAACTCACCCTATTATAAACAAGGGCCCACATAGTCTCAACTCTCAGTAACCCCACACCAACCCTCATGAGCGGCCATTTACGCACACGAGCTCGCACTACTGCAGTCAGTGGCCCTGTGGCGGTGGCCAAGAGCAGTGTGTCGGTTGTGGAGACTTCAAGAAAGAAGGAGGCGAAAACAGATAAACAAGAGAAAGATAGAATAAATACAAATAAGCGTACAACACACATATACTCATTTCTTGTTATGTTTCGTGATTAGGAGAAGTAGCGCATAGGGAGAGGTGTTTATCCATTATCTAAAAGATTTTCACGTTAAAAACACATTTGAAAAGAAACATGACCTTGAACAGGGCCCTACAAAGGGTAGGACCTTGCTTTGATACCATATCTGTCATGCCCCATTTTCGTTTTAATTAAAATATGTCAGAGTTGTCTTTGGGCGTGCAGAGGGGAAGAAAAGAAGAGAGGAAGAAGTATACTTTTTTGAAACTTATAATTAAGATAGACAGATAACGTTTTAAATTAAATAAAAGACATCCTTTAAAAGTTTACGAAAAGATTACGTATACAACGTCTAAATCTAATACTCAAAATAAATCAGTAGAGTTAGCTTAAGCATATAAATTCATTACAGCTTTTCCAAAACATCGGCTCATTGCCGGAAGAAAGCAGTTTAAACTAACAACGGAAATTAAACAGGATCCATCACGAATTACAACAGTTTTACAAAACATATTACAAAAGTTTAGAAACTTGGTTCGAAGTTCAAATTAATTAAAGACAACAGAGACTCCGGATACGGCACCACTCTCGCAGCATATCTTAGTTTTCATCATTTCCTGTAGGGTGAGTACAGATAGGGATGAGTGCTTTTGAATACACTCGTGGGAGTAGTTTCCATTTTCAAGTTTATTTTAACAGATAAAGTACATTAAACGATAATTAACACATCACTTAATTCACAGCACTTAAGAATGCATTGCACATAACATAATGTCGCGTAGCTGTAGATAGGTGCGGGGGCAGCCCGTCTTACCCTTTAAACGGTTTTTATCCCGTTAAATCTTTCATTACGGACCATTGGTCCCTTCGTAGCTTATTCTTGGACCACAGTCCCTTCGTAGCTCATTCTTAGACCACAGTCCCTTCGTAGAACATTTATGACATGCATGTATATTCATATAATTCACAATAAGCACAAACCATAAGGTTCAACGATTCGTAGCAATCAAAAGCATTTTAGTAACGTCATGATCATATAATAACACAACACGAAATCTCAAGGCACGTAAGTTCGAACAATTCATACCATACGATTTTAGATATATTAACGTTGATTAACGTAACTATAGTTCATCAGCATATCAAGACATAATAGATACAGAACGTAAAAGTCGTTAAGTTCAGAAGTTACCCCCACCTTGTTCGGTGGTGTTTTTCCACGTGACTTGTACTTTTAATTCTACGTTCGTCTCTAAGTGCGAAAGCCTACATGCGCAAACGTAATCTATTAGTTTCTAATTATGATCATATCTTATTTTAGTATTTAAAGAACTCTCTCGGAAGGAAAATAATGATGGAAAGAAAAACGATTCGAAAAGGCTTAGAACTTGATCACATGTCGAAGGGGATTCGATTACGGTTCTATAGGCGCAAGAATGAGCTTAATCAAATGAGAAACGAGTTAAAACGGAGCGTTTTAAGGTTTAAGGGCAGTTTCATAATTTATGCAGGAGGGTTGACTTTGACCAGGGACGTTTTTGTATAAACAGAGAATTTTTGGGGTCAAAGTGGGATTTCTAAGACTTTGGGGTCGAAACATAATATACGAAAGTTTCAGGGGTGAAAAACAAAGACTTGGAAATCTTGGGGGTCAAAATGAGATATCCTAAAGATTTGGGGGTGAAAATAAGATATACAAAAGTTTGGGGACTAAAATGTAAATAAACTTAAATTGGGGCTTTGCGATTAAGTCCCTGGACTTTATCTAACTCTCAAAAACTACCCCACCCCCAAACCACCCACTGCCCGACGCCACCACCGCCACTGCAAGCCACCACCGGCGACACCGTATCGCCGGCCACTACCCCGGACAACCACCATACGCCGGCGCACCGAGCGCCGGCCTCCTCCGGTCACGGCGGCGTCGGAAACGCCGCCCCAAACACCACCAAAACACAACCAAACACAGCCACTTACGCATGCATATATACACTTTCCGGTGGTGATTTGCCGCCGGTTTCACCTCACAACACCGGCACTCCATGCGCCAGTCCCTTCGACCCACGACGGCGCTGCATGCGCCGCCTTCCAACACCCCAAACCAGCGACGACGCGACGAGGAGGAACGAGGGAGAGAGAGACGCGAGAGATAGGGAGAGAAAAGAAAAATGCTGAAACTTTGACCGGCCATTGCCGGCGGAAGAGACGTCCGATCAGAAATCCGAGCCCGGATTCATGACGGGCTCGTCGAGAGCTTCGATTTGGTATGTAAATCGACCAAAAATGGAGAAGGAATGGAGAAGAGAGGAAGAGAGAGAAAGTGACGATGAGAGAGAAAGCTGCGAGGAGAGAGAAAGTGCGCTGCTGAAACTTTGACCGGCCGTTGCCGGAGATCGGCCAGTCCGATCGATGATCCGAGCCCGGATTCATGACGAGCTCGGCGAGAACTTCAACTTAGGCTCAAGAATCGCTCTGATCGGTGGCCGGACGGCTGGGAAAGAGGAGAGATAAGGAAGGGGTTTCTAGAGAGAGAAAAGCCGTATCTTCTCCGGCCAATTGCCGGCGAATGCGGTGGCAGATGGCTGATTCGAGCCCGGAATCGGAACGGGCTCGGCGAGAGCTTTGAAATGGTGTAGATTATGATACGTTTCGGTTCGATGAAAAATCCGGCGACGGTGTGACGCCGGCGGCGGCGACGGCGGCGCTCCGGCCGGCCGGCCGCCGGAAATCAAGAGAGAAGGAGGAGAAGAATTTACCTTGGATAAAAATTTTACATCCTACTTTTACTATAAGTGAAAGAGCATTATATATATCATGTCATTAGCTTATATTATCATATTAAATTTTATATTAAACATCCTTATGATATAAATTAATTTGGGGTATCAATCGGACTCCGATCGATCCGATTCTCATTTCATTTTCTTCGTCTTTCGATCGCGATTGTTCTCGTAACATAAACTCTACACTTTAGTTTCAATTATGCTATCAATGAATATAAACATAAGCTCTCCAAATTAATTACGTTTTCGATAAAATTATGCAATCATACGATAATTTATTTCGTGCATTAATCGATTAATCTGAAATGCACAAAACTTAAATCACATAATTAAAGTTGAATTATTTAATCGTCAAGTTATGTGTCATTTTTCCTGGGCGCTACAAGTAGTAGCAGTCGAATTAATATATCAATGATCAGGTGTGTCATGAAAGAAGCTAGACGATGGCGCCGCCGCCGCCGCCTCCACTGCCGCAGGGTTGGTCGGAGGAGAACCGAGAAACATTTGCTAACAAGCGAACATCATCGTCGATGTTGAGATGATGATTTCTTGAATCAATGTGCCCATGGTTGGTATGGCGATGGCAGTTGACTCGGGATGTTCAGGCGAGAAGAAGATAGTGACTAGAGATTGTAGAGAAATTAAGAGGTGGAGAAAAAGAGTTAGGGCAAAAATAATAAATAAATAAATAAATATATATATACATATATGGGTCAGGTCGGGTTGGGAGCATGGATCCGTGCCCCCGAGGTACAAGAGAGTCGCTCTTAATCCTAAATGTAAAAGAAAAGAATATATTAAACACAACACATGTTGAATTTAACTAATATCATAAAGAGTAGTGCTAAATAGATCAATTTGACCTAGATCAACTACATTAATATCATCCACAATAATGTAAAAAAGTCATTTATATCCTCTCTTTTTTTTTTTTTTTTCATTTTACTTCCTCCTAATTGGATCAAATTAATGAAGAGAATACATTAGTTATGATTTGGGGAATCCGAGTTTTAACAAAATAAAGTAATGATGTATTTCGGGAATTCAAAGTTTTGGCAACCAAAACTAATATATTTAATTATTGCATTCACCAAGTTAAATTTAATATTTCTGAAAAATCATTGTTAGTTTTATAATTTTTCATTTCTAAATCCTATTTGTTTAAGAAAAAGAGTTTGAAAAAGAATAGTGTTTGTGTGCACTAAGTGCATGGATTATGATCCATGTAATTGGACGTGCGGATAGGATCGGGTCAAGTCTAGCCTAGATCCGCGCCCAAGTTTTTTTTTAATTTATGTTATAACCTTTATATTTACCGAATATAACTTTTATGTTTACCGAGTATAACCTTTATGTACAAATATCATAACCTTTAAGTAAAATTACTTAGACTTTTTTCAATATAAAAAATGTAATTAAAAGTTATGTAACATTTATGTTAACCAAGTATAACATTTATGTTATATTAGTATAACCTTTACATATATATATATATCATAACCTTTAAGTGATATTACTTAAACTTTTTCACTATAAAAGTTCATATAGTATGGTTTAACCTTTATGTTATAATAATTTAACATATATGTTATATTAGTATAATTTTTATGTACAAATATCATAACATTTATGTACTTAAAGAATAACATAAGGTTATATTATTATGAAAAAATTAAATTATTATGCATAAAAGGTTATATTATTACTACATAAAGGATTTGAAAGGTTTTCAAAGATATTATAAGTCTGTCATACATGCAAAAGGTTATGCGAACATAACTAAAATGTTAGATTCGGCAAGCTAAAAGGTTAGGTTCGGCAAGTTAAAAGGTTAGACCAATATAATTGGGAAACAAGGGTTTGGGCACGTGAGTGCGCGTGTGGGCGCGTGAGGCGTGTGTGGAACGCGTGAAATGCACTCCCGGATCGGGTCGATCTGGTTACATGGATTTAGGATCCATGCACCTGGTGCACAAAAACATCTATGTTGAAAAATATAAAGAAGTTGTATATATAGAAGGATTAATTTAGGTGGGATTTTGTGGAGATGCATGATATGAATTCAACAATATCAAATGATCAATTTAGGAAGGATTTTGTGCAGAAATTATTTGGCTTAAGCGACGATGATTACATTATGGACGATTATATGGCTTAAGCTATGTTGATAGCATTATGAATGAAGATGTAGGAGATGAAGATACGGGAAAATGAAGATACATATTATGAACAGATCCTGGATGAATATATATAGAAAATCAATATTCACATGGTTCAACCTGTTCAATTTGATCCTCGTAGATTTATTGTATTAAAAATTAATATCCCTACCTTCTTACACAACAATGATTCCAAGTTTCATAATAAATTCGTGTTTAAAACTTACACTAAAACTGTATTACATTTGTCTTTTCAAAATCTCATTTTCCAAAGATTATAATTAATATATAGGAACTGACATCTTAAAAAAATTAATTATCAATATGAACATTTATATTTCATTACAATAAAATAATTAATAAATATTCGAAAAAAATAAGAAATATTTAAAATAAGTTTTATCAGATATATAAAATAAATTAGAAAGTGCTTATAAATTTATGACTCGAAACATAGTTAATCATCAATTTGGAAAATTAAAAGATAAAAACTACCGGTTTAAAATTTAAAAGATAAAACCATCAATTAAAATCTAAAAAAATTACATATAATAATAATAAGCAAAAATTTGAGATGCTAAACATGATCTTACTTTTGTGAGTCTTTAAGTTGTAAATTTATTTTTCGAACTCAAATCAATAAATTTTATCTTTTAGACATCGAATTGATAATTAACATATCTCTCGACAAAAAGTTCATTACAAAAAAATGAAAGAATTTTTCAAACTTGTAATATACATTTATTTTGTTTGCATAATGAATATGTAATATATTTTAATAAAATTGATTATTATATTTCACAACATTATCATAAAATAATTACTAAGGGGCCGCTTGGTATGATGGTAAGGAATGAGAAAATGAATGGTAATGACAGTAGTAAGGAATGGAATGAATAGTCTCTTTAAATTTGTGTTGTTTGGTTTACCAAAATTCTTTAGAAATGGAATCAACTTAATAATAATAATAACACTAATAATAATAATAATAATAATTATTATTATTATTATTATAATATTACTAATAATAATAATAATAACTAATAATAATACTACTACTACTAATAATATTATTAATTATTATTATAATAATAATAATACTAACAATAATAATAATAATAATACTAATAATAATAATACTAATAATAATAATACTAATAATAATAATATTATTATTATTATTAGTATTATTATTATTATTAGTATTATTATTATTATTTAGTATTATTATTAGTATTATTATTATTATTATAATTATAATAATAATTATTATTATTAGTTATTATTATTATTAGTATTATAATAATAATAATAATAATAATACTAATACTAATGCTAATAATAATAATACTAATAATAATAATAATACTAATAATAATAATAATATTATTATTATTATTATTGTTTTAGAAAATAGAGTTGAGTAATGAAAGTCGTAGCTTAGGAAAACCTGAGTAATCGTGATTTCTTAGTATTAGGATTTCAAATCACTGTAGCAGCAATCAAAGGTGCCTACCAAACGGCCCCTAAAACTTAGTATATTTGTGTATATAAATTGATCTAATTACATGTCACTAAGCAAATTTAGATGTTGAGAATCAAATTTAAATTTTAAAAATTTCTAAGTGATTCAGAGGTTCAGAGGGGTGAATGAACCTCTATCAAATTTTTACTTTTTCAAACTTTCGGAACTATCGCTGCTGAATTCTACTTTAGAATACAGCAGACGCACATAATCAGTAAGTTGGCAGAATGTTGTTTTAGCTTACTGTTTCAAAGTTTCAGTATGCAGCGGAAAAAACACAAAGATAGAGTTTCTTTTTTAAAAATATTTCCTTTTTGAAGTATGATTTTCTCAAACTTTGATATGCAGAATGAGCAAATATATAAATGCAGCTAAAAAATGATAAAGCAATAAAAGCACATAAACGGGTTTATAGAGGTTCGAAGGTGATGTAATCCTTCTACATCTTCTCTACTCCTTCGATAAGGAACTTTGTTAGGTAAGATTGATTTACAAGATTTATTTAAACAATCTATCCCTAGCAAGCTATCACCTACAAAAATCAGGATGATCCTTAGGCAGACTCACACAGGGTTCTACAAACTCACACAAAGTTAAAAGCCTTAACACATTTAACACTAACACTCAGTGATGATCTAAATCATTTCCATTGAGGACACCAAATAAAACAATCTAGCACACAACACAAATGTTAAAAAGTACATAGGTTTTCAACTGGTGTTTCGAAGACAGCCTTGATATCTTTGAAGTTCTGAAAAAACTCGTTAGCTTGGCTGCTTCACAGTAAGGTTGAGTGATAGAAACTTGAGAGAAACTTGAGTGCTTGTAAGAGAGAATACGAGAGATAATGTTTTAGTGGTTTCTCCAGTCAACTCTTCCTCCTTAAATAGCTATAGGAAATGTGCCCGTTGAAGAGGGATACACTCCATTTGAATTTGAAATTCCTTGATCTTATTTGATCTTCTCTACTCTAGCATTAAATGATTCTGGAAAAATTAGGAAAGAGTTATTGTCTTATTCTACAGTACATTAATTGTGGTGCTTCTCGGCATCAGGCCTCTTGCAGGTTGTCGGTCCACATGTCAGCGAGACATTGGTTTTTCAATCACTTCCATCTACCGGCTATATCAACAAGACAAAACTGCGTATTGTAGTGATCTTTCTCATACTGCAAACATGTTGTCTTTCTGTTTTCTGATCTAAATGCAGTGTTAACTTTCTGTTCTGCACCAGCTTTCTGTTCCATGACTGCTTCCTATTCTACAATTGCTTTCTGTTCCAAACCTGCAGAAAGCTCCTAGTTCTGATTACTGCTTACTGTATTGCTACTTGTTGTATTACTGCTTTCTAAATGCAGTATCCGATGGCACTTTCTTGCAGAATCTAACTGCTATCAGTTATTTCCATCTTGTTGAATTTCATGATACTTCTAACTTCAACTCAAATAGAAACTTAAGAAAAACTAAGTTTGCATATAAACATCATGGAAAAATGGAGTACTCCAAATCCCTATTACATCACTATTTTGTTTCATCAAAATCTAAATAAAAATATCCTAACAATTTCTCATTTTTTATGATGACAAAAGCTTTACAGTATGTAGCATATACAGATATACATTATAGATACATGGATTTTTCATACAATGATTTGAGTGAGCTAGCATCAAAACTTCATAGCTCATATTCTTTAGACAAATAAATCTAACATGATGTCCTAAAATGAATCGAAGTGCACAAAGTGTGCATATGTTCCAGTATCAGTAACTTAAAAATATCGTAAGAGTAAAAATACGAGTTACAGGAAGTGCTTACAAATAAATCTTCACAGAAATGACAGTAAGCTATTACTTCCTCATAATTACGTTTTTCCAAAGAGCTTTCTTCTTACCGAGTCATCTTCAGGTGGCTTCCCATCCTTATACTTCGTCCCTTTCCACCAATTGAGAATAGACTCTTGATAAATCTCTTCAAGCTTCTTCTTAATGTTAGGAGTCTGAAACCATTGGAGCCAAAAATCTTCACAGAATGGGATTTGCACTCCTTACTTGATTTTCCTTATTAGCTATTTCTAAGTTTCCAGCTTCTATCTCTTGCAAGTTGTTCGTATCTTTCCAAAGCTACAAGACATGTAGCATAACTTGCAAAGCAATTCAACTGACATAGGTGTCTGAAATATCTCAAGTACTCTGACCTCTTGAATATAATTATTTCATCAAATGTTGGATTCTTGTTCTTTGGCAAAATCACCCTGTCAAAAATCTTCAAGTCCCATGCAATGTTTTCTTTTAGGGGTCTTTGATCCAATAAAATAGAAACTTCAATGGATGTATGATCTGGATCAAAACAGGGAGTATCTTGAGGTGGATATTTTCAGAGAGCTTCATCAACTTGCTTTGCTAGCTCTGACTTTTTTTCTCCAATCACACCTAATCTTGACATCTAGAGTCTTCCCTTTCCCTTCTTCTCTTTTCATCAGCCTCTTTTAGTTGTCTCCATCTCTCCTCGTCCAGCCTTCTAACTGCAGCTACACTTAAATATGGTTGGATTTTCTAGATAGGTTGTTGTTGATGTTGTTTGCTTCTTTGTTGCTACTGCTATCTGTTGTTCGTTCTCTGAGATGGTGCATCAGTGGTTCTAATTATTCTTTCTGTTGGCTGGGATACATTGATGCTTACTGTTTAAGATGCAGTAGCCCCAACACCTACACCTCTTTTATTCTTATCGTTCTTCCTCTTTTTGGATTGAGGACTTTGTCCATGTCCAGAGTCTGATCTTTTATGCTTTTTGGATGCCAAAGGTTCTTCATCCTCTTCTTCTTCTTCTTCTTCCAAGTCCTTGACGACTTTTTCTACTGCAGCATTCAACTCCTTATCTGATTTTCTCTTACTTCCCCCTTTTTATCATCATCAACAGGGGTAGATCGATGAGATGCTGATTCAACAGGTACATGTTGAGGAAAGACACGATGAAGAATCATTCTCATTTCACCAACAAACAACTCAAGATTGGAGATCCTATCATTTGTGCTTTGAGAAGCACAATCCTCAATTGTGGCACTTTCTTGAAGAGAGTTAAGCATGAGATTCTGTGCAACAAAGGTGCTTTTGATCTCATCGATGGACTTATCCCTCGCTTCACTGGCAGCTTGATGTGCTCTTTCAAGTCTTTTCCGCTCAATATATTGTGCATTCCATTCAGCATTTGAGCCTGTTCTGAATTTTGGAAGGAAGCTTAAACAACTCCTTTCACAGGTTTTCCATTGATGAGGAATGAGACCTGTCACTCATGTGAATGTTGTTGGCTATGTTTACTTCATGCATCTGCATTCTGCAGCCTGAATGAGCCCATGTATACATCCATAATCCCCTAAAGGGATTGCTCTTGTGCATCAATAAGAGTTAAGGTATCAGCTTTGATTGGTTCCGTAACTTTTTGAATGTAAGGAACCAAAGCTTAACTCGAACTGTCATCCTGTTGATGTGTTGCTTCTTCAACACACTGCTGCATTCGTTTTCTCAAGGCATCAACAGACTCCACTATCCAAAATGGTAAACTGGGTGTACTATCTTCCCAAGACATTCATTATCATCATCTGAGGAATCTCCTCCATCATCCTCAGGGTCTTGTTCTAGAGCAGCAACTAGAGTATCCTTGCCTCCTCGAGGTACTATCTCCTCCTTGTTATTCCCTTCTAAGTTCTCCGCCAATACTGCCTCAGGAATAGCTGCGCTCGAGGTCTTCTTAGGAGAAGTTGTCTCAATGACAATCTCAAAATCAGCATCCTTGCTTACTTCAACAACTCTATGGTAGCATCAAGAATATCAAGGTTCTGAGCATCAACATATGTACGCTCGATTATGTGTTATAGTTCCACCAGGAAGTGATCACCCTTTGTTCTTTCTGATTCAACATGTATTGTATGGATGATCTCTTCGAAAATAACTACAAGGATTGTAGTATCAACATCTGCTACTGCTACATCCTGTTCACTTTCAACATTCTGTACTACTATCAAATCGAAGTCAGTACAGAGAGTCTTGCCTCAACAACTTCCTCCGTGGTTGCTTCATTGGTGATTTTTCTTTCAAGTTGTCTAGGACTCCCTGAATCTTCTCTGAAGTTTCCCTCTCAGATGCTAGGACAATGTTGCGATCATCTTGTGGAATGTGGGAGAATCATGTCCTTCAGCAGCACTGTTTTCTTCTCTTGATTACAGCTTGCGAGGGGTTTGTCTGATCGGCTCTGCAACGCTTGCTTGCAATCCCAGATGCAACATCTGTTGATTAACTTCCTCAGCATCGAGATGAGCTAATTGAGCTTCAGCCAACTCAAGTTCTGTCGAGTTCCTTATAGTCTCGGCGGTGGGTTCATCAATATGTTATCTTCCCCAGTTGTCATCGACTGTTCACCCTTGACTTCATCAAAAGTACTCTTACTTTTTGCATATAAACATCATGAAAATATGGGGTACTCCAAATTCTTATTACATCACTGTTTTGTCTCATCAAAATCTAAATAGAAATATTCTAACAAAATTGATATGATGTTTAATTCATGTAATTTCCAAATTCGAACACAAATAATTATAAATTATAAATTATAAATTATATATATTTGAATTACAAGTAGTAAATTAATATCCATAATAATAAAAAAGAACGTTTTCAAAATTAAGATTTTTTTTTATATTTGTCGAAACACTCTTCATTTATTTGACATGTTAATTTCTTATATTTTTAAAATGATAAAATCAAAAAACTAAAGAACAATTAATTTATGAGTAGATCTCCTATGTAACTGGTGTAGGGATTTTGGATCCATGCACTCAGGTCTGATTATGTCGGATCCGCGTATTTTCCTTTTTTTTTGCCCTAACCTTTATGTTATATTAGTCATACCTTAATGTTATATTAATTATACATTTATATCCAGATTTCATACCATTACTGCAATACTTTAACTTTAAAAAAAATTCGCTGACTTTCATACTATGTTGTCATACCTTTATATTATATTAGTCATATCTTTATATACAAATATCATACCTTTATGCAATACTTTAACTAAAAAAAAACTAATTTCGGCACAAATTGTATATATTTATTTTTATATGATATTATTCATACATTTATGTGATATTATTTATACTTTTATGTCAACATAAACATACTTTTATGTAATATATAAAGGTACAACTAACATAACTAAAAGGTATGACTAATAAGAGTAGTGCCAATAATTATTAGGAGGGGTATTATAGAGAAAACATATATTGTTATTTCATAATATTACAAAATTGCCACTTTTGATCTATATCAATTCGATCCGGACAGATTTATTCTATTATAAATTTACTTCAATTAATTCGGATCAATTTGATCCATAGATATTTATTGAAAAATTAAAACTTTTATATACCCGTTGCACAGTTCTGAAACCATGCACTCGCCTCCCACGCGCAGCCACACGCTTGCATGCTTCCTTAGGTTGCACATAAATTTGCCTAGATTCGATCACAAATGTTATACCTTTATGTAGTGTTAAACATACTTTTACATAGTGTTAAACATACATTTATGTTATGTTAGTCATACCTTTTAGATTTTTGCATGTACCTTAACATATTTTCAGACAACTATTAATACATTTCATACCTTTAAGTAATATTAGTCATACATTTAGTTATGTTAGTCATACCTTTTAGTTATGTTAATTGTACATTTATATATTACATAAAGATATGTTTATGTTGATATAAAAATATAAATAATATCATATAAATGTATGAGTAATATCACATAAAGGTAAACATGTACAACTTGTGCCGAAATTAGGGTTTTGTTTTTTTGAGTTAAAGTATTACATAAATGTATGATATTGTATATAAAAATATGATTAATATAATATAAAGGTATGACAAAATAGTATGAAGGGCATCGAATTTTTTTTTAAAGTTAAAGTATTGCACTAAGGGTATGAAATCTAGATATAAGAGTATGACTATTATAACATAAATGTATGACTAATATAATATAAATGTATAACTAACATAACATAATAATTAGGGCAAAAAAAAAAAGGAAAATGGACGGATTTGGATTGGATCCGACCCGACCCAAGTGCATGGATTTAAGATTCATGCACCAATTGCACAGGAGACCTACTCTTGATTAAAAACCAAATTGTTCCACCGTATAAAGACAATTAAATGTCTACAATTAAAGCCTATACAAGAATTGAATTGGAAATTGGCAAATAAAGGGAAAACTAGAACTCTAGACTTAATATCTTCCGTAAACAATCGAATATATTGTTATAATATGGAGACCAACTATCAAACAATCATTTATCAGCATTAATATTAAAATGCATAGTAGTACTCTTCAAATATGTTTCTCACACTTGGAATAATCATACATAGGTTACAGGATATTGACATAATTATTTGCATTATTTGTGTTCCATAGATTCATTATTTTCAGGATAATTAATGGCATTGAAATTTGAAAGGAAGGATGATTAGAATGTAGATTGTTCAAATTTCTTGCATTGCATGTGCTGGACGCAAAAATTGATTAAACACTGTTACAGTAAATAACAATTGATGGTTTATAAGCTAACTTAACTTGTAGGCTCCTCCATTTTCTTGCCGGCTAAAGGATTAGAGTATAAAGAAGCACGCAAACATCTAATAAATACTCGACCCTTAATTATTACAACACTCAATTATTCATAAATATGAATTCTTTGTTGGAGTACTGTGACCGAGGCTGGCAACACTATCTTTATATATATATAAGAAGGACCAAGAATGCAAATGACAAACATACAATATTTTCACATTAAATGTAGTTAATTAATTACTTCAAATTTTATGTTACTAAGAAACATTACTAATTAAATAATATAGTAATGTTAGTAGATTTATCTAAATAACATATGTTAAAATTCAATAATATAAATTATTTCCATAATTGAAATTTGTTAAATTTTAAAGTTTAAAGAAAAAATATAAATAAATAGAAAAAAACTAAAATAAAGGTGGGGTTGATTGAAAATGGTAGTTCAAACTTATTAATTAATGAAATTGAATAATTTTTTTGAATATGTGATTTAAAATAAATTATGAAATTTATTTGTAAAGTTTTGACTTTCATTTTTTATCATTTATTTGAAAAGAAAGGTGAGGTTTGTTATAAACATTGAAAAAAAAAAGCAAACAAAAAAAAAAGGTGGGTGTGATGAATAACATAATAGACATAATAATATATATTCTTTTTAAAATAATAAATAAAAAATTATGGTCCTCTACAAATGGAACTAATTATAATTCTACAATTAAATAATTATTTAATCATATTATGTTATATTTAATGTTCAATTAAATGATATGCACTGCACAAATCAAATATTTAATTTTAATATATAAATAGTATTTATATTTTTCAAATTTACCAACTTTTATTTAATTTTTTTATAAAAATCTCATGTATTAGACGGGCCTTATACTAGTAATATATATAACTACCAAGATTTTTTTTTTAATATATCATGCATAATATATATAACGAAAAAGGTCAGAAAAAAAAAGAAAAGACAAAAAGAAAACGCCTACTTGATCTTATCAAAACCTTGCTATGACAAAACCTAATGTAAAAAACATAACAAGAAAAAAGAGTGACAATCAGGAACAAGTGATCCCAAGATAAAAGACTTTTAAGTAACCATTTGACAATGTTGTTAGAGTGTCACTAAAAATAAGTGTTTAAAAACATTTTTTTAAAAATGTATTTAATTTATAAAAAAATTGCGGGTTAAAAAAAAAAAAAAACGTTAGCATATCTGTTTATCTAGTGACGTTTTTAGAATGTAGACAAAGTCTTGGGTGAGACCGTCTCACGGATCTCATTCCGTGAGACGGGTCGGGTCGGGTGGAACATAAAAATTATGTAATACTTTTATATATATAGGGTAATACTTTTATGTGTATCATGTATTACTTTTTTAAAATATTATCACGTAATACTTTTATGTGTGTCATGTAATATTTTTTGAAAATATCACATGATATACATAAAAGTGTTACATGGTATATATAAAAGTATTACATTATGAAGTATCACATGATATACATAAAAATATTACATGGTACACTTAAACGTATTACATTATGAAGTATCACACGATATACATAAAAGTATTACATGGTACACTTAAAAGTATTACATTATGAAATATCACATGATATACATAAAAGTATTACATTATGAAGTATAACATGATATACATAAAAATATTACATGGTACACTTAAAAGTATTACATTATGAAATATCACATGATATATATAAAAGTATTACATTATGAAGTATCACATGATATACATAAAAGTATTACATAGTACACATAAAAGTATTACATTATGAGAATTGTGGTACTTTAATGTATATCATGTAATACTTTTTGAAAATATCACTATGTAATACTTTTATGTATTTCATATAATACTTTTTAAAAATATCACATAATAACTATAAAAGTATCATGTAATACTTTCATGTATATGAGGTAACACTTTTATGTGTATCATGTAATACTTTTAAGTCAACGGTGTTGACCGACGTTGACAATTGACCGTTGACTTTTTGACTTTGACTGTTGACCATTAAATTTTTGACTTTGACATTTGATCGAGTCGGGTTGACCCGTCTCACGGAATGAGATCTGTAGACGGTCTCACGCAAGACCTACTCTAGAATGTATCATCAAATTTATAAAATTATGCCAATGTTTTTGTTTGAATTCTCATTCCCTTTTTTTTTTTGGTCTCTTGTAACTGACTTTTTGGGTTCCTCTCCTATTAATGATTAATCATTGTACCAAAAAAAAAAAAGGAAAAATCCACTTTTGATAGTTAGAACATAAGAACAATCAATTAATTCAAAAATTAAATAATATCCTATGCATTGCATAGGACTAGTTATACATTGTAGTAATTAACAATTTGAAAAAAAGAAATATTGTTTTTAAAAAACAAAAAAAAAATTGAAAAACATTTGCCTGCACTAGATAAACAAATGAATGGACAATGTAATTGATTCTTAGATCTCCAATCGTAGGAAAAAATTCTTATAAGGAGAAGATAATAAAACATGAAGATTTATAAAAGATTGATCAGAAGAATGAGTCATAAAAGATAAGTAAAATTTAAAATAAATTGTCAAATTGAAAGAATCAGGAGAGTGAAATTCTTATGAAATTAAGTAGATCATATGGAATTAATTATGATTACACTCAATTTCAACTAATAAATACATTTTTGGCCTATAAAAATTAAATTCTAAAAAAATTACACTCATAATACAGAATGTTTAATTACATTTTTGTACCCTAAATATACAGAGCCTGCCCCGACCATTGACCTTTTTAATTATGCCGTAACCCACAGAAGATAAATTGACTAGTGAAAAATGAAAATGTTATTGAGTTGTGAACAGAATTCCATTTTAAGAAAAAATTATCTTTTGGACAATCTCATTTAAATTTTTGTGAATTTTAAATTTACATAATTTCAAATGGACTTTGTGTGTGTGTTAAGAATCCTAATCTATAATTACAAGTGATTGAACATATAGTTTTGTGCCCAATCCTTTATTATTGAGGAAAGTTAGTGGTATAAGTTTAAGTTTAATACTCATTTGATTAGATTGTTGAAGTACAGTAACCTTTTAGTTGATTAATATATATGTTGAATGACTTGTAATTATATTTGTGTTAATTCAGATATAATTCATTGAGCCAAGAAAATAAAATAAATTACTTACAAATAATTTATATTGTTTTTATTGAATTGTTAATATAATTTATAAGAATTGATCAGTAATCTTTTTATGAGAATAAATTGCATTTAGGTCGTGCCCGGATTGAAGGATTTTAGTAATTACGTGAAATTTATAGTAGAAATGTATTGGTAACGTTTGGATTAGTAAGAATTAGGATTTCAATCATTTTTAATTTGAACTAATTATTGAGTAAATTGAGTGGATTAAAAATACATTAATTCAAAATGTGTATTGTGTTTGAAATACAAAAAATATACATGAATTTCAAAGCCACCAATTATAATGCATCAAAATCCACACAATTTGCTTAAAACTTAATTTAAAAAGAAATCGATACATTCCGATTCTATATTAATGCAAACACCACCAATAAATTTGATAGTATCATTTCTAAATCTTTTCTTAAATAAACCATTAACCCAAACATAACCTTAGTCAATCATTATCATACTAATATATTTAAAGAAGTATATAGCCAAATGAGCCCAAAGCCAATATATTGGGCCTAGCATCATTCAGCCCGAGCCCACATCAATATCACATACAAAACAAAACCCTAGCGCAGTCAGTTCGCCTTTCAGTCTTTGTTTGAATCCAGCGAAAATGTCGAAGCGAGGTCGCGGAGGAACCGCGGGGAACAAGTTCCGGATGTCGCTGGGTCTTCCGGTGGCGGCGACGGTGAACTGCGCAGACAACACCGGCGCGAAGAACCTGTACATCATATCAGTGAAGGGGATCAAAGGTCGCCTCAACAGGCTTCCTTCTGCCTGTGTTGGTGACATGGTTATGGCCACCGTCAAGAAGGGTAAGCCCGATCTTCGTAAGAAGGTCATGCCAGCTGTCATCGTCCGCCAACGCAAGCCTTGGCGCCGAAAGGACGGTGTTTTCATGTACTTTGAAGGTACTACTACATCTTACTTTATTTCATGATCTTGTTGTTGTGTTCTGCGGTGTTATTAAGATCTAATTGTTTTTTTTGGAAATGTGAATGTGTTTTGGCCAATGGCTTAGGGACTTAGTTTAGTTGAAATGTAGATGTTATGTTGCTAGCTTCGCTCATGTTTTTTCTTTTCTCTCTGACATTTGATATGGTTTTGGGTGCTCTATTGCGTCTTTGACAATGAAGAAGCATTCATCATAGACTATTTACTATCAAAGGAATTTATTAGAAATACTTGTTAAGTATCTAATTTTGTTTTATTTAGCGCTGTTATAAAAATGATATGATTATATTTAGTTTGCAACATGGAAAAATACCTGGCGAGTCTTGAGCCACCTGCTAGTGCAATGGAATTGGAAAACATGGTTGCAAGCCCCTGCAGATACATTACTTAAGGAACAATAGTAAAAGAAATTTACATAACAAATATGTTTTATTGTTGTTTTTCTGTAGCATTAGGTTTCCTGTTTGTTTCTTTCTTTTTTTGGTTTGAAGCTCAAAGCTGGTGTTGAAAAAACATAAGCCGTCTTTAATATATTTCAAGTTAAAACTTTTTATAATGAACAGATTTTAGTGTAGGGTTTAATGCGCATTAGAATTGTTTATTTTAATTTTGTATTTCATTTATGTTTTACATGCAACCCAAATTGAGTTAATGTGTTGAAGCTTTCATATGTTTTTGGATCTCTTGTTTGACATCAACTCATAAAATAGATTTGAAACATCAGAATTCAAAATTAGAAGTAACATGTAAATGATTTAAAGCATAAATAAATTGTAAAATCATTACCTAGGCAGCATGAGGCTGTGTACTTGCTTGTTGCCAGTCGGCCTCCCTACTAAGCAATCCAAAAATGTTGCATATTTTTTTCTCCCAAGCAGCTGCATGGTTCTTGAGTGTGTTGATTTTGGACTGTCCAATTTTCCCTTGCCATACGTGGTTATGATAACTGTCGTAAGAATCAATAAAAGTTTCATTTAATCATTGTTTTTTAATAAATGCAGATAATGCCGGGGTCATTGTTAATCCTAAGGGTGAAATGAAAGGTAAAACAGTTAAAGATTCCCCAATTTGCACATATACTGTTCGTTGTTGATCCCCTGTCGATTTCATTTCCTTTGAATGCTGTCTTAATGCTTCCTTCTGATATTTGTATTTGAAGGTTCTGCCATCACTGGTCCAATTGGAAAGGAGTGTGCTGATCTGTGGCCTAGGATTGCTAGTGCTGCTAATGCTATTGTCTAGAAACCAAAATTTGCCTAGTTATTATATAACTCTTGTGCTTGTTTCTGTTTACTGCATTTTGGAGCGATGAAAGATGATGTTATCTTCTGGGATTTTCTTTATGGTAGTGGAGTTCAGTTACATTTATGGATCATCTTTTTGCTATAATATGACAACTCATATGTTTGCGTTAATTATTATGATTGAATGTAATATTATTGTATATAATAATTTTAATTTGACAAAAATATAAATCAACAAATAAAATAAAAATGTTTAAAAATAAAATTAACAATTAAAACTATTAAAGTTATATGATAATTCATGCAACACACATGAGTAATATGAAAGATCATTTATATATGGTACATGTTTTAAATTTAAATAATAAAAGATGTTATGAATAACCTGTTAGTTTATGCAACTTGATTATATTATTACAAATTGCAAATATTAACAAAATAAATAAAAATTGTGCATCGCGCAACTTCATTATATTATTACAAATTGCAAATATTAATAAAATAAATAAAAATTGTGCATCGCACGGGTGGACTGCTAGTTACAAACAAAATAACATTTCTTATTGAAGTTTGCAATCTAGAAAACCAAAGAGAAATCAAAAGAAATTGAAACAAAATTATAGTTACAAACAAAATAGCATTTCTTATTGAAGTTTGCAATCTAGAAAACCAAAGAGAAATCAAAAGAAATTGAAACAAAATTATTTTCTCAATCAGCAAATTTACATGAAACTTTTAAGATGAGAAAGTTGCAAATCAGTAAATTTTACCAATCACAGATTTTTATTGCATTGTACGATCATCTACAACTCAAACTCTACAATTCACATGTTGTTTGTAGGTTATGAGGCTCCGTCTCACGATAACTATCCGTGAAACTGTCTCACATGAGTTTTTGTGATATATATATACACATATATAAAAATTAATATTAATTCTATACGTATATAGTTATTAAAAAACACAAATATAAACAACATTTATACATCTTTAAAATATGGTAAACAACAATAAGGAGTCGAGCAGTTATAAATTTTTGAAATATGTAATAGGTATATTTAAATACATATATCATAATACAAAAACTTGTATGCACCTGATGCAGAGATTTTAGATTCATGCACTCGGATCGATCCGATCCGCCACGTGCCTCAGTGTTTGTACACATACTCGCTCCTAGGTATTTTATCTTTATATTAAATTAGTCATACCTTTTAAGATTTTTAGTTGTACCTCAACATCTTTTTATATAGACTTTAATACTTTCCATACCTTTTAGTTATATATTAGTCATATCTTTTAATTATGTTAGTTATACATTTTAGTTATGTTAGTCGCGTCTTTATATATTAAATAAATGTATAACTATGTTGATATAAATGTATAAGTAATATAACATAAATGTATGAGTACTCTCACATAAAATGTATATTGTACAAATTGTGACGAAATTGATTTTATTTCTTGAAGTTAAAGTATTAGATAAATGTATGATATTTGTACATAAAGGTAGAATTAATATAACATAAATGTATGATTAATATAGTATAAAAATTAACGGTTTTTTTAAGTTAATGTATTACATAAAAAGTATGATATTTGTATATAAATGATGGCTACTATAACATAGAAGTATTACTAATATAGTATAAATGTCAGGGCAAAAAAATAAAAAATTAAAGTATGAATCCGGGTCGAATTTGGGCCAACCCGAATGTATGTGCATTAAGTGCAATGGAGACTTTTTCATAATATTAATATTAATGTGATCTTTATATATTTTATAGGTTGTAACAACAAATGGTCTGGGCTAAAAAACCAACAATAAAATGGGCTAAAATTTTACATTAACAATATTCATAATAATAACAATAATCTATAATAATGATGGTAGTGATTTTTTTTTTTAAATGATAGTAGTAATAACAATAAGTATTCTATACAAACAAAAAAATATTTTGATATACGTACTCATGAGGATGTATATCAATTTATAAATAAGTTCATATCTATATGTTAATTTTTATCGTTAAAATGTGTTTATTAATAATATGTATTAATATTAATTTTAAAATTTAAACTATTTTCTAATTTATTTTCTTAGTTTTATAAAATAAGTTTTATAATTATTATTTCATCTCATTACTCCATATAAAAGTTCAATTTAGAAGATAATTATGTTTAAAACTCATTTTAAAAGTGGATCTCTTTCATTGAAAAAATTTAATCATTAATTTGTAAACGTCATTAATTTAATCAATATCTATAAATCTCGTTGATGCGAGAAGAATCAAAAGAAAAAAGAACAGGAATTGATAAATAGCTAGATTTCTCGAAATAAACCATCCAAAAACGTTCACCTCTCTGACGAACTTGAATGTTTTGCATATCCATAATAAGTATACTAACTTATTGAGTAAAAAGTTGTGGTTTGAGGTCCCCTACCACCCAAAATAGAGCACAAGCTGAAATTCTGTGAAATCCAAAATTGGTTGAGTAGTTGTGGAGCTTCCACAAGTATCAGTTTTCCATTGAAGGAAGACAAGACAATTATGCAAGACTATGCTAATTTCACTGTTAATTTGTCATCCACTTGACAAGATATTTCTATATACAGATTATGTATCTTGTTATAGATGTAAACCATAATTGAGCTGGAATTGCCGAAACTAGAATAGATAGAGAGAGAGAGAGAGAGAGAGAGAGAGAGAGAGAGAGAGGCAAACAGGATTAGAGTTTGTGTAGAGGATTAATTTCTTCCTTCTTTATAAACAATATAATTGCATAAGTGATATGCTTACATACATATGTACACTGTGTTTCTTTGGATAAGAGATGATAGTTAAATCAACAAGAATGATGGATTCCTCTCAGATTCCACTTGTTTTGTGCTGCCTCTCCCTTTTCTTTACTCTATCGGTTTCAATTTTATTTTCAGGTTTTATTATTATATAGTTGTAATGCAAAAAAAAAAAAAAAAAAAGAGTGTGTGTTTATGAATCTTATTCTTGTTTTCTGAAATGTTTACCTTTTGTTGTATTATTGGATGCACAGATGTTGAATTTGAGCAGCAGATTGTGAATGGGAGGCGAATCCTTCAGGTTGCCAAAGGTAGGTTTGTTAACAAATCCTTGATTTCCAAAGCCTTCTCAAACTTTCATGTACATTAAATGGAATTTTCCATAATTTTATTTATGTTTGGTGTAGATTGCCCAGTAAACTTTGAGAATAAGAACTACAGCATCATAACGAGCCAATGTAAGGCCCCAGATTACCCTACAAAACCATGTTGTAATGCTTTAAAAGAGTTTAGCTGCCCTTATCTGGATTACATAGACGACGTGACAACGGACTGTGCTCAAGTGATGTTCAGTTATATCCGCAGAATCGGAAAGTATCCGAAAGGCTTATTTGCCAGTTTGTGCCGTGAAGGGGAGGAGGGACTCGCATGCCCCGACGCTGCACCACCTCTACCACCACTTAACAACAATGCCACTCCCATATTCATATTTCATCAACTCTTTTTGATGCCCATCTTTTATCTACTACTTCTCAATCTCCTTTCTATTTATTGAAACTGATTTTATGGTCTAGTGCTGTTCTGTTTTGATATTTTAAGGTCATTAATGTTGTTTTTAGTTTCTTCAAACATAAATTTATCAAACGTGCCCCGTTTTATATATATGAGGAAATAGATGAGTTTAGTGTTTTACGAAAGATAGTATGAGGATATTGTTGGAAATTACACGGTCCAGAATCAAGTAGAAATTGAAGAAGTATCTTATGTTAAAGGTTTAAAATTTAACTTGCTGCGCTTAAGCCAAATGCGATGAAGGATACAATGATGAATTCACTGGCAACAAATGTTTCATACGTGACAAGAAGAAAATTTGAATTATGCTTACTGGAATTAAAAAGAAAGATGTCTACATTGCTGACTGGAGCACAGTATATCCATGCACTTGATTTGTTGCCAAAGGTTCGAGTTAATCAAGCTGACTATGACACAAAAGGCTTTATCATCTAACCTTCAAAACCATCAACAAGGTAGCAGGAAAGCAAACTTATCAAAGGTTGAAGTCTACAAGCAAACGAATGTATTCTAAGCATGTCAAAAAGGAAAACAAGTTAAAGCATCATTCAAAGCTAAGCATCACCTAGCCATAATAAGAGCTCTACAACTTCTACATATGAATTTGTTAGGACCAGTCACACCCTTGAACTTAAGTGGAAGAAAATATACTCTAGTAGTCGTTGATGAATTATTCAAAGTAAACATGGTGGTATTCCTACTAAAGAAGAAGGAAACTCAAGTCAAGCTACATGAATTGCTGTCGAAGATCTAAAATGAGAAGGATTTGAAGATTTTGAAAATACGCTAAAATCGAAGAATTGAGTTTATTTACCATATTATTACTAATTTCTATAATAATTTCAGTATCACTCATGAACTGTCTGTAGCTAGAACACTTCAACAAAATGGAGTAGTCGAGAGAAGAAATCGCACACTTAAAGAAGCCACAAGAATAATAATAGATCAGATAAACCTGCTAAAAGATTTTGGATAGAAGCAATCAACACTGGTAAACTTAATATGAGTCTGATCAACAAACATGATTACAAAACCCAATATCTTGTACTTTCATGTTTTTTGTTGTAAATGTTGCATTCACAACATTGGTAAAGATCATCTAACAACCTTCGATGCGAAGTCTGATGAGGGTATATTTTTGGGATACTTCTCATCAAGCAAGACGTTTAGAGTGTTTTAAAAAAGAAGTCTTTTTGTGTAAGAAATAATTCATGTTGTGTTTGATGAATATGCCTGTGAGAACATAATACTAAGATACAGGAAATCATCAAACAAACTGATGACTTAAGATTCAGAAAAAAGTGTAAAATATCAACGTACATTGAAGTCATCAATCCTCTAGTAGACCTAAATGATGATCAAAAAGATCAAGCTCAACCATAATAGGACACTCAATATACAGAAATGCAAGCTCAGACAACACCAGTAGTTGCCTCTCCTATTAATTCAGGTAACTGTTGATGAAAAAGTTGGTACAACTGAGACTGAGTTAACCCGAATACTCCAATACCCTTTGACATGGATGATGAGATAACTGAACAAACACCAACCACAAATGCTAGGACTCTAGGAAGAGGAAGTAAACAACCAAATCGAATATGACAAAGAACACATCATATAAATCAAATAATCGAAAATCTTAGTGAAGGTATCAAAAGCTCGACTTGGTTGTTATACAAAAGAAGTTTTGTTTTATTGTAAGACCAGAAAATATCAATAACACACTGAAAGACGCAAACTGGTTATTGGCTATGCAAGAAGAGCTTAATCAATTCGAAAGAAATCAAGTATGAGAACTTGTTGGCAGACCAAAGCACATGAAAGTGTTGAAACAAGATTGGTCTACAGATATAAGTTAGACGAGCAAGGAATGTCACCAGTAACAAAGCTCGTCAGATAATTATGCTAAGCTTGTTGATAAAATTTGTTGATACACTTCAGCGCAATAAGCCAGATTTCAGTAGCTTCCAGTATCATGCTAAGCTTCAGCGGCCATGACAGGTAATTACCAATCCCAGGCGTTGATGGAATAGTCAGAATTTTTTGTCACTCATGTTGAGCTTTGAGGTTCTCGGCCAGATAAACAAAAGAGCTCTCTCTCTCTCTCTCTCATTTTGGCTTTCTGAACTCAAAAAGTTGCTTATGTTTTTAACACATGTTGATCATAGTGTCAATGAAGTGAGAAAGTGTTTCGAATTGAATACTAGGCATAATTTCAGTTTTAAATGACATTTGTTCATGGCTTCATGCTATTTAATTAACCTTTTTTTTCACTTTACATCTATAAAGGTTGGAATCTCTTGACGAATGAAGATTACATACAGAAAATGGTTCAATCCTTATTCAATCTTTGGTTTCCTATTTAACCATATCTGAATTTGGATTTGGTATTTAACAACATAAGAAATTGTCAGACTTTTGATATTAAAAAATCTTGTGAAACCTATTGGATTCCGAAAGTATATAAAATTGTAATGTGTAATTATATATAGAAATTATAGATCAATCACTAGCTGATCACTAGTAAAAAAAAAAAATGCTTATGAACCCTTCTTGACCGGCGGCACTGAAGCCTTTTGAGCCTCTCTAGGCCGGACAAAACAATTGGGTACTAGAGAAAAAAATTGGTTATCACAGAGGAAGGTCAGGAGATGTATAGAGCATGAACATTGACAACTGAGACGAGAAGAAACAGTAAATTGCATACCTGAAAGCATCGCAGATAACTACCTACAATATTTTTTGTTGGCACCATTTTCTCTATCTTTATCATCTCTCTTTGGTTGATGATACGATCAGCAGATATAACTTTTCTCATTTTTTCAACTTCCTCATTTTTTCTTTCCTCCTCTTCCCTTCTTCTATCCTCATCGTCCCCCTTTTTGGCATCATCAAAAGTAGATGCCTTGTATTTGCCTATTCTTGGCCATCTTTTCCACCTTTACTAGGGTTGCTGCAAAAGTCATAAATCATCTCATGCATTTCACAAATTATACACTCCACGTTGCCCAACCTATTATCCACACTTCTTACTCTTTGACCCTGGTCAAACAGATCTTGTTGTATGGTTGATAGTACAGTGGAGTAGGTAGAGAGAGTGTTATCAATAGACTCCAGAGATTTGGTAGTCGTGTTAGCAATGTCCTTGATTACATTCTCTGTCTTTCTTTGATCCAGGAATTGAGTATTTCACTCATTTTGTAATAGATCTCTAAGATTTGATGGAACCTCATATAGTGATCTACAAATCTTCCTGAATGCTCTCCAGGACTTTCATGTACATATCTTCATTATGGAAGACATGTTACGCTCATGAGATTGCAATACTGACACAAACATCTGTACAACATTCATAATTTCCTGTACTGAGACATCTGTAGAATGAGCTTTCTAATTAGGAGGCATATCAAGTGGAACAATAGCCAGAACATCTAATTACAGTTCAGTATTCTTTGTATCTTGTTGAAGACTGACATAAGGGTTAGATGGGAACAAGATTAGCTCTTTTGGGTCAGCAACTGTATATGAGGTTGAAGCCTTTCCACCTTTGCTAATTAGAACAAATCTGCTATCAAGAGCATCATCATCACTGATGTCACTTGATTCAGCTAGAGCATCTTTTTATTTTGTAGTCGGAGATAGGCTCAAGATGTCTGAGATTGAGGTTGACACATCACCTTTGTTCTTGAGATCAGCAATATCTGGAATGGGTTTCATTTAGACTATGAAGTATCAATCTCATTCAGAGGTGTCTCTAGTTGTTATTAAATATTCTTTGGAATGGCCACTATCTCAACAACCGACTTGCAGCATCATCCTCCATTTGAGGAATCTCTAGTCGCGCTACTACCTCAAGCAACTCTAGCTTCCTTCCAACTTCAAGAATGATCATTATTTGTTGCTTAAATTATGTTTGTGCAACGCTATCCAATACATTATCATTCAGTACAGTGTTGTCTGCTGCCACTACACTGATTGTATCAACTTCCTTTAGTGCGTTATTTTCAACTACAATCTAGCACTAGGAGCCCCGCCTCAGCAACTGCTCTAAAATCATTGCATCTTCAGTCTTTTCTTTTTGTGACAAAATTATAGTCACAGGTTCCCCCTTAATGAATACAAGAATTGTTATAATCTATTTTTCCAGAATCACTTCAGCTGCTTTTTTGAGTCTTATTTCTTTTTTCACCAACTCCATTCTATTGAGGTGTCCTTGTAACAGAATACTCATGACAAATTCCATTATTTGTACAGTACTTCTCTATGAACTTGTTTGTAAATTTTCTTCATCTATCTAATTTGATCTTCACAACACTTAAGCATTTCTCATTTTGAAATCTCTTTATTAGATCAAGCAATTTGTTCAGTGTTTTAGATTTTTTGGGTAGGAAGATTCTCCAAGTGAATCTTGAGTAGTCATCCACAACTACTAGAGATTATTTCTTACCATTCACACTTATTAACTCAACTAGTCTAAATAGATCCATATGGAGTAGATCTAGAATTCTGTGTGAGGATTTGTGAGTTTTATCCTTAAATGAGCTCTTGATTTTCTACCATTTATGGCATGCTCCACAAACATTTTCCGTTTTGAAGGCTAAATGAGGGAGACCTTTTACAAAACCTTTTTTATCAAGCTTGTTAATGGTCTTGAAGTTTAGATTGCCCATTCTCTTTTGTCATAGCCAACGCGGTTTAGGTGAGCTCTAAGCAAGAAAGTACATTGGCTATAATGTTAAACTCTAATAAGCTAGATAGATATTTTATTTTCTAGTCATGTATGCTTGACTTTATTGCTCTTGATGTTCTTTATTAGACACTTGTTGAGATTGAATTCCACGAGTATTCTTTGTTACAAAATTGTCTGATACTCAGAAGATTGTATTTTAGTCTTTTCATATAGGACACTTCATTGATGTATGCATTTTCTTTGATTAAGCCTCATGTTCCCTTGATGTTGTCTTCGGAGTGGTCAAAAAGCACCACTTTGGGGCCTTTATATGGTTTGAAGTCTATTAGTGCATTCTTGTTGTCAATCATGTGTCTTGAGCCTCCACTATCAATATACATACTTTACTAGTGCTCTTTAGCATCTGTTCATGCATGTAAATCAAACAGATTTAAGTACTCATACAAGTACTGGTCCTTTCGGGTTAGTTCTTTTAGGAACTCATACTTGTCTAATAGCAATTAGTTTATTGTAAGCAAAAGTGGTTCTCTTGTTGTAACTAGTATGCACAACGTACTGTTTGTGTTTTGTGTGTATAGGAAATTTTCTTGTATAACCTCCACCTCTTTGGTATAGTCTTCAATTGTATTTACTTGGAGTATGAACTCCTTTAGTATTAAATATCTAGGTTTTAGTAATAGTAGGCTTGAAGTTTCTTTGTTGTAACCTCTGAGGTTGTTTACCTACATCAGATTAATTCTACTTCATGCTTAGTTTCTTCACACGCTTACTGTATGTGGTTACATGTAGAATTTTTTTTTCTCTTATCCATATAACTTTGTTTGTTTATGGCTTGTGTTCCCCTTAAGATATTGACCATTCATAGAATATTTCTATTTCAGTACAGACCTTGATGTTATGGATGTTCTTGTTGTATGAAGAGAAATCTCTCCAATATATCCTAAACTATACTGTTATGTCAGACCATTTTGTAAGGTCATATATACATTCATGTCTCTGGATGATTTACTAAATATATCAACAGTTGTTTCAAGATTCTTCTAATCACTTTCTAGCTTGGTGACTAGCAATTTTTGCTTGGCAATCTCTGTTTTTAGATTGTTGCATACTACACTCTCATCTTTATTTTGCAACTTTAGTAGTGAGTGCAACTTGTTCACTTTGAGCATTTGTTTTTTTTTATTAAGTTTCTCATGAGTTAAGTTTATTAACTCAAAGTCACTCATGATCTACCTAAAGATTTGGAACATGATTTGTCTATCTAAAGGTTTGGAACATGATCGGTTTGTCATTAATAAGAGGTTGGTAGATTACCTTATCATCTTCTTTATATTCACATTCTTTAGCCATCACGTACATGAGTGTTTCTTCTTTTTCTTCAAAGGTGAAGTCCTCACTATAACTTTTAGAGGTGCTCTCTTATGCTTGCTCTTTGGATGAGATTACAACTTTCGTTGTTTCTGCTTCTCCAAGCAGAACTCTAAACTTCTGCAAGCTCTGGTTGCTTGTTGTGGCTTGTAGATGCTACATTTTATAAGGTTATAACAGTTAGCACAATGACCTTGGAACTTGTCTCCTCTGTCATTTTCTTCATTTGATTGATGTCAAACTTAAATGCTTTAAGGTTAGAGAAGAGGTCAAATGTACTCATGAATTTCAAATTTATAGATACTCTCATGGTAGTAGTCTTGTTATCCTACTCTACTAGTAGTGCTCTAAACACCATCATGTTTTTCTCATTTTGTTTGTAATGCTTGCCGAAAGACTCTAACTTATTTACTATTGAGGTAAATATCAAATCAAATTGTTCTGAAGTCTTATCAGGCTTCATTTCAAACTGCTCAAGTAGTTGTATTGCAATAGATATCTTGTTATCATTGTAAGCTCTATATCCTCACATATATGTTCTAACTTATCCCAAATCTCCATAGTTGTCTTATAGCTCTTCACCTTGTTGAATATGTCTTTATCAAGAGTGATAAACAAGGCATTCCTTGTAATATTATAAATGTTGACCCTTTTTCTATCTTAAGATTTCCATTCATGTCTAGCTTTCTCTAGAATTGGTGATAGAACTCTTCTTAACGCTTCTGATTCTACAGCATCCTCTACTGCAACTTCTTCTGCTCTAGCTTCTCATCCAAGAGTTGGATATGGCTTAGTGATTACTGGTGGTCCTTTAGTGATGGCATACCAAATTTCATCATACATTGTCTGCATTCTAATCATCTAATTGTTGTATTTCTCTATGGAAAACATAGAGAGTTTATTATGTGAAGAATCCATGATATACTAAAGATATGAGATTTTGAAACGTAGATAAAGAAAAATAAATTTTCAAAAAGACACAAGGATCTGAGTAGGAGACCAGACAAGTTGGCCTTGAACCAAACTCACCCTGATACCACTTGTTGGTTTCAAGTGGCACATAAGTTTAGAGAAGGGTGAATAGACCTCTATAGATTTTAAAACTTTTTGGACTTTACTGCACGCTGTAAGAAACTTTTGGTTGCAGAGCTGTTAGCAGTTTTTACGTACAACACCAGATGTAATGCTTCAAGCAGTTCTTGTAAGAGTTCGTGAAACAGAATAAACTTTTATGCCTAAGAGGTTCTTTTCGAAAATTTTTACAAATATGATGTTTTTCACAAGTATTTTATGTGGTATGATAGAGTACATAAGTGTATCAGGATAGATATACAAGATACAGAAATATAAACAAACAAACAAAGTTTTATAATAATGCTTTAAGAGTGGAGTAATCCCTCTAATAAAGGTTTATAGTGGTTCAAGGGTGGAATAATCATTCTCAAGGAGAAACTTTATTTAGCAAGGTTTGATATACATGATTGTTTCCTAACAAACATTCGACTCAACAAACAACATCTATAATGTTCAACTTCCACACAGGTTGCTGCAAGCAATCAGGCTAGACCCACATAGGATCAACTAAACCAACACAAGGCTGTTGCTAAAATCCTAGCAACTTACTCTCAGTCAAGGATGAAAATATCCTGATATTCATGCAATATATCTATGATATATTTGTATTTATGGATATGGGGGTAAAAAAATCTCAAGATATCCTAGAAATATCACAGATATATCGTAAATATCTATATCGATATCGATGTCAATTGTTCTTAGTGTAAAATTGGAAAAAAAATCAAAAAATATCACGGATATATCTCAAAATATTGATATTTATCCAAACATTAAGATTTTTTCAAAATTTGTATTTTTAGACCAAAAATAAATTTGATTAAAATTTTATAAATATTTGTAGCATCAATAGTTCTTTCAAGTGAAGTATTTTAAAAAATAATTAGAACAATGATGATTAATTTGATTATCATTTAAACTCAATGATCGTAAAAGTCAAATTTTTATTTTCAAAATTGAAACATGCTTGGAACGAAGATGGAAGGCTCAAATGTTGATATAGATCAATCATTTCCTTTTAGCTTGGACTTAATGGATATGTGCACAAATCAAAATGATATATCTCAAGAATCATATACTCTGACATATATGAGAGTTCACGGTGTTGATAAGAGTACTCAAAACGTATTTCATTATACACTCCCTCAAATGTCTTATGGAAGTCCAAGCATATACCAACAAAATGATGATTGACTCAATCCATATTATCTAATTTATGGTGAAACCATTGGAATGGATAGAGAAATGTACCAACAACATGTGCATAATTATATTCACAATTACTCAAATGTGATGAGTTGGTACCAATATTGTTTAGACAAAGATAACATTGCACTTGTTATTTTTGAACCTCATAGATCATCATCATATTAGTACTAGTGATTTGGTTATATCAATAAGTTTGAATAAATGTCAATCTTCGTAACATTTTTGTATGTTTATTATATATATATTTGTTGTAAACATGTCATTTTGTTGATATTACAAATTAAATATATGCATTTTTTATGGTATAATAGTCAATAGAGTATTATGTAAAATTTCTAATTTGTTAATAGAGTTTCTATCATTTTTTAAATTTTTTTGTGATATCGATATAACCATCGATATATCCGTAAAATCATGATTGTGATACATGTTGTGATATGGATATTTTCATCCTTTCTCTCAGTAAAGAACTTTATTTCTTTCTAACTAAGGACTCCTAAAACAACCTAACACACAGTAAGAGGGTTAAAGTATACAAAGTTCTTCGACTGGTGTGAAAGCAGCCTTTAGATCTTAAAAGAAATCTTGAAAACTTGATTGCTTCTTGAGGTTGAGTGACTGAAACTTTGAGCTTTTAAGAGTTAGAACTTGAGAGCTTTTTGCTTGCTTGTAATTCGAATCTTGAGACTTTTAATAGTTATCTCAATCCACTCTTTCTCTATTTATATGAGAGGATTTCTGCTCATTGAAACATGCTAAAATCCTTGCATTTAATGTCCTCTTAACTTGTACAGGGTCGCATTTAATATGTTTTGTCTTATACTTCAGGTTGCATTACCTTCCACTATTCCAAGTTGCAACAATGTCTTCTTCGTGCAGCTTGCAGCGGTTGTTTCCTACAACCTGCATCAAGGTCTTGACTTGTATTTCTTCACATCTTCATCCTATACTAGGACTCAAATCCTAATCTATAATCACTTAAACACTGTGAAAATGGGGTACTTTATTTTCATATTACACTTGTGTTTTGTCTCATCAAAATCTAAATATCATTTTTCTAACAAGCTACATCCTCTTTCTCTTTGTTTTTTTCTTCTTTCTTCTCTTATCATATATTCTTCATATTTATTTTTTCTTTCCTATATTTGTCATCATCATCATCACTATCTTCATCTTCTTCACCAACTAATTTTGCAGCATTCTCTGCATGTTACTGAGGACTAGTCATGTAAAATTCTTCATTAATCAACTTTATCTAGAACACGATTGATGGCCTTCGGCAAATATGAAGATGAGTGATGGTTATTGTATGTTGCTCCCTTCTCTCTTTCACAACCTTTGTGGACTCTTTGGTCTCAATGTGACCCCTTAGAGATTTCATTTCTATGAGAGTGGTTTGATCATTTCTTCATCCCTAAACTTCTTGATCTATGCAATAATATTTTTAGGGATATAAACAAAGAGTTGACAGAGGGTTGCCAATGTAGCAACCATATCTATTGAATATTGACCAATTCTCTTAGTGAGGTTCTAGAGGGATTGTATGTATTATGCTTCCAGTGTGATAAATGCATCAAAGATATTCTATATCTCCATATCTACTTATCTAGTGACTCCTTGAGAACCTTCTGTATGTTGGTGTGTTGGGGTATTGTGGGTATAATTTGTTGAAGAATAGTTGTCGGTTCTTTGTGTAACCAACTGTCTTTTGAATAAGATGGGAATTCCATAGGATGTTAAAGATCAACAGATTCCCCTTCTTTTCCAAACATATTTGTGTTTTTTCTCTTCCACAGAGGCAATATTATTCCATAAGCTTAAGTAGGAGTTGCATCGTCGCTATCTTTTGAGTCAGACTCATCAGATGATAAACTAGATCTTTAATAACCCTTATCTTTGTCAAATTCTTCATCATTCTCATACTGCCTCATCTTTATCTTTTTCTCCTTCAACTCTTTCTTTAGTTGAAATTGAAGTTTTAGTTTCTACTAGAAAGTCACCTCCTCATGATATAACTTTAGTTGTGGGTTCTAAGTATTATTAGCATGCCTAAGCATATTGCCCACAAATCTTATCTCAACAGTAAATAGTACTGTAAATGTTGTCTCAATAGTCGATTTTGTAATTTTTATTGCATTATCTAAATAGCCAAACCGACCTCTCCTTATGTTGCTATCTCAACAACAACAATCTTTTTTTCAGTCAGCTCATTTTCACCTAGTATTTTTTCTAAACCTGAGTATCTTCAGGCATTGTATTCAGTAAAGCCAGATGAATAGCTTCTTCTTTAAAGAATTCTTCCTCAAGGAGTACATGGTTACCCTCAAGTATTGGGATGTATTGGGTTCCCTTTCAGCAATAACAGTTTTCTCACCTTAATGAGGATTGTCTCATTTTCTTCTATATGACTTTTGACTATGAAGCCGCTATAGTACAAGAGCTCCCCCTTGTCTTTCTCTTCTTCTAGAGTGAAAAAAGACATTGGAATGTCATTCATTAGAGGGCTATCAGTATCATGCATCTTCGATCTTTCCTTTTCTCCATTGCGTAAGACTATATGTAGTATGTTCTTGAAGCATAACTTTAAAAGCAACATCTTTTCCTATAGCTTCAATGTGAGCCTCAGAAAACTTCATTTTATTCTATGTTCTAACAATAATTGTAATAAGTAGTAAAATCGGTGTTGTAGATTGTTCTATTATAGGTTGGCCAATTGCAATAGGCTTTTTTTTGTACTAAATGAGCCTAAGATTTTAAGGTTCTGGGAGATGACGGTTGTGATTGTTATTGAGGAACTTTCTTTTGCCCTTCTCCTCAGCCCTAATTGCTCAGCTAGCATATTTTTCTACTAGGGAAAAACGGATTCTAGAAATCCCTCTACAATAAGTAGCATGATGTTGGTCCAAGTGGTTCATAGGTTTAAGAGAGTGAATGAATCTCTATCAAATTTTTCTTTTTAAAACTTTCTGTAAGATTGCTATTGAATTCTATAACAGAAAACAACAACTGAGCAGAATCAGTAACCTGGCAGAATGTTGTTTCAGCTTATTGTTTCAAAGTTACAGTATGCAGTGGAAAATACTAAGATAGAGTTTCTTTTAAAAAAATATTTTCCTTTCAAAGTATGGTTTTCTCAAACTTGTTTATGCACAATGAGCAAATAGATATATAATGCAGCACATAGAGATAAAGTAATAAAGCAAGGGTTTATAGAGGTTCGAAGGTGGTGTAATCTTTCTACGTTTTCTCTTCTCCTTCACTAAGGAGGAACTTCGTTAGGAAAGTTTGCTTTACAAGACTTGTCTACACAAACTATCACCCTAACAAGCTAACACCTACAAGAATCAGAAAGATCCTTAGGCCAACCCACACAGGGTTCAACAAACTCACACATAGTTAGAAGCCTTAAAAACACTTAAGATTAACACTCAGTGAGGATCTAAATACTTCCCACTGAGGATACCAATAAAACAACCTAGCACACAACATAATGGTTAAAAGTATATGGGTCTTCAACTGATGCTTCGAAGACAGCCTTAAAGTCTTTAAAGTTCTGAAAGTCTCATCGGCTTTGTTGTTTCAATAAGGTTGAGTAACTGAAACTTGAGAGAAAACTTATGTTTGCTTGAGAGAATACAAGAGATAATGTTTCAGTAGTTCTAGTCAGCTCTTCCTTCTTAAATACTTGTAGGAAAATATATCGTTGAAGAGAGACACTCCATTTGAATTTGAAATCCTTGATCTTATTTGATTTATGTATTAAATGCTTCTAGAAAACTGGAGAAGAGTGGTTGTCCTACTCTACAGAGCATTAATGGTGGCGCTTCTCGGCAACAGGTCTTTTACAGGTTCTCGGTCCAGATGTCAGCGAAACATTGTCTCTTCGATCACTTCCATCTACCGACTACTTTAATAAGACACAATCCTTGTATACATTGATCTTCCTCATACTGCATCATAAAGAATGTTGTCTTTCTGCTCCCTGATCAGAATACAGTAGCTACTTCCTGTTCTGCAAATGCTTTCTGTTCTGCAAGTGCTTTCTGTTCTAATTCCTCAGAAAGCTTCACAGTTCTCCTTACTGCTTACTGTGTGTTGTTTCCTGATTTGTTGCTTCCTGAAAGTAGTATCCAATTGTGCCTCTATACAAAATCCTGTTGTTATCAGAAATCTTCATCTTTCTGATTTCTGTAGCACCCCGGACCAAAACGAGCATAATTTATTAATTAAATATTAAAAACTCATAATTTAATAATTATGTGCGTATGATTTATCTGTTTAATTTATTTCGTGCGTTTCAGATATGTGTTTAATGCATGGTTAGGATGGAAGTATTTATCTAGACGTGGAACATAGAATTTTATTTTACCATTAGATGCGTAATGGAAAAACGAGAAGATAGAAACGAATTAGGGGTCAATCGGAGACCCGTAGCCCAAACGACGAAGAAAGGGGCAAAACTCGAAGTTTCGGAACAGAAAATCGAAAGATATTAACGATGAATAGTAACGAGATAGACATGATGAATAGTAACCCGGAAAAGTCAACTATGAACAGTAACTTAGATTTTTCACGTGAATAGTAACTTTCGGATTTCTATAAATAGAGGTGATTTCGATTCAAAAATCACCGTTTCTTCGATCGAGCCGAATCCGACGAAAACACGTAAGTCCTCCTTTCTCGTCTTTTCTTTTCTATCTTTCTGTTTTCCGGCGTGCTGCCGCCGGCGCCGTCGCCGGCGCGGCGGCGCTGCCGGTGGCCGGTCGCCGGAAAATTTTCAACATTGTCGGAATCGGACGATTTTCGCACATGACGTTCGTCTCGACAAGACGAATCTAGGATAGGTCTCGGATTTCAAATCTGATTTCTCGTTCGCCGGAAAACGGCGAAAAACAGCCCCCAAACCCTAACCCCTTCACCCTTTCTCTCTCCTCTGATTTCTTTCTCTCTCCTCGTCCTCTTGCCGGAGCGGTGGCCGGAGAAGCTGCTGGTGGTGTGGTGGTGATGTCGGGGAGGTGGCGCCGCCGTGGGTGGCGGCGCATGGCCGGAACAGTAGGTATATATGTATGAACGTGCATGTGTGTGTGGGTTTAGGTGTGCTAGTGTGTGTGTATGTTGAGTTCGCTGTTGTGGGCGGCGCATGGTGGCGCTGCCATGCGTGACCAGTGGGCCGGCGACGGGAGGTCGCCGGCGAGGGCTCAGGTGGAGGGGGCCGGCGGCGGGTGGCCGCCGGCCAAGCAAGAACCGTGGGTGTGTGTGTGTGATAACACCTTGCGATGTGTGTGTGTGTGTGTTTTCCTGTGTGCGTGTATGTGTGCATGGACGGTGTTGGTGGTGACCGGCGACGGGGGTCGCCGGCCAAGGCCTGGGGGAACGACCGTGGTCGCCGGCGGCAGGTGGCCGCCGGCCAAGGCTGGGAAGCCGTGTGTGTGTGTGTATGTTATACGTGTGAGTGTGTGTATATACATGTATATGTATAGGCTGTGTTAGGATGTTTGGTTGGTCGGGAAAGGTTGCCGGAGACGAGGGGTCGCCGGCGGAGGTGTTGGGGATGGTCGCCGGCGACGGGAAGTCGCCGGTCGGAGTTTTGGTTGGAGTTGAAACTTTGGAAAAATGTGACTTCGAAGGATTTTGCGGCGAAGTTTCTGGGCACTATTCATGCCGGAATCCGGCGATGGACGGTCGGAGGAGGTAGCCGGCGGTGCGAGGTATCCGTCGAGATAGGTGGTGGTGGCTAGAGGCGGCGCCGCCGCGCCGGGAGACGCCGGGAAGTGGCCTGCTCAAGCAGGCCACCGTCGGGAATTCTGGGCAGGGGCTGGCCGAGAAAACTCGACCAGCCGGGTTGGGTCACGCCTAGCTGCCGAGAAAACTCGGCAGCCGTCAGGTGCTGGGTGCCGGCGCGCACCGTGCGCGCCCGTCGGGTGCCGACGCGCGTCCGACACCGTGTTTTCGATCCGAACCTCGTTCTCTTTCCGTCGTTCAACCGTATTGAGTCGTCGATGACGAGACGTCGTTGATCGGGGTCCGTGGGCCCGTTCAAAGTCAACCCGTTGACTAAAATTATCGTTTTACCCCTAAACTTAAAATGCTCCGTTTGAGCTTGTTTTAACTCCGATTGAGCTCTTTCTTTTTGCGTTGCGATCCTTATTTCATTTCCTATCATCTCAGCCACTGAGACTTGACTTTCAGCCTTGTCTCCAAAATTCCAATCTTTAGATCGATCGATCCGTCGCGTATTTAACGACCGTTGTCCGACAGAATCATTTACAGTTTTAATTATAATTTATTTAAGATCTAAGCAACGCCGTAAATGTGTAGGTAATTGTTGTACTGAGCTTTGAGTTGAGCTTTGAGGTTTCGGAGTTTATAGACTTACTGTTCAGGCTACTCACGTGGTTACCACTATACGAGGTGGGGGTACATTCTAATCTCTTATCTGTTTACTATTTTCCCTATATATGCATGATTGAGGAATACTATGTTGGAACCGACGGATCGCCGGCCCTATGCTATCGGAATCGGGATCCAAAGATAAATCGCAGCGGAAAGAAATCATACCCTTGTAGACCTCTTGATCTTCTGATGTATTCCTCTGAGCCCTTCTCGAACGTTGCGTGGCCAACGATCCTTCGAGAAAAATCAGTTCCGCTCTCTCTCACTTATCACGTGTTTTCTGTGATCTGTGTTCTGTGTTATGAGAGGCGCTGATGAAAAGAGCTATATATAGGCTACACCAGGGACCTAGAGGAGGAATTGGGTTGGGCCTCCTGATGGGCTTTAGTATCCTGTGTTCGGCCCGAACACATAACTGAAGCCCATCAATAATAATTCAGTCCACTAGAGAATTATTATTGAACTACCATCCCAATCCCATATTTAATATGGGCTCCTTCTTATTATGTGTACATTTATTTCCCCGTGTTTAAGATATCGAATGTCCGTAAATTAAATAAGTTACTGACAACTTAAATAATTTACATCTAATTCCAAGAGTAGTACCACTCATCCTTATTATCATGTCGGATTAAATCCACCTGCAGGGTTTACATGATAATCCTTATGAGCTCCTCAAGGGGACATTATCATCCTAAATAATTAGGACACAGATTCCTTCTATAATCAACATAACACCATATAAACAATGCTATCTCCCAACTCACCGAGTTTATTGATTTATGAATAAATCTCACCCATTGGCAAATTAAAGAAATAAACACTGAGCATACGTGCCCGTTATTATATAGGGATTAAGAAGATGTACATCCATAATGACAGAGGTCTTGTTCTATTATATAGTCAGTATAAAACGAACAACCTCAAATGGTCCTGCTCAATACACACAGAGTGTACTAGTGTAGTTTTATAGTCAAGACAGACTAATACCAAACTACACTACAACCATTCCGATGATTTGTCCAAATCCATCTTGGTTGTGAGCTACTATTTATAATTTATAAGAAACTGATAACATGATCTTCTGTGTGGCACCACACACCAAGTTATCTATAATATAAATTAATTGGACATTGCATAAACATATATAACAAATATAAAATGCAAACATATGACCAATGTGATTCTCATTCCATAAACGATGTTCATACAAAAAACTAGGCTTATAGTATACATCCTAACATACTAAGTGCTGTGTTTATACTTGTTGTGCCATGATATAATTGTGGAAGGACAGAGGTCCTCCGATCATGCATTCTGTTCGTCCCTTGCTATTTTTCTACTACTCTGTGGAGGTGTCGTGAGCCTCTTAAAATGCACTAACGGTGAGATACCGTTATAGGATAAGACGGGGGAAACCCACACCTATTCGTCCCTTGCCATTTCTAATATCTGCTTTGCATTTTAATTGCTGTGACGACGTGGCTGTAGGTTAGCTTTTTGGTATTTATTTTCTGTCTTGATTCTTATGAGGTGGATGTTATCTCCACGAGTGTATTCCACGCACTCACCCCTTAATCTGTACTCACAATACAGGAGATGAGGAGATTGATGAACCCTAGACGGAGGGAGTTGGTGTTGACTGATGGTTTTCTTTGATAGAATGTTGTAACTAAACATTTCCAAACACGTTTTCAAACAATGTATGATCTGTATATATTTTGAGTACTTGTGAGGATGGGAGATCCTGATGAATAGTTTCCGCTGCATATGATGTATATTATCGGTGAGAGACCGAATGTTATCGGATGAAGCCGATTTTTGTTATGAGATGGATTCTCATCGTCACTTACCTCTATCTTCTGTTGTCCCTTGCTTAATTCTTTCTGTATATGTTAAGCGTCCCTTGCTTTTCTATCTTCACGCCCGGGAAAAACTCTGATATTTTAACAAAAGATTTCGGGGCGTGACAATTTCCACGATACGTATAACTTCAACTCAAATAGAAACTTAAGAAAAACTAAGTTTCCACAAACATCATGGAAAAATGGGGTACTTCAAATCCCTATACATTACTATTTTGTCTCATCAAAATCTACTCAGAAATATCCTAACACATGATATTACTTGATTCGGTACAAGTGACCACCCAATCTTCTTATTCATCAAATCCTTGTATTGAGAAAGTCTTTACTTTCTTAGGTTGTTGAACTGCATCATCATTTTTATAAGTTTCATATACAATGTATCACTATCTATAGCAACACACAATGAATTAGTGGATGCAACATAACTTTCTACTTGCTTAGACTATTCCTCCTCTGAAGCTTCATGAATTACCTTGCTCTATATAACTTGTTTGATTGTTTTTTTCACTAATATATATCATTTTTTGTTATAGGATAAAAGTAGATGCTACTTGTTTCTTTCTTTTATTTGCTTGAGTAGACATATGAGTTGCACCCTCTGAGCTAGTAGTGATTGTTGTAGATTCTTAACTTCATGTAGCAATACTACAACTTGTATAGCTAACATTGTTGTCGATTGAAATGACTTTTTGGGCTTTCTTACTGTTATTTTCCTTGACACCAGTAGCTTTAGAAGTTTAAGGATGCTTAAAATTGGGTCTAATTTGACATAACCGGGCTAGAAAGTGTTGAACTAGAAGCTTGAAGACTTTACTACCATGAACCGGTAGTTATGACTCAGCTGGGAAAATAGCTTATAGGTTTCTGCATAGATTAAATTCCATATGTAGCACCCCAGACCAAAAAAGAAGCATAATTTATTAATAAAATATTTAAACAATGACTTAACAATTATGTACGTATATTTTGACTGTTTAATTTAATTACGTGCATTTCAGATACATGTTAATGCAGGAATTAGATCGATAAATTTTCTAGACATGGAACATAGAATATTTTTATACCATTGGATGCGTAATGGAAAAACGAAAAGATAGAAATGAACTAGGTGTCAATCGGAGACCCGTAGCTCAAACGGCGACAAAAAGAGAAAAACACGAAGTTTCGGAAAACCGAAAGATATTTACGGTAAATAATAACAGGGATTTTTACGTGAATAGTAACTTGGACTTTTCAACCGATGAACAGTAATTTGGATATTTTAGGTGAATAGTGTTTTTTGGGATTTCTATAAATAGGGGCGTTTTCGATTCAAAAATCACCGTTTTTCCGAACGAGCCGAAAGCGACAAAAACTTGTAAGTCTCTCTTTTCTCTCTCTCTCTTTCAGGTTTTCTACCTCCGGTGCGCCGCCGCCGATGGCCGGAAAATTTCAATGTTGTCAGTTTCGGCCGATTTTCGCACACGACGTAGGTCTTGACGAGACGAATCTAGGATAGGTCTCGGAATTCAATTCCAATTTCTCGTTCGCCGGAAGATGGCAAAAAATGGTCTCTAAACCCTAAACCCTAGGTTTTCACCACCTTCTCTCTTTCTTCTGATTTCTCTCTCTCTCTTCCTCCTCTTACAGGAGCAGTCATCGGAGGATTACCTAGAGGTGTGGGGGAGTTGCCGAAGGGCCGGCACTGCAGTGGGTGGCGGCGCCGAGGCTGATTCTGGTGTGTGTGTGTGTGATCGTGCATGTGTGTGTGTGTTTAGTGTGTGTGCGTGAGTTGTGTGCTGTTGTGGGCGGTGTTGGTGGCGCCGCCGTGAGCTGCTGGTGGCCGGCGTTGGTGATGCGCCGGTGGGGTTCTGGGTGGTGGTGGCTGCCGACTAAGCTGTGATATGTGCGTGTGTGTGTGTGATGTTTTGTGGTGTGTGCGCGGCTGCTGGGTGGTTGCCGGCGACTAGAAGTCGCCGACCAATGTTCTAGGAGGTCCGGAACTGGAAAGGTTAGGTTTGATTTTGCACAAGTGTGTGAGAGGGTGTGTTTGGGGCTGTTTTTCCGGCACTACTCATGCCGGAATCTGGCGAGGAATTGCCGGAGGTGGTAGCCGGCGGATAAGGTGGCGATGGCGCTGGGCGGCGCTGCCGCAGCGGGTGGCTCCAGGAAGTATGGCAGTCGAGCAGGGTCGATGCCGGGAGGCCTGGGCGCGTTGGGTGCCGGGCTGCCGAGAAAACTCGGCAGCTGCCGAGACACGCTGCCGAGCTGTCGAGAAAACTCAGCAGCTGCCAAGACATGCTGCCGAGCTACCGAGACACGCTGCCGATGTTGCTGAGTAAACTCGGCAGCTGCCGAGGAACACTCGCGGGCAACTGAGTTTTCCATCCAACGCCGAGAGAGCGCGCGCGAGCGCGCCCCGTCGGGTGATGGGTGCGAACGCGACGTCGTGTTTTTGATCCGAATCCCATTTTTTTTCCGTAGTACGTCATCATCGAGTCGTCGCCGATGAGATGTCGTTGACTGAGGGTCTTGGGCCCGGTCAAAGTCAACCCTTTGACCAAAATTACCAAAATACCCCAAACTTAAAATGCTCCGTTTGAGCTCGTTTCAACTCCGATTGAGCTCATTCTTTTTCCATTGTGATCCAAATTTCATTCCCTATCATCTCAGCCTTTTGGACTGATTATCCACTCTCATTTCTTCAACTCCAAACTTTAGATCTCTCGATCTGTCGCGTCTTTAACAATCGTTTTTCCTCCGGAATCTTTTATAGCTTAAATTATACATTAGTAAGGATATAAGAAACACCGTAATTATGTGGGCTACTTGTTGGATTGAGCTTTGAGTTATCTGATCTTTGGTACTCGCTACTCGATCTTTGAGTTATCTAATCTTTGGTACTCGCTACTCATGTGGTAACCACCGAACAAGGTGGGGGTAACTTCTAAACTCTAATAATTATATGTTACGGTATATAACATACTATGATAATAAATGAACGCATGCTTATGAATTTGATACTAAATGAATTGTTGAACCTTATGTGTTGTGTTTATATGTTGTGATTAATGTGTTCATGCATGGTTTATATGTAATGATTCTGTTCGTCCCCTATCTCTTTCTTCTGAAAATAATGATTCTGTTCGTCCTCTACCTCTTTTTTCTAAAAGTAATGATTCTGTTCGTCCCCTACCTCATTCTTCTGGAAGTTCATATTACGGGGAAACTATGATACCCGTATTATGGGGGAACTATGATACCCGTATAATAAGTTGGGGAGTACCCGCACCTGGGGTCAATGGGGAGTACCCACCTTCGCTGCAGATATGAGCGCTAATGGGTCAACGTGACCATAAAGGATCTGAGTTACGTGATATGCATTCTATATATTGTGTCTATTTGTCAAACTTGAGTATGTTTGATTTGTTATATCTATCTAACAAGCTGTTAAAAACCTAGAAAGAATCCCACGAGTGTATTCAACGCACTCCCGCATTATAGGAGATGTTGAGCATGATGAACCCTAGGAGGAGAGAGGTGGTGCTATATCTGGACCTGCATTTATTAGGTTGATATCACACAACATTTTCATACAATGTTTTAATTTATTCACGTTTTGTAATAAAAGATAATGTATTTGTTTCAGATGTTAGATCCTGATGGTTTAATTTCACTACTATGATATGATATGTGATTGATTCACATTGTCCCTTACCTCTTTCTTCTGTCGTCTCTTACCACTTCTTTCTTCATGCCCAAGGGAAAATTCTGATATTTTTATGAAAGAAAACGGGGCGTGACACCATAATTTAAATTTTTTGCATTTTGGTTATGATCTCATCCAATTAGATTAGGAGTTTTTTTATATATGTACTCATGTAATCTCTATTGTAGTTTCACTTCGAGTCTTTCAATTTAAAGTGAGATAGCGTGCATTAGGGTTTCTGAATGTTAAGAGTGAAACCCTATAGGGCTTGTGTTGTAACTCGAATTTCTCTCTTGATTCTTAATGGAAATTGTTCTTTCTTGTTGCATAGAGGAGTGAGCCGATGCTAACATGCCGAAGCTCTTAAATCTTAAAGTCTTTAATGTGTTTTTCATTCTATATTCAATTGGTTTTGTTTGCATTCAATCTTGAGGGTTTTCTATAAATTCTATTGTGTGTGTTCTTGGTTGTTTGAGTGAAAGGATTCAGCTCAAACTCTTATAATTGGCGTTGTTTGTAGGAAACAAACATTGAAAAGATGAATGATATGAGATTGGATGTGCATAAATTCACTTGTAAGGAGATTTCAACCTTTGGAAAGTAAAGATTGAGGCACTACCGATTCAGCATAACTTGGAGGATGTATTGCATGAGGATGATAAAGTCTCTTCATCGATGACTGTAGAAAAAAGGGTTGAGATTTACGAGAAGCCTTAAAGTGCAATGACTATATGCCTAAGTGAGAAGACATTGAGGGAAGTTTGCAAGAAAACCTCTACAACCAATATTTGGAAGAAGATTGATACTTTGTATCTTACCAAGTCCTTGGCCAATCGTTTATATTTGAAACAGAAACTCTTGAATTTCAAGAAACCTGATGAGAAAAGAGTGGCTGAAAAGATTGATGAATTCAACAAGATAATAGATGACCTAGAAAATATAGATGAGCACATAAAGGATGAAGACAAACATTGATGTTACTCAACTCACTACCAAAATCTTTGGATTCCTTCAAAGATGCTCTGATTTTGGAAGGCTAGTGGTATTGACTCATGATGAAGTCATGCATTCCATCAAGTCAAAGGTCTTACAGAATCATGTTGATGTCAAAAATCAACCCTTAGGTGAAGGGTTGAATATTAAGAACAAAAGCTTTAAGAAGAACCAAGATAAGAAGAATAAGGGCAACAAGACTATTGTGCAAGAGAATAACACTGATGAGAACCCTAAAACAAAGAAATGTTTCTCATGTCATAAGGTGTGGCACATCAAAAGAAATTATCCCGATAAGAACAAGAATCTAAAACAAGATAAAAATCCAAATGCAGCAGTGGCTGAAAAGAATTATGAAAGGGCTGATATGTTTTGCATCACTCATACAAAGATGGATTTAGAGTGGGTTCTGGTGTAACACCCCGTTTTTAGAAACCCTATGTTTGCATATTTTATGGAATTTCTTTTAGTATTGAATTACAAATTCATTTAAATGTGAGATTTTATATTAGTTAAAGTTATGATTTATGAATTAAGTTATGATTGATGATTTTAAAGATATTATGACCTAATATTTCTTTGAAAATTTAAAAGAGTTTTGCAGAATAACACACATTGGAAATCGAGCTTGATCACAATGCACTCGACAAGCATAGATGAAAATAAAAGATAGAGATAGATAAGTTTAAATGAAGTAAATTTATATTAGGTTTAAATACAAAGTTTACTTATTAGTGTTCATGAATATCTTTATTTAGTGAAATTTTATGCTAATCTATATATGTGATTTTATATGATGAAACTTTTTTTTACTTGAACATGCATTTATGTATCACAATGTGTATAAAAAAAAATTCTACACAAGTAAATCATATGAATAATTTACCTTCTTTTGTAATGAAACTTATCTAGTAAATATATTTTCTTATAATCTACACTATTGTAGTATTATCTTTCATTCTTTTTTAAAGATTGTGATCATATATAAATAAGTAAATTTACATATATAGATATATATATATATATATATATATATAAATATAAAACAAAAAGAAGAAGGGAGTAAGACTATATAAATATATATATATATAATATGCAAAAGATCAACAAAAATGTAAACAAAGAAAACAATTGTTGCTCAATTTCACTTAATGACTCCACACTCATTCTCTCGGTACCTCGTGCTCTCTTATGTAGCTGGTCATCCTTTCAAGTGATAGTTAACCAAAATTAGAGAAAGAAAAAAATTAAGACATACCACTTTTTATTCTAGCAAGAAGAAGGAGAAGAAATCTCAAGACATCAAACTACTTTCTTTCAACTTTGAAGGTATTTGGTTAAAACCTTCTAATTTCTTCTCTATGTTCTGAATTTTATGAATTGTAGCATAAATCAGAAGTTCCAAAGATGTTCTTGGGAATTAGGTTTAGAATTTTCTATTTATGATGTTTATTTGCATGAAAAAGAGTTTACTTCTATGCTAGATTTAAGTTCTATGTTCTGCATCCCTATTCTGGAATTTGCTTAAAGTTGTTGAAACTGATTTAGGCTAAAACCATTTCACCACATTCAATTATATGAAGTTAAGAACATATCTATAAAATTTCAGAAAATTTAGATTTAAACTAAATTTACTATGAAATTTCTAAGGAGTTGTCGTTTCTACACAAACATGCTCTTTAATTTGATATTCACATCGCATATATAAAAATATAATTTTTGAAATTTATATTTTGTGAGTTCAAACATTTGTGTGATATATAAAAGTTTTTTGAGTGACTTTGAACGTTTGCAAAAGGTAGACAATAGAAATGGAACAAAATTTATAATTAATAGATTAGATATATTAAATCAAATAATGTTTTAGAAAATTAAAAAAATCTAATATATTTTATGAAAATATGAATTTTCAATTTATTCTAAATGTTTTTAAATAGTAATTATATTCTATAAAAAATATAATTTAGACATGAAAAGGTGCAAACAATAAATTTTAATTTGTAATACATTATACTACATTCGATTCAAAACAAGTGTCATTATGGAAGTCAAATTTTGTTTCAATTTTAAAAGTCATTTTACTTATTTTGCCACTTTTTTTACATGTTTTTACCCTCAATCTCAATCCTTTAAAATTTTTTTAATTTTGAACTTAACTATATTTTTAATCTCTTTAGAATTTATTTACACAAGATTCAACAATCTTTTCTTATTTCAATATCCCCTTATTTCTTATCTCATGAAATAATTTATGTGTCATATTTTTCAAAATAAAGTGTCATATTGTCTAAGGACATATTTAAGTTACTTAATTTATGAAAAATCAAGGAACACAAAAATTGGAGGAAGTATGACCATAAAATATTATTATATTAAATAATAAATCTTTTTATATTTAATGAGAAGTGTAAAAAAATTTTGTATAGTCAACTACTTAATAATTATATTATATCATTTTATTTAAAAAATTAACTAATAAGTATTGTTAAACAATATTTTTATCATCATTTTAAATTACAAATAAAATAAATTAATTTGGAATAAATAAACTTTTGGTATATAATAGTAAAATCCACTTATAAATAATTCAACCCATGGGGAATGAGGATTTCTCGCCCATTGTCATCCTACTTATAAATATATAATTAATACCTTGACTGAAAAATTTATGTAGATCATGTGGGTGATGGGTTCTAAAATATGCTACTTCTCCTAACACATGAATTCTAGAATAGAATTTCATGCAAGCACAACTTAGATGAGTTTAAGAAAAGACACAACTCAAATAAGTTTTAGAGATATTGGCACAACTCATGGAATTTTTTGTTGTTTGGGTTTGATTAATTTGATTAATATTAAAATAATAATGGATATGTTTTAATTTGATGAATTAATATAAAAAGGATACTTTAGTCAATATATAAAGTTGTTTTTGACTAAAAATCTAGGAGGTATATTATTAAATGTGGGTGTTAAAGCCGCAGCCCTCGAAAATTTATGGTGTGTGTATATATATAAGTCTAATTATCTAGGGTAACAAAATTAGGATTCCTATTTTCCAAAAACTTAGAATATATAATTTGATTAGGTCTAGGAAACTTTTATTTATTTATTTAATGGGCTTGAACAATTCAATGGACTTACATCTACGTATAAATGTATTTGATCATAAGAACTAAATTAACTCATAAACTCTCAAATTAATAATCTATTTAATATCCATGTCCTAAATTTGAGAATAATTTGAATTTATCCCAATTTGACGTATCGCCAGCAAATTGGAGCGTAAATTGTAGGAAGATGGTAACGACGAGAAAGAGGAAGGTGAGTTTGTTTGATGGTGTTGGTGGTGGGACGGCGTCGACGTCGACGTCGACGATTAACAAGTGGAATGAAAGGCCTTACTCTCAGAGATATTATGATCTTTTGGCTGCCTGTGTGGCACCACAAAGATGAGTTCTTGCAGGTGCTTAGAACCAATCAAACACTAATTCTTGTCGGAGAAACTGGTAGTGGTAAAACCACTCAAGTTAGTATTCATACACTTGAATTTGTGAACGAGCATCCTTTTACACTTTTTTTTCTTTTTACTAATTTTCAAGTTAATGATTCTTTTTTTTTGTTATCTGATAAGATGAAGACGATAGGGTTAACGAAAATATATTGATAAATCCTCGAAACGAGACCATAGGGAATAAATCTCTGTCACAACCAAAGTTGTCAAAAGACAACCCTAACTCTAATGAGACTCATACTTAAATAAACTCAAACCTAAACCCTAACTTAAGCCCCAAGTCATAAGGCCCATGGGCTATTTACTTAATCTGGACTGATTAAAAGACTCAACATAAATTAAAGACTAACAATAATAATAAAAGATAATTAATAAATATGCGTATCAATTCTCTCGTTGTCCAAACACCCTTGTCTTCAAGGTTGGAGTAATGGATCATACATATCCTCTTGACTGCCCGTGCTATCGGGTTCTTCTCCGTCGTACTCCAAAATTACTGTCAAGGACTTAGATGGACATTTATGAGGGGCCCATAGGGCTGACTGCACTTGTAGCACTTTCCCTTTGCCCGATAATCTCGAGTCTCTTCCACCGTGAGATGGCGGAAGTTACGGTTAGGTGATGGGCCCGATGACCCTACCGAAGAATTTTGAGGGTGTCCCGGGTTTGAGGTGTTTGGGTACAGGCTTGACTCCTGCGACAAACCACCATTAAATTGAGATGTCGAGGGTCGAGAATAAGATCTCTGGCTGAATGTGGAGCGGGGCGGGGCCGTCGGGGGCCTATGGGCCTGCGTAATCCATCGAGCATCCCTAATTGCTACGAATATATCCATCATCTCAGAGTCATGGATTCGATCTCGAATTGAAGCATGTAAACCCCATAAAAACATTCCCAAATAATGTTCTGAAGGAAGCGATGGTAATTGGGCCACTCGCTCCTCGTAGAGTGCCAAATAGTCCTCTAGAGATCCTGTCTAGCGAGTGGCGTGCATTGCTTCGTAAGCGTTAATAGCAGAATAATCATTGAAACACTCAATCAGTTCCCGTGTAAACTGTTCCTAAGGAATATCAGCTACACGGCGAAGAACCTACTATGCCCAAAATATTGCCCGGCCAGACATAGCGATCAGGGCCAATTGAACTCGCTCGTCGATCGATGTGCGGTGTACCAGGGAGTATTGCTCAGCCTGGGCCAACCAAGCAAATGGGTCTGTGCCGTCGAATAAGGGAAGTTCCATCCGAGGCAATGTAGGTATGAGGCCCACGTTGATTCCAGGAGATAGAGGAATTGTGCCCGACAGTGGCGGTTGTAGGAGCTAAAAGTCAACCGCTAGGGGCTTAGGATTCTGCAGCCCGTCCGCGTTGGCGGAGCTGGAGGAACCAACGGACACACCCGACGTCGGGAAGGCTATGACGGGCGGCGCTGCAGGTGGCACGGTGGCTAGTTGAGCCTAGCCAAGGGCTGCATTGATGGAGACGGATAGCGCCTCTAGTTTCACCATGATGGTGCTAAGCATGGTGTCGTGTTCAATGAAATGTTTATCCATCGAAGCCTTGGATTCAGTGAACGCCCCCTAAAACTCGCATATCGTCTTCTCTATCTGGTCATATCTCTCTTTTGCAGAAGTCATCGTGAAAGTGATCCGGCAGGTCAGACCAATTGATAGGTGAAGACGATAGGGTTAACGGAAATATATAGATAAATCCTCGAAACGAGGCCACAGGGAATAAATCTCTGCCACAACCAAAATTGCCCAACAATAATGATCAAAAGACAATCCTAACTCGAATGAGACTCATACTTAAATAGACTCAAACCTAAACCCTAACTTAAGCCCCAAATCATAAGATCCATGGGCTATTTATTTAATCTAGACTAATTAAAAGACTCAATATAAATTAAAGACTAACAATAATAAGAAAATACAATTAAAAAAGATATGTATCATTATCTTTGCTTTAGAATGCTTTCAACTTTTTCACTTGTTCTTTTTTTTTTGTTATTATAGGATGGTGATCAATATTTTAACTTATTTGTTCTTTTATAGATTCCCCAGTTTGTGTTGGATGCTGTAGAGATGGAGACGCTTGATAAGCGCATGGTTGGATGGTTGCAATGTCATTCTCAAGGAGGGTCGCTGAAGAGATGGATGTGAGCATTGGTGAGGAGGTTGGATGTAGTATTCGTTTTGAAGATTGCAGTGGTGCTCGAACTGTGTTAAAGTAAGCTTTTGGTCTATTATATTATTTTATGAGATGAAAGGTTTCTTTCATATTAATTCTGACACACTTTTTACTTATATCCCAGATACTTAACAGATGGTATGCTTGACTGATTCACTCTTAGAGAGATATAAGGTGGAAATTCTTGATGAGGCTCATGAGAGAACATTGACAACCGATGTTCTATTTGGGCTTCTGAAGGAAGTATTAAAAAATAGGGCTGACCTTAAACTAGCGGTTATGCGTGCCACTCTCGAGGTAGAAAAGTTTCAAAATTACTTTTTTGGCGCCGCTCATAAAGGTTCCTGGTAGGCTTCACCCAGTCGAGATCTGTTAGGATGTATACTATAAGCCTAGCTTTTGTATAAACATTTATTTGATATGAGAATCATTTTGGTCAAATATTTGCATTTTATATTTGTTATATATGTTAATGCAATTGTCCAGATTAATCTATATTGTAGATAACATGGTGTGTGGTGCACCAGATTAATCCCAATTATCTGCACTTGGTACACCCCAACAGAACGGTGTGACAGAACGAAGGAATATGACTCACATGGAAATGGTTAGATCGATGATGAGTTATTCGGAATTACTGAATTTGTTTTGGGGGTATGCCCTAAAAACGGCGGCGTACATTCTGAACTTGGTACCTTCTAAGACAGTACCCTCTACTTCTACAGAATTGTGGAATGGGCATAAGCCTAGTCTGAAACATATTCAGATTTGGGGTAGTCCAGCACATGTGTTGAAGGGAGACGCTGATAAGTTGGAATCTCGTACGGAAGTTCGCCTATTTATGGGCTATCCTAGAGGGACGAAAGGTGGTTTATTTTATAGTCTTAAAGATTAGAAGGTCATTGTTAGCACGAATACCCGATTCTTAGAAGAAGACTATGTAATGAATCACATGCCCATGAGTAAAATTGTTTTGGAGGAAATCAGAAGGGAAACTCCTACCTTAGTACCAACGGTACAAGACGAGATACCATAGGAATCCGCACCGTGCATCACATATGAAACACAATTACCACTAGTGTCTCGTTGTAGTGGGAGGGTTGTTAGACAACCTGACAGATTCATGATTTTGGGAGAGTCTTTGGACTTAGTACCTGGTGAACATGAATCTGATCCTTGGACTTATGACGAAGCACTCCAAGATAAAGATGCAAAATCTTGGCAAAAAGCTATGAATTCTGAGGTAGAATCTATGGATTCTAATCAAGTTTGGGAGCTTGTAGAACCACCAAATGGTGTAAAAGCCATTGGATGTAAGTGGGTCTACAAAAGGAAAAAAGGATCAGACGGGAAAGTGGAAACTTTTAAAACGAGGCTTGTTGCGAAGGGGTATACTCAAAAGGAAGGGATCGATTATGAGGAAACCTTTTCACCGGTAGCCATGCTTAAGTATAACCGGATTCTTTTATCTATTGATGCTCATATGAATTATGAGGTTTGGCAAATGGATGTCAAGACAGCTTTCCTTAATGGTAGTCTTGAAGAAAACATCTTATATGAAGCAACCAAAAGGATTCATTGCAAAGGGCAAAAAGCATCTTGTGTGTAAGCTTAATCGGTCCATTTATGGATTGAAACAAGCTTCGAGATCTTGGAACATCCATTTTGATGAGGTAATCCAGTCTTATGGATTCATTCAATGTCCGGATGAGTCTTGTGTATACAAGAAGAGTGACGGAAACATGGTGGTATTTCTTATACTATACGTAGATTGTATTGCTCATTGACAATAACGTCAAAGTGTTGTCAAACGTAAAAGTATGGTTGTCCAAGCAGTTTGATATCAAGGACTTGGGAGAAGTTGGACATATTCTTAGGATCAAAGAAATAAGGGATTGTAAGAAAATGATGTTATGCTTATCTCAAGCTTCGTACATTGATACTATCCTAGCTCGTTTTAGCATGCAAAACTCCAAGAAAGGTTTTCTACCTTTTCGACATGGAGTACCTTTATCTAAGGAGATGTGTCCTAAGACATCAAAGGAGATAGAGGAAATGAAGACAGTTCATTATGCTTCGGCCGTAGGAAGCCTAATGTATACGATGCTATGTACGAGACCAGATATCTTCTTTGTCGTGGGCATGGTTAGTAGATATCAAAGTAATCCAGGACAAGGGCATTGGACTGTTGTAAAACATATTTTAAAGTACCTAAAAAGGACTAGAAATTATATGCTGGTTTACCAAGCAGATGATTTGCTTCCTATAGATTACATGGATTCTGATTTCCAGTCGGATAGGGACAATAGTAAATCTACCTCGGGTTATGTGTTTACCTTAGGAGGTGGAACCATAGTATGGAGAAGTGTTAAGCAGAAATGTGTTTCGGACTCCACCATGGAAACTGAGTACGTGGCAGCCTCTAAGGCAGCCAAAGAAGCTGTATAGCTCAGAAACTTCTTGATGGACTTAGAAGTGATTCCTGGTTTGCCCAAAGCTATCACAATTTATTGTGATAACAGTGGTGCAGTAGCAAACTCGAAGGAACCACAAGCCCATAAAGTAAGTAAACACATTGAGCGCAAGTACTACCTGATACGAGACATCGTAAAATGAGGAGAAGTTATTATTGCCAAAATTGCATCAGCGGATAACCTAGCAGATCCTTTCACAAAGGCCCTTCCAGCGAAAGCTTTTGATGTGCATGTTGAGGGGATGAGAATCAGATGTATGACAGCACTTATGACAACATCTTTTAGTATAAGTGGGAGATTATTAGGATGTATAATATAAGCCTAACTTTTGTATGAACATTTATTTGATATGAGAATCATTTTGGTCAAATGTTTGCATTTTATATTTGTTATATATGTTAATGCAATTGTCCAAATTAATCTATATTGTAGATAACATGGTGTGTGGTGTCATACAAAAGATCATGCTATCAATTCCTTATATATTATAAATAGTAGCTCACAACCAAGATGGATTTGGACAAACCATTGGAACGGTTGTAGTGTAATTTGGTATTAGTCTGTCTTGACTATAAAGACACTAGTACATTTTGTGTGTATTGAGCAGGACCATTTGAGGTTGTTCGATTTGTACTGACTATATAAAAGAACAAGACCTCTGTTATTATGGATGTGCGTCTTCTTAATCCGGATATAATAACGGGCACGTGTACTCAGTGTTTGTTTCTTTAATTTGCCAATGGGTGAGATTTATTCATAAATCAATAAGCTCGGTGAATTGGGAGATAGTACTATTTATATGGTGTGTTGTTGATTATAGAAGGAATCTATGTCCTAATTATTTAGGATGATGATGTCCCCTTGAGGAGCTCATAAGAATTATCATGTAAACCGTGCAGATGGATTTAGTCCGGCATGATAATAAAGTTGAGTGGTACTACTCTTGGAATTAGATGTAAATTAATTAAGTTGTCAGTAACTTATTTAATTTACGGACGTTCGATATCTTAAATACGAGGAAATAAACATACACATAATAAGAAGGAGCCCATATTGTAATATGGGATTGGGGTGGTAGTTCAATTATAACTCCTTAGTGGACCGAGTTATAATTGATGGATTTAAGCTGGTGTTCGGGCCGAACACAGGATGCCTAAGCCCATCAAGAGGCCCAACCCTAACTCCTCCTCTGGGTCCCTGTTGTAGCCTATATATATCCCTAAAATCAGCAGCCTCCATATCACTCTCAATCTCATCGTAGGTCAAAAGGCAGAATCGCGAGAAAGAGAAAGGAGACGAGACTGCTGAGTTTTTGGAGGATCATCACCCACACGACGTCCAAGAAAAGGGCTAGGAATACAAATACAGCAGAAGATCGAGAGGTCTAATCATTTTGGATCCTGATTCCGATTGCATAGAGCCGGCGATCCATCGGTTCCAACAAGATCTTCTACACTCAGGAGCCTGAGAGGGATTATCTTGAAGAAAATATAAAGACTGTTTGTCAGATACATTTGTGTGAGCCCCCTGGCGACATACTCGTCTTTCTTACTGGGGAAAAGGAAATTGAAGATGCATGTAAGAAAATCGGAAAGGAAATAGCTAATGCTGGGGATCAAGTTATTCTACTCTTTCCCCAGCAATGCAACAAAAGATTTTTGAGCCTGCTCCACCACCAGGAAGGAAGATTGTTGTTTCCATGAATATTGCCGAAACATCTTTGACGATTGATGGCATAGTTTATGTCATAGACCCTGGATTTGCAAAACAAAAGGTTTATAATCCTCGTGTTCGTGTTGAATCTCTGTTGGTCTCTCCAATATCAAAGGCTAGTGCTCATCAACGTTCGGGACATGCTGGAAGAGCACAGCCAGGAAAATGCTTCCGACACTACAAGAAGAAGAGCTTCAATGACCACCTTTCAAGAGAGACATATCCAGAGATATTGCGTTCAAACCTTGCGAACACGGTTTTAACCTTGAAAAAATTGGGAATAGATGATCTGGCCAATTTTAACTTTATGGATCCACCTGCTCTAGAGACGGTGATGAGAGCATTGGAGGTTTTGAACTATTTGGGAGCCCTTGATGATGATGGAAACCTGACCAAGTTGGGTGAGATGATGAGCGAGTTTCCCTTGGACCCTCAGATGGCGAAAATGCTCACACCACCAAACAAAGTTAATAGATGCAACAACAAAAAACAAGACAAACAGTAACAACAAAAGGATAATACTGACCTAGGAGACCTTTTCGAAAGAGGCACTGAGGCCAATAAAAGGATAAAGTAGCTGAAAGGAAAAATGAGGAAAAATGAGTTGTTGAAGTTGTTGCTAAGAAGAAAGAAAAGAACAAGAAAAAGCATGGATTAATGGGCTAGGAGCTGAAACTAGAGATTGCAATGAAGAGTGTTAATCAAGCTCTAGCCTATCTACCACAAGATATTCTTTACTTAGATACTGATAATGTACCAGCTAAGATTCAGTATCTTCTTAAGCAAAGACCAATAAAAAAGAATCTTGCATGAAACTTAATCATTTTTAGAAGATATGAACTGTATACCAACAAGAATCCTTTCAAGAGATTTGAATACTTGAGGTATTTCAGATACTTATGCAGAAATGGAGTTTTAATATATTTTGATAACTACAAGGTTGCCTTGAGGATATATTAAGGGTTGGTAAGACAAAGAGGATTGGAGATACAAAAGGCTTTAATCAAGAAGATCAAAGAAAAGAAGAAGATGTCATACTCTAAAGAGTAGACTAGATGAAACTTATCTAGATTCAATTGAGAACTGGTAGAAAGGAACCAAGCACGGGAAGACTGTTAAAAGAATCCCAATAGACTAGCTGCAAGAAGATGAAGGTGTTTGAAGACCGGAGCCTATAATAAAAGAAGTTATAGTGCTGCAAGAACCAACATCCTATCATATAACTTTGTCATTTTATATCTCTCTCTAAAAACTTCCATATAACTTGTACTTTATCATTCACTGATCCGAATGAAATAAGTTACTTTCAGTTTAAAAAGTTAACTCCTTGTGAACTTTATACATGTTAATTATCTTACTGATTTATTATATTATAACATGCTTGTATGAATATATTGTTAGCTCTGATATATGAATCATATATCCAAGATTTTTTAAGTGTTATATTCATTTACTTCCTTAGTATATAATGTTCTGATACCATCTAGTTAAGATAAGATGTATTTTACACTACTAATGGTATATCTTTTTAAGAAAGCTCTAATAGTTATTTTCCTTTCTGCAATAAACTACATAATGTAAAGGTTTTATCATCATGAAAAAGGGGGAAAATACTAGTGCAAAGATTATAGTAAGAGAGTTATAAAAAAAATAAAAAAAAGGAAATAAGAAAGAAGAACATAAGAGGAGATGAAGAATATAGAGAGAATGAAGTAGAAGGGGGTGACAGATAGCAGAAAGATCGATAAGATATTCAAGCCAGAGTTACTTTACTGCATACTGTTATCCAGGATACTGAGGAAGTGAAGAGGGGAATAGAGAATGCGTTGAAGTTACCTAGTTAATAAGTTATAGTAATCAAAAGTCCAAATCTTGATAGCCCTCTGCTTGATAAATCCACTCTGCCAACATAAAATATGCCAACTATAGAACTCTAACATTTAGAGATAATTTATATGCCTAATCATTTATAGTTTATATATTTGTCTTCTTTTTTATGGCTTACTATCTTGACCAATACAAATGGTTATGTAATCAAATTAGAGTTATTTCTTTTTAACAAGTGATTTATGAACAATACTGAGTGAAAAATTACTCGGAGTCCTAAATCAACTCAATTACATATGAAGACTTGAAATGCTAAAGACCTTTAGGGTAGAAAAACTCTTGAAGAGTGCTTTCATAATCTTCTTATGTCCAAAGAAATGATTAATCAAAATAATGAGTAAAAAACATCGGTTTTTCCATGACCATCATGTTTACGATAACTTTATTACTGTCGTCATTATAAAAAAACCATTTCCATATTATTTTCAAAAACTCGATCACCATCTCTCAAGTCTTCATTGTCCAAGTGATAAAACTTTCTTGTGATGAAAATAAAGTCTGATCTACAATGCAGCTGATTAGATCAACTCTTAGACTAACTATAGGGTGAACCAAGCTGTTCTATGGAGCCGCACTGCTACCCTCCAAAGAAGCACCTTTCAGATGAGCTGCAAAGCTTCTGTGACCTTACGTTTCTTAGGAGCAATAGAAACCATGAGAATTAAAGCTGCTCACATCCATGATGCCAAGTATAGGTTGACTCGACTGCTTATTTCTTTCATCATCTCATTCATCACCTAGAGAAGAATGCTTGTCATAACTGGTGAAAAGTATCATTGCAATGTGACCTTTCGCAAACTTAGTTATAAATTTGAGTATGGTAACCTCTTGAACTCTCAAGGACAATTTGTGGGTAAGGAAGACCAAAATTTCTACATCCTATAACTTATAATCTTCATTAGCTCCAAAGCCTACTTTGACCTTTAGAAATGATTACTCTCAGTTTCTCAATTATGAATCCATAATTGAGGTTATGATAGCTAAATAAAATGGATTTGCACCAAGTACAAGTTTGGTGTTTCCAACTAATTAGTTTTGAAGAGCACCACCCATGGTTTCAAGTAGAGGTACATATCGATGATAATTCTTCAACAATATGGGTTACAAATCGAAATTTAGAGAAAACTCTGCTAGAGAAAGATAGAGGTTTGGTGGTTGGAAACCAAGATGCAAAATTGGCGATTATCTTATCCATAATACTGGTATGTGTTTGCATAAATGCAACAATAATGTTGTTCCAAATAAGTATGGTTAGAACTATTACAGTTAAAACTTCATCTTAATAATTCTTATAAGGTCTCCACTAAATTTTAATCTCACATCCGACATAGAAACTTTTCTGGATAAAGGATTCAAGACATCCGACCAGGATTTCTATTTTGAAGAAGAAGAAAAAGAAGATGTTTTATAATATTAATAAGTTTAGAAGAATAAAATGATAGCTACAACCATACATATTTATGTTTTAAAGAGAAGCCCAAACAATTTCATGTGTTTTTAAAATCTAAGCTTCTGCAAAAATATTGTTTTGAAAGAAAAAAATTCAAATAATAAAAAAGAAGAAAGTTTTTCAAGTAGTGGCGCGATTCTTAGAAACTGGGATTAAGACACTACATTATAGGTTTGTTTGGACTATAATCACCATCAATGCTACTTTATAACATTTTCATCTCACTTGGAAAAGAATGTTGTTGTAGGGGTGCTCCTTGACGTAAGACATAGTCTATTTTCTTAAATGCAACTTTCTGAGCTACTGGCCCAAGAGTTGAGGCGTATCGAGCTAGGCTTTTCACATAAGAAAGGGGCTCATGGAGATCAACCTGTAAACACATTTAGAATAAATTTTGGTGAACTATAATTAGGGTTTACAAGAGTAGTGAACAAGTAAAAATACATACAGGCACTAGTTGCTTCATTTCTTCAATACAATTAGTTGAGAAAGGTGAATTGTTTGTTGAAGAGATATGATGAGATTGCTGATATATATTGCTATTGTCATCCACCATAAATTGTTTATTTGCATATCTTGTATCAACCTTTAGAATGGATTCTGCATGTTTGAAAATAAAGGGTTAATGAAGTCTGTAAGTTAGTCGACCAAGTATAGAATTTCATTATAAACACTAAAAGCTTAAATATAAAACCTGGACATTCATTGCTCGAGGGTTCGCCTGTCTTAACAACCATTAGTTTTCGTTTGGCACTGTTACCATCATCCTTAAACTTCTTAAAACATCTCTTCGCATGTTTTTGTATAGAATATGCCTAACATAATATTTATTCAGATAGAATGTAAAACAACAGATATAATAAAACAATTTGAAATACCATGCTAACCTGTTTGTAATAGATAGTATCTGAAGCATTGTAAATCATAGCGTTTGAGCATATCAAAAACACATCAGCCTGAAGTTAGAATAAAAGGATATGTCATCATTTATTATCACGAGTTGCCTCCAATACTACTATATAATTAATAAATCCAAGATTAACTAACATGATTAGAAATCAGAATGACATGTTTGGAGCTAAACTACATCAATATAACATAGCTTTATAAGAAATCTTGGACAAGTTGGAAGGATGAGGGACAAATTTAATAGGAAACAATGAGGTAGATATCATTTTCATTAATTATAGGCTCACATTAACAAACAATGATGCATTCCAATCTCTTAACATATTAAGATGTGATTGTCAATGCATTCCAATCTCTTAATATCATCGGTAGTTATATTTTCTGTGAACTACTAAATTTAGATGATGATTTAATAGATGATCAAATCAATATCATGAGAATCTAGTAAACAAAGTTACAACAATAATCATTCATCTTTGCAATAATGTTTTTTACCATTTTTATTCATAGCTTCTTATGATATAAATGTATAATATAAGATTTAGACCATCAACAAAACAAATGTCCTCAATAAATGGCTCAATAAGTAACATAAAATACATATATATACATACACAATTATGTACTCAAGATATTTTATATCTACTTGGCAACTTCTAAACAAAAGATTGTTAAGATGTTAATTTTATCATTAAACCATGCACATTAGTGAGATTAACACCATTATAGAGGCCGTCAAGAAAATCATATAATGAAGCAACACCATACCATAAAATAATAATAACAATCGTGAGTTATAGTGACAATAAGAACTCCTTAATTTATAATTACCACAAAGTTTTAAAACTAGTTATAGAGTTACTTTGTAGAATGAGAGAGCAATCACTTCAACCAATTACCAAGAAACTCCACAAAGAAGTTAATGTTTAAAGGAAATACAAATAGAACTAAGGGTCTTTGTTCAATGTAATAACAAAATAAGTGAAATAAAAAAAACTATTCATTGTTAGTACCCATATGTATGATGAAAGCTTTCATCTTATACTACCCCAATACCAAACAATTTCATTCATTTATAAGTTGAAAAAGATAATAAAATAGAAATTTTGTTTGTTGTACATAATAACTAACCTCCAATTCTTCCAAACTTTTATAAGCTCCGACATCCAACTTCTTCCTCACAGTACCAAAATCCATAGGATACTTTATTACTTCAAAATAATCAGACAACTGCAAAGGAAAGTAACTACTATCTATAAGCCAGTAACAACACATATTTATAACATCATTCATCAATAAATATGTTATCACCTCATTGATATCCACTGGCTCAGAAAATGCACCATAAGTGTCCTTTCTGAAATTAACATACACCCAAGAAACCAACATTATCAAAATGGCTATACAAAACCAAAACACATTCTAATATGTCATTGAATATGAAACAAATATTTAAGAAAAATAATAAGGTATATCGCATAATACATACTTTTGAAGCCTCTCAAGCATGGAGATCAACAACTTTTTATCTGGCAGAGGTGTAGTGGTGTCAAACTTTATTGATGACCCTGTCCACACATAATTATACGAAATAGTTGAAATTTGATTAAATTAATCAGGAACTCAATTTACATATTTTGAAATTGAAAAATAACTCTTATGTTTTTTTATTATAAAATAAAATGAGGATTGTAATAACAACCTTGACGAGGACTGTCTATCACTTTCACAACTTTTATCTCCTGCAAATATCAATAAAATCATTATTTATTAACAACACCATAACCATAATCCTAATTTCCAAGAAATCATCAAGAGTGAAGGTCCAATGAATGGTGTTAGCTAATAAAACTTGGTTAAAAACAACAAATATAACTAAAAGAATAACACAATTACTTTAATAATTTAAGAAAAATAATAAACTCATAGTAAACACAAATCTAAACCTTACAAAGGTAGTATTCATTATCAATAAAAAACATAAATATACTTTGTCATAAAACAAGAATGATCTATGTAATAGTATCCAATACTTAAAAACAGATTGAGTAGCTACAATATTACATAGAAATGCATGTATATAACATTGTATAAAATTACAGAATCGAACGGAAATTAAATTTTTGTAAAACTATAAGATCTCTATACAATGGAACAATGAGATAAGTACTCCTATTTTAATTATTTATTATTTCCAGAAAAATAAATTTAAATTCTGATCAAGTCAAAAACACACATCATCTTACAGAAGTTATAACATTAAATATATTCTCAAGAAATCCTAAAACCTTAATAAATAAATATCAACATAGAGAAGCCCCCCACCACTTTTCAAAAGTCGGATTTCAATAATTCCCAAAATAGAAAATTCATTGTTCGAAAAGTTACCAAAACATGAACATGTACACACATATAGTTTTTCCATCAAAATTTAGAATAACCAGCTTTCAATTCTTCTTTAACACTCACAATTAAGAAAAAATCTTTTACCTGAACAAAAACATCGCCAGATCTGCGATTAATTGCATTGATGTTACATTTCCTAGCATGTTTTTCTTGATCCTCCAACTTTATGCTTGAACTAAAGCCCGACTCTAACACCAAATCGAGTATTGAAGAATGTCGTTTGTTACGAATCTGCTTCTGGTAAAAATTGCTATTTTCATCAACCCTGGGCTTATCGAGCTTCACTCTCTTCTCATTCCTCTTATCATCATCATCGCCATCCTCTATTTCTAGAGGCGGAGAATTCAAAGTCTTAGGTTTTCGACGATGGTAAATGATGGGGTAAGATGGTTTCGCTTTCATCTTTGAATCTTTTTCTCTCTTGCTACTGTAAATGCTACCTAAATAATTGCTTTAAATTTCAAATGAGACCTTTTTTCCTTTTATTTTATTTTATTTTATTTTTGTAATTTGTTGGGAAAGACAAAAATATGGTTAGTATGAATGCCGAGTGGGATTTCTTTCACACATGATTGATGATACTAATGAGTCATGTTCAACATCATTTTAGTATTTTTACTATTATATATATCATATCAATATATATTACACAAAAAAAGGAAAACAATAAAGATTTTAATAATGAATTTGAAAATTCAAACACAATATTTAAAAAGATGAGTCAAATTAATAATTGAAAATCTATATGCAATGTATTCATGATATGAACTTATTTATTACCATGAATATCAATAATTGGAAAGTTATCTGCGATGTATTTAGAATAAAAGATAATTTATTATGTGTGTAGAAATAATTATTTCTAAAATACGAGTACCAATTTGCTAGGGAAATTGTATAACAATATATGCATATACTCCCTCTATCAAACTTATTTTTGTAAGTCCTAAATTATAGTCCAATTTTTTCATTAGGAGTCTTAATTATTTTCCAGATAAGTGAAATACCTCTATTTAATACACTTTCTTACCTCTCTCTCATTTAATTTATGTCTTTTAAGGTTACTTCACATAAATCAAGCAAACTTTAATAAATTTGGTGTTTTCTGAAATACTCATATATGGGGATTCCAAAAAAAGTTACGAGTATTTATAATAGTTAATAAAGACCAAATACAAAAGAATAAGATAAGGGCAAAGGTGGAAGAATTTTTTTAATTCTTCTAGGTAATTCATAAGCGACAAATAGATTAAAAAATACTTTTTTTGTAAAGTGACTATTATTTTGTATTGGATGGAGTATTATAAAAACTCATCTTCCACTAAAGTAGCGCTAATGATAGCTTTTTTTTTTGTCATTAGCAAAGCCATTGCTGATTCATTTATGCACTATTTTGTGCATCTCAACAAGCTTAATTTCGATAAACCTGGTGATTGTTTTGATGCCAATAGACTACTTAATTTCTCCTCATTTGACCAGGTTAGGGCCCAAGTCTCTTATCTTCTTAGTGTTTCCATCTCATTTGGATATGAGAGCCCATTGCTCGAGGATACACTTTCTTCATAAAGTCATGTATTTGAGATAGTGGGAAATTGGTGCAGCAACATGTACACATGGACATCAGAGAATCTATCCTAGATGAGTTGCTCCACAAACTCACGCAACTCTTCATCAAAATTTTCAATACCAGTATCCTAAAAGATAATTTCATCTTATTAATTTTATTGTAGTTAGGGTTTTTAGAGTGTCTTTCAGTACCTTCTTCTTAGGGAAGAAAAGATGGAGTAGCTATAGGGTACTTTACAGCTATAAGGGACTGTTAAGCTTAGTCTTGATAAGGAGAAACAGACTCATCTCAGAGCCCGAGTTAAAGACTAACTTTAGGAGCAACATTCTTCTTCTTTATGAGAGCTGCCACAACAACTTTTTCCACATTTGGCTCACCAACGACCTGCTTCTTTTTTGTGTCTACCCTCTAGAAAAAAAATTTTAGTGGTAGGCTTTGCAAAGCCTTTTAAGATAGCTTCGCATAGCTACATATTAATCCTATTGAGATAATCACTTGTACATAACCTTCATTTCTTCTAACTCTGAAATTATATCTTGTGTTGCATAACTTTTTTCCAACTGGTAAAGTGACTTCAAGGCATTCCCGAACTTCCTTAAAAGATTTCAAACCAATAATAGAAATGAGGATATTCTCATTAAGAGAGGAAAGTAGAAAAATTGTAAGAAGTTCATACTGCCTCTTCCATATTAGATATGTTTCATGCTTAGACTTTCTTGTCTCAAACTTACTTGGTTTCTTTTATTCTCCAGTTACGAAACATTAACAACATGATTGGTATGATGTAATGAAATTAGGTGGGAATGAAATGAACTTAAGAATGGAATGATGATAGGAAATGAATGATATAAAAATATTGATTCATATGATTGGTATCACAAAAGAATATGAAATGAATGAAATAATCATTACGATTATATTTTATGATTGATAACTATAAATGAAATGTATAAATATTAAATCAATCTTTATTTGACCAAATTATCTTCCACTATAATTTTATTTAATATTCATATTCAATAATTATTTTTACAGAAAATTAATCATTAATACTAACATATATTATACTTATATATTTTATTTTTTTAATTTTAATATATATTATACTTATGTACTTAAAGTAGTAAAATTATAATAATATGTTAATCATATTTTTTTATTAATTACTTTATATGATTTTATATTATTTGTTGGTCCCAAGTGGTCAGAGATTCAGAGGGGGGTGAATGAACCGCTATCTGTAAGCAGGTTGCTGATTCTACAGAGAATGCAGCAACTCTCTCGATTCAGTAAGCTGGCAGAATGCTGATTCAATTTACTATCTCGGTATATCACAGTATGCAACGAAAATCAAAGATAAAGTTTCTTTTTGAAAATGACTTTCTTTTCACAAGTATGATTTATCAGAATCCTTTTAGCAGTATGAGCAAGATATATATAAAATATGTTGGAATCACCGGATCACCAGCCCTATGCGATCAAAATCGAGGTCCATAAACAATATGACAACGCGCAGCGGAAGAGATGTCATACCTTTCTCGAAAACTGATGAAAACGAATAGGAATCAGACCTCTCGATCTTTTATTGTATTCCTAGCCCTCTCTTTGGATGTCGTGTGGGCGACGATCCTCCAAAGAACCTCCGCAGTCTCGCCTCCTTACTCTTTCTCACGATTCTATTTTTAACGTACGCGTGAGATTGAGAATCTTGGAGGCTGGCTGATATTTAAGGTTATATATAGGCTACAACAGAGACCTAGATGAGGAATCAGAGTTGGGTCTCTTGATGGGCTTAGGCGTCCCGTGTTCGGCTCGAACACACAGCTTAAGTCCATTAAAAATAACTCGGTCCACTAAGGAGTTATAATTGAACTACTGCTCCAATCCCATATTACAATATGAGCTTCTTCTTACTATGAGCACATTTATCTCCCCATGTTTAAGATATCGAATGTCCGTTAATTAAATAAGTTACTGACAACTTAATTAATTTACATCTAATTCCAAGAGTAGTACCACTCAACTTTATTATCATGTCGGACTAAGTCCACCTGCAAGGTTTACATGATAATCCTTATGAGCTCCTCAAGGGAACATCATCATCCTAAATAATTAGGATACAGATTCCTTCTATAATCAACAACATACCATATAAATAATACTATCTCCCAATTCACCGAGCTTATTGATTTATGAATAAATCTCACCCATTAGCGAATTAAAGAAACAAACACTGAGTACACGTGCCTGTTATTATATACAGATTAAGAGGACACACATTGTTAGGATGTATACTATAAGCCTAGCTTTTATATGAACATCTTTATGATATGAGATTCATTATGATCAAATATTTGCATTTTATATTTGTTATATATATGTTAATGCAATTGCCCAGATTAATCTATATTGTAGATAACATGGTGTGTGGTGTCACACAGAAGATCATGCTATCAGTTCCTTATAGATTATAAATAACAGCTCACAACCAAGATGGATTTGGACGAACCATTGGAACGGTTGTAGTGTAATTTGGTATTAGTCTATCTTGACTATAAAGTTACACTAGTACATTTTGTATGTATTGAGCAGGACCATTTGAGGTTGTTCGATTTGTACTGACTATATAAAAGAACAAGAACTCTGTTATTATGGATGTGCATCTTCTTAATCCTTATATAATAATGGGCACATGTAATCAGTGTTTGTCTCTTTAATTTGCCAATGGGTGAGATTTATTAATAAATCAATAGACTCGGTGAATTGGGAGATAACATTGTTTATATGGTGTGCTGTTGATTATAAAAGGAATCCGTGTCCTAATTATTTAGGATGATGATGTCCCCTTGAGGAGCTCATAAGGATTATTATGTAAACCCTGCAGGTGGATTTAATCCGACATGATAATAAAGATGAGTGGTACTACTCTTGGAATTAGATGTAAATTAATTAAGTTGTTAGTAACTTATTTAATTTACGGACATTCGATATCTTAAACGTGGGGAAATAAACGTGTACATAATAAAGGAGCCCATATTGTAATATGGGATTAGGACGGTAGTTCAGTTATAACTCTTTAGTGGACCGAGTTATAATTGATGGGCTTAAGTTGGGTGTTCGGGCCGAACACAGGACACCTAAGCCCATAAGGAGGCCCAACCCTAATTCCTCCTCTAGGTCCCTGTTGTAGCTTATAAATAAACCCTAACTCACGCCTCCTAGAATCACTAGAAACTCACGTCTACATCAAATACACAGAATCACGAGAGAAAGTCATAAGAGGCGAGATAGTTGAGACTTTGGAAGATCGTCGCCCATACGACGTCCAAGGGATAGGGATAGGAATACGGCAAAAGATCGAGAGGTTCAGAATCGATCAGCTTGTCTCCAAAAAGGTATGTTTTTCTTCCGCTGTGCATATCTTCATGGAACCCGATTCCGATCACATAGGGCCGACGATCCGTCGGTTCCAACACACATCCATAATAACAGAGGTCTTGTTCTTTTATATAGTCAGTACAAGTCAAACAACCTCAAATGGTCCTGCTCAATACATACAAAATATACTAGTGTAACTTTATAGTCAAGACAGACTTATACCAAATTACACTACAACCGTTCTAATGGTTCGTCCAAATCCATCTTGGTTGTGAGCTACTATTTATAATTTATAAGGAACCGATAGCATGATCTTATGTGTGGCACCACACACCATGTTATCTACAATATAGAATAATCTGGATAATTGCATTAACATATATAACAAATATAAAATGCAAACATTTGACCAAAATTATTCTCATATCAAAATAAATGTTCATACTAAAGCTAGGCTTATAATATACATTCTAACAAATATATGCAGCAAGTATGAAATGCAGTAAACACACAAGAGTTTATAGTGGTTCGAAGGTAGTGTAATCCTTCTACATCTACTCTTCTCCTTCATATAGGAGGAACTCCACTAGGTCAGTTTGCTTTACAAGTCTCAACTTTACAAACCTCTTCCTAAAGAGTCATACTTGCTAGAATCAGTAAGATTCCTAGGCCACTTCCCACACAGGGTACAAAACTCACACAGAGTAAACAATCTTACACAAAGACTAACACTTAGTGATGATCAAATCCTTCAAACTAAGGACACCAACTAAGACAACCTAGCACACAACAAATGGTTAAAAAATATATGTTCTTCAACTGGTGCTTTGAAGATAGCCTTAAGATCTTGATAGCTCTGAATCTTGGGCTTGGCTGCTTCTGAAGGTTGAGTGACTGAACTATAGAAAACTTGAGTTTTCTTGAGAGTAGATAGCTTCGAATATTCGCAGTATGTTTAGTTGTCTTCTTGGTCACTTCCACCTTCTATTTATACTTGTAGAAATATACCCGTTGAAGAGAGACATATTCCATGTAGCAATTCAAAACTTGATCTTCATGATCTTTTGTATTTAATGCGCCCGGAGAAATTGGGAAATAAAGTATGTCCTACTCTGATTTACATTAATGGCGCTACTCCTCGGCAATAGTGTATTTACAGAACCGCGGTCCAGATGGCATCTCCTAATTGGTTAGATGCTAACTTCCATCTACCGGTAACTTTGATCATGTAGAAAGCTCGTACTGCATTCAATAAAATCTCATACTGCAATAAATAAGGCTAAGTAACTTACAACTTACTTTTTAGGTTGTAGTTATTGCTTACTGTCTTGTGCTAGCTTCTTGCTCCGCGTTTGCTTCCTGACTCAGAACAACTTCCTATTCCTGAATCCTACAGACAACTTCCAGTTCTCCTTATTGTCTTCTGTATGCTGCTTACTGATTCAGCTTGTTGATACTACTTGTTGACTTTTCTTACTGAAAACCAGCATCCGATACTCTTCATAATCAGCTTCCTGCTAACATCAGTAACCTCATTCTTTCTGATTTTTATAACTTATACAATATACATCATAGAAAGATATCTTTGCAAAACTAAGGTTCCACTTAAACAATGTGGAAAAATTGGGTACTCTAACTTTCTAGTCAGAAATATCCCAATAATTTCCCCCTTTTTGATGATGACAAAACCCATACTAAGCAGTATATACAGAAGTATACAAATACAATTTTTTTGTACAAGTATAGTTACAACATGAGCTATCTTCAAAAAAAAAAAACTTAGCTCATCAACTTCATAAAAAAAATGAAGATATGGAAGAATAAATAAAATTCTTTACTTAGAAGTGCTTACTCAAACATCTTTATGAGAAACCGCAGTAAGCAACACTTCATCAGGTTTCTTTGTTTCCAAAAACCTTCTCTTCACATAATCTATCAAGAATCAGTTTGAGATTGTTTGACAATCTGTTCATACTTTGTTCCCTTCCACCAATTCAGAATTGATTCTTGGAACGATTTTTCCAACCTCTCATAAATCTCAGGAACTTGAATCCAATGAAGCCAAAAATCCTAACAGGAAGGAACTTGCTCTCCTTTCATTATCTTATCTAGTAATCCTAGCTGGATTTGCAACTTCCCTTCTCTTGCCAACTTTTCTTACTTTACCAAGGCCTCTTTACATGTTGAATAAGCTTTAAAGAAGTTGTGCTGGCATAAGTGTTTGAAATACCTCAAGTATTCAGATCTTTTGAAAAGAGTGATCTCCTGGAAGGTTGGGTTCTTATTCTTTGGAAAGTCTATCTTGTCAAAGATATTGAAGTCCCATGCCATGTTCATTTTTTCAGGCTTTTGATCCAACAAGACAGAGACTTCTGTAGAGACTAGATCTCTATCAAAGCAGGGAGCTTCTTGAGGTGGGAAAGAAAACAGGTTTGAATCTATTTTCTCAGCAAGTAGAGGTTTTTTTAGCTCCAACTTTTCCCAATCTTGACATCCAATCCGTCTTCTTCCTTCTCATTTCTTCTTCAGCTTCCTTCAACTCTCTCCATCTAGTTTTATCTAGTCTTAGACTTGCAGGAATACCCATGAAAGGTTTAGCATTGGGATTCTTACCTGTAAGCTGAAGTCTCAGTCTTTGTTGTTGTTGTTGTCTTCATTTGCCTCGATATGTTTGTTGTCTTGAACTCCTCTGATGAGTTGGTGCAGTAGAAACTATGGCTCCTTGCTGAGCGGCAGTACTGCTTGCTGTTTGAGATCCTGCAACCAAAGTACCTGCACCTTCTTCACCTTCATCATTCTTCCTTTTCTTTTGTTGGCTCTGACCATGTCCGGAGTTAGAGTGCTTTCTCTTTCTGGTCAAAGAAAGATCATCTTCCTCCTCAATCTCTCTTGCTGTGTCTTCCACTATAGTAATATCTACTTGATCTGCTTGCTGTCTGCTTTTCCCCTTTTTGGCATCATCAACTTTAGCAATTCTTGGGGCAGCAGAGGTGGTGGAGACATGTTGAGGAAAGGCTCATTCTAGGATAGCATGCATCTCGCCAACAAACAATTATAGGTTCAGGAATCTGTCATTTGTGTTACGAATGTCTTGGGCCTGCGATGCGATGCTTTCCTGCATGTTGTTTAGAACCATATTTTACACAGCCTGATTGTTCTTTAATTCATCAACAGAGCTCTTTATTTCAAAGAGAGTTGTTTTTGTTGCCTCGGATGCAACTTTCTGTTCTTGCTCAACTCTCTTGCGCTCATGGTAGTGAGAATTCCACTCATCATTCATTTTTCTCTGTATCCTGGAAGGGAGTTTAGACAACTCCTTTCGCAGTTCTGCCATATATGATGAGTGTATTTGTACCCTAATGTTGATGCTCGTTGCCATATTCATCTCGTGAGTTTGTAGGGCTCGGATCAGTCCTTGGATGGCATCCATAATTCCTTAAAGGGATTGTTCCTGAGAGTCAAAAAGGGTCTCAACCCTAACCATTTATGGTCCTATTTCCTCTTGAGTATAGAGAACCATGGCCTGACTTTGGTCAATCGCTTGCTGCTTGGCTTTATCCTCAGCAAGCTCCTGTCTCAGTCTTTTGAGCCTTGTTTCATCAGATTCTTTTACCTTATATGGTTCTTTGAAAGGAGTGTCAATGTCAGCATCAAGGTTAATTCCACCTTCTGGATCCTCATCATCATCACTGGATGAGTCATCTCCATCATCAGGTGTATGAGCTGCAGTAACAATCTGTTTACCTCCCTAGGGTACTTTTTTCTCTCCAGGAATCCCTTCTTTTCCCTTTGCCGATACTATCTCAATAGTATCCGCATATGAGGTCTTCAAGGGAGAAGCTGCCTCAAAAACATTCTCAACATCATCAACCACTTCAGTAACTGATTCCTTTGCAACAATAACCTCAGCTACCTCAACAAAAATAGCTTTCATTACCTCTGTTACTTCAACAACAACAACTTCAGTGACTTCACCAACAACTTTGGTGACAACAGTTTTTAAAAGATCCAGGTTCTGAGCCCCCAGATATAATTGTTCAACCGACTGCTTAAATCCCACCAGGAATGTGTCAAGCTCAGGATTGGTAACCTTAGCAGCTTCAGCATTGTCAGCAACTGCCACATCCTGTTTTTCCTCAGCAAGTGCTGGTTCCTATTGATCTTCAGTAGATGCTGGTTCCTGGTTTTCCTCAGCATTCTGTACTACTACAGTAGCCAGTACAGAGAGTCCTGCCTCAACAACTTCTTCCATGGTTCTTCATTGGTGTGTTCCTGATTGATATCATCAAGGACTCCTTGGATGATTGGTGATGGTTCCCCCTCAGATGGTAACACATGATAAACATGGGAATTAGTGTAATCAACTAACTGCAGATCATCGGTCTCTCTCATATCCAAACCAATAATAGGAGAAAGTGATGCGATATCTGTAAAAGTGGGAGAATCATGAGCCTCTGCAGCAGCACTGCTTCCTTCTCCTAGTTGCAGTATCCTGAGGGTTATCTGTGTTCAGCTTTGCTTCTCTCAATCCCCAGCTGCAACATCCTTTAATTAGCTTCGTCTGGATCGTAGATAGCTAATTGAGCATCAACAAGCTCAAGTTCAGTAGGGGTCCCAACAGTCTCAATAACGGGGATCATTAATGTGTTATCTTCCCCAGACTTCATTGACTGCTCTCCTTGTGTCTCTTCATCAGCTGACTTACTCTTTGCTTTGTAATGGGCATAGAACTTTTCCTGCCTTTCAGCAATCTCGACTATCATTACATCAGTGAAGCCTTCAAAGAAATCCTCATCAAAGAAAGGTAGGAGTCCATCAGTAAGAATCTCAGGATTTTTAAGAAAGACGGTAGTCCATGTAAGCAAAATATCCTCCACCACAGTCCAATCTTGCCACTTTAGTAAGTCATAAACTGAGCAGAGTCACATGCATCTCCAGTAATCATAGACAGTTGCAACCCTCTACCATATTGATTCAGGTGTTTCTATAAGAACAACCTATGCTTCCTCTGAATCAATATCTTTGATGGACCTCGCCACTTTGTTCAACGTAACAATCGGCCTGTTGGGATATTTTTGACTAGGTTTTGATGAGATAATGTATCTTTAGATAGAAATTTAGAGTACCCATTTTCCACATTTTATAAGTGGATTTGAGCATAATAAGTTTATCTTTCTAAGTCATATTTGTAAAAGTTGTAAAAATCAGAAAGATATAGAAAACTGATTATAGCAGGATTCTGGACATGAAGAATCATTGAAGACTGATTTTTAGTAAGGAAAGTCAGTAAGCAGAAGAAAAGAACAGAATCAGGAAGCTGGATCAGTAAGCAAATGAAATAGAAAAGAGTATGGAAAACTGGAAGCTGATTGCAGGAGTCTGGAACAGGAAGCTGTTCAGAGTCAGTATCAGAAAGCTAACGTAGGTCAGAAAACTGACTGCAGGTTTCGAGAACATGAAGTTGTTCTGAAACAAGAAGCAGCCGCAGATCAGAAAGCTAATGCAGATCAGGATGCTGACTGCAGGTTTCGAGAATATGAAGTTGTTTTGAAATAGAAAGCTGGCACAAAAGAGAAAACAACTACTGTAACTTGAGTAGCAAGCTGTAAATTCTTCTATCTTATTGATTGCAGTATGAGGATTGTTGGAACCGACAAATCGCCGGCCCTGCACAATCATAATCGGGGTCCATAATGAATACGACAATGCACAGTGGAAGAGATAACTTGTCATACCTTTTTTTCGGAGATAGACGAAGACAAACAGGAATTGCTCAGACCTCTCGATCTTCTGTTATATTTCTTGTCCTTTCTTGGACGTCGTGTGGGCGATGATCTTCCAAGGAGTTTCAGCTGTCTCGCCTCTTTTCTCATTTTTTGTGATCTTGCTTTTAACGCACATGTAAAATTAAGTTATAGAGGTTGGCTGACATAAGGGTTATATATAGGCTACAACAGGGACCTAGAGGAGAAATTAGGGTTGGGCCTCCTGATGGGCTTAGGCGTCCTGTGTTCGGCCTGAACACACCGCTTAAGTCCATAAAAAATAACTCGGTCCATATTACGATATGGCCTCCTTCTTACTATGAGCACGTTTATCTCCTCGTGTGTTAGAAGCAGAAAAATAACACACAAATGACACTAGCGTTTGCCCAAGCCGTATGCTCCTCCCAATCTTAATTTCCCGTAAAAAAAATATAACAATCCCTAATTAAGTACTTAAATATGGTTTAACCTAACTATCCAAAAATAGAACATGAAGCAATAATAAAAATAACTGAAATAAAACAATTAGAAATAAACTCCGGCCCACTAAGTTCGCTTGCGACGTCGATAAACCAATAACGGCCGAAGCCTGTCTTCCTGAAGTGCAGGCCATCGGCCTCCCACTCTCTATCAACTCCTCCCCCTTCGAAACAACCTTGTCCCCAAGGTTGAAGTGAGGGAATTGCTGCTGAAATTGCTTCACCCCCATTCATGTAGCATCATCTTCAGACTGGACAACCCACTGCACCAATACCTGATCCACATCTTCCCCATTTTCCTATATATTTTGTCGGGCCAAAACCACATCCGGCTCATACACCGGCCCCACGGGCACCTCTAGACTCTCGGGCAGCTCAGTTTCCACTGGATGATCCCCCATAACTCGGCATAACTAAGCCACATAGAACACCGAGTGGATCCGGCTAAACACCGGCAAGGTAAGTTGATAGGCCGCCGACCCCACATGGCCTTCAACAACAAAAGGACTATAAAACTTTGCAGCAAGTTTATGATGGGGCTGTTTCGCCATAGAAGTCTACCGATGTGGCCTTACTTTAAGTAATACGTGATCCCCGACCGTAAAAACTACGTCTCTTCGATGCCGATTCGCATTCTTAATCATTTGCTGCCGCGTCTTCTCTAAATTTCCCTTCAAACGGCGTAGTAACTCATCCTAACCCCCAAGAATCTCCACCACAGTTGCCACACAGTACTCCCCAGGTAAAAACCGCCGAATAGATGACGGCGTACGCCCATACACCACTTCAAAAGGGGTCATCCCAACGACAGTTTGGAAAGACGTATTACACCAATACTCTACCCAAGACAACAATGGAGCCCTTTTCTTAGCTGATCACACATGAAGCAACACAGGTAAGTCTCCAAATCTCTATTTAGCACTTCCATTTGCCCGTCTGTTTCGGGATGGTACGCATAACTGAATTTCAATTGAGTACCCGACTGTTTGAACAATTCCTGCCAAAAAGTACTGACAAATAACGGATCTCTGTCACTAACAATAGACCCCAGAATACCATGTAGCCGTACAATTTCCCGAACAAAGGCGTCCGCCACAGACCGAGCTATAATCGGCAGCTTCAATGCTATGAAATGTCCATACTTGGACAGCCTATCCACCACCACCATAACACATGTTTACCCTTGAGACTTGGGCAAACATGTAATAAAATCCATAGCTACATCTTCCCACACCAACTCCGATATCGATAACGGTTGCAACAACCCTGCCGGCGACATCGCTTTATATTTCAATTTTTGGCAAATCAAACACTGCGTTACATACTCTTGTACTCGTCGAAACATCCTCTTCCAGTACACACTATTAACCAGCCGCTGATAAGTTCTAAATGCCCCAGTGTGGCCACCCCCCGACGTATCATGAAGCTTGTGTAGTAGTCTCGGTATCCACTTAGAATTAGCTGCCATAACCAATCTTCTCTTAAAGAACAACCACCCATCTACTAATTCGAACCCCACACGGCTGCTAGGATCGGCCTTCAAGGTCTATACCATCCCCCGAATATACTCATCCTGCTCTTGCTCCTCCAATACCTCTTTCATTTTCGGCCAATTTGGTCCACTCATCGTTGCCAGCTCCCCAACCTCGGCCCTTCGCGATAACGCATCCGTCGCCCAAATTTGGAAGTCATATCCCAGTAACTTGGCCACCCAAATCTGCTGCGATGGAGTAACTATTTTCTGCGAGAGTAAATGTTTAAGGCTATTGTGATCCGTGCGAATAGTGAAACAACGACCCACCAAGGTCTCCAATGTTGTACCGCCAAGACTAGTCCCATCAATTCCCACTCATAGGCTGATTTCGTAAAGCTGCGATCCGCCAACGACTTGCTGAAATAAGCAAAATGGCGTCTTTCCTGCATCAAAACTGTCCCCACACTGATCCCCGAGACATCGCACTCAATCATAAAATGACCTTAGAAGTCGAGCATAGCCAGAACCGGTGTTTCTGTTAGTGCCTTCTTCAAACTAATGAAGGCAGTCTCCACCGATCCAGTCCACTCAAACACCGGAGGCGTATCCTTCCTCAATAAGACTATAAGTGGCCTCACAATCAACCCATAATTTTTTACAAAATACCGGTAATAGCCTGTCAACCCTAGAAATCCTCGCACCTCCCGGATTGAGCGCGGTTGTGGCCAATCTACAACAGCACTGACCTTGAAGGGGTCCATCTCCACGCCATCTGCTAATATAATATGACCAAGGTACTCAACCTTTAACCCCTCAAATACACACTTCTTGCGATTAGCCTTAAATTGATTCTTCTGCAATATACTCAACACCAAAGCTAACTGCTCACGATGATCTGCAACAGAACGACTGTAAATTAGAATATCGTCAAAGAATACCAAGACAAACTTTCGTAAGAACAGCCTGAACAAGTCGTTCATCATGGACTGAAAAGTGGCGGGTGCGTTCGTGAGCCCGAACGACATCACTAAAAACTCATAATGCCCACTTTGAGTTCAGAAAGCTATCTTTGCAATATCTCGGTCAGCTACCCATATCTGATGATATCCTGCTAGGAGATCAATCTTTGAGAAGATCACTGCTCCAGCCAATTCATCCAACATCTCCTGAATAACTGGAATTGGGTATTTATCGGGAACCGTCACTCGATTCAGTTCTCTATAGTCAACACAAAACCGCCAGTTGTCGTCATTCTTTTTAACCAACAATACTAGGCTGGAGAACCGGCTGGAACTTGGATGAATGATGTCTGCCAAGAGCATGTCAGCCACTAGCCTCTCAATCTTATCTTTCTGGCTGTGCCCATATCGATATGGTCGAACAAATATTGGTCCAATCCCTAATGTTAATTCAATTCTGTGGTCTGTAGGTCATCGTGGTGGCAAGCCCCGTGGCTCACCGAACACCTCCTCGAATGCACTCAAAACATCCGCCACCTGCCCCTCATTCGGGCTTCTCAGCGTGGCGGGCTCCTTCTCTAGCATAACTGCCCAAAACTCAACATCCCGAGTACGAATCAACGCCTACAATCCAACCTGGCCCCAACACAGCACCGGATTACCCCTCAACAACATGTGGTTGCCCTACCAATCAAACAACATGGTCATTATTTTCTAGTTAGTCCACATATCCCCCAATATCGCCGGCCAAGCTACACCCAATATCACATCCACTCCCCCGAGTGGAAACATAAAGCAGTTTGTTTTCACCACATAAGCGGATAATGAGATTGGCACATCTCGGCAAATTCCCTCGGACTCCTGGCGATGCTCGTCTTCCAATTGCACCCCAAATTTCCCCATCTGCTCGGGTCTCAGTCTTAGTAGGGAAATCAAGGTCGCCGAAATGAAGTTATGGCTGGCGCCACTGTCCACCAGAACTGTCACCGTCCGTCCTCCTGTTATACCTTTAAGCCACATGGTACGAGGGCCAGAGATTCTGGCCATCGAGTATACGGGCAAGGCCACTTCTTTCTCCTCCTCCTGCTGTGCTTCCTATTCTCCCAATTGCTCAACTTCCTCAGGTGGCACACATGTTTCCATCTGATTCAAGTCGATCACTTCATCCTCCTCCGCAATCATTACCCGTAATTGCTTAAGCGAACAATCATGCCCTGGAGTATAAGGCTTCTTACAATGGAAGCAAAGTCCTTTCACACGTAGGTCGGCCAGTTCCTATGGCGAAAGACGCGTGAACCTGGAGTGGCTTATGGATTGACCTGTCATCGAGGATTTGAACCCGTGCACTCATCCCGGAGGACGCGATGAGGTCGTACTCCCTCCCGTCACCTAGCTGCCCATTGTCGGGCCTGAGACCGGTCCCGCAGAGCTCGCCGTCTTACTGTAACTGCTTGGACGGTACTGCTGGTTGTTAAAGTTCCGTTCCATTTACCCACTTGAGTGAACGACCAGGTTATCCTCGATGTCCCTGGCCAACTCCATAGCAGTCTCCAAGTCGGCAAGTCGTAAAAGCCTCAAAGAACTCCATATTCTGTCTCGCAACCCCTTCATGAAGTACCCCAAATAATGAGCATCGCTCAGGCCAGGCACTTGACTTACTAACTGGATGAAAACTGTCACATACTCATCCACAATCCCCATCTATTTCATGTTGGCCAATCGTTCAAATGTACTGCCTTTAAATCGAGTGTCAAAATGGGCCGTTAGGGCTTGGGAAAATTCCTCCATGTGATGTTCGGCTTTCGAGACCACGTCCAAGGAAACCAATACAGCGCCGACCTCTTCATCGCCACCATGGCCGATGCCATCTTCAACTCCGGACGGGTTTGATGGATTTTAAATTGCTGATTTATTCTAGCGAGCCACCCAATAAGACCTGTCCCCTCAAATATCGATAACACTAGCGACGAAGTCACAGGCTCTAGGGAAAGAACAGGCTGTGTCTCGCCCTTCATCTCTGTTGTTGCCCTTTCTTTCACACACAGGTCGGCAGATAATTCCTTCGATGCTGGGCTACACCATCATCTTCTACGCCAATTTATCCAGGGTTTTCGTGATCGCATCCAATTTTACATTCGTAGACTGTAACTCCTCCCTAATTTCATCATGTTCTGCTTCCAACTTCTCCATGTGCTGATCAAATGGTAGAACAAGTCATGATGATTGATACAGCGGTGGATAGGAGATCCAGCAGGTCGGACCAAATTGTTAGAAGCAGAAAAATAACTCACAAACGACACCAGCGTTTACCCAAGTCGTAGGCTCCTCCCAATCTTAATTCCCCGTAAAAAAACATAATAATCCCTAATTAAGTACTTAAATAAGGTTTAACCTAACTATCCAAAAATAGAACATGAAGCAATAATAAAAATAACTGAAATAGAAACGATTAGAAATAAACTCCGGCCCACTAAGTACGCTTGTAACGCCGATAAACCAACAACGGCCGACGTCCATCTTCCTGAAGTGCAGGCCCATCGGCCTCCTGCTCTCTATCACCGTGTTAAAGATATCGAATATCCGTTAATTAAATAAGTTACTGACAACTTCATTAATTTACATCTAATTCCAAGTGTAGTACCACTCAACTTTATTATCATGTCGGACTAAATCCACCTGCAGGGTTTACATGATAATCCTTATGAGCTCCTCAAGGGGACATCATCATCCTTAATAATTAGGACACAAATTCCTTCTATAATCAACAACACACCATATAAACAGTACTATCTCCTAATTCACCGACTTATTGATTTATAAATAAATCTCACCCATTTGCAAATTAAAGAAACAAACACTGAGTACACAAGCCCATTATTACATACGGATTAAGAGGATGCACATCCATAGTAACAGAGGTCTTGTTCTTTTATATAGTCAGTACAAGTCGAACAACCTCAAATGGTCTTGCTCAATACACATAAAGTGTACTAGTGTAATTTTATAGTCAAGACAGACCAATACCAAACTACACTGTAACTGTTCCAATGGTTCGTCCAAATCCATCTTGGTTGTGAGCTACTATTTATAATTTATAAGGAACCGATAACATGATCTTCTGTGTGGCACCACACACCATATTATTTACAATATAAATTATTTTGGACAATTGCATTAACATATATAACAAATATAAAATACAAACATTTGACTAAAATAATTCTCATTTCATAATAAATGTTCATATAAAAGTTAGGCTTATAGTATACATCTTAACAAGGATAATACTGAATGTAGTACGAGGATTCGATTCTGTCCAAGTTATCAGTAGATAGAAGTTAACACTGAGCCAATGAGGTGATGTCACCTGGACCGCGGCTCTGTAAAAACACTATAGCTGAGGAGTGGTGCCATTAATACAAATCAGAGAAGGACGAACACTCATTTTCAGTTTTTCCAGGCGCATTAATTGTGATGATTTTGATGATCAACAAGGACAATGTCTCTCTTCAATGGGTATTTCATTACAGTTTAAATAGATGGTGTATGTGATTGGAGAGACTACTGAACACATTGCTAATATTCTGAGCTATCCATCTTCAAGATATTCTCAAGCACTCGAGCTTTCAAGTTCAAGGCTGACTTTTTTGTTACACCAGTTGAAGAACCTTATACACTTTTAACCATTTGTTGTGTGCTAGGTTATTTTAGTTTGGTGTCCTTAGTTGGAAGGATTAGATACTCACTAAGTGTTGAGTCTTGTGTAAGCTTATAACTCTGTGTGTGTATTGTACCCTGTATGGGATATTGTCTAGTAATCTCTGATTCTAGTAGGTTAGCTCATTAGGAAGAGGATTTTAAAGTGTATCTTGTAAATTGATCTGACCTAGTTGAGTTTCTCCACAGTGAAAGAGTAGAGTGCACATAAAAGGATTACACCACATTCGAACCACTATAAACCCTTGTGTGTTTTACTGTTTTTGATTACTTGCTGCATTACATTGTTGCATATCTATCTTGCTGCATCTATCATAAGCATACTGCTAAAAAGATTCTTATAAAATCATTATTGTGAAAAGAAAATTATTTTTCAAAGAGAAACTCTATCTTAGTTTATTCCGCTACATAATGTGATAACCGAGTCAGTAACCTGAAACAACATACGGCCAGGTTTCTGAATCGAGAGGTTACTGCATTATCTGTAGAATTAGTAAACTGTTTATAGAAAAGTTTTAAAACGCAAAATTTGATAGAGGTTCATTCACCCCTCCTGAACCTCTGACCACTTGGGACTAACAAATGGTATCAGAGCGAGTTAGGTTCGAAGCCAACTTGACTGGTAACCTACCCAGATCCACCCATTTCTATTGGATAAACCTTTTTTTTCAAAGACCAAAACACATAATGTTAGCATAAGCATGGATTTCTCACATCACAAACTCCCGATGTTTTCCATTGATAAGTACGATGACTGGAGAATACACATTGAGGCACACTTATCAGCCATGCATGATGAGACGTGGTTTGTAATAACTGAAGGGCCACCAGTTATTTACAAACTAAACCCTATTTTTAGGAGACAGCATCGCGAGCATGAACGTGCTGAGACTACTGAAGCAGCTGAAGTAGTTGCAGTTAGAGAAATTATGGGAGCTACAATCGTTGATGAAGATGTCGAAGGGGTTCCAGCACCCATCCCACATGCAGCAGTACCAGTACACAGGAGAGCTGCACCACCACAAGAATACATTGTCAAGGAGAGACATGAATACTCTCTTGAAGAAAGGAAAAGAGCCAATCTTGACAATGTGGCTAAAAATGTCCTATTTCTCACGCTGGATAAAGGAACACTCAGCAAAGTGAAGAGCTGCAAGACAGCCAAAGAAATCTGGGAAAAGCTATGGTTAATATGCGAGGGTAATAAACTGGCTAGAGATAATAGATTGTCGAAAGCTACACAACTATATGAGCAGTTCAATATAAAACCTGGAGAAACCATAGAAGAGCTTGATCAGATTCACAACCATTATAAGCGAGTTTGAATCTCTTGGAAAGACCTATACTCAAAAAGAGAAGAATACAAAGGTGCTGAGAGCCTTACCCTTGGAATGGTACAGCAAAATGACCGCAATAAGAGTCTCAATGGACCTCAATGCGATGAGTACCTTTGACCTATTCTCAGATCTCAAGGCATTCGAGTTTGATGTTGAATGTAGGAGAAAAGAGATTGAGGGATCGAGTGCCAAGGTTGTAACACTTACAGCAAGAACACATGATACTGCTACAACAAGCAGTAGTATGCTGAAGCACAAGCAGAAATAAGTGCTTGCTGAGGATACTAAGGAAGAGATGTGATTCTTGCTGAAGAAGTGTAAGAGGTTCCTGAAGACAAATCATAAGGGAAATGACTTCAGGAAGAAACCTCAGACATTAAAAAAAAAGTCCCCAGGTAAGACCAACACAACATGCAAACACAAGTTTCTCTGACTTGTGTTATAATTGTAGGAAACCTGGACACTTCACCAGAAACTGTCCCCACCCTCAAGTACATAAGTATACTGAGGATGAGAAGGTGTAGAGAAGAGAAAGGAGGAGGGACGAAAAGTAAAAGTTCAGGGCTCTTCTCAGTGAAGCTGAAGCTCTAAAGGCAGCAAGCAGCTCCAAAGAAGAAACCAAAGACGATTGTTCATCCGAGAGCGATTCTGACAGCTCTACCTCCAATGAGGAAGCATTGTTATACCTCATGGCCAAGGATTGTGAAGATGATGAGGTAACTTCACAATCTCTTGATGTTTCAAGTTCTGAAAAGCTTAACATGATCCAGTCTTTTAGACAGATCATGAGTGACCTTGAACAGATTAATTCAGCTCATGAAGAACTTAAAGAGAAAAACCTCCAGCTCAAGAGTGAGTATAATGTACTGAAGGAACATGTTACTGACCTGGAGTACTACAGTACAGAATGCAAAAATCTCAGAGTTGAGGTCTCTATGTTCAAACTGCTAGTCACTAAGCTAGAAGCTGAGAAAGCTGGCCTGCAAAACACAATTGATGTATATAACAAATAAGCAAGGAAGACACATGAATGTATCCTGGAGACCCAAAATGCCTATACAGCAAATGGTCTAGGATACTGTGTGAACTCAGTTCTGGAGTGCTCCTATACTGTGCAAGAAGCTTGATCAGAGGTAATGCAAGTATCAGTGATGTATCACATGTCAAAGAGCTAAAGTATAACCTCCTGAGTATCAGTCAATTCTGTGACAAAGGATGTTCAGTGGAGTTCAACCTCAAAAGGGGTCTGATAAGAGACAACAAAATAAATTATGTGAAACTTACTGGCACCAGGAGAGACAACATCTACCTTACTAATTAGAGTTCAACAGTGCAACCAACATGTTTTATTGCTAAGAGCACTCCAGAACTGAGTTAGCTATGGCATAAAAGGATGAGTCACCTGAACTTCAAAACAATCAACAAGCTAGCAAGGAAGAACTTGGTGAGAGGTCTACCTGATATTGCTTATAAAAAATAGAATGTTTGTGGAGTCTGTCAGAAGGAAAACAAGTGAGAAGCTCATTCAAAGATAAAGTACAGAGATCTTCACACAGGATTCTGGATCTCCTACATATGGATCTATCTGGACCAGTGGAACTTGTTAGTGTAAGTGGGAAGAAGTATTCTCTGGTGATTGTTGATGATTACTCTAGATTTACTTGGACTATCTTCCTGGCCAAGAAATCAGACATTCAAAATAGGCTTCCAGAATTCATGAAGAAAGTGTAGAATGAGAAGAGCTTAAGCATTATGAAGATGAGATCTGACAGAGGAACTGAGTTCACAAACAAGTTTATTGAGAAGTATTGTTCAGAGAATGGAATCTGTCATGAGTATTCTGCAGCAAGGACTCCTCAACAGAATGGAGTTGCAGAAAGAAGGAACATGACTCTAAAGGAAGCTGCAAGGATCATGATTGCTGATGATGGTATACCTAAGAGGTTTTAGGGTGAAGCAACCAGCACAGCATGCTATACTCAAAATAGATGTTTAATCAATAAAGATCATGATAAAACTCCTTATGAAGTTTGGGAAGGAGTCAAGCTAAACATTTCATATCTACATATCTTTGGTTGCAGATGCTACATTCTGAACCACATTGTGATACTGCTGAGCTGGACAAACTAAAAAAAGATGTATCCAATATAAAGATCAAGGATCATATAGTAAGGTATATTGATGGAGTTCCAGTACCTACTGAAGTGGTTACTATAAGCAATCCACAGGATACTGCATCTGGGAATACAGTGGCGTAGGATGTTGAACATCAAGCAAATAGGATTCTGCAAACCAACAGTAGCCGTAGTCAGAATACTGCAGATCAACAGGTTACTGTCCAACAACCTGCTTACTCTTTTGAGCTTGATAGAACATGGCTCAGAAATCACCCAAGAGAACTTGTGATTGGAGATATCAATGAAGGTGTAAGAACAAAAAGATCAAGACTTCAAGAATCACTATTCACATGCTTCATTTCACAAGTTGAACCCAAGAGTGTGGAAGAAGCTCTTGAGGATAGTAACTGGATTCAGGCCATGCAGGAAGAACTTAATGGATTTGAAATGAATCATGTATGGAGATTGGTTCCAAGGCCTGATCATCAAGGAGTTATTGGAACAAAGTGGGTGTTCAAGAACAAGCTAGATAAAACCGGTGTTGTGGTCAGAAACAAGGCAAGGCTAGTGGCAAAAGGATACTGCCAGGAAGATGACTTATATTTTGATGAGACCTTTGCCCCTGTTGCTATACTTGAAGCTATAAGGATTGTTCTGGCCTATGCTGCTCACAAGGACTTCAATGTTTATTAAATGGACGTGAAGAGTGCATTCATGAATGGATTACTATCTGAAGAAGTGTATGTGGAAAAACCACCAGGTTTTGAAGAACATGCAGAAGACAAGGTATTCAGATTAGAGAAAGTTTTGTATGGATTAAAGTAAGCTCTTAGAGCCTAGTACGATACACTGTCCCTGTATCTCTTGGAGAATGGATTTTAGAAAGGGACAGTGGACAAGACTCTGTTCAGGATACAGGATGGAGACAATATACTTGTAACACTCTCAAGCTTTACTGATTCAAAATACTTTTAAGAAACACATACATGAGAATGTTAAATTCTTGACTTAAGTTGAAAACGCAGCAAGCCATTAAATATGTCCCCAAATATTTAATTTTTGCAAAAGAACTTTATAGAATTTGAAAGGAACTTCATCGATTAAACTATACAATCATTATACATAGGATCCAAAATATCTATTTACATCAAAACACATCTCAACGGTTTAATTATCAAAAAAGATGAGTAGTTAGAATATAAGCTTCAAAAGTTCATATCGAGCATGGCATATGAACAAACTGACTTGCCATTTAGGAGACCCATTATCTCGGCACATCATTACCTACATTACAAAAACTTAATAATGAGCAATAAGCTCAGTAAGTTGAAACTTATACACACAATCATGTATAATGAATCATATCATGCAATATGTTTTTTCATATTCATTTATTCTGAAAATATCCTTTATAGGGTACCCCAAAGGTTGGTACTCAATCAATATCAGTAGGTTATATAAGCATTTCATTAAGATTGACCAATCATCATATCATGATATATACTCTTTGTTAGTTAAGCACTATCATTAGTACTCAACCAACATCAGCAGACCGTACACGTATTGTGTCTACTCTTCGATAGCCAAGCACCATTTCACTTATTCTTTGGTACTCATCTATCATCTGTAAACCATATAGTCATGTTGTTTACTCTCAATCAATCAAGTACCATACTTTCTCTTTCAAAACACCTTTTATATGCATCATGTATCACATGAACCTCACATACAATTCAATCGTAGACATAGAACAATCATTCACATATCATTTAAATTACATGAATATTAATTAGTTCTTGTAATACAGTAAATAAAAGCTTCAACTTACTTTGAATCCAAAGCAAGTACAATAGTGGAAGTGTTTGGCCCTTGGGGAAGATACGATGTGTTTATAAACCTAAAAGGATCAAACATGCATATACATATGTTTAAATGCTCATTCAATGAAGAGATAATATATTTCAACTACAAACATCAAGACTTATAATTCATACAAGGCCCACACAAATTATAATGAACCAATTCCAACACTTCTTTGGCTTTATACCCATTGGCTTTAAAAGGCCTCTTGGTCATTTTTCCTTCCAAACAAGACTCACAGGTCGGATAGTTTTCCACTTCCAACGAACCCAATGGTCCATCAACTATCAACCTTTGAATCCTACTTAAGTTAATATGACCTAACCTTAGATGCCAAAGATATGTTTGGTTCATTTTCGAAGGCCTTTTTCTCTTATTAGAGTTAGAAGATGTGTTATTAATTTCCATTTGTTGCATCGTTGGAGTTATTGGATTAAGAGTATATAAATTTCCAACCAACGTACCAGAACAAACAATAACCCTATTTTTCTTGACAACAACTTTGTCATCAAAAGAAATATAATATCCATCCAAAATTAATTTAGAAATTGAAATCAAATTCTTTCTAAAACATGGTATGTAAAGACAATTCCTCAAAACCAAAGTCTTGTTCCTATCAAAAGATAAATAAATGTCTTCCACTGCAATAGCCGCTACTTTCGTGGCATTGCCCATGTAGATAGCAATCTCACCCTCACTAAGTCGCCTGGTTTCCTGGAAACCCTGTAATGAATTGCAGACATGATCAAAGGCTCCCGTATCTACACACCAGGTACAGGTAGATAACACCGCTAAACATGTTTCAATAATTAGTGAATAAGATGTACCTCCATTGTTCTCCTTTTTTATGGGGACAATCTACCTTCCAATGTCCAGACTGCTTGCGTGTGAAGCACTTGCCATTTGGCTTCTTCACGCCACATTGTGCCCTAGGTCCAGCCCCTTTCTTTGCCGAACCAGTTTGTTTCTTCTTCTACTTCTTTTCATCTTTCGGCTTACAAGAAGAAATATTTTTAGCAATGTAAGCTTGAGAACTTTGACGAAGTATCCCTTCTGCCGCTTGGAGTTCTGTCAGAAGTTCCGCCATCAAATACAACCTCTTGTTCATGTTGTAGTTCAGACAGAACTGTTCAAAACACTTGGAGAATGATATTAACCTGGGTTACCCTATCGATTTCAGCTCCAAGGACCTCCATCTCATTCAAATGAGTCATCATCTTGAGGACATGATCCGTCACGGGTGTCCCCTCAGCCATGGTGGTCGTCATCAAACTTCTCATGGCCTCCTGCTTGGCAGCACGACTCTAGTGTCCGAAGAATTCCTTGAGATTGAGCATTATATCATACGCAGTAGTCATGGTCTGATGCTTATATTGTAGAACATTTGACATGGATGCCAAAATGTAACACCGCGCCATCTCATTTGCCTTGACCCACTTTGTAACACCCCGTTTTCAAGAAAACCGGCATTGTATATTTTATAAGAAAATTCTTTTAGTATCTATATGATTTAAGTATGAGTTCTTATATTACTTAAAGTTATCATTTACTAATTACGTTATGCTTGATGATTTTAAAGATTTTATGACATATATATATATATTTCGAGATTTTAAGGGTTTTTGCTAGATTGCTCATGGAGGAAACCGAGCTTGATCTCAACTCACTCGACAAACATGGATGAAAGTAAAAAGATAAGATAATAGATAAGTTTAAATGAGAAAAAATGATATTAGGCTTTTATGCTAAGCTTATTCATTTGTGTCGAGAATGCTTTTATTTTATGAAATTTAATTATGATCTTTATGTATAATTTTATGTGATTTTATGTGATAAATCATTTTACTTGAACACATATGCATACATCATAATGTGTATCGATATATATCTTTTAAAATAAAATCTTAAGACATAGTATGCAATTTTGAACATACATGTATGAAGTGGAAATTGTATTTTTTTATGATGAATATTATTTAGTGAAATGAATTATGCATGTAGTATTAATTTTAGAATCTCTTGTGATCACAAACACATATATTTATATGCATTCCTAATTCATTGTGTATCAAAATATCTTCTCATCACACAAGTAAAATTATAATACCGTAATTAATTAATTAAAGTATATATATATTTACATATATAAATATATGTATATGTACATACGTATAATTAATTAGTTAACTAGTAATTAATTAGTTAGATAGAACAATTAATTAATTAAGAAAGGAAAAGCATGACATGCCAATTCATTTCCATTTCTCGCCACCACCTGCTTCTGCTTTCTTTGTTGCATGACACCAAGCATATTAAATTGGTTAAGTGTGAAAAGGAGAAAAATGAAGAAAGATAAAAGAAAAATAAAGAAAGCAAGAGAGCAGTACGCACACAACACATATTTCTTTCCTTTCCATCTCTCTCTCGAGCCTTCTCTCTTGTCTCTCTCTTTCTCCATCATTCTCTCTCTCCCTGCCGCTCCGTTACTCTGCTATTGTGTGTGAGTTTTACTGCTGCTATGACTTTGTTTGCTACTGCTGTGCATGAGTTTTGCGTGCTGCTGCTACGTATTTCTTTTCTGCTGCTGTGTGTATTACGCTGCTATTTGGGAATTTTCTGTGTGTTGTAGAAATCGATTTAGGCTAAACCCTTTTACCACAGTCTAGTATATGAAGTGTAGAATATTCATGTTAAATTTCAGAATCCTCGGAGTTAAACTTGATTTTCTATGATTTTTCGAAGATACGCTGTTCAGAGACAGTTTTTGCCCCATTTTTAGGTCTGAATCAAATAATTATTTGGAACTGTATCCTTCGAGTTTAAATATGATCTTTTACTATGTTTTAGAACCAGTTCTTAGGTACGTGTAGAAATTTAGTATACATTTTTTTGAGTCTTATACGATTTATGCCGAATTTTACAACATAACCTATTTTCAGCATACACTATGCTTTGTTTTCTGCTAACTTAGAAAATTCATAACTAAATATGTAAAGCTTATTTTCAGTTGATATTTTTATATGTTATACTTCAACATATTGTCTAAATTCTGTAAAAAGATGAAAGGTTTTCATGAATTCTATAAGATATGGTGAATTTTACAATATAGACTGATTTTGAGCTGAAATTCCAGTGAAAATCTTGTTTAGAATTCTATTTTTATTTATATTTATACACTGTGAAAAATTATGAATTTTTAGAATATGATAATTGATACTAATGTGTGATTATATGAATTAATAAACTAAATAATTATATGTATGTCGAGTGTAGTTCGAGACGGTTGGTGGATCCGGAGATATCCTCGTAAAGTCAAATCTATCGGTTGCAAGTGGGTAACTTCTACTCTCTACTATGTGTTGCTAATTGAATTGATAAGTTATGTATGAAAATCTACGGCTGAAGCCCGTAGCTATAACCAGTATGTAACTTCCATACTGGGCGACGACCATAAGGGCGAAATGCCTGGTCTATGAAAGCGAGGTTTAGTGGGCGATCGACTCCCACATTCCTCTATGAAAGCAAGGTTTAGTGGGCGAGCGACTCCCACATTCCTTTATGTTGACCATAAAGGGCGAGAGTGTCTGGTCTATGTTTTCAGGGTGGCTAAGAACCACAAAATGTTCTCAGGGTGGCTAAGAACCACATGTAGTACTTGCTTAATGATTTAATTGCTTCAATATATTAGACAGTAAAGTTATCCCACTGGGATCCCTCTCCGGAGGTGTCTCATGATGCTATTTTTATATTTTCAGGCTCGGCAGATGATGACGTGGACGTGTAGCAGGCTGGGCTGACTTCTCACTGTCCCTTCAAAGTTGTTATACTAGAATAAGGTTTCCTTTGAGAATGATATGTTGATATATATGTATATATGTTACGTTTTCAAAAAATATAATAATATAGCTCTCGTGTCTTCACTTTTAAGTCTTCCGCTGTATTTTGAAAAGTAATTATGATTTCTTTAGTTCCTTAATATAAGTAAAGGGTGGTGACCTATTTCCAATTAAGGGGAACGGGGCGCCACACACTTCCTATAACTCTCTTTCTCCTCTTCACTAGAGTTATCATCGGGCTTGTCAGGACAGACCTTAGAGAGTACAAACTTGTACTCTTCAGCAGTCAAGACAATGTCCAAGTTTCGTTCCCAATCAATATAATTTGGACCAGTAAGTTTGTTTTCTTTAAGTATAACAACAAGAGGATTAAAAGCTATAGAGAAATCGTGAGAATCACATAAATAAATACATAAGTCAAAACATTAGAATTTAAAATAATATTATTTCCCTAAAAAAATATAATTAAATTCACCAACACCTCAAAACACCGTGAATTTTGCATGCCACGATAGTATGGATGTATACTAATTCAAACATTTGTAAGAGGAGGTTTTACCCATTAATTTTATTATCTTGTCAACAAAAAAAATGACAAATAAAATTAATAGTTAGTTTATCTTCGGCCATACAAACAACAGCAGTGACTCCGATGAGGAGGATACTATCAAATGCACCTAAGTGTATACCATTACTTAATACTAAGTCCATTATCTAGGATTGTGTCCCTTCAGATGGAGAAGATTATAGCTCCTAAATAATTTCCTATCATTATCCATAAAGGAAGTTTGATCTAGTGATCCGCAAACAAACTCATCCGATATGGAAGAAGGCACTTAAAGCCAATGTACATGTTTAAATGCATCACTTACAAATCAGTAATGGAGGTTGTGCGACTTATTCAAAATAATCTTTCTCCCACTTAGTTATTTAACACGAGGGATTTTAACATGCATATCATATGGATAATATAAAACACATAATAGCATGTATATCATAACAACATATAGATAATGGTAACAAACATGGAAAGCAATAAATTCCAACTATTATGGCCTCGTCATATATACTAATTCAGTCGTGCCTCCGAACATAAAAAAAATGCCACGCACAGTAAAAGATCAGGCCGCAACCAAACAGAGTTAATCTATCGCACATCCTACTATTATCCGGCCAGAAAAAACATATGAACAACACATGAATTATAATAAAATTAACCAATAAAATCGCACAGAGCCATAAAACCTCGGCTCTGATACCAATTGTTGGAATCGATAGATCGCCGGTCTTGTGTAATCAGAATCGGGGTCCATAATGAATACGACAACGCACAACGGAAGAGATAACTTGTTATATCTTTCTTTTGGAGACAAACGAAGATGAACAGGGATTGGTTAGACCTCTCGATCTTCTGCTGTATTCCTTACCCTTTCTTGGACGTCGTGTGGACGATGATCTTCCAAGGAGTTTCAGCCGTCTCACCTCTTCTTTCTTTTCTCACGATCTTACTTTTAATGCACGTGTAAGATTAAGTTTTGGAGGCCGGCTGACATAAGGGTTATATATAGGCTACAACAAGGACCTAGAGGAGGAATTAGGGTTGGGCCACCTGATGGGCTTAGGCATCTCGTGTTCAGCCCGAACACACTCGATCCACTAAGGAGTTATAATTGAACTACTGCCCCAATACCATATTACAATATGATCTCCTTCTTACTATGAGCACATTTATCTTTCCGTGTTTAAGATATCGAATGTCCATTAATTAAATAAGTTACTGACAACTTAATTAATTTACATCTAATTTCAAGAGTAGTACCACTCAACTTTATTATCATGCCGGACTAAATCCACCTGCAGGGTTTACATGACAATCCTTATGAGCTCTTCAAGGGGACATCATCATCCTAAATAATTAGGACACAGATTCCTTCTATAATCAACAACACACCATATAAACAGTATTATCTCCCAATTCACCGAGCTTATTGATTTATGAATAAATCTCACCCATTGGCAAATTAAAGAAACAAACACTGAGTACATGTGCCCGTTATTATATACGAATTAAGAGGACGCACATCCATAGTAATAGAGGTCTTGTTCTTTTATATAGTCGGTACAAGTCGAACAACCTCAAATGGTCCTGCTCAATACACACAAAATGTACTAGTGCAATTTTATACTCAAGTCAGACCAATACCAAATTACACTACACTTGTTCCAATGGTTCGTCCAAATCCATCTTGGTTGTGAGCTACTATTTATAATTTATAAGGAACTGATATTATGATCTTCTGTGTGGCACCACACACCATGTTATCTACAATATAAATTATTTTGGACAATTGCATAAACATATATAACAAATATAAAATGCAAACATTTGACCAAAATGATTCTCATTTCAAAATAAATGTTCATACAAAAGCTAGGCTTATAGTATACATCCTAACAATCTCCCACTTATACTAAAAGACTATATTGCCTTAAACGCTGCTATATATTTGATTCTCATCCCCTCAACATGCCCATCAAAAGCATTCGCTGGAAGGGCCTTTGTGAAAGGATCTGCTAGGTTATCTGCTGATACAATTTTGGTGACAACTTCTTCACATGAATTCCTCAATTATATTTGGATTTTTTTAATAATATGAAAATGTATTATTACTAAAAATTAAGAACAATATGGAATGAAAAATAACTAATATAAAATACGAGAATATTTTTTTACAAATTAAAATTGAATCAATGATTAAAAATTGTTTATAATCAATCTACAGTCGTCTAATCGACCTCATCCAACCCTCCGTACACCTCGTCATCTTGGTCTTGAGAATTTGTCAGAGGTGTTGATCCTATGCTAGAAGAACTCGTACAAGCACCTCGTTCAAGCATGATAAGAGCTCGTTCAAGTTGTTGCTCCATCATCTCCTGCTCTTGAGGCTGGGCGTCCATCTCGGCCCGCAACTTTGAAAATTCTCGGACTGCTCAGATTGTAGGTTGTCTCCAATAGCTTGAGGGTTCGGTATCTGATTCGAGTGGCTTGCTAAACCGATTCTTTAAGACATGTTGGGATTGCGATTTAACCCTTAGATCCGCCCAACATACTTGGAAATTCTTCCAAGTCGCGTTTGGCAAACACTCGGGTTGCTCCCCTTCGTCTCCCATTTTTTCTTCCTATAGTTGACCATATTACAATACTGGGTAGCAACCTTCTCTAGTAACAGTCGAACAATTAAGCTCTAAAGATTATCGAAATTACATACTAATTAACTAATTAAGATATTCACTAAATAAACCAAAAATAAAAAAAAAATTGATTGTTTTTACCATTTCGGTAATGGCTGCGAGGGCTGTGTAGGGGGCCAGGGGTAGAGCTGGAGGGAAAGGGCAGGGGCTTGTGAGGAGTAGGGCTCGTCGGAGCGGTGCTGACGGGCGTTTGTGAGTGAGGGAGAGAGAGAGACGGCACGGGGAGGAAGAAGAAACTATGCACTCTAATTTAAGTCGGATTTAATAAGTCGGTGTTTTGGAATAAAATGACGTCATTTTTTCTCTAATGCCGAACAAAATAATGTTGTTTCATTCTTTAATGGTGGCAATGAAGTTGAAGAAGGCAGTGGAGGACTATAATAGTAGTAAGGGAAGTACGATAAAATTGAGTTTGTTGTCACGCCCCGAAATCTTTTGTTAAAATATCAGAGTTTTACCCGGGCGTGAAGATAGAAAAGCAAGGGTCGCTTAACATATACAGAAAGAATTAAGTAAGGGACAACAGAAGATAGAGGTAAGAGACGTTGAGAATCCATCTCATAACAAAAATCGACTTCGTCCGATAACATTCGGTCTCACACCGATAATATACATCATATACAACGGAAACTACTCATCAGGATCTCCCATCCTCACAAGTACTCAAAAATATAAATACAGAAATATTACAAAAAACGTGAGTTAAACTTAAAACATTGTTTGAAAGTGTTTGTGCGACACATCCTAAATAAACACAAGATCAGGAACAGCACCACCTCTCTCCAACTAGGGTTCGACATGCTCACCAGCTCCTGTAGTGTGAGTACAGAATAAAGGGGTGAGTGCGTGGAATACACTCGTGGGAATAACTCTGCCCCTTATGACTCTCATCAGATATAAAAATACTAGTAAAATAATCTTAAGTCACGTTGCCACAACACATAAAATGCATAGCAGATATTAGAAATGGCAAGGGACGCATAGGTGCGGGGTTCCCCCGTCTTACCCTGTAAACGGTCTCATATACCGCTAGCGTATTTTAAGGACCGCTAGACCTTTTCAGAGTAGTAGAAAATAGCAAGGGACGAACGGAATGCATGACCAAGGTGGACATCAGTCCAACCACAGTAATAATATGGCACAACAAATATATTCACAGCATTTAGTATTCCTCAATCATGCATTTAAATAAGGAAAACTGTAAACAGATAAAAGGATAGGAATTACCCCCACCTTGTTCGGTGGTACCCACGTGAGTTGATAAATCCGAAAGTCTGATAACTTGCTATCTCAAAACTCAGTCCAATAAGTAGCCTACATAGTTACGATGTTTCTTAGATCTTAAATACTGTATAAATAAAGCTGTAAAAGGTTCCAACGGAAAAACGCTTGCTAACGACACGACGGATCGAACGATCTAAAGATTGGAGTTTTGGAGACAAGGCTGAAAGTCAAGTCTCAGTGGCTGAGATGATAGGAAATGAAATAAGGATCGCAACGCAAAAAGAAAGAGCTCAATCGGAGTTAAAACGAGCTCAAACGGAGCATTTTAAGTTAAGGGGTAAAATGGTAATTTTGGTCAACGGGTTGACTTTGAACGGGCCCACGGACCCCGATCAACGACGTCTCGTCATCGACGACTCAATACGGTTGAACGACGGAAAGAAAACGAGGTTCGGATCGAAAACACGGTGTCGGATGCGCGTCGGCACCAGACGGGTGCGCACGGGCGCGCACGGTGCGCGCGCGGGTTCCCGACACCCGACGGCTGCCGAGTTTTCTCGGCAGCGGGTGGCCCGTCTCGGCAGCGGGCGCCCAGATTTTCCCGACGTCGGCCCTGCTCGCCTGTCACTTTCCCGGCTCCGCCCGGCGCGGCGGCGCCGCCTCCAGCCACCACCACCTACCTCGCCGGATACCTCGCACCGCCGGCTACCACCTCCGGCCGTCCATCGCCGGATTCCGGCATGAATAGTGCCCGGAAATTATGCCGAAAAATCCTTCGAAGTCACATTTTTTCCAAATTTCAACTCCAACCAAAACTCCGGCCGGCGACCACCCCCAACACCTCCGCCGGCAACCCCTCGTCGCCGGCAACCTTTCCCGACCAACCAAACATCCTAACACAACCTATACATATACATGTATATACACACACTCACACGTATAACATACACACACACACGGCTTCCCAGCCTTGGCCGGCGGCCACCTGCCGCCGGCGACCACCGGCGTTCCCCCAGGCCTTGGCCGGCGACCCCCGTCGCCGGTCACCACCAACACCGTCCATGCACACATACACGCACACAGGAAAACACACACACACACACATCGCAAGGTGTTATCACACACACACACCCACGGTTCTTGCTTGGCCGGCGGCCACCCGCCGCCGGCCCCCTCCACCTGAGCCCTCGCCGGCGACCTCCCGTCGCCGGCCCACTGGTCACTCATGGCGGCGCCACCATGCGCCGCCCACAACAGCGAACTCAACATACACACACACTAGCACACCTAAACCCACACACACATGCACGTTCATACATATATACCTACTGTTCCGGCCATGCGCCGCCACCCACGGCGGCGCCACCTCCCCGACATCACCACCACACCACCAGCAGCTTCTCCGGCCACCGCTCCGGCAAGAGGACGAGGAGAGAGAAAGAAATCAGAGGAGAGAGAAAGGGTGAAGGGGTTAGGGTTTGGGGGCTGTTTTTTGCCGTTTTCCGGCGAACGAGAAATCGGATTTGAAATCCGAGACCTATCCTAGATTCGTCTCGTCGAGACGAACGTCATGTGCGAAAATCGTCCGATTCCGACAATGTTGAAATTTTCCGGCGACCGGCCGGCGGCGGCGCCGGCGGCAGCACGCCGGAAAACTGAAAGACAGAAAAGAAAAGACGAGAAAGGAGAACTTATGTGTTTTCGTCGGGTTCGGCTCGATCGAAGAAACGGTGATTTTTGAATCGAAATCACCTCTATTTATAGAAATCCGAAAGTTACTATTCACGTGAAAAATCTAAGTTACTGTTCATAGTTGACTTTTCCGGATTACTATTCATCATGTCTATCTCGTTACTATTCATCATTAATATCTTTCGATTTTCTGTTCCGAAAGTTCGAGTTTTGCCCCTTTCTTCGTCGTTCGGGCTACGGGTCTCCGATTGACCCCTAATTCATTTCTATCTTCTCGTTTTTCCATTACGCTTCTAATGGTAAAATAAAATTCTACGTTCCACGTCTAGTAAAAATTATCGTTCTTAAACGTGCATTAAACACTTATCTGAAATGCACAAATTAAATTAAACAGTTAATTCATACGCACAAAATTATTAAATCATAGATTAAAATATTTAATTAATTAATTATGCTCATTTTGGTCCGGGGTGCTACATTTGTAGGCCGTGGTGTCGCTTCCCCTACGCCGGAATACGGTGGTCGGAGGGATGAGTGGGGGTGGGGTGGGGATTGGCATTCTTCCTCTTTTTTGTATTGATCTTATCTAATTTGATCTTATGAATTCTTAAAATTAGGGTTTTTCTTGTATTAATTGGGTATTTTTGTTTTGTTTAATTTAATGATTGATTTTAAGTTTTTTTATGTATTACTCTTAATGATTTTTTTTCAACAGATTTATTTGGTCATTTAATTTTCAGTTTTTTAATTCAAAAGTTATGTTTTTAGTTATTTATTTTTCTATTTTAATTTTTTTTTAAATGAATTCCAAATCAGCAAATTAGGCCTGTAAAGTCCGAAAATAAGGGCTCATGTGTGAATTCATCTAAATTGAGCGATTCGTGCTAAAATATTGTTTTATGTGAAGAAACTAATTGATATAGTGTATTTATAAAATTAAATAGAATTAGATATAAAAATACTAAATGTGTAACACCCCGGTTTTTACTTAATCCCTATTATCAAATTATAGATCATAATTTTAGTTATCATGATTTATAATAGATTATAGTGAAATTATTTATGCGATGTTACAAATAGTATGTTATATTTAATTAGAACTTTAATTAAATATTAGATTTGTATATCAATCTTAGATTAAATATAGAGCTCTAGCATTTTAATCAAATTGTTAAACGGTTATAAAGAAAAGAAAAATACGGGTAGTTGAGATATATTAGAAGTCCACTATTTTACTAAATTATTATTTATTAATTTTTTAATTTATCTCTTGAATAAAGAGAGAATCTAAATTCTAAATATATATACATACCGTAAATTAAATCTCTTTTATGAATAATAGATTTTATTTTTATCGTGGTCTCATACTAAATTATAGTGAATTAGTTATCTCAAGCTTACATTGCTAAAAATATTTCTTCTTCTAAGCCAAAAGGTGAAAAGAAGAAGAAGAAGAAACAAGCTGGTTCAGCAAAGAAAGTGACTGGACCTGGGCCACAAGGTGGCTTAAAGAAGCCAAAGGGCAAGTGCTTCATATGCAAGCAACCTTGACATTGGAAGGTAGATTGTCCCCATAAAAAGAAGAACAATGGAGGTACATCTTATTCACTAATTATTGAAACATGTTTAGCGGTGTTATCTACCGGTACCTGGTGTGTAGATATGGGAGCCACCGATCATGTCTGCAATTCATTGCAGGAGTTCCAGAAAACCAGGCCACTTAGTGAGGGTGAGATTGCTATCTATATGGTAATGCCACGAAAGTGGCAGCTATTGCAGTGGAAGACATTTATTTATCTTTTGATAGGAACAAGACTTTGGTTTTGAGGAATTGTCTTTACGTACCATGTTTTAGAAAGAATTTGATTTCAGTTTCTAAATTATTTTTGGATGGATATTCTGTTTCTTTTGATGACAAAGTTGTTGTCAAGAAAAATAGGGTTATTGTCTATTCTGGTACGTTGGTTGACAATTTATATACTCTTAATCCAATAACTCCGACGATGCAACAAATGGAAATTAATAACACATCTTCTAACTCTAATAAGAGAAAAAAGCCTTTGAAAATGAACCAAACATATCTTTGGCATCTAAGGTTGGGTCATATTAACTTAAGTAGGATTCAAAGGTTGATAGCCAATGGACTATTGGGTTTGTTGGAAGTGGAAAACTATTCGACCTGCGAGTCTTGCTTGGAAGGAAAAATGACCAAGAGGTCTTTTAAAGCCAAGGGGTATAGAGCTAAAGAAGTGTTGGAATTGGTTTATTCTGATTTGTGTGGGCCTATGACTATCCAGGCAAGAGGTGGTTTTGAATATTTTGTCTCATTTATAGACGACTATTCGAGATATGGGTACATTTACTCAATGGCCAAAAAATCGCGAAAAATCATCGATTTTTCGGTGAAAAATCGAGATTTAGAAGGCTTTGACAGAGAAAACGCATGACATTTATTCGACAAAATGTCGCTGGAAAATCATCGAAAAATTGCCGAAAAATTGATTTCAGATAATAGTGGCTGATTCTGTGCAATATCGACAATATATCGGTGATATATCGCCATTTTATCGGTGGTGTGAAACTGTTGGTGGGTTGGTTTCATTTTCGTTTTTTTTTTATTTTCTTTGGAAAATGTACAGCAATTCAAGAAAGGCCGAGAGGAGAGAGAGAGAGAGAGCCAACAGGGAAGAGAGAGGAAGGAAAAAGAATAAGATGAGGAATTCGGAGCTTTGACCGCCATAACCGATGGAGGAGACGGCGGACCACCGATCCTGGCCCGAATCTGAAATGGGCCCGACGAGAGCTTCGAGATGGTGTAGGAATCGGCCGGAGAGGAAGTGAAGAGGGTTGCTCCGGTGGCAGTGCCTCCACGGCCGGCGGTCGGAGCAGAAAAGAGAGAGAGAGAATATAGTTTGTTTGTGTAGTGGTTGGGGTGCTAGAGAAAGAAATGAGGGAGAACATATATTAGAAATGAGAGAGAACATATATCCCCATCATATTATGAATAATAAAATAAATAAAATAATTAGATTATTGAGGAAACAATTAAATGTTTTTCCAAAAAATAGTTTTTTTTTCATTTTATTTTATCAGTCTTTTAATTTTATTTTAATAGTCTTTTAATTTTCCTATCATAACAAACAATGTTTATATAATAGTTTGTCTCTATATTTATCTTAAACATATCATTTTATTTGGAATTTAAGTTCAAAATATATGTATTAATGTTAGTTATAATATTATGTAAACTAGTAGATAAATTTTTCTATTTTTTTTACAAAGTTTCCATATTTTAAAAAAAATGTTCGATCTTTCCACTGAAATCGATATATCCATCGATATTTTCATAAAATTGAGATACCGATATTTCTATCGATACTGATATTTTGATCCTTGTATTTACTTGATGCGCCGCAAGTCTGAGTGCTTTGATAAATTCAAAGAGTACAAGGCTGATGTGGAGAAACGTCATGGAAAATGTATCAAAACACTACAATCTGATCGTGGTGGCGAGTACCTCTTAGGAGAATTTAGGAGTTACTTATCAGAGGCTGGGATTCAATCCCAATTGTCTGCACCTGGTACACACCAATAAAACGGTATGACGGAACAAAGGAATAAGACTCTCATGGAAATGGTTAGATCGATGATGAGTTATTTAGAATTACCGAATTCATTTTGGGGATATGCCCTGGAAATGGCAGCGTACATTCTGAACTTGGTACCTTCTAAGTCAATACCCTCTACTCCCACAGAATTGTGGAATGGGCATAAGCCTAGTCTAAAACACATTCGGATTCGGAGTAGTCCAGCACATGTGCTGAAGGGAGACGTTGATAAGTTGGAATCTCATACGGAAGTTCGTCTGTTTATGGACTACCCTAGATGAATGAAAGGTGGTTTGTTTTATAGTCCTAATGATCAGATGTAGCGCCCAGGACAAAACGAAGCATAATTGGATAATTAAATAATTATACCCTTAATTGAAATAATTCTATGTGTGTTAATTTTTGGGTGTTTAAATTTATTTATGTGCGTTACAGATATGTGTTTGATGCCGGTTTAGAAGAATGTAATTTTTTAGATATGGAACCTAGAAGGTTTTTATATAATGAGATGCGTAACGGAAAAACGAGAGAATAGAAACGAACTAGAGGTCAATCGGAGTTTCGTAGCTCAAGTAGTGAAGACAACAGTGAAACGAAGAATACGACGTATACGAGATGTATACGAAGGGAGGCATGCGAGATATTATTGATGAATAGTTGCCTTTTTGGAGATATATATATAGGCCGATTTTAAGTCGAAAAAAATCACACGAACTCATAATCGAAAGACACGTAAGTTTCTCTCCTTCTTCTCTTTCTTTTTCCGGTTGCCGCCGCCGCCGCCGGTGGCCGGAAAAGTCAACTTTCTCAGAATCGAACGGTTTTCACATAGGTTGTAGCTCTCATCGAGGCGAGTCTAGTAACGATCTTGTTTTTCCATTCCGACGGTTGGATCGCCGATCAACCGTCCCAAAAACCTAGTTTGGAGTCCATCACCTTTTCTCTCTCCTCGTTTCTTGTTTTGTCTCTCTCGTCTTCCTTTCCGGAGTGGTAGATAACCATTCCGGGGTGTTTGTCCTCAGGTTGGGGGTGGTGGAGCCGCCGGTCGGAGTAGCCGGAGTAGGGTTTGTGTGTGTGTGGTTTTGGGGTGGAAAGCTTGGGTTTGGTGTGTGTGTTGAGTGTTTTGATCTTGTTGGGTTGTGTGTTGTGTGTTGTTGGGTGTTGCCTGCGACGGGAGGTCGCCGGCCATGGTGGCAGAAGTGTTGCCGGCGACGGGAGTCACCGGTCGGAGCAAGAGAGCTTGGGAAGGGGATGGCGGCGCTGCTGTGTAGGCTGGTCCACGCAGGACCGTGCGCTAGGGCACGACCGTGCACTAGGGCATGACCGTGCGCCAGGGATGAGCGACCGTGCGTAGCTACTAGAAGGTGGCACACGGTTGAGTGTTTTGGGGCACGGTCGTGTGCATGGATTGCACGACCTTACGAGAGAGTGTATGTGTGGGGTTTTGCCGAGTGCGTCGTATGTGCATCGATGAGCGTTTTCATGGGTAGTTTCGAGTCGGTTGTTTTTGTCATTTTGTTGGGAGTCGGGGATCTCGATCGAGTCAACCCTTTTACCCAGTTTACCTTTCACACTCTTCTCGATATACCGAATCCTCGAGTCTTGTTTATCCGTCCCGCTTTCTCGATCGTTCTTTTTCTATATTTATATCCGTCTTTTAATCTTTTGAGGATCTAAGCTATCACGGTACTTTTGTAGGCTATCTGTTGGATCGTACACTATAGGCTTGACTCTTATAACTTGTCAGATCACATGATAACCTCTTATCGAGGTGGGGGTATTTTCTAATTCTTAATCTGTTTACTGTTTTTTCTATTTTGATGCTCAATTGAGAAATGCTAAATGTTGTGTACTATAAGTGTTGTGTCATATTTATACTGTGCATGGTTGCGATCCACCTCTGAACATGCATTCGTCCCCTACCCCTTTTCTACTACTCTTGAAGGTTTGGTGGTCCTGGAAATGCACCAATGGTAATGAGACCATTTTTATAGGATAAGACGGGGGAATACCCGCACCTTTTCGTCCCTTACCATTTCTAATACCTGCTGTGAATTTTAAGTATTGTGACAACGTGCCTCTTTGTTGTGTACTTTCGGTTTACTATATATACATCTTTGTCAAATGTTATAAGATGCAGAGTTTATCTCCACCAGTGTATTCCATGCACTGACCCCTTAATCTGTACTCACACTACAGGATGTTGGAACTGACGGATCGCCGGCCCTATGCTATTGGAATCGGGATCCATAAATAATACGCATCGGAAAGAAATCATACCCTTGTAGACCTTTTTGATCTTCTAATGTATTCCTACAGCCTTTCTCAAATGTTGTGTGGCCAACGATCCTTCGAGAAATCTCAGTTCTGCTCTCTCTTTCACTATCACGTGTTTTCTATGATCTGTGTATTTTGAGGCGTTGATGGAAAAGGGTTATATATAGGCTACACCAGGGACCTAGAGGAGAAATTGGGTTGGGCCTCCTGATGGGCTTAAGTATCCTGTATTCGGCTCGAACACATAACTTAAACCCATCAATAATAATTCAGTCCACTAAAGAATTATTATTGAACTACCGTCCCAATCCTATATTTAATATGGGCTCCTTCTTATTATGTACACGTTTATCTCCCTGTGTTTAAGATATCGAATGTCCATTAATTAAATAAGTTACTGACAACTTAATTAATTAACATCTAATTCCAAGAGTAGTACCACTCAACTTTATTATCATGTCGGATTAAATCCACCTGCAGGATTTACATGACAATCCTTATGAGCTCCTTAAGGGGACATCATCATCCTAAATAATTAGGACACAGATTCCTTCTATAATCAACAGTACACCATACAGACAATATTGTTTCCCAATTCACCGAGTTTATTGATTTAATAAATAAATCTCACTCATTGGCAAATTAAAGAAATAAATATTGTGTATACGTGGCTGTTATTATATAGGGATTAAGAGAACGCACATCCATAATAACAGAGGTCTTGTTCTATTATATAGTCAGTATAAAATGAACAACCTCAAATGGTCCTGCTCAATACACACAAAGTGTACTAGTGTAGTTTTATAGTCAAGACAGACTAATACCAAACTACACTACAACCATTCCGATGATTTGTCCAAATCCATCTTGGTTGTGAGCTACTATTTATAATTTATAAGAAACTGATAACATGATCTTCTGTGTGGCACCACACACCAAGTTATCTATAATATAAATTAATTGGACATTGCATAAACATATATAACAAATATAAAATGCAAACATATGACCAAAGTGATTCTCATTCCATAAAAGATGTTCATACAAAAGCTAGGCTTATAGTATACATCCTAACACAGGAGATGATGAACCATAGAGCAGTAGAGAGAGAGATGGTGCCACACTTTTGGGATTTCATAAAATGTCTTACGAAGTTTCAAGAAACAATGATCTATATCTTTTGACATGTAATATATATATTCTGTAATTTCTGATGATGATGGATCCTGTTAGATTTTCCGTTGTGATGATGTTTGAGAATAGGTTGTGACCGATGTTTTGTATGATATGGAGTCGGCTGTGTCCGATGTGTTCTGAGAAAGATTCTGATGTCTTCTATCCTCTTCTTCTTCTGATAGTCCATTGTCTTTTTCTTCTTTTACACGCCTCTATTTTTAATTAAAACTCTGATAAAATTTGTATGGAAGAAACCGGGGCGTGACAATATGGTATCAGAGCAAATGTTCTACCCTTTGTAGGACTTTGCTTGATTTGGTTTGATAAAAAGAGAAAATGAGATAAAACGTGTTGAAAAATGTTTTAAAATCTTTTCCAAAGAAAAGTATAAGCACATCTCTCTCTCTCTAGGCGTGTCTCTCCTTAAGTTATGTAACTTGATATAAAGAATGTGTGTTTGATACGTGTTATCTTGCTTACATGACATCTTGCTTACCTGATATACATCGTTAGGGTTCAAACGGATGATACGGATAAAGTTCCATATGAAACAAAATGACTCATATAACTTATACTTGACAGATGGCTAGATTTAGACGTACCGCAAGAATGCGTGTTCCACCGGTAGAGACGCGTGAGGTACGACTTAGACGACATTTCTTTGAAAGCTGAGTGTCAGGAAAAGTATCAGTTGGTGAACATATATCTAGATTGTTTCATTGTTGGCGAGAGACAGGGGGAACAGGGGGTAGTATCCCTAATATACAGGCTTGCACACATATGATTCATACTTTGCCGAATGCATGGGCAGCTAGGGCGCATCTCGTTTTTCGAGATGAGGTGGTGTATTCAGCTGTAGACAACACACCTATTGTGGATTTCGGAAGAGTGACGAGGAATATGTTAAAAGTGTGGGGCCGTCATAGCTATCCGACTACCCCCGAGTCTGGACCTTATGATCCTTCTAGTGGCAGCTCGGAGGATGAGGAAGATGATTTGGAGGAGGAACCTAAAGAGAATCCTGAAGAGGATAATCCGTATGCAGATGACCCGAGGGATGTGGCACCGGGCCTGCAGGGATGCAGGGATGTGGCATAGATGATAGTTGGAAGACCGTTTTGTGTATATAAACTAGGAATGATGAAACTTTATATATATGTATGTTGTAGTCGTTTAACTATTAAGTGTATATAACCCTTTTTGGTATGGGGTAAAGGCTACCCATATTTTGCTTATATGTATATTTAAGCACGTGTATCTCCTTCCTATATTATGGAATCCGCGTTCGTATCTCTTTACGCTTGCCGTATTTATTTTCCTTTACTTATTATATTATTTTTGAAACCTGAACGATATATACATATACATCGTAACAGAACTATGTCTAGAGGATGACCCTAGAGAGAACAAACACCTATGGCTAATCAGCCGGAATGGGAAGCAGATCCAAGCATGGGAGATCTAGTGTCGGTGCTAAGAGGATTAGCACAACACTTTGAGGTTACGCGAGCCGCACCACCACGAGCTAGGTCTGATCCGAATCTAATATACGAACAATTCCGATGCTTTAATCCGCCGACGTTCAGTGGAAAAGGTGAACCCTCAAAGGCAAAGAAGTGGTTGAGATCACTAGATCGACTATTTGGGCATTTGGCATGTACTAAGGAACAGAAGATATCATGTGCGATTTTCCAGCTCACGGAGGAGGCAAGCCATTGGTGGGATTCTTATGAAAGGACTTTGTTGCCGAACCAAAGGGAAGAGATGACGTGGGAGGACTTTAAAGAAGTAGTTACTCATCATTTTATACCGCAGTCCAATCGAGATAGAAAGGAGACAGAATTTTTACATCTACGTCAAGGAACTATGACAGTAGGGGAATATAAGCGAAAATTTAATCATTTAAGCAGATATGTCACTCACCTGGTTGATACTGATGCCAAAAAGGCTCGGAGATTCGAAAGGGGTCTACGCCCAGAGATTGGATCGATATTGGCTGGACAGGGAGTTATGACGTATGCTAATGTAATTGAGAGAGCTCAAGAAGTTGCCTCCCGACTGCGATTGGATGTGGTGTCTTCTAAGAAATTTGCTCCGACACTGATGAAAAGAAAGTGGACAGGGCCAAGTCAAGGTGTTACCCAAAACAAGTTTCCGAGGGAAAACAACGCTCCACTTTTTCCCACCCCTCCACCTAGGAATCCGTGTCCCAGATGCCGAAGAGTATACATGGGGCCATGTCAACCAGAAACACGGAGCTGTTATTCATATGGAGAACCAGGGTATATTGCAGCGAATTGTAGGAAGTCAAAAGGTCCAGCGACTGCAACTACAAGTTCGAGGCCGGTAGTCGGCAGGGCACGTGTTTTTGCTCTTACTCGCCCGGAGGCTACGGAAGGGTCGGAGACAATGACAGGTATGTTAACAGTATGTGATATACCTGCTCTCGTTTTATTTGATACCGGAGTGACCCACTATTTTATCTCTGTCAATTTCTGTAAGCTGTTGAAGTCTGAGGATAGTAGGGTAGATGCTAAAACCCTAGAGGTTAGTATTTCGTCAGGAAAGACGGTAAAGATGAAACATCTGTATCGACATCTATGAATCGCCTTTGAGAATAGAATCCTTCTGGCCGACCTTCACGCATTGGAGATGAAGGATTTTGATATTATCCTAGGAATGGATTGGCTTGAGGCGAATCACGCAGTGATCAAGTGCCGTACAAGAGAAATAATCTTTCAAACACCTGGAGAACTCGAGTTCACTTTTTATGGAACACGAGTTAAAGTGGACACGAGGATTATATCAGTTATGAAGGCAAACCAAATGCTTAGCAAAAGAAATTGCGAAGCTTGGTTAGTCAGCATGGTGAGTCTTGAACAAGAGATGACTTCCATTGAGGATGTACCGGTGGTAAGAGAATTTATGGATGTTTTTCCCGAAGATCTACCTGGTCCTCCACCAGATCGACAGGTGACTTTTGGGATTGATCTTGTACCAGGAACAACACCAGTATCGAAAGCCCCTTACCGAATGACACCGAAAGAATTACAAGAAATGAAGGTGCTACTACAAGAACTTCTGGACAAGGGTTTTATTAGACCCAGCGTGTCTCCTTGGGGAGCACCAGTGCTATTTGTGAAGAAGAAAGATGGAAGCTTTTGGATGTGCATTGATTATCGGGAGCTGAACAAGAGAACTATCAAGAACAAATATCCATTACCTCGAATCGAAGATCTCTTTGATCAGTTAAGAGGTGCTAGTGTGTTTTTGAAGATCGATTTAAGGTCCGGATATCATCAGATGAAGGTTAAAGATGCCGATATATCTAAGACAGCATTCAGAACCAGATATGGCCACTACGAGTTTGTAGTACTGCCATTTGGACTTAGCAATGCACCAGCTGTCTTCATGGACCTGATGAATCGTGTTTTCCATGCATATCTCGATCATTTCATTATCGTGTTTATCGATGATATTCTAATTTATTCACGTGATAAAACGCAACATGAGCAATATCTTAGGATTGCGCTGGAAGCTCTACGGAAAGAAAAACTCTTTGCAAAATTCAAGAAATGCGAGTTCTGGATGGATAAGATAAGTTTTCTTGGTCATATTGTCTCATTACAAGGAATCGAGGTAGACCCCGAAAAAGTTGTAGCTGTCAGCAAATGGGAAACTCCAACCAATGTCAAGGAAGTATGGAGTTTTATTGGTATGGCGGGGTACTATCGAAGATTCATAAATGGATTTTCGAAGATTGTTGCTCCTATGACTCGCTTGACGCGGAAGGATGTAAAGTTCCAATGGACTGAATAATGCGAGCATAGTTTCCAAGAGCTAAAGAAGAGACTGACAGAAGCACCAATCTTGACGGTTCCGGACGTAATGAAGGAGTTCGTGATCTATAGTGATGCGTCTAAACAAGGTTTGGGGTGCGTACTGATGCAGTAAGGAAAAGTGGTGGCTTATGCATCCCGACAATTGAAAGCTCACAAATAAAACTACCCGACACACGATCTGGAGTTGGCTGCGGTTGTACACGCCCTTAAAATCTGGAGACATTATCTGTATGGCGTGAAGTGTGAGATCTACACTGATCATAAAAGCCTGAAATATTTCTTGGAGCAGAAGGAGCTAAACATGAGACAGAGAAGGTGGCTAGAGCTGGTAAAGGATTATGACATTACAATCCATTATCACCCTGGTAAAGCGAAAGTGGTGGCCGATGCACTTAGCAGAAAAGGAAAAGGGATTATGACGTCGATGATCACCAACCAGCATCAATTAGTCGAAGAAATGTCAAGGCTGAATCTGGAAATGATCTCACCTCCGAATAACATCAAAGCCTTGATGGCAACTTTGGTTGTGAAACCCACGCTTTGGGAATGAATTATTGAAGCTCAAAAGAAGGATGATTTCTTAACGAAGATGAAAGCTCGTATGGACAGTGGAAAAGTTGAAGGCTTCTCATTCGCAACGGATGAAGCTCTTGTCTTCAGGGGTAGAATATGTGTACCGAAGGATGAGAAGTTCAGAGAAGGAATCCTTGAAGATGCTCATTACACGCCGTTGTCAGCACATCCTGGAGGTATGAAAATGTACTGGGATTTGAGGAAAACTTTTGGTGGGTAAATATGAAAAGAAACATCGGATTATTCGTAAAGAAATGTTTAGTATGTCAACAAGTAAAAGCTGAACACCAACGACCAGCCGGATTGCTAACTCCGTTGGAAATCCCGGAATGGAAGTGGGAGCATATAGCTATGGATTTTGTAGTTGGTCTGCCGAGAACCAAACGAGGGAACCACGCAGTATGGGTGATTGTGGATAGATTAACAAAGTCTGCACACTTCTTACCAATTTTCCACTGTGATGATGTTTGAGAATCAGTTGTGACCGATGTTTTGTATGATATAGAGTCGGCTGTGTCCGATGTGTTCTGAGAAAGATTCTGATGTCTTCTATCTTCTTCTTCTTCTTCTGATCGTCCCTTGTCTTTTTCTTCTTTTGCACGCCTCTATTTTTAATTAAAACTCTGATAAAATTTGTATGGAATAAACCGGGGCGTGACATCAGAAAGTCATTGTTAGCACGCATGCCCGATTCTTAGAAGAGGACTATGTAATGAACCACAAACCCATGAGTAAAATTATTTTGGAAGAAATGAGAGGGAAAACTCCTACCTTAGTACCACAAGTGTCTGCACCGTGCGTCACAAATGTTACACCATTACCATTAGTGCCTCGTCATAGTGGGAGGGTTGTTAGACAACCTGATAGATTCATGTTTTTGGGAGAGTCTTCGGACTTGGTACCTGGTGAACATGAAACTGATCCTTGGACTTATGACAAAGCACTCCAAGATAAAGATGCGGTATCTTAGCAGAAAGCTATGAATTCTGAGATAGAATTTATGGATTCTAATCATGTTTGGGAGCTTGTAGAACTGCCAAATAGTGTAAAAGCCATTAGATGTAAATGGGTCTACAAAAGAAAAAGAGGATCAGACGGGAAAGTGGAAACTTTTAAAGCGAGGCTTGTTGCGAAGGGGTATACTCAAAAAGAAGGGATCGATTATGAGGAAACCTTTTCGCCGGTAGCCATGCTTAAGTCTATCCAGATTCTTTTGTCTATTGCTGCTCATATGAATTATGAGGTTTGGCAAATAGATGTCAAGACAGCTTTCCTTAACGGTAGTCTTGAAGAAAACATCTATCTGAAGCAACCAGAATGATTCATTGCAAAGAGCAAAGAACATCTCGTGTGTAAGCTTAATCGGTCCATTTATGGACTGAAACAAGCTTTCAAATCTTGGAACATCCGTTTTGATGAGGTAATCTAGTCTTATGGGTTCATTCAATGTCCGGATGAGTCTTGTGTATACAAGAAGAGTGACGGAAACATGGTAGTATTTCTTATACTATACGTAGATGACATCTTGCTCATTGGCAACAATGTCAAAGTGTTGTCAGACGTAAAGAAATGGTTGTCCAAGCAGTTTGATATGAAGGACTTGGGAGAAGTTGGACATATTCTTGGGATCAAAGTTATGAGGGTTCGCAAGAAAAGGATGTTGTGTTTTTCTCAAGCTTCGTACATTGATACTATCCTAGCTCATTTTAGCATGCAAAACTCCAAAAAAGGTGTTCTACCTTTTCGACATGGAGTACCTTTATCTAAAGAGATGTGTCCTAAGACATCAAATGAGATAGAGAAAATGAAAGCAGTTCCTTATGCTTCGGTCGTAGGAAGCCTAATGTATGCGATGCTATGTACGAGACCGGATATCTACTTTGTCGTGGGCATGGTTAGTAGATATCAAAGTAACCCAGGATAAGGATGTTGGACTACGGTAAAGTATATTTTAAAGTACCTGAAAAAGACTAGAAATTATATGCTGGTTTACCAGGCAGATGATTTGCTTCCTGTGGGTTACACGGATTCTGATTTCCAATCGGATAGGAACAACAGTAAATCTACCTCGGGTTATGTGTTTACCTTGGGAGGTGGAGCCATAGTATGGAGAAGTGTTAAGCAGAAATGCATTTCGGACTCCACCATGGAAGCTGAGTATGTGGCAGCCTTTGAGGCAGCCAAATAAGCTGTATGGCTTAGAAACTTCTTGATGAACTTAGAAGTGATTCCTGGTTTGCCCAAAGCTATCATAATTTACTGTGATAATAGTGGTGCAGAAGCAAACTCAAAGGAACCACGAGCCCATAAAGCTAGTAAACACATTGAGTGCAAGTACCACCTAATACGAGACATCGTAAAATGAGGAGAAGTTGTTGTCGTCAAAATTGCATCAGCGGATAACCTAGCAGATCCTTTCACAAAGGCCCTTCTAGTGAAAGTTTTTAATAGACATGTTGAGGGGATGGGAATCAGATGTATGGCAGCGTTTATGGCAGCATAGTCTTTTAGTATAAGTGGGAGATTGTTAGATGTATACTATAAGCCTAGCTTTTGTATGAATATTTATTTTTAAATGAGAATCATTTTGGTCAAATGTTTGCATTTTATATTTGTTATATATGTTAATACAATTGTCCAAAATAATTTATATTGTAGATAACATGGTGTGTGGTGTCATACAAAAGATCATGTTATCGGTTCCTTATAAATTACAAATAGTAGCTCATAACCAAGATGGATTTGGACGAACCATTGGAATAGTTGTAGTGTAATTTGGTATTGGTCTGTCTTTACTATAAAATTACACTAGTACACTTTGTGTGTATTGAGCAGGACCATTTGAGGTTGTTCGACTTGTACTGACTATATAAAAGAACAAAACCTCTGTTACTATGGATGTGCGTCCTCTTAATCAGTATATAATAACAGACACGTGTACCCAGTGTTTGTTTCTTTAATTTGCCAATGGGTGAGATTTATTCATAAATCAATAAGCTCGGTGAATTGGAAGATAGTAATATTTATATGGTGTGATGATTATAGAAGGAATCTGCGTCCTAATTATTTAGGATGGTGATGTCCCCTTGAGGAGCTCATAAGGATTGTCATGTAAACCCTGCAGGTGGATTTAGTCCGACATGATAATAAAGTTGAGTGGTACTACTCTTGGAATTAGATGTAAATTAATTAAGTTGTCAGTAACTTATTTAATTAATGGACATTCGATATCTTAAACATGGGGAGATAAACGTGCTCATAGTAAGAAGAAGCTCATATTGTAATATGGGATTGGAGCAGTAGTTCAATTATAACTCCTTAGTGGACCGAGTTATTTTTAATGGACTTAAGCTATGTGTTCGAGCCGAACACGGGACGCCTAAGCCCATCAGGAGGCTCAATCCTAATTCCTCCTCTAGGTCCCCATTGTAGCCTATATATAACCCTTATGTCAGTCGGCCTCCAGAACTAAATCTTATGTGTGCGTTAAAAGCAAGGTCGCAAGAAAAGAGAGAAAAGACGAGATAGCTGAAACTCCTTGGAAGATCGTTGCCCACACGACGTCCAATAAAGGGTAAGGAATACAACAGAAGATTGAGAGGTCTGAATAATATTCTTATTATTAATACATGAATAATTTTTTTCCCTTTTTTTTGGGAATTTTTTAATACATGAATTATATTCTTACAACTAGTGATGTGGTTACTCTAAGTGGCACATCATCTAATTTTGACTAAAATTTAGAAGTGACTAAAATTACAATTAATTTACAAAATCATGGATAAATTGACAAAATTAAAAGCATTGACTAAAATTGTAAAGTCGTGAATTTATTTATATTTGTTTTACCCTTTGAGTAATTAACCATATTTAATTGTGGAATCCTATTAAACGGTGTTGATTGTGCTTAAATTGACTCATATAGAATTTTTTCTCATATAACATCTTGCATGAGGGGTGAGCACGATTCGAAGTAATTCGGGGATAAGAGAATCTTCAAGATTGCTCCAAAGTTCGATAATTTCAAAAAATACGAAAAAACATTCTCCAGATTTGCTCTGCAATTTGGTTTGCTTCCTTTGGTGATTCAGGTATATACAGAGCTGATCAGTTTAGATTTGGAAGATTCTGAATATTATAATTTAAAACAAATATTGAATGAAAATTAAATGCAAAAAATAAATAAATAAAAAAAGGTATAATGTTATTTATTTAAAATCTTAAGTAAAATCATAAACTGGTAAAATAGACATGAAAAATCTTTAAAGTAGGTCTTTTCTCGAAAACAATATATTACATTTAGTTTTTCTTCAAAATTTCTTCAAATTTTATTTTCGTAATCTTCTTACTCTACACTTCATAAATGGTCATCTGAAACTTTGTCTTTTAAAAAGAAAATAAATATAGGTTTTATATCATGCATTACTTTATATAAAAGTTAAACTAATTATTTGATTAATATCTATTGTAGTTAATAGATTTTATGTGCTCTAAAAATTATTCATTAATTTATTATTTAATTTTTAATGTCTTCTACGAAAAAATTATAACACTATTAAAAATAATAATAAAATTCAATCAGATTTGTTACTAATTCAATATAACAATATAAAAAATAAATTAAATGATAGATATAAATTTGTATATAATTACTTCCTTAAAATAGCTTCTATTGAGTTCTTCGATTTGCTACCGTTCTGTTTGATCATACAAAAAATAATCGAAGAGTTTTGATTCGGATAAAGTCAAACACTCGATTTCTTTATCGATTTGGAGGTGTTTCGATTTTGATTTCTCCATGATTTGATTATTTTCGTCATCCATGCTCTCCCCTAGTCTCCACGAGATTTATTAGGGCTGAAGAACTACCGCTAGATTATTTGGGAGAAATGGGAGATTTTGGGCTACGTTTTCTCTTGTTTTTTGCGAATTAAGTTGATGAGGAACAATGAAGTTTTCTTAACCAAATCGAATCAAATGATAAAGAGTAGGTCTCCTGTGTCCTGGGTCCGTGTCCCCAACCCGCGGTCCCCACATAAATTTTAAAAAAAAATTCGCTCGGTTTTTTTTTCATGTATATACTGAAGGTATCCATGAGCAAGGTATCCACATGTATACCTTGAAGGTGTCCATGGAATATTTTCAAGGTATCCACATTATGAGGCGCGACCGGCGTGGACGCATGGGTACGCGGTGTGCGCGCGCGGCTTGGTGACCAAGGTGTGTGCAGGTATCCACATGTATACCTTCAAGGTATCCATGGCGTGGACGCGCGCGTTTGTGAGGTGCGCGCAGCGTGGACGCATGGGCGTGTGCGCGCGGCGTGGGCGTATGGGCGCGCGGTGTGCGCACAACATGGTGAGATACGCGTAGGTTGTTAGGATGTATACTATAAGCCTAGTTTTTTGTATGAACATCGTTTATGGAATGAGAATCACATTGGTCATATGTTTGCATTTTATATTTGTTATATATGTTTATGCAATGTCCAATTAATTTATATTATAGATAACTTGGTGTGTGGTGCCACACAGAAGATCATGTTATCAGTTTCTTATAAATTATAAATAGTAGCTCACAACCAAGATGGATTTGGACAAATCATCGGAATGGTTGTAGTGTAGTTTGGTATTAGTCTGTCTTGACTATAAAACTACACTAGTACACTTTGTGTGTATTGAGCAGGACCATTTGAGGTTGTTCGTTTTATACTGACTATATAATAGAACAAGACCTCTGTTATTATGGATGTACATCTTCTTAATCCCTATATAATAACGGGCACGTATGCTCAATGTTTATTTCTTTAATTTGCCAATGGGTGAGATTTATTCATAAATCAATAAACTCGGTGAGTTGGGAGATAGCATTGTTTATATGGTGTTCTGTTGATTATAGAAGGAATCCGTGTCCTAATTATTTAGGATGATAATGTCCCCTTGAGGAGCTCATAAGGATTATCATGTAAACCCTGCAGGTGGATTTAATCCGACATGATAATAAGGATGAGTGGTACTACTCTTGGAATTAGATGTAAATTATTTAAGTTGTCAGTAACTTATTTAATTTACGGACATTCGATATCTTAAACACGGGGAAATAAATGTACACATAATAAGGAGCCCATATTAAATATGGGATTGGGATGGTAGTTCAATAATAATTCTCTAGTGGACTGAATTATTATTGATGGGCTTCAGTTATGTGTTCGGGCCGAACGCAGGATACTAAAGCCCATCAGGAGGCCCAACCCAATTCCTCCTCTAGGTCCCTGGTGTAGCCTATATATAGCTCCTTTCATCAGCGCCTCTCATAACACAGAACACAGATCACAGAAAACACGTGATAAGTGAGAGAGAGCGGAACTGATTTTTCTCGAAGGATCGTTGGCCACGCAACGTTCGAGAAGGGCTCAGAGGAATACATCAGAAGATCAAGAGGTCTACAAGGGTATGATTTCTTTCCGCTGCGATTTATCTTTGGATCCCGATTCCGATAGCATAGGGCCGGCGATCCGTCGGTTCCAACAATTGGTATCAGAGCCACGGTTTCTGGTTCTATGTAATTGGATCGGTTATATATTACGATCTTATGCTTTTTCATACGTTTTATATTCAGATTGTATGATAGTAGGATTGCATAGGATAACTCGGTTTTGCAGGTTACCTATATATCCAACTATTATGGTCTGTATGTATGTTTAATGTATGATCTAAACCCTCGGACCTGTCGAGGTTTTTATTTTGGGTTGGTTGCATGATTGTAATAGTAAAAACACGGCGGTTTGTCGTGTTAGGTTTTACATATTCTTGATTTGTTCTCGATGTAATTTTGTTCGATCTCATATGGTGTATTCTGATCGTACTAGATTCTGTATAGGGTTTGGTAGATGTTCGAACTAGATTCTGTATAGGATTGGTAGATGTTCGAACTAGATTCTGTATAGGATTCCTGTTCGATCGAGACTTCTATTCGAACTAGGATTGGCGTTCGAAGGGGCTGTTCGATCAAGATTGCTAGGCGCTGGAACAGATTGCTCGATGGGGCTGATCGATCAGATCAGTAGATTGGCGCTGATTCTGTGCAACAACCTGCTGGATTTGCGCAACAATCGCTGGATTTGGCGCTGATTCTGTTCGCTGGATGTTGGTGCTGATTAGGGTTTTAAACCCTAACAGGTCGATCCCCGTTTAGCAGGCAAACATTCAATCGAAGTGGCCATAATAGTTGGATTTATATTATTCCGTATTTATTGCCTTTCTATTTGTTTGTTGTTTTATCAAGCATGCTTTTGAATGTTATATGTTATTGCATGCTAAAATCCCTCATTTAAATAACTAAGTGGGAGAGGGATTTATTTTGAATAAATCCCATAGCCTCCATTACTGGTTTGTAAGTGATGCATTTAAACTTACACGTTGGCTTTGAGTGCCTTCTTCCACATCGGATGAGTTTGATTGCGGATCACTGGATCAAACTTCCTCTAAGGATAATTATAGAAAATTATTTAGGAGCGTATGATCTTCTCCATCTGAAGAGATACAATCCTAGATAATGGACTTAGTATTAAGAAATGGTACACACTTAGGTGCATATGATAGTATCCTTCCCATCGGAGTAAGTGCTGTTGTTTGCATGGCTGAAGCTAAACCAACTATTAATTTTATTTTGTTTGACAAGATAATGAAATTAATGGGTAAAACCTTCTCTTACAAATGTTTGAATTAGCATACGTCCACACTATCGTGGCATGCGAAGTTCACGGTGTTTTTGAGGTGTTGGTGAATTTAATTATATTGTTTGAGGGAACAATATAGGCTTTAAATTCTATATGTTATGACCTGTGTATTTATTTATTTATTTATATGATTCTCAGGATTTCATTATGTCTTTCAATCCACTTGCTGTTATACTCAAAGAAAACAAACTTACTGGTCCTAATTATATTGACTGGAAAAGAAACCTGGATATTGTCCTAACTGCTGAGGAGTACAAGTTTGTACTCCATGAGCACTGTCCTGACATGCCTGATGAAAACTCTACTGAAGAGGAGAAAGCGCATTATAGAAAGTGGGTTAAGGCAGATGAGATGGCGCGGTGTTACATTTTGGCTTCCATGTCAAATGTACTGCAACATCAGCATCAGGCCATGCCCACTGCCTATGATATGATGCACAATCTTAGAGAACTCTTCGGACACCAGAGTCGGGCTGCCAGACAGGAGGCAATGAGAAACTTAATGACGACCACCATGTCTGAAGGGACACCTGTGAGTGATCACGTCCTTAAGATGATGGCTCATTTGAATGAGATGGAAGTCCTTGGAGCTGAAATCGATGGGGAAACCCAGGTCGATATCGTGCTCCAAACACTGCCTAAGAGTTTTGAGCAGTTCCGCCTTAATTATAATATGAACAAAAGGATGTATTCCTTGGCGGAACTTCTGACAGAACTCAAATCGGCAGAAGGACTATTTCGTCAAAGTGCTCAAGCTTACGTTGCTGAAAATGTTTCTAATTCTAAGCCGAAAGGTGGAAAGAAGAAAAAGAAACAGAATCCTTCGGCAAACAAAGCGAATGGACCTCAAAAGGCTGGGCCACAAGGTGGCGTGAAAAAGCCGAAGGGCAAGTGCTTCTCATGCAAGCAGCCTGGACATTGGAAGGTAGATTGTCCCAAGAAAAAGGAGAACAAAGAAGGTAAATCTTACTCACTAATTACTGAAACATGTTTAGCGGTGTTATCTACCGGTACCTGGTGTGTAGATACGGGAGCCACTGATCATGTCTGCAATTCTTTGCAGGGGTTCCAGGAAACCAGGCGACTTAGTGAGGGCGAGATTACCATCTACATGGGCAACGCTACGAAAGTGGCGGCAGTTGCAGTGAGAGATGTTTATTTATCTTTTGATAGGAACAAGACTTTGGTTTTGAGGAATTGTCTTTACGTACCTTCTTTTAGAAAGAACTTGATTTCGGTTTCTAAGTTATTTTTGGATGGATATTCTGTTTCTTTTGATGGCAAAGTGGTTGTCAAGAAAAATAGGGTTATTGTCTGTTCTGGTACGTTGGTTGGCAATTTATATACTCTTAATCCAATAACTCCTACGATGCAACAACTGGAAATTAATAATACATCTTCTAACTCAAATAAGAGAAAAGAACCTTCTAAAATGAACCAAACATATCTTTGGCATCTAAGACTAGGTCACATTAACTTGAGTAGGATTCAAAGGTTGATAGCCGATGGACCTTTGAGTTCATTGGAAGTGGAAAACTATCCGACCTGCGAGTCCTGCTTGGAAGGAAAAATGACCAAGAGGCCTTTTAAAGCCAAGGGGTATAGAGCCAAAGAAGTGTTGGAATTGGTTCATTCTGATTTGTGTGGTCCTATGACTATCCAGGCAAGAGGTGGTTTCGAATATTTTGTCTCATTTATAGACGATTTTTCGAGATATGGGTATATTTATTTGATGCGCCGCAAGTCTGAGTGCTTTGATAAATTCAAAGAGTACAAGGCTGATGTGGAGAAGCGTCATGGTAAATGTATCAAAACACTACGATCTGATCGTGGTGGCGAGTACCTCTTAGGAGAGTTTAGGAATTACTTATCAGAGGCTGGGATTCAATCCCAATTGTCTGCACCTGGTACACCCCAACAGAATGGTGTGGCAGAACGAAGGAATAGAACTCTCATGGAAATGGTTAGATCGATGATGAGTTATTCGGAATTACCGAATTCGTTTTGGGGATATGCCCTGGAAACGGCAGCGTATATTCTAAACTTGGTACCTTCTAAGACAGTACCCTCTACTCCCACAGAATTGTGGAATGGGCGTAAGCCTAGTCTTAAACACATTCGGATTTGGGGTAGTCCAGCACATGTGCTGAAGGGAGATGCTGATAAGTTGGAATCTCGTACGGATGTTCGGCTGTTTGTGGGCTATCCTAGAGGAACGAAAGGTGGTTTATTTTATAGTCCTAAGGATCAGAAGGTCATTGTTAGCACAAATGCCCGATTCTTAGAAGAGGACTATGTAATGAACCACAAGCCCACGAGTAAAATTGTTCTAGAGGAAATCAGAGGGGAAATCCCTACCTTAGTACCACTAGTACAAGATGAGATACCACAGGGGTCTGCACCATGTGTCACTAATGATACACAATTACCACAAGTGCCTCGTCGTAGTGGGAGGGTTGTTAGACAGCCTGATAGATTCATGTTTTTGGGAGAGTCTTCGGACTTGGTATCTGGTGAACATGAATCTGATCCTTGGACCTATGACGAAGCACTCCAAGATAAAGATGCAGAATCTTGGCAAAAAGCTATGAATTCTGAATTAGAATCTATGGATTCTAATCAAGTCTGGGAGCTAGTAGAACCACCAAATGGTGTAAAAGCCATTGGATGTAAGTGGGTCTACAAAAGAAAAAGAGGATCAGACGGGAAAGTAGAAACTTTCAAAGCAAGGCTTGTTGCGAAGGGGTACACTCAAAAAGAAGGAATCAATTATGAGGAAACCTTTTCGCCGGTAGCCATGCTTAAGTCTATCCGGATTCTTTTGTCTATTGCTGCTCATATGAATTATGAGGTTTGGCAAATGGATGTCAAGACTGCTTTCCTTAACGGTAGTCTTGAAGAAAACATCTATATGAAGCAACCAGAAGGGTTCGTTGCAAAGGGCAAAGAGCATCTTGTGTGTAAGCTTAATCGGTCCATTTATGGATTGAAACAAGCTTCGAGATCTTGGAACATCCGTTTTGATGAGGTAATCCAGTCTTATGGATTCATTCAATGTCCGGATGAGTCATGTGTATACAAGAAGAGTGATGGAAACGTGGTGGTATTTCTTGTACTATACGTAGATGACATCTTGCTCATTGGCAACAATGTCAAGGTGTTGTCAGACGTAAGGGTATGGCTGTCCAAGCAGTTTGATATGAAGGACTTGGGAGAAGTAGGACATATTCTTGGGATCAAAGTGATAAGAGATCGCAAGAAAAGAATGTTATGCTTATCTCAAGCTTCGTACATTGATACCATTCTAGCTCGTTTTAGCATGCAAAACTCCAAGAAAGGTTTTCTACCTTTTCGACATGGAGTACCTTTATCTAAGGAGATGTGTCCTAAGACACCAAAGGAGATAGAGGACATGAAGGCAGTTCCTTATGCTTCGGCCGTAGGAAGCCTAATGTATGCAATGCTATGTACGAGGCCAGATATCTGTTTTGCCGTGGGCATGGTTAGCAGATATCAAAGTAACCCAGGACAAGGACATTGGACTGCGGTAAAGCATATTTTAAAGTACCTGAAAAGGACTAGAAATTATATGCTGGTTTACCAAGCAGATGATGTGCTTCCTGTGGGTTACACAGATTCTGATTTCCAGTCGGATAGGGACAACAGTAAATCTACCTCGGGTTATGTGTTTACCTTAGGAGGTGGAGCCATTATATGGAGGAGTGTTAAGCAGAAATGCGTTTCAGACTCCACCATGGAAGCTGAGTATGTGGCAGCCTCTGAGGCAGCCAAAGAAGCTGTATGGCTCAGGAACTTCTTGATGGACTTAGAAGTGATTCCTGGTTTGCCCAAAGCTATCACAATTTATTGTGATAACAGTGGTGCAGTGGCAAACTCGAAGGAACCACGAGCCCATAAAGCAAGTAAACACATTGAGCGCAAGTACCACCTGATACGAGACATCGTAAAGCGAGGAGAAGTTGTTGTCGCCAAAATTGCATCAGCAGATAACCTAGCAGATCCTTCCACAAAGGCCCTCCCAGCGAAAGCTTTTGATGGGCATGTTGAAGGGATGGGAATTAGATGTGTGGCGACGCTTATAGAAGCATAGTCTTTTAGTATAAGTGGGAGATTGTTAGGATGTATACTATAAGCCTAGTTTTTTGTATGAACATCGTTTATGGAATGAGAATCACATTGGTCATATGTTTGCATTTTATATTTGTTATATATGTTTATGCAATGTCCAATTAATTTATATTATAGATAACTTGGTGTGTGGTGCCACACAGAAGATCATGTTATCAGTTTCTTATAAATTATAAATAGTAGCTCACAACCAAGATGGATTTGGACAAATCATCGGAATGGTTGTAGTGTAGTTTGGTATTAGTCTGTCTTGACTATAAAACTACACTAGTACACTTTGTGTGTATTGAGCAGGACCATTTGAGGTTGTTCGTTTTATACTGACTATATAATAGAACAAGACCTCTGTTATTATGGATGTACATCTTCTTAATCCCTATATAATAACGGGCACGTATGCTCAATGTTTATTTCTTTAATTTGCCAATGGGTGAGATTTATTCATAAATCAATAAACTCGGTGAGTTGGGAGATAGCATTGTTTATATGGTGTTCTGTTGATTATAGAAGGAATCCGTGTCCTAATTATTTAGGATGATAATGTCCCCTTGAGGAGCTCATAAGGATTATCATGTAAACCCTGCAGGTGGATTTAATCCGACATGATAATAAGGATGAGTGGTACTACTCTTGGAATTAGATGTAAATTATTTAAGTTGTCAGTAACTTATTTAATTTACGGACATTCGATATCTTAAACACGGGGAAATAAATGTACACATAATAAGGAGCCCATATTAAATATGGGATTGGGATGGTAGTTCAATAATAATTCTCTAGTGGACTGAATTATTATTGATGGGCTTCAGTTATGTGTTCGGGCCGAACGCAGGATACTAAAGCCCATCAGGAGGCCCAACCCAATTCCTCCTCTAGGTCCCTGGTGTAGCCTATATATAGCTCCTTTCATCAGCGCCTCTCATAACACAGAACACAGATCACAGAAAACACGTGATAAGTGAGAGAGAGCGGAACTGATTTTTCTCGAAGGATCGTTGGCCACGCAACGTTCGAGAAGGGCTCAGAGGAATACATCAGAAGATCAAGAGGTCTACAAGGGTATGATTTCTTTCCGCTGCGATTTATCTTTGGATCCCGATTCCGATAGCATAGGGCCGGCGATCCGTCGGTTCCAACATAGGTATCCATATGTATACCTTGAAGGTATCCATGGAATATCTTCAAGGTATCCACATGTATACCTTGAAGGTGTCCATGGAATATCTTCAAGGTATACATGTGGATACTTGAAGGCATACATGTGGATACCTTGAAGATATTCCATGGATACCTTGCCCATGGATACCTTCAAGGTATACATGTGATACCTATCAGGTGAGCGCGCATGGGCGCGTGGCAAAGTGCCCACGCGCATGCGTCCAAGGCGCGTGGGCACGCGTTAGGCGCAGGGCCGGTTGGGGACATGGATCTAAGATCTGTGTCCCGGGGACACAGAAGTTTTTGTCAATGATAAAGTAATGCATTTTAATTACTATTCCATTCACTGTGATATTATTCAAAAAAATACACTTGGAAACAATTCCATAGCTTAATAAAATAAACATAATGTCAGAGATATAAGATTACACACGAAAAAACGAAATAAAAAATTCTGTTTGGAAAAAGAATTCACTCATCATGCTAAAGAAGCAAGCAGTAATTACAGAACCAACTTCTATTAAAATAGTACAGCATCTTAATAATCACTTTAGCAGCAAGGTTCACTTTTTTTTTTTAATTCCCATTTTCAATTAGTTTGTTAAGGCTACATTTGGATGGAGAGATTTGAGGAGGGATTTGAAATTTCTAATGGTAAAGTTTATCAGTGATATTTGGATAGATAGTGAATTTCAAATTCATAATTTTCATTGAGTAAGTCTCTTGTGGGACCGTCTCATGAAATTTTAATGCATTGCGTGAGACGGATCAACCCACAACCCAATTACCCACCACCCAAACCCTATAATTCACATGTTATTTGTGGTGATGGGGCTCCGTCTCATGGAAACTATCCGTGAAACCGTCTCACATGAGTTTTTGTGATTTTCATTTTAAATTAAATTTTGAGCAATATAGATGAATTTCAAATCCACCTTCATTCATTTTAAATCTTAAATTTCAAATCACTCTAAGAGATGAATTTCCAAATTTTCAAATTAACTTGAGTGTTTTGTTATGAAATTGTCAAATGAACCTAATTTTCTCTCTAGGTATCACAATTTGGGGTAAAGTTAACAATTATGGCTTTCACATAGGTAAAATAACAAATTGCCAAAGAAAATCAAATCAAAATTAGAAAAAGATAAATATTTAAGGACCAATTTAAAAACATGTGAACTTTATGCCAAAGTTAGATATAGAACCAAAAGAAAAGGTGTCCCCTTAAAAATTTCGAAATGAAACATGGAAACGCTCCGATACCAAGATGATAATTTCAATGATAAATCCACAATGATGACTTTAAAAAAATTGATAAGTTTGCGAAAAATGGAAGACAAGAAACCCTTCGGTGTGTTATTTTCAAAATAATATGGGGTAGGGGACATTTCTAACCAATATCTATAACAAAAAATGATTTTTACCCACCTCTTAAAAAAACAAGTTTTCTACCCAATTTTAAGGGAAAATTACCTAAATGCCCTTATATTCAACAAAACAGGGATGAAGTCAATTGGAGAAAATGGAGTTAAAATTACCTCAAACCAACCCTAGAAAATAATCCTTCGAAATTACCTTCCAAATTACCGAATTGTCTTCGTGATTTGTGGTGGTATCTTCATGATTGAGGTTGGAGGAGAAATCAAGCATCACGAAGGTTTGGAGGGAGGCGGTGGCAACATCCCCAACGGTTTGGAGGGAGAAGACGGGTGTTCGTGATTTCGAAAAAATAGGCGGTGGTGGCGGGCATATATGAATCTGTTGAGGAGGGAGGCGGTGGGAGACGCAACAGGCACTATCGAGGCTGAAGGTGGCGGCGCAACAGCTTGTCGGAGAATGGCTGCAGGAGAACAAGTGTTATCTTCACTTATACATGCCTTAAGTTTTGTTAGAGATTGGAGAATGGCAGTTGTTGGAAAAATTGGCGACGATAGGGCTATCGATGATGTAAAATTGTTCATAAATTAGGGTATAGACCATGCGGGTAGAGCTATAGATCACAAGGGTAGATGTGTAGATCACGATGGTGTTTGCTTGATAATGGTGTAGGCTTAGTAACGATGAATGCGATAGATCACGATGGTATAGGCTTAGTAACGATAAAAAATTTTTATCACAATGATAAAAAATAATTATATCATATGAATACTACATTTTATGAGTTTTTATGTTAATATGTACTCAATCTTTTTGTTAATTATTCGCAGCCTACTCTAGGATACATTGACAGCGAGAGAGCATCTACTTTTTTATGGAAGGCTTAAAAATCTCAAAGTTGCTTCTTTAATATAAGTAAGTATACATTATGTTCCTAGAAGCAATTGTCGTCAAATGTTGTTGACTCTACTCATAGCGATCCAATGTCGACGAAATTGAAACCATATGCATGTCCTCTCTATTTTTTCATCAAGTAGGAGAGTAGGAAGTATCAAATTTTCACCCAAACCATCTCAAGTTATTAGTAAGAGGATTGTGTATGAGTTATGACAACTATGTCTGATTGCTTATACGAATGTTGTTGAACTTCACTGATATTCAATGACAGACCCATAAATTTAGCTTGGAGGGTCCAACTAACAATAGTAAAATAAAATATATTAACCATGTTGGATCATTAAACTGAGGATATATATACTATATTGCCGAGGAAATTACAGAGTCGTGTAGGATGTTTGAAGTCTTGAAATCGCGATAGATTACTGGTTTCTCTCATCCATAAAGAAAAGCTAGGCCTTTTGCTGCCCCAACTGCAATCTTCATCCTTGTTAACCATGGTAATGAACTGGTATATCCTGAATCATACAATAAAAAAATTTATTAATCATCTATCTTTCGTGTTAATTAATATAACTTGCAAGAAACATGAAATGAATTCTTACAAAGAATTAATCTTGCAAGTTCTGGAGTACTTTGAGTACCACTGCTAGAAATGTGCAGCCTTTTTTTAAGACGAAGAAAGTGCAGTATTTCATTTTGTTTAAAAAATTGGTATCAAGTTACAAAAGAAACTTGGAAATTCATTATAAATTTGACTGGCTGCTTCTTGTTATCATTGCATCTAATATTTCATGCCATTGTTGCATCTTTAATATTGCGGTGGCGGTTTTCTGCTGACAGTTGCGGCTGGAAGTGGTGGTACGAAGGTTGATCTATTGAGGCTTTGCAGCGGTGGCGGCTTGAATATTTCCCGATTGGAAAGGACGTCGATGGTTGGAAAGAAAGCCGGCGGCAACGCGATCAGTAAGATTGCAGAGAATGGCCGAGGATGGACAAGTAATTTTCTCGATTGCGATTGAGCCCTAGATTTCTCTTCTCTTCATTGTAGCCTTAGCTATGAGGGGGAACAATAATATCCCACTAGATTGTTTAGGAATCAATGATATTTGATGATAAAACTTCATTTTGAGCATTCAAATGTTGGATTACTTGCAATAATTTGTAGAATTTAGGTTCTGGAATCTGTTCATATACATTGTAGCTAATTTTCTTTTCTTTTTCAATTGTGGATTAGTTGATTAGTTATAGCTCAATAAGTTGGGTTTGTTCTGTTTTTCCAAGGTCAAGTTATCTATGTAATAAATACTAATTCGACTTGAATTTCATTACTTTTTAAAATACAAACTAATTTAAGAAAGGTAGAAAAATGTAAAATTGGAGTATTGCAGTTGAGCTGCAAATAAGCATGATGGGAGATTCGAGACATTGGGTAATCTGGTGTTGTCGAATATTTATGAGTAGTGATGTATCTCGACGGATTCATGGGACCAATTTCCTTGTGAATTCTAGGTGGTTCAAGGATATCGAGGACACATCAGTGGATCTCGGTACAGATGTAAGTTTGTTTCTATACATTGAAACACTTTAATAATTGTATATTGCAAACAGGTAATGTGGTGACGGAGTTCATTCTTGACATGATTGTAGGTGTTGGATAGCTACATGAGTGTTTTGGCTCTGCGGCTGAAACAAGGTGATTCTGTCATTTCCGGACTAGCCCCAAACAGCTTCAACATCGTTGATTCCACTTTTATGGTGAGTTAGGTTACTAATAGTTTTTGCATTTTTTTTTTACATTAGAATGCTATAACAATGTTGAACTCATATTTTCAGACCTTGCTAAGATATTTCTGGATGAGGATGTACAAAAATGAACCTCAGTTCGTCAACGGTGATCCATCAAGCCCTTGCAGATATCCAAATTGGACACCAGATAATGATTTGCAGAGATATGTGAGAGGCGCCTTCCCCTCATAGGGACACCCATGGCATCGAGTCCCAGATGTAAGTTTCAACGTCTATTCAATCTTGGTTTTTGATTTACAAATTTACATATCGGAGTTATATATACATTTTGATGATAATTGTTAAACAGCTTTTACTGATATGCCACTACGAAGATTTTAGCCACTGGATTACCTGTCTAGTGTGCTTACGTGAGTGGCAAATCCATGTCTATGACTCATTGAGCCATAACAGTGTTGATGATGAAGAATCTGTGTTTGAGATGAGAGTGCTTCAACTGACAAGGTGGTTCGCGAAACTAAAGATTACGCCGACCTATGAGCCATTTCAGGTTGTACAGGTTCCTCTAGAAGAGCAATTTACACAGAATGACGAACATAATTGTGGTGCATTCTCTTATATGTACATTGAGCATTTTATATCTAGTAGATTTGTTGATCCTAGCAGCGATGAGATTGTTGCTCAATATAGGAAACAAATGGCATTTAAGCTTTTTGAGATGAGTACCTAGGTTTCAGTGTTTGCTTATTGTGGGTTGACTGACTTGTATTGATGCTATTGATGCATTTAAAGTGGTTGTTTATTTGATGTTATGTTGCAGGCTATTGTCTTCCGTTTCTGGTTGTTGGTTGTATAAGCAGGGATATTGTTGGTTTTTGGTTATTGTTCGTTATAATCAGGGATATTGTTGTTTATGAGCAGGGATATTGTTGGTTTTTGGTTATACATTATATAAGCAGGGATATTGTCGGTTTTTGGTTTCTTGTTATTATTGGTTATGAGCAGGGATATTGTTGGTTTTTGGTTATACATTATATAAGCAAGGATATTGTCGGTTTTTGGTTATTGTTGGTTATAAGCAGGGATATTGTTGATTTTTCATTATACATTATATAAGCAGGGATATTGTAGATTTTTTGGTTTTGGTTATTGTTGGTTATAAGCAGGGATATTGTTGGTTTTTATATATACATTATATAAGCCGGGATATTGTCAGTTTTTGGTTTTTGGTTATTGTTGGTTATAAGCAGGGATATTGTTGGTTTTTGTGTATACATTATATAAGTCGGGATATTGTCGGTTTTTGGTTATTGTTGGTTATAAGCAGGGATATTATTGGTTTTTGTGTATACATTATATAAGCTGAGATATTGTCGGTTTTTGGTTATACATTACATAAACAGGATTATTGTCGATTCAATGCACTTAGTAAAATCATAACAATTCGTACAGAATCTGATAATTCTATCTGAGTCTCACTAATTTTGGAGCATACATTAATTGTCATACACTAACATTTGAAACACTAATTGTAGTCAAATATCTCCAGAATCCGCTTCTTCGTTGAACCACTTCGAGGCTAAAAGAAAGACAAAATAGACAAAATGCAACAACCCAATAAGTCAAAATAACGTTGATAAACCAAAATTGTTATAAACAGAAATTCTAGCAACTAATCTTCGTACCTCAATCTTCTTCCGAACTGCTTGTAATTGCTCATTGACCACATGTCCTCTTTGAATGTCCAACTGTTCTGCAGATGCTATACTTTTTCGGTTGCCTTTTCTTAGGTTCGATAGGTTGTTGGGCAGTTACGTTTGCAGTCGGTAATTTCAAATTCACCGTACATCTTGCAGAATTGTGGTCAGTACCATGACATATTGAACATTTCTAAACACGAGTCCTGCTACTTGATTTCTCCTGAAGGATGACGTCTCTGTCGAGGACAACCCATTTGTCTCGGGTTGTCAGGTGGAGTGACAGTCATCATGACATTATCAATTTGCTGCAGAATACACCAATCTACTGGGGTCGGAACAGGCATTATCAGCTCTGAATATAACTTTTACAACGTCATCGTCTTATAATAGTCTGAGACATAGGAACCAAGCGAGTGGTTTACCTCACTATGACAAATGGAGTATGATTAGACTAATCATCACAAAACTAAGAAAAACGATGACGTATGAGTATTAAATTACCTTAGAGCTTTGATCGCATGACTACATGGTATTAAATCCAACTGGAATTCACAACATGTGCACAAGCTTTGGCCCAAATCAACAACATGATTATGAAGACCGTCCTTCACATTGAACACGGAGCCACTGATCTGAGAAATCTTCATACGTTGACTATCTTGTTGAGCTCCATGTATTCTTTGAAGGATATTCGGACTTAAGCTGGATTCCACATTGAACCATTTCGCACGTCGTTTCGAAAACTATGTTTGAAGTAGGTTGCGAGCAAATTTAAGAAGAGAACAAATCGGCAACTTTCGTGCCCATAAGAGTTTTGAATTCAGAGACTCTACTGAGTTTGATGTCATAATCTCATACCGACGCACGGGACAACATGCACGAGCCCATCTTCTAACCTTCGTTTTTCTCAACTTCTTCCAGCCTTTCTTGTTCAATTTATTGATTTGCTCCATATACTTCTTGTGCATCTCTCTTGTATAGGAATATGCAGCTTTCTTATATAAGCTCACAAATCGAGTTCCATACGAGCGAAAGTTCAACTCCATGTGCCACGAACATAACCCATGGCATGCCCCTGGAAATACTCTTTCAATTGCATTTTGTATGCTCACATGACGATCTGATTAACAAAATAGTAAAAAACAATTAATATTTCAAACTTGAACTTATCAAAACAAAGCTAAAAAATGACATTTAAACCTGAGACAATTATAAGATCGACCGATGACCGTATGCTTTCTTTAAGTGAGTCAAGAACCAATGCCAAGATTCATCGTTCTCTTTGTCACCAACACCAAATGCAAGAGGATAAATCTGTTTGTTACTATCTTGAGTAGCAGCCACAAACATAAGACCCTTGTATCTGTCTTTCAAATATGTTCCATCAACCACGATTACAGGTCTACAACATTGTTGAAATCCTCTTATAGATGCACCAACAGCCATGAAAATATACTTGAACTTATCATCTTCATCTATTTCAAAACACGTTACAGTACCAGGATTTGATCTTCTCAGGATGTGCAAGTACGCAGGTAACATCCTCCATGAGTGATCAAAATCACCATATATTAATCTGTGTGCATGATAATGAGCTCTCAGTGCCTTATCATATTGAATCTCAATACCATGGTGTGTAGAAATATATCATCCATAATGTCTTTGGGCTTAAGTATACGATCATCTCGAAGCAATGAAAGAGCAAAATAAACCCTAATTATTTTCGATGACAATTGACGAGGTCGGAATGTCATGTCCAGGTGGCAATTATGTGGAGCCTTAAACTTTTTCACTGTCCACAGTCCATTTTCAGTTCCATTAGCGTGCAATAAAAATTGGCATCCTTGTTGTTTACAAACAATCATATATCGTTGCTTGTCAGAATGTTTCACTGCATACTCGACTCGATTCTTCATGTGGTAAAATCCCATACCATACATTAACTGCATTTTGTTATCAAATATTGCACCAACCTCGAGCTTTCTCTCACCATCCACTGGACAAACTGAAATAGGATCAGGGTCTTCAGTGTGAAATGATGCCCCTGGAATAATCCAATCCCCATGCTGATTGGTTGCTAAGTCTGGTCCTGACTCACCACTTGAACCATCTTCTATAATCGAAATGGTTCTGTTTCTAAGAACTCGCTGATGGGTACTACCAATAATGATGTCTTCACTCTGAGCAAAATCCTCTTGCACAAAAAATTCATCTCTTTCCCATTGCTCGGTAAATAACCGACCATGAAGTAAATCAGCATAATCATCATCACCATCATCGTCGTCATCATCATTATCATAATCATCATCATCATCATCATCATCATCATCTTCACCATCATCATCATCATCATCATAGTCATCAGTACGAACATTAGCAACCTCTGCCCCCACTATTGCTTCATCATCATTATCATCATCATTGTCATCATCGTCAGTACAGACATTAGTGGTCGCTGCCACAACTGGAACCGTACCACCACCATCATCTTCATCATCTTTGTCATCTATATATTTTGAATCAAAAATATCATTGAAATCGAAAAGTCGGTGGTGTGGTGGGGAGCTAGTTCTCTGAGCATCAACAACGGACACTGATATTTGCTTGGAAGAAGAGCAAGGCAGATCCTCCAATGGATTGCTAGCAGGGGCTTTGAAATCTTGGACTGGATAAACGGAAGGAATTTGGTTTGCAGTCAGACTTTGCACATAATTTAGCTGATCTCCATAACTATATTGTTGTTGAGAATTCTAAAGCTGAATATAACTTCCTCCTGACTTGAATATGAGAATGGAATATTCCAATCATACTCTTTAGGTTCAATAGAAACAAATAACTTGGGGTAATCATACACCTCAGCAACTCTCCTCAAATCAGCATTCGTCCTGATTTTAAATTTCACTTCTCCTGAAATCTGCGTAGGCATTAAACAATGCAACGCATAATCACAAGTCCTACGATCTGTTCGGACAATATAATGAATTTCATCCAATAGTTTTTCATAAGAAATTGTATGCAATGATGCATATATCAAACCATCCTCTCCATTTTTATACTCTGATCCATGTCAATATCCACGATGAACTATAATGATTTCGTTGTTTGCCATCTACATTAAAAAAATCATAACAATTACACTTCATTTAGCCAATTAAATAATAATACATATAACGACAAAAACAATTTAAATCCTATACAAACTTTATGAAAAACATAAATACATTTTATCAAATTGATATGATTGCATTTTTTATATCATATTATCAGATTAATATAATAAATTTCAATATTGTACTATTACATTTAATATTTTAAAACTATAGATTTTAAGAATGTACAACTATTATTTGATTTAAATTAAATTACTATTATTTCATTTTTTAAGATTATTTATAATGATTTAAATTATTATTATTATCAATTCACAATCTATATATTCAAAATGATATATTAGGACTATTTTTTTAGATCTTAGAAAAACAATTCGTGATAAAAAAACATACAATTTTTTTTTTTTACATTTTAGATTATTAATTACAAGTATTATTATTATTATTATTATTATTATTCAATAATATTTTAATTATTTTGAAAATTTATATATAAAAATTAGTTACCATTGTCATTCATATTTCATATTTTTATAAAAATAATTATGATTTTTGTACAATTTATAATGGTTGTTATTATTATGATTATTATTATTATTATTATTAATATTATTATTATTATTAACATTATTACTATTATTATTATTATTATTACTTAAAATTGTAAGACAATATTTCATGTTTTTTAAAACAAAATTGAGAATTTTTTTAAGTTTTAATTATAATCATGGTTATAAATGATAAAACATAGATCACGGTGATGTTGGAATAGATCACGATGCTCAAAAAAACCACCGTGATCTAAGATGAGCTTCGTGATCTATGGTATTTTTTAAATATTTTCTTAAAATAGATCACGGTGTTCGTGACCAACGTGATTTAAGATGAGCTTCGTGATCTATGGTATTTTTTAAATATTTTCTTAAAATAGATCACGATGCTCGTGACCACCGTGATTTAAGATGAGCTTCGTGATCTATGGTATTTTTTAAATATTTTCTTAAAATAGTTTACGGTGCTCGTGATCTATGGAAGTGTTGAAAAATTCCTTCGTGATCTAAGTTAGCTTCGTGATCTATGTATTATCAAGAACAGATCACGATGGTCATTGAAGATCACGAAGCTAAACATAGATCACGAGCACCGTGATCTATAGATCACGAAGCTAAACACCCTCGTGATCTATGTTTAGCTTCGTGATCTTCAATGACCTTCATGATCTGTTCTTGATAAAAAAAATTCAGTTTTTCAAGATTTTTTTCGTTTTTATAACTCGGATTTACATGCAGAAATATACATCTACAATCAAAAATTATCAAATACAATATACTAAACTTCAAAATATTGATAATCTTAACTCTTTTGAGCATCTTAAGAGATGAAAATCACTACATTTTGTGCATTTTAAGAGATGAATTTTATGAAAAATATGGATTCAAACATAGGTATGCATTCAGTGGGTATTCATAAGGAGATTCAATTGTGGTGGGTGAAATCATTAAAGGCTATAAGGGCATTTATGACTTTTCATCCTTATTTTGGGTAAAAAACATGTTTTGTTATAAAATGGGTATTTTTCATGTTTTGCTTTCTAAATTGGATACAAAGGCCTATTTCCACAAATGAAAAACAGAAAAAGAAAAAGGCAGCTTATTAGAATATACTTGTAATGCAACTGGATTTTAATAATGTTTATTTACCAAACTAGGATTCTATATATTGAGGAGAAACTAGAGTGCATGTTATAGTGCTTTGGAACAATATTTTAGCCTTGATCATCATCATCATCATCATCGTCAATATCTTCAATCCCAACCCAATGAGTAAAAGCAAAAAGAAATTCCTTGAAGTTAACCATTCCATTCCTGTCCCAGTCCATCTCCTCTACAAAACATCACCAGCTAATTTCAAAACAAAAGTTAACAAACTTTGATATAATTCATGAAAGAAAGAGAGATTACTAACCAAATCTTTTCAAGGCAATTCTCAAGGAAGACCGTTCTCCTGAAGTAGTTTCATTAATAGCCTCGACCATCTCACTTTTGCTCACATAACCATCTTTGTTCTTGTCCAAAAACACGAATGTGTCAACTAGTGTTTCAAAAGTATCATTGAGATTTGGCATTCCTATCTGAGGTTTGATCAATGTCAAGGGACACAACAACATTAATCCTAGAATTGTGAAATATTCTTCATCAATCACACAATATAACAAAAAACGTGTAGTCTGACCTCCTAACAGAAAGCAAACGAAAAGCAAGTTACACATAAAAGCAAAAGTATCAATCAAATTCATCTCTAAGCTTTCTAACATGAAAAGACAAATGAACCTATAAAAGTAGGGAGGATACAGATACAGAGTGCTGGCCTTTAGAATCTTTCTTCAGAAGATAGACGAGGCAAAGAAGAACAATGAATTCATTGAATTTCATCGTCATGTCTTCATTTACATCACATTCCTCAAAGAGGTCATTGATTTCCTCATCAGTGAAATTAATCTCTAGCTTCTGAAAACAATGTCTCAGCTCTTCTGGATCTATTGCACCATTTCCATTCTCATCTAAATAAGACAAGAATAGATTATTAACTTTCTTAAACATTTTTATGTAACCATGCATGTCTCAGCTGGGAATGTTTACCAAATTCTTGGAATGTCAATTTGCATTTCCTAAAGCTCTCATCAATTTTCGGAAATTTTAGGATAATACTGTTAAAGGATCTCATAGAACTCCCTTGAACTTGTCTCTTCTTCACTGCTTCAATTATTTTGCCTTCAAGCTTTGTCTTTGGTGCCGACGCCTCAGGAGATTCTTCCTTATCAACAACACCTCCCATTAGTAAGTGTTGCTTCGGCAAAACATATATGAAACAAAAGGGAGTCAGAATTAAAGATTTCAACTAAACCACTTTTATAGTATGAAAACTCAAGATAAAAAGTGAGCCAACCAACTCTATACTCATGCTTTCAAGTTTTGTCAACAAAAAATGGCTCCTCTTTCTCATTATTCTTCCTTTAAAAAAGAAAAACCTATAGAGCACCAGGAAAAACCTACAGCCTACACTTAGCTCTTTTAAGTCAAATTGAATGATATTTTTGTCCAGAGAGTGCTAAAAACATCTGATTATAGTTTTCCATTATATTTTTCGACAGAAAACATGCTCATAGTATTCTAAAGGTTGGTAAAAATGTAAAACTTTGCCCCATTAGTTTCTAAAATACCCAAATTTGCTATAAAGCTTAAATTTAGCCCTGTAAATTATATGTTATTATACAAAAAATAAGTGAGTTGGAAATTATGATTTTAGTCAGTCGTTTTGGTTAATGATATGGTAAATTGTTTATTGTGTAATGACAGTTTATTGTAAAATTTAAAAACAATAATGGGAAATGGCCAAATCCCTAACATGCTTGATCGGTTGATCTTTTAACCCCTGTTCGCTCATGGGAGATCAAAAGGACCATCAACGGCAATCACAAAATAAAATTTACAAAGGAAATGAAATCTACTGAATTACCATATTGATCGAGATTCTCAACATACAGATGATTTTGAATAATTTACATATACCTCAGAGAGAGAGAGAGAGACTGACGCAGCTTTATTACAAAGGAATCCAAATAGCAAAAACTGAATATTACTTTGCTGATTGCGAAAGAGGTGATAAGAATCACCAAAGTACCTCTTGATACGAAATTTCCTCTTTTGCTAAAGAACCAGTGATTGATAGAACTTGTTTTTTCTTAATTTTTTAGAGAAAAATCGGGATCTATAATTCTGTATGATTGAAGCTTGAGAGAAAAATGGTTTATGAAAAGTCCATCAGCGGAAAAGTGAAAATAACTGTTTTGGATAATTGGCCCACATGCCAATTTTTCATAGCGGGTCAGCTAAACTAGGTTGACTTGCACTTGATCCATACATACATGCGGTAAGTCCGCGTTTTTATTTATTTATTTATTTTTATTTATATCTTTATATTATATTAGTCATATATTTATGTTATATTAATCATATATTTAGATATATATATCATTTTTTTTTTGTGTAATATTTTAACTTAAAAAAAAAATGATGATCTTTATACTATATTAGTCATATATTTATGTTATATTAGTCATAGATTTATGTACAAATATCATACATATGTTAAAGTACAACTAATATTATTAAAGTATGACTAACAAACTAAATTGTATGACTAATACTATAAAAATATATGACAAACATAATATAAAAGTACAACACCAAATAGTATATTTGGGCGAATTTGTGCGCGACCTGGTGACGCGTGGTTGCGCGTTGTGGGTCGGGTTGACCCTAGATCCGTGTACTAGGTGCACAAGAGTTTTTGTCAATTATATTTGTTTCTTGTTGGAGATAGAAATCTTGGATTGAGTAATGAAGGTGAATGAGAAATATAAATCTTTGTTTTTAGACTGTAGAGTAGGATTGAGCTTTATAATAAGCAAGGGAAACCGAGTTTCCTGCTGGGAACCAATCCAAACAGGGTGGGAATCTATATCTCTACATTACCTATAAAAAAGTGTGGATATTTCTTACGAATTTTGAATCACCTAATATATCATTCTTAAATATTATTATTTAAAATCATAATAGTAATTTAATAATTAATAATTTTAAATATATGTAATTTAGTACTTTTGCATTGTATGGACTCTTCCAAATCTATCTACACCAAATAATCCTAATTCTAGATCCTATAGAATCCTAATAACCTTATACAAGTAAATTAATATTTTCATTTTGTAACACCCCCTTCTAGTGGGGTAGTTATTTCTATTAAATTATGTTTAACTTTCCAACTAATAAAAGTATGTCATAAGGATTCATAGATTTTTTTTTTTAAAGCAGAAATGATTTTGTTAAGAAACATATCAGAGTTTTAAAACGATCTAAAACATCCAAAAGAATTAAATCGTTTGTGTAAAATTTTCGTCAAAAATCAAATGAGAAGTCTTCTTATCATGAAAATTTAGAAAACTCTAAAAAATCTTAAACCAATTCCGAGGTCGTCACCACCATTCACGCTTTAGCACTGCTACCTCTTGCATCACATCTTACCTTTGCCTTTATCTGCAGTTTGAGATAATACTATAAGCAAAAATGCTTAGCAAGTACATCACCTATCTCACAAAATATTTTTCTTTGCAACTTAATAAAAAAAACAAGAGCATCACTAATAAAAAATAATAATACTCTTGTACTTGAAAATAATATACTATGGGCCCAAACATGGTACCAATGCGCGCAACTCCGAAGAATCCAGGGTAGCTAGCCACCAAATCCAAACGGAACAACTAATAATTAATAGGGCAATTTAGGAGCCCTTAACTTCTTCTCATGGGCAGTCTAGGAGCCCTTAACTTCTTCTCGTGGGCAGTCTAGAAGCTCGCTACCAGTCTCTTAAAAATATAGAAAATAAAACCATATACATATATACTCTATCTCAAAATACTTTTCTCACTTTTCGTAAAAGAAAATACTTGCATATTGTACCAGATCAAACATATGGAATCACCACACTTAACAAAACATCTCTTCACATTCACATAAATCATAAATAAAAACTCACGAAACATTTAACTTAGCAACTCATTAAAACATACTCACATAAAACATAAATAGACACGTAATTTTGCATAATCATTAAACAATCAAAACAAAGCTACTCATACTGCAGGTGAGAGATGTACTTACCTGAAGCTCTCAAAATTCACAACACTTCAAAATCCTTAAGTACGTTTTAAGCTTCCTTAACCGAATCTAAATATAATTAATAGATAAAATACAATTAGAATCTAATCTTTCAATACCAAAACTAGTATTAATCTCTTTCTTTTAACACCTATTTGTTTTCCTTTTAGTTTCAAGCTTCAGTAGGACAATTATATATATGAATACAACCAAATATTCCCTATACCTTTTTAATCTATAAGTTGAATTATATATATTTATATATATCCACTCACTGTATTATGGCATAACCCAAATATAACAGAAAATAAATAAGCTGGAAAAAAAAAGCAACCAACTTCCTCAAGTCAATTAAGCCGACTAATTACTATCTATTAAATTAGATTAACAATAATTATATTATTAGTCTTGATGTTGTTCCGATTCAACACTCTTCTTCCCCAAGTGGAAAACCGATATCTCCGATTAAAGTACCTGCAAAATAAACACCGGGAGGGGTTCCCGGCGATGGGACTCCGACGCTCAAGTCAGAAAATTGGAAGAATGTGTATATTTTTAAGTATAATTGTGCGTGTATGTGTTTTTGATATAATTGTACCTCCTAAATAAAAGAATGAATATAAGGGGTATATATACTCCCTGGGATTCGTGACAGTTGAGATTACCCGAAAAATAGGGGAAGTGGGTAACTGGTCCGCTAAAATAGCAGTCAGTTGTTTTCAAACTTGTTCGCCCTTTTTTCATCATGAATCAGTTCGTCATCATGAATCAGTTCGTCATCATCATGAATTAGTTCGTCGTCATGAATCAATTCATCGTCATCATTTATTAGTTTGTCGTCATGAACCAGTTCATCGTCATGAATCAGTTTGTCGTCATCGTTAATCAGTTCATCGTCATCATGAATCAGTTCGTCATCATCATTAATCAGTTCTCAAAACTTAATCAGTTCGCAAATAACGTCGTAGAACAGTTCGCTCATCCTGAAGTAACCTTTGTTCACTTCTTTAAGTTGTTCACGCATGCTGACTTTGACTTTAGTTCGGTTTAAGGGAAAAAAGCCCGATTCATTTTAGTTCGACCATATCAAGTACTCCCCCCTTTCGAAGTGCGTGTTTACACGCACTGGTGTAGTTCGCTAAACACTTTTGTCAAACGCCCAATGCTCTTTTTCAAGGTGAACCATCTTCTCAACAGCCTCTGTCTCATGCAAGCGACACGTGGCAAAATGCGTTTCTCACTGAGCGTCTCTTCATCTCTCACCGTCTGACGGTTCTTAGTGAAATTTGATTGTGTCTTTTTTGGAAAACACTACATATTCTTCTTATCTGTAACTATTCTTCTAGAATTTTGAATGTTATCAGAATCTTCAATCTGACAATTATCACAAGTAATTCATAATCGATCTGTTCTTAGCATAAAAGTTCGCATTCATGATCTGCAAAATTCAAAAAGAAGATGTAAGTTTCAATTATCACAAGTAATTAATCTGTATAAGTATATCTAAAATGACATTCCTTTGAAGGAAGTGAACAACCTGTATTCGATCAAAGGTCCTCAAGAAAGCAAGTTCAACTGTAGTTCATTTAATCAGGACATTCCGAGGGAATGTTTCAGTTCGCTTAATCAGGACACTCCGAGGGAGTGTTTACATTCCGAGGGAATGTTTCAGTTCGCTTAATCAGGATATTCCGAGGGAATGTTTTCACTTCGCTTAATCAGGACACTCCGAGGGAGTGTTTACATTCCGAGAGAATGTTTCGGTTCGCTTAATCAGGACATTCCGAGGGAATGTTTCAGTTCGCTTAATCAGGACATTCCGAGGGAATGTTTTCACTTCGCTTAATCAGGACACTCCGAGGGAGTGTTTACATTCCGAGGGAATATTTCGGTTCGCTTAATCAGCAAGCATAACAGCAATCATATGAAATCAAAGAAAAAAGAAAAGACACAACAATTTAACGTGGTTCGGCTAAATTAGCCTACATCCACGGAGAGTGAATATTTCTCATTTTATTCAAGTAAGAGAAATTAAAAAAAGTAGCAAGCAACATACAGAAGTGTGGCATTCAAGTATTGAATTCAAACCTGTTCGCCCCACTTCATCATTAATCAGTTCGTACCTGTTCGGCGACATACCGAGCGAGTCGGTTCTCCCTAATCATTCTCTCCAGTTCGTCCCGCTTCATCATTAATCAGTTCGTACCGAGCGAGTCGGTTCTCCCTAATCAGTCTCTCCAGTTCGTCCCGCTTCATCATTAATTAGTTCGTACCTGTTTGACGACATACCGAGCGAGTCGGTTCTCCCTAATCAATCTCTCCAGTTCATCCCGCTTCATCATTAATCAGTTCGTACCTGTTCGGCGACATACCGAGCGAGTCAGTTCTCCCTAATCATTCTCTCCAGTTCGTCCCGCTTCATCATTCATCATTAATCAGTTCTCCCGCTTTATCATTAATCAGTTCTCCCGCTTCATCATTCATCATTAATCAGTTCTCTCGCTTCATCATTAATCAGTTTTCCCACTTCATTATTCATTAATAAGTTCTCCCGCTTTATCATTAATCATTAATAAGTTCTCCCGCTTCATCATTAATCAGTTCTCCTGCTTCATCGTTCATTAGTTCTCCCGCTTTATCAGTCTGATATTTATCATTCTTCTGTCCTGCTTCCGCACGAACTTCCATATTATCATGTTGTGATTTCACTCGTTGCTTACCCAGAGCCTTTTGAACAGCAGCCGTTATCAAATCCGATAACTCATCTGGTGTTACCGTAATGGTATGAGACAGATCTATTGGAGTAGAACTCCGGCTGTTTTCTTTATCCTCTTGTCTTTTTGATGTCCCTTCTACTTCCAGTGTTCTCTTAGATCCTCTGATATTCACCATGTTAAATATTTCAACGTCTTAAAACTCAGACGTTTCCCACAGACGGCGCCAATTGATGTTGTTCCGATCCAACACTCTTCTTCCCCAAGTGGAAAACCGATATCTCCAATTAAAGTACCTGCAAAATAAACACCGGGAGGGGTTCCCGGCGATGGGACTCCGATGCTCAAGTCAGAAAATTGGAAGAATGTGTATATTTTTAAGTATAATTGTGCGTGTATGTGTTTTTGATATAATTGTACCTCCTAAATAAAAGAATGAATATAAGGGGTATATATACTCCCTGGGATTCGTGACAGTTGAGATTACCCGAAAAATAGGGGAAGTGGGTAACTGGTCCGCTAAAGTAGCAGTCAGTTGTTTTCAAACTTGTTCGCCCTTTTTTCATCATGAATCAGTTCGTCATCATGAATCAGTTCGTCATCATCATGAATTAGTTCGTCGTCATGAATCAATTCATCGTCATCATTTATTAGTTTGTCGTCATGAATCAGTTCATCATCATGAATTAGTTTGTCGTCATCGTTAATCAGTTCGTCGTCATCATGAATCAGTTCGTCATCATCATGAATCAGTTCTCAAAACTTAATCAGTTCGCAAATAACGTCGTAGAACAGTTCGCTCATCCTGAAGTAACCTTTGTTCACTTCTTTAAGTTGTTCACGCATGCTGACTTTGACTTTAGTTCGGTTTAAGGGAAAAAAGCCCGATTCGTTTTAGTTCGACCATATCAAGTCTAATTGTTTATTATTATTAAATTTAATAATTATGAGACCCGATAGGCAAGCATGAAAGACCCAGAATTGCTATTTAGGCAACTAAGCAATTAAACATAAATATTTTACTATACTCAACGTGAAATAAAGGAAATCCCAAAAGTAACTAATTTAATTATCATAAAGGTATTTGCTTTAACAATTAATTTATAATAATAATTTCCCGAAAACAAGACTGCATGAATGAACAGTTAATATTAACCTAAATCTCTTACCGGAATGCATAAATTCGATCCATTATACATTACAGAATAACAACACATCGAATGATTTCCTACTCAATATACTCTACTAATAGTTTTGCCTTTTGTTTCTTTTTCTTTAATTGTTGCAAATGCCTTCAATTAGATCTTACAAACATAAAATAATAATAAAAATTATGAATGCATACCTTAATAGTAGATTTCTAGTGTTTCTTATTCATCGGCGAGAGTAGTCTGATCTTGTTCAATTTTTCTCTCTTTTTCTCGTCTTTTAGTTACGTATTTATTCTGTAGGTTTCACCTTATATTTATTTATCTAGGGATTGAGATTTTTTATTCTTTAGGAGTTTAAAAGCAAGTGGACTCCTAGTGTTTCTCAACTACTTAACTTACTGGCCTTATCCCCACTAATTGATTTAAATTCTAAAATCATATTTATCTAATCTAATAGAGTTATAAATCCACTAATTAATTAAGAATTCTAAACACCGCACGAAGTATCTCTTCTGCAGCTTGGAGTTCTGTCAGAAGTTCCGACATCGAATACAACCTCTTGTTCATGTTGTAGTTCGGGCAGAACTGGTCAAAACTCTTGGGCAGCGTTTGGAGAACGATATCGACCTGGGTTTCCCCATTGATTTTGGCTCCAAGGACCTCAATCTCATTTAAATAAGTCATCATCTTGAGGACATGATCCCTCACGGGTGTCCCCTCAGCCATGGTGGTCATCATCAAACTTCTCATGGCCTCCTGCCTAGCAACCCGACTCTAGTGTCCGAAGAGTTCCTTGAGATTGAGCATCATATCATAGGCAGTAGTCATGACCTGATGCTGATGTTGCAGAACATTTGACATGGAAGCCAAAATGTAACACCGCACCATCTCATCTGCCTTGACCCACTTCCTATAGCTCTCTTTCTCCTCGTCACTAGAGTTATCATCGGGCTTATCAGGACAAACCTTAGAGAGTATAAACTTGTACTCTTCAGCAGTTAAGACAATGTCCAAGTTTCGTTTCCAATCAATATAATTTGAACCAGTAAGTTTGTTTTCTTTAAGTATAACAACCAGAGGATTAAAAGCCATAGAGAAATCTTGAGAATCACGTAAATAAATACATAGGTCAAAATATTAGAATTTAAAATAATATTGTTTCCCTCAAATAATATAATTAAATTCACCAACACCTCAAATTAATAGTTGGTTTATCTTCGGCCATACAAATAACAACAGTAACTCCGATGGGGAGGATACTATCAAATGCACCTAAGTGTATACCATTACTTAATACTAAGTCTATTATCTAAGATTGTGCCCCTTCAGATGGACACTACAAGAAAACTGCCCGACAGTGACGGAAAAATCCGTCATTAAAACCAAAAATTCTATCACTAACATGTATTAGTGACGGATTTGTTACGGAAATTTTTTGTCAAAAGGAGCTTTGTCACTAAATTTTAGTGACGGATTTTATTCCGTCACTAAATTTCTGACAGAATTTTCGTCACTAAGATGAAAATTTTCGTCACCAGATTTGGTCCTCATTTTGACTTTCTGGTACGATGGAAAATTCCGTCATTAAAATGGTAGTACTGACGTGTCATGATGACATGTCATCACACCACCAACACGTCATCATGACACGTGTCATCACACCATAGGATGCTAACGTCAACAATGACATCATCATAGATAATATTATGTGTTGTCTGGGAATCGAACCCAGGACTCAAGGTGATACTCTAACCACTAGACCATTGGTGCTTTATGTAATAATATTCTACATGCATTTGTTTTATAAGTATTTTTGATATTTTTCAATTTTCTAATATCACATATATATATCAAATATATATATATATTTTTATATATCAAAAATATATATATATATATATATCAAATATTTTTTTTTTTGATATATTTTTATATATCAAAAAAAAAATATATATATATAATTGGAAGATTAATGACTAATTAATATGTTTAGTAATATTTAATCTAATTTCATTTTAAGACAATTATAAAATATACTAGTGCATATTTTTAATATATTTTATAAAAATACTAATTTTATAAAATTATGAGTTTGGTCATATACGATAATATTAATGCAAATAATTATATAAGATAACATCATAAAATAATTAAACTTTTCAAATTTAATTTAATTAAAAAAAATTAATATTATCATATATTTTTAGGGTTTTCTTGATTGTTAATAATCACAAATAATATTATTAATAATCACATATTATCACAAATTAATTGTTAATAATCACATATTAATTAATATTATCATTTCTTGATTGTTAGTAATCACATATTATCACAAATAATATTATCATATATTTAATTAAAAAACAATTAATATTATCAAATAATTAAATTTGAATTCATGTAGTGACGGATTATTTTGTCACTATTTTGTGACGAATATAATCCGTCACTACATAATTTTGACGGAAAATTCCGTCAAAAAGATAAATAAGTATATTTATAATTTTTTAAAAATTTGAATTCATGTAGTGACGGATTATTCCGTCACAAAATAGTGACGGATATAAATCCGTCACTATTTTGTGACGGAATAATCCGTCACTACATAATTTTGACGGAAAATTCTGTCAGAAAGAAAAATAAGTATATTTATAATTTTTAAAAAATTTGAATTCATGTAGTGACGGATTATTCCGTCACAAAATAGTGACGGATATAAATCCGTCACTATTTTGTGACGAAATAATCCGTCACTACATGTTTATATCCGTCACTACTGGATTTTGATTGAATTCTTGACGGAAAAGTTTCCATCAACAATTTCCGTCACAAGTCCGTCACAAAATCTTTTCTGTCACTATTTTGTCACTATTCCGTATCAAATTTTTGACGAAATATTTCCATCACTAAAATCCGTCACTGTCGGGCAATTTTCTTGTAGTGGGAGAAGATTACACGCTCCTAAATAATTTTCTATAATTATCCATAAAGGAAGTTTGATCTAGTGATCCGCAAACAAACTCATTCGATATGGAAGAAGGCACTTAAAGCCAACATACAAGTTTAAATGCATCACTTACAAACCAGTAATGGAGGCTGTGAGACTTATTCAAAATAATCCCTCTCCCACTTAGTTATTTAACACGAGGGATTTTAACATGCATATCATATGGATAATATAAAACACATAACAACATGTATATCATAACAACATATAGATAATGGTAATAAACATGGAATGTAATAAATTCCAACTATTTTGGCCTTGTCATATATCCGCTGTTCTCGAATGTCCACCATCGGCGTGCAAGATGGGGTTTTTTTTTAGGTTTGGCCATCTCAGATCCATCTCAGCAGCACCTTCGAACATAAAAAAAATGCCACGCAGAGCAAAAGATCAGGCCGCAACCGAACAAAAAAAAATAATTTACATCCATCGATCCTATACTCTAGGAAAGAGCTTAAAACCTACATGACAAACTGTCGTGTTTAATCTATTACAATCACGCACCAACCCAAAATAAAAAACAACCTCGACAGGTCCGAGGGTTTAAATCATACATAAACATACATACAGGCTATAATAGTTGGACTTAGGATACCTGCAACCACCGAGTTAATCTATCGCACATCCTACTATTATCCGGCCAGAAAAAATGTATGAACAACACATGAATTATAATAAAATTAACCGATACAAACATATAGAGCCAGAACATCTCGGCTTTGATACCAATTATTGGAACCGACAGATCACCGGCCCTGTGTAATTAGAATCGGGGTCCATAATGAATACGACAATGCACAATGGAAGAGATAGCTTGTCATATCTTTCTTTCGAAGACAGACGAAGACGAATAGGGATTGTTCAGACCTCTCGATCTTCTATTGTATTCCTTGCCCTTCCTTGGACGTCATGTGGGCGACGATCTTCCAAGGAGTTTCAGCTGTCTCACCTCCTCTCTCTTTTCTCGTGATCTTGCTTTTAACACACACGTAAGATTTAGTTCTGGAGGTCGGTTGACATAAGGGTTATATATAGGCTACAACAGGGACCTAGAGGAGGAATTAGGATTGGGCCTCTTGATGGGCTTAGGCGTCCCGTGTTCGGCCCGAACATACAGCTTAAGTCCATAAAAAATAACTCGGTCCACTAAGGAGTTATAATTGAACGATGACCCTAATCTCATATTATAATATGGGCTCCTTCTTACTATGAGCACGTTTATCTCCCCGTGTTTAAGATATCGAATGTCCGTTAATTAAATAAGTTACTGACAACTTAATTAATTTACATCTAATTCCAAGAGTAGTACCACTCAACTTTATTATCATGTCGGACTAAATCCACCTGCAGGGTTTACATGACAATCCTTATGAGCTCCTCAAGGGGACATCACCATCCTAAATAATTAGGACATGGATTCCTTCTATAATCAACATCACACCATATAAACATTACTATCTCCCAATTCACCGAGCTTATTGATTTATGAATAAATCTCACCCATTGGAAAATTAAAGAAACAAACACTGAGTACACGTGTCTGTTATTATATACAGATTAAGAGGACACACATCCATAGTAGCAGAGGTCTTGTTCTTTTATATAGTCAGTACAAGTCGAACAACCTCAAATGGTCCTGCTCAATACACACAAAGTGTACTAGTGTAATTTTATAGTCAAGACAGACCAATACCAAATTACACTATAACTGTTCCAATGGTTCGTCCAAATCCATATTGGTTGTGAGCTACTATTTATAATTTATAAGGAACCGATAACATGATCTTCTGTGTGTCACCACACACCATGTTATCTACAATATAAATTATTTTGGACAATTGCATTAACATATATAACAAATATAAAATGCAAACATTTGACCAAAATGATTTTCATTTCAAAATAAATATTCATACAAAAGCTAGGTTTATAGTATACATCCTAACAGTTGCCGCCAATGGACTTGTCGAAGCTTTCAACAAAACTGTATGTAATCTTCTAAAAAGAGTTATCTCTAAGTCGAAGTGAGATTGACATGAGAAGATTGGAGAAGCTTTATGGGTATATAGAACTACTTATAGAACACCTACTCAAGTCACTCATTATTCTTTGGTTTATGGTTTGAAGTTATTGTTCCTCTTGAAAAACAAATTCTGTTGCGTCTTCAAGAATTGAAAGCTCTCGATGAGAAAAAATTAGAAGCACAAAAGAGACTCGAGTGCTACCAAGCTCGTCTTTCTAAACCTTTTAATAAGAGAATGCACTCACGTTCTTTCCAAATTGGCGACTTAGTACTTGCTGTGAGGAGACCCGTCATCATGACCCATCTTATTGTAAATAAGTTCATATCAAAGTGGGATGGGTCTTATGTTGTCAAAGAAGTTTATATCAATGGTACATATAAATTAATATCTGAAGATGGTGTAAGGGTCAGTCAGATAAATGGAAAATTCTTAAAGAGTTACTATCATAAAAAAAAGAAAAAAAAGAAAGAAAAAGAGTGAAAAAACTAACCTACACGAGCATAATCGGTGCACAACAACCACCAAAGGAAGTGCACGTGGTTAAACTACTAACTTCCCCACTAGAGGTAAATATATGTGGTTAAAATATTTATTTACCCCACTTAAGGTATTTTAAGTTTTTAAAATATCAAATACCCTACTTTGTCTAAAGTAGTTAAAGAATAGACACTCATGACCCGCATGAGTATAAACTGTGTATGACACCCCCATCAAATAAAAATGTGAGCTTTGAACTACGTTATGACTTGATACTTTTATCAAGGTACGTAGGCAACTTGAAAATATTCTAAGTTCAGTCATAAATAATCTTCTCTTTATTCTTTTCCAAATTTATTCGTAAGTGTTGCTATATGTTTTCGAGTAAGTTTGTCCAAAATATTGAATGAATATAATCAAATTCAAAGCATGACATGTAAAGTAAATAAACTTCAAAGATTGCAAGATAGAAAAGAAACTTCATTACGTAATCTCAAATGTTTATTACTTGAAAAGAAGAAAGGAAAAATATAAAATGCTAAACGAAGCCTAAACAAAGTCTAAACAAATTGATTTAGATTTTAACACTTTTCTTGCATCGTCTTCAAGTTCAAAGGAGTAGTGTTCTTGATGGCTACGATATCTCCTTCAATATCTTTGACTTCGATTTTAGAATTGTCGAATGATAATTTGTGTTGTTTTATGGCCTCAGACAAATTCTTCTTTTTCTCTTCAAACTCTTTATGAGCACAATGCAATTCACTCTTCATAGCATTGATTTGGCTAGCCTTCTTGGATTCTTTCATTTTAGCTTTGCATAGACGAGCCTCTACTTCAGCTAATTGTCGTGAAAGAACATCTTTGGTTGCTATTTCTAAAGATTTTGATCTCATTTCTTCATAAGTAGAAGTGTTGGTGAACAATGTATTCAACGACGCTTCAAGGCTAGGTAAATCAAAATCCCAGGAGTTTTTCATCAAGTTAAAGACATGAAGCACCTCTTCTTAACGAGAGAAAATGAAGTCAATTGGAGTTTGTGCTATCTTTTCACGAAGGTCATTCTACATAGCTTGAAGAAACTTTATTTGATGATCGCAAAAGAAGCTTTCTCCCTCAAATTTTGAAACTTCAATAGGATGAGGTGTTTGTTTGGTGATATGTTTTTTTTGTGTTATCTCACAAGGAGGAGTGACCTCTTTCAATGAAACAACTTGTGAAGATGATTCTTCATCCTCTTGTAACTCCTCAATTGCATCATCATCAATACTAAGTTATTTCTCTATCTGAAAAAAAAATTATTATGTACTTTATGTTAAAAAAAGAGAATGAAAACAAATGAGTTCTAAAAAAAACCTCATTGGCGATATCGATGGTTTGTTGATCACTTGCAGTTTTTTCAAAGGAATTCAAAGGAATAACATCCTTCTTAGGTCTTTTTCCAATGACCACCAGCATCACCATTATTGTTCCTCCGAAAGAACATTTATGTTTTCTTTTATTTGCTTCAATAAGCTCAGTAGATCGTGTTCATCAAGTTTGAGAGGATCAACACGATCATATAAAGAATGTTGGTTTCTTTCATCAAGTGGGTCTTCTTCACCTTTATGTTATTTACCTTTTGAAGGATTTTTGGAGGAATTCAACCCAATCAAGCAATCAATTTTTTTGTCAAAGTAATTTCCATGAATTTTGAGCCACCATTTCTTGTAGTCATCAGACAAAAATTTCTTCACTGCAAAAAAAATGTGAGGAAGCCAAACTTTGGACATTGTGTTAGACAAAGTGCACACACACTAATAGTAAAATACATCATCTAAAGAAGCATGTCGAAGACTTCATTTGAGCACTCAGGGAAGAACTTGGTAAAAGCTAAATTGTCGATAAAAGCAATGTGGACTGTAATGCTCAATCATGAAGTAATCACTTCACCGCAACAGAAGATAATTTGACAGAAGAGAAGTAAAATATACAAGTTTAGAATCATCCCTACGGCCATTATCGATGTACAAGAAGTCTTTCATCATTGAAGAATTTATGAAGCAAGTTCAACAAGAATAATCTCTTTTGTGGATCCTTTTGCGAGCTTCTCGAGGATCATAGTGTCTTGCGCTCCTCTCCCCAGAATAGATGATTATTTGAGAACTTTTGGTAAACTCAAAAATTTGGATATGAGTTTTTAAGTAGTGTGCTATCCAGCCATATATGAAGTGAATGGGAAATATAAGACAATCTTGAAATGGTCTTCAAGAGAATGTGATTTTGTTTAAGCCTCTATAAATACTCGCTAAAATCGGGATAGCAAGATCTAACTTTTGCTGTCTCACCATAGTACTAGCCATCTTGAAAGTACTTGGACGTATGAACTTAGTATCGTTGTAAGAAAGAACAAATACATAAAGTCAACAAGCTAAATACGCCGCCAAATATGTCTCCCTTCTTTCACTTTGATGCTAAGGGTCGAAAATGATGCTATCTCCGTAGAAGTCCATGCCTTGTACCTTTCCATTATGTCTGAAAGGTTATAAGTTTCTCTTGGCAAAGGCTTCTTGTCTTAGCGAGAAGGAGGCAAACAATATATTATATCTTTCTTTGACCAAAAGTTGATTCATACTTCAATTGAAACTCCACTTGTCGTGTTCGGAAAATAGATGATAGTTGTGAAGTAGAAGACTGCAGGAACGACCCACACTATTGTTGCTGATGTCCATGAGCTTTTTCGCACTAGGCACGAATTCATCATAAACGTATCCAGTCATTGGAAGACCCGCTAAGCAATGAAGATCCCACAATGAGATGGAAAGTTCACTAAAGGATGTTAGCAATGTATTGGTTGATTTGCACCAAGCTTTACAAAAGGCCTTCATCGCTTCAAGATTGCAATCATATGTGAAAAATGAGGCATAGACGGGACTACAAATGGTTGTTTCTTCAAGATAGTCCTCACAAGAGCTAAAAACATCCCACGTCTACTCCCAATAGCCCTTGAAGTAATGAAATTCTCCAGGAAATTGGATATCGTCTCCCCACTTAGCTTTGCGTTTAATAATGTTTCATCCTAATGTTGGCAAAAAACTTGGTTTGTTTGATGATTGATGGTGAGCCGCTTGAAGAGCACGAGCATTGGTAGCCTTGTTGAGGATGGGTATTTGGGACCATTCTCCTTTGTGAAGAGGATTTGTTAATGCGGTCTTTTTCTTTGCATACTTGCTCGTAAGAGGCTCGTAGACCACCAAATTAGTGCCCTTTTCCAAAGGACTATTTTCATCATCAAGGAGTATCAAGTGTTTCTCTCCTGAAATAGAGGAAATATCTTTGAAGCACACCATGATTCTTTCAAGGTAATGAAAAAAAAAAACTAAAGCACGATGGGTGAAAATTGCGGCTACACGTTCAAGAAACAACTCAAGTTAATCTGAAATATTCAAAATTAAATAATGCACAAGTATGTTATTATTGCCTACAGCAAAATAATAGTCTTAGTTAATTTGTATATCAATAAAAAAAATCACTTGGAGATCCACAACAGTTAAAGTAAGTTAAAGAAAAGTTACTTTGAAAGTAACATGGTTCCACTCCAAAAGAATATATATATTACTTTGTGAACATCTCGGTTGAGACACCACTAACATATGGGATCATTTGAATAATATTTATTCTAGTGTCTATGCCATGGAAAAATAGTAACATTAAACAAGTTTATAGCTATGTCTCCAAGTGGCTGAAAGATGATGAAAACAAATCAGTTAGCCTTTGAAAAAAAAGACAAAGAGATGAAATCAGATAAACAAAGATATTATACCTCCAAACTCCAAAACTACAAATAAAATGAGAACTCTTAAGTAGCTAATGTCACGCCCCAGAACCTTTCGTTAAAAAAATATCAGAGTTTTTCTTTTTGGGCGTGAAGAAAGAAAGGGGAAAAAGGCGAACATGATAATAAATAGAAACAAAAGGGAGAGGATAAGAAATAGTATGCTTGAAACATCGGATATCACCGATAAATAAAGTTTTGAAACCTTACGTAGCGGAAAAACATCAGGATTCTTTACAAAGAAAGGGAAAAATACAGTTTTCTATTTCAAACGTTCATCATAGGTTTAAAAGGAAAATCCAGAAGATGGACACAGCTGATAAGACACCCCTCTCTACGCATCAAGATACTCTTCATCTCCTATAGTGTGAGTACAAAATAGGGGTGAGTGCATTGAATACACTCGTGGGGATACTTTCCAAACTTTAATATTATTAAGTTGTTCGCATATTAAACATATATAAAAGTTCAGCAAGTAGTCACAACATATAATATGCATAGCACACCAGCCCAATGGACACTAAGCCCAAAGGACACTCCGCCGACCCACCACTGGACACACAACCCAATGGACACTCAGCCCAATTGGACACTCAGCCCATGGCTTACTAATAGACACGCAGCCCAATGGACACTCAGCCCAACTGGACACTCAACCCATGACTCCCTACTGGACACGCAGCCCACTAGACACTCTGTCGACTCACTACTAGACACGCAGCCCACTGGACACTCTGTCGATTCCTATCACACTATCGTAAAATAAACACAGTATATTATCACAGCACATAGAGTTCAGCAATTCACACGTTAAATAGGGAAAATGATAAACAGATTGAGTTTAGAAGTTACCCCCACCTTGTTCGATGGTTACCACGTGAGTAGCAAGGACCAAAGATCTGATAACTCAACGCTCAATCCAACAAGTAACCTACATAAGTTATAACGTTTCTTAGATCCTTAATAAAGTATAATTAAAGCTATAAATGTTTCCGGCGTAAAAACGATCATTAAAGGCGCGTCAGATCTAGAGATCTAAAGATGGGAGTTGAAGAAACAAGGATGGATAATCAATCCATATGGCTGAGATGATAGAGAATGTAATTTAGGTCACAGCGGAAAAAGAATGAGCTCAATCGGAGTTAAAACGAGCTCAAACGGAGCATTTTGGTAATTTTGATGAAAGGGTTGACTTTTGACCTGGCCCACAACCCTCAGTCAACGACATCTCATCGGCGACAACTCGATGTTGACGTACAGTGGAGAAAACAGGGTTCGAATCAAAAACACGGTATTGCAGGCGACGTGGCACGCGCGTACCCAGCGCTGGATGAAAAACCCGGTGGCACCCGACACCTCTCGGCAGCACCGGGTGCGCGTCTCAGTTGGTGGGTGGCATTTCTTGGCAGTGTCGGGGAAGGGCTCGGTAGCTACTGAGTTTTCTCGGCAGCACATCTCGGCGGCTCTCGGCAGGCTCACCCGGCACTCGGCAGGTAGCCGAGTTTTCTCGGCAGGTGGCTACCCGGCGTGCGTAGCTCACGCCCAGCTCTCCCGTCGCCGGCCTGCTCGACCAGGCCTCTTCCCGACGTCACCCTCTGCAGTGGTACCGCCCTCCGCCGCCGCCACCAAGTCCACCGGAACCCTCTCATCGCCGGCTACCACCTCCGGCTACCACTCGCCGGATTCCGATGGTGAATAGTGTAACGCCCCTTTTCCTTTTATTGGAAATAGGTCGTCACCCTTTACATACTTAGAAAATAAAGAAATAATAATGATTTTATAACATACAGCGGAAGACTTAAAAGCGAAGACACGGGTGTTTTTTTTTTAAAACATAACATATATCTCTGTCTATAAACCAAGATTAGTTGTGTCTCACCCACATTTCTAGGAAAAATGTTTGAACCAAAGACTTACATGAATTACACAACAAAACATATATATATATATATTAGGATACGAGTCTAGGCCCATATCATACTGTACATATATACGACATATAGTTCTTAAACGGAAACGTTATACTAGTACAAACATAGCTACTGAGAGAAGTCCGCCCAGCCTGCTACTCGTCCACCTCATCATACGCCGAGCCTGAAAATAATAAGTGTAACATCATGAGACACCTCCGGAAAGGGATCCTAGTGGGATAACCTTACTGTCTAATATATTGAAGTAATTAAATTATTAAGCGAGTACTACATCATAGACCAGGCACTTTACGCCCTTATGGTCGCTTCCTTAGACTAGGCACTTTGCGCCCTTATGGTCGTCGCCCAGGTATGGAAGTTACATACCGGTTATAGCTATGGACTTCAATCGTAGACTTTCATACATAACTTATCGACTCAATTAACAACACATACAGTGAAGCAATTAAACCGTTAAGCAAGTACTACATCATAGAGGAATGTGGGAATCGCTCGCCCACTAAACCTTGCATAGACCAGGCACTTTACGCCCTTATGGTCGATTCCTTAGACCAGGCACTTTGCGCCCTTATGGTCGTCGCCCAGTAATGGAAGTTACATACTGGTTATAGCTACGGACTTCAATTGTAGACTTTCATACATAACTTATCAACTTAATAAACAACACATAGTAGAGAGTAGAAGTTACCCACTTGTTCGTTAGAGGTGCTAGGATTGACTCAGGTTCCACCGATCGTCTCGACTGCGCTCGACACACTTAATTGATTAGCTTCCTTATATCGTATAACACATTCTTTGCATTTATATTAGGTTACATTTGCCCAAAACACATTCATACTCATAACTTATTCGTTAAACTTCCAAACTAGTAATCTTCGAATGATAAGAAGACCCATAAAATCGTAACAATTTTAATAATTGACGTGTGATTCCTAAAATCATACAATTATTCATATACGTACATAACTTCTTGTAGTACATCATATAAAAACATCAACTAAAAATAAGGTTCACATAAGTAGTCATGAACTTCTTAAGTTGGCCGAAAAACTGGACATCATATGCTGAAAAACGGACTTTCTCGTAAAAATCACCACAATTCGTACAAGGTTCCAAAAATGACATAGTAAAATTCTACATACTCCTAAGAACGTGTACTACAACATAGTAAAACATGGATTATAAATTCGATCCCAATAATTAGTTATGAGTTTTAGAACGAAGCTGAAAACAGGACATCGTCTACGCGAAAAACAGGTTTTATCGTAAAATTCGGCATAAATCGTACAAGACTCAAAAAAATGCATACTAAAATCCTACACGTACCTAAGAACAGGTTATAAAACATAGAAAAAAATCATGCCTAAATTCGAAGTATATGTTTCCAGAAAATTATACGAATCAGACCCGAAAACAGGGTAAAAACTGTCCCCGAACAGCTTGTCTTAGAAAAATCATATAAAATCGAATTTAACTCCAAATCCTATGAAATTTTACAGACATGCTCTTGAGTTCATATATTTCAATCAGGCAAAAGGATTCATCTTAATTCAATTCCTAAAATTTTCGAACACCACCAAAACAGTAGCAAAATAAAGCATATCTTTAAGTCTACCCTAGAATCAACTTATTCCTCCATGCAAACAACATATAATCCCAACAAATATGCCAAAGAACATCTTTGGACTTCTTATCCTAAAGTATTAAGCATAAATCATGAGTTTTAATGAAGGATTCATAAGGGTTTAGCCGAAAATACCTTTAGGTTTTGAAGAAGACTTGATGGATAAAAGATCTTTGCTTTCCTTTATCTCTTGTACTAACTTATCTATGACTTTGGCTCTCCTATATGAAGTGATCAAGAGAGAGAGAGAGAAAGAGAGAGTGATCGAGAGAGAGGGAGGGAGAGAGAAGAAATATCCTCAAGCTAAGATGTATTGCATGTTGCAAGTGGATGGTTATTTGCATGATGCTATTAGATTAGTGAGGTGGCTAAGCTAGGTTACCACTTGCTAAAAGACTTACCTTGGAAGCTTTGTATTAAAAATAAAGGTTAATCTAATTATTTATCTTGATATTTTGATATTCTTATAACACATATGTATAAATACATGCATACCTTATTGTAAAGACTAGAAATAATAGCATAATGTATAAATCACACAAATATGGAAATCACTTAGCATAAAACCTAAAATCATTCTATTAATTAACTTTAATCATCATCTTATCTTTTTACTTCCGTTCATATGTGTCGAGTGAGTGGAGATCGAGCTCGGTTTCATCCGTGAGCAATCCTGCAAAACCCTTAAAATCTCGAAAGAAAACACGTCATAAAATCTTACGTAATATGAAAACTTGTACTTAAATCATTAACACTTGAACGATAAAAGAAATTTATAAAATATGCATATGCAGGGTGCTTTCTTGAAATGGGGTGTTACAAATAGTACCCAAAACTTCACCGCAAAATCCTTCGTTACCACATTCGCAACACCAAGGCTAGGGTTTAGGGTTTTTGGGACTGTTTTTCGCCATTTCCCGATGAACGAGAAATCGGAATTGAATTCTGAGACCTATCCTTGATTTGTCTTGTCGAGACGAACGTCGTGTGCGAAAATCAGCCGGAACCGACAACTTTCCATTTTTCTGGCCACCGCAGGTGGCGGTGCTCCAGCGAATTTTCCGGCAACGGCAGCGGCGCTCCGGTGAATTTTGCCGGCGGCGGCGGCGGAAAAGAAAAAGAGAGAAAAGAGAGAAACTTACTTGTTCGCGTCGTTTTCGTTTTCGTCGGTCGAATGAAAATTTTGAATTGACTGAGCCCCTATTTATTGATTTTCAAAGTTACTATTTACCAAGTAAATTTTAATTATCATTCATTAAAATATTATTTTTCCGTTTTACCGTTCATCTGGATTTTACCCTCTCGTTTTACCTAACCTTCGTATTTGGCTCTTTTCTTCGCCATTTGAGCTACAGGTCTCCGATTGACCCCTAGTTTGTTTTTATCTTCTCATTTTCTCGATACGCATCTAATGGTATAAAAATATTCTATGTTCCAATCTAAGAAAATTATCGATCTAACTCGGGCCTTAATCCATTATGCTTCGTTTTTGGTCCGGGGTACTACATCCCTTACCCCTTAAAATAATTTCGTCCTCGAAATTGAACCCGTACTTACGAACGTCGTAACTAGGTACTTCGTCAAAACTCTCGTCCTCCTATTTCCTTGTTGCTTCTTCCTTTTCATTCCTCGTCAAGGAAATAACTCAGGCTTGCAAGTTCCTTGATTATTTGACTAAGCTCGACGTTCAGGACTTTCCTCGGTCCTGAGCTTTTCCAATTCTTTCTCGATCCTTCCTGACCGAACCGCATTTCTGTTTTTCATTCTTTTCCTTCTTCAACTCATAATACTGATTGATGATATATCTGCGCCCTTGACTTTTATCTGGTGATACCCAGACCTTAAGTCAATCATTGAGAACACACTGGCATCTCTTAATTGATTGAAGAGATCTTCAATCCGAGGCAGTGTATACTTGTTCTTTATTGTCCGCTTGTTCGATTCTCGGTAGTCAATACACATCTGGACGCTTCCATCTTTCTTCTTCCCAAGGAGCATTGAAGTCTCCCAAAGCGATACGCTCGGTCAAATGAAGCCTTTATCCAAAGGTTCTCGTAACTAAACCTTCCGTTCTCGCAATTCCTTTGGTACTCTCCGATAGGAGCTCTTGACACCGGTGCTGATCTTGAGATGGGATCAATCTCAAGGTCACCTATCGATCCGGTGGAGGACCAGATAAATCCTCTGGTAACATGTCCATGTATTTCTTTTTCACCGACATCTTCTCGATATAAGTCGATTCTTACTCGGGGTTCACCATGTTGACCAACCAAGCTTCGCAATTCCTTTTGCTAAGCATCTAGGTTGTCTTCATGTTCAATATGATCCTTGAGTCAACCTTAACTCATGTCTCATGAAAGGTGAGCTCCGGTTCTCTAGGTGTTTGAAAAATAATCTCTCATGCACGACACTTGCTCATTGCGTGATTTTACCATAAGCCAATCCATTTCTATACTCACCTCAAATCCTTCATCTCTAACGCATAAAGATCGGCTAAAAGAATTCTACCCCCAAATGTAAACTTTAGACCCAGGCAAAGATATTTCATCCGTATCGTTTTTTCCGATGGAATACTAACTTCTTAAAGTTTTCAGCGACTATCTAGTCGTTCTCTTGCTTTAACAGATCCGGTGTCACCACTATATTATAGTTGAAAAAATAAGACACAAAACACGAAAGGAGAAGTTAACGTGGATTTCATCGAATAGAAAACTACGATCTGGTTTAGAATATATATAGGCAAAAAGGATGGCCAGCTCGTACATTATACCAAAAGGATTACGTACCCTACTATAAGGTTTGAGCCACTACATATCTATTTACATATATAATACTAGGGGTTCATCATCCGAAATCTATCTCTCGGCAGCCTCTGAGTTTCCAAACTTCTGACAGTCTAATGCGATGTGTCCCGATTCTCTACATCTGTAGCATTTCCGAATTCTCCCTCACCTCAGCCTCGGTGTTGTAGCTACCAAATTTCCAATCTTCAGACAGTTTAACGCAATGTGTCCTGGTTCTCCACATCTGTAGCATTTCCGAATTTCTTGCGGACACGGTCCCACATGATTACCTCCACATCTGACACATGGATTTCCTGGTCTTAGAGTGGGGAGAAGTGGGGTATCGTTAGCCCTTGGAAGTTTGTTTTGATCGAAACTTTGACTTGGCTCGATTCACTTCCCCTTTCCAGACATCTCGTTAACCTTCTCGGGCGGTAACACATCCAAGTGCAGACGAGAGGAGATCTCTTGAGCTTTCTCCACGACATTGGCATAAGTCCTGTCTTCTTGACCTGCCAAAATTGAACCGATCTTTGAGCGAAGACCCTTTTCAAAACGTCAGGCCCTCTTGGTATCAGTGTCCACCATGTGAGTGGTGTATCTGCTCAGATGGTTAAACCTCCGCTCGTACTCTCCTACCGTCGAGCTCTCTTGACGGAGATGTAGAAACTCTGTTTCCTTTTTATCTTTGTAGGATTGAGGTATGAAGTGATGATGAGTCACCACCTCCTTAAAATCCTCCCATGTCATCTCCTCCCTTTGAGCTGGCACTAGGGTTCTCTCATACGAGTCCCACCAATGACTCGCTTCTTCAGTGAGCTGGAACATTGCACAGGAGACCTTCTACTCCTGGGTACACGTTAAGTGTCCAAATAACCGGTCGAGTGACCTAAGCCACTCTTCGACGTCAGTTGATTCACCCTTTCCGTTAAACGTCGGCGGATTGAAACGCCGGAATTGTTCGTATATCAAATTCGGATCGGATCTTATTGGCGGGGGTGTGGTTCGAGTCACCTCGAAGTGTTGTGCCTGTCCCCTAAGAACGGCCACTAAATCTATCATTGTAACATTCACATTTTGTTCTGGTCGGTTTACAGTTGGTGGCTGGACCTTTCGCGGTCGACCTCGAGGCATAATTCTAAAGATAAAATGCAAAAACTAACCCTTATAATCTATCCCTCATAACCCAATAGCATAAAATAACAACAGATTAGCAAACATTAAGTAACATGGTACTGATAAACATCATTTCATAAATCGTTTAACAACTGATAAACTAATAACTGGTACCATAGTACCGGTAAACGTTACTCCATAGATCATATAATAGTTTCAATAGATTCTTTATCGTTCGTTTATCATGATAGCATAACATCGTTACGTGGGATATCGTGTAACCAACTTGCTTATACCAACCAGAGAAACATAACATAAGCAAAACCTCATGAACCACATTGCCGACCTCCACACATGGTTCACTATAGACCCCAAGTATCAAAACCAACCTTACGTATCACAACCACGAACCAGAAAAACCCACTCATTAGCACACCCTGTTACAAACAAGGGCCCATGGTAGTTTCAACTATCAGTCACACAACATCAACTCCTGCGAACGGCCATACTCGCACACGAGCTCACGCTGCTGCAGTCAGTGGCTTTGTGGCGGTGGCTCAAAGCAGTGTGTTGATTATAGTGACTTCAAGAGGTGTTCACAAAATCTTTCATCGTGATTGTAATGACGTCAAGAGGGTTTTAACAGATTGTTTCATCGTGAAACAGTATTCTTAACACCCCATCAGTTCTAAACAGTTTATATCGTATCATCAAAGTAACGCATATCAAGTAAACACTTATTTCGCAAGTCTTAAGATCGGGTGAAGACACCTATAGAGAGGGGATAGTGTCTATCTATCTCTTTTCAAAAACCTTTTTACGTTTTAGAAACACACTTTTCTCATTTTCCTTCCTTAAAACAAGTTTGAGCAAAGTCCTACAAAGGGTAGAACTATGCTCTGATACCATTTGTCACGCCCCAGAACCTTTCGTTAAAAAATATCAGAGTTTTTCATTTTGGGCGTGAAGAAAGAAAGGGGAAAAAGACGAACATGATAATAAATAGAAAGAAAAAAGAGAGGATAAGAAACGGTACGCTTGAAACATCGGATATCACCGATAAATAAAGTTTTGAAACCTTACGCAGTGGAAAAACATCAGGATCCTTTACAAAGAAAGGGAAAAATACAGTTTTCTATTTCAAACGTTCATCATAGGTTTAAAAGGTAAATCCAGAAGATGGACACAGCTGATAAGACACCCCTCTCTCTACGCATCAAGATTCTCTTCATCTCCTGTAGTGTGAGTACAGAATAGGGGTGAGTGCGTTGAATACACTCGTGGGGATACTTTCCAAACTTTAATATTATTAAGCCATTCGCATATTAAACATATATAAAAGTTCAGCAAGTAGTCACAACATATAATATGCATAGCACACCAGCCCAATGGACACTAAGCCTAAAGGACCTCCGCCGACCCATCACTGGACACGCAGCCCAATGGACACTCAGCCCAATTGGACACTCAGCCTATGGCTTACTAATGGACACGTAGCCCAATGGACACTCAGCCCAACTGGACACTCAACCCATGACTCCCTACTAGACACGCAGTCCTAGGACACACAGCCCACTAGACACTCTGTCGACTCACTACTAGACATGAAGCCCACTAAACACTCTGTCGATTCCTATCACACTATCATAAAATAAACACAGTATATTATCACAGCACGTAGAGTTTAGCAGTTCACATGTTAAATAGGGAAAACGATAAACAGATTGAGTTTAGAAGTTACCCCAACCTTGTTCGATGGTTACCACGTGAGTAGCAAGGACCAAAGATCTGATAACTCAACGCTCAATCCAACAAGTAACCTACATAAGTTATAACGTTTCTTAGATCCTTAATAAAGTATAATTAAAGCTATAAATGTTTCCGACGTAAAAACGATCATTAAAGGCGCGTCGGATCTAGAGATCTAAAGATGGGAGTTGAAGAAACCCTTGGATAATCAATCCATATGGCGGAGATGATAGAGAATGTAATTTGGGTCACAACGGAAAAAGAATGAGCTCAATCGGAATTAAAACGAGCTCAAATGGAACATTTTAAGTTTAGGGGTATTTTGATAATTTTGGTCAAAGGGTTGACTTTTGACCGGGCCCACGACCCTCGGTCAACGACAACTCGTCGAGGATGACTCGATGTTGATGTACGGTGGAGAAAACGGGGTTCAGATCGAAAACAGGGCGATGTGGACGACGTGGCACGCGCATACCCGGCGCTGGGTGAAAAACCTGGCGGCACCCCATACCTCTCGGCAGCTGCCGAGTTTTCTCAGCAGCACCGGGTGTGCATCTCGGCAGGTGGGTGGCATTTCTCGGCAGCGTCAGGGAAGGGCTCGATAGCTTTGAGTTTTCTCGACAGCACATCTCGGCGGCTCTCGGCAGGCGCCACCCGGCACTCGGTAGGTGGCTACCCGGCGCGCGCAGCTCGCACCCAGCTCCCCGTCGCCGCCTGCTCGACCAGGCCCCACCCTCCGCGGCGGCACCGCCCTCTGCCGCCGCCACCAAGTCCGCCGGAACCCTCTCACTGCCCGCTACCACCTCCGGCCACCACTCGCCGGATTCCGGTGGTGAATAGTACCTAAAACTTCGCCGCAAAATCCTTTATTACCTCATTCACAACACCAAGGCTAGGGTTTAAGGTTTTTAGGACGGTTTTTCGCCGTTTCCCGATAAATGAGAAATCGGAATTGAATTCTGAGACCTATCCTAGATTCGTCTCGTCGAGACGAACATCATGTGCGAAAATCGGCCGGAATCGACAACTTTCCATTTTTCTGGCCACCGCCGGTGGTGGCGCTCCGGCGAATTTTCTGGCGACTGCGGCAGCGCTCCGTCGAATTTTGCCAGCGACGGCAGCGGGCGGAAAAGAAAAAGAGAGAGGAGAGAGAAACTTACTTGTTCGCGTCGTTTTCGTTTTCGTCGGCCGAATGAAAATTTTGAATTGACTGAGCCCCTATTTATAGATTTTTAAAGTTACTATTTACCAAGTAAATTTTAATTACCATTCATTAAAACATTATTTTTCCATTTTACCGTTCATCTGGATTTTACCCTCTCGTTTTACCTAACCTTCGTGTTTGGTTATTTCTTTCGCTATTTGAGCTACGGGTCTCCGATTGACCCCTAGTTTGTTTCTATCTTCTCGTTTTCTCGATACGCATCTAATGGTATAAAAATATTCTACATTCCAATTTAAGAAAATTATCGATCTAACTCGGGTCTTAAACATATATATCTGAAACGCACGTCAACACATACGTAATTAATTATTAAATTATAGGTTTAGATATTTAATTAATCCATTATGCTTCGTTTTTGGTTGGGGTACTACAGTTAATACTCTATCACTTTTCCCCAATTAAATGCTGCTACAGATATTTGTGTTTCTATGAATGGATGGTGAAACAATTCATGGTGTAGAACCTCATTATGTAGTTGCATATCCTCATTAAGTATGGAAAAATTCTTTGAAGAAGGAAGAAAATGTATAGGGCATATTTCCATTTTTTTTATTTCTTGAAGAAGAAGAAGAAAAAGATACAGGCTAGATCCAAGTTTATTTCTTACCAACAAAAAAAAGGGGAAAAAGGTCAAGATGAATGCGGCGAGTTTAATTTGTTGGTCCCAAGTGGTTCAGAGGGGGTGAATGAACCTCTACCGATTTTTCTTTTAAAAGCTCTATGAACTTTTGGTGCTATATTATATCGCAAAATACAGTACTAAATGCAGTACAGTAAGCTGGGCGAGATTATTGTTCAGTTTACTGTATCAGAGTTCTGTATGTAGTGGAAATAAACATGATAGAGTTTCTTTTAAAAAAAGTTTTCTCAAATATGCTTTTTGCCAAACTTGAGTGCAAGATGATAAGATCTAAGATGCAATACAGATATGCTAAGAATAGAAAAATAAACACAGAGGGCTTATAGTGGTTCGATGGTGGTGTAATCCTTCTATATTCACTCTACTCCTACTTCGAGGAAGAACTTCATTAGGTATGATTGAATAATATTAAAAGACTCATCCTAACAATCTATCACCCAAACAAGCTTTTCACTACAAGGATTCAACTTCCACATAGGTTGCTCGAATCTATATGCTAACCCACACAGGATCCAACTAACTCACACAGAGTTACTGCCCTAATAACTTAAGACAAACACTCAGCAAGGATCTAAATCCTATCAAGTGAGGACTGTAGCACCCCGGACCAAAAACGAATCATAATTGGTTAATTAAATAATTAAACCCATAATTGAAATATTTTATGCGAGTTGATTCTTGATTGTTTAATTAATTACGTGCGTTTCAGAAATATGTTTAATGCATGTTTTAGGTGGATAAAATTTTAGATGTGGAACATAGAATATTTTTATACCATGAGATGCATAATGGAAATGAACTAGGGGTCAATCGGAGACCCGTAAGTCTCTCTCTCCTCTCTCTCTTCCCGTTTTTCTATTTCCGATGCGCCACCGCCGTCGGTGGTGGCTGGAAAATCTCAACTTTGTCGGTTTCGGCCGATTTTCACACACAACATTCGTCTCGACGAGATGAATCTAGGATAGGTCTCGGAATTCAATTCCAATTTCTTGTTCGTCGGAAAACGGCGAAAAACAGCCCCAAAACCCTAAACCTTATTTTGTGCCACTCTTTCTCTCTCCTCTGATTTCTCTCTCTCTCCTCACCCTCTCGCCGGAGCCGGAGCCGGAGAAGCTACTAGGTGTGAAGGTGACATGCCGGAGGGCCGGCGGCGCCGGAGCTGAAAGCTGAACAGGTTGTGTTTAGATACATCGTGCATGTGTGTGTATTTGAGTGTGTTGAATGTGTGTGGCTGTATTGAGCTGTTGTGGGCGGCGCCGGGTGGCGCCGCCGTGTGGGAACAGGGGGGCCGACGCTGGTGATGCGCCGGCGAGGCCCAAAGGTGGTGGCCGCCGGCCAAGTTGTAACAGTTGGTGTGTGTGTGTATTTCATGTACGTGTGTGTGTGTTTGGTGGCGGATGGGTGTGTATGCACGGCCAGCAGGTGGTGGCCGGCGACTGGAGGTCGCCGGCCGGAGTCTTAGGTGGTGGAGGAGAGTCGTCGGCGACTGGAAGTCACCGGCCAAGTGGAACAGTGTGTGTGTGTGTTTATATATATAAGCATGCGTGTGTGTATATATGTATGGTTGAGGGTGGGTGGCCGGGTTTGGAGGGTGGCCGGGTTTGGAGGGTTGCCGGCGACTGGGAGGTCGTCGGCTAGTGTTTTGGGGGTTTGGGGGTGGTCGCCGGCGACTGGGAGTCACCGGCCGGAGTTGGAAAGGAAGGGTGTGGTTTTTCGTACGCGTGTATCGAAGGGTTTTGCGGTGGATTTTCAAGCACTATTCACCATCGGAATCCGGCGAGGGATGGCCGGAGGTGCTAGCCGACGGTGCAAGCTTTTCGGCAGACATGGTAGTGGCGGCCCAGGGCGGCGCCGTCGCAGCTGGTGGCGCCGGGAAGTGGCCTGGTCAAGCAGGCCAACGTCGAGAGTGCCGGGTGCCGGGTTGCTGAGAAAACTCGACAGCCGCCGAGACACACACACATGCTACCGAGAAAACTCGACAGCTGCCAAGAGTCGGGAACCCGCTGCCGAGAAAACTCGGCAGCCTGCCGAGACGGGAGACTTGCTGCCGAGGCCGCCGGGTTTTCCCACCCGGCACCGGGTCTGTGCGTGCCCCGTCGCTCGCAATGCCGTTTTTTCGATTCGAATCCTATTTTTTCCGTTGTATGTCAACATCGAGTCGTCGCCGATGAGTTGTCGTTGACCGAGGGTCATGGGCCCGGTCAAAGTCAACCCTTTGACCAAAATTACCAAAATACCCCTGAACTTAAAATGCTCCGTTTGAGCTCGTTTCAACTCCGATTGAGCTCATTCTTTTTCTGTTGTGACCCAAATTTCATTCTCTATCATCTCAACCTATTAGGCTGATTATCCATTCTGGTTTCTTCAACTCCGATCTTTAGAGCTCTCGATCTATCGCGTATTTAATGATCGTTTCTCCGCCGGAGTATTTTACATCTTTAATTATAATTATCAAGGATCTAAGAAACACTGTAACGTATGTAGGCTATCAGTTGGATTGAACATTGAGACACGAGATCTGAGACACGAGATCTTTGATACTCGCTACTCATGTGGTAACCACCGAACAAGGTGGGGGTAACTTCTAAACTCAATCTGTTTATTGTTTTCCCTATTTAATGTGTGAACTGTTGAACTCTATGTGTTGTGATAATATACTGTGTGTATCTTACAATAGTGTGATAGGGTTGGGCTGAGTGTCCAATTAGGCTTAGTGTCCATTGGGCTGCGTGTCCATTAGTGAGTCATGAGCGGAGTGTCCTTTGGGCTTAGTGTCCATTGGGCTGCGTGTCCATTTGTGAGTCATATGTTGTGTGTCCGTTAATGAACTGAATTATATGTTTTGTATATTATGTGATGTGTTTAATTGCTGAGCTATTATATATGTTAGATTCATATTCCTGCCTAATAACCTGTTAAAAACATGAAAAGTATCCCCACGAGTGTATTCAACGCACTCACCCCTATTCTGTACTCACACTACAGGAAATGAAGAGAATCTTGATGCGTAGAGAGAGGGGTGCCCTATCAGCTGTTTCTATCTTCTGGTTTTGTCTTTTAAAGCTTTGTTGTTTGTTTGTAAAAGAAAACTGTATTTCTCTTTCTTTGTAAAGGATCCTGATGTTGTTCCGCTACGTAAGGTTTCAAACTCTATTTTATCGGTTGTATCCGATGTTTCAAGTGTACCACTTCTCATCCTCTCCTTTTTCTTTCTATTTTATATCATGTACGCCTTCTTCCCTTTTCTCTCTTCATGCCCAAAAATGAAAAACTCTGATATTTTTAAGAAAAGAAAAAGGGGCGTGACAAGGACACCACTAAAACAACCTAAGCACACATCACAAAGGTTAAAATTATATAAGTTTTTCTTCAACTAGTGCTTGAAACAGCCTTTGATAACTTTGGAACTTGAAGACTCGAAGGCTTGACTACTTCACTGAGAGGTTGAGTGACTGAAAACTTAGAGAGTAAGATACTTGAGTACTTGTTCTTATGAGAGAGAATTTTGAGTATCAGTCTTTCAGAGAATTCTTCAGTCAACTCTTCCTCTATTTATAGATGTAAGAAATGTGCCCATTGAAGATAGACACACTTCGTTTGAATTTGAATTTCTCTTGATCATCCTTGATCTTGCATTCCATGTCTCTAAAAATTTGGGAATGAATTCATTTTCTTATTCTGCAGCTCATTTAATGTGATTATTCTATAGTTCAGGGTTGTTGCAGTATGTCGGTCCATGTGTTAGCGGGACACTATTTCTTCATATAATTATATCACTTGTCTCTACTGGCTATATTTGACAAGATATATTCTCGAATAGCAGTGATCTTCCTCGTACAACATTATTATGCGTGTTGTCTTTACTTGCTTCCACTTCTGGAATGCTGCGCCAGCTTATAACCTGAAATTGCAGTGAAACTTTTTGTTCACCTTACTGTATTTCTGCTTGCTGCTTGCTGTATCTACTGCTTACTATATGCAGTGTCCGATAGGATTTTGCTGCTATATCCGACTGCTACAAGGAACCTTCTTACTGATTTTTGAGTTTTTCCATACTTCAACTTAGATTATTAAGATTAAAAAACTAATTTGATTTTTCACTTAAACAACATGGAAAAATGGGGTACTCTAAATTCTTATTACAATACTGTTTTATTTCATCAAAATCTAAACATAAATTTTCTAACATCTTTGATCCTTGCGAACCTGCTATCAACAAGAGAATGGTAAAATCTACAAATTTGGGAGGAAAGTAAATAAAGAACTTCAATTAATGAACGTGGGTCCTAAAATTGTAATGTTTGGGAAGAAGTGGACGTCTGCCTTCCAAATCCACAAATAGAAATTTATAAATTTTTTCTTCATCAAATGGGTCCGCAAGATTTTGTACACAATTAATAAGCCCAATTCAAGTCATTCAATTATCAAAAATATCAAGCCACAAATATGGCCCAATATTATGAGTCATACTTTCAAAGTTTATGTGCAATTTAATGAAGTTCGATCACAAAAATTGAAATTCGTGATTTATTCAACTCAAACCATATGGACAGTGAAGCAAATCATGAGAGAGCATTTGTAGACATATAAAATATGTCCAATCAAATAATGCCACATGTATATTAAATAAATCAATTTCACATTTTCTATTTATATTTTGGGAATTTAAATTAAATTAATTCCTAAAATAAATAGATGATTAATTGATATTTTAATATATATTCTTGACCAATCAAATATTGACAAGTGTCCAAATTATATAATTTGGAAATCAAAATTAAATCTTGCAAATATGGAAGTGATATACCAATAAATTTGGTAATAAAATCACATCTTTTGATTAAGGGAAATATATTATCATATCATGGATGACCAATTAAATTGCATCATTCATCAAGTATATATGGAAATAATTCATATTCTACACCAATAAATAGAATTTATCTCCAAGATTCAAGGTTGTCACGCCCCGTTTTCTTTTCTTAAAATATTAGAGTTTTCACACGGGCGTGAAGAAAGAAAAAGCAAGGGACACATATCACAAACAGAAAGAATTAGTAGGAGACGACAGAACAAAGTGGTAAGGGACGATGTGAAACATTCACATATCAACCTTCGGCCTCAACCGATAGCAATCGGTCTCAATACCGATAAAATACAATATTCGCAGCGGAACAATTCATCAGGATCTCACATCCGTCACATGTATCAAAATATTACAAAACGTGAATTACTTTTAACATTGTTTGGAAAAGTTTGTGTTACATCAATCTAAACATACGAGTCCAAAGATAGCACCATCTCTCTCCATCTAGGGTTCCTCATGCTCATCATCTCCTGTAGTGTGAGTACAGATTAAGGGGCAAGTGCGTGGAATACACTCGTGGGGATAAAATCCACCTCTTATAACATCAACAGATATGTAAAACAGGAAGAAAATAAAGGTATCTAACAGCACGTCACCGCATGTAAAATACATAGCAGATATTAGAAATGGCAAGGGATGAATAGGTGCGGGAGCAGCCCGTCTTATCCTATAAAACGGTCTCAATACCGCTGATATACTTCAAGAGGACCACCAAACCTCACAGAGTAGTAGAAAGAAGAAAGGGACGTATGTATGATCAGAGTGGACCTCGGTCCTTTTACAGTAATATTATGACACAACAATTATAATCACAACATTTAGTATTCCTCAATCATGCATTTTATAGGGAAAACAGTAAACAGAATAAGAGATAGAAATTACCCCCACCTTATTCAGTGGTTTTCGCGTGAGTAGCAAGTACCAAAGATCAAATCACTCAAGGCTCACTCCAACAAGTAGCCTACACAAATTACGGTGTTCTTAGATCCTTAATAAGGTATAATTAAAGCTATAAAAGATCCCAGGGAAAGTACGATCGTTAAAGACGCAACAGATCGAGAGATCTAGAGATTGAGGTTAAGGAGATGAGGGTGAAAGTTCAGTTTAATAGGCTGATATGAAAGAGGGCGACATTTGGGTCGCAATAAAAAAAGAATGAGCTCAATCGGAATTGAAACGAGCTCGAACGGAGTATTTTAAGATTGAGGAGCGTTTCCCGGCATCTGCACTACCGCGCACGGTCATTCACACCCGCGCACGACCGTGCACCATCGTCCAGTAGCTCCTCTCAGCGCGCGTGCGACTACGTGCGCCTGTGCGCAATTGTACACCTACAAACACGCTTCTACCGATGACCTCCCATCGCCGACCACCACCTCCACGACTCGTCGGCCACCACCACCACCACTACCACGGCGGCCGCGTCCACGACAGCCCCCAAAACAGCAACACACACAAACACATACATGTATACACTCACCCCCTTCTCTACCTAGCTCCGGCCGGTGACTTCCAGTCGCCGGCGACACCACCAGGCCTTAGCCGGTGACCTCCCATCGCCGACAACCACCAGCTCCACCCAACACAACCTCTAATAACAACACAAAAACACTACACACGCACACACTCAAACACACACTCATATGTGCATAACATAAACCCAACCCGATATGGCTCCGGCGCCACCACCCACAGCGGCGATGTCCCTCCAACTACTCACCCTTATCTCTGGGAGGACCTCCGACAACAGCTCCGATAAGGAGGAAGAAAAAGAGAGAAAACCGAGGAGAGAGAAAATTTGGCTAGGGTTAGGGTTTAGGGTTTTGAGATAGTTTTTCACCGTTTTCTAGACTCGTCTCGTTGAGACCTACGTCATATGCGAAAATCAGCCAAAATCGACAACTTTGAAATTTTCCGGCCATCGGCGGCGGCGGCGGTGCTGGCGGTGGCGTGCCGGATGCCGGAACAGAGAGAAGAGAGGAGAGAGAGACTTACTCATTTTCATCACTTTTTGGCTCGTTTGGAGAAAGGGTAAAAAATGAATCGAATGAGCCCCTATTTATAGATTTTGGAAAGATACTATTCACCAAAAATATCTCATTTTACTATTCACTGTAAATATCTTCCAATTTTTTCGAAACTTCGTGTTTCGTCCTTTTTATCACCGTTTGAGCTATGGGTCTCCAATTGACCCCAGTTCGTTTCTATCTTCTCATTTTCTCAATACGCATCTAATGGTATAAAAATATTCTATGTTCCACCTCTAGGAAAATTATCCATCTATAACATGCTTTAACCACATATCTGAAACGCACGTAATTTAATTAAACAGTCAAAACATACGCACATAATTATTAAATCATGTGTTTGAGTATTTAATTAATAAATTATGCTTCGTTTTGGTCCGGGGCGCTACATCCCTTACCCCTTAAAAGAATTTCATCCTCGAAATTAAACGCGTACTTAAGAAGAAAGATAAACGTGTACCTAGGAAGGGTAAGTCAGGGTACTTTCTTAAGATTTCGTTTTCCATTTCCCAGGTTGCTTATTCCCTTCCATAACGACTCCACTGGACCTTCACTATAGTCATCTCTTGATTCCTCAGTTGCCGTTTCTTCCTATCCAGGATGGCTATCGGAACTTCTTCATATGTCAGATCCTTCTCCAGTTCTATGCCTTTTTGATCGATTATATGGTTTGGATCGAACATATACTTTCATAGCATAGACACGTGGAAAACATTATGTACCCCAGCGAAGTCTGGCGGTAGAGCTAGACTGTACGCGACCTCCCCAACTTGATCTAGTATTTCGAACGGTCCTATGTACCTCGGTTTCAGCTTTCCTCTCTTTCCAAAATGATTTACTCCTTTGGTGGGAGACACTTTTAGGAAAACTTTATCTCATATTTCAAACTTCAGCTCCTTTCTTCTTTTGTCTGCATATGCTTTCTGTCGATCTTGGGCAGCTCGTATTCTTTCCCGAATCCTCTTTATTACTTCTACCGTTTGATCCACCAATTCGGGCCCCAAGATTTTCTTCTCGCCCACTTCATCCCAATAGATAGGTGAGCGATACTTTCTTCCGTAGAGAGCTTCATAGGGTGTCATACCAATGGTCGATTGATAGCTATTGTTGTAGGCAAACTCCACTAAGCACAAGTGATCTTCCCAGCTTCTGGGGAAGTCTAACACACATGCCCGCAACATATCTTCCAAAATTTGTATGGTCCTTTCGGATTGTTCATAGTTTGGGGATAGAAAGTTGTGCTGAAAGACAGCTTGGTTCCTAACTCCTTTTGCAAACTCTGCCAGAATCTGGAGGTAAACCGTGGATCTCTATCTGATACGATAGAAATTGGTACACCGTGCAATCGGACGATCTCTTCGAGATATATTCGTGCCAACTTGTCCAGTCCGAAAGTCATCTTTATTGGTAGAAAATGAGTATACTTTGTTAGTTTATCAACGATTACCCATGCGTCGTGGTTTCCTCATCTAGTTGTCGGTAGACCAACCATAAAATCCATGGCGATGTGTTCCCACTTCCATTCCGGTATCTCCAATGAGTTAGCATCTCAGCCGATCGTTGATGCTCCGCTTTCACTTGTTGACAGATGAGACACTTCTTGACGAACAACCCTATACTTCTCTTCATATTCCTCCACAAAAAATTCACCCTCAAATCTCGATACATCTTTGTACCTCCAGGGTGTGTAGACATTGGTGTGCAATGCGCCTCTTTGAGAATTTCGTTCCTCAGTTCTTCATTCTTAAGCACACAAATTCATCCTCTAAAGATCAGAGCTCCATCTGTAGCCAAAGAGAATCCTTCGGCTCTTCCTTTAACCGTAAGATCTTTCATCTTTATTAGGAAGTTATTCCTCTTCTAGGCTTCCACAATTCGATCACACTGTGTGGGTTTTACGAATAACGCTGTCATCCTGGATTCAATGTTGATCGGAGACGAGACTATCTCCAGATTTAGCTTTGACATTTCCTCGATCAGTTAGTGTTGATTGGTGATCATCGATGTCACCACTCCTTTCCCTTTCTTGCTAAGGGCGTCTGCCACCACATTCACTTTTCCAGGATGGTAGTAGATTGTAATATCATAGTGTTTCACTAACTCTAGTCATCTTTTTTGTCTCATATTGAGCTCTTTTTGCTCAAAGAAATATTTCAGGCTCTTGTAGTCGGTGTAAATTTCACACTTCACGCCGTAGAGATAATGTCTCCAGATCTTGAGGGCGTGTACCACAACTGCTAGTTCCAGATAATGCGTCGGGTAGTTCTCTTTGTGAATCTTCAACTGGCGTGATGCATACACCACTACCTTTCCTTCATGCATCAATACACACCCCAAACCCTGTTTGGATGTGTCACTGTAGATCACGAACTCTTTAGTTACGTCTGGAACTATTAAGACTAGTGCTTCTATCAGTCTTCTCTTCAGTTCCTGGAAACTACGCTCGCATTGCTCACTCCACTGAAACTTCACGTCTTTTCTTGTCAAGCGAGTCATTGGAGTAGTAATCTTTGAAAATCCCTTTATGAATCTTCAGTAGTATCTAGCCAGGCCGATGAAACTCCAAACTTCCTTTATATTCGTTGGAGTTTCCCACTTACTAATAGCTGCAACCTTTTCAGGATCTACTTCGATCCCTTGTGAAGAAATGATGTGGCCCAGAAAACCCACTTTGTCCATCCAGAATTCGCACTTCTTGAATTTTGCGTAAAACTTCTCTTTTCTTAGTACCTCTAGCGCAATTCTGAGATGTTTTTCATGGTGCGCTCTATCGTATAAATAGATGAGGATGTCATCTATGAACACTATGACAAAGAGATCAAGATAAGGATGGAAGACGCGATTCATCAAATCCATAAAGACAGTTGGAGCATTACGCAGTCCGAATGACATTACTACAAACTCGTAGTGACCATATCTCGTTCTGAATGCTGTCTTAGATATATCAGCATCTTTGACTTTCAACTGATGATATCCAGATCTTAAGTCAATCTTTGAGAACACACTGACACCTCTTAGTTGATCAAAGAGATCTTCAATCCGAGGCAGTGGATACTTGTTCTTTATTGTTTTCTTGTTCAGCTCTCGGTAATCGATACACATCCGAAAGCTGCCATCCTTCTTCTTCACGAACATCACTGGTGCTCCTCAAGGCTACACACTCGGTCTGATGAAACCTTTGTCCAAAAGTTCCTGTAATTGGACCTTCAGTTCCTGCAACTCTTTCGGTGCCATCCAATAAGGAGCTTTTGACACCGGCACTGACCCTGGTACGAGATCTATCTTGAAGGTCACCTGTCGATTCGGTGGAGGACCAGGTAAATCCTCTGGGAACACATCCATGAATTCCTTTATCACCTATACTTTCTCGATAGTAATCAATTCCTTCTCAGAGTTCACCATGTTAACCAACCAAGCTTCGCAATCTCCTTTGCTAAGCATCTGGGTTGCTTTCATGGCCGAGATAATCCTTGAGTCGACCTTCACTCGTGTTTCATGGAATGTAAACTCTGGCTCTCCCGGTGCTTGAAAGATGATCTCCTTCGTACGGTACTTAATTACCGCATGATTAGACTCTTAGTCCATTCCCAAGATTATATCGAAATCCTTCATCTCCAAAATGTGGAGATCAGCTAGAAGGATCTTGTCTTCAAAAGAAATCTTAAGATGACGGTATAGGTGTTTTGTCTTTACCGTCTTTCCTGAGGGGATACTAACTTCTAGAGTTCGAGCGACTATCCTACCATCTTCATGCTTCAGCAATTTACAGAAGTTGACAGATATGAAGGAGTGTGTCGCTCCAGTATCAAACAGGATAAAAGCAGGTATATCAGATACTGATAACATACCTGTCATCGTCTCAGCTCCCTCAGCGGCTTCTGGATGAGTAAGAGCGAAAGCTCTCGCTCTGTCTGCCACCGGCCTCGAGTTCGGGGCTGTAGCTGGCGTGTTCCTCGCCCTCCAACAATTGGCTGCTATGTGCCCCGGCACCCCGCAGGTGAAATAATTATGTGTTTCTTGCTGACACGGTCCCGAGTGCACCTTCCTGCATCTAGGGCACGGATTCCCAGGTCGGGGAGTAGGAAAAAGTAGAGCATTGCTTGCCCTCGGAAACTTATTCTGAGCAAAGCTCTAGCTCGAGCCAGTCCACTTCTTCTTGACGGGAGCAGAGAAGACTTTCTTGAGGGGTGCAGCATCCAAACCATCCGGGAGGCGATCTCCTGGGCTCTCTCGATGACACTTGCATATGTCATCGTCCCCTGCCCAGCTAGGATCAAACTAATCTCAAAGTGAAGGCCCTTCTCAAATCTTCGAGCCTTCTTGAGATCGGTATCCACCATATGTGGGGCATACCTGCTCAAATGGTTGAACCGCCGCTCATAATCTCCCACAGTTGAGCTTCCCTGTCGGAGATGAAGAAACTTTGTCTCCTTCTTGTCCTTGTTGGACTGAGGAATGAAGTGATGAGAAACCACTTCTTTGAACTCTTCCCAAGTCATTTCCTCTTTCTGTGCAGGCAGTAGGGTCCGCTCATACGAGTCCCACCAGTGACTCACCTCATCAGTGAGCTGAAAGATGGCACAACTTACCATCTGTTCCTTGGAGCACATTAGGTGCCCAAACAATCAGTCGAGTAATCTTAACTACTCTTCTGCCTTTGTCGGTTCTCCTTTTCCATCAAAAGTCGGCGGGTTGAATCATCGAAATTGCTCATAGATGAGATTTGGGACGGTTCTAGCTGGCTGTGGGACGGCTTGAGGCACTTCAAAGTGCTGTGCTAACCCCCGTAGCACTGTAACCAAATCTCCTATATTGGTATTTTCCTCCCGTTCCGGCTGATTAACCGGCTGCGATTGCTCCTTTTGGGGTCTTCCTCTCGACATAATTCTGTTACGATATATATATATATATATATATATATATAAGTCGTTGAGATTACGCAATAATACTATAAATATAGAAATTAACACGATACACTTTGTAGAGGCATAAACATATACTTCATAGAACGAGCGAGAGAACATATGTGCATATATACATAAAAGCAAAATAAGGGTAGCACTGCACCATAACAAAAGGTGTATGTACTCTATCTATGATATATAAACTACTCTATATATACATATAGAATAAAGTATCATTTGTAGCCTAATATATACATATATCAAAGTTCCAAGGTCATCTAAACTACTGCTGCGGGAGGTGGTGGAGGCCCCGGTACTCCTGGTGCTCCGTCCCGAGGGTCACCAATCTCCAGGTCGTCCTCCTCGGGATCCTCCTCAGGATCATTCTTCAACTCGGAGCTACTACTGGACGGATCATATGGTGATGGCTCGGGAGTAGTCGGAAGGCCGTGTCGGCCCCATAGCTCCAACATCTGCCTAGCTACGTTGCCGAAATCGGCGATAGGCACAAGATCTACTAACGAGAACACTAACTCATCGCGATAGACTAGGCGAGCTCTCACCTCCCACTCCCATGGTAGAGTGTGGATCATATGCAGACATGCCTGCACACCGCTGATCCTGCCCCCCATACCTCCAATCTCTCTCCAGCAGTGGAGGAGTCTAGCCACATGTTCCCCCACCAATATATCCCCCGTCATCCTACTCTCGAAGAAACGGCGTCGAAGCCGCTCCTCTCGCGTTTCAATAATAGACGATCTCCCTCTTTCTCTACCGGCCATGTAATTCCTATTCATCTATCAAGTTTAATTTACACGAGTTTCTATCATCGTATGTCCATACCTGGAACGCTCCCTTCAAAACTTATCGGTTCAAAGCAAAATAACACATAACAGGCAAACACTCATATTCCACAAGTCTTATAAACAGGGAGGGTCACCAATGGAGAGAGGATAGTGCCTATCTATTTCTTTTCGAAAACCAAGCCACGTTTCAAGATCACACTTTCAAAAATCACATTTTTCCCATGTTTAAACCAAATCGAGCAAGTTCAAAACGTTAGAACTTTCTCTGATACCATTTGTTACGCCCCATTTTTTTTCTTAAAATATCAGAGTTTTCACACGGGCGTGAAGAAAGAAAAAGTAAGGGACACATATCACAAACAGAAAGAATTAGTAGGAGACGACAGAAGAAATTGGTAAGGGATGATGTGAAACATTCACATATCAACATTCGGCCTCAGCCGATAGCAATCAGTCTCAATACCGATAAAATACAACAATCGTAGCGGAATAATTCATCAGGATCTCACATCCGTCACATGTATCAAAATATTACAAAACGTGAATTACTTTTAACATTGTTTGGAAAAGTTTGTGTTACATCAGTCTAAACATACGAGTCCAAAGATAGCACCATCTCTCTCCATCTAGGGTTCTTCATGCTCATCATCTCCTGTAGTATGAGTACAGATTAAGGGGTGAGTGCGTGGAATACACTCGTGGGGATAAAATCCACCTCTTATAACATCAACAGATATGTAAAATAGGAAGAAAATAAAGGTATCTAACAGCACGTTGTCACCGCACGTAAAATGCATAGCAGATATTAGAAATGATAAGGGACGAATAGGTGCGGGAGCAGCCCATTTTATCCTATAAAACGGTCTCAATACCGCTGGTGCACTTCAAGAGGACCACCAAACCTCATAGAGTAGTAGAAAGGAGAAAGGGACGTATGCATGATCAGAGTGGATCTCGGTCCTTTCACAGTAATATTATGGCACAACAATTATAATCACAACATTCAGTATTCCTCAATCATGCATTTTATAGGGAAAATAGTAAACAGAATAAGAGATAAAAATTACCCCCACCTTGTTCAGTGGTTTCCGCGTGAGTAGCAAGTACCAAAGATCAAATCACTCAAGGCTCACTCCAACAAGTAGCCTACATAAATTACGGTGTTCTTAGATCCTTAATAAGGTATAATTAAAGCTATAAAAGATCCCGAAGAAAGTATGATTGTTAAAGACGCGATGGATCGAGAGATCTAAAGATTGGGGTTGAGGAGACGAGGGTGAAAGTTCAGTTTAATAGGCTGATATCAAAAAGGACGAGATTTGGGTCGTAATAAAAAAAATGAGCTCAATCGGAGTTGAAACGAGCTCGAACGGAGCGTTTTAAGATTGAGGAGCGTTTCCCGACGTCTGCACTACCGCGCACGGTTATTCACACCCACGCACGACCGTGCACCATCGTTTAGTAGCTTCTCCCAGTGCGCGCGCGATCGTGTACCTGCAAACACAACTTCTGCCGGCGACCTCCCGTCGCCGGCCACCACCTCCACGACTCGCCGGCCACCACCACCACCACTACCACGGCGGCTGCATCCACAACAGCCTCCAAAACAGCAACACACACAAACAGATACATGCATACACTCATCCCCTTTTCTACCTAGCTCCGGCCGGTGACTTCTAGTCGCCGGTGACACCACCAGGCCTTAGCCGGCGATCTCCCGTCGCCGGCAACCACCAGCTCCACCCAACACAACCTCTAACAACAACACAAAAACACTACACACGCACACACTCATATGTGCATAACATAAACCTAACCCGATATGGCTCCGGTGCCCCACCCACAGCGGCGCTGTCCCTCCAACTACTCACCCTCATCTCCGGGAGGACCTCCGACAACAGCTCCGACGAGAAGGAAGGAGAAAAAGAGAAGAAATCGAGGAGAGAGAAAAGTTGGCTAGGGTTAGGGTTTAGGGTTTTGAGATAGTTTTTTACCATTTTTCGGCGAACGAGAAATCGAAATTGAAATCCGAGACCTATTCTAAACTCGTCTCTTCGAGACTTATGTCGTGTGCGAAAATCGGTCGAAACCGACAACTTTGAAATTTTCCGGCCACCGACGGCGGCGGCAATGGCACGCCGGAGGCCAGAATAGAGAGAAGAGAGAGAGAGAGAAGGGAGGAGAGAGAGACTTACTCATTTTTGTCGCTTTTTGGCTCGTTCGGAGAAAGGGTGAAAAAATGAATCGAATAAGCCCCTATTTATAGATTTTGGAAAGTTACTATTCACCAAAAATATCTCGTTTTACTATTCACCGTAAATATCTTCTGATTTTTCCGAAACTTCGTGTTTCGCCCTTTTTACCACTGTTTGAGCTACGGGTCTCTGATTGACCCTAGTTCGTTTCTATCTTCGCATTTTCTTGATACGCATCTAATGGTATAAAAATATCTTTTGTTCCACGTCTAGGAAAATTATCCATCTATAACATGCTTTAACCACATATCTGAAACACACGTAATTTAATTAAACAGTCAAAACATATGCACATAATTATTAAATCATGTGTTTGAGTATTTAATTAATAAATTATGCTTCGTTTTGGTCCGGGGTGCTATAAAGGTATTTTTCAAGACTTTCTTCGTAGAAAGTCACCACAAACGGCGTTCGATCAAAGATCAAGGTGCTAAACCCCTCTTGTTGGTGTTTTCCAAGTTAAAATTCAAGGCGTTCTCCGCGTATTTATGACGTCCTTCATGGAGGTTTCTGAAATCGTTCTTGTAGATTTGATCGAAGATTCACTTTCAAAATTCATATCAATTTGAAGAGAAGAATAAGAGGAATTTGTAGAGATTTGTACGTGCTCTATTTTTGATTCAAGAAATATTTAATTTGTATAACTTTTGTGTTTAGATATTTAAAACCCAAAATATATTGTTACACTGATATTTACATAAATAAACATAACATTTTTAAACATACCCCTAATATTTATACATGAATTAGTAATATTTTTATGACTGTGTTGTTTTACAAACTGGTCATGTTTAGTCGTTAGCCCACACGACTCGTTTAACCATCGTTGATTAGAATTTTGTTCTAAAACATCGATTAATTGATCCAAGGTATTATATATATATAAGACGATCTCACATAAAATTTTATTCTAAAAAAATACAGCAAAATATAGTTAACCAACAATGAACAATCAAACTTGGTACAAGAATGTAAACGTTTTTTTCATATGGATCTATCCTTCAATTTTATATGTGTAACTGAGGCAAACAAGTTGAATAACATCTATCAAAGATGTTTAAAAATGCAAGAAATTTTATGTGTAACTGTGGCAAACAAGTTGAACATCGACTATCAAAGATGTTTAAAAATCCAGGAAGAAAATTCTAAGGTTGTGAGATTTTGCAAGTTACTTTTTGCCTTGAATTTTTTTATTCGAAAAAAAAACAACAACAACAAAGATACGTTTCTTTTGTATAGAAGGTGAGTGCCATAATTTTCACTTTCCAGAGAATTAAGTGTGATGAAATGTGTGAAATGGACTTTTAATTAGTTTTATATGGATTTTAATTTATTAATATGTTTGTTTCTTTGTAATATTAATCAGTGGGGATCCAGGAATTTTAAATTGGGGGTATGAACAAGTAAATAATAGATAATAGGAAAAAAAAACTACGCATAAATATTGTTTCATGTATAAAGTCTTACAACCAAGATAATCAAATACATAAGATACAAAAGATTCAAGTTATAAGCTACACTTTGGTTCTTCGACTCTTCATTTTTTGGAAACGATCTATGACATCATCATTAGGAATTTGCAAGAACACATCATTCTCAATGAAAGTGACCAAACAATCATTTAATAATTGATCACTCATGCTATTCCTCAATTTATTTTTGACATAGCTCATTCCTAAAAACTCTTTCAACATCTGCAGTAGTGACCGGGAGAATCAACACCAACTTGATAAGTAAAAAAATTACCGAATAAAGTAACATGTTTGTTCGTTTCTACTGGCATCTTCAAAAGGGCACCAATATCATGTAAATCCCAAAAACCTGTCATCTTATTGCATATGTTCAATGAATATATCGAGTTGGCATTCAAGAGTCATCAAATCAATATTTGAAAACTCAGATGGATAAAATGTGGCAAGTTAATCACTTTTTCCTTGTTAAAAGAAGGGAAACCATCTTTAGGACTTAAACAAGTCAAGCATGTAAGAAATTCCATGCATATTCACCTCATCAAATCGATCATTGAGTTCATTAAGTTGTAAATCAATCACTCCTAGAAAAACTTGAATCCAAAAATATTGAAGATTCTTCTCTTGTTGTACAAAACGTCTTGATCGTCCTCTTGCCTTATAAGGAGCATCCATATTGGGAACCACAATGTCATACTTGTTGCAAAATAAAGTGACCTTATTCAAGAGTGTTTTCCATCCACAATCTCTTGTTTTTTTGCAATAATTACTTGGTTAAAGAAACAAGAGACATAGCGTTAACAATATCTTGATCTCTTCTTTGCAAAGCAAGATACAAATCATTAGTGCACCAAAAAATAGTCAACATCAAGTGTGCTATGAACGCAAAATCAAACGACTCTAATGAGAATAAAATGACTTGAGCTTTTACCTTATCTTCTGAACATGAAGCATTATCCCTAACCATGATGAGTACCTCAACAATTGTAGAAAACAAATGGATAACATTCAAAAGATTTTTATAATGAGACCCCCAATGAGTATCCCCTGGTCTTTTCAAACCAACCTCTTCATTGAAACCTGACCCACTCTCAAGTTCACCAATTTCCAAGGCTTGAGCAAATTTTGGAGCTTGAACTACTTGAATCATTTCTCTTCTCTTACAAAAAACTCCAACTATATTCAACAAATTTACAAGTGTTTCAAAAAGCTAACCACAATCGTTGTTTTTTTAGCAACAACAAGTGTTAATTGAAGTTGATGAGCAAAACATAGTAGGCACATAAAGTATCTTTCATAATCAAAGTCTTAAGATCATTAATCTCACCCTTCATGTTGCTCGCCCCATCATACCCTTGCTGTAGCGCCCAGGACAAAACGAAGCATAATTGGATAATTAAATAATTAAACCCGTAATTGAGAAAATTCTATGTGTGTTAATTTTGGATGTTTAAATTTATTTATGTGCGTTAAGATATGTGTTTGACGCCGTTTTAGAAGGACGTAATTTTTAGACATGGAACCTAGAAGATTTTTATATTATGAGATGCGTAACATAAAAACGAGAAAATAGAAACGAACTAGAGGTCAATCGGAGTTTCGTAGCTCGAGTAGTGAAGAAAATAGTGGAACGAAGAATATGACGTATACGAGAAGTATGCGAAGAGTAGAATACGAGAAATTTAACATGAATAGTGACCATTTTTGGAGAAGTATATATAGGACGTTTTTAAGTTGAAAAGTCACGCGAGCTCATAATCGAAAAACACGTAAGTTTCTCTCCTCCTTCTCTTTCTTTTTCCGGTAGTCGCCGCCGCCGCCGCCGGTGGCCGGAAAAGTCAACCTTCTCGGATTTGAACCATTTTCGCATAGGTCATAGCTCTTGTCGAGGCGAGTCTAGGGACGATTTTGTTTCTCTGTTTCGACGGTCGGATCGCCGGCAAATCGCCGGTCAACCGCCGGAAAAACCTTATTTTGAGTCCATCACCTTTTCTCTCTCCTCGTTTCTTGCTTTCTCTCTCTCGTCTTCCTTGCCGGGGTGGTAGATAACCATTCCGGAGTGTGTGTCTATGGGATGGAGGTGGTGGAGCCGCCGGAGGGGCGGTGTGGCCGGAGTTGGGTTTGTGTGGTTTTGGGGTGGAAAAGCTTGGGTTTGGTGTGTGTGTTGTGTGTGTGTTGTTCTTGCTTGGGATGTTGTGTTGTGTGTTGTTGGAGGTTGTCGGTTATAGTGGTAGAGGTGTTGCCGGCGACGGGAGTCGCCGACCGAAGCTAGAGGAGGAAGATGGTGAAGGCGTCGCTGCTGTGTAGGCTGCTGTGCGCAGGACTGTGCGCTGGGGCACGACCGTGCTATGGGGCACGACCGTGCGCTAGAGGTGAGTGACCATGCGCGGCCACTGGAAGGTGGCGCACGGTCGAGCGTTATAGGGCACGGTCGTGGGCAGTTTTGCACGACCGTGCGAGAGAGAAGTGTGTGTGGGGTTTTGCTGGGTTTATCGGGTGCGTCGTGGGCGCATCGGCGAGTGTTTTTACTGGTCGTTTCGAGTTGTTCGTTTCCATCCTTGTGTCGGGAGTCGGGGATCTCGGTCGAGTCAACCCTTTTTCCAAGTTTACCTCTCACACCCTACCCGATATCCTTGATCTTCGAGTCTTGTATAACCGTTCCGCCTTCTCGATCGAATGTTTCCTTTATTTTTATACCCGTCTTTTAATCTCTTGAGGATCTAAGATATCACGGTACTTTTGTAGGCTATCGGTTGGATCGTACGCAATAGGCTTGACTCTTTATCTTGTCAGATCACGTGATAATCTCTTATCGAGGTGGGGGTATCTTCTAATTCTTAATCTGTTTACTGTTTTCCCTATTTTGATGCTCGCCTGAGAAATGTTAAATGCTGTGAACTATAAGTGTTGTGTCATATTTATATTGTGCATGGGCTGCGGTCCACCTCTGATCATGCATTTGTCCTCACTCTTTTCTACTACTCCAGAGGGTTGGGTGGTCCTGAAAAATACACCTACGGTAATGAGACCGTTTCTATAGGATAAGACGGGGAACACCCGCGCCTATTTGTCCCTTACCATTTCTAATGTCTGCTGTGAATTTTACGTGCTGTGACAACGTGCCTCTTTGTTGTGAACTTTCGAATTATATATATATATCTTTGTCGAATGTTATAAGATGTAGAGTTTATCTCCACCAGTGTATTCCATGCACTGACCCCTTAATCTGTACTCACACTACAGGAGATGACGTACCATAGAGCAGTAGAGAGAGAGATAGTGCCACATTTGGGATTTTCTTAAAAACGTATTTTACGAAGTTTCAAGAAATAATGATCACAAACTTTTGTAATGTAAATATAATTCTGTAATTTCTAAAGATGATGGATCCTGATAGTACTTTTCCGCTGTGATGACATTTTGAGAATCGGCTGTGACCGATGTATGTATATTATGGAATCGGCTGTGTACGATGTGATATGAGAAAGATTCTGATGTTCTCTATCTTTTTCTTCTTCTTCTGATCGTCCCTTGCCTTCTTCTTCATTTGCGCGCCTCTGTTTTAATTAAAACTCTGATAATATGTGTATGGAAGAAACTGGGGCGTGACACTTGCCCTCGAATCTTTGATGGACTTAATGAATGCTCTACAAGTAAAGATATAATTGTGCTTTGAAGTGTCAAAGCAGTGGTATCACCAACATGTATAAGTCCAAGAAAACGCTCCACTACCACTCCTATTTTACAATCAACATAACACAAACAACGAGCTTATTGTTCCTTTTGAGGCACATCACTTGACTCATCGACCAATATAACAAAGTATTCATCACAAGTTCTTCTATAATGCGCTTAGTTGTTTCTTTTGCACAACAATTGATGAGATCTTTTTGAATTAAGGGAGACGCCATATGATTATTACCTGCATCATTTGTAAAAATAACACCTCTAACATCATCATTATGTTCTGCTAGTCATTTCAAAAGCTCAAGGAAATATCCCCTATATATTGATTCTTCACTTTCATCGTGCCCACGAAATGCCAACCTTTGGCACAAAAGATATCTCAAAAAACTAAGTGAAGCTTTCAAATGAGTTTCATACTCACTTCGAATCGTATCACTTGCATTATCAAAAGCATATACAATAGATTTCTTTTTTGAGTCTCTTAAATTCACGTACTTTTTATAAGCAAGATTATGAGCAATTTTAACCCCACCAACATGCTTCTCAAACCTACCCGACTTATTCCATGATCTAAATCCTCTATCAACAAATGCATCTCCCCCCACATTAAGAAATACTTCATTCTTGAACAAGTAACAAATGAAATAAAATGTTGCATCTTTCTCAATATTATATTCAAGCCAATCATACTTTTTGAACCAAGAGACACTAAATAGACGTATACCTCCAAGTTCTCTTTGATGGAAGTCCTGATTTTTTGGTTAACATGGTACTTTAAGAATATATGCTCTTCTCACTGCATTTCATTGCTTTGGAGGATAATCCATTATATTTATTCTTTTCCCCAGATCGTAAGGAAGAATTTCGACATCATATAAAAAAATTTCCTCTTCTGATGCAACTCTACTTTCTCTTGAGATTTTGTTTTCTTAAACATAAATTGTCGAAGATCGAGTTATTTTTCCATTGTCTTTATTTTCTTTGATTTAGGAGTATCCTTCATCCTAATAGAATTGATAGTAAATAATAATAATAAAATCAATTCTATAGTAAATTAACAATTACAATTACAACCCATAAAAGAATAAACACATTCGTCACAAAATCAATAAATTTCATTCATAAACATAAAAAAACACAAACCCTAAATTATGAATAAAAACAACATCAAATTCACTAAATAATAACCTAAATCAAACAATAAATAAAAATACATATAAAATATGAAGATTAAATAAGTAAATGAATTTATAAAAAAAATACCTCAAAAAATGGCTACAAGCTCGCCTCTCTGTTTCTTCTCGAGAGAGTCAGTAGCCAAAAAATGGAATATTACTTCTCTTTCAATTTGGAAATGCTTTTAATTTATATGTAATGACACTTTTGTAATTAGTATATCAAGTTAGGTTATTTTAGGAAATATCTAAATATATATTTACAAAAAATTCAATTTGGGGTACAATTTACCCCTTGTACCCCACTGCATACACCACTGGTATTAATTACAATTCGTATTATATCAATACTGAGAAAAAATAATTGTGATTAAAATACGGAAGGGAAATTAATTGTTAATTTCGAAAAATTGATTTAATTATATGTAAATTTTATTTTAATTTGCATTGAATTAATATAAAATTTTCATTTACTCGATTGGGGATGCATTATATTTTTTCTAAAAAACTTATATGAGTCTCTATGTGAGATAGATTCGGATATGGAACCCCCTGCTGGTGCCAAAAACCTAGCACCTCATGCTGGAGTGCATATATCATCGTTTTTATTATTTTTTTCTTTTAATTTCAACTATTCCAATTTTCTATATTTTTATTGTTGTGAAATGTTATATCATAATATGCACTTAGAGAATTATAATAAAATGTATTTTTATTGTTGATATGTTATATCATAATATGCTCTTAGAGAATTATAAAAAAATTCACTTGATGTAATAAATAATCACATCACAAAGAAATGAGAAAATACTTGAAAAAAGAAAAAAAACAAAACAAAAGATATGAAAAAAAAGGAAAAAAAAATAAAATAATAATAAAAACGGCGACGTATGCACCTTCAGCATGAGGTGATAGGTTTTTCAGCATGAGGTGATAGGTTTTTGGCCCGAGCAGGGGATCCATATCAAATAGGGTCTCATATGGACAAGGATGAAAATATCGTGAAATATCGCGGATATATCGTAAATTTGGATATTGCGATATGGATATTAGGGATAATGTATTTTTTCTCGAGTATCGTAGATATATCGAGAAATATCGCAAAATATCGATATCGATATCGATTTCGGTTCAATCTAATACGAAATTGGATGAGAATTGGGAAATATCGTGGATAAATCGCAAGATACCGTATTTTTATAAAAATCGCAAATTTTTTTAATTTATGATTTTTCATATCTAAATTTTTTTTTCTTATTTTTCATTTCTATATTTTTGTTTCTTAATTTTTATCCTATTTTTTATTCTCTCATATTTTCTTAATTTTAGTCATTTTGTATTGTATTATATATTATATTGGCAGTTATTTTACTGTCATACAGTATTTATATGTAGTCTATTATCTATATGTTTGCTTTAAACATATCATTTTATTGTGATTTTGAATGGAATATGTGCATAATAATATGTTATAATAGTTCCTAAAATTTCATGTAAAATTTCCAAAATTTTAATAAGATTTCAATCATTTTTTCATTTTTTTGCGATATTGATATGCAATATCGATATATCCATCGATATATTCGTAAATTTAAGGTTGCGATATTACTTGCTATAGCGATATTTTCATCCTTGCATATGAGTCATATGTATCAGTCAATTTCGGCACCAAACCAGTCCACTAATCAACACTAAGAATATAAATAATATATTTGTAAGTATTGGTTTTATGGCTAAAAATATAACGTACGTAACACTCTAAGCAATAAAACGAATACTTATATACATATACTACTAATATTTTTATTAAACTGTAAATAAATATCATCTTAATATTCTAAGAGCTTGTAAATATTTATTTATATAAGTTTATAAAAGTATTAGTAACACATATATAATAATTAGTTTTATGTCTTAAAGAGTTTACTCTAGCTATAAAACTAAACGTATACTATTAACCGGGCTTTTGTGTTACCCATATGAGTGATTCGTGAGACAGTCTGACTGAAGAAATACATTTTTTTTTTCTTAATTTGGATTCCCTTTAACTAAAAGACTAGTGCATATCTTTGACTCTCTCAACACAATCAAATTTCGGCCTCCTATATCGAACCATTCCCTGATTTTCGAGCAGTTTGTTGAACAACTGTAGAGTTCATCTGAATTCATTTTAAGATAAGATTAATCCCCAAATAATATACTCCACAGATATGGATAGAGATAGATATACACAATAAATCGAACCCACAACCTTTTTAGATTTCAAATCCTCTTCACCATGGAAGATTACTCCCACTATATCTACAATTCTCTTGAATCATTATATCAGTATTCCTGTCTCCTCTTTCTACACGAGATTAAGAAAAACCCAGATAGAATTCCACCCGCAATTAATCATGAAATTCCCCCGTGATAAAAGCCAATACGTAATCATCAGTGGCACGCCGGAGGGACCCGCCACCGTCTTCAAGGCCAACTATGTGAATCCGGCAACCGGGGACAAGGTCCCTGTCGGAATCAAGATTTTTAATGATATGAATCGAATTGAGGACGTCTACTCCTTAGCCACACAGCTTCACGAGGCCGAGACTTTCGACCACGAAAACATCGTTAAAGTTCACTGTTCGTTCAAGCACGAGGATCAGCTCTGGATAATCATGTCCCCACCAGGGGTTTCTGTACAGTCCATGATCGGATCCACTTTCCGGCAAGGGCTTCCGGAAAACTCAGTCGGGTGTATTCTGAAAGAGACCCTGAAGGCCTTACACTACATGCATGGTAAGAACAAGCTGCATGGGAATATGGTCGCTGATTGCATCTTCTTGGATGAGAATTCCAGGGTCAAACTCGGCCATAGTTCCGTCATATATGAAGTTCATCATTCAGACAAGTCATTGATCTCCCTGGAAATCATGGCTTACTATGGATTAGTTGACAACGACAAAGCTACGGACGTGTGGATGTTCGGATTGCTGGCGTTGGAACTGTTCTATGGATTGCAGTGCCAGATTTTGGCTTCTAAATTTGACGAATTTCGGGTGTTAGTCGGAGATATTGATAATGAATCTCGTGGAAAACAAATGAGCATTGGAAAACTAGGGTTTTTGTCATGTTTTCATCCAAAGAAGAAGAAGAAGGTTCCGAAACTATTGGGAGAGGTTGTGGCTGCATGTCTCTCGAGGGATCCAAAGAGTAGGCCGACGACAAATCAGTTAATGGAGTACAAGTTATTTCATAAGAGATTTTCAAATGAAGGGAGTTTGTCGAGTCTCATGAAGAGAATGGCAATGGCAATGTAGAACTCTATAAGTTAGAAAGATATAATGCAAAACTATTTTTCTTTGTTTTTTAATTATTATTTAGGGTTTTGCAAACGTACTAATTTTTTTTTTTTTTTTTTTTTGATTTGGATCATTTTTTTCAATTTCTCTAATTATTAAATTTTGTATGATGTGACATTGAAATTTGACAAATCAACTCAATTTTTCCCAAAATAAGTTTTTCCCTTTAGATTTTTTTATATTGGGGTTTTGATAAATCAACGGCTCGAACTGTCATTTTGGAACTGAAATTGGGTCATAGGTTAATCAAACCGGTTCGAACCAAAATTGGGTTATAGGTTAATCAAACGGTTGACCCGGTTCTAATTTTCAGAACTGGTTGGACAACTCTAGTCTCATGGATAATTATCATGAGATAGAGGCGGAGCCCTATAATCCACAAATAAAACTCATTGTCACACATTGTTATGTCAATTGATTGTTGAGTTGGTCTTGTGTGTACTTGGTGTACATGCAATCCAGGTCGACCCAGTTTTGACCCGGATCCAGGAGTTTTTTGAATTTAATTTTTTTTTTTGCTTCAGGTTGTTACCTTTATGTTGTATTAGTGTGACTTTTATGTACAACTATCATGACCTTTATGTACTATAACTTATAAAAAAAATGAAGATTTTCAACATAATTTGAACTGTATACCTTTATGTGATATCAATATGACTTTTATATTATATCATGTCACCTTTATGTACAAATATTCTGACCTTTATGCACTTTTATATATTACATAAAGGTCAGAATATTTATACATAAAGGTGACATAATATAACATAAAAGTCACATTGATATCACATAAAGATATACAATACAAATTGTGTTGAAAATCTTCATTTTTTTTCTAAGTTACAAACATAAAGGTACGGATGTTTGTACATAAAGGTATGAAAGTTATAACTAAAAGGTATACATATTTTCCAGAAAAATGCAGAAAATAAACTAAGTGTGATGTGTCTCCTTCCCGGCGCGTGGGGGTGCATGTCGGCGCGTGAATGACTGTTCCAACGAGTGGATGACCGTGTCGGGTCGGATTGACCCGAATTGCACGAATCTAAGATCCGTGCACCTGGTGCACAGGAGTTTTTGTGTTGATTGTTATGTCAATTATGGCCACAAATAAAACTCTCATTTTGACAAATTGGTATGTCAATTGTGCAGTGTGAGTTGTGAGTTGACTCATCTCATATAAATAAATTTGTGAGACGGTCTCATAATGTAATATTCTTATTTTTCTCCTCAACAAGTAGGACAAGACTACCAAGCTTAACTTTTACTTTTATTCCTTTTTATTATGTTATACTTGAAATTAGAGATAATTGATTCATATCAAAATCGGGACCAAAACACCTCCAAATTGATAAAAAAAAATAGTTGAGTATTTATTTGAACCAAACCACTCCGATTATTTTTATGTCAAACCGAATTACTGAAAAAAAAAATTTTAACCAAATAGAATTAATTTCAAGGAAAGTAACTATATACAAAATTATATATATCATTTAATTCATTTTCTTATATTGTTATATCATGGATTAGTTACAAAGATGATTATATTTTTTTATTATTATTTAATACTAAGGTTAATTTCGTTTTCCAACATGTACTTTTTATATTTTTTTAATTTTGCATTCTAAACTATTTTTTTTCTCTGATCACAACTTATACTACACGTTTTGTTTATTTTTACAACCTCCGACCAACATTTTACAGCGAGATAGGGCCAACGTGATTTTCGCGTGCCAACTAAGGGTTATTTTTGTCCTTTTCCAAACCAATAACTAATTCCTCCTTCAAAATTGAATTTAGCCCTAATTTTTTCCCCAATTTTTTTCTACAAATTTTTTAGTAAATGAAAATAACCCTCAATTAGCACATGAAATTCACGTAAGCCCTTTCTCGCCAGAAAATGTTGGTCATATATTGTAAAAGTAAACAATACGTATAGTATAGATTGTGATTGGAGAAAAAAAATTAGGATGCAAAATTAAAAAATGTACATAGTACAAATTGGAAAATAAAATTAACACTTAATGTTATTATGTTTTTAAGAATTGATAGAAGAGATTAACAATTAAATAATAGAGTACAATATTTATCATGAATTAACTTTGAGAACATAAAAATATATTAACTACAATAGATATATTAATCAAATAATTAGTTTATTACTTATATAAAGTTTATATCCACCCTTCAAAATTACTATAAAACTATATAAGAAGGGTTGGTGTGTCTTTGGGGTAAACTAAGTAATACGATTAAAATCTCTACATGTAACGTCAAGTAATATTTTTCTCTAAAACATATATTTCATACATACAAGTAATATATTATGAGTAAGCAACTAATACCTTATGAATATACAACTAATATTTTTCACTAAATTATATATTTCAATTTACAAGTAATACCTTATGAATAAACAACTAATACCTTATGAATATACAAATAATACATTTCATTGAAACAAGTAAAGTTACATGCAATACCTTATGAGTATGTAGAGTAATATCTTATAAATATACAACTAATAGTTTTGGGGTATGGATCTAAAAATTTGTACCAGGGGTATATAAGTTTTTGTGAACAATATTTATTTACCTTTTAAAAGAGAAACTTTGTGATGATCAAGAAGATTTTGAAAAATGGAATTTAAAGAAATGTAATCGTTTATTTTCGAGAAGAGAATACCACTTTAGTGATTTGTCAAGTCAATATCGTTCATTTATGACTCGTTTTAAAATTTAAATTAAATAACATTGTGTGATATATTTATCTATTTATTCATTTTTTGCATTTTCTTTGAATGAATATTTATTTTAAATTATAAAATTTTGAACCTTCGAAATACAAACTGATCCATCCAGTCATATCTGAATCTTTAAATGAATCAAATTGATTTACACCAAAACTCTTGTGCACTTGATGTATGGATCTAAGATCCATGTACTCGGGTCAACCCGACCTACCACGCGTAACCATGCGCCGCCATGTGCCGCCAACTCCACATACAAACTTGCCCAAACATGTTCCAGGTGTTATACATTTATGTTATGTTAGTCAGACCATTTAGTAGAGTTAGTCATACATTTTAGTTATGTTAGTCATACCTTTAGTAATGTTAGATGTACCTTAATATTATTTTTAGACAGAAATATTAGTCTTTTATACATTTTAGTTATGTTAGTCATACCCTTTAGTTATGTAAGCAGTACATTTTAGTTATGTTAGTTGTAGATTTATATATTAAATCAAAATATGACTGTTGATATAAATGTATGAATAATATCACGTACAGGTACGAGTAATATAACATAAATGTATATATATACAAATTGTGTCGAAATTGGTTTTTTTAAGTTTAAGTATTATGACTAATATATTATAAATGTATGACTAACATACTATAAAGGTCACACAAAAAAACATGAATCTTGGTCGGCCTAGACATGACCCGAGTGCATCATACACCAAGTGTGCAAGAGACCAAGTCATTGATTTAATTGAACCATTCTGGAGAATTGTTTTTTGGTATTCTTTGAAAATCACAAAACTTTGAAGCGGATTCAAAGATTCTCTTATTATCAAATTGCTCTAGAATCGTGCTCTGTCACGCCCCAAAATCTTTTCACATTTTATCAGAGTTTCACAAGGGCGTGAAGATGGAAAAAGCAAGGGACACACAACTCATACAGAAAGAAGGGGTAAGAGACGATAGAAGAAAGAGGTAAGGGACGAAATGAATCTCTCACTTATCAACAATCGGCCTTTGTCGATAACAATCGGTCTCACTACCGATATAAAACATCATACGCAGCGGAAATCACTCTTCAGGATCTCGCATCCTTATATGTATCAAAATATTACATAACCCAAAGTACATAAATCATGGTTTGATAAAGTTTGTGTTACATCGTCTAATCATGCGAATACAAAAGATAGCACCATTTCTCTCTCCGTCTAGGGTTCCTCTTGTTCATCATCGCCTGTAGTGTGAGTACAGATTAAGGGGGTGAGTGCGTAGAATACACTTGTGGGGATAAAATCCACCTCTTGTGACTCATAACAGATATAAAACACTAGTAAAATAATCCTTAAGTCACGTCATCACAGCACATAAAAGCAAAACAGATATTAGAAATGGTAAGGGACGAATAGATGCGGGATTCCCCCGTCTTATCCTATATAACGGTCTCACTACCGTTGGTGCATTTCAAGAGGACCACCAAACCTCAACAGAGTAGTAGAAAATAGCTGGGGACGAACAGAGTGGACCTCGGTCCTTTCACAGTTATATGGCATAGCAATTATAATCACATCACTTAGTATTCCTCAATCATATATTTAATAGGGAAAACAGTAAACAGATAAAGAGATAAAAATTACCCCCACCTTGTTCGGTGGTTACCCGCGTGAGTCGCTAGTCTCAAAAGTCTGATAACACAAGCCCAATCCAACAGTAACTCAAGTTCAATCCAATATATAGCCTACACAAGTTACGGTGTTCTTAGATCTTATTAATTATAATTAAAGCGTTAAACGTTTCTTCCGGAAGAAAGACGATTGTTAACTACGCGACGAGATGAGAGATCTAAAGATTGGATAAGGAACGAGCTCGTTCGGAGTTGATACGAGCTCTACGACGTATATAAGTTTGAAGGTAAATTGGTATCAAGGGTTGACCTCGACCGGGCCCTCGACCCTTGGTCGACAACCTCCCGTCGGCTAAGACTCGATGATAAAGAATATAAAGGAAAAGGAATGGAAAAGGATTGGAAACACGGCGTCACCCGACACGCGTCTCGCACCCGGCGCCCTCTCTCGGCACGCCCACTCAACGCACGACCGTACCCCATGGCGCACGACCGTGTGCCAGCTTCCAACAATTTCGGCCTGGTCGCGCACGACTGTGCTCCCCAAGCACGACCGTGCGCCAGCCTCCAGCAACTTCTACCGGCTGGGGCACGACCGCGCACCAGCGCGCCCAGCAACCTCCCCGACTGCCCAGTTACTGCCCAGTTACTCCCCGTCTCCCCCTCCCGATACCCCAGCTATATCGTCCCAAACTACTACATCTTTGTTACAAGATCAACACTTCCCAAACCCCAATACTCACAGACACACATGTATATACATAAACACACATCCTCAACAAAACGCTTGGCTGGCGACCGAAGGTCACTGGAAACCCATCGTCACAACCCGCCGGCACATCACCAATGTCGGTCATCACTTTCCTCATGGCGGCACCACCTGTGCCGCCCCCAACAGAGATCACACACGCACACATACAAACACACACACATACATGCATATAACATACCCAACCCGATATAGCTCCGACACCACCACACACGGCGGCATCGTCCCTCCAACATCTCACCCTCACCTCTGGGAGAACCTCCGACAACATCTCCGGCTAAAAGGATGGAGAAAAAGAGAGAAAACCGAGGAGAGAGAAAAGTTGGCTAGGGTTAGGGTTTAGGGTTTTGAGATGGTTTTTCACCGTTTTCCAGTGAACGATAAGTCAAAATAGAAATCCGAGACTTGTTCTAGACTCGACTCGTCAAAACCTACGTTGTGTGCGAAAATCGGCCGAAACCGACAACTTTGAAATTTTCCGGCGAACTCCTGTAGCGGCACCACCGCGCCGGTGGTGGCACGCCGGAGGCCGAAAAAGAAACGAGAAAGAGAAGAGAGACTTACGTGTTTTTTGGTGCTTTTGGCTTGTTCGAAAAAAAGAGTGAAAAATGAACTGAAGGAGCCTCTATTTATAGATTTCGAAAGTTACTATTCACCGGTAAATATCTCGTTTACTATTCACCGTAAATATCTTCTGATATTTCCGAAACCTCATGTTTTGTTCTTTTCATCGCCGTTTGAGCTACGAGTCTCTGATTGACCTCTAGCTCTTTCTATCTTCTCGTTTTTCTAAAACGCATCTAGTGATATAAAAATATCCTATGTTCCACGTCTAGGTAAACTGTAACACCCCAAATTAAAATTTGACAACGTAAAATATAACAAAAAAAAAAATTCATAATTAATACGAGACCCAAATGATGATGATATGAATTATTTAATAATAGTAGTATAAATTATGAAAGAAAAATAAACTCGAAATGTAAATTATAAACACACACACAAAAATATATATATATATATATATAATGGCGTATGTGTGTGGGTATATATATAAACAAGATTAGTTAATGTTACAATTAATATATATATAATAATATAAGATATATGCTTATTCATCATTTTCTTCCCTCACGCCACATGCTCACTCCCAGCCTTCTCTCTCCATCAAAACATGACACCCATGTTGTGAAACTGGTTTGGGTGGGAAAAGAAAAGAAGGAAAATAAATAAGAAAAAAAAAAGAGCAAGAGAGCGGGACAGTACGCACACAACACAGATTTCTTTCCTCTCCATCTCTCTCTCTCCAGCTCTCTCTTTCGTCTCTCTCTCGACATCTTTTCCTCTTTTGGTATTTATTTCTCTATCTTTCTCTATTGTCTGCTGCCACTTTGCTGCCCTGCGATCGTTGCTGCCTTGCTGCAGCAGGCGCCGGGGGTGGCGCCGGGGCTCGCCTGACAGGTTACTGTATGTAATTTTCTGCTATTCTAGAATTTTCGTAGACTTGTAGAAGTTGAATTAGCATAAACCTTTTTACCAATATCGAGTTTATTGAGTCAAGATTATGTGGGTAAAATTTCAGAAGACTCGGAGTTAGACCCGATTTTCTATGATTTTTCTAAAATATACTGTTTAGAGACAATTTTTGTCCCATTTTTCTGTCTGAATAAATCTTTTCCCCTGAATTATAGGCTTCGAATTCATATGTGATATTTTACTATTTTATAGTAATCGTTCATATGAGCATGTAGAAGTTTACTATGTAATTTTTGGTGTCATGTACGATTTATGCTAAATTTTACAAAACGACTTGTTTTCGACAAAATCTATACCCTGTTTTCTATCAACTTCGAAATCTCATAACTAATTGTGTGGTTATTATTTGTACTAGCTAATTTTACATTATATTCTTCACCACATTATGTAGCCTCTGTAAGAATTTCAAAAGCTTTCATTAATCCTATAAGATTTGCTGATTTTTTTCATTATATACTGTTTTTGAGCTAAATTGAAGTAGAAAAACTAGTTTAGAGAATGATTAGTTAATTATCAAGTATAATTTAATTAGGAAGCTAATAAGGACGTATATGTATACTATATAGATTGAATAGAATTGGGCTAATTTGTTGTTGTATGGTATGATGAATTAATTATTTAAGGATTAATTAAGTTTATGAATAATAACAATAATCTTATAATTACTTTATTCTTTAATTGAATGTATATGAGTTTCTGTAATCCCTTTTTAGTCTTATAATATAATTGTTTTTAACAAAATCAGTCAAATATGTGATTCAATTATGCAAGATGTAATTTTAATTTTCAATTTATTAATTATAATCAATAGTTTAAATTAAGTGAATCTTTGGGCAGACTTTGAGAATGAATTTATCTATAAACTAAATTGATTTAGGAAGCTTATGTCGAGTAAGTTCAACAGAAAATGTTGTAATCCTTCATAATTGCTTCTATTGGTTTTAATATCCTAATAAAATATTTAACTTGCTATTTTAGATTAATCTTGACAACACAAGAGACAAGGAATTTCACGTGGAAGCAAGGTAAGTAGAAATTCATTTGCAACTACAATGCATGAACGTAGTACGTCATGGTTATATATTGCTTAAGTGATGTTACGTGATTTTACGTATTCTTGAGAATTGACGTATTTGAGTGATGTTATGTGTTTACTTGTATTATATGATAATAGTGAATTTGCATTTCTTGATATTAGTGATTACTTTTTATGTGTGATTAAAGATGATGTGTTGGCATTGAATTTTGTACATATCATTCATGAGCATAGATAGGTGTATGCACAGAAGACATGTTGAGTCTGTGTGCACATCATATCATACAAAGAGCAAAGTTAAAGCAAAGTTGACCACTACTAGTACATCGAGGCCGGTAACGGCTTTTATAGTAAAAGTGTGTCTATGGCATGCGAGCCGTGGTTATGGTTCGAAGATATTGAGCCATAAACATGACTTTAAAGCAAAGCAAAGCAAAGTACAGAGATTATTGAGCTAGCTCCTTTCCGATGTACTGTAGATGGGTCAAGGGCCCAACATAGTAAAAGATATCAAAGCCATGCATTCACGATATTCTTAAAGTCCTTATAGCCATTTGTATGACAGTGCATGCATAATTTCTGCTTACTGAGCTTATTAGCTCATATAGTTCATGCATTGTAGGTGAGCCTGCTGATGTATAAGCTCATGGAGTTACTGACTGTGTCGTTGAGTTCCTACGGGTTCGGAGATGGTGTACATGGATGACGACCTGTTGGGCTATGTTATAAGCTTATTTTGCTTTAAATAATGTTTTGATAAAGAATATGGATTTCTTTCTTGTCTTTACTTTCTTTTGGGGATAAGTATGTAGAACATAGAAGTGGGTGTGGCTTGACTTTATGATGAATACTACGAACCATGTTATATATTTTCTTATCTAGTTTCGGGTGCAAGAAAAGTTATTTGTTACAGCATTTAAAAAGAAAAAAAAAAGTCTCACGCTCACTTACAAGTCTTTAATATGAAAATCTATTACATATCTAGCTATATTAGAAATGTGGTCGTGACATAAACTATCCATCTCATACATGTATTAAACACTTATCTGAAACGCACGTATTTAAACAGTTAAAACATACGCACATATATATTTAATCCTGAGTTTAAATATTTAATTAATAAATTATGTTTCATTTTGGTTCGGGGTACTACATCCCTTACCCCTTAAAAGAATTTCGTCCTCGAAATTAAACGCATACAATAAGAAGGAAAATAAACGTGTACCCATGAAAGGTAAGTCGGGGTACTTCATCATGATTTCGTCTTCCAATTCCCAAGTTGCTTCTTTCTTTCCATAGCGACTCCACTGGATCTTTACTATAGTCATATCCCGATTTCTTAGTTGTCGTTGCTTTCTATCCAATATGGCTATCGGGATCTCTTCATACGTCAAATCCTTTTCCAGTTCTATGCCTTCTTGTTCGATTATATGTTGTGGATCGAATATGTACTTCCGTAGCATAGAAACGTGGAATATATTGTGCACTCCAGCGAAGTTCGGGGGTAAAGCTAGACGATACGCGACCTCTCCGACACGATCTAGAATTTCGAACGCTCCAACATACCTTGGCTTCAGTTTCCCTCTCTTTCCGAAACGATGGACCCCTTTAGTAGGAGATACCTTAAGGAAAACTTCATCTCCCACTTCAAATTCCAGTTCCCTCCGTCTCTTATCCGCATATGCTTTCTGTCGATCTTGGGTTACTCGTATCTTGTCCCAAAATTTTCTTTCCGCCCACTTCATCCCAGCATATAGGTGAGCGGCACTTTCTTCCGTATAGAGCTTCGTAAGACGTCATACCAATAGTCGATCGGTAGCTGTTGTTGTAGGCAAATTCCACTAAGCACAGGTGGTCTTCCCAACTTCCGGAAAAATCCAAAACACAAGCCCGCAACATATCCTCCAAGATTTGTATGGTCCTTTCTGATTGTCCATCAGTTTGTGGGTGGAAAGCTGTGTTGAAAGACAACTTGGTCCCCAACTCCTTTTGTAAGCTCTGCCAGAACCTGGAAGTGAACTGTGGATCTCTATCAGATACGATAGAAACTGGTACGCCATGTAGACGGACTATCTCTTCAAGATATATTCGTGTCAACTTGTCCAGTCCAAATGTCATCTTGATTGGCAAGAAGTGGGTAGATTTCGTTAATCTATCAACGATTACCCAGACGACATGGTTTCCTCATCTGGTTATCGGCAGACCAACCACAAAATCCATAGTTATGTGTTCCCACTTCCACTTCGGTATCTCTAGAGGTATTAGCATCCCAGCCGGTCGTTGATGCTCTGCTTTCACTTGTTGGCAGATAAGGCACCTCTTGACGAACAACCCTATACTTCTTTTCATATTTCTCCACCAAAAGTTCACCCTTAGGTCTCAGTACATCTTTATACCTCCAGGGTGTGCAGACATTGGTGTGCAATGCGCCTCTTTGAGAATTTCTTCTCTTAATTCTTCATTCTTAGGTACGCACACTCTTCCTCTGAAGATCAGAGCTCCATCGATAGCCAAAGCGAATCCCTCGGCTCTTCCACTATCTATAAGGGCTTTCATTTTCATTAGAAAGTTATCCTTCTTCTGAGCTTCCATGATTCGGTCACGTAGCGTGGGTTTTACGAATAATGCTGCCATCCTGGATTCAATGCTAATCAGAGACGAGACTATCTCCAAATTTAGCTTTGACATATCCTCGATCAAATGGTGCTGATTGGTGATCATCAACGTCACCACTCTCTTTCCCTTTTTGCTAAGGGCGTCAGCTACCACATTCGCTTTTCCAGGATGATAGTGAATCGTAATATCATAATCTTTTACCAACTCTAGCCATCTTCTTTGCCTCATATTGAGCTCATTCTGCTCAAAGAAGTACTTCAGGCTTTTGTGGTCAGTGTAGATTTCACACTTCACGCCGTAAAGGTAGTGCCTCAAGATCTTGAGGGCGTGTACCACAGCTGCTAGTTCCAGATCATGAGTCGAATAGTTTTGTTCGTGGATCTTCAGCTGGCGTGATGCATACGCCACTACCTTTCCTTCCTGCATCAGAACACATCCCAAACCTTGTTTGGATGCGTCAATGTAGACCATGAAATCCTTAGATACATCTGGAACTATCAAGACTGGTGCTTCAGTCAGCCTTTTCTTCAGTTCCTGGAAACTATGCTCGCATTGCTTACTCCATTGAAACTTCACATCCTTTCTTGTTAATCGAGTCATTGGAGTGGCAATCTTCGAAAATCCTTTTATAAATCTTCGGTAGTATCCAGCTAGGCCAATGAAACTCCGAACTTCCTTCATATTCGTTGGAGTTTCCCACTTGCTAATAGCTATCACCTTTTCAGGATCTACTTCGATCCCTTGTGCAGAAACGATGTGGCCTAGAAATCCCACTTTGTCCATCTAGAACTCGCACTTTTTGAATTTGGCATAGAGTTTCTCCTTCCTTAGTACTTTCAATGCGATTCTAAGATGTTGTTCATGGTGTGCTCGGTCGCAAGAGTAGATGAGAATATCATCTATGAACACTATGACAAAGAGATCCAAATAAGGATGGAAAACACAATTCATCAAATCCATGAAGACAGCCGGAGTATTACTTACTCCAAATGGCATTACTACAAACTTGTAGTGGTCATACCTCGTTCTGAATGTTGTCTTGGATAAATCAGCGTCTTTGACTTTCATCTGGTGATATCCAGATCTCAAGTCAATCTTTGAGAACACACTGACACCTCTTAATTGATCAAAGAGATCTTCGATTCGAGGCAGTGGATACTTGTTCTTTATCGTTCTCTTGTTCAGCTCTCGGTAATCAATGCACATCCGAAAGTTGCCATCCTTCTTCTTTACGAACAACACGGGTGCTCCCCAAGGCGACACACTCGGTCTGATAAAACCCTTGTCCAGCAGCTCCTGTAGTTGGACCTTCAATTCCTGTAACTCTTTCGGTGCCATCTGGTAAGGAGCTTTAGATACCGGCGCTGATCCCGGGATAAGATCTATCTCGAAGGTCACTTGCCGATCCGGTGGTTGTCCAGGTAAATCCTCTGGGAACACATCTAGAAATTCCTTTATCACCGGCACCTTCTTGATAGGAATCAATTCCTTCTCGGAGTTCACCATATTGACTAACCAAGCTTCACAATCTCTTTTGCTAAGCAGTTGGGTTGCTTTCATGGCCGAGATAATCCTTGAGTCGACTTTAAGTCGAGTCCCGTGGAAAGTAAACTCCGGCTCTCCCGGTGTTTGGAAGACTATCTCCCTCTCACGGCACTTGATCAATGCGTAATTGGACACTAGCCAGTCCATTCCCAGGATTATATCGAAGTCCTTCATCTCCAAAGCGTGGAGATCCGCTAGAAGGATCTTATTCTCAAAGGTAATCTTAAGATGACGGTAAAGGTGTTTTGTCCTTACCGTATTTCCCGATGGGATACTAACTTCTAATATTCGAGCAACTATCCTACTGTCAATATGCTTCAGCAGTTTACAGAAGTTGACAGATATAAAAGAATACGTCACTCCAGTATCAAATAAGATGAAAGCAGGTATATCAGATACTGATAACATACCTGTCATCGTCTCGGCTCCCTCAGCAGCTTCCGGACGAGTAAGAGCAAAAGCCCTCGCTCTACCTGCCACCGGCCTCATATTCAGCCCTGTAGCCGGCGTATTCCTCGTCCTCTAACAATTTACCGCTATGTGCCCTAGCACTCCGCAGTTAAAACAACTCTGTGTCTCTTGTTGACACGGTCCCGTGTGCATCTTTCTACATCTAGGACACGGATTCCCATATCGGGGAACAGGAAGAGGTGGGGCATTGCTTGCCCTTGGAAACTTATTCGGGGCGAAGTTCTGGCTTGGGCCAGTCCACTTCCTCTTGACAGGTGCAGGGAAAACTCTCTTAAGCGGTACAACATCCAAACCCATTCGGGAGACGATCTCCTGGGCTCTTCCAACGACCCTTGCATATGTCGTCGTTTCCTGTCCAGCTAAGATTATGCTGATCTCTGGATGAAGGCCTCTCTCGAATCTTCGGGCCTTTTTAAGATCAGTGTCCACCAGATGTGGGGCGTACCGGCTCAAATGATTGAACCGCCGCTCGTAATCCTGAACAGTTGAACTCCCCTGTTTGAGGTGAAGGAACTCTGTCTCCTTCTGGTCCTGGTAAGTCTGAGGAATGAAGTAGCTAGACACCACTTCCTTGAAATCCTCCCAAGTTATTGCCTCCCTCTGAGTGGGCAGTAGGGTCCGCTTGTACGAGTCCCACAGTGACTCGCTTCATCCGTGAGCTGGAAGATGGCACAGTTGACCATCTGTTCCGTTGAGCACGTTAGGTGCTCAAAAAGTCGGTCGAGTGACCTTAGCCACTCTTCCACTTCAGTCGGTTCTCTCTTTCCTCTAAATGTCGGCGGATTGAACCACCGGAACTGTTCGAAAATAACGTTCGGGTCGGTTCTAGTTGGCGGTGGGGTAGCTCGGTTAATATCGAAATGTTGTGCTAACTCTCATAGAACAGTAACCAAATCTCCTACGTTGGTATTCGCCTCACGTTCCGGTTGGTCGACCGGTTGCTGTCACTCCTTTCGAGGTCTACCTCTCGACATAATTCTGTTACGATATGTATATACGCATAAGTCGTTGGGATTATTAATAACGTTATAAATATAGAAAATAACACATTACACGTGATGAGACATAAACACCAACTTCATAGGATGAGCAAATGATATATGTACATATATACATAGGATCATAAGAAGGATAGTACTACACTATAACAAAAGATGTATGTACACTATCTACGATGTAAGAACCCTCTTATGCTTATACATATAGAATAACGTATCAGGTGTAGCTTATAATATATACATAAAAACGTCTTCCCCAACCATCTACTCTACATCAGTGGGAGGCGACGGAGGTCCCGGTCCGTCCTGAGGGTCATCCTCTGCTATGTCAATCTCCTCTGGATCCTCCTTCGGATCTTCTTCCGGATCCTCCTCCGACTCGGAGCTGCCACTAGGAGGATCATAAGATGATGGCTCCGGGGTAGTCGGAAGGCCATGTCGACCCCAGAGCTCCAGCATTTGCCGCGCCACATTGCCGATATCGGCGATAGGCACCAGATTCACAAACGAGAACACTATCTCATCTCTATAAACCAAGCGTGCCCTCACCGCCCACTCCGGTGATAAGGTGTGGATCATGTGCAGACCAGTCTGCGCTCCGCTGACCCTACTCCTCATACCCCCAATCTCTCTCCAACAGTGGAGGAGTCTAGCTATATGCTCCCCCACCGATACATCGTCTATCACCCTACTCTCAAAGAAGTGACGTCTAAGTCGCTGCTCTCGCATCTTGGGAATAGGGGCTCTCCCCCTCCCTCTACCCGCTCTGTATATCCTATTCATCTGCCAAGTTATTTTACGTGAGTTCCTAACATCATATATCCATACTTGCAACGCTCCCTTCTAAACCCAACGGTTCAAAGCGACATAACACTTAACAAGCAAACACACATATCCCGCAATACTTATATCAGGGAGGGTCACCTATGGAGAGAGGATAGTGCCTATCTATATCTTTTCAAAAACCCTTTCACGTTTTCAAATCACACTTTTGAAATCACATTTTCCCACTTTTCAAACCAACTCGAGCAAGTTCTCAATTTTAGAACTGCTTTGATACCATTTGTCACGCCCCAAAATCTTTTCACATTTTATCAGAGTTTCACAAGGGCATGAAGATGGAAAAAGCAAGGGACACATAACTCATACAGAAAGAAGGGGAAAGAGACGATATAAGAAAGAGATAAAGGACGAAGTGAATCTCTCACTTATAAACAATTGGCCTCTGCCGATAACAATCGGTCTCACTACCAATATAAAACATCATACGCAGCGGAAATCACTCTTCAGGATCTCGCATCCTTATATGTATCAAAATATTACATAACCGAAAGTACATAAATCATGGTTTGATAAAGTTTGTGTTACATCGTTTAATCATGCGAATACAAAAGATAGCACCATCTCTATCTTCGTCTAGGGTTCCTCTTGTTCATCATCGCCTGTAGTGTGAGTACAGATTAAGGGGGTGAGTGTATGGAATACACTCGTGGGGATAAAATCCGTCTCTTGTGACTCATAACAGATATAAAACACTAGTAAAATAATCCTTAAGTCACGTCATCACAGCACATAAAAGCAAAGCAGATATTGGAAATGGCAAGGGACGAATAGGTGCGGGATTCCCCCGTCTTATCCTATATAACGGTCTCACTATCGTTGGTGCATTTCAAGAGGACCACCAAACCTCAACAGAGTAGTAGAAAATAGTTGGGGACGAACAGAGTGGACCTCGGTCCATTCACAGTTATATGACACAGCAATTATAATCACAACACTTAGTATTCCTCAGTTATGTATTTAATAGGGAAAACAGTAAACAGATAAAGAGATAGAAATTACCCCCACTTTGTTCGGTGGTTACCCGCGTGAGTCGCTAGTCTCAAAAGTCTGATAACATAAGCTCAATCCAACAGTAACTCAAGCTCAATCCAATATATAGCCTACACAAGTTACGATGTTCTTAGATTTTATTAATTATAATTAAAGCGTTAAATGTTTCTTCCGGAAGAAAGACGATTGTTAACTACGCGACGAGATAAGAGATCTAAAGATTGGATCAGGAACGAGCTCGTTCGGAGTTGATACGAGCTCTACGACGTATATAAGTTTGAAGGTAAATTGGTATCAAGGGTTGACCTTGACCGGGCCCTCGACCCTCGGTCGACAACCTCCCGTCAACTAAGACTCGATGATAAAGGATACAAAGGAAAAGGAACGGAAAAGGATTGGAAACATGGCGTCACCCGACACGCATCTCGCACCCGATGCCCTCTCCCGGCGCGCCCACTCAGCGCACGACCGTGTCCTAAGGCCCACGACCGTGCGCTAGCTTCCAGCAACTTCGGCCTGGTCGCGCACGACCGTGCTTCCCAAGCACGACCGTGCGCCAGCCTCCAGCAACTTCTGCCGGCTGGGGCACGACCGTGCCCTCTAACACGACCACACGCCAGCGCGTCCAACAGCCTCCCCGACTGTCCTGTTGCTGCCCGGCGTCTCCCCCTCCCGATCCCCCGGCTATATCATCCCAAACTACTACATCTTCGTTACAAGATCAACACTTCCCAAACCCCAATACTCACAGACACACATGTATAAACATAAACACACATCCTCAACAAAACGCTTGGCTGGCGACCGAAGGTCGCTGGAAACCCATCGTCACAACCTGCCAGCGCATCACCAGCGCCGGTCATCACTTTCCTCATGGCGGCACCACCTATGCCGCCCCCAACAAAGATCACACACGCACACACACAAACACACACACATATATGCATATAACATACCCAACCCGATATAGCTCCGACACCACCACACACGGTGGCGTCGTCCCTCCAACATCTCACCCTCATCTCTGGGAGAACCTCCGACAACATCTCCGGCTAAAAGGACAGAGGAAAAGAGAGAAAATCAAGGAGAGAGAAAAGTTGGCTAGGGTTAGGATTTAGGGTTTTGAGATGGTTTTTCGCCGTTTTCCAGTGAACGATAAGTCGGAATAAAAATCCGAGACTTGTTCTAGACTCAACTCGTCAAAACCTACATCGTGTGCGACAACTTTGAAATTTTCCGGTAAACTCCGGTAGCGGCACCACCACGCCGGTGGTGGCGCGCCGGAGGCCAAAAAAGAAACGAGAGAGAGAAGAGAGACTTACGTGTTTTTCGACGCTTTTGGCTCGTTCGAAGAAAGAGGTGAAAAATGAACTGAAGGAGTCTCTATTTATAGATTTCAAAAGTTACTATTCATCGGTAAATATCTCATTTACTATTCACCGTAAATATCTTCTGATATTTCCGAAACCTCGTGTTTTGTTCTTTTCATCGTCGTTTGAGCTACGAGTCTCCGATTGACCTCTAGCTCGTTTCTATCTTCTCATTTTTCTAAAACACATCTAGTGATATAAAAATATCTTATGTTCCACGTCTAGGTAAACTATCCATCTCATACATGCATTAAACACTTATCTGAAACGCACGTATTTAAACAGTTAAAACATACGCACATATATATTTAATCCTGAGTTTAAATATTTAATGAATAAATTATGTTTAGTTTTGGTCCGGGGTTCTACATGCTCATCACTACTTGTAATTATATATGCATCTCAATTATTATAATAAGAATAATTTTAACGTTAATTTAGTTACCTGTGATAATAAAATGTAAATTATATAATGTATAGCATGAGTGATAATTTCTAACATGTTAAGGCTAGTGTTAAGGCTAGTGTTAAGGCTAATCATGTTCGTTTCATTATCTTGCTGACACCAAAACAACTTCAAAGTTTTCATTATCATGTTGGCTTCAACCATTAAGATATTATTAAGAGGGGAAATTATAAAGAATGAGTCTTATGTGAGATCGTCTCACGAATTTCATTTTATGAGATGAATCAATCTAATTCGATCAATAGTCAATAGTCAAAAGTCAATGGTCAACATTGGTCAACGTTGGTCAATGATCAGTCAACGTTGTTGACCCAAAAGTATTACATGTATACATAAAAGTGTTATATGATGTTTTATTCTCATAACGTAATACTTCTATGTGTCTGATGTGATATTTCAAACAATATTACTTGATATACATAAAACTATTACAAGATATTTTATTCTCATAATGTAAAACTTTTATTCTCATAACGAGACATAAAAGTATTACACGATACACATAAAGGTATTACACGATATGTGATACTTTTATGTGTATCATGTGATACTTTCTAAAGTATTACATTATGATAATAAAAGTATTACTTATTAAATTACATTAATTTGAAGTTATAGAACCAAAAGTAATACTCGTTACATACAACAATATTACCTTATACAAATGAAAGTATTATATAGATTTATCAAAATATAATTTTTCAAAAATATATATAATTTTTCAAAAGTATTACATGTTATACATAAAAGTATTACATTATAATAATAATAATAATAATAATAATACTTATCAAATTATAAATTTTTAAATTAATTATGGTTTAATATTATTTAGTCTATAATTATTATACTATTAAATTTTTTAAGATAATAAACATGTAATTGAATTTTTTTATTGCATTTTAAATACTAAGACTAAAACAATTGATCTAATTTAAAAAAAATTATGTAACTACCAACCGTTTAATTGTCGGGTCGATCCTAATGAGTTTCGGGCTAAACAGATAAAGTTAAACGGACTAGAAATATACACCCTTAATCCTTTTTTTTTTGTTAAAATTGAATAGCTCGTCAGGCAACGTACCATTTAATATCCCTACCTACAACAATTATTTGGTATCATTAGCAAAGATATGCAGTTGTACAATAAAATTTCAAAGTTCGAATACTTTAATACAAAAGAGATCATAGTTTAACATGATTTTTGTAATATATCCTTATTAGACTATCTTTATCAATGACACTCACCCAACCAAACCCACAAATAAAATAGTCATTTCACTCTCTTCCACCTACACAATCCACAACCCAACTCAATTCCAATATTTTTATACTTTATTAATGATACCAACCCAACCCAATATTTTTTTCTCATTTTTAATAATTTTATATTATTTTTTGAGATTTTTTATTATATTTAAATAATGTAAAAAATAAATGAAAAGATATTTGATATATTAATTCCTCAATTATATTAAGAAATTTTTTTTACCATACATTTAAAATAACACACAAACACATTAACTAAATAAAAATTACAATAAGTGGAATATGAAATCAAAAAAAAAAATTCAAGCTACAAATAGATGCATACTAAATTATAAATATAAAAGATACAAATTATATATTTAACTATCAATGCCAATTTTTTGCCAAATATGCTCAATCAAGTCATTTTTAAGAGCATTATGAGTTTTTCTATTGCGAAGTTGCTCCCTATTATGCATATTAGTGGACAAGTTTGTAATGCATTAAGTAGAGTATTGAAAAAGTTGATCATCTTCCTTTTGTACTCTATTTTTTCTGTTTATGCGTTCATCCATTGAAAATACTGTGGGATCAATCAAAATAATTTTGGTATGTGTCTCGTTCTTCCTCTACTATCATATTGTGCATTGTTGGTCCCAAGTGGCACAAAGGTTCAGAGGGGGTGAATCAATCTCTATCGATTTTTGAAAATCTTTTCGAACTTACAACACTATATTCTATAACAGAATATAGCGCAGAATACAGTGTGCTTGCTGGGATAGAATGTAGTGCAGCTTGCTGAACAAGAGTCCTTTGCAGCAGAAACTATAAACTTTTGATAGAGTTTCGTTTGAAAACCTTTTGTGAAATATGAGGTTTAGCTAACTTTGAATGTTGTATTGTATGATGTAGAATGCAATTTGTGAAATATGAGGTTTAGCTAACTTTGAATGTTGTATTGTATGATGTAGAATGCAACAAGATATAAACACATAAATGCTAAAATAAAAAGATAGACACATAAGTTTTATAGTGGTTCGAAGGTGGTGTAATCTTTCTACATCCACTATTGTAGCGCCCCGGATCAAAACGAGCATAATTGATTAATTAAATATTTAACACATGACTTAATGAGTAGGTGCGTTTATTTTGACTGTTTAAATTTATTACATGCGTTTCAGATACGTGTTTAACGCGTGACTTAGATGGATAATTTCCATGGATATGGTATATAGAATATTTTCATACCATAAGATGCGTCTTGGAAAGACGAGAAGATAGAAACGAACTAGGGGTCAATCGGAGACCCGTAGCTCGAACGGCGACGGAAAGGGTAAAATCGGAAGATCCGGAAAACCGGAAGATATTTACGTGAATAGTAACTTTGAAAAATCAACTGATGAATAGTGACGGGATATTTTGGATGAATAGTAACGGAGATATTTTCGATGAATAGTAATTTTTCGAATTCTATAAATAGAGGCTCTCCCGATTCATTTTTCACCGTTTCTCCGAACGAGCCGAAAGCGATGAAAACAAGTAAGTCCCTCTCTCCTCTCTCTCCTTTTTCGGGATTCTGTCTCCGGCGGGCCACCGCCGGCGCAGCGGCGCCGCCGCCGTCCGGTGGCCGGAAAATCCAACGTTGTCGGAATTGGACGATTTTCACACACGACGTTCATCTCGACGAGACGAATCTAGGATAGGTCTCGGATTTCAAATCCGATTTCTTGTTCGGCGAAAAACGGTCTCCAAACCCGTTTTCTCTCTCCTCCTTTCTACCTCGTTTCTTCTCCGTTTTGGGTAAACTCAAACTCTAGATTGAAGCTCTCGTCGAGCCCGTCACGAAACCGGGCTCGGATTTCCGAACAGATCTCTCCTTCTCCGGCAATCGCCGGTCAAAGATCCGGCCAACTTTTCTCTCTCTTCCCTCCCTCTTCTCTCTCCCCGACAGCTTCTTCCTCTCTCTCCTCTCGCCGGAAAACTTGTGGACAGCAGCTGGGAGTGTGTGTGATGTGTTGGAGGTGGTGGCCAGTGACTGTTGGTCGCCGTTCGGAGCTAGAAACGGGCCGGAAGGGTTAGGGTTGCATGGGGTTTGAGTGTGTGTAGTGTGTGCGTATGTGTATACCTTGCTGTGTGTGTGTGTTGGGCTGCTCCGGAAGGGTGGCCAGCGACGGGAAGTCGCCGGCTGGTGTCCTAGGTGGTGGAGGAAAGTCGCCGGCGGCAAGTGGCCGCCGGCCAAGGGCTGTGGTGGCTTGTTGATGTGTGTGTGTTTATGCTTTGTATACGTGAGTGAAGATATGGGTGGTTGTTGTGGTGGTGGCCGGAATCGGAGGGTTGCCGGCGACTGGAAGTCGCCGGCCAGCGATCTGGAGGTGTGGGGGTGGTCGCCGGCTACGGGAAGTTGCCGGCCGGAGGTTTTTGGTTGAAGTTTGGTTTTGGGAAAAATATGACGATGAAGGGTTTTGCGGCGAAGTTTCGAGCACTATTCACGGCCGGAATCCGGCTATGGACGGCCGGAGGTGGTAGCCGGAGGTGCAAGGTATCCGGAAAGGTAGGTGGTGGCGGCAGAAGGCGGCGCCACCGCGCCGGGAGACGCCGGGAAGTGGCCTAGTCGAGCAGGCCACCGTCGGAAACTGGGAGACGGGCTGATTTTGCAGGTGTTTTGGCGGAGTTAGACGGCGCCGTCGTGGCCGCCGTTGGTCGGAGTTGGTAGCCTGAAGTGGGGGGAATCCGGGGGTGTGGTCAGTGACCGGTGGTTCGCCGTTCGGCGGCGGCTGGAAGCCCATTTAGGTAGCCTGTTCGCGCGGGCGCGCGGGCGCGACGACGGGAACCCCAAATCTTAAAACGCTTCGTTCGAGCTCGTTTCAACTCCGATTGAGCTCATTCTTTTTGAGTTGCAATCCTTATTTCATTTCCTATCATCTCAGCCCTTTGGTTTGAACTTTCAGCCTTGTCTCCGAAATCCCAATCTTTAGATCGTTCGATCCGTCGCGTATTTAACGACCGTTTTCCGACGGAACCTTTTACAGCTTTATTTATAATTTATTAAGGATCTAAGGAACGTCATAACTTGTGTAGGCTACTTATTGAGTTGAGCCTTGTGATATCGGATCCTTTGGAACTCGCTTGTGAAATCTGATCCATCGGTACTCGTTAATCACGTGGTAACCACCGAACGAGGTGGGGGTACATTCTAAACCTTAAGCTTTATGTTTTTGTTAATAAATGCATGAACGATGATAAACGAACGCGTGATATGTGAACCCGTACTTAATGACATGAACCTCAATTGTGATGCTACGTGAGGTTATGATTAGTGAAACGATTCTTAAATGATACGAAATGATTGAATCCTATGTGTTACGTGGGGGTAACTTCTAAACTCAATGTGTTTACTGTTTTCCCTATTTGATATATGAAATGTTGAATCTTATTGTTGAATCCTATTTACTGTGAATGTTGTGTGCGTATTGTTTTATTGTGGGGAAGGGACAGGGTGGTCTGTAAGTACACCGATAGGTATGGATCGGGTGGTCCGTGAATACATCGATAGGTATAGATCGGGTGGTCCGTGAATACACCGATAGGTATGGATCGGATGGTCCGTGAATACACCGCTAGGAAGGGATTGGGTGGTCCGTGAATACACCGCTAGGAAGGGACTGGGTGGTCCGTGAATACACTGCTAGCTGGGAATGGGCTGGGAAATGGCTAGGTCGTCCGTTAAGGAAACAATTACATGTTGTGCCTTATATGTGATGTGTTTATTTGCCGAACATATTTACGATTGATTTGTGCAACTGTATAATAATAACTGTTAAAACTTGGAAAGTATCCCCACGAGTGTATTCAACGCACTCACACTACAGGAGAAGAAGAGAATCTTGACGCGTAGAGAAAGGGGTGCCCTATCGGCGGTGTCCTTTGTCCGGTTTTGTTTTTAAAGCTATGTTGAAATGATGTTCCACGTTTTGTAAAATGTTAACTGTATTTCTCATCTTTGTAAAAGATCCTAATGTTTTTCCGTTGCGTAATGTTTTAAACTCTCTTTTATCGGTTGTATCCGATGGTTTAAGAGTATCTCTTCTTGTCCCCTCATTTTCCTTCTATTTTATATCATGTACGCCTCTTTCCCCTTTCTCTCTTAACGCCCAAAAATGAAAAACTCTGATATTTTGACCAAAAGATTTTGGGGCGTTACAACTATACTCCTTCTTTGAGGAAGAACTTCACTAAGCAAGATTGTTTTACAGGACTCAACCTTACAATCTATCAACCTAACAAGTTTTACCTACTAAGATTTAGCTTCCACATAAGTTGCTAGAATCAAACAAGCTGACCCACACATGATCCTAAACTCACATAGAGTTATTGCCTTAAACTCTTAAGGCTAAACACTCAGCAAGGATCTAAATCTTGTCAACTAAGGACACCTCTAAAATAACCTAAGCACACAACACAAAGGTTAAAAGTATATGAGATTTCTATGTAATATAAGGTGGTACTCTAACCACTAGACCACTGGTGCTTCATGTAATAATATTCTGCATGCATTTCTTTTATTTCAATATTTGATATTTTTCAATTTTCTATAATCACATATTTTTTGTTAATTTTTATAAAGTACCATTAAAACTTATTAATATAAGTCATTGATTTCAAATTTTGATATATTACTGTATTTAACTCGATTTCAATAGCCAACATATGAATGTTTGAAACCCAAAATGTTAATGCACTTATGATACAAAATATAAATATGACTCAATTTAAATATTATTCTTTACTTTGTTGGACTATTTGTCATATTGCGTACATAGATTTATTTACATATAATTTTAGGTACATAGATTTATTCAATACATAAAATATTATTGTAGAATCACAATATTATTTGTATTTTTAATATATTTTAAAAGGTTAACAATATATATATATATAATTGAAAGATTAATGACTAATTAATATGTTTAGTAATGTTTAATCTAATTTTATTTTAAGATAATTATAAAATATACTAGTGCATATTTTTAATATATTTTATACTATTTTTATAAAATTATGAGTTTGTTCATATAAGATAATATTAATGCAAATAATATAAGATAACATCATAAAATAATTAAACTTTTCAAATTTAATTTAATTAAAAAAAATTAATATTATGAAAAGGTGCACAATTAACACAACACATAAAAAAAGCATTGCACAATGGGTTGTCTATTAGTGAAAAGGTATACTGAAAGACAAAGCATAAAGAGCGTTGCATAATAGGGTTGTCTTTTATTAAAAAAATCCACTGAAAGACAACCCCTTGAAAAAAGCGTTGCATAAAAGGGTTGTCTTTTATTAAAAAAATTCGCTGAAAGACAACGTATAAAGAGTGTTGTATAAAAGGGTTGTCTTTTATTAAAAAAAATCCGCTAAAAGACAACCCTTTGAAAAAAGCATTGCAAAAAAGGGTTGTTTTTTTTTTAAAAAATGCGCTGAAAGACAACCCTATGTAAAAAGCATTGTCTTTCTCATTATTTGCATTGTCTTTCAGCGCATTTTTTGAAAAAAGACAACGCTTTTCGGAAAAAGGGTTGTTAATTTCAAAAAGACAATATAAATTCATAAAACGGGTTATCTTTGATGGGTTGTTGTTGACCATTTTTCTTGTAGTGTTTTTATGTCTGGGAAGGGATACTTTGTTGAAGATCTTCAAGTCCTAAGCATGATTCTCTTTTAGGGGCCTATGGATCCAGCATCATGGATACCTATGTTGTAATTTGATTTGGATCAAAGCAGAGAACATCTTCTGAAGAATATTGATATAGAGCATCATCAACTTTATTGACCAGCTTTGTCCTCTTTTCTCCTACCACCCCAAGTCTTAACATCAGGTTTTTCATGTCTCTCATTCCCTTCTTCTCAGCCTCTTTCAGTTGTCTCCACTTGTCTTAATCTAATCTTCTGATAGCAACAACATTGATGGGTTTGCTCTTCTGATAGTTTTGTTGTTGTTTGCTAGTTCGCGTTGAGTGGACATTGTATTCTGTCTAACTAAACTACTAATTTTAGTTCTAGATACAACTCTGTGTGTTGCCTTGGGTGCAGCAGCACCAGCTCCACTTTGATCATCATCATCTCTTTTTTTTTAGTAGGAGGGCTTCGGCCAGTGTCAGATTGTGATCGTCTGTGCTTTGTGCTAACTAGCTCCTCCTCATCACTTCATCGACTACAACTTCATTAATTTCAGCTATAAGCTGCAAATTTCCTATTTTCTTTATTTTTTCCTTTGCTGTATTCTTTTCCCTTTTTGGTATCATCAAGGGCTTGTGATGGGAAAAGTGTTGCAGCTTTATCTCCAACAACATGTTGATGGAATGCTCAAAAGAATGCATCCCTTAATTCATCTACTATCAACTCCAGATTGACTATCCTATATCAATACTCTGACTTCTTTATTCTTGACCAACAACATGATCTTGAAGATTATTAAGCATTAAGAAGTGAGCTGTGAGAGTATCGTTTGTTGTTTGCTGAGCTAAGACAACTATTTCAGTTTTTCCTGCAGTGAGATAGCATTGAGTGTGGTGCTTGTTCCATTCCGTTTGCATGTACTCAGTAAGCATTTTAGGAATGTCAGCAATAAATTCTTACAGTTTGATCATCTCATCAGCACGAGTTTTCTCATTGGCGGTAGAGTTGGATACATGATCTTGAAAGACTCTTCTCAAGGCTTGTACTACAGCTATAATGTTTTGTAGTACTGTTCATATGAGAGAACATATAGCTCTTCCAGTTCTTTCATCTTAGGAATATCAACTTTTCCTACATCAATATATTATCGGGTCCATGATTCATCATCATCATTGTCGTCAGGTTCAGTCAGTATGTCTTCCTTCAACTTGGGTGTAACAAAGCTACATGGTTCTATTATATCCTTAGCAGATGTTGAAACCTTTGCAGCTTGTCCGGATATGAAGACATCAGGATTCTCTTTCTGAGGTGGCTCTATCTGCTTAGCATTGTCATTCTCCTTTCTTGTCTCTTCTATGTCCTCCAAAAGTCCTGTCTTAATAGTGACATTGCCTGAGATCTTCGGAGAGGATGCTATTTCAACAACAATCCTTGAAACTTCAGCTTCATCGCTTCTTGCAGTCAGGGCTGCATTCTCCAACAACTCAAGGTTCCTAGCAACTGTATATATGGAGATAGTATCCTGTTCGATTCCTACACAAATTGTTGTATCGAATTCTACTATATCTTCAGAAATCACAGCATGTTGTACTATTATCTAAGCCAGTACAAAGAGTCTTGTCTCAACAACTTCCTTTGTGGTTGCATCATCGACAATCTCTTTCTATAAGCTTGTAAGGACTTTATTGATCTTTTCTGATAGTTCCCCCTCAGATGTATCTTTGAGAAGAACTGGGGAATTATCATAATCTAGCAACTAGTCATCTTTCTCCATCAATTCCAGATTGTAGATTGGTAATCAGCTAGCATTGCATAAATGCTCTAGATTCTGACTGTTTTACTCCCGAAGTACCTTCTCCAAGTAGCAGGTGTCTTTGTGAAATGAGACTTTATACTCTGCTAGCTTGTAGTCTCATCTGCAGCATAGTCTCATATGCTTCTTCAGCCATGCGTATCTCTTCTGAATTCTAGGAGAATACATGTCTGTGTGGCCTAGCTGATTCTCTAACATTCATATCAGCATGTTACTCAAAGGCTTTTTTCTTTTCAAGAATATCTCTACAGAGAGTCTGATACTCTCTGATTTAAGCAATTCTTGTTGCTCTGATGGAGTTTGAAAATTCTGGATTTAACATCTGCCAGACATTCGAAGATTTTGCCCACATCCTTACTCTCTATTCTGCGTCAACAAATTATTCCCACTTCAGCAGTTTTTCGGCTAAGGTAAGCCTCATCTTCTTCCAAAGATGATATTCTTGCTTCATTTCATCAAAAATGTTCTCTGTTGATCGTTAAAGAAATTCATGGGGGATGTGATCAATAGATAGATGTATAAAGTCTACATAAAGTCCAATAGGAATAACAAACATCCCTTGGTGCCCTTCCAACGAAATTTCTGGCTTTATTGCACTGGAGATGATGTATCCATTGGTTCTTCTACTATATACTCTTCTGCACAAACACCATCATGGTCTTGTGCTTCCATAATTACAGCACCTCCTGCTGCAGTAGGTTCTGCTTGGATTTCAGGTTGCAAAGGGATTGGCTCAACTTCCTCAAATTTTTCAGCTAGTTGTTCTTACTAGGAGGGGGTAGCTTCAATGACTGTTGCTTTCTTTAGCTTGTGAACAAGTGAGGTTTCTTTCTTCTTCTTATTCTTTTTATTCTTCAGAGCTCGAGCTTACAACAGTTCTAATGGGTATGGATTTGTGTTGCTTGGTTGCACCTCTGTTTCTTTTCTTTGGTGCTGCAGCTAGTAGTCCATTATCAGAATCCTCAGAATTGCTGCTTGCAGCAATAACTTTCTGCACTCTGGTTTGAGGTGTAATAGCTTTCTTCTTCTTTTCTGTTACATCCTTGACAACTTTCTTCCCTACTTCCTTCCCTAAAGCTTTTCTCTATATCTTTTCACCAAGAAACTTTTCAAAGGAGATGGGGAATACATTTTCCAATTCAATCCCATTTTAGAAAGGATTGACGAAATGGTGATTCCAAAACTCCTTCACTTCGTACTTTTATCAGCTTATTCCAAAATCCAATGTAAGATTAACCTGCTTCAGTTCACCTTTTCTTATTTCATGGTGGTTGTCATCAGTCTAAATTGAAGTTCAGTACATTGTTATAGCTTTCTCCTCTTTTTTCGACTGAGTATGCATAAATGTCATGTAGGAACTCATATTCTTGTTTGAAAAACCTCTTTGAGGCACTCCTTTGTACAGGTCTAGTTATTTCTTCAAGCTTGAACAACTACCACATTTCCTCAACATACTCATCTCCATATTTTTCCAGCACCGATGGATTGAGGCCTTTTCCAAAGATGCTGAATGTCTCAAAGATGATCTAAGATATATTTTCTCCCTCTTCCTCCATCTTGAAGATGATGTTCTTAGTATCATCAGATAACCTTACAAAAGCATAGAACTTTTGTACAGATGTCTCAGAGAGTCCTGCATATCTGGTCATTAAAAGACTTGCAAGATTCGAATCTTCCACACATGACCAAACTTTTTTGATTTCCTCCTAATCGAAGATGTTTGTTTCAGAGAAAATAGACGATAGGTTCACAAAGCGTCCTTCTAGAATGATGGTTTATCTTGTTGTCATGTTAATGATTCATGATCAGGAAGGGTTTGCTGAGAGAGCTTTAGGGTTTGAAAGAGATTTATACTTTGAGAGGTTTCAAAATAAGAGAGGTGATGATTTGGGAGGGATGATGAATAGTTCATATTCAAAAATAAACTATTCATTAATCGATCGCTAAGATTCAAATGGTCATCCAAAGGGCATGAGATCTAACAATTACAATAAAAGAACAAAGAGGCCTCTTTGCAAAATCAGAAACTTCAGAGGTTTTAAAGAAAAACATGACTATTGCACTTTCGAAAAAGCAGATTTCACATTAAATGCGACAAATCATTTTACCGCTTAAATGATTGGCGTTTAAGGTTACAGTTTTGATATAAGGATGCCGAGCAATAAATACTCTTTGTCTTCAATGTTAAGTCAGGTTGTTATTTCTTGACGTTGTAACCTAGCTTGCTGTTGTATTCAATCCTTCCTGCATTTTTCTTACTTATCTATTTATCATCTTGTTGTATCCTTTTCATTTGAATTGAGCTTCATGAATTCCTCATAACTTGATAATCCCAAGTTCATTTCTAAGTATATAAAATCTTGATTCACTCAGGGGTTTTGTGAAAATATCTGCTAGCTGCAAATCTGTATGAATTTTCTCCAAACCTATATCTTTCTTCTCCACATGATCTTTGATAAAGTGATGTCTTACATTGATGTGTTTTGTTCTGTAGTGGAATACTGGATTGTGAGTGATAGCAATAACACTTGTGTTATCACATAGAATATGTAGCGCCCCGGATTAAAATGAGCATAATTAATTAATTAAATATTTTAACCTATGATTTAATAATTTTGTGCGTATGAATTAACTGTTTAATTTAATTTGTGCATTTCAGATAAGTGTTTAATGCACGTTTAAGAACGATAATTTTTATTAGATGTGGAACATAGGACATTTATATACCATTAGATGCGTATCGAGAAAACGAGAAGATAGAAATGAACTAGAGGTCAATCGGAGACCCGTAGCTCGAACGACGACAGAAAGTGCAAAACCGGAAGTTTCGGGAAAAAATCGAAAGATATTTACGGAGAGTGGAAACGAAGATATTTACGTGAATAGTAACTCGGAAAAGTCAACTCGTGAATAGTGCCAAGATATTTTGGATGAATAGTGTTTTTCCAAATTCTATAAATAGGGGCTCCTTCGATTCATTTTTCACTGTTTTTCCGAACGAACCGAACGCGCCGAAAACTCGTAAGTCTCTCTCTCCTCCCTTCTCTCTTCATTTTTAGTTTTCTGGTCGGCGGCGCCACCACCGGCGCCGCCGCCGGCCGGTCGCCGGAAAATTTCAACGTTGTCGGAATCGGACGATTTTCACACACGACATTCGTCTCGACGAGATGAATCTAGCATAGGTCTCGGATTTCAAATCCGATTTCTCGTTCGCCGGAAAACGGCGAAAAACAGCCGTAAAACCCTAAACCCTAACCCTTGATCACCCTTTCTCTCTCCTCTGTTCTTTCTCTCTCCACCGCGCCGGAGAAGCTGCCGGGGGTCGCCGGAGGTCGTGGTCAGACGCTGGAGTACCGGCGCCGCCGTGGGTGGCAGCGCCGGAGAAGGACAGTATGTATATATGTATGTTTTCGTGCATGTGTGTGTGTATGTAGGTGTGTTAGTGTGTGAGTGTGTTTGCATGTTGTTGGGGCGGCGCATGGTGGTGCCGCTGTGTGTGATCGGTGGGCCGGCGACGGGAGGTCGCCGGTGAGGTGGTCTGGTAGGTGGCCGGCGGCTGGTGTCCGCCGGCCAAGGAAGCCCGATGTGTGTGTGTATGTTTTCCCATGCGTATGTGTGTGAGAGCTGCTGTGTGGGTGTATTGGGCGGCGACTGGGGGTCGACGGCCAAGGTCACGGTGATGAGTGGTGGTCGCCGGCAGCAGGTGGCCGCCGGCCAGAGGGAGAGATCAGTGTGTGTGTGTATTCGCGTGTGTGTGTGTGTTATAGCATGCTTGTGTGTGGTGGCTGTGTTGGTGGATGGGCTTGGCCGGAATGGGTTGCCGGCGATGGGGAGTCGCCGGCGACGGGAAGTCGCCGGCTGGAGTTTTGGTTGGAGTTGAAATTTTGGAAAAATGTGACTTCGAAGGATTTTGCGGCATAATTTCCGGGCACTATTCATGCCGGAATCCGGCGATGGACGGCCGGAGGTGGTAGCCGGCGGTGCGGGGTATCCGGCGAGGTAGGTGGTGGTGGCTGGAGGCGGCGCCGCCGCGCCGGGCGACACCGGGAAGTGGCCTGCTCGAGCAGGCCACCGTCGGGTAACCTGGGCAGAGGCTGGCCGAGAAAACTCGACCAGCCGGGTTGGGTCGCGCCTAGCTGCCGAGAAAACTCGGCAGCCGTCGGGTGCCGGGTGCCGGCGCGCACCGTGCGCGCCCGTCGGGTGCCGACGCGCACCCGACGCCGTGTTTTTGATCCGAACCTCGTTTTCTTTCCGTCGTTCATCCGTATCGAGTCATCGCTGACGAGACGTCATTGACCGAGGGTCGTGGGCCCGATCAAAGTCAACCCTTTGACCAAAATTACCATTTTACCCCTTAACTTAAAATGCTCCGTTTGAGCTCGTTTTAACTCCGATTGAGCTCATTCTTTTTGCGTTGCGATCCTTATTTCATTTCCTATCTATTCAGCCACCCATACAGATCTGACCCTCTCGTTTCTTGAACTCCAATCTTTAGATCGCTCGATCCGTCGCGTATTTAACGACCGTTTTTCGACGGAACCTTTTACAGCTTTAATTATAATTTATTTAAGATCTAAGAAACACCGTAACTATGTAGGCTACTTATTGGACTGAGCTTTGAGTTAGCAAGTTATCAGACTTTCAAATTTATCAACTCACGTGGGTACCACCGAACAAGGTGGGGGTAATTCCTATCCTTTTATCTGTTTACAGTTTTCCCTATTTAAATGCATGATTGAGGAATACTAAATGCTGTGAATATATTTGCTATGCCATATTATTACTGTGGTTGGACTGATGTCCACCTTAATCATGCATTTCGTTCGTCCCTTGCTATTTTCTACTACTCTGAAAAGGTCTAGCGGTCCTTAAAATACGCTAGCGGTATATGAGACCGTTCACAGGGTAAGACGGGGGAACCCCGCACCTATGCGTCCCTTGCCATTTCTAATATCTGCTATGCATTTTATGTGCTGTGGCAATGTGACTTAAGATTATTTTACTAGTACTTTCTTGAGAGTCATAAGGGGCAGAGTTATTCCCACGAGTGTATTCCACGCACTCACCCCATTATTCTGTACTCACACTACAGGCGATGACGAGCATGAGGAACCCTAGTCGGAGTGAGAGGATGAACTATTTTCTGACTTTTGTTGTATGAGACGTGGTCTCCAAACATTTTCAAAACAATGTTTTAAGTTTAACTCACGTTTTTGTGATATTTCTGTATTTATATTTTGAGTACTTGTGAGGATGGGAGATCCTGATGAATAGTTTCCGCTGTATATGATGTATATTATCGGTGTGAGATCGAATGTTATCGGATGAAGTCGATTTTTGTTATGAGATGGATTCTCATCGTCTCTTACCTCTATCTTCTGTTGTCCCTTACTTAATTCTTTCTGTATATGTTAAGCGACCCTTGCTTTTCTATCTTCACGCCCGGGTAAAACTCTGATATTTTAACAAAAGATTTCGGGACGTGACAGAATAGGGGTTTCTTTCTCTGTAATCTCATAATCTTTAAGTTGTTGTATCCATAGAACCTATACACAACAGCTTCCTGCAGCAACATATTCTACTTCTGCAGTTGATGTTGCTATAGATGTTTGTTTCTTGCAGAACCATAATACTAACCTTTCTCCAAGAAATTGACAAGTACCATTTATGTTCTTTCTATCAATCTTACATCCTGTAAAATTTGAGTCTAAACATCCTTTCAAGCTAAATCCTCCTTTTTTAGGATACCATAACTCAACATCTTGAGTTCCTTTCAAATACTTGATGATTCTTTTTACAGCTGCAAGATGTGACCCTTAGGGGCTGTTTGAAATCTTGCACACACACCTACTGCAAACATAATATCAGGTCTACTTGCAGTAAGATATAACAGAGATTCAATCAATCTCTTGTATTTTGTAATTTCCACATCTTTTCTATTCTCATCCTTGTCAAAGCTAATTGACGTTGCCATAAGAATGCTTACAGCTGATCTATTTTCCATTCCAAACTTCTTGATCAGCTCTTTGGTATACTTGACTCGATTAATGAAGATATCATTGTCAAGTTTCTTAACTTGCAATCTTAGAAAAAAAACTTAGTTCTCCCCTCATACTTATCTCAAACTTTTTCTGCATGACGGTTGAGTATTTTTCACAAAGGTCTTTGTTTGTGGATCCAAAACTGATATTATTCACATAGATTTGCATAAGAAGAATATTGTCTCTATCTTGTATTTTGAATAGGGTCTTGTCTACTGTCCCTTTCTGAAATCCATTCTCCAACAGATAAAAGGATAGTGTATCATACCAAGCTCTTGGTGTTTGTTTCAACCCATATAGAGCTTTCTAGTGAGTTGCTCTACATAAACTTCTTCAGATAAGAGATATAAAGCAGGCAAACATAGCTACATGTGGTCTTGACCTTCTCGTTCTAACTCCAACATTAGGATCTCCAATGATAAGTTCTCTTGGATGATTTCTGAGCCACATCCTATCTGGTTCAAAAGCATATATGGGTTGGTGATCTGTTGCTTGTTGTTCTGATTCTGTTTACTAAATTCTGCTTGATTGTTGCATTCTGTCAGGTTGTTGTGTTGTAGCCTGTACTTAACACGAAGATCATTGATCTTCATCTGAGATAGATCTTCTTTCAGCTTATCAAATTCAGATATGTCACAGTGTGGTTCATCAAATACCACATGTGTTAATTATTCAACTATAAGGGTCATTTTGTTGAAAATTCTGAAGGCCTTGCTCACAGATGAGTATCTTAGAAATACTCTTTAATCTGATTTAGCATCAAAGGTCTTCAGGTGCTTTTTTCAATTGTTCGAGATATAGCATCTGCATCAAAAGATATGCAGCTAGGAAATATTTGGTGCATATCCATACCAAACTTCATAGGGGGTCCTGTCATGATCCTTGTTAATTAAATATCTATTTTTAGTAAAACATGCAGTATTGGTAGCTTCAGCCCAAAATCTTTTAGGCATAGCAGCTTTTGCAATCATAGTTTTTCCTGCTTCTTTAAAGGTTCTGTTTTTTCTTTCTACAGTTCCTTTCTATTGGGGTGTTCTTGCTATAGAATATTCATGATATATCCCATTCTTTGAATAGTATTTCTCAATAAAAATTTTCGTGAACTTTGTTCCCCTGTCAAATCTTATCTTTACAATACTTCAACTTTTCTCATTCTATATTCTCTTCATGAATTCTGGTAGCCTTTTTTGAGTTTCTAATTTCTTGGCTAGAAAGATTGTTTAAGTGAATCTTGAGTAGTCATCCACAACTACTAGAGAATACTTCTTGCCATTCACACTTACAAGCTCAACTGGTCCAAAAAGATCTATATGCAGTAGATCTAGAATCTTGTGAGATGATCTTTGCACATTGTCTTTAAATGAGCTTCTGACTTGTTTTCCTTTCTGACACGCTCCACAAATACTCTCCTTCTTGAAAGCCATATCTGATAGACCTCTTACTAAACCTTTTCTTACCAGCTTGTTGATTGTTTTGAAGTTCAAATTACTCATCTTTTTGTTCTAAAGCTAGCTCAATTCAAGTGAACTCTTTACAATAAAGCATGTTGGTTGCACTGTTGAACTCCAATCTATAAGATAGATATGTCCTCTTCTGGTTCTACCAAGCTTCATCTCATTGGACTCATAATCTCTGATTAGACATTTGTTGAGGTTGAATTCCACAGAGCATCCTTTGTTACAAAACTGACTAATGCTTAGAAGATTATACTTCAGTCCTTTCAAATAGAAAACATCATTGATGCATACATTGCATTTGATTAACCTTTATGTACCTTTCACTACAAGAAAAATGCACAATAACAACACGAGAATTATAACACTTTTATGCATTTTCTGTTGTTGTTATCATATTTACAACAGTTTTGTGTAAAAGTGTTGTCGTTGAGCGAAAAAATACGCTCAACGACAATACTTTTTTATACCGTTGTCTTTGAGTGGATTTTTTTTGCTCAACGACAACAGTTCGGACAATGGAATTCTCATGATGTTGTTATTAAAGCTTTTTTTTTGCTCAACGACAATGGCAGAGAAAACCATTGTAATGAACTGTTGTCGTTGAGAGAAAAGTACGCTCAATGACAATGGTTGGGACAATGGGTTTATTATACCGTTGTCATTATGCATTTTTTTAAATAAAAAGACAATCGATCCATTCTCATTCCAAGCCCTAATTTCTTTCTTCTACCACCCAATAATTCACCATCTTCTACCACTAATCACCGACCACAATCGTTGTCAACTGACCGCCGGCTATGACTGTCGATCTCGACCGCTAAATCTTCTACAAGACCCACGCCTCTGACACTCTCACCTCCATCTCCTCCACCATCTACAGCAGCCTCGTCTCGACCGATCAGATCAAGAACGTCAACCCCAATACCGAGCTCTCGGACCCTTCAGCCATCGACATCGGAACTCAGCTCAACATCCCGTTGTCCTGCACTTGCTTTAGTAACTCCAACAAAAATTTGCCGGTGGTTGATATTAAGTGTCGATCTCCTTATTTGAAATTCTATTCTCTTCAAATCTGTAGGTTATTCTATTATTCTTTATCTTGGGTTGAAATCTGCAATTGGATCATTTCTCTCCTGCTCTGCAATTTAGTTTGTTTTGGATAATGTTTATTGATAATAATTAGGATTTTTTTACTAAGATTTTACGAATCCTAGTGAAATTTTGTGTTCATTGTTTTGAATTTCTATTTTTGGGATTTAATCGTGCTCTATTAATGTTTGTTTTGTGATTCTAGCTTTGTTAAGAATTGGAGCGTGTTTGGGATTTTGTTGCGTCGTTTTGAGGAATACTAGATTTCGTCTAATACTTATTAGTTTAACTGATTTTATTACCCACTTTTGATTATGACACTTCGATAAGTACATTTACACTTGAAAATCCATATTTTGTTTAGTCATCCTATATGTGTTGGATTTATTAGAATTAATTTATCCTTGTACTTTTTAATAGGAATGAAAAGAGGGGTTTTCGGTTGTATTAGTTTGCTTTGATTTTTGTTTTATAGTTTTTGGTGTGGGGAAGAATTTTTGAGGTTTTTGGATTCCTTTTTCTCATCATAAACATCTATTTAACGCTGCTACTTGTAATTTATTTGGCTCTTCATATTGATTTTCTTTTTACCAATCAACTTCATACTTAGTAAGATGTGATTCTCTGTTGTGCTGAATGAGATTAGATGAGAGACATCAAAATTCAGAAGTAATATAATGCAGGAGTTTTTGAGATGTGTTTAAGCTAATAAATTTCTTACTATGACACTTTTGTTTCAATCTATTTGTTCTGTGTGAAGAACATTTTTTTACTTGTAAAGAAAAGTTTTTTACTTTTTACTTTTTTCACTGTCAAGCCATAATAAAGTTATTCCCTAAGTCTTGGCGTAGCTTATTCTTGAGTAAAGCACTTTGGATAGACTCCTTGATTTTTCTGTGTTTGGTAAATGATTTGGCTAAAGATTGGTTTTTTAGTTTCATATTAATAACGTATCCATTTTCTGACTATTAGCTTAACTTTATCAGATGTTAAAAGGTGGATTTCAAAATTTGAAAATGTTTCACTGCGATAAATGGTATTTGTTAATAAGCATCTATTTATGAAGTTTACTCTTTTATCTATTTGTCGAATCTGCTTATATTCTTGTTTACAGATTACTTATCCGGCCACATCCTGTAATTTGGTGTCTAGTTCATGGAATGGTTGTTATTTACCTCGTAGCTTTAATGTTTTTGCTCTTCTAGGTTAGTTTTTTATTGCCTATTTCAGCTTGAGTTAATGGCTTATCTTGGTTGATAGCTTGAGTGAACTAATGTAGTCTGATTCATTCTTCTTTTTTCTCCAGAAACGCGATGATGCTCGATAATTCATGAAATTCTTACACCCTGATCTTGGTATTGGTAAGGATCTGGTTTCTTTATTATATGTAAGAATGTGGTTTTTTGTTTTGGTAATAGTTCTATGCAATTCTGCTATGCAGAACTTTCAAAAAGATCTTATGGTACTGACTGCCGAATTTATATCCCTGATAATCCAACGAGCAAGTTTAAGAATGTTTATGTATGTTTTCTTTATTATTCTCATGTCTTCGTATCTTATGTCTGAATTTTCTTCCAGTGCTTTAATTTTTCTATTTCCAAAGACATTTTTTTCTTGAAGTTCTCTATGTAAATAAGAGCTAAGCTTCCCTGGAGCACAAAATAATGTTGATGGTGGGCAGTGCATGAGTAAGTCTGTAGTACTAAAGTCTTTTGCATTAGATAGACGGAGGAGAAATTTGGCTATTTCTTAATTAAATAAGTTTTACTTGATTTCTCAAAAAAGAATAGGTTTCACTTGAAAATATCACAATAGCCAAAGTTTCTGCAATGCTTCATAGAACTTGTATGTATGCTTGAAACATTATGGATTTTTTGTATATGCATGAAATAAAGTAAGAGTAGCTCCAATAAATGAGAATATTTGAGAAACATAGTTAAATTAGTTTGGGTACATACATAGGAGACCTTAGATGCCCCAATAGACTGTATAGATATTAGAAATTTATTAGGTAGATTACAGGAGGAAAAGAAATAACTAACATGACTTGGATATAAACTTTAAAAAAAGATATGTTAAATATAGATGAGAATGTGTATCTTTACAAAACACAATGGGGAGATATGATCCATAAAGTTCATTCTTTTCTTGACATTCAATATGGTTCCAACAATTTAAAGTATCAATTTTTTTACAAAGTATACACACATTTCATATTTTAGATTTACAATCGACCCCTTTATTTGTTCTTGTAATTGAGTACAAATTAATTTATGTCATTTTGAAGGGGTTCTTTGATTGGTTATTTTGATTGGTTGATGTGATGAGTTATATTTTTTGGTTATATTGTAGGGTGTTTGAGGTGGATTAGTTGAAGTTGTGTAAAGGAGAGACAAAGATCTTGAACTTGTTAGCTTTTGAAGTGGAGTTCTTGAAGTTGTGGAAAATAAGAGACAAGAATCTTGAACTTTGTTGCTTTTGAATAGATACATTGAAGTAAACTTTACGTTATTTTGAACAATCTTAACAATGTATGAGATATTTATGGTAATGTGACGATGGTTTTGGTTGCAATTAAAATTTCAAATATTTCAAAATCGTACATTTTTTATTTATGATTTATTGATTATAAATTACAATAGATTATAAAGGTAATATTGTAAATTAAAAGGACAACATAAAAAATACAGGAAAAAAATCATTGTGGTTGAGTTTATTATCTTCGACAACGGTTAATAACCCTTGTAAAATTGTTGTCGTTGACTTCAATGACAACAGTTATTAACCGTTGTCCACACGTTGTAAATGCACGCTCAAATACGACAATTGGCTAATTGTTGTGCAAATTGTTGTCGTTATTATCTACAACAACGGTTATTAACCGTTGTGGTTGAGGGGGTCTACGACAACACCATCTTCCATAATAGTAAAAAATGGTCTACGACAATGATTATTAACCGTTGTCGTTGTGCGTTTTTCTTGTAGTGTTTAGTGCTCCCTTTTGAGTCATCTCCAAATACCACCTTAGAGCTGTAGCGCCCCGGACCAAAACGAAGCATAATAAATTAATTAAATATTTAAACCTAAGATTTGATAATTATGTGCGTATGTTTTAATTGTTTAATTAATTTCGTGCGTTTCAAATAAGTGTTTAATGCACAATTCAGATCGATAATTTTATTAGGCGTGGAACATAGGATATTCTTATACCATAAGATGCGTCTTGGAAAGACGAGAAGATAGAAACGAACTAGGGATCAATCGGAGACCCGTAGCTCGAATGACGTCGGAAAGGGTAAAATCGGAAGTATCGGAAGATATTTACGTTGAATGGAAGCGAAGATATTTACGTGAATAGTAACATCGGAAAAAGTCAACCGATGAATAGTGTTTGGATATTTTGGATGAATAGTGACTTTTCGAAATTCTATAAATAGATGCTCTCCCGATTCATTTTTCACCATTTTTCCAAACAAGCCGAACGCGCCAAAAACTCGTAAGTTCTCTCTCTCCTCTCTGTCTTTTCATTTCCTGTTTTCTGGTGGGCGGCACCACCGCGGGCGCTGCCGCCGCCAGCCGATCGCCGGAAAATATCAACGTTGTCGGAATCGGATGATTTTCGCACACGACGTTCGTCTCGACGAGACGAATCTAGGATAGGTCTCGGATTTCAAATCCGATTTCTCGTTCACCGGGAAACGGTGAAAAATAGCCTTAAAACCCTAAATCTAACCCTTGAACCACCCTTTCTCTTTCTACTGATTTTCTCTCTCTCTCCTCGTCCTCTTGCCGGAGTGGTGGCCGGAAAAGCTGGTGGTGGTGTGATGATGATGTGGAGGAGATGGCGCCGCCGCTGGTGGCGGCGCTTGGCCGGAAAAGGGGATGTGTATGTAGTATGTGCATGTGCGTGTGTATATATGTGTGAGTGTGTGTTGTGTTGCATGCTGTTGGGGGCGGCGCCGGGTGGCACCATCGTGTGGGAAAGGACGGCCGGCGATGGGAGGTCGCCGGCGAGGTGGTCTGATGGGTGGCCGACGGTTGGTGACCGCCGACCAAGGAAATCATAGTGTGTGTGTGTGTGTGATTACACCTTGCGCTAGGTGTGTGTGTAGCGCCCCATTCCCCTTAATTGGAAATAGATCACCACCCTTTACTTATTAAGGAACTAAAGAAATCATAATTACTTTTCAAAATACAGCGGAAGACTTAAAAGTGAAGACACGAGAGCTATATTATTATATTTTTTGAAAACGTAACATATATACATATATATCAACATATCATTCTCAAAGGAAACCTTATTCTAGTATAACAACTTTGAAGGGACAGTGAGAAGTCAGCCCAGCCTGCTACACGTCCACGTCATCATCTGCCGAGCCTGAAAATATAAAAATAGCATCATGAGACACCTCCGGAGAGGGATCCCAGTGGGATAACTTTATTGTCTAATATATTGAAGCAATTAAATCATTAAGCAAGTACTACATGTGGTTCTTAGCCACCCTGAGAACATTTTGTGGTTCTTAGCCACCCTGAAAACATAGACCAGGCACTCTCGCCCTTTATGGTCAACATAAAGGAATGTGGGAGTCGCTCGCCCACTAAACCTTGCTTTCATAGAGGAATGTGGGAGTCGCTCGCCCACTAAACCTCGCTTTCATAGACCAGGCATTTCGCCCTTATGGTCATCGCCCAGTATGGAAGTTACATACTGGTTATAGCTACGGGCTTCAGCCGTAGATTTTCATACATAACTTATCAATTCAATTAGCAACACATAGTAGAGAGTAGAAGTTACCCACTTGCAACCGATAGATTTGACTTTACGAGGATATCTACGGATCCACCGACCGTCTCGAACTACACTCGACATACATATAATTATTTAGTTTATTAATTCATATAATCACACATTAGTATCAATTATCATATTCTAAAAATTCACAATTTTTCACAGTGTATAAATATAAATAAAAATAGAATTCTAAACAAGATTTTCACTGGAATTTCAGCTCAAAATCAGTCTATATTGTAAAATTCACCATATCTTATAGAATTCATGAAAACCTTTCATCTTTTTACAGAATTTAGACAACATGTTGAAGTATAACATATAAAAATATCAACTGAAAATAAGCTTTACATATTTAGTTATGAATTTTCTAAGTTAGCAGAAAACAAAGCATAGTGTATGCTGAAAACAGGTTATGTTGTAAAACTCGACATAAATCGTATAAGACTCAAAAAAATGCATACTAAATTTCTACACGTACCTAAGAACTGGTTCTAAAACATAGTAAAAGATCATATTTAAACTCGAAGGATACAGTTCCAGATAATTGTTTGATTCAGACCTAAAAATGGGGCAAAAACTGTCTCTGAACAGCGTATCTTAGAAAAATCATAGAAAATTGAGTTTAACTCCGAGGATTCTGAAATTTAACATGAATATTCTACACTTCATATACTAGACTGTGGTAAAAGGGTTTAGCCTAAATCGATTTCTACAACACACAGAAAATTCCCAAATAGCAGCGTAATACACACAGCAGCAGAAAAGAAATACGTAGCAGCAGCACGCAAAACTCATGCACAGCAGTAGCAAACAAAGCCATAGCAGCAGTAAAACTCACACACAATAGCAGAGTAACGGAGCGGCAGGGAGAGAGAGAACGATGGAGAAAGAGAGAGACAAGAGAGAAGGCTCGAGAGAGAGATGGAAAGGAAAGAAATATGTGTTGTGTGCGTACTGCTCTCTTGCTTTCTTTATTTTTCTTTTATCTTTCTTCCTTTTTCTCCTTTTCACACTTAACCAATTTAATATGCTTGGTGTCATGCAACAAAGAAAGCAGAAGCAGGTGGTGGCGAGAAATGGAAATGAATTGGCATGTCATGCTTTTCCTTTCTTAATTAATTAATTGTTATATCTAACTAATTAATTACTAGTTAACTAATTAATTATACGTATGTACATATACATATATTTATATATGTAAATATATATATACTTTAATTAATTAATTACGGTATTATAATTTTACTTGTGTGATGAGAAGATATTTTGATATACAATGAATTAGGAATGCATATAAAAATATATGTGTTTGTGATCACAAGAGATTCTAAAATTAATACTACATGCATAATTCATTTCACTAAATAATATTCATCATAAAAAAATACAATTTCCACTTCATACATGTATGTTCAAAATTGCATACTATGTCTTAAGATTTTATTTTAAAAGATATATATCGATACACATTATGATGTATGCATGTGTATTCAAGTAAAATGATTTATCACATAAAATCACATAAAATTATACATAAAGATCATAATTAAATTTCATAAAATAAAAGCATTCTCGACACAAATGAATAAGCTTAGCATAAAAGCCTAATATCATTTTTTCTCATTTAAACTTATCTATTATCTTATCTTTTTACTTTCATCCATGTTTGTCGAGTGAGTTGAGATCAAGCTTGGTTTCCTCCATGAGCAATTCTGCAAAAACCCTTAAAATCTTCGTTTGAGTTCGTTTTAACTCCGATCGAGCTCATTCTTTTTCCATCATGATCCAAATTTCATTCCCTATCATCTCAGCCAGTTAGACTGATCTTTCTCTCTCGTTTATTCGACCCCAATCTTTAGATCTTTCGATCCGCCGCATTTTTAATGACCATTTTCCGCCGGAACCTTTTTATAGCTTTATTTATTCTTTATTAAGGATCTAAGAACACCATAACTTGTGTAGGCTATTTGTTGGATTGAGCTTGCGTACTTATTGGACTGAGCTTTGAGGTGTTGGGTTATCAGACTTACTGTTCTAGCTACTCACGCGGTAACCACTATACGAGGTGGGGGTAATTTCTAACTCTGTAACTGTTTACAGTTTTCCCTATTGAAGTATGATTGAGAAATACTAAACGATGTGGTCATATGTTATGATATGTGATCTTAATCTGTTTACTGTTTTCCCTATTTGGATGCTCTATTGAGAGATGTTAAATGTTGTGTTTATTCTTATAAGTGTTGTGTCATACTCATATTGTACATGGGCTGCGGTCCACCTCTGATCATGCATTTGTCCTCACTCTTTTCTACTACTCCAAAGGGTTGGGTGGTCCTGAAAATACACCTACGGTAATGAGACCGTTTCTATAGGATAAGACGGGAACACCCGCACCTATTTGTCCTCTACCATTTCTAATGTCTGCTGTAAATTTTATGTGTTGTGACAACGTGACATAAGATTATTTTACTAGTATTTATTATCTGTGAGTCATAAGAGGCAGAGTTATTCCCACGGGTGTATTCCACGCACTCACCCCCCTTTAATCTGTACTCATACTACAGGAGCTGTTGAGCATGATGAACCCTAGATGGAGAGAGACGGAGCCACTTTTGAATCTGTGATTTTAGATGTGTCGCACAAACATTTACAAAACAATATATTTTAAGTTTATTCACGTTTGTATATTTTCTGAGTATTCTGTGAACGAGAGATCCTGATGTTATTTCCGTTGTATATGATGTATATTGTCAGTAGAGAGACTGATTGTTATCGGCAAAGGCCGATTGTTGTTAAGTGAAAGAATCACCTCGTCTCTTACCTCTTTCTTCTGTCGTCTTTTGCTTATTTCTTTCTGTTGTGTATGCGTCTCTTGCTATTTCTCTCTTCACGCCCAGCGGTAAAACTCTGATAAAAAAAAATTATACGAAAAGATTTTGGGGCGTGACAAGAGCCTTTACGTGGTTGAAGTCTTTCAAGGCTTCTTTGTTGCCAATCATATGTCTTGAGCAGCCACTGTCAATGTACTATATATCACTGCTGCTTCCTGGCAACAGTTCATAGATGCAGTTTAGACAAGTTTAGGTACTCATACAAGTATGAGTCATTTGAGGTTAGTTTCTTTTGGAATCCACATCTGATTAATAAAAATTGGTTTGTCATAAGCATTGGTGATTTTTTTCCTGTAAGCAGTCATTGCAGGATGCTGCTTGTGAATAGTGTCACCTCCACTTCTAGAGTGTGGTCTTCTCTTATATCTTCCTGGAGTATATGCTCCTTTAGGTTTAGACATATAAGTCTTTGTATGAAAGAAATAGAAGTTCTTTTGTTGTAACTTGTGAGGTTGATGTATTTTGACTCTGGTTACTGCAAAATGACTATCGTATCCTGTGAGTCTGTGCAGTCTTACTTCCTGCAGTTTTCAACAAGGGTTTCTTTCCCTTATATTTTGTGCTTGGTTTGTTCAAGATTTCCTTTGATTGATAGAACTCCTCATGGAAAGGAATTTTTTCTTGAACAAACGTCTTAGCTTTGGATGTGTATGTTGTATCTTGAGAAGTTTCAGCACTGTATCCTGGATCATTTTCTTTATAGGCATTTTGGGTCTTTATGATAATTCTTGTGTCATCCTTGTTGATCTGCTATATACATCAATTGTATTTTGCAGACTCACCTTTTTAGTTTCTAGCTTAGTGACCAGCAATTTGAGCTTAGAGACTTCTGATCTAAGATTGTTGCACTCTATACTGTAATACTCATAATCTGAAAGTTTTTCTTTCAGTGCAGTTTGCTCACTCTTGAGCATCAGATTCTCCTCTTTAAGCTCCTTATGAGTTGAGTTTATCTGCTCAATATCACTTATGATCTGTCTAACGGACTGGATCATGTTTAGTTTTTCTCTATCAAAATCAACAAAGGGTTGAGAGGATACCTCATCATCATCTTCATCTTCACAGTTCTTGGCCATCAGACATAACAATGCTTCTTCATCAAAGGTAGAGCTATCACTGTCACTCTTAGATGAGCTTTGTTCTCTTATTTCTTTTTTGGATGAGCTTGTTGTTTTCAATGCTTCAGCTTCTCCAAGAAGTGCTCTCAACTTTTATTTTTCATCTCTCCTATTTTTTCTTCTTTGCTTTCTTTCTTCCTTAGGGTATTTATGCACTTGAGGATAGGGGCAGTTTCTTGCATAGTGGCCTAGTTTCCTGCAGTTGTAACACAGATCGGAGGAATTTGTACTTGATTGTGGACTTGGGTTTACCTGTGGGGTAGGAGGTTTCTTCTTAAAATCTTTTCCTCTTTTGTTGGTTTTAAGAAACTTCTTGAATTTCTTCAAGAGTAAGGTTATTTCTTCTTCAGTATCTTCTACATGTAGCTCCTTTTACTTATTGCTGCTTACAGTCGTTGTATCCTTGGATCTTGCAGTAAGTGCATATTGGAACCGATGGATCACCGACCCTATGCAATCGGAATCGAGATCCATAAATGGTATGACAACATGCAGCGGAAAAAAAGTCATACCTTTCTTAGAGACTGGTGAAGATGAACGGAGTTAAACCTCTCGATCTTCTATTGCATTTATAGCTCTTTCTTTGGACATCGTGTGGGCGACGATCCTCCAAAGACTCAGTAGTCTCACCTCATTTCTCTTTCTCACGATTCTGTCTTTTGACTTACGCGTGAGATTAAGAGTTATATTGAGGTCGGCTGATATTAGGGATATATATAAGCTACAATAGGGACCCAGAGAAGGAATTAGGGTTGGGCCTCCTGATGGGCTTAGGCGTCCTATGTTCAGCCCGAACATCCAGCTTAAGTCCATCAATTATAACTTGGTCCACTAAAGAGTTATACTTGAACTACCACCCCAATCCCATATTACAATATGGGTGTCTTCTTATTATGTGTGTTTATTTTCCTGTGTTTAAGATATCGAATGTCCATAAATTAAATAAGTTACTAACAACTTAATTAATTTACATCTAATTCCAAGAGTAGTACCACTCAACTTTATTATCATACCGGACTAAATCCACCGGTAGAGTTTACATGATAATCCTTATGAGCTCCTCAAGGGGACATCATCATCCTAAATAATTAGGACACAGATTCCTTCTATAATCAACAACACACTATATAATCAGTACTATCTCCCAATTCACTGAACTTATTGATTTATGAATAAATTTCACCCATTGGCAAATTAAAGAAACAAACATTGAGTACACATGTCCATTATTATATACAGATTAAGAAGACGCACATCCATAATAACAGAGGCCTTGTTCTTTTATATAGTCAGTACAAATCGAACAACCTCAAATGGTCCTGCTCAATACACACAAAATGTATTAGTGTAACTTTATAGTCAAGACAGACTAATACCAAATTACACTACAATCGTTCCAATGGTTCGTCCAAATCCATCTTGGTTGTAAGCCACTATTTATAATTTATAAGGAACCGATAGCATTCTTCTATGTGGCACCACACACCATGTTATCTACAATATAGATTAATCTGGATAATTGCATTAACATATATAACAAATATAAAATGCAAACATTTGACCAAAATGATTCTCATATCAAAATAGATGTTCATACAAAAGCTAGGCTTATAGTGTACATCCTAGCAGTGCAGTGACCTTGATGTTTAATTCTTCAGCCTTCATCTTCCTTCTGTTGATGTCAAACTCAAATTCTTTGAGGTCTAAGAATAGGTCAAAGGTACTCATCATCTTAAGATCCATGGATACCCTCATTAATTGTGGTCTTGTTGTCCCACTCAGCAGGTGATGCTCTAAGTATTTTGAGATTTTTCTCCTACTAGCTATAGTGTTTCCCTAGAGATTCTAACTCGTCCACAATAGATGTGAACCTTAAATCCAACTCTTCTAGGGATTCTTCAGACTTCATTTTGAATAGCTCAAACAGTTGTGTTGCAGTAGATATCTTGTTGTCTTTTACTAGTTCAGTTCTTCACAAATTTGTTCTAACTTATCCCAAATCTCTTTGGCAGTTTTGCATGTCTTTATTTTACTGAATGTTTCTTTATCTAGTATGATGAACAATACATTCTTACCAACATTGTCTAAGTTGGCTCTTTTTCTATCTTCAGTAGTATACTATGTCTTGGTTTTACCAAGTACTCAGCAGAAGGTGGTAATCTCCTATAGTCAAGTAATCCAGCTCTTGCTGCTGCTCCAGGTGGTACTTGTGTAGCAGAGGATCTTGGGCCAGCTCCATCAGCTCCCTCAATGATTATTACTCCTTCCATTGCTACTTCTACCTCAGCAATTACTATTGTTGTTGTATGTGCTGCAGCTTCTTCAGTTTCAGCTCTATTTCTTTCTCTCTGCTCTCTTCCAAGGATAGGATTAGGCTTTGTGATGACTGGTGATCATTCGGTGATGACATACCATATCTTGTCATGCATTGTAGAGAGATGTGTCTGTATTCTATTCTTTCGGTCGTTATATTTTTCTATGAAAAACATAGGTAGCTTGTAATGCAAGAGATCAATGATATACTAAAGATATGAGATTTTAAAAATAAATATGAAAATGGTTACACAACAGAGACGGGTAGATCTGGGTAGGTGACCAGCAAGTTTGATTTTAACCCAACTTGCTCTGGTACCACTTGTTGGTCCTAAGTAGCACAGGAGGTTCAGAGGGGGGTGAATGAGCTTCTATCAGTTTTTTAAAATCTTTTCAAACTTGCAGCACTGTATTCTATAACAGAATATAGCGCAACTTGCTGGGCTAGAATGCAGCGTAGCTTGCTAAACTAGAGTCCTTTGCAGCGAAAACTATAAACTTTTGATAAAGTTTCTTTTGAAAACTTTTTTTGAAATATGAGTTTTAACAAACTTTAAATGTTGTATGATATGATATAGAATGTAGTAAGATATAAACACTGAAATGTTAAAACAAAACGATATGCATACAAGGCTTATAGTGGTTCGAAGGTGGTGTTATCCTTCTACATCCACTCCACTCCTTCGGTTGAGTACATTAATATCATTACAAGTACCTGATGTTCCAAAGAATGCATATCATATCAATAAGTCATATGATGCAACAACTTCTAAAATGATTGTTGGCTTTCCACTTATTCCTGTATATTGTCCAGCCTATGCAGTAGGATATTTTTTCTATTCCAATGCATGCAGTTAATATTGCCTATCATGTCCGGGAATCCATGTTGTTTCCCAATGTAGAGTAATCTAGTCAAATATTGTTCATTAGGCCTTCTAAGGTACTTGTCACCGAAACAAGAAATGACACCTTTTATGAAATTTTGAAGAGCTTTTCTTGTCACAGCTCCACTCATTCGCAAGTATTCATCAACAATATTTGATGATGTACCATACGCCAACACCCTCATATCTCCAGTACATTTTTGCAATGGTGAAATCCTTTTTCTACCTGTGGCATCAGATCTTTGTTGAAAATATTCATCATTGGAAGTAATAACCTCTACTATATGAAGGAACAACGATTTTTGCATGGGAAACCTATGTCGGAAGATCTCAGGAGTATATGTCGGTTTGCCAATAAAATAATCATTCATTAAATAAATCTTACCAATCTCACGTTCTCTCTCACAATACCATCTTCTAGCTCTATGAGTGTGATCTCCCATCATATTAGGATTGTTTATGATCACATCCTCAATGATCTGGTCAATTTGATGATTGCTTTGAACAACTCAATTTTTCCATTCATCAAATTCGATGAAATTGAAAGAATCAGAACTTGAATCTGAATCTACATATGAGTTTTCCTTGAAAGACATTTGTGAAGTGGAATGGGTAAACTTGAGGGGAAGCAATAAGTAAAGATAAAGATTTTAGTGTAAGTTTGAAATGGATCCAACAAGGATATATAGAAAAAATGATTGTGGGACAAAAGCATGTGAAAGACTAGCATGTTAAATATGATAGAGACTACATGTTTTGGGAGCTAGTAGATTGAGAGACAAGAACATGTGAAAGGTAATAAAATACACATTAAATAATGCATGTGGACAAAGCATTTGGAAGCTAGCATAAAGTATAAAAACTATAATTGTTTTTGGGAGCAAGTAGATTAAGAGACAAGAGCATGTGAAAGCTAGTGGGATACATATTTATAGGCTCTCAAAAGCTACATATTTCGTACGAGAAAAAAAGATAAATTTTATTAATCCAAATTAAAATATGCTAATTGTTTCTCAATTAGACTTGACTCATATTTATATGTGCAAAAACAAATCTTAATTCGATAATAAATTAAAATCCGAAAAGGAAATAAAATGAAATAGATAACAAAAATAATAAAACTACGAAATGGGCCTGAAAATGTTTGAATTTGGGCTCTGGACCCTACATTTCACAAAATTGTGTGTATAGTTTGTATCGTCATTCCGTTTCCAAAAAGATATTATAATAAAAAATCAGAGTCCGGAGTAAAAAGTTACGTTCGTTTTGAGTCCTACAAAAAACGGCTCTTTTCTTAATCCTTGGATATCAAGATTGCTTCAGCAATCTACAACAGTGCATGTGGAAGCAATTTGAGAGACAAGAACATGTGAAAGCTAGTAGGATACTTATTCAGTAATGTTTGTTACACCAAATCATAAAGTGTGATATTGACAACTCACTATTGAAAGACAAATGCATGTGAAAGTTTTGAAAATAATTCAAAGTAGAATAAACAACTCAATTAAATAAAATTACATGAAAATAAAATAGAATTACACAAATGAAAATTTTAAAAGACAATAACTGAAATGAGATAAAGTAAATTACATAAAAATAAAATACATTCACTCTCTTTCATTCTAAACATGATTGCCATCAGATAGCATTTCATTTCTTCATCTTCCAGGGATAAGTGATCTTTTGCCAACAATGTGTTCAATATAACTTCTTTCATCCTCATTTTCTTTCTTTGTTCTTTTTTAGCTCCAATTCGATTCTAGTGTTTCCCGATTTGTTCATTACTTCAACTTCATTATCTCTAGTGAGCCTCAATGCATAAATTTTTGCAGCAACTTCATTAGTAGTAGAAGATTGTGATGACTTACCTTTTCCTTTATTTTTCATCTTATCTCTACCTATAGGACGAGGAATAGTTAAGCATCCACTACTTGGAGTTTCTTGATTAGAGGGGATAAAATACTCCCCATCTTCACTAGTCCTTGCTCTTTGGAGCTTCCACCACTTTCTTCATTACCCTCTTCATTTTCAGGACGAAAACATATTGAATTATGATCAAATTTTAATTTCCACTTGGGATGTTTATCCATAACTTCATTAAATACATGCAAGTCTAGAAACTTACTGCCATTTGCTTCAAAAATTGCATGAGTTTCTTTCTCAATATCGTTTTGACTCATTCTGTTCTTTTTCCAACCATATGCTTTCTTGTAAGCAGCAACCAACTTGTTTCCAATTTCAGAAAGTCGTTTCCAACGACCTTTCAATGAATCTATTTTTATTTCATTGATATCTTCAGGATTTTCTGCTCGAGCTTCCTGAAACATCTTATGGATTTGTGCGCACAATGTGAAAACCTTTTGATTTTTGCCACACACATTATGACGAAACACCAAGATGACATACATTAAAGGTACATCTTCTTTCACACATCAACTAATACTTTCCCCCTTTTGATTTGTGTTTGTCTGTCGAACATCTTGGAATAAATTTCGAGAGATATTTTGTGGTGTTTGATTAGGAACTTGATTGAGATTTGGAGAAAACTGAGAGTTTTCATAATATTGAGAGTTTAGACTACCCACACTCATAACCCTCCCTCAACCCAACCGAAAATAAAATATTAATTTCTCTCTCATCCACCTATTCAACCCACAACTCAAATTAACTTTATCTTTTTTTACCCACATCCACAACCCAACCCAACCTAAAATAATAATTATTATTTTATTATATATTAATTACATATATTTTATAATCAATATTTATTATATTTAAAATGTATAAAAATTACATTAAATAATTTAATATTCTAAATCTATAATTATAATATGAAAAATAATTTAAAACACATTTAGAATAAGATACAACAACGAAATTACAATTACAAGAGTTGAAAGACGAAATTGAAAAAGAAATAAATCAAACTACAAGTAGATGCATGAAATAAAAAAAATTACAAATATAGAAGATGCAAATTACATATTAATTCCTAGCTAGTTCCAAATTTTTGTCATATATGCTCAATCAAGTCGTTTCTTAGAGCGTTGTGAGCTTCTCTATTGCGAAGTTTTTCCCTATTAATCATATAAGTAGCCAAGTTCGCAATGCGTTCAGTAGAGTATCGAAAACGTTGATCATCATTTGTAGGATCATCCACTAAAAATTCAGTGGGATCAAAATAATTTTGGTAAGTGTCTCGTCCATCCTCTACTATCATATTGTGCATGATGATACACGCCATCATAATTTTTTCCATCAACAGTTTATCCCAAACAAGACATAGACGTCGAAGAAATGCAAAATGAGCTTGTAAAACGCCAAATACTCGTTCAACATCTTTTCGCACAGTCTCTTGGTGTTGAGCGAACAACTTGTGTTTTTGGAGCTGTGGAGAAGTAATTGACTTGACAAATGCAGCCCATGAAGGATATATGCCATCAGTGAGATAATATGCTCTATCATTTTCCCGACCATTCACAATGTATCTAACCGTTGGTGCTCAACCTTCCAAAATATCACTAAAAACTGGAGATCGGTGGAGTACATTAATATCATTGCACGAACCTGGTGTTCCAAAGAAAGCATGTCATATCCATAAATCATAAGATGCAACAGCTTCCAAAATGATTGTTGGTTTTCCACTTCTCCCTACATATTGTCCAGCTCATGCATTAGGACAATTTTTCCATTCCCAATGCATGCAGTCAATACTACCTATCATGCCTGGGAATCCACGTTGTTCCCCAACATAGAGTAGTCTTGCCAAATCATGTTCATTGGGTTTTCTAAGGTACTCGTTACCGAAGCAGGATATGACCCCTTCTACAAATTTTATGAGAGCTTGTCTTGTCACAGTTGCACTCATTCGTAAGTATTCATCAACGGCATCAGAAGATGTCCCATACGCCAACACCCTTATAGCTCCAGTGCATTTCTGAATCGGTAAAAGACCTTGTCTACCAGTTGCATCACGCATTTGTTGAAAATATACGTCATTGGCTGTTACAGCTTCCACTATACGAAGGAATACTGATTTTCTCATACGAAATCTGCGTCGAAAGACCCCAGGAGTATACGTCGGTCTGTCGATAAAATAGTCGTTCATCAAACATTTCTCACCAATCTCCCGTTCTCTTTCACAATATCTTTTTCTAGCTTTAGGAGTGTGATCTCGTATGATGAGATTGAGATTGTTTATAATCATATCTTCTATGATACGATCATATTGATGATTTTGTTGAGCAACTTGTTCCTCCCATTCATCAATTTCTGCAAAATTATTTTCAAAATTGAAGCTTGAATCTGAATATGTGGATGAATTTTCATTTAGAGACATTTGTAAAGTGGATTGTGAAGGAGAGTAAGATATAAGAATTTGTATATATAGACAAGTGTTAAGATATATGCATGTGATGGAAGATAAAAATTGACAAGACAAATGCATGTGATGAAATGTTAAAATTGGTACGAAATTGACAAGTGCATGCCAAAAAGTGACAAGACAAATGCATGTCAATAAAGGTGACAAGTGCATGCCAAAAAGTGACAAGACAAATGCATGTCAATAAATGTGTAGATAGATGAAATAAAGAGTCACGTGTTTGCAAAAAATGCAAAATGTGTAGATAGATGCCAAAAAATGACAGTGCATTAATTACATAAATAAAAATTACATAAATAAAAATTACATTAATCAAAATTACATTAATTAAAATTATATTAATCAAAATTACATTAATTAAAATTACATTAATTAAAATTACATAAATTAAATGACAAAATTAAAATAACATGAAAACAAACTACATTGACTGTTTGGACACAACTTCTATTAGATGATGTTTCATCTCTTCCTCTTTTGGGGATAAGTTATCTTTAGCCAACAATGTTCTCAAAATACCAGAATTTATCTTCATAATCTTCCTTTGCTCTTTTTTTTTCTCAAATTCGAGTCTGTCTCTTCCTAGTTGGTTCATCTTTTTAGCTTCACTTTCTCTAGTGAGCCTCATTGCACGAATTTCTGCAGCAATTTCAGTAGAACTTGCATATTGTGAATTCTTACCTTTTCTCTTTCTTTTCGCCATATCTCGGCTTATGGGATGAGGATTAGTTGAGTATCCACTAGTTGGAGTTTCAGTATTGGATGGGGTGGAATAATCCCCACTTTCACTGGTTTTTGCTCTCTTTGAGCTACCACCACTTTCTTCATTACCCTCTCTACTTTCATCACCCTCTATATTTTATTCATGTCTTGAACCATTGTCTAGTTTTAAAGCCCATTTTTCATTTTTACTCATAACCTCATTGAATACAAACAAGTCCTGAAACTTGTTACCACCCCCTGGTTCTTTTCCAAATATTACATGAGCTTCTCCCTCAACATCCATCTGGCTCATTTTGCTTCTTTTCCGAGAATGTGCTTCAGTATAAGCAGCAATCCATTTATTTGCACTCCCATTAAGTCGTTTCCAATGACCTTTTAGAGAGTCCACATTTCTTTCGCTTATCTCCTCCGGATTTTCATCTCAATGATTTGTGTACATTTTATGTACTCGTGCCCACATAGAGATAGACTTTTGATTTTTGCCGCATTTGCTATCTTCACTAACAAAACACCAAGACGACATTAAAGCTACATCTTCTTTCACTGTCCAACCTACACTTTTCACCCCCTTTTGATTTGTGTTTCGTTGTTGAACATTTTGGAACAAATTTCGGGAGATATTTTGTGGTGGTTGGACATGCTCAGAGGTAGGATCTTGATTTAGATTTGGAGAAATTTGAGATTTTTTATAATAACTTGGATAATCTTCTGAGAGAGGAAAAGATTGAGAGTTAAGAATTGATTCAAAGCTTGGATAATTTTGGGAGTTTGGAAACGAATTAGGATGGTTTGGATCCATGATTGAAATTGAGAGATGAATGATAAAAAAATAGAGGAGAAAATAGAGAATTTTAGATGGTGTTCCAAAATATGTCAATATTGGTGTCTATTTATAGAAAATTAAAAAATACGAATTTTGATATATATATATATATATGTATATTTTAAATACATATTATCCATATAAAATCTAATTGAACAAATAAGAAAATGAAATGTGTCAAGATTTAATTGGTTAACCCAAATTGAAGAGTTTGGTAGATAAGGTTGAAATATCAACCCATGTCCCAACCGGTTGCCATGGTGGAATTTGTTTCCATTTTCTTTTCTTTGTTTTTTTTTGTCTTTTTCTTCATTTTGGTTGGCGACCCTGACCGATGTGGGTAGTCTTAGATAATCTTTAGAGTTCATAAAAGATTGAAAGTTTGGATAATTTTGGGAGTTTAAAAAATAATTTGGATTGTTTGGATCCATAATAAGAAATGATAGAAATCTGATGAGGAAAAAGAGAACTTGAGATTGTAAGACAAGAGAGAATGAATTTTGGATTGATGAGAAAATATGTCAATATTGTACTCTATTTGTTGAGGAAAAAAAATTATGCATTTTGATAATTTTTTTAATTTTCTTTTGATAAAAATTATTTCAAATATCAACACTTTAAATTATATATATAAAAAAAAAACTATCACCACCAATAAAATCGTGTCATCTGTCATTTGTGGATATAAAAGCATGGTTGTGACATAAAGCATGGTGACCAATATCATGACACCAAACCATAATTTCTATTATTTAATTATTATCATGGTTTGACATTTAATGTTGACATCAATGTCACCGATAAAGCAAGCCTTAACGGATGACATGTTAATACATTAATAACACATATTGAGAATAAATATTTGACAACAAAAAAATATTTAATAAGATTACACATATAATATGTTATATCAATTTATAACATAATAAAATTAAGATTAAATTGATAATAATAAATTATTAAGAAAACTCCTCCTTAAAGGTAGACTGTGCAGTGTAAAAAGGCTCGAATGATAGATTCTACACGCAGTGGTGGAACGCAAAGGTAGAAATTGGAATTAAGATCCTTCTTCTTTCAGTATTTTTAAACTAGAATCAAAGAAATTGGCAGAGGGTTATTGTGAAGATGGAGGAAACCATACCCTTCAAAACCCTCCACAGCAGAGAGTACCAAGGCCACAAGAAGAAGGTACAACCTTTCTAAACCCTAGCAAAGACAAGCTCCATTCCGCATGTTAAAGGGTATATTTTATATATTTTGTGTTTATGTGATGAAAAAAGGTGCATTCGGTAGCATGGAATTGCGCGGGCACCAAACTAGCTTCCGGTTCTGTTGATCAAACGGCACGAATTTGGCACATTGAGCCTCATGGCCATGTAAGATTCTTCATTTTCGCTTCTCCAAGTTCTAATTTTTGTGTTTTCCCCCATTTTTTATTCATTTTTTTAAGATTACGACAAATTTCAGAACCTGAAAGCCACAACCTATGGAACTGAATTGGGAACTGCAATCAGTTGTGTGAAAAAAATGAGTTAGTATACATAAAATTTGAGATGGAAACAGTTGGAGAGGATTTCATATGATTTCATATTAAGTGGATGTCAAATCTATGAAATTAGTTAAGGTTCTATTTGTATTAAGTGATTTGAAATGGATGTATTTCAAATCCACCAAAATTAGAATGTATTCAATGAACCTAAATTGCTTAAAAACCAGTTCAAAATGTAAATGATGCATTTCAAATACATTTCAATCCAAACATCACCATTGAGTTTTCTATCATGACTTTCAAATCATTCCTCAAATCCTTCAATTCAAACACAACGTTAGTTCAAAATGGAAGATCAAGTAATTGTAATTGAAGACCAAGTGACTTCTGTAGAATTTTGTAATGGATTTGAAATCCATATCTCGATATTTATCAACTCACATTGAGCCTAAAGAGATTATAAAATGTAAACTCCTAGAGAAAATTAATTTACTTGTGAAAGGTATGTGAAGTAATTATTTAGATTTAATAACAAGTTCTGATTTTTGACTCTGAGAGCTGACATTTAATTCAATCATCTTTTCTCTTGCATGATATATTGGTAAATTAGCTGATATAGTATGGACTCAAATGTAAGAGGATGCTAGGCCAAAACATGGTATTCTGATACTTCTTGGGGTTGACTATTGTTAACATCTGCAGGATCACATGCTCAAGAAGAACTTTTGGGATCGAATCATGATTGAAAATTAGTCAACTTCTGGTTGATATGGTCTTAAGAGTTTTTAAACCCATTGCCATTAATTCATTGTTAGCATGTGCAAGTTCTGTCAGTTTCATTGTTTGATATTTCAAAGTTTTTAGTCCTTTTCATTGATAACTACTGTTTTAACATGTTACTTGGGTTTTGATCAGCATCTTATTTAAATACGCAGGGTAAGGTTAAAGATATTGAGTTAAGAGGGCATACTGATAGTGTGGATCAGTTATGTTGGGATCCAAAACATGCAGATCTGATTGCAACGGCATCGGGTGATAAGACTGTTCGCTTGTGGGATGCACGTAGTAAGTCATGGTTGTATTAACTTAAGCAATTAAGAGAGTTGGAAACATTGATGATCTGTCTATGTTCAAGGCCCGGTGTTTATCCTGGTTTTGAAGATAAGCCATTGTTCTCACTTTGTATCTCTTTCTTTAAGTACAATACAGATCATCTTTGTATGTGCCTAGTATTTTGTGTCAGTATTAGGATTTGAAGATTTGAAGCATTGACAATTCATAGATGAAGAATGGTTTTCTATTATTTAATGAATGTTCTCCAGAATAATGAAGATCCAGGCTTACAAGAAGGAATATTTTGGAGTGGGACATTACACCACTTGCATGATTCATCTTTTCTTTTGCCTCTCTCTTACTTTTATTGTTATTGTCTGACCAAACACGACTTCTATAAATGCTATGCTGGTGTTAAGAGATTCATGTATGGTGTTTTTCTTGTGCCTTGCAGGCGGGAAATGCTCGCAACAAGCAGAACTGAGTGGAGAAAACATTAATATCACCTACAAGCCTGATGGAACTCACATTGCTGTTGGCAATAGGGTAAACTATTTCTCAGAGTTCTTAATTCTTTGCAATGGTACCTTTGTTACTTTCAGTATGTAATGGTCTCACTTGCTTTTTTTGTTTATGTCAGGATGACGAGTTAACAATCTTGGATGTTCGTAAATTTAAGCCTATACATAAACGCAAGTTCAACTATGAGGTAAAGTCTTGTGATGAGTCATTTGGATGTGCTGTCCCTTGATCATTCATCAAAAAGTTCCAATTATTGTCATTAGAATTTAAACATCACTCTGCTTAACATATTTGTTCTCTTTTATGAAGACTACTGGAAGCTCAACCATTTGTGCTGAGTGTTCCTTTAGTCTTCAATTAGTGTAGGTTGTCAACGAATACTTAAAATGTGTTTCAATGATCCCATTGACAAGTGGTGCAAGCAGAATCTATTTGTTCTACATGCATTAAGTTTATTTATCATATATTTTTCCAGTTGTTATACAAAGGTCACATGTTGATCGATTTTCCCAAGTTTGAAATTATTTTCTTTGGCCCTTCCTATTACTGGTTTCCTGATTCGTAGCTGCAGCTGCAGCTGCACATACATAGATGCTACACCCATTTAATGTCAGAATCATGATAAGCTTTACAAAAAGAGGATAATCTTATATTCTAACCTCTCTGCAGTCTGGCACTGTATTATTGGTTTTCATTTGAACACTTTATAAGTTTCTTTTTCCCCTAATGTTTCTAGTGTTCTTACTCATCAGGTGAATGAGATAGCATGGAACATGACTGGTGATTTGTTCTTTTTAACTACTGGCAATGGTGTGAATTAATCTTGCAAAGAAGGTCTTATTTTATCGGTGCTTCAGTTTTCTATTTGAATATTCTTAACCTAATACTCTCTTCCCCTGGTTCTGCTCCATTGTAGGTACTGTTGAAGTTCTTGCATATCCGTCACTCCGAGCAGTTGATACCGTCATGGCTCATACTGCAGGTTGTTATTGTATTGCAATTGACCCTGTTGGAAGGTTTGTCTCGAATTCCTCTGTCATCCTCTGTTCTATATGATTTAAAATATACCATTATAAAAATCAAGTCCACATAAAACCCAAGTTGGTCTACCTCTGAATATAACACTGGTTGAATATTTTGGAGATGTTCCTCAATACTCTTTTCCATTGGGCAGGTATTTTGCCGTGGGAAGTGCTGACTCTTTAGTGAGTCTTTGGGATGCAAAGGAGATGCTCTGTGTCCGTACATTCACGAAACTTGAGTAAGTTTCTTCCTTTCCATCTTCTATGCGCCCCTCCTAGCAAGACTACCTTTGTTATGAAATTCCCTCATCTTGTGAAAATATTGTGGTTGCTATTGGACAAATTAGACCTTTTCTTTAATCTTACCAGATGGCCTGTTCGGACTATAAGTTTCAATCACACTGGAGAATATATTGCTTCTGCAAGTGAAGACTTGTTCATTGATATTGTGAGTATCTCAAAAAAAAAAAAAAAAAAGAATTCTTTGTTTCTTCAGCTCAAAAATTTCATAAGGAACTTCTGGTTGTCTTTTATGTCATAACATGGTTTTACCTGGCAAAAAAGTCACCATATCAAAAATCATAAACAATACTAAAAGTTTAGGATAGTCCTATGTTGAAACAGGTCGATCGGCCCACCAAATTCCATGTCGGGCAGCCATGAACAGTGTGGAGTGGAATCCCAAGTACAATTTGCTTGCATATGCTGGAGATGATAAGAATAAATACCAAGCTGATGAAGGTACCTTGCCCATTTTCAGAAAACTGAACAAGTTTAGTCGAGTCCTTCGTTCTTTAAGAATTTGCATGCCTGCTTTACTTGCACAGGTGTTTTTCGTATATTTGGCTTTGAGAGTGCATAACTCATACAACACACAGAGCTGCAAAACGTGCTTGATTTTCCGAGTGGTACAAGAGCCCAAGGATTTCCAATCCTGTTTCACATGCAGAATAATCGACACACTTGTCATCCCAAAGCTTCGCTTGCTTGATTATTATGACAATATGTAGACTATTTCCTTCTTTATTGCAAGTTATCTTGCAGCTGGTCTAGCATGTGAGAAATATTATTATCCTTGTTATATCTGAGAGAGCATGTAAGGTTATGGTATAGAAGAATTGCTTGCAAGTTGCATCCTGTTGACTCTATAGCCTTAATGAACTGAGAAAGCAGACTAGGATAAATTTTTGCAATCAGGATTCCAAATGAGCATAATACGCAGGTGGTAGTTGATATCATTATCATTAAACTCCAAATGAGCATGTTCCTTTCAAGGCATTATACTTTTTCTTGTACTGATTAACTTGATAGGAAAAGAGTCCCTTGGGGGAGTAATTCGTCTATTGTCTGTTTTCAAGAAGAAAGCTGAATCATGGGGATTCCAGAAGAGTAAATGGTGGGTTTTGACTGATGTAGTTTAAGGACGAAGATTATCTTTATTTATCAAGCTACGTAATAGACTATAAATGAGGTTCCCAATAGTTAGGGAGACGTTCAGAAAATATCATATTTAGTTAAAAAACAAAAATCTTTGGGTGGGATTAACAATCTCGTGTGGCGGAGATTATTATGTTTCCCAGTTCGTGTGCTAAATCCTTTTCCAATTAATAAAATTCCGTTGTTTGATCCTACATTCCTACTCCTATAATCTAATTAATTTGGTCCGCTTGACTTGTCATGGCATTAGATGACGGAGTGAAGAGAGAATTAAATTCTATAAACTACAGCTAAACGACGGCAATTTCAATATGTGATTATTTCCCCTACTACGAAAAGACTATTTAAATAGTAAATGTACTGAATATTAATCCTAACAGAAAGTCCATGGACCCAACAATGAAAGACTTAAAACTAACAAAATGATAGAATAAAATATAGGGAAAAAAGTTTTTTAATCTTTTATGTTTACTTTATTAGATTTTTAGTTTTAATTTTTAGATTTTTATCGTTTACCTTTTGATTTTTAGTCATTTATGTTTAAAAAGGGGTTAATTACAATAAACCATCAAAACCATACTCATTTTTGTACTTAATGAATTAAATTTTTTTCCGATCGCAACTAACCATCTCACATTTGTACGAGTTGCAATTTGCCATTCGAGACCACCGAATCTCCCATTTTCCGGCCAATTTTAGTCACATGCCTCACACCCGTTTACTATTAAGGGTATATTTATATTTTTAATTTTTTCAAGTTGCTACTAACCATCTCAACTTTGCATGAGTTGTAATTTACTATCTCAACTTTGTGCGAGTTGCAATTTACCATTTGAGACTCCTATATGTTCATTTTTTGACCAATTTTAATCATACACACATCTTGCACGTCCTTTATATTAAGGGTATATTTGTCTTTTAATTTTCAATTGTGTTGTGGTTAACATGGATTGGAAGAGTATGCTCCAAAATATGGGCAATCTCATGATTCAAAAATGATGGGTTTTGAGTGGTGGATCGAATTAGAAATTGCATTTCAATGTTCGGGCCGAGACAAGTCGATTATGATTCATTTTCTTGTTTGTTGAGGAGCCAAAGTGCAACCTGTAAATTTTTCAAGTGTACGCGAATGTCAAACAACCGATTTTTACTTGCAAGTTCAGTTTCAGAAATTCCGTTGAGAGGAATTTGAAATCAAGGTGAATACTTTTATTTTAAAAAGAAATGTTTTTTTTCCTTTCGGTTATGTGAACTAATTAAACTTGATTTTATTAAATTAAGGGTAAAGTACAAAATACATCCAAAGTATATGTGATTTAACACTTTACTATATCATTTTTAATATTTTGATTACACTATATAAAATAAATGAATTTGTAGGTTAAAATATTTCCAACTACCACATCATCGATCAAATCTCGCAGAAGACTTTTCAAGTGCATTTCAATTTAGCACTTTGCTATGTGAACTTTAAAAATTTTCATTTCTCTATATAAAGTACATGATTTTCGCAGGTTACAATATTTTCAGCTGTCATGTCGTAAAATTCCACCAAAAACAACCCACGTGCATCGATCTAAATTTTAGAGGGGTAATTTTTTTTCTTTTTCTTCTTCTCAAACTAGGGCGAAGATATTGTAAGGATTATCATGTAAACTCTGCAGGTGGATTTAGTCCGGCATGATAATAAAGTTGAGTGATACTACTTTTGGAATTAGATGTAAATTAATTAAGTTGTCAGTAACTTATTTAATTAACGGACATTCGATATCTGAAACACGGGGAGATAAATATACTCATAGTAAGAAGGAGCCCATATTGTAATATGGGATTGGGGCGGTAGTTTAATTATAACTCCTTAGTGGATCGAGTTATTATTGATGGACTTAAGCAGTGTGTTCGGGCCGAACATGGGACACTTAAGCCCATCAGGAGACCCAACCCTAATTCCTCCTCTAGGTCTCTGTTGTAGCCTATATATAGCCCTTATGTCAGACGGCCTCCTAAGAGACTTAATCTAACACGTGCGTTAAAAAGCAGATCGTGAGAAAATAAGGAGAGGGCAAGATGGCTAAAACCCTTTGAAGGATCGTCACCCACACGACGTCCAAGGGAGGGCAAGGAATATAGTGGAAGATCAAGAGGTCTGAGGCTTCAAATCAATCAGATTGTTTTCATCCTTGTTCGTCTTCGTCTGTCTCGAAAAAAGATATGACTAACCATTTATTCAGCTGCGCATTGTCATATGTTTCATGGACCCCGATTATGATAGCGCAGAGCCGGCAATCGATTGGTTCCATCAATTAGATGTAACTTAAAAATTTTGAAATGATAAATATACCCTTAATAGTAAACGGTGTGCGGCACACATGACTAAATTGACCGGAAAATGAAGATCTGGTGGTCTCGGTTGGTAAATTGCAACTCGTATAAATGTGAGATGGTTAGTTGCAACCGGAAAAAGTTTAGTTACTTAAGTGCAAAAATGGGGAATAGTTTGGATGGTTATTTGCAATTAACTCTTTCAAAAAATCAATTTTCAGTCATTTTACCTGCAATAGCAGGTAACCTTTTTTTTTTTTTTTTAATTACAATTTAATTTTAACACCAATTTGTCCTTTTAATTCGACCTGTGGCCTATTGGGTCAAGACCCTACCCGGGCCTTTAAGACCTCAGGATTTGTTTCTTTTTGGGCTGGAGCCTTTTATTTCGGTCGGAGCCTAAGGGTAAAAACCTTACCCGAGCTTTTAAGGCTCAGGATTTGTTTCTTTTCGGGTTAGAGCCTCTTATTTTGACCAGAGCCTAAGGGTTAGAGCCCCACCTAGGATTTTAAGACCTCAGGATTTGTTTTTTTTTAAGCCGAAGCCTCTTATTTCAGTCGGGGCTTAAGGGTCGAGACCTTACTTGAGCTTTTAGGGCCTCTGGATTTGTTTCTTTTTTGGCCAGAGCCTAAGGGTTAAAACTCCTACCCAGGCTTTTTAGGCTTTATAATTTGTTTTTTTTTTGGGCTAGAGACCCTTTTTCAATGTACAAGGAGATTTCTCAAAATGTGACTTTGTATTAATTCGTGGATATTATAATCATACATCCATCTAGGTTGATTATCGCTAATTTATACAATAGCATTAATATGCCTTTGGGAATAGCTCTGAACTACCACCGTAATGATCATAGCGATCTCCTCTGGTACCTACTGGTACGTCAGGATCCAATTGGTCATGAACATCGTAAGGTGCTGCTCTTCGCAAATCCCAGCATACCCCTAAACCTCTTAACATTACACCACTGAGCGAAGAAAAATGGGATGTTTTGTTAATAGGAAGAAGAAAGTGTTTATAGTCGTAGCGATATAAACAAGAATACTCATCCGAGCCGCAGGAACATGTACATACAGAATACGAGAATTTCCACCTTGTTGAAGATCGAGTGGTGCTACCCGAAGACTAAATGAATAGCCATCGCTGTTGTAGGTGCTTATACAATTTATTGATAATATTTCTTCAAGTGTTCGACATTCCACAACTTAGGGAATAGTCTTCCTTCAAGGTCGATGATGACCCGACTGACGGACTTATGTCGTTTGGGATTGGGTAGACGTTATTTGGGCCTCTTTTGGAGCGAGGGTCCGACGTGCTCGTCATAAGTGAGGAATTCTAATCTCAGGGGTAATCCATTCCACTAGGTTCAACGACCAGATCTTTAGAAGTGAGATTAGCTTGCATAACTCGATCTCTTCGAGGTGGTAGTCCTATGGGTATATAAGCTTGGGATCCTTCGATGGCTCGGGTCTTATGTGGGTAGGGGTTTTAGTAGGGCATTAAGTCCGGTGCTTTCATGATCAAGACACTTCATCAGGTTCAATTCCTTAGGGCTAGGGCGGTCTCACACTTTTGAGTGTGTTAGGTCCCAAGTGGTCAGAGGTTCAGAGGGATTTTTCAAACTTTTTAAAACAAATAACTGATTAATAGGTTTCTGTCTCACTTGGGAAGACATTATCCTGTCTCGAGTCAGTAACTTGGCCCTAGGCAAAATCAGGTTACTGTCCCGATATCAGAATGCAACGCAACGGATAAACTTGATAGAGTTTCTGATGAAAACCAGTTTTCTTTTCCAAATATGATTTTACAATATACGTTTATCAGGATGTTTATGATAAATGTAACAAGATAGATGTTGTTAAAGGTAATGCAGCAAATAAAATAAGCAGTAAACACTTATGGGTTATACTGATTCGAAGGTGGTGTAATCCTTCTACATCCACTCTACTCCTTCTCAGAGGAGGAACTTCGTTATGGTCAGTTTGTTTTACAAGACTCGTCTTTACAAACCTATTCCAAAACAAGTTATGCCTACAAGAATCCCAGATTCCTAGGTCTAATCCCACATAGGGTTTACAAACTCCCACACAGGGAACACACTCCTACACAAGGAAAAATAGCATACACAAGATTAATAAACTTAACAAGGATAAAATCCTATCAACTAAGTACACCAAACTAAAACAACCTAGCACACACAACACAGTGGTTAAAAGAAAATGTTTCTTCAACTGGTGAGAAACAGTCTTGATCTCTGAGAGCTCCTTTGTTGTTGTAGACTGCTCCTAGAAGGTTGAGTGACTGAACACGTAAAAGCTTGGAAAGCTTTGGGAAGTATATGAGTTTTCTCTCGACTCTGTTCAGTAATTTCTTCAATCAGCCACACCTTCTATTTATAAATCTTGAGAGTTTTATCTATTGGGAAGTATCCGTTGAAGAGGGATGCTTCTCCTTCTTGAGTTCAAGCTTTGATCTCCAAGATCTTCTTTATGGTCACATTAAATGCATCTGAGCTGTTCTTGTCATGAGCATTTAATGCACCTACTATTTGCTTTTGGACCTTTCTGACATTCCTGCTGACCTGTCTAGTCGGTATGGGTCCAAGGCTGAAGTCCATGCAACGACTACTTGATGTAAGTTATCTTGCTTCTCTTTACGCTGCATGTTCTTCCTGATACTGTAAGAAGGAGAGTAGCACTTTACCTTTCCAAAGATCAGTTGGCTACTTCCTACTTTTTCTTGTAGACAGCAGTAGGTCCTTCTTGCTTGCTGCTCAGGATGTGGTTCCATCTTCTTTCTGTTTCATACCAGGATTCTGTTTCAGAACAACTTTTTGTTCCTGAAACCTACAGCCAGCTTCCTGTCTGTTTGCTTCCTGCTCCGCGCCAGCTTCCTGATACTTATCAACTTCTTGTTCCTGCATCCTGCTTCTTGTTAACTGTTGACAGCTTCCTGCTTCCAGTTTCCTTCTTTCTTTTTTCAGCATGCTGTCCCCTACAGTCTGTTGTTTACTTCTTGCAGCACCCTATCTGCTTCTATGCAGATTATTTCTTCAGCTTGTTGTTCCCTACAGCTTGCTGATCCTTAGAAGTATTCTCATTTCTTCTAAGGTTGGTTTTTCTTATAATTTGGAAAAACCATTACATGATCTAAATAGGCTCATGATCATGTACAGTATGGAAACTAGGTATCAATACCTTAAGCAAACTGTTCTTTTCTTATTGTGCATACAGTTTTGTCTTATCAAGATAACTATTGAAATATCCCAACAGAGTGACAAGCTGATTTCCTCAATCGATCATAATCCTCAATAGGATCGAGAATTTTAAGCATAGATGGTACATGGACATAGCCGCTCTTAGCCTTGTAAGTAGGGGTCAGGCCCAGATGACATTATAAGTGGATTGTATGTCCACTACTTTGAACAGGACGAGAATGTGGACAGTGATATCCCCTTAGCCGAAGCTACATCTTAACAGACATTCCCCGAGGCCTTTGACCAATTGTCCGTTGAACCCAACTATTCGATCATTGCATGGAGCCAATGGGTCGGTCGCAAACCCCATCCGAGAATAAGTGTGTAATAGAGGATATTTACTTAATTTCCAATGTCGACAAGGACACGGTGTCGACAAGGACAAGTTGACTATGAATGGGTCGCTATGTGGGTGCACCACCTTATCCTAGTCTTGTTCGAAAAAGATCATGAGAGATCCTCTTCATCCCCTCGAGTTAGGGGATAACTTTGGTGGCAATTTTTATCCGTTTGTATTTTCTCTTTTTTTGCTCATTTCAATCACCCCGAACTATCTGTGTTGTTGATTAATGTGTGGATTTCTTTGTCTTGCCCTCTTAGGGACGGTTTAGATAGTATTTGACATTGGTCGTTTCGGGGTTGGTCAGGCTGTTTTACATATCATGCTAGTCGTCCATGGTCGATCACTTTATTAGCTCTACGAGAAGCAGTCGACATTCATCCATGTTGTGCCCAATAGATCTATGGTACTAGTAATATTTATTGGGATTGAGGGTTTCATTGGCCGTGAGTCGGGCAAGATGTCATCATCCTTGATTATAGTGAAGACTTACACCGAGCCGATCATAAGGAGCTAACAAACATCATCCGTTAGTTGGTTTTGGAAAAGCCTGAAGTTGTTGGTCGGTTTAAATTGACCCTTTTGCCTTCTTTTGTCTGGGCGGTGTTTTCTGAATCTTCTCTTCGGTTTTCTTTCTCTTCCTCTAGTTGGACTCCGCATTGTGGATGACCTCTTCAACCCCTATGAATTTTCCAGCCCTCTGCAAGAACTCGGTGAAGCTAGTCGGTCTTACTTCACGGACTGACCACCAAAATCTTGTTTTAGGACGGAGGCCATCTCCACCATGAGTCAGCATCCTCCGATACTGAATCGGTCTCCATTATCGTCTTATTGAACTGGTCAAGGTAGGCTTGAGTGAGTCCTCTCTTCCTTTATCTTATGGCTAGCAATCTTTGGTGAATCCCATAAAATGGGTTTGGAATAGCGTTAATAGCTCAGACCAACTGTTGATTGATTGGTTGGGTATGGACCGAAAGCATCGTTTGTCTCGTTCCCTCAAGGTTAAGGAGAATGCTTTACACATCAAAAACTTTGTAACCCCTTATAGATCCATCCATGATAAATATTTGTTCAGATGACTATCTGGGTCAGTGTCCTCGTTGTAGGCTCCGATTTGAGGGATTTTGAACTTAATTGGGATCGGCTTTCATGAGATGTCGGCATTGAAAGGTGAGGGACGAGCCTAGGCCACTTCGGTAGTAGGCTAATTTTTCTTATTCTCAATTCCCGCCAATCTTTTTCTTAAGTTTCAGGGGGTGTGGACGGATATTTCCCTAGTGCGAGCATATAAGACCAATGGCTTTCATTTGGGAAATTCTCTATTTTAAAGTTTAGAGCTCGCCTAGCTCCCTGGGCGACCCTCACTGAGCCACCACCTAGGTGGTCTAAAATGCTCTTCGAGTAATTGGTTTCTTTAGGCTAAGATGGCATGATGATTGTGTATCGGGTCGGGCAGAGGGCTAGTAGCTGGCTTTTTCCAGTCTAACTTGGCTCTCTTGATACTTGGTCAACAACCCTTTTGTCTAGCCGGCTATTGGCCTTCATGTCCATCTCTTCATCGGGTACTTTATTTTTGGGAGGTCGATTCGTCGGGTGCTTGATGTTGGTCCCAAGTGGTACTAAGGTTCAGAGGGGGGTGAATGAACCTCAATCAATGTTTTAAAACCTTTTGAACTTATAACACTATATCCTATAACAAAATACAACACAACTTACTGGGCTAAAATGCAGCGCAACTTGCTTTACTGTAGCTCTTTTATAGCAGAAACTAAAAACTTCTGATAAAGTTTCTATTGAAAACCTTTTCAAAGATAATGAGTTTTAGCAACACTTGAATGTAGTATGATGTGATGTAGAATGTAGTAAGATATAAACACAAAGATGCTAAAACAGAAAGACAAACACGCAAGACTTATAGTGGTTCAAAGATGGTGTAATCCTTCTACGTCCACTCTACTCATTCTCTGAGGAGGAACTTTGTTAAGTAAGATTATTTTACAAGACTCGACCTTACAATCTATCAATCTAATAAGTTGTGATCACCTACTAAGATTCAGCTTCCACACAGGTTGCTCGAATCAAACAGGCTGACCCACACAGGATCCTAAACTCATATAGAGTTATTGTCTTAAACTTCTAAGGCTAAGCACTCAGTAAGGATTTGAATCTTATCAATTAAGGACACCACTAAAACAACCTAAAAACACAACACAAAGGTTAAAAGTATATGGGTTTTTTTCAACTTGAGCTTAAATGCTTCTAAGGCTTGATTGTTTTTCTTAGAGGTTGAGTGACTAAAAACTTAGAATGTTGAGAGCTTGAGAGTTGATTCTTGCTTGAGAGTGAATGTTCAGTTTTTCAGTAGTTATTTCAGTCAAGTCTTCATCTATTTATCGGTGAAGAGATATGTACGCTGAAGAGAAACAAATCTCTTTGAATTTGAATTCTCTTCAAATGTTCTTTAGCTCGCATTAATTCCTTCTGAAGAGTTGCATTTAATTTTCCTTATATTGCACTCTAGGCTATTTAATGCGGTTGTACTAGGTTGCAGGTTTGTTGCAGTCTGTCAGTCCACATGTTGACAGATTACTGATTCTCGATACTTGTAGCGCCTCGGATCAAAACGAGCATAATTTATTAATTAAATATTTTAACGCATGACTTAATAATTATGTGCGTCTGCTTTGACTGTTTAATTAATTACGTGTGTTTCAGATAAGTGTTTACTGCATGTTTTAGATCGATAATTTTATTAGACTTGGAACATAGGATATTTTATTATCATTAGATGCGTATCAAGAAAACGAGAAGATAGAAATGAACTAGAGGTCAATTGGAGACCTGTAGCTCGAACGACGACGTAAAGGGCAAAACCCGAAGTTTCGGTCGGAAAACCGGAAGATATTTCTGGTGAATAGTAACGTGGGAAAAGTCAACTCGTGAATAGTAACCCAAGATATTTTGGATGAATAGTAACTTTCGAAATTCTATAAATAGGGCTTTCCCCGATTCATTTTTCACCATTTTTCCGAACGAGCTGAACACACTGAAAACTTGTAAGTCTCTCTCTCCTCCCTTCTCTCTCTCGTTTTCAGTTTTCTGGTCCGCGTCGTCGGCCGATGGCCGGAAAAATTTAAAGTTGTTGGTTTCGGCCGATTTTCGCACACGACGTTCGTCTCGACGAGATGAATCTAGGGTAGGTCTTGGAATTCAATTTCGATTTCTCGTTCGCCAGAAAATGGTGAAAAACAGCCCCTAAACCCTAACCCTAACCCTTGCACCACCTTCTCTCTCTGCTCTGTTTTTCTCTCTCTTCTCGCCGGAGATGATGACCGGAGATCGCCGGAGGTAAGGGTGACGAGCTGGAGGGCCGACACCGCCGTGGATGGCGGCGCCGGAGAAGGACAATGTGTGTATATGCATGTTCGTGCATGTGTGTGTGTTGAGGTGTATAGTGTGTGTGTTGTTGCTTCTGTTGGGGGCGGCGCCGCCTGGCGCTGCCGTGTGTGAACGATGGGCCGACAACGGGAGGTCGCCGGCGAGGGCTCAGGGGTGGTGGCCGGCGACAGGTGGCCGCCGACCAAGGCTGATCAATGTGTGTGTGGGCGATCTTGGGGTGGTGGTCGGCGACTGGGGGGTCACCGGCCAGTGTGACCGGTGACTGGTGGTGGTGGCCAGCGGCAGGTGGCCGCCTGCCAAGGCTGGATGTGGGAGTGTGTGTTCTTGAGCGTGTGTGTGTATATGAACATGAGTGTATATATATATCTGTATATGGGTGTGTTCATGGCCGGGAGAGGTTGCCGGTGATGGGGGGTCGCCGGCCGGGGGTCTGGGGGTGGTCGCCGGCGACTTCCAGTCGCCGGCCGGAGTTTAGAGATGGGGTTGGGTTTTGGAAAAATGTGGTATCGAAGGTTTTGGCGGTGAGGATTCGGGTACTATTTACCATCGGAATCTGGCGAGGGATGGCCGGAGGTGGTAGCCGGCGGTGCAAGGTTTCCAGCGGACATGGTGGTGGCGGCAGAGGGCGGCGCCGCCGGGCCGGGTGGCGCCGGGAAGTGGCCTAGTCGAGCAGGCCACCGTCGGGAAGGATTGGAGCAGGGCTGCCGAGAAAACTTGGCAGCCGCCGAGAAACCATGTCCCGCTGCCGAGAAATCTCGGCAGCTGCCGAGCTAGGAGACGACACTGCCGAGAAAACTCGGCAGCTGTCGAGAAATGCTGATGGCCGCCGGGTTCGCGCGTGCCGACCTGCACGCGACGCCGTGTTTTCGATCTGAACCCCGTTTTTTCCACCGATCATCTTTTTCAAGTCGTCGCCGATGAGACGTCGTTGACCGAGGGTCGTGGGTCAAGTCAAAGTCAACCCTTTGACCAAAATTACCATTTTACCCCTAACCTTAAAATGCTTCGTTTGAGCTCGTTTGAGCTCCGATTGAGCTCATTCTTTTTCCTTTGTGACCCAAATTTCATTCTCTATCATCTCAGCCATATGAATTGGATATCCACTCTCGTTTCTTCAACTCCAATCTTTAGAGCTCTCAATCCATCGCGCGTTTAATGACCGTTTCTCCGCTGGAGTCTTTTACAGCTTTAATTATAATTATTAAGGATCTAAGAATATTGTAATGTATGTAGGCTATCAGTTGGATTGAACTTTGAGACACGAGATCTGAGACGCGAGATTTAAGACACGAGGTCTGGGACATGAGATCTTTGATACTCGCTACTCACGTGGTAACCACCGAACGAGGTGGGGGTAACTTCTAAACTCTATGTGTTTACTGTTTTTCCTATCTGATATTTGAACCGATGGACTCTACATGCTGTGATATATTCTGTGTTTATTTTACGAAAGTGTGATAGGTGTGGGCTGAGTGTCCAATTGGGCTTAGTGTCCATTGGGCTGCGTGTCCAGTAGTGAGTCGGCAGAATGTCCAATTGGGCTGAGTGTCCATTGGGCTGCGTGTCCATTAGAAAGTCGGCGGAGTGTCCTTTGGGCTCAGTGTCCAATGGGTTGCGAGTCCATTTGTGAGTCATGGGTTGTGTGTCCGTTTATGAACGGAATTATGTGCTACGTATTTATGTGATGTGTCTAATTGCTGAGTTATTTTATATGTTTAATAACATGTTAAAACTTTGGAAAGTTTCCCCACGAGTGTATTCAACGCACTCACCCCTATTCTGTACTCACACTACAGGAGAAGATGAGAATTTTGACGCGTAGAGAGAGGGGTGCCCTATCAGTCGTGTCCGTCTTCTGGTTTTGTCTTTTGAAGTTATGTTGTACGTTTGTAAAAAAAACTGTATTTCTCCCTCTTTGTAAAGGATCCTGATGTTTTTCCGCTGCGTAAGGTTTCAAACTCTATTTTATCGGTTGTATCCGATGTTTTAAGTGTATCACTTCTTGTCCTCTCTTTTTCCTTCTATTTTATATCATGTACGTCTTCTTCCCCTTTCTCTCTTCACGCCCAAAAATGTAAAACTCTGATATTTTATATGAAAAGATTTTGGGGCGTGACAATACTGCTTGGTCAATCTGTTTCTACTGGCTAGTTTTGAAAAGACATTACCTCAAACTACATCGATCTTCCTCGTACTCCATTATTGTTTGTGATGGTCTATTCATTCTTTATATCTTTCTTTGACTTTAGAGTGTTGTACTAGCTTTCTGCAACCACTGCAGTAATGCAGCTTTCTGTTCAGCTTGCTGTATCCGATCTACTTTCTGTGCTGCTGCATTATCCTGCTTACAGTATCTGAATATTGTTTTCTTTTGTTGTATTTAGTAGCGGTCTTTTTTTTTCCTGCTTGCAAGATTACTTTCTTTGATCAATAGCTTACTGAATTGAAAATTCTTCCATTCTTCAACTTGTCTTCTTGACTAAAAAAATAATCTAAGTTTCACATAAACATTGTGAATAAAATGGGGTACTTTATATTCCTATTATATTGTTATTTTGTCTCATCAAAATCTAAACATAAATTTTCTAACACTTGGCGTACTCCGCTTCCAAGCATTCTATTATATACTTAATCTGTTCCGGGATTCTTTGCTCTGCCCCCAGCCGAGCAACTCCTCATTGTTTGCTTGTTCCAACTTAGTCAGTATTGAGGGGTGAGACTTCTCCCTCAATGTGTGGTCGGCTCCTCAGGGCCTGGAAAGCTGAAGTGTGACATCCCATTCCCTTTTAATTAGAAATAGGTTATCACCCCTTACTTAAAAACTAAAGATATCATAATTACTTTCTGATATACAGCAGAAGACTAAAATGAAAGACATGAGTGCTATTTTTTTTAAAACGTAACATATATACATATATCTAAACATGACCAAGCTTAGCTCATGTCTCACCCACATTAGGTGTAATGTTCAAACAAACACCTACATGAACTAACACAAAAAAACAAATATATTACAACAAGATATAAGTTTAGGCCCATTGCTTATAATACTTTACATATTTAAACATAATATTGTTTTCAAAAGGAAACATTATTCTAGTATAACAACTCTAAAGGGATAGTGAAAAGTCAACCCAGCCTGCTACATGTCCACATCATCATTTGCCGAGCCTGAAAAATATAAAAAACAGCATCATGAGACACCTCTAGAGAGGGATCCTAGTGGAATAATTTTATTGTCTAATACATTGAAACAATTAAACTATTAAGCACATACTACATGTCCTTCGGGCACGCTCACCCTAGACCATACTATAACATAAAGGAATGTGGGAGTTGCTCACCCACTAGACCTTGCTTTCATAGACCAGACACTCTCGCCCTTATGATAGTCGCCCAGTATGGAAGTTACACATAGGTTATAGCTTTGGGTTTCAATCGTAGATTTGCATACATAACTTATTAATTCAATTATCAACACATAATAGAGAGTAGAAGTTACCCACTTGCAAATTGATTGTGCGAGGATAGTTGTCAGATTCACCGATCGTCTCAAATTGCGCTCGACATAAGGGTGCAGCTATCCGCACCCCAGAACTTACTAAACACACCCCATTTCTAGTGTTTTTATATTTTTCATTTCTAATTTTAAGGATAAAATGACACATAAAGTCGCAATAATTTTAATAATTCATAGGTAATTCCTAAAATCACAAAAATATTTACATGATCATATATTAGTGTCACTTATTATATTATGAAAATTCACAATTTTTCACACTATATATAAATAAATAAAAATAGAATCCTAAACAAGATTTTCACTTGAATTTCAGCTCAAAATCAGTCTATATTGAAAAATCTACCAAACATTATAGAATTCCTAAAAACCTTTGAAATTGATACAAATCATACATAGTATACTAAATAACAATATGTATAAATATCAAGTATAAATGAGATGCACACAATTAGTTATAAGTTTTGGAAGTTGGCTGAAAATAGGGCACCATGTATGTTTAAAACAGATTATTTTGTAAAAATTATTATAAATGTTACAAGACTCCAAAAATTACTTAGTAAATTTTTGTATGTCCATACGAGCCCTTTAAAAAACATATTAAAATATTACATTCAAATTCGAAGTCTACAATTTAGGAGAAGAGTTTTATTTAGACCTAAAAGTAGGGTAAATCTGTCACAGAACAAGATCATATTTGAAAAATCATAATAAATTGAGTTTCACTCCAAATTCTATGAAATTTTACAGAAATGGTCTTCATTAATATATTTAAATGTGATGAAAGGGTTTTTTCTAAATCAGTCTCTAAAACATTTAGAAAACCCCAGAACAGAGAAGCAGAGTATAGAACCTAAGTCTAGCATAAAAGGCAAACTATTTTTTCATTCAGGTAAGCATTATAATGAGAAAATTCTCAACCTAATGCTAAAGAAAATATTTGGACATCCTAATATATATTAAAAGTCATGAAATACCAGAATTTAAGGAAAGAATTAAAATAGATTTAGCAAACTACCTACAATGTTCAATAGAGAAAAAGTGTGATTTTTCTTTTGTTGTTATTCTTTTCTTCTAAGCTTGCTGAACGTTTCCCTTCATTTTTTATAATTTGATGCATTAATAGCTAGAATGAATTGAGTAGGAGCTATAGGAGGTTTAGTAGGAGGTGTAGAAAATGAAGTAGGAGGTGTTATGTCATACCTTAGTCATTAATGTGTGATATTTATACATATATACTTAACTTGTTTTTCTACCTCTTTTTTCTTCTTTCTTTTTTTTTTTTTTTTGCTTGATCTCTTTCTTTAATCAAATATATGTGTTTATAATCACAAAAAAAAACTAAAATTAATACTAAATGCATAATTCATTTTACTAAATAACATTCATCATAAAAGGAGATACAATTTTCATCTCATGCATGTACATACGTTGAAAATTGCATACTATGTCTTAAGGTTTTATTTTAAAAGATATATATCGATACACACTATGATGCATGCATGTGTGTTCAAGTAAAATAATTTATCACATAAAATTACATAAATAGATCATACGTAAAATTTCATTAAATAAAGCATTCATAGGCACAAACGAGTAAGTTAAGTGTCTTAACCTAATATAATCTTAATTCATTTAAAATTATCTATTATCTTATATTTTATTTTCATTTGTGCTTGTTAAGTGAGTTGGGATCGAGCTCGATTTTCTTCGTAAGCAATCTTGTAAAAACCCTTAAAATCTCGAAAGAAATATATGTCATAAAATCTTTAAAATCATCAAGCATACCATAATGCGTAAATCTTAACTTTAAGTAATATAAGAGCTCACACTTGAATCATTTATACTTGAATGCTAAAAGAAATTTTATAAAATATGCAATACAGGTTTTCTTGAAAACGGGGTGCAACTGAAGAGTTATTAGCTTCTCACATTTTCTCTCTATGAGTGTGATCGGGTTTGTTAATGATAATATACCCCTCATTCTAGCACCAAATTGTTGACATCTAAAAATGGTTAATTCATTTTTAGGGCCAAACAATCAATGTAATTATGATGTCAATCGATATAATAGAGTTCATGGACGTTAATCAAGAAAATACTGATATAAACTCAAGATATACGATTGTCTTAGATTATGGAGATTACTTGCTTCCCTTTCTTCTTTCCTTGAATCAGGTCGATCAGAATGGTACACAGAGGTGAGCTCGGCTCCACTGCTCTCTATTTTTTATGTATTTTTTTCTATGATTTTTCAGCTACCCCTTATTGCAATAAATGACTCACTATTTATAGTTGTATGAGTTTGGAAGAATTTAAGGTTATAATCCCCTCATTTTGGGGAAACAACCATGCTTGCATTTTATGTGACAACCCCTTTGATTTGATTGACTCCATGCTTAGGTGTGGTGGTTGGTAGAAGTTGTTGACTGACTTTCTAACATCATTAAATGTTCCGAGAAGCGGAGGTCGGATTCTTTCTAGGCAGACCCCCTTGTGATCCTGTGAGGTCGGATGTCATCGTAGTTCGTTTTCGGGGCCGATCTCCCTTGAGATCGGGTATCATGACCGACCTTCTAAGAATCGGGTGATTTTTGTGTTTGAGGGATGTGGTCCTCTCATTTGATCTTTTTATTTGTTAACATCTTATATGGGGTCCATATGTTCTTAAGAGGCCGTAATATCCTCGTATAATAATAATAATAATAATAATAAGGAATATTAGAAAATATTTCATTTTAGTGCAATAAATAGTGAAGTTGGAGATGAATGACATATTTTATATCGCTAAAACTTATATGTCCTGGGGTTAGATCCGTGTCCCCAACTTGTCCCAACTCGTGGGCCGCTCTCACGCACGCTCATGTGCCCCCACACGCCCCCGCCAATCGCACACACCGCGCGCGCACCTGATTGGTATCACACATTTTCTATAAAGATATCACACATATATTCTTCAGATATCACATAACCTATATATAATGTATTATGTTCAGGTATCACACATTTACTCTTCAGGTATCACATAATGTATTATGTTCAAGTATCACATATTTTCTCTTTAGGTATCACACATTTACTCTTCAGGTCTCATATATGTACCCTTAAGGTATTACACAAGTATTATGTTCAGGTATCACACATTTTCTCTTTAGGTATTACACATTTACTCTTCAGGTATCACATATATACCCTTAAGGTATTACACAAGTATCTTTTAAGTATCACACATATTTCTTTCGAGTATTACATATCATTAAGCACGTAATCATGTAATACATGTAGTTCATGTATTTAATACCTATAGAACAAATATGTAATACCTCAAAACTATTTTTCATAACTTACATATCATTAAAGAATGTAATTATGTAATATCTTTAGTTCATGTTTGTAATACCTATAGGACAAATTTGTAATACCTCAAAAAAAAACTGAGGGAGAACGCACACAGCTGAGGAAAAAAAAATGTACGTGTGTCTAAAGCAGGTCAAAAATAGGTTGGGAATACGGATCCGAGGCACAGGAGAATCACTCATTTTATATTAAAATGATGTAAAACTTACAATAAAGGAAAGTTTCTTGAAAAAAAAAACCTTAATTGTGAATTATCATAAATCATAAAGTTTAAGAGTACGATGTTGAATGAAAGAAAGAAAAAGATATCTAAAGAAACATACCTTTTTATTCTATTTCATTTTTATTAACTTAAAAAAAACTCATTTCACCTTAAAAAAACACATTTCACTGGAAGTGTATCTAATAAACACTCATATAAAACCATCTCATATAAAACCTTATGTAAGACGAAACTTTATATTATTTTATGTGAGATCGATATTAACCTTGTATATTGAATAAATTGACTCATTTTATTAATTTATATGAACTCCATCTTACATAAAATCTCACATGAGACTGTTTCACATATAATCTACTCTCTTATAGATGTGTTAAGTAAACCCTTTTTTTCACTCTTTAAACCCTTTCTTAAAGAGAATAAATAATATTGGATATGCATCAAATGACAAGTCAACCAATTAGATTTTATTTATTTAATTGATTACCTTATGATTCTATGATTATAACTTAAATTTTATATTTAAATTAATTTATGATTTTCAGATGAAAACTTATATTCATTAAATTTTATATTTAAATTAATTTATGATTTTCAGATGAAAACTTATATTCATTACAATCGTCAGGCTCAATTTCGACCAAGCTAAACTTTGGTGACATCACACACACTTAGACCATCTCCAACCCTGCATTAAAATAGCTTTAGTGTAGGGTTAAACTTCTCCAACGTGCACTACTTCTTGCACTATTCTAGTGTATTTTCTATTTCTGCACTACTAGTAGTGCTGCACTACTTCATTTTCTTCTTCTTTTTATTCATAAATAATAATAAAAATAAAGTAGTGCTAAAAATTAAGTTTATTGCATTAAAAATTTAATTAATTCAATTTAAATATTAATTCAATTAATTAATTAAATTCAATTAATTTGATTAGTTCATATTAAATTTTAATTGTATTAATCATATAATTAATTCAATTAAAACTTAAATTAAATTAATTCAATTTCATTAACAATATAAACATAGAGTCATATTTAAGAATAATGAAAAATACATAAAGTTAAATAAAACATAAAATTACATTAATGAAAAATATAAATTACATAAATACATAAAATTAAATTAAATTACATTCAATTTCATGTAATATGTATTTTTATTGCACTTTTATTTCATGTAATATGTATTTTAATTACATTTTTAGTATTAATAAATTTATAAAAATGATATTAAAAATAAAATAGTGTTGAAAGTAGTGCGAGCTATTGGAGAAAAGATGTTGATTCTGCAGTAGAATAGTGCAAAATCTGCACTAGAGTAGTGCATACCCTTGGAGATGCCCTTATACTAGATGTAGCACGCAGTGTAAAGTTAGGCCGCGATTTGGCACGTTAGATTAGCTAGGTTTATTAATAAGTTGTTAATAATCACTAGACTTAGTTAAAGTGCTATTATTTGATTGATAAAAGATAATACTATATAATCTAATAAATTTGTATGACAGTTACTCGATGAGTATAATTTTTTAATTAATTTGTTTTTAATATATAAATTTAAACATTATCAACTAATAAAGATTTCACCTTAGATATAAAGGGTTTTGTAGGATTGCCATCAGTTTTTTCTTTATAAACAATTCAGGTAATAAGTAACTAAAAATAGGAAAAAGAAAAGAAAAGGATTGTTGCTAGGAATCTAGGATTAGGGCGCGCCTATCAAAATGAGCTAGATCTATTGATCCTGTTCGTTCTACTATACTAAAATGACGGGTTGAGTTGAATATTTAAAGGTTCATCCCATCGTGAGTTGAGCTCCCAACAAATAAGGTTTTTTTGTGGGCTGATCCACCTTTATTTTATTTTTCTTTAGAGGTAGAGATTATACATAGTAATAATTACAATAATCTTTATTTCATGTAAGTAATGTACTCCAAATGTTTCACAATAAGTGTCATCTTTTTTGAGTTTCAATTTTGTTTCATATTAAGTATTGTTTTAAATTTTTATACAATTTTATTCTCAAATTATCTCTAATAATATCCTTAACTAAAATTTAGTGATTTAATATGATACATTTTATGGATTTAATTTCATTCTTTTTCCATCTTGAATCATAAATTCCTTGATTAGTTAAAGGTATATTTGTCCAAATTTTATGTTCATCAATTTATGACAAAAACTCTAGAACAACACTTATTATGAAACCGAGGGAGTATAGATATTGTTGTGAGTTGTTTATTTATGAGAATAAAGAAATTTTATTAAAAACTATTTTTTATAATTAGGATTTTAGTGTCCCACTCCAAGTCGAGCCGCTGGCATTGACATTTTGGGGAATGTATTGTAGTCGGTAGTCCCCCCCATCAATGTGTTTTTTGGCAGCACGTTTCCAGAGGGATAAGTCTCCCTTAATATGATCATATCAGCGGCTGCCTTTCTTTTATTTCTCTCTTAAAAGGAAACGCTGCAATATTCTGTATTTAAAACACAGTAATAATAAAATAAAATAAATAAATAAATGGAGAGTAAGAATAGTAGCAGCTCGCTCAAGGACGATCACAATACCACTACTGCTCCTCTTGAGATATCCTCTGATTCCCACCAACCTTTTAAGAGAACTGGTAAATCCCCTCTCTCTCTCTCTCTCTCTCTCTCTCTCTCTCTCTCTCTCTCTCTCTCTCTCCCCTTTATATATATATATTTACTTGATATGTTGTACATGATTGCTGTTTAGATTTTGTATTGTAAGTATGTGTTTTTGACTGTTCTGTCTAGATGTTGAATGGTGTCCAACCATCTTAGACATCAACAAAATCCTAAACCTGGTGTTTATCGTGCTTTAAACTTCTCATAAACGAGATGTAGTTCTATTATATCGCATATTTTTATTAAATAATTATAATTCGATGAAAATGCTAATTCGGTGAGACCAGTCATGTATACCTCAAAATTTACTAAATACATTTTTTTTGTAACTCATACAAACACAATTAAAGAGAAAATTATCATGTGCATCATACAACCTTAGTTGTTTTTAACTTTTCTCAATTTATTAATGTAGAAATAAAAAGAAAATGGGCATCGACACTTAGTATACGAGATCAATTTTGGTCTTGTATAATTCAAAAACTTAATTTTAATCTTACATTTGAAAATAATGTTCAATTTCATTCATTAAGTTTGGAAATTTCAATGGTCAAATTGAAATGATTTTTTGATTAAACAGTTTTGTAATCGTGGGACTAAAACTGACTTTTTAAATTATACAAGACCAATTTATTCTTAAATTATTACAACAGCATCAATGAAAATATTAAATACAATAAAATACAAGATGAACATCATATGTAACAAAAAAAAATCTATTAAAGGTACGAGAAGAAATCTTAAAATACTAGCTAAGTTGTACCACAATAATAAATATCATGCACATTCTGATGTTGAATTGGTATTATTAAATTACAGATTAAAGATGGTGTTATTGTTTAGAGTTGAAAAATTGGTAGAATGAGAAGAAATTAAAGTAAGATAATTGCAGGGACAATATGGACAGCTACAGCACATATAATAACAGGGGTGATAGGGGCAGGAGTACTATCCTTGGCTTGGAGTACGGCCCAATTGGGCTGGATTGCGGGCCCATTAGCCATAATACTCTTCGCACTCATCACTCAGATTTCTATTTTGCTAGTTTGCGACTGTTATAGGACTCCCGATCCAGTACACGGCCCGACCCGCAATCGCTCCTTCATTCAGGCCGTCGGCTATTTCTTGGGTCCGCCTCTTTTCTCTATCCTTTTCTTTTCTCTTTTGCTAAACTTATTTTTAGAACTTGTCGGTTGTTTCATTTTATAAGATATTTTTTGAGTTTATAAGATATGTTCTGCTGTCAAATCATTTTCTCTCTTTTTTGAATATATGTGTCTCTATCTATCTTTAGTGGCGAAAAAATGGTATTTATATCTAAATTCAAATTGATTTAACAGCTCCTAAAATATCACACAACTAAGCCATTAACATAAAACAGTTACCAAGATCCTAGAACGTGGGTTCGAACAGATTAGGGTATCTCGCCATCTTTATTAGCGAGATGTAATATCCGAACTAAAATATGCTCGTCAATTTTCATAGAGATATCTCGACTTCATCACCTTGGAATATAGGATATTGATTTAAGGACCCAGGAATCAACCCTAAATCTAGCGAGATGTTTTGTTATCTACATTTAGAAATATACTACTTGGATTAGCCTTCACGAAATACTAATTCATTTCGTATTAGTGTAATCACTTTTTGACTTCCCTGATCGAGATACTTATTTCGGATTATTATACATCTTGACTATCAACCACTCCCCCCGAAATGATGTGTGTGTGCACACACATCGAAAAATGAACTAGAACATTGATATCTTGATCTTCACAAAAAACGAGGTGCATCCAGCGTGTTATGGGTGAAACACGTGTCAATATTTTCCCGCCTTGACAGACGATATTAAAAATCAAAAAAGGCCCCTTTTAATCTGAACCTTCACTTCACTTCAACATCAACGGCCATGATTTCAAGACTTTTCAAATACCCCTCAAGATCTTCTATAAATACCCTTACCAGGATTCAACACTTTGGCATAATCTTCCTTCTATTGTTCAAGGGTTCTTCTTTCTTCAAGCAATTTCAGGTACTCTTTTCTCCATAACAATTTTACTTAAATTTCGCATTTCCCCCAATCTATGGCTTCTTCTGCTTCTCTCCATTCTTTACACGATGAGATCGAATCGGAGGAAGAGATTGGTAGTCTTCTTACAGAAAATTTGCCTGTCGCAAAAAAGAAAACCCGAGCTTCCCAATCCCTACATGATCCCACAGTTCCTCTTCCCAGAAAATCCCGAAAAAAGTCGGAATCTGAAGTGTTCGGTCCGCCGAAAATAAACGAGAAGCATCTCACCTTACTAAAACAATTATTACGGGGTAGGTATCTTAAGGGTGCGAGATACGAAATAGTCATCCCTAACTCAACAGATCGACCATAGAGTCCACCTGAGCATTTTCGAACTTGGCTCCGCGAGCATGTTCCCCTAGGTTTAGTTCCCCCAATTCATCCCTTCTTCATCACCATGGGTAGATCATATGGTGTCAATCCCAACCAATTCCACCCCAATTCTATTTGCTATTTCGTTGCTTTTTATATAATATGCAAATGGATGGGAGTAGAACCTACTCCACGCCAGTTTAAGACGTGTTTCCTTATCCGAAGTCCAAATCCCTATCAATTTTATGTGGCCCCCCGAGCTAATGATAAGAAAGCTACCTTTCTGTCTTTGGGTGTCGAGAAGGTGAGTTCTTCTGGTGAAAAATCCTTTGTTTATATAAAAGCTCCTCAAGATAACCCTTTTACCACACTGTCTTGGGTGACATACCTGAATCCTCAAGTAAATACTCCCAGTTTAGGATTAGATCAGGCCATAGCCCAATTGAACATCATATTTCGGAAAGGGTGGTTCAATATAGTGGGGTTGACGTCGGACGCGCCCTTACTTGCCTATTGGGGTTTTTATCCAAACGCCAAGATAGCCAGGGGACTTGATTTAGGTTGTATATACATTTTTTTTTAATAATAACCGACATATGTCTAACTTCCAAACATATCTGCTTTTGTAGATATGTCGATAAACAAATGGTTCTCATTCATGAAAGATGTTCCTAAGGAGGAACAAACTACCTTTCGTGCATCTCTACATGCAGTGGATCCTGTTCAGGCTCAAGCTAATCAAGCAGAAGCAGAAGCTCATTTATCCACTGGTCGAGATCCTTCAGCTCCCCTTTCAGGAATATCCTTATCACCGATTATTGCCGCTGAAAGTTCACCAGTTCCTGCTCTCATATCTCTCCCAACCACTCAAGATCATGTTGATCTGACTGGAGATGCTGATAGCGAGGAAATCGAGAAAGAGCCTACCTTGACAGCTCAAAAAAGAAAATTCGCTCATTCCACTTCGCTTCAATCTCGATCTATGGTACTTCATCCTCGTTCTAACGTTCCCACCGAAACCCCTGAAACTCTGCAAGATATTACTCCTCCTTCTTCCCCCGTGACACTCCCGGAAAAAACTGCATTAGCCAAGACCAGCACTTCGCAAGGATCACATAGGATAACAGAATGCAAAAGACACATATCTCGCCTAGCTGCCGCTCAAAAATATCTTATTTCTTTAGTCAAAGAAATGGCGCAGGAGGAAGAGGTAATCGAACAGTTATGGAAAGAAAAACAAACTGTTGATGAAGATTTTGCCGTCTTCCGCAGTAAGATTGATGAGCTATCCTCAAAGGTAGAAAGAGGAGAGATGGATCTAGCAATGGCTCGGTCTGAAACTGAGAAGAAGGATGAACAGCTTCGCATTCTGAATGCCGAGATGGTAGAAAAACATAAAGAAATCAGGAGTAGAGATCTTGTGATTACCGAATTGCGAAAAGAGTTGGAAGAGGAGAAAGAAAAGAGGAGGATGGAGACTGATTTTTGTTTTCATAAGGGACGATCAGACGGATTAAAGATAGGATATCAGAAGGGGTTTTCGGTTTTTTCGGGGAATGAATTGATGAAGAAGATCTCCAAAGAGTATAGGTCCAAACTGTTCAATCGGATGTGGGATTCGGTATTGTTTATTTCCAAAGCTGCTCCAATGGCGGAGTCTTTTTTCGTCGAAGAAGTCCCGGTCTGTCAAGAAAAGGTAAACAAGTATTTAGAGACAGTGTAGGCTCACTTGGCATCGAACAACATCTCTCTGCCAGAAGGCAATTTAATTTTTAACTTAGCCGAATTGGGAAGTCAGATTTCTCCCGGGCCTCCTCTGAACTGGCATGGAGATATGGGAGAGGCAGAAGATGCCGAATGGTGGAAAGACTTTCTCCATCAAGCGATTCTTGCAAATCCTTTGCCTAACCCACTTCCTTTGCCCCATGACTTGATTGGAGAATCTTCTCGATCATCAACCGAAGTGGCGCCATTAGGTGGGGTGGAAGGTGATACTACCTTAATCGACTTGCCTGAAGATATGTTCAACCATGAAGGTCCCCGAGATGTGGGGTTATGAAGAAACGAAGAAACTGTATTGAAAAACAATTCTCTTTTGTTTATATATTTTTGAAGCACAAAATATGTTAGATACAATGATCTCTCTTGCTATATATGTATTTTATTTGTCCGCCATCAAATTCAATTTCCTGAATTAGATTTATCATCTTGGCAACATATTATTAACAAATTCCTTTTATTAATAGTTGACCGTCTTTGAGGTTAATCGATTCACTAGGTCGAATCACAATGATCTCGATCTCCCATTTAAATAGTTGATTACCTTTTGGGCTGGTCAACTTCATAGATCGGATCTTGATGATCTCGATCTCTCATTTTCGATAGTTGATTACCTTTTGGGCTGATCAACTCCCTAGATCGGATCTTGATGATCTCGATCTTCCATTTTCGATAGTTGATTACCTTTCGGTTAATCAACTCCCTAGATCGGATCTTGATGATCTCGATCTCCCATTTTCGATAATTGATTACCTTTCGGTTAATCAACTCCCTAGATCGGATCTTGATGATCTCGATCTCCCAATATTGATTATTATCGAAGTTCAAAAGCGGAACAAACGATTTACGTGGTTCGATCCCATATAATCGAGATCTACATCCACGGAGAAATTTAAAGGAGATTCACTACTACTCAAATGTCTTAACCAAAATACATCATATAAAACAAAGCAAAAAAGAAGTAAAATAACGACATACTATAAAGTCGACCTATAAATAGTACTTCTTGAGGTGACTGATGTGCCACGGTCGAGGCAAAATCTTTCCTTTGTCATCCTGCAATTCGTATGCTCCACCAGATAAGATCTTGGTCACCTTATATGGACCTTCCCATATCGCATCCAATTTACCTATTTCTCGCAAGGTATCTGCTTGTCGAAGAACCATCTCACCCACTTGAAAATCTCTTTTCCTCACTCTCTGATTAAACACAGCCTGCATCTTCTTCTTGTAAAGATCATGTCTAATTCTTGCTTCATCACGCATTTCCTCCAGAAAGACTTTATCAACACTTAGCAACTCATCATTTCGAGTAGGATCGAAATACACAATTTGCATGGCTTCTCCTTGTATCTCCGCGGGTGTAACTGTTTCGGCCCCATAAACTAGGTTAAAGGGTGTTTCTCCTGTAGTGGATCTTGGTGTGGTGCGATAAGCCCATAAAACAGAAGATAGCTCTTCAACCCAATTCGACTTTTCATGTTCTAATCTTTTCTTCATTCCATCCAACAAAATAAGATTGGTCACCTCTACTTGTCCATTAGTCTGTGGGTGTGCCACAACCGTGAAGACTTGTGTAATCTTCATCTCAGAACACCATTTCTCTATCTTTTTTCCTCGAAATTGTGGCCCATTATCAGAAACTAATATTCACGGCAAGCCGAAACGACAACAAATGTTTCGCCATATGAACTTTATCATTTCGAACTCGGTTATTTTAACTAAAGGTTCTGCTTCTACCCATTTAGTAAAATAATCCACAACACAACTATAAACTGTTTACCCCCTTTTGCTTTCGGAAATGGCCCAACAATGTCAATTCCCCATCTTGCAACTGGACATGGTGAAAAAACTGTGATCAACTCAACTGCTGGTGTATGGATCCTAAAGCCATGTTTCTGGCAAGTCGGACACTTTTTCACCATATCTTCTGCATCTTTCTTAAGCATAGGCCAATAAAATCCAGCCCGAATAACTTTCCGAGCTAGTGACCTTGCCCCTGCATGTTCCGAACATCCACCTTCGTGCACTTCCCTTAATACCATCAAACCTTCTCTACGAGAAAGGCATCTCGCATCTGTTGGCGAAAATGTTTTTCGGAAAAGGACATCATTTAGGAAGTAATAAAATCTTGCTCGTCTTCCCATGATCTCTACTTCTCTAGCAGTCCCATGTCGAACTCCCTTCAAATATTGTTGTATTGGATACCTCCAATCTTCTTCATCCCTTTCCAAGGCCATCACATCCTGATCTTTAGGTATTCCCATTACCGTTATATTCTTTTTCGTACAATCTTGTAATGAACTACCCACTTTGGCCAAAAAATCTGCTTTCTGATTTTCATCTCGAGATATCTGTTCGATTTGTATTCTTTCAAATCTTTTCTCAAGCTCCCTGATTTTTTCCATATACACTCGCATCCGATCCTTCCTGATATCATACTGGTTCAACAATTCTTGGGTAACCAATTGTGAATCTGACTTCACCTTCAAACATCTTATCCCAGTCTGTTCGGCTAGCCTTAATCCCTGTAGAAGAGCCTCATACTCAGCCTCATTATTAGAAGCTTTAAACTGAAATCTCAAAGCAAATTCTAACTCATCTTTTTCGGGACTAACGAGAAGTATCCCGGCTCCTGCACCCAATCAGCTTGATGACCCATCTACATACAATTCCCATTCTGGCTTCCCATCCAATCGAGTAGTTTCTTGAATAAAGTCCGCTAATGCTTGTGCCTTAATTGTTGTTCGTGGTTCATAATGAATATCGAACTGACCAAGTTCAACAGCCCATTTTACCATCCACCCAGAGACATCAGGTTTACCAAAAATTGATGTTAATGGATGATTAGTTTGGACATAAATGGTAAACTCCAAAAAATAAGGCCTTAGCTTCCGTGCCGAAATGATCAAAGAATAAGCGACTTTTTCAATATCCGAGTATTTCAATTCGGCTCCATGCAACACCCGACTAACGAAATAAATAGGATGTTGTTCTTTCCCTTCTTCTCGAATCACAACTGAGCTAATCGATTCTCTTCCCACTGATAAATACACAATTAGCGGAGATCCTTTAATCGGTTGTTTTAATATCGGCAAGGTACTCAAAAAATCCTTAAATTGTTCGAATGCAACCTGACACTCACTTGTCCATCCAAACTTCTCACTCTTTCGCAGCACTTTGAAGAACGGTAAACTACGCTCTGCTAGCTTCGAAATGAATCTACTAAGAGCTACAACTCTTCCGGTTAACATCTGAACTTCCTTAAGGGTTCTTGGCGGAGTTATATTCAGGATGGCTTGGACTTTAAGGGGATTAACCTCAATACCTTTCTGGGTAACCATGTAACCCAAAAATTTACCAGCTCGAACTCCAAATGAACATTTTGCAGGATTAAGTTTCATCCCATAACGTCGGATTGTGGATAAAGTCTCTCTTAGATCTGATGCATGTGATTCAGCTCGCACACTTTTGACCAACATATCATCAACATATGCCTCCATATTTCGCCCCAATTGATCTTTGAACATCTCGTATATCATCCGTTGATATGTAGCCCCTGCATTCTTCAACCCAAACGGCATCACCGTATAACAATACGTCCCAAATAATGTGATAAAAGAAACATTTGGCTTATCCTCTGGATGCGGAGCTATCTGATGGTACCCCTGTGCTGTATCCATCATACTCAATAACTCGCATCCCGCAGTAGCATCAACCAACTTATCAATCAACGACAAGGGATAATGATCCTTCGGACAAGCTTTATTTAAATCCCAAAAATCTATACACATTCTCCATTTATTTCCCGGTTTAGGTACCAATACCACATTGGCTACCCATTTAGGAAATTGGATTTTCTCAACATGTCCAATTTCCAGCAATTTCTGAATTTCTTTCTCAATGACTTCATTCTGTTATGCTTCGAAATGCCTCATTTTTTGCTTTATGGGCTTAGCGTCTGGCCTGATGTTTAATCTGTGCATAGCTATGTTGGGATCAATCCCTGTCATATCTTCTGGTTTCCAAGAAAATAAGTCAACATTTGACCTTAACACCTCGACAATACCTTTTTTCAGCTCACCCTCTAAATGACTACCGATCTGGACGACATAACTGGGATCGTTGGGTATGAGTTCCACACTCATCAGTTCTCCTGGCTCAAACTCAGAAACCCGCGGCTCTTTCCCTTTTCGTCTTTCTTTTTCCAACTCTTTGTCTACTTCATCCCGCTGACCAGTTACCCTCTTTCTAGATTCCGAATGTCTTATGGCTGCCACATAACACCTCCGAGCAGCTTGCTGATTACCCCGCACTACTCCAACTCCAACTATTCTATCATTTGCACAGTTTACTGGAAATTTCATCATTAAGTGAGCTGGTGAAATGATTGTGGCATACTTAGTCAAGGATGGTCGACCCAATATGATATTATACTGCGAATGGGTATCTACAAGCAAGAAAGTAATAGTCTTAGTCTGTCTCCACAATTCTTTGCCAAGTACCATGGACAATTGTACCTTCCCATATACATTAACTGAATCTCCCGAGAAACCATATAGCGATGTCCCAACTGGCTTGACTTCTACTGATGATCTCATCTTCTTGAAGCAATCCAAAAACATAATATCCACCGAACTACCCGTGTCCACAAAGACCCTCTCTACATTAAATCCCCTTATCTCAGCGGTGATCACCATGGCATTAGATTGAGGTGATTGAATATTTACTATATCATCCTTTCCAAATTCTATAACTGTCTCCCGTAAAATGGTATACACTTCCTATTCTTGTCGAATGGAATTTAGGTGAGATTTCCTAGCACGATTTGAATCCCCATCAGTAGGTCCACCCATAATCATGTGAATGGTCGGTCATTCTTCCTGAACTTGTTGATCTCGATGAGGAAAAACTGGTGCAGGTGGATCAATTCGAGGGTTATACCCTCTCCCATGTGTCCTTTGTTCTCGCTGAGGTTCTTCTCTGACATTCCTCCTATTGTCGTTATCTTGTCGAGATCGAGCTATATATCTTGCTAATTTGTTGTCACGAACTAACCTCCCCAATTCGTCTCTGAGATGTGTGCACTCATCAGTGTCATGTCCATACTCATTATGAAATCGACATAACTTTCCATTCCAAATGTTGGAGGTTTCTCGAACTAGGAGCCCATGAGGTCGACCATCGTAACTGGGGATGATTCCATATTTCCATTAATAATTGCCCAGGTGGTAGTGTCAATTGGGTGTAAGCATCATACCTAGGACCTCTTCTCATTTTCGTCCGAGTATTCGATATCAATCCTTTACTTCGCGAATCTACCTCTTTTTTTGTCCTGTTTGAATCTCTTGTTTTCGTTTCCTGAGATACAACTCCCTCTTTCTTAATACGAAGCGCTTCTTCCAAATTAATGTACTTAGTTGCTCGCTGAAATAAGTCATCAAAATGTTTCGGCATTTTCTTCACCAACAAAGCATGTAGATCTCCCTCCTTGACCCCTTACATAAAGGCACTGGTAACTAAATCATCTGAAGCCTCTAGGGATTCTAGCGTAGCTGCAGTGAATCTCTTTACAAAAGCCCTTAAGGATTCATTTTCTTTTTGTTTAACTCCAAACAACATTTGAGTCGACTTCATCTGCCGACGAGATCCAGCAAACTGATGCAGAAGATAACTGGTCAAAATCATGAATAATCCCCTCTGACAACTGACTAAACCATGTTTGGGCTGATTTCGTCAAAGTAGTAGCGAAAACTCTGCATTTCACACCATCAGTATAACGGTGTAGCAATGTCGTATTCTCAAATCGACATAAATGATCCCAGGGATCCGAGGTATCATCATACTCGAAATTTACCGGCCTAAAGGAAGCCGGTAATTCATCTTCCATCACATTTTCTGAGAAAGGATTACCTCTTATTCCCCTAGAATTCATCCTGAAATTATTTCTTACCTCCTTGATCTCCCTTTGCAAGTCTTCTACCCTTTCTGATAACTCATCATGCAATCGCCTTTTACTTACAGGAGATAGTGGACAACTTTCCCTTTCTTCAACATGTCTTTTTTCACCTCGTCTATGTTCCTCCTGTTCATCGGTATCACCCTGATGTGATGCCAAGGGATGTTTATCCAGAGCCTTTTGAACAGCCGCAGCAACCAACTCAGACAATTCTTCCCGGGTTAAAGTAATGGTATCCGGACGAGAATGATTTGGAACAACATTTGGGTCTCTTGAATGATCATCATTCAGTACAGTCCTCGAGCTTTCTCCATTCTCCCTTCTCCTTCGGGAGTTCCGTGTATCCACCATGATAACAATGATAAAACCTCACGTCTTAGACCAAAAATCTTCCCACAGACGGTGCCAATTTGTTCTGCTGTCAAATCCTTCTCTCTCTTTTTTGAATATATGTGTCTCTATCTATCTTTAGTGGTGAAAAAATGGTATTTATACCTAAATTCAAATTGATTTAACTGCTCCTAAAATATCGCACCACTAAGCCATTAACATAAAACAGTTACCAAGATCCTAGAACGTGGGTTCGAACAGATTAGGGTATCTCGCCATCTTTATTAGCGAGATGTAATATCCGAACTAAAATATGCTCATCAATTTTCATAGAGATATCTCGACTTCATCACCTTAGAATATAGGATACTGATTTAAGGACCCAGGGATCAACCCTAAATCTAGCGAGATGTTTTGTTATCTATATTTCGAAATATACTGTTTGGATTAGCCTTCACGAAATACTAATTCATTTCATATTAGTGTAATCACTTTTTGACTTCCCTGATCGAGATACTTATTTCGGATTATTATACATCTCGACTATATCAAGATGTGCAATTTTAGGTTAATAAGTTACTGAAGTGATTGGATAAATAAAATGATGGAGCTTATAAGGTGTTAGTAATAATAATTGTGTAATTTAAATGATCAAATTTGAAGGTGTTTTAAAAAAATAATGTCTTATTTTAGAAATAAGTTGGGATTTTCTTATTTTTGAAAAAAGAACTTATAAGCTCCTAACATCTTATTTTTGGATGAAATAAGATCTTATTTTTAAAATTTAAGTCACACACTTTTGAGGAGTTTAAAAACTCTAAATGTTGTAAGGAGCTTATAACCTCACCCCAAACACACTCTAAGACATCTAACTCATTTTGTGTGAGTGAAAGATCTGACAACTTGGGATGTGTTTTATGTAGTAGAGTAGGGATGAAATTGAACTGAAAATCAGGAGGCCTGAGTTCAATTCAATCTTTATTAATCAAGGTTGAGTTCAATTCTACTTAATATTATTGAGCTTGTGTATGGCTCAAGCTCGGCTCATTTGATTCTCTATAGGCTCAAGCTCGAGATAAATTGTGTTACTCTCGCGAGCAGTTCATGCTTGATTAACAAATGACTCGTTTGATATTCTAAAGAACTTAGTTCGAACTTGAACTTGGTTTGTTTGATTTTTCATAGACTTGAGTTCTATTCAATCAATTTTATTAAGCTAGCGAGCGGCTCAAATGAACTTGATTCAGCTTAATTTTATTGAGCTCGTAAGTGGCTCTAGCTCAATTCAGTTTAATTTTATTAAGCTCGTAAGTGAAGTTCAACTAACAAATAGCTCATTTAATTATTTGAAACAAAGTTCAAGTTCGATTGAATTTTTTGTCATTCTGTAGATATTGTAATTTGGGATGTTTAAAAGTATGATTTGTATTTAGATGTTCCATCGTGAAAAATTAGTGTGATATATTATATAGTTGGTATAACTATGTGGTTAAAATCATAATTGACGGATATATGATGAAAGAAATTAAAAACCATACATCGTACTATGGAAAATATTTCTATAGTTTGATACGAAACTAATTATAATAAAAGTAGTAATGTGATTTTTGAGTAATAGTGTTCTTAGGACATAATTTAATTTCGTGAGATAAAACACTCATAATTTGGGGTGAGAATATGTCAGATTACTCGGTAGTGGCTTGTCAGTAATGATCGACCTAAGCACACTTATTTAGTAATTGAGTAACTTTATTAAGCTTATTTATAAATATAGTAAGTCAGACCAGATCCATTAAAAAAGGCCTGGCCAAACCAGTTTTCATATTTATAGCCTACGTATAAAGCATTAAAGCTATGCAATATATTTTATTTCGTTTTCATATTTTGTATCTCTGTAGCCAAATTGATATTTCTTGCTTTATTTTTTGTGGTGTTTGTATTTTTCGATGTATATCTTGAGATTGAATGAAACTTTATAATATATTTTTTTTTCATACCAGATAGTTTTGTAGTTTTATAATAATTTTTAGGATAAATTTATCCACAAAACATATAAGACTCAGACAAAAGAGAAGATTTATTATATAAGGGGAGTCTCATATAAATTTTTGTGATGTTTTTTAGGTTGAAGATTTTGAAGTATTGTTTAATTAACATATAGGGTATGATTTACTTTGATGGTTCAGGAAAGAAGCAGCAAAGAATTTGCGCAATATTTGTGCTAGAGGGCTTTTATGGATGTGGAATTGCATATACTATCGTGACGGCTAATAGTGTCAAGTGAGTTACCAGTTATTGTTATTGTTAAAAGGGAATATTGTAATTTTTATCTGGTAACTTAGGTTATATTCAATTTTTTACAATTAATTTTAGTTATTTTTATGGGTGCGGCTATCCGCACCCCAAAAATTACTGAACACACCCCATTCTCTATACAAATGATAGAGAATGAAAAATATAAAAACACTAGAATGGGGTGTGTTCAGTAATTTCTGGGGTGCGGATAGCCGCACCCTTTTTTAATTTTTGTTCTTTAACTATTACTTTGTTCAAATTTTCATTCGATTTTACTCAAAATATCAATTTTTATCTATATGGGCACCGGAAGTGAGAATTCATTTAAGCAATTCCAATTGCATAAAGATAAAAATCGAAATTAAGACTAAAATCAGATGAAAATTGAAAAAAAAAGTTATACCAAAATTATGATACGTAAAATTGATGATGAGAAAATGGAAATGACGTAAGTGAGAGGACGAAAATACAAGGGTTAATTAAGCAATAATGTGTGTGCAGAGCAATTTTACGTGCAGATTGTTACCACGAAGAAGGTCAGAATTCAGAGTGCAATTATGGGGAGAAGATGTTTATGGTGGTATTTGGATTAACCCAGATTATAATGTCTCAGATACCTGATTTTCACAGCATGGCTTGGCTCTCTGTTATTGCTGCAATTATGTCATTCTGCTATGCTTTCATTGGATTTGGACTTGGCTTTGCAACCGTCATTAGTATATCTCATTTCATCAACTCTACTTTCATTCCTAAATCAATAAAAGAAATCTCATAATTAATGTCGATTAATATACTAATTTTCAGAGAACAGAGAGGTTAAGGGAAGTATTGGAGGTGTGGCAGCACACACTTGTGCTCAGAAAATCTGGCTTCTTCTTCAGGCACTTGGAGACATTGCTTTTTCCTTTCCCTATACACAAATTGTCCTCGATATCCAGGTACTCTAATCTAATATATTTAGAGACATATATTTGGGTATTCATCAAAGAAATTAACAAATATATATGGACATATGAATTGAAGGATACTCTGAAATCACCTCCACCGGAAAAACAGACAATGAAAAGGGCAACACTTGGTGCAATGCTCATCACCACATTCTTCTACCTTTGCTGCGGTGGCTTTGGATATGCAGCATTTGGCAACCAAACACCGGGGAATCTTTTGACCGGATTTGGATTTTACGAGCCATATTGGCTTGTAGATTTCGCTAATGCATGCATCATTTTACATCTTGTTGGAGGATATCAGGTACGCACGCCTTTATTTACCTAATAAAATACTTCACTTTTTTTCAAATCCTCCTGTTGTTGGAAAATTGCAATCTATGTCGTATAAGTTTTTGTTCAATTTTTTACCATCATAGTTTATATATTCTAATTTTGGTCATTTATCTTTTTTTTTTTTTTTTTCTAAGTTTCACCTAATTTTACCTACATGAACACCCAAAATGTAAACGTGGAATTTTCAATTCTAGTGTTTACGTAGGTAGAAATTGACATTTTCAAGACAAAATTTTTTGAAAAAGTGAATATGATACCAAAATTGAAATAAGTAAATAGACGATAATAAATGGGCTAAAACCAAAGTTAGATGACAAAAATTGAGATCTCCACTCTTATTAAATCATGCATTTTATTCTTTTACCTAAAGGAAGAAAATGACTCTTCAAGATGCCTCATGGTTAATGTGGGCCCTACTTGTCATTCCTTCAGATATTCAGTCAGCCAGTATTCGCATTCGTAGAAAAATGGGCAGCAGAGAAGTTCCCAAACAGTGAATTTGTTCACAAATTTTACAGTTTTCAACTTCCAAAGTTGCCAACATTTAAGCTGAATATGCTAAGGTTGTGTTTTCGAAGTGCGTATGTTATATCGACAACGGGATTGGCAATGGTGTTTCCTTATTTCAATCAAGTTTTGGGAGTGTTGGGAGCATTGAACTTTTGGCCTATTGCTGTCTACTTCCCTGTGGAAATGTATTTCAAGCAATCTAAAACTAGAGCATGGACAAGAAAGTGGCTCCTTCTTCAAGCTTTTAGTGTGTTTTGTTTGATCATATCAGCCTTGGCGTTAATTGGATCAATTGAAGGACTACTAAGGGCCAAGTTTAAGTAGAACAATGCTTATTTATATATGTACACTAAGGTAGCCTTAATCTTCTCCACCTCAATTTCTTCCAACTGTGGCATATAAATTAATCATACCAACATCTCTTAAAAATGCATGTACCCATGTGAATTGATCAAATCATATTTATTCTCGTTTTTTTTTTTTTATGAATTTTTGGAGTCTATACCTAATTGAGAATGAATCAAGTTTTTTTCTTTTTTCTTTTTGATTAAATCATACACAAGTTAAAATGGTCTAAACATGAGCTACTTTTAAATGCCTCTGTTAAATATATAGATGTACATAAATTTAAACTCAAATCATAAGAAGAAGAAGATCTAAAAATAATTTAAAATGCAATATATAAATGTAGTATATGGTGCACTTAAATATAAATAAAAACATTTATCTAGATCGAAAACGATGATTCATATAGTCGATATAGATAGTAGAATATAAATGTTTAGTTTGATATTGATTATTATTGTCATGAGGTTGTTTTTGTTTATATTGGAATGTGTGGCTAATACAACGAGTGAGGTATGGAAGTTGTGTCCTTGGCATATCTCTTTGAAACATTCTTATGATTTAACTTGTGCAAATTTTCTATTGAAATCGTCTGATCATCCTGATTCTTATTATTAGTAACCTTTCTAGAAATCTAGCTTGAAGCTCATCATAGTGTCTCGATCACATACTGATTAAGACAATGATTATTGCATACGGTCGAAGAAAGTGCTGACATAGAAATAGGATGCAAGAACCTTAACCATGAGTGTCTTCACTACCAGCAAACACAATTCCTAAAATGTATTGTTTGTCTAAAACATGAAAACGTGTGAACGTAATTGATAACATAAAAGTTATCACTAACATAACTAAAATGTATAACTATCATAACTAAAAGGTATCATTAACATATTAAAATGTATTATATGTTTGTAAGCGAGTGCTGGCACGCACACATGGGCATGTGAGGGCACGTGTGAGTGCATGGAAGCGCTTGTAAGAAAAAAAAAAAGGATCCGAATTGAGTCAACCGAATTGTATGAATTTTAGATTCATGCAGTAGGTGTATAAAAAGTTTTTGTGTTGAGAATATTATCTTCTAATAAAGCAGCAATAACTTTCACCCAACATCGACGGATTTGAACGTTCAAATAGAGAATAGATAGTTACGTCATTCAAGGAAGCGTCAATAAAGTTACATCTGTTACATCTTTCATTTATTTGTTAATTACTAGTATAGAACACTTGGTTTGCATGTGAGGTCAATTTTTTTTGTTGATGTTATTTTATTTATTTATTTTTTGTTTTGATCTTGTGGATTTTTATTTTCTTCATCTATTGGTCTTTAATTTTTGTTGAAGTCTATTAAAATTATTAAGCGTAAAACGTAGTATGTTTAAAAAAAAATTCCTTCATTTATTGGTCTTTAATTTTTAATTTTTTATTAAAGTGTATTAAAGGTAAGTGTAATACAATGTAAACTCAAATAAACCAAAAACCTCGATTTGAGATTTGCCAAAAAATTGGGCAAAATATTATTACATTAGATTAAAATATCGGGTTCTTCTTTTATTAACAAATCCAAATCTAGAAAAGAAATAAAATAATCAAAAGAATAATTAGTTTCGAAATTCTAAAATAAAAGATAATAATTCTAGTTGATTGTGTCGTTTGTGCATTGACTCCTAATTATATCTCATCTTTCTTGCTCTTCTTTTGTGTCTAATAAGTGTCATTTTTCATATATTTTTACGTACATTTATATATTCGTTTGAGTATGTTTAAGTACGTTTTTATAGTGATTTATTTGATTGGTGTGCCGTCGAAGCCCCTAAAAATAAATCTCATTTTTTTCATTAATTTGCAGTACCAACAAATAAGAGTCGATCCCACAAAGAGCAGTTAAATCAATTAAATGTTAACGTACTAAATCAAAAGTAACAAATGAGGGTTTTGGATTGAAACTATCTAAAACTAATCAACTAATTACTAAATAAAAACAAAGAACAAAACCAATAAAATTTGATAAATCAAATTATGAAAGCTCATCCAGTTCTCAATTTAGTTATCATCATCTTTCTTCCTGTTATGATCACATGCAATATTAATTCAGTTTATCCTGAAATCTTCAGCCCTTGACTGCTAATTAATATTTATATCATGAGTTGGTCTCTCATGCATCAGTTGCATGGATCCAAATCCATACAACTGGATCAGCCTGGTTTTTTTATGTGTTATTTGTTATATTCATGTCACATTTATGTTATATTCATGTCACCTTAATGAACAAATGTTCTTACCTTTATTTACTATAACTTAGGGGAAAAAAAATTCAGTACAATTTGTACATATATCCTTTATGTAATATTCATGTCACTTTTATGTTATATTTATGTCACCTTTATGTACAAATATCCATACTTTTATGTAATATATAAAGGAGCAACTAACATAACTAAAAGATATAAGTAATATCACATAAAGGTATGTTGATCTAAAAAAACGTTGAATACAAAAATTATTCAAGTAATTATAGAATGACTAAATAAACTTTAACTTTTGTACTAAATTTTCAGTTATACCTTTATACATCAAATAATCTATATCCTTTTATCTTTATTCCAAATATGGACAATAAATATTATAAAAATATATCATTAACATTTGAAATTATCAAATTAATAATAAAAACTATAAACATAATTTCAAAACATAAAAAGATTGTGGGAAAAACTCCAAAAATTTTCAATTCGCTACGGGTGCGTGCAATACATAGTTGTTAACTTTAACAGTTTAGGGGAAAACGAGCAACATTTATTAAATCACACGTATAAGTGGTGCATTTCTTTTAACACAAGGGAGAAACACAAGGAATTTATATATCATAAAAGGTTTAACGCATTTTACCCAAAATCAATCCATTGATTTGAGATGACTTAAACTATAAATATTAGTCACTTAGCAAATAAAATAGAAATAATTTCCTTTATTTTATAATAAAATATAAAAGTTCTTTCCACACTGTAACAACCAAATTCTTTCCATAAACACTATAAAAGTTCGTTCACTGTACCATTCTATGGTAATCAACATGGAAGAGTGGTGATACAAGAGTTAGAAAAGTAGGAATTGGATAAGCTGAGGATCCAACTGGAACAGAAGAGTGAAGATTCAGTCCAGTGGTAGAAGTGGAATCCCCAGTATGTAACAAAATCATTCAACCAATTAAGCAGCAGATCCACAACTTCTTCTAAGTGGTGTGTGGATCAAGAGGAAGGGAAGAATCATGTTGCATGTGTTTGTGAGTGTCAAAAACATCTATATGAGGAAACCAAGGCATATCAGTAGAATGTGATGAGACTGTACCTGATGAGAAAGAAAATAAATGCTCATAAAAATGAAAGACAAATTTGTGTGCTCTACAACTAAACTTGTGCTTAGAGTATATTTATCAACAACTCAATTCAACCTTCAAATAGAATATTAATTTCTCTCTCATCCACATACACAACTTTTAACCCAACCCAACTCCAATTATTTTTTATTTTATCAGTGACACCAACTCAATCTTTAAAATATTTTTTTTCTCATAATTTATTAATTGTATGTTATTTATAATCAATTTTTATAATATTTATATGTCCATAATTACAATTAGGAAAATTTTGAAAGTTATGATAATATTGGGAGCTTGGATAATTTTGAATGTTTGAAAAATAATTTGGATTGTTTTGATTCATAATAGGAAATGATAGAAATTGGGTTGGAAGTGAGAATTTCAAATTGTGAGAGAAGAGAAAACTTTAGATTGTTTTTCAAAATATAACAATATTGGACTCTTTGTAGAGAAAAAAAAAATACGAATTTTGATTGTTTTCCTTAAAGAATTACCTTCATATCAACAATTGTAGATAACAGATTTTTCCATTGTCTATTCTAGAAACAACAACCGTTCTGGGACAATGTAAAACCATTGTCTATTCGAAAACAACAACAATTTATATATAGACCATTGTCTTTTTATGAATAGACAACTGTTATTTGAAAACAACAACAATTTATATATAGACCATTGTCTTTTTATGAATAGACAACTGTTTTGTAACGTATAAAATCCATTGTCTTTTCTTGAATAAACAACAATTCGAAGATTAAACGGTAGTAGTAATCGATGATATGCATTATACAAGATTTGGAGTTAAATATCGTAATTTAACTCCAAGTGTAACACATTTACAATAAATGAAGTTAATTAAAAAGTCATTTTGAGATTGAAAGGTGTGTTAATTTTCAAAATATAAATATGAGTCAACAACCATGTGTTACATTTTGTCTTATCTTTTAAGAGATAACTGGATGAATGAGAGTAAGATAATAGAAGTTTATATTATCATTGTAACTATAATCATATTTGGGAACTTATTGGTTTTTCCATCTCTACACTAATAAAATAGAAAACATACGAGTTCCAAAGACATTTTAAAACTTTTAAAAGAATATATTTCAAATTCGTGTAATAACAACTATACATAACGTGAGAGTATCGACTGTTAAGGACATGTTCACCAATGATGAGATATCTTAATTCACCTCATGCTAGCCTATCGAATTTTAGAATTGCATTTAAAATATCTTAAAGGTTGTATTGCTCAGCCAAGAGATAGACAAACAAACTAACCCAAAGGTTTTGTGGTCAACATCAATGTCTAAGGTCAATGCAGTACTGTGGATTGTTTCTTAAGATTTCACTAAAATGATGATTCTATATATATAATTTCTTCACAGAGAATGAAGATCATCGTTGATTAGACTTCAACAAGAAATTTGTGATTGTATTAGTCTAAAGAATATTCCATATTTTATATATTCATAAAATATAATACAAACTTTCAATTGATTTATAAAAATTACATAAATGGAATACTAGCATAATATTTATAGTCTATAGATATAAATTACAAACATATTGTATTGAAATTTATTGTCATTTTTTTAATGGTTTCAATTATGAATTTTTCTTGCAACAAGCATGTATTTTCAATGTCAATCTAATTTTAATGATGTTTTTTAAAAGAAATATCGAATAAAATGTTGTAGTATAATTATATTAAAATTTGGAAGTTACATTCAAATATTTTGAGTTTTCTCAGTGCAATGAAATTATAAAAATAATTTTATTATTACATGTGAAAATTGAAGGTTATGTATATTTTGATTCAAAATTTCACATGTGAAATATAGATATATTTTTTTATTAATAGTCAAATAACAATCAGTTTAGTCCAAGTTAAATAGGATTAGAGTAAGGCTAGGGCATCTCCAGCAGTGCACTGTATTCTTAAGAATTTACGATTTTTCAACTCCAGTGGTACTTAAATCTTCATGGTAAATGTTTTCAACCACCAACCTTGACTTGGATTTAATACAGGTCAACTTCTACGTTAAATCTTTTTCTTTTATATTTTTATTTTCTTTATTCACGTTCTTTTCTTTTTATCTTTTCTTTTTTCATTCATTTATTTTCTTTTTTATTTTGCTTTCTTAAATTTGATTGTTATTATATTTTACAATTGACATATCATATATTAATATTTAAGATACTTTAATTATATGCAATTAAAATGTTAAATAAAGTCATATATCATAAGATTTTAAATACTACACAAATCAGAAATATTATTAAAATTGGTATTATTAAATTTTAAATACTACACAAATCATAAATATTATTAAAATTGGTATTATTAAATTTTAAATACTACACAAATCATAAATATTAATAAAATTACATGCATCACTGCATAGTATTTTACTGTAAATTTTGCACTATCCTAATGTAAAAATTGTCATTCATCTTCAGTAGTCTACATTATTTGTTCCACTAAAATGAAATATTCTATAATATTCCTTATACTTATTATTTTTTATGTTTTCTTTATTTATCATATATTTAGTAATATCAATTACCATTGTTAATTTATCAAGTTTTTGATAATTATATTTTATAATTTATATATAGTTATATATATATGTGTGTGTGTTTAAATTTTATGTAATATATTATTTAATAACAATATTTTTTATGGTTTTAGAAACTATTTTAATTTAAATAAAAATAATATTTATAACACTCTAAATATAAAGAAAACTAAAGGAAGGAAGAAAAAAAAGAATGAAAATAAATAAATAAAAATAAAAGGAAAACAATGAATTAATAAAGTGAAAAAGAAAAAAAAGAATACTGCAGGTTCAACATGTGTGTTAACCTAGTGCCAGGTTGGTAGTTACAGAAAATTAGCACAAATTTTCACAGCACTGTTGGAGATGAAAAACACTAAACATGGACGAAAATACAATAGTGCTGAAGATGCTCAAAATATCTAACTCAACTAATAGATATCGAAGTTAAATCTTTTTATTTTTTATTCCTACTTTCTTTATTCATGTTCTTTTCTTTTTATTTTTTATTTTTTCATGGATAAATTTCATAACAAGACCTAATTTATAGTTTATTTTTCAATTCTAGATCTAATTTTTAAAGTTTTTCAATGAGGGGCTTAATTTAACTTTTTTTCTTAATTTAAGGCTTGAATTTTAGATTGAGTTCTCAATTCAAGACAAGATTCCATTTTTTTTAATTATATTTTTAAATTTATTTATATTTATAATATGTATTTATATTTTAGATAAACTAAGACAAGTTAGTGCAATTTTGAAACGATCTTTATCCGATGTGTATTAATTTATATAAAAAATGTATTAATTTATATCAAAAATGAAAGAAAAAAAATATAATTAATTCAATTCATAAAATATAATTTATATTAAATTGATTAATATTAAAATTGAGTTTATGTACTTTTATTCATAAAATCAAGAAAATTAAAAGAATCTTAAGTTTATGAATTGCATTAATTATATATATTATATAAATTAATACAAGTTGGATGAAAATCGTTCAAAATTGCACTAACTTGTTATAGTTTATTTTAAATATAAATACACAGTGAAATATTAATAAATCTATGAATATAAATAAAAGAAAAAAAATGAATTTTTTTTGTCTTGAATTGAAAACTCAATCTAAATATCAAGTCTTAAATTGAGAAAAAAAAGTTAAATTGAGTCTCTTATTGAGAAACTTTAAAAATTAGGTCTAAAATTGAGAACTAATCTATAAATTGGGTCTTGTTATGAAATGTATCCCTTCAATCATTTATTTTCTTTTTTATTTTGCTTTCTTAAATTTGATTGTTATTATATTTCACAATTGACATATCATATATTAATATTTAAGATACTTTAATTATATGCAATTAAAATGTTAAATAATGTCATATATCATAAAATTTTAAATACTACACAAATCATAAATATTATTAAATTTTAAATACTATACAAATCATAAATATTATTAAGCAATATTTATATATCTCAACTCAACTGATAGATATCGATAAGTTGTATATGCTAATAGATATCGATATTCATATTCATGAGTTGTGTATATCAAGTTGTGGATACTAATATATATATATATATATCGATATTCATTTCCATGATTTGTGTATATCAATATCTATACATTGTATCAGTATTATGTAAAGAGTTTTGTGAAAGATAATTTTCATTGATGACAAGAGGAGTATATATACAAGCCTCAAAAGTCCAACTCAAAGTACAATTATAATTGAAAAGGAAACTAATTACAAACAAACAATTGATTATATATAAAGCCATATATATAATATGCCCCCTCAAGATGGAGGGCCGGAGGCAATTCCAATCTTGGACATAAGAAACCGCAAGCGATAGCGAGAGAGCGGCTTCGTCAGAGCATCGACAAGCTGATCAGAAGAGGAGACATGCGAAACACGCAACTTGGCACCCTGAACAAGTTCACGAACAAAATGGTAATCAATATCAATGTGTTTCATACGGGAATGAAACACGGGATTAGCACAGAGATACGTAGCACCAATGTTGTCACTATAAATAACTGGCGAAGTAGGCAAAGGGACATGCAGATCACGAAGAAGTGACCCAATCCACTGAATTTCAGCAGCAGAAGCAATGGCGCGATATTCAGCTTCAGTGGAGGAGCGAGCAACAGAACGTTGTTTCTTGGAGCACCAAGAGATAGGATTTGAACCTAAAAACACAACATACGCCCCCGTAGAAGTACGATCATCGGAGTCACCCCCCAATCAGCATCCGAAAAGCAGTGTAAGGACGATGATGCAAACGGTCAAAGCACTACACCATGATCACGGGTTCCATTAAGATAACGAAGTAACCGTTTGAGCGCCCCCCAATGTGCTTAGATGGAGCATGCATAAACTGTGAAAGTTTGTTAACAACGAAGGCAATATAGGGCCTTGTAAAGAGAAGGTACTGTAGACCACCAATGGCCTGGCGGTACAACGTGGGTCAGTCGGTGAAGCCCCATCAGCGACGGACAGATGGGCAGAAGCCGAAAGCGGAGTCATGATTGGCTTGGAATCAAGCATCTTGTGACGAGTAAGCAAGTCAAGAGTGTACTTACGCTGAGATAAAAAACAGCCACAAGAGCTATGTAGAACCTCAACACCCAAAAAATATGAATCCCCCAAATCTTTAATAGAGAAACACGATGCAAGGGAATCGATAACTTGGCTCAAGAACGAACTGTCACTCCCAGTCAAAACTAGATCATCCACATAAACAAGAAAGTAGGTCGTAATACCTGAGTCATGAAAGATGAACAGAGAAGTGTCGGCCTGAGAACTACGAAAGCCCATATCAACCAAGAACTTACGAAGCTCACTGTACCATGCCCGAGGAGCCTGTTTGAGGTTATAAATAGCTTTACTTAGTTTGCAGACATAGGACGAATAGTTAGAATTCGTGAAACCAGGTGGTTGCGCCATATACACTTCCTCCTCAAGACGCTCATGTAAGAAGGCATTGTTAACATCAAGTTGGCGCAAGGGCCACCCACGAGAGACCGCCAATACCAAGACAAGACTCACAGTTGTAGGCTTCACTACAGGACTGAACGTATCAAAAAAGTCAACATCGGGATGCTGATGGAACCCATTGGTAACTAATCGTGCCTTATACTTGTCTAACGAACCATCCGACTTGCATTTAATACGAAACACCCACTTGCAGCCAATAACGTTCTCACTAGAATTCGGCTCAACCAAGTCCCAAGTGTCGTTTCGAAGAAGGGCATCAAACTCATCTGACATAGCAGCGCGCCATCTACTATCAGAAAGAGCCTGAGTCACAGTAGTGGGTTCAATTTCACCAAGAGTAGAGAGTGAAGCATGACAATACTTCAGGTTCGGCTTATGAATATTGTTTTGAGATCGCGTTCTCATGGAATGCGATGGCAGAGGGGCAGCAGCAAGCGGTTTGGGGGCAGCCGGCGGTGGTGATGGAGCATCATTGGAGGACGACAGAGGCGTTGCAGGTACAGGTTGTGGAGCAGCAGGCGGCGGTGGATGCACCTCAGGAAGAACGATAGAAGATGAGACAACATCTTTGGCAGGAGGAATGGACTCATGGAACGGAAAGACTGACTCATGAAACTCGACGTGACGAGAGACAAGAATTTTGGAGGTAGCAAGATCAAAGCATAAATACGCACTTTGAGTGAGAGAATACCCAAATAATACACACAGCCTAAAACGAGGTTCTAATTTGTGAGATGAGTAGGGCCGAAGCCAAGGAAAGCATTGACACCCAAACGTACGAAGACGAGTAAGATTGGGCGGACGATCAAAGAGACATTCATAAGATGACTTCATAGAGAGGTTTGGTTTAGGAAGACAGTTAATGAGGTATAATGTCGTTGCAAAGGTGAATAGCCAGTGAGCAAGCGGAACCGAGGCTGTAACGCCCAATTCTCTAATCACATGCATCTTACATCGAAATGCATTCATGAGCATTCAATCTATCTAAGCATCTTATTACGAAATGCGCTGAATTCTCAAGTATGCCTATTTTATGATCTAATTAGTCATGATTACTTTATCTATGCATGATATTATTATGGCATTCCAACTCTATAGTCTAATATACTCTGTTAGTGCTTCTTCTTTTACAGTGGAAAGGTTTGGCTTGGGAAGAGAAGATAGATGTGCTGAAAACGGTTATAAATACGCTAAATGCATAATATCTCAAAAATGACATTCCTAGATTAACTTGATTACACTTCTAATTTATGAATTTCATTTCATTTATTTATAATTCTAAAGTAAGTAAAATGCTGCAATTTGATTGGTTAGTTGACTAGGGTGCACCAAAAGCACTTTTAATGTGTTGCACTAGATTATTTTGATCTTTCCTCCAACACTAACCTTTTCCTAAGGCCAAAAATGTGGCATAGGACACATTTGACACCTATACTAGTTCAGCCAATTAGGACAAAGCAAGTGGTTGCCTTTAGCATGGTCAAATATGGTAGGAAATGTCATTTTATACTCATTTTATGCTTTATTTTGTTCACATGAGACTCAAAAATGACCAGGCTCTTCTCCTCTTCCTTTCTTCAACCTTAGAACCCCAAATACCATACAAAAACTGAAATATATCATGGAGGTTGCATATAAGATGAATTAAAGCTAGTTGGTGACTCTTTTGGTGAAAACGTTGCATCCTTAAGCTTAATTGCTAGGTCTGATTCTATCTCTGTGTTTTATGCTTAAAATTATGTTCATATGATGATTACATGATCTGATTTTATATGTAGTATTATGAAGATGAATTGAAGATAACTAAGTTAGTTGAAGTAGTTTAATTAAACTTGTGAATCTGATAAGTTGTGGCTGATTCTATTGATGCTTGGTATTGTTATAATGATTGGAAGTATGCTTGAAGAATTAGAGGATAGGTAACTCAAGTGGTTATTTAGGTTAAGTTATGCAAGAACATAATTAGTTCGGTTCATGTGAGTTTTATTATTGCAAAGTTAGGGGTTGCCCTATTAGTGTTCTTAATTTATTGAATTAAGGAATGATATTAAGATGAATTATAGGTTTTGATGTGTTTAATTGAATGATAGTGTCTCTTCATTGAATGAGAATTTAAAAGTATGTATATGCATGCTTGATCCTTTTAGGTTTATAAGCACATCGTATCTTCCCCAAGGGCCAAACACTTCCACTATTGTACTTGCTTTGGATTCGAGGTAAGTTGAAGCTTTTATTTGCTGCATTGCAAGAACTAATTGATATTCAAGTAATTCGTATGATATGTGAATGATGGTTCTATGTCTACGATTGAATGGTATGTGAGATTAACGTGATACATGATGCATATAAAAGATGCTTTGAAAGAGGAAGTATGGTACTTGATTGATTGAGAGTGGGCAACATGACTATACGGTCTACAGATGATAGTTGTGTAGCGCCCCGGATCAAAACGAGCATAATTAATTAATTAAATATTTTAACCTATGATTTAATAATTTTGTGCGTATGATTTAACTGTTTAATTTATTTCGTGCGTTTCAGATACGTGTTTTAATGCGAGGTTTAGATCGATAATTTTTATTAGATGTGGAACATAGGATAATTTTATACCATTAGATGCGTATCGAGAAAACGAGAAGATAGAAACGAACTAGGGGTCAATCGGAGACCCGTAGCTCAACCGGCGACGAAAAGGGCGAAACACAAGGTTTCGGAAAACCGGAAGATATTTCGGTGAATAGTAGCGTGGAAAATTCAACCGATAAATAGTGACGAGATATTTTCACGTGAATAGTGTTTTCCAACTTCTATAAATAGGGGCTCCTCCGATTCATTTCTCACCCTTTTTCCGAACGAGCCGAACGCGCCGAAAACGAGTAAGTCTCTCTCTCCTCCCTTCTCTTTCCCGTTTTTAGTTTTCTGGTCGGCGGCGCCGCCGCCGCCGCCGGCCGGTCGTCGGAAAATTTCAACGTTGTCGGAATCGGACGATTTTAGCACACGACGTTCGTCTCGACGAGACGAATCTAGGACAGGTCTCAGATTTCAAATCCGACTTCTCGTTCGCTGGAAAACGGCGAAAAACAGCCTTGAAACCCTAAACCCTAACCCTTGATCACCTTCTCTCTCTTCTCTGTTTTTCTCTCTCCACCGCGCCGGAGAAGCTGCCGGAGGACGCCGGAGGTAAGTGGCCGATGCTGGAGGGCCGGCGCCGCCGTGGGTGGCGGCGCCGAAGATGGACAGTAGCCATATATATGTATGCATGCATGTGTGTGTGTTGTGTGGTGTATGAGTGTGTGTTGTTGTGCATGCTGTTGGTGGCGGCGCCGGGGGCGCCGCCGTAGGGGAAGGAACGGCCGGCGACGAGAGGTCGCCGGCGAGGTGGAGGAGGCAGCCGGCGGCTGGTGACCGCCGGCAAAGCCATAATAGTGAGTGTGTGTGTGTAGTTTCACCTCGCGTTGTGTGTGTGGGTGCTCCGGTGTGTGAGGTTTCGCGGCGGCTGGTAGTGGCCGGCGACGGGGGGATCGCCGGCCAGGGTCACGGTGAGGGGTGGTGGTCGCCGGCGGCAGGTGGCCGCCGGCCAGAGCTGGGAAACCGTGTGTGTGTGTATGAGATATGTGTGAGTGTGTGATCCATGCGCGTGTGTATATGGCTATGTTGGGGTGTTGGGTTGGCCGGGAAAGGTTGCCGGCGACGGGGAGTCGTCGGCGGAGGGGCTGGTGGTGGTCGCCGGCGACTGGAGTCGCCGGCCGGAGCTTTTGGATAGGTGTTGGATTTTTGGAAGAACTGAGCTTCGAAGGATTTTGCGGCGAAGTTTCCGGGAACTATTCATGCCGGAATCCGGCGATGGACGGCCGGAGGTGGTAGCCGGCGGTTCGAGGTATCCGGCGAGGTAGGTGTTGGTGGCTGGAGGCGGCGCTACCGCACCGGGCGACGTCGGGAAGTGGCTTGCTCGAGCAGGCCACCGTCGGGAAAGCTGGGAAGGTCTTGGCCGAGAAAACTCGACCAGGTGTGCGCCGGGTGCAGCAGCTGCCTAGAAAACTCGGCAGCCGTCGGGTGTCGGGAAGCCGCGCGCACCGTGCGCGCCCGTCGAGTGCCGACGCGCACCCGACGCCGTGTTTTCGATCCGAACCTCGTTTTCTTTCCGTCGTTCATCTGTATCGAGTCGTCGCTGACGAGACGTCATTGACCGAGGGTCGTGGGCCCGGTCAAAGTCAACCCTTTGACCAAAATTACCATTTTACCCCTAAACTTAAAATGCTCCGTTTGAGCTCGTTTCAACTCCGATTGAGCTCATTATTTTTGCGTTGCGATCCTTATTTCATTTCCTATCTATTCAGCCCCTTATTCAGATCTGATCCTCTTGTTTCTTGAACTCCAATCTTTAGATCGCTCGATCCGTCGCGTATTTAACGACCGATTTCCAACGAAACCTTTTACAGCTTTAATTATAATTAGTAAAGATCTAAGAACATCGTAACTTGTGTAGGCTATATATTGGATTGAGCTTGAGTTACTGTTGGATTGGACTGGTGTTATCAGACTTTTGAGACTAGCGACTCACGCGGGTAACCACCGAACAAGGTGAGGGTAATTTCTATCTCTTTATCTGTCTACAGCTTTCCCTATTATATGCATGATTGAGGAACACTAAGTGCTATATTTGTATTTGCCGTGCCATAATATAACTGTGAAAGGATTTCGGTTCACATTGCATGTTCGGAAAGTCCTATGGACTGTAAAAGAATCTTCTCCCCCTCCTTCTAATACTCTGAAAAGGTCTGGCGGTCCTTGAAATACGCTAGCAGTATATGAGACCGTTTACAGGGTAAGACGGGGAATTCCCGCACCTATGCGTCCCTTGCTATTTCTAATATCTGCTATGCATTTTATGTGCTGTGACAACGTGACATAAGATTATTTTACTAGTTTTTATATATCTGTTGAGAGTCACAAGAGGCAGAGTTACTCCCACGAGTGTATTCCACGCACTCACCCCCTTAATCTGTACTCACACTACAGGAGCTGTTGAACATGATGAACCCTAGATGGAGAGAGACGGTGCAGCTTTTGAATCTGTAATTTTTAGGGTATGTTGCACAAACATTTTCAAAACAATATGTTATAAGTTTATTCACGTTTTGTATTTATATTCTAAGTATTCTGTGAACGTGAGATCCTGATGTTTTCCACTGCGTATGATGTAAATTATCAGTAGTGAGACTGATTAACATCGGCAGAGGCCGATTGTTGTTAAGTGAAAGTATCACTTCGTCTTTTACCTCTTCTGTCGTCTCCTGCTATTTCTTTCTACTGTGTATCGTCTCTTGCTATTTCTCTCTTCACGCCCAATGGTATAACTCTGATAAAATACGAAAATATTTCGGGGCGTGACAAGTTGAGCTATCGGAGAGTAGACACAATGTGTACGGTCTGCTGATGTTGGTTGAGTACTAATGATAGTGCTTAACTAACAGAGAGTAGATATCATGATATGATGATTGGCCAATCTTAATGAAACGCTTATACGGCCTACTGATATTGATTGAGTACCAGCCTTCCGGGTACCCTACAAAGAATGTTTTCAGAATAAATGAGTATGGAAAAGCATATTGCATGATATGATTCATTATACGTGGTTGTGTGCAAAGTTTCAACTTACTGAGCTTATTGCTCATTAATAAGTTTTTGTAATGCAGGTAATGATGTGCAGTGATAATTGGTCTCCTAAATGGCCAGTCAGTTTGTTCATATGTCATGCTCGAGATGAACTTTTGAAGCTTATGTTCAGTTACTTATCTTTTGGACAATTAAACCGTTGAGGGTCTTTTGTTGTAAATAGATATTTTGGATTCCATGTATAAACGATGATATATTTCAATCGACAAAGTTCCTTTCAAGTATTATGAAGTTCTCTTGCAAAAATTAAATAATGGGGACCTTCTTTAATGGCTGGCTGCGTTTTCAAGTTAAGTCAAGAATCTAACATTCTCATACATGTGTTTCTTAAAAGTATTTCGAATTAGTAAAGCTTGGGAGTGTTACAGAGGTAGTATGGAGGAGAGCGAGAGCAGTGTCAACCACATGACGATGTCTGCGTTCGGCAAAGCCATTGTGTTCGGGAGTATGTGGAGGTGTGGTTAAGTGAGTGATGCCATGAGTAGATAAAAAGGAACGAAGAGAAATAAATTCACCTCCATTGTCAGAGTATAGTGTGACAATTTTACGATGAAAATAGTTCTTGGCAAGAGCTTTAAAAGAGACAAATGTAGGGAGAACATCAGATTTATAACGCAGCGGGTAAAGCCAAATATATTTAGTATGATGATCAACGAAGATAACATAGTATTTGAAACCTTCATTTGATAAAATGGGTGATGTCCAAACATATGTAAAAATAAGCTCCAAAAGAGCTGACGAAGACAGACTCGATTTCGAAAATGGTAACTTATGACTCTTACTAGTCTTGCAAGAAGTGCAAGCTAACTCAGAAACATTACTAGAGAAAAGACCACTAGACGACGCTAAATAATTGAAAACTTTGGCAGAGGGGTGACCAAGACGTAAGTGCCACAACACGACAGAGGAGGATGTTTTAGCCGTAAAGGCAGAGGGTGCCGCCGACGCCGTTGCTGGCCACTGGTACACGCCTTCACTAAGTGGACCGCGAATGAGTATTGCCCCCGTTTGACGATCCATCACCTGAAAACTAGAAGAATTAAATAGCACATCAACATCATTATGGCGACAGAGTTGCGAAACAGAAACCAAATTTTTCTGCATAGAGGGTACGCATAAAGTAGTATCAAGATTTAAAGGTAAAGAGGAGCGAAGGGTGCATATGAGAGAGAGACAAACCGGTACCATTCCCTATCACCATATCATTATAACCTTCCTATGGGGCATGCATGGAGAGGTTAGCAAGATTGGTGGTTATATGATGGGAAGCACCCGAGTCAAGAAGTCACTCGGGCATGTTGGGTGCATGAGATGTTGTGTGTGCAGTAGGGGCGGTGTAGGCCTGTCGAGGCTACTGGTAGTTGCAGGAGGAGTCAACCGACATGTGACGGTAATTAGGGCATCGACGGGTTGAGTGTCCCACCTGTTGGCATAGCTGACAAGTGTCCAAATACGGTTTAGATTGCCACGGTGAGGGGAGTAACCGGAGGTCTGTTGCTGGTTATTGTTGGGACCCCCGCGGCCGCCGCGGCCACAATACACACTACCACCCCGGGTATTCTGGTGTTGGTTAGGACTTGTGCCACGACCACCACCGCGGCTAGCGACCACAATACACACTACCACCCCGGGTATTCTGGTGTTGGTTAGGACTCGTGCCACGACCACCACCGCGGCTAGCGACGTTGAAGGCGGTTGCTAGAGATGGTGAAGTGAGGATCTGGCACGAGGCAAGTTGCGATTCAAGGCTAAGGAGCTTATCATGAAGCTCGTCAAAGGACATCGGCGTATCGCGAACTTGGATGGCCTGGGAGAGGTCTTTGTATGAGTCATCAAGCCCGTTGAGGATTTTGAGGGCAAGATCTTCTTCATCCACAGTCACGCCGAGGAGGACGAGTTCATCAACAACCGAACGGATATCATGAAGCCAATCGGTGATGGATTGGGCGCCTTTGACAGGGTTTAGGAGGTGATTTTTCAAGGCAACAATACGACCACGGGTAGGGCGGCCGTACGTTTTAGCTAAAATCTGCTAAGCCTCACACGAGTTTTTGGCTTTAGCAATGAAAGGTATCAGTGTGGGACTGATAGAGCCGATGATGGTGTTAAGGAGGAGTTGATCTTGCTGGTGCCAATGCTCAAACTCCGGGTTAGGTTTCGACGTTCCTGCATCATCGATGGTAGGGGGAGGCGCTGGATATGTTCCGTCCACATATCGGTAAATTGAAACTTTCAAGCCGTGTAATTGGTGGAAGTCAACTTGAGTGGCGTTTGGGCAGCGATATTGACCGCAATAGGGACGGCAGTGATGCCGGAGTTGGAAGTGGAAGCCATGGATGGCTTGAAAAAGAACCGAGATTGGTTAGGGTTAGGGCTACGTGGTCGTGTGTTAGGAAAGAGAAAAAAAATTCTCTAGTGGCTCGATACCATAAAGAGTTTTGTGAAAGATAATTTTCATTGATGACAAGAGGAGTATATATACAAGCCTCAATACAAGTCCTACTCAAAGTACAATTGTAATTGAAAAGGAAACTAATTACAAACAAACAATTGAATATATATAAAAACATATATATTCCTAATATTATGTATCCTAGAAAATAATATATATCGCGGATATATTGTAAAAATATATATAAGGAGATGTATTCATCCTTGTTAATATGTGACAAATAAAAAATCAAAATAATAATAATAAAAAGAAGAATTATTATGTTTAATGAAATAAAGTGGTGCAGACTATTGGAGATGAGCGATGGTTTTTATATTAAAATAATGTAAAAGTTGCAGTATTTTTTGTGTATTGTTAGAGATGCCAAGATTCACAATATTTAAACTAGTTCGTCTAACCAAAAAAGGGTTAAGTCCAACCCAAAACTACTTGGACCAGCCGGTTTAATAACCCTTCGTTCCCCAAAGTGGCAACTTTTTTGGAGCAACGTTACCTTTCTTTTCTTTTCTTTTTCTTTTTGGATTATTAATATTGGAAAGATAATTTGAATAGGAAAATAATACGTACTATTTTTTTTTTCTGTGATTTTTCTTATTACATATAGATACATAGATGTCACCTTTTTTTTTTCCTAGGGAGGAAAGCATCCATTAATTTTGTACCCTGAAAATTGTACAATTTATGCCCCTGAAATTTGAAATTGAAACGTCACCTTTTGATTAGCATTCCCTTAACAGAAACAATGCGTGGAGTAACCGCTTTCAAAAACGTGACCTCTCTCTCTCCTCTCTTTCTCTCTTTCTCTCTCTTAAAGCCCAACCCAACACTCCTCATTCAACTTCTTTTACTCTTTTTCTCTCCCCCACTCCTCAATCAACTCCAAACCAATCCCCTGCACGTCCCACTATATAACCACTCCACAACACCAAATCTTCGAAGAAAAATTGGAACAACTTTTAGGAACTTTTCTTTTCCCTTTAATTTGTTTTTGGCTAGTAATCAGGAATTGAGGAAAAGGGGTATAATATAATAAGATGTGCTGTGGGACAAGAGTGTGTTGTTTCTGCATGTGTGTAATTCTAGTGGTTATGGCGATTGGTCTTCTCTTCGGATTTGGTGTGTTTAAGCATGGCTTCCACAAGTTGAAGGACACTTTGCATTTCGACTCTGCCTCCGCCGCCCACAATGGAAGCGCCGCCACCTTTTCCCGCCGTCCCTTCTTGGGTTTAACTGCCCCGCCACCGTATTAGGGATCTCGATTCATCTCTGTTTTTAATTTTTTTACAAGTTTAATTTTTTTTTTTTTATCTTCTTGTGTTGGATGGTGTTTCTAGCATTGTGGATTTTTTTTTATATTGTCCATTTAATTAACTGCCATGAGATAAAGATTTAAAGATATTTGCAATTCCTGTGTTTTCCTTTTTGGCATTTCATTGTGAATGAATAAATTGATTTATGAAAATGAATTTGATTTATGAATGATAGAGTCCATTTCACTGAATTATGTTGACCGTCTTATATAAATTTGTGTTATATATATTAATAATTTGGAAGAACTCTCTTGAAGCTTATTCATTTAGAGCTTATAGTTGTGTCCTTCGCATTTGGATACAAGGTTTTAATTGGTTGTGTTTGGATGGGATTTACTTGAAATCCATTTACATCTTCTGGATAACTTTGTTATACATGAAATCCATCTCAGTTCTGTTGAATTATTTTGGGGTGGGTTCGGTGGATTTGATTTATAATTGACATGGATACAAATTCAAACGTTTTTCTTTGCAAGTCCCTTCTTCGTTTTCACTTTTATTGCACTGACAGTCCTACTACTATACGTATTGGTGGGCATATTAACTAGGGGATGATAGATGAAAATGGAGTTCATTGTAACAATATAATACTTCTAACAACAAATTTAATATTTTTCTGTAATAAATTTGAATGTCTCTGAATCTTCAATTTAAGTAGAGAGCTCAATTCGAGAAAGAGCACACCAAATCTAGTTTAAATAATGTTCATAAATATATTTAAAATGAATTATAAAAAGAGTAAGCCTCTTTACCCACCACCCAAACATTTCAATAAATTTTAATCTTTAATATAATAATGTAAGTATTCTTTTTTTTTTTATTGGAAAAAAAGAAAAGTAAAATACTAACATCCGCTTTATATAAACTGCACATTAGTAATTTAAATGGGGACCATGACGCCCAATGGCAAATACAAAACAGGAAAGCATTTATTGGAGTCAATGCTATACACCAATTGCAAAATTAAAAAAAAATGGCTTTTTTCTCTTGAAGGGCTTTTAAGGGGAGAACGGAAACGGAGAATTAATACAAAGTAGACATGTCAAAATTTAGTAGATAGAGAATTGATGAAATAGAGAAATGGGAATTTAAAAAAGTTAAAAAAAAAAAAAAAAAAAAAAGACTACATAAAGCCATTGGGTCTTTCTCCAGTCTTGGCAGATCTCCGCTGTACATCTGCATCATACTGCGCAAACGCCGCATCTAGAGCCTACAACAACAAGGTTCTATGCATATTAAACAATACAAGAAATCAGTCCTTTATAATTTATTTTGTTGAATTGAATTCCTCATTGTTTAATTTGTAAAAGTTGAGTTTTGTACTTCCAATCATGTATGGATTTAATACCCAAGTTCAATTTAACCAAAACAACACAAGTACAGAGACTCAATATTTACAAAATGCAGTTCAAAATTTCCAAGTACAAGGACATAAATACCTTTTTCAGATTTTAAAATGTTCAGAAGAATTGTTTCTATGATAACTAGCAAGTTGGTGCTAACCTGAAGCATTGGGTGAACAAGAAGGGAGACCTGATGCCTAAAATCAGACTGCACAGATTCCTTCATCTCCTGAATGTGATCAAACATCAGAACATAGTTATACGGGCAAATAACTTTCCATAAATAAATAAAGTACCTGCAACTTTGGATATACTTGGGACATTGCATCTTTTAATCTGGTTACCTGTTAATAAGTAAACAAGTTGGGATCATTTTGGCCAAATGGGTATAAAAGACTGAAACCCCTTCAACATAATGTGCTCCACTATATCAGGTGTTTACTTCCCATAGAAATACACATTTTTGCCTAAATTCAGGGTTCAATTATCAAACAGTAGTTTCTTAAATAGTAAAAACTATCTAAAACTTGTTCACATCATATTATATCAATGCTCCCCTAAAACAATGAACTAAAAAAAGTTACCTTGTTATAAAGGTATTTTGTTGTAATAGGGTATGACGACCAAAAGTGTTTCAATAGTTCCTGAACAGAAGTCCAGTGCTGCAAAAGAGAAGGCATTATTTTAGATGATACCAAGAAAACATATATCATGACTGGGAGTCAGGGACATTTTGGATTGGTAAAGCCTGAGTATTGGTGTATACTCACATGTAAGAGTTCCTCTTTAGTAACTTTTGGCAGCCTATCCAGAACACTCTCATGTGGATTGTTTCCAAGATGAAGCTTGGTGCTAGAGATATTCTGGGTCAGCCCATTAAGAACCTGTGTTTAATAACAGTTAGGAGTTAAATTTTTTGCAGCAAGCATTGATACTGCACAACCTCTCGTGCATGAACATTTTCATTAGAAATTAAGAGATAAAAAAGGTACATGTGAAGGTTGAATACCTTGAGAGCAACCTCCTGATTCATTATTGGTTCACTTAACCCCATGACTCTAATATCAGATACAAGATCCCTTACGGAGCCATAAGCTTCACGTGAACTCACACTGGCTTTTAAGGGTTTTCCGCCTAAACCTGCATCTCCCAATGCTTTTAGTGCATTAGCTTGTTGAGAATCAAAGTAGTCCCTCGGATCCTGTAAATATTGAAGATGGTTGATTTATAGCTTTTAGAGATTACGTTGTGTAAGAGTTTACGAGAGCAAACCTTGATACTGAGGGGTGCGACTGCAGGATCTCGAGGCCCCTGAAGATCTTCAATCTCTGTAGTTCGAGAAATCCTGTCGGGGAGTTCTCTGTCTAAATTTATATTTGATGTTTCATCAGCAAGTTCAGCTGCAAATATACTAGACATCAATAACCTACTCTTCCATCATAAGGTCAAAAAGCAGTTGGTAAGGATGACGAACAGCTTCTACCTTGTTTTCTCCTGGTAAGAGCTTCAGCAACAGACCGTGTATCGCCCAGTTCCACATCTATTAATGGCACGGAAAGTGAGGCTTTCATACATTGCAATATTTCAGAATGCAATTAAGTACTTCTTTTAAACAAGACATCATTTTAAATAGCTTCCAAACTGGATACAAATAATGTAAACATAGTTATAGACAGGGTACATCCAGATAAACAACAGATAGACAGTTGAGCTGCGGAAATCTACCCACAACTCTTCCTTGAAGAACAACTGCAGCATGCTGGTTCAGATCTTGTGCGAAAGATCTCCGAAATGGTTCATATTGGGACTCCAAAACATCCTTGACCTCATCTTGAACTAACCCATGATCCTATGATATAGAGAGCATAGATAATGAGAATAAAAATATGTGCAATATATCAAGTACTGAAAACCAAACTAAAATCTTAACATAAGATCTTGTAAACAAAGTTCTGTTTACAACAAAAATTAAAACAGTGCTCAGAATCAGGAAATATTTACGCGTCATAAACAACAATGGTTTATGATAACAAACAATAGCTCCTTTGGAGACATTTCTCTTGAGATTGGTATCAGAAACAAAATGCCAATGATAAAGGCAAAAAAATAAATAATAATAAATAAATAAATAAAACAAACAAACAAACATTCAGAACCATATTCTAGCAAAATCCCTGCAAAATCTGACTGTGCAATCATAGTTACCGGGAGATGTATGTAATCATCACCCTCATCAGCTTCCATGTCCACAGTTGGATCAACACGCCTAATCTGAAGGAATGAGTAATGTATAAAATGAGATGAAAATTATCAGAAAGCAAATGCATTCTAGTTTTAAGAGTATCAGAGCCAAAAAAATAATAATAATAACCCTTCAAATGAAACTACCTTTCTCCGAGCTTCATTAGCTAGCATATCATCTCGCTTCAAGAAAACAGCAAGCTCCTCATCTTCAGCAGCCTCTGCTGCTGCCGCAACTACATTTTTTGTACTGTGAAGATATTCAGCTCTTGAATATTTGGTCCAGAACTCCTTTTCTGTCATCTGATATACAAGAATAACATCCTTTCACAAGTAACCACATTGTTTTTCATGTTATTTAATTGATAAGAAATCATCACTAGTAATTTCATTAGCACCAGTGGCTGCTAATCTAAGATTTTGAACGGAAAAGCCAATTTCATTAAATATCATTTGTTTGAACACGAAGGTTAAATATTTGAAGATATATTTACTGATTCTTTTTCTATACAGGTAAAACGCTATATACTCCAGAGTTTAATTATTTTAATGCACTGTAATACAGGAAGGTTGGGGCAGTTTTCAAAGGAAGGGTCTCAGAGAAATCCACTGAATGTTACTCTTGAATATTACAATAATGAGATTCCAATTATCACTAGAGTTCAGTGTAACAGGGGAGACAGTGGATACCAGTAACGGATCACAAGTAGATATCCAAGAAACTTCTTGAAAAATAACATAGAACTTCGACATTAGTCCTACCTTTCTAGGGACAAAATTTAGATATGCTTGACGAACTGCTGGTTTTTCAGCAAAAATCTGCAACAAAAGAAGTTAGAAGAATCTATAAAATAGTTAAAACAATCTATAAGAAAGTAATAAAAATTAAGGTTGAGTAAGTTGTGCAGCAATATAACATATAATAATAAGCATTCATCCAATAGAAGTTGCAATTATTACAAAAACTAATTTTCACTCCTGATGTGTGTGATTTGTAACATTTTCTAATATTTCACAAAGAATTCCCAGAGTAATCAACAAAATGATTGATTAGGAGTTGATTTCAAGAGGGAAAAACCTTCATAAAGTGGCTGAAAGGAAATTAATACATGATAAATAACTGGCATTAACCAAGAAAGTAGGTTGACTAACTGTTGAAGGATGTCACTGTCCTAAAGATTAATTATAAAATTGAATTGTGTCCATCTCTTCGCAAAACATTTAAATGATTCAAGCGAAGGATCGGTTTAAAGGTTTAAGTTTTCCTGGATTCTTCTGCTTCTTATCTGTGTCCAATCGTACACTATCAGAAGGATTTATGTCCAGAATTCAAGAATAGCAACTGCATGAATGCTTTAATAGGTATCCAAGTTAAGTAACTAAGTTATCCCATAGCAAAAACTATCCGGGATCAATCCGTGTCCGCAAACATATATAGAGGGAAAACACAAATAAGAAAATATACCTGATGAATGATTTCTGGTGTCAAGTTAAATGTTACTCTGTTTGACTGAAATACAACAATAAAGATGTCATTACAAGGTCCCATGTTAAATATGATGAGAAAACAGAGAACATATTAAGGTCTATAACAAGCCAGGGCAAATTTCAACAGATGCAACCAAATCAAACTTTATAAAGGTTATTCATCCAAAGTTACAACCAGAATAAAACTTTGAGATTTCATATCAACTTTTTTTTGGCAGCCAGAAAGAAAACAGAGAACATATTAAGGTCTATAACGAGCCAGGGCAAATTTCAACAGATGCAACAAAATCAAACTTTCTAAAGGTTATTTATCAAAAGTTACAACCAGAATACAACTTCAAGATTTCATATCAACTTTCTTTTTTTTGGCAGCCAGAAAGAAAACAGAAACCCGTAAATACATATAAGCAAGCATTGATCTTCTCCAAACACTTCACAATTCATCAGCATTTTACTAAAATTTTATTCAGGTTGTTGGGGGGGGGGGGGGGGGAACTGCAGGAAATTTAAGTGATATGTTTAGGTACTCTATGAGTTTTCTGCCCCAAAGTCACAACATCTCAAGTATTGAAGCTTATGACCCACACACAGAGGGGTAAGAAATAATTTTACTTTGGAAGTCGCATTTCTCTTTTTCAGAATCCTCAAAAGTTCTCTTGTTCCTCTCTAGCCATATAGGCCAACATATGATTTAAACAATTAATCTCCATAAAACCCTTCATTAGCAACCAATGAGTCATCCTAAAAACAACCATGAAAAGATCCCAACATGAATTGGGATATACCCAAGCAATACTCAGCTCACTTAAGACTCTTGACAATAGGAACCAAGTGAATGGGCAATGCAGAAAGATGTGACCCTGAGGCTCCAGAAAATCCAATTAATTGAAGCATAAAAACAAAGCTTGCTTCCACCAGAACACAATGTTCTAAGTTGCTACTCTTTTCATTATTACATGACATCTATGGTTCGTTTTTTATTGTCCTTACTTCTAGCTTCATATTATAAGGCTTTCTTACGTCAAAAAATAATAACTTAGATTCATTTAGAAGCTTTTTCATCAAAACGAATCCATTTGTACCATGTAGTTCCATTAAAAAAAAGCTTATACTAAGTTACTTTTTGCATCTCAAAATATTGTCCCCCCTTTACTCCTATATTTCTAGTTTGCTAGCTTACTTTTAATTAAACATTGTTATACATTTCTAGAAATACTCCCATAGACCATACGCCCCAGTCTTGGAGCTTATGCATCCGTTGAACATGTAAGAAGCTTGCCCAGCAGGGTTAATGTATCGTGGCCTTTTATTGTGACATGCTAGAATTGAATGATTAACAAATGGATTATCATGCAGAACTCATGTACTGCAAACAAGCTCAGAGGCAGAATGGCATGTGTTGAGGCTAAGTTAGGCTTTTCTATATCCTTTACTCAAGTAGAAATTGCTAAAATTTCAATATAATCCAATCAAATTCTCAAAGTTAAAGTAGCGAGATTCCTTTGAATGCAGCCAATTCAGCTGTGCTGGGATAAAATGAGACCAAAATGAGCAGAGCAAACTCAGTGGGAAGAGCAAGGCACAAAATGGAGTTGCATGCTCAAGCACATTCATACATCCATACTCTCAAGCAGTAGGCTTAGCAGGGAGGTTGTCTTTTTACCTGACCATCAGACAGCGGTTTCACAGTCCACATTTCATTTTTTAATGCTATCCTCTGTTTTGGCCTTCTGCTATCATTCTGCTCCAGCAATTTCTGCACTTCATTAATGAACTCTAGTTATGACATATTATTTATCTTTAGCCAACAGATATGTAGTTAATTTCTTATTTCAAGCTACTGGAAACCATGAACAACTCACAAACGTAATATTCCTACATGGTGACATATATCAAGACAGTTTGGAATATACAAAGCATGCATCTGGCTGGAAAAATTAACAAGTAAACGAAGATGGTGACTTTTTGGTTTCAATTTCTTAGTGTGATTTTAGTATTCAAGAAAAATCCCAAAAACATCAATAAAAAAATTTCAGTAGCTAACCTTCCTTGTTGCCCAAAATTCAGCATCTGTCAGTATACCTCCAAACACAAACTGCTTGTGAAGTGTCTGTAACTCGCTGCCAATTACACCTATTTAGTACATTCACTATAAGAAATTTTAATTCAACACACTCAAAGCATCATATAGACAAGGATATCAGGCTCAGCTTCAGTTTCATATCTTAATACAAAGGATCCCATGTGACAAAAGAAGCACGATCCTATACTGAGAAATTCTAAGATAAGATAGCACACATTGTACACTCTTGCTGTCAAAACCATCTTTTTTAATATGTAGATGTAGATGTAGATTCTGGCAAACAAGTGTAGGCAAGAGCAAGTATGGTAGAGCAAATCAATTTATATTCTGTTGATAAAAACATCCATTATCATACAAATGTCATACTGAGGAGAAAAATGAATATTCCGGTTGGAGAGAGTACAAGGGCAGCAGGGCAAAAAAAAAAAACAAGATTGACGCTACCTTCACATGCCCAACCATAGTAAAAAGACCATGGAGCAGCACTACCTTCAAATCATAACTGATTATGCATATAGAAAGATAAATACTTATTCATCACAGAAGCATATAACTTTATCATTTATTGAAAAATCAGACTCGTTGCTCATGGTGCATCAGAAGCTACCGAGACTAAGTTTCAAGAACGTACTGAGATATAAACTATTCTACTCCACAGGGAAAGTAAAAAAAATTGGCAGTGTAGCAGATCCACAAGGAACCATCGATCATGTTTTTTTTTTTTTTCAAGTGATTCAATGTGACCATCAAGTTATTGGCTTCTAGATGACATGACCCTAAGAGTAAAAAAGAAATGTGATTTTTCAGACCAATATATTTTTAACACGAAGAACATTAATACTCTGATTTCTGTTTATATTTTCTTCAGAGCTGATATTTTCCTAATAGTATTTAACATGACAGACACGCACATGAATAAGAGAAACTTTATTTGACAGTTAGTTCAATATAATGAAATCTAAAACTTTCTCATTTTCTCTTATGTCTAATCATGGTCTTACACTAATCCACCACACATGTGAAAATAGATGACCCAGATCAAAGAGAAATAGACTAAAGGAAAATGACTTTATTTTCCATTCAAATGGGAAAAAGAGATATGAAATCTGACAATGAAAAAAAAAGGATAAATGTGAAAAGTTTTATTTACAATTGGGGAACTGTATGTACCTGTTTTCCTGCAGTAACTTAATTCGTCGCTCTGTTTCTGCTCTGCTAAGTTGTTCGTTGTTAACTGGGGCAACAGATTTTTCAGGTGGTGCTCTTCCACTTTCAGCATAAAATGCTATAGCAGTGGCTGTTCATATACCCAAATATACCACATTGTTACATACAGTAGGTCCTTCAAAATTTTAAGATTAACAACTATGAAAATGTCAACAAATATATAAATGGTCTCAGACACTTTTATTTTCAAATAAATTTTTTCAATAAAATCAAAAATCTCAGACTATTATGGATAATAAGAAAATCTTACAAATTATAAATAATAAATAAATAAATAACTCATGGAAACATTTAATATTTAATGTGTCAACTTCATCAAATACACATTACTCAGAAACTTGATAAGGCATGATAAGATAATCAAAGGACATTTTAAGGCATAGTCTCTTAGGTACATGGGTATCTGTGATCCATCAGCAAACCCAATTTTTCTCTTTTACTAAAAAAACAAAGTAGAATCTAGCACAAAAGTTGGTGAAAAGAAAAAGAGGGCAAGTCTGTCTAGCATGAGATAGGTGAATACAACCAATGACAATTCTTATGCACAATTTTACATAGATATAGTGGTTAACTGCTCCTTCTTGTGACTCACCAACTAATTCCCGGCACACATCACGGTCAGCAAAACTATCAAATTCAAAAATGTAATTGCCTCCCTGAAATAACACAAACATAAAACTGGTACTTACAGTATAACCTGAGAATAAGAGAATATACTACTCTGAAAAAAACTCAAGGTGTAAGTTCAGCAACTTATAAAGACCATGAACCTGGTCTTGTGTGAGATTAAGCAGAGCCTGTTTACTGGAACCTTCCTTGGTAAACTTGTGCCCTGGAAGTTGAAAAGTTGGAAACAAACTAATTATTGACAATACTGCACTTCAATTAAAAAATATTTAACAGTTGATTGCTAGACTCGAGGAAGAAACCTTGTTACTGTTGAATTTCAGTACTGAAGAATAATTTAAAACGATATCACATTTTGTATCTTATGAGAAAGAGTCAAAACTGAATGCAGATACCAATGCTGTAAACCATAAGCAAGAAGTATGCATAATAGGATACTAGAAGGGATGAAGAGTGGAAGAAACAAGCACCTTTGATACTCTTGAACTCCACATTTAGCTTGGTTGTTGATCTTTGATCATTTGGCATAAAGACGAATCTTTCAATGTTCTGGAAAACAGAAAATTGTACAAAGAACCAGTTAATCAAATTCACCAATCACCAACAATTCCTATTAAACCACCAGTTGTGTATGAAAAAATGTCTAGAAAAAGTAGTCATATTTGATTCTACATTTCATCACTATAGTACATCACTATGGTAGAAAGAGCGAAAGGGTTGATAATACCATCACCAATTTCACACTCAAACTAATCAATCAATAGTTCCTAATACAATACAGAAAATCCATTGATCCCAGCTATACAGAACACAAGACATAATGCGAATTGCTAGGTTTTAATACCAATTTGAGTACACCAGCAACCCCGGGGTCCTTGACTGAAGACTTGTACTTGGCACGCTTAATCACTTGCTTATCAGCCATACTATATTAAAATTTACAGCAAATGAATCTCTGTCCGATCAAGAATCGACAATTTATCGAATTGGAATCAATTGGACGGAGCCATGACGAATGCAATGAGATTTAGGGTTTTGGCGGATTTGTGTGCGCGAAGTTCTCGGAGAGGTGGAACTGGAGAAGATAAAAGCCGAGATTAGAGCGACAATCTACTTCTTATTCAGTAGAGTTGGTGCCAACCGCGAGAGGGAGGATCATTTCATGTTTACACCGCATAGGGTACCATGGCTGCCTGCCTCTGAGTTGTCCATCAAATTTACGGTTATGACCTTTATGTCGTTTCCATCTCCAAATAGTGCACACACGCTTATGCACCCAAATCTATATTATAACCTTTTTTTTTTCTCTTAAAAGACAAAATATGTATAAACACAAGGTTAAGATATCACATTTCATATAAATGATTATTTTTTTATTATAAATGATAATTTTATTATTTTTCTACTATAAATCAAAAAAAATATTATTAAGAAAATTATTCTTCTGAAAAAAAAAAATTTAATAAGTTTTGTATCAAATATGATCATATCATTTAATCTTATTGAAATTAAACAATATGAACATATCGTGTAAACTCACAGAGTTTACGGTGGTTTTTTTGTTCTTTTATCAGAAGGACAATTTTATTAATTTCTCAATTTATAGTATAAAAATAACAAATTATCATATGTTAGAAAAGTAATTCACTATTTGATTTTATGATATTTTGGGTATTTATGCTCACATTACAACCGTAAAAAATATATCTATCAATGCAAGACACAAAACGCCATCTAAGAATTAAAAAAAAAAAGAAAATTTTACTAAGATATGAAATGATTTATATGCAACACACATAACTCATTAGTTAGTACTTTGATAGAACATACTAATTATTCTTCCCTTTAAGTATCAAAATATGAATTTTCTTTCATACGAATATTGATTTTGTTTGCATATATTATATCATGTTGTTGTAAAATAATGTACTAATTTGCATTTCCTAAATATATATATATATATATATAATGTATTTAATTTGGTAAAACTTGCTTTCACTAAACCTCATAATTAATATATTCCCTTGAAGTCAAAAAAAATATGAGAGAATATGAGAGGATATAAAAGTCTTTTTAGAGCATTATAGATGATATTAAATACAGTTAATTTGAATCAAATTGATTCATTTAGCACTAATCTTTATATAATGAGTTGCACTCTTGTGCACTTGATGCACACATATATGCGGATCGTGTCTGGGTTCGGATCAATTCAAATCCGTACATTTCTTTTTTGTCCTGACCTTTATGTTATGTTAGTCGTACATTTATATTATATCAGTCATACAGTTATGTCCAGATATCATACTTTTATTTAATACTTTTAACTCTAAAAAAAATCCTAATTTCGTCATAATTTGTGCATGTTTACCTTTATGTGATATTACTCATACATTTATGTGATATCACTTATATCTTTATATCAACATAGTCATACCTTTAATGTAATATATTAAAGTACAACTAACATAACTAAAAGGTATATTTAACATAACTAAAATGTATGACTAACATAACTAAAATATATGAAAAGTTAATATGTCTGTAAGGTACAAATAACATTACTAAATGTATAACTAACATAACTAAAAGGTATGACCAACACTACTAAAAGGTATGACTAATATAACATAAAAATATGACATCTAGGAGAGCATGTTTGGACAATTTTGTACACAACCTGGTGGCGTGTATGGACGGCGTGACTGCGTGTGGTGGGTTGGGTCGATTCGAGTGCACAAACCCTAGATCCATGCACCAAGTGCAAACAAAATTTTTGTGTTATATATAACTAGCGTAATTAAACCCGTGCAATGCACGGGCTTCATTTAACACTTATCTAATTTTTATTTTATAAGTATTATTATTTCATATGTGTTTGTTGATTTATATGTATGATATTTTTTTCTATATCCTTAAAATAATCTTTTTCATTGTTTTTAGTTTTTTATTTTTTTCATTTGATCTTTAGCACAAAATTGTTAATAGTTAGTTCTTTATAGGTGTTTTAACTGTTGGATTATATATTTTCATATCTTTCTTTCAAAAATATAGAATAAACCCCATTTTTATCGCTCGAAAACATCTGTTATGTTCCGATTTTGCTTTTGAGTGCTCTTTTTATTAGGTTTACGTAATGATTTCATTTGTAAACATTATTTGTAAAATAATAGAACATTATCTATTTTTTCTACAATTCCCAATATGATCCACTTTCAAACTTGCAAATCTATCTACGTCCCAATGTAAACATATCCTAAGATTTTTTTAGCACCTATTTTTTGTTAATGCCATTACTTTTGCAAGAGCATTGTTGTTTACTTTTTTTTTTTTTTTCAATTTGAAATGTTGGACAAAAACAATTATTAAAGTTTGGAACCAAATATTTCATATAGAAAAGGGCAATACAACATTAGCAATCTCTTCAAAGTATTTGTAACTTACATATTTAGTTTTTTCAAAGCACTTATTTTGTGTAGAGTAGTGGGGTACATATTTAGTTTTTTCAAAACACTTATTTTGTGTAGAGTAGTGTGATATATATTTAATTGGTATTAATTTTTTAATATTTTATAAATAAAATGTTTTTGAGGGAGGACACTTGGCAACATTGTAGAGCTCCAAGTGTTATCATTTGAGAGAATTTAGTTTGTAACGGTTGTGGATTAAAGAAGGGGGGAGGGGGAGAAGGACACGTGACTGCTCTATATTTCTCCAAGATGCTGATGTGTCGGCTCTAAATTCCTTCAAATAGCTGATGTGGCGTGATTTGAGAGATCCAAAGTCTTCTTTTATATATATAGATTAACCCAATTTAAAACCTATTAATGAGATTAATTTTGACACGTCATTAATCCATTTCCTCTTCCTTTTTACTAAAACTCGTGTTAACCACGACACTTTAGAACAATTCAGTTGTGCACGTCCGCGGATCAGCATCTTATTTGGAATTGCATCTTGAAAGATGAATAGCACCGCACCCTGAAAATATTAGGTTGTGCTTTACTAGATATAAATTGACATTTTTTATTTAAGAAATTATATTTAAAATTTATGTACATTATAAATTAATTTTATATATTAATTATTATAAGCAATTAAAATAATTTCTAAATAACAAGGATGTATACATGTATTATGTCTGTAAATGTGTACATACATGCATATATACATATATTAACAAAAATACAGAAATTTAATAAAAATAAATTTCAAATATACATATCAGAAAAAATAACTGAAATTTTTAGAAGATAAAATTAGGGGCTAAAAAACTAATTTTCCCATTAATTAAATACTAAACTAGGAAATTATTAGTTTGAACCCTCTAAAAATGTCAAAATCACCTGGAACTATGTCCATTGGGATGAGGACGAGTTGAGTTCCTTCACCCATTTGGAAAGTGGTTGAATGGGCTCAAACTAGCTCATGTAGTCTTGAACTGAGTTGAGTTGTTGTAAGGAAACTGAATAGGTAAGGTTTAATTAGCAACAAGCTAACTCAGCTACCACACTGTTGGTTAGGCTTGAGCTACATAAGCTTGGCTACCACGTGGATGACCGACCTCGATATTTCCGGGCTATGGCGAAAATAGAAGAAAATGGATATATGAAGAAAAAATAAATATTTTTCCCTAAATAATAAATATAACTTCAATATTTGAAAATATGAAGAAAATAATTCATACAAAATATTGTACATATAGCTCGAATTTCAATATATACTTCATTTTATGTTTGATATTTAAGTCAAAGGAAGTCGAAATTGGAGGTGATGGGCAGCAAAATACAAAGTGTTTTAAGAGGGTTTGGAAGAGTCATGCACCTAGGAGGACACAGACAGTTGCTTGGAAGATTCTTAAACAGAGGATGCCTAATGAAAATCTGCGATACGAGTGTGTACTTGCTCGATCTGCGGAGAAGAAGAGAGGTGGAGCAGATGAGCTAGAGAGGTGGAGCAGGATTTTCAGATGGTTGGAGGTGAATATGATTATGCACAAAAATGCGGATATCAATTTTATTTAGTTCTGGGAGATTCTTGAAACGGGTAAAACATTTATATTGCATCTACTTTGTATTTGGTGTATTTGGAAACATAGAAATGAGAGAGCCTTTAATAACGTGGTGTTTGTATTGAATAAGGTTGTTGATGAAATCTTAGCTAGAGTGATCTTGGTTGATGGTGAGAGTGCCTAATTTTACAAGTGTCGTTTAAGGAGATTGGGTGAATAACCCAAGAAATTGTTGTTCGTGTTAGATTGGTAATGTGTTAGGCTGGGTCTTGGTTTGTTTTTGAACTTTTGATTCTCTTTTTTAAAGTCATTTTTGTACGAGTTGGAGTACTCCTTGTATTCCTTTTTTTTGGGCTAATAAAAAAAAAAAAAAGTCAAATGAGGTTTCTTTTATTTTTAAAAGAAAAAAAATTGGTAAAAAATGTTTTATTACCAATACTATTATACTGGCTCAAATACAACAAATATATATACTTAAAGTTGGATAGAAAATTGAGGCCCTTTAAATAAGGCCCTAGAGCCAGGTCGTTCTCGTCCTAACTCAAGGTTGACCCACTTTATTTCATGCTTAAACATATGATAAGTGACATATACAATATTTTTATTTAGGGGCTCAATTAACAAAAAAATAATACACTACAATTCTAAAATTGAAATTCTAAATTAGTAACAATTTTCATAAAGTATGAATAAAAAATAAAAAATAACAACTTACCTTGAAATTGGATAGAAAATAAATTTTGAGAGAGAGATTATGTATATTTGAGTGAGAGTAGGCTACATCAAATTAGATTGAGTGTGTCTCATGTTTTTCAGGAGCACAAATCTAGAATCCGTGTCCCTACCTGACACATGCTTGACCCGTCCAACCACTCCCAATCAATAAAAATATGATTTTGTTTTGAAAGGTATTAGTAGCACAACTTATATATATATATATATATACACACACACACGCACACACATATTAGTATACATGTGCCGCACGTGAGATACTATAATTGCATGATTTATTATTAAGTAATTTTTTAAGACATTAAATACTGTTTTTTTAAGATATAAGAATTTCATTAATTACAATAATTTCTCTAAAGTTCAATCAATTATTAGTTTAAAAATTATCAAAAAAAATGATTACTCTCATTTTAGAAACATTTTATTTCTATTTTATCAAAAAATTAAGTGAAATTATTTCTATTTTATTTGTTAAGTAACTGATAATATTTACAATTTAAGTCCTTTTCAAATCAATTGATTGATTTAGGATAAAATGTGTCAAACCCTTTATGATATAACAATTCTTTGTGTTTCCCCTGTATTAAAAGAAATACATCACTTACACAGGTGATTTAATAAATGTTGCACGTTTCCCCTAAACTGTTAATATTAACAGTTATGTTTTCATGCCCTAAGTAGTATGAAAATTGAAAAATTTTGACGTTATTTCCACCATTTTTAATTTATAAATTATATTTTTTGCCATTTTCCACCCATTTTAATAATATTTTATAATTATTCTCTATATTATTATTTTTTTGAATATTTTGCAACCTTCATTTCAATATATATTCTTAATATATGTATCATATTTTTTATACATCTCTTTGAAATATTTTTTATTAGCTATTTTTATTATATTCCAATTCTCTTCACATTATATCTCAATTAGCACAGTTATGTATTTTTCAAAGACAATAAATAATGTTATATACAATAATTTTTTTATTAAATGTATATATAGCTTTCATTGGATACATTCATGACATCAAACCAAATTGTTTATCAAATATATTTAGTTACTTATCTAAACATTTTGGATTTTTTTTACCATATCATTGTATGACTCATTAGTTTAATATTTCTACCTATACTTAACACAATTTCATATATTTTCTAAGTCTTTATGTAAATATATCAATGAATTTTTTTCCAATTGGTCACATTTATTAGTTTTCTTACAATATTAAATTAGATTATATAGTCATTTAATCTTAGTTTCTTCAAGTCACTTTTATTCCTTAATGGTACTATTTTGGTGCCCAAATATGATATTTTTCCTAAAAGATTTTAAGGATACTTCTTTCATAATTAAGTTCATCAGTATTTTATTACTTCATCATAATTAAGACATTTATACTCTTATTATATACATCAATTTGAGTTAAATCTCTAATTTTATTTTCTATTGACATTGTTGTTAGTTTATAAATATCCTTATACCCTTATAATATCAAATATTTTATAAAGTTTTTCGAATGTTTTTATCCTTATCTTATATTTATACTTAATAGGAGCATTTAAAGGGTTTTAAGCACATTTTAAACCATTTTAAACATGTTATCCAATTTTTCATGTCTTTTGGTGCCATTCATAGTATTCTCTCTAATGCAATTGTTTTGTTTTTTATTTTCTACATAATTAATGTATTGTATTAACTCACCATCTTAACATTTTTATTCCTACGATTCTCAATTTTATGTTTACGCCAAAACTTGTGTGTCCCCGGGACACGGATCTTAGATCCGTGTCCCCAACCCGACCCGCGCCCAACGCGCGCCCCACGCGCGTCCACGCGCCCTGGACGCGCGCGCGTGGGCACCTGCCCAGCCCCTCCATGCGCGCACCTGATAGGTATCCATGGGATACTTGATAGGTATCCAATGGATATCTTGATAGTATCCATGGGTATGGTATCCACATGTATACTTGATGGTTTCCACATGTATACTTGAAGGTATCCATGGAACCTACTCCATGCGCGCACCTGATAGGTATCCGTGGGATACTTGATAGGTATCCCATGGATATCTTGATAGTATCCATGGGTAAGGTATCCACATGTATACTTGATGGTTTCCACATGTATACTTGATAGGTATCCCATGTATATGTTGAAGGTATCCCATATATACCTTAAAGGTATTCACATGTATACCTTCATGTATCCAGCCATGGATACCTTGAAGGTATACATGTGATACCTGCACGCACCTTGGTCACCAAGCCGCGCGCGCCCACACTTCCACGTCGCGCGCACACCGCGCGCACACCCACGCCGCGCGCGCCCACGCCATGGAAACCTGAAGGTATACATGTGGATACCTTGAAGATATTTCATGGATACCTTCAAGATATTCCATGGATACCTTGAAGGTATCCATGGGATACCTTGAAGGTATCCATGGGATACCTTCAATATATACATTAAAAAAAAAACTGAGCGAAAAAAAATATATATATATATGTGGGGCCCGCGGATTGGGCTGGGGACACGGATTGGATCCGTGTCCCGGGGACACAAGAGACACACTCTTATGTTTATGTTCATATTTACTATTAACCACTCTATTCTATATTATAAACCATATTTTATGATTATTTTATAACATTTTTCTTTTAAGTTTAGATATACTTTATGTTCATAAAGTATAGAAGACACATTCCTCTTTGTTTCAATATATTCAAATATAGGTGCAACATCTTAAATAATTTCTATATAATCTTCAATTATAGATCATTAATATTTATAAATATTTGATATGATTTTCACATTTATCTTGTTGTTACATCTATGATTATTAAGGTCATGACATCTCATATATTATATTTATGTGTAACTATGGTTACAAAAATAATAATTTTTTCTACTGTTTTTCTCCAAACTTCTAATTTGATATTTGTAATTTATTATTACTCAATTAAATCATATAATCTGCAAATAACATCTTTTTAAGAATGATTGTTTTTATTTATTTATAAATTTTAGTAATCTTGTTAATTATCAATATAGAATTAGATTACATATTTAATATCCTTTTGTTAACACACTTTTATGTTATAAATATAATGGATAATATTTTGGGGATTGAATATGATATTTCTTAAAAGATTTTAAAAATATTTTTTTTCCATTTTCTCATTATTTTATTATTTCAACATAATTAACACATTTGTACTTTTATTATATACTTACTTTTTGTTAAATCTCTTATTTTATTTTTATCGTTGTTATTCTATAAATATCATTGTACCATTTTCTAATGTTAAATATTTATAAAGTTTATAATATTATGTTGTTGTCTTATTTATTACATTTTCCATTTGATTCTCGACAGTTTTATATTTTTAATATTTCAATCAATTCTACGAATGTAATAAATATTATAAGACACATACAATTAATTAATTTTAAAATCCATAATAATTAAAATTTTCGTTTTGAACTATTTTTGCATTAGAAATATTAATGTTTAAAAATAATTTTTAGATTTGATAAATCTATTTTCTTTTGTTTTCACTATATTATATTAAAAGAAACAAATAAGATTTTGAAAAAAAAAACATAATAACATAATTTCTAATAATAATAACATATTTTAATAAAAATATTAAATTAATTATAGTATAATTTTTTTTAATTATATTTTTAATATATCATTGAAAAGCTCTTTAAAATATATTAATATAAGACTAATTTTACTCTAAGATTCAAAATGTTGAAGATTATAAAAGAAAAATAATCGAAACATGTAATTTTTTCAAGAAGAGTATGAGATGTAAATGATTCTTACTTTTTATAATCAAATAGAAAAATAAAATAAATGTTGAATTACGTTACTATCCCTAATAAGAATTTTCTTTAATTAAATCTCTAATTTAATTTGATTTCATTTAATTATGTAGGAGGGTTAAAATAGGTATTATGAAAAATAGACGAAACATTCAAACTTCACAAAAAATTTTGTGCAACTTTTGCATGGACTTTAGGTCCATGCACCTGGGTCGATCCAACCCGCCATCCAAGTGCCTCCACGCGCTTGGTGGGTGCGTCTAAACCCACCTAAATTCGCTCCCAAGTAGTGATGCCCACGGTTTGATGAAAATCGAAACTGGCCGGTTCGAAATCGGGGGTCAACGGTTCGGGAACCGTTGACCGGTTCCGGTTCCAAACCGAAAATCGTGAACCGGTTTCATCCGGTTCGGTTTTGGTTCATTAAACTGTGAAACCGTGAACCGACGGTTAAATCGGCGGTTGGAACCGCCGGTGTTGCCGATTTTTTATTTTTTATTTGAAAATTTGAGAAAATGACACGTGTCGCCGAAGCTCCGGAGATAATGAGATGTGTTGAATTGCATGTCTTATTATGTCCTCCTTTCTTTGAGACACATCATCTACCACACAACATTCTTTACTCATTCCAATTAAGTCCATTTTTTTTAATTAAAACTTAGAACTTTGTAAGTTGTAATTTTTGAATATTTATACAAAGAAGGTAAGTTTACGCGGTAAGAGAACTACGTGAGCTTTGATTTCTTAATTCAATTTAGGGATACGTAGACAATTTCATTCTAAGTTTTAAATTCACTTTCAAACTTAGAATGAAACTCAAGCTCTTTCAATTTTTTTTTCCTCTTCTTTCATGTATTAAAAAAAAATTAAGGACTTAATTGAAAGTTGTAATTTGTAAGTTGTAAGTTGTAATTTGTAAGTTGTAAATTGAAAATTAAGGACTTTTTTTCCTCTTCTTTCGCTTTCCTCTTCTTTGTAATTTGTAATTTTTGGATATTTATACAAAGCTGTTTATTTTTTAACATAAATAGTTTGTTTTATATTGTCATATTGTATGATCGTAAAAATTTGAGTCAAACCATAAATAGAAATTAAAAAAAAAAACCGGAAAACCGACGAACCGAACCGCCGGTTACGGTTCAACCGCCGGTTCCAAACCGGAACCGTAACCAAACATGCCCCTGTTCGGTTCCGGTTAGCCCTCCCCCGGTTGGCCAAACTACCGGTTCGGAACCGAAACCGGTGGTTCGGTTAAACCGGGCACCACTACTCCCAAGTATTGTACCTTTATGTTATGTTAGTCATACCTTTATGTTATATTAGTCATAAATTTATGTTATGTTAGTCATATCATTTTTAGGGTTTTAGTTGTTCCTTAACATTTTTATAAATGACCATTAATACCTTTCATACCTTTTAGTTATGTTAATCATACATTTTACTTATGTTAGTCATACCTTCTAGTTATGTTATTATACCTTTATATATTATATAAATTAGAGTTTTTAAAAAAAAAATTAAAGTATTAGATAAATGTATGGTATTTGTACATAAAGGTAGGACTAATATAACATAAATGTATGATTAATATAACATAAAAGTCTGGGAAAAAAAAAAAAGGAAAATGCGCAGATCTGGACCGGATCCGACCCGACCCAACCCGAATGCATGGATCTAAGATCCATACACCAGTTGCACAGGAGACTTACTCTTCATACTTTTATATATATATATATTACTTCATGCCAATAGTGTACTGCGAGTTCCTTTTCTTTTCCTACTTTTTGCTTCTTCTTTTTCATGACAACATGTTCTTCCTTGTTCTTATACTTCATCTTCCTCCTCTTATTCTTTGTAGATCTAGGTAATTAATTTTAGATCGTGACTTCAATGTTCATATTATGTTTTTATATTGTATATATATTAGTATCATATTCATTTAATGATGAATATTATCTTTGTCTAACCAATTAAGGCTTGGCTCAAGTGATATTCCACCTTTATATAAGGATAGATTGTGATGATCGGGATTCAAATTTGGCCACCTAAGTTTTCTAATCTTTATTTTGTCTTTCACCTCTGCTTCCTCTAATTCATTAGAAAAATTAAGGCTAAAAAAACAAATTAATTGGGAAAATAAATAAATGATATAAATGTCATTAATGAAATTTGTTTAATCTAACACCAACTGTGAGCTTTTAATGTAGCATTCAGTCTGTGTTAGAGGATATTTCAGGATTGTGAATTTCCATTTGAATGTTATTCAATCAATTTTATTTTATTTTAATCTAGCGATCAATTAACAAGTGGGGTACATAATGATTTTTCCGTCATGATGGATACCTCGATTTTGTTTCAATATGATTCGTGCAATGTTGTAAATATTGTAGAAATATTGGTTTCTAATTTCATGGAAATATCCATTCAAATATATATATATATATATATATATATCATGAAAATATGAGTGAATATTATATGAAGATTCCAGCAACATTTTGAAATAACGATAGAAATCTTATAAAACTAAACTGATATATATATATATATATATATATATATATATATAATTATAAGGATATTATAAAATAATTTGGATAAATGTAACTTAGAATTTCATAAAAAAATCTAAAATGATACATAGATGACAATTACTTATATCACACATTATATAAACATTCTCCAACTCTACAATAGCAATTCAGAATTACTCTACAAGACTAGTAGTAATACCAAAATGAAGGTCTAAGGAGATTCAAATCATAAATTGTTTTTGTATTTTTTGTTAATCACAAATTATATATATATATATATATCTTAGATTTAATTACTGGAAAAATCATAACTTTTACTCGATTGTCATTTTAACCAAATTAATTTTCACTATTGGTCAAAATAACATAATCTTACATGTGTAGTGTACTTTTGACTTCGGTCAATTTTGAAAAGAAAAAAAACAAAACAAAACAAAATTTGCTCTATTCAGACATGTCGGCTGCCAATTAAATACGACCATTTCACTGAGTTTCATTTTAAGAATTTTTATATTTTTGGAATAGGATGTGCAATTTCTATTTTCAAAACCGACTAAGGTCAAACAAACATGGTACATATTTAAAATTATGTTATTTTGATCAATAATGAAAAATTGGTTAAAATGACAACTCGAATAAAAATTGTGATTTTTTTAACAATTAAACATATGTAAAATAAACTCTATTATATTATTTTACTATAATCACTGTTATTCAAAATCATTATTATATAGCTTTCCTTATTGCCTTTTTAAAACAATTTGCATAATTCAAAGTTACCTTTTTCAAAATTTCCAATATTTCTACAGTGTATCCTAATTTCTACCCAATTTGTACATATTGCAAGGTTGATATTGACAACGACACCCATACTTGATTAAAATGCAGGAATAATCTATTCTTACTCAAAGAAGATGATGAGTGCCCGAAATTTGACCAAAATTTAGAGAAATTCGAATTGTAAAGTTTGAATACCTCTAAATAGAATGAGTAGTCAAAAACAAGATTTGGGCACATTTCTCCCAAGTAGAAGAACCAATCAGCATTGGGGGTTGTGGTTCCTTAGTGGGTAAGCATAAACCCTAATTTACCAAAAGGAGGTAATGACAGTAATTTAATTTGACATTTTGTTTTGGTGTTTTCTTGCTAAAAGCAGACCATAATTCAAACTCTTTTGCTTTTATTAAAGAATTGTTTGGCCTCCCACTAACTAGTATCATTCAAAAGCTTCTTTCTTTTCTTCCACTAATATTTAACAATCAGATTCATGTTATCATCTCTCTCCAAAATAAAAATGCATCCTCTTCCACCTCCCCCACCATACACACCTTCTCCCCTCAAGCAAACAAAGCCATCTCTTCACCAAATTCTCTCATCTAAACAATCCAAGAATCACCCAATTCTTCGAAAACCTCCAAGAACTAATCCTATAGTTTGGTGTGGAGCCATCCTTTGCTTGCTATTTAGTCTCCTCCTCATCTTCTTTGGCATCGCAACGCTAATCATCTTCGTCGGTGTTAAGCCTAGAAATCCGGTGTTCGACACCCCAGCAGCGAGCCTCAGTGTCATCTACTTCGATTCTCCCGAGTTTCTCAATGGTGACATAACATTTCTGGCAAATTTTTCCAACCCAAATAAGAAACTTAATGTTAGATTTGAGTACCTCTATATTGAGCTTTACTTTTCAGAAAGCCTCATAGCAACTCAAATTCTTCAACCCTTCAGTCAGAGGCCCGGAGAAGCACGGCTCGTACAAGTTCACTTACTCTCCAGTTTGGTCTATCTGCCACCAAATCTTGCTCTCCGACTTCAAAAGCAAGAGCAGAGGAACAGAGTTATCTACCACATAAAAGCAACTTTCAGAGTGAAGGTTAAGATGGGTCTTGTTCATTATTCTTACTCGTTGCACGGAAATTGCCAAATAGAGATGACAAGTCCTCCTAACGGCGTCCTCATAATGCACAGCTGCAGAACTAAAAGATGAAGATGAAGAAGAAGGAACAACTTTCCGATTCTTCAACCCTGTTGTTTTATCATACATACAATCATTTTGATATAAATGAAAGTTTTCTAGTAGAGTTAAAGATGTTAGTGACAAACAATTCTTTGATATATGTGCAGATCCGATTACAGATGTAGTGCCCCGACCAAATATAAAGCATAATTGGTTAAATAAATAATTAAACCCGTAATAAAAATATTTTATGTGTGTTAATTCTTAATTGTTTATGTGCGTTTCAAGTATACGCTAAGGTATGAATTAGACCGATGAAAATTCTAGGTGTGGAACGTAAAATATTTTACTTCCATGAGATGCGCAACGGAAAAACAAGAAAATAGAATCAAACCAGAGGTCAATCGGAGACCTGTAGCACAAATGGCGAAGAAAAGAGCCGGATACGAAAGTTCGGTAAAACGGAAGGGGTAGAATCCGAATGAACGGTAAAACGGAAAATAATATTTTAATGAACGGTAAATTAATTTTACTAGGTAAATAGTAACTTTGAAAATCTATAAATAGGGGCTCAGTCAATTCAAAAATTTTCATTTTCCGCCGACGACGAAAGCGACGCGAACAAGTAAGTTTCTCGTTCTTTACTTTTTTTTTCACCGGAAAAGTCGCCGGAGTGCCGCCGGAAAAGTCGTCGGAGCGGAGGAGGCTGAGACGATAATAGGTATGTTACTCATATGTGATATACCTGCTGGAGCGACGCATTCCTTTATATCTATCAACTTCTGTAATTTGCTGAAGCATGAGGATGATAGGATAGTCGCTCGAACCTTAGAAGTAAGTATTCCTTCAGGAAAGATAGTTAAAACAAAACACCTTTACCGTGACCTTAAGATCGCTTTCGAGGGTAAGATTCTTCTAGCCAATCTTCATGCTTTGGAAATGAAGGATTTTGATGTGATACTAGGAATGGATTGGCTGGAATCCAATCACACGATAATCAAGTGTCACACACGAGAAATTGTCTTCCAAACCCCAGGAGAACCGGAGTTCATCTTTCAAGGAACACAAGTTGGGGTTGACTCAAGGATTGTTTCAGCCATGATGCAACCGAGATGCTTAGCAAAGGACATTGTGAAGCTTGGTTAGTCAATATGGTAAATCTTGAGCAGGAGTCAATGTCTATCAAGGATGTGCCAGTAATAAGGGAATTCTTGGACGTCTTCCCAGAGGATTTACCCGGTCCTCCACCAGATAGACAGGTGACTTTTAAGATTGATCTTATCCCAGAGACATCACCGGTATCGAAAGCTCCTTATCGGATGACACCGAAAGAATTACAGGAGTTGAAGGTCCAAATACAAGAGCTTTTGGACAAAGGTTTTATTAGACCAAGTGTGTCACCCTGGGGAGCTCCAGTACTTTTTGTAAAGAAGAAGGATGATAGCTTTTGGATGTGCATAGATTATCGAGAGCTGAACAAGCGAACTATAAAGAATAAGTACCCGCTACCTCGAATCGAAGATCTTTTCGACCAATTAAGAGGTGCCAGTGTGTTTACTAAAATTGACTTAAGATCTGGATATCACCAAATGAAAGTCGAGAACACTGATATATCTAAGACAGCCTTTCGGACGAGATATGACCACTACGAGTTTGTAGTGATGCCATTTGGACTTAGTAATGCTCCAGCGACCTTTATGGACCTGATGAATCGCATTTTCCATCCATATCTTGATCTCTTCATTATTGTATTCATTGACGACATCCTCATTTATTTGTGCGATAGAACGCACCATGAACAACATCTTAGAATTGCATTGGAAGTTTTGCGTAAAGAGAAGCTTTATGCAAAATACAAGAAGTGTGAATTTTGGATGAACAAGGTAAATTTCCTTGGTCACATCGTCTCCTTCCAAGGGATCGAAGTAGATCCTGAGAAAGTGGAAGTAGTCAGTAAATGGGAGGCCCCAACAAACGTCAAAGAAGTGCAGAGTTTTATGGGTTTGGCTGGCTACTATCGAAGATTTATAGAAGGATTCTCTAAGATCGCTGCTCCTATAACTCGCTTGACAAGGAAAGACGTAAAATTCCAATGGAGCGAGCAGTGTGAGTATAGCTTCCAGGAATTAAAGAGGAGACTAACAGAGACACCAGTCTTAACAGTCCTGATACAACTAGGGAGTTCGTAGTTTACAGCGACACATCCAAACAAGGATTAAGATGTGTTCTGATGCAACAAGGGAGGGTAGTGGCGTATGCATCACGCCAATTAAAAATTCAAGAACTGAACTACCCAACGCACGATCTGGAGCTAGCAGCGGTGGTACACACTCTTAAGATATGGAGACACTATCTCTACGGCGCGAAGTGTGAGATCTACACTGACCACAAGAGTCTGAAGTACTTCTTCGAGCAGAAGGAGCTCAATATGAGACAACGAAGATGGTTAGAGTTGGTAAAGGATTACGATCTTACGATCCATTACCATCCTGGGAAGGCAAACATAGTAGCGGATGCTCTTAGCCGAAAAGGAAAAGGGATGGTAACATCTATGACCACCAACCAATACCAACTAATCGAAGAAATGTCAAGGCTGAAGTTAGAGATAGTCACGTCTCCGGATAACATCGAAGCTAGGATAACAACATTATCCGTGAAACCTACCTTGCGCGATCGAATCGTTGAAGCGCAGAAAGAAGACAACTTTCTAATGAAGATGAAAACTTATATGGATAATGGACGAGCTAAAGATTTTTCTTTAGGGTCTGACGGGGCTCTTATCTTCAGAGAGAGAATCTGCGTGCCAAAGGATGAGAACTTAAGAAAAGAAATCCTCGAGGAGGCACATTGCACGCCGATGGTGGCACACCCAGGAGGTACAAAGATGTACCGGGATTTGAAGGTAAATTTTTGGTGGAGGAGCATGAAAAGAGACATAGGGCTTTTTGTTAAAAGGTGTCTCATTTGTCAGCAAGTGAAAGTGGAACATCAACGACCGGCTGGGATGATAACTCCTTTAGAGATACCAGAGTGGAAGTGGAAACATATAACCATGGATTTCGTGGTTGGATTACCGAACACCAGACGAGGGAACCACGCTGTGTGGGTAATAGTTGATCGACTAACAAAGTCTGCCCACTTTTTGCCAATTAAGATGACTTTTGGATTGGATAAGTTGGCGCGAATATACCTTGAAGAGATTGCTCGATTGCATGGCGTGTCGGTTTCTATTGTATCAGATAGAGATCCTCGGTTCAACTCTAGATTCTAGCAAAGTCTACAAAAAGAGTTAGGAACCAAGCTGTCCTTCAGTACAGCCTTCCACCCACAGACTGACGGTCAAACCGAAAGGACTATACAAATCCTAGAAGATATGCTAAGGGCATGCGTTTTGGATTTTCTCGGAAGTTGGGAAGACCACTTGTGCATAATAGAATTTGCCTACAACAACAACTACCAATCGACAATTGGAATGACACCCTATGAAGCCCTCTATGGAAGGAAATGCCGCTCACCCATTTGTTAGGACGAAGTGGGCGAAAAGAAGCTTTTGGGGCCCGAATTGGTAGACCAAACGATTGAGGTAATAAAGAAAATCCGAGAAAGAATGCGAGTGGCCCAGGATCGACAAAAAGCATATGCCGACAAAAGATGGAGGGAATTGAATTTTGAAGTGGGAGACAAGGTCTTTCTCAAAGTGTCACCCACAAAAGGAGTCTATCGTTTCGGGAAGAGGGGAAAGCTAAAGTTGAGATACGTGGGGCCATTCGAAATCCTCGACCGAATTGGAGAAGTTGCATATCTTCTAGCTCTACCACCAGACTTCGCCGGAGTACATAACGTCTTTCACATGTCTATGCTCCGAAAATACGTATTCGATTCGAACCACGTAATTAGTCAGGAAGACGTAGAACTTGAGAAGGATCTAACCTACGAAGAGGTTCCAATAGCCATCTTAGATAAAAAGATTCGACGATTGAGAAATCGAGAGATGACTATTGTAAAAGTTCAATGGAGTCGTCATAGAAGGGAGATACTAAAGAAGTATCCTAACCTACCCATATTAGGTACGCGTTTAATTTCGAGGACGAAATTCCTTTAAGGGGTAAGGGATGTAGTGCCCCGGACCAAATATAAAGCATAATTGGTTAATTAAATAATTAAACCCGTAATAAAAATATTTTATGTGCGTTAATTCATAATTGTTTATGTGCGTTTCAAGTGTACGCTAAGGTATGAATTAAACTGATGAAAATTCTAGGTGTGGAACATAAAATATTTTACTTCCATGAGATGCGCAACGGAAAAACAAGAAAATAGAATCGAACCAGAGGTCAATCGGAGACCTGTAGCTCAAATGGCGAACAAAAGAGCCGGATACGGAGGTTCGGTAAAACGGAAGGGGTAGAATTCGAATGAACGGTAAAATGGAAAATAATATTTTAATGAACGGTAAATTAATTTTACTAGGTAAATAGTAACTCTGAAAATCTATAAATAGGGGCTCAGTCAATTCAAAAATTTTCATTTTCCGCAGACGACGAAAGCGACGCGAACAAGTAAGTTTCTTTTTCTTTTCTCTTTCTTTACTTTTTTTTTTGCCGAAAAAGTCGCCGGAGCGCCGCTGGAAAAGTTGCCGGAGCTGCTGCCGCCGCCGTCACCGCAGTTGCCGCCGCCGTCGCTGGAGCCGCCGCCGCCGCTGCCGCCGGCAGTGGTGCTGGTGGTGGTGGTGCGCCGGGTGCCGGGTGTGCGATGGTGTGCGAGTGTCGGGGACGGAACGTGTGCACGGGGGCTGGGCGCTGGGGGGTCGGGTGCGCGCGGGGGCTGGGCGCCGGGGGACCGGGTGCGCGCGTGGGCGCCGGGTGCCGGGAGCACTCGGGTGCGCACCGGGCGACGGGAGGCGAGTTGCCGAGTTTTCTTGGCCAGGCGCCGGGTGCTGGAAGCGCACGCGGGTGCGTGCCGGGCGCTGGGAGCAAGCTGCCGAGTTTTCTCGGTCGGGTGCCGGGAGCGCGCGCGGGTGTGCACCGGGCGCCGGGAGCGAGCTGTCGAGTTTTCTCGGCCGGGTGCCGAGCGTCGGGGTGAGCTGCCGAGTTTTCTCAGCCAGGTGTCCAGGGCCACCGGGTTTTTCACCCGACGCCGGGTGTCCGCGTGCCCCGACGCACGCGACGCCGCGTTTTCGACCCGAACCCCATTTTTTCCACCGTACGTCAACATCGAGTCATTTTTGACGAGATGTCATTGACCGAGGGTTGTGGGCCCGGTCAAAGTCAACCCTTTGACCAAAATTACCAAAATACCCATAAACTTAAAATGCTCCGTACGGGCTTATTTCAACTCCGATTGAGCTCATTCTTTTTGCGTTGAGATCCTTATTTCATTCTCTACCACCTCAGCTTAAGAAACTAAACTTTCACCTTTATTGCTTCAACCTCAAATTTTGAGATCCCTCGTTCCGGTGCGCGTTAAATGATCGTTCCTTCTTCGAAATTATTTGTCTTTAAATATATTTATTAGGAATCTAAGGAATACTGTAACTTGTGTAGGTTATCAGTTGGGCCGAGTGTGTGATGCCTAGTACTAGCTACTCGACAAGGTGGGGGTAACTTCTAAATCTTTATCTGTTTACTGTTCTCTAGTAAAAGCATGATCTACAGGATATTACGTGCTGTGAATTTACTTGGTGTGCCATACTTATATTGTGAATGGGCTGAGGTCCACTTTGGGCATGCATTCTTCCCTACTCCTCTTCTACTACTCTTGAGGTTTGGTGGTCCTCTTGAAGCGCACCAGCGATATTGAGCCCGCTTAATTGGGTGGCAGACAGATCCCGTACCCATCCTTTCCCTTTCTAATATCTGCTATGCATTTTACGTGCTGTGGCAACGTGCTGGTAGATTTTTACTTTCTGTTGATTATCTGTTAAGTGTCATAAGATGCGGATGTTATTTCCACGGGTGTATTCCACACACTCACCCCCTTAATCTGTACTCACACTACAGGAGATGAGGAAACTGGTGAACCCTAGTCGGAGAGTGGTGGTGCTGTCTTGGGAGTTTATAATTCCAGGCTGATGTTACCCAAACACTTTCAAACTATATGTTAAACAATTTACGTTTTGCGATGTCTGAATACGTATGTTGACTGTGGGATCCTGATGAAATATTTCGCTGTGTATATTGTAAATATCGGTAGTGAGACCGATGGATTATCGGCAGGGGCCGATTGATGTGTGAATGGTATATATTTTGTTCCTTATCCCCTTTCTTCTATCGTCTCCTGCTATTTCTTTCTGTTGGATTATGCGTCCCTCTCTATTTTCTATCTTCACACCCGTATGAAAACTCTGATATTTACTAAAAGAAAACGGGATGTGACAACAGAAAAGAGGTTCTCTTATTTTCTGATTTTACATCATTGTTCAATGTTAATCAAATCATGTAATTAGAAAATAACTACTCATAATAAAAAGGGAAGAAAACACCACTAGTAGAGTTCCAACCATTATGATCAATCATTAATCCTTAAATAACTATCATTCCAATATCTATCAACAAAAGTGAAAAAAGATTCAGAATACTTTTCAACCTAATCTCCAGACATCATATTAGAACAATTCTAGATCCCCATTCTTTTTGCATATTCCTATATTAAGGCACATGGTCTAACAGTCGGTAGAACTGTAAGATATAATCAAATCATCAATCACCAAGCAAAAAGTGTGTCAAGGTTATAATTAAATTTGTACCAATCTGAAAAAATATAAATCAAAATCAATTTGACAATAACCATTTATTTTGTATGCTAGAGAAAATAGTAATGATATCAATAATAATTAAGTAATAAATATTTACATGATTTAAGGTGGAACATGACAATAGCAGGGCCAAACCTGTAACCCAACATACAACTATTATCTACAATATCTGTGAGCAACATGTATGAAAAAAGTATTATCCATCTTATATATAAACTAACGATATCAATAACATCAAGTATAATTACGTATCATTTCATAGATTATGACGGTGTCTTAGCAACAACAGACAGTGCATGTAATCTACTCTGCAACTAATCTTGCAACAATTAAGCTGAAAACCATTCTATGTCTTTTAAACAAACTCTTTTCTTAAAATTCTTTAGAAATCACTTCCACATTGAAATGTGTCTCCCCGTCACTTCCCTCAACACCAGATCTGCTCTCTCTTCTCTCTCCAAAATATCCTTAATCCTCCTCCCCTACGAGAGCTTTACAGTTTTTTCTATTTTAGCCAAATGTTTTAAAATTATCAATTTTCACCATGCATTGAACAATTAATTTTAATTTTAGTCAATTCATGATTTTGGTTAAAATTAGATTATATGTGTTGTGATGTGATGTTCAATAAATAATACATAAATGAAACAACACTTAAAATTAACCATAAGTTAACTCAGTTTAATCTAAACAAATTAAAAGAATAAAGAAAGAAAAATTAATAAAACAAAATCACAAATACAAAAAAAGCATTGACTTCATAATATTGTTAATAATATTCTTAAAAAAAAAAATTGTCAATAACATCGTCTTTCACCAAAATTTAGCTGACAACTATTCGTGCGACCACAACAAACAATATGAATTCCTCCACCGTCCACAACCATCAACCTTCAAAAATGCTTTTATTTTTTTATTAATTTTGTTTTTGAGTTTTGTTGAAGAGTTCTTTTTCAATTATTTATATTTAAAAGGAAAAAAAAGTTTTTTGATCCACTATATTTGCTTCATTAGATTTTTAGTCCTCTATGTTTACAAAATAATTTATTTTAATAATTTTATCTGTAATAGTAGGTAATTTTTTTTCTTTTTAATTACAATTTAATCTTAACACCAAAAAAAGTTTTTCTTCATCTAACATGTCTAAATTAATATTAATAATTAAAATTCTATTTTTCATCACAATACAAGTAAGTTAGAAATTTGTGATTATGAAAAAAAATATTTTAACATCAAATTTGATATTAAGCAATTAACAAATTAATAAATTTCACAAATTATATACATTTCGTTCCGAAAAAGGATAATACGAAACTAAAAAATTGCATTAATCATATTCTGCTAGTTCTAAAATTACATCAATTTATCTATTGGAGAATTTAACTAACTACAACTTCATGGATCATTTGGTTTAATTTGAGAACTAGCAGAATATGATTAATGTCATTTTTTTTAGTTTTGTGTTATCCATTTCCGACACGAAATGTATATAATTTATGAAAAATAAATTTATTAATTATTTAATATTAATTTGATGCTAAAATGTTTTATTTCTCATAGTCACAAAACTCTAACTCACTTTTATCGGGATGAAAAATAATTTTTTTTAATATTAATATTAATTTAGCCATGTTAAATTAAGTAACACTTTTTTTGGTGTTAAAATTAAATTTTAATTCAAAAGAAAAAAAAAGTCACCTATTATTGCAGGTAAAAGGATTAAAAATAGATATTTTTTAAATATGGGGCTAATAATCAAAAGATGAAAGATAGAAAACAAAAAATCTAATGAGGCAAACATAGAGGACCAAAAAACTTATTTTGTCTATTTAAAATATTGATTAACTTTTCTTTCTGCATCTATATTTTTTGAATGTAATTGCATTGAAATTTGTATTACTTTTCTATTGGATCTATTGAATTTTTGCTATATTCATGTGCTGTTCTTTCTATATGTTTTCTCGTTTGTTTAGGTTAACATGGGTTAATCTATAATTAATTAGATTTAATTAATTTTAAATATTGTATCATTTATATATTATCACACATAATCTAAGTTTGACTAAAATTATGAATTCACTAAAATTGAAATTAACTGGTCAATTGATAATTAAAATTTATAATTTTAAAAGAATATGCTTAAATAGAAAAAGAAAATGCATATAATTTGTGAAAAATAAATTTATTAATTGTTTAATATTAATTTGATGCTAAAATGTTTTATTTCTCATAGTCACAAAACTCTAACTCACTTGTATCGGGATGAAAAATAATTTTTTTAATATTAATATTAATTTAGCCATGTTAAATTAAGTAACACTTTTTTTGGTGTTAAAATTAAATTTTAATTCAAAAGAAAAAAAAAAGTCACCTATTATTGCAGGTAAAAGGATTAAAAATAGATATTTTTTAAATATAGGGCTAATAATCAAAAGATGAAAGATAGAAAACAAAAAATCTAATGAGGCAAACATAAAGGACCAAAAAACTTATTTTGTCGATTTAAAATATTAACTTTTCTTTCTGCATCTATATTTTTTGAATGTAATTGCATTGAAATTTGTATTACTTTTCTATTGGATCTATTGAATTTTTGCTATATTCATGTGCTGTTCTTTCTATATGTTTTCTCGTTGGTTTAGGTTAACATGGGTTAATCTATAATTAATTAGATTTAATTAATTTTAAATGTTGTATCATTTATATATTATCACACATAATATAAGTTTGACTAAAATTATGAATGGACTAAAATTGAAATCAATTGGTCAATTCATGATTAAAATTTATAATTTTAAAAGAATATGCTAAAATAGAAAAAGAAAATGTAAATTTTTGGATTTATTTTGCTACTAGCCTTGTGTGTGTGCGCGGTTGGTAGAGTGGTTGCCGGCGACTGGAAGTCGCTGACCGGAGCAAGGAAGAATGAGAGAAAGAGATGGAGTGCATGAAGGTTTTGGTGGCTGTTTTGGGGCACTATTCATGCCGGAATCCGGTGAGGGGTGGCCGGAGATGGTGGCGGCCGGAGCTGGGTTGCCGACGGACAAGGTGGCGGCGGCGCTGGGCAGCGCCGCCGCAGCTGGGAGGAGCAGCAAGCGCTGGGACGCCGGGGGGCGCGCGCGCTGGGCATGCAGGGCTGCCGAGCCTGGCCAAGGGCGTCGGGTGCCGGACACGCAGCTACCGAGTGCTGCAGAGGGACGCGCGCGCTGGGCGCGTAGGCCTGCCGAGGTCGTCGAATCTGCCGAGAATTTTACCCGACGTAGGGTGCGCGCGCGCATCATGCCGTGTGATGGGTGAGCATGCGACGCCGTGTTTTCGATTCGAATCCCGTTTTTTCCATCGTACGTTATCATCGAGTCATTGCCGATGAGATGTCATTGACCGGGGGTCATGGGTCCCGGTCAAAGTCAACCCTTTGACCAAAATTACCAAAATACCCCTAAACTTAAAACGCTCCATTCGAGCTCGTTTCAACTCCGATTGAGCTCATTCTTTTTCCGTTGCGACCCTAATTTCATCCTTTTTCATCTCAGCCTTATAAACTGAACTTTCACCCTCGTTTCTTCAACCTCAATCTTTAGATCTCCCGATCTGTCGTGTCTTTAACGATCGTATCTTCTCCGAAATCATTTATAGCTTTAATTTAACTTATTAAGGATCTAAGAAACACCGTAATTTGTGTAGGCTATCAGTTGGATTGAGCAATGAGATACTTGATCTTTTATACTTGCTACTCACACGGTAACCACCGAACAAGGTGGGGGTAATTTCTAACTCTTTATCTGTTTACAGTTTTCCCTATTTTGAAGCATGATTGAGGAATACTAAATGCAGTGATTATATGCTATGTTTATGTGTTCATGATATACTGTGAAAGGACTTCGGTTCACATTGCATGTTCGGAGGGTCTTATGGACCGTAAAAAACATCTGTCTCTTACCCTCTCTACTACCTGAAAGGTCTGGCGGTCCTGTATATGCGCTAGCGGTATTTAAAATCATTTGGTAATGTTGGGAAATTCCCGCACCAAATGGATGAGTTACGAGATACGTGTCTTGCATTTTACGTGCTGTGATAACGTGACTGAATGTTACATTTTCGATATTTTATATCTGTCGACTGTTATAAGATGTGGATGTTATCCCCACGAGTGTATTCCACACACTCACCCCCTATTCTGTAATTCACGTTATAGGAGATGACAAGCATGGTGAACCTTAGAGAGAGAAGGGCAGTGCTCTATCCGGATTGGAGTAATTAAGTCTGTGGTTCCACAATAATTAAACAATGATTTTTATAATTCACGTTTTGTAACAAATAATCTCATTTATGTTTTGGATGATGGATCCTGATGTTTATTTCCACTGCTATGTTATGTTAATCGGTTGAATCCGATTGTTGATATGAGAATGATTCTGTTCGTCTCCTACCTCATTCTTCTATCGTCTCCTACATCATTTTTATGTTTATGAAAATGTCTCTTACCATTTCTTCTTGCACGCCCGCAAAGAAAACTCTGATAATTTTATGAAAGAAAATGGGGTGTGACAGTTTGGTATCAGAGCAATGTTCTATCATTTCCGAACTTGCTCAAACTTGTTTTATAAAGTGAAAATGGGAAAAACGTGTTTTAAAACGTGAAAATATTTTCGAAAAGAAATAGATAAACACCATCCTCTCTCTATGGGAGTCTCTCCCTGATCTTAAGACTTGTGGAAAAGAGTGCTTACCTGTTATGTGATACCTTGCTAGTGTGATATAAACCGTTAAGGTTTAAAAAGAGATGTTATGGATATAAATTGATGATAAAAAACTCGTGTAATTTATACTGGACAGATGAATAGGATTTATATTGCCGTTAGGGGAAGGGTACCGGTTATAGAGACGCGTGAGGAGAGACTCCAACGCCGTTTTTATGAGAGTAGAGTGACGAGCGACATATCAGTGGGTGAGCGAGTATCAATGGGTTAGCATATCGCCAGACTTCTGCACTGCTGGAGGGAGATAGGGGGTATTGGAGGTAGGATCAGTGGCGTCCAGGCGTGTCTGCATATGATCCATACTTTACCACGCGAGTGGGAGATTAGGGCCCGTTTAGTCTATTGGGATGAGTTAGTATTCTCATCAGTAGATCACGTACCCATCGCCGACTTCGGGAATGTGACGAGGTAGATGCTGGAGTTGTGGGGCCGACATGGCCTTCCGACTACTCCTAAGCCGGGACCCTACGATCCGTCCAGTAGTAGTTCTGAGCCGGAGGATGACAATCCTGAGGAGGATGACCCAGAGATAGACGACCCTAGGGATGGGGCACCAGGACTACCGGGGCCTCCGCCGCCTCCCACTGCAGTCATGTAGACGATATGAGAGAACTTTTATGATATGTATATATTATGCCACAAACGATAAAACAATCTATATGTATAAGGTAGCTTTTATGTCATAGATAGTGTATATACACCTTTTGTTATGGTATAGGGCCACCCCTATTATGCTTCTACGTATATTATGCACGTATAATTCCTCGCTTATCTTATGGAATATATGTTTATGATTCCTCACGTATATCAAGTATATTTCTTTACCTATAGTATTATTGTGAAATCTCAACGACTTATATATATATATATCGTAACAGAAATAACAGAACCATGTCAAGAGAAAGACCACGAAGAGAACAACCACAACCGGCTAACCAGCCGGAGCGAGAAGAGAATGCAAATGTAGGAGACTTAGTGACGGTGCTAAGGGGGTTAGCACAACATTTCAAGGTAACTCAAGCCATCCCACAACCAGTAAGAATCGACCTTAACCTCATATACGAACAGTTTCGGCGATTTAACCCACCGACGTTCGATGGGAAGGGAGAAGCAGCAGACGCGGAAGAGTGGCTAAGGTCACTCGACCGATTATTTGGGCACTTAATGTGTACCAAAGAACAGAAGGTCAGCTGTGTGATTTTCCAGCTTACAGATGAGGTGAGTCACTGGTGGGACTCGTATGAGAGGACTCTGCTGCCTGCTCAAAGAGAGGGGATGCCGTGGGAAGAGTTTAAGGAAGTGATTTCTCATCACTTCATTCCCCAATCCTACCAAGACAAAAAGAAAATGGAGTTTCTACATCTCTGTCAGGAAAGCTCGACGGTGGGAGAATACGAACGGCGATTCAATCATTTGAGCTGGTACGCCACACACTTGGTGGATACCGACATCAAGAAGGCCTGAAGATTTGAAAAGGGCCTTCGTCCTGATATTGGATCCATACTGGCTGGGCAGGGGGTGATGACATACGTAAGTGTTATTGAGAGAGCTCAGGAGATCGCTTCTCGTTTGCGTTCGGATGTTATACCTCCCAAGAAAGTCTTCCTGGCTCCTGTAAAAAGGAAGTGGACTGGCCCGAGCCAGAGTTTTGCCCAGAATTTTTTTTGCCCAGTACATCATGAACACATACACATAGCATATAATCACTGTATTTAGTATTCCTCAATCATGCTTCAAAATAGAGAAAACTGTAAATAGATAAAGAGTTAGAAATTACCCCCATCTTGTTCGGTGGTTACCACGTGAGTAGCAAGTATCAAAGATCAAGAATCTCAATGCTCAATCCAACTGATAGCCTACATAAATTACAGTGTTTCTTAGATCCTTAATAAGTATAATTAAAGCTATAAATGATTTCGGAGAAAGAACGATCGTTAAAGATGCGACGGATTAAGAGATCTAAAGATTGAGGTTGAAGAAACGAGAGTGGATGTTCAGTTTATATGGCTGAGATGAAAGAGGATGAAATTTGGGTCACAACGGAAAAAGAATGAGCTCAATCGGAGTTGAAACGAGCTCGAACGGAGCGTTTTAAGTTTAGGGATATTTTGGTAATTTTGGTCAAAGGGTTGACTTTGACCGGGACCCACGACCCCCGGTTACGACATCTCGTCGGCGACGATTCGATGATAACATTTGATGGAAAAAATGGGATTCGGATCGAACACACGGCATCGTGCGTGCACCCGGCGTCGGGTAAAATCCTTGGCAGACTCGGCAGCGGTAGCACGCGAGCACCCGACGTATCTCGGCAGCTCTCGGCAGGTCTCAGCAACCCCGCACGCCAGCACCGGGCACTTCTCGGTAGCCTCGGTAGCTCTCGGTAGCCTTACGCACGTGCGACACCCGATATCCTCGGCCCGGCTTGACAACCTCGGCAGCCTGCTCACCCAGCGCCCGGCATGCTCGGCCAGGCTCGGCCCAGTGCCACCCAGCGTCGTGCCCCTGCCGCCTGGAAGCTTGCAACGGCCAGCTGCTGCGGCGGCGCCGCCCCTATCTTGTCCGCCGGCGACCCAGCTCTAGCGACCACCATCTCCGGCCACCCCCATCGAATTCCGGTCGTGAATAGTTCTATAAAACAGCCACCAAAACTATCCAAACCCTCAAGCCTACGCTCACACTCTCTCCCTCCTCCTTACTCCGGCTGGCGACTTCTAGTCACCGGCGACGCTCCCAGACCAACAACCGGCGAATTTCAGTCACCGACAACCACCCAAACCAACCCACACACACAACATACTATACACACACACATGCTATACACACACACGCATAAATACACAACCTCGGCCGGTGGCCACTCGTCGCCGGCCTCGCCGGTGCATCACTAGCGCCGGCCCACAACATGCATATACACAACACACACTAAACACACACATACAAGCAATTCACATACACACACACACACCCACGGTGGCACCGTCCCTCCATCTTCACCCCCAGACCCCCAGGCGATGCTTCGGCAGCAGCTCCTGCGAGAAGGAAAGAGAAATCATAGGAGAGAGAAAAGTTGGCAAGAATTAGGGTTTAGGGTTTGGAGGCGGTTTTTCCCCGTTTTCCAGTGAACGAGATATCGAAATTGAAATCCGAGACCTATCCTAGACTTGTCTCGATGAGACCTACATTCTGTGCGAAAATCGGCCGAAATTGATAACTTTGAAATTTTCCGGCCACCGGCGGCGCCGGAGGCCAGAAATAGAATAGAAAGAGAGAGGAGAGAGGAGAGAGGAGAGAGAGACTTACGAGTTTTCGTTGATTTCGACTCTTTTGGAAAAACGGTGATTTTTTAATCGAAAACGCCCCTATTTATAGATTTCCCGAAAATCACTATCACGTAAAAATCTCAAAATTACTGTTCACGGTTGAAAATCTTGGTCACTATTCATGTAAAAATCTTCGTTACTATTCACCGTAAATATCTTTCAATTTTCCGAATCTTCGTGTTTTGCCCTTTGTATCGCCACTTGAGCTACGAGTCTCCGATTGACCTCTAGTTTGTTTCTATCTTCTCATTTTTCCATTACGCATCTAATGGTATAAAAATATTCTATGTTCTATGTCTAGGAAAAAATATCCATCTAAGTCATGCATCAAACACGTATCTGAAAAGCATATAATTAAATTAAATAGTCAAAATTTACGCACATAATAATTAAATTAAGGGTTTAATATTTAATTAATCAATTATGCTTCGTTTTTTGGTCCGGGGTGCTATACTATTCATGTTAGGCATTCTCGAAATGGTGTACTATGGGACTATTCCACATTCCTTTAGGAAGATAGCAAAAGGTTTTAGACGTTCACCTGAACCATCATATCTACCGTAGTATTCACTATCATGATCAGATCTGACACACTTAATCCTTTTGTTAAGTTGATTTTAAAACTCAGCCTCAAATATTTTGAACATGTCCAGTGTTTCTGATTTCATGAATCAGATATATATACCCATATTGAGAATAATCGTTGTTAGTCCCAAGTGGCACAAAGATTCGGAGGGGGTGAATGAATCTCTATCGATTTTCGAAAATCTTTTAAACTTACTACATTGTAACATAGACAACTTATAGCACTTGATACAATTCCAGCTTACAACATTATAGAGCACTGCAGCTTATTGTAACTAAGATTTTTTGCAGTTAAAATATAAACTTTGATAGATAGAGTTCTGTTTTGAAAATGTTTTGAAATATGAACTTTAGCAATAAATATTTTATGCAGTATGACAAGATATATAATTACAACAAATAGATGGGCAGTAATATAAAACAGAAACAACACACAAGGTCTTTATAATGGTTCGAATGTGGTGTAATCTTTCTACGTCCACTCTACTCATTTTTAAGGAGGAACTTCATTAATTATGTTTGAATTACATGACTCGACCTTACAAAATTCAAACCTAACAAAGTTACATCTACTGAGACTTAGCTTCCACACAGATTACTCAAGTCCTAAAGGCTGACCCACACAGGATCACTGTATATCACATAGAGTTATTGTCAAACACTTTGACAATATACACTAAGCAAGAAACTTCATTCTTATCAACTAAGGACATCTAAAAAACCTAAGCACACAACTTTGAGGTAAAAGTATATGGGGGTTTTCTTTAATTGGTGCTGGAAACAACCTTTGAGATTTCAAAATATTGATAGAATGTTGACTGTTTCTAAAGGTTGAGTGATTAAAACTTGTATTCTTTGAGAACACTTAAAACTTTTAAGAGTTTTCTTGCTTGAGCTTAGAGAGTTATAGTTCCAGTAGTAATTCCAGTCCACTCTTCCTCTATTTGTAGGTGAAGGATTATGCCCATTGAATGGAGACACAACCCTTTGAATTTGAATCATCTTCTTAGTTGTAGAGCTCACATTAATTGCCTCCTAAGGCTTGCATTAAATTTCTCTTATCTTGCACTTTAGGTTATTAAATGAGGTTGTACTAGGTTGCAACTTTCTGTAGTCTGTCAGACCATGTGTCTGCTACTTATTATCTCTCTATACTGCATCAATCATTTTATCTCTACTGGCTTGTTTTGCTCAATCATAAGACTATTTTTGATCTTCCTCGTACTGCATCGTGGTTAGAACCTTAGAATTTTATTCTTCTTATCTCTTCAATCTTGGAGAATGCAACACATGGTTCTTGCAACCTTGTCTTCATGCAGTAATACAACGTGTTGTGCCTCTATTGTATCTTTACTTACTTACAACATACGGTGTTGTATTCTCGATAATTTTGTAGCAGTTGTTTTTTTTCCTACCTGCAACAGTTCTTTACTTATTTCTCTTCCATTCTTCAATATATACTAGACACTCAACATCTAGTCTAATTTTACTTAAACACTATGAAAAATAAGGTACTCTATTTTCCTATTACACTTGTAATTTGTCTAATCAAAATCTAAACAATAATTTCCTAATTTTTTTTTATGATGACAAAACCATTATAGTATGCAGTTCATTGCAGAGTATCAGAGCATTCATTTCACTATTATCAGATTAACATAGATTGCATGATGTACAAAAGAATCATGTACACTATACAAAATAATAAGAGAATAAAGAGAATTCTTAAGATACATGAATTATGTATCTGAGCTTCTGTTAGAGCTTAAAACCGACTATGTAACCTAATCTAATACAAAATTTTATAGCATACAATGTAACAGAGCATTATAAACAAAAAAAAGAAAACGACTATAGCAAAACATGCATAAAGTTCACAAGTGGTGAACTTTGATCGAGTGGAAAGTAACTTGTTTCATTAGATGATTTTAGAAAGTACAAGTTATAGGGTGTTGAAAGTAAGATAGAAAGTACCACTTACAGAGATTATACAGAGTGTAATACAATATGTTGATTGGTTTTGATCTTCAAGTCTTCTTATCTTCAGGTCTTCAAAATTATTGGCGAAAGATCTGTCACTTCGTTGAACTCTCTTTTAGTCTTATGTTGCTTTCTCTAGATGTCCCTTTCCACCAATTGGTAATAGATTCTTGATAAGATTCTTCCAACTTTCTTTTCTATTTGAGCCAGAAATCTTCAAAGAAAGGCACTTCCTTGCCTTATTTTAATCTTTCTTGTTAGATGGACTTTAGTTGACTATATAGTCAACATTTTTAATTAACAATTTTGTTAATTATATTATTGTCCAGAAACCAAATGTTGGTTGGAATGTTGCCCAACATCCGTGACAACATTCTTGACTGTTTTGTCTTCCTTCACAATTCACCACGTGTTTTGCATTTGTATTTTGTTTATACTCTTTTGCAGGTCATTGACTAAGTATACAAAGTGTGTGGACGGAGTCAAGGGAACTAGCAACAACCTAGCAACTAACCAGAGAAAAAGTCTCAAGGGTTGAGTGGGTGGACTGAGTCAAATAAGCTGGAACAAGGAAGTAACAACCTGGAGAAAAGGGCTCATGCATGTTACAAGACCTTGCTGAGCAACGATCCACGTTTTGTTGAGGCTACTTTTTAGGAGAGTTGTTTAGTTAGTTATCTTGGAAGGAGTCTATAAATAGGAGAGTTACTTTCTCTTGTAACTTATCCTTGGAATCTCAACGATCTTGCTATATTCTAAGTATCCAAGAATCCTTCCAAGAGTGAGCTGAGTGAGCTGTGTGATATACTCAAAGAGTTTTTCTTTTGATCTTTTTCGATCTTTAGTGAGTTCTAGTTTTGTAGGTTTTTCCTATTTTTGGAATTCACTTGTATTCACCTTTTCTTGTGAATAATTTTTTGCCTAAGGCACCTCAAGATATATATTTATATATATCTTGAAAAGTTATATCTTTGAGTATCTTTTTAATTTCCGCTGCAAACTCTTTCTAAAGTGAGTGTTGTGTCAAGTGTTGTGGCAACACCTTCAGTATCATCTGCCACTGTTCACTTACTTTTATTTTAAACCAGATCCCACTTTCTAACATTTCTATCAACAGTTTCTATGTTTCCACCTCTTTTTCTTTTACTAGTCTTTCATATATTTCCATAGCAGAGGGACATGTATCATATCTTCTAAAGTAATTCATCTGGCAGAGATGTCTGAAGTATCTCAGGTATTCAACTCTTTTGTACAAAGTGATCTATTCAAAAGATAGGTTTCTGTCCTTAAGCGCAATCACTTTATCGAATAACTTCATATCTCATGCATGATTTTCTTTCAAGGGTCTTTGATCTAGTAAAACAAATAATTCTACTGTAATGTGGTCTGGATCAAGACATGGAACATCTTGAGGTGGATATTGATGCATAACATCATCAATTGTCTTCATCAGCTTTGTTCTTCTTTCTTCTACAACACCAAACCTCTATATCCAGACTTCTTCTTCTCTTTCTCTTTTCTCTTGCTCAAACTTGAGGGCTGCAACCAGATGATGATGTTCTTCTACTTTTTCGGCTTGTCAACAACTCCTCATTATCATTATCATCATCATATTTATCCAGGGTGCCACTAGATCCTCAACTGAGGCATTCAACTTATTTTCTTTCATTTGTTCATCTTCTCCCATTTTGTCATCATCAACTGGGGCTTCTTTAGATTGAACTAGGGCTGATTTTGATTAAGCGGTATCCTTCAAATGTTGAGGAAAAGCTCTCACCATGATATATCACAGTTCTCCAACAATCAACTCCAGATTGCAGACTTTGTCATTGATACTTTGAGATTGCTACTCTTGCTTAGATGATCCTTGCTGCAAAGAGTTTAGAACAGTATGAAATAAGCTCATTAAGAGTCCACTTCTCCTTCTGGCAGTTGTAACTAATCTTAAAATGACTAAATTGTGCAGGAAGAAATAGAAGCACCAAATGTACGAGTAAGTCCTCAGACATCTCAAGCTTCAAAGCACTTAATTTTGAAGCATAATGAGACATCTGTATGATGTACTCCCTTATTCCTCACCCTTATACTTGAGATCAAGTTCACCAAAAGCGTACTTGTCTTGGCTTTATCATTTTTCACAAAACACTATTTAATATGGGCAAGATACTCACTGGCCAAAGTGATTTTCTCAGATGCAATATCGCAAAAGGCTTCTGGAATGTTGTGCTTTATGATCATTAGACTAATGCTATTCGAGCCCACTTCTCAAAATTCTTCATTTCATCAAGAGAACTTTCAGTCGTCAGAGAAGTGAGTTGCCCTACCCTTAGTATAACACCCCAAATTAATTTAACTACATAATAATAATATAATGTGCATTTTCTTTAGTTAGTAAGTGACCCAAATAATAATATAATTTTAAACCCCCAAATTTCAAGCCTAAATTTTAATTAGATAAGAAGTTAACTAGATCAGTAAATATTTATTTAGAAATAAAATGTGATAATGTCTAATTGTATTTATATACACATGCAGGAATTTTATATATACACACACAAAACATTTTAATACGCAAAATAGGGGAATGAAGAAAATAAATAAATAAGTAAATAAATAAATGAATATATATATATATATATTAAGATGAGTGTATTTTATTTTAGCCCAAATCATATAAATTAAAATAAGAGAAAGGACCCATTAGAATAAAGGAGTCCAATGGGCTTAAGATATACCTAACTATCTTTCTCACCCTCTCTCTCGTCAAAGTTGTTACACCTCATCTTTCCTATCTCTTCTCCTTCCCCCACGTCTCTCTCTTCTGCTTAACTCAAGTACGATAATTCTCATCTCCCCCATTCTCGTAACTCTCTTTCTCTCTCCCTCTTTCTCTCACTCAATCTGGCAGTAGTACAGTTGTCGGCAGCAGCTGCCACTTCCAAACCCTCTTTTCCGACTAATTTTTCAACAGGACGAAGCCTATGATGAGCCCATCAAGAATTTAAAGTCCGTCTCATGTTTTCTCACCGGAGTCATCAATAATCATCGATGAAAGACACAATTTCTCCTTTTCCCTTTTATGTGCATATATATCTCTCCCTCTCTGTTTCGTGGTTGTTGTTTGTGTGCGCCACTGTGGTCAGCGATGCTGAGTGATGTGTGTACATGTGTGGTGCACAGTATGAGGGCGTATGGAGCGACCGACGATGGGTTGTCGCCAGCCACGGGTAAGACGATGGGGCAATGATGAAGGGGTTGGGGTTTGTGTAAGTATGGTGGTGTGTTGGATTTTCTAGAAGTGGAGTTGTGTGTGTTGAGGGTGTGAGGATGTGTGGGGTGGCTGATGATAGGTTGTCATCGGCCATGACTTGGGCCAATGGTGATGTATGTTGCCGGCGATGTGAGGTCGCCGGCCTTGGCAAAACATGAGAGGAGAGGGGCTGTAAAAGTGTGAAGAGTTGGGTGTGGCTTGTGGAATGGATTCAAGGGTACAAGGGAGTGTGTGGTATTTTTCTGGTGGAGAGGTTGTGCTGGGTGCCCAGGGATGGGCTGCTGGGTGTGCCGGGGAAATGGGCTGACGGGTGGTTGAGATGGGGCAGGGCGCCTGGGGTTTGTAGGGTGCCGGGGGCTGTTGCTGGGCACCAGGCGCAGGTTGGGTGCCGAGGACGCGGGCTCAAGGTAGTACCCTTCGCCAGCCGTACCAGATCGGGTGACAGTGGAATTAAGGGTAGATGATGACTAATGTTAGGATTTTGAAGTTGAGTTCAAATTTCAAAAATTAGATTTAACAAAGGACATTTATACAATTAATTAACTACTGAAAATTATAATTTTACCCCCTTTAATTTAAAAATGATTTAGTATCTAAACATAATTTCTAAGATTTCAATTTACCACTTTTATTTAAGGATTTAGAAATGAATATTAACTTATCGTTTTAGCCACCCAACTCCCAAATTATCCTAATGACCTATAAATAATTTTAGACTTTTTAATTTAACCCATAGTCAAAATTAAACGTATTTTCCTTTGATAAATTTTCAATAATTATTTTCAAACCACCTCTTAACATTTACTTTAAACCCTAATTTTCATGACTAGATTTCTTAAAATAAGCTTCAAGTTTAATACACAAAATATAATATAAACCTTAATTTCATAATTAGTCTTCTATAAATACTTTCAAGTATCCTAATATCTAACTTAAACAATAAATTACATAATTAGCTTTAATAAAATTATTTTGAAGATCTCCAAGAATTATTACAAGTCGTAAACTTTATAATTAACTCTTCTAAAATTATTTTTCAGTCTTCAAGATCTAATTTAAGTTACAATTTTGTAATTTACTTTCCTAAAATGAAATTTAAATCTTAATATTATAATTAACATTCCTAAAACTAAATCCAAGTCTTTCAAAAACTAATTAAAGCCTAATTAAGCTTTCTAATATTTTAATAAATGCATTTTCATTATAATTTCACCTAACTACTATGTTATACCTTAAAATTGTTTCTTTTTTTCTTTAAACCATGGCATCATTAAAAAGCCATTCAACCTTTCTCTTGAACAAAGAAAATGTTGGGATATTTCTGTTAGGTTTTGATGAGACAATGTAACTTTGTAAAGGAAGTTAGAGTACCCCATTTTTCCACGTTGTTTGAGTGGATTTTAACTTGATAAGTTTATCTTTCTTTGAGTTGTGTTTTGTAAAGATATAAAAATCAAAAAGATGGAGTATACTGATGTTAGCAAGATTCTGGATATGAAGAAGTTTCGAAGACTGGTTTTCAGTAAGGAAAGTCAGTAAGCAGAAGGTGGAAACAGAATCAGTAAGCAGCATACAAAAAACAGTAAGAAGAACTGGAAGCTGACTGCAGGATTCAGGAATAGGAAGCTATTCTGAATCAGGAAGCAATCGCAGATCAGAAAGTTGGCGTAGAACAGTAAACAATGACTGCAACCTGAGTAGTAAGCTGTAAGTTATTCTAACTCATTCATTGCAGTACGAGGTATTTATATTGAATGCAGTATGAGGTATCTGCTTTATCAAAGTATCCAGTAGATGGAAGTTAATACCCAGCCAATGAGGTGATACCATCTGGACTGCGGACCTGCAAAAGCACTGTAGCCGAGGAGTGACACCTTTAATGTGAATTAGAGTAGGACATGCCCTACTTCCTAGTTTTTCTAGACACATTTATAACAAAGATTTTGAAGATCAATTTGAATCTCTACAAGGACAATGCCTTTTTTCAACGGGTATTTCCTTACAGTATAAATAGGAGGTTGGAGTAACCAAAAAGACTACCGAACAACTGATATTATTCCAAGCTCTCAAACTCTCAAGCTATTCTCAAACTTTCTAAACTATTCAGTCACTCAACCTTCAGAAGCAGTCAAGCCAAGTGTTCGAGCTATCAAGTTCTTAAGGCTGACTTCGAGTTGCACCAATTGAAGACCATATACTTTTAACCATTTGCTGTGTGCTAGGTTATTTTAATTCGGTGTCCTTAGTTGGAAGTATTTAGATCCTCACTAAGTATTAGTCTTGTATAGGTTGTTTACTCTGTGTGAGTTTTGTACCCTGTGTGGGAAGTAGCTTAGGAATTTGTTTGATTCTAGTAGGTTAACTCGTTAGGAAGAAGTTTGTAAAACCAAGTCTTATAAAAAAAATTGACCTAGTGGAGTTCCTCCTGTATGGAGTAGAGTGTGTTTATTGTTTTTATCTACTTGTTGCATTGCATATCTATCTTGTTGTATATATCTCAAGCATACTGCTAAAATGATTCTGATAAAATCATACTTGTGAAAGAAAATCGTTTTTAAAAAAAACTCTATCTTTGATTTCCGCTGCATACTGTGATATACTGAGACAGTAAGCTGAATCAGTATTCTGCCAGCTTACTGAATCGAGCGAGTTGTTGCATTCTCTGTAAAATCAGCAACCTGTTTACAGAAAAGTTTTAAAACACAAAATTTGGTAGAGGTTCATTCACCCTCTCTGAACCTCTGACTACTTGGGACTAACAAGTGGTCTAAAAGCGAGTTGGATTAAAAGTCAACTTGACTGGTAACCTACCCAGATCCACCCATTTCTGTTGGAAAAACTTTTTTTCTTTTTCAAAACACATAATCTTAGCATAAGCATGGATTTCTCACAGCATAAACTCCCGATGTTTTCCATAGAAGAGTACGATGATAGTGGATATGCATGGAGGCCCATTTGTCGGCCATGCACGATGAGATGTGTTACGTAATAGCTTAAGGACCACCAGTTATCATCAAACCAAACCCTATTTTTGCAAGACAGCGTCGCGAGCAAGCGCGTGCTAAGGAAGCTGCAACAACAGCTAGAGAGCCGAGGGTGCAGCAACCACCGATGAAGACATCGAAGGGGTTCCAGGACCTGTCCCACGTGCAGCAGCACCAGTATTCAGGAGAGCTGCTCCACCACTTGAATACATTGTTAAGGAGAGACATGAATACATACCTCAAGAAAGTAAAGAGCCAACCTTGATAATGTGGCAAAAAATACACTATTTCTCACGTTGGATAAATGAACATTCAACAAGGTAAAGAGCTGTAAAACCAACAAAGAAATTTGGGACAAGCTGGAACTGATATGTGAGGGTAATGAACTTGCCAAAGACAATAGAGTGTCAAAGGCTACTCAACTATATGAGCAGTTCAACATGAAGCTTGGAGAAACCCTGGAAGAACTTGATCAAAGATTCACAGCTATCATTAGTGAGCTTGAATCTCTTGAAAAGACCTATACCTAGAAGGAGAAGACACCAAGGTGTTGAGAGCCTTACCCCTGGAATGAGAGAGCAAGAAAACCACAATGAGAGTCTCACTGGACCTCAATGCGATGAGTACTTTTGATCTATTCTCAGATCTTAAGCCTTCCAATTCGATATTGATCGAAGGAGAAAGACGGTTGAGGGATCGAGTATGAAGGTTGCAACACTTACAGCAAGAACCAAGGATGCAACTACTATAAGCAGTAGTAAGCAAAAAGACAAGTAGAAAGAGGTGCTTGCTGCAGATACTGAGGATGAGATAGCACTCTTGCTAAAGAAGTTCAAGAAATTCCTGAAAATAAACCATAAAGGAAATGACTTCAGGAAGAAGCCTCAGACCTCAGACAGAAGTCCCCAGGTAAGATCTACTCCACAGACTAACATAGGTTTCTCTGACTTGTGTTATAATTGCAGGAAACCTGGACACTTCGCCAGAAACTGCCCCTACCCTCAAGTACTTAAGTATACTGAGGATAAGAGGGTGTAGAGAAGAGAAAAGAGAAGGGATGACAAACAAAAGCTCAGGGCTCTTCTAAGTGAAACTGAAGCTCTAAAGGCAGCAAGTAGCTCCAAGGAAGAAGCTAAAGACGATTGCTCATCTGAGAGCAATTCTGACAGCTCTACCTCATTGAGGAAGCATTGCTTTGCCTCATGGCCAAGGATTGTGAAGAAGAAGATGATGATGAGGTAACTTCACAATCCCTAGATGTTTCAAGTTCTGAAAAGCTGAACATGATCCAGTCTTTTAGACAGATCATGAGTGACTTTGAGCAGATAAACTCAGCTCATGAAGAATTAAAAGAGGAAAACCATCAACTCAAAAGTGAGTATGTTGTACTAAAGGAACAAATTACTGACCTAGATTACTACAATACAAAATGCAATAACCTCAGAGCTGAGGTCTCTAAGTTCAAGCTGCTGCTAGTCACTAAGTTAAAAGCTAAGAAAGTTGGCTTGCAAAACACAATTGATGTGTATAGCAAATCAGCAAGAAAAGTACAGAAATGTATCCTGGAGACCCAAAATGCCTATAGAGGAAATGATATAGGATATTGTGTAGGAAGCTCTTAGAAAGCAGCTAGCACATCCAATGCTGGAAAGTTTGTTCATGCCAAGACAGTAAGTTTGCACAAAAACTCAGAAAGTAGCACAATCAGTATGTTGTAACCCTGTAAGTAGGAGGAGAATGCAACAATCTTCCAGGTTACAACAAAACTTTTACCGCTCCTATACCAAGACATACATGTCTAGATTCCAAAGAGTTCATACTCAGGAAATGTATAAGGAAGTATCTTCCTCTAACAGGAAAGGTAACACCTGGAAATCTCCAGCACACACACTTCACAAATAGTATCTTGTAAAGGGTACTTATAGGAAGAGAACCACCAAGGCTAATGGTAAACCAATTATCATCAAGCAGGTGTGGGTCCCAAAGAGGACTAACCCCCCAGGACCCATACTTGTATGGGTACCTAAATCCCTGATTTACTTGCAGGCATAGTTGCCAGAAAGCAGTGGAGATGTATGGTATATTGATAGTCGCTGCTCCAGACATATGACTGGCAACAAAGCAGGATTGAGAGACTTCCAACCATGTAAATGACTTAAGATTGTCTTCTAAGATGACTCTAAAGGAAGCACCAAGGGTATAGGAAGCCTGATGAGAGGCTAAGGGTATATTGAAGTATAACCTCCTGAATATCAATCAATTCTGTGACAAAGGATGTTCATTGGAGTTTAATCTCAACAAGTGTCTGATAAGAGACAACAAGATATATGAGGTGAAACTTACTAGAAACAAGAGAGACAACATCTACTTTGCTGATTAGAGTTCAACAGTGCAACCAACATATTTCATTGCAAAGAGCACACCTAAACTAAGTTAGCTATGACACAAGAGGATGAGCCACCTAAACTTCAAAACCATCAACAAGCTAGCAAGAAAGAACCTGGTGAGAGGATTACCAAATGTTGCTTATACGAAAGAGAATGTTTGTGGAGCCTGTCAGAGAGACAAACAAGTAAGAAGCTCTTTCAAAGATAAAGTGCAGAGATCTTCACACAGGATTCTGGATCTCCTACATATGGATTTGTTTGGTCCAGTTGAGCCTGTTAATGTAAGTGGGAAAAAGTATTCCCTGGTGATTATGGATGATTACTTTAGATTTACTTGGACCATCTTCCTGGCCAAGAAATCAGAAACTCAAAACACACTGCCAGAATTCATGAAGAGAGTGCAGAATGAGAAAAGCTTAAGTATTGTGAAGATAAGATCTGACAGAGGAACAGAGTTCACAAACAAGTTCATAGAGAAATATTGTTCAGAAAATGGAATCTATCATGAGTATTCTACAGCAGGAACTCTATAGCAGAATGAAGTTGCAGAAAGAATAAACAGGACTCTAATGGAGACAGCAAGGACTATGATTGCTGATGTTGTATACCTAAGAGATTTTGGGCAGAAACAACAAGCATAACATGCCACACTTAGAACAGATGTCTAATCAACAAGGATCATGATAAGACTCCCTATGAAGTTTGGCATGGAGTAATACCAAACATTTCATAACTGCATATCTTTGGATGCAGATGCTATATTTTGAACAATGGAAAAGAGTACCCTGAAAACCTTTGATGAGAAATCTGATGAATGAGTGTTTTTAGGATACTCTTCAGTAAGCAAGGTTTTCAGGATCTTCAACAAAAGAAGCTTGGTTGTGGAAGAATCAATACATGTGGTTTTTTATGAACAACACTGTGATACTGCTGAATTGGACAAGTTAAAGAAAGATGTATCTAAAATAAAGATCAAATGATCATGCAATAAGATACATTGATAGAGTTCCAGTACCAGCTGAAGGAGTTACTGAAAACAATACACAAGTTACTGTATCTGGGAATACAATAGTGCAGGATATTGAACAGCAAGCGGTTAGGATACTGTAGTCCAATAGTAACCGCAGTCAGGATGCTGCAGATCAACAGGTTACTGTTCAGCAACCAGCTTACAAGTTTGAGCCTGATAGGGCATGGCTCAGGAATCACCCAAGAGAGCTTGTGATTGGGAATATCAATAAAGATGTTAGAATAAGAAGATCAAGACCTAAAAAATCATTGTTCACATGTTTCATATCACAAGTTGAACCCAAGAGTATGGAGGAAGCTCTTGAATGGATTTAAAAGGAATCATGTATGGAGATTGGTTCCAAGGCCTAAACACCAAGGAGTTATTAGAACAAAGTGGGTGTTCAAGAATAAGCTAGATGGAACCGGTGTTGTGGTCAGAAACAAAACAAGATTAGTGGCTAAAGGATACTGCCAGGAAGAAAACATAGATTTTGATGAGACTTTTGCCCCTATTGCTAGGCTTGAAGCTATAAGGATATTTCTGGCCTATGCTGCTCATAAGAACTTCAATGTTTATTAGATGGATGTGAAAAGTGTATTTCTGAATGGACTACTATCTGAAGAAGTGTATGTGGAATAGCCACCGGGTTTCGAAGAGCAAGTAGAAGATAAGGTATTCAGATTAGAGAATGCTTTGTATGGTTTGAAACAAGCACCTAGAGCTTGGTATGATACATTGTCTTTGTATCTCTTGGAGAATGGTTTTCAGAAAGAGACAGTAGACAAGACTCTATTCAGGATACAAGATGGAGATAGTATACTGCTTGTTCAGATATATATGGATGACATCATCTTTGAATCCACAAACAAGGATTTATGTGAAAAGTTCTCAACCCTCATGCAGAAGAAGTTTGAGATGAGTATGATGGGAGAACTAAGTTTCTTTCTTGGTCTACAAGTGAAACAACTAGAGAATGAGATTTTCATAAATCAAGCCAAGTCTACCAATGAATTGATCAAGAAGTGTGGAATGGAGAATGGATCCTCAGTAAGCATACCAATGGCCACATCTATCAGTTTGGATAAGGATGAAAGTCGAAAAGATGTGGAGATAACTAAGTATAGAAGACTTATTGGATCCTTATTGTATCTCACAGCAAGCAGACTAGTTATAGTATTTACAGTAGGAGTATGTGTAAGATTCCAAACAGCACCAAAGGAGTCACATCTTGCAATAGTGAAGAGGATTATCAAGTATCTGAAGGGTACTCAAGATGTTGGCTTATGATATCCAAAAAAAGGAGGATTCAGCCTCAAAGGATACTCAGATTCTGACTTTCCATGATGCAAAATTGACAGGAAGAGTACTAGTGGTACTTGTTAATGTCTAAGACATAGACTGGTTTCTTGGTTCTGCAAGAAGCAAACATCCATAGCAACGTCAACCGTTGAAGTAGAATATGTAGCTGTAGGAAGCTGTTATGCTCAGATTTTGTGGATACATCAATAGTTAAAGGATTATGGGATTATGGAAAAAGTGACAACCATTCTGTGTGATAACACTAGTGTCATTGCTATAACACACAATCCTGTCTTCCACTCAAGGACAAAACATATTGATGTGAGACATCATTTTATAAGAGATTATGTGGAGAAGAAAGATTTTGTACTTGAAAAAGTGCATACTGACCTGTAGTTAGCTGATATACTCACAAAACCTCTATGTGAATCAAGGTTTTCGATGTTAAGAATTGAGCTTGGGATCATCAAGCTTTGATGAGTAAGGGTATATAAGTTCCTTAAGTAAGGGGGAACTTATGCAGTATTTTAAATTCAGCATCAAAATTTTCAGTATTCTTAAACAACATTCTCTAACAGTATTCAGTTTCAGGATACAACAAGCTGAGTACAAGTTACTGGAACAGGTTGCTATAGGCAGGAAACAACATTTATTGAAGACAACATTTATAAAGCCCAACAACCTTGTAATAGAAACTAGAAGTTGAAAAAGACGCGGTTCAACTTCTAACACAACTACCACATAATTACGGATTTATCCCTTCACTATTTTATCTCAACCGTCAGATCACGCACGTCTCTTACACCATTTAATCTGGACCGTTGATCATTTTGAAATACTTATTCAAACTATAAACTGATCAAACACTCTCTCATTCCTTTTTATGCTTACACTGTTACTATTCTCGAGACCTTCTAACTCTTTGCATTCAAGTTTTCTCTCTCTATACTCTCAAGCTTTCACAGATCATCAATGGCGGTTGTAAGAGAAACAAAGGTTCTGGAAAGAAGATTGGTCAACACCAACATACTGTTGGGAGATGACTCACCGTATGACAAAGATCTCATATCAGAGATCTGGGAGCATGTGTGTAAGAGCAAGATCTCTGGGCTCCTTACCACTACCTACAGCGGGTTTTCTGTCCTATCTGTGGAAATATTTTATGCATATGCCGAGTTGTCTGATGACTCGAAGATCATCACTTCAGGATGGATGAAGATGATGAAGAGGAATACACCCTGATGGCTAGAGACATTGCCGCCACCTTCAACATCTCCAACGAAGGTATGAAATACACTGACCTGGAAGTTTATGGCTCAGGTTATCTGGAAGAGAGCTGGAACCAGTTTAACCTGGATTCCGTGAAAGAGAGTGTGACAAGGAATTTCAGCAAGAAGAAACTCAAGCCAGAGTATGAGTTTCTACATTATATCCGTGTCTACACCATCGAGGGTAGATGTGGCAGTTTTGGTAAGTGTACTGATCTGAGAATGTGGCTGATGACTACCATTGTTCGAGAGAAAGCAGTTAACTGGACACAATTCCTCTTTCAGAGGATTTGGGAGAAAACCATAAAGCCAACTAGCAGGAGAAACAATGGGATCGTTATCTCTTTCATCATATGCAAGAAGGGTATAACCCTGGAAATGAAAGTGGCTTATGCTCTTGGTTGGTACTTGGGAGTAAAGAAAGACTACTCCAAGAAGAAGAGTCAAGAAAAGACTCAGCAACCTAAGAAGAAGAAGGTTGTTGTCAAGTGCCAGGTTGCTAAGAGTGATTTTGAAGATACACCAACACCGAGGGTTGATGACTCGGATTCTGGCAATGATGATAATGATAAGCTAGTGAGGAAGCCGGTGATGAAGAAAGCTCCCCTAAAGAAGAAGCTAAATGTGAAGAAGACTACTCAGGAAGCTTCTCCCAAGGTTGCTGAAGTAGGAGGTCCTGATGATGGAGCGAATAATGTTGCTCCTAAAGATTCAGCTGAGGATGTTATGCTTTTGGAATATCCTACTCCTGATCGGAAGCTGATAGAGGTCAGGAAGCTGAACAGGTTACTGCTCCAGGTGCTCAGGTTGTTGATCAACCTGAAGAGATGGATGGTGAACAGGATGTTGTCCCGAAGCCTGAATTAAAATAGCTAGCTACTATTCTGGAGAGAAAACAGAAGTGAAAGGAGCTGATGGAGGGAAAGAAGAACAAGGGAAAACTTATGGATCGAAACCCAAGGGCCAAACGAGATGAAGGTCGATGGGGCCAAAGAATACTCTCAAAGAGATCGACACTCTCAACAAGATCGAGAGCTCCATTAAAGATATTGATGCAGAGGCTACTGAGAATGTTCTCATAGAGACTGCTGAGTCTATATGGAGAAGATTTACCACTGTCTATGAGACATGAAGATGGATGAGGCTTTGTTCAGGAAAAGATTTGGTCCAATGGGAAGACTGGCTGCTGGTGGAAGATATTATCCTTACATGGATAGTTAATTTTATAGAGGATCCTGATACTCTTCTTGATGGGCTTCTACCTTTTTTTTTGTAAAGATTTAATTAACCAACATGCTGATGTGATGATTGCTAAAATCTTCGAGAGACAAGAGAAGCTTTTTGCCCACTAGGAGGCCAAGAGCAAGGCTGAGGAGACAACAAGCAAGAAGTCGTGAAGGCAGAGAAGGACAACACATTGATGAACCCCAATACTGAGACTATTAGGACCCCAACTGAGTTGGAGCTTGCTGAAGCTCAATTAGCTACCCTCAGTCCTGAGGAAGCTAATCAAAAGATGATACAGATAGGGATTGCAGCGAGTAAAGCAGAATTCAGACAACCCCCCAGAATACTGCAAAAAAGGAGAAGGAAGTAGTGTTGCTGCGGAAGCTCATGATTCACCAACCTTTACAGTTATTATAACCCTTTCTCCTATAATTAACCTGGATATGATGGAAACTGATGAACAACAATTGGTTGATTATACTAATTCCATGTCATTCACGTGCTATCATCTGACAGGAAACCATCACCTATCATCTATGGAGTCTGCAAGGACATCACTGACGAGTATGTCGATGAAGCAGCCGAGGAGGAAGTTGTTGAGACGGGACTCCCTGTACTAGCTACTGTAGCAGTACAGAATGCAGAAGAGCAGGAAGCACAGGTTGCTGATGCAGAGGATAATGCTGAAGATGAGACCTTACTGGCAGCACTTGATGAGGATATATTCTTTATATTGCTGCAACAGCTGATTGAGCACACTTTTCTTGATGCTCAAAATCTTGACTTGCTGAATGTTGCTGCCACCAGTATTACTGAGGTCAGTAAGGGTGTTGAGGTAGCTGATGCTGAGAAAGCTGTTGAGACAATTTCTCTTTTGAAGAACTCCGGTGCGAATACTGTTGAGACAATATCGATGGAGGATATAGAAGGGAAATCTGAAGAAGAAATGCCTGCAAGAGGCAAAGAGATTTTAGAAATCTCAATGATTTGGATAAAATAAAAATATGTAACATTGATGTCCTGCACCCAATCCTGATGATGGAGATGACTCACCAGTGATGATGATGAGGATCCAGAGGAAGATTTTGATATTCCTTACTCAGAGCCTTTTTAAGCTCAAGAGGTCCTCTGAAGAAAGATTAAAACAAATGTTGGATGATGAGGATGCCAAGCAGGAAGCTGAAATGAGTCAGGCCATGGTCTTCTATACTCAATAGGAAGCAGGACCACCAATGGTTAGAGTTGAGACTCTTACTGACTCATAGGAACAATCCCTCTATGGGATCATGGATGCAGTTCAAGGTCTTTTCAGAGCCATACAAACCCATGATATGAACTTGGTAACATGCATTAATCTGAGAGAAAGAGCACACTCATCCTCCATGGAAGAACTGAGAAAGGAGTTGTTTGAACTCTCTTCAAGAATACAGAGGAAGATGAATGAGGAGTTGAATGCTCAACACCGAGAAAGAACGAGATTTGAGTGAACACAGCAAGCTGCATCTGAAACTAGAGATGTTACTTTGAATGAAGTTAGGAGCTCTGTTGCTGAAGTTTAAAGCTTGATTGATGAGATGCAAAGCAGTCAGGCTGCACAAAGCATGACTATTGACAATATGCAAGAAAGCATCACCACACAAACTCGTGATGTTCGAAGTATGAATGACAAGATATAGAATCTGGAGCTTTTTGTGGGAGAGATGCGAGCCATCCTGATTCGGGCGTTATCTCAACATATTCCTACTGAAGCTGCTGCTCCCGGTGCTGATATGGTTGATGATGCCAAAAAAGAGGAAAACAAAAGCAAGCAGCAAGCAGTTCTGGATGCTGCGATAGTGGCTCCACAGTAAGAGAGATAGATGAGGATGTTGATGAAGATGACGACGTTCCTTTGACTACCATCAGTAGAAAGTGCAAGCGTTCTAACTCTGGACATGGTCAGAGCATCCAACCGAAGAGGAAGAAAGATGATGATGATGATGCAGGTGCTGGGGATACTGTTTCTCATGCAGTAAGCAACACTACAACACAACAAAGAGCCAGAGTTGCTGCTGCACCTACTCGCCAGAAAACTTACAGACAGCAAACTGGTCGAGACAGAGGAAGACAACAAAGAGAACTGCAGCAATCGGGTCAGAATCCCAATGTTAAACCTTATATGGCCATTACTGCAGGTCTAAGATTGGATGAAGCAAGATGGACATAGTTGAAGGAAGCAGATGAGGAGAGAAGAAGGAAACAGGCTGATTGGATATCGAGGTTGGGAAAAGTCGGAGCTGAAAAGTCTCAAGTTGCTGAGAAGATAGACTCAAACTTACATTCTTTCCCACCTTAAGAAGTGCCATGTTTTGATAGAGACCTAGTTTCTGCAGAAGTCTCCGTTTTGCTAGATCATAAACCTGAAAGGGTGAACATGGCATGAGACCTCAAAATCTTTGATCAGATATACTTGCCAAAGAACAAAAATCCGATCTTCAAGGAGATCACCTTATTCAAAAGAATATTTGAGGTACTTCAAAAATCTATACAGGCATGGTTACTTTCAAAATTTTCCATCCTGTGAGAAAACCTTAATGAAGTTTGAGGAAATGGCAAGAGAAGGAAAGCTGGACATCCATCTAATTATGTTGGATAAGATAAAGAAAGAAGAACAAATTCTTTTCTGTCAGGATTTCTGGTTGCACTGGATTCAGGTTCCTGAGATTTATGAGAGGCTAGAAAAATCTTATCAGGAATCAATTTTGAATTTTGTGTAAGGGAACCAAGTATGAAGAAGTTGTTAAACAATCGCAAGCTGGCTCAGGACATGACTATGTAAAGAGAAAACTGTTTGGTGATAAGGAAACCTGAAGAAGTGAAGCTTACTATGGTTTCTTAGAAAGATAGTTGAGTAAGCACTTCTTGTAAAGAATTTTATTTATTTTTTTATCTCTTTATTTTATTTATGAAGCTAGTGAGCTATGTAATTATTGATGTTAGCTTACTTTGTACTTAACTTGTACAAAATACTTGTAATTATGTACATTTGTATATGCTGCTTAGTATGAGTTTTGTCATCATCAAAAAGGGGGAAATTGTTGGGATATTTCTGTTAGGTTTTGATGAGACAATGTAATTTTGTATAGGAAGTTAGAGTACCCCATTTTTCCATGTTGTTTGAGTGGATTTTAGCTTGATAAGTTTATCTTTCTTTGAGTTGTGTTTTGTAAAGATGTAAAAATCAGAAAGATGGAGTATACAAATGTTAGCAAGATTCTGGATATGAAGAAGTTTCGAAGACTGATTTTCAGCAAGGAAAGTCAGTAAGCAGAAGGTGGAAACAGAATCAGTAAGCAGCATACAAAAAGCAGTAAGAAGAACTGGAAGCTGACTGTAGGATTCAGGAACAGGATGCTGTTCTGAATCAGGAAGTAATCGCAGATCAGAAAGCTGGCGCAGAACAGTAAATAGTGACTGCAACCTGAACAGTAAGCTGGAAGTTATTCTAACTCATTCATTGTAATACGAGGTATTTATATTGAATGTAGTATAAGGTATCTACTTTATCAGAGTATCCGGTAGATAGAAGTTAGCATCCAGCCAATGAGGTGATGCCATCTGGACAGCGGACCTGCAAAAGCACTGTAGTCGAGGAGTGACGCCATTAATGCGAATCAGAGTAGGACATGTCCTACTTCCCAATTTTTCCAGACGTATTTATTGTGAAGATTTTGAAGATCAATTTGAATCTCTACAAGGACAATGCCTCTCTTCAACGGCCATTTCCTTACAGTATAAATAGGAGGTTAGAGTGACTAAGAAGACTACTGAACAACTGATATTATTCCAAGCTATCAAACTCTCAAGCTATTCTTAAGCTTTCTAAACTGTTCAGTCACTCAACCTTCAGAAGCAGTTAAGCCAAGTGTTTGAGCTATCAAGTTCTTAAGGTTGTCTTTGAGTTGCACCAGTTGAAGACCATATACTTTTAACCATTTGTTGTGTGCTAGGTTGTTTTAATTCGGTGTCCTTAGTTGGAAGGATTTAGATCCTCACTAAGTGTTAGTCTTGTGTAGGCTATTTATTTTGTGTGAGTTTTGTACCCTGTGTGGGAAGTAGCCTAGGAATCTATTTGATTCTAGTAGGTTAACTCGTTAGGAAGAAGTTTGTAAAACCAAGTCTTGTAAAGCAAACTGACCTAGTGGAGTTCATCCTGTGTGAAGGAGTAGAGTGGACGTAGAAGGATTACACCACCTTCAAACCACTATAAACCCTTGTGTGTTTATTGTTTTTAACTACTTGCTATATTGCATATCTATCTTGTTGCATATATCTCAAGCATACTGCTAAAAGGATTCTAATAAAATCATACTTGTGAAAGAAAATTATTTTTCAAAAGAAACTCTATCTTTGATTTCCGTTGCATATTGTGATATACCGAGACAGTAAGCTGAATCAGCATTCTGCCAGCTTATTAAATCAAGCGAGTTGCTATATTCTCTGTAGAATTAACAACCTATTTACAGAAAAATTTTAAAACGCAAAATTTGATAGAGGTTCATTCACCACCCTCTGAACCTCTGACCACTTGGGATCAACAGAAAACCTTAAATATCATATTCTAATTACTAGTGATCTTAAATTGCAAACTTATAACTAGAAGAAGTACTAAGATCCTTTTAATGTTTGATGTAGGAAACGAGGAAAAATAAAATTCTAGGCTTGTACGACAGCTATGAATAGACGCTCCAACTTTTCCTAAGGTGGGGGTAATTTCTCGTAATTATGTGTTCATGAACAATGTGCTTTCTTATATGCAAAATTTGTTATATGCTACTAAATTTAATATGAATGTTTTATTGTGAATTTCGAAATGAGATTGCGATGGTGACGTATGAAGATGAAAGTTCTTTATTGAATTTGAATGTTGAGGGTGATTGTTGATTTGAATGTTGAGGTTGATTGTTAATTTAAATGTTGAGGTTATTGAGGTCTAACTATTGAGGTTATTGAGGTCTAACTACGTCAGACTTAAAGACTCCAAAATATGTCAGACTTAAAGAATTCAGAATACACCGGGTTTAAAGACCCAAGATACGTCGGACTTAAAGACTCGGAATTATACCGAACTTAAAGAATCTAGAATATGTTGGGCTTAAAAACCCGAGAGGGTTTGTTTATACCCTTAATTCTTGTGAAATACTTCTTTCCTTCTGAATGTTGATTATTATGATATAAATTCAATGATTCAAATATGTATTTTTCTGTAATCTTACAAGTTACCTCCCCTGAGTGTATTTCAAACACTCACTCCTTTATGTTAAGATATTTTCAGCTTAAAGAATGCTTGAGTGTGGTATGCGAGCAGTGGATTCTGGTAGCCGATGTTCTAAAGATTGCAAAAGAGATTTATTTAAAGTGTTTTATTTCATGAATTTTAAGAAAAGTGTAATTCATAATTATTATTAATTTTTTTTCTATTTATAGTTCTTAAAATGGTGAATTTTGTATATAAGTAACGTATTGCTAAAAATTTCCTTTAAAAGAAACGGGGCATTACACTTAGTGCATTGTCAAGATCTATACAACCTAAAGTGATTAGAATATTATGCTTCAAATCCTTAAAGTTTGACCTATTAAGCAACAAAGATTGACAATAAATCATGTCAAGCAATAGCCTTCTTTTGGGTTGACTTATTACTCACGAAAAACCTTATAATTATCATGTATTTACCAAATAGGTGTTTGTGTATTTGGGCCAAGCATTAATCTTCTTTGGGCTGATTAATACTCGCATGAATATATACATACACAATCATCCCAATATTCTCAATAGAAAAATCTACACAAATGAGATCATTTTACCAACTTCAAGTTTCAATTAACACATCTTGAATATTAGTAAAATTGAACAAGAACATAAGATGCCAAAAAAATTCGAATATTGTTTAATATCATTGGAAAAGAGAACCCTAGCACCCAGAAGAGCAAAGATCATTTCCCTTTCAAGGTAAAGCGGGGCATAAAAATAAAAAATGGTTGGTCCATCAAAAGTCCAGTTTCTTCACGAATAAAGAACCGAAAAACTCAGCTTTTTCACACATCTAAGACATGTAATTGTCTTAACCCAAAATCCATCAAAAATTTGGGAGCATGCTAAATTAACAAATCATGGAAAAATGAGGATTTAAACCATGAATCCTCTAAAACCACAATTTAATTTCGTATAAGCAAAAACAAATCTATACCAAAATAAGATAATAATCCATAGCGAACAAGCATTCTCAATTATAAAATTATTGTACAGGCATTTTAATGAGTAAGACACCTAATAGGGTGTTTGGGTGATCTTATAAGCTCCTTAAAAGAGCTTATAAGATGTTAAGAGCTTATAAGATCCTCAAAAGTGTTTGACAAAATTTTAAAAATAAGATCTTATTTTAGGAGCTTATAAGATGTAAGGAGCTTATAAACTCTTTTTCGAAAAATTAGGGATTCCCAACTTATTTCTAAAATAAGAGCCTATTTTTTCAAAATACATTCAACTTTGATCATTGAAATTACACTAATATCATTACTAGCATCTTATAAGCTCCACCATCTTATTTATCCAAACACTTCAACAACTTATTTCTAACTTAAAATTTACATCATAAAAACTCTAAATACATCTTATAGGATGGAAGAGATTATAAGCTTACCCAAACACCCTCTAACTCCAAAAATTGGTGAATAAAAAATAAAGCCCAAACCATGTATAATCATATCCAAGTTCAAAAACATAAGCATATCAATTCTAACAACATTATAATAACCCACTGCACATTCTTGAGCATATCACAGAGAAACATCGGAAAATCATCTACTTTTAAATGATGTAAGGGTCATGATCCTCAAACATCAGTATTCTCATCTCACGTTCTGTTTTTCTTTACGGATAGTGAAGAAAGGGTAAAACTGATTGTTTGGTAAATCATATCATTTTGAAGCTTGAATTAACTCATGAATTCAAGTATGCTTACGCTTTTATGTTTATTCTCTCTCCTTTCTTTTGGATAATCATCGTAAAACTTAGGACTCGGGACTTTCATGCTGAAGCAGTTTTAAGTATGATTAAAGCATATTAAAGTATATTATTACTTGTGGATAATCTCTCTGTTCTTTATTAATTTCTTTCTTAAAGTTCAATTCTGTTGCATGTTTTGGTTGATGTTGTGACATTTGACACAACATTAATCAATCTGTTTAGTTTTACAGGAGATTCTACCCACTAGAACTAACACATATTATCTATAGAAAATATATGCTCTTGTAATTTGGGCGATTTTAGGACAATTAGCCTAAAACTTGGACCTAAATCGCATGTGCAACACATGCATGTGCCTCTCCAAGTTTGGGTTTTTTTTTCTTAATTTAAGTGGATTCTTACTCAAATCAAGCTTGAATCGAATTGAATTCGATAAATTGGTTTGGAAATTTGCTAGGGCTTGAAGAGAGATTTGTTTTGGTGTAGAAAACATATTTTTTGGGTAAATCTTTAACTCAAACCTAACATAAAAAAATTATAAAGTTTACACACTAAAGTATTTAACTCAAACTTGCCAAATGTTAAGAATTTGAACAAAATTTTAACAAAAAGTGTATGTTTCTATAAATCTCCACATGATAGCAACAATGATATATTTATTTTATGGGTAAGAATTCAAAACAAACCCTAAATCCTTAAAGAATTTAATGAGGCAGTAGCGAGTGAATGAGATGTGGATGAGATCTGAATGTGGTTGCTCTTATCATTTATATATATTTTACCTAATATATACAAAATACTATTTTACCATTAAAATTTTTTGAGATTTGAGGTGGGCTTAGTGACTTCTTGGCCCCCCTAAGTAACTTCATCCTGGTTTGAGGATATGGCCACCATTAGTGCTCTAACACACCAAATCATTGCACTGATATATCAATAACACTTCTGGTATTTTTATTCACTGTTGCCAAATCTTGAAATCTTGTGGATAAGGCCTGTTATGTGAATAATAGGAATTTAAAAAATTTCCAACATTATCATCCTTGTTTGAGGAATCATGAAATTTTCTCGTATGTTAATATGAAAAACTATTCAAACACCTTTGGGATTTGCAGCCACAAATGAGGGGATTGATGAAGGGAAGACGTTCGCACTTGAAGATATCCTTGTTTCGTTAATGATTGAAACCAATAAAAGATTCACGATGGATGAAATAGAGTTGGACCAAATTAAAATTCAATAAATGAGATGAATGTCAACATGAGGGTGATCAAATTGAAGTCTTTAGAGATGCAAATGAGTCAAATTGTAACCATGATTGGAGAACATCATTAAAAAGATCAATTCCCATGTAATATACTGAGGTAAATCCTAATGAAACATTGTCTAACCATTCAGTTCATGAGTGGAACACAAAATGAAGAACTTATCATGTATGTTGAGACAAAAAAAGTAGTGGAAGAAGAGTTGGAAGAGGTTATAAAGAAAAAATTTAGAGAGAAAGTGAAGGAACAAGGTATTTGAAAGGATGTCAAAATACTTAAAATTATAGTGGTATTACCGTTTCCACAAAGGTTGTAAACGAAGAAGTTAGATGGGAAATCTGTAAAATTTCTTGAAATGTTCAAGCAAATACATATCAACATCCCCATTGGGGCAACTATAGAGTAAATGTCATATTATGTGAACTTTTTAAAAGATATCATGTTAAGTAAGAGGAAAATAGTTGATAATGAGATGGTTAACTTGACTGAGGAATGCAGTACTATAATCCACAGGAAACTTCCGCAAAAAGTTTAAAGATCCAGGGAGCTTCTCAATTCCATGTGATATTGGGATGTTCTAATTCAAGAAAGTTTGTGTGATCTCGGAGTGTCAATTAATTTGATGCCACTGACCATCTTCCAAAAGTTTGGTTTGGGGACGTTAAAACTAACAACAATGACCCTCAAAGAAGAAAGTCAAAATCAAATATTTGGAGACAAGATAGCGAATGAAGAGACATATTATTGTCTGGAGTAAAAGAAGGAAGGAAATTGATAAACCTTAGAAATCAGCTCACACTATAAGTTGCTCCAAGATAAACAATTTTTTTCGAACATGTTAAAGAACATGTTCTTAGAACATAAAATTTCAAATAGATTCTCCTTATATCTTTGCTATGAAAGTGATTTCTTCAAAGGAATGGGTTGAAAAACAGAGACAAAAAGGAGGGATGAGTTAATCTTGGGCTATTATACCCTAATTACATTATAAAAATAATCTTGTTGCAAAATACCCAAAATCTTTCACAATAGACATACCAACGATCTGGGTTTAGGTCCGTCCAAGAAGTTCTTTCAACAATAGCACCACAGCTACAATGGAGGTCCATTTCTTCTGCAAATTCTATGAATAAATAAAGCAGGATGGTGGCTAGTGAGGTTCAAAAAACTATATGAATGAAATTATAAGTAGCTCACTATAGAAAGAAATATATTTTTTTAATCTAAGAGTTTGAAACTATAATTTTTTTTAGCCAAGCGAATTTTTTTTTTACCATTGTATTCTTAATGAAATTAACCTTGTACCAGCCAGTACCACTAAATTAAATCCTCGTACCATTATTAATGTAGTTCACATCACCATAGTATACATCTGAACAATATCTATTATAGTCTATACCGTCATATTACACCTTCTGTATCATTATTAATGTAGCTTGTACCATCATATTGCACATTCGTACCATTATTAATGTAGTTCGTACCATCGTATTAGTCCACAAATTATATAAGGGTATAGTTGGCCAAAAATCATTTCTCTTAACTAAAAAAGAACAAATTTTAATAATTTAACAAAAAAATGTTTATAAGGAAAGATGGTTAAGAATTTGGGTTCCCACAAAAATATATAGTATTTCTTTACTGTTGAAAATATATGAAATACTGATTCTATTCATATCTTAAGAGTGAAAATGATAAAAAAAAAAAAAAGTATCTAATTGGCATGTGCAAATCACATGTGCACTTTTTCACCAGAAATTGTTGTTAGGAGGTTACAATTTAAAAAAAAATGTATAATAAAGATTGTGATTGGAAAAAATAATAATTTATGTTTGCAAAGTAATAAAACAACATAATATATGTAAAAAAAAATGATATTAATTAATCCTAAATTGACACTATAAAAATGTGGTGATTTACAAATTACAAGTTAAACTAATTTAAACAACTAAACTAGTAAAGCTAATGAAACTAATTAAGCTAACTAAACTAATTATAACAATATAACAAATTATTACATTAAGATAGCATAACATAACATTCTAACTTAATTAACCTAATGTATAAATTAACATGAAAATAAATTAACTTAATGTATAAATTAACATAATGTATCCACTAAACTATCATTACTAACAAAATTAACACAAAATTCATAACCAATTCACATACAATTCATCACCAATTCAAGGACAAAAAATTCATCAATATCGATTCAAGAACACAAAATTCATCATCAATTCATCACCAATTCATTATCAATTCAACACAAAATTAACACAAATTTCATATCCAATTTATCATCAATTTACAAAATCACATACAAAATTTAAAAAAATATAGAGATAGAGTCCATACCTCTCGGCGGGGGAAGAGGCAAAAGCAACGGCGGTGACGGCTATGGTACGTGGTGGAGAGAAGAGACAAAAGCGACGGCGGTGACGGCTATGGTACGTGGTGGAGAGAAGAGAGAATAGAGGGAGTGAGAGGGAGTGAGAGTGAGAGTGAGAGAATCTGAAAAAGAAGGGCCTAATTAATTCAAAATTAGGACGAAATTGCTGACGAAACACATTCTATAGGTAATTTTGCCATTAAATGATGTTGTTTTGTTGATAACGGGCAACAAACAACGTCATTTCATTTTGCCTCAAAAATTTTGGGGATAAATCAAATATTTTGGGGGGAAACAAAACAACGTCGTCTTGTTTGAAATTTACTGATGAAACTTTTATTTCCTACGTATATTTTGAATAAATTTTAAAAAAAATAATAGAAAAAATAATAATAATATTTGCTGACAGACAATCCGTCGGTAATTGAGAATTAATTAATTTACAAATAAAAATTAATGTATAAGCTTGTCGATGGAATCAAGGACGGAATATTCTATTGGTAAATCTTTCGATCGTTTTCGGCTAATTTGATATCTTAACTTTGTTCGAATAACACATTTTCAGTTCTAATTATTACATTATATGAAGAATTCAATTTCATAGATAATTTAAATTCAATTAACACAATAAACTTACTAAATCCATTGGTAATATGTTCGGAAAAAAAAACAATAATGTAAAATCATTTGATCCACATAAATTGATAACGATTTCATCTACTAATCGTGAAACTATCTAAGCTTCTAATTTATATTATGTATCAATTACGATTAAGATAAAGCTAGCTAGACAAACGACGACTAATTAAAAAGAAATATAAATACAAAATTAGCAAAAATAAATAAAATTATCAAACGGGCTTGAAAACATCTAAATTTAGGCCTCGGAGCCCATACATCATTGCAACGTAGTATATCTTATCTGTCTTGTCGTTCCACTTCTGAAATGGAATCATAATAAGAAATCTGAGCCGGGAGCAAAAAATTACGTCCATTTCAAATCATGCTTGTAGCACCCCAACCCAACTTATAAACTAATTTGGGGTTTTTATGTAATTTTGAATTCGTTTGGTTAGTTTTAAACAAATTATTTAACTTTTTCCTTTTTTTAAGATTTTTTTATTTAATATTTATTTTTAAATTAAGTGAAAGGGCTAGTGCGGAGTGTTGGTGGGTCTGAACTTAAACCCTTCATAAACCCTACTTCACCTTTTTTCCAACCTCACCGCCATTGCTTTCTCTCTATCGCAATCATGGCTCCTTTTCAAACACTTGCGATGTTTTCTCGATTCTCATCTGCAGCTCTACTTAAATGGAAGTGTGCCTACCCAAATGTGACCGTGATACATCGATTTTTGTCACGCCCCGTTTTCTTTTCACTTAAAATATAGAGTTTTTCTCAGCGGGCGTGAAGAGAGAAAGGAGAAGAAGGCGAGCATGATATAAAATAGAAAGAAAAGGGAGAGGATAAGAAGAGATACACTTAGAACATCGGATGCAACCGATAAAAAGGAGTTTGAACCCTTACGCAGCGGAAAAACATCAGGATCCATAACAAAGAAAGAGAAAGAGACGACAGAAGAAGGGGATTAGAGACGACAGAAGAAAGAGATGAGGGATGATGTGAATCATTCACAAATCAACAACGGCCTCGGCCGATAACGTTCGGTCTCAATACCGATAAAATATATACAACAATCGGCCTCTGCCGAAGACAATCGATCTCACTACCGATATAAACATCATACGCAGCGGAAATAACATCAGGATCTCTCGTTCGCAAAATACACAGAATATATATACAAACGTGAATAAACTTATAACATATTGTTTGAAAATGTTTGTACGACACAACCTAAATAAACAGATTCAAAAGCGGCACATCCTCTCTCTTCATCTAGGGTTCATCATGCTCAACAGCTCCCGTAGTGTGAGTACAGATTAAGGGGGTGAGTGCGTTGAATACACTCGTGGGGATAAAGTCTGCATCTTATAACAATCGGCACAATGACATAGCAAGTAAAATGCATAGCAGATATTAGAAATGGTAAGAAGGATAGGTACGGGAACAACCCGTCTTACCCTATGAAAATGGTCTCAATACCGCTGGTGCGCTTCATGAGGACCACCAAACCTCAATAGAGTAGTAGAAGGGAGAGAGACGATTTTTTACAGTCCCGTAGGACTCTCCGAACATGCAATGTGAACCGAAGTTCTTTCACAGTATATAATATGGCACAACACGTATATTCACAACATTTAGTATTCCTCATTCATTCTTCAATATAGGGAAAACTGTAAACAGTTACAGAGTTAGAAATTACCCCCACCTCGTATAGTGGTTACCACGTGATCCACGAGTACCGATAGATCAGATTTCACAAGCGAGTACCAAAGTCTCGTGTCTCAACCCTTGTGCCTCAAAGTTCAATCCAAAAGATAGCCTACATACGTTACATCATTTCTTAGATCTTTACAAACGTATAATTAAAGTTATAAACGTTGTCGGCGGAAAAACGATCGTTAACGACACGGCGGATCGAAAGATCTAAAGATTGGGATTGAGGAGACAAAAGTGAAAGTTTAGTTTAATAGGCTGAGATGAAAGAGGGTTTGATTAGGGTCGCAACAAAAAAAGAATGAGCTCAATCGGAGTTGAAACGAGCCCGAACGGAGCGTTTTAAGATCGACGGGTATTCTCCGGTATCTGCCCTACCGCGCACGGTCAGTCACTCCCGGGGCACGACCGTGCCACCGCGCATGACCATGCGCGATCGTCCAGTAGCTCCTCTTGTCGCGCGCTCGACCGTGCGCGCCCGTGCGTGACAAAACACCTGAAAACACAGCTTTTTGCCGGTGACCTCCCGTCATCGGCCACCACCTCCACGTCTCACCGGCAACCCCATTCCAACCTCCTCCATCTCCGGTTACCCCCAACGAACTCCGGTATGAGATCGAACCCTCCCCAACCTCAAAACTCATACAAACATGCATATATATACAACACACACACCCTTAATCACTTGGCCGACGACCTCCAGTCGTCGGAAACCCTTCGTCTCAACACACCGGCGCATCACCAGCGCCGATCATTACTTTTCCTCATGGCGGCACCACTCATACCGCCCTCAACAGAGATCATACTCAAACACACACACACGCAAACATGCACATATCATAATAACCAAATCAAGATAACTCCGGCACCACCCCACACGGCGGCGCCGTCCTTCCAACAACTCACCCTCGTCTCCATGCGAACCTCCAAAAGAACGAGGAAAAGAGAGAAAACCGAGGAGAGAGAAAAGTTGTCTAGGGTTAGGGTTTAGGGTTTCAAGATGGTTTTTCGTCGTTTCCGGCGAACCAGAAGTCGGAATAGAAATCCGAGACTTGTTCTAGACTCGTCTCGTCAAGACCTACATCGTGTGTGAAAATCGGCCGAAACCGACAACTTTGAAAATATTCCGACGATCTCCGGCGGCGGCACCACCACGTCGGTGGCGGCTCCGGAGGCCAAAAAAGAAATGAGAGAGAGAAGAGAGACTTACGTGTTTTCGGCGCTTTTGGCTCGTTCGAAGAAAGGGGTAAGAAATGAATCGGGGGAGTCTCCTATTTATAGAATTCAAAAGTTACTATTCACCGTAAATATCTCGGTAAATATCTTGGTAAATATCTTCTGATATTTCCGAATCCTCGTGGTTTACTCTTTTTATCGTTGTTCGAGCTACAGATCTCCGATTGCTCTCTAGTTCATTTCTATCCTCTTATATTTCCAACGCGCAACTATTGATATAAAAATATCCTATATCCCATGTCTAGATAAATTATCCATCTCATACTCGCGTTAACACTTATCTGAAACGCACGTATTTAATTAGACAGTCAAAATAAACGCACGTAATAAATTAAGTCATGTGTTAAATATTTAATTAATCAATTATGCTCGTTTTGATCCGGGGCGCTACAATTTTACCGACTCAGAAAGCGGTTGGAAATACTCATTGGGCGATTGAGGGAAGCCATGGCCATGCTCAGAGATGATCGACAGAGCGTGGGAGAAACTTGCAGACGTCTTCGAAGTCCCATGATCGTGTATCAGCTGTCTAAGAACCTTCGTGAATTGAATGTTACTCAAGTCGGCGATAGCCAAGGATGAAAATTTCAATTTCGAAGGAAATATCAGTACATAAATTTATCGATATTTTTTTCGACTTGCAGACGTCTTCGAGTATCAGCTGTCCAAGAACCTTTGTGAATTGAATGTTATTCCAGTCGACGATAGCCAAGGATGAAAATTTCAATTTCGAAGGAAATATCGGTATCTTAGTTTTACGAAAATATCGTGAAAATATCGATATCGGTGGAAATATCGGTACATAAATTTATCGATATTTACCAATATTTTCTCGATATTTACCGATATTTTCATGATATTTCATGGATTTTCATATAATTTGTACCATGCAACCACCGATATCGAAATCGATACTGATATTTATTGATATTTCATCGATATTTTTCTGATATTTCACTTATTTTCCTACAAATTTTATCGATATTTCGTCGATATTTTCCTGATATTTCACTTATTTTTCTATAAATTGTACCATGAAGTCATCGATATTGAAATCGATATTTCACTGATATTTTCCTGATATTTCACCTATTTTCCTACAAATTGTACCATGAGGTCACCGATATTGTATATAAGATGTTCTTCAACATAGTGAAACTACCCCGCAACATGGGAGCAAATTCTTTTTCTCCAAACCTGATCACTCTCCAGCTGAGTTGTTAGGATTTTAAGAGCAATTATAGAGAATTTGATATGAATGAAATATAAGAGACAATGATTTGTTCACCCAGTTCGTCAATTGACTATGTCTGGGGCACTACCAAGCCAGGAGAATTTACTAATTTTCTTATGTTAACAAATACAATGAGTCAAAGGGTTATTTATAGGCAAAACTAGGATGTAGTTCTATTGCCTTTCTACCTAGGATTCCTAAGTTTTATCTGACTAGGAGTCCTAAGTCTTATCTGACTTGGAATCCTAAAGTCTATCTAATTCAAACTCCATAACCCAACAATCTCCCACCTGGAGACTGACTTCAAATTGTAACTTGTCTTCTCTATTTCATCAATGTCTCTCACCGGTAGTAGTGTGAGGCCTTCATCTCAGTTTCCAAGGCCAGTTGAAGTCATGCATGATTTCAACTTCTCTAAGGTCGCAATCCTAGTCAACAGATCAACAAGATTCTCATCATCCATCGCTAGTTTCCACTTGCTCACGTGTTCACCGCGTGTTGCTTCCGCATAACATTCTTGTTCACCATCATCTGTCAACAACAAGTAATAAAGAGAAGATGAATACCTATCAGGTGATTTATGTATTCTGGTGGACCTTCGAAGCAGAATTATCACCTGTGGCGTGTGTGGTTCCTCGTCACCTACCACCTCATTATCATCTGCCACTTTGCTCCCACCCAAGTTCAAGATGTTTAACTCGACAACTTGATTTTTAGAACCAACTAATTTAGATGCACCCAACATGTCTTTGTACAAGATCTGTCATTAAATATGACATCTCGACTACGAATTACCTTTCGATTCTTCTCATCCCAAAATCGATAGCCAAATTCATCACCACCATATCCAATGAACGTACATTTAACAGATTTAGCATCCAACTTACTTCTATCAGCAACATCAATATGCACGTATGAAACATAACAAATATTCGAAGAAATGACAGATTTACCTCTTTACCGCTCCAAACTTCCTCTGATATGCAATTTTCCAAGGGAGTTGAGGGTCCTCTATTTATTAAGTAAGCTGCAGTGTTAACTGCATCTGCCCAAAATATCTTCAGCAGCCCACACTTAAATCTCATGCTTCTAGCATGCTCACATAATGTTCTAGTCATATGTTCTGCAACACCGTTTTGTTGAGGGGTTCCTTTCACAGTTTTCTCCATGCGAATTCCATTTGCAGCACAAAATTCTTTGAACTCTCGAAGTTCGTACTCTCCACCATTATTAGATCTCAAACACTTCACCTTGAGACCCGTCTCAGTTTCTACAAGAGCCTTCCACTTCTTGAAAACATCAAAGGCATCTGATTTATTTTTTAGAAAATAAACTCATACATTTCTCATTGAGTCGTCTATGAAAGTCATGTAATAAGACGCTCCACCAAGAGATGTCACCGGTGTTGGTCCCCACAAGCCGTTGTGGACTAACTCCAATTTTTATTTCTTCACGGTTCTGCCTTCTTTCAAAAAACTCATTTTTTTCTGTTTTTCGAATACACAGTCCTCACATAACTTGATTTCAATAGTCTTGAAGCCTGACAGCTTATCTTTTGAACACAACACTTTCATCCCCTTCTCACTCATGTGGCCAAGACGACAATGCCACAAATCTGCATCGTTCTTTGCACCTGCAAGAGCAATGTTGTCCCGGGTGTTGCTAGTAATATACAACGTTCCCTACTTATTGCCTCGAGCCACCACCATAGCTCATTTGGATATCTTCCATGTTTTACAACCAAAGGTCACAACGTAACCTTCATCATCACACAGATATATTCGCTTATGATTAGGTCTCTAACTTCATCAAATCTGAGTTTCACCTTCCCTATTGAGGCACTAACGGCTGTCACCGTCCCATTCCAACTTTTTGGTAGAGAGGATAACAAAATTAGGGCTTGTACCTCATCATCGAAATTGATCTCAACTTAGCTGAATTGGGCAATGATCATATTGAACTTGTTTAGATGATTGGCCACCGTAGCACCCTCTGCCATCTTTAGGTTAAACAACCGCCGCATCAGACGAACCTTGTTCGCGGCTGATGGCTTCTCATACATCTCGGTCATAATCTCTAACATCTCCTTTGTGGTTTTTGCCTTTACCGTGTGGAGCGCAACGTTCCTGGATAGCGACAGACGAACTACACTCATCGTCTTTCTATCCAACAGTGCCCACTCATCGTCCTTCATAGATTCGGGCTTTGTACCCAAAGGTTGATATAAATCTTTATTGTACAGGTAATCCTCGTTTTGCAGTTTCTAAAATCCGAACTCTAATCCATCAAACTTCTCAACAGGCGATTTCTCTTCAGCCATCGTAATTGCTTCCACCAGATCTACTAAACCCGATGCTCTGATACCAGTTGTTAGGATTTTAAGAGCAATTATAGAGAATTTGATATGAATGAAATATAAGAGACAATGATTTGTTCACCCAATTCGTCAATTGACTACGTCTGGGGCACTGCCAAGCCAGGAGAATTTACTAATTTTCTTGTATTAACGAATACAACGAGTCAAACGGTTATTTATAGGCAAAACTGGGATGTAGTCCTAATGTCTTTGTAACTAGGAATCCTAAGTCTTATCTGATTAGGAGTCCTAAGTCTTATCTGACTCAGACTCCATAACCCAAACAAGTATGTGGTCTGAAATTTCTTGTGATTTTTGCACTTTCCCGTATAAATTTTTTCATATTTATGATTCATTGAGTTTTAATATTTTCACAAATTCACCAAAGCCTATTTCGCAGAGAGAGAAAGAGAGGTCAAATCCAGCAAATGATCTGGCCCTACCACTCACCTCTCCCACTAAATATTTCCCCTCCTTTTTCTGATCTTCAGACTGAGGTACTTTTTTTTTAGTTTTATCACTCTTAATTTTATTTCTTTATGCCTTTATGTGAAATGTACAAACAAGAAAAACACAGGAATTCTTTAGTTAATATTTTTTTGTTAGATTTATTTGTGTCTTCTACTTCAAGATTCTATTTATGATCATGCATGTATCAATAATCAGTTTATCTCTCCTCGAAAAAAGTTGGCTAACGAATACTGAGATGCATTTAGGTGCTACAATGTTTTTCCTTGAAATGAGTGATGGTAGTGATAGGGTGTTAGAATTGCTATTTTATTAGTATTAGATTGGACGATTTATTAAACTAAGTGGGATTTTAAAAAATTATTGGTTTATATTCTTGGATGAATTATGAATTCATCAAAGTGTGTCAAATGAATGCTGGCGAGATGATATGGGTTTAATGGAAGTGGTGATTGATTGATTATATGAATTGAGATGTAATAAGGATATGAAAAAGAAAAACCGCATGTTTTTAGAAAAATGTTGAATTTTAGATGCGATTGGAATCACATGATTGTAGTAACTTAAATGTTGGGTTTCTTCAATAACTTGGATGCTCTTATTTCTTTTAAAGCGGGATTTAGAGAGAACATGAAATACATTAAGATATCTCATATTTTCAACCCAGACATCAGTGATTAGAAAACATGAAAGTGTGGAATAAGAAGAATCTCCTGGAAGCAGTTGGTAGTAATTGTCATTATTGATGTTGTTTTAGCTAAAATAATTTCATACTTTATCAGTTACTGCAATATGTCTCTACACTTAAACTCACCATTTTTAAACTTAAAACTACTTCAGTTCAAAAATTGTCTTTTAAATTTATAGCAACCACTATATTCTAAATTTTCATGCATCTACTTTATTTGATAGAAGTAAAATTTACCTCATGTGGTTTTTAAAAAATCTGATTTTTCCTCTCTGATGTAATGTTAGATATTGATGATGAGATTCTTCCAATTATGTTGAATAATACAATTCATTGTCCTGGGAACAAATGAGATATTAGCCGACGAATATGTTGAAACTTCGACCAATGTTGTGCGCTAAACTTATCATTATATCATTGCAAAAGTTACTTTGATAAAATGAGAGAAGAATATGGTTGCAACTAAATTTCAGGCAATGGATGCAAGGAAGTGATTTCCATCATGGAAGAAGGAATTGGTGAAGGGCTTGAGAAGGTTGTGTACATCCATGGAGTCGACATAGAGGGCCACCCTGTCTCTTCCAATGTTTTTTGAGAGTTTTAGGATAGGGAATTATACATCAACACTTTTGCAGATGCTCAGAAAACAGTCAAGACATTTCAATTTTGGAGAAAAATATCAGAAACCTCACCAGATGGGATATGCACAATTGTTCACGAGAAGATCTTAAGAACTCACCTGGTTTGATCCTCTTCTAATGATTCTCAATTTGATGAAATGCTCCGGAATAATAAATGTCTTATTTCTCAGATATCTTAGTTTAGCTATATGTTCCTGAATTGATGATGTAGTTATTTACATTGTGGATTATATGTTTACTAAGCTTCGTCATTGAATTTACGATTGTTTTGCTATATCAATTGGGATATGATTTTAGTGGTATAATTTGTTCTGTCTCCAATGCTTTATGAATATGAGTTTGTTTACTTTTTCTTCAATGTTTTATTAATATGAGTTGTTCTGTCTCCAGTGACTTACTTCAATGTTGGTTAAAGTAAGCAGTTTTGTGAGTGCGTGTCAAAGTTTTATAAATAGAATGATTTGTGTAGATTCCAACATGAATTGTTTAGTCAGCCACTATATTTTTCACTGATTACTGATAATGCGTGTAAATTGAATTAGTTGATAATGTATCAGATGTGCTTAAAATTTAATGATTGATTAGACAATTTTATTTCTTAAATCCTGATTTCATGAAAAACATATGAAGTGGTCCATGCATGTCTTGAAAGTGCTTACACCAAAGTGCTTTCAAGAGATACATACAATCAACAGATTCCATGGTTAAAGTAATTGTACGAAATAATTAGCTGGTTTCAACTGCCGCTCACAACATCAGTTGTTAAAATTTTATTTGCAATAATATGAACTATTACGCACTATAGAAATTTGTTTTTGCTATAAGATTACTTGCCCTCTTTATATTTATTTTGAAAGTTTCATCCATTCAGGTTGCCTATTCAGATATTCTATAGGGTTAATTACAAATAACCATCCAAACTATACCTGTTTTTGTACTTGAGTAAATAAACTTTTTCTGGTTGCAATTAACCATCTCACCTTTGTGCGAGTTGCAATTTAGACCACCAGATCTTCATTTTCCGGCCATTTTTAGTCACGTGCCTCACACATGCTTTACTATTAAGGGTATATTTGTCTTTTCAATATTTTCAAGTTGCAACTAACCATCTTTTTAACTCTGCATGAGTTGCAATTCACCATCTCAACTTTACACGAGTTGTAATTCACCGTCTAAGACCCCATATGAAGATCCGGTGGTCTCAAATGGTAATTTGCAACTCGCACAAAGGTGAGATGGTTAGTTGCAATTGGAAAAAGTTTAGTTACTTAAGTGTAAAAATGGGAATAGTTTGGATGATTATTTGTAATTAACTATTCAATATATGTTCATGTGGATACAGGTTTTTCCTTTGCTAATGGAGGATTGCACTTGCATATATTATGATCATTTTATTCGATTTTAATGATCATATTATACGATAATATATAAATTAGATAATATTAAAGCACCATTGACTATTACCCTAAAAAGTTGGAAAAAAAAATGCCCTATATATATATAATATCTTCTAATGATATAATATTTTTTTCAAAGATAAAATATATTTATTGGAGAAAATTTTCATGAAAAAAGGCAAAATAAAAACTACGTAAACATTTTATGAGGCATTCGGGACCAGGGTAAAAAAATCACAAAGAAAATTTACACCAAATGAAACAATTACTTCATGATCAACATAATCAACATAAAGTAAATTTTATTTTTAAAGGAGAGTTGGCAAATTCTCTCTTTCTCAACCTCATATGGCACTGTGCTAGATATTTTCAACAATAATTAACAAATGCTTTTCAATAATTAAGCTGTTAAAGAGAACTTTTCAGGTCGGACTTAATGTCGCTATGACAAGGGATTTTACAAACTCAAATTTATTGAAGAATAAGAAAGAATATGAAAAAAATTATGAATTGATCCTGTGCAACGCACGGGCAATATCCTAGTTTTTTTAATTGAAATGCTTTTTAATTGGAGGGTGCTAAGCAAAGCATGGAGTGTCTATAGTCCCACCCAAATTGTTTTTCATTCAAGATTCTTTTATTACAATTTTAAATTACCCACCTGAAAAATCCTAATTTTTTTAAATTGAAATGTTTTTTAATTGGAGTGTGCTAAGCAAATGATGGAGTGTCTTTAGTCCCACCCAAATTGTTTTTCGTTCAAGATTCTTTTATTACAATTTTAAATTACCAACCTGAAAAAAATATAACCCTCGAAATGCTTGACTTATTGGTGGAAAACCTTAAAATGATATTCTCCCCAATTTAAAACAATTGTTGGTCTAGAGGTCAAAAATTTTGTTTCTAATTAAATATGTATGAGCTATTTTGCCACTTTTCTTCATCCTAAATCACAAGTCTTGTTCTATAAGATTTCTTAATTTTAAATTTATCAATTTAATCTCTTTTAACATTTATTTACACGAAAATCTACAATCTTTCCTTATCTCATTTTTTCATATTTCTTTCTTTTATATTATCAGTACATCTCATGTTAAATTTAGGAATAGGAGGGGATATATTGATATCGTTAAAGGATATTTTTGTTCAATTTTTAAATATCTTAATTTATGACAAAATTCAAAAATAATATTTATTCACAAAAACTTATGTGCACCAGCCGTATGGACCTACATCCATGCAATTCGGGTAGACCTGCGCCTTCACGTGCCCTAGAGGTCATGCAACTAACAGAAGTTTTTATGTATATTGATACTGCAGGTAATATTTCGTCAATATTTTATCAAATATGGTAAATGATGTTTCATTTTGGAATCTTAATTTGATAGTTTTCAATCTTTCAAGCTCCGAAGTAATAGATTTATCTTTCATATCTCACATTGATAGTTGATTTATCTTTCGGGGCTTGAATCGATAAAATCCAAGGTATAAAATAAAGGGCAAATGTGCAAATATACCATTAACATATATATGGACAGGTGCAAATATACATTTAATCTTTTTTGGGGAGCAAATACACACATAACGTTTAAGTTGTGGTGCAAATATGCCCTTAATGTTTTATATTAGGATGCAACTTTGTCAATATTTTTTTTCAATCCTTCTTATTAAATAATCAATTTTTTGTATTGAAACATTTCTAAGTCAATTTCAAATTTTAAAAATAACTTTTATTTTGATAAAAAAAAAATTTTATTTTTTCTTAAATAATTATATTCATAAAACTTTATACTGAACTTGTTAATTTTGAAAATCAAAATCAATCAAAGTCTCATGTGTTCTATGCTTATAAAAGAAAATTATTTGGATTTTCGAATAAAATATTTAGTTTGTTTTACATGTAAAATATCATATTTTTTAAATTCTATATTATTTATAATTTTAAAAAAAACATGTGTTTTTCAGGGAAAAAATTATATTTGTTTTGTCATTATTATAAAATTTAGATCTATTTAATTCTCAACTTTATTTCCATAGTGAAATTAATCAATAAATTTAAAATTAATTTAGAATATTTCAATACAAATGATTAACACATAATATAATACATAATAGAAAATATAATTAAGTTGCACTAGAAGAATGTGAATAAAATCTCTGAATAAAATCTCTGGGTTAATTTCATTTTTGGTCTTGCCCTAAAGGCGTTGTCCGATTGTGGTCCTGTTATTTGCTGATTATCAATTTTAGTACTGCAATTGAAAATTTTGTCCAATTTCAGTCATTTTCTCACCGGAATTTGTATTTTTCGGTCAATTTTCGGCGAGTAGCACACACTCGCCCCCAATTCTATAAGTCATGTTTATGTGTCAATTTTTTTCACATATGTCAATTTTTTATGTTTTATTTTCCTAACTAAAATGTCATATCATAAATCATCTGCCACCTCATTAAATAACTTAAAAACAAAAAATGATAAAGGCAAAAAAAAAGGCATAATTAAAAGAAAAAAACACTTATGTAGAATTGGAGAAATCCGACGTTGAAATCCTGGTTTTTTAAATAAAGGTTAATAGTTAAAATCTGTGTTTGTTTGGGTATGTTTCAAGTCTTGTGAGTCAAGATTTGAGATTTCATAATCTCAAATCCTCGTTTGTTATGAGTTTTAAATTATGACTATGAAATCAACTCAAATACTAACCTATTTAAAAAAAAACACTATAATTATATTTATACGGTAATCTATAATGTAACCTATTTTTGCACAAATTCCAAAATACAATTAAAATAATATATATGACTCTCCCTATGCATCACCACCATCCAAAATTAAAAATACATATCTATTGCAATAAATTGATTAACCGTCCAAGGTGAATGCATTTACTGCAATAAAGTTATTCATCTTCATCCAAAATAAATGCATTCACCTTCCCAATAAATGCATCCATCTTCCCCTCTCTCCTCTCTCTCTCTCCCCCTCTCTTTTTCTCTTACATGCGGCACTTCTCTTCTCTCCCCTCTCCCCTCTCTCATCTCTCCTCTTTCGCTCTCTCCCTCTCTTTTTCTCTCACATGCGGCACTTCTCTCTTCTCTCCCCTCTTATTATACCTATTGCTTCATTGTATCTCTGTTTCTCGCTCCCTTTTCCCTCTGAATTATCTCTGTTTTTACTCTCTGTAAAAGTGAAATACGTCAACTCCCATCACTTTCTTCTCTCCTCCATAAATCAATTTTTCTACCAAAATAAGATTTGTACTTCACCTATGTGTAGATATATAATCTGCTATTGAATATTATGTGACTACTCCCCTACTTTTGGTGCAGAGATTCTTCACTATTTCTTGCAGTGATTTGAGTTATGTGGATAGTTTTATTGAAACAAGTTTGACTCTGAAAAGTAGATCTCGAGATCTCGCTCCTCTACTCCATTCCTCTGTACATATTGGACTCCTTCAAAATTTCAAGTACACTGTTGTTGTATTTTATTACATTGTATGTTTTTTGTATTTCTAGTCTTGTGTATAAATAGAGTGAGATATTTACAATGAATGTTAACACAACCACACACTGCGCACTAGAGGCCACGGTCCACTGGAATCAAGAAAAAAAAAGAGAAAGACAGCCCTGGAGCAGAAAGTCGAGCGGTTAGTCGATAAGACAACAATCCTTTTTATTGTCTTAGGTGTATGTATATCATGTCATAGTCCTTTGTCATGTTCTTTAATGTGGTTTATATGTGTTTATTGTTGTTGATGTGTAAATGGATGTCTTATTCACCTTTATGTGACATGTTATAAGTGTTTCTTATTAGTTGAAGGAATTGTTTAATGATGACATTATATTAAAAGGATTGTTTTCATTGTAAGATCTCAAAAAAATCTATTGTTTGCTCCTTATTAGAACAATTCGATATTTTAGAAGTTCTATAATAACTTTCGTAGAAAATCAAATTGAAATTGAGGCACCACTATTGTATAGAAGTACTTTCTTAATCTTGTATTTAGCAGTAATTTGGCCACTTGTATACTTTAATGGTTAATGAATAAATTGAACACTTGTGTATTTTTTTTATCTTACATGTTATTTATGTTGTTTCTAAATTGTTATGAATTAAAATTTATTGAGACAATTGATTTATTTTTTGTGACAAAATGATAAATTTACTAATATATGTCGGTATCATAAGGAATAAGTTGGAGACAGACTAAGTCTAGCTCAATTGTAATTTTTTTGACCAAGTTTAAGTATCCAAATTATATATATACAAATATATCAAAAATAAATTTTTTATTTATGATATATTTTAGTATGCTCCACAAGTTTTAATGGTTCATAACACCGTATACATTAATCAAGTAAAAACAAGTTACAATGGAAAACATCTTTTAGTTAGAGAATATTTATAAAAATGAAGTTTGTTGTAATATAGATGATTAATTCAACAAAACAAAAAAACCTTGCACTAACAACACGTGAAATCTAGATATCTCGTGGAAATGGTGGTGCCGAATGGATGGAAAAGGTCACGTGGACACGTGATAACGAGGCTCAATTCATAGTATTCTGCCATCAAGAATATATGAATGGACTCCTCCTCACAACCTCGTTCTCCAAGCCTGTAATGGGACAAATTTACGATAGGTTGAACGCCATCGTTGTGGGTCACTACACCTACAACGTTGATCAAGCTCAGATAAAATGGAAAAACATTAAGCGCGCATGGCATTTGCTTTTCAACCTACGATTCAAATGCGGTTTCGCGCTTGGTTGGGATTCTGAAAATGAGACAATCGTTGGGCCTCACGATGTTATGGGTGCGATCTACGCGGTAATTTGATCTTACTTATCCTTCAATCTATATAAATTTCATCATATGTTTTGAATATAATCATTAATATAAATTTTATAAATAAATTTATAAGGACTAATAAATTTACTCATTAGTGGAAGTATACGTGTACATTGTAAGAGCATCGGGATAATCATGCGATCATCTGACGTGGTCTTTCCCACTTCGACCTATGCACAGAGATGCTTGAAAAGAAGATGGCCACCGGTGATTATGCTCGTTCTTTTAGACAATCTTCGTCCTCATCCGAGAGTTCTTTTGATGATGATGACATTCTTCCACCCCCGCCACCTGACCATGGAGATCATGATGGATCACCTCGTGTTTGTCCATCATTCAATTTCACGCCAGACTTTAACTCTATAGATAATGGAGGATCCTCTAGGTCATCAGGGAAAAAATGATCAAGTTGAGCCTCCGAGCAAGACGCTATCCTTGTTCGAGCCATGGCTAACATCGAGGGTTACTTTGGTGATAAGAGGACAAAGACATCGGTAGCTGAGCAAATGTGTGATAAGTACCACACATGCATCCGTCTGATGAGAGAAATAGATGATATCCCGTTGGACTCTCGTGTCATCGCTGGTGAGCGCCTCCGCAAGGCCACTACAAGGATTATGTTCTTATCCTTTAGTGAGGATGAGCGTCGTCGATGGTTGATTCGCCTACTGGGTTGATGAGGATGTGGAATGGTTGAAGACTACTTAATATTAGTTATCTTAATTATTATGGGTAGTATTAAGACAACTGTTATATGCGTATTCTGACATTTTTAGTTTTTAAGCATGTTTATGTGATCTTGATGCTCAAATATAATGAGAAAGACTTACAAATGATTTGGGTATTCTATGTTATATCGTATGCCCTATTTTGGTATTTTATTTGTGGTTGCAAGTTTATTCTTATATTTATATTTTTTTTATCTTCTATTAATTATATCTAATGACCATATGTCACTCAATGAGTAAATTGTTGTTTGATCATGCAAGGACTATGTCGCAATCACCTTCGTGCGATGAACAAGAATTGGATAATTTCAATTCTGGGACAAGTAATTCATCCGACACAGAGAGCTATTCATCAGCTGATGAAAGTATTGCAATTGTGCTTACTGGAATTATAATTCCAATGCTCACAACTCCAAATCATATGGCAAGAAATACATCGAGGCTTCAAGAAAATGATTGGGTCGGTGAAATCCTTATGGGGACAGAGGATCGATTCTACGATATAGTACGAATGAGCAGACCAAGTTTTTATGCGCTTGTAGAGGTATTGATTGGTAGGGGATTACTCGTTTAGGGTCCGCATGCACGGGTATCAGTAGTTGAAGAGGTTGTGATGTTTCTACGCACTACTTCTTCACATGCGATATCGAGAGAGTATGGAACGCTTTCAGCACTCACTAGAGACTATACACCGCCACTTCCATCGTGTACTTGATGCTATAGTTGAGTTAGTCCCAATATATATAATGTCCCCAAACTATAACGAGACCCCACCACAAGTGTCGAACAATGCCGATTTCTTTCCATATTTCCAGGTATAATTTATTTGAAATTATTCTACATATATATGTCTTATTATGAAATTGTTCAATGCATTTTCTAATAATTTTAGGGAGCAATTGGAGCTATGGATGGGACATTAATCCCAACATGGGTGCCATAGTCTAGACAGAATGCCTTTCGATCTCGCAAGGCAACCGTCTCCCAAAATGTCCTTGCAATTGTTGATTTCAATATGATGTTCACGTATGTATATGCAGGTTGGGAGGACAGCTCTAGTGATGCGAATGTTCTGTTCAATGTCATTCAAAATGACCCCAACTTTTCTTGGCCTCCAAAAGGTATTATATATAATTAACCTACATGTTTTATTGCTATCTAATTGAAGAAAAAAAATGAAAGAACTAAAAAAAGTCATACATATTTAGGAAAGTACTATCTCGTCGATGTTGGGTATACCAATTATGGGCCTTTCCTAGCACCATATAGGGGGACTCGTTATCATATCAACGAGTTTCGATAGAGCGGAGTAGTTGCCAATACGTCAATGGAGCTTTTCAATCATCGACATTCATGTTTGAGGAATGTGATCGAGCGGTGTTTTGGATTGTTGAAAAGTCGATTTCCCATTCTAAGATAGGGGATGCCTTCTTATAAGATGCGGACACAAGTGAAAATTGTGATTGCATGTTGCGTGATCCACAATTTCATACGTCATAGCGGGTTACCAGATGCTCTATTTGAGAGGACTTCGGAGTAGTTGATGGATGACGTTGATATTATATCTCATCGCTACCATCCCACAACTACGCACATTGAGCAGCAATCTGAGTTTCGTGACTCTATGGCGGATGCAATGTGGCAGAACAGAAACCCCTGAAATGATATATTTACGTCTCAGATACTTATTATATTTTATATTAAGCTCTTTGTTATGTTACCACTGTGTTCAAACAATGTTTTAAATTATGTTTTAATTTCCCTGTGTAACAGGATTGTGTTTATCTACTTTCTATGTGTTTAAACAATTTCATGATCTATTTTATGATAAGACTAATTGAGTTTATTCTGATCAGCAACACCTACTTAACAAATTATATATTTTTCTATCAATTACCAATCTCATTCTTTTCCATACAAACACATGTTTCAAGAACATCCGAATTGTTTATGTGGGGTAGGACCTATGATTTATTGCAGTGTAAGAATACTGTGAACAGGGGTCGCTACTTTTACGCATGTTCATGTGGTGTTAGGCATGTTGGGTCATTTATGTGGTTGGACACATGGACTACTTATAGATGTACGTCTTCTACTATATCTAGGAGTCAAGCTAGCCTAATGCAAAACAACACTTTAAACCGTAGCAGCACTGAGCTACATAGTCAGGCATCCACTGTTGAGGATGGCGAGGTTGCAAGTTCATTGGGCAATGGTTCTTATCGCACACCAGATAACAAGAGTAGGGTAGATTTTATATTCTGGCTTGCAATATCAGTCTACGTTCTCGTACTCTCACAATTAGTGAAAATGGTGTTTTCTTGAGTATTTGCAATTTCTTAAAAATGTTGTTTTCTTGGGTATGCTTTTATCGTCGTTAGAAGTTTTTGTGATGTCCAAAACTATGATAATAATGTGTTTGATGACAATTTATATATTTAACTTTGTATATGAACCGTAGTATGATTATGGTGACAATTTTTATATTTAACTTTATATATATACATATAATTTATTATAATCGTGTGTGTGTATATATATATATATATATATTCTGTGACATAATTAATTAATTAACTAGTGATTAACTAGTCAATTTATACATATATGATTATGTTTATATATAATCATTTTATTTTGAATATAATAATATACGAATATAATTACATAGAATAAATATTATTATTTCAATTTTTAAAACGTATTAGAAAATTTATAGTATAGTGTATATATATATATGTGTGTGTTTTTATATAGTATAAATTATATTCATAGATAAACATGGATTTTTTAAATAGTAGTGTATGTAATATATAGTATATATTATATATGTATAAATAATTTTTTGTTTATAAATATTAGGAAAAAAACTATCATATCAACTTTTCCAATTGATTTCAACATAACAAATTAATCATTACCATTACATGAACTAACAATATAATATTACACATACATATTTTTTCCAGCATTGATTTGACATCTACAGTAATACTCATATCCTATAAAATCTCATAATAAACACAAATTTTAACTATTCACATTTATTTACAAAATCCAGGATTCCAAAGTCGGACTTCCCCAATCCTACATAATCTCTAAACAAACATACCCTTAGAGATTTTGTATGGTAGAATTAGTATTTTAGATGTCAAATCAATGCTGGAAAAAGTGTTATTGTATAATATTATATTGTTAGTTGATGTAATGGTAATGATTGGATGATTGTAATAGTAGAAATTTAGGTGTATATTGAAATTTGTGTATTATTAGGTTATAGTATAGGGTTCTTGATTGTGTTTTGAGTGAGTCTCTTGTGAGACCGTCTCACGGATTTTTATTGTATTGTATGAGACGGGTCAACCCACAATCCAATCACCCATAACCCAAACCCTACAATTCACATGTTGTTTGTGGATGATGGGGCTCTGTCTCACGGTAACTAACCGTAAAACCGTAGTTTTCGTGTTGTGTTTTTATTTAAATAAAATAGGATTTTGATAGATTATATAATCCTCTTGTAAACTCAAAATAAATAGGGATTTGAATAAATCCAAATCTCAAATCCTGACTCACAAACACCAATCCAAACATCGCATAATTGAAGAATACATAAGTATGAGAGAACAAGATCGAAATTATGAAGATGTCGAAGAAGGTGGGCATGGTCCCAAACTGTTCATAGACATTCAAATTCTTGGGGATCGTTCTCCAGAACGAATCTTCCCATCCTAGTGGCCAGTGAAGATCTTGTCGTTGGAGATTATAATCATCTTGACAAGCCACTGTTGGACTTAAACGCAAAGAATTTCTTCCACACATTGAAGTTCTTGTTGGTCTTAGACCATCTTCATTCACAACCAACACTACCAGTTGTGGGAAAAGGACAAAGCAAAATAATGTTTAAAAAAAGAAAAAATCAGAAATTAGGCACAACCCATGATTTATGGAAGCTGTCGTCCAACCCTATATCATGAAATGGTCATTCAATCCCCTTATGCCAAGTGTCAACACATCATTGGATGAATTAAATATTTATGGATATAATTTAGATTGTTGATAAATGATATAATTTGTGTTTAATTTATTTTTAGAAAATTATCAAAATTCCTATTTTTTTGTCTATAAGTAGAGTCTAATATTGACATATTTTGAATCATAAATTTGAAGTTCCCTATTTTCTCTCAATCTCAAATTCTATCTTTTTTTACATTTTGATATTCTCTCTTTTCTCATATAATTTCTATCATTTGTTATTATGGATCCAAACAATCCAAATTATTTTACTTACTCCCAAAATTTTGCAAACTTCAAAAATTTTATGAATTCTGAAGATTACCAAAACTCTCAATATCATCAAAACTCTCAGTTTTCTCTAAATTTCAATCAAGTTCCTATCACCAAACAAGTTCAACTATCACAAAATATCTCTCAAAATTTGTTCCAAAATGTTCAACAAACAAACATCTCTCAAAAGGTTAGTTGGTGTGTGAAAGAAAATGTTGCTCTCATGTCATCTTGGTGTTTCATCAGTGAAGATAGAGTGCATGGCAAAAATAAAAAAGGTGTCTCTATATGGGGACGAGTGCATACAATGTTTCTTGAAGCTCAAGCAGAAAATCCTGAAGATATCAAAGAAAGAAATGTGGATTCACTCAAAGGTCGTTTCAAACAACTTAATGAAAATGGAAACAAGTGGCTTGCAGCTTGCAAGGAAGCAAATGGTCGAAAAAAGAATGGAATGAGCCAGAAAGATGTTGAGAAAGAAGCTCATACAATTTTTTAAAGCAGGTGGCAGCAAGTTTCAAGATTTAATTATATTTAATGAAGTAATGTGTAAACATCCCAAGTGGGAATTAAAATTAGATCATGATTCAACATGTTTCCGTCCTGAAGATGAGGAGGGTAATGAAGAAAGTGGTGGGAGCTAAAAAAGAACCAGGACTAGTGAAGATGGTGAGTATTATATCCCCTCCAATCCAGAAACTCCAAGTACTAGACGCTTAACCATTACTTGTTCTACAGGTAGAGATAAGGCAAAAAATAAAAGGAAAGGTAAGACCTCACAATCTTCTAGTACTTATGAAGTTGCAGCTGAAATTAGTGCATTGAGGCTTACTAAAGACAATGAAGTTGAAGTAATGAACAAATTGGGAAATGCTATAATTGAATTGGAGCATAGAAAGTTACAATGAAATCAAATGAAGAACTTATGTTGAATACATTGTTGGCAAAAGACCACTTATCCCCAGCAGATGAAGAGATGAAATGCAATCTAATGAAGATCGTGTTTGGAGAGTGTCACACCCCAAAATCTTTTCATATTTTATCAGAGTTTCACATGGGCGTGAAGAGAGAAAAAGCAAGGGACACAAAACATAGGCAGAAAGAATAAGTAAGAGACGACAGAAGAAAGGGGTAAGGATCGAAGTGAATCTTTCACTTAACAACAATCGACCTCTGCCGATAACAATCAGTCTCACTACTGATAAAAATACAACATACGCAGCGGAAAACATCAGGATCTCACATCCTTACTTGTATCAAATATTATTACAAAACGTGATTTAAATGAAACATTGTTTTAGAAATGTTTGAGAGACCTCGTCTCATTACAACAAAACCAGAAACAGCATTTCCTCTCTCCGACTAAGGTTCCTCATGCTCATCATCGTCTGTAGTGTGAGTACAGAATAAGGGGGTGAGTGCGTGGAATACACTCGTGGGGATAAAAACCACCTCTTGTGACTCTCAACGTGTATAAAATACTAGTAAAATAACCTTAAGTCACATTGTCACAACACATAAGATGCATAGCAGATATTAGAAATGGCAAGGGATGAATAGGTGCGGGATTAGCCCGTCTTATCCTATAAAATGGTCTCAATACCGTTAGTGTATTTCAAGAGGCTCACCACACCTCCACCAGAGTGATAGCAATAGTAAGAGACGACAAAGTACTAGAAGGTAGCAAGGAATGTATGATCAGAGTGGACCTCTGTCCTTTCACAGTTATATTATGGCATAGCAAATATAAACACAACACTTAGTATTCCTCAATCATGCATTTGCTAGGGAAAACAGTAAACAAATAAAGAGATAGAAATTACCCCCACCTTGTTCGGTGGTTACCACGTGGGTAGCGAGTATCGAACGCTCAGATATCACAATGCTCCATCCAACAGGTAGCCTACATACGTTACAATATTCTTAGATCCTTAATAATATATAATTAAAGTTGTAACTGATTCCGGTGGAAAAACGATTATTAAATACGCGACGGATCGAGAGATCTAAAGATTAGAGTTCAAGAAACGAGAGGGTCAGATCTACCCAAGTGGCTGAGAAGATAGGAAATGAAATTTGGGTCACGACAAAAAAAGAATGAGCTCGATCGGAGTTAAAACGAGCTCGAACGGAGCATTTTAGGTTTAGGGGTAAAATGGTAATTTTGGTCAAAGGGTTGACTTTGACCGGGCCCACGGACCCCGATCAATGATGTCTCGTCATCAACGACTCGATACGGATGAACGACGGAAAGAAAATGAGGTTCGGATTGAAAATACGGCATTGGGTGCACATCGGCACTCGACGGGAGTGCATGGGCGCGCACGATGCGCGCGCGGCTCCCAGCACCCGACAGCTGCCGAGTTTTCTCGACAGTGGGTGATGGCTCTTGGCTGGCTGCCGAGTTTTCTCGGCAACCCCATACCTAGTTTTCCCGATACTTTCCAGCGTCGCCCGGCGCGGCGGCGCCGCCTCCTGCCGCCACCACCTACCTTGCCGGATACCTTACAACGCCGGCTACCACCTCCGGCCATCCCTCGCTCGATTCCGGCATGAATAGTGCCTGAAAATTACGCCGCAAAACCCTTCGATACATTGGTTTTTGAATACCAACTCCACTTTTCAAAACTCCGGCCGGCGACTCCCCATCACCGGCCACCTATTCCAGCCAAGCCCAACCACCAACACAGCCTATACATACATGCATGAACACACACACACACCCGTTTTCAAACACACACACTGATTTCCCAGCTCCGACCGGCAGCCACCTGCCGCCGGCGACCACCACCAATCACCGTCACCTTGGCCGGCTACCCCCAGTCGCCGGCCACCACCACCACCGTGCACACACACACAGTAGCTTGCACACACACACACAGAGCGTAGGGTGAGATTACACACACACCACCGGATTTCCTTAGCCGGCGACTTCCAGTCGCCGGCCACCCACCAGACCACCTCGCCGGCGACCTCCTATCGCCGGCCCACCTTTCTTGCACGGCGGTGCCACCCGGTGCCGCCACCAACCGCATGCAACACCACACACACTAGCACATATATATAAACACACACATGCACGTTTCATGCATATATACAACATGTCCTTCTCCGGCGCCGCCGTGGGTGGAGGCGCCGGCCCTCCAGCGTCGGCCCCTTACCTCCGGCGGCCTCCGGCAGCAGCTCCGGCGCGGTGGAGAGAGAAAACACAAAAGAGAGAGAAAGTGGTGGAAAGGGTTAAGGTTAGGGTTTTGCCTCGGTTTTTCACCGTTTTCCGGCGAATGAGAAATCGGAATTAAATTCCGAGACCTATCTTAGATTTGTCTCGTCGAGACGAACATCGTGTGTGAAAATCGGCCGAAACCGACAACTTTGAATTTTTCCGGCCACCGGCCGGCGGCGGTGCCAGGGGTGGCGCCGCCGACCAGAAAACTGAAAACGAGAGAGAGAAGGGAGGAGAGAGACTTACGAGTTTTCGGCGCGTTCGGCTCATTCGGAAAAACGGTGAAAAATGAATCGGGGAAGACCCTATTTATAGAATTCAGAAAATACTATTCACGTGAAAATATCTCGTCACTATTCATTGATTGAATTTTCCACGCTACTATTCACCGAAATATCTTCCGGTTTTCCGAAACCTCGTGTTTCACCCTTTTCATCGCTGTTCGAGCTACAGGTCTCCAATTGACCTCTAGTTCGTTTCTATCTTCTCGTTTTCTCGATACACATTTAATGGTATATAAATATCCTATGTTCCACGTCTAATAAAATTATCAATCTAAAACGTGCATTAAACACTTATTTGAAACACACGAAATTAATTAAACAGTCAAAGCAGACGCACATAATTATTAAGTCATGCGTTAAAATATTTAATTAATAAATTATGTTTCGTTTTGGTCCGGGGCGCTACAGAGAGTGACTGTATTTTATTTTCATGTAATTTAGTTTATCTCATTTTAGTTATTGTCTTTTAAGCATTTTAATTTGTGTTTGTTTAGTTAATTTCATGTAATTCTAAAAAGTAAGTTTCATTATGTGATTGAGTTGTCTATTCTACACTTAAATTCATTTTTGCACTTTTCAGAACTTTCACATGCATTTGTTTCTCATGTATAAGTGCATGTAAAAGTTTCAGAACTTTTTGTATTGATTTATGTGAATATCATGTATAAGTGCATGTGATAGCTTTTGTGGTTAATTTCATATTTTTGATGGAGTACAAACGAATTTTGGTTTACATGCGCAGTTGTGGGAGAAATGGCACATCCCTTAATTTAAAATCCAAATTAAGAGATCTTAATTTAGTTGGAAAGCTAATGAAGAGATCTAAAACTTTCATGTTGATCACTTTTCCTAATTCTCCTTCCAAGAAAGCAGAATATTAATATTTGATGGAAGTTGTGACGTTCGGTTTTTGTTTCGATAGGGCTTTAGTATTATGGCTATAACTTTGTCTAGAAAATTGATATTGAGCTGTAATTTGTGTCATCAGAAAATTAACTTCAAGACCTACAACTCTCATGAAGCCCATAAATTCATATTCGGATCTACAAAGCAAATGAACATGTTCTTGTCTTTTAATCTACTAGCTCCCAAAAGTAATTATAGCTTCCACATGCATTGTCCACATGAATTATTGAATATGTATCCCACTTACTTTCACATGCTCTTGTCTCTATCACACTTTATGCTAGCTTCCACATGAATTGTCTCTTAAGATTGAATATGTAGCATTATAGCTTTCACATGCTATAGTCTCTCATTTTCCTATATATCCTTGTTGAATCCATTTCATATTTACACCTAAATCTTTATCTTCACTCTTTAGTTATACTAAAGTATAAATCATAACTCATAGTTTTACCAATTCCACTTCAAAAATATTTTCCAATGAAAACTCATATGTAAATTCAGATTCAAGTTTTGGTTCTTTCCATTTCACCAAACTTGATGAATGGGAGAATCGAGTTGTTCAAAGCAATCATCAAATTGATCAGATAATCGAGGATGTGATCTTAAATAATCATAATATGATTGCCAAAGATCACACTCCTAGAGCCAGAAGACGGTATTGTGATAGAGAATGAGAGATTAGTGAGGAGCGTCTAATGAATGATTATTTTGTCGATAGACCGACATATGCTCCTGAGATCTTTCTGTAGCACCTAGGATAAAAACGAATCATAATTGATTAGTTAAATAATTAAACCCTTAATCGATTTATTTTATTATTTGCATTAACCCTCAATTATTTAATTTAATTATATGCGTTTTAGAAAAACAATAAATGCATGTTTAATTAAATAAAAGTATAATTTAATCGAGAAACATAGATTATAATTTTATCATAAGATGCGTATTTAAAAAAACGAGAAGATAGAAATGAATTTGAGGTCAATCGGAGACTCGTAGCTCAAATGACGATGAAAACGGTGAATACGAAGAATACGACGTAAACGAAGGATCGAAAAGTAAAGATATTTTGATGAATAGTAAAATCCAAGATATTTTTGGTGAATAGTAAAATCCAAGATATTTCGGTGAATAGTGAAAGTAAGATGTTTCGATGATGAGTATATATAATGCGAAACGAGTCGTAAAAATCGAGAAAAAGTAAGGATCTCTCTTCTCTCTTTCCTCTCTATTCTCTCTCTTCTCTTTTTCTGGCCGCCGCCGGTGCCGAAAAATTTTTCTCGGTTTCAACCGATTTTCGCATAGCTTGTAGGTCTCGCCGAGATGATTCTAGAACATGTCTCGGATTTCCATTCCGATATCTCCTTCACCGGAAAATAACAAAACATCACCGGGAAAACCCTAACCTCTTTTCCACCCACCTTTTCTCTCTCCTCTGTTTTCTCTCTCTCTCTCTCCTCCTTCGCCGGAATAGTGGCTGACACCATGGCGACAGCGCCGGGGCTGGAAGTGGTGGTGGAAAGTGGTGGTGCATGGTGTGTGTATGTATGCATGCGTGTGTGTGTGTGTTGCTGTTTGGGGAGGTACTATTCATTTGCCGTCGGTGGGGGTGGCCGGAGCAGGTGGTGGCCTGCGCTGGTGGCACCGGCGAGTCGGGAAGAGGTGGCGCCACTGCAACTGGGAACTGCTGCAAGTTGCAGGCGCTGGGCGCGCAAGCCAGCGGGCGTCGGGTAGCACGTGCGCGCGCGAGACAGGCGCTGGGCGTGCACATTGGGACATGCCGGGTAGATGGGGTGCACGCTGTGCGCGTGCCGGGAGACGGGTAGCGCGCACGCTCGATCGAGCAACGGGTGCGCTACACATGCAGCACCGGGTCCACGGTGTGAGTCATGTTTTTTCCGTCATATGTTTTCGTCGAGTCGCCGACGATGTGATGTCGTCGGTCTGGAGTCGGGGGTCCCGTTCAAAGTCAACTTTTTTACTAAAATTATGAAAACACCCATATATCTTAAAACGCTCCGTTTGAGCTCGTTTCAACTTCGATTAAGCCCGTTCTTTTTCCGTTGCAACCCTAATCTTTCCCTCTTCATCTTCAGATCATTTGTTTAACCTTCCACACTCGTTTCTTCATCCTTGATCTTTAGATCTTTCGTTCCATCTCATTTTTCCTTATTGTTTCTTCTCCGAGAAAGTTTATATCTTTATATATACGTATTTAACGTATTAAGGATCTAAGAAACCTCGTTACTTGTGTAGGCTATCAATCAGATCTTATATTTTAGTCTTGATACTTGACAACTCACGTGGTTACCACCGAACAAGGTGGGGGGTAACTTCTAATCCTTAATAATTATACGTTTCTGTATTTAACGCATAATGATGATAAATGAACGCATGCTTATGAACTTGATATTAAATGAATTGTTGAACTTTATGTGTTGTGATTGTATGCTATGATTAATGTGTTCATGCATGGTTTTATGATGATGTTGTGAAAGAACGAAAGTCCACATTCATATGAAGAGACAAAGGTCCACATTCATGCTGAATGGACGAAGGTATACTTTCATATTATGGGGTAACAAGAGGCCCGTAAAATAAGTCGGGGAGTACCCGCACCTGGGATCAATGGGGAGTACCCGCCCTCACTGCAGATATGAGATCTATGGGACTGTGTGCCCGTTAAGGATCCGATTTATGTGTTATGCATTCTATATGTTGTGTCTATTTGCCGAACTTGTATATGTTTGATTTGTTATAACTACCTAATAACTGTTAAAAACATGAAAAGTATCCCCACGAGTGTATTCAACACACTCACCCCCACGTGTATTCACGTTACGGGAATTTATGAAAGAGAAGAAGTGTAGAGAGAGAGGTGTCATGTCAGCTGTGATCTTTTTCCCTGTTATCTTTTTTCGGATCTGTCTTTCTGAACAATGTTGCATGATTGTAAAGAAAAATTGTACTTCTTCTTTTCTATGTTATGGATCCTGATGTATTTCCGTTGTTATATCTTCATCCGGCTATGTGCCGAAGGTTTTAAACATGTAAATCTTTCTTTTATCTTTTATCTTTTTCTTCTGTCTTTAAAACGTACGTCTCTTTTCCCTTTCTTCTTGCATGCCCAAAAAGAAAACTCTGATTTTTTTAAATGCGAAAACGGGGCGTGACACTTTCGATGTAGGTTTCGCATGCAAAAATCATTGTTTCTTCATATTGTGGAGGATGTTTCTTCCAATGATGAATATTTTCAACAAAGACCAGATGCCACAGGTAGACAAGGGCTTTCAGCTTTACAGAAATGTACTGGAGCAATGAGGGTGTTGGTATATAGTACATCAACCGATATTGTTGATGAATACTTGCAAATGAGTGGAATTGTGACCAGGAAAGCTCTCATGTGTTGGAAGGTCGAGCACCAAAGGTTAGTTACGTCGTGAATGGTCTCGAAAATAATAGGGCATATTATCTCACTGATGGCATATATCCTTCATGGGCTGCGTTTGTAAAGTCAATTTCTGCTCCACAACTCTGAAAGCATAAGTTGTTCGCTCAACACCAAGAGGTTGTTAGAAAAGATGTCGAACGAGCATTTGGAGTTCTACAAACTCGTTTCGCATTTCTTCGACGCCCATGTCTTGTTTGGGATAAACTTTTGATGGGAAAAATTATGATGGCTTGTATCATCATGCACAATATGATAGTAGAGGATGAGCGAGACATATATCAAAATTATTATGATCCAACGAAATTTATTATGGATAAACCTATAAACCAACAGGAAATCGAAATGAATTACAAGAAGAAGATGATGATTAACATTTTCAATACTCTACCGAACACATTGCAAACATCTCCACTTATATGAGTAATAGAGAATAACTTCGCAATAGAGAGACTCATAACGCTCTAAAAACGACTTGATTGAGCATATATGGCAAAAATTCGACAATGATAATTAAATATATAATTTGTATCTTCTATAGTTCTATGTTTGTAATTTCATATTTCATGCATTTTTTTCGGTTTTTTATTCCAACTATTGTGAGTTTAATTTAGTTATTGAGTTTGTTGCTATTTTAAGTGTATGAGAAAAATATTTTCCTTTTTATAAAAAAATTATATCAAAAAAATTTTAATCTATGCAATTATTATATTTTTAAATATAATTAAAAAAATTCAAAATAATATATTTTTAAATATTTTGGGTTTTTCGATTATTTAATCTATGAAAAAAAATCATTTTATGTTGTGTTTGTAGATGAAAGAGAAATAATATTTTATTAAAAAATTGGGTTGTATTAGGTTGTTGATAAAATATAAAAAATTTGGAATTGGGTTGGGTTGTAGGTTGTATATGTGGATGAGAGAGAAATTAATATTTTATTATGAGGTTGGGTTGTGGAAGGTTATTGATGAAGATAGTCTTAGCGGCGAGGGAGAATATGTGTCCGAGGAGGCTAGGGTTGGTTGAGGGAGGTGGCGCTATAGTAATTAAGTAGAATTTTAAAACTAATTAATATGGCTGTTTAATGATATCAGAATTAATGTTGATAATAAACATTAGTAAATAATATTGAAATTTTATCTAAATTTGTTTAAATATCACATGCTAAATTTCAATTATGGAAATCATTTATAAATTTGAAATTTATTTTAACTATATTTTTGAAAGGAAAATATAAATAAATAAAAATCTACAATTAAGGTGGGTTGATTAAAAAATATTATTCAAACATTTCAAACATATTAATTATTGGAATTTATTAGTTTTTGTAAATATGTAATTTATGATAATCTATGAAATCTACGTGAGAAATTTATTTCACAAACCCATAAATAGATTATTTTCTTACAAAATTAATATTTAAATTATTATAATGTTAGTAAAAAAAATTTAATCTCATGTATTAGGCCTTATACTAGTTTATGTAATATATAAATGTGCAACTAACATAACTAAACGTTATGACTTATGAGTGCATAACTAAAGGTATGACTAACATAATTAAAAGGTATAAAAAAAATGCCAAAAACTTATATACCCCCGGTGTACTTACCCCAGAATGTATTATTAGTTTGATATTGGTTATATACTTATAAGGTATTAGTTGTATACTCATAAGATATTAGTTGCATACTCGTAAAGTATTACTTGTATAACTGAAATATATTTTAGTGATACATATTAGTTGTATATTCATAAAATATTAACTGTTTACTCATAAGTTATTTACTTGTATAATTAAAATATATAGTTTAGTGAAATATATTACTTAAGATATTACTTGTTACATGTAAATGTATTAATCGTATTATTTAAAGGTATTAGAGTTGGGATTGGAGGCACATCATACCCCAAGGGCACAAAGTCATACTCAAAATGAATTATATAAAGGTACGATTATAATAATATAAATGTATACGTAATATCATATAAATGTATGAGTAATATTAATTAAATGTATGTTGATCCAAACATGCATTTAAAATTGGTTTTTTTTTTTTGAAGTTATCAAATTACATAAAGATTATGATATTCGTACATAAATATCATACTAATATAATATAAATATAACACATGAATAAATAAATAAATAAATAAATAACAAAAATGCACAGATTCGGATTGGGTCGATCCAGTTGCATGGATACTCATGCAACTGATGCCCAATTTAAGTTACAAAAGTTAAAAGATCTTCATTGAATCACAAAAACTCATGTGAGACGGTCTCACGGATAGTTTCCGTGAGACGGAGCCCCATCACCCACAAACAACATGTGAATTGTAGGATTTAAATGGTGGGTAATTGGGTTGTGGGTTGACCCGTCTCACACAATGCATTAAAATTTCGTGAGACGGTCTCACAAGAGACTTACTCTCATTGAATTGCAATTTTTAAACTCTGTACATGAAATTGTAAAAATTAAAAGACCATAACTATATTACATTTTTTTTAAAATTCATTTATAAAATTACAAAAATGAAAGAAATCATGATTATATTGAAAATTAGCGATACTTCGTGGATTTTTTTTTTTTTTTATAACTAATCCTAACTACTATTAAGCAAAGATCGACATGTTCAAGGGATCAATGAGGCTGGCTGTGGACAAATGGGGTCGTATTGAGGAAGATAGCAGTGAACCTGCTACCTTCATTGTGAAAGAAGATAACAATCTCTCGCTTGTTGAGTATGAACTGGTAAATGTCGTGGACGAGTAACAGAGTGGGGGGGGGGGGGGTCTTTTTGCATCTAACTTAAAAAAAATGAAAAAATGAAATCAAGGACTAAGGTAGCAAAGTAATGCTTTCACCTGTCTATTTTGGCTGTGGTTTTACTTTTTGGATATGGTATCATTGAAGTGGTGTTGAAACAAATTCTGGGAATCTTTTGTTTGGGTGATTCAGCAGGTAAAGAAAGCTCTATAGACTGTTGGGGGATGGCATGTACAAAACAATGTTACGAAATATTAATTATAGAATCCTCTCTTCTGAGGATGAACAACCATGTTTTGTGGTTTTGTTTGTGAAAAAAAAAAAAAAAAACTACTATTAAGCATATAGTGTATTGTAAAATTCTAAAATTTGGTAACTAAATATCATTTAATGCGTTTCCTGATATAGAATGCCAAATAGGTCTAATTATGTACTAGATTTTTGTCAAGCCAAAAAAGTCCAGGTTCTGTGTTCTTAAATTTTTTAAAATGGTCCATCAAAGAATCCATGAGAAGGGGAATTTTATTCCTAATTTACTCATTTCAGCCTCACATTTAAAGTTTAAGCACAATAATTTCCATATAAAAAAAAAAGTTGTTTAAAGTTTTAAACACAACAAAAAAGAAGACAATTGCATTTATGTAGCCTTATAATAATAATAATAATAATAATAATAATAATAATAATAATAATAATAATAATAATAATAATAATAATAATAATGAGATATTTATTATTTTCGGATTTAAATTAAATTGTTTAACAATTATTATTTTGCTAATTGCTATTAGTTAGTAATTTGCCAGGTCAAATCGTTTCAACCGACTATTCAATTTATTTATTAAAAATTTAGTATATTATTTATATAAAGTGATAGTATGGTATGATAACTGTTATTTACTAATTATAAAAGTGATCATATAATTTAGTAATTTACTAATAAAGTTTACAATAAACAATCATGTAATTTATCCAAATACAAAGTACAAACTTCTTAGAATTCTTTGAAAATTGAAAAAAAAAAAAAAGAACCGATCAAACAGGTTCGGACTGGATAATCCGATTGAACCGGATTCAACCGATTCAACCATTTATATTGACCTGTCTCATTCAAACAGTGCCTAATACCTAGATATAAAAACCTACGATGGGGCCTTAATATTATTGGGCTCCCAGCTTACTGTAACACAAAATATATAAGTATAAATAAATTTACCACAAAATATAGTGATTTGACTGAAATGCCACAAAATATAACACTTTAACAATAACACCACATTTTTTGACCGATCCTAGTGTGAATAGTGAGCTGATGGAATTTAAAGTTTAATTCATGCATCACATATATTTTTGAAAATTTTGATATTTTCGTTAAACCCCAACTATTAGGGCTTTAAAGAAAATTACATAACGTTATGGTCTAGGTTTAATTTTCGTTAAACCCTAAAAAATAAGGGTTTAACGAAAATTAAACCTAATTTTCGTTAAACCACTACTTTTAGAGCTTTAACGAAGAAAATTATATAGTGTTATGGTATAATTTTCGTTAAATCCTTATTTTGTAGGGTTTAATGAAAATTAAACATAGATGTTTAATTTTTGTTAAACCCTACAAAATAAGGATTTAACAAAAATTAAACCTAATTTTCATTAAACACTTAACGAAAATTATATAGTGTTATGGTATAATAAGTTGTGTGTATATATATATCGCATTATAAATTAATTAAAAACTATTCGTTTATAAGGAGTTACTTTCAATACATATATTGTATGATGATATTACGAAATACAAATGATATGTAATTATAATAAATGAAACACTATTAATCAGAACCTAATTGGAAATGATTGTTTGCTTTCTCAAATAATGTAACAATATATTTTATTTTTTACTCGGAGATTAATACTATAAAAGTTTGGTTGGAACTTACGAACAGATGGATATCCACCAACTGGATCTTCCCGTCGATTTGGAACCTGTAATGTATTTTGGCTGCTTCTGGACGTTTAAAGTACATTTTTTTCCAAATCAACTTTGGTAAAAAGGTAAAAGACTAAGTATTACCTCGAAATCCATTTCCAACTTGGAATCAACGAAATTCCGAAAGAAACTTGGCCCGACTGTCACACCAACACCGACGTTGCGCCTGTAACGATAGCAAGATAAAAATGTAATCAAGTATTAAGCACTAAACATGAAACAAACAATGGTTAAATCAAAAAGTGTAACTGAAGAATCTAAAAGAACATGAATGCTTACGACTACACTTTGGTATCGTCACTCATGTAGTAGGCCTTGAAGTCGTCGAACTTGAGCCCCGTCTTTCTAGAAGGCTCATCTGGCAAAAAGGGACTACGCACAACTGCAGATGGAACTCTGCATCACGCTGCAGGTCCAACAGGACTGATATCTAGGACGGCAGGAGGTGGGACCGACTCAACTCTTGAACAGCACTCAAATCAATAGGTATCACAAAGGGTGCGCTCGAGCCCTCTAGAAAGGCCCTATCAACTGGTGCTAGTGTTTGGAACGACTGTTACCATGGTCCCTGGCACATCAACGTGAAGTACGCCCTAACATGATCCTCGACCATACCAATCATGATTGTTGTCATGCGCTGCCCCAGATCCTAAGTGATGTGTTGTCATAAACTGGAGTACTCCTGCTTGAATCGAGTCCCCATCCATCCCATCAATCAAGTGAACAGATCATTACTCGTCCCTAAGCTCTGTCTGTGACCAATAGGAACTTCATCGAACAACAGGATGGATGGTCCTACGTCGTCAACCTCCTCTGCAGTATCTACATGTACCCTCAAAGGGCTCGTCCGAACAGTAGAGGCTCATCCTCAGCCTCTTCGGACTGTATGTGTTCTCGATGGACAGGCAGTTGTAGGATCAATGATGGGTGTAGAAGGTGCCCTACGAGCAGACGAATTAGCCCGACAGCCACATCGTTGCTGGACGACCTGGACCCCGTCGAGGATATCGTCATCGATATCCTGCCAGTATGTCTGAAGTACTTCATCTTCTATGGGCACAAGCGTCAAATAACACTCGACCTGCAATAAATCGTACAAATATCAGATGTAATACATAAACGAATTGTAATAGACATTTAATGATAATAAATAAATAGAAAATACCTGACCCTGTAGCAAATGTGTAACGTCCAGCTCGGATCTCTTCAAATCCCACTTCAGACATCGGAACATATGTATTGACGTGTTCAATCTGATCCCGGCATATGAGGAGGTAATAGGGATTGCCTCAAAAGCCCATATCTAAAGAAGACATATTTGTAAACTTTTTTAGCAAATAATATTAAAAAAACTAAACAAACTTTAAAGTAATTTAGTAGGGACATACCAGTAGGGCTATCGAGAATCCATAAAAATGGTAGTGATATCTATAGAACCGGACGGGAACAGTGGTCAGTAGTCTATCCATGTACCGCAGAAGGGTGAGGAAGCTAATCTTCCCCCATAGATAGCTCTCCCACAGATCTTCCAGCATCCAAACCCATCGGTCGACAACTGACTTGCCGGTGTCCATCTCGAGCAGTATGAGGTAGATGATCAAGATCTTAGCAATCTTCACCATATCCTTCGCACTATTATCAAACTCGCCCGAGGTGAATCTAGCACGGAGCTCAGACACGGTGACCCGAGCGGACTCGGTGTGCACCCTCCAATACACTGCCTTTTGTGATGGGGTGTGATCCCCGGCCGGGTTGAAAGCCGAGTCACCGAACTTCAAGCCAGTCATAAGGACAAACTCTTTCCTCTTGAACCGACAAATACACCAGTCATGTCCTATAACAAACCACCTCTCGTCGGCAGGAACCACCTGCCCACGCATCTCATATGACATGAAGACGTGTAAAAAAGTCTTGCAAGACTCACTTTTCGTCTTCCAAAACAAAAAATGTCCAAAACAGGTCTTCCAAAAGTCACGTAGACATTGTCGGTCGATCACTCGAAGATGTGTCTTGATCTCATTGAGTATCGTTAGACGAACGTAACCATTGATGTAGGCGACCGTACCCTGACATGTCTCACGAACGTACTCCATATCGAACTATACATTTTACAAACACCAAAATAAGTCAACTATTTAAATAAATGAACATTTATACAAAAATTCAAAAAAAAAAAAAAAACTTCTACACAAACATTACAAATCATCAATATTTCACAAATCATCAACATATATTGATTTGAGATGTTGATTTGTAAATGCTCGTGAAATCAACATTTACAAATCAACATCTCAAATCAACATCTGTTGATGATTTGTGAAATATTGATGATTTGTAATGTTTGTATAGAGGTTTTTATTTTTTATTTTTTGAATTCTTGTATAAATGTTCATTTATTTAAATAGTTGGCTTATTTCGGTGTTTGTAAAATGTATAGTTAGATATGGAGTACATTCGTGAGGCATGTCAGAGTACGATCGCCTACATCAATGGTTACGTTCGTCTGACGATACTCAATGAGATCAAGACACATCTTCGAGTGATCGACCGACAGTGTCTACGTGACTTTTGGAAGACCTGTTTTGGACATTTTTTGTTTTGGAAGACGAAAAGTGAGTCTTGCAAGGCTTTTTTACACGTCCTCATGTCATATGAGATGCGTGGGCAGGTGGTTCCTGCCGACGAGAGGTGGTTTGTTATAGGACAGGACTGGTGTATTTGTCGGTTCAAGAGGAAAGAGTTTGTCCTTATGACTGGCTTGAAGTTCGGTGACTCGGCTTTCAACCCGGCCGGGGATCACACCCCATCACAAAAGGCAGTGTATTGGAGGGTGCACACCGAATCCGCTCGGGTCACCGTGTCTGAGCTCCGTGCTAGATTCACCTCGGGCGAGTTTGATAATAGTGCAAAGGATATGGTGAAGATTGCTAAGATCTTGATCATCTACCTCATACTGCTCGAGGTGGACACCGGCAAGTCAGTTGTCGACCGATGGGTTTGGACGCTAGAAGATCTGTGGGAGAGCTATCTATGGGGGAAGATTAGCTTCCTCACCCTTCTGCAGTACATGGATAGGCTACTGACCACTGTTCCCGTCCGGTTCTATAGATATCACTACCATTTTTATGGATTCTCAATAGCCCTACTGATATGTTCCTACTAAATTACTTTAAAGTTTGTTTAGTTTTTTTAATATTATTTGCTAAAAAAGTTTACAAATGTCTTCTTTAGATATGGGCTTTTGAGGCAATCCCTATTACCTCCTCATATGACGGGATCAGATTGAACACATCAATACATACGTTCCGGTGTCTGAAGTGGGGCATACATTCCGGTGTCTGAAGTGGGGTTTGAAGAGATCCGAGCTGGACGTTACACATTTGCTACAGGGCCAAGTATTTTCTATTTATTTATTTATTACCATAAATTGCCATTAAATGTTTATTTACAATTCATTTATGTATTACATCTGATATTTGTACGATTTATTGCAGGTCGAATATTATTTGACGTTTGTGCCCACAGAAGATGAAGTACTTCAGACATACTGGTAGGTCTAGGTCATCCAGCAACGACATGGTCATTGGGCTAATTCATCTGCTCGTAGGGCACCTTCTACACCTATAACTGATCCTACAGCTACTGGTCTATCAAGAACACGTACGGTTCAAAAAGGCCAAGGACGAGCCTCTGCTGTTCTGACAAGCCCTTCGAGGGTGCATGCAGATACCACTACAGAGGAGGCTGACGACGCAGGACCAACCATCCCATCGTTCAATGAAGTTCCTATTGGTCACGGACAGAGCTTAAGGACGAGTGACGACCTGTTCACTCGATTGACGAGATGGATAAGGACTCAATTCAAGCAGGAGTACTCTAGTCTACGACAGCATGTCACTTAGGATCTAGGGCAGCACATGGCAACAATCATGCCAGGTATGATCAAGGATCATGTTAGGGCGTACTTCACGTCGATGTGCCAAGGACCATGGTAATAATCATTTCAGACACCAGCACCAGCTAATAGGGCCTTTCCAGATGGCTCGAGCGCACCCTTTGTGATACCTATTGATTTGAGTGTCGTTCAAGAGTCGAGATCAATCCCACCTCCTGCCGTCCCAGATATCAATCCTGTTGGACCTACAGCGCGACGCAGAGTTCCATCTGCAGTTGTGCGCAGTACCTTTTTATCGGATGAGCCTTCTAGAAAGACGAAGCTCAAGTTCGACGACTTCAAGGCCTACTACATGAGTGACGACACCAAAGTGCAGTCGTAAGCATTCATGTTCTTTTAGATTCTTCAGTTACACTTTTTGATTTAACCATTATTTGTTTCATGTTTAGTGCTTAATATTTGATTACGTTTTTATCTTGTTATCGTTACAAGCGCAACGTCGGTGTTGGTGTGGTAGTCGAACCAAGTTTCTTCCGAAATTTCGTTGATTCCAAGTTGGAAATGGATTTCGAGATAATACTTAGTCTTTTACCTTTTTACCAGAGTTGATTTGGAAAATTTTATATTTTAAACGTCATTCATATCTAATACAGGTCATTGATGCATACCTGGGTGTACTACAGAACTGTCCAGAAGCAGCTAAAATACATTACAAGTTCCAAATCAACGGGAAGATCCAGTTGGTGGATATCCATCTGTTCGTAAGTTCCAACCAAACTTTTATAGTATTATCTCATTTTTAGTAATATTGTCATATCAGCAATTGTCGTAAACATAGGAAACATGTGAAGAAATTTGGAAAACAAAGCATGCTGACGAGGATGACGAGTGCAAATACTTGCCCGGGGCCAGAGTGATGTTCACGGCGGAATAGATGGAGCTACTTGCGCCCTATATACGAAGGTCGAGGCCAAAGTGGAATTTTATTAAGTCATGATGGGAGGACATAGAAGTAGTAAATATTTAATACGAACGAGTTAGTATTCTTTTTCAAGATCGGTACATGGTTCTAATTGTTTTTATCAAAATTGCAGATCTAGACGATACTGAACCTAAATGGTCATTGGGTTGCATGTTCTATAGATATCGAGCAATCAAGGATCTGCTTGGCCGACAACTTTAGGCATCAGTACACTACAGAGATTGTCTAACAACATATCAGACAGACCCTCCCACTCCGTCACATTCTACCACGATTGTTGGAGTACTGTGGCTTTTATGAGAAGACATTGGTGCAGGAGCGACGAATCCCATAAGGTGTACCTGAGTTCGAATTGGCGACATTACAAGTAGACATGTGCTACAAGCAATTGGACAGCCACTCATGTGGGGTTTGGTCGTTACTCTCGATTGAGAGTGGGATGATACAGGAGCAGATTTTTCCGAGTTTTTAAATATTTTTTCAATTTATTTATATAATAATTTTATACCAAAATAATTATAATTGTACTTATTAATTTTGAATATCCAAAATAATTTTTCCTTATTCCATAGTGTATAAATAGCTATTGTTGAATTTTTGTTTAGTTTGTATATAAAAGCACAAATGAGTTTGAGTGCAATGGTTTGATAAAATAATTTAAATACAATGATTTTAAGTATAATAATTAAAAAAAGATAATAAAAAAAGGTACTCAAAAAATTATAAGTACACGAGTATTCTTGATTGTTTTCTTTTATAATATTGAGACGCATCCATCATAGTTTTTGAAATTGGTAGTTTTTGAAATTGGTAGTTTTTGAATAAACTAGTGGAGCAATAAGTTATTTTTTAAAAGAATGTGCATTATTATAATTCTTCTTTTATTTCATAATAGTTTTTTTTTATCAAAATAGTAATTGAAATTCTATCTTGAAAAAAAAAAAGAAGCAATGATATAAATTGTTATAGTGAAAAATAGATATAAGCGGCACCTGAAGTCAGTCGATGGATTAGTTCCTTGCCAGCCCATATCTTTCCACTGCTCAGAGATCAAACCTTTAAGCTTAACATTCGGAAAGGCAGCATCCCACAAGGATTGGAGAGCTTCCTGGTCATGGAGATTGACATAAAGTCGTTAAAAAGCTTGAAACGTCATAAGGATATGTAGTTAACTGATGGAACATATATACCTGATGGTCGGTCCGTGTCTCGTCGTAAGGTACTCCTAGACGTTCTTGAAGTCTTTGCAGTCTTTCTTCCTGCAAGAAATCACAAAATACACAAATATCACAGACTGAGCAGCAGACATTGTTTCTTTAAGATAGAGAATGATGTACGAGAAATGTGACCAAGGATTGAGATCCTAATCACCTGAGTAGGAGTCAAACTGTAGTTCATATATTTATCACTTCCAATTGGTGGGGCGGCTGAAGAATCCTCCTACCCATGATTGTGGTCCAACCATAGCATTAGCTACAACAAACAAGAAAAAGGGATCAGGATTAAATTTAATAGACTATCTGACTGAGTATATAATTTTGAATAGCCAAGGTAAATCCACACACCCCCCACGTGCCTTTCCAAAAGAAACAACATGAAGATACAAGATGAAGATGACGAAAACTCTTGATCAATTAAATGAATGGAACAACTTTTTGTTTGAAAGTAAATGATAGAATAACTTAGATCAACAAAATCGAAAGTGTTCATTTTTCTTGCTTTTAACTTTCAAGCTAAATATCTGCTTCCATTTTTTAACAAGATAGGGAGAGGGACATGGAAAATCAAGGAATAGAAGCAGAGTTGCATAATAGAGTAAATAATTCCTACTCACTAAAGCACTGAGCTAACTGTGATATTACGTGAGCAGAATGCGACCATGCTGGTTCTCTGTCTCGTTTCTTTCCATCCCAGTACAGTTCATCTTCATCAACCTGAACATGCAAACATCTTTAAGAATAAAGTGAAAGCCTTAACTAGTTTCGCACATCTAAGAAAAAAGGACAAACCCCATTCCTTAGAGCTAATCCAACTCGTAATTGTTACTAAAGGAATCGAATCCCACCCCAATTGCACCTAGCAAGGGTTAGACAACCGCAGTCTAACCTTCAAACCACTTGAGCTATGACCCAAGTGCTAGTTTGACACATCTAATTTGCTATAAGAAGAGGTCCATGAAGAGAAAAACACATTGCAACATTATCAGGCTGCAAGCTATACAATGTATACATCACTTCAGGACAATACAAAAGACCCAACATAGACATAAAATTGAACAATTATAAAATTGTGTTCAAGAAGTGCCAAAAGCTTGATCAATCATTACGAGCAAAGAGGAAGAACATGGGGAAAGTGAAAAACAACAAACAGTATCACAACGAGAACCAATTCAATCTAAGCAGCAGTAGTTTATAATCAAGGAACATGAAACTCAAGAAAAAACAATAGCTTGAAAGTTGAAACTAAGGCTTGATGTTGGAAAACGGCATTCAAGCTCAAGCAATCGAAGTTATTAAAGATTCTGATGATTAGATAGACTTCGAGAGCATATTCGTACAACCTGATTCTTACTAGAGAAGGCGAAAAATGCGAGATTGTTTGACACAGAATTCAAACATTCTTAAACAACAAAACTTCATCTCTTAAAAACTTACTAACTTATCTGTACAAAACACATCCAATCGGACAAAGGGCATCATCATATAATCCAAGGGAGAAACTACAAACTATTATGATTCATAATAAAGCTTCTCGGTTTTGATCTCCCAATCAATCATTGAACGATACTTCCAAAGCCGAAAAAAGAACATAAAAAGATTGTGAAGGTTAGTTGCTTACTCTTTACTTGGTCCAACACACTCTGGTTTTTCTTTGAATTTCTAGTCCTCCTTGTGCTCACATTCCTACCCTGCTTCACCTCAACTTCAGCTACCTCGGCAATTTCCTCCACATCTTCCTTATTCCCTAATCTGAACTCAGAAACCTCATCAATCACCCCCAAACCCCCAGCAGGACCCCTCGCCCCCTGCCGCGCGTTCCTCCTCACGTTCGTGGAACTAACCTCGTTCTCCATCGCATTGCTCCCAAATTCCACTTTCATCAACGTCTGCTCGCCGATTTTGATCACGTCGCCATCTGAAAGCGCGGCCGATGCCTCCAGCCCCTCCCCGTTCAAAATCGTGCCGTTGGAAGACCCTAGGTCGGTGATGGTCCAGCAGCGGCCGCGACCGGGATCCGGATCGGCGTCGACTTGGATAAGCAGGTGCTTGGAGGAGATTCCATCGTCCTTGATTGTTAGAGTGTCGCTGCGAACAAGTCGGCCGATGCGTACGAGAGATCCGGGCTGAATTCGAATGTTTGGCCCGATAACGGGCCCTTCTCCATTATGAGCTTCAGCATCGGAAACTGATCATCTCCTCCAGCTGCCTTGGACTTTCTCGGTGGCATTATTAGGGTTTAGTTGCAGTGATTTGGGAGAGAGATTGAAGAAGAACTGAGAGTGCTTTTTTTCTCTCTCTTCTTTCGAAATTTTGAATTGGTTTGAGCGCTTCAGGAAAAGTATTGAGAAAACTTTTTATTTTTTTTATTTTTTATTTAATTCTCACAGTTCCTCTATAAAACTGGAAATTACATTTCGACCCCTATAATTGGGCCACCCTTCAAAATTGATTTCAAAAGCACACCCTTTGAAGTTTGACCACTAGATATTATTAATTGTTAAGGTCATCTCCAACCCACAAACTCAAATCTTGTTTTTATCTACCAAATTTGTCACCATCTCCAACCCATCAAACTCAAATTGGAATATTCTCTTACAATATTTTTAATTTTTTTTTAATTTTCTTTAATATCAAATATTTGTGTATTAAGTTCATAAAAAAAAATTAACTTAATTGATTTCAATTATAAATAAATATTTATAAACTATAAATCTTATTAAAAAATACCAAACTTATATTATAAAATTCATCACAAATACATATTAATATACTAAAGAAAAAATCTAGTCATACAACACAATGCAAATAAATTACATAATGACAGAAAAATATAAATTATATAATGATTATCACTAACATTCCGAATTAGACCACTTTTCCCAAAGATGTTCGATCAATGCATTTCGAAGTTTGTAATGAGCATCTGCATCTCTGATTTCTCTATGCCAACGAAGAAAATCTTGAAATGTAGAGTTTTCTTTACTTATCATTTCTACCTTTGGAGTTGTCACGTCTCTCGTTTCTACAATCGGAGCACTGAGATCCCGTTCATCCTCGATTATCATATTATGCATTATAATGCATGCAGTGATTATGTCTTGCAAGTCATTTGTCATCCAAAAGCGAGCAGGATTTGCTACAATTGCAAATCGACTCTGAAGAACTCCAAATGCACGTTCCACATCTTTTCTGCAAGCTTCTTGCATGGTTGCAAAATGTCTTTTCTTTGGACCATGTGGATCACGAATAGTTTGCACAAGAGTAGACCATTTATATCATCTACTAGATAATACCTCGTGTTGTATTCTTCTCCTTGGATAACATAATGTGCAGGAGGAGCAATACCTCTAGCAAGATTTGAAAAAAGATGAGACATCTCCAACACATTGATATCATTATTAGATCCTAGTATACCAAAGTATGCATGCCATATCCAAAGATCGTAATCAGTAACAGCTTCAAGAATGATGGTTGGAGAACCACTACGGCCTGCATATTGTCCAGCCCACGCTGTAGGACAATTTTTCCACGTCCAATGCATACAATCAAGGCTACCTAACATTCCGGGAAACCCACGTTGCTCACCTATAAGAAGTAGCCTAGTAATATTATCGACAGTCAGCGATCTTAAATATTTCTCTGAAAATATCTCCACAATAGCACGACAAAATCATTTTACACATTCAATTGCAGTAGACTCTCCAATTTTTATGTATTCATCAGTTGCATCGGCTGCAACTGCGTATGCTAGAACTCGAAATGTCGTTGTAACCTTTTGAAGTGTAGACAAACCAAGTCTACCAAGTGCATCTCTTTTTTGTGTGAAATAATGATCATAATTCATAACAGCATCATGAATTCGAAAAAATAAACTTTGAGACATGCGGAACCGACGACGAAACATCGATTCATTGTACATTGGATTTTCAGCAAAATAATCATCAAAAAGATTTTTAGCTCTACTTTCTCGATCACGATGTACTATTCTATGCCCAACAATCGAGCCTCCATGAGAAGGCTCAACATTTGAATTTGTTAGCCACTCACAAAGGACCCTGTTATTAGTCATTACTCTTTCACAAATCATTTGATTTTGCTTATGAAGATCGAGTATCATCGACTCATACTGATTTTCATCATCATCAGAAGAAGAAGAAGAAGAAAATAAATGAGAAGGACTTGCAAAATTGGGATTCATCTTTGAAAAGTAAATGAAGTGAGAAATAACAAAGTAAGAAGATAAGACTTGGTGAGGAAATGAAGTGATGAATGATTGCAAACAATGTTCATTATATAATTGTTTATGTAAAGCACAATCCAAGTGCCTTCATTCGTAGCCGTTGATAATAATTTTAGGTTTTTGATCTCAACCATTCATATCATTTGGAAAGTGGTGAGTGTATAGAAAAACACAATCCAAGTGCCTTCATTCGTAGCCGTTGATAATAATTTTAATCTTTTGATCTCAACCGTTCATATTATATGGAAAGTGGTGAGTGTGTAGAAAAGCACAATCCAAGTGCCTTCATTCGTAGCCGTTGATAATCGTTTTAATCTTTTGATCTCAACCGTTGATGTTGTTTTACACAAATGAGAATAAGAACTATCCCATATATAAAATGACCATTCATTTCAACCAAAAATTCACACTTGAAGTAACTACATCTTTTGAATTCATTTGTTTCTCAAATCTCATTTCTAACTTATCAATTCTACAATAGCCTTCCGAAAAGCCTCTTATTCTATTGATGAAGATATACATCTTTGTGATGTGTTTGTTGATGTCTCCCAAGATCCAATTGTAGGTGCAAATCAATCTGGAAATACTTTTTGGTCACGTGTAGAAACCAAATACAATTCTACACGACCAAACAATGTCACTGAATGTCGAAACACAAAGTCTTTGTGTGATCGTGTTAATGTTATCAAAAGTGCAGTCGCAAAGTTGAATGGATGTGTGGCACAAATCCAACACTCGAATCCAAGTGGAGCTTCAAATGAAGATATTATAAGTTGATGTTTTTATTTTATTTATTTATGTAAAGTCAAGAAGAAAAACATTCAGTATTAACTTTCATATTCTAAATTATGCAGATGTGCAGAGTAAAGATCTTGCTGATGCAAGATCCAAAGTATAAGAAGGGATTTAAGTTTGATCATGTGTTCAACACTACGAAAAATTTTGTGGATTCAGGAAATAATCACAGTCGGAGATGCGTTAATTATTCATGTGGCGCCCCGTTCCCCTTAATTGGAAATAGGTCGTCACCCTTTACTTATTTAGGAACTAAAGAAATTATAATTACTTTTCAAAATACAGCGGAAGACTTAAAAGTGAAGACACGAGAACTATATTATTATATTTTTTTAAAACGTAACATATATACATATATATCAACATATCATTCTCAAAGGAAACCTTATTCTAGTATAACAACTTTGAAGGGACAGTGAGAAGTCAGCCCAGCCTGCTACACGTCCACGTCATCATCTAACAAGCCTGAAAATATAAAGGTAACATCATGAGACACCTCCGGAGAGGGATCCCAGTGGGATAACTTTACTGTCTAATATATTGAAGCAATTAAATCATTAAGCAAGTACTACATGTGGTTCTCAGCCAACCTGAGAACATTTTGTGGTTCTTAGCCACCCTGAAAACATTTTGTGGTTCTTAGCCACCCTGAAAACATAGACCAAACACTCTCGCCCTTTATGGTCAACATAAAGGAATGTGGGAGTCGCTCGCCCACTAAACCTTGCTTTCATAGACCAGACACTCTCGCCCTTATGGTCGTCGCCCAGTATGGAAGTTACATACTGGTTATAGCTACGGACTTCAGCCGTAGATTTTCATACATAACTTATCAATTCAATTATCATCACATAGTAGAGAGTAGAAGTTACCCACTTGCAACCGATAGATTTGACTTTACGAGGATATCTCCGGATCCACCGACCGTCTCGAACTACGCTCGACATACATATAATTATTTAGTTTATTAATTCATATAATCACACATTAGTATCAATTATCATATTCTAAAAATTCACAATTTTCCACGGTGTATATAATTAAATAGAAATAGAATTCTAAACAAGATTGTCACTTGAATTTCAGCTCAAAATCAGTCCATATTGCAAAATTCACCATACCCTATAGAATTGATGAAAACCTTTCATCTTTTTACAGAATTTAGAAAACATGTTGACGTATAACATATAAAAATATCAACTGAAAATAGTACTCACATAATTAGTTATGAATTTTCTAAATTAGCAGAAAACAGTGCATAGTGTATGCTGAAAACAGGTTATGTTGTAAAATTCGGCATAAATCGTATAAGACTCAAAAAAATGCATACTAAATTTCTGCACGTACCTAAGAACTGGTTCTAAAACATAGTAAAAGATCATATTTAAACTCGAAGGATACAGTTCCAGATAATTGTTTGATTCAGACCTAAAAACGGGGCAAAAAATTGTCTCTGATCAGCTTATCTTAGAAAAATCATATAAAATCGGGTTTAACTCCGAGTCTTCTGAAATTTAACATGCATATTCTACACTTCACATACTACACTGTGGTAAAAGGGTTTAGCCTAAATCGATTTCTACAATACACAGAAAATTCCCAAATAGCAGCGAAATACACACAGCAGCAGAAAAGAAATACGTAGCAGCAGCACGCAAGACTCATGCACAGCAGTAGCAAACAAAGCCATAGCAGCAGTAAAACTCACACACAATAGCAGAGTAACGGAGCGGCAGGGAGAGAGAGAGAGTCGTGAGATTGAGAGATGGAGAGGGGGAGAAGTTATCAGTGTGAATTGCCTCATGCTTTTCTTTTATTTTCCTTTCCCTCCAACTTGACCAAGATGAGTCATAAGCTGCGTTGTCCATTATTGTGAGGAGAGAGAGTATTATGTGGCATTGCATGGAGGAGTGATAACTAAGCCTACGCATAGCTTATTATTTGATTTGTTCAATACTTATGTTTATTTCATTAATTTATTTATGTCATCTATCTTTGCATGCTTGTATATATATATATATATATTGTGTACGTGTGTATATACTTATATAAATGAAGTTTTAATTAATCGATTACTTTGGCTTAATAAATTAATTAGCTTAATTAAGATTATCACTTAATTAATTAATTCTTAACTTAATTAATTAATTAACAACATATACCTTAATTAATTAATTAGGATGTTATAATTTTACTTGTGTGATAAGGAGATATTTTGCTACACAATGAATTAGGAATGCATGCTTAAACAAAATATTTTATCACATAAAATCACATAAATAGATCATATGTAAAATTACTTAAATAAAGCATTCATAGGCACAAACGAGTAAGTTAAATGTCTTAACTTAATATAATCTTAATTCATTTAAACTTATCTATTATCTTATCTTTTTACTTTCATTCATATTTGTCTAGTGAGTTGAGATCAATCTCGGTTTCCTCCATGAGCAATCCTGCAAAACCCTTAAAATCTCGAAATATATATATGTCATAAAATCTTTAAAATCATTAAGCATAACGTAATTCGTAAACCATAATTTTAAGTAATATAAGAGCTCACACTTAAATCATATAGATGCTAAAAGAATTTTCTTATAAAATATACAATGCCGGTTTTCTTAAAAACGGGGTGTTACAATTCATCACAATCAAAAGCATCAATGTTAGATTCTTCTGCTCTCTCTTCTCCAGGAATAACTCAATTCAATATAAACTTGAGTGATGAAAATGATAGTTGTCCATCATTGCAAATGCGACCCGAGGGAGTGAAAAAGGCTAAACTAAAAAGGAAAAAAGGAGAAGATTCATCTCGTGTTATGGAATCCATGGAAAAAGCAAATCAAAAGTATCTAGATTTAATGGCTGAATCAAATGCATTTCAAGATCTTATTTTAGAAGAGCTGAAACGAAACAGGGCAGATAAAATGCAAAAAATGGCAGATAAAATAATGAGCATTAATTTGGAGGACATTTCTGATCCAGTTAGACGTTCATGGTGACAGAATGAGCAACTCAAAATTATGAATCAATCTCAACCTGAAAATTCCTCCAATACTTATGGAGAATATTTTAATGATATTGGAGGGTCTGGAAGTGGTCTACCGGACTACTAAAATCCATATTATATATGGAGTTTAAATGCATTTCATTTATGTTTTTGTTCTAGTAAATTTAGCATGACGTGTAATATTAGTTTAAATTTAACATGTTGTAATGCTTATGTGTTTTAGTAACTTTCATTGTAATTTGCATTAAATATTGTATGATATTCCAATTATATTTCTATTAATAATTTGTGCTTATATTTAATAATTACACTATGTTTCAAAAATATTCGATCAAGATATCTCAAAGTTCGTAATACGCATGTACATAGTAAAATATTATATAGTATATGTGTATTAATATCAAATGAGTGAAAATTATTATAAAAGGAAAAAAAATTAAGTTGTGAATAGTAGTGTTGCTCATGATTCGGCAAACCGCCGATTCTGGTTCCGAACCGACGGTTCGGGAAATCGGCCACCATGAAACCGGAACCGAACCGGGATGGTTTCGGTTGCAGTTTCGGTTTCGAACCGTCGGTTAAACCGGAACCGACGGTTCGGTTTTCAGTTGTTTTTTTTTTTTTTGGCCAAATTTTTTTGAACATTTTGCTTCTCGGCGGTACCGAGAAGCAGAATGTTAAAAAATTGCATGAATTGTAATTTTAGTCTTGTAATTTTTATATAAAGTTTTGAAGACTTTTAACAAAGTAAAATGAGTGAAAATTAATAAAATACAATCAAGTTTAAAATTACAATAAAATATTAATAATGTATAAATACAAGTACAATACACGTTCCAAAATCCAAATCATATATTACAATGCAATATATTACAAATTACAATCATGATTTTTGAATCATACTACATAGGTCGTAACTACAATATTTATTGAATACTTGAATTTAAAAGATTACAATTTTTTTATACAATATAATTGAAGAAGAGGGAAAAAAATTGAAAGAGCTTGAGTTTCATTCAAAGATTGAAAGTGTAACTTCCAAACTTAAAATGAAATTGTCTACGTATCCTTGTAAAAACGAAGGAATCAAAGCTCACGTAGTTCTCTAACTCACCTAAACTTACCCTCACTCGTTGGTTCCGATGGAGGAGGACGTGTTTGAATCGTATCCATAAGTATCATCTCCATCGGAGTCTAAATGTGAGAAATTGAGATGTTGTTGACGGTTGTTTGCTCTTACCCAATCTTCAAGGAGAGTAATGTTTTGTACATTCTCCTTCGTCAACTTATTTCTTCTTGGATTCAATATGTGTCCTCCTTTGCTAAAAGCGTGTTCGACCGCAACGTTTGAGGCGGGACTTGCAAAAACTTCCTTAGCAGTAGTGGTTAGAATAGGATAAGTGGTGATCCTTCTTGACCACCACTTCAATAAATCTATAGGATTTTCAAAACTAATTTGTTCAAATGTGGCACCTAGATAATTATCTGATTCTTGACAAGGGTTACTACCTCTAGCTCGTTTTTGTGTTCTTACATCATAAAAATTATAAAATTTACTAAGTGTCGGAGCTCCATGTTGACTAGATAATTGTGTTGATTGACTACTACCTTGATCAATTATATCATTACTAGAATCACCTAAAATTTGTTTATATTCTTTAAACAAATTGTATAAATTTGTCATAGTTCTATGTACAACTTCATTAGGGTTAGGAATAGAATCACATAAATCATAGTCATTTAATATCATATTGGGGAACAATGCATTATAATACATGTTTAGCAATTCTTCCAAGCCATCTTCTCTAAGCCTAGGATCTAATAATTTGGTACATAAAAATATATCCGGAATTTCATGAAAATATTTTAACCATTTTGTTTTCATTACTAAGCAAGTGTTACCTAAATAGTCACAAGTTGAATATTCATTTAAAATTAGAGCAATTTTCACACAATGATCTATAGCTAAGGGAGAAGTAGGATAATAACATCCACTTAGTTCTCTAGTTGCTTCTTCAAAAAATTTTAAAAGTTGAATTAAATTTAAACATGCATCCCATGAATTTTCAAATAAAACTACATCATCATGTGGATTTTCTATATAAAATTGACAAAGCATAGACCTATATTCATAGGAATCTTGAAGCATATAATAGGTAGAATTCCAACGATGTTTAACATCCATTACAAATTTTTTAACTTCTAAACCATGTCTCTTACAAAACCTAGCCCATTTTTTATGATAGACCGTAGAGTTAGCAATTTCATAAATAGCATCTTTAATAGGTTTAATAAATCTATCTAATTCTTCTAATCCATCTTGAACACATAAATTTATGCAATGACACATACAACGAATATGAAAAAAAATTCCTCCAATTGGAGGTTGACAAAAATCAATCAAGTAAGGTAAACTAGCGGTATTACCACTAGCATTATCAAATCCCATGGAAAATATTTTTCTTAATATACCATAATCATTTAATACATGTCTAATTTTTTTAGCAATGTTTAAAGCCGAATGTTTTTCATTAAAATCAATGTATGCAATTAAACATTTTTGAACAATCTATGCATCATCTATCCAATGACAAGTAATACCCATATAATGGTTCTTTTTATATGGATCCTTCCAAACATCACTACATATAGAAACTTTTTGTTTTAATTTTTTTAGATCTTCAATTAATTTCAATTTATGTTCTCCTACCATTTTTTCTATATCCCTAGTTACAGTGTTTCTACTTATTTTTCTACATGCCGGTTGTAAAAAATTGCTAGTGTATTTTTCATAAGCATCATCGGTAGGAAAATTAAATGGAAGATGTTTCTCGAAAATCAATGCTACTACACCTTTCCTATTATTTAATTGACTAAATTTAAAAGTTAGAGAATCCATACCTTCCGGTTGCGTCAAAGAACCGGTAAATCCTCGAAGTTGCGTTTGTCCTCGTTCGATGCCCACCTTGTCGGGATGCTTCTTCAAGATATGGTTGGTGAATGTCCCATAGCCTCCTCCGTGCTTGAATTTGTACGGTTTTGCACAATGGTTGCACGTGACTACGTAGTCGACGTTGCTATTCGGCACTTTCTCATTTTTAAAGTGAACGGAGAAAATATCCGAACGAAGAGTAGAAGGATCACGAGAGGTAGTGTTTCGAGTATTACCACTTTCTTGTGTATCTCTTGCCGCCTCTACTTCTTCTTCGACTTCGGCAAAGGCGGCGGCGGTATTAGGGCCTAGAGTCTCCTCCAAATCCTCTTGATTATATTGATACGAATCAATATAATCGTTGTCGGCATCGTCGTGAAGAGATTGTGGTGCGGCATCGACATCGGACTCTTTTCTTTTCCACGTGAAGAACCGGCGGAAGAAGAACCTCTTCGAGATATATTTTTTGGATTTGAAATGAAAGAGAATTGAAATAAATTTGGAAATTGAAGAACTACAAAAATAAAGAATGAATTGAAACTTGAATTTGTGAGCTTAAGAGAATAGAATTGAGAGAGTGATTGAATCAAATTGGTGTAGAAATTGTCGGATGGAGTGGGGGTATTTATAGATGTGGAATTGAAAATTCAAAAAAAAAAAAAATTGGAATCGGGCGATTTGAACCACCGGTTCGGATCCGATTCCAACCGCCGGTTCGAATGATCTTGGCCATCCATCACCAACGGTCGATTGATCACGACCGTAGGATCAAAATTCGGATCCGAACCGGCGGTTCAAACCGCCGGTTCAATCATCCAACGGCTACTTTTTCAAACGGCTATTTAATCTAAGTCGTTGATCAAAAAATGGCTCTTTAATCCTAGCCATACACGTGACATCCAAAAATTAAAAAAAAAAGGGAAAACCGGCGGTTTGGAAATATTGGAACCGAAACCGAACCGGGACTGATCGGTTCTCGATTTCGATTTGAACCGGAACCGGGTCAACGGTTTCCAGAACCGTTGACCGGCCGGTTCGAACTGGTCCGGTTCTGGTTTTTCAAACCGGTTGAACATCACTAGTGAACAGTAAGTGACAAATTTGCCACTTACTGTTCAAAGTGGCTGATTTGTGTCCAGATTTGCGGCTGGGTTGGAGATGGAAATACTCAAAATTTGAGTTTGAGTTTATGTTTTGCGTTGGAGATGGTCTTAGTATGTTGATCATTATGCATTTGATCTGATACAGGTGTTTTTGTGTGACAATTTTGTGTTAGTTCTTCAATCCTGTAAAATCAAAGGTAATTAACATGCTTGTAATAACACGAATGAAAACATCTAAAAAAAGTAAAATAAAGTTTCAAGCACTTGAAGAGAAATATGTTGCTTTCATCTCGACTTAAGTAAGACTCAAATACAAATTAATTAGTTCATATGTACATATACATATATTTACGTGCTATATGTACATATAAATTTTCATGTATATTTTATATAAGTATTTTTATGACTATGCCTAAATCTATATCTATATCTGCACTACTTCTACAATATTCTTTATCATCATAAAAGAATTGGCTCAGAGAGAGTTACCATTTATTTATGAAACTAATAAGAGTTTAAAAGAGAAATATTATAAGGATGACCGAAATTAGAATTAATTTACTCATATACTTAACCTAGCGATATATACATCTCTTACCTTGAGTAAAGTCGTAAATTCGAGTCCTCCATCCCATTTGTAACTAAAAAAAAAAGATTAAATTTAATTTATAAAGAGGTCACTTTTACCAGTTTTACAAAAATATATGCATAATTAATTATAAATTTCATAAATTTTGTATATAAATAAAAAATTCTATCCTTTATTTACTATCAATATATTTACATAATAAATTCATTTATTAAAATATTTTTGTTATTATTCAACTAGTGGTGTTCAACCAGTTGGAACCGCCGATTTCGGTTCCGAATCGGCTATTTGGCGAACTGATTAAGCTGGAACCAGAATCGAACCTGAAGCATGAATCTAAGGGTGGTGGTGTCACCCCCCAAAATCTTTTCACATTTTATCAGAGTTTTACCGTTGGGCGTGAAGAAGAAATAGTAAGAGACGACAGAAGAAGGGGATTAGAGACGATAGAAGAAAGAGAGGAGGGACGATATGAATCTTTCACATATCAACAACGGCCTTGGCCGATAACATTCAGTCTCACTATCGATAAAATATACACAACAATCGGCCTCTGCCGAAGACAATCGGTCTCACTACCGATATAAACGTCATACGCAGCGGAAATAAACCATCAGGATCTCACGTTCGCAGTATACTCAAAAATAATTACAAAACGTGAATAAACTTAAAATATATTGTTTGGAAATGTTGGTGCGACATATACTAAATAAAAAATTCAAAAGCGGCACAGTCTCTCTCTCCATCTAGGGTTCATCATGCTCAACAGCTCCTGTAGTGTGATACAGATTAAGGGGGTGAGTGCGTTGAATACACTCGTGGGGATAAAGTCTGCATCTTATAACATTCAACAGGCATATATAGATCAACAATATATAACAATCGGTACAATGGCATAGCAAGTAAAATGCACAGCAGATATTAGAAATTGTAAGAAGGATAGGTGCGGGAACAACCCGTCTTACCCTATGAAACGGTCTCAATACCGCTGGTGCACTTCATGAGAACCACCAAACCTCAATAGAGTAGTAGAAGGGAGGAAGACGATTTTTTTACAGTCCCATAGGACTCTCCGAACATGCAATGTGAACCGAAGTTCTTTCACAGTTTATAGTATGGCACAACACGTATATTCACAACATTTAGTATTCCTCATTCATGCTTCATAATAGGGAAAACTGTAAACACATTAAGAGTTAGAAATTACCCCCACCTTGTTCGGTGGTTACCCGCTTGAGTCGCTAGAATCAAACGTCTGATAACACAAGCTCAATTCAACAAGTACCCAAGCTTAATCCAACAAATACTCAATCTCAATTCGAAACGAAGCCTACACAAGTTACAATGTTCTTAGGTCCTTATTAATTATAATTAAAGCGATAAACGTTCACGCGACGAGTCGAAGGATCTAAAGCTTGGATAAGGAATGAGCTCGTTCGGAGTTGATATGAGCTCAACAACGTATATGAAGTTTGAAAGTACATAGGTATCAAGGGTTGACCTCGACCGGGCCCTCGACCCTCGGTCGACAACTTCCCGTCGGCTAAGACTCGATGGTAAGAGATTTAAAGGAAAAGGAATGGGAAAGAATTGGAAACACAACGTTACCCGACACGCGTCTCGCACTCGACGCCCACTCCTGGCGCGCCCTGGCCGCGCACGACCGTGCGCCAGCTTCCAGCAAGTTCTGCCTGGCCACGCACGCCCGTGCGCTCCGGCACGACCGCGCGCTACCCTCCAGTGGCTTCTGCCAGCTGGGGCACGACCGCGCACCAGCAGCCTCCCCCGGCAGCCTCATTTCCGCCCGGCGTTTCCGGCCACTTCGTTCCAAACTTCTCGTTCCCAACTACTATCTCTCCGATACCAACTCATTCTTCTCCAAACCCATCTCACACACACACAAACATATATATATATATATATATATATATAAACACTCACAATCACAAAAACCCTTGGCCGGTGACCGAAGGTCGCCGGAAACCCATCGTCTCAACTCATCGGCGTATCACCAACGTCGGTTATCACTTTCCTCATGGCGACACCACTTGTGCCGCCCCCAACAGAGATCACACACTAACACACACACACATGCATATAAACATAACCAACCCGTTGCAACTCCGACACCACCACATATGGCGGTGTTGTCCCCCCAACAACTCACCCTCGCCTCCATGAGAACCTCCGACAACACTTCCGGTTAAAAGGACGAAGGAAAAGAGAGAAAATCGAGGAGAGAGAAAGGTTGGCTAGGGTTAGGGTTTAGGGTTTTGCAAAGGTTTTTCACCATTTTCCGGCGAACGATAAGTCGGAATAGAAATCCGAGACTTGTTCTAGACTCGACTCGTTAAAACCTATGTTGTGTGCGAAAATCGGTTGAAACCGACAACTTTGAAATTTTCCGACGAACTCCGGTGGCGGCTCTGGCGGCGGCGCCGGTGGTGGCGCGCCGGAGGCCGAAAAATAAATGAGAGAGAGAAGAGAGACTTACGTGTTTTCGATGCTTTTGGCTCGTTCGAAGAAAGGGGTGAAAATGAACTGAAATGAGCCTCTATTTATAAAGTTGGAAAAGTTACTATTCACCCAAAATATCTCCGCACTATTCATCGGTGGACTTTTCCAAGTTACTATTCACATAAAATATCTTCGTTTCCATTCTCCGTAAATATCCTTTGATTTTCCGAAACTTCCAGTTTTGCCCTTTTCGTCGCCGTTCGAGCTACAGGTTTCCGATTAACCCCTAGTTTATTTCTATCCTCTCGTTTTTCTATTACGCATCTAATGATATAATAATACCCTATGTTCCACGTCTAATAAAATTATCGATCTAAAACGTGCATTAAACACTTATCTGAAACACACTTAATTAATTAAACAGTCCAAACATACGCACATAATTATTAAATCATAGATTTAAATATTTAATCAATCAATTATGCCCGTTTTGATCTGGGACACTACAGGTGGTGGTTGTGCCTATGTATTGATTTCCTCGGCAATGTTGTTGTTTTAGTTTTTATGACAATGTAAGCTTGAGTTATCTTGCTTTTGGATTTTGTTGCTGCAATGCACTTAATTTGAAAACTTGTTTAGATATAATGCTTGTATTTATCATGATTCCCAGTCCAACCAAAGAATTTATTTTCTTTGTGCAGTGGAGTTCACAATGTTATTTCGTGAAATAGATCTTTTGCAGAATCCTCTAATGGCTAATCATTGTGCCCCTTATGCCTTTTTTAGAGAAACTTAGACCATATTGATTTTCAAATTTTGTAGCACTAGCTGTTAAATGTAAAGGGTCTTGCATCATTCCACTCGGATACTATCAAAATTGTGAAAGTAAAACCAACCAAAGCCATTATATCTATTAAGTATGAAAATGCATGCCCTGGCAAAACTTAGAAAAATAGCATTTTCTGAAATATGAGTATCAGTTTTGATGGAACAGTTCAATTTATGATTTTTGTCAAACGATGAGGAATGTCCTAGAATTGAATGGGAGGCCCTGTTTATGATGTATGTATTTTTATTTCGATTTATTTATTGTAATCTCTGGCGATTGCTTCTTGATTTGCTGTGCTTCTTTCATGTAGTTAATTTTCTAGGAAAGATGGTTTACAAGCACGTACTGTTTCACTTTTCGATTTTGATGATCCATGCATTTTCACATGCAATTGCCCTTTTGTGTTTATGTAGTTGATAGAGCTGTTTGTTGTCGGTTTTCCTGTTTATGGTTTAATAGGAAGAAAGACATTGATAGTGGTATAGCTGCTACTTGGGATTAAACACACAGATCTTGATTAATGCATTTATTCAGTAAACCTTACACATTTAGTTATTCTATTCATGTGTTCTACAATTTTCTATGGTTTGGATAGGCAACTGGATAGAACCTATCATCAATGAATGTTTTGAAATTGCAAATCAATGTCATCCTATGGATTATAGATGAATTGTTTTTAGATTACACAAAACAGTAACTTGGAGCCAACTATAGAATTGGATACTCAAATAATTTCCTCCCTGAAGTTCTAACATCTAATTTGTTAATATCAATTTGCCTGCGAACTTTTGATTATGAAGTAGTTAATGAGTCCATGCTGGGAAAACATTGTCGAAGTGGATATAACTAGGAGGATGTGGTTTTTGTGTAGCCACTAAAACTTAATGTACATTCTATCATTACTTGTTAGTTTTGTAAAACTCTTAAACTGCATTGTGAAAATTTTGTCTCTTCAAACTACATCTGTTTTCTATTTTTTTAGAGCGGTTGAAAACATCATATCAAAACTAATAAAATTTAGCAAGAGAGGAAAGATTATAGAAAAACTCTAATTGAACGATGATCCCGCGATTATTCAATCTTCGAATTCTTCTCCTTTTCCTCCAAATGCTCTCAGAATATGTGTTTTTTTCTCTCTATGAAGACATGTCCTGATTTTTGAAGTAGTTCTGGTATTTATAACATCTTGGAGGTCACCTAGGTGGATTAAAAGTAGAAAATACGTCAAAAAACTAGTTTTGGGAGAGAAAGGTCTCTTTGGGCATGGTCGTGCAGTACGGCACGATTAGACCATGTGCGATTGAAAAAGGTTCTGTATGTGGCGCACGACCAACCGTACATGGTTAAACGGTCGAATTTGCTTTTGTATTTTTCATGAAAGTTGTTATCAGGCTGAGAATCGGGCCGTTGAGTGCTTCGACTCTCAGATTTCAGACAAGGAGATTACAGAGGGTCATATGAAAGGTCTTGATGACATGCTTTGTATCGCTCTCAAGTGTATACTTCCTGCCGCTGAGTGGCCCGATATGAAGATGGTTTTCAAGGATCTTTCGTGTGTTATATTGTCGTAGCTTCTGAAGGATTCATAGACAGGGTTTAAGTGTAGAATTCTTTGTGATTAATGAGTAGGTTTGTTTACGGTTATCATGTTCAATTGTTGTGTAGAATAAAATTTAGATTTGAGCTTCAAAAGCAATCAAGAAATTGTAGTACAATTGTTGCTTCATCATTCTTTCAGTTGTTATGAAGTTGTTATTTCATTACACAGTAATTGCTGAGAGAAAGTCATCCTTAATCTGCTCATTGTTACAGCAAATTTTTGGTGTGTTGTTGTAGTTTATTTGATGGTGATAGTTACTAAACTAAAAGCTAGCAAAATCAAGCAACCTGGGGCAGTGTTTGTAAAGACTAAAATTAAGTGATTCTTTGCATTTAGTTTGTATATATTTAGCTGTTTGAAGTGTTTTGTTAATCAGAATTTGCTTAAATAAATCAAAAATGTAGTAGAAAACCTTTTCAAACTGATTCTAAGCAAATATTATGGCTTTGATTGCGAGGTATTGTGCTTTTGAAAAAGTGATAAAATTTCATGAATGTGAGGAAGTGTTTGTGGCGGATAGGGTTTACCATCGTCGGGGCAAGCCACGCGAGCAGTAGCGCAGCCAAGCTTATGTCACACGCCTGGGCCTTATTATTAATTATGTTTCTTAATTATATATTTTCTTAATTAGTGAGTCATTAGTGTGGGCCTTGTGTATGGGCTTAACACGTTTAGGTCAATTAATAAATAGGGAATTATTTCCTAAAGGGGGTTATGTTTTGAGACTGATCATTACGGCGTTTGTGCTTGGAAGAGGAGAATTGTATCTTCGGGTTACCCACATTCTTATTGTTACTGTTCATCAGAAATAAACTGGTATTTTACTGTGCATTCTCCTTTACTTCAACAATTTGGTCTGACTTGCCAGATCGGTTCATGACAAAAACTCGTCAGACATACAACCTTGAGATGGACAACAGTATCGAGACGTTGAGAAGGGGAATGAAGCCATGCAAAAAGGAGATGGAACAGTGGCGTATGAAACTAGAGAAAAATGATGCCATTGATGGGTTGCAAGACAAGATGGACAAGTTAGGTCAAATGATGACTGTGTTGCTTCGAAATCGTAGCCTGGTATCAGGCGATGATCCGAAAAGGGCTGGTGACGTAGAAAAGGAGGGCGTCGACAATCTATAAAGGGAGAGGGCCGGAATGTGGCTGATTCATCCGGAATCGGAGGCGTTAATTCAGCACAAGCACCGAAACACTCTTTGGGATCGGTATCATATTTTAGGCATTCCACGGGTGACCCAGCAGATTTTTCCAGTTTTCCAGAGCCTTTTCCCACTGCAGCCCGATTCAATTTACCATTATTTGATGGAAGCAATCCCGAAGCGTAGGTGGCGCGTGCCGAGCAATATTTCCAACTCCATGGCACGCTTGAAAATAGAAAAGTGGAAATAGCGCTGATCATAATGGAAGGGGATGTCTTGCATTGGTACCAAGGGACAAAGGCAAAACACCCAGGGCTTTCATGGATCCAAATAAAATAAGAACTCCTACGGATGTACGGGCAGGATCCCATGGCTAATCCATTTGAGGCATTAATGTACACTACACAAATAGGATCAGTGAGTGAATATATTAATTTATTCATTGCTCGATTAGTTCATGTACCAGGACTCGAAGATCAACACTGCTTGGGCATGTTTTTACATGGCTTAAAGGATGATATAAGGTTGCGCATTCGATCAAGGGAAGCTAAAGACCTGTTTGAGACAATCCACTTGGCTAGAGAAATCGAAAGAGAGTTAGGGGGTATCAGGGGCTATGGCGCTGGGCAGAATTTGGGATCCACTCGCGCTGCACAATCGGTGACTGCTTTATTCTAACAACTGAAATCTTGGAATGGTCAATCGTATCGGGGACCTCAGAAAAGTTTCCAAGGGGTCTGCACTACGACGGAACACAAACCACAAACAAATTCAAGCATGGGTAGTACCTCTACAGCCAGTGTAAATCACACAAGAGGTAGGCTGTATCGTTAGATTACTTATAAAGATTATACGGCGAAGAGGGTGGCGGAACTGCGCTTTAGGTGTGATAAGAAGTATTTGCCGGGTCATCGTTGTGCAGATCGATCATTGCAGGTGATTATAGTAGTGGACCCGAAAGATGATGAACCACCTCTTGCGGATGAAATAGCACAACAGGTGGCAGATTTGAACGAGGAATGCGAAGGAGCATAATTCCAAAGTCTGGAATTGTCTTGAGTGGCTGCCCGAGGTTTCGACAGACCCCAGACCTTAAAATTAGTAGGTGAAATAGCGAAGTTGGAGCTGTTAGTGATGGTGGACAGTGGAGCTAGCCACTGTTTTATATCCAAAACCATGGTTACAAGCCTTGGACTTGAGGTGGACGTTTCACACAAATCGACCATGAGGCTGGGGGACGGTAGACAAGCTGCAATTGAGGGTCTGTGTCCGAAATTGCAACTGAAATTAGGAGGAGTTGTGTTCGGGGTCGACTGTTATGTTTTTGAATTGGGAAATGTTGACTTGATATGGGGTGTGTCATGGTTGGCTACATTGGGCAAGGTTCGAGCTGATTGGAAATTGATGACCATGAAGTTTGAATATAAAGGGCAGCAGGTACAGCTTGTCGGTGAATCCAACACTCATCCGATGTGAGTTGTTAACAGCTGATATTTGGAAGTTACGACGTGGATGCTAGTTGGGTTATATGGATCGGATTGGCTGAGTCAGGATGTGAGTTGTCTGAGACAACTTTGATTGAGCCGGGGAACAGTATCAATGAAACTAGTGAATTGTTACAAAGAAAATGGAGGTAGAATTTCCGAAGGTAATGCTTCTACCGTCGGGTCTGTCTCCTCAAAGGTGGGTTGACCACCACATTCCGCTTCACCCGGGAGCTCCACCAGTATCGGTACACTCGTATCGTTATAGCTATGCTGCCAAGGATGAGATGGAGAGATTGGTACATGAGATGTTAGAAGTAGGGATCATACAACCCAGTTCAAGCCCTTATTCAAGCCTAGTGTTGCTAGTACGGAAGAATGATGGAAGTTGGCGTTTTTGTGTGGATTATCGGGTTCTTAACAAGCAAACGGTCCCTGACAAGTATCCCATTCCAGTAATACAAGAGATGTTGGATGAATTGCACAGGGCTCAGTGGTTTAGTAAGTTAGACTTGAGATTGGGCTATCACCAGATTCGGACTACTCCAGAGGACATTGCAAAAACAGTCTTTCGAACTCACTCAGGCCACTACGAGTTCTTGGTCATGCCTATTGGCCTAACAAATGCACCAGCTACTTTTCAGTCTGCCATGAATGACTTATTTCGCCCACACTTCCGTAAGTTCGTACTTGTCTTTTTTTATGATATATTAGTATATAGCGGTGATTAGCAGGAACATGTCCGACATCTTCAGACAGTGATACAACTATTGCAAGATGAGTCATATGTGATTAATCCAAAGAAATGTGCTTGGGGACAAACAACGGTTGAATACTTGGGTCACGTGATATCAGCTAATGGGATGCAAATGGATCCAAGTAAAGTGTCCGCCATTTTACGTTGGCTGATTCCTACGACCATTAAGGGAGTCCGAAGATTTTTGGGACTCATCGAGTATTACCGCACGTTCATCAAGGGGTATGGCCAGTTAGCTCGGCCTCTCACCAAACTATTAAAGAAAGAAAAAGTGACCCAGTTTGCTTGGACACCGGCTACTCAATTAGCCTTCAAGGCTTTACAAAAGGTGATTACTACTGCCCCCGTTCTAACCACCCCAGATTTTTCCAAACAATTCGTAGTGGAGTATGATGCATTTGGACGAGGGCTCGGGGCTGTACTTATACAAGAGGGGCGGTCAATTGCCTATTTCAGTAAAGCATTGGGAGATCGAAGTTTGGCTAAATCAGCATATGAGATCGAGTTGATGGCTTTGGTGTTGGCGGTTCAACATTGACGACCTTACCTAGTAGGACGCAAGTTTACTGTACAAACAGATTAGCGTAGCCTACGCTTCCTACTACAGCAATCAGTTTCTACTCCAGCACAACATTTTTGGGTGGCAAAGTTGTTGGGCTACGATTTCGACTTCGAGTACAAAGTAGGGGTGACTAATCGAGCTGCTGATGTGTTGTCTCATTGTCATGAGGATGTAGAATTTAGGGCCATATCAATTCCAACTTGGCTAGGATGGCGGGTGGTTGTTGATGAGACTCGGAAAGATCCCAAGTTGTTAGAAGTTAGGCGAGCCTTGGAGGAGGGTTCTTTGGAATATTCAGCTTGTTCTTTGATTAATGGGCTGCTATATTACCGTGGACGCCTGGTTTTGTCGAAGACATCATCCTTTATTCCACACCTGCTGTTGGAATTTCACTCGTCTCCCCAAGATGGACATTCAAGAGCTTATCGAACGTATCGTCGTCTAGCTTCAAACGTGTATTGGGCTGGAATGACGAAGGATGTAACTCGATTTGTAGTGGAGTGCCTCGCGTGTCAGCGACACAAATATGAAGCTCGTATTCCAACCGGTTTATTACAACCCTTCCAATTCCGACGCAAATCTGGGAGGATATTAGCATGGACTTTATAGAAGGATTGCCTCGGTCAGGGTCTTTTGACTGCATTATGGTGGTGGTAGACCGTTTGTCGAAATACGCCCATTTCATGGGCCTTCGACATCCGTTCTCTACAAAGGACGTTGCAAATGTCTTTGCCCAAGAAGTAGTGCAGTTTCACGGTGTACCGATATCCATAGTCACAGATCGTGACAAGATATTTGTCAGTGGGTTTTGGGCGGAACTATTTAAGGCTATGGGCACTAAGCTTCGGATGAGTTCTGCTTATCATCCGGAGATCGACGGGTAGACAGAAGTGGTGAACCGTGGGCTAGAAATGTATCTACGTTGTTTCACTTGTGAACGCCCCCGACAGTGGAGTAAGTGGTTACCATGGGCTAAGTATTGCTACAACACAAGTTTACATTCATCGATAGACACTACCCCTTTTGAGGCAGTATACGGTCGTCCACCACCTATATTGGGTAGTTTCCTGCCTGCTGAGATAAAGGTACGTGTTGTGGCAGAATTGTTGGGTGAAAGAGATAAGGTTTTACACCATCTTAAGGATCATCTCGAACGTACGCAAGAACGCATGGTTCGGTCAGCCAATAAACGCCATCGAGATGTGCAATTTCAGATTGGACAGCGTGTCTTCTTGAAACTTTGTCCCTATCGACAACGCTCCTTATTTTACCATAGCTGTATAAAATTGGCAGCCAAATTCTACGGACCGTTCGAGATCATTGGCCGTGTCGAGACAGTGGCGTACCGTCTCCGTCTACCCGAATACTCACGGGCTGCACCCGGTGTTTCATGTATCCCAGCTGAAAGCGGTGGTGGGAGAGCACTCGGTAGAGACTGCCAAAAGAACTATGGCTAACGAATCCCGATTTTATGCCGGAATGGGTCCTTCAGGATCGTTGGGTGTGGCAAGGGATGAGCGTGTGCATGAATTCCTTGTGCAGTGGAAGGATAGAGATGTTACTGATGCTACCCGGGTCAGGGAGACAGAATTACAATAGCAGTTTTCTCATTTCTGCCTTGAGGACAAGGCTGTTTGGAAGGAGGGAGGAGTTGTTGCAGATAGAGTTTACCGTCGTCGGGGCAAGCCACGCGAGCAGTAGCGCAGCCAAGCCTGTGTCACATGCATGGGCCTTATTATTAATTATGTTTCTTAATTATATGTTTTCTTAATTAGTGAGTCTTTAGTGTGGACCTTGTGCATGGGCTTAACACGTTTAGGTCAATTAATAAATAGGGAATTATTTTCTAAGGGGGTTATGTTTTGAGACTGATCATTAAGGCGCTTGCGCTTGGAAGAAGAGAATTGTATCTCCGGGTTACCCACATTCTTATTGTTACTGGAGAATTGTATCTCCGGGGTTATCCACATTCTTATTGTTACTGGAGAATTGTATCTCCGGGTTACCCACATTCTTATTGTTACCGTTCATCAGAAATAAACTGGTATTTTACTGTGCATTTTCCTTTACTTCAACAGTGCTCTTAGTAGCAAAAGTAGGTAGTGTTTGGAAAGGGGGAAAAAACACAGAAAACAAGAAAGATGCTCAGTAAATGTAAAATGGAGCAACTATTTGAGTTTTTAGATTGTTTCGAGTTCTGGCATGTGTGGAGAACCAACTTGATTTGATAGAAAAATATCACGAGAATCAATCATATTTTCATTTTGATGCTCAGAGAAGAACAATTCACAATGAGGAAAAGCAATTCCAACTTTATAAGTATCTCACTAACAATCAGTCTTCTGCAGACCATTGATTAATAATACATCACAGGAATTGTTGAGCTATGTCACAATGAATCTCACTAACAATCAGTCTTCTGCAGACCATTGATTAATAATACATCACAGGAATTGTTGAGCTATGTCACAATGAAGTAAATCTTGTAAAATATGCTTCATTTTGCAGAATCCTAGACAAAACCAAGCAGAAGCAGGATGAATATACTGTGGATTATAATTGAACAAAAGTATTCTCTTTGATGACAACATATCAGAATGAATCAAGCAAGATCTTGCACATGGATACATTGTATACAATTTATGAGCAAATAAACTGTTGAAGAGTCATGCTAGCAAGAGATATCAACTCATAAGGCATGAGATGAGCTAGGTGTTAAACATAAATAGAAGCATGCTCGAGACATCCATTTACGAAACATAATAATCCATTTACTAAACAACGCCAGTCCATAAACGAAACATAAACCACTAATAACATAATAATCCATTTACTAAAATGAAACTAGCAAGGAACAGAGAAGACAACCAACGCCAGTCCATAAACTAAACATAAATCACTAATAACATAATAATCCATTTACTAAGTGCATTTACCCCACAGAAACCACTAATAACTAAGTGGAACAAAGCTCTTGTTGCTAGTCAGAGTCACAGTCAGATTCGGTATCATAACAAGGCGATTTGAGCCATTTGATATCATATACTTCCTCTTTGCAGCAAGGGCATTGGTTCCACCTCTCCAGCTTTCGGACGATACACGGTAAATGGTAAGCACAGCCTTGAGTGCATGGGAGACAGGCTATCTGATCCCCTATGTTTGGTACATGGCAACAGAGTGGGCAAGCCGGCATGAGCCTCTCCCCCTCGTCCCGCCTTTCCACTCTAACCGTGGGAAGACTGCTCAAAAAGACGACATGCTGAAAATCTAATGGTCTGCGCTTCACACTTTGTTCCAAGTGTAGGTACATTGGCTTCAACTTACGCGGCACAATCGCCCTGGCCATGGTGTCAGCATATTCCTCTCCCGGTTTCGGGATAGAGCAAACTTCGAAATTGACAGCAACGGGAATTCGATCGAGGGAGGGATATCGAGCTGCGATTCCTCTGATGAAAGAAACTGCATCCTCGGAGAACTTGTGAATTTGATCCTAGTCCATCCAGTACTCAGACAGCCTATGATACGCAAGATAGAAGAAATGATCCTGACTGGAGCGTGTATACATGTCGCATAGGTCATACGTCTCCTTGCCAATAGTTTCAGTGCCATCGATGGTGAAGATACTTCTCATCTCAAGGATCACAGTTCGCACTCCATCATGCAATACGCGTGATTTCATCTTCGATTTTATGTACCTCATATCCACCATCGAGAAAGTGTATGCATATCCATATCCACGTTCAGCAGACATCTCTGACTCACAAATTAAACTACAATTATCAATCAAACACAAATCCAAATTCAAACAATAAACTACAATTATCAATCCAAAATCAAACAATCGAGGAATTAAACTACAATCATCGATCGAAAACAAATCCAAAATCAAACAATCGATAAAATCCAATTTATACAAATCAATCATCAAATTTAGGGTTCAATTCTTCTAAGAAATATGTGATTACTTCCGAAACTCTTTCTCCTACTGTCGCCGCTAGGAAATTAAAGATGAAGTAAATCCGGTGAATAACTCTTATATGTGATATGTTTTTCTTGAAAATTAAAGATGAAGTAAATCCGGTGAACAACTCTTATATGTGATATGCTTTGCTTGATCGTTGAAATAAAATTAAAAGAGATCTTATTTATAATCCTAGGATAGAATCCTATTATATTAGAAAATCTAAAAATAATCTTTATTGGAGGAAAAGATTTTTATCCTAAATAAGATCAGTTTGAAACATGGACCGTTTTATTTATTGATACTCCGCCCATTTCATAAGGTCCCAACCACATGTTCAAGAATGAAGATAAATACCCAAGACAAAGATGCTATATTTCAGAAGCCTAATCAATAAGTGAACAGAAATAAGAAATTGGATCCTCTGATGGGCCTTTTTCCTTGTTTTCCTTTTTCTAAATGTAAATTTATGTATTTTATTATTTATATGTTATATTAGTGTAGGCCTGTGTAATACATATGATTTAATTAAAAAAAAATTAAATTTAGTGAAATTAAAAAAATAAAGATATATCATTTTCACAATAAAATTAAATTTATGATTTGTGCAATCTATATCATCTAATTTAACATTAAATATAATAAAATATGATTAAATAATTATTTAATTGTCAAAATATGTGTTGCATTTGTAGATGATCATTTAAAAAATTATTATTATTTTAAAATATATATACATTGCTATACCTATTATATTATTCAACTCACCCATTATTTTTTTTTAGTTTTTCTATTTATTGATTACATTTGTAACAACCCTCAACTTTTATTTTCAATTAAATGATACAAAATGAAAGTCAAAATTCCACAAATAAATTCCATAGTTTATTTTAAAGCATATATTCAAAAAATTATTTGATTTCAATAATTAATAAGTTTGAATAATAATTTTCAGGTTGTCCACCATTATTTTAGTTTTTTTTTTCTTTTGTATCTATTTATATTTTTTCTTTATATTTTTAAATTTAACAAATTTTAAATATATAATAATATCTATCATTGAACTTTAGCATATGTTATTTAGATAAATCTAATTAATATTTCTATATTATTTATTATTTAATAATAATAATATTTATTATCAACATTAAATTAGTAGCAATTAATTAACATATTTATTATGAAAACATTGTAGGCTTGCCATGTGGCATTTGGTCTTACTTTTATATATATAAAGATTATAATAAACACTTACATTGTAATGTCGGAATTTTTATGTACTCTCTATTATCAAATTATGGAAGCCTAACTTCTTAGTTAACATGTTTTATAAGGAATTATAGTGAAATTATTAATGTATTATTTCAAATGCCATGTTTTTGGTGCTTAGAACTCTAATTAAATGATAAACTTATATACCTTGTTATATTAGAAGATGTAGGACACTAGAATATTAATATATTAATTAGTTGAGATAAGGAAATTAAATTAGTTAGTTGAGAGGTTTTAGGAATCCACTACTTAGTAAACTTATATACCATGGTTTAGACCGATTTTAAATATTTAGCATGGTTCTTAAGAAACTTTGTTTCCCTTACTTTCTGTTATTTAAAAGAAAAAAGAAATCTATATGAAGTATTACAGAGATTTTCATTAAATGGAAAGTTATGCATGATTTAGTACAAGTAATAATCCTACTAGAAGGGGTGTTACATACATAATTATAAGAAATAGAGTAACACTTCTGTGCAACTGGTGCACCAGTTTCATCATACCTTTATGTTATAAATGTAGTACTTTTATGTTATAAATGTAATACCTTTATGCATGTTCATTTTAAAAGGTACGAATATTTGTACATAAAGGTACTACATTTATAACATAAAGGTTTTCTGTGCAACTGGTGCACAGAAGTTTTTGTGTAAGAAACATTCTCGTTTACTTTTAAAATGAAATTCAATTTTGTCCACCCACCAAAATTAACTTTATAATACAATATACACTACCTATACCCATTAATACATAATTTTGCAATTTTCAAAAAAATTTGATTTGTCGCATCTAAAGGCAAAAATTTCGGTTTTGATGAAAATATCAGTACCTTAATTTTATAGAAATATCTGTGGAATTGTCGATTCAGTGAAAATAGCAGTAAAAATTAGAAAAATAATGGAAACTTTGTAAAAATGATAAAATTGACTTGATATTTTTCAAAATCTTTCTTATATACTAAAAGAATAACCAACAAATGATACGTGTCACGCTAAGGTGAATACATTTTCCTGCTTAATGTTATTATTTAATTTTAATTAATAATTCACTTAATAAATCATTTTAATTTTTGTCAATATTATTTAAAATTACTCACTTTCCAAAAAATGATGACACTTTTTTTTAGCCACGTGAATGCATCAAAATCATACTAAAATTAAATTATTTATCAATTTAATCTAAAAGTTTAGGAACGAAAATTTTAATAATAGTATTAATACAAAAATATTAATTTTTTTTACTAATCAATTTTAAGTTTTTCTAAATCCTATGTTATTACATGGATGATATGCTAGTATTATTGTTAGGAAATATTTGTTTAGATTTTGATGAGACAAAAGAACATTATAATAGAAAATTAGAGAACCACATTTTTCACACTGATTAAGTGAAAGCTTAGAATAATTTTGAATCCTAAAGTCGAAGTTCAAGAATGGAGAACTTCAAAGATTCAGTAGCTAATCAATCTAGAAGAAGGTTTATATTGGCAGTCGGATGCAACAAGAAAGCCGCTACTGGATACATCGGTATATTATAGTATTTGCACACTGTAAGCAGTCCAATGCAGCAAGCAACAACTGGAATGGATACAACAAGGTGAACAGAAAGTTGCATTACTACGGTAAGTTGTAGTAAGCTGGCACAAAATTCTAAAACTGTAAGAAGACTTGAAGCATAAACAGACATTCACACACAACAATGCAGTACGAGAAAGATCACTGCTATTCGAGAAAACATCTTGTAAAAAATAGCCAATAGAGATAAAATAATCGAGCAGTACTGGAAACTAGTGTTCTGTTGACACGTGAACTGACAGATTGCAACAATCTTGCAACTTAGTACAACCACGTTTAATGGCCTGAAGAACAAGACAAGAAAATCATTCTCAAAATTTTAGAGATAACTAATGTGAGCTCAAGGACAAGTGAGGAGAATTCAAATTCAAATGAAATGCATCTCTCTTCAACGGACATATTTCTTGCATTTATAAATAGAGGAAGAGTCAACTGAAGCAGACATCGAAAATCTGATACTCTGAATTCATACATCTTGCAACAACAAATTCTCAAATCTCCTACACTCTAAGTTTTTCAGTCACTCAACCTCCAAGTGAAGCAGTCAAGCCTTCAAACCTTCAAGCTCAAGAGTCATCAAATTTGCTTCAAGCACCAGTTGAAAAAAAAACTATATACTTTTAACATCTGTGTTATATGCTTAGGTTGTTTTAGTGGTGTCCTTAGTTGATAGGATTTAGATCCTTGCTGAGTGTCTTTGTCTTAAGTTTTTAAGGCAACAACTCTTTGTGAGTTAGTAGGATCATGTGTGAGTCAGCCTATTTGATTCAAGTAACCTGTGTGGAAGTTGAATCCTAGTAGGTGAAAACTTGTTCATTTGATAGATTGCAAGGTCGAGTCCTGTAAAAAAAGAACTTGCTTAACGAAATTCCTTCTCTGAGAAGGAGTAGAGTGGACGTAGAAGGATTACACCACCTTTGAACCACTATAAGCCTTGTGTGTTTATCTTTTGCTCTTAGCATTTATGTAGTTATTTTGTGCTGCATTCTACATCATATCATTCTACACTCAAAGCTTTCCAAAAAGTCAAATTTCATAAAAGATTTTCTAAAGAAACTCTATCAAAAAATTTTATTTTTTGTTGCATCTCTGGTACAACAAGTTGCCCTGCATTCTATCATAGTACGCTGCATCACATTATGTGTTGTATTCTGCAATAGAATACAACATTGCAAATTCGAACAAATTTTAAAAAAAATCGACAGAGGTTCATTCAGTCCCCCTCTGAACTTTTGAACCACTTGTGACCAACAATTATAACTAACCTTAATATATACATTCAACTTCGAATTTCAACAAAATTATGTATTTACAACAAATATAGAGATAACTACTATGTAAATGTATTTGTTATGATAACAAGAGAAATTCAAAATATTTACTATTACTCAATGAAGACAATTATTTGAATAGTGTAGTGCATATAATTATTTTAACTTTAATAAATTTAATTTATTTTTTATCTTATACACGTTGCAATTAATAAGTGCAAACTATAATATTATTTGACTAAAAATACATTTTTTCCCTTAAAAAATTAGTATCATTTATTATAATAGAAATTTTAACTTTAATAAATTTAATTTTTTTTTATCTTATACACGTTGCAATTAATAAGTGCAAACTATAATATTATTTGACTAAAAAAACATTTTTTCCCTTAAAAAATTAGTGTCATTTATTATAAAATTCTATTACCAAATAAGACATTTATTTTCCTTTATTTTTTAACCGAATTGATATTTTCCGTTATTTTATTGATATTTTCTCGATATTTTTCCGATATTCCAACATTCCGTACTATGAGTTCACTAAAATCAAAACTGAAATTTGATGAAATGTTTTAACAGCTCTTTTAAACGATATTTCAATAATACTTAAATGTGATCACTTATTATAAAATTATATTACAAAATAAATCATTTATTTAAGAAAATATTTTCTTTCGACCGAAGATATACATTACAAAAATATGGTGATATACAAAATTTACAGACGGAATTACAGAAGGAATATCGATGGAGTTCTGCCAGTAATTAATTTTTTTGAATAAACAAAATACAGAAATTTTCGTCGGTATTAGTAACGGAAAAAATTCCGTCAAAAAATTTGTTTTTACTAATGAAAATTTTGTTGCTAATTCATTGATGGACATTTCCATCAGTATTAACAAATTAAAATTAAACAAAAATATTTTTTATTTATTTCACAAAATTGCCGACGGAGAAGTTTTTCAATTTTTAATTTTTTTTTACAAATTTACCAACATAATTAGTGATGGAATTTTCCGCTGGTAATTACCGGTGGAAAAAAATTCGTCAGTAAAAATTTACCGACAAGCAAAGTAACGATGAATTTTTCCATCGAAGAACAGTTTACCAATGGAACTACAATTTTTTGTGGTGAAATTTACCGATATTTACCAATATTTCATCGATTTTCCAATAATTTGTACTGTGACTGTTCATTAATGAAGGAAGCTGATTGGTTTGATGTTTTTTTTGATAATATTTTTTATTTATCTCAATTAAATTATTTCGATTGACATAAATATTTTGTGCATTTTAATCAAACCGGCCAGCCAATTAAATTGACAATATTGTGGAATGTACTGTACATGAAATTGAAGTGATTTTTTTTTAATATGATTTGTTGAATTTGCTTCTTTATGGATTGTTGATTGGTCATTGATTATCTTAAGAAACCATTGTTTCCTTTTTTAATAATTTTTGTAATGCTTTAATATTGTTGTGTGTTTTTCCTAGTAAAGAATTGGTGCTTTCATTATTTATTTACATGAATTTGTAGTTAGTTCCAATAATAGCACCTGAAGGCTAAAACAGGTCTAAAGATGCAAGGTGACAGCCAAATTGTAACGATTGAAATTATTGAGAAGATGGCCCAATCAATATCCTATATTTTCTACCATTTTCTAAGTGGGTTAGTTGCAATCTCATCAAACTATCAGCGACTTTGTATATAAACTATCGATTTTTTTTTTCTTGTGGTATTGGTAAATATATAATCTATATGTATTTGACACTTAAATCACCAAACTAATTTTCCAGTCATTTTTTCACTAGATTTTGGCACGTGATTTGCACATGATATATTTTTAAGGAATTTTTTGTTCAAATAATTGTGTCATTATATTCTCGCTACAAACTTGAGGACTTTTTTGAAAACGACTAAACCATTTGGATAAGAAAATCCTTAAACTATGTCGCGTGCAATGTGCCAAAATCTGGTGAAAAATGACCGGAAAATATTCATAATTTAATGTCAGATTTGTATAGTTTATGTGTATCGAAGCCAAAGAAAAAAGTTTTACTAATCTATATGCAAAATCGCTAGCAATTTTGATGGGATGATCCAATTAATCCCTTTCTAAGTTTGCAAAAATGAAATCTTCATCGCATTATTCACTTATTTTCGATCATCTTGTGCACTAGCAGCACTATCTTTTTTATTTTAGAATTATTTTTCAGACTTACATCTAATTAAAACATATTATTACAGCTACTTGGGATGGTTAATCTCGAATGAAAATTTTGTCTCCCTACATCCCCCACCCACCTGGGGATCTGATCTCGTATAGTGAAATAACACGAGTACATTACAAATAGTTTAAAAAAATAGTTCAAAATTGACATTGATTGATTTCAAATCAATATCAATCGATACATTACAAATGAATGTTCTACTATCAATTTCAAATCCTTCAAACCGGGCACAACCTTAATAAGTAATTATTTCGCCAAGGGAAAATTTTGTCCGACCTTCATGGCAATTATACAAATATATTTATTTTTTCTATGAACCTCTCAAATGTCCGCCCTTATCATCTCAAACTTTTCTAGAATGCATTTTTTTATGTTTGGCAAAGTTGACTCAGCATTAAGGGAAGATTCAAGAAAACTAAACCAAAAAAAAAAAAAAAATAATAATAATAAAGACAGTCCAGAATGATCATTAAAAGATACAAAATCATAAGAGCTCATAATTATCAGAATAATACAAGAAATATCTAACTTAGGGGGCCAAAATCCACAAATTTTTTGAATAAATTAAAGCAAGGAGGTCCAGGTTTCCAAGTGGAGATTAGTTTCTTTTACTTGAACATCATTTTCAATATTAGTTTATCTCAATTTACCTTATGCTTTCAGTAGAGCCCACAAATAACAACCCCTTCCAACAAGCCAAAATAGATCTCTTTCCAATCCATTTCTTTTCAACTACTGTTCATTGATTCAGTGGGTTTCACCTCCTTTATATATCCTTCTGTGAGTTGTGTACAACCTCAACAATTTTCTTTACTTCCATGGCCCTGCAAAAGGACACCATGGTTCAAAAAATCGGAGAAGTAAGCCTACTCTAAGTTCATTCTTTTGACACCACATTCATCATGCAGGCGAGTAATATCCTTCGAAAGAGAGAGATCAACGACATCTTTTGCTCCCAAGAGAATTTTATTCCAAGTACAAATCAACTTCTTTTTATGCTCCTAGGCCTAGCTACACTAACTAATTACCAACACAGTTCTAACGTATATATTCTTCTGCAGTCTTCTAATCTATTTTTACTCCTCTAAAACCCAGTTAAACCTCATCTGATATATCTGCTTGTTTTTGCTTCCCCCCAACAATAGGCTGTTCGTAGGATCTTGGAATGTCGGAGGCATCCAACCACTAGATACCTAAACCTCAATGAGTTGCTTGATACTCAAAATACCATGGCAGATGTATATGTGTTGGGGTAATCTTCAGCTTTTACGAGCATGTAAATTTACATACGAGTAATTGGGTTCTTTTGTATTAACAATAAGATGTACAACTATTGGCAGGTTTCAAGAAATAATGCCTCTCAATGCTGGAAACATTTTTGCGCCAGAAAATAGTAATATTTCAATGAGGTGGAATTCTTTAATCAAAGCAGCTCTCAACAAGAGAACAGTTAGAGAAGATACTGCACAAAGACAGAATTTATCCCCTTAAAACACACAGTTCCACCAACTCAAGTGTTCCAGATTATGAGTGCATAATAAGTCAACAAATGGTAGGAATATAAATTACCATGTGGGTGTGAACAGAGCTACGTCATTACATCAGTCATCCAAGCGTCTCATGTGTAGGATGCAGTACATTGAGGCGACTGGGAAACAAGGTAATAAATATTGTATTAGTATTGTAGACAAAAAACTATATGACATTATTTCACAGGAAAATAAATAAAGAACCTATTCAACCAACACCAATATTTCTTTCATCTGTTTGTTTCCCAAAGGGTGTATATTGATTTTACCAGGAGTAAGAAAGTAATTAACAAAATCTGTTTGTTATAACAGGGTTCGGTCTCCATTAGATTTCGAGACAAGCATTTGTTTTGTGTGTAGCCATTTAGCTTCAGGTGGTAAAGAAGGCAATGAGAGACACAGAAAGACAAATGTAGAGCATATATTGGCATGTACTCTATTTCCTGCTGAACATCATTTGACTAGAAAAATCCTAGACCATGAGTACGTACATCTAATTTATTGCTCTTTTTCATTTTTTTGACACTTTTACAGCATCAGCCACTTGATGACTTTTTGTGCCAATACAAAGAGTCCATATATCGATCTTTCTATACCAGGAAAACATCACTTTTTTTTATCATATTTAACACTCTTTCTAACTAATCTTATTGGGGCAATCAACTGTTTAGATATTTTATATCAGTTTTCGATTCATATATCACCACTACAAGAAAAATGGTCAACAACAACCCTCAAAGACAACCCTTTTTATGAATTTGTATTGTCTTTCTGAAATTTACAACCCTTTTTCCGAAAAACGTTTTTTCAAAAAATGCGCTGAAAGACAACGCAAATAATGAGAAAGACAACGCTTTTTAAATAGGGTTGTCTTTCAGCGCATTTTTTTAAAAAAAGACAACCCTTTTTTGCAACGCTTTTTTCAAAGGGTTGTCTTTCAGCGGATTTTTTTAAAAAAAGACAACCCTTTTATGCAATGCTCTTTATGCGTTGTCTTTCAGCGGATTTTTTTAAAAAAAGACAACCCATTGTGCAACGCTTTTTTTTTTATGTATTGTGTTAATTGTGCACCTTTTTATAATATTAATTATTTTTTAATTAAATTAAATTTGAAAAGTTTAATTATTTTATGATGTTATCTTATATTATTTGCATTAATATTATCTTATATGAACAAACTCATAATTTTATAAAAATAGTATTTTTATAAAATATATTAAAAATATGCACTAGTATATTTTATAATTGTCTTAAAATTAAATTAGATTAAACATTACTAGACATATTAATTAGTTATTAATCTTTCAATTATATATATATATATATTGTTAACCTTTTACAATATATTAAAAATACAAATAATATTGTGATTCTTCAATAATATTTTAGGTATTGAATAAATCTATGTACGTAAAAATATATGTAAATAAATCTATGTACGTAATATGACAAATAGTGTAGCACCCCGGATCAAAAAACGAAGCATAATTTATTAATTAAATATTTAAACCCTTAATTTAATTATTAGTGCGTATATTTGTTTGATTTAATTACGTGTGTTTCAGATACATGTTTAAAGCATGATTTAGATGGATAATTTTCTTGGACAAGGTATATAGAATATTTTTATACCATTAGATGTGTAGTGGAAAAACGAGAAGATAGAAACGAACTAGGGGTCAATCGGAGACTCGTAGCTCAAACGGCGACAAAAAGGGCAAAACCCGAAGTTTCGGAAAAATCGAAAGATATTTACGGTGAATAGTAATGAAGATATTTACGGTGAATAGTGACCAAGATTTTTCACCTCATGAACAGTAAATTTCAGTTTTTTACGTGAATAGTGATTTCCGAGATTTCTATAAATAGGGGCATTTTCGATTAAAAAATCACCGTTTTTTCGAACGAGCCGAAAGCGACGAAAACTTATAAGTCTCTCTCTCTCTCTTCTCTCTCTTTTCTGATTTCTGTCTCCGCCGCGCCGCTGCTGCCGGTGGCCGGAAAATTTCAAAGTTGTCAGTTTCGGCCGATTTTCACACACGAGTCTAGGATAGGTCTTGGATTTCAATTCCGATTTCTCATTCGTCGAAAAAAGGGCGAAAAATTCTCTCCAAACCCTCAACCCTAGTTTTTGCCACATTTTCTCTCTTTTCCTGTTTTCTCTCTCCTTCTCACCGGAGCTGCTGCCGGAGCGTCGCCTGGAGGTCTGGGGGTGATGATGGAGGGGCGGCGCCGTCGTGGGTGGCGGCGCCGGAGCAGCAACAGGTGTGTGTATATAATCGCATGTGTGTGTGTGTTTTGTGTATGCAAGCTGTTGAGGGCGGCGCTGGTGGCACCGCCGTAGGGAAACCGGTGGCCGGCGCTGGTGATGCGTCGGCGAGGCTGGGAGGAGGGTCGCTGGTGACTGGAAGTCGCCGGGCAAGTTGCTGCAAGTGTATGTGTGTTTGAGTGTTATGCGTGTGTGTATTTTATATGCTCTGTGTGTGTGGGATGGTTTGGGAAGGTCGCCGGCGACTGGAAGTCGCCGGCTAGGGGTTAGGGAAGGGTCGCCGGCGACTGGAAGTCGTCGACCGGAGCTGGGCAGGGAGAGTGAGAGAGGAAGAGAGCATGAGGGATGGGGTGTGTTTGTGGCTATTTCTAGGCATTGTTCACGGCCGGATTCCGATGATGGGTGGCCGGAGGTAGTGGTCGGTGGTGCAGGGTTACCGGCGGACAAGGTGGTGGTGGCTCTGGGTAGCGCTGGGAAGTGCAGCAGGTGCGTGGGTCGATGCCGGGCGCGCTGGGCGCCGAGGCCGCCGAGGATGCCGACCCACTGCCGAGCAAAGCAGTCGAGAACGCCGAGCTGTCGAGGGATGCGTGCGCTAGGCGCACGAGGCTACCGAGGAATGCGCACGCTGGGTGCGTGAGGCTACCGAGAAACGTAGGCCGGGTGCTGCCGAGGCTGCCGAGTTTTTCACCCGATGCCGGGTGCGCGTGCGCGCACCACGTCGTGTGACAGGTGCGCACGCGATGTCGTGTTTTCGATCCGAATCCCGTTTTTTCTATCGTAAGTCATCATCGAGTTGTCGCCGACGAGATGTCGTTGATCGGGAGTCGTGGGTCCCGGTCAAAGTCAACCCTTTGACCAAAATTACCAAAATACCCCTAAACTTAAAATGCTCCGTTTGAGCTCGTTTCAACTCCGATCGAGCTCATTCTTTTTCCGTCATGACCCAAATTTCATCCTCTATCATCTCAGCCTTTTAGACTGAACTTTCCCTCTCATTTCTTCAACCCTAATCTTTAGATCTCTCGATCCGTCGCGTCTTTAACGATCTTTTTTTCTCCGGAATCATTTATAGCTTTAATTATACATATTAAGGATCTAAGAAACACCGTAATTGTGTAAGCTACTTGTTGGATTGAGCTTTGAGATATCCGATCTTTGGTACTTGCTACTCACGCGAAAACCACCGAACAATGTGGGGGTAATTTCTAACTCTTTATCTGTTTATAGTTTTCCTTATTCTGAAGCATGATTGAGGAATACTAAATGTTATGAATATATGCTATGATTATGTGTTCATGATATTCTGTGAAAGGACTTCGGTTCACATTGCATGTTCGGAGGGTCTTATGGACCGTAAAAAAACTGTCTCTTATCTCTTCTACCACCTGAAAGGTCTGGCGGTCCTGTAAATGCACTAGCGGTATTGAGACCGTTTTAGGGGGTAAGATGGGAAATTCCCGCACCTCATGGATGAGTTACGAGATATGTGCCTTGCATTTTATGTGTTGTGACAGCATGACTGAATGTTACATTTTTGGTATTTTATATCTGTTGACTGTTATAAGAGGCGGATTTCATCCCCACGAGTATATTCCACGCACTCACACCCTATTCTATAATTCACGTTACAGGAGATGATGAGCATGATGAACCCTAGAAGGAGAGAGGAGGTGCTATATCTGGACTTGTATATTTTAAGATGATGTCTCACAAACATTTTCAAACAATGTTTTAATTATTTCACGTTTTATAATAGATAATCTTGTATATGTTTGGATAATGGATCCTGATGGTTTTATTCCGCTGCTAAGATATGATATGATTATCGGCTGAGACCGATTGTTGATATGTGAATGATTCACATCGTCTTTTACCTCATTCTTCTGTCGTCTCCTATCTTCTTCTTCTGTTTGTGAAAATATGTCTCTTACCATTTCTTCTTCATGCCCAAAGCAAAACTCTGATATTTTTATGAAAGAAAATGGGGCGTGACAAATAGTCCAACAAAGTAAAAAATAATATTTTAATTGAGTCATATTTATATTTTGTATCGTGAGTGCATTAACATTTTGAATTTTGAACATTCATATATTGGCCATTGAAATCGAGTTAAATGCAGTAATATATCAAAATTGGAAATCAATGACTTATATTTATAAGTAATGGTACTTTATAAAAATTAACAAATGCATGTAGGATATTATTACATAAAGCACTAGTGGTTTAGTGGTTAGAGTACCACCTTGCCACCCGGGTTCGATTCCCAAATAATACGTATTAATTGGCTATGATGACGTCATCGCTGACATTAGCACTTTGATGACGTCAGCGTCCTATTTAATAGTTAATTAAAAAAAGACAACCCTTTTGTGCAACGGTTTGTCGTATCTGAAAAAGACAACGCTTTTAGTGCGTTGTCTATCAACACACATTTTTTTTACAACACTGACTTTTAGTTTAATTAAAAAAAAGACAACCCTTTTGTGCAACGGTTTGTTGTATCTGAAAAAGACAACGCTTTTAGTGCGTTGTCTATCAACGCACATTTTTTACAACGCTGACTTTTAGTAAAAAAAGACAACCCTTTCGTGCAACGGTTTGTCGTATTTGAAAAAGATAATGCTTTTAGTGTGTTTTCTATCATTTAGTAAAAAAAGACAACCCTTTCGTGCAACAGTTTGTCATATCTGAAAAAGACAACGCTTTTAGTGCGTTTTCTATCAGCGTACATTTTTTACAACGCTGGATACGACAACGCTCATTTTCCGGGAAAAACATTTCAGCAAAATTCTTGTAGTGCACCTAACACTGGAAGGTAATTTATCTCTATCATACAGTCGGGTGATTTGGCTAGACGACTTAAATTACAGGATTTACCTGCTTGAGGCTACAACAAGATCCTTGGTGTCGAATAAAGAGTGGAGCATATTGTTACAAAATGATCAGGTAATGAAAAAAGGAAAACAATTCAGCATAATGAAAACAAAACTTCACATTGAGTAGTATAGTATGCGTCAGTTTTCATAGTAGTTCAGTTGTGCAATTTTGAAATGAAGCTGAAAGCTGATGGCCAAGGGCCGTGAGTTTGAGGGTTAGCATGAAAAAGAAATTGAGTTTGCATCGACATATAATATGATCAAAACTCAGATGATTGTTATGGATCCAATCACAAAATAAAAGCAAAGAGAATGCAAGCTCCTGCATGGTGAGTCACCTTTGCCCTTCACCTACTTCCTTAGTGAATTGTTTTGTGTTAATATTTGGTGAAAATAAGAAAGTAAACTATAGACTATAATATAAACCTCTCAAATTGTTAATAAATTGAATGTTTTGCGTGTTAATAAATTGAATATTCACAACATTCAATTTATCTTGAATTTAGCTAATTCCTTATCATGTGATCTATGAATTAGCATTTAAATTCTCATTATGTATTATGCATCCATAATATATTTCTCAATCCATTTTACAAAATGATAGCAGATAAAGGACAAAACTTTGTCTTCAAGTAAATTGTTGAAACACAAGTGCTACTATATATACAATAAAACTAAAGCAAAAAAAAAATCATCCCTTTATTTTTGTGAAGTTAAGGCATCATCTTTGCAAGGATAAGGAAAATAGAGATTTGATTTTCAGCAGTTGTGTCAAAGCTTCTTTCATGTTTATCCTATCACTCAGTGATTCTGCACAATACTTCAAAGCCAACTTCAAGATGGACGATACACATTGCACGATTTTGCCACAATATTGTTGATCGAGATTGATGAATAAGTTGACATCTATAACCTCATGTGATGATTGTGGAAGTGCATTTTCAATCCAATTCTTTAAGCTCAAATCTCCAACGAACATGTCATCACTTGGTCTTTCAAACCATACTCTGAATATAACAAATATTAAAATACAAGCAGATACAATTAAATTAAAGATCATGAAATGTAATATATAACATTTGGAATAAAAATATTGAACCTGGAACAATGTAACCGAATGTTGCTAGGTTGTTGGTCAGCACAATGCTCTCCTCGTTGCCCAAAAGTCTTGCTATCCCAAAATCACATACATGGTCAATCATCTCTTTGTCTAACAATACATTCCTAGGCTTCAAGTTGCAATGAACAATGGATGTTGAATAGTCATGATGAAGATAGTCTAATGCAGATGCAACATCGATCATTATATTCAATCTTTGCGCCATATCCAAGCAATAGTTATGGGAATACAACCATTTTTCAAGGTTTACATTGGTCATATATTCAAGTATTAATGCTCGAAAATCTTTATTGGAGCAACTTCTTATGACTTTTGTAAGATTTCGGTGAGGAATGTTACGTAGTACTTCACACTCTATGTCAAAACCCCTAAAAGTAACTTCATTTTACATATTAAACACCTTCACTACAATAACCCTCCCATCTCTGAGAATCCATCTATAAACTGAACCAAAACTTCCATAACCTATTAAATTGCTTTCGTTGAATTGTTCAGTTGCTTGCAAGATTTCATAATAGAAATTCTTTCGGACACAATAGGTACTTCCTCATCAATTCTTACGGTCTTATCTCTTCTTCTGTATCTTATGAAGATAAAGGTTAATGAGACAATAATGGTTAGTGCAATCACTCCAACAAGAATAAATAGAACAACTTTGACATTATTTTTCCTTGATCTGCGATTGGAAATAGGGCAAAGTGGGACATGAAACCACTGGATTCCACATAATGCTTTATTAGCCTTAAAAGACTCTATAGTGAATTTTTTGAAAGGACCATCAATAGGAATTTCTCCACTTAAAGCATTGAAAGAGACTTTGAAATTAACAAGATGTTGAAGGTTTTCAATGGACTTTGGGATTGAACCAGAAAGGTTATTATATGAAAAGTCTAGTGTTTCCAAACTAAGCATGCTCCCCACGAACATAGGAATGGTACCTTCAAGTCTATTATATGCCAAAGATAGATCAACCAAATTTATTAAATTCCTAATGGTGGTTGGGATAGACTCTGACAACTGATTCAATGATAGATCGATGCTGGTTGCTGCCAATAAATTACTTATCTCTGGAGGTAAATTTCCACTCAAGGAATTCTTGGACAGGTTTAACAACAACCAATCTTTGAGGCGCTATAAGCTTGATGGTATGCTGAAAGTCAGCATGTTTAAATAGAACAACAAATATCTTTAAGATGAGACATTTCCTAGACATTCAGGAATTGGACCTGATAATTGATTTTCATCAAAATGTAGGTTAAACAAGCTGTGTAAATCACACAGATGATACGAGGAAAATATGTGCAAATTAGTGGTGTTTAATGTGAGATTTTATGATCGTGTATTTGATTGGATACACTATTTTACTACATATGTGTGATTTGGGTCTTCAAATACTTCATACATTATTTTCTTGTTTATTTTAGGGATTTATGGAGTATTTTGGAGCAAAAGAAAGATTTGGGCTCATGAGGAATGAAGAATGGAGATAATGGGCTTAGCAATTCAATTGAAGACTAAGGAAAAAAAGGCTTGATGGGCTAGTAATTTAAAGAAAGAAGCAAACAAAAAGCCCATTCCATTTGTAAGAGGGCAAAATTCACGCCGCCAGCCTTCAATATTCATATATATGTGTGTCTTTTCCTCCAAGAATGACACCTCTCCAAGCCATTCGACTACTGTTCACGTGGAGAGAGTTTTAGAGAGAGAAAGAGAGTTAGGATTAGTTAGATTAATGGGAATGGATTTCTCAACAATTTTTGTGGATTCAATTTTGAAGATGCTTGACTAATTTCTCAATTCCGGTTAGCAGGGATGTTTGAACCCGTATATCTATTTATTTTCTAATTAATCTCGTATTCCATTCTTGATGTTTGATTGGAATTGATTATGTTATCTGTGCATAATGTTTTTAATTATTATTGTTTGATTTGGATTGACCACCTAGGTTAAGTGTTTGATAATTGATTGGTAGAATTTTAAAACATCATTGTGATTTAATTTTCATAAGTGGTAAACTAGAGGTCATGCATCTCTAGGGTAACATAATCCTAGAATTATCGAATCGTTCGTGTTTATTTGGAGTCCAGTTCATCCTATCATCTTGGTGATTAATGCATTTGATGAATTAAATCTAGAGAGCGTATCCTAAATTATTCAATTAAATAGGATTAATTAGCAAGTGTATCCTAATTTAACTAATCTTAAGCGATGATTCGGTTTAACAACACGTAGTTGTTAGACTAGGGATAATAATTCCATGATGACATAGAATGAGAGAAAGATTTGACCTATGAAGAATTTCCTATAGCCATCCTGGATAGGAAAAAGCGTCAGCAAAGGAATCGAGAGGTGTCTATAGTAAAAGTTCAGTGGAGCCGTCATGGGAAAGAAGAAGCCACGTGGGAACTAGAAGATCATATTCGGACGAAATATCCCGATTTGCCTTTCTTAGGTACGCATCTAATTTCGAGGACGAAATTCTTTTAAGGGGTAAGGGATGTAGCACCCAGGACAAAACGAAGCATAATTGGATAATTAAATAATTAAACCCGTAATTGAAATATTCTATGTGTGTTAATTTTGGGTGTTTAAATTTATTTATGTGCGTTACAGATATGTGTTTGACGCCGGTTTAGAAGGACGTAATTTTTAGATATGGAACCTAGAAGATTTTTATATTATGAGATGCGTAACGGAAAAACGAGAAAATAGAAACGAACTAGAGGTCAATCGGAGTTTCGTAGCTCGAGTAGTGAAGAAAACAGTGGAACGAAGAATACGACGTATACGAGACGTATGCGAAGGGTAGAATACGAGATATTTAACATGAATAGTGGCCATTTTTTTGGAGGAGTATATTAGGACGTTTTTAAGTTGAAAAATCACATGAGCTCATAATCGAAAAACACATAAGTTTCTCTCATTTTTCTCTTTCTTTTTCCGGCGGCCGCCGCCGGTGGCTGGAAAAGTCAACTGTCTCAGAATCGAATGGTTTTCGCATAGGTCGTAGCTCTCATCGAGGCGAGTCTAGTGATGGTCTTATTTCTCCGTTCCGACGGTCGGATCGTCGGTAAATCACCGGTCAATCGCCGGAAAAACCCTATTTTGAGTCCATCACCTTTTCTCTCTCCTCATTTCTTGTTTTCTCTCTCTCATCTTTCTTGCCGGGATGGTAGATAACCATTCCGGGATGTTTGATCATGGGTTGGAGGTGGTGGAGCCGCCGGAGGAGCGGTGTGGCCGGAGTTGGGTTTGTGTGTGTTGTGGGTTGAGGCTTGAGTTTGTGTGTGTGTTTTGTGTGTTGATCATGTTGGGTTGTGTGTTGAGTGTTGTTACCGGCGACGGGAGGTCGCCGGCCATGGTGGCAGAAGTGCTGCCGGCAACGGGAGTCGCCGGCCGAAGCTAGAGGAAGAAGATGGTGATGGTGGCGCTGCTGTGTGGGCTGCTGCGCGCAGGACCGTGCACTGGGGCACGACCATGCACCAGGAGTGAGTGACCGTGCACGACCACTGGAAGGTGGCGCACGGTTGAGTATTGCGGGGCACGGTCGAGTATTGTGGGGCACGGTCGTGAGCAGTTTTGCACGACCGTGCGAGAGAGAGGTGTGTGGGGGGTTTTACCGGGTTTTGCCGGGTGCATCGTGGACGCACCGACGAGTGTTTTCACGGGTTGTTTCGAGTCATTTATTTCCGTTGCTTTGTCGGGAGTCGAGGGTCTCGGTCGAGTCAACCCTTTTTACCAAGTTTACCTTCCACACTTATCTCGATATCCTTAATCTTCGAGTCTTCCTTATCCGTCCCGTCTTCTCGATCATTTTTTCTTTATTTATATCCATCTTTTAATCTTTTGAGGATCTAAGATATCACGGTACTTTTTGTAGGCTATCGGTTAGATCATACGCATTAGGCTTGACTCTTTATCTTGTTAGAAAACGTGATAACCTCTTATCGAGGTGGGGATATTTTCTAATTCTTAATCTGTTTACTGTTTTCCCTATTTTGATGCTCGTTTGAGAAATGCTAAATGTTGTGTACTATAAGTGTTGTGTCATATTTATATTGTGCATGGGCTGCGGTCCACCTCTGATCATGCATTCATCCTCTACCCCTATTCTACTACTCTTGAAGGTTTGGTGGTCCTGGAAATGCACCAACGGTAATGAGACCGTTTCTATAGGATAAGACGGGGAACACCCGCACCTATTCGTCCCTTACCATTTCTAATGCCTGCTGTGAATTTTACGTGTTGTGACAACGTGCCTCTTTGTTGTGAACTTTCGAATTACTATATATACATCTTTGTCGAATGTTATAAGATGCAGAGTTTATCTCCACCAGTGTATTCCATGCACTGACCCCTTAATTTGTACTCACACTACAGGAGATGACGAACCATAGAGCAGTAGAGAGAGAGATGGTGCCACTTTTGGGATTTTCATAAAATGTATTTTACGAAGTATCAAGAAAACAATGATCACAATCTTTTGTAATGTAAATATAATTTCTGTAATCTCTGATGACGATGGATCATGTTGATGTTTATCCACTGTGTTGATGTTTTGAGAATCGGTTGTGTCTGATGTTTGTATGATATGGAGTTGGCGGTGTCCGATATGTTATGAGAAAGATTTTGATGTCCTCTATCTTCTTCTTCTTCTGATCGTCCCTTGCCTTCTTCTTCTTTTGCACATCTCTGTTTTTAATTAAAACTCTGATAACTTTTGTATGGAAGAAACTGGGGCGTGACATAAAGAAATTGGCCAACTTTACCAACTGGAATACTTAGTATTACAAGTTAACAACTTCATTGGTTTGATTCCATTTGAGATCTTTAATATCTCAACTCTTCAAGGTTTTTCACTTTTTTAGAATGGTCTATCGGGTACTGTGCTATGGTTTACCCGTTCTTGAAGAACTGCTCCTCGGTCAAAATTACTTGAGTGGAGAAATATCACTGTCCATTTCAAATTGTTTGAAACTTAGGAGACTCAGACTAGCTTCTAACAATTTTACTAGTTTTGTACCTCACATTTTTGGAAACCTAAGACTCCTCGAAATTGTTCAGTTGCTTAGCAAAAAGCTAAGGATGAAATCATCTTCTTCAGAATTGAGCTTCATTACTTCATTAACGAACCGCCCCTCTTTAAACTATTTTGGGATTGGTGATAATCCTGATCTCCATGGTGTCATTCCAGTTTCCATTGGGAATTTATCATCCTGTTTAGAAAAATTATATGCTTTCGGTTGCAACATTAAGACTCACATTCCTGATAATATTGGTAATTTAAGCAACTTGGTCACACTTTACCTAACAATAATGAGTTGTCTGGTGATATTCCTCACACCGTCAAACATTTGCATAAGCTTCAAGCATTATCTCTAAATGAGAACAATCTGGGAGGTCCAATTCGAAAAGATCTGTTGACCGCGTGTCGCAACGCGATAAAATTATTAATTTATTTCCTAACCTAACCAACTAGTAGCTAGGGCAAGTAAGAGTCGATCCCATGAGGATTGATGATTAACTATGCCACCTATGTTCAATTCAATCAAATAACAAATTATGAGAGGGGGTTTGAGATTGATAGACTATCACTAAATTAAATAAAATAAACCTAGAAAGCAAATTAAACAGAGATTCAATGTATGCAAATATTCCAGTTAACAGTTCAATTATCCCCCGATATCAATTATTCTCTAATCAATGTATTACCCCTCTCTCAGATTATCATGGAATTATCATCCCTAGTCTAACAACTACGTGCTGTTAAACCTAATCGTCTCTTAAGATTAGTTAAATTATGATATGCTTGCTAATTAACCCTATTTAATTGAATAACCTAGGATATGCTCTCTAGATTTAATTTATCAAATGCATTAATCACCAAGACGATAGGATGAACTAGACTCCGAACAAACACGCGTGATTCAATAATTCTAGGATTATGTTACCCTAGAGATGCACGACCTCTAGTTTACCACTTATGAAAATTAAACCACAATGATACTTTAAAATTCTAGCAATAAATTATCAAACACTTAACCTAGGTGGCCAATCCAAATCAAGCAATAATAATTGAAAATATTATGCACAGATAACTGATAAGTGTTGTTTTTTCACATATTTTTGCATATGTTTATGTATTCATTTGGATATGTTTAGATACGTTTTTATGGTGATTTCGGTTATTATATTGTATAAGTTGCATTTGACGTGTTTGTGCTTAGTTTCATGATTTTAATGAGAAAAGTGCAAAGTTTCAAGTGTAATTGATGATCAAGAAAGGAATCACGGAAAAACGAAGAAGAATCGAAGTGTAATACGAGATTGCATGAAATATTGGTGGCGCACGGTCTGGTCGTGCTATGCAGCACGACCATGCGCCAGCGTACAGTGAGTGCAGAAGTGTGGAGCACGACTGTGCCCCACAGCACGGTCAAAGCCATGCAAGAATTAGTGGTGTATGGCCAGGGCACGATCAACCGTGTCGGATAGCACGACCGTGCCCGGGTGCGCAGAAGCTCGATAAGATCTTGTTTCCTTCGATAATGTTGATCTTTTACTTCACTTGGAAGACTCCCACAACGAGAGATATATACTCAACAACGAAGAGAGAGAGAAGAGAGATATAGAGAGAGAAATTCAGAGAGAGAGATTCATATGGAGAACACACGAGAGTCTGAGAAGCAACGAGAGGAATTGAAGAAGGATTCAAGAGATCGAGGAATCGAGAGATCGTCGTTATTTAGAGTTTTTTAATCTTTCATCTCTTGTTAGATTTTAATTGATATGATATTTTCAATCTTGCCTATGAGTTTGTTTATAATCATGTCTAGCTAATTTCCTAGGGTTTCTAGGGATTGTTAGTAGTTTAATTCGAATCTTGATAGATCTTTAATTTCAATTCAATGTTCATGATCGTTTCTCCTATTTGTGTGTTTATGATTTGATTGATTGTTTGATTATTCGGCCGGCAATTGAGCATGTTTTAGTAATTAGATCAAAATTCGGGAGATGAGATTTAATTATGGAAGAATAAACACACGATACATAAAAAGACTTAGATCGGGAGATTAAGGAATTTATGTGATGGGAAATCAATCCTAGGTGCTTTTGGGAGTTGTTATGTTTCAATCAGATTGTGTAGGGATACCTCTGGTGGCATAATAATCAACCGGTTAACTGACTCGGGAGAGCTGTTAATTCGATATATGTGATTGCTCATATAGGATGATTGATTAATGAACTTGAATTAGTTAAAGTGATGTTTTGATGAGAATTAGATGAAAGCATGTCCTAGAACCTGTCTTAGATTATCTGTTATTCTTGAGTGAATTTATCTGCATAGTTAGTTTTCTAGTAAATTAATCTGCGATCAGTATGATTCGTTTTCCTTAGATAAAACTGAGAACTGAATTCGAGTACTTAGTGCCTAGATAGTTGGTCTCTGTGGGATCGACCTTGCTCACCACTTCTACACCCTACACCGTACACTTGCGGGAATAGCTAAAAGAAATTAGTGAACAAGTTTTTGGCGCCGTTGCCAGGGACTGGCGTTTAGGATAATTAATATTCAAATTTTGTTTTTATTTTTAGTCTAGGATTTTTTTTATTTATTTATTTTTATTTTTAGAGAGTATCTGATACTTGCTTTTTAGGTGTTTTCAGATCGTGCATGAACACTCGTTCTAAAAAGGTGAATTTGATTGCACTAGATTCGGAGATTGAAGCAACTTGTAGACGTAGTAGAACACGAAGACTGGTGGCGTGAATTTTGCCCTCTTGCAAATGGAATGGGCTTTTTGTTTGCTTCTTTCTTTAAATTACTAGCCCAAGCCTCTTTTTCCTTAGTCTTCAATTAAATTGCTAAACCCATTATCTCCATTCTTCATTCCTCATGAGTCAAATCTTTCTTTTGCTCCAAAATACTCTATAAATCCCTAAAATAAATAAGAAAATAATGTATGAAGTATTTGAAGACCCAAATCACACATATGTAGGAACATAGTGCATCTAATCAAATAAACGATCATAAAATCTCACATTAAACACCAGCAATTTGCACATATTTTCCTCGTATCAAATTCCCCCACACTTAAACTATTGTTTGTCCTCAAGCAACAAAAGAATTAAAGTATATAGGGAAACAAAATAAGAGATCATCGCTTGCTCAGATCCTCACCAACATTCATGGGAACTCGAATCCATGTCGGGGAGAAGACACAAAAGTATGTTGGACTCAATGCACGATCTTAAGAAATCACAAGTTTTGGAAGGGTATTAGAAATCAAACTTCTCATAGACAACTCATCAATTCACTCTACCACCTACATCAATCAACATGCTTCAACTCCTTTTACGATATCCTTCATTTAAATTAGAACTCGTTAAGATTTCACACACAATGAATCACCCCAATTTTTCTCCATTTTTTTTTTTTTCACATAGATGATGATTCTTCGTCTTTTAATATTTTTTGGATGGGGTTGGCAGCTCCACACCATTCTTAGGTTAGTCCATGAATTACTACAAATTATATTTACATTTTTTACTTTTAAGTCTTCGGACCCCTAAGAATAGGCAGTTGATTCCACACCCCATCATCTTTTCACTTCTCAATTTTTTTTCAACTCAATGCCATTGTCTCCAACAACATCAAATATTTTTCCAACCAAGGGGGTTCATCAAAAGTAATCCAACTTTCACAAATTCCAATCTAAACTACTTCCATCAAGGAATTAACAAGCATATCTTAAGACACAAGTAGGCAAAGCAAATCAACTCAAAGTCACAGATTAATTCTCAAACCAACACTATCCTTCCTAACAACAATTTCTCAAAATGACATTCAACAATTTTAACCAACACAAAGCAAAGTTCAACAACACATTTCTCAACACATCATCGAATTCCTAAATAACGAAAATAAACAACACTCGAATCATCATTGCAAGCTCACTTACTCAACATTTTTCCTCTTTATTTCTCTTTTGATTTATTTTTTTTTTCATTTTTTTTTACTTTTTTTATATGCAAATGCAAACATAATTAAACATGCTAAAACAAGTAAACATGCATCCTAAAAAAACAAGCTACATGCAACTATATGAACCTAAATGCAACTACATGCAAAGATATGTGATCTACTCCACACTTCATCAAATATGCAACAACTCTCCATCCCCCACACTTAAAATCTTGCTTGTCCTCAAGCAACTCATCATCAAAACACAACAAAAGATATAGACAAGATAAAGATTTATATATGCAAGGAAATTGGAGCAATAATAATAAGTGAGGAATAGATATCATCAGATCACCAAGGAGGTTTTGGAATTGGTTTCAAAGAAGATGCATCACAAACTACCATGTCCAACCCTCCATTGAGCTTTATCCAATTTATTGCTTTGAGCTTTGAAACTTTGGTGAGAAGTGTTTCATCTCTCAAGTTTTTGGTTAGCACCATTTTCAAATTGTCACTGCAATTCATCTCAAAAACTTCTTTGACAAGAGGGTCAATCGCACGTAAAGAAAAAACAGAGTTCTCCTCATCAGGATATTTCATGGTGTTAAAAATATTGAATTTAATTATTTGCCCATCGAATTCCATCGTGAGGGTTCCCTTACAAACATCTACTTTTGTTTGAGAGGTGTTCAAGAACGGTCTCCCTAATAAAATAGGTGGTGAAATTGATGGGTCACCAATCATATCCAAAACATAAAAGTTCGTAGGAAAAATGAGTCCATTAACCTCAACAAGAACATCCTCAATAACCCCATCAGGATATGCAGTACTACGATCGACTAATTGAATGATAGCACGTGTTTCTTTTAATGGCCCTAAATCTAGAGATGCATAGATAGAACATGACATAACATTAATTGAAGCTCCTAGATCTAGCATAGCACGCTCAATTCTAACATCTCCAATGCGACGTGGAATGACAAACATACCTGGATCCTTTCGCTTTTGACGAAGTTTCTTTTGAAAAATTGCAGACACGTTTTTTCCTATCAAAACTTTCTCATCACCCTTAAGTTTTAGCTTGTTTGTGCATAAGTCCTTGAGGAATTTCACATATCTTGGAACTTGTTTGATCGCATCAATCAAGGGGATATTGATCTCGACCTTCCAAAAAACATCGAGTAACTGTTTCTCTTTATCTTCCTTCGCTGCCCTCGCCAACCTGGAAGGAAAATGAACCATATTAGTTTGGATATTAGGGAAAAAATCAGGTTTCACCTGTGCAGATTTTGGAATTTTCACACTAGGTAATGATTTGACACTGGGTAATCTAGTGTCGACCTGTTCAGTAAGTTTTTCTTCCTCATCGTTTCCCTGATTTTTTCAGGCTTTTTGGGCTCCTCCAACTACTTCCCACTCCTCAAGGTTACTGCACTAACATTCCTCAGGTTTATCTCTAGTTGAGATGACAATTTTTCTCCATTATGGGCTTCCAATCGACTCACGACTGTCGCTAATTGGCTTATTTGCATCTCGAGATGTCAAATACTTGATTGGGTATCCTTTTGGAATTGAGCAGTGTCCTTTTGAAATCGAACAGTGTCCTTTTGAAGTTGTATTATATTGGAAGCCAATGTCTTCATCATATCCTCCAATGATGTGTTGGAGTTTTGTCCGGATGATTGCCCTTGATAATTAGAATTTCCTCCTTGGTAATTAGAGTTTCTTAAAAGTTGTGGAGGCTTGTTATTCTCTCCATTGTAATTACCTTGCTGATTTCCCCACCTAAAATTTGGATGATCCCTTCAACCCGGATTGTATGTGTTGGAGTAAGGGGTCATACTTCCTTCATTGGTAGTTTTCATTTCCCACAACATTAGCATGAGCCTCAATTTCGTCAAGCAAAACTCAGCACGAATCTGTGGTATGGTCAGGGGTATTGCAAAGACGACATGGCTTCACCTGGGAACACCTGCAGCAACTTGACGAACCAAAGAAGTTAATTCAATTAGTTTATCCTCAAAAGTAGATTCACTTACCTCTTTCATAGTTCGTATTGAAGAATCCCAAGTGCTAAATTATTGTGAATTAGCAACCATATCCGAGATGAGAGCCCTTGCCGATGAAGGCGTCTTATTCATTAATGTTCCTCCACTTGCTGCATCAATTATGTTTTGGTCCATCGAGGATAGCCTCTCATAGAAATATTGAATCAAGAGTTGTTTAGAGATTTGATGATGGGGGCAGCTTGTTTCCAATTTTTTAAAACGCTCTCAATATTCATGCAATGTCTCCCCATGCATTTGTCGAGCTCCACATATATCTCTTTGAATGTTTGCTGCTCGAGATGTAGGGAAATACTTCTCCAAGAAAAGTCGTTCCATTTCATTCCATGTTATGATGGAAGCTGAGGAAAGATAATACAACCAATCTTGTGCCGAATCCTTCAGAGAGAAAGGAAATGCACGAAGTCTGATTTGTTCCTCTGTCACAGCCTTTGGCTTCATACTCGAACATATACTATGGAACTTCTTTGCATGCTTGTGAGGATCCTCACCTGCATGTCCATAAAAAGAAGGAAGTAAGTAAATTGATCCAGATTTAAGCTCAAAGTTAGTATCTTCATTGAGATCAGGAAAAGTGATGCAGATAGGTTGTTGAGTAAGTGCAGGATTCGCTAGCTCTCTTAATGTTCGTTCCTCTGCCATTGCTTCCTCCTGGTGGTCAGATTCACTAAAGTCAGATTCAGAAGAAGAAAGTGAAAATTACAATGCCCGCTTAGCTTGTCGCCTCAAGATTCGATCTCTTCGAGTTATCTCAGGGTAAAATTCCAAATCTTTGTTACCTTGAGATCGAGTACGCATCCACCACCTGAAATCGTGAAATTCAAGTGAGAAAATTCAAATTTCAGTAAGAAAGATTCCAGAAATTTTTGCTGAAGCAGTCTGTAGAAATTGACACTGAAAGACCAAAGTCATACTAGGACCAATAGTGTGGCAAAAAAAATCTAACCTTATGAATTAAAGCAATTAAATCAAATTAATTCATGCTTTGAGTAAACGATAAATTATACATAGCCCTAAACATGCGGAACTAAGGGATATGTATTTACCTCTTGATCGGAGAGACACCGTTGAGAAGATTAGTAGCTTCAACCCAAACACCTTCTTGAGTATTCCCTAAGTCCAAGTTCGTAGATTCGGTGGAGAATCAAATGAACTCTTTTAACTCTTGTAGGAAGAATTAATTTCTCACTTTTGTTGCTCTAAAAAATCAGCACTCTTGTATATCTCTCTTGGGGCTGAAAAATCAGCCCCTATTTATAGATAAAGTGCACGAAAATTTGAGCCTTGGAGGAGAATAAATATATCCCTTGAAGGAGAAGAAATATATTCCTTGGAGGAGAAGAAATATATCTTTAAGATTTGATCTCCTCATAATTAAGCAACAATTTATGGAAAGATTTGATCTCCTCTTAATTAAGCAACAATAATTAATTCTTATCTTTAACCACCTTAGTTAAATGGGCTTTTATTGGGCTACTCAAGGGGCCTTTAGGAGAATTAGGATTGGACCTCCTAATGGGCCTAGAAACCAATATTGAGCCACAATATTATTCTAGCCCATCAATATTAATTCATTCCACTATAGAATTAATATTGCACTATCCATCCTAACCCATATTATGAAATATGGCTCCCGGTTATTATTTTCCGTGTTTAAGATCCAATGTCCATTAATTAATTTAAGCTACTGAATGCTTTAATTAATTAATATCTTTTATTCCTTGGGAAAAGAAAAAACAGCTCAACATTATTATCATACCGGAAATTAATTCACTGGCTAGATATGATATGATAAACGTTCTGAGCCCACCAAGGGGACATTATCAACTTGATGTATCAAGACATGATTTTCTGTATTAATTTAGCAATCTATCATATAATTAATAATATTGCCCAAAATACAAAATATTGAATCTTTTTTTATCCTTTACCTATAATAAATCAAAGCAATATTAATTAATTATATACAATCCCAATTAAGTGACAGAAATTAAGAAATCAATAACCATTGAGATCCAATTTTTCTTTCCAAGTCAGTCTAGAAGAATTATCTCACTGTAGATCCTATTCAGCACATCAAACAAATGCACTAATATAATCTCTTGGTCAAGACAAACCAATCCGAGCCTTACATCTCAACTTCTACCAATGGATTGTTCAATTCCATCTAAGTTGTGAATTTTACTATACTTATTACAAGAAATTGGCAATGTGACCTTTTGTGATCTTCTACACACCACATTGTCTACAATGTAAAGTATATTGAATATTTATGCAATAAATAATTAACATTCATAATATTTAATGCAAACAGTGATAAAAGATTTATTCTCGTAATACAAGAATCAGTTTATATACAAAGTAGCACTAAAAATATACTTTTCAGTATATCCCTAACAAAAACAAGAAAAGAAACAAGATGACACAATAAATTCAAACCACTCCCCGGCAATGGCTCCAAAATTTGATCGTGCGTCGCAACGCGATAAAATTATTAATTTCTTTCCTAACAACCAACTAGTGCTAGGGCAAGTAAGAGTCGATCCCACGAGGAGTGATGATTAACTATGTCACATATGTTCAATTCAATCAAATAACAAATTATGAGGGGGGTTTTGAGATTGATAGACTATCACTAAATTAAATAAAATAAACCTAGAAAGCAAATTAAACAGAGATTCAATGTATGTAAATATTCCAGTTAACAGTTCAATTATCCCCCGATATCAATTATTCCCTAATCAATGTACTTCCTTAGCATAGATACATGGAAGACATTGTGTACTTCGATGAGGTCTGGTGGTAAAGCTAGATGATATGCGACCTCTCCAACTCGTTCCAAAATCTCAAAGGGTCCTATGTATCTCGGTTTCAGCTTTTCTTTCTATCCGAAATGACGAACTCCTTTAGTGGGTGACACCCTCAGAAAAACTGTCTTCCACCTCGAATTTCAACTCCCGTCGTCTCTTATCTGAGTACGCTTTTTGTCGATCTTGTGCTATCTTCATTCTCTTCCGAATTTTCTTTATTACCTCGACTGTTTGTTCCACCAATTCGGGTCCTAACACCTTCTTTTCACCTACTTCATCCCAACAAATAGGAGAGCGACATTTCCTTCCATAAAGAGCTTCATATGGCGCCATCCCAATTGTGGATTGGTAACTGTTGTTGTAAGCGAATTCTACTAGGCACAAGTGCTCCTCCCAAGTCCCTTGAAGATCCAGAACACAAGCTCTTAACATATCTTCCAGAATCTGTATTGTTCTTTCTGACTGTCCGTCTGTTTGTGGATGAAAAGCTGTACTGAAAGCTAGCCTGGTTCCTAACGCCTTTTGTAAACTCTGCCAGAATCTGGATGTAAATCGAGGATCTCTATCTAACATTATAGTAACCGGTACACCATGCAATCGGACAATCTCTTCAAGATAAATTCGAGCCAACTTATTTAATCCGAAAGTCATCTTGATCGGTAGAAAGTGTGCAGACTTTGTTAATCTATCCACAATGACCCATACCGCGTGGTTCCCTCGCTTGGTTCTTGGCAGACCAACTACAAAATCCATAGCTATATGCTCCCACTTCCATTCCGAGATTTCCAACGGAGTTAGCAATCTAGCTGGTCGTTGATGTTCAGCTTTTACTTGTTAACATACCAGACATTTCTTTACGAACAGTCCGATACTTCTTTTCATATTCTCCCACCAAAAGTTTTCTCTCAAATCTCGGTACATTTTTGTACCTCCAGGATGTGCTGACAAAGGTGTGCAATGAGCTTCTTCAAGGATTTCTTCTATCGATTTCTCATCCTTGGGCACGCATATTCTTCCCTTAAAGACAAGGGCTCCATCCGTCGCAAACGAGAAGCCTTCAGTTTTTCCACTGTCCATGCGAGCTTTCATCTTCATTAAGAAATCATCCTTCTTTTGAGCTTCAAGAATTCATTCACGAAGTGTGGGTTTCACAACCAAAGTTGCCATCATGGTTTGGATGTTGTTCGGAGGTGAGATCATTTCCAGATTCAACCTTAACATTTCTTCGACTAAATGACGTTGGTTGGTGATCATAGACGTCGTAGTCCCTTTTTCTTTTCTGCTAAGTGCATTGGCCACCACATTCGCTTTTCCAGGGGATAATGGATCGTAATGTCATAATCCTTCACTAACTCTAACCACCTTCTCTGTCTCATGTTTAGCTCTTTCTGTTCGAAGAAATACTTCAGGCTCTTATGATCAGTGTATATCTCGCACTTCACACCATACAGATAATGTCTCCAAATTTTAAGGGCGTGAACCACCGCAGCCAACTCCAGATCGTGTGTCGGATAGTTTTATTTGTGAGCTTTCAATTATCGGGATGCATAAGCCACCACTTTTCCTTGCTGCATCAAAACGCACCCAAACCTTGTTTAGACGCGTCACTATATATAGATCACAAACTCCTTTGTTACATCCGGAACTGTCAAGATTGGTGCTTCTGTCAGTTTCTTCTTTAGCTCTTGGAAACTTTGCTCGCATTGTTCCGTCCATTGGAACTTTACATCCTTCCGCGTCAAACGAGTCATCGGAGCAGCAATCTGCGAAAATCCGTTTATGAATCTTCGATAGTACCCTACTATACCAATAAAACTCCGTACTTCCTTGACATTGGTTAAAGTTTCCCATTTGCTGACAGCTGCAACTTTGTCGGGGTCTACCTCGATCCCTTGTGAGGAGACAATATGTCCAAGAAAACCTATCTTATCCATCCAAAACTCACATTTCTTGAATTTTGCAAAGAGCTTTTCTTTCCGTAGAACTTCCAGTGCAATCTTAAGATGTTGCTCATGTTGCGTCTTATCACATGAATAGATGAGAATATCATCGATAAACACGATAACGAATTGATCGAGGTATGCATGGAAAACATGATTCATCAGGTCCATGAAGACAGCTGGTGGATTGCTAAGTCCAAATGGCATTACTACGAACTCGTAGTGGCCATATCTGGTTCTGAATGTTGTCTTAGACATATCGGCATCTTTAACCTTCATCTGATGATATCTGGACCTTAAATCGATCTTCGAGAATACGCTAGCACCTCTTAACTGATCAAAGAGATCATCGATTCGAGGTAGTGGATATTTGTTCTTGATAGTTCTCTTGTTCAGCTCCCTATAATCAATACACATCCGGAAGCTTCCTTCTTTCTTCTTCACAAATAGCACTGGTGCTCCCCAAGGAGACACGCTTGGTTTAATAAAACCCTTGTCCAGAAGTTCTTGTAGTTGCACCTTCAATTCTTGTAATTCTTTTGGTGCCATTCGGTAAGGGGCTTTCGACACCGGTGTTGATCCTGGTACAAGATCAATCCCAAAGGTCATCTGACGATCTGTTGGAGGACCAGGTAAATCTTCGGGAAATATGTCTATAAATTCTCTTACCACCGGTCATCCTCAATGGAACTCATTACCTGCTCAAGACTCACCAAGCTGACCAACCAAGCTTCGCAATCTCCTTTGCTAAGCATTTGGGTTGCCTTCATAACCGATATAATCCTTGTGTCAATCTTAACTCGTGTCCCATAAAAAGTGAACTCGGGTTCTCCAGGTGTTTGAAAAATTATCTCTCTTGTACGACACTTGATCACTGCGTGATTCGACTCAAGCCAGTCCATTTCGAGGATAATATCGAAATCCTTCATCTCCAATGCATGAAGATCAGCAAAAAGGATCCTACTCTCAAAGGCGATACGTAGGTGACGATACAAATTTTTCATCTTTACCGTCTTTCCCGACGGAATACTAACCTCTAGGGTTTTAGCATCTACCCTACTATCCTCAAACTTCAACAACTTACAGAAATTAACAGAGATAAATGAGTGGGTTGCTCCCGTATCAAATAAAATGAGAGCAGGTATATCACATACTGTTAACATACCTGTCATTGTCTCCGTCCCTTCCGCAGCCTCCGGATGAGTAAGAGCAAAAGCCCGAGCCCTACCGGCTACCGGCCTCGAACTTGTGGTTGCAGCAGTTGGGCCTTTCGACTTTCTACAATTTGCTGCAATGTGCCCCGGTTCCCCACATGAGTAGCAGCTCCGTGTTTCTGGTTGACATGGCCCCATGTGTACCCTTCGGCATCGGGGACATAGATTCCCAGGTCGAGGAATAGGGAGAAGTGGAGCGTTGTTCTCTCTCGGAAACTTGTTCTGGGTAACGCCTTGACTCGGCCCTGTCCACTTTCTTTTCATCGGTGTCAGAGCAAATCTCTTAGGAGGCACCGCATCCAATCGCAGTCGGGAGGCAATTTCTTGAGCTCTCTCAATTATACTAGCATATGTTATAACTCCCTGTCCGGCCAATATCGATCCAATCTCTGGGCGTAGACCCCTTTCGAATCTCCGGGCCTTTTTGGCATCAGTGTCGACCAGGTGAGTGGCATTCTGCTTAGATGATTAAATTTCCATTCGTATTCCCCTACCGTCATAGTTCCTTGACGTAGATGTAAAAATTTCGTCTTCTTTCTATCTCGGTAGGACTGCGGTATAAAATGATGAGTAACTACTTCTTTAAAGTCCTCTCACGTCATCTTTTCCCTTTGATGCGACAAAATCGTCCTTTCATAGGAATCCCACCAATGGTTTGCCTCCTCCATGAGCTGAAAAATCGCACACGAAATCTTTTGTTCCTTAGTACATGTCAAATGCGCAAACAGTCGATCTAGCGATCTCAACCACTCATCTGCCTCTGAGGGTTCGCCTTTTCCACTGAACGTCGGCGGATTAAAACGCCAAAATTGTTCATATATTAGATTCGGATCAGGCCTAGCTGATGGTGGTGCAGCTTGCGTAACCTCAAAGTGTTGTGCTAATCCTCTTAGCACCGACACTAGATCTCCCATACTTAGATTTGCTTCCCGTTCCAGCTGATTAGCCATAGGTGTTTGTTCTTTTCGGGGTCATCCTCTAGACATAGATCTGTTACGATGTATACGTATATATCGTTCAGGTTTCAAAAATAAATATATAATAAGTAAAGAAAAATAAATACGGCCAGCGTGAAGAGATACGAACGTAGATTCCATAATTTAGAAGGGATATACACGTGCTTTAAATGTACATATAAGCAAAATATGGGTAGCCTTTATCCCACACTAAAAAGGTTATATACACTTAATAGCTAAACGACTACCACATACTTATATAAGAGTTTCATCATTCCTGGTTTATATACACAAAATAACGATCATCCTCCTATCATCTATGCCACAGCAGCTGGAGGTGACGGAGGTCCTTGCAGGACCGGTACCACATCCCTCGGGTCATCTGCATCCGGATTGTCCTCTTCAGGATCCTCTTCCGGTTCCTCCTCCTCAGGATCCTCTTCAGGTTCCTCCTCCAAATCATCTTCCTCATCTTCCGAGTTGTCACTAGAAGGGTCATAAGGTCTAGGCTTGGGGGTAGTCGGATAGCTATGACAGTCCCATAATTCTAACATATTCCTCGTCACTCTTCCGAAATCTACAACTGGTGTGTTATCCACAGCTGAATACACCACCTCATCACGGAAAACAAGATGCGCCCTAGCTGCCCATGCATTCGGCAAAGTATGAATCATATGTGTGCAAGCCTGCATATTAGGGATACTACCCCCTGTTCCCTCTGTCTCTCGCCAACAATGAAACAATCTAGATATATGCTCACCAACTGATACTTTTCGTGACACTCGGCTTTCAAAGAAATGTCGTCTAAGTCGTACCTCACGCGTCTCTACCAGCGGAACACGCATTCTAGCGGTACGTCTAAATCTAGCCATCTGTCAAGTATAAGTTACATGAGTTGCTTTGTTTCATATGAAACTTTATCCGTATCATCCGTTCGAACCCTAACGATATATATCAAGTAAGCAAGATGTCATGTAAGCAAGATAACACGTATCAAACACACATTCTTTTATCAAGTTATATGACTTAAGGAGAGACACGCCTAGAGAGAGAGTGGTGCTTATACTTTTCTTTAGAAAAGATTTTTAAACATTTTCAACACGTTTTATCTCGTTTTCTCTTTATCAAACCAAACAAAGCAAATTCCTACAAAGGGTAGAACATTTGCTCTGATACCATATTGTCACACCCCAGTTTCTTCCATACAAAAGTTATCAGAGTTTTAATTAAAAACAGAGACGTGCAAAAGAAGAAGAAGACAAGGGACGATCAGAAGAAGAAGAAGATAGAGGACATCAAAATCTTTCTCATAACATATCGGACACCACCGACTCCATATCATACAAACATCAGACACAACCGATTCTCAAAACATCAACACAGTGGATAAATATCAACATGATCCATCGTCATCAGAGATTACAGAAATTATATTTACATTATAAAAGATTATGATAATTGTTTTCTTGATACTTCGTAAAATACATTTTATGAAAATCCCAAAAGTGGGACCATCTCTCTCTACTGCTCTATGGTTCATCATCTCCTATAGTGTGAGTACAAATTGAGGGGTCAGTGCATGGAATACACTGGTGGAGATAAACTCTGCATCTTATAACATTCGACAAAGATGTATATATAATAATTCGAAAGTTCACAACAAAGAGGCACGTTGTCACAACACGTAAAATTCACAGCAGGCATTAGAAATGGTAAGGGATGAATAGGTGCGGGTGTTCCCCGACTTATCCTATAGAAACGGTCTCATTACCGTTGGTGCATTTCCAGGACCATCAAACCTTCAAGAGTAGTAGAATAGGGGTAGGGGACGAATGCATGATCAGAGGTGGACCGCAGCCCATGCACAATATAAATATGACACAACACTTATAGTACACAACATTTAGCATTTCTCAAACGAGCATCAAAATAGGGAAAACAGTAAACAAATTAAGAATTAGAAAATACCCCCACCTCGATAAGAGGTTATCACGTTTTCTAACAAGATAAAGAGTCAAGCCTAATGCGTACGATCCAACCGATAGCCTACAAAAAGTACCGTGATATCTTAGATCCTCAAAAGATTAAAAGACGGATATAAATAAAGAAAAGAACGATCGAGAAGACGGGATGGATAAGGAAGACTCGAAGATTAAGGATATCGAGATAAGTGTGGAAGGTAAACTTGGTAAAAAGGGTTGACTCGACCGAGACCCCCGACTCCCGACAAAGCAACGGAAACAAATGACTCGAAACAACCCGTGAAAACACTCGTCGGTGCGCCCACGACGCACCCGGCAAAACTCGGTAAAACCCCCCACACACCTCCCTCTCGCACGGTCGTGCAAAACTGCTCACGACTGTGCCCCACAATACTCGACCGTGCGCCACCTTCCAGTGGCCGTGCACGGTCACTCACTCCTGGTGCACGGTCGTGCCCCAGTGCACGGTCCTGCGCGCAGCAGCCCACACAGCAACGCCACCATCACCATCTTCTTCCTCTAGCTTCGGCCGGCGACTCCCGTTGCCGGCAGCACTTCTGTCACCATGGCCGGCGACCTCCCATCGCCGATAACAACACTCAACACACAACCCAACATGATCAACACACAAAACATACACACAAACTCAAGCCTCAACCCACAACACACACAAATCCAACTCCGGCCACACCGCCCCTCCGGCGGCTCCACCACCTCCAACCCATGATCAAACATCCCGGAATGGTTATCTACCACCCCGGCAAGAAAGACGAGAGAGAGAAAACAAGAAACGAGGAGAGAGAAAATGTGATAGACTCAAAACAAGGTTTTTCCGGCGATTTACTGGCGATCCGACCGTCGGAACGGAGAAATAAGACCGTCACTAGACTCGCCTCGACGAGAGCTACGACCTATGTGAAAACCATTTGATTCTGAGACAGTTGACTTTTCCAGCCACCGGTGGCGGCGGCGGCGGCGGCCGGAAAAAGAAAGAGAAAAATGAGAGAAACTTACGTGTTTTTCGATTATGAGCTCGTGTGATTTTTCAACTTAAAAACGTCCTATATATACTCCTCCAAAAATGGCCACTATTCATGTTAAATATCTTGTATTCTACCCTTTGCATACGTCTCGTATACGTCGTATTCTTCGTTCCACTGTTTTCTTCACTACTTAAGCTACGAAACTCTGATTGACCTCTAGTTCGTTTCTATTTTCTCGTTTTTCCGTTACGCATCTCATAATATAAAAATCTTCTAGGTTCCATGTCTAAAAATTACGTCCTTCTAAACCGGCGTCAAACACATATCTGTAACGCATATAAATAAATTTAAACATCCAAAATTAACACACATAGAATTATTTCAATTACGGGTTTAATTATTTAATTATCCAATTATGCTTCATTTTGTCCTGGGCGCTACACTTTAGGTAGAACACCTGCCAAAATCAAAACTAAGCATTTCAAATATAAAGAAACTAGTAGTAGTACTGTGAATCTATCATTCACCAGTGAGTTGTTATCTTTGAGAAAGAAAGTATTCACACTGTGAATCTTCAATTACTTGTGAAGTTGTTGTCTCCGAGGTCCAATGATTTTATTTTTCTAAGACTCCCAAATTTCTTGGGTAGAAAACCTGCTAAGAATGAAAAGTAAGCAATACACCAGTATAAAGAAACAGTTCACTCGGGCCGAGTCTAGCCGGTTACGGGTTAAAGAAAATACATAGTAATATAAATAACATTGAGAAATATATAGATTTTAATATGTTTTAATGTTACTTATATTTTTTATATTTTTATTTTAAAATTTTTGAAACTACAAATAATATTCAAATTTTTATGTTCTTTTTTTTTAAACATAAACAATAATTTCTGAAATTGTCCGAGTGCTCCTATGTAAGATAAAAAACAACAAAAACCAAATGTTGTGTATAATGTTGTCAACACCAGAGATAACATGCAGCGGAAAAATCAAAGATAAAAATAAACAAAACAAGAAATTTATCCACGAGTATATAATGATACTCGTGGAATGCCTACAAAGCAAAAAGTGTCTTATTCGATTTATCCTTGTAATACACAACACAACCGAGGACTTGGAAAGAACCTCTTAAAATGACACTTGATATGTCCACTATAATGAACACTATGGACGTGTAAAGCTAATGAAAACTTATCAACCAAGCAACAATCCTACTTTGCTAGAGAACTATTGGAGTAGAAATACTCTATAGTTCTACGGAAAAGGAATAGGAAAGTTGATAATCAAAAGATGGTCGACTAAACTAAACAAGAGAAAGACTAGATATGAATAACTTGCTTGTAATCTCTTGTATGCAAATCTGGAAGTGTCTCTCAATCTCTGCAAATTGTCTCGTATTTATAGACGCTCTTGATTCCATGATTGAGCACTTCTTCAATCCACTAACTCCACTTCTTCCATGATCTTGAATCTCCAATACATTCTTGAGATATGAGTCGTGGTGCGTTCTATCGCATGAATTGATGAGAATATTATCATCGAACACGATGACGAAACGATCGAGATATGGATGGAGGACGCGATTCATCAAATCCATAAAGACAGCTAGAGCATTGCTTAGTCCAAATGACATTACTACAAACTCGTAGTGGCCATTTCTTGTCCTGAATGTTGTCTTAGATGAATCCGTAACTTTGACTTTCATCTGGTGAGATCCAGACTTTAAGTCAATCTTTGAGAACACACTGGTACCTCTTATTTGATCAAAAGATCTTCAATTTGAGGCAGTGGATACTTGTTCTCTGGGGTCCGCTTGTTCTGCTCTCGGTAATCCATTCACATCCGAACGTTTCCATCATTCTTCTTCACAAGGAGCACTGGAACTCCTCAGGGCGATATGCTCGGTCTAATGAAGCCTTTGTCCAAAACAAATTCTCGTAACTGAACCTTCCATTCTCGCATTTCCTTCGGTGCCATCCGATATGGAGCTCTTGACACCGGTGTTGATCTTCAGACGAGATCAATCTCGAATGTTACTTGTTGATCCAGCGGAGGACCAGGTAAATCCTCTGGAAATACGTCCATGTATTTCTTTTTCACCGGCATATTCTCGATAGTAGTCGATTCCTGCTCGGGGTTCACCATATTGACCAACCAAGCTTCGCAATTTCTTTTGCTAAGCATCTGGGTTGCTTTCATGGCCAATATAATCCTTGAGTCGACTTTAACTCGTGTCCCGTGAAGGGTGAACTCCGGCTCTCCCGGTGCTTGAAAGTCGATCTCTCTCGCACGACACTTGATTACCGCATGATTGGACTCTAGCCAGTCTATTCCCAGGATTATGTCAAAATCTTCCATCACCAAAGCATGAAGATCAGCTATAAGGATCTTATCTTCGAATGTGATCTTAAGGTGACGGTATAGGTGTTTTGTCTTTATCGGCTTCCCTAAGGGAAAACTAACTTCTAGAGTTTGAGAGACTATCTAGTCGTTCACGTGCTACAGTAGATTCGGTACCACCGTAATACGATAGATAAAGAAATAAAACACGAAACACGAAGAAAGATGTAAACGTAAATCCCATTGAATAGCAAAAGACAATCTGGTATAGTATATATCTAAGCAAAAGGTGGCAGCTCATACATCTTATCCAAAAGATTACGTACACCACTACAAGGTTTGAGCCACTATATATCTATTTACATATATAATACTGATTGTTCATCATCAATAAACTATTTTTCATCCGCCTCTGAACGAGTGAAGGTGCATGTTCAAGTCTGGCCTGCTCCTGGTCTTGGCCTCGGGGTGGCAACTCTTGGATTTCGGGGCTTCTGGCAGCTGTATGCCATGTAGCCTGGCTCCCCACAATTAAAGCAGTTTTGGATCCCTTAGAGGCAGGGCCCTACGTGTATCTTCTCATACTTGAGACAAACATTCCCTGGCCTAGGCGTAGGGAGTGGTGGAGCATTATTGGTCTGTGGGGACTTGCTTTGGTTGAAATCCTGACTGGGTTCGTCATTCTTCCTCTTTTTTGTAGTCAGTTCCACTCTCTTGGGTGATGCCATGTCCAAGCATAGTCGGGAAGCGATTTCTTGAGCCCTTTCAACCACAGCAGCGTACGTTATCACACCCTGTCCCGCCAGGATGGAGCTGATCTCCAGACGAAGGCCCTTTTCGAAACGTCGGGCCCTTTTTGTGTCTGTGTCCACCAAATGGAGCGTATATCGACTCAGCTGATTAAATCTTCTCTCATAATCGCCCACAGTGGATAGCCCCTGACGGAGTTGTAGAAACTCCATCTCCTTTTGGTCGCAATAAGATTGGGGTACATAGCTTTGTACTACCACCTTCTTGAATGCCTCCCAGTTCAGAGCGCCTATCTGTTCCAGCGTCATTATTCGAACACGTGATTCCCACCAATGGTTTGCCTCTTCGGTAAGTTGAAAAACAGTGCAGGAAATCTTCTGTTCCTTCGTGCAAATCAGGTGCCCGAACAAACGATCCAGAGCCCTTAGCCATTCTTCCGCTTCCGAGGGCTCTTCTCTTCCATTGAAAGTCGGCGGGTTGAATCACCGGAACTGCTCGATCACTAAATTGGTGTCGTTTTTTGCCAAGGCGACTGGTGTTGGTTGCGGTGTCTCGAAATGTCAAGCCAGCCCCCTCAAAACTGACACCAAATCCCCCTCGACGGTGTCCATATGTTCCGGAGGATTTCTCTCTGACGGCTAATCATTCATCGGTGGTTGGTTGTCTCTGGGTGGTTGACGAGGATTTCCCTCTGGTAACTGATCATTCATCGGTGGTTGACCTCGTCTTGGGCGGCCACGAGGCATACTTGTTCTAGTTACAACGTACGGAAATCTACCCCTTAGTGTCTACCCCACGCAAACCAGCAAAATACAAAAGCAACAACAAGATAAACGAGTAGAAGATAGATATGATTCAGATAACCATATAACATATAAACATTATTCCATAAATCAATTAATAACCTCAAAAGATCTCCCTCTCATTTGTTTATCACCATAACACACTAAAAAAATACATTGCACCTTCAAAGAAAAATCCCTTCGGTATGGGAGGGTATTTCCCGTCTTACCCTGTATCTTAAGTACAGGAGAGATTTTCCCATCTTATCCCATTTCTTTAAGTACAGGAGGGTGTTTCACATCTTACCCCGTACACTTAGGTTTAGGAGAGAATTCCCATCTTACCCCGTTTCTTTTGATTACAGGAGAGAATTTCCCATCTTACCCCGTACACTTAGGTACAGGAGAGAGTTCTCATCTTACCCTGTTTTTTTTAAATACAGGAGAGAATTTCCCATCTTACCCTGTACACTTAGGTACATGAGAGAGTTCTCATCTTACCCTATTTCATTTAAATACAGGAGAGATTTTCCCATCTTACCACGTACACTCAGGTACAGGAGAGAATTCTCATCTTACCCCGTTTCTTTTAAATACAGGAGAGAATTTCCCATCTTACCCCGTACACTCAGGTACAGGAAAGAGTTCTTATCTTACCCTGTTTCTTTTTAAGAGATCTTTTTATCGTGAAATTGTATTCTTAACACTTCTTCAAACATAAACAGTTTATATCATACTATCAAGGTAACACATATCAGGTAAGTACTCATTCTATCAAGCCCTGCGTTCAGGGAAAGTCACTTATAGAGAGAGGAGGGTGCTTATCTATTTCTTTTCGAAAACATCTTCACGTTTCAAAGATACATTTTTCTCATTTTCTCTTTTAAAACAGGTTTGAGCAAAGTCCTACCAAGGGTAGAACTAAGCTCTGATACCATTTGTCACGCCCCAAAATCTTTTCGTAAAATATCAGAGTTTTCCTTTGGGCGTGAAGAAAGAAAAGGTAAGGGACACATATCGCAAACAGAAAGAAGTAGTAGGAGACGACAGAAGAAAGAGGTAAGGGATGATGTGAAACATTCACATATCAACAACGGCCTTAGCCGATAACAATCGATCTTAATACTGATAATTACAACATAGTTATCAGAAGAAATAAGTAGGAGACGACAGAAGAAATCAGTAGGAGACGACAAAATCACATTAACATCAACAGTCGGATTCAACCGACTAACATAAACATTCGCAGTGGATAAATATCATCAGGATCTAACATTCGAAGCATATATCATAATATTACAAAACGTGAATTAACTTAAAATATTGTTTAGAAATGTTTGTGTGACATCAACCTAATTATACAAGTCCAGGTATAGCACCTCCTCTCTCCATCTAGGGTTCATCATACTCATCAGCTCCTGTAGTGTGAGTACAGAATAAAGGGGGTGAGTGCGTGGAATACACTCGTGGGGATGAAACCCGCCTCTTATAACAGTTCACAGATATAAAATACCGGAAATGTAACACTCAATCACGTTGTCACAGTATAACATGATCACGTATTCATAACATATGTCCACAACATTTAGTATTTCTCAATCATGCTTCAAATTAGGGAAAACTGTAAATAATTTAAGAGTTAGAAATTACCCCCACCTTGTTCGATGGTTACCACGTGAGTAGTGAGTACTAAAGATCTCATGTCTCAGATCTCGTATCTCAAATCTCGTGTCTTATATGTTCAATCCAACTGATAGTCTACATACGTTACAGTGTTCTTAGATCCTTATTAATGTATAATTAAAGCGATAAAAGATCCCGGTAGAAAAACGATCGTTCAATACGCACACACACGTATAACATAACACACGCATATATAATATAATACAAAATCCATGCACACACACTCACGCATATATGCATACACACATGTATAACATAACAACTTGGCCGGTGGCCACCTACCACCGGCCACCACCACCTGAACCTCGTCGGTGCATCACCAGCGCCGGCCCCTCCTGTTCTCACACGACGGCACCGCCCGGCGCCGCCCTCAACAGCAAACACACCAACACACACACATAAACCTCATGCAAACCCTAACCCTTCCAGCCTGTTTCTAGCTCCGGCCTCCACCCCCAACCCAGTCGCACATACACCCAGCCGCTGTCCAGCAACTTTTCCGGCGGGAGGAGAAAGAAAAGGGAGTTGACGGGGAGAGAGAAGAGGGAGGAAGGAGAGAGAACGATTTGGCTAGATCTTTGACCGGCGAATGCCGGAGGAGGAAAGATCCGTTCAGAAATCCGAGCCCAAATTCGTGACGGGCTCAACGAGAGCTTCAACTTAGAGTTTGAGTTTACCCAAAACGGAGAAGAAACGAGGTGGAGATGAGAGAGAAAAAGGGTTTGGAGATCGTTTTTCACCATTTTTCGGCGAACGAGAAATTGGAATTGAATTCCGAGACCTATCCGAGATTCATCTCATCGAGACAAATGTCGTGTGTGAAAATCGGTCGAAACCATAAAGTTGAAAAATTCCGGCCACCGCCGACGATGGCGCGCTGGAGACAGAATATCGGAAAGAGAGAGAGACTTATGAGTTTTCATCGCTTTCGACTTGTTTGGAAAAACGGTGATTTTCGAATCGAAACCACCCTTATTTATAAATTTTCTGAAAACACTATTCACCAAAAAATATCTTGGTTATTGTTCATCGGGAGAAAAATCCAAGTCACTATTCACCGGTTGAAAAGTGTCCATTTACTATTCACCGTAAATATCTTTTGGTTTTTCGGAACTTCGGGTTTTGCCCTTTTTGTCGCCTTTTGAGTTACGGGTCTCCGATTGATCCCTAGTTCGTTTCTATCTTCTCGTTTTTCCAATACACATCTAATGGTATAGAAATATTCTATATACCATGTCCAAGGAAAATTATCGTTCTAAAATGTGTATTTAACACGTATCTGAAACGCACGTAATTAATTAAACAGTCAAAACATACACACATAATTATTAAATTATGGGTTTAAATATTTAATTATTCAATTATGCTTCGTTTTTTATCTGGGGTGCTACAATATATAAATAGGAAAAAATTCAATTTTAGTCCATTTAAAACGCTACTGTCCAATTTTAGTCCACTATGAAAACAATTTTCAATTTTAGTCCACTTAATCAAAAAATCGTCACTATTTGGTCCTTTTCTCCCAATTTTAGCACTTTCACCGACGATTGTAATACAATCGCCCCCAATTCTCACCGGATGACATGTGGTTTGCTATCGACCAATCAAAATTATCTGAGTCATATATATACTAAAACACTCTTTATAAATTATCTGAGTCATATATATATATACTAAAATACTCTTTATAAATTATATATATACTAAAATACTCTTTTTTAAAATATGAAAAGTAAAATACTAAAATACGTTGACTTAAAATTAGAAAGCCCTAAATCCTAAAATTAGAAATCCGAATCCAAAATCGAAAACGTAGGAACCCTAAATCCTAAAGCGCCAGTTAACGTTGCCTGAGAATGGCTCCCCAAAAGTGTAAGGAAGCCTCGAAAAAGGTTACACCGAAAGCCCCCCGACGAAAATCAAAATGGGCGAAAGCCCTAAATCAGGAAAATCCCCAAAACCCGTCGAAGCCCCAAATCCAGAAAAATCCCCAAAACCCATAGATGGTGAGGAGGACATTCGGTGCTCAAGTCCGAGTTTGGAAGAAATCCCTCATCCAAATAGAGATGAGGTTGAAAAATTGAAGAAATTGGAGGTTGAGAGACTGCGGGAGGAAATAAAGAGAGGAAATGCAATAAGACGTGAGTACACTCCATTTCTTCCTTTTTATATGCAGTGTGTTAGTTTTAATTTATGGTTGTTGGGTGAATGGATGAGCATTGAAAGATGTTGCTTTTTTATTCACTTTGTTTGTGTGGTCCCTATATGTGTTGGATGTTTTTTTGGATATAGAATAGAATAGAATATGCCTCATGTGACTATACAATATAATATTCACTGTTTATTTTGGGAATATGAAACCTTTTTTTTAATTGTTTTTTAACAGTTGGCATTGAAGAATTATTGAATGTGGTACTTCATTGGGGGGTGAATTTAGAAATTTACCCAAGGCTGAGTATGTTGGGGGTGAAACACTAGTGTTGGAGGATGTGGAACCTGATTCTTTGGCTTTGATTGCATTGACTAAATATGGCATAATTAATAGAGCTTGTGGGAGACTCATTGCACTATAGGTTTCACACAATCTTGAACAGTGGGTTTAAATTGATAGTTAGTGATGAAGAGCTTGTTAATTTGTTGAATACAAATCTGGAAAATGGGACAATGCATATATATTTAGAAGCAGATGTTGTAGACATGTTTCCAACTCAAAACCCTGTAGAAGGTGTGGCTGAAAATGAACACTCTGATGATTTCTTTGAAGATGAAGATTTTAAAATTGGGAATAATGCTAGTGATAGAGAATCTGACCATGAATTTTCTGATGACTACGAACTTGAAATACATGAGGCCTATGTTGATAGAAATGTTGTCCCTGATAGTGAGTCTAGTGATGATGATGTGGTAGATGTTGATGCTGTTGGTTTTGATGAAAATAGAGTGAGTGATGAGGATAACATGACTGAAACATACCCCATATTCAATCCCAAAACAGAATGGAACCCTACCTTCCAACTAGGAATGTTATTTAGTTGTAAGCAAGAGTTTAGGAAAGCCATACAATCTCATGCAATTATGACAAAAAGAAACCTGAAAACAGTGAGGAATGACAAAGGGAGGGTGTATGTAAGGTGCAATGGACCACAGTGTAGTTGGAAAATACATTTAAACAAACTTGAAGGTGTTAAGACTTGGCAAATCAATGTATATGAACCTGACCATCAGTGTGCACCAACTCATGAGGTGAAAAATCTAAAAGCAAAATGGCTAGGTGAAAGGTTTGTGCAAAGATTTCAATCTGACCGAAGTAGGAAACTCAAGTCCTTTAGAATGGATGTGATTAAGGACTTGAGTTGCAATGTCTCTAGGCAGCAGTCCTTTAGGGCAAAGAAGAGGGCTTTGGAACTCATACAAGGGAACCCTGATGATCAATATAAGAAACTTTGGTCTTATGTAGATAAACTTATGAGAACCAATCCAGGTTCTACTATTCTTCTAGGGACAGATGAACAAAACAGGTTTTCTCATCTTTATATGTGTTTTGATGCATTGAGAAGGGGGTTTCTAGGATGTTGCAAGCCTTTATTGGGGATTGATGGATGTTGGTTAAAGGGAAATGCAGGAGGTGTGTTGCTAAATGTTGTTGGGGTTGATCCAAATAACAATTTGTTCCCTGTAGCTTATGCAGTGGTAAAACAAGAAGGGTTTCAAACATGAGAGTGGTTTTTAACATGCTTGAAAAAGGATCTTGAGATAAGCAATGTAGAGTCATTTACATTGATTTCTGATAAACAAAAGGGTTTGATCAAGGCTGTAGGATCTGTATTCTTTGGGGCAGAACATAGATATTGTGTTAAACATATGCATAGTAACATAAAGTCTACAGGGTTTGGTGGAATGATGAATAAAAAATTGTTGTGGGGTTGTGCCCAAGCCACAACGCCAAGTGAATTTAGAGAATGCATGAGGAAACTGAAAGAGCACAATGAGAGTCTCTGGGAGTGGTTCAATGATAAACCTCCAACTCAGTGGAGTAAGGCATATTTCAGAGAGACAGCAAAATATGACATCCTTTTAAATAATGTGTGTGAGTCTTTTAATAGCTGCATATTAGAGGCAAGCGATAAGCCAATAATTACCTTATTTGAGTGGATAAGGGTTTACATTATGATGAGGCTGCAAAAGTGTAAGGAAAGGGCAATTGCAAGATGGAGAGGTAAAGTGTGTCCCAAAATAAGAAAGATGTTGGATAGGCACAAGGACAGCTTTAGTGATTTCATACCCATAAAGTCCCATGACAAGCATTATCAAGTGTCAAGTTATGATAAAACATAATATGCTGTTGATTTGGAGAAGTGACAGTGCTCATGCAGGGTTTGGCAACTCACTGGAATACCTTGCAAGCATGCTATCTGTGCAATTACAAGCCAGGGACAGGATGTGGAAGACTTTGTAGATAGGTACTACTATGTTGATATATACATCAAGGTTTACCAAAATGCAATCCTAGGAGTAAGTTATGAGAAGTTGTGGGGGCATTCAAACTATATTCCACCATTGCCCCCACACTTTGTCAAGACATCTAAGGGAAGACCAATTAGACTAAGGAAGAGGGAAGCCGATGAACCATCACAGAGTGGGACAAAGAGAAAAGAAAAGCAGCTTAATCATACAAGGTTGAGCAGAATAAGGAAGAGAAAAAGGAATCAGGTGGCTCTTATTTAAATTGCTTTCAAACTGTATCTTTTTATTTAATCATCATAATCAAGCATGCTAACAGATATTTGTCTCCATTTTAGGTTTTCACAGTGTAAAGACAATGCAAATGTGAACAACAACAAAGAAGGTGGAACAGTCCAAGAGGATAGACAAGAGACAGAAGATATAATGCATAAACATGTTGTAAGTCTTTACACACAATCACCTACATATTTGTTTGAGAAATTTTCTCATCTTAACTTTTTTCTGTTTGTGTTAGGTTCTCCCACTAAGTGTAGATCTTGTGCCTGAAGAAATGGGCAATGAAGTGGGCAATGAAGGAATGACAGATATTGAGAATCAAATTGATGAATATCTGATGAATGAAACAGCTAACATTCAAGGACCATCAATGTATTACTAGCTTTCTCAATCACTGAGTCAAAGGTCCAGTGCACATGAAGAAATCAACCTTTCCCAATTTAGTCAAGAATAATTCACATCACAAGAACCTGCAGGGCCTTCCATACCACAACCTACAGGGCCTTCCATACCACTTCCAGTGCCAAGGAGAGTAAACATTCGAGCCCCTGCTCCATTCACTTTGAGTGGGGTGAGAGCAGCTTGGGTGAATCCAGATGATGTGCAACCTGAAAAAGAGAAAAGGCTGGTGGTGGAGAATGACATTAAATACATGGACTTGTCAATGCCACATTAGGAAAAATAGTTTTAATTAAGTATGTTAGACAAGGATTGTGTTAGTTCATGTTTTTTGTTCTTCATAAACATGTTGTTTTTGTGTAGTTTTTGGATAATGTTTTTGTCCATGAAATGAAGAACCATGTTTATACTCTTGTGCTCATATATGTTATTCTTGTGCTCATATATATAATCAGTTGTGGAACTCATATATGTTAGTTAATCATAATACAAAGTTTCTGCAAAATCATATATTAATTGCAACATTCATACATCTTGGCAAATATTACTTGCAAGATTACTTGTATATAATGGAACTCATATATATTACTTGCAAGATTCATACATCATAATTCATACAAAGTTTCTGCAAAATTATATATTAACTGCAAAATGCCCTAAGCAAGGTCTTACATATCCATAAACTAACAATTCAATGTGCATAAACTTACTACCAAACTAACAAAAACATCCATAAACTAATCAATTCAGTGTGCAATCCACCAACAAACAAGAAGAACAAATTGAAGAGTAATGAATTACATCCTCATCCCCCTACACTTATTCTTCCACATCTTCTTGTCATCTCTAAGAGTTTTGTTTTGGTTAACCATACATTCAACGTCTTCTTTCAATAGCTTCATATCTCGTTTGAGATCTTTCATTTTTGCTTTCAACATCTCATACGCTTCTCTCAATTTTTCATACTCGTCATTGTCATCCCATCCCAAATAGTCGCACCCTCCACCTTTCTGCAGAATACATGGGTGACATATCAAAATAATGAACAAATATTGATAACAACCAATATTTGCCAAATAAAAATGCATAATCACAGACTTCAGATTTCGATTAAGAACAATTCACGTTAAAATTTCTCACTTTCTCTTTCCCCTTCTATAAACTGAATTAGCTCGTCTCATAATCACAATCACAGATGAATCTTGTTTTAAAGACACGAATTAAAATCATAATCACAAATGAATGTTGTTTTATAAACTGAATCTTGTTTCAAAGACACGAACTTAAATTATATCTGAGACAACCCCAAAACCTCTTCTCTCGATTTACATCTATTTTGGCCATTCGCAAAATGGCTTGTCGTCCACACAGACACTCATGCACTACAAATGATTGGGAGCAATCAGACATTTCTCGCACCGATTCTATTCCGAAGAACTAGGGCTTTGAGTTGATTTTGGAAGAGAATGATAATTACAGAATTGAGCTCAATTGATATTGTATTCTTTAAAGCTTTTCTCTTAATTATTTAATATTTAATCCAATTTGGATATTAAGCGCCACATAAGCTGTTTGTTACAGACACATAAGCTGTGCCACATAAGCGCGAGTGGGGCGAAAATTAAAATTGGGGGCGATTGTACTACAATCGTTGGAGAATGGACTAAAATTGGGAAAAAAGGACCAAATAGTGACGATTATTTTATTAAGTGGACTAAAATTGAAAAATGTTTTCATAATGGACTAAAATTGGACAGTAGCATTTTAAATGGACTAAAATTGAATTTTTCCCTATATAAATACAAGGAACAATTCTGGTAAAAAAATTCAAGTTGCTTACATCTACACACGTCCTAGATTTGATAATCATATTAATCTGCCTATAAATACACTTTGATTAACGAATCTATAGCATCCACACGACAAGCTCTAGCTATTAAATATTTCTCAATATCAATCATAGTAATAGTGGCTTCTAACACCATGCTGCTATCATTCCTCATCTTGTTTGTTTCATTATCTTCTTCTTTTGCGATTAACCCACCACTCAAGGTAGGGTTCTATAAATATTCATGTCCTTCTGCGTAAGCCATCGTGCAAAAATATGTGAACAAGTTCGTTTCTCTCAACCCTGGATTTGCTGCTGGCCTTATCAGGATGCATTTCCATGACTGCTTCGTCAGGGTACGTACTCATGTTCTTCACCTCATCATCATCACCACCATATCGACCATTTAGATATGCATGCATAATGCATTGAATTTCAGATCAGCAAATTGGGCCTGAAAAATCCCAAATTAAGGGCTCACGTGTGAATTCGGCTCAATTGAGCGATTTGGGTTGAAATTTGTCAAAATTTCTGAAACCCAGAAAGTTAAAGTCCTAATTAATTGCTAGCTCAGAAATTTAAAGTCCTAAATGGTTAGACCCCCTAATTTACGGGGCAATTTGGATAATATACAATATATGCATGCATGCTTCTAAATTTTGATCCAAAATTATATATTAAAATGTATACAGGGATGTGATGGTTCTGTATTGTTGGATGGAGCAAACTCAGAAAAGGAAAGCATTCCAAACAAGGGAAGTCTACGTGGCTTCGAAGTGATTGATGTTGCAAAAGCCGAGCTGGAGGTTAAATGCCTTCAAGTTGTTTTCTGTTCCGACATTCTTGCATTTGCAGCCCGGGACAGCGCCTGTCTTATCGGAAAAATAACGTACGACGTTCCATCAGGGCGGTGCGATGGTCGTGTGTCCCTCATAAACGAGCCACTCCAGCATCTGCCACCGCCATTCTTCAACGCCACATCTCTCAAAGACAATTTTGCAAGAAAGGGACTATCGCTCGACGAAATGGCGACATTTTCAGGCGCTCACTCCATCAGAGTTTCTCACTGTACTTCCTTCTCCGGCCGCCTCTACCCCACAGTGGACCCCATAATGGACACTAAGTATGTTGTTTTCTTGAGAAGGGTCTGCCCTCCCCCAGTTGCCAACGCCACAGCTAACCCCAGTGTGGATCTTGATTCGCTTACCCCTACTCGTCTGGACAACAAGTTCTACGTGGGATTGAAGGCAAAGAGGGGGCTATTGACGACAGATCAGTTGCTGATGAGCAGCCCATTGACTTCGAAGATGGTGGTATACAATGCTCAGTATGGGGATGTGTGGGCTAACAAGTTTGCAAAGACGATGGTGCATATGGGGGCCATAGAGGTGCTCACTGGAAACAAATGTGAGATCAGGAAGAATGGCCATGTTCCCAACTGAGCAATGCGATGCTCATTCATGCATGCATGCTTTCTGGTTTACATTAAGTTCTGATGATCGAGCTGACGGATTTCGTCTGCTCTTGCTCTTGTTCATTCATTATTTTATTTTTGTTGATTTTATTTATTTTTTGACATTATTATTTGGGTAAATGCTTTTTTTTACCCTCTTAATAAGGACAATCCCATCTTATAAGAAAACTATTTATTTACTCACTTTTTAGAAGGAAAAGTCTAATATACCCCTTATGTACTCATATGTGTAAACATGGACGTAGTTCATTGATGTGTATTAAAAAACTAAACTCAAATACACTCTATTTACACTATTTATACAATTACAATATATCTTTATGTAAATACTTATATCTTTACAGTGTTTAAAAATAATTTCATAAACTAGTTGATAAAAAACAGGATACCATATATGTTGAAAAACAGGCCGCCTTATAAAATTTAGCATGAATCGTACAAGACTTCAAATGTTTCATGGTAAATTTTTTCATGTCTATAAGAGTCGGTACTACAACATAGTAAAAGACCATATATGAATTTGAAGAGTATGAATCAGAAGAAGGGTTTCATTCAAACTCAAAAATAGAGTAAATTTGTATCAGAATAGCACCTTATTAGAAAAATCATAGTAAATCAAATTTAACTATAAATCTTATAAAATTTTACCCACATATTTTTGACTTCATATATGTGAATGTGGTTAAAGGGTTTGTTGGTCCCATGTCATGCCCCAAAATCTTTTCGTATTTTATCAGAGTTTTTTTTTTTTACTGGGCGTGAAGAGAGAAATAGCAAGAGACGCATACCCAACAGAAAGAAATAAACAGGAGACGACAGAAGAAAGTGGTAAGGGACGAAGTGATTCTTTCACTTAACAACAATCGGTCTCTGCCGATAATAATCAGACTCACTACTGATAATATACATCATATACAGCGGAAATAACATCAGGATCTCTTGTTCACAGATTACTCAGAAAATATACAAACGTGAATAAACTTAAAACATATTGTTTTGGAAATGTTTGTGCGACACATTTGAAATCACACATTCAAAAGCGGCATCGTCTCTTTCCATCTAGGGTTCATCATGCTCAACAACTCCTGTAGTGTGAGTACAGATTAAGAGAGTGAGTGCGTGGAATACACCCGTGGGAATAACTCTGCCTCTTGTGACATAACAGATAATAAATACTAGTAAAATAATCTTAAGTCACGTTGTCACAGCACATAAAATTCACAGCAGGCATTAGAAATGGTAAGGGACAGATAGGTGCGGGTGTTTCCCGTCTTATCCTATAGAAACGGTTTCATATACCGCTGGTGCGCTTCAAGAGGACCACCAAACCTCGTTAGAGTAGTAGAAATGGGGGTAGGAGAAAATGCATGTTCAGAGTTAGACCGCAGCCCATGCATAGTATGAGTATGACACAACACTTTTAAAAATAAACACAGCATTTAACATCTCTCAGTAGAGCATCCAAATAGGGAAAATAGTAAACAGATTAAGAATTAGAAATTACCCCCACCTCGTATAGTGGTTACCGCGTGAGTAGCTAGAACAGTAAGTCTGATAACCCAACACCTCAAAGCTCAGTCCAACAAGTACGCAAGCTCAGTCCAACAAATAGCCTACACAAGTTATGGTGTTCTTAGATCCTTAACAAAGAATAAATAAAGCTATAAAAAGGTTCCGGCGGAAAAACGGTCGTTAAAGATGTGGTGGATCGAAAGATCTAAAGATTGGGGTCGAATAAATGAGAGAGAAAGATCAATCTAACTGGTTGAGATGATAGGGAATGAAATTGGGATCACGATGGAAAAAGAATGAGCTCGATCGGAGTTAAAACGAACTCAAATGAAGCATTTTAAGATTGAGGGGTATAATGGTAATTTTGGTAAAACGGTAAGAAAGAGGAAAAGCTTAGGGTTGCAACGGAACGAGAATGAGCTCAATCGGAGCTGAAACGAGCTCAAACGGAGCGTTTTAAGATTGAGGGGTATTTTCATAATTTTGGTCAAAGGGTTGACTTTGACCTGGCCCACGGACCCGAGTCAACGACATCTCGTCGGCAACGACTCGAAAAAGATGAACGGTGGAGAAAACGAAGTTCGGATCGAAAACATGACATCGCGTGCGCGTCGGCACCCGACGGGCCCGCGCGTGCCCCCCGTCTCCCGGTGCCGTGCATGCCCAGCGCACGCCCGTGCCACCCGGCACGGCCGTGCGCCAACGTCCAGAACACTTGGCCAGGCGTGCGCACGCCCGTGCGCGCCGTGCACGACCGCGCGCCCAGCTCCCGGCATTTTCTCGGCAGCTGCCGAGTTTTCTCGGCAGCACTCGGCGTCCTCGGCAGGTCTCGGCGGCGTCTCGACGGTGGTCGAGTTTTCTCGACCAGCCATGCCTAGGTCCCCGGCACCCAGGCTGCTCGACGCACCACCTTCCCGACGTCGCCCGGCGCGGCGGCGCCGCCTCCTGCCACCACCACCTACCTCGCCGGATACCTCACATCGCCGGCTACCACCTCCGGCCATCCCTAGCCGGATTCCGGCTGTGAATAGTACCTGAAATCTAGCCGCAAAATCCTTCAATGCTCAGTTTTTCAAAAACCCAACCTCACCCAAAAACTCTTCGGCCGGCGATCCTCGTCGCCGGCGACCACCCCCACGCCTCCAATCACCGGCCGGCGACTTCCAGTCGCCGGCAACCCTCTGATTTCCGGCCACCAACTCCCATACACATAGCAACACACACGCATACATAAACACACACACCCTCACTGCTCGACTTTGGCCGGCGACTTCCAGTCGCCGGCGACTCTTCCCCCACCACCTGAGACTCCGGCCAGCGACCTCCCGTCGCTGGCCACCATCTGTTGGCCGCGCATACACACCCTCCACCACTCAAAACACACACACGTACAAATATACATACACACACACACGTACAAATATACATACACACACACACGCTTACAACTGACCTGGCCGGCGGCCACCACCACCAAAGCCTCGTCGGCGACCTTCCGTCGCCGGCCCATCGATCACACACGGCGGCGCCACCCAGCGCCGCCCCAACAGTAACCAACATGCAACACACACTAGCACACCCTCACAATACACACACATGCACGTTTACATACATACCAGCCCACTGTTGCTCCGGCGCCGCCGCCCACGGCGGTGCCACCACCCTGGCGTCACCTCCATCCCACCAGTAACTTCTCCGGCGGCTGCTCCGGCGAAAGGAAGAGGAGAGAGAAAGAAAACAGAGGAGAGAGAAAGGGTGATTCAAGGGTTAGGGTTTTGAGGCTATTTTTCGCCGTTTTCCGGCGAACGAGAAGTCGGATTTGAAATCTGAGACCTATCCTAGATTCGTCTCATCGAGACGAACGTCGTGTGCGAAAATCGTCTGATTCTAACAACGTTGAATTTTTCCGGCCACCGGCCGGCGGTGGCGCCGCCCGCCAGAAAACTGAAAATGAAGAGAGAACTTACGAGTTTTCGACGCGTTCGGCTCGTTCGGAGAAACGGTGAAAAATGAATCGGGAGAGCCTCTATTTATAGAATTCCGGAAAGTCACTATTCATCCAAATTATCCAAACACTATTCATCGGTTGACTTTTTTCGATGTTACTATTCACATAAATATCTTCGCTTCCATTCAACGTAAATATCTTCCGAAACTTCCGGTTTTGCTCTTTCCGTCGTCATTCGAGCTACGGGTCTCCGATTGATCCCTAGTTCATTTCTATCTTCTCGTCTTTCCAAGACGCATCTTATGGTATAAGAATATCCTATGTTCCACGTCTAATAAAATTATCGATCTAAATCGTGCATTAAACACTTATCTGAAATGCACGAAATTAATTAAACAATTAAAACATACGCACATAATTATCAAATCTTAGGTTTAAATATTTAATTAATTTATTATGTTTCGTTTTGGTCCGGAGCACTACATCCCAAGTGGCACATAGGTACAGATGGGTGAATGAACCTCTATCAATCTTTAAAATTTTCGAACTTTCTGCGCTGCAACCTATTCAAGCTTACAACGCAAAATGAAGTTTAGCTTATAGTCTATTAAGCTGTGCTACTTTCTATAACTAGCAGAGTTCTTGCAGTGGAAACAAACTTTTATAATAGATATGGTCCTTTGAAAAGCCTTTTTGAATATGAGATTTTGCAGAGTATTTCATACAATGTGACAAGATATAATGCAATCAATGAATATAAGATAGAATGCAGGAAATATAAAACAACGCACAAGGTCTGATAGTGGTTCGAGGGTGGTGCAATCCATCTACGTCCACTCTACTCTTTCTCAAGGAGGAACTTCGTTAAGCTTGTTTGAATTATAGGACTCTTCCTAACAAACTCTAACTCAACTAATAAAACACCTACTAGACCACATGTTACTGTAAGTTCCAAAGGTAGACCCACACAAGATCTCTACAACCCACAGAAGGTTATTGCGAAAAATCTTTGACAAAATAACACACAAGAAACAACTATTTTCCTATCAATTGTGAATACATAAAACAACCACGCATACAATAAATGGTTAAAGTATATAAAAGGTTCTTCAACTGGTGCTGGAAGAAGCCTTAAGATATCTGAGTATATGATTTGATACTTGATTACTTCTTACGGTCGATTGACTGAAACTTGTTTGCTATTGAGAGAACTTGAGAGCTTTTGCTTGTAACTTAGAGAGATGTAGTTTTAGTAAGTATTTCAACCTTCATTTCCTCTTTTTATAGGTATAGAATTATGCCTGTTGAAGGAGGCACAATCTTTAGCATTTCAATCGGCCTCTTTCTTGATGTAGGACGTGCATTAAATGCATGGTAGAGTTTGTATTTAAGGTTTGTTATCTTACATTACAGATTCATTAAATTGTATGTACTAGGTTACAGCTTTTGCGCAGTCTATCAGGCCAGGTGTATACTTTTCATTAGCTCCCAGTGCTGCATTCTTCAGTTTGTCTTTACCAACTAGTTTTTGATCTACTGAAGTGACCAAACTTTAAATTGATCTTGATCTTCCTCGTACTTCATCATTATCATGTATGCATGTTGTTTTGTTATGAAATTTATGTTTAGATTTTGATGAGACAAAATAACAATGTACTAGGAATTAAGAGTACACCATTTTTCACATTGTTTAAGTGAAACTTAGATTAGTTTTGAGTCAAGAAGAAAATTTGAAGAATGGAGGAATTTGCAATTTAGTAGCTTATTGATCAAAGAAAGTAATTATACAAATAGCAAGAAAGACCGCTACAGAATACATCAGAAGAAAATAATATTTGGATACTGTAAGCAGGATAATGCAATAGAACAGTATGAAGGTACTACACAAAGATTAAAGAAAGACAGAAAGAATAAAATAAACAATCACACACAACAATTCAGTACGAGGAAGATCAATGTTTTTCGAGAATATGTCTTTTCAAAATTAGCCAGTAGAGATAAATTTATCAATGTAATACCGAGAACTAGTAACCAGCCGACACGTGGACTAACGGACTACAACAAACTTGCAGCCTAGTACAGCGACATTACATAACCTGGAGTGAAAGAGAAGGTAAATTAAATAGAACCCTTCAAAAATATTTAATGCAAGCTCAAGAACATTTGAAGAGGATTCAAATTCAAAGAAATATGTCTTTCTTCAACGGACATATTTCTATACTTATAATAGAGGAAGACTTGACTGAAGTTACTACTGAACAACTGAGAAACTGATCATACTCTCTCTAGAAAAAACAAGTTTTCAAGCTCTCAACTCTAAAAGTTTTCAGTCACTCAACCTCTAAGGGAAACAGTCAAGCCTTAAAGCATTCGAGCTCAATATTCATCAAGGCTGCTTCAAGCACCGGTTGAAGAAACCTATATACTTTTAATTTTTGTGTTGTGTGCTTAAGTTGTTTTAGTGGTGTCCTCAGTTGATAGGATTTATATCCTTACTGAGTGTTTAGCCTTAGGAGTTAAGGCAATAACTTTATGTGAGTTTAAGATCCTGTGTGGGTCGGCCTGTCTGATTTGAGCAACCTGTGTGGAAGCTGAATCTTAATAGGTGAAACTTGTTAACTTGATAGTTTGTAAAGTCGAGTCCTGTAAATCAAACTTGATTAATGAAGTTTCTTCTCAGAGAAAGAGTAGAGTACGTGGACGTAGAAGTACTACACCATCTTTGAACCATTATAAGCTTTGTGTGTTTATCTTTCTATTTTAGCATTTCTGTAATCCTATTGTGCTATATTTCTAATCGCATTATACAACATTCAAGTTTTGCTAAAACTCTTATTTTTGAAAAGGTTTTCAAAAGAAACTCTACCAAAAGTTTAAAGTTTCTGTTGCAAGAGAACTCTGGTATAGCAAGTTGTGCTTTATTCTAGCCCAATAAGTTGTACTGCATTCTACGATGTATTCTGTTATAGAACACAGTGCTCCAAGTTCAAAAGATTTTCAAAAATCGGTAGAGGTTTATTCACCCCCCACTTGGGACTAACATGTTTATATACTTGTCTCTTCAACTTATAACGTGCAACAGTTAGTCCCTGCAACTTTAGTCTTCCTGCAGCGAGTGTACTTACAACATGGATACTGTAACTTTTAAGTTTTAACATACAACATTTTAATATTTCTCTTAGCTTGCAACAAGGTGTTCACTTGCTTTGCTCCATTCTTCAACGTAATCTATACACTCATTTATAGTCTAATTCCATTTAAACATTGTGAAAAATGGAGTACTCTCATTTCCTATTACATATGTATTTTGTCTCATCAAAACCTAATTAAACACATATTTCCAAACAAGGTTTATCCTAAATCATCTTCTACAAGATTATGAAAATTCCACATCAGACATGTAAATTTATGATTCCAACATATATACTAATTTGCATATTCAAACAAATTATAAACAATAAAGATCCAACCTAATGCCAAAAAAACATCTACAAAGTACTTTTTAAACTATGTTACAAGTCATAAAATATTGAAATTTAAAGAAGGAATTAGAAGAGTTTAGCAAAATACATTTAAATCTTAGAGAGATAACAAAAGTGTGTAGATTTCTTCTCTCTAGTTGCAAGTCCCAAGTACTGTTATGGCTGAGATTTTCTTTTCGTTTTTATTATTTATACATTATAGGATGCATAACAAGCTAATATGACGGGTGGTAGGAGCTTTCATGAAAATGGCCTTCAAAGTCATTAAGCAAGATATTTATATAAATAAAACTTAATTATATTAAAGTTTCATCTTTTTTTTCCTTTTTCCTTCCTTTGATCTATATATATATGTATTTATTTATTTATATTTATGATCACTAAAGTGAATAAAAGATAATACTACAATAATATAGTTTATAAAAAAATATATTTACTACATAAATTTCATTATAAATGATTTCACATGATTTATTGTGTTGAAGATTGCATCTATATATTATATTTAAGGGTCACAAAAAGATATTTTGATACACATTATGATGCATTGCGTGTTCAAGTAAAATATTTTCATCACATAAAATTACATATATAAATCATACGTAAAAAATATCATAAAACAAAGGTGCACTCAAATGAGTAAGCTTAGTATCTAAAGCTAATATCATTTTAATCATTTAAAATTATCTATTATATTATATTTTTACTTCAATCATGTACATCAGGTGAGTTGAGATTGTGCTCGATTTCCTCCATGAGCAATTCTGCAAAAACCTTTAAATGAAAGAAATATTAGTTCATAATATATTTGGATGAAATTATAAGTAACATACCTACTATAAAACGAAACATTCTTTTCTAACCAAGAGTTTGAAACTATTGTTTTTTTAGCCAAGAGAATAATTTTTTTTGGATATTGTATCCTTAATAAAATTTACCCCATATCAGCCCATACCACCATATTTTACCCTATACCAACTCATATTACACCATTATACCATTATTAATATAGCTCGTACCACCATAGTACACCCCTGTACTATAACTAATGTGGTCTGTACCACTATATTACACTCTCGTACCATTATTAATGTAGCGCGTACCATCATAATACACCTCAGTATCATCACTACTGTAGTATGTACCATCATATCACACCACAAATGTTAGAAGTGTATAGTTAGGCAAAAATTAGGGGCAGGAGACATTTCTAACCAATACCTATAACAAAAAATGATTTTTACCCACCTCTTAAAAAAATAAGTTTTCTACCCAATTTTAAAGGAAAATTACCAAAGTGCCCTTATATTCAACAATGCTTGGTGAAGTTAATTAGGGAAAATGAAGTCAATATTACCTCAAACTAACCTTAGAAAATAATCCTTCAAAATTACCTTCCAAATTCCTGAATTGCTCTTCGTGATTTGTGGTGGTATCTTCGTGATTGAGGTTGGAGGAGAAATCAAACATCGTGCCCAGTTTGGAGGGAGGCGGCGATGGCATCCTAAACGATTTGGAGGGAAAAGATAGGTGTTTGTGATTTCGAAAGAGAAGGCGATGGTGGCAGGCGTATACAAATCTGTTGAGGAGGGAGGTGGTGGGAGGCGCGACAGGCACTATTAAGGCTGAAGGTGGCGGCGGTGCGACAGGTTGTCAAAGAATGGCTGCAGGGAAACAAGTAAATGTTGTCTTCACTTATACATGCCTTAAGTTTTGTTGGAGAATGGCAGTTGTTGGAAAAATTGGCGACGATAGGTTTAGGATTTTCCGATATGTGAAAATAAAACATCAATTTGAACATTGATCTGTGGAATTTGTTACAAGAATTTGTAGAAATCAATGACTGGAACTTGTTCATGAATTAGGGTATAGATCATGAGGGTAGAGCTATAGATCACGAGGGTAGATGTGTAGATCATGATGGTGTTTGCTTGATAACGATTGTGTAGGCTTAGTAACAATGGATACGATAGATCATGATGGTGTTTGCTTGATCACGATGGTATAGGCTTAGTAACGATGGAAGTGATAGATCACGATGGTGTTTGCTTGATCACGATGGTATAGGCTTAGCAACGATGGAAGCATAGATCACGATGGTAGTCGCTTGATCACGATGATGTACGCTTAGTAATGATGGAAATAATAGATCACGGTGCTTAAACCTTATGCATAATACATCACGAAGCTCAAACAGATCACAGTGTTAGAATGGTAGATCACGATGGTCATTATAGATCACGATGGTCATTATAGATCACGGTGCTCATAAAAAATAATTTTAAAAATAATTTTCTAGAATACTATGTTTAGTTCAAAATATTAAAATGACTTTAAAAATTAAAATAATTATTAAAATATCTCAAAAAAATATTAAAATATATCATAAAATTAATTGCTCACATAATAATAATATAAATAATAATCATAATAAAAATTATTTTTATTCATGTTTTATACACTACTTAATTCATACAATCTGAAAATTCTTGTAAAAATAGTAATATTATTTGTAGAAATATAACTCATAAAATAAATTTTAAGATTAATATATTTGTGAAATACTAGAAATAAGTAATATTTGCTTGAAATCATTTGCTGTTGTTACTGATTCAAAACAGTTTATATTTTTCATATTTTATTTTATTGTAGCTTATTTCATAATTCATAGTTTTTGTATAATTTTTTTCATTACGGAATAATCAATTAATTTATATGATTCTATTTAATGTTTTTGGCATTGATCATGGAGAGATATGACAATGAATATAAAGTTTGAAGAACTTATCGCTCATTTTAGTAATCACTGAACGAAAAAGTATAGAAGAAGTTGTAAATATTGGAAGTTCTAAAATAATAATAATACCATTTTTTTAAGATAGTAGAGTTGCAACTATTAGGAAATCAGGTTTAATCTGCCTAAAGTTAAAAGTTACCGAGCTCTCTCTTTAATCTTGCATCCATGATATTGTAGACATGATTGAAGATGGAATTTTTGACACATTTATGGAAATAGACATGAAAAATGATCACGTTGGAAAACTGCAATCTAGGTTCTAGATAGATGCGTTATTGTTTGCTAATGAAAATGCTTGGATTTGAAAGAGGCTGACATTCTTTTATAAACAAATATCATTACCACTTAAATCTACAGTAAGTGTTTCTAGATAGATGCAATATAGTTTAAATCATGATAAAACAATTGTTAAATTTAATTCCTTACGATTTCTTAACAGCCACAGTGGAAGTGACGGGGACGTTTAAATTTGGAGGCCAGATGTAGTACCTATTGTTTGAGTAGGGTTATTGGAGACATACATAAGGAGCTTAGCCACTGCGATAAGTTAGAGGTGTTTCGACGATCATGTTTTGGTCATATCTTGAGGTTTGACAAAGATATAGTGATTAGTGGTCGAGGACTTCTCTATCTATTCGACCAAGAGATTATCGTCCTAGGAGATAGTCCACACGAACATTGGTTTCGTGTTGGAGATCATTTTTTAAGGTTTTTGAAGTTGGAGTTCTGTATGATCACCAGGCTGAAATTTGGAGCTTCCGAATTTCAGCCTGATTGTTCAACATGTCAGCCACCTCAGGACGATGTGTATAGAAAGAGTTTCGATGGGCAAGCCGTGGTAACCGGTGATTTATTGACCCGTTTTAAGAATGGAGAGTTCTGAAGCCGTCCGCATGATGCAGTGAAGATTTCTTATATATTGTTACTCACACTGTACCTTTTTGGCATGGATGTACGTACTTCTGTACCCTATTGGCTATGGTGTTTGATAGAACAATCGACTGTGTTCGATAAATTCCCTTGGGGCTCGTATGTGTATCAGCGATTGCTGTATTACTTGGATAATTCACTACATCCTGACTCATCCAGTGGTCGAAGACCACTATATCCTTTATACGGATATCAAATCGTTTTGCAGGTATTTATTTTGAATCTTTAAGTTGTGTACTATTCAAATATATTGTTAAAATCAATTATGATCTAACATTATAGTCATCGTCACTTTGTAGATCTGGGCGTTTGAGTGTATCCTAAATTCGGGAAGCAATTAGAAGAGAAGACATCGGATGAATTTCCAAGAGGTGTCCGATGGCGAAGTCCAGGAAAACGTCCAAATATTCCTGACATTTTCAATGCATGTAACGTGAGTAATTGTGATTTTTAGCCTATTTATCTTATACTTTAAATTCTACACACTAATAACATGTCAATATGCATTAGATTGAGTGCATTCAGTTGGAGCCGACACTGGCTGAGATGGAATTACCATATATGGTTGACATTGAGATGGACATCTTATCTAGAGTAAGATTTGTCCATCAAGATCGACCGATTGGGCGTAGGATTGCACGTGCAGATAGGCCGAAACTATGTAGGTCGAACACTGTACGTTCCCAAGAAACAAAGGTCGTTTCAAGAAATACTAAATGGCCTTCAAAACGAACAAAAATTGATATACAGATTTGGATTAGCGAGGGAGGTGACGAGGGTAATCCAGCAGCACCAACCTCAGTCCCAACAGCACCTCTCCCCCTGTAGTCTCACGACCACCACCAGCACATGAGGTATGTGTTACTACTCTTTCGTGCACTAATTACTTTACTTGTGTTAACAGTTCTCGGTAGATAAACTAGTACGTATATTTATTTTGCATTTATAGCAAACTCAGAAGTCAAAAGATGATTCAAAGAAGTGGCAAAAGTCCAAGAAGTTGTCTGCACGAGCGACTTCCAAATTTCTGAGGATGGAGCTTACTTCGGCGATAGAGAATGTCACACGATGGGGAACAGATATTATCCAACAATCACTTCCGATCCTCGTTCGACAGGCATTGCCTGCTATCCTGTACGATGTGATGCCCAACCTCATTTGAGAGTCGCTGTCTGATGTCCTGCGAGATGTCATGCTAGATATTATCCGACAGTCGTTGTCGGATATCCTGCAAGATCTGATGTCGTACTTCGTTCATCAGTTGCTTCCAGAGGTGGTTAGACAAATGAGGGGGAATGAGTCTTCGATCCCCTCCAAAGAGACAGAGAGTACCCAGGGCCTTGGAGCACACAGTCCTGCACAGACATCTGATTTCGTATATGGGGTTAGTACAAATATCATGCTCTTCTCATTATTGTCTTAATGTCTACTCTATACATTTGATTATATATTGAGGTTCTTCTGAATATTTCATTGTAGGATGCTAGATTTCCTATACTGTTGGACCAACAGTCACAGGTGATACCATCGACAGGAGGAGACGTGTTTATCCCAGAACCTCTTCAAGCACCACCTATTACTGTCTTGGAACAACAGGACGAGACAACATCCCTCCCGAAGGATCCAGCTGTAGAAGACAAGATGTGGTAGCATTCCTTCTGGAGGAACCAGCTCCAAAAGATGAGACAGAAGACGTGCTGGAGGGGTCTGTAGTGAATGCATTAGACACGCACTCATCTACGAAAGATGGGAAGGCCATTGAGATTTACACACGATGCATACGAGCAAAGTCAGCTTCAATCCAGACTCTATTCGTTGATCCAGACCTCAAGAAGAAGTGTTTCAAGTTGGAGGCTGATTACACAGATTTCTTGAGTAGTGATGGATCTCGACAGATTCATGGGACCAATTCACTTGTCAATACTACGTGGTTCAAGAATATCGAGGACCCAACAGTTGATCTCAGTACAGATGTAAGTTTATTTCTACACATTGATTAACTTTTATAATTGTATATTGTAAATATGTAATGCGGTGTTGTTTTGGTTGTTGACATGGTTATAGGTTTTGGATAGCTATATGAGTCTTTTGGCTCTGAGGTTGAGGTAGGATGATTCTATACTTCCTGGATTGACCTCGAACAGCTTCAACATCATTGATTCCACCTTTATGGTGAGCTACGTCACTAATAATATATGCAGATTATTTCTTATCTTTTTTGAACCCTATAACATAACTTTCATAATTTCGGAGTTTGGTGAGATTTTTCTGGATAAGACTGTATAAACATGATCCATAGTTAGTACATGGTGACCCTTTGGGACCTTGCAGATATCCAAATTGGACACCGAATAATGATTTGCAAAGATATGTAAGAGGCGTCTTCCCCTCATGGGGACACCCATGGCATTGAGTCTCAGATGTAAGTTTTTAACATCAACTCGGTTATGGTTTTGATTTACTTTTTTTTTGGCGCTATTATATTTACATGTCCTAATAATTGTTATACAACTTTTATTGATATGCCACTGCGGAGCTAGTAGTCACTAGATTACCTGTCTTGTGCACTTACTTAAGTGGCAAATCTAAGTGTATGACTCATTGAGCCATAAAATGTTGATGGTGATGACTCTACTCTGTTTGAAAGTAGAGTGCTTCAGCGGACACCACTGCGGCGTTTGTTGCCTAGATTACTTGAGGTAGCAGGATGGTTCCAGAAGCTAAAGATTACGCCGACTTTTGAGCCATTTGAAGTTACACAGGTTCCTCTAGAAGAACAGTTTACACAAATGACTCTCATAATTGTGGTGCATTTGCTTGTATGTACGTAGAGCGATTTATATCAAGTAGATTTGTTCATCCTAGTACCGATGAGATAGTTGCTTAGTGTAGAAAACAAATTGTTAGAGTTTAATTTTTTAAACTCTTATTTTATTTATTTTGTATTTCTCACAAAACATAATATTTGGTATTTTTTTATCCAAAATAAATTATTAATTCAATTGATTTTTTGGAGTGATTTTATGGTTGAGATATTTTAGGGATTGGATTATTAGATGTGTATCTAACAAGATTTACTTGTTGAAGAAGTCCAAAGAAGTCTAACGTTTCCTTTCCTAGATAATAGGAGATTATTATTTCTTTGTATATCTTCTTTGTTGTGCAGAAACATGTGATAAAAAGATAAGAAAAACATGGAGAAGAAAACATTGAGAAACAAGATGTGAAGAAGTGGAGAAGTGGAGATTGAAGATGTGGTGCATGACTTGAAGATCATGGAAGATAAACATGTCATGGAGATGATGGAGATCATGAGTAGTGTTTCATCAAGATACGGAGGCCTATAAATACCAGAGTAAAGTCTGCAGATTGATAGAGCGAATGAGAGCAATACAAGAGAGCAAAGAGTGAAGAACAGTTTCTGTTTTCATTTACAAAGCAGTCTGATGTTGGCACATCAGTGACAACATTTTCATAGTGATTCTAGTTTCTGAATATTCCAGTTTTAGGATTGCTTTGTAAGCTATAGAGACTTTGTCACACTCATTGAGCTTGAGAGAAAAACCTTAGAGTGTGTGTTTTTCCAAAGAGAGTCTTTCGAGATCTCTCTCGGCTTTTGTAATTACTCATAGAAGTAATAAAGTTTTGTCCTACTGGCGTTCCACAAGTATTTTTATATACTTGTGGATAATTTCTCTATTCTTTACATCTTCCTTAAAGTTCAATTCCGCTGTTGTTTTGGTTAATGTTGTAACATTTGGGACAACATTAGTCTGTCTGTTTATTCTTGCAGGAGATTCTGCCCACCAGAACTTTCACAAATGACACTTAAGTTTTTTGAGTTGAGTACGTAGGTTTCTTCAAGCTAATTGTGGGTTGACTAACTTGTATTGATGCTATTACTTTTTGGGCTTGAATCTGGGGCTCGTTGAATATAAGTAGGGTTGAATGAGTTGTTTTGATGGAATTACTTTATTGGCTACAATTATTCGTTGAATATAAGCAGGGTTGTTCTGTATTGTGATTTATATATACAATATATGAGTCCTGATTTTGTTGGGTTTATGATTGTTGGTTATTGTCGATTGTTGGTTATACATTATATAAGTAGGGTTATTCTCAATTGTCGATTCATAGATTATTGTGCGATAATAATTGCATTTTTTATTTTAGGTTAAATGAAAATTAAATTAATTCTCATGTAATTCCATAAAAATTTATTGTGTTCCACGGGAATTAATTTATTCCCGTTTAATCTAAAATAACCTATTTTTGCAACGTCATTAAGTTTCGTACACTACTACAAAAATTACCAAATTTCAACCTTACACTCAAAACCTGATGTACAATAACAGTTCGTTACAATTTTCAAAAACTCCAAGTATAAGATTTTATAAAAAAAAGACAAAGCGGACTGCAATTTCACAACTTTTTACAACTCCGAAGCTGGATTATATTTGAAAAATCATAACAATTCGTACACTACTTCAAAAATTACCAAATTTAAACCATAAACTCAAAACTTGAGCATCAACAACATACCAAAATAGTTTTTAAAAATTCCAAGTTTAAGATTTTATAAAAATCAACAAAGCGGACCGAAAAACACTATCACACATGCAAAGTAATATGGACAAGGTGGAGTGCGAATATGATAATAATCTAAAAATATAACCATACTAATAAGATACATTTGAACTTCGATAAAATCAAAATAAAATACACTAACATAATGTAATTCTAGTCAATTCTCTCCAGAAACCGCTAGTTCTGCTCCACTTTCATTCTGATATAAAGACAAAAGAGACAACATAAATACCAAATGTTAAACTAAGATGAATATACCAAAATTATGGAGTAATAAATTACACACACTAATCTACATACCTCATTCTTCTTCCTCATTGGTTAGAATTGCTCGTTGATCACATGTCCTCTTTGTATGCCGAGTTTTGTGTAGATGTTGCACGTCTTCGGTTGCCTTTTTTTAGGTTCGACAGGTTGTTGAGCTGATATGTTTGCATCTGGTAGCATCATATTCAGCGTACATCCTGCATGATTGTGGTCGGTATCCTGATATCTTGAACATTTTTGAACACGAGTCCTGCTACTTGATTCTCCACCTGATGGATGTCTTTTCTGCCTAGAACAACCTGCTTGTCTGGGGTTGTTTGGTGGATTCACAGTCATCAAGACATTATCAATTGAAGGTGGAATACACCAATCTACCGAGGTCAGAACAGGTATTATTAGTTCTGAATACAACTTTTGCAACATCAACATCTTATAATAATCGGAGATATAGGAACCAAGTGATTGATTTGCCTCACTGTGACAAACGTAGTATGATTAGACTAGTCATCACAAAACTAAGAAAAATGATATGTAAAGTAATGAATTACCTGAGAGCTTTGATCGCATGACTACATGGTATTAAATCCAATTGGAATTCACAACATGTGCATGATTTGTGTCCCAAATCAATAACATGATTATGAAGACCATCCTTCACATTGAAAATGGAGCCACTGATCTTAGTAATCTTCATACGTTGACTATCTTGTTGAGCTTCATGTATTCTTTGAAGAATATTTGGACTTAAGTTGGATTCCACACTTGACCATTTGGTACGTCATTTCGAAAACCATGTTTGAAGTAAGTTGCGAGCAAAATCAAGAAGAGAACATATCGGCAACTTTCGTGCCCATAAGAGTTTTGAATTCAGAGACTCTGCTGAGTTTGATGTCATAATCTCATACTGACGCACAGGACAACATGCGCGAGCCCATCTTTTAACCTTCGCTTTTCTCAACTTCTTCCATCCCTTATTTAATATTTTTATTTACTCCATATACTTGTGCATATCTCTTGTATAAGAATAGGCAGCTTTCTTATACAAGCTCACAAATCAAGCTCCATATGTGCGAAAGTTCAACTCCATGTGCCACGAACATAAACTATGGAATGCCCCTAAAAATACTCCCTCAATTGCATTTTGTATGCTCACATGACGATCTGTTGACAAAAAAATAAAAAAGAATTAGTATCTCAAACTTAATTACTCAAAACAAAGTTCCAGAAAAATATCATTTATACTTGATACAATTATAAGATCATCTGGATGACCATATGCTTTCTTTAGTTGAGTCAAGAACCAATGCCAAGATTAATCATTTTCCTTGTCACCAACACCAAATGCAAGAGGATAAATTCATTTATTACCATTTTGAGTAGCAGCTACAAACATAAGACCCTTGTATCTACCTTTCAAATGTGTTCCATCAACCACGATTACAGGTCTACAACATTCATGTAATCCTCTTATAGAGGCACCAAGAGCCATGAACACATACTTGAACTTATCATCTTCATCTGTTTCAAAACATGTTACAGTACCAGGATTTGATCTTCTGAACATGTGCAAGTACGCAGGTAACATCCTCCACGAGTGATCAAAATCATCGTAAATTAAGCTATGTGCATGATAATGAGCAATTAGTGCCTTTTCATATTGAATCTCAATACCATGGTGTGTAGAAACATCATCCATAATGTCTCTGAGCTTAAGTATACGACCATCTCGAAGCAATGAAGGAGCAAAATAAGCCCCAATTATTTTCGATGACAATTGACGAGGTCAGGTTGTCATATCCAGGTGGCAGTTATGTGGAGCCTTAAACCTTTTCACTGTCCACGGTCCATTTCCATTAGCATGCAATAAAAATTGGCATCCTTGTTGTTTACAAACAATCGTATATCGTTGATTGTCAGAACGTTTCACTGCATACTCAACTCGATTTTTCATGTGGTAAAATCTCACACCATACATTAATTGCATTTTGCTATCAAATATAGCCCCAACATCGAGCTTTCTTTCACCATCACTGGATATACTGAAATAGGATCAGACTCTTCAGTGTGAAACGACGCCCCTGGAATAATTCAATCCTTATGCTGATGTTTTGCTAATTTTGGTCCTGACTCACCACTTGAACCATCTTCTCTAATCGAAATGGTTCTGCTTCTAAGAACTTGCTGATGACTAGTACCAATAATGACATCTTCACTCTGAGCAAAATCCTCTTACACAAAAAATTCATCTGTTTCTCATTGCTCGGTAAATAACCGACTATGAAGTAAATCGGCATAATCATCATCACCATCATTGTCATTATCATCATCATCATCTTCACCAACATCATCATCATAGTCATCAGTACAAACATTAGCAACCGATGTCCCCACTACTGCATCATCATCATCATCATCATTGTCATCATCATCAGTACAGATATTAGCAAACTCTGCTACAACTACAACCGTACCACCACCATCATTTTCATCATCTTTGTCATCTACATATTTTGAATCAAAAATATCGTTGAAATCAAAAAGTCGGTGATGTGGTTGGGAGCTAATTCTCTAAACATCAACAATGGACACTGATATTTGCTTGAAAGAAGAGCAAGACAGATCCTCCAATGGATTGCTAGCACAAGCTTTGAATTTTGGACTGGATAAACGGAAGGAATTTGGTGTGCAATCAAACTTTGCACATAATTTAGTTGATCTCCATAACTATATTGCAGTCGATAATTCAAAAGTTGAACATAACTTTCCCCCTGACTTGTATATGAGAATGGAATATTCAAATCATGCTCTTTGGGTTCAATAGAAACAAATAACTTGGGGTAATCATACACCTCAACAACTCTCCTCAAATCAGCATCTGTCCTGATTTTAAATTTCACTTCTCCTGCAATCTGCGTAGGCATTAAACAATGCAACACATAATCACAAGTCCTACGATCTGCTCAGATAATATAATGAATTCCATCCAATAGTTTTTCATAAGAAATTGTATGCAATGATGCATATATCAAACCATCATCTCCATTTTTGTACTCCGATCCATGCCAATATCCACGATGAACTATAATGATTTCGTTGTTTGCCATCTACAATAAAAAAAATCATAACAATTGCACTTCATTTAGCCAATTAAATAATAATACATATAAAGACAAGAACAATTTAAATCCTATACAAACTTTATGGAAAACATAAATACATTTTATGAAAGAAAAATTTGATCCACACATTAAGTGTTTATACATAATATGATTGCATTTTTGATTTAATCTTATCAAATTAATAATATGATTTCACCACGGTATTCTTACATTTAATATTTTAAAACTATGGATTTTAAGAATGTACAACTATTATTTGATTTAAATTAAATTACTATTACTTGATTTTTTTAGATTTGTTATAATGATTTTAATTATTATTATTATCAATTGGCAATCATATATTCAAAATAATATATTAGAACTATTTTTTTAGATCTTAGGAAAACAATTCGTGATAGAAAAAAACATACAAAAAAACTATGATTTTTACATAATATTTTAATTATTTTTAAAATTTATATATAAAAATTAGTTACCATTGTGATTCATATTTCATATTTTTATAAAAATAATTACGATATTTGTACAATTTATAATGGTTGTGGTGATGATGATTATTATTATTATCATCATCATCATAAAACTATTTATGAATTTTTTTTGTAAGATTTATTACAAATATTTAAATAAATTTTTTTATAAAATAGTATTTTAAAACCATTATGCTTGGATTTTAGAAATAATTTTTTACAATTTTTTTCTTGAATTTTTAATATAATATTCAATTTCAAAAAATACTTAGAATTATAAGACAATATTTCATGTATTTAAAAAAAATTGAGAATTTTTTTAAGTTTTAATTATAATTATATATTAAATGATATTATCATAGATCACGGTGGTGTTGGAATATATCACGATGCTCAAAAATACCACCATGATCTAAGTTAAGCATCGTGATCTATGGTATTTTTTTTAAAAAAATTCTTAAAATAGATCACGGTGCTCAGGGAAGATCACGATGCTCAAATACCATCGTGATCTAATTTGAGCTTCGTGGTCTATTTTATCCCCCATTGAATAGATCACGAAGCTCCTTGAAGATCACGAAGCTAAACATAGGTCATGAGGGTGTTTAGCTTCATGATCTATAGATAACGAAGCTAAACAACCTCATGATCTATGTTTAGCTTCGTGATCTTCAAGGAGCTTCATGATATGTTCCTGGTATAAATTTTTCAATTTTTCACGATTTTTTTGGTTTTTTAAACTCGAATTTACATGTAGAAATATATATCTACATTCAAAAATTATCAAATACAATATACTACACTTGAAAATAATGATCATCTTACCTCTTTTGAGCACCTTAAGAGATGAAAATCACTACATTGCTTGCATTTTAAGAGGTGAATTTTATCTAAACTATGAATTGATACATAGGTATACATAGGTATGAGATGAGATAAGGAACATTGAATTGTGGTGGGTGAAATCATTAAAGGCATAGGGTAAGGGCATTTATGACTTTTTATCCTCATTTTGGGTAAAAAAAAAATATGTTTTCTTATCAAGTGGATATTTTTCATTTTTTGGTGTGTAAATTGGATACAAAGGCATATTTCCACCAAAAATTATTTCTCTTGACTAAAAAAGAACAAAATTCAGTAACTTGACAAAAAAAGAATATTTATAAGTAAAGATGGTTAAGATTAGGGGTTGACACTAATATTTTTTCCATCACCAATCATAACTTACTTCGCAAATAATAATAATAATAATAATAATAATAATAATAATAATAATAATAATAATAAGGTTATAATGTTAAATTAAAAAATCTAAAATCAACAAATAAGATTTTAATTTTATTTTATAAGACATACAATAGTGTTTATTCACATATATTGAAAATCTTTTATATACATATACAAGAATTACCACTAGAGACCTATGACAAACTCACAGTTGTCTCACATTTAATATCGTTGTCTTTGTTTTCATTTTTAAATATAAAATTTAGAAAAAAATTTACAAAATGCCATAACTATGAAATTGTGGCCTGTTAAATGATTTCAAATATAAGAAATAGTAGTAGGCTTGATAATAAAAAAATTTAAAATCTTAGATAAATTTTGAAAAGAGATATAATAGAAAGTACAAACTAAAAATCTAATGAAAATATTTAAAATTTCTTAAAGTGAGTTTTTAATAATTATAAAATCAACAAAAAATATTTTTTAAATAATAATATTAAGGTTACAGTGTTAAATCTAAAAAATTAAAATCAACAAATAAAACTTAAAAAGTTTATTTTAATATATACACACTTAATATTATTTACTCACAGATATTGGACATTTTTTATTAAAAAAAACTTTAAAATAATCGAAAAATTGTTCAAATATCTAAAAAAAGTAATCTGAAAAACTTTGTAATTTCGTCTTAAAAATGTAAATACTATTTAAGAATGTAAAAATTATATAAAAATATAAATATCAAAGAAAAAATTATTTTAAAATTCTTTAAAATAAATTTGAGGATCATTGCAGACTTTATATTTAAAAATTAAAAAAAAAACACAATTATTTTTATACACCAGGTGCACGGGTTGCGAAACGTGCAACTGGGTCGACCTGATCCTGTGGTATTTTTCGTGCCCCATCTTTTAGTAAGTTCATCTAAGCTTTTAATTATATTCGTCTAACATTTTAGTTATGTTCGCATAATCTTTATATTATGTTTGCATAACCTTTATATTATACTAGTTTAACTTTTTCAGTGTATTATAGACCTATAATACCTTTTGAACATTTATGTTATAATAATATAACCTTTGATGTTATAATAATTTAACATTTATGTAATAATAATATAATTTTTATGTTATTCTTCAAGTTCATAAAGGTTATGATATCTGTATATAAATGTTATACTAATATAACATAAAAGTTAAATTATTATAACATAAAGGTTCAATTATACTACATGAATTTTTATATTAAAAAATGTCTAAGTAATATCACTTAAAGGTTATGATATCTACACATAAATGTTATACCAATATAACATAAAAGTTATACTCGTATAACATAAAGGTTACAACAAAATTTAAAAAATAATAATAATAATCTGGGCGCGGATACGAGCTAAAGCCAACTCGTTCGCCCAATTACACAAATCTAGATCAGTACATCTGATTCATAGGAACACCACTCAAAAAAATGATAGGATGGTTCAAGAATAATATGATAAACTTAACAATACATATATTTTGCTCTAACATACGTTCTTATTTATGTTTCTACAAATATGCTACATATATTTTTATAGTTAAATAATATCAATCAAATTACATTATATTGAATGTTAATTTAGATGATAGTTATAACAAAAAATAATAAATATATTTTTTTCAATATGAATAATATTTAAACTTTTTTAATTTTACTAATTTTCTTAAACCCGTACATTACATGAACCTTATGCTAATTTATTAATTATGAAATTATTAAATCATGAAGTTGAATGATATAATTAATTTTAAAAATTATTTGATTTTTATTATATTATTTGATTTGTTTTGATGATTAATTTTATAATTATTATTTTGATTTGACTTATGAATGATTATTTGTATTCCAAAAGGGAATAGGAAAAGCAAAGACAAAGTAGGGTTTGAGTCGTTTGACACTTGACCAGCAAATTTCTTAGTGCACGTTCAGAACAATCTCTCCCATTCCAATCCCATAGCTTTAGAATTCGGAATTACGACTTCTCGAGACTTGAAACCCAGAGTCCTCTTTCTTATTCCTTTTCGATTCCAACAGTTGAAGGTGAAAATAAAATCCAAGCTTTAATCTTTATGGTCTATCTGCAAACTCTATATGCATTGTTTACTGACTTTGTCTATAAAATTGCGAATTCTGGAATTGATACACTTCTATTTTGATATTTGATTTTTGCCCTATTTCTGATTTCTGCCTTCCGTGTATATTGCTATGTTGAATTTGAATATCAATCATATTAATGACTAACTGAACTACATGAGTCAATGTTTGCTGTCAATGTGTTTGATGAAATGCCATAGTTAGATTAAGCCATGAAGTTTGAGAAAGTTTCTGTGGAGTGCTATCGTAGATTAGTATGTATCTTTCAGCAGTGTGTTTTGTGTTTATAGTGAATGATTTGTTTATTGAAAAGAGGGATTGATTCCACCTTAGTTCCAATTGTCTAGTGTCCAACATGCTATGGTATGAGAATTGATAAAGCTTGCCATCAAAAGATGCACATGCGGGTGGGTGTTTCCTGGAACCTGTCTAAAATTCAATTTTTAAACTTCTGTAGTTCCAGATTCTAGGAACCAATTTTGTTCATATGCCAGTAGAGTCTCATCTGCAGTTTTCGAACTCATATCTAAGATATAGAAGCTTTAGTTCTAACCCTGTTCTCTCATAGATGCTTGCTTCACATTTCACAAGCAAAATTTTCATCTATTATATTATGTATTATTAAATAAACTAAATAAACATGGCAGCTGCAACATTATGTGCCAAGGTAAAAGATGCACCAACTACATTCATCCAAGATCTTGCCATTATGAGTTAAAATATCATCACAACAAAGAAAGCCTTCAAATCAATTCTCAGTCACAATCTAGGTAGACAATTGGTCTACAAAGCAACGTATCTAATTGCACAAGCTATGACTGTATTGAACATATGCAAGAGCTATCGCCGATAGAATTTTTGGAGTGCTTTCTTGAACTGTTACAGTAAATCACTTCTGCTTTTATGATTATTTTAGTTTCTCTTCTTTCTTTTTTTTTTCTTTTTTCTTTTCTTGCCTTTTCCAACGGCAATTCCAGCCAGTAACCTGACTGTGTTATCTGATGGAGAATAAGTTCTGAAAGTTTAGGTGGGTTTTATTTGTATTGTGATGGGATTTTGAATATTAAGATTTAAGAGATTGGAACATTAATTGATTAAATTGGTCATTTCTAACTATCTCTTATTTCTAATATTTCAAATATGGTTAGTTAGAATTATCTAAATATAAGTTAAAATAACTTAAGTTTTAATCAATATAAATATCAAAACTATTATATATTTTATGTTAAGATAATATAAATAAGTAAATTATACTATCAAATTTTAAAATTATTAGATCTTATATGACAAACCGAACGCATGGGTACGTTACTGGTTTATCAAAATTCAATTCAACCATTTTATGGATTATGCTTGACTCTTATAATAGTAATTCATAAATCCCAAGCAAATCTCACTCAAAAATTCAAGATTATATGCAGATGGAGACATTGGATCCTACTTTTCCTGTTCGTCACACCACGTTCTGTTTAGATATCAAGGTAATTTCCGCTTCTACTGCTTTAATTAATGTGGAATTTTCACCAATTTAATGGGTAATTTAGTTTCGGTTTCAGAAGTTGCTAGCTATTTTTTTGCAGAAATTTTGAACTTATTTTGGACCAGAAATTGCTTGGAACAAGCAATTATTGTATTGAAATCAATTTTCCCCATTCTTTTTCAATATTTGATTTTCAGTTTATTTTTCATGCTATTTCATACTGGGTTTTTGATGGTAATATTTATCGTTGTATCAGGAGCATAAGACGGATATTATCATAAGCAGCTATGAAGATCATTTTCTTGTGAGAACATTTTTATTCTATTTTTCTAAGGATAAAAATATTTTAATTACCAATTTATCTGCATAGCCATCTCAATATCTGCTTCATTTTAGGTTATGGCAACTCAGATCGGGAGCATGGGCACAATATTACAAGCTAGGTATTAACTTATTACACAATGCTCCAATTTATATTATGTGTTTTTGAAAGCCTTTTATTGCTTAGAGAATTTGGTGGGGGAAAAGGGAATGTATAGCTTTTTTCTTTTGGTTGGGTAGGAAGATTTGTTTCGCCTCTAAGTTTTTGATATCATTGAGTTTTTAGTAATTCCTCCATTTGCTAACTAAATGTAGTTATGCAAACAATTGATTAGTCTGTTATGCTTGTGTTTTTTTAGCTTTTGTGTATGTTGAGCTTTTAGTTGAATCTTGTCGTAATAGCCTCTATGGAAGAGTATGGCTGCTTTTCTTGAGAATTTGCATTCTTTGTTTATTTGCATTTAGGCACTATGTGAATCCATGATACATGTGCTGGGTGAGCATGAGTTCGTTTACAAATAAAGTGAGTGTAGAAATTGACAATGTAACTTGAGAAAGATCTACTCCATGTCTTGGAATGTCTACTTTTGATGGTAGACTACTATATGTAGTATGGTGTATCTTTCTTATTTCTATAATCTTGAGTTATTTTTGTTCGCCATATCTATGAAGTATAAATTGAGTATCTTTTTCTTATACCCCAGGTAGAATGCAGATCAACTTTTGTCAGTGACCTACTTAGTGTCCTCTACTTTCTTGATTAGCCTGTTTTGCTCTTGTTATGGCTTTTAGTGGTGTCATTTTCTCCACGACTCTATGAAAGAGTTAAGAGTGTTTGTCTAAAGAATGTGCATTTCTGGTTGCTTTGATTTTAGGCACTATGTAATCCATGAACCATGTGCTGAATACGTGAGTTCATTTGTGGATAAAGCAAGTCTATAAGTTGACAATGTGACTCGAGAAGGATCTATTCCTTGCCTGGGAATGTCACTTTTGATGGTAGGCTACTATATATATATTGTGGAGTCATCTATCTTACTTTGACTCGAATTATCTAGAAATTTAAATTGAGCATCGTTTTCTTATACCCCAAGTAGAATGTAGATCAATTTCTGTCAGTTATGTAATCAGTGTGACCTGTGCTTTTTTGATTAGTCTGTTTTGCTTTAGTTCAGCTTTTAGTGGTAATATTTCTTCTACGCCTCTATGAAACATTTAAGAGTGTTTGTCTGATGAATATGCATTTGTGCTTGCTTCGAATTTAGACATTGAATTAGAATGATTGGCTCTGCAAATCCAAGAACCATGTTTTAGTTATACGTGAAATAATTTATTGATGTACACTGTAATGTGACCTGCGGAGGTAACTATATGTATAATCTTGAGTTACATGTGTATAGAACCGTCTGGATTTTAGGCTACTATTTTGCAGGCTTCTGTAGGTATCTGGAAGCATCATGCTTACTCATATAACCTTGAGATACTTTGGGCTACAATACTTGGAAGTAATAGGAATGATCACCTTGGTTGTATTGTAGTTATATACTAGAATTAGAGTTTAGTTTAACCTCCAAAATGAAGCCAATAGAGCAACTTGTAATGGCTTGAGCTTTGTCTTATTAGTTATTCCTAAGCACCAAGTGCAGTGTTATATGAGTATTAAACTTTGTAAACAGGTAATCCTAATCATTTTGAGATTGTATTTGTCAAAATGATTTATCACCCAATTTATATTGACCATTTGCAGAATCAGTAAATTAGGCTGATATGGTTCTGGACTATTTTTATCAGTAATTCGAGAATGCAGATCGACTTATGTGATTATGTAATTCTAAGTTGACCTATTAAATTTAGAAAACTAACATTGGAGTCAATATAGTTTATGTTCGGCTTGTTAGCTGATACATACATATACATATATATATATATATATATATATATACGTTCGGCTTGTTAGCTGATACATACATATATATATATATATATATATATATATTGTAAACTATTTTTGATAGTCAGAGTTAAAGATGTCCATGATGGGACTTCATCATGTTGTCATTTGTCAGGAAAGAAGAAGGTGTTTCAGTTGATCCTACTTACAATGTGAGTGTAGTATTTGGTAAACGAGATGAGGTAAATTCCGAAATCTCTGTTTAGTTTGTCTATGAGTCTGGCGCAGTATTTTGATGCTTGCATCAAGAAGAATCACTAATGCATGAGATGACTGTCTTTGTGCAGCCAATGCTAGTCGCCTGTGCTCGACAATTAATCGAACACATAAGGTATTTTATGAAACCAATCCTATGCATCTTTGTATTATGTTTTTGTAATATCAACTGCTTAAAAATCCTTATGTAAATTACATCTGCAGCAAATCTGGATCACCAAAAGCATTAGTTTTGTCTCTAGGTCTGAGAGACCATTCATTGGTACTATTATATAAATCTTTTATTTTAACTACAGGATCAAGGCAACTGAGGCAACCATTTATTTATTTTTCTTTTATCTGTGCAGGGGACATTGAAGGCCATAGTTACTGCTCTAACTGAGAAAATTTCCGAGCTAATGTAATGTGATTGTTAATCATAAAAATTTACCATGTAATGTTCGATTGAGTAAACCTGAACAATGGTCGGATACAGACCTAAAATTTTGCATATGTTGAGGATTTTATTATTGTTGTTATTTTTATTCCTTGAATTTTTTCTTTTTTTCCAGCCTCAATATTTTGTTTTGTTAAGTTGTGAGTTGCGGGTTTTTTTATTCTGTAGAGCAAGAGGACACATTCCTGATTCAATGGAATGTTTTTTATATATTTAATTATTTTATTGGGAAAAAATCGAATATGCCCCTAATGTTTACTTTGAGAAACAAGCAATCCATTTGAGTTTTTTTAGGTACAAATACAAAATCAACGTTGGGAAAAATTAAATGCACCTAATAAGGTACAAAAAAGTCATTAATTTTTCTTTTTTATGCGCAAATGTAGAATCCATACTCATCTATAACAATTATTCTATATCTTTAGACAAATCAACAGATTTGTTTTAATTTTTTTTATCTAAATCATTCGGTTTTGGGATTGTAGAAATGTGGCTATCACTTTTCCATAACAAAAAATGTTATTTATGCCTATTTAGAATAAATGTGTCTTTTTTATCACGTTTGAACAGTTAAAATGGTATAAATAGACTATTTTAGTACTCTTAACTAATACAGTTTATCTTTTAACTCAGTCCAAACTTAGTCTCATCTGGTTCAAATACTTCAACATAAATGAACTCCTTCATCTTTTAACTTCTTCAACACTAGCGTCGGAAAAAAAAGTAAAAAATAAAACAACAAACCTGCCGTCAGGCCTCAGGGAAGAAGGTAAAATCTACATTACTATTTTTGCTTTATTTAATTTTTATATCATAAGATTATTAATATGTTAATGAGTCTCTAAGTTATTTTTGCTAGCAGACCAAGCATCTGACACTATTTATCTTGCAACTAACTAGCATCGAGTAGGGATGGCATCGGGTCGTGAGAATCCCTGCGGGTGTAGCCGGAAAAAATTACCCCCTTCCCCGGCTTGGTTCATCTCCCGTTTTTTTAATTTGTTATTTTAATTTGCATTTTCACGTAAACACACTAATTTCAGCGTCTGACTATGGAGAATCTTTAGATACATAAAATACGATAATTTTAATCAAGAACCATACATTCATTTCGTCGAATACCATACATACTCATGAAACCGTTCCAACAAATTTGAAAAATCATCTATTACATTCAACTAAAATCTACCAAAAACAACAAATACTTTCTGGTAGAGAGACGTCGAAAGACTTTTCTGTTAGAGATCTACATGGATCTATTCGGGTGTAATTTAAATAAAAATTATCATAAATCTAACCTTATGAATTAAAACAAATTAATTCATACTTTGAATAAAAGATGAAATATACATAGCAGCTTCAACCCAAACACCTTTTTGAGTATTCCCCGCTCATAAATTCGGTGGAGATCAAACGAACTCTTTTAGAAAGAATTAATTTCTCACTTTTGTTGCTCTAAAAAATCAGCACTTTTGTATATACACATTGGGGCTGAAAAATCTGCCCCTATTTATAAGCATAGTGGCCGAAAATTTGAGCCTTGGAGGAGAAGAAATATCAAGATTTGATCTCCTCATATCTAGCAACAATATATCGATGGGCTTTTATTGGGCTACTCAAGGGGCCTTTAGGAGAATTAGGATATGACCTCCCAATGGGCCTAGAAACCAATATTGAGCCACAATATTATTCTAGTCCATTAATATTAATTCATTCCACTATAGAATTAATATTGCACTATACATCCTAACCCATATTATGAAATATGGTTCCCGGTTATTATTTCCCGTGTTTATATCTAATGTCCATTAATTAATTTAAGCTATTGAATGTTTTAATTAATTAATATCTTTTATTCCTTGAAAAAAGATAGCTCAACTTTATTATCATACCAGAAATTAATCCACTGACCAGATTTGATATGATAAACGTACTGAGCCCACCAAGGGGACATTCTCAACTTGACGTATCAAGACACGATTTTTTGTATTAATTTAGCAATCTATCATATGATTAATAATATTGTCCAAAATACAAAGTATTGAATCTATTGATTCTTTACTCATAATAAATCAAAACAATATCAATTTATTATATACAATCTCAATTAAGTGACAGAAATTAAGAAATCAATAACCACTGAGATCTAATTCTTCTTTCCAAGTCAGTCTAGAATATTTATCTCATTGTAGGTCATATTCAGTACATCAAATGTACTAGTGTAATCTCTTGGTCAAGACAAACCAATCCGAGCTTTACACTTCAACTTCTACCAATGAATTGGTCAATTCCATCTAAGCTGTAAATTTTACTATACTTATTACAAGAATTTGACAATGTGATCTTCTGTGATCTTCTACACACCACATTGTCTACAATGTAAAGTGTATTGAACATATATGCATTTAAGTAAATATCATTCATAATATTTAATGCAAACAGTGATAAAAGATTTATTCTCATAAAAGCAAGAATCAGTTTATATACAAAGTAGCATTAAAAGCATACTTTCCAGTATATCCCTAACAATCTCCCACTTATACTCAAAGTCGGCTTTTAAGTATACTACAGTATGTCCTAATAATTCTCCCACTTATACTCAAAGCAGCTTGGTGACGCACTTGACTCCCATTCCTTCCACATGTCTCTTGAATATAATCTGAGGCAGACTCTTTGTGAAAGGATCAGCTAGGTTGTCCGTCGATGCTATCTTTGCCACCACTATATCTCTTCTCTTAACGATTTCTCGTATAAGATGATATTTTCTTTCAATGTGCTTGCTTGTCTTGTGGGCTCGTGGTTCTCTTGAATTTGCAACTGCTCCAACATTATCACAATAGATTGTAATACTGTCAGGCAAATCCGGAACCACATCCAAGTCCACTAAGAAGTTCTTGAGCCAAACCGCTTCTTTTGCTGCTTCACAAGCAGCGACATACTCGGTTTCCATGGTTGAGTCAGCGATGCATTTCTGTTTCACACTCCTTCATGTTATGGCCCTACCTCTCAAACAGAACACATTTCCCGAGGTAGATTTTCTAGAGTCTATATCTGATTGGAAATCTGAGTCTGTGTAACCCACGGGACATAGACTATCCGATTGATAAACTAACATTCTATCTTTAGTTCTTTTCAGATACTTCAGAATGTTTTTAACCGCGGTCCAATGTTTCTTCCCCGGGTTACTTTGATATCTTGCTACCATGCCTACTGCATAGCATATATCCGATCTCGTACACAACATTGCATACATGAGGCTTCCAACTGCCGAAGCATATGGAACCTTCCTCATCTCATCTACTTCTCTTTGTGTTTTAGGACACATGTCTTTTGATAGATAAATTCCATGCCTGAAAGGTACAAAACCTTTCTTGGAATCTTACATGCTGAACCATTTCAAAACAGTGTCGATGTATGAGGCTTGAGATAAGCATATCATCCTTTTCTAGCGATCTTGAGTAATCTTGATCCCAAGGATATGACCAGATTCTCCTAAGTCCTTCATGTCGAACTGTTTTGATAACCATACACTTACGTCTGACAACATCTTTTTATTGTTTCCAAAAAGCAGAATGTCATCTACGTATAGTATTAAGAATACCAAAGCAGTTTCGACACACTTTTTATAAACACAACTCTCAAATTCATTTTGAACAAATCCATATGATTGGATTACTTGATCAAAACATTGATTCCAAGCTCGCGATGCTTGTTAAAGGCCATAGATTATCTTCTTAAGCTTGCATACAAGGTTTTCTTGGTCTTTTTAAACGAAGCCTTTGGGTTAACACATGTAGATATCTTCTTCAAGACTTCCATTTAGGAAAGCTGTCTTGACATCCATTTGTCATATCTCGAAGTCTAGGTGTGCAGCTATCGACAAGAGAATACGGATAGACTTAAGCATGGCTACAGGTGAAAAGATTTCCTCATAATCATCCCCTCTTTCTGAGTGTATCCTTTTGCCACAAGCTTGGCCTTGAAGGTCTCAACCTTCCTGTCAGATCCTCTCTTTCTCTTGTAGACCCACTTGCATCTAATAGGTTTTACGTCGTTGAGTAGTTCAACAAGCTCCCACACTTTGTTGCGATCCATAGATCCCATTTCTACTTCCATTGCAGTTTGCCAAGAATCTGCATCCTTGTCTTGGATTGCCTCGTTGTAAGTCCAGAGATCAGATTCATCCTCTCCGGGGACCAAGTCGGAAGACTCTCTCACGAACATGAATCACTCAGGTTGTCGAACAACCCTCCCACTACGATGAGGTTCTGATTGTGTTTGTGTATCGCTTGGTATATCTACTTGTACAGTTGGTATAGGAGCCGGCCCCCTCATTTCATCGAAGGTAATCTCACTCTTGGGCTTTCTATTACTCATATAGTCATCTTCTAAGAATCTAGAATGCGTGCTTACCACGATCCACTGATCTTTAGGACTATAGAATAATCCCCCTCTCGTTCCTCTAGGATATCCTACAAATAACCTTAATTTCGAATGAGGTTCCAACTTATCAGCTTCCTTATTCAACACGTATGCGGGACACCCCCAGATTTTCATGTGTTTCAGACTGGGTTTTCGCACAGTCCACAATTCTGAAGGGGTTTTAGGAACTGATTTGGAAGGTACCAAGTTAAGAATATAAGCCGCTAATTCCAAAGCATATCCCCAAAATGACTTGGGTAAATCTGAATAACTCATCATAGATATGACCATTTCCAAAAGAGTTCTGTTACATCGCTCCGCGACCCCATTTTGTTGAGGGGTTCCAGGTGTAGTTAACTGGGATATAATCACTTGCCCTGACAAGTAGTCCAAAAACTCGTTGATGAGGTATTCGTCTCCACAATCAAATCGTAGAAACTTGATACTCTTTCCCCTATGCTTTTCTGCTTCAGCCTTAAATTCTTTGAACTAATCAAAGACCTCAGACTTATGCCGCATTAGGAAAATGTATTTATATCTTGAGTAATCATCGATAAATGTAACGAAATACTCAAAACCACCTCTTGCCTGAATCGGCATTGGACCACATACATCAGAATGAACGAGTTCTAACACTTCACTGGCTCTGTTCCCTTTAGCTCCAAAAGCTTTCTTAGTCATTTTACCCTCTAAACATGATTCGCATGTTGGAAATGGCTCAACATAGAGTGATTCCAACGAGCCATCACTCACCAACCTTTGAATCATTTTTAGATTAATATGACCAAGTCTAAGATGCCATAGAAGTGTTTTGTTCATACTTGAAGAATGATTTCTTTTCTTAGTAATAGATGTTTTGTATGTGTGTGGGTTGTGCACAGTTAATAGTATAGAGATTGTTCACTAATGTTCCTGAACAGATAACTTCATTACTACGAGAAATAATGACATTCTTATTAAAAGAAACTAAATATCCATCCATAAACAATTTAAAAACTGAAATTAAATTCTTTCTAAAACTTGGAACAAAAAGAAACTAAATATCCATCCATAAACAATTTAAAAACTGAAATTAAATTCTTTCTAAAACTTGGAACAAAAAGAACATCTCTTAAAACTAAAGTTTTATCACTAAAAGATAGCTGCACATCTCCCATTGCAACAACTACCACTTTCATGGTATCGCCCATGGTGATGACGATCTCACTCCCACTAAGTTGTCGGGTTAGCTGGAACCCCTGCATATTGAAACAAACATGATCAGTGGCTCCCGTATTCACCACCCATGAATGGGAAGAATACGCCGCCAAACACGTTTCAATTACTAGTGTGTAAGAATTACCTTGTTTTTCAGCCTTCTTAGGTTGAGGACAGACCGTCCTCCAATGTCCCTTTTAGACCGCAATTAAAGCACTTTTCTTTGGTTGTCTTCTTCTTGACACCACCTTCAATGGGCGTTTTTTCCTTTCCAACTTTGTCAACCTATTTCTGACCATTTGCCTTCTTTTTCTTCTTCCCACCTTTAGGTCCGGAAGAGGAAGATAGACCGTTTATCAACAGGGCTTGACTTTCTCTTAGTCCCTTTAACATCTCAGCCAATACCAAAGCTTGCATAAGCTGAGCCAACGTATACGCTTGATTGTTCATGGTATAGTTTAGTTGGAACTACTCAAAACTTTTCGGTAGAGAATGAAGTATGAAATCGACCTGGGTTTCCCCATCGAATTCGGCACCAAGAATCTCAAGTATGTTAAGAAAACCCATCATATTAAGAACGTGATCCCTCACGGGCGTCCCTTCAACTATTTTTAGCGACAACATATCTCGCATGGCCATCTGCCTTATTGTACGATTCTGGTGAGTGAAGAGTTCCTTAAGGTTTAACATAATATCTGTAGCGATTTCCATGTATTGGTGTTGGTATTGCAAAACATCTGACATTGAAGCCAAGATGGTACACCTAGCCATTTCATCGGATTTCAACCACTGCTTATGATATTCCTTATCTTCCTCACTAGTTTCATCCGTAGGTTCAGCGGGTTTAGGTTCGTCAAGGACAAACTTATGCGATTGTGCGGTCAAGACTATGAGTAAGTGTCTTTTCCAATCTGCATAGTTTTCTCCCTCTAGTTTGTTATCTTTAAGTATATGAAACAGTGGATTAAAAGGTAACGACATATTAAACTGAGAATAAAACATATAGTTTGTATTAATATCCAATCAACACAAAATTATCACATAATTCGATCACATGTACTATAAAACAAAATACATATAAACATGTCATCAGTCAACATCTCAAAACAATTCACGTAAGTCACATTGAGTGTGAACGTTTACTCAAACACATCTGAGCAGGTTACAAACAAAGACAGTTACAAATCTTTAATTCAAAATTAATAGTTGACTCCCACTTGACCATATAAAACTGACAGGAACTCCGTTGGGGAGTTAATATGACAATTTTACACCTAAGTAATAACCATATTTTAATACAGGATTATTATTTTGTTTTGAATAAGTCATTCGTTGGGAAGGTCATACCACCACTAATAATAATCCACAATTATCCAAAGAAATTTATTCAATTGAACTTGTCTTTGGGCTATCCATTAGGGAGAGAGACGTTTGCCAATGCGTAGCCAAAGACTTCACAAATAAATCAATTATGGAGGTCAATTAATTAATTTATTATCTAGAATAAATTCATTGAATTACATACTTAGTAATTTTAAAATGATAAGATTTTTCATGGATATACATGCATAATTAATCAAATTAATAACAGCAATAAACCCAAATTGAACACATAAATAATTCCAATTATCATGGTTTAATTTCCCGTTTCAAAAACGAGAACCCTGATTTTTGAAAAAATCGAGCAGCAGCCGTGATGACTTGGGCAGCCTGGATAGTGGTTTAGTCCGTCTACATACGACATTCAGCAATCGTACACCCATCGTAATCTCCAATCCTTTTAATTCGTCTCTTCGATCTTCGTTTTTAATTCATTACAATTTATTTACAAAAAAAAATAAATCTAACATCTAGATCCTAATCTACCCGTGGATTTTCTCATGGGAAAAACGAATCTGAACGAATCAGGTTAAAAAAACATCATTCAAACAATATGAATTTAAAACATACATTAAAAACCATGATAATTGGATACCTGCAAAAAAGATCAAACAATTCTACTATCCAATTTCAATTCAATGTAAATAGATTTAAATTCTAATTTAAATAACAAAGCTCGAAACCATAGCTCTGGTACCATCTGTTGGGGATCTACATGGATCTATTCGGGTGTAATTCAAATAAGAATTATCATAAATCTAACCTTATGTATTAAAGCAATTAAAACAAATTAATTCATGCTTTGAATAAACTATGAATTATACATAGCCCTAAACATGCGGAACTAAGGGATATGTATTTACCTCATGATCGGAGAGACACCGTTGAGAAGATTAGTAGCTTCAACCCAAACACCTTCTTGAGTATTCCCCAAGTCCAAGCTCATAAATTCGGTGGAGAATCAAATGAACTCTTTTAACTCTTATAGAAAGAATTAATTTCTCACTTTTGTTGCTTTAAAAAATCAGCACTTTTGTATATGCACACAAACTGGGGCTGAAAAATCAGCCCCAATTTATAGGCATAGTGGCCGAAAATTTGAGCCTTCGAGGAGAAGAAATATCAAGATTTGATCTCCTCATATCTAGCAACAATATATCTAAAGATATAATCTCCTCATATCTAGCAATAATAATTAATTCTTATCTTTAACCACCTTAGTTAAATAGGCTTTTATTAGGCTACTCAAGGGGCCTGTAGGAGAATTAGAATTGGACCTCCCAATGGGCCTAGAAACCAATATTAAGCCACAATATTATTCTAGCCCATTAATATTAATTCATTCCACTATAGAATTAATATTGCACTATCCATCCTAACCCATATTATGAAATATGGCTCCCGATTATTATTTCTCGTGTTTAAGATCTAATGTCCATTAATTAATTTAAGCTACTGAATGCTTTAATTAATTAATATCTTTTATTCCTTAGGAAAAGACAACTCAACTTTATTATCATACCAGAAATTAATCTACTGACCAGATTTGATATGATAAACGTACTGAGCCCACCAAGGGGACATTCTCAACTTGGCGTATCAAAACACGACTTTCTGTATTAATTTAGCAATCTATCATATGATTAATAATATTACCCAAAATACAAAGTATTGAATCTATTGATTCTTTACCCATAATAAATCAAAGCAATATCAATTAATTATATACAATCCCAATTAAGTGACAGAAATTAAGAAATCAATAACCATTGAGATCTAATTCTTCTTTCCAAGTTAGTCTAGAAGATTTATCTCACTGTAGGTCCTATTCAACACATCAAATGTACTAGTGTAATCTCTTGGTCAAGACAAACCAATCCGAGCTTTACACTTCAACTTCTACCAATGGATTGTTCAATTCCATCTATGTTGTGAATTTTACTATACTTATTATAAGAATCTGACAATGTGATCTTCTGTGATCTTCTACACACCACATTGTCTATAATGTAAACTGTATTGAACATATATGCATTTAAGTAAATAACATTCATAATATTTAATGCAAACAATGATAAATGATTTATTCTCATAAAAGCAAGAATCAGTTTATATACAAAATAGCATTAAAAGGAATAGAGTGGACGTAAAGAGATTACACCTCCCTCGAACCATTATAAGACTTAGTGTGCTTTCTTTCTTTTATCTATTCTATTGTTCATATATTTGCTGCATTTATATCTCATATCATACTGCATAAAAAGACCTTCAAAAGTTCATATTTCAAGAGGTTTTCAAAAGAACCCTACTTATCAAAGTTATTATTTCCACTACAAGAACTCTAGGATATAGTAAGCAACACTACTCAATAGTGTTGTAAGATGTACTGCATTCTGTACTTTAAGCTATTGTATGTTACAGTGTAGTAAGTTCGAAAAGTTTTAAAAATCGATAGAGGTTCATTCACCCTCCCCTTTGAACCTCTGTGCCACTTCAGACCAACAAGTGGTATTAGAGCGAGTTGGGTTGAAAGCTAACTTGTCTGGTCTCCTACCTTGATCCACCCTTATATTTGTTTGAAAACTGTTTTCATATCTGTTTCAAAATTCCACACTTAGCATATCATGAATTCTTCCCATCATAAGCTCCCTATGTTTTCCATAGAGAAATACGATGAATGGATGATCAGAATGCAGACTCATCTTTTAGCCATGAACGATGAGATATGGTATGTTATCACAGAAGGACCACTAGCCATCACAAAACCAAACTTAGCTCTAGACAGAAAGACCAGAAGAGAAAGAAAAAGAACTGCAGTAGCTGAAAGAGTTGATGATGAAACTATGAATGATAAAGTAGATGATGCAGGAGGTGTTGTAAGGCCAAGAGTGGAAAAGCCTAATTACCGAAGAGTTCCACCTCCAGATGTTCTTGTCAAACCTCGACATGAATATACCGCAGATGATAGAAAAATAGCCAACCTGGACAATGTGACTAAGAACGCTCTCTTTATCACCTTGGACAAAGACACATTCAAGACATGCAAAACTACAAAGGAAATTTGGGACAAGTTAGAACAGATATGTGAAGGCACAGAACTTACCAAAGATAATAAGATATACACTGCAACATAATTGCTCGAGTTATTCAAGATGAAACTCGAGGAGTCATTAGAGTAGTTGGATTTAAGGTTTACATCTATTGTAAACGAGTTGGAAGCTCTAGGAAAGCACTATACTCTAGCTGATGGCCAAAGACTGTGAAGAAGAAGATAATGAAGAGGTAATCTTTCAACCTCTAGCTGATTCTGATAATGAAAAACTGAATATTATCCAAGCTTTTAGGCAGATCATGAGTAACTTTGAGTAAATAAACTCGACTCATGAGGAGCTCAAAGAAGATAACCATTTACTTAATAGTGAGCATGCTACACTCACGGAATAACTATCCGATTATGAATATGATAGTGCAGTATATGACAACCTCAAAGCAGAAGTATCTAAGCTCAAGCTATTGGTCACTAAGCTAGAAAGTGAGAAAGAAAATCTACAAGCCACCATTGATCAATTTAGCAAGTCATCACATGATGTACAAAACTATTTGCTAATGACTAGAAGTCCAATTGGAACATCTGGATTGCGACTTAGTAGGGAAACCTCTCGCAATACAACAAGCACATTAAAAGCCTCAAAGTTTGTTCACGCTGAAGTACCAATGTATGAAGAATTCCGTAACTTCATAAAAAGAAAGAAAATTATGAACAAACGAAGCAAAACTGATAAGGGAAAAATACCTATGTATGTAGCTATAAGAAGTAAGACTGTAAGAAGCCACAACTTGCAGTAGAATCTATCTGCTATAAGTAAGAGCAAGTTACAACAACCTCACAGGTTACACCAAAAGAGTCTCTACCCCACCTATACCAAGACATGTATGTCTAAACCTAAAGGATTTTATACTCCAGGAAGGTATGGTAGAAGACCACACCAATATGGTAGAGGTAACACAAGGAAAGTTTCTACACATACTGTACACAAGCAGTATACATCCAAGACTACTTACATGAAAAGAACTAACTATGCTTACAACAAGCCAATTATTGTTAAGCAAGTATGGGTTCCCAAAGGAACTAATCCCAAAGGACCCGTACTTGTATGGGTACCTAAAGCTGTTTGAACTGTTTATAGGAATAGTCGATATAAAGCAATATTAAAATATGGTACATTGATAGTGCTTACTCAAGACACATGACAAAAATAAGAAAGTCTTAAAAGAATTCCAACCATGCAAAGGCTTCAAGTAGTATTTGGAGATGATTCAAGAGAAAGCACCAAGGGCACAAGAAGCTTAGTCAAAGACAATGTATGCATCAGTGAAGTATCCTATATGAAAGGATTAAAGTACAACCTTTTGAGTATCAATCAATTCTGTGACAAAGGATACTCTGTAGAGTTCAACCTCAACAAATGTCTGATCAAAGATAACAAGACCAATAAAGTGAAGCTTATAAGAACAACAAGAAGGAATATCTACGTAGCAGATTGGAGTTCAACAATGCAGCCAACATATTTTATTGCTAAGAGTTCACTAGAGTTGAGTTGGCTATGGCACATAAAGATTAGCCACCTGAACTTCGAGACCATCAACAAGCTAGCAAGGAAAGATCTAATGAGAGGACTTTTGGACTTATCTTTCAAAAATAAGAGTGTATGTGGAGCATGTCAGAAAAGAAAACAAGTTGGAAGTTCATTTAAAAAGAAAGTTCAACAATCATCTCACAAGATTTTAGATCTTCTACACATAGATCTTTTTGGTCCAGTCAAACCTATCAGTGTGAGTGGCAAGAAGTACTCACTTGTAGTTATAAATGACTACTCAAGATTTACATGGACAATTTTCTTAGCCAAGAAATCAGAAACTCAGAATAGGCTACAAGGATTCATGAAAATGATACAGAATGAGAAAAGCCAAAGTATTGTGAAAAATCAGATCTGATAGAGGAATATAGTTTACAAACAAGTTCATAGAAAAGTATTGCTCAGAGAATGGAATATGTCATGAGTACTCAACAACAAGAATACCCTTGCAGAATGGTATTATTGAAAGGAGGAATAGAACCCTTAAGGAAGCAACAAGAATAATGATTGCAAAAGCTACTATACCTAAAAGCTTTTGGGCTGAAGCTACCAAAACAACATGATATAACTAAAATAGAATTCTAATCAACAAGGATCATGACAAGACTCTCTATGAACTTTGGTATGGATATACCCCAAACATTTCCTACCTTCACATCTTTAGATGCAAATGTTATATTCTCAATAATGGAAAAGAGCATTTGAAGACCTTTGATGCCAAATCAAATGAAGAAGTATTCTTAGGATACTTATCAGTAAGCAAAACCTTTAGAAGTTTCAATAAGAGAACTCTGGTGGTTGAAAAATCAATACATGCAGTATTTGATAAACCACACTATGATACAACTGATCTTGAGAAGCTAAAGAAAGTTATGCCATAGATAAAAATAAAAGATAACATTATTCCATACATTGAAAAAGTGTCAATTCTTATACCTAGATACAGAAGAACCTGCACTGGAAGATACAACAGTCTAGGTTACAACGCAGCAACCTAAAAAAATGCAGCATCTTAACAAAATACAACAAGAGGTAGATCATCAAGAACCTACATATACATTTGAACCTTATCTATAGCTTAAAAATCACCAAAGAGAACTCATCATAGGAGATCTCAATGTTAGAGTAAGGACAAGAAGTCAAGACCACATGAAGCTATGTTCGCTTATTTTATATTACAAGTGGAACTTAAAAACGTTGAAGAATCTCTGGAAGATAGCAACTGGATTCAAGCTATGCAAGAAGAGCTGAATAGATTTGAAAGAAATCAAGTATGAAAGTTGGTTCCTAGACCTGATCATCAAGGTGTCATTGGAATAAAATGAGTATTCAATAACAAGTTAAATGAATCGAGAAAACAAGACTAGTTGTCAAAGGATATTGTCAGAAAGAATGAATTGATTTTGATGAGACTTTTGTACTTGTAACAAGGCTTGAAGCAATCAGAAAATTTCTAGCATTTGCTGCTCATAAGAAATTTAATATTTATCAGATGGATGTCAAGAGTGCATTTCTAAATTGAGTGTTATCTGAAGAAGTTTATGTTGAGCATCTACATTATTTATATGGGGAACGTTGTGAGATCTACACTGATCATAAGAGTTTGAAATATATTTTCACCCAAAAAGAGTTGTACATAAGACAACGAATGTGGTTGGAACTTGTGAAGGATTACGATTGTGTCATCAATTATCACCCAAGCAAAGCTAATATTGTGGCCGATGCATTAAGCCGAAAATCAGTAGAAAAACTAGCAGCTATGACCTTAATTCAGAAACCCAAGCTGTTTGACCTGTGTAGAATGAATGTGGAAATTGTTGATCACGAGCTAGTGGCAGCAAAACTTGCAGCACTAACACTCAGACCTACTTTAATGGATAGAATTTATCAAGGGCAACAAATTGATGAATAGTTTGCTAAAGTGAAGAGAGACATCATTTCGGGAGAATCATCTGACTTTTAGTTAGCAGAGAATGGTGTACTCCGATATAGAGATCGATTATATGTGCCTAATATTGACAAGATTCGTGAAGACAGATGCTAGAGGCACATTCATCACCATATTCAGTTCATCCAGGAGTCACTAAAATGTATAGAGACTTGAAATTGCATTACTGGTGGTCGGGTATGAAGAAAAATATTGCACAGTATGTAGAACAATGTTTAACTTGTCAGCAAATCAAGGCAAAACATCAAAGACCTACAGGAATGTTGCAACCCTTGTTCATTCCGAAATGGAAATGGGAAAATATAACTATGGATTTCGTCATGGGTTTGCCCAACACAGTTAAATGTTATAATGCAATCTGGATTATTGTGGATCAATTGACTAAATCAGCTTATTTTCTTCCAATTTGTACTACATGTCCTATGGATCATTATGCTCAAATGTATATACAGGAGATTGTCAGACTCCATGGCGTACCACTTACTATTGTTTCAGATAGGGACACCAGATTTTTGTCAGCCTTTTGGAAGAGCTTACACAAAGCATTAGACACCCAATTATCTTTCAGTATTGCATATCATCCACAAACAGATGGACAATCGGAACGAATAATACAAATTTTAGAAGATATGTTGAGAGTCTATGTGTTAGATTTCAAGGGTCAGTGGAGTAAATTTTTACCTTTGATAGGTTCTCTTATAACAACAGTTACCAATCCACCGTCGGAATGGCTCCATATGAAGCATTCTATAGTAGAAAATGTCGATCTCTAATACATTAGGATGAAGTCGGGGAGAGAAAAATTTTGGGTCCAAATATGATTCGGGAGATGAGCGAAGCGGTAGAACAGATTTGAAAAAGAATGAAGACTGCTCAAAGTCGACAGAAAAGCTATGCGGACAAAAAAAGAAGAAAACTAGAATTTGAAGTAGGTGATCAAGTGTTTCTAAAAGTGTCTCCAATGAAAGGTATAATGCATTTCGGAAAGAAAGGAAAACTTAGTCCAAAGTATGTTGGATCATTTCCTATCATTGAAAGGATTGGTGATGTCGCTTATAAACTTGATTTGCCTATGACAATGTCTCAAATACATAATGTGTTCAATCTCATGTTTTAAACAATGAGCCCGCATAGATGAAAGCATATTTGAGTTATAATGAAGTACCAGTGGAGATTCTACAGCGAGAAGTTAAACGACTCAGAAATAAGGAAATTTCGTTAGTCAAAATGTTATGGAGAAATCAGCTAGTAGAGGAAGCCACTTAAAAAGGGAAGATGAAATGAAGTCCAAATACCCAGTATTTTTCAGGTAAGTGAAATTTTGGGGACGAAATTTTTATGAGGGGAGGATGTGGTACCCGAGCCTCTCACTACATATTGACCAATACATTTCATGCATCATATGCGTATCTTATTATTTACGTATTAATTGTAAATTTGCATTGTTATATTTTATTTTTAGATATTGAATTATTTATATGTTTTTATATAATAATTGGTATTTAGAAATCCCTATTATAAATTAGTTTAAACTCTAATAATGGTTGAGTGTATAATGTAAATTGTTTAGTTAATAATAATAATTAAGTATAAATTAATTATAGAAGAAAAAGAAATAAATTTAAAATTTATTATATCACACACGCACACAATATATATACATATAGATGTATGTGAATCAATATATTAATCTTAAAATTAAAAGTAGTCGTATATCTATAAATATAACAAGTGCCATTAATATATATATATATATATTATAAATAAGCATATATATATAAATGATAATATATTATAAAAATGATAAGAATAATAATGATAATATAAAAATAAAATAATATAAAAATAAGAAGCTTATAGAGGAAGCTAATACAGAGACGGTGGCTAAGAATAAGAATGGATATATGTTTCCATTCTTTTATGAAGAAGGGAACAACCTCCATTTTCCTTGACTGATAAGAGAAAAACCCATCAACTCAAGTGGTGTGCTCGTTCAATCAGAAAAGAAAAATATTTATATGGCTCGTAGTGTTTAATCAAAGGGGACTTTCAAATTTGATATCAAGAAAGTTTGAGAGGTCAAAATTTTTGGAAATTCAGGTAATTTTGATGAGGTGTGACGTTATGGATTTATTGGGCAGACTGTGAAGCTCCTGTAGGATTTTGAGCACTTGTGTACATTGATGACGACATGTTTGGGCATAATTGTGGTTTATGTTGCTTTTGTTTTTGGATATTAAGTCTCTTTTAAATAAGTTATGTATTATATAACACAATGCATACTAATGGATTAACATGAAACTTGTTTGTGGGTTGCTGGTTGTTGAAGTTTCTTTTATATGAATATGAACAAAGTATTGTTGGATGCATGGACCAAAATATCATGAAAAATCTCCGATTTATCGCCGAAATTTCGGAAAATTGAGGAAGCCGACATAGAAAAATCAAGATATATTTTTTCAACAAAATATCGCCAAAATTTGACGAAAAATCGGTGAAAATCAGCAAAAAATCGTTTTGGAGCAAAATATCGCGATATATCGTGATATTTCTTTCACGCGCCTGATTTCTTTTCTTTTTTTTTCTTTTTTTTTTCTTTTCTTCTTTCCTGCTGATTTATTTTCCATTTTTCTTTTTCTTTTTTCTTTTTCTTTTCTTCCTTATTTCTTTTCCTTTTTTATTTTCCCTTTTCATTATGAATTTAGTTTAAGTGAATATTTTTTTTATTATGAATCTTTTTATGGTGTATTTGGAGGATATCTATTAAAATCGAGTTATTTATCTCTCTTTTTATATATCTATATTTTTGTCTATGAGTGATTAGTAGATCAAACAATTACTTTAAACAAATTTAGTTAAATTGTTTAAAATAAATTAGTACACTAGCATTTAGGTTCCTCTCATAATTTAATTAGGTTTAGTTAATTTTTTGAAATTTAATAAAAGGATTATGATGTATATAATATTAATGTATTTCTATATTTATTGTAAATATATAATTTTATTTGAACTTTTAAGTTCAATATATGTATTAATGTTAGTTATAATATTATGTAAAGTACTAGATATATTTTTCAATTTTTTTTACAAAGTTTTTAAATTTTTTGCTTAAAAAATCGATATTTCCATCGAAATCGATATATCCGTCGATATTTCCGTAAAATTAAGGTACCGATATTTCTACCGATACCGATATTTTTGTCCTTGGTTGGATATGATATAATGTTATGTTACAAAAAAAAAAAACAATAATAAATAATAAAAATAATAATAATAATAATAACAACAACAACAAGCTTACAAATGGTGTTATATTTTAAAATTTCGTTTTATGTTGAGTTGAGTAGGTGTGGTCGTGTCACATTGCACCTTAAATCTTCCATCACATCCATCCTAAACCCACTTAACTTCCTATTTGGATCAGATTGAAATCTCTGAATAAACTTTTCACAAAGCCATGTAGATTTCATGTTTTTCACATTTTGACTTGCAACACACTCATGTTTGTCATGATACTCTCTTAGTTGACAAGTTGTAGCATTATTCATCTTCAATAAATGCATCCTCCACTCATAGTTTTTCCCTCACACTTCATATAAACCATAATTTTATCATTCTTCACTGTTTTCAAGCTTCTTTTAGTGTTGATAGCATGTGATTGTACAACTTTCATAAATTCATCTTTAGAACTAAATACCATCTTTAGAACAACTGAGGGGTTAAACATTGTTTTAGGATTGAAAATTGGATATTGCTCTTCTTTGTTTTCATCATCAGAAATTCTACCCTCATCAAAATCATCATTAACAGTTTCAACTACATCTTCCTCACTAGATTCACTACCATCAAAATTGTCATTGTCAGAATTACTCTCTAAGCTTCATGAATCTCCTCATCATTTTCTGAATTCTCAGACACCTTACATTCATTATTATCACTCACATCATCCCCAATAACAAAATCATTATCCTCAAACAACTCATCACTCTCATAGAGTTCATGCGCTTCTTGTTCAGTTTCTACAGGATTCTCATTCTCTACAACATTAGTCTCTACATATTAAGCATTTTCCTTTTTATCAATTTAACATAAACAACTGCTTCAATTCTTCATCTGTAGATATCAACATTAAACCTTTGTTCATAATTATGTAATATCGATAGTTCATTGTCCCAAGAGCTCTTATAATCACAGCATACTTCTTCAAATTAATCTTTGTGAACAATGAGGGTTTCAGATAATCCAATATATTGTGTAGATACCCCATAATACATTACCACAATTAAATACTCATCTTTGGCATCTGTGTAACAACAATATTTTAAACAAAAAGTCACAAAAACTATTTTTAAGGCATATATGAACCACACATAATAATGAATAAAAAAGTATGGACCAAACACACAAACAGGAATAAACAAACATATGGACCACACACATAAAAGCTCTACACATTCCAACAACCAACACTGTCACTAATATGGCTTTTCTTTATCATTTTCAAAACATATGCATGTCATTATCGAGATACATTAGTAAAAGAAAACTCACCATAATGCGGATTTGCTTTATCATTTTCAGACCCCTCCTTCGAATGCACCATTATGTCTGATGTTTTGTCAGGAACCCAAGAAATTGATGGATTTTGAGTTGATATTGGTGTTCGGGTGTGGATATTAATCCAATTGATTATCGAATTTAGGTGTGTTTTATGATTTGGGGATTTGGGTTTGGTATTTGGTGTTGGTGTTTTCGGATTAGCTTTATTAGGTGTGTTTTGTGTTTTCACAATTTTGTCTTGGAATTTTTGTTTTTGTTTTTGGTTTTTTTAATTGAATTTTCTGATTTTGATTTTTGGCATCTGTTTAAGTGGAAATATGATGTGGCAATTGAAGTATAAATAATGGTTAGAGCATCTCCAGTGGATAAACCCAAAAAGAAGGTTTTTCTGTGCCACATTACTGTCACCTTAAAAGTAAAAAAACATCTACATTTAAATAAATATCTCACCAACCATTCTACCTAAAAAAAAAAAAATTCATGGGTCTCATTCTCAAATTACTCCTATAGCTATTATATTTTTATTAATCTACCATCTCTATTTATAATTTTATTCTATAATAAATAAAAATTCATAATAATTTAATTGATTTAAATTTTTTTTTAAATTTTAAATATTTATTCAATTTAGTAAACTATTAAATAAAATTGGATATTAAATTATCAAATTTATTGGAAACAAATAAAATGCGTAATACAGTAATGAGCAAAAAAAGGAAAAAATACATTAATAAAAAAATTATAAAATTACCAAATATAAGTCTAAAGCTAAATTAATATTTAGCTAATTATTGCCAAATCGTGCCCAAATGTGCTCAATCAAATCGGCTCGAAGTTGATGATGTTTCTCTCTATCATGTAGTTGAGAATTCCTCATGAGGTATAACGGCTATAATATTATTTCAATCACCTCATTTAACATTTAATTAAATAAAAAAATAGTGCAAAAATGGGAAAGACTAGTTAAAAAAAATAGTAAAATAATTAAAAAAAAAAAGCCTGCAAATTGGGAACGGCTAGTTGCCAAAAAAATGTAAAATAATTTTATAAAATAAAATAAAATTCAAATATGGCCACTTCTCCCCACTTTTTTCTCCTTCTTCCTAGGTATAGATTTCTCTACCCATTTTCTTCTCTTCTACCTAAACCTCTCTCTCCCATCAATCTCTACCCAACCCCAAGATTTTAATCCCTTCTCCACGTCATCTTCTACCCAACCATTAGGGATGCCCTTATGAAATAATATCAAAAAGAAATTCATGTGTGAAAAAAAGGTAACATTAGTAAAAATTAGTTGAAATGTTCAGATTGGGGGTGAATGTAGCACACTCGTCGGAATCTGATTCGGAAATCGAAAATGCGGTGAGAAAAAGACATAAATTGGATTATCTTTTCAATTACAGGATTAAAATTGAAAATCAGATTTTAACAGGATTAAAATCAAACTATGCCTCTAGGGCAAGACCAAAATTGAATTTTTCCTTGTGTTTATCTCTAATATTATTGAATCATCTAAATACCTTTAATTTTTAAAACTTATTAAGATTATTATAGACATTACCAAAATTGACCGAAACTAAGATGCTTTTATACTAGTATGTGTGTGTCTATATATATATATATATATATATATATATATATATATATAAAATGTTAGATTTATTTATTTTATTGATTGATATGGATAAAGAAGAAGATGATGTTGGGGGGTTTCCAACTTGATTGGATCAGTGATACTATCCAATGTTTTCAAAACCTAATCAGACCAACTGGTTAGGGAAATATATGGGATTGAAGAAATCTTGTTATTGAAATTCTAAATTTTGTAGTAAATGTCAATAGTGAAAATATATGTTTGTTTGGAGATTTAGTAAAATATGATTATATTGTAGATGTCAAATCAATATTGGAAAAAATGAGTTAATTAATATTTTATTGTGAAAAAATGTATTTGGGAATGATTGATGTTTGTAATATAAATAGAAATGATTATGTCTAGATTTTGTAACCTGTATTTAAAAATGAAACAAACCTAAATTTTGAAGTCCAAAATCCTACTATGTGAATTCTCTTCCAAACATGGCCTTAGAGAACCGAAACTGAGATTGAATGGAAAAATCAAGTTGAACTAATAACAACCTGAAAGCTTTTCAAAATAATAAATGATAAATATAAAAATATTATATGATAAAAAAAAATTCATAATATACATTAAAGTATTACTTATCATATTAATTGATTTTGAAACGCATTCACATGTTCACCGAATCAATCTGATTCATCTTACGTATGGAATTCGTAAGGTGGTCTCATACAATCGCTACTCTAATTGATTTTGAAACGCATTCACATATTGAGCAAATCAATCTGATTTATCTCACGGATGGAATTCGTAAGGTAGTCTCATACAACCTCTACTCAGTTGCTTATCTTCATTTTATAAAAGGATATATAGTCATTTTAAGGTACCCTTTCTTAGTATAAGGTGGCTACGTTTTTCCTTTGTTTTTTTAATATTTTTATTAGAGGGTATTTATTCATTTTAGCACTCTTTTTCATCAAAATTATATTGTGATGTATTTAGATTGTTTGGGTGTGAATAACCCCTGCCTCAAGAAAAACAAAAGGTTTGGAAAGAGACGAGCATTCTAGGGAGAAGAAAGACCCTTGGTTTGATCTCTAATTGTTGAAAATTATATTTCTGATGCGAAGACATATGGATTCAGATTGATTCAGTCCGTTTTTCAAGATTATCAACTGTGTTATTATCTTCTTGAATTCACAATAAATCTTCTGTCCTATATATATGTCAATCTATGGTGGAGGCTGAGATGCGAATTAAATCAAGAATTATTACATCTCCTGCAAGGTAACACGGACATGTAAGTTTAGATTTCGTTATTGGTGAATGATGAGAAGATGTTTCGTAGTATTGATGTTACATAGGAAATGAAAGCTTTTGATGGAAAAAAAAAAAGAAGGGTTTGTTGTTATTTAGTATGATAGAAATGTTGATTTTGTGGAACAATATATGACCATGTTTACAATTCCATTGGAACCTTCGATATCAACAACATTGGTAGAGAAAGGTGATGATCCTAATTCAACAGACAATCACGCACACAACTTTGTAACGTGCGTTCATATAGTGAAACTTGCTGATACATATTGTAGCATAAATGTAACATGGGCAAAGACTTTGATTAGCCATACTTTGTACATCACCGTTGAGAACCCTCTTGAAGAAAATCATTACACATGCAAGATTGATCTCAAGACCTGGCAGTTTTGGGGGAAGAAGGGTCTTAAAACATTTCGTGTTGCGGATAAACGTGTTGATGTTTTCTGGGATTTAAGGACGGCCAAGTTCACGAGTAGCCCTGAGCCTGACTCAGATTACTACGTGGCGATGGTGTCGGGTGAGGAGGTGGTTTTATTGCTTGGTGATCAGAAGAACGAGGCGTTGAGGAGGACAAAGTCGAGGCCAGCATTGCATGATGCATCCTTGGTTCACAAGAAAGAGATTGTGTTTGCAAAGAAGTGTTTTTGCACAAAGACAACATTAGGGCAAGAGAAGAAAGAGCATAGTATTATAATTGAGTCAGCTTTGTCGGGGCCTTATGACCCCGAAATGTGGATTAGCGTGGATGGTATGGAGTCGATTAGGGTGCCGAATCTGCATTGGAGATTCAGGGGCAATGAAACTATCGTGGTGGATAATGTTTGTGTGGAGATCTTGTGGGATGTGCATGATTGGCTCTACAATGGGAGCCATTCGGGCGTGGGCATTTTCGTCTTTAGGAGATGTTCGGATCAACGTCGTCTCCAAGCAGAAGGTTTTGGAAATAGTTTTTGGGATGAGCATTCGACTATGGAATTCTGCCATTTTCTTTATGCTTGGATGACTGAATGAAGAGATTTATCTTGCAGTAAGCATTTGTTCTCACTTTGCATCATTTATTTACTTGTTCTTCATGTTGTACATAGTCTAGCATCTTTTAGCCTTTGAATCTGGAAAAGGGTGTTTTTTTTGTCCCACTGTTTCCAGCTTTTGGGCTATGAACATATTTATTACAAGCAGCTCATTAATCAATTGAGTTTAAGAAAAAAGAAGGTTATCATCTTTTATTTTCTCCCAGCAATGGTGTTTATTTTTTATCCTGAAAAAACTGTGCAGAAACATCCAGTGTTGATTATGTATGCTCAAAATGTCCTACTGATTAATGAAGAAACAGTTTGGAATATTTAAATGGCTGTTGTTTTGTTTTTTAGGTCGAACTCATAAAACGATCTCGCGAATTTAATTCTGCAAAATGGACCAACCCACAAACAGAATTTGATTTTTTACCCTTCATTTTACACCAAAACAACAGCTAAAAGATAGCAACAGCCATTTCTTCAATTTTGTTTTCTCTAATCTTGCTACAACAGTTTCATATACACTATGTTTCTAACATGGTTCCCATTCAAGATTATGCTAGCTACTGAATCCTTCAATATTCTATAGACACATGTGGACGTAGTTTAATGGTAAGTGCAAGTAAATCTCAAGTTATATTGCCATATGAAAGTGTGATTTGCTAATAGAAAATAACTCAATAAATTACAGCCCTTAAATCACCCTGAAAACAACAAACACATCAATACAAATGTGTCCAAAATCTATTTATTGCTTATCAAGTAGCATAGCTTTTTGAAAAAGGAGAAAAAGGAATCAAAACAATAATAAGCAAACCAAGTCAATCATTTACAAATAACAAACAGGGCAAACATCCAACTTCTGGTATCAGGTATCCTCAACTCTTGAATGAAAAACAAAGCTTGGGAATGTAGTGGTGATGTCCCTGTTAAAAGTAAAACAAGAAGAAACCAGTAATAAATCAAAATCAGTACAAAAAAGGCGACAATCCATTTCCTCGGAAAAGTTCTAACATCATTACAATTCAAGACAAAAATTTATTAACAAGAAAACACCTCTAGCTCAAAGTTTTCTAAGGCTGTGCTTGGGGTAGGTAACTAAACGGGTTTTCAAATCCACTTAAGTCGCATGATTAATTTCAAAGCCATATATTACAAACAAATATCAAACTATGATTGATGATTCATATCCATTTTTGAATCCTTCAATTCGAACACAACTGAGAGGACAGGTTCAAGGTATGGTTTAAGGTGAAAGTCACAGAGCATAAACAATTTTCTTGTCTTTCAAGTTAAGTTCCAGTTTTCACAAGGACATAATTGATTTTCTTTTATACAATGCTTTTCAACAAACTCTCAAGCATCAAAATACCAAATCCACTCTCTAAAGGAGGAAAAATAAAAGGGGTGTCTCCATTTCTACCCATTTTATACATAAGGGAACATGGAAAATATCCAATTGACAAAAAGACATGTTTTTTACCCAAAAATCAGAGGTCAAATGACATAAATGCCCAAAAAAGTAAAGTTAAGTTTTACAAACAACAAAAAAAAAGAAAATAGATCTTGATGTAGTAGGGTAATTACCTTCAAGAAATTAGACCAAGATGGTACGTAGCTTCAAGATTTTAGATCATGAAGCTACTTACCATCAAGATCTATTTTGAAAAAAAAATTCTGGGGAAACTTAGATCTCATGGTTTGACCTTCAATGTCTAAGCTCTCGAAGCTAATTACCTTCGAGAAGTTAGATCACGACGGTACTTAGCTTCGAGATCTTAGACCTTGATGGTACAATTTGAGATCTAACAAGTCTGAAATTTTACAAAGAAAAAAATCCTGAAATTTATGCCAAAAAACCACAAAAACTTCAAAATTAAATAGAAAATCAACTGAAATAGAGTATAGAGATAATCAAGATGTAAGAGACGATAGACGAGAGAGAGAACCAAGATGTGAGAGGATGGAGATGAGAGAGAAAATCATTTTTCTGCAAATTTTAAAGATAGACACGATAGAGATGGTGGGTGAGATAACTAAAAGGGTCATTCAAGGCATTTAGAAAGACTTGGGCAAAAACTTGTTTAGTATTTATAAAGTGGGTAAAACACTTGTTTTGTTATGAACATTGGGTAGAAAGATACATTTTCAAAAAATAAAATACCAACTCTAGTTTTACTTCTTTTAATAAAGAGAAGCAATTCTTATTTCCTATTTGATACTGCTACAAAACTATGATTTGTAAGATACCAAAATCCACATAACAAGCATCATTTTGGATCATCCATGTTTCACATTTACTGCAGTCATGATTCAGCATAATCCATAGCTTACTAACTACATAAAAGGAATTATTAAATTAGGTACATACTTGAGATATTGAAGAGTCATATTTTTCAATAAAGATGGATGCCGCAAAACTAGACTTCTCCATTCTTCTTTATCAATTTTACCATCATGCTTTGTATCAGCTTCCTCAAAGGTCTGAAAAGGAAACCAGGAACCCTGTAAAGTAATGATACTACTTCCAGAAAAAAAAAAAAAAAAACCAACCCTGTCAATTTCCTTTAAATGTTAATTTCAGAAAACACAATTTTTGGGAGATGACAGGATTCTTCTTGCCCACAGGAGAATAGGTGGATAATAGTCTTTATGGATCTTCTCCAAGGTATGTGAAACCTTATTTGAATTTTAATTCCATATTGACAAAAAGAAAGAGGAAGAGGAACAAAATTAAGATGAAGAGTTGTGTTACAAAAACAGGTTGACAAACAACCTTGTCAATGATGCTCTCTATAACTTCATCAGACAGGTTCATACCAGATTCTGCAAGAGTAGCAACCACCATTTGCTTTACCTGTCAATTGAAAGCAAAACATTAGATATGCCAGAAACAAAATCAACTTTCAAAAAAAAAACTTGAAGTATTCGAAAAAATTAAGGCAAAGTTATAACATCGAAGCAACTGACTCTTGCCAAGTAGTGGAGCTAACCAAAGGTCTGTGTCTCAAGGTTAACCCCAAATGGCATGACCAACATAATGATAACTACTCGACTAATAAAGTACTAAATAAGTGTGAGGCTTTATTTATGATTTTTCTGTTCCAGACGACCCAAAGTTCTAGAATTAATTGAATAGCAAACCGATCTGAACTTCAGCTGAACTGTGACTAGAAATCATTGTGAAAATTCAACCAAAGTTCCACTTCAAACTTAAATTTTGTTCAATTAATTATGCCTATCAATCTCTTCAAGGATATTATTACTTGTTAAGTTAACGAAGGAATTGGTCCAGCTTGATTCCAACTTCAGATTGGAGAAAGCAGGACTTTTGTATCGTGTAAGAATGGAGAATGTGTCTGGCAAATGCCAGAAATGGAATATGCTTTTACAAGTTGCTAATTGTCAGATTCAGCATGAAATCACCGAGCTAACAAAATCCATGGATTTATGCAAAAATATTTAAAGGCCGTCTCAGAGGACTCTCACAAAGACTATATGCATTAGACAGTATGAAAGAGGCAAACACAAAAATGATATTCCTGAAGTGCTACAGATTCCAAGAGTCAAATCACAGAACAGAACAATTTTGAGATCTCTGAAGATGCCAGAATTTGGTTGATGGATAAACATCAGTTACTGACATACAGCAGATATTCAGAGAATGGATGGTCTACTTTTCCAATGCGTTCAGAAGGTGTAGCTCTAGAGCCTTCAAAATGCAGGAAGCTCCATCACAGTGAACAATAATAGTAAGGACAAAATTAATATTTCTCAGGATTTTTATGTAAACATTATGTACTTATCAAAAGCAAATATAGCCCACATAAATGTTGAGACAAAATGCAAATTTATGCATATTATTATAATAAATACTATAAAAACTCATGATTAAAAGCAAATTGCTTATAGGTTGGCCTCACATGCATGTGATTAAATATCAAACTCTTAGGCTTCAAATTAGGGATGGCAATGGAGCGGGGCGGGTAGTTGAATACCCAGGCCCGTCCCGCGCCCCTGTAAATGGACCCAGGTAGTTCAATAAACCCGTGTAGATTCAACTAAAAAAAAAAAGATGAAAGCAATTTCACAGAGTTCTACAAACAATATCTCAACTCACAATAAGAAGTTCAGCAAATATCATCAATGTACTTGTGGATTTCAGGAAAGATATTTTTCCAAGAAAATAATAACACCCACAAGACTTTTTTTTTTACCTCTTGCCTCTCAATAAACCCTTGCTGCTTGAGATCATACAGTTGAAAAGAAACTGCAGTAAGAGAAGATGAAGATGTTAAAATGCAATGTAAAGCAACAAAGGTGCTTGATATATTAAACACATTCTCTTGATAGAATAAATTCTAAAAAATGTGTACATTCAATCTTATCATCAATAGGAGCATTTGGATGGAATACGGAGAGTGCACGAGCGAACTCCTCAAACCCAAGAATTCCATTATGTTTTGTGTCAAACAAGTCAAATACCTGCTTGAAAAATTGGAGAAAATGAGAAGAAATAAATAAAAAATAATAATTTAGATCTTAATAAAACAAGAAATTCATTGAATAAAACTTATTAGAAATACCTCCTCAAATATCCTATGCCTGGCTAAAACAAATTGTATTATGACTTATGAGACATATATAAACATGAATAGACTAACAATAAAACAAAAATCTGTGGCAATTCAACTCAAAAAAACAGCAATCCAATTGAAGTACCTTAATATCTACACAAGCTTGGAACTTTTTACGAGTGCACAATCAGTTTTTATGGGGTGTTTGCAAAACATTTGCTTTTGAAGAAGTTATATAGTTTAGTGATTGTCCAAAAAATGCTTAATAGTAGAAGAGAATAATGCTTGAATAAAAAAGTGATTAGTTGCAAAAAGTAGATGTTGAAGTAATTGGTAAGGAAGCTTTTCAATGTAAAAGGCAGAAGTAACTTTAATTTGATGTGTTGTAATATTTTAGTTGGTTATCAGAAATTCTGCTGAGGCCAAAAAAATTCAAAGAAAAAAAAAATTGTACTTATTAACAAAAATACCAAAAGCACCCTGGACCTGCGTAGAGATTTTTAATTATGAGAGATTAAATTTAAACAGAATCAGGACCTCAAAATACTCTAAATCAGTTCAAAAGCTGTGAGAATCTGTGAGAATCTTTTGCAAACACCCCTTATATCTCTTGAAAAGCTGGTACATTTCACATTAATAACAATATACACATTCGCAGATATATATGCATATCATTGTATCATCTATCAATAATCAAAAAAAAAAAACTTGATTTAATAGAATGCAATACCAAATGAATTATAGCATGTAGAAAAAATTAGGGGAAAAAAGTATCAACGAAAAGAAAATTGATATCCCATGATAACAGCACCATTTACTTAATAACATGCCACGAAAGCCTTAAACTGGAAATTTTGATTACAAACATATTAATCGAAGATTTTGAGTACCCGATCAGCAAATAAGCTCTCTTTTTTGTTAGTCTTGAACAATGCCAACTGAAATTCTTCCTGCAAAACAATGTTGAAGGAATTATATGTGTGATCTCTAAAAGAATATTATACAATTCCTGTAAAAAGAGCATATACAGATCATTTTAGCAATCACATATTAGACCTTGTTGATCAGCCCGTCATCAATCACAGCACTGCTAATCTTCTTAAAAAGCTCATACAGTGCTTCTATTTCACTTACACTAACTGCACAGGAAGGAGAAATCATAGAGTGAGGCCCAGCTTGCAGAAAATCTTACAGAAATTAGCTATGAGAAATAAAATCTAGGACCACTCCTGGTTGTCATTCCTTCTACTGAAACCTTTATTCATACAGCGCTGGGATAAAATTCAAATTTGTTGGAGATCATGATATGGAAGCTTATTGTCAATACCAATACAAGTCAGACCACAGATTCGTACAACAATACACAAAGAACTTTAAGAAGTGATGCTATAGATATGATGCTATGGGTCAAGTAGCATGATAAGTTTTAATAATAGAACCCGAACTGACAGTGAAATACTGCAATAGCATAGCCATGCACTATACAAGCTTTACTAATCTTTTTTATTTTTTAATTTTCTTTAGCTTTAGGGTGAGAGATTAGGGAATCAATAAGCATACACACGGTCTCTCGTGCAAGAATTTCAGGATCCTCCAGGCCCCGTGATTGCCTATCAAGTTCACAACACTGAAGTACAGAAGCACATAAATGCTTGATCCCTTCTAAGCACTGCACCATGGTATTTCATGCACATTATTACACTCCATTTCTGTCAAAAAGGACAACAAAAAATATGAATGATTTAGCAGGATGAGTTCATCAGAAATGGTGAAAATTATTTATTAACGAAAACAAATCAAGAACCTTCCGATCATTCTCCACTTTTGGTGCTCAGACAAATACTGAACGTGCAGAATTTTGTAACTTGAGATATTTAAACTGCCTGAGATCATATTACCAAATAGAACGGTCAGAATTATAAAATTTACGATTTTCCAGTAAGGCTCCAGTGATTTCCATATTGCAGATTACATTCAAAGAGACAACATATAAGCTAGCTTAAAAAATCTCTACAGTAAAATCTTTCTGACACAGAAAAATAAAGATATTTTTTTCCATAAACAGGTACAAAACTGCAGCACTTAGTTGATTTGAAAGGAACATAATCTCTCAGGACAGGCCTGTTAGTATATGCTAATAAATCAACTAATAAATTTCATAATGAAACAAAACTACCCCAAAATTCATCTGAGAATTCCACTTCTCACTACGTGATAGCCTCACCAAACAATTTCAAACTATAATTACTTAATTATATTCACTAACTTGTCCAACAACTCAGGAACTCAATTGAAAATACATTTCAAAATCATACTGGACGTTATCCGATCCCAGATCCGTTAATTTCATAGCATAAAATGATACCAAGAATAAATTCCACAAATTTGCGATTAGATCTAATAACAAGATAGTAATTAAACCTCTAGATATTTCTGAACGAGATTATAGAACTGAACAAAATGGAGATTAAAGGACGTACCCTTGATGAGAAGAAAAGCTGAGACTCGAATCGGTGGAGTTGAACTGCTATTGGATTGAGAAAGTAAGGAAGCACACAAATCTTGTAAATATTTTTAAAACAAATTTCGATGAAATTTTATGTTGTTTTTCCAATTTGGAATCAAAATAATTTGACGGCTGGCAGCATGACGATGATGATGGGCGATGCGGTGTCGTTTTCAGGAACTTTGTCGTTTGCAGAATAGTGTTTTAAATTACAGTTTAGGCCTAAAAGATTCCTGTAAATCGATGGCTAAAATCAAAACCAACTAGCACAGGCCTTGAAATATATGAGTTAAAATTAATTTTTTTTAAATATTATTATTATTTTGAAACAAATATTTATAATCTGTGTTCTATGTATGTTGTTTTGAAATAAATATTTATACTAATTGTTTTATATCGTTTAAATATGTTAATAACAATTATTAAAATCATATAATCTCTTCCTTCTTCGGGTTCAGTTTGTGGAAGAAGGCCTAAGATGTATGGTTAAATAAATATTTATACTAATTGTTTTATATCGTTTAAATATGTTAATAACAATTATTAAAATCATATAATCTCTTCCTTCTTCGGGCTCAGTTTGTGGACCTGGCAGACTATTAGCTAGTGTATGGTTAAATAAAGAATTTAATTGTCATCTTCAAGTTCCGATAGAAATAGATCGAGCTACTTGATAGGGGCTTAAAGTTTTGCCTAGAGCCAGCTCAACTCGGCCTATTTAATAAATGAGGTCAGTCAAAGATTTTATTAGGTCTTTTTTATGAGAATAGACAAGACACAAACCTTAAAAAATGCCTAAAAGGCTTTATAGTATATTATAAAAATATGTAATATATATTTATATAATACATAATTTTTAATTGTGCTCTAATTTTATAAGCCTGTGATCCATTATTCAAGACTAGTTCATGCATACCCTTTCGAAACAAAAACAAAAAAAAACAAGAAAAAGAAAAGGAAAAAAATAAAGAATTCGACTATGGTTGGGGTTGCTATTCTTTGTGTTCTGCAGATCCTTAACTTAATTGTCTTTGTGTTCTGCAGATCCTTAACTTAATTGTTTTAGTTAGATGGAAGTTAAGTGTGTAAGGATTTGTAGTAAAACATTTAGCTTCCTGTATTTTAAATATTAAATAATAGGCTACGCTTAGGTTTAATATTTAAAATTCAAGTTTAGGCCGATCATAAGAAAACTCAACCTAACCTATTTCCACCCCTACTCCTAATTAATAAGAATTGATTACAAATTTGTATACACGTTCATTCTTAATATATTAGAAAAAGAGTAAGTATCTTGTGCACTTGATGCACATGCAACTCGCGGGTCGGGTCCAAGTCGACCCGGATCCACGCATTTTTTTTTATGCCCTGACTTTTATGTTATATTAATCATACATTTATATTATATTAGTCATATTTTTATATTACAATAGTCATACTCTTATGTCCATATATTATAACATTAGTGCAATACTTAAACTTTAAAAAAAAAAATTGTTGACATTTATACTATTTTAGTCATACTTTTATACTATGTCATTCATACATTTATATTATATTAGTCATACATTTATGTACAAATGGCATACCTGTTAAGGTACATCTAAAAACCATAAAAGGTATGACTAGCATAACATAAAGGAAGGACTAACATAACATAAAGGTACAACACCTAAGAATGAAGTTGGGTGGGTTTGGGTACACCCACCCAGGCGCGTGGGGCATGTGCAGGCGCGTGAAGACATGTGCAGGCGGATTTGGGCAGGATCAGGTCGAATGCATGGATCTAGGATCCATACACTTGATGCATAAAAGTTTTTGCCTTAAATAAATTGATTGCAAGTTATTTATCTAATATTTTCCAAATATGTAAGTAATAAAAATAATTAATACTAATAAAAATATTTCACTGATGATCACAGAGATTCAAACATCCATCCCTGCACTAATTATTGAAATTCGAACAAAAATAGTTCAACGAACACATATGCACAATACATACAAAGTTTTACTCGTTGGAGAATTCATCACTTTTTCAGCCATTTACAGAGGAAGAAACTTTATGGCATGATGAACAAGATTCCTAAAATAATTAAATAAAAACAAGCATGAATGAAACTATTAATAAAAAGATTTTGGGTTGAAATACTTTTGGAAAATTGATTGACAAAAGTAGTGAGTGGTACCACTTTGATCAATGGTTAAATGATTAAAAATTAATCATTTCAAGGATTGGACGCCAAAAGATTGAGTTACGTTTGAAGTGGATAATCAAGGCATGTTGAACCACTCAAAACCAATTTTTGGTGAGTGAGAAATTAATCGTTAAAGATGGTTACTTGAAATGGGAATGTAAAGATATTGAGTATGGAAAGAGAGCTTAACTATCTCACATATGAAGATAGATCTTGAAAATGCAAATATAAATGAAGTCATTGGAAAGGTTTAGTAATTAATATACTCTTGGAGTGGTATGCTTGATAAGTGTCGCTTTTTACATATTTTTGCACATACATTTATGTATTCGTTTGAGTATATTTAGGTATGTTTTCAAAGTGATTTCTTTTGATAAGTGCATTTGATGACTTTTGTTGTTAGTTTTATGTTTTTAGTGGAAAAATGCAAGTTTCAATTTATACATGCAGTTGAGGGAGAAATATCATATCCCTTGATCTAAAAGTCTAATTTGAATGTTGGCCATAACTTCTTGTAGAAAATCGATATTGAGCTTAAACTTGTGGCATTTGAAAACTAACTTTAAGACCTACAACTCTTATGAAGACCATGAAGCCAAATTCAGATATTTTTGTGGCGCACAGCCGTACTACAACACACGATCGTGCTAAATCATGCAGAACCCTCATATAGTGGGGCACGGATGACCGTGCTATAGGGCACGATCATGCCCGAATAACTCAAATTGGCGTGAAAACTCGATTTTTGGCGTATTTTACACTTCTAATCCATTTAGGAGTCCCCCAAGGTGTTAGATTTTGGCTTCTACTTGGTTAGGAGACATCCAAACTCTTATATAACCACGACATTGGTGGAAGAGAGGCATCATAAATCATACACACAGATATAGAGAGACAAATCAATAGTTTGAGAAGCATTTGAAGGAAGAGGCGAACGTGATAGATCATATTTGGAGCGCATTGGAGGAGAATATTAAGAACCGAAGGATTGGAGAAGCGGAAGATCACATTTCCTAGAGTTTTTCTATCTCTTTCGTATAGTTATATTTTTTATTTTATATAATGTTTTACGTTTTGTCTATGAGTTGTCTAATAATCATGTCTAGCTAATTTTCTAGGGTTTCTAAAATTTGTTAGTATTGTAATTTGAATCGTTATGGATCTTTGATTTTAATTCAAGTTCTTAATTTGTGAACCATATTTTTGTGTTTATGTTTTAATTGCTTGTTTGATTATCTGGCCAGTAATCAAGTATGTTTTAGTAATTAGATCAAAATTCGGGAGATGGGATTTAATTATGAAAGAGTAAACACATGACACATAAGTGGAATTAGATTGAAAAATTAATGAACTTATGTGATGAGAATTCAATCCTAGGTGCTTTTGGAAGTTATTATGTTTTAATCAGATTGAGTAGGGATACCTCTGGTAGCATAATAATCAACCGGTTAACTGACTCGGGAGAGCTGTTAATTAGATATTTGTGATTGTTCATATTAGGAGAATAATTAATGAACTTGGTTGGTCAAAGTGATATTTTGATGATAACTAGATGAAAACATATCCTAGAACCAGCTTTCGTTATATTAATTTATCTTGTTCATTCATTATTTTATTTTATTTTTGTTATTTATTTGATATTTAGATATTCAGTTGCCTAGATAAAATTAGGTGTTGAATTTGATAATTAATCAGTTCTAATTCGATAATCTTTGTGTGATTGATCTTGCTCACCACTTCTACAATCTATATCGTACACTTGTGGGAGTAGCTAAAAGAATTTAGTGAACAATGTTTATGCAACACACACGTAGGCACGACTTGGCCAAACTCGACTGTGGGCTTGGTCCTTAGCAATTGGACTATGGGTTGGACTTAGACGGATGAGACTCGGGTTATACCCGACCCATTATATCTTTTTGGGCCGAGATTGCAGCGTTGGGGATGGGTTGTTGCATGCAGCACTGGGTGCTGAGGATGCAGCACCAGGGACGGGTTGCTGCATGTAGCGCTAGGTTGCAGCAAACCTTTTTTGATGGTGTTTCGTTTTCTGAACATGTCGTTTCTTTGCATTAAAAGACATGTTATTGGGCAGTAAATTCACGTCAATTCTCCGGTGTAACCCCATGTTGGAGATCTATATATAGAGGTCTTCATACATTGTTTTGACACACGAAAATTTAAAAACCTTGCATAGCTTTCTCATTTTGTCAAGCTCAGTTCTCGAACACCTAAAGTTCTCCAGAACTCTCGAGGTATGCAGTGTTGCTACTTTTGGAGACGAAGTCGTTCTATCTTTGGGAGATGATACGCACGATCCAATGAGCACTATCCTAGGCGTATCTCGTCTTAAGGAAAAAGGGTCTTTCTCGACTCGACTTGCAGCTTTTTTGTAATAGTATGGGCTTTTATAAGTCATGTTTTGTTTCCTATTTTGTTTGTTTTCGTTGTGTTCTACTAGTTTTTGCCCATTGTTGAGTGCATACATAGCTACAATACAAATCTTTGTGTTAGCGGAGGTTGACTAGGTTCGACGAGCCTTCAAATTTATGGAAAAGGAGAGCGATATGACTTATGAGTGATAGGTTGGATTGTATTTATGCTGCGCTGGGAATGAATGGAGCGGCGGGAAGAGATTTCTAATGCAATTTTCTCTTTCTTTGATATATATATTTTTTTATTTGATATAATAGACCCCTTTTCTACGGTACATATAATTTTGAGTTTTTTTTACCACAAATCTATCAATATGATCATTTTGCTCTCACCTCTTAACAGTATTTGATTAGACAATTTCTGACATTTGACATAATTGTTCCACAGTCAATCATTTTATAGAATAGGCGGCTCCACAAAATTTTATAATAAAAATATTGTTCCACAAAATTGTTAAATAAAAATAGGTGTTCCACGAAATTTGAAATAAATTACATATTAATGTCTTAAAGAAAGTCACCAAATAAAATACCTCACATGAAAGTTGTTGCACGAAAATTGTTAAGAAGGGTAACATTGAATTGAAGGCATGTACATATGTCTTCCACGAAAATATATTTTGAAATCTCATACTCATAATTAAGAAGCCTTCCACGAAAATTGAATCTCAGCTACTAACCTCAAATTTATTTTGAAATTACACGAATTTATGTAACATTTGATATCGAATTTATAATACTTATTTTCGTGTAATAAATTTGGAAATAATTTTTATTTTTATAACTTATTTTCGTGTAATACTTCTTCCACAATTTCGTGGAATGCATTAATATAGGAAAAATACTAATTTAATTAAATTTTGTGGAAGACATTTAATTAATTTCATGGAAGACGTTATATATATCTTGTGGAAGGCAGTATACATTGAATTGAAGATGTATACATATAAATTTCGTGGCATATACAAATGAAGAAAAAATACTATTTAATTAATAATTATTAAATTCGTGGAAGACATTAATTAAATATATACATTTAAAAATCGTGGAACATTATATAAAAATTCATGAAACATTAAATACGTACATTAAAATTTCGTGGAAGGCATATACATTGAATTGAAGTCATATAATTTCGTGTAAATTTATAATTAATAAAATTTTCGTGTAAGCCTTAAAAGAATATAATTTTAGTATAAGCTTATAATTAATGAAATTTTCGTGTAACACCCTTATAATAATGAAATTTTCGTGTAAGCTTTAAAATAATAAAATTTTCGTGTAAGTTTAAAATTAATGAAATTTTCGTGTAAGCCTTAAAATAATGTAATTTTCATGTAAGCTTATAATTAATGAAATTTTCATGTAAGTCAATAATTAAGGACATTTTCGTGTAAGCCTATTTTTTTATTTCGTTTAAGGCTTTAATAAATGAAATTTTTGTGTAAGATTGATTTGAGTGATATAATATAAAGCAATAAATAAATATAAAATTTCATGGACTATTACACGAAAATAAATAATTATCAATAAAGAACATTTTCATGTAAGATTAGTTTGAGTGATATAACAAAAAACAATAAATAAATATAAAATTTCATGAACTATTACACGAAAATAAATAATCATCAATAAAATATGAAAGTCATGTAAGATTATATCACAGAGCAATAAACCTCTAAAATTCGTGTAAGATTATAACACTGTGTTACATGTGAAATAAACAATACAAATACTAAGTGAAAAATAAATAATTTTCGTGTAAGCTTTGGAAAGCTCAATCCCATCAATCTGTTAAAGTAAATGACACAAATTTAGTCTTATCAACTCATCCACTATTCTCATTTGATTTGATAAAAAAAGTGGTAGAAAGTGATCAAAAGTTATATTTTATGGTATAAAGGGATAACAATTTATACTTAATGGTATAAAGGGTAATAGGTTATATATTTGCTCTCTCTCTATATATATATTTTTTCTTTTTTATTTTAGTAATTTTATTTTAAGGACATTACTGGAAATTCAAGACAAAAACTAAAGGTGTTTGATTCAATTAAAAAAATTGAGATTTTACATAAAAAAAGGACAAAATACCCACCATAGCCAACTCTTAATATACTCTCCAATGGGATAGAGGAGATGGTGGGTATTTTGTCCCCTTAATATATCTAATGAAAAAAATATCTAATGATATACTAATGATATTTTTTTCTTAATATACTCACCGATAGTTTACTAATGATATTTTTTTCAAATTTATCCATATCACATAGTTATCCCAATATTTATCATATCCTACGTAATCCCAAATATCCCAGTAAACACAGCCTTATCAATTGCACCATAGAATGTTATACTTATATGTAAAGGAGTGTTATATAACATTGAAAAATACATAGTATATATAATTTAAAAAATATATAAATTTTTATATACATTGAATAATTTACGAGAAGAACGCCTGTTTATTTAATTCAAAATGTTGATAGTATATATAAATATATAAAGAATTACGATTTAGTATTTTTATAAATTACCCATATTTAATATTTGAATTAAATATACTACCAACATTTTGAATCAAATAAATAGACATTCTTCTCATAAATAAATTTTATCTTTATATATATATATAAAAGTATGATCACTAGGGACACTTAACAAACTCACATTATTTTTGTATTAAATATGACTAATTAATGATTTCAAATTTTTTGTTGCTAAGAAATATTAATATGAAATTTTTTACTAAATTTATCTAAATAACATATGTTAGGCTTGAATAATATATATTATTTATATATTTAAAATTTCTTAAATTAAAAAATTTAGAGGAAAAAATATAAATAAATATGATGGGTGGATTGAATAATAGAATAGATATAACAATATATATTCTTTTCATAATAATAAATAAAAAATTATTTCTAATCCTATACAAATGCAATATGTATTTCGATAATTAAATAAATTATTTAATAAAATTATGTTATATTTAATGTTAAATTAAGCAATATATATTACACAAATCATAAATTTAATTTTACGGTATAAATAATATTTAAAATTTTCTAATTTAACTTAGTTTAATTTATTTTCTTATTTAAAATTTTCTAATTTAACTTAGTTTAATTTATTTTCTTATAAAACCCCATGTATTACCCGGAACTTATACTAGTTCAAATACAAATGAAAACTTTAGTTCGAATTTGAATATTGGTATTTCAAATTCAAATCTCAAACTTTAAAAAAAAAAAAAAAAAAAAAAAAAAAAAAAAACTCTGACTTTTGCCACAATTCTATAGATCACCAGTAATCGTAACATCAGTTCTGCAATTTGTTTTATCACTATTCGTTCAAAATTCAAAATGTGAGTTTTGTGTGCCAAGGATTCAAGATTACAAAATTGATGCAAGGGTTAGGAATCAAGATGGGATAAGGGCAAAATACAAACAGTATCATTGATGATGGATAAACCTGAAGCAAGTTTAAAATTCAAGAGGTTCATCTACTAAAACCTAATAACCAAAAACCTTGACATAATCTCAGCAATAACATTACAATCCCATCAAAGATGGTTCATGATTCAGAAATGCAAAAACACTAGTTTAAATTAACCAAAACAAAATAACAAATATGCATTCTGAAATGCAGTAAATCAGAAGGAGCCAACATTCTCAATTTCGAAACTCCTAAGTGAAAGAAAGCTTGGGGTGTGAAGCATGACATTGAAATAATGATTCGGTTCAAGCATGTAGATTTTCTGAGTAGTATTGTTCTCCTTGGAGTAGTAGCAAAGGTCATGGTCCGCCTCCATCAAGACATCACCATTTTTGAAAACTTTGATAGGATAAATAACACTAAGAAAGTATAAATCAACACAATCTTTGGTGATGACAAATTCTTTTGTCCATGATTTTTCCACTCCATATTCCTTCATCAACCATATCTCTATAGCATCACTCGATGCATGGTTAGTGCATAAACACAGGCAATCCCCTAAAGCAGACAAGCCAGCCAAATATATAGATCCTTTAAAAGGAGGAGCAGAAAAGGTGCTAAAAATTTCTGTTTCAAGATCAAAGCAAGAAATCAGTGGTTGAAAGCGATTTAAACCTGCCACCAACCAGTGGAGATCACCATTCACAAATGTCCCATTTCTATCACGAAGATATATAAGATGGACAACCTGTGCTACTCTTCTCCATAATCCTGCTCCAATAGTATATACATGACACTCAGTTTCAGACTTGGGTATTCTCAACAATGAATCATGTGATTCAGGATCAACCACGTAGTCCTGGAAAATCCGAACTACCTTATGTTTGCCAATCATTTTGCTCACTCCAAATCCATAAGTGACGACTTCCACACCAGTGTAGACAAATTCTTGTGGACAATGGACCTCGATATAGTCACGAGTGATCGGATTGCATATGTGAAGAGAATGAATCTGAGTATTCAAACTGACCAGAAAAAGTAAACCATTAGCTGAACCACTTATCCATCCACGACAAGAGAGTCCGAACCTGGTCACTCGATTGCAGTGAAGCTTAAAAGGTTGAATATCAAGTCCATCTTCAAATTCAAAAAAATTGTGGATCTTTGACTTGAACTGATAGACGGCCAGACCGGGGACAGTTTTAGAAAGATGGGACTTGACAAACTCACGAGTCTCGACTAAACCGAGCCATGACTTGCAAACACACTTGCAACTTATAATGCCTCGAACGGGAAGTCTTGAGAGGATATTGATGATGATTTCAGATGGTAGATAAGTGAATAAGTTCTGCTTCATATCAGGAAGGTTTCTCTGGCTCATGGTAAAAGGTTTATATATGGATGTGTGTGTGTGCTCTTCAGATATTCAATTATCTCCCTGATCAAAGAAATCCAGTAGTGTAAAATGAAAACTGCATAAAAATTATTATTGGCTTGGTAAAATGTTTGAATAAGAAAGTTACAGAACATGCTACATTTGATCCTAGCTTTCACAACCTGAATATAAAAGGAAGCAATGTGTGAAAAACTAAGCAATAAACATAGAGGCCACACACACACATATAGAGAGACAGTTAATCCGACATGCTTCTTCTGTGAAGAAAATAACTTTCAAACAAAATTACTCAAACTAAGCATCAAGAGTTTTTTGACTCAACCGTAAAAAAAATGCATATAAGCCTAAAATGATTCAACTGGGGAAAAGTTGCATCCTTTTTAGGAGAGAGAGTTTAGAGTCTAACAGAGAAATCATGTTTATGAAACCGAATTACGCCAGAACCCTAATTCGTGGGTAAATTTGGGGAAAAAGAAAAAAATGGTAGATATGATCCAAACATGGATTCTGAAAACCCTAACAAGCGTTAAAATGCAAATAAATGAAGATTGAAAAAAGTAAAATTCGAGAGTTGTTCTTACCCGCGCAGTGGTGGGTGGAGGCGGTGGCTCGAGTTTCATGGACGCAGTGATGGCGGTAGATGTGATTGAAGTGGAGACGACGGAGGTTTGGTTTTTAAAAAGGCACAAATTGAATCAAGAGACTCAATTTTCAAAAAATTTGGTACGTGCGTGAGTGGAAGTTATTATATGAAAAAGGCAAATATTGATTACGAAAATTATTCCTTAGTTTTTTTTGTTTACAATAAAAAGTTAATTAATAATAGATAAAGAACAATCCTGGGCAATCAAATGCTCAATGCATGATGAGAGTGTCGTAGACCACACAATAGTAGAAGTATAAAAATGAGATTGTGGTACTAAAGTAGAACAACCTCATTTGCTTGTCTTCCAACAAAATAAACAGATAAAGTGTGATTTTATCTTAAGGCTTATAAACAACAAGAGATAATAGAACCAAATTCTGACAAGTCTTCCGACGAACATGAGATGGCATCGACAATAATTTTTGCATCCATCTTGAAGATGACATTGTGATGACCCATGCTACGTATCCATGATAAAACCTCAAGCAAACCAATAGCTTCCCCCTCAGACACTCCAAACAAACCTTGTCTCGTACTTGTTCTTGAAGAGATGTTGCCCGAATTCATTTTGTAGCACTAGTTCAATACCCATCATTTTCTCATCCAAAGCATAATCAATATTACATTTAATGAAAGAGTGAGGGGGTTTCTTCCAATTACATGTAGTCAATCCTAATTGTTGTCGAGTATTTCCTTCAATGCAAGACTATTAAAACCAAGCCATTTAGTCAAAGTGTCAAGTGAGAAACGGACTAATGAGATAGCGTTACATGATTTCTTATTCCAAAGCATCTCATTTCGCTGTCGCCACAGACCCCAGAGAACAACAAAAGTCTCATCAACTTGTTTGCCAAATTTATCAAGTATGAAGAAAATCCAATGTAAAAGTGAGTCCACGGAGAGAATTAAGTTATAATCAAAGACAGATTGAAGGTGTGCAGCTCTCCAACACTCTTTTGCATATGTACATTCAACAAACAAGTGTCAGAAGTTCGCAATGCCATCCTCACACAAAAGACAAGAAGAAGAGATATTTATACCTCTACCTTGCAGTTTTTGTTTGGTCGGTAGACAATCTTTTCAAGTACGCCAAAGGAAAGTTTTCATTTTTGGTGGGATTTAGAGACTCCATATTGTACTCCAATTTTAAGAGCATTCATCAGCCTCTTCAAGATCAAATAAACTCCATGGTAACATTGTAGCCACTTTTAACTAAGTAGATACCATTTTTATTAAAACCCCAAATATATCGATCATCATAATTCAAAGAAAACAATAGGATCTTCATAATTTCAGCAACATCCCTATCATTGAAAAGTTCCTCCAATAATCCAACATCCCAAAGTGAGCATCCAGGAATCATAAGATCATGAACTGGTATGTCAATGAGACTTCGATCAGGAATAGTTTGAATCCTGAAGTTATGCAGATCCTTCAGCCAAGGATCCTCCATACTCTAACAGAAATGCCATTTCCAATTTTCCATCTACATCCATTTTCCATGATTGCCCGGGAATACCAAATACATCAAAAAAGGAAATGGACCCTCTCCATTCAGTAGATGGTAAATTTTGTAAATTTCACTTAATCTCATCCATTTATTTCATTAATGAATAAGATCATGCCACATCATCATTTTTCTAAAATGAAAAAAGAGATTTCAGCACTGCTCTCTAAATTCAGCGCCACTTTCTGTTTTATTTTTCTTGCTCTTTCCCACCATCTATATGAAAGTTTTTTTTGATGTATCTCTGACTTATACGCCTTAATTAATTAAATTTAAGCTCCAATTTGAAGGCACCAAGATCGATTTGGGATAGAAAGTTTTGTAGAAAGGAGAGAAAAATGAAACACACTTTGAACTTTAGCCTTTGGCTTTTTGATTGCTTTTCTGGAGTTGCTTACAAAATACAAATCTAGTACTCCCTTTTATGGATGAGAGTCTATTTAATTTTACACAAGAAACAAAGAGACTCTTTGAAGAACAAGGTGACTCTTTGACTACAAAATAATATTTCCAAGAAATTCAATTTAATCCAACATTGCCTCCCGTAAATTGAATTTGCTTTTAACTCCCAAAGCTTCAACATTTTTTGAGAAAACAGGGCCTCCAAGTGGTTTTGTGAAGATATCAGCAAGTTGCTCTTCACTTTTGCAATACTCAAGATAAATTTCTCCTTCATGAACAAGTTCCCTTAAGAAATGGAAACGAAGTCGAATATGTTTTGTTCTTCCATGGAGAACTGGATCTTTTGAGATCGAAATGGCCGAGCTATTATCACAAAATAGAGTTGTAGCTCCATGTTGCTTGAAACTCAAATTTTCAAGAATTCCTCTTAGCCACATAATTTGACATCCTGCTGAACAAGCTGCGATGTACTCCGCTTCGGTAGTAGAAAGTGCTATGATTGGTTGCTTCTTTGAACACCAAGAAATTGCTCCACTTTCGAGAGTAAAAAACATAACCAGAAGTACTTTTGGAGTCATCAATACTACCACCAAGGTCACTATCTGTAAAACCAACAAGTTTAACAGAAGTGTTTCTTTCATAAAAGATTCCATAATCAATGGTTCCCTTGATGTATCGAAGGATTCTTTTTGCCGCCTCCCAATGGTTTGAGTATGGTTTCTCCATAAACCTGCTGATCAAACTTACACCAAACATGATATCGGGACGAGTGGCTGTAAGATACATCAAATTTCCAATCAAGCTTCGAAACATGGTTGGATTCATCAATTTTCCTTCACCTTCTTTACTCAACTTTAATCCTGTAATACAAGGAGTTGAAACAGGATTCGAGTTCTCCATTTTGAATTTTTTCAGGATTTCAGTTGCATACTTCTCTTGAGAAATAAAAATTCCTCTTTCCGATTGTTGCACGTTAATGCCAAGAAAATGATGCAACTCTCCTAGATCAATCATCTCAAACTCTTTCATCATGGAAGCTTTGAAATCAGCCAACATTTCAAAATCATTACCCGTGAAAATTAGATCATCAACATAAAGGCTCACCACCATAAAACTGTTGTTAGGATTCCTTTTGATATAAAGAGTGTGCTCAAAAGGACAACGTTCAAACCCAAAATTCAGAAAATAATCATTAATTCGATCATACCATGCACGGGGTGATTGTTTCAAACCATAGAGGGCTTTTTTGAGCTTGTACACCTTTTCTTCCTCGCCCTTTTTAACAAATCCGGGAGGTTGCTCAAGATAAATTTCTTCTTGAAGAAATCCATTCAAGAAGGCTGGTTTTACATCCATTTGATACAACTTCCATCCACTTTGAGCCGCAAGTGAAATAATCAAGCGAATTGTATCAAGTCTCGAAATAGGAGCAAATACCTCATTGAAATCTTCTCCTTCCTTTTGCTTGTAACCTTTTGCGACAAGCCTTGCCTTGTATTTGTTGACGGTGCCATCAAGATTTGTCTTTGTTTTGAACACCCATTTCACACCAATAGGAGATTTGTGAGAAGGTAAAGTGTGAGCTCCCATGTTTCATTTTTTTCAATTGCATTGATCTCCTCTTTCATAGCTTGGTTCCATTTTTCTTCTTTTGAGGCTTCTTCATATGAGATTGGATCCTCACCGGCAAAGAAGGCAAAAAAAATATGATTTGCTGCATTCACCTCCTCTGTTTCATCATAGAATTCTCTCAAACTCCTCGTCTTTCTTCCCGGGGGTGATGGTGAATTTTGTGGAGACTCATATTCACCATCATTTTGCTGCATTGTTTGAGATTCACCTTCTTCATCATTAAGAATCTGCCAAGTTAATGAGTCTGAAATTTTTGAAAGATCATAAGAGGATTTTTCATCAAAACGAACATCCCGACTTATCACAATCTTCTTTGTTTGAGGATTATAAAGCTTGTAAGCTTTAGTCCTCTCACTGTACCCAATGAAGATGCATTTTTCAGATTTATCATCGAGCTTGGTTCTTGTAGCATCAGGAATATGTGAATATGCAAGACAACCAAATGTTTTTAAATGACTAACATTAGGCTTCTTACCATACCACGCCTCATTTGGAGTAGATTTTTCCAAGCTCTTTATAGATGATCGATTGATCAAATAAACGGCACAAGACACTGCTTCAGCCCAAAACTCTGATGGCATATTTTTCCTTTTTAGCATACACCGAACTATATCCATGATCGTCCGATTTTTTCGTTCAGCGACTCCATTTTGTTGAGGTGTATACCGAGCCGTTAATTCATGTCTAATCCCATGGGTTCGACAAAATTCTTCAAATAGAGAAGATAAATATTCTCCACCACGATCACTCCTCAAATTTTTTATTTTGAGACCAGAGAATTTTTCAACTCGAGATTTGAAATCTTTGAAATGAGCAAAAGCTTCAGATTTCTCTTTCACAAAGTGAACCCAAATTTTTCTTGTAAAGTCATCGACAAATAACAAGAAATAACGATTACCATCGAGAGAGGGAACTCGAAAAGGTCCACAAAGATCGGTGTGAACGAGCTCCAAAGGTGATTTTGATTTCCAGTTTGACTTGGAAGGAAACGGCTCTCGGTGTTGCTTTCCCAACTGGCATTCTTCACAAATTCCGCCGGTCGAGTTGATATTTAGCAGCCCTTGAACAATGGTTTTGTTCGATAACTCCTTCAAACTTTGAAAATTGAGATGCCCGAATCTGTCATGCCACAACTTGGAAACATCTTCTTTAACAGTTAGGTAGCAAGAGACATCCAAAACATCAAGTTTAAGCGGGAATAAATTGTTTGAGCTTAAACTGATATTTGCAACGAGTTGATCTTTCTTTTTCATGATGCAAGTGTTGTCAACAAAACGAATATCAAATCCTTTCTTCAACAAGTGACCAACACTAAGTAAATTACTTTTTAAGCCAGGTACATAAAATACCTAAGACATTTTCTCGGCCTTTCCAGATTTTGTCTTGAAAACAATATCGTCTACACCTTCAATTTTGTAGGACTTCGCATCTCCAATAGTAACCTGCCCATGGTTAACTTCGACAAGATTTGAGAAAAGATTTTTATTTCCCGTCATGTGCTTGCTCGCACCACTATCCAAATACCAAATATTTTCAAAGTCTCCATTCGAAGCGATTAATAAAGTCTCCGAATTTTCAGCAATATTTTCATGCAAATAGCCAGCCTCATGTCTTTTTTCTGGATATTTTTCCTAACAATCATTGATTTTGTGTCCCGGTTTATGACAATAGTCACACTCAATGTAGGGCATTTTACCTTTATATGTACCTCGTCCTCGCCCCCTCCCTCTATGAGAGTTGTTTGGAAAGGATTTCTCCTCATCTTTTGCCTCCTCATTTGATTTGGCTTGACCACGATTGTTTGACGGGAATCTTCCTCCTCTTGTTTGTCCACGGCCCTTGCCATGTCCACGACAAAGAGTTCGGCCTCCCGTGGATGTAAATTGAGATTTTAATGCTTGATCGGAAGAAGAAAGTTGAGGACTCCTTTGAAGAATTCTTGCTTCATGTGCTTCCAATCTTCCTTGTAAACTATCCAGCGCCATGGATGAGAGGTCTTGTGACTCTTCAATAGCCACAACAACATGATCAAATTTCACCAGTAGACTTCGCATAATTTTTTCGACAACTCTTTGAGTTTCCATGACTTCGCCATTCGAAGCCATTTGGTTTACAAGAGTAGTGACTCTTGTAAAATATTCAGCAATCTTTTCATTCTCTTTCATCTCTAATTTCTCGAATTCAGCCCGTAAAGATTGCAAACGTACCTTTTTTACTTGATCTTTACCGGAATAAGTAGTTTGGAGAATCTCCCATGCCTCCTTGGAATTATTCGCCTTGGTTAGTCTCTCGTAGACTGGAACTTCGATTGCTTGATATATTTGGAAAAGGGCTTTTCGATCCTTCTGCCTCTCACTTTTCAAAGTTTTCTTTTGTGCATCATTCAGTTGAGATTCATCTTCGGGAGTCTCAACACCATCTTCAACAATACTCCAAAGGTCTTGAGATTCAAGACATAGCTTCATTAGGTTACTCCAATAGTCGAACTTTTCTCCATTGAAACGAGGCACAAGAGAGGCAAGGTTGCTGGCCATTTTGGTTTTTTTCTTGGCTCTGATGCCAATTTGAAGGCACCAAGATCGATTTGGGATAGAAAGTTTTGTAGAAAGGAGAGAAAAATGAAACACACTTTGAACTTTAGCCTTTGGCTTTTTGATTGCTTTTCTGGAGTTGCTTACAAAATACAAATCTAGTACTCCCTTTTATGGATGGGAATCTATTTAATTTTACACAAGAAACAAAGAGACTCTTTGAAGAACAAGGTGACTCTTTGACTACAAAATAATATTTCCAAGAAATTCAATTTAATCCAACACAATTCATCCATTTTTTCTACTATTTTCTGCCATTAATTATTTTGAATCTTCTCAAGATCAAATACGTTGTTTGTCTCTATTATACTCACATTTTTATTGATGCTAGAAAGTTGGTATGTGTATTTTCTTGAGTAAGTACGTCGGAATTATATATACAATCACCTTGGAATATTGATGACCTAATGATTCAGATTAATAAATGAATTCATAGTGATTGGAGTTTTAATTGGGAAACAGGAAAAGAGCAAGGTGGGGCTTGATGGCGGTGGAGCAGCGTGAGATGAAGGTTGGCGGCCGTGATGGAGATGGAGAGCAACACAAAAAAATTGAGATGAACAAAAATGATGTTTTATTTATGGCCAAATAGCCAAAAAAACCCAAACCTTTTCTGGTTTTTGCTATTCTGGCCAATCGTTTTATTTTTGTCAATTCATCCATAATTTTAAGAATTAGTTGTTATTTTGGCCAAATCAAGTTTTGAGTCAAAATTACATTACATGGCTTATATGTGGCTGCCACATAAGCTTCATTCTAATACACACCATCAAAATATTAACTCTCTCTAATTAACCATGATTAATGTTAACTCTCTCTAATTAACCATTTCTTTTAATTATTTTTAAAAAAAAAATCGAAAAAATCAGAAATTTGCAACCCTATCACTATTCCTTCTCTCTCCTCACACACTTTCTCTCTCTCTGCGCTACAGTCAATTCCGGCGACAACCCGCTGCTATTCTTCAGAACTACCATCTTCTCCGTCGCCCATCTTCTTCTCCGTCCATCAGCTTCTCCTCCACCTTCTTCTCCGTCTACCCCAAGCCCCCGATCTGCTGCTGGGCACCATCAGTGTCGCCACCTTCTCCTTCTCAATCGCCACCATCTTCATCTCCTTTTACTGAACTGAGCCGACCACCACCGCCTTTCGTCGGTGAATCGCCGCCGAGCACCGCCTCCATCTCCATCTCCGGCGAACTCAGCCATCAACCCCGCCGCCGCTGTTTTTCTCTTCTCCGACCAACCACCCGCTTCCTTCTTCGATTCTTCTCCTCCGACAGCTGCTCGCCTTCACACCGTTGGCAGCACCACCAGTCGATTTGCTCGACTCCACCATCTCCATCTCCTCCGGCTACAACCACCGCCGCTGATCTGTTCCAACCACCAAGCTTCGCCGACCTTCACCATCTTCTTCAACCTCGTTCAGCAATCCCACTGCTATTCACTGCTGCACCTACCAGCCCATCACCACCCACCAAGATCCACTCCATCCCCTGCAAATCCAAGACTCTATTCCTTCATCCAACAACCACATTCTTAGGGCGGAGATCTAGAGACAAATATTTTTTGTTCTTGTACACTTCTGAAAAATGGTAATTAGAGGGAGTTAATATTTTGATGACGTGTAACTTATGTGACAGTCATGTAATTTAATTTTGACTCAAAATTTAATTTAGCCAAAATAACAATAAATTCTTAAAATTATGGATGAATTGACAAAAATAAAAAGATTGGCCAAAATAGCAAAAACCTGAAAAGGTTTGAATTTTTTTAGCTCATTGGCCTTTATTTATCTATTTCCCTCTACTTATCAGTGATGAAGAGAAGATGAATACTTCAATCATTGTTTGGGTGGGTTAACCTCCACATTCTAGAAAATGATGATGTGACATGATATTGTTTATTAATGAAATTAAGAGATGAGATTAAAAAAAATTTACAAAATTTATTATTTACTAAATAAAGAGGATCTATTTCCCTTTATTAACTAGGAGTGGTCGTATTTTTAGAGTTTAAGACACATTTTTACTATCATGTTTCCATTGAAATAGTTGTATCGAATAGTATTACATTTTCAATGAAACCTCTTAAGAAAAATTCTTCTTAATTTTATGTCTAAAATCTCTAAAAATTTCTTTCATTTTTATTTGGATCAAAAGCAAAAACAACCTAAATTATTGGTTTTTTTTATTTTTCAACGTAACTCAAATTTTTTTATTTAATAATCAAATTGCAACCTTAACTATTAAAATTTATCAAATTGCAATTTCCGACCAATTTTTTGGTGAAAATGTAAACACGTGGCCCGCATGCTGTAATCAGAAGTGTTCACATTTTCGCCGGAAAATGGGCTAAAGTTGCAACTTGATAAATTTTAGTAGTTTAGATTGCAATCTGATTAAAAAAAAAAAGAGTTTAGATTGGAAAATGAAAAAGTTAATAATTTATGTTGTTTTTGTTTTCATTTAAACCTTTTTTTTGTGTATCCTACTTTTTTTTTAGTTTAAAACTTAATTAATTGGTCATCATAATCATAAAATATCCAATAAGTTTTGTGTGCTACTAAATAAATTCTTTTTTTTTGAATTACAAATGAAGTTGGGGACTCGAACTAGAGACCTTACTCATGATGAGTGATATACCTATCTATAAGCTAAGTCTATGGTACACTAAATATTTTTTTTGAAAAGTATTAGATGAATATCTGATGTTATCTTTTAGTTAAGATTTAGAAATCAAACTTCAATAGAAAACTTGTACTATAGAATTGTGTAATTTCTTGTATATTTCACAAAAGAGAGATGTACACAACATATATAGAGTACAAAAATACAATTGAGGAAAATATCAAAACTAATCCCTACATTATAGGACATACATCAACTAGAATATTTTATTAATATTCTGAGATCTTTCCTTAATACAGTATCTCAGAAAGGAAGCAGACAGAGAAAGCAATACAAGAAATGGACCCAAATGAACATGGGTAAATTCAAGAAATGAACTCTATACGCTCTATATATTTTGGAATTACTAAGAAAAGAAATAAAATGCACGACTATTTGTATAATTATTTGAAGGAAGGATTAATATCAATTTCCTACATTGCACTTTTTTTCAGTATGTGTCTAAACTCAAAAAGTTTTTTAATCACTACCAATTCTTTTCAAATTTTTCCGGTTGCAACCCCAAACACTTATTTTCCGGCCAAAATTTATCGGAAAACTCGAAAATGCAATTGACCTTCAAATTCTAGCCAAAATTGCATGATTCATATGCCAAAATGATTCTCTTTCAAAGTCAAATTATAACCCTAAGTTAATTTAACGATTCTTGTTTGATTTAAACTTGAATCAAACAAAAATTTGTTCAAAACCCTAATATGTTTTTTGTTCCATTCGTGATCAATTTGAATGAGATTCATGAAATCGATTTGAGGTTATAATTAGGCTTCGAATAATGGTAATTTTGGCATATGAAGCATGCTTTTTTGATTGATATTTTGAGGTAAATTGCATTTTCAAGTTTTCCGACAAGTTTTGACCAGAAAATATATAAAAAATTGAGTTTGGGGTAGTAACCGGAAAATTTTGAAAAAAATGGGTAGCGATATGAAATTTTTTTGAGTTTAAACACCCATTAAAAAAAAGTAAAATAGTTCAAGTAGCAAATTGAAATAAACCCTTATTTGAATATTGTGTTTGACACGCACACGTCTTTTATTCCATTTATGTTTTTATCTTCTATTTCAATGTCATTTGAATTTAGCGATGGTTCGATTCTTTAACCCATAATTGACCTAGTTCTTCATTCTGTGCTCTTAATTTGTTTTCTGATTTCCACTTATTTACACCCAAACCGTAATAATAGAATTATGTAGAAATGAAATGAACCTAAGAGCATCTCCATCAGAACGCTGAATTCTTAGGATTTTATGATTTTTTTCTCTAACAGTTTTAAATATTTGACCTAAATTATCTCAACTATCAACCTTGCGTTGGATTCAATGCAAATCAAATCTAGTGTTGAATTTTTTTTTTCTATTTTTTATGGAATGTTATGGAATATTCCTTTTTACAGTGAAGAATAATGTACACTACTGGAGACGATTGTCAATTTTTACATAAAAATAATGCAAAACCTGCAATATTTTTTTGTAAGAATGGAATGATGATGGAAAATGAATGGTATAAAAAATATCACAAAGGAATAGGAAATGAATGAAATAATCATTATGATTATATTTCAAAATTAATAACTACAAATAAAATATTAAATCAATTTTATTTGACCAAATTACCATCCACTATAATTTTATTTTAATATTCTTATTCCATTTATCACAAAAATTTAAATTATTTATTATATTTAATTAATTAAATTTTTTTACGGAAATTAATATTGCACTAATAATAAGGTATATTATATTTAAACATTTTATTCTTAATTTTATTATTAGTTTACTTATTTTGCAATTATTTACATATTCTTCCAGTAGTTAATTATGTTATATTTATGATACTTTCTATTAATTATTTTATATGATTTTATGTTATTAAAATAATATTTTATACTATCTAAAAATAGTTTAACTAGTTATGATTTATTTATATATTTTATATAAATTATTGCTTATCCTAATATTAATTTATCTTATTTGTATATATTTAGAAACTTAAATAAATCTTACACTAGTCCAAAATTATTTGTATTATTAATATTATATTCATATTATCTTTATGTTTTTAAGATTTTTACATCCATTTATTATTTTTATACTATTTATGTATTTAATCTAATTATTTATTTGATATTTTATTTTATATTAATTTTATATTTTATGTAATATATAAATAATTTAATATTATTACACAATTTTATATAATAATTTAAATTTGGAAAATTAACTTGTAAAAAAATAAAATAATAATTAAATAATGATAAAATAGTCAATATTAATAAATATACTTCACTTCCTTAAAGGTAGGAATGCTAATATTATGGGGTAGGAAATAATGATCATTCCCACATCCATGGTAATAACAATACTTGGTGATTCTCACTTTTAAATTATACCAATCAAAAAAATAAGAATGAAGGTAAGAATCATGATTCTATTGTCATCCAATTCCATCATACTAATCATGTCATAAGGAGGTATTATCTCGATTATTAAAGAGTTGAGTATACGTCAATTCTTGTTCAATGATATATCTCTTTGTTCCATACCATTAAGTCGAGGTAAAAGTTGATGCAAATCTCTTCTATTAAACCCCTTTTTCTTGTGCTTTCAGATTAATTCTCGTTACGTACGTGATTCAGGAAATTTGTACAAGGACTTGAGAAATTTGGTAACGGAAATTGGAAGAGCATTGCAAACTATATGGAAACCAGAAGCGACTGAGAAATTGGAAGCCATGCTCAAAATTACTATAAATATCTAGAAAAGAAAAGACCAAGTATATTTGATAATTCGAATGCTGAAAGTCTATCTCACAAATATTTGTTTAGGATAAATATTTGTTTGTTTAATATCCTATTTTTAATTTTTAATTTTTTATTGGAAAAATGAAGTGCATTCTCCATAATAATTTAAGAGTTAGTCTCTCATGAAACCGTCTCACGCATCCCCTTATATAAGACGAACCCTTATATAAGACGAATCTTATTTGACCCACACTCATAACCCTTGACCCGATCCACCCAAATCCAGCCCTAACCTAGCCAATTCCAATAAGAACCTTACACAAAAATATCAATTTTCAAGTTTTAAGTGCTAGCCTACAATCAATAATTAATTTCATGTAAAGCATTAAAATGTTAATATGTCAATTTCGTGTAAAGCAAAAATTAATTTTGTGTAAATAATTAATAATTAATTTATATGAAAATACATACCTTACATGAATTTTTTTTTTCAGTAAAGCAAGCAGCCAATAACTAATCTTCCCAAGTTTTATAATAATATGTAAGGAGTAATAATGTGATATGTTGCAATTTTATTATGTGTGAGGCTCTCTTTATATACACGAAATTACTTTTTGCATGTGAACCCAACAAAAAACCAAAACATTGTCATAATGTTAGCTATCTTTTTCAACTTTTCAGAGCACTCATGACCTCATACTGTTGACAAGTTAAAATCAATGAGTCAAACTACAAAATGTGTAGTTTTGGTAATTTTTATTACAAAATGTGTAGTTTTGATGTTTTTATATAACAAAATGTGTAAATTTCATATATTATTATATGTATTTGTGTATTGAGGGTCATTTCCTCTAATACATATTTATATAAGCTCACAGTTATATAACAAAATACGTAAGTTTTATATATTAAAGATAACACACACAGATTAATTAATCGCAAAAACTTTTGTGCACAAGGTGCACGGATCCTAGATCCATGCACCACAATTTGGTACCCGTCCAGCCCAATAATATATTCTCTAGTCCACCACCACAATATATATTCTACAACCCAATAGTATTTATTTTCCAGCCCAAACCCAATTGAAAAGCCCACAATTCATAATATTCTCTCTCTCACACACACATGCATTGAATTTCGAAACCCGCGCGACTCAATAGAGAACTCATCTTCTTCTCAAAATTTCAGCGTCTTCTTCTCTCTCAAATTCAAAATTTTAGTAATCGTCTTCTTCTCTCCGCAAACCTAGTTCGAAGTTGTAATCGTCTTCTTCTCTCTCACATTCAAAATTTCAGTAATCGTCTTCTTCTCTCCGCAAACCTAGTTCGAAGTTGTAATCCTTCATTTTCTCTGTGATTTGTGTGCAGTTTTCAGTGCGATTTTTGTGCGTCTCTTTTGCGGTTTGTGTGTGATTTTTGCGCGGTTTCTGTATCCCCGATTTTGTGTAAGTTTCTACTATTTTGTTTAAATCTTACATGCAATCGGTTTAAAAGTTTCATTGTTTTTTGCCTTTTGTACTCTTAATATCTTGATATTGATTATCATGTTATTTTGTTAAAATGATTAAACTGTGATTCTATGGAATTTATGACTCATGCTTCTGAAACTATGAAATTGGGAGAAATAATGGAGTAGTTCAGTATATATGTTCTCAGATAGATGCTAAATACTGAATTGGAAATGTGAGGTGTAGCACCCCGAATCAAAACGAGTATAATTGATTAATTAAATATTTAACACATGACTTAATTTATTACATGCGTTTATTTTGACTGTTTAATTTATTACGTGCATTTCAGAGACGTGTTTAATGCACGCTTTAGATGAGTAGTTTTCTTGGACATGGTATATAGAATATTTCTATACCATTGGATGCGTATCGAGAAAACGAGAAGATAGAAACGAACTAGAGGTCAATCGGAGATCTGTAGCTCAAATGGCGAGGAAAAGGACAAAACACGAGGTTTCGGAAATATCTGAAGATATTTACAGTGAATAGTGAAACGAGATATTTTGGTGAATAGTAACTTTTCCAACTCTATAAATAGAGGCTCTTCCAACTCATTTTTCACCCCTTTCTTCGAACGAGCCAAAAACGACGAAAAACACGTAAGTCTCTCTTCTCTCTCTAGTTTCTTTTTCGGCCTCCGGCTCGCCACCACCAGCGCCGCCGCTGGCGCGGTGGTGTTGCCACCGAAGTTCGCCGGAAAATTTCAAAGCTATCGGTTTTGGCCGATTTTCACACACAACGTAGGTTTTGACGTGACGAGTCTAGAACCGATCTCGGATTTCTATTTCGATTTATCGTTCGCCGGAAAACGACGAAAAAACCTTTGCAAAACCCTAAACCCTAACCCTAGCTAACTTTTCTCTCTCCTCGGTTTTCTCTCTTTTCCTTCGTCCTTTTAACCGGAGATGTGGTCGGAGGTTCTCATGGAGACGAGGGTGAGTCGTTGGGGGGACGACGCCGCCGTGTGTGGTGGTGTCGGAGTTATATCGAGTTGGGTAGGTTATATGCATGTGTGTGTGTGAGTTTATGTGTGTGCTTGGGTGATCTCTGTTGGGGGCGGCACAGGTGGTGCCGCCATGAGGAAAGTGATAACCGGCGTTGGTGATACGCCGGTGGATTGTGACGATGGGTTTCCGGCGATCAAAGGTCGCCAGCCAAGTGTTTTTGGGATGTATGTGATTATGTATATATATATTTGTGTGTATGAGATGAGGTTGGGGGAGTTTGGTTTTGTTTTGGAAAAGTGGTGGGTTGGAACGAGTAGGGTGGAACGGGATAGCCGGAGGATCGGGAGGGGAAGAAGCCGGGCTGTCGGGGGAGGCTGTTGGCGCGCGATCGTGTCGTGGGGCACGATCGTGCCCCAGCTGGCAGAAGCCGCTGGTGGCTGGCGCACGGTCGTGCTTGGGGAGCACGGTCGTGCACGGCCAGACAGAACTTGTTGGAAGCTGGCGCACGGTCATGCGCCAGGGGGCACGGTCGTGCGTGGCCAGGGCACACCGGGAGTGGGCGCCGGGTGCGAGATGTGTGTCGGGTGACGCCGTGTTTCCAATTCTTTCCCATTCATTTTCCTTTGTGCTTTATCATCGAGTCTTAGTCGATGAGATGTCGTTGACCGAGGGTCGAGGGCCCGGTCAAAGTCAACCCTTGATACCAATATACCTCCAAACTTTATATACATCGTTGAACTCGTATCAACACCGAACGAGCTCGTACCTTATCCAATCCTTAGAGCTCTCGACTCGTCGTGTAGTTAACAATCGTCTTTCTTCTAGAAGAAACGTTTAACGCTTTAATTATAATTAACAAAGATCTAAGAACACTGTAACTTGTGTAGGCTTCGTATTGGATTGAGCTTGAGTACTTGTTGGATTGGGTTTGTGTTATCAGACGTTTGAATCTAGCGACTCACGTGGTAACCACCGAACGAGGTGGGGGTAACTTCTAAACTCTATGTGTTTACTGTTTTCCCTATGTGATATATGAATTGTTGAACTCTACGTGCTGTGTTTATATACTGTGTTTATTTTATGATGGTGATGCTACGAAGGGACTTCGGTTCATATCTGTTCTACGAAGGGACTTCGATCCATATCTATGCTACGAAGGGACTACGATCCATATCTATGCTATGAAGGGACTATGGTCCATATTGTTCTGTGAAGGGACTACGGTCCATTTCTATGCTACGTGTCTCTATGTTATGAGTTGTGTTTAATTGCTGAATCATTATATCTGTTTAATACGTGATCGGCTTAACAATAGTAAAACTTGGAAAGTATCCCCACGAGTGTATTCAACGCACTCACCCCTATTTTGTACTCACACTACAGGAAAAGAAGAGAATCTTGACGCGTAGAGAGAGGGGTGTCCTATCAGCTGTGTCCTTTGTCCGGTTTTATCTTTTAAAACTTTATTGATCGTTTTGTAAAATGTTAACTGTATTTCTCCTTTCTTGTAAAGGATCCTGATGTTTTTCCGCTGCTAAAGGTCTAAAACTCACTTTTATTGGTTGTATCCGATGTTTTAAGAGTATCACTTCTTGTCCTCTCCATTTTCTTTCTATTTTATATCATGTATGCCTTCTTCCCCTTTCTCTTTTCACACCCAAAAAGAAAAACTCTGATATATTTTACGAAAAGATTCTGGGGCGTGACATGAGGTGATAAGAAAATATGTATGCTCCTCCTACTCTTTGAATTTTGTGCTTCTATTTGTTTGAAGTTTAAACAGTGAGATTATGTTTGACTATTGATGCTTGCAATGTTATACAGTTTCCAAGATGAAAACCAAGTTGTCAAAGAGTGATACAGTTGACGAATCATCTACAAGGCCAATGAAAAAATATTTCAAACAAATTGCGCAGAAAAAGAAGGCTCCGAAGAAGGAAGCTATTGACAAGAAATTTAAGAAGGAGTCCATTGACAACTCTTACTATGATGTTTGGTATGTAATCTGTTAAGTCATATACCTAAGTCTTATGTTTGATACTAATACTGTTAAGTTTTAAAGTTAATTATGTTTATGTTTGATACTAATACTGTTAAGTCTTATAGCTAATACTGTTTATGTTGGATACTAATACTGTTAAGTCTTATAGCTAATATTGTTTATGTTGGATACTAATATTGTTATAAAACATGTATAATAATGTTTATGCTATTGCTGTTTATGTTTGATACTAATACTGTTAAGTCTTATAGCTAATACTGTTTATGTTTGATACTAATACTGTTAAGTCTTATGGCTAATATTGTTTATGTTTGATACTAATACTGTTAAGTCTTATAGCTAATTCTGTTTATGTTTTGATACTAATACTGTGAAGTCTTATAGCTAATACTGTTTATGTTGGATACTAATACTGTTAAGTCTTTGACTAATACTGTTTATGTTTGATACTAATACTGTTAAGTTTTATAGCTAATTCTGTTTATGTTTGATACTAATACTGTTAAGTCTTATAGCTAATATTGTTTATGTTGAATATAGCTAATTCTGTTTATGTTTGATACTAATACTGTTAAGTCTTATAGCTAATACTGTTTATGTTGAATACTAATACTGTTATAAAACATGTATAATAATGTTTACGCTATTGTTATTTATGTTTGATACTAATAGTGTTAATGCTTATAGCTAATACTGTTTATGTTTGATATTAATACTGTTAAGTCTTATGGCTAATACTGTTTATGTTTGTAGCTTATAATGTTTATTGTTTTTTTATTGGGTAGTGATTTTGTGACACAATCTAGGCCTAAGGGTCTACATAATTTGATCTGTCAGTTATCTGACAAGCAGAAAAAGGATATTACTAACATTGGTTTTGGTGGTTTGCTGTCTATGTCGATCACAAAATGTGCAAATCTTCATATGATTCGTTGGTTGGTTAGGAGCTTTAACGGTAGTAGTAGGATGTTGTCTGTAGGAAGAGACAAAAGTTTTGTGATTACCGTAGATGATATTCATGATGTGTTCATGTTGCCTAGAAATGTAGGTTCTCCTATGATAAATTTTAATAAGAATGAAGATTCAGTATTACTTAAGCATTTTAGGGATATGGGGGTACAAGCTAGTGTTCAGTGTAAAGTTTTATTTGATTTGATAGTTAGTCATTTTTCTTGTGGTGGTGATGATTTTAAAAGATTGTTTGTTTTGTATGCTTTGTATTCATTTTTGACTCCAACTTGTAATAAAACAGTAAACATTAGTGTGTTGAAATCATTAGAAGATGTTGATAGAATATCTCAGTTTGATTGGTGTGAATACATATTGGAAAGATTGTGTGAAGGTGTTTATGTTTATAATAACACACAATCGAAAAATATTTCTAGCTGTACAATCTTCCTGCAATTAGTCTATATGCATAGACTGAAGTGGAAAGGTGTTGCTGCACCTTCTTCACTGTCTCTAATTCAACATTGGAATGACGACAAACTGCATAAAAGATGCATTGAAGAGACTATTGCGGGATCGTATGGTGACGGTGAACTTGTATATGATGTGTATCCTATTAGCAAGAATGGGAAGAAGGATGGAGAAGAGGAAGTGATTCAAGAAGGGGCCAAAAAGAGAGCTGGTGAGTCAAAAAGAGAAGAAAGTGGCCAATTTATCAGTTTTGAATTGATGAAGGATGAGATGAATGATGAACAAATAAAGATAGCTGTCAATGATGTAAGTTTTCTGACTTAATAGTGTTATATGAAATTTAAGTAATACTATTAGTATAAGTTAGTAATAGTGTTAAGTATTAGTTAGTAATACTGTTAACTATTACTAACTAATACTACTTAGTATTACTTAGTAGTACTGTTAAGTATAACTTACTAATACTAAGCAATATTATTTAGTAATACTGATAAGTATAAGTTAGTAATACTGTTAAGTATTAGTTAGTAATACTGTTAAGTGTAACTTACTAATACTAAGTAGTATTAGTTAGTAATACTGTTAGGTATTAGTTAGTAATACTATTAACTATTACTAACTAATACTATTTAGTATTATTTAGTAATACTGTTAAGTATAACTTACTAATACTAAGCAGTATTATTTAGTAATACTGATAAGTATATGTTACTGTTAAGTATTAGTTAGTAATACTGTTAACTATTACTAATTAATACTACTTAGTATTACTTAGTAATACTGTTAAGTATAACTTACTAATACTAAGCAGTATTATTTAGTAATACTGATAAGTAGAAGTTAGTAATACTGTTAAGTATAAGTTAGTAATGTTGTTAACTCTATAACATGATTACATATGTTGTTTTTTATGAGTATATTTATTCTTTTTTGTTTAGGAAATGGACAGGATTTCTCTTCTTTTCAAGAGAGATATTTCAGTGGTATCTCACCACTACATATCAATTTTCAAATCCATGAAGGAGAGTGACCCTGAAGAGATGTCCGAGTTGCAGAAATTTTTTTCAGATGAGAAAGTGCACAAGGTCATCGTTGAAATCATTCTTGATTTCATGAATAAGGAGAAGGATGTTCCATCAAATAAAGCGGGCCCAAATGAAGGAACATGTCCTGAATTTGCTAAAGATATCCCTTCCTCAAATGCAGCGAACATTAACAAAAGAAGTTGTCCTGAAGTTGCAACAGACATAAATGAAGGAAGTTGTTCTGAAGTTGCAGTAGATATAAATGAGATGCCTTCATTTGATCTGCATTTGAGTGTTTCACCACAAGCCAATGATGACAATGTTGCTGCAACTCCAACTGAAAATATAGATGATCCTGATAAAGTGAATACTGAGGAAATTTCTGAGGTTTATAGGTCAATGTCCTATAAGAGGAAGGGATATGAGAAAGAAACTTTGATCCATGTTGTTTGGAAGAATGGATTTGTGTCAAATTTCTTTCGTAGGATGGGAAGATTTCTGAGCAAAATGGATGTGCAATCGAAAGAGTTTGCTGACTATGCATTTTTTTATGAGTATCATGACACTGATGAGTAAGTTCTGTGATTTGTACTTATTAATTTAATATTTTCCAGTATTTTTAAATCTTTATGTTTATATTTACAGTGAAACTCTATTTCGATATGGACCACTCCTCATTCTTTATAGAAAAGACATGCTCTCTTTGTTCCCCGATGCACAGATCGAGTCGTGTGTATTGAACGCATGGGCGTTAATACTGAACAAATCTACAAATGATGGTTTAAGTAGATTTATTTTTACACTTGATCATTCCGTAAGTATAATTTCAATTTTTTTTGTAGTCTGTTTTTTTATTTGTTTCTATTCTTAAAATTGTTGTGTTTTTTTACAGATATACATGATTGAACTGTTAGAAGAGAAAGATTCGAAGAAGATGAAAGTCCTGGAGCAGAATATCTTCAATATTTGGGATTCTTGGCTTTCAGTGCAGGAACTAGTTCTCAATGTAGTTGATTTGGTATGTTAATTGTTATTAGTATATTGTTTTAATATAGGACAATAATAGTTATTAAACTATATAGTATTAGTTTAACGATTATTATTATTTTTCATTGTAGATATTTGTTCTTGTCTGGTTGTCCCAGCACTACTTTTGTATTGCAATAAACTTTGCAAACAAGAAAGTGCATTATCTTGACAACCAGCTCTATGAGAACAATGATAACAAGTACAAGAAGATTGCTCTATTGATGGTATGTCCTTTTAATAAAGTTACGATATAACTATCTGTTGTACAATCTAAAACCTATATATTTCTATTTGCAGAAGTCTTGCATGGGCAAATATCTTCTTCGAAAACAATATCCCAGGGCTGCTGAGATTGAAAATTATGAAATGGAAGAGGTAGATTTGTCATGGAGAGCATTAGATTTTAAATGAACAAATGATTGTGGAATTTTCATGATGCACCATATGACGTATTTCAATGGTGCTATATATGATAAACCTGATTTAAAAAAGGTATGTTATTCTTCTGAGAAACAATACTATTCAATAATATATAATAGTACATTAAAGCTATATTTTCGTAATACTGATATGGCAATACATAAACAAAATTAGTTATATAACTAAATTGTACAATGTACAGTGAATAATGTTATGCAGTATTATTAGTTTTTAATTTATTTTTTTCTCATTGCAGCCACTTTTGAGGAAAACATTGAGGGCAGAATTTGCTGCTGCTATTGTTATGTCACATTTAAATGAGGAAATGAGAGATGTGATTGATAGGGTTACAAGATTCTATTTGGCAAAACCCAAATACATTATGTTTAAGAGACAAGAGGTCGTTGCAGCAATGAAGAAAAAAAAAGTTGAGATGTCAAAAAATGTGAGACCGAAAAGAAAGTGCGTTGAGAAAAAACAATCTTAGTTTAGGTTTTGGGTGATGAAAAACAACAATATTTATGTTATATAATTGTCTCTTGAAATCAATTGTGATGTTGAATTAGTATTTTTGAAAAATATGTTTTTAACAGTATTTGATATCATTTTACAATTATAATATATTTATATTGGTTATAACTTTATATTATTTTTTTTTTGATGTAGGTATACAGTTGGAAAGTATAAAATGAAAAACAAGGTAATGAATGAAACTTGTATATTATACATGTTTTTAACAGTATTTGTATAAGAGATAAACAGTAATATTCATAAGCATTAACATTATCATTCTTGAACATAACATTATTATACATTTTTTTATAACAATATTAGTATCAAACATAAACAGTATTAGCTATAAGCATTAACAGTATTAGTATCAAACATAAACAGCAATAGCGTAAACATTATTATACATGTTTTATAACAGTATTAGTATTCAACATAAACAATATTAGCTATAAGACTTAACAGTATTAGTATCAAACATAAACAGAATTAGCTATAAAACTTAACAGTATTAGTATGAAACATAAACAGTATTAGTCATAAGACTTAACAGTATTAGTATCAAACATATACAGTATTAGCTATAAGACTTAACAGTATTAGTATCAAACATAAACAAAATTAGCTATAAGAATTAACAGTATTAGTATCAAACATAAACAGTATTAGCCATAAGACTTAACAGTATTAGTATCAAACATAAACAATATTAGCTATAAGACTTAACAGTATCATTCAATATTATTGTCAAACATAAACACTAATAGCCATAAGCATTAACATTATCATTCTTGAACATAAAAATTACTTACACTTAAATATAAAGTATTAATGTATAATATAAAACAATATTACTGATGAACAGTAACAATATTACTGAAAAAAATATAACAGTATTACTTAAAGCTATGATCTAAAACAAAGTTTCTTTTGGTATGTATGGTGTTAAACTGCCAAATTCTGATGTTGAATTATTTTTTGATGAACTTCCTCTCTTCTTGTTTTTCTGAAAATGTGTCTTTAGTCTCTTGCTCCTACCTTTAGTGACTGCACGTTCTGGATCAAGAATAGAAGTAAAAGAATTTGTGTCATTTTCAGTTTGTCCGACACCTGCATCACTAACAGAAGTTGTTAAAGAATCAACAATAATACAATCCTTATTGTAGCTTTCTTCCAAAAGATTTCTCGCATTCCTATTGTTTTGTGATTTCAAGACTAAATTATAGTATTTTCTTATCATCGTGTGACGCCAAAGAACCCCTTCATTTCCCCTTGCAATGTTGTTATCATTGTTATTGAGCTTGTCCCACACCATCGACTTCGCCAATTTTGTCCATCTTTTTTGAATGTACATTTCAGGTATAGATTGTGCAGAATTTATGTGCAGTATTCTCAAGGAATGACAATACAAAATACCCATTTCTTCAAACAACTTGCAAGAGCATGTCACCATCATCAACTGGTAATCAAATATTACTTGCTTATTTGCAGTTTTACTAGGATTGGACACTTCATAAAGTATTGTGGTACCTTCCATTCTAATGACTTTTGAAAGACAAACAATGCACTTTCTAAACTCCTCTTCAAAATATATAAAAACATTGATCGTGTATATTTCAGAACCATGTTTCAATATTCCATCCATAGGCATTTGACTTTCCGCAAGTGACCTTGCACAATTGAATTCATCTTGTTGTTCAGTCATCCTCCAACGTTTTATTGTGTTACTGAAAAGTGTATAGAAATCTGTCAAACTTATTGTCTTCTTAGCATGAAACCCAATTGCATTATTTGTCAATTCACTTCTTTGTGATGAAAGAATACCAGCAGAGAAGTAATTCTTGTTTAAAGCTGTACACCACTTTTCCTTTAATCCGTAAAGTCGTGTGAACCAAGAGTGATCTTCAAGATTATATTTTTGCATCATGTTTTTCCAACAGATTTCAAATTCATCTTCATCATCACATCCAGTTAAACATTTGTTGAATTGACTCTTAAACAAATTGTCCGATTTCAACTTTGCAAATCTGGTTATTGCATTTTGTTGAAGATGTCAAATACACAATCTATGCCTTGTTGCTGGAAAAACCTATTTTGTCAAGACAAAATTAGTAATGCAGCAATATTACTGAACAGTTATATTTGTAATACTAAAGAGTATTACTAAATAAGCTATACAGTATTACTTACTAGTCTATACAGTATAGAATGATGAAAAAAAAACAGTAACAAAAATATTACTGAACAGTTATATTTGTAATACTAAAGAGTATTACTAAATACACTATACAGTATTACTAAATATGCTATACAGTATTGAATGATGACAAAAAAAATAGTAAAAAAATAAATAGTACAATTTTAGTTATACCTTCTCAATTGTATTTGCTATTGCTTGATCTTGGTCTGTGAAAATTATGATGGGACTTTGTTTACACATTGATTTCTTGAAAACATTGAACAACCATTCAAATGTTTCTATTTTCTCATCTGAAATGAATGCACAAGTGAACATGACATTTTTCATGTGGTTGTTGACACCAACAAAGGGGGCACAAATCAAATTGTATTTGTTTGTCCTATATGTTGTGTCGAATATCATCACATCACCATATAATGCATAATCTTCCTTCATCATAGAGTCCCTCCAAAACATATTTGATAATCTGCCCTCATCATCCAATTTTACTCTATAAAAGAAATCATCTTCCTCTACATCTTCCTCTTGTATCATATCTAAAATTGTTTGTGCGTCATCTGCTTCGATTTTCTTCATTTTCATTCGATGCACCAAGTTCAAGTGATCTTTCATTATATGCCCAACTATTTCCTCTCCACCAAAATCACATGCCATGTATCGATAAGAGTCTGACGGTTTCATTCCTGAATCTAGCATTGTCTGAATCGCTGCACGTTTTTCATCTATTATACGTCTCTCTGAACGATGCAAATGACTCCACTCTTTTCTTGTCAGTTCATGATTATGGATAGTCTCATGTTTTACTACCTCGTACTCATTTTCATAATTCAATTTGACTGTAAGTGATGCCTTGCAGTTTGTCCTTATTGCTTTTGACTTCTTTGTTGAAAACTGCAATTGTAAGTATAGTGTCATTCTAACAGTATAACAGTACCACTAACTTATACATAACATTACCACTTAAAAACATAACAGTATCAGTAAAATAACACAAAAGTATTACATAAATTAATATAAGAATTCTATATAATTTATACATAACAGTACTACATGACCTGTTTTTGTTTGTTTTTGCATCCAGCAGATGAACAAACATATATTTTCCCAAGTAGTATAGATGTATCAATTGTAGAGTATCTACTGTTGGATTTCCGTACTCCAAATCCGATCAAACGAGAATATTTTTTGTAGAGCTCATACATTTCATCAATATTCTTCCGTTTGTATCCAATAAGTGAACCAGATAGGGCTTCAATATCTTCAATATCATCAACCAATTGACTACTCCGTGAATCAATTTCAATTGTTGCAGTACTTGCAAAAACTTCAACATTTGTTGTTTCATCTTCTACAATAATCTCAGTCATATATTCTGCAATTGTAAGTACAGTGTCATTCAAACAGTATAATAGTACCACTAACTTATAAATAACAGTACCACTTAATAAACACAACTGTATCAATAAAATAACACAACAATACTACATAACAGTACTACATAACTTATACATAACAGTACTACTAACTTATAAATAACAGTACCACTTAGTTAACACAACCGTACCACTAAAATAAGACTTCGAATTACCAGTAATTTCTCCCATATTTTTTTCAGTTTTGTCCTTGAATCTTCAATTGAAAGACGTTGTATCAGCTTATTTTTTAAAATCCTAACGATTCACAAATCGCTAATAAGACTTCGAATTAAGACTTCGAATCATTAATCTCTTGAATTAATGGTTAACCAAAACACTCTTGGTATCTGTTTCTTCTCTTACGCCTGCTTTAAAACTTCAATCACTGTATCAATGGTGGAATTTTTTTTTCAGAAACAGTATATATGTGTTTATGGTCGAAATTTGATCAATGTTTGTTGTTATGTCAATGGATCGAAATTAAATTAGAGTATTAGTCTGTTTTCATGATAAAAGAAGAGCTTACCATGAACAATGGTTGTCGTAGTTTTTCCCCCAAATCCGCGCGAGAAGACGATGAATAGTAAAATGATTTTTTTTAATTAATGGCGCGTGTTAACACACGCCAGCTATTTGGAGCGCGTCCTATGGTGCGTGTGGGGGCAGAACTTGATCCAGATTGTTGTGCACGGATCCACTGATCTGTGCACAAGTTGCACAACAGCACCTCTCTTAATTAATTACCATAGAAGATTATATAAGTCCAAGTGAGATAATTAACAAATCTTGTAATATAGTTTTATGAGCACAAATATATATATATATATATATATATATATATATATATATCAAATCAAAATATATAGTCAGCAATCTCAAAACATGTCTAAGGTAGCGTAGCCTAACAGAAAAGTATAAGATAAAATAAAGAATTAGGACGTGTTTTATAATCCAAAGTAGTAGTTTCCGTCAATTGAGGTTTATAATCTATAAATATTAGGTTTTATTTTTTTTTATGAAAATCCATAAAGATTAGTATTCTTAAAAGATTGGGGAAAATCTTTATCATGAATAAATTCAATAACTGTAAAGATTAATGTAGTGACATAGTATAACGGGATGCGCGCCCCTTAGATTCGGGCCGTCGCATTTTCTCACAGCGGAACTTAAATCCGTGCGGCCACCAAGACACTCGTTGTCCCCGTCTGGCCTTCTGCCTCTTTGTCGCTTTATGCGACCCATCGTATGCGAAAGCACACATAGCATACTAGCGGTAACCACTGGACGTCTCCCGGTGCCTAAACACTCGCCTATCCACGATATTTATGTCTGTCTGATGATGTCGTGTTGCCCACATCCTTATCTTGCCCACGAGGCGGCGTTGTCTCCCAATCGCCTATCTTAAGCCAATAATGGCCCCTCGCATTGCGGCCAGAACCCATGGCACGCCTACGGGTTAGCTCATGAGGCCTCTACCTCGATTGCTCAATCGGTCTTGGGGTGATCCTCAAAGATAGACAGCCCGCGGGGCATAGTCGTGGCTCACCCGTAACCTTAGGACCATGGGAATGCCCAATACGAGCCCCGTGGGCCCCACACCGCTCATTTGATTCCCAAGTCGTCCGAGAACTCCACATGCCTCTACATGTTGGGAGTTTGCCCCCAGAAAGCGGCGGGTGCTTTCTAGGGGCTCTTAGAAAGCACCTGCTGCCTTCTAGGAATGTGCACACTTAGTACCCGGCGGTGCCCAATAATGGCCCCGTCCTAGGCACGGGGGAGGTTGGCTGCTGCCCACCATTGCTCTAAAGCATGCCCCCTTTATAATAGGCCTTACAAAAATTTCCCTCCTGTGCCCACTGGATACTCCCAGGTCGAGACACGTAAGATTTTGACTCTCATTGCTTATCTTCCTCGTCCGATCTCCGAATTGCGATCCGCAAAGTCCCTAGTAAAGCTATTGGCATGTACAATCATTCCATTAAATATCAGCTTCTTTCGATTCTCCGTCGTCCAGCAATTGCCCTCACAATAGGTTGATATTTACCATGTTGCCACTACACTACCACTCTTAGCCTCGGCATGCAGTATGCCCCTTAAATAGACTCGCCTCAAGGCGAAATCATCCCGTTTTCGTTCTTAAAAATATCAGAGTTTCCTTTTGGGTGTGAAGAAAGAAAGGGAAAGAGACGTACATGATATAAAATAGAAATCTATGAAAAACAGATAACATACAATTTTACATGTACAAATCATCGGCGTCTAGCCGAAATAAATCATTTAAAACATAGCAGCGGAACATCATACAAGATCCTTTACATAACAGAAGAACAGTTAATCTTTTACAAACGCGATATATTAAAACCATTGTTTCAACATTAAGTCTTGGAAAGCAAAAAGAGGAATCTTGATACGGCACCACCCTCTCTATACGTCTTGATTCTCATTATCTCCTGTAATGCGATTACAGTTGGGGGTGAGTGCGTTGAATACACTCGTGGGGATACTTTCCAAGTCTTTAACAATTATTAAGTAGTTATAACAATTCAAACATATAAAAGTTCGGCAAATAGACACAACACGTAAAATGCATAGCACATAATTTGTAACCCAACATCAAGTGCGGATATTTCTCGTCTTACCCTACAAAACGGTCTTATATACCGCTAGTGCATTTACAGGACCACCAAACCTATTTACGGAACCTAGTTACCCCGTAATATAAACGTATGGATCCCAGTTACCCTGTAATATAACAGTACGGACCCTAATTACCCCGTAATGTGAAAGTAGACTCTTTGTCTCTTCACATGAATATGGAACAGTATGATAGTATGAGCACAATATAATCACAGCACATAGGGTTCAACGATTCATATACCAAATATGGAAAGCAATAAACATAAAATTTATTCATATGCATGCGTTCGTTCATCATCATTATACATTAAATACAGAAACGTAAAGTTATTAGGGATTAGAAGTTACCCCCACCTTGTTCGGTGGTAACCTCGTGAGTTGTCAAAGTATCAAAACTAAAGAGTATGATCCAATTGATAGCCTACACAAGTAAAGAGGTTTCTTAGATCCTTAATACATTAATTACGTATATATAAAGATATAAACTTTCTCGGAGAAGAAATGATAGGGAAAAACGAGAAGGATCATGAGATCTAAAGATCAAAGATGAAGAAATGAGTGTGGAAGGTAAAACACTTCATCTTAAAATGAAGAAGGAAAGATTAGGGTTGCAACGGAAAAAGAACGGGCTTAAACGGAGTTGAAACGAGCTCAAATGGAGCGTTTTAAGATATAGGGGCGTTTTCATAATTTTGGTAAAAAGGTTGACTTTGACTGGGACCCCCAACTCCCGACCGACGACATCTCGTCGCCGGCGACTCAAGGAAAACATACGATGAAAAAAACACGACTCGCACCACGGACCCGGTGCCACACGCGCAACCCACCCGTCGCTCGCTCACGCACGCGCTACCCGTCTCCCGGCGCACGCTGTTACCCGGCGTGTCCCGATGCGCGCGCGCTACCCAGCACCCGCTGACCTGCGCGCCCAGCGTGCCTGAAACTTGCAGCAGCTCCCAGCTGCGACGCCGCCGCCCAGCCGCCTTCTCCCGACTCGTCGGCACCACTAGCACCGGCCACCACCCACCAGCGGTGTGAACATTACTGTCCCAAACAGCAACACACATACACGCATGCATACACACACACCATGCACCACCACCATTTCCAACCCCGGCGCCGCTATACCACTCCAACCGACAGCCCCACACCCCGGGAAGGTCAGCTACTGCTCCAGCCAAGGAGAAGAGAGAGAGAGAGAGAGAGAAAATAGAGGAGAGAGAAAGGGTGGGAGGAAAAGAGGTTAGGGTTTTTCCGGTGATGTTTTGCCATTTTCCGACGAAGAAGATATCGGAATGGAAATCTGAGACTTGTTCTAGAATCATCTCGACGAGACCTACAAGCTGTGCGAAAATCGGCCAAAACTGAGAAAAAGTTTCCGGTACTGGCGACGGTGGCGACGGCTATCGGAACAGAGGAGAGAGAAGAGAGAGAAAAGAGAGACGAGATTCTTACTTTTTCTCGATTTTTTCCTCATTCGAAAATAATGATTTTTAAGACTCGTTTCGCATTATATATACTCATTTTCGAAAAATCTTACTATTCATCGAAATATCCTACTTTCACTATTCACCGAAATATCTTGGATTTACTATTCACCGAAATATCTTGGATTTACAATTCACCAAAAATATCTTTACTTTTCGATCCTTCGTATAAGTCGTATACTTCGTATTCACCGTTTTCATCGTCATTTGAGCTACGAGTCTCCGATTGACCTCAAATTCCTTTCTATCTTCTCGTTTTTCAATTACGCATCTTATGATAAAATTATAATCTATGTTTCTCGATTAAATTATACTTTCATTTAATTAAACATGTATTTATCCTTTTTCTGAAATGCATATACTTAAATTAAACAATCAAGGGTTTACGCACATAATAAAATAAATCGATTAAAGGTTTAATTATTTAATTAATCAATTATGTTTCGTTTTTGTCCTAGGCGCTACATGAAACTTGGTGGGAATGCTCTCAACTCATTGAAGAACTCCCCACATGAACAGTTCTTGAAAATACTTTTGTTATGACCTTCTGCTCCGCAACTATCTCCAGTTTGGATGCAAAAATACAGCTTCAACTTCGCAAAATTCCTCCTCGGTCCTCCGATCTCGGATGGCCACCAAACTTGGTGGAGATCTTCCTCATACTCCCTAGTATTTGCCATAAAAATAGGTTTCCGGTCCCATCCTTGTAAGTGCCTCAAACGGTGAGTCTAGCACTGTCTGCGTGCGATCATCGGCACTCCTGCCTACGCGCCCATCCTTCTCGGCCACATGATGCTTATCTCTTGTTATCCCGGATAATCCCTTGGTCATGGGATAACTCTAAAGGCATCCCATGACACATAGTAAGAGAGGGATTCTAGGATAACTATATATATATATATATATATAAGAACGTAGGGGGATGAAGAACTTTCGAAATTGGGGAATTCAAACAAAAAGATAAATCGAGTGGCTGGGTATGGAGATGAAGATCTCAAGTTTGTTATATCCATGGATGAAAATATCAAAAAAATATCTCGGATATTTATCCGATATTTCCATTTTTTCACATAATCGATACAAAAATGGGGTAAAATCGATATATTTCTGATATTTTCATTTTTCCACATAACAGGTAAAGAAACAAGAAATTTTATCAAAATATCGGTAAAATATCGGCAAAATATCCATTACAATATCGGTGACTTCATCCTATAATTTGTAGGAAAATAGTTGAAATATCACGAAAATATCGGTGACTTCATCCTATAATTTGTAGGAAAATAGTTGAAATATCACGAAAATATCGGCAAAATATTGATTTCAATATCGATGACTTCATGGTACAATTTATAGGAAAATAAGTGAAATATCAGGGAAATATCGATGAAATATCGATTTCAATATTGATGACTTCATGGTACAATTTATAGGAATATAAGTGAAATATCAGGAAAATATCGACGAAATATCGATAAAATTTATAGAAAAATAAGTGAAATATTAGGAAAATGTCGACAAAATATCGATAAATATTGGTATCGATTTCGATATCGGTGGTTGCCTGGTACAAATTATATGAAAATCCGTGAAATATCATGGAAATATTGGTAAATATCGGGGAAATATCAGTAAATATCGTTAAATTTATGTACCGATATTTCCACCGATATTGATATTTCAACGATATTTTCATATAACTAAGATACCATATTTCCATCGAAATCAAAATTTTCATCCTCGAATGGAAGTGTGCCTACCCAAATGTGACTGTGATACATCGATTTTACCGATTCCGGTTGGAAATACTTAGGAAATACTCATTAGGCGATTGAGGGAAGCCATGGCCATACTTAGGAAATACTCATTGGGCGATTGAGGGAAGCCTGGCCATGCTCAGAGATGATCGAGAGACCGTGGGAGAAGCTTGCAGATGTCGTCATGGCCATGCTTAGAGATGATCGAGAGATCGTGGGAGAAGCTTGCAGATGTCGTCATGGCCATGCTTAGAGATGATCGAGAGATCGTGGGAGAAGCCTGCAGATGTCTTTGAAGTCCCGTGATCGTATATCAGTTGTCCAAGAACCTAAGTCCCGTGATCATATATCAGCTGTCCAAGAACCTTCATGAATCAAATGTATCAGCTGTCCAAGAACCTTTGTGAATCGAATATTATTCTAGTCGGCGACAACAATCACCTATTCACCAGGAGAGACCTGAACGAGTTGATTGAGAAAGTGGATGCCTTAATGACTCCAGATTCAATGATTCGAGGGCTTTCCAGTGCTTCAATTAGCTTAGTTAGTTTCATGCTTTACTTTAAGTACGACAATCCTTGTTTATGTTTATCATGTTTTACTTTAAGTACGACAATCCTTGTTTATGTTTATCAGAGTTGATGATCGGTAAATATATTTTGTTTCCACACTCTTCTCTCTCTTGCTTAGTTAGTTTCATATCATGCTTTACTTTAAGTACGACAATCCTTGTTTATGTTTATAGAGTTGATGATCGGTAAATATATTTTGTTTCCACACTCTTCTCTCTCTTGCTGCGGATTGATGAAGCTTTTGAGCTATGACATATTTCTGACATATTTCATATTTTCAAGCTTTTTTACTCATTTCTGATTCCTATTTTCCTTTATAAGATACGCGAATCCTGCTTGAAGGACTACGATTTCTAGTTTTTTTGGATACTACTTTTCCTCGTTAAAGGTGTGTATTTCAGCATCTTTTATGGTCAGATTTTGTTTCTTAGAACTATAAGTGTTGAAGTTGTGTGTTTGATTTTTCTTTCCTTTTCTTCCGTTTTTGTTTTTTTGGTGATTGTGTGTGTTCTGTGTATAGTTCATAGTAAAAGGTATGGATGAAAATATCTGGAAATATCAGAGATATTTTCCCAATATTTCCATTTTTTTCACGTGACCGATACAAAAACGGGGTGCAATCGATATATTTTCGATATTTTCATTTTTCCACATAATTGGTAAAGAAACGAGAAATTCAAAATATCGGTAAGATATCGGCGAAATATCCATTTCAATATCGGTGACTTCATGGTACAATTTGTAGGAAAATAGGTGAAATATTAGGGAAATAACGGCAAAATATCGATTTCAATATCGATGACTTCATCCTACAATTTGTAGGAAAATAAGTGAAATATCAGGGAAATATCGATTTCAATATCGATGACTTCATGGTACAATTTATAGGAAAATAAGTGAAATATCAGGAAAATATCGACGAAATATCGATAAAATTTATAGGAAAATAAGTGAAATATCAGGAAAATATCAACGAAATATCGATAAATATTAGTATCGATTTCGATATCAGGCATGGTACAAATTATATGAAAATCCGTGAAATATCATGGAAATATTGGTAAATATCGGGAAAATATCGGTAAATATCGTTAAATATCGAAAAAATATCGATAAATTTATGTACTGATATTTCCACCGATACTGATATTTCCTAGATATTTTCATAAAACTAAGATGTCAATATTTTCATCGAAATCGAAATTTTCATCCTTAGTTGTATCAAGAATATCATGCATCAGGATTGTATTTAGGAATTATTATTTTTAATTAATTCATTGGATTTCATCGCATCACAATATATATACATACATATTACTGTCTTCAGCATTATTATTAATTGGACTTCATTAATTAATTAACACAACCAGCTTGGTACTACATTTAAATTTACCATCCATGCATCTTTTTATTTGTGAATCTTTAAATTATTATTATTATTACTTGAATTGTTCAAATACACTTAATTAATTGGTTCTACATTTTACAAGCTTTAATTTATTTGCTCTTACCAAAACCAACAAACCATACAAATCACAACTTATAAATCTAACTATAAATGGGCCACCGATTCACCCGGATCCAATTATTTTATTGTTTCAGTTTTGATTCGATCATGCATGGATAATTTCAATACTAAGTTATCTTTAATGCTAAGTTTTTTAGTTTTTAGGGTTTAGAGAGAAGATTGTATGTTGCTGTTTTTTTTTTAAGTTCTCATTAATTTTAGTTCGATAATTTCTCTATTGTTCATGTTCTTCTTTAATTTACTAGTATAAGTCTCGTGCAATGCACAGACATATAAACTTCACTATTTATATATTTTAATATGAAAATGTTGAACACGAAAAATAATAAATTTTTTTGGAGAATTTCAGTCTGATTTGTTACTTCTGTGACTCACGACCATAAAATCTAAATATTTCGAGTTTGATGTGAAAATTTTAATTTACAAAAAAATAATTAAGTTCTCATAATATTTCAATCTCATTTGGTATACCCGTGTCCGTGTGATATATGGACAAATAAATTTGAAGTGTTGGTAATTTTTTGATATAAAAATGTTGTTCATGAAAATAATATAATTCTTCAAAGTGTTTTCAATTTAATCTACTACCCATATTGTAGCACCCCGGACCAAAAATGAAGCATAATTTAATAATTAAATATTTAAACCATGAATTAATAATTATGTGCTTATGTTTTGACAGTTTAATTTATTTACGTGACAGATACGTGTTTAATGCATGAATTAGATGGATAATTTTCTTAGACATGGGACATAGAATATTTTTATATCATTAGATGCGTATCGGAAAGACGAGAAGATAGAAACGAACTAGGGGTCAATCGGAGACCCGTAGCTCAAACGGCGACGAAAAGGGCAAAACACGAAGTTTCGGAAAAACCGAAAGATATTACGGTAAATAGTAACGAGATTTTTACGGTGAATAGTAACATGGACTTTTCAACCGATGGATAGTGATCTAGATTTTTTTTTCAGTGAATAGTGTTTTCGGATTTCTATAAATAGGGATGTTTTCGATTCGAAAATCACCGTTTTTCCAAACGAGCTGAACGCAACGAAAACTTGTAAGTCTCTCTCTCCTCTCTCTCTCTTCCCATTTTTCGCCCTCCGGCCGCTGTCGCCGCCGCAGCCGGTGGCCGGAATTTTCCAACTTTATCGATTTCGGTCGATTTTCGCACACGACGTAGGTCTCGACGAGACGAGTCTAGGATAGTTCTCGAATTTCAATTCCGATTTCTCGTTCGCCGGAAAACGGCCAAAAACGAGCTCCAAACCCTAAACCTTAACTTTTCACCACCTTCTCTCTCTCTTCGATTTTCTCTCTCTCTCTCTCTCTCTCTCTTCCTCCTCTCGCCGGAGCAGTCGCCGGAGGTCCTCCTGGTGGAGTGGTGTAGATGCTGGAGGGCCAGCGCAGCCGTAGATGGCGGCGCCGGAGCTGTACAGATGGTGTGTGTGTATGTGCGTGAGTGAGAGTGTTTTTATGTGTGTGTGCTATGATGGCTGTTGGGGGCGGCGTTGGTAGCGCCGCCGTGAGCTGTTGGTGGGCCAGCACTGGTGATGCGCCGGTGAGGTCCAGGTGGTGGTGGTCGGCGGCAGGTAGCCGCCGGCTAAGTTGTTTATGTTTATGCGTGTGTGTATATATGTATGCATGTGTGTGTGTTGGGGTTTGGAAAGGGTTTTGCTGGAAAAGTTACTGTTCACACCGGAGGGTGGCCGGAGATGGGGACGGCCGGAGCTGGGGTTGCCGGCGGATCAGGAGAGGGTGGCGCCAGGCGGCGCCAACGCAGTTGGGAAGGCTGCAGGGCGCGTAGGCTGCTGAGCGCGATGTTGGGCGCACGAGCACGCAGGTCGTGCCCGGCAAGCACGGTCGTGCGTGGGCCGGGGGAAGCCACTGGACAATGGCGCACGGCCGTGCCGGGAGAGCAAGGTCGTGCGCTGGGCGCGCGTGCCGGGAGCAAGCGACGGGTGCTGGGCGCACGGCGTCGGGAGACAGGAGCCACATGCGCGCCCTGTCGGGTGACGGGTGTGCACGTGACGTCATGTTTTCAATCCGAACCCTGTTTTTTCCATCATACGTCTTTATCGAGTCATCGCCAACGAGACATCGTGGACAGGGGTTTGTGGGCCCGGTCAAAGTCAACCTTTTGACCAAAATTACCAAAATACCCCTAAACTTAAAATGCTCTGCTCGAGCTCGTTTCAACTCCGATCGAGCTCATTCTTTATCCGTTGTGACCCAAATTTCATTCTCTATCATCTCAGCCATATGGACTGATTATCCACTCTCGTTTATTCAACTCCAATCTTTAGATCTCTCGATCCGTCGTGTCTTTAACGATCGTTTTTTCGCCGGAACCTTTTTATACCTTTATTTATACATTATTAAGGATCTAAGAAACACCGTAATTGTGTAGGCTACTTGTTGGATTGAGCCTTGAGTTATCAGACCTTTGGTACTTACGACTCACGTGGTAACCACCGAATAAGGTGGGGGTAATTTCTATCTCTTTATCTGTTACAGTTTTCCCTATTTATACACATGATTGAGGAATACTAAATGTTGTGAATATAATTGTTGTGTCATACTATATACTGTGAAAGGACTTCGGTTCACATTGCATGTTCGGAGGGTCTTATGGATCGTAAAAAAACTGTCTCTTATATCTTCTACTACTCTGAGGTTTGGTGGTCCTTGAAATGCACCAGCAGTATTGAGACCGTTTTATAAGATAAGACGGGGAATACCCGCACCTATTCGTCCCTTACCATTTCTAATATCTACTATGCATTTTATGTGTTGTGACAACGTGACTAAAGGTTAATTTTCCCGGTATCTTATATCTGTTGAGTGTTATAAGAGGTGGATTTCATCCCCACGAGTGTATTTCACGCACTCACCCCTTATTCTGTACTCACACTATAGGAGATGATGAGCATGAGGAACCCTAGATGGAGAGAGATGGTGCTATTTGTGGACCTGTATCTGGACTAGTAAGATTAGGATGTTGATCCTCAAACATTTCCAAACAATATTTTAATTTATTCCCATTTTGTAATAATAGTACTGTGTATTTTCTGGATGTGAGATCCTGATGAATTTATCCGCTGTGAATGTTGAGATTATCGGCTGAGACTGATTGTTGATATGTGAATGTTTCACATCGTCCCTTACCTCTTTCTTCTGTCGTCTCCTACTATTTCTTCTGTTTGCGATATGTGTCCCTTGCTATTTCTTCTTCACGCCCGTGTGAAAACTCTGATATTTTATGTAAGAAAATGGGACGTGACTCATATAATTTACGAATTTAAATATTTTTTATTTTTATCATACGTTGTCGTCACTATTGGTTTGAAACAAACTTATGCAAATTTATGTTCAATAATTTATTCATAATGAGTATAAAAATGGTGATATTATTGAGCATTATAATCAAGTATTGATAATATTTCAACCTCATTTGGTATTCGTGTGATGTAGTGAATAAATTTCATGTGTTAGTAATTTTTTGATATAAAAATGATGATCATGAAAAATCATATAGTTTTTCAAAGTTATTTCAATTTAATCTACTACCCATGTAATTTATCTAAATATTTATTATTTTCATCATATGTTGTTTAACTATTTTAGTACTTGGTTTTGTCACAATTGGCCTAGAAAATACTTGTGCAAATATATGTTCAACAATTTATTCATAATGAGCTTAAAATATTGATATTATTGTATATTACCCCAAAATAAAATTTCTAAATTTAACATACCATCAAAAAAATTGTATAATTATTTTTTTCAGATGTCTTAAAATCAAAATTTATCTATTAGAAAAATCATATTGGATGGTAAACATTTCAAAATTTGATAAATCTAAAACCATGAAACTATGTTACAACATAAACTAAATATATTTTATCATCGTTCTGTGAACTTCATGCTACCATGATAGTGAAATTTTAGATTTTTATTTACTTTTTAATCAAGGAGGAATCATTATTTATTCTTACAACAAAAAAAATGATAAATTCGCTAATTTTTTTGTGGACATATAAAATGATTTAGATTAAGGTACAAATTTTTATTTACAAATTTTCATGACATGATATTATTACCATATATACACAAATCATACTAACTTTATAACATATCAAATACGATCATAGTTTTTTCCTCAATTTTCATATATATACAAAATGATTTTCATACCATGAATATACATAAATTATGAAAAACTAAATATTTACAATTTATAAATTTATAAAATAATAAATATTTGTATTTCTACTTTAAAAAATATGGTTAGTTGGTTTTTATATAAAAAGTAGAAATGAGGTTAGTTGGTTTTTATATAGATGACAATGAAATTTCATAATAAAAAATTCAAAGTATTTAAAATATATATGTAAAAATTCTTCTTCTACATATTATCACTCTTATAAATAACATCGACTATCTATTCTTCATGATTAATAATGAAGATATATTTATATAATTTAGCATTATGAAATAGAACATATTTTTTATTATTTTTTATAAGTATAAGTATAAATGATATGTTTTTTTAATCATTTTTTATACTTAATTTGTAGTTTTTAATAGAAAGTATATGAATTCATAAATTTTATACCTCCTAAATGTTATTGTGTGCAACAATATATCATATATATATTTTTTTATTATATTCAAGATATATTACAAATCTTTATGATTTTTAATAAGAATTAATATAGTATAATAAAATAAAATTATATAAACACTATGTTATATTATTAACATTGTTACATAGAAGATATATAAAAATTGGAGTATTGTATACGACATATTTGTCAAATAAAATTGTGTGATGTTTATAATAATTTTACAATACATATTTCGAATATAGTAAATAAAAATAGTTAATTTACGTTGTTTTATATATGTTGGTTGACTTGATTAATAACTCACTTTTTGGTCTTCGACCCCTTCAGTCACTACGAACGCCCCCGATCAATGTAATGATATATTTATTGAGGTAGTATATGTGTATGTGGGGTACATCATTAGATACAACATTAGAGATAAAAAAAATACTTTGATGATCTATAGTTCTTGAAATTCGATCATTATGTTATTTTAATTCATTCAACAAATATATATTTAATCTTTGATTATATCAACAATTAAAAAGGTTATTAGATGAGATCATATTAACATTCATATACCATATATAGATAATAATTTTCAAGATTTTGTCAATATTATAAATGATATTGTTACCATATATATAAATCATGTTTAATACAATAAAATTAATAATTTATAAATTATGAAATAATATGTATTTCTATTTTTGGGAGGTGGAAATGGGCGGGAAAATTTTAGCATTTCTATTTTGAGGGGGTAATTGTTATTATATATATATATATAGATATATATAGATTGTATGTTTATTTGTTTGGCAAACAACTAGTATGAATGTTTAATATAAACCATGACTATTATCTAGAAAAACGGAGAGATTTTGAGATAACTGTGAGATAATATATTTATTGGATTATTATGGTTTGTTGATCAACATCAATTCACTTTCAAAGTAAGAAATAAAAGTAAAAAATAATAATAACAATAGGGAAAATTTCAGTTTTGGCCCTATCTTAGAGATGGTGTTGGATTTTGGTTATGTTAATTTTTTATTATCAATTTTAGTCTAGTAATCAAAAAAGTTGTCCAACTTCAGTACTTTTTTCCCCGGATTTTGTATTCTTCGGTTAATTTCTGGCAAATGACACACAGTCGACCCCAATTCAATGATTGTAGTTAACTTGTGCCTACGTTGCTATTTTTTCACATGTAGAATTTCTTTTTACATTTTTTTACTTCCTAAATTGTCACATCACTACTATCTCATTTATTTGTATTTAAAGAAAAAATAAACCAAAAATGATACGGAAAAAAAAAGAAGAGAACAATTAAAAGAAAAATATTAATCAAAAAACCACATTTAAAAAAAAAGGGGGGGGGGGGGTAATTCAATCTAACATTCAAAAAAGAACCTTATATCGCCAACTTCCAAGTTCCAACCGACAATCCTAATCAACCCAAGATTCCGAATCAATCACTAATTGAGAGACGAAATAATATTGAGGAATAATAATTACTTGAAGAAATTCAGCTTTGATTCGTCTTCGATTGGAAGATCCGCCATTGCCAGGTTAGTGATGAGACATCAAGGTTCTGTTTTGTATATTCGAGACTGAATTTCGTAATTATTTTAGCTCAAAAACTCTGTTCCTAACACCGATTTGAGGATGTTTGTTTATTTCTAATCACTTTTCATGAATTTGTTAATTGTTTTCTAAGTGCTTTCTCACAACTTGACAATCGGCATTTACACAGAAGGATATATTGACAATGTTGCCCCTGCCAAAATCCAATTGAAATCATCAATCAACAATTAGTGATTGATTTGGAATCTTGAGTTGATTAAGATTGTTGGGTGGAATTGGGGATTTAGAGTTTTGTTTCAATGTAAGGTTTAATCCCGTTTTTTTAAGTGTATTATTTTTTGTATTTTTGATTAATTTTTTTCTTTTAATTACTCTTCCCTTTTTTTTCTTTTCTTTTTTCTTTTTCTGTATCATTTTTGGTTTATTTTTCTTTTAACATTTATAGTGGTGGGGCAGTGATGCGACAATGTAGGTAGTAACAAATACAAAAAGTAAATCCACATGCAAAAAAAACAGTCACTTAAGTATAAGTTGATTATCATGGAATTGGGGCAAATGTGTGTCATTCGCTGGAAATTGGCCGAAAAATACAAATTCCAAATAAAAAGGGACTAAAATTGGACAAAATTTTCAATTACAAGACTAAAATTGATAATCGAAAATTAACAGGACCAAAATCGAACACTACCTCTAAGGCAGAATCAAAAACGAATTTTTCCCACATTAATTAATAGAATTTGCATGATAAAAAAAAAATTATCAACAGAAACTACTAATTGCAATAAACTCAAAGTTGAAGTAATAAGCTAATGAACATAGTCACTCTAGAGAAGAAAGAAAAATTGAAACTTAAGTCTACCATTGGTAACTATAGTAAACCTATTCTGGTATATGCTACGCTGAAACGGTTCCTCATCATGAAGCTGGTACTTCAACTGCTGGAGTCAAGTTGTTAAAAGCTACAACAACAATACCTAAAGATGATCAATATCTCAAGGGTAACACAACTTACAAATAGGTTAAGCAGGATAGGTAAGGGATATAAACATTTGCTAGTAACCAAGGAAAGTACGTCTGTAAGAAGTCAAAGCGAGCTGCAGAAGAAATATGTTGTAGGCAAAGAACTTCATACCTACTAGTACTATGACCAAAATGTCTAAACCAAAAAAGTTTATACTTCTAATAATGAGTCCATCAATCTCTAAATCGTACATTTCTTCCTCCAGATGCTTCTCGCAATATCCGTTTTCTCTCTATGTGCACATAATCTAAATTAACATCAATTTTGGCTTTTTATAACATCTTGGGGTTCTCCCAAAGTCGAATAGATGTCGAAAATAGGGCAAAGATCAAGTTTATGGGTGAAAAGGGGTCTTCGAGCACGGTTGGATCGTGCACCACTCCATCAGCTCCCTAATTTTGTTGGAGCACGATCATTTGACAAAAACATACCACATATTCATCCCCTCGTGAATGGTTGAGTGCTGGGACACAATCGTCCATGCGCAACCACAATCCAAATTTGCCTTTATGTTCTTTAAAAAAGTTGTAGCTCTTGAAGTCAGGTATCCAATGCCACATATTTCAGCTTAATAGCAATTGACTAGAGTAAGTTATGGCCATATAGTAGAGTCTTATCACGATGAAAAACATATTAAAATGTTTTTACTCAACTTCTATCTTGTCTTACTTTTCTGTTTTGTTGGCGCTCTTCTTCTTAGCTTTCCAAAAAATAAGAAGCTTTAAATGTGGACTTCTAGATTAAAAGATACAACATATATTTTTCCAACAATTGCGCATTTTAGAAGCTTCTGGTTCGTATATTCGAGACTAAATTTTGTAATTATTTTAGCTGAATTTATTTCTAATTACTTTTCATGAATTTGTTAATTGTTTACTGAGTGCTTTCTCACAACTTAACAATCGGCATTTATACTGAAGGATATATTGAGAATGTTGCCCCTGCCAAAATCCAATTGAAATCATCAATCAACAATATTTAGTGATTGATTTGAAATCTTGAATTGATCAGGTTTAATCCCTTTTTTTAAGTGTGTTTTTTGTATTTTTGATTAATATTTTTCTTTTAATTCCTCTTCCCATTTTTTCCTTTTATTTTTCTTTATCATTTCTAGTTTATTATTCTTTTAATACAAATAATTGACCTGAAAGTGATGCCACAATTTAGGTAGTAACAAATACAAAAAGAAATTCCACATGCGAAAAAAAAAAAGTCACGAAAGTATTAGTCGATTATCATGGAATTGGGGGGAGTGTGTGTCACTCGCTGAATTGGTCGAAAAATATAAATTTCGGCAAAAAAGGTACTGAAATTGGACAAAATTTTAAATTACAGGACCAAAATCGACATCACCTCCGAGGCAGGATCAAAAATGAATTTTTCCTATATTAATTAATAGAATCTGCTTGATAAAAAAAAAATTAAAAAAACCGAGGTGTTTCCATAAAATTATTACCTTCCAATAATATAATTAAGTTAAAAAAATTGAGTAGTTTTCTAATCACAACATAAAGCAATTAAAGTCTGAAAACATATCACATATATCGGGGTGTATTCCCAATATAATATGAGTAATTTTATTATTTATAAGAAAATTAAAAAAAAACTGAAAAAAAATATCAAGAAATAAAAGGGGAAAAAACTGTGAGAATTACCAGTTTGAGCATTGGATTAATTATCAAAAATACTAGGTCTTTTCTTGTCGTGCTCCTCCTTTTGCTGACGTTCAAAGTATTTTTGAGCATGGCTTGCAATTTGTGTAGCGCTTCTGCTTTTAACCACAAATCTTGAAATGCTCTTCCAATCTCCTTTACCATACATTTCAAGTCCACATAGAAATAACCTGCAGAATCACCAGTAAATCAATTGATTTTAATTAACTAAAAATATTGAAAATAGAGATATTTGATACTTACCTGTGTTCATCTTCGGACCATGGTCTAGCTGGCCTTCTCTGCACGATTGCCTTCTGAGATAATTTTGGAGTAATTGTCTGAGATTCCATTACTGGATATTCCGGTGGCTCAATCAGACCTGCTTCAATGGCCGCCACGTCAGCTTCCAGGTCAGCGTAATGCTGTTCTACTTCCGCCGCGGATTTCGCTCCAATCCTCGCCGCTATTATCTCCCACCGATTCGGACTGTCGTCGGAGAGTTCCGCGAGACAGTTTTCGAATAGCTTGTCTTCTTCCCATGTCCATCTTGATCTTGATCTTGAATTCCCACTTGAACTACCACCCCTCTCCATTGTTCTCTCTTCAAATTACCTGTATTTTTTGACCGTACAAAATATGGTACGTGTTCTTATATAGACTCAATTCTATTATTTATGTTTCCATTAGAATTCTAAAGTCAATCTAATTAGTATTATAACTCTAATCTAATTAGGATTTCTTCTTCAACTAGAATTCTATTAATACAACTAAGATTCATTTATATCAATTATTCATAAATCTATATTTAATAACAGAATCATCCTAAAATAATGTTATGTGAACGTTATTTCAGAAAATTGAAATACATACAAGTCTATTGATATACAAATATAACAATCCATAAGAAATTCGCCACCTAATAAATATTAATTTGTAGTATATATATTTAATATGCTTGGAATTTAGTTGCATATCATATGTATCTGATTTGGTTGAGCTTAAATTTTAAAATTTAATATGATTCTTATAATTTTGATATAATTGAAATTTCTTGATTTTATTTTCATACATACCATGACTTAATTTGGAGAAACTTATTCAACATTATAGTTTATTGGTGAAAGATAGGAGAAAGGCTCGAATTGGAGATGAAAAATAATATGAAGTCTCTTTATGTTGCTCGATATTTCTGCGCTTCTAGAGAGAGAGGGAGAGAATGCGTGAGAGCATTCTAGAATCCGTGCTCCCAACCCGCTCCATCTGATCCGACCCGCATCCCATATATATATAAATTTTTATTAGGGCATTCCTCTTCTTTTGCCTCCTTCTCCTCCTCTCTTCTTCTTATTCTTCTTTTCTTTTTCTTCTCCTCTATCTTTTTTATCTTCTTTCTTCTTCGAATCAAGATTCTATGTTTGTGTTTTTTTCTTCATTTTCCTCTTCTTTTTCTATCTTATATTTGTTGATTTTAGATGATTGATTTTAAATTACAATTCTGTTAGATGAGAGAACAATCTTGGTTGAAGTTTGGTACATGTTTATTTGCAGTAATATGAATTATTTGCAGAAATTTTGAGGAAGATGATGAAAATCGTGCATTTGAAATTTTAAAAAATATAATCTCACTTCACAGTACACTAATATCTTTTGAGTATATGAGTAATACCTTAAGTTATATGAGCAATACCTTACATTCAATAACTCTAAAAGATAAATTTTAAGATTCTAAACTCACACTCTACAATATACCGATACTTTTGAGTATATGAGTGTTGGAAAATAGCACACTACAAAAGAAATGTCGAACAGAAACAGAAACGAGAAGAAACAAAAACATTAAGATGAGTCGAGGAAAGCCCTCTCTCCTTAAGACGAGATACGTCCAGGGTAGTGCTCACTGGAACCGTGCATATCATCTCCCAAAAATAAAACAACTTCGTCTCTAAAGTAGTAGCACCACAAACTCGAGAGTTTCAGTTTCAGTGAACTTTAGTGCTTTGAGAATTGAGCTGATGCAAGGATGGAAAACAGTGCAAAAGTTTCGATTTTGATGTATAAAAATGATGCATCATGACCCCTATATATAGGTCTCCAATATGGGTGTTTATACCTGAAATTGATGAGAATTTACTACCCAAAAACGGGTTTTTTAATGCAAGTTAATGTCTCATTCAAAAATAAGAACGGTTAAAAAACGTTCACGGCGCTGCAACACGGCGTTTGCAGTATTTTGGACACGTTATTGCACCCGGCGCTGTATTTTGGATATGTTACTGCTCTCGGCACTGCATTCTGGACGCGAACAGCAAGCGCAAACAGCACCCGTTGTTTAGCATTCTGCAGCACAGCACCCACTGTTTAGCATTCTGCAGCACCAACAACACCCGATGTTCAGCAACAACAAGCACCAACAGCATGTTGTTCAGCAAATACTGCTCCAGCTGCATTCACGCGCGGGCACACAAATACCCGACGCCGTTAATGACATCGCAACTTTTGTCCAAAAAGATAAATCAGGCTGCATTCTGGACACGTTACTGCTCCCGACGCTGTATTCTGGACGCGAATAGCAAGCGCAAACAACACCCGTTGTTTAGCATTCTGCAGCACAACACCCATTGTTCAGCATTCTGCAGCACCAACAACACCCGTTGTTCAGCAACAACAAGCACCAACAACATGTTGTTCAGTAAATACTGCTCCAGCTGCATTCACGTGCGGGCGCACAAATACCCGTCGTCATTAACGGCGTCGCAACTTTTTTCCAAATAGATAAATCGGGTCGGATAAAACCCGAGCCCGATCTGCCCAAGTCCAGCCTAACGTCCAATTGCCAAGGACCAAGGCCCAAAGTCGAGGTCGGGTTGGCTCAGGTCCAGGCCGTACCACCCGCGCGTGTGTTGCACAAGCATACTATCACAATAGTATACTAATTACTAAACCTCTTCTCATAGCTTAACTTATACTTGCATTTTCAAGGTCCATTTTCCTATATGGGATAGTTAACACTCATCCCACATTCAAGACCTTTCATTCCCATTTCAAGTGGCCAACTTTGATACTTAATTTCTCACTCACCAAAAATTGGTTTTGAGCGATTCAAAATACCTCGATTATCTACTCCAAACGTAGATTACTCTTTTGACATCCAATTCTTAAAAGAATTAACTCTTAACCACTTAACTATTGGTCAAAGTGGTGTCACCCACCACTTTCAACAACCAATTTTCCAACAATGAGTAATATCTATAATTATACGATTAATACCTTTACATGAAACAAATAATTTATCTTAAGTTTACTAACAAAGTAACTAATATCTTAAGTAACTTTATGATTATGCAACTAATATCTTATGAATAAACAAAGTAATACTTTTTAGATATATAAGTAATACCTTTAGACCTTTTTGATAAACAAGTAATACCTCTACATATTGTTACTTTTAGGTAAACTAAGTAATATTATTAACTAAAACCAAAGTAATACTCTTAGATTAAAACAAGTAATATTTTTTTGATAAAACAAGTAATACCCTGAGCATACAACTAATATCCTTCACTTAACAAATTAAAATTTAGGTTATACCCTATGAATTTGCAACTAATACCTTATGAGTAAATAACTAATACCTTGACTAGTAGGATATATGCAGATTGGGTGGCGCGTGAACGCACATTGGCTATGGTGTGGTGGTGTGTAAGACGGGACGTGACTCATCAGGTCGGGTTAGGGGCACAGATCTAAAATCTATGCACCTGAGGTACATAAGTTTTTGCGATCATAATCATAAATTATGCACCTTCCATTTCAAAATAAATGCTATTCTGCAGGTTTTTTTAAAGATTAAAAAATATAAAAATTGAACAAATATACCATTAACTAATCAAGGAATTTAGAATTCAAAATTGAAAACATAATAAAATTATTTTCACAAAAGATATCATATTAAACCCATATATTTCAACTAAGGTATATTAATAGGTATAATTTGGAAATAAAATTACATAAAATTTTAAAATAACATTTAATTTAAAATAAAATTTAATTAAAAAACGATACTTGAAAAGGAGAAAGTAGTATATTTTAGTTAGTTACACCCAAGAGTAGTGAGCTCTTTTTTTCTCACTAAATGCACTTTCTAAAATTGGATAATTAAGGGTTAATATTAGATTTGGTATCCTAAACTAGGGGTTATTTCAGCTTTGGTATCATAATATATTGAGTCATCATAAATAGTCCCCTAATTAAGTAAATTTTATCAAATTTGGTCCTGCAATTGAAAATTTTGTTCATTTTCAGTCCTTTTTTCACCGGAATTGTATTTTCCGACCAATTTTCGGCAAGTGAGATACACTCGCCCCCAATTCCATAATTTCGGCTTGTGTGGCAGTTTTTTTTCACATGTGGCAATTCTTTTTGCATTATTTTATTATCTAAAATACCATGTCATCATGTCATGTCATTAAATGAATTAAGAAAATAAAAAATAATTAACTCAATAAAAAAAGAATTAAAAGGAAATTAAAAAATGAAAAACACAAAATACAAAATAAAACACAATTAATGGAAAATCTAAGAGAAACACTGGGCAACTAATTGAAACGAGAATGTTATCATCGTGATGGTCACCGGAAACACGTCGGAGGAGATGTTATTCTGAGAGAAACATTGGGCAGCATTAATTGATACAAATGAAGGGTTGTTTTCTAGGGCATTAACTTCAGATCTTTTGGGGGTGGGGTGAGGCGTTTGGGTCTGTGCAATGTTGGCAGAGGTGGTGGTGGGGGTTTGGTACATCTCTTCTACCATGGATTTCCACAGATGAACCACCATGGATTTCCACCATGGCATTAATGAACCAATTTGAAACCTAGAAAACAATAATCAAGATTCATAAATTGGATTTAATGAATTTCATAGATTTTTGATTATAGGGTTTGAATTGATTGTGCTTTGAGTTTGGGAAATTAGGATTCTTGATTGATTTGGGTTTTAGTGATTTTGAAAGGAAATTCGGTTTCTGTTAAGGGGAATTGAGGATTTTTGTTAAATATATATATATATATATATATATATTTTATATCTTTATCATTTTTTATATTCATTTTTTTTTGATAAGTTATTTTATTAAGTATTTTATTTTATGTGTCAAATAATGACATGTCATATGATATGACATTTTGGATGAAAAATAAAATCGAAAATAAATGACACGATTGAAAATAAATGTCACATCAGCGTAAAATCAAGGGTTGATTGAAATTGGGGGCGAGTGTCGTGCACTCACCTGAAATTGGCAGAAAAATCAAGATTCTGACGAAAATCGGACCAAAATTGGATAAATTTTGAGATGTGAGGACTGAAATTAATGATCGGAAAATAAAAGGACAAAAAACAGACAAGGTCTCTAGGAAAGGATGAAAAATGAATTTAACCCCTTTGAATTTTTTTTTTTTTTAAATAGAGGTTATAACTTATAAGTAATTGGATCGGTTTGATTAATTTCAGTGATTTTATCTTGGAAATTAAACCGAACCAATATGAGCGAAATACTTAATATTCATAACCATAACTGAATCATTTTTCCGTCGGATTTTAGGAATATGAATTATCCCATTCCTAGCAAGAAGTCTACACCAGTATCAAAGCAAATCTAATAACCGCTTTCTTGATTCAAATTTAATCAGTGATACGATCATATATATTATGTTCACATTCAGCAGCAATTAATTAAAGTCTGCCCAACACGACAAATATCGTAACAGTGAAGTTAGAGAGTGAGAGAGAGGAAAGAAGACAATAATGGAGATCAAGATGGACATGGGAAGAAAACAAGCTATTCGAAAACTGTCTGGCGGAATTTTCCGACAATAGTCTGAATCAGTGGCAGATAATAGCTGCCAGGATTGGGACGAAATCATCGACGGAAGTAGCACAGCATTACTCAAACCTGGTGGCTGACGTGGCGGCCATTGAAGCAGGGCTTATTGAGCCACCCGAATATCGAATAATGGAATCTCCGACATTATCTCGGAACGCAAGAGTGCAGAGAAGGCCAGCTAGACCATGAACTGATGATGAACACAGGTACTTCATTCAAGAAAATGAATTTAGCAATCTCTATTTTCATTTTTAGTTTATAAGATTGCAATGAATTGATTTTCGTTTTGGTTTTATTTTGATTGCAATGTTTGAACTGAAGACGAGCTTGATTGGAAGGGAATTCAATCATTCAACATTCAAAATTGGAAGGGAATTCAATCATTCAACATTCAAAATTAGTAAGTCTAAGAATTAAATATGGAAATACATATTTAATTAGATGTAGAGGGGTTTGTGGGTGATAGTTTATGAAAGGTTAGTTTAAGGAAGGTTTAGTTTATGAAAGCTTTGGTGATGAAAGGTTTTAATTTAAAGTTAATAGGAATAATTGAAGTAGTTGATGAGTAGTTGAAGTATTGGAAAGAATGGTACACACTTAGTAAAGAGGGAGAAGGCCTTTTATTATTGCTCAAGTTGATTCAACTTGTTCACAATGCCTTGGTGCCTATTTATAAGCTTCCATGGATGGATCTAGAGAGGTACTAGATTAATCCTCTCTAGAATTCTCTATAATGTTCTACATAATCTTGAATATTCCTTAACTAGATATTTAGGCCTAATTCTTGTATAGTTTAGATTATTCTAGATATTCTCCAATACTTTGGACTATTCTTGAATATTCCTAAATGAGCATTAACTATCAACACTCCTCCTTAATGCTCATTTTGGTAGTGCCGAGCATTGTGGTAGCTCTTCAAATTTTGGCTGGGGAAGTGCCTTAGTGAAAATGTTTGCTAGTTGTTCCTCGGTCGGACAATAGTTCACTTGTATTTCCTTGTTGGCTTCTGCTTCTCTCAGGAAGTGGTATTTGATGGCTATGTGTTTAGTTCTGCTGTGATGAACTGGGTTCTTTGTCATCGCTATCGCGGACTTGTTATCACAGTAGATTGTTGTAAGCATGATTTGTTCTTCGCCCATATCTGTTAGTATTCTTCACAGCCATATTGCTTGACTTGCAGTTGTCGCTGCTGCGACATACTCTGCCTCTACTGAAGATTGAGCCACACAATCTTGCTTTTTGGATGACCACGAGAATATGCCTGATCCAAGTGAGAATGAGTAGCCAGATGTACTTTTCATATCATCTGTTGATCCTGTCTGGTCACTATCTGTGTAACCGATTAGTTTTGAAGAGACTTCGTGTGTATACCAGATTCCATAATCTTTCGTGCCTTGCAAATATCTTAATATTCTTTTTGCAGCTCCATAGTGAACTTGGCTTGGATTCTGCATAAATCTTGATAGTAGACTTGTCGGGTGTGTCATCATCTTTGCTAAGCTTCTCATTTGTGACGAGGGGAGTAGCCATAGGTTTGCAACTTTCCATCTTAAATTTCTGAAGCAAACTTTTTGTATATTTCTTTTGTGAGATAAATATCCCTTTTTCATCTTGTCTTACCTCAATGCCGAGGAAGAAGTGCATTTGCCCAAGGTCGGTCATTTCGAAGTTTTTCATCATGGCTTCTTTGAACTCCTTGACCATATCTTCATTATTTCCTGTATAGATAAGATCATCGACATATAGAGAAACGATGAGTCTGTTATTGTTACCTTGAGTCTTGATGTAGAGCGTTGGCTCGCTTTTGCTTCTTTCAAATCCTTGGCATATACAGTGGGAAATACATTATTTATACAGTCCTGTTACCCCATCCACTGTGGGCACGTGCCCACGGCTTATGTGTCAAAAATCCAGAATGCAAAGGATCGGTGGGCATTTTATCATTTTCCTTTGTTTATAATAATATGAAATATCCTGTTTGACAGTACACATCTTTTATTCCATTTATGTTTTTATCTCTTTTCATCTACTGCTCTCAAATTATTTACTGATTGGTTGAAGCGTCCACTTAATTACACCCAAACCTTAATGAGGTATCATTTTCTACTAAAAAGTTACAAAGTTATATACGTATGATGGTTTCTTGATTAGGACCAATGAAACTTTCTTCATTGCTTAAATAGTTGTGTATACTGCATTCGTTTTCTCTAGTTACTTAAAAACTTTCTCTAGTTGTGCTTTAAAAGTAAACCTTGGTTCAATTAACAAACTTCTTTAGAGTACATGAAATTTAATTTCCTCACTCTTGTAACGTGATTCAAGTTGTTTCTACGTGGACTTAAAAGATTTGGTAAAGGAGATTGGAAAAGCATTTCAAGATTTATTCAATAAAACATATACCTTTATGTGATACAATTAATATATTCCAATCAAATAATAAAATTATTTTTTAAGTAAAATAAAGAAATATCTTTAAATAAATGCACTAATACATTTACGTAGTGTGGTTAATACCTTTACGTAGTGTAGTTAATACCTTTAAGTGATACAAGTAATACTCTTACTTCTATTTCAGGTAATACCTTTATGTATTACAAATGTTACCTTTCAATTATATAATGATGATCTTTATGTTATAAGTATGATGCCCTTATGAGATATATTACAACTAACATAATTAAAAAAAGACCAAATAGCCAAAAAAAAATCCAAACATTTTCAAGTTTTTATTATTTTAGCTAATTCTTTAAAAGTTGTCAATTTAGCCATATTATAGGCAATTAGTTGCAATTTTAGCCAAATTTCAATTTTAGTCAAAATTGTATATGTCCTACGTGACAGACACATGGATAAAGAAATCATTTACACCTCATCAAGAAATAAAAAAGAAAATAAAATAAAATAAAATAACAATTGATGAGGTGTTTACGTTTTGGTCATGGAAACCCCGACTTTCTTAGATTCACCGTCACCACCAACGGTACCGACAGCGACTTCTGGGCCGATGTCGTGGAGATCTACCCTGGGTTTACAGGGTCGTTGTGAGGGGGAATGGTGTGTCGTCGACTTGTCGGGGACATAGTTGGAGATCGATTTGTGCCAACGTTGTTGCGGCCGAAGCTTGCCCCGGCTACTTACGAGGATGGCGAGCTGGTGGTGTCAATGCCGAAGGTAGCCGTGGACAGCGGCGCTCTGGAGGATGAGGTTGAAGGTATTGGGGGTGGGAGACTTGTTCTTGTACAATGAAATTGAAATTATCTTTCTACCCTTTCTGAATTTGTTATGGATGGTTTGTGTTTATTGCACTTGCTTGATTAACTGGAAATTATTAAAAGAGAAAATGATATAGAAAAATAAAATAAAATAAAAAACAATTGATGAGGTGTTTATTATTATTATTTTTTCATTTTTTGATGAGGCTAGGTGTAAATGATTTCTTTATTGATGTGTTCGCCACGTAGGATATATACAATTTAATTTTGACTAAAATTGAAATTTGGTTAAAATTGCAACTAATCGACTATAATATGTCTTAATTGATAATTTTTAAAGAATTTGCTAAAATAGCAAAAACTCGAAAATGTTTGGATTTATTGGGCTATTTGGCCTTAAAAAAATGTAAAGACACAACTAATGTAATTAAAAGATACACAAACATAACTGAAATGTATACATATCTTTATAATATTATGTAAAGTACAACTAACATAACATAAATGTATCATGTCATAACTAAAAGGTATAATAAATTTGTCATAACACGAACACGCGAGAGAGTTTAAGAACGCGTATATCTGGGCGTGTGAGAGCGCCTAAAAAGTGGTCTCGGATCGAGGATCGGATTGATCCTGATTGCATGTAGTATTTGTAATTATATAGATATATTAGTTTAAGCTATGTGCGTGTAGTATTTGTAATTATATAGATATATTAGTTTAGCCTTTGTGCGATACACACGGACATATAAATTTGTTTGATAAGAACATTAGAAAATGTTCAACACGAAAGAAAAAAATTATTGAGAGTTGTTTCAATGTACCTCATTTGATGTGAAAAATAGTAAATCGAAGAAATTGATCGAAAAAACAAAGAAGGAATTATATCTATACTCTATACTGATCAGAGGAATCTCATTTGTAAACCATGTAATACATTTATTTCATATATATTTTGGATAATAATAGTAGGAAGACAGATTTTGAAAACAAAGAACAGAACGTTATCACAATTTTAATACGATCCTTTCGAAGGTTTTTCAAAATTTTTTTTTTTTTTTTATGAAGACCAGATTGATCCATATTCCAACTTCCAAGATAAATTGGCTCATACACGTATACAAAATAAAACGTGAAAAATCATGTTGGAGAAAAGACTATCCATCTGTTTTGTATGAAAATTTAACGAAACATATCAAAATTAATGCAAATAATAAATATAAGGTATCAAATCTGATAGTCACTGGATATGTGATATTAATATGAATATCTTGAAAACTTTAGGTAGCAAAGCTGAAATTTTCCTGTCTGATTATTATCTTCAAGTACAGAAATATATACAAGGGTGAAAGAAAATCTTGTGAACTCGAAATCATCAGTCTCTTGAATCAATAATCACTTCTATACACCTTCTCAAGCTAAGGAGATTAAACCAACAAATATTTTGCAGGCTCAAACAACGACTGGATTACCTTCAATAACCGGTTTCTCTTCATCTTCAATAGTTTTTGGTTTTGCAGAAGGTACATTTTGCTTTGGAAGCAAAGCCTTTTTGGCCGATTCCTTGAGACTAAGAGACGTGTAAACCGACATTCCACAGAGAGCCACTACAGCACCAACAATGCTGACGAGGCCCGGATCAGAACCAAAGATCAGATATCCTCCAAGTAGGATCACACATGTTTTGAACTGTCCTAGAATGACATGTGATGTTGCTGACGTGGCACTGCACACATGAGTAAACAAGTACAATATTGTTATACTAGTTGAAAGTACCTATGTGTGAAAAGGTTGAGCTTGAAATTCCCTACCCGAGTGCCAGAGCCCCAGACCATTGCAAGAGAAAACCGAGCAAAGCTGATATTAGAATTGCAATAGTGTTTGTGATATTCCACTTGAACGACAATACTCCGGGCGGGTCCAACCATGGCATTAGCGCTACTAAGAAGAAGATCGTGATCGGAGTTGTCTTCCACATCAATCTACAATTAGTAACCTTTTCTTCTCAATAAGATATTATTCTTGATTGTCAAACTCACAAGAGTATAAATATATATAATGGGATTCGAATTCTCTATTGTGGTATGAAACGCGACACATTTTATCAGTTGTGTTTCATACCACAATATACGATCCTTATACAGACTTACGCAAGAGCAGTCCAACTGCCTTGCTGTTGCAGATTAGACCAAAGTATTTTGTTAACAGCACTTGGAATAATCCAGGCTACTGCGATAAAAGCACCAAATGGGTTGAATTCTAAGTCTGAAACAGTTGCAACAGCCACACCGAACGAGACTACAATGAGAGCAGCAACCTGAGGTATGTACGTATGTGAAAATCGCGTCTAAATATCTATATATATATATATATTTACAACTAAACTTGTATTGCATGAGTAATTACCTTGTTGAACGAGATTTTCTTTCTAAAGAGAATAAACTCTGCAACGACAATGGTTGGAGTGACAGCGATTTTAGCCATCTGGTAGAAACCAACACTGCACAAGAGCTGAATGAGGAAATTAAGACAACTATATATCATAATCCAAGTGGATTGGAATTAAAAGAATCAATCATAAACATAAACTCAGATATAAGAACCTGTTATGCTTTAAACTAGTGTTAGCAAGTCCAGAGGCAAAAGCCATCACAGCCCCTAAAGCAAACAACGATGAGAATGGCGTAGATTTAGTGGGAGGAGCCACTGGAAGCAACGAGAGAGACTTGAATATCGCTAGTAAAATCCACGCAGTCGTGTAGTGGATTAGAGTCAGAAATATTGGAAAACTGAATCCAACTTTTCCCATCACCTACATTGTGGATATACTAAGTCATACTAAATCAACAACGGAATGAAAATAAACACCCAAGATTTTTCTTTATATATAGCAAAATTGACGACTAAATACACACCATTTTGTTGCCCAAAATGATCCCAACAGAAACCATGAAATTGAAGGACATTGCCATAACTGGTCCACAGAAACGCTGTTGTTGGCGCTTTGCGCCTTCTGCAGTCCGAAGCTCATTGAAAAGAGAACTTCGGATTTCTTCCAATGCACGTCCTGGTAAAACGGAACGCACAAAAGGGGAAATTAAAATATAAATATTGAATTAGTATATAATAAAATTATAAAGAAAACAAATCAAAACTTAATATCCATGTTGGTTAACTACAAACTCAAAGCTACGTTTGAAGAATGACTCTAGGTGAGTTGCATCTAACTAGAAAGATCAAAGTAATAAAAGTGCAAGGTAAGGTTTACATAGTTATTCATCTCTGTTTTCTGCTAAAAGGGCATATTGTTATCTCCAAATAATTATTTTCTGAATTCACGATATTTTCTGCAAACCAGATTTTCTTCTTCCAAATGACAACATAGATATAAAATGAGTCATATTTTATTGAAATTTAGTGGATAAGTTTTTAGGAAAGAGACATTGATTACTGGAATATCAGAAGCCAATTCCTCAGCATATGAATACAAAGAGAAAACATAAACAAACAAGATAACATTTAAATTGATCCCTAAAGAATAAACAACACGTGCAGGGTTAAAAAGAGAAAATATTTGGAAAACCATTGAAGTCAAAATTCATATCAATACAGTTAAAAAAACATTAATAACAAAATTTTTAAAATTGAAGAATGAAATTTATTAGGAAAAAAAAGAAGAAAACCTGCTTCCCCTGCATCACTATCTTTTCTTTTGATAAATCTTCTGGCATCTTGTCCAAAGAGAGAATCGAGCAAGCCCATAAATGCATTTGTCAAAGAATTCAGAGAGAGTGAAAAACTAAAGCCAAGTCATGCCACAACTCTAAGCAATTAATTATTATAACTAAAGATGGAAAAATAATATAAAGTTATTAGGGAATAAATGGGCTTTTGTTTAGAGATTAAGTAAAATCTTTTTGAAACAAAAACGTATCTGGTGACACACTCAACCAAACAAGGGTTTTCTTAATTACTAATCAATATATATTAGTTGATAATTTTGGATGGATTCTGGGAGAATACAAAGGTGATGATGAATGCAGTTTGAGTACAAGTGAAGTGATCAAAGTTTGTTGGTTTAATGAAACTCATCAAATCCAACGGCCACGCTCTTCAAGAATCTGTCAAAGCCTACTGTTATCAACGTCGGATATCACGGATCTCTAATCCCACTTTTTTTTAATAAGATCTGTGATCCCACTTTATATATATATATATATATATATATATATATATATATATATATATATATATATATATATATATATATATAAGAGATTTTATTGATCCAGAGCCGAAGGCAGATCAACTTTGGTATGAAAGATAATTATGAGTTGGAAAGATTGGTAACCATGAAATTAAAATTCCAAAATTTATAGCCATTAACATTTCTAGTAAATTGAAAAATTAAAATTAAAATTATGAAATTCCAATTTGATTAACTACATGGTCGTCTACGGTATGGTCGTTAGCTATAATATTTGATAAAATATCTAATAGATTACAAAATTTATTGTTATTAAATTTTTATATACTTTCTATACCTACATTTTAAATGCAATTAGATATATTTTAACAATATTAATCAAACACAAAAGTATTATGGGGGCTGTCAATATATATTACATAATAATATTGTATGACGATATCGATAGTTTGCAGGACAATATTGTAGATTTTCATATTTTGCAGGACAATATTGTAGATTTTCATATATATATATATATATATATATATATGTGTGTGTGTGTGTGTGGCAATATAGTTTTATCTTTTTTTGGTCTTTTATATGTGTATATATCAACTAACGAGAATAAAAATAATACTACAATGTATGACTCATATAAAAGTATATTTATGTTGCTAAGTGTAGGTATCAAAAACAAAGTGGATACAAATCTCTATGAATTCATCAGATTCTTCTCTTCGAATTAATATGAATTTTGAAGTTGAATCTTCAATCATAACTTCAACAATTTCAGATATGATTTGAAGAATTTTAACTCGAGGGCTCAACGCCTTCTTTCAAATCAAACAATAATTTTGAAGACCTCCGTGAAGAACGTCTTGACTACGTGAAGAACGTCTTGACTACGTGAAGAACATCGTTGAACTTTGACTTGAAAACACCAACAAGAGAGATTTAACACCTTGATCTCTGATTGAATGTTGTTTGTGGTAACTTTTTATGGATTTAACACCTTGATCTCTGATTGAATGTTGTTTGTGGTAACTTTTTATGAAGAACGCCTTGAATCTTGGAGAGAGAAATTCTTGAGTTTTGAAATCTTGATTTTGTCTTCCTTGAATCTTGAACTCTTGAATTGTCTTGTATCTTAAATTATGAAAAGAGACCTCTATTTATAGGTATAGGATATAAACTCTTTCCATGTATAGTTGATGAATGATTCAATTTAATTGGTTATCCATGATTTGGTAATATATTTTCCCTTAATCAAAATATGTGATTTTATTATCAAATTTATTGGTATTTCACTTCTATATTTGCAAGATTTAATCTTGATTGCTAAACAATATGATTTGGACACTTGGCAACATTTGATTGGTCAAAAATATATATTAAAATATCAGTTATTTATCTATTTACTTTAGAAATTAATTTAATTTAAATTTTCAAAATATAAATAGAAAATATAAATTGATTTATTTAATATATCATTTTATACATGACATCTTTTTATTGGCTAGAAAAATCTGACTATCTAGAAATGTCCCCTCAGACTTGTTCACAGACAATGTGTCTTGATGTGGACGAGTCTCGAAATCCTTTTTTGGAACTTTTTGATACATATGAATAGTTTATATACATGTCATGCAACACCTTCAACTTGAATTTGAATTTGATAGATGGTTTATGCTCATATCAAAGAGTTATTCAATTTGAATTTGATACATATTTTATACTTATATCAAGGAGTTCTTCAATTTGAATTTGGATCTAATAGATAGTTTATGCTCATATCAAAGAGTTATTCAATTTGAATTTGATACATATTTTATACTTATATCAAGGAGTTCTTCAATTTGAATTTGGATTTGATAGATAGTTTACACTCATATCAAGGAGTTCTTCAATTTGAATTTGGATTTGATAGATAGTTTATACTCATATCAAGAAGATTTTCAATGTGAATTTGGATTTGATAGATAGTTTATACTCTTATCAAGGAGCAACAAGAAATTTAAGCTAGTGCATCATGGAGCTTCACTTGACTTGATTTGTAGACCTTTTATACTTATGTCGATGAGTTACGATTTGACATTTGATTTGAGAAAGTTAGATAGTTTTTGCTTGTATCTAGGAGCATTGTTGATAGTTTACATTTTTGTCAAAGAATTTTGTTTGAGATTTAATTTGAGGGATATAGATAGTTTTTGCTCATATCTAGAAGCATTGTAGACCATTTACGCTCTTGTCAAGGAGCTTTAACTTTTTCTTTGGATTTTTTTTACCCCCAAATTTCTTTGATTGGTTTCAACATTCGTCTTTCTATGAAACTTGAAGACTCTTGTAGTTTATCAATATTGACATGAAGTGATAAGACAAATGTTGCCTCCATTTTCAACTTCATCATTTCATCTTCTTCATCATTATTTTCTTCATCTTCTTAGTAATGGGGCTCTTGCATTGGTGATCTTTCAACTTCACTTGTAGTCATGCTAAACTCCAAATCATGAGCTTTAGTAGCTAATTCTTTGAAGGTCTTTGGCTGAATTGCTTGAAGGATGTAGTGAATGCTCCAATGCATATCTCAATAGTTGAAGTTTTAGACAATCGATCTTTACAATTGAGGCTCAAGTTTCTCCAACGATTGATGTAGTCAACGACTGACTCTTTGTCGTATTGGCATGAGTTTGTAAGTTCAAGCATACTAATTGTTCGTCGAGTGTTATAAAAATGATTGAGGAATTCATGTTTCAAATGCTCCCAACTATCAATTGAGTTTGGTTCCAAGTTGGTGTACCGGTCAAATGCACTTCCTTTAAGGGAACGAACGAATTGTCTTACCAAATGATCTCTATATGTTCTAGCATCATTGCATATTTTGATGAAGTGAACGACATGTTGTTTTGAATTGCTATTGCCATCAAATTGTTGGAATTTCGGAGGTTGATAACCCGTCGGCATCCTTAGGTTGTTGATTCTTGTAGTGTATGACTTGATATACAACAAAGACAACTTGGAGTTACCATTGAAGTCATTGATAGTTCCCATGATGAAGTCCTTTAGTTGATCCGCAGGAATCACTCCATTTGACGAGACTTGCAACTTTTCAAGTGGTGACGTTTTCACTTGAGTTGAAGACATTTTCTTTGAGTTGTTTGCCGCCTCAACTTCCTCATAGTTCTTGATTTGTTTGTCATGCAATTTTGATTTCTGTAAGTAATTTTGTAAGTAACGAATCTCGTGCACTTCTGTAAGTAATTTTGATTTCTGTAAGTAATTTTGTAAGTAACGCATCTTCCTTCATGCAATTTTGTAAGTAACACATCTCATGCTTGAATATGTGTAGTGAGTCTTTCAACAACTTTTGTTAGATTTGTGATTTTCTCTTCAAGGGTCGTTGTGGCTTGCACCATAGACATTTTTTTATGATCGGTAAGAGTATTGTTCCGATAGATAACTCTTCTAACGGGAAAAGTACAACCTGTAAATCCATCGTGGGGCGTGGAAGGTTTGATCCTTTTGTTCTGGGAGTTGGAATTTGGCGAGAAGAAGAGATGAAAGGTAGAGATTATTCCACTGAGCATGCCAAAAATTTGTAACAGCAATTTTTTTGTCTGCAATATATAAACACAAGAAAGATGATACAAATTAAATATTTTTGAATTAAAACAAAGTGGATACAAATTTCTATGAATTTCTCTGGTTCCTCTCTTCGAATTGATATAAATTTTGAAGTTGAATCATCAATCATAACTTCAACAATTTCAGATATGACTTGAAGAACGTTTAACAATAATTTTGAAGACCTTCGCGAAGAATGTCTTGACTATACGAAAAACATCTTTGAACTTTGACTTGAAAAACGCCGTTTGTGGTGACTTTGTACGAAGAACGCCTTGAATCTTGGAGAGAGAAATTCTTGAGTCTTCAAATCTTGATTTTGTCTTCTTTGAATCTTGAACTCTTGAATTGTGTTGTGTCTTGAATTATGAAAAGAGACCTCTATTTATAGGTGTTGGATATGAACTCTTTCCATGTATAGTTGATGAATGATGCAATTTGATTGTTCATCCATAATTTGATAATCCCTTAATCAAAAGATATGATTTTATTATCAAATTTATTACTATATCACTTCCATATTTACAACATTTAATCTTGATTGCTAAGTAATATGATTTGGACACTTTGCAACATTTAATTGGTCACAAATATATATTAAAATATCAATTATTTATCTATTTACTTTAGAAATTAATTTCATTTAAATTCCTAAAATATAAATATAAAATATAAAATTAATTTATTTAATATGTCATTTTACAAATGACATCTTTTGACATGACATCACACGATATTAGTAATATCTTATATTTGATATTTGATTATGTACATATACAATATATCTATATCTTATATTCTAATCGTGACATCACACGATATTAGTAATCCTAGAAAAGTATACTTGCTGGTCTTCTATTTTTAATTCTTCCTTTTTAATTAAAAATAATGCAAACATGTCATAATTTTTATTACTATATTTTTCGTAAAAATATATAAAAGGCACATACATATATAGCACACAAGTGTGAAAAATACATAGAATTGTACGAAAATAATGCATGGGTTGCTGTTGCTCCAGCATGCATGTGCGTCGCTATTGTAATATCGTCACTTCATTGGTACATCGGAATGACAACATTAATTGAGATTGTCACAAAATATTGCATTTTGGATTATTTATTTATTTTAGTTATACAAAAATAATATTCCCTTCTAAATATTGTGATTTGAATTTAATGTTTATATTGGATTATTGACACATCAGCAGTGGACACATTAACATGTGTCCATTGTGGATATGATAACAATCTTGATTATACAAATATATATTTTTCTAGTTTTTCATGAAAATTCAAATGAAATGATTTGACGAATGTATCTATTTCTCAAATTTATAAATCAATCATAAATTATGAACCGATCCATTTGATAATGATGATCAAAAGAATAAAAAATATTAAAAAATTAAAAAATTACTCTGTACAAAGTTTATGCCATTATTATAATCCATTCACATCTTGCCACAACGACTATGTCATTATATACCATAAGTTCTGACCATCGCGAAGAGATAAAATTAATTATTTTTCTTCCTAACCTAATCAATTAGTAGCTAGGGCTAAATTAAACAACTATTCCAGTTATCCCCTAATATCAATTATTCCCTAATCAATGTATCACCCCTCTCTTAGATTATCATGATATTATCACCCATAGTCTAACAACAAGAAGCTCTGTTAAACCGAATCGTCTCTTAAGATTAGTTAAATTGGGATAAGATCTCTAATTAACCATATTTAATTGAATATAACCTAGAATAAGCTCTCTACATAAATTGGGATAAGATCTCTAATTAACCCTATTTAATTGAATATAACCTAGAATAAGCTCTCTACATTTAATTCATTAAATGAATTAATCACCAAGATGATAGGATGAACTAGACTCCGAATACACAAGCTCGATTCGATAATCTAAGATTATACTACCCTAGAGATGCACGACCTTTAGTTTACCACTTATGAAATTTAAATCACAACAAATAGGATTCATGATTTAAATTCTAACAATCAATTATCAAACACTTAACCTAGGTGATCAGGCTAAATCAAACATCAATAATCGAGAACATTATACACAGATAACATAATCAATTCCAATCAAACATCAAGAAGGGAATACGAGATTAATTAGAAAATAAATAAATATACGAGTTCAAACATCCCTTCTAACCGAAATTAAAAGTTTAGCCAAGCATCCTTAAAATCGAATCCACAAGAGTTGTTGAGAAATCCATCAAAAATTAACCTAAAAAAATAAATATTGTCTCTCTCTCTAAGATATCTCCCTCAAACCTCACGTGAACAGTGAATTTGGTTACCAAGAGAATCTAAGTTGTGATGTATTTGTAGTGTGTGTGGGCTGTTGTCCCTTTTTCCACTTGAAGATGGGCCTTTATTTGTTTAGCCCAAAACTCTCTTAAGCTCAACATGTCTTTCTCTTCAAAGTCATTGGATCAGCCCTTCTCTCCAATTTAACTTCAGGCCCAAATCCAATTCTTCAAATGCTTGATCTTCAATCTACCTTTTGATCCACGATCATTTTTCTTGGCCTCAAAATACTATAAATCCTTAAATAATTGAGAAAATAAAATGTGATGTATTTGGAATCCAAAAACACATATATATGAGAAAATTGTGCATTCAATCATATAAAAGAATATAGAATTTCACATTAATTCACATTAAAATGCACCTATTTTCTACACATCAAGTTTTGTGTCAAATATAATGTGTCATCAATATAAGACATGTTCATCCACGTGTACCATCTATTATGTATATAAATATTTATTTTATTGTTTAATTCAGGATTTATACAAACGATATATATAATTCATGGTTACATTTGATAATCATTATTTATGTATGCAAAAAGATATTATGTATTACACCCATTATAAGGTCCATATATAATATACCTACAAAAATTTATTCGACCCATTGAAATATTACTTAACTAAAATGCTGAAAATTAGTTTGCATTAGATTTTCGACAACTAAACTACGAAAATTCAAGGTAATTTAAACAATAAAAATTAAAGATCACACAACAATTTGTAATAAGAGATTGGTTAAAAAAATGTTGTCAAGTTTAAAAGATAGAGATCATAAAAGAATAGCAGGACTGTTACCCTATCCACCGTAAACACATGTTAATGTATTCATTATTGATGAGTTAAAAATCCAACATAAATATTAAAGTAAAATCATAATATTTAGATGATTGAAACAGAGAGGGAAAGAGCGCGGCGGAGGCGGAGAGGGTGGTGAAGAGCCATTGGCGGTGGCGCACAGAGAGAGAGAGAGCAGAGTCTGTGTGTGAATGCATTTTAAAGCATGACCATAGTGTGTAAGAGAACATTATTTTAAAAAATAGTGTCGGCTCACACTATCAACAACAAACCGAACCCAAACTTCTTGCAATTCTTCAAATCCATTTAATATATATATATATATATATATATATATATATATATATATATATATATATAGTCATGATAAGGAACCCACCGTTGGGTTTCTTATGGAGCCAATCTGGCTTATGTGGCAACACACGTATGTTTTAAGTTCCACGATATGTGGCAACACACGTATGTTTTAAGTTCCGCGATATTCTACTTAGCGTGATATTCTTTTCTACGTAATTTATTTTTCTTTTTTCTTTTTTCTCTTTTTACGCTTTTTTTTGTTTTTTTTGTTTTTACGTGTTTCTTTTTCTTTTTTTTACATAACTTAATTTTGCCTATCATTCTTTCTTATCTTATTTCATTTTTAAATAAACTTTTTTTTCTTATTCATCTCAATTTTTTTCTTATTCTATATATTTCTTAAAATTTTTTTTCAAATTCATCCCATTTTGTCTTAGTAAATTTTCTTATTCTATATCATTCTTTGAATATATATATTTTCAAACTCATTTCATTTTATCTTAGTAAATTGTCAATTTCTTTTCTTCTCTTTTAATTGCCATTAATATTAATACTACTTTAAACTCATCTCATTATATCTCAATAAATTGTCAATTTCTTTTCTTCTCTTTTAGTTGTCATTAATATCAATAATACTTGAAAAAATATTTGTTAAAGACATATTTTTCATTAATTGTACATAAATTTAGAATTTGTCTAAAATTTCATGTACTTCTGCATCTTTATGAGTAATCTCCACCATCTATTTTTTAATTGTAGATAAATTTCATGTATCCTGATATTTATCAAGTAATCTCAACCACCTATTTTTTAATCTATTTTTTAATTATAGGCTGTGATATTTATTTTTTTAATTGCAGATAAGTTTTATCATCTATTTTTTAATTGTAGATAAGTTTCATGATATTTATCAAGTAATCTCACGAATCTATTTTTTAATTGTTGGCTCCATATTTTATATTTTTAATTGCAGATAAGTTTTATCATTTATTTTTTTAATTGTAGATAAGTTTCATGTACGTGATATTTATCGAGTAATCTCACGAATCTATTTTTTAATTGCAATCGAGTAATCTCACGAATCTATTTTTTAATTGCAGATAAGTTTCATGTATTTATTTAATTGTATGTAATCTGATATTTCTTAAGTTATTTTTTTTTCATACATACCATTATATTCATCTCTTATTCTTCACAAGTATCAGTTTCTCCTCTTTACAATATATCTTTTCACCGCTATCAAACTTTCTTCTTCACTCGTCACGAATTGAACCTCTTATACTTTGTTAAAAATATATCTATTTAATTGGTAAGTTTTTCACTTTTTTTTATTATCTAACTGTAAGTATTTTACTTCTTTTATAAATTCATGGCCAAATAATTTCATATATTAGATGATTCAATTTGTTCCATGTTAATGACTACCCAACTAATTTATTTTTAATATTTTTCGGTTTATAACGATGGAAGAAGAAAGTGGATGTGAAATTTACACTCCTCAAGTTGCAGATCATCACAAACCTTGTATTGGACAAGAGTTTCCTTCTCATGAGGAAGCATTTGCTTTCTACAACAAATATGCAAGAGAAAGTGGATTTAGTGCTAAAATAAACAACTTTAAAAGGGATAAACAAACCAATAAAGTGGTGTGGAAAGAGTTTTCATGTAATAAAGAGGGTCAAACAAATGATACGTACCAAAGGAGGATTAAGAAAATTATAATACGTACTAGGGTATCAAAGGAGGATTAAGAAAATTAAAATACGTACTAGGGAACAAAACAGAGGTGCTACTAGGGAACGAAACAGAGGTGCTGTTAGAGTGGGTTGCAAAGCAAAAATTACAATTGTAAAGAGCAAAGATGAGCAGAATTGGATTGTTAAGACATTTGAAGAGGGTCATAATCATAGTCTAACAACTCCAAGCAAAGTTCACCTATTACGATCACATCGAGAAGTGTCTGCCACTAAAAGAGCGTTAACTCAACAATTATCTCAAGCAAATATACCAACTTGCAAATAGTTGCGATTGATTGATTATGGAGGTCCAAAAAACTTAGGATGCACAGAGAGAGATATCAGAAATTATGGGCAATCTTTAAGAGATTCACATAGAGGTCATGATGCCAAAACATTGATTTTGTTCTTTCAGTCAGAGAAAGAGAAAAATCCAACATTCTTTTTTTATTATGAGGTTGGTTTAGATAATAAATTCAATAGGTGTTTTTGGGCCGATGCCGTATCAAAGAGATATTATAATTTTTTTGGTGATGTGATTGTGTTTGATACAACCTATAACACAAATAAATATGGGATGATTTTTACTCCATTTGCTGGGGTTAACCATCATGGTCAAACTATTATATTTGGTTATGGGTTTTTGAGTGATGAAAAAATCAATTCATTCATATGGTTGTTTAGTAAGTTAATTGAGGCAATGCCTAAAGGACCCCCAGGTATGATCATCACTGATCAAGACCCTGCAATGGCGAAAAAAATTACCTAAGTCTTTCCTCAGACGTTTCATGACTACTGCATATGGCGCATACTGAATAAGTTTTCAGAGAAAATTAATCCAGTAGCATATCGAGATCAGTATTCTATTATAAAAAATATGATATTAGATTCTGAGTCACTTGATGAATTTGAAAAAAGATGGAATGAGGTGGTGAAAGCTACAAAGTTGGAAGATAATGATTGGTTGAATCACGTATATGGTCTGCGACATCGATGAGTTCCGGCATACATGAAACATATTTTTAGTGCGACAATATCAAGTAGTCAAAGAGCTGAAAGTGCGCATGCTTTTTTTAAAAAGTATGTGTCAAGTCAAAACTCCTTAATGGATTTTATCACTCGATTCAATAGCGCTCTTAGAAATCAATGACATCGTGAGCTAATAGCAGATCATGTTGACATAAATGAAAGACCAAAATGTAGGTCGGTGTGGCCAATAGAAATTCAAATGAACAATTTGTATACGAATGAGAAGTTTTTGTGCTTCCAAAATGAAATTGATGAAAGCAATGCATATAGCATTAATCTTGAGTCTAGTTGTCAAGAGAATGAAATTTACATTGTTAGAAGGGTTGATCGAAGTGTTGATTCTAAATATCGACTACTTTTATTCAACAAACAATTAGACGTCATTTCATGCAGCTGTAAAAAGTTTGAATTTGAAGGTATACCATGCAGATACATGCTTATATATTTTCGACTCAAGCAAGTGTTTGAAGTTCCAGATAAGTACATAATGCAAAAGTGGGAGTGGTAATAGATAAAAGTGGCACATGTATCAATGTAGTTGAAGATGTATCATTGATTACACGTCATAGGAATTTGTATCATGCAACTACATTGTTGGTGGATGATGCATCTTAACTGAGGTTGTTGGTGGATGATGCATCTTAACTGAGGTTGGGACTTAACTTTTACTTAATGCTTTTGAAGATTTACATATCAAACTGAGAGAAATTAATAGTAGTAAAATGTCGAGCTCACAATCTTTAAAAGGAAAGTGTATTGAAGACGTCCCACTTATCAATGACCCTTCAAAAGTAAGAGCAAAAGGACGTGGAAGAAGATTAAAGTCATCCAAGGAAAAGACCATTTCGAAAGAAAGATTGTGTTGTGGATGTGGACTTCGTGGACAATCTCATGACAAGCGCAACTGCCCAAAACTACATGATAGGTATTCATCAAATTTCTGCTCATTTAATATTCTTCTTAGCTCAAAAAATTATTATTTATATATATATTGAATGTAGGTCTATAATAAATGATCAAACCAACTATGATGATCATGTTAGTGAAGATGGAGATGACTATATTGAAGATGAGGATGATTATATTTCTGTTGGATGATGTTAGTGGAGATGGGAATTACTTTGCAACAAGTAGTGTTTTGCTTTTGCTAATGATTTTTCTATTACCACAATTCTTCTTTTTTACAAACTGTTTTTTTTTTATTATAACATTTTTTTTCTTTTTTAATAATTAATTTTCATGATTTTTTTATAGGTTCTAACAACATTGCACATGTAAGGAGTATTTTCTAAATTTTAAATAGACAATTAAGTTATGTAGAATTCATTATGGTTTGTTTTTTATTTTTCCTTTATTTATTTTGACATTTGATAGGTTTATTTTTATTTATGCAAGAACAACCGATAGGAATGTTTGGATTCGAATCATTTGGTCACCTTCATATATATTGTGAATATTAGAATTAAAAAATAGATGGTTGAGATTACTTCATAAAAATTCTTATAAGAACTTTTAAACAATTTTTAGACAAGTTCTATACTTACCTACAATTTCAAAAATAGATGGTTGAAATTACTCATCAAAATCTATTGGTTATCTTCTTATACATTGTGAATATTATATAGAATTAAAAAATAGATGGTTGAGATTACTCCATAAAAATTCTTATAAGAACTTTTAAACAATTTCTAGACAAGTTCTAAATTTATCTACAATTTTAAAAAATAGATGGTTGAGATTACTCATTAAAATCTATAAGTATATGAAACTTTTACACAATTTCTAATCTTAGGTACAATTAAAGAAAAATATTTTCAAAGTACTATTGATATTAATGGCAACTAAAAGAGAAGAAAAGAAATTGACAATTTACTAAGACAGAATGAGATGAGTTTGAAAAAATATATATTCAAAGAATGATATAGAATAAGAAAATTTACTAAGATAAAATTAGATGAATTTGAAAAAAAAAATTAAGGAATGATATAGAATAAGAAAAAAATTGACATGAATAAAAAAAAGGGATAAACTTAGAAAGAATGATATAGAATAAGAAAAAAATTGAGATGAATAAGAAAAAAAAGTTTATTTAAAAATGAAATAAGATAAGAAAGAATGATAGACAAAATTAAGTTACGTAAAAAAAAAGAATTCACGTACATAAAAAAACAAAAAAAATAAGCGTAAAAAAAGAAAAAAGAAAAATAAATTACGTAGAAAAGAATATCACGCTAAGTAGAATATCGTGAAACTTAAAACATAGGTATTTTGCCACATAAGAAACCCAACCGTAGATTCCTTATCATTACTATCTCCGTCCCGCTCAGATTTGCACACTTTCCGTTTTCGTCCGTCCCAATCAGATTTGCACACTCCAAAAATGACAAATAAAATCTACTAAAATTGTCATTTACTATTCAAAAAAGTGCTTTTTACACTAAAAAACAGCTTTTTCTTAATCTCCGTGTCCGTCCCTACGTGCAAATCTGAGCGGGACGGAGGGAGTATTATATATATATATATATATTTAAAACCGATATAAGCATAGCCTTATAAAAAAAAAAGCAGCGTAGCCTTTATCTTTATGCTTTCAAACCCGCCTTTTGCCAATTTTCAAAATCTTTTTATTTATTTTAATTACTTTAACAAGATTTAAAACCCGTTATATCAAAACAATTTGAAAAAACATTTCATCGCCTCAAAACAAACCATCTAGAAAACCCTCCCAAAATCTCGAGAATTTGAAGAAGAAACTGAAGATCAAATAGACCCTGTGGAACTGTTCATGAACCTGGACACGTGGCCAGAGCTGCTTCCGACCGACGGCGTTGACGAGGGCGAATACTCAGACATGTTATTGGTGGGTTTTGTGATTGTGAATGTGGTAGGGCTCAAGCATTACGAGGGAAGTATCAGCGGCCGCGAACTGGTGGCTTTGATCCGCGAAGAGTTGAATCCCCATGATTCAAGAGCCATTAAAGTTGTCAACATGGTATCGCTGCAGGTCGGCTACATTGAGCGCGCCGCCTCCGCCGTTCTGTCCCCTTTGATTGACGATGGTTATATCAACGTCGAAGGTATTTTGATTTCTGTTTGAGAGTATTTAATATTGGCAACATTCTTCTTCAATTTCTCCTTCGAAATCAGTATGTGTGTGTGTTTAAATGGAAATGATGGTGTGAATTGAAGTTAGGGGAAATGACCTTTTAGTTCTATTAACTTGTGATTTGATTGTATGGTATAAGGATGTCAAGAACCCTGTAGATTTTGAGCCAATTAGAGATGAATGAAAATTTGTAATTTCATTTCAAGTTGATTGCTATCTTGAAGCTAACCTTGGTAGATATCATTGCTTTTCCAATTCAGATATATGTTGAATGTGTAACAGGCATTGTGCCAAAACCAGAGGGGAGGGGAAGCAAATATAAGATTCCCTGTCAGGTTCACATTTTTGCACGTAAAGAGGAGTTTGGGAGAGTTAAAGCTGTGCTAATTAGAGGCGGGTTGGAGTTAATTTCAGAAAACAGTGTCTTGTTTACATTATCAGAGGCAATGGCAGTGAAAGAGAACAATGGCTTTACAGGGGTGAAGAGTGTGGATGAGATATTCAAGCTATTGGAGATGCAAGTTAGAAAAAAAGGGGTATTGAAGGCATTAGAGCCACCAAAAGACCTTATAAAAACAAAGCTATTTTGGCATCAGAAGGAAGGTCTGGGATGGTTGTTTAGTAGAGAGAATTCCATTGAATTGCCTCCTTTTTGGGTAGAGAAGAATGGGGTTTATGTGAATGAGTTAACTAATTTCCAGACTAACACAAGACCCGAGCCTTTGCGAGGTGGCATTTTCGCGGATGACATGGGCTTGGGCAAAACGCTTACACTCCTCTCATTGATTGCTTTTGATAAATCAGCTGAGGATCTCAGTGCTAATATAAAGGGAAAAGGGCCTGCCCTTGATAGATTGGCGCCAAATACGACGCTGATTGTTTGTCCACCTTCTGTCATTTCATCATGGATAACTGAGTTAGAAGAACACACAGTAAAGGGAAGTTTTAAGGTTTACCTGTACTATGGTCAACGGACTAAAGATGTTAAAGAGCTTAAAAAGCACGATATTGTTCTGACTACATATAGTACACTAGCAACTGAGGGGAAGGATATGTCTCCTATTAAGGAGATTGAATGGAGACGAGTTATATTAGATGAGGCACATGTGATTAAGAATGCAAAAACTAATCAGAGTCGTATAGTCACTAATCTGAATGCCACACGTAGATGGGCAATTACAGGGACTCCCATGTCAAATAACTCTTTTGATTTGTTTTCTCTAGTTAATTTCTTGAAGCTTGAGCCTCTTTCAATGAAAAGCCTTTGGAGGAGTTTGATTCAGCGGTCGGTTGATCAAGGTGATGACAAGGGTTTCTCCCGGCTGCAGGTGAATGAATGCCCACTGATGGTTTATTTTTGTTTGAATGTTTTTGTTTCCTTATTTGATCTGCTTAATCCGGAACATTTCCTTTCTTTTTGTTGATATGAAGAGATTGAGATGTGTAAATACATGTTAAAGCAGTGAACTAAATCTATGGTGTTAAAACCTTTAAATTGTGTAATGAATTTGTTTTCTCTGATTTTTTTCAAATAGAGCCATAGGGTGCTATGTTAGGTTCCAGTGAGTTAAAAGACAATGAAATTTATGTAAAGCATTAGTATCATGTAACATCCTTTAATTGGCATGAAATCTTGCCCTTCTTGTATTTTCAGGTTCTTATGGCAGCCATATCCTTAAGGAGAACAAAGGAGAAAGGCTTGGCTGGTCTGCCATCTAAAACCATAGAGACAGTTTTTGTGGACCTTTTTGAAGACGAGCGTAAGCTTTATGAAGAGATGGAAGCAGAGAGCAAGTTGATGGCTTGTCCCATATTTGACTATTGGACTAATCTTAGCATACTTGTAAGACTTCGTCAAGCTTGCAATGATCTCGCCCTCTGCTCTGACGACCCTAGAACCCTTTTCCTACCAAACCAACATCTTCTTTATACAGATGTGAAGAACAACCCAAAGTTGTTGGAAAAACTGCTTTTGGTCTTACAAGATGGAGAGGATTTTGACTGTCCAATCTGCATGAATCCACCAATAGACGTAATGATCACATGCTGTGCTCACATCTTCTGCAAAACCTGCATTATGACCGTGATGCAACAAACTCGACCATCCTGTCCAATGTGCCGCCACCCTCTTTCACAACCCGATCTCTTCAAAGCCCCTTCAGAGCCTTCACAGACAGCTTCTACTGAAGGGCCTCCATCCTCCAAAGTTACAGCTCTTATAAAGCTTCTATCTGAAGCTAGAGACACCAACCCATCTTCAAAGTCGGTCATCTTCTCACAGTTCCAGAAAATGCTGCTTATACTCGAGGCCCGTCTCAAAGAAGCTGGTTTCAAAGTGGCCCGTTTGGATGGATCGATGAATGCAAAAAGGAGGACAAAGGTGATCAAAGACTTCGGAATCCCAGCCCCGGATGGCCCCACGATCATGCTAGCAAGTCTGAAAGCTTGCAATGCCGGGATAAATCTAACTGCTGCCTCGACTGTGTATTTGCTGGAACCATGGTGGAACCCAGCGGTTGAGGACCAGGCAATGGATAGGGTCCATCGCATCGGACAAAAAGAGGATGTGAAGGTTGTGAGATTGCTTGCTCGAAATACGATAGAAGAGAAAGTATTGAAATTGCAGGAGAAGAAAAGAATGCTGGCAAAGAATGCTTTTGGTGGGAGAAACCAAAAGGATCTGAGGAAGCTAAACAAAGATGATTTTGCTTCTTTGATCAACTCTTGAATCTATCAATTGCATGCAATTTTGTTGATATTTTGTGCGTTGGTACAGTTTGTGGGATGGAATATTTGAAGAAATGGTGGAAATATTCTAACTGTTTTTTGTGAATGTGGATGCAATGGAAGTGTAAAACAATTGGAAATCAAATGAAAGTTTTTGGTACTCAAGCTTGATTGTTAATACTTTCTTTGAGTTTTTTTTTTTGTAAATGTCTTCTTGCAGTGAAAAATTTAAAGTTGGGTAAGTTATAAGTGAGAAATTATACTAGTTCATAAAATTAGGGTTATCAAAACGACGTCGTTTGGTCATATAAATGTTATTCAGCTATTGTTTTATTAAGATGGAATTATTATTTATTAGATTAGACAATTGTTTGCCTAAGCCATTGTCCGTTCTATACAGAAAAAAATGGCTACTTTATATGGAAAAATAAACCAGCTCTATTTAAATTCTATCATAATGTTTGTAAAACTATGTTTTAAATTTAACTTTGCTTCAAGTCCGTTGTGGATCTGATATTGATTTTGCGTTTCCTCGTCGGTGAAGAGTGCGCTGTGTGTGTTGAGGCTGTTTGCGTGTATGGAGGTTGGCCGAAGGAGGATGTCGCCGATGAGTGTGACTATGTGAGGGTGGTTGCAGAGTCGCCGACCATGTCAACAATATAAAATTTTAAACTAATAATAAGCACATTATAACTTATAATAAACAACATTAGTTAAAACTATATATAATTAAAAGAAATTCAAACTAATAACATTATTCAAGAATCATGTACAATATACGAAAAACTAAAAAAAAAAAAAACCAAAAAGAAGCAAAATGCGCTGCAAAAGGGACTAGAACAAGGGCGCCAAGTGTAACAATGCAAGCTCCATTAGAGCACATGTGCTTATGACATTAATCCATAACCAACTATTTTTATATACATATATAATAAAAAAAAGAAAATTGGCCTTAAATCCTATTTTTTCTGAGCCTGAGTCGATCATCTCATTGACCTTATAAGAGGTTGCACCATATGGTAAATTGCAACTCGCGTAAATTTGAAATGGTTAGTTGCAATCAGAAAAATATTTAATTCCTTAAATACAAATATAGATATAGTTTGATTGGTTATATGCAATTAACCATATATATTATTCTGTTCACAAAATGTTTAATTTATAACATTTTCTCTTATTCATTGAATATGAATTTAATCTCAATTAATGAAAAATATTAAATATAAATAAATTTCATTTTTTTTCGAATAAATTCATATATAATTATACTGCAATTTAAATATCTAAATATAAAATATTTTAAATATATCAAATTACAAAGTCATATTTTTCAAAGAATTCCACAAAACTAGTATATATAAGAACAAGAACATTGCCTGAAATAGTAAGGTAAGGATTTTCCCGCCAAAAAACCAGATGTAATCTACATTTGAAAATAATGAATAAAAATATTAATTATTAAAATATTTAATTATCTTTTAGTTTTAATTTTGTTAAAATTAAATTTAAAAATCTATATATATAATAACAAAAGTCATTCCAAATATAGTAACCAAGCTTTTTTTTTTTACCAAAAATAGAAAAGAAATATTTTTTTATGCATTTTTTTAAATAAGGAGAAAATACAGGTTTTTTTTTTAAACTGCTTCTTTTTTAAAATTTTGGTTAATTTTAAATACAAACTATATGTACATTTCAAAAAGCATTTTAAATTTCCACAATATGTGGAACTAAAAGATGATGCGAGATAACTACAATATTTTATTTAGGGATAGCACCCAAAACTACACAAATACAAATAAAGAGAGTTATTTTTACACACCTAAATTTAGTTATATCCAAAACCACCAAATTCCTTAAAATAATACCCCAAACTACACATTTTGCCATATAACCCACTCCCCATGTGTAACTAATTTGAAATAATTATAGCCGAAGTACCCCACCCATCACATCAACCAAACTTGAATATAGTCAAAGTCAAAAAAGATAGAAATTAGGGTTTGCTTGGTTCATTTTGAAAAAAAAAATTCGTGTACCCCACCCATTCCCTCGCCGCTGCTGTCGCTGCCGCCGTCGTTGTACATGAAATTTCCGCAACCGCCTCTGTACATGAAATTTCCGCTGCAGCCGCTGTATACGAAATGGATTTGGAGCTTTCTCCAGAACAGATTAGTTTTCGAATCCTTACACGAAATTTGTTTATGGGTGTATGGTTCAATTTAGTTTGAATCAATTTCTTGTTCGATTTTGTTGGATTTGAGTTATGTTGGACTGTATCATGTTAAATTTTGTGTAAGGAGTATGTTTAAGCAAAAATTGAGTTTTGTTTACCGCATTATTTAATTTCGTGTAAGGAGTATGTTTAGGTGTAAGACTGAAAATTCCCATTTTCAGTTTTACACAAAATTTCTCATTGTCAGTCTTACACGAAAATTCCCATTTGAGCCTTATAGGAAAATTCTCTTTGTTTTATCATTTCCGTCTTACATGAAAATTTTCAGAATTTGAGGCTTACACGAAATTCACAGATTGTTTGTCTTACACGAAATTTTTATTGTGTAACTTTACACGAAATTTACAAGATTTTGGCCTACACGAAATTTAGGCCTGATGTTTAACCTTACACGAAATTTTTCCAAATGTAGGTGTTAAATGAAAAATCCATAATTTATGCCCTTACACAAAAATTCCTATACTTAAGGCCCTTACAAGAAAATTCCAAAATTAAGGCCTATACGAAAAATACATTTTATTCATTGTTAAAAGTTACAAATTTGATAAATACATGAAAATTTACAAATCCCAAATTCCAGAATTTAGTGAATGACAAATACAAAATGGAAACCTTACACGAAAATTTCCAAATTTTCAACTTAGACTTTAAGAAATTAGTTTTTTGTTTTTTTAATATTTAATAATTGAATACAAATGTTTTTGTTTAATAAAGGACGTGTACACGAATTTTTTATTGTAACATTTACTAATAAATTTTGTAGTTTTCTTATCTTTTATAAAATTAAAAAATTAAAAAAATAGTATGTATTACAAAAATATGTATTTATACTTTTAACTTAAAAAATTATAGTATTTTTGTATTTATGTCATTTTGTACTTTTGGCCATATTTATATGTTCATAATATGTTTGAATTTGTAATTAATTAATGTAATAAATTTTGACAATATATGGGTTTCAAATACAAGAGTTATTTGATCGTAAAAAAAATCTTAGGATATGGTTATTAATGAATTAATTGATTAATCACATATTATTAATTATGATGAAATTACGTTGGGTAAATAATGTTGATATTTAATTAGTTATTTTGTTGTATATATTATAGTTGGATATTGTATGGGTCCGTCCGGGTTGTTAGGGTTGGTTGACTTTTTTAAACGGATATACGCGGATTAGTATACTGGAGGATATAAAGATGGAGTTGCTATCTGTAGGTAGGGAGTGCCTTTGAAGATTTACCACGACAACATTCGGCCATTTCGTGTATTGGATGACTGATTTTGAGTCATGCAAGGACTTTCCGTATGTCCTCATGTTTCGGGAGGTGCGACACATGACTGAAGTTTATACACACGACAGATGGTTTGGGTTCCTATAGGGAGAGTTTGCTTATCTCATATTATAACTGTTGGGATATTTCTGACTAGGTTTTGATGAGACAATGTAAATTTGGATAGGAAGTTAGAGTACCCATTTTTCACGTTTTATAAGTGGATTTTAGTCTAATTAGTTCATCTTTCTAAGTTGTGTTTTGAAAAGATGTAAAAAATTAAAAAGATATAGAATATTGATTATAGCAGGATTCTTCATATGAAGAAGTTTCGAAGACTGATTTTCAACAAGGAAAGTCAGCAAGTTGAAGGAGGAAGCTGGATCAGCAAACTGAATCAGTTAGTAGTAAACATAAAACAGTATGGAAAACTGGAAGCTGATTGCAGGATTCTGGAACAGGAAGCTTTTCAGAATCAGAAAGCAAACATAGATCAGAAAGCTGACTGCAGGTTTCAGGAACAAATAGCTGTTCTGAAACAGGAAGCAAATGCAGATTAAAAAGCTAGCGCAGAACAAAAAATAGCTATTGCAACCTGAGCAGCAAGCTGTAAGTCTTTCTAACTCATTCATTGTAGTATTAGGTATATACTGAATGCAGTACGAGGATTCGATGTTATCTAAGTAATCAGTAGATAGAAGTTAGCACCGAGCCAATGAGGTGATGCCACCTGGACCGCGGACCTGCAACAACACTGTAGCCGAGAAGTGGCGTCATTAATATGGATTAGAGAAGGATACAACTTTTTCCCAATTTTTCCAAGATGCATTTATTGCAAAGATTTGCAAGATCAATTTGAATCGCAACAAGGACAATGCCTCTCTTCAACGGGCATTTTCCTTACAGGATAAATAGAAAGATGGAGTGACCAAGGAAACTACTGAACACATTGCCAATTTTCTAAGCTATCAATTTTCAAGCTATTCTCAAGCTATCAAGTTCAGTCACTCAACCTTCTGAAGCAGTCGACCAAAACATTCGAGCTTACAAGTTCAAGACTTTTTTCGAGTTGCACTAGTTGAAGAACCATATATACTTTTAACCATTTACTGTGTGCTAGGTTGTTTTAGTTTGGTGTCCTTAGTTGGAAGGATTAGATCCTTACTAAGTGTTTAGTCTTGTGTAGACTTTTTAACTCTGTGTGAGTTTTATATCCTGTGTGGGAAGAGGCCTAGGAATCTTGTGATTCTAGTAGGTTTAACTTGATAGGAAGAGGTTTGTAAAGCTGAGTCTTGTAAAGTAAACCGACCTAACAAAGTTCCTCCTATGTGAAGGAGTAGAGTGGATGTAGAAGGATTACACCACCTTCGAACCACTATAAACCTTTGAGTGTTTACTGCTTTTGATTACTTGCTGTATTGCATTGTTGTATATCTATCTTGCTGCATTTATCATAAGAATACTGCTAAAAGGATTCTGACAAAGTCATACTTGTAAAAGAAAATCGTTTTTCAAAATAAACTTTATCTTTGAATTTCCGCTGTATACTGTGATACTGAGACAGTAAGCTGAAACAACATTCTGCCAACTTACTGAATTTAGTGAGTTGCTGCATTCTCTGTAGAATCAACAACTTATTTATAGAAAGGTTTTAAAATGAAACGTTTGATAGAGGTTCATTCACCCTCCTTTGAACCTCTGATCACTTGGGACCAATAAGTGGTATCAGAGCAAGTTGGGTTTAAAGTCAACTTGACTGGTAACCTACCTAGATCCATCTGTTTCTGTTGGATAAATTGTTTTTCTTTTTCAAGACCAAAACACACTGTTTTAGCATAATCATAGATTTTTCACACTATAAACTCCTGATGTTTTTCATAGATGAGTACGATGACTGGAGAATACGTATGGAGGTGAACCTGTCGGCCATGCACGACGAGATGTGGTATGTAATAACTAAAGGACCACCAGTTATCTACAAACCAAATCCTATTTTTGTAAGACAATATCACGAGCAAGAGCATGCTGAGACAGCTGAAGTAGCTGCAGCTGGAGAACTTGAGGGCCCAACAACCACCAATGAAGACGTCGAAGGGATTCCAGGACCCATCCCACGTGCAACAGTACCAGCGTACAGGAAATCTGCTCCACCACTGGAATATATTATCAATGAGAGACATGAATACACTCCTGAAGAAAGAAAAAGAGCAAACCTTGATAATGTGGCAAAAAATGCACTATTTCTCACACTGGATAAATGAACATTCAGCAAAGTAAAGAGCTGTAAAATAGTTAAAGAAATCTAGAAAAAGCTAGGGTTGATATGCGAGGGCAATGAACTTGCCAGAGATAATAGGGTTTCGAAAGCTTCACAACTGTATGAGCAGTTCATAATGAAACCTGGAGAAACCCTAGAAGAGCTTGATCAGAGATTCATAGCTATCATTAGTGAGCTTGAATCTCTTGGAAAACCTACACCCAGAAGGAGAACACAAAGGTGTTGAGAGCCTTACTCTTGGAATGACAAAGCAAAGAGACCGTAATGAAAGTCTCACTGGACCTCAGTGCGATAAGTACCTTTGATCTATTCTCAGATCTCAAAGCGTTTGAATTCGATATTGCGAAAGAGAAAAGAGGCTGAAGAATCGAGTGCCAAGGTTGCAGCACTTACAACAAGAACCCAAGATGCAGCTACTGCATGTTAGGGATATACTAAAAAATATGCTTTTTAATGCTACTTTGTATATAAATTGATTCTTGCTTTTATGAGAATAAATCTTTTATCACTGTTTGCATTAAATATTATGAATGTTATTTACTTAAATGCATATATGTTTAATACACTTTACATTATAGACAATGTGGTGTGTAGAAGATCACAGAAGATCACATTGTCAGATTCTTGTAATAAGTATAGTAAAATTCACAACTTAGATGGAATTGAACAATCCATTGGTAGAAGTTGAAGTATAAGGCTCGGATTGGTTTGTCTTGACCATGAGATTACACTAGTACATTTGATGTGCTGAATAGGACCTGTGAGATAATTCTTCTAGACTGACTTGGAAAGAAGAATTAGATCTCAGTGGTTATTGATTTCTTAATTTCTGTTACTTAATTGAGATTGTATATAATTAATTCATATTGCTTTGATTTATTATGGGTAAAGGATCAATAGGATTCAATACTTTGTATTTTGGGCAATATTATTAATTATATGATAAATTGCTAAATTAATACAAAAAATCGTGTCTTGATAAGTCAAGTTGATAATGTCCCCTTTGTAACGCCCAATTCTCTAATCACTTGCATCTTACATTCAAATACATTCATGAGCATTCAAGCTATATTTCTAAGCATCTTATTATGAAATACGCTGAATTCTTAAATATATGTCTCTTTTATGATATAATTAGTCATGATTACTTTATCTATGCATGAAATTATTATGGCATTTCAACTTCATAACCTAGTATACTCTGTTTAGTGCTTCTTTTTTTGACAGTGGAAATGTTTGGCTTGGGAAGAGAAGATGAATGTGCTGAAAACGTTTATAAAAATGCTAAATGCATTATATCTCTAAAACGACATTCCTAGATTAACTTGATTACACTTCTAATTTATGAATTTCATTGCATTTATTTATAATTCTAAAGTAAGCAAAATGGTGCAATTTGATTGGTTGGTTGACTAGGGTGTACCAAAAGCAATTTTTATGTGTTGCATTTGATTATTATGATCTTTAATCCAACACCAACCATCTCCTAAGGCCAAAAACGTGGCATACTACCCATTTAACACCCATACATGTCCAACCAATAAGAACTTAGCAAGTTCTTCTCATTTCAAAGGTCAAAAGTTGTAGGAAAGGTCATTTTATACTTTCATTTGTTCACATTAGACTCAAAAATGAACAACCCTCTTCTCCTCTTTATTTTTTCAACCTTAGAACCCTATAATACCCTACAAAATTGATATATATCATGGAGGTTGCATGTGAGATGAATTGAAGCAAGTTGGTGCCTCTTTTGGGTTAAAAGGTTGCATTCTTAAGCTTAATTGATAGGTCTGATTCTATCCCTATGTTTTATATTTAAAATTATGTTTATATGATATGTCACATGATCTGAAATTATATGTGTTATGAAGATGAATTGAAGATAACTAAGCTAGTTGAAGTAGTTTAATTGAACTTGTGAATCTGATAAGTGTAGCTGTATATTGATTCAATTGATTCTTGATATTGTTATAATGATTGGAAGTATGCTTGAAGATTAGAGGATAGGTAACTCAAGTGGTTATTTAGGTTAAGTTATGCAAGAACATAATCAGTTCGGTTCATTTGAGTTCTTATTATTGCAAAGTTAGGGGCTGCCCTATTAATATTCTTACCCTATTAAATTAAGAAATAATAGTAAGATGTATGAAGTATAGGTCTTGATTTGTGTAATTGAATGATATTGTCTCTTCATTGAATGAGCATTTAAACATATGTATATGAATGCTTGATCCTTTTAGGTTTATAAGCACATCGTATCTTCCCCAAGGGCCAAACACTTCCACTATTGTACTTGCTTTGGATTTCAGGTAAGTTGAAGCTTTTATTTACTACATTGCAAGAACTAATTGATATTCATGTAATTTGAATGATATGTGAATGATTGTTCTGTCTACGATTGAATGGTATGTGAGGTTCATGTAATACATGATGCATATAAAAGGTGTTTTGAAAGAGGAAGTATGGTACTTGGTTGATTGAGAGTAGGTAACATGACTATACGGTCTACAGATGATAGTTGAGTATTAAAAGAATAAGTGGAATGGTGCTTGGCTAGAGTAGACACAATACGTTTACGGTCTGCTGATGTTTGTTAAGTACTAATGATAGTGCTTAACTAACAAAGAGTATATATCATGGTATGATGATTGACTAATCTTAATGAAATGCTTATATGGCCTACTGATATTGATTGAGTACCAGCCTTATGGGTATCCTATAAAGGATATTTTTAGAATAAACGAATATGTAAAAGCATATTGCATGATATGATTCTTTATACATGATTGTGTGCATAAGTTCAACTTATTGAGCTTATTGCTCATTATTAAGTTTTTGTAATGCAGGTAATGATATGCTGAGATAGTGGTCTCCTAAATAGCAAGTCAGTTTGTTCATATGCTATGTTCGAGATGAACTTTTGAAGCTTATGATCAGTTACTCATCTTTTGGACAATTAAACTGTTGAGAGTCTTTTGTTGTAAAGTGATATTTTGGATCCTATGTATGTATATTTTCAATCGACAAAGTTCCTTTCAAGTTCTATGAACTTATTTTGCAAAAATTAGATATTTGGGGACCTATTTGATGTGGCTTACTACATTTTGAAGTTAAGCTAGGAGTCTAACATTCTCATACATGTGTTTCTTAAAAGTATTTCAAATTAGTAAAGCTCGGGAGTGTTATACCCTTGGTGGGCTCAGTACATTTATCATATTACATCTGGCCAGTGGATTAATTTCCGATATGATAATAAAGTTGAGCTGTCTTTTCCTAAGGAATAAAAGATATTAATTAATTAAAACATTCAGTAGCTTAAATTAATTAATGGACATTGGATCTTAAACACGAGAAATAATAATCGAAAGCCATATTTCATAATATGGGTTAGGATGGATAGTGCAATATTAATTCTATAGTGGAATGAATTAATATTAATGCGCTAGAATAATATTGTGGCTCAATATTTGTTTCTAGGCCCATTGGGAGGTCCAATCCTAATTCTCCTAAAGGCCCCTTGAGTAGCCCAATAAAAGCCCATCTAACTAAGGTGGTTAAAAGATAAGAATTAATTATTGTTGCTATATATGAGGAGATCAAACTTTCCAAATATTATTGCTAAATACGTGGAGATCAAATCTTTCCATATATTGACGCAAGATATAAGGAGATCAGATCTTGAAGATATATTTCTTCTCCTCCAAGCTTGTAATTTTCTTGCATTTTATCTATAAATAGGTGCTGATTTTTCAGCCCCAAGAGAGATATACGAGAGTGCTATTTTGATACAAGAGCAACAAAAGTGAGAAATTAATTCTTCTTAAAAGAGTTAAAGAGTTCGTTTGATTACCCACAGAATCTACAAGCTTGGGTTTTGGGAATACTTAAGAAGGTGATTAGGTTGAAGTTACTAATCTTCTCAATGGTGTCTTTCCGATCAAGAGGTAAATATATATCCCTTAGTTTTACATGTTTAGGGATTTGTATGATTTACTATTTTCTCAAAGCATGATTTGTTTGATTTAATTTGTTTTAAATCATACATTTAGATTTATGATATTTCTAATTTAATTTACACCCGAATAGATCCATGCTAGATCCCCAACACTGCAAGCAGCAGTAAGCTGAAGCACAAGCAGAAAGAGGTACTTGCTGAGGATGCTGAGGAAGAGATGACACTCTTGCTGAAAAAGTTCAAGAAATTCCTGAAAATAAACCATAAGGGAAACGACTTCAGGAAGAAGCCTCAAACATTAGAAAAAAGTCCCCAGGTAAGACCAACATAGCAAGCAAACATAGGTTCCTCTGACTTGTGCTATAATTGCAGGAAACCTGGACACTTCTCCAGAAACTGCCCCTACCCTCAAGTACATAAGTATACGAAGATGAAAGAGTGCAAAGAAGAGAAAGGAGGAGGGATGACAAGTAAAAGCTCAGGGCTCTTCTAAGTGAGACTAAAGCTCTAAAGGCAACAAACAACTCCAAAGAAGAAGCCAAGGACGACTGCTCATCTGAGAGCGATTATGATAGCTCTACCTCCGATGAGGAAACATTGATTTGCCTCATGGCCAAGGATTGTGAAGATGAAGAAGATAATGAAGTAACTTCACAATCTCTTGATGTTTCAAGTTCTGAGAAACTGAACATGATCCAGTGTTGTAGACAGATCATGAGTGACTTTGAGCAGATAAATTCAGCTCATGAAGAATTGAAAGAGGAAAACCATCAGCTCAAGAGTGAGCATGCTGTAATAAATGAATATGTTACTGACCCAGACTACTACAGTACAAAATACAATAACCTCAGAGTTAAGGTCTCTAAGTTCAAGAAACTAGTCACTAAGCTAGAAGCTGAGAAAGCTGGCTTGCAAAACACAATTGATGTGTATAGAAAATCAACAAGAAAAGCACAAGAATATATCCAGGAGACCCAAAATGCTTATTTAGGAAGTGGTCTAGGATACTGTGCAGGTAGCTCTCAGAAAGCAGCTAGAACATCCAATGTTGGAAAGTTTGTTCAAGCCTGAGTTTCCTATACTCAGGAACTCCTTCTAATCAATGGAAGTTTGAACAAAACTGGTACACTGGATAAGGGAAAGAAGCCCTTGCTCTAGGAAAAAGATAGTAAGTCTGCACAGAAACTCAGAAAGCAGCATAATCAATATGTTGTAAGTAGGAGGAGAATACAACAATCTTTCAGATTACAACAAAACCTCTACCCCTCATATACCAAGACATACATGTCTAGATACCAAAGAGTTTATGCTCAGGAAAGGTATAAGGGAGTATCTTCCTCTAATAGGAACGGTAACACCTGGAAATCTCCAACACATACACATCACAAACAGTATCCTGCAAAGGATACTTACAATAAGAGAACCACCAAGACTAATGGTAAGCCAATATCATTAAGCAGGTATGGGTCCTAAAGAGGACTAACCCCTAGGACCCGTACTTGTATGGGTACCTAAATCTACCTGATTTACTTGTAGGAACAGTTGTCAGAAAGCAACAAAGATGTATGGTATATTGATAGTGGCTGCTCCAGTCATATGACTGACAACAAAACTGGATTAAGAGACTTCCAACCATGCAAGGGACCCAATGTTATCTTCGGAGATGACTCCAAAGGAAGCACCAAGGGCACATGAAGCTTTATCAGAGGCAATGCAAGTAATAGTGATGTATCATATGTCAAAAGACTAAAGTATAACCTCTTGAGTATCAGTCAATTTTTTGATAAGGGATGTTCAGTGGAGTTCAACCTTAATAGGTGTTTGATAAGAGACAACAAGACAAATGAGGTGAAGCTTACTGGAACCAGGAGATGCAACATCTACCTTGCTGATTGGAGGTCAACAATGCATCCAACATGCTTCATTGCACCCCTGAACTTAGCTGGCTATGACACAAGAGGACGAGTCACCTGAACTTCAAAACCATCAACAAGCTGCAAGAAAGAACCTGGTGAAAGGCCTACTTGATATTGCTTATAAGGAGAATGTTTGTGGAGCCTGTCAGAAAGAAAAACAAGTAAGAAACTACTATAGGAATTGACGGATCACCGATCCTATGCAATCAAAATCGGGATCCATAAGAGTATAATAACGCGCAGTGAAAAAGATGTCATACCTTTTTTGGAGACTGGTGAAGACGAACCGAGATCAGACCTCTCGATCTTCTACTGTATTCCTAGCCCTTTTTTTGAACGTCGTGTGAGCGATGATCCCTCAAAGAATTTCAGCAATCTCGTCTCCTTTCTTTTTCTCGCGATTCTTTTTTTTTAACGTACGCGTGAGATTGAGTGTGTCTGGAGGCCGCTGACTTTAGGGTTATATATAGGCTACAACAGGGACCCAGAGGAGGAATTAAGGTTGGGCCTCTTGATGGGCTTAGACGTCCTGTGTTCAGCCCGAACACCCAGCTTAAGTCCATCAATTATAACTCGGTCTACTAAGAAGTTATAATTGAACTACCGCCCCAATCTCATATTACAATATGGATTCCTTCTTATTATATGCATGTTTATTTTCCCGTATTTAAAATATTGAATGTCTGTAAATTAAATAAGTTACTGACAACTTAATTAATTTACATCTAATTCCAAGAGTAGTACCACTCATCTTTATTATCATGCCGGACTAAATCCACCTGCAGGGTTTACATGATAATCCTTATGAGCTCCTCAAGGGGACATCATCATCCTAAATAATTAGGACACGAATTCCTTCTATAATCAACAACACACCATATAAACAGTACTATCTCCTAATTCACCGAACTTATTAATTTATGAATAAATCTCACCCATTGGCAAATTAAAGAAATAAACATTGAGTACACGTACCCGTTATTATATATGGATTAAGAAGACGCACATCAATAATAACAGAGGTCTTGTTCTTTTATATAGTCAGTACAAATCGAACAACCTCAAATGGTCCTGCTCAATACACACAAAATGTACTAGTGTAACTTTATAGTCAAGACAGACTAATACCAAATTACACTACAACCGTTCCAATGGTTTGTCTAAATCTATCTTGGTTGTGAGCTACTATTTATAATTTATAAGGAACTAATAGCATGATCTTCTGTGTGGCACCACACACCATGTTATCTACAATATAGATTAATCTGGACAATTGTATTAAAATATATAATAAATATAAAATGCAAGCATTTGACCAAAATAATTCTTATATCAAATAAATGTTCATACAAAAGCTAGGCTTATAGTATACATCTTAACAGCTACTTCAAGGACAAAGTGCAGAGATCTTCACACAAGATTTTGGATCTCCTACATATGGATCTCTTTGGTTAAGTAGAGCTTGTTAGTGTAAGTAGGAAGAAGTATTCCCTGGTGATTGTGGATGACTACTCTAGATTTACTTGGATCATCTTCCTGGCCAATAAATTTGAAACTCAAAACAAGCTACCAGAACTCATGAAAAGAGTGCTGAAAGAAAAGAACTTAGACATTGTTAAGATAAGATTTGACAGAGGAACTGAGTTCACAAACAAGTTCATAAAAAGTATTGTGTAGAAAATGAGATTTGTCATGAGTATTCTACAGTAAGAACTCCCCAACAGAATGGAGTTGCAGAAAGAATGAACAAAACTCTGAAGGAAGCTATAGGGACTATGATTGCTGATGCTGGAATACCTAAGAGATTTTGGGTTGAAGTAACCAACACAACATGCTATACTCAGAATAGATGCTTGATCAAGAAGGATTATGATAAGACCCCCTATGAAGTTTGGCATGGAGTTAAGCCAAACATTTTATATCTGTATATCTTTGGATGCAAATGCTATATTTTGAATAATAGAAAGGAGCACTTGAAGACCTTTGATGAAAAATCTGATGAAGGAGTGTTTTTGGGATACTCCTCAGTAAGCAAGGCTTTCAGGATCTTTAACAAAAGAAGCTTAATTGTTGAAGAATCAATACTTATGGTGTTTGATGACCACATTATGATACTACAGAGTTGGACAAGCTAAAGGAAGATGTATCTAAGATAAAGATCAAAGATCAAGCAGTAAGATACATTGATGGAGTTCCAGTGCCTGCTGAAGTGGTTACTACAAACAGTTCATAGGTTACTGCATTCGGAAATGCAGTAGCACAGGATGCTGAACAACAAGCAGAGAGGATAATGACATCTAACAGTAACCGCAGACAGGATACTGATGACCAACAGGTTACTGCATAACAACCAGCCTATAACTTTGAGCCTGATAGAACATGGCTCAGGAATCAATGAAGGCATTAGAACAAGAAGATCAAGACCTCAAGAATCATTATTCATATGCTTCATATCACAAGTTGAACCCAAGAGTGTTGAGGAAGCTTTTGAAGACAATAACTGGATTCAGGCCATGCAAGAAGAGCTGAATGCATTTGAAAGGAATCATGTATGGAGAATGGTTCCAAGACCTGATCACCAAGGAGTTATTAGAACAAAGTGGGTGTTAAAAAATAGGTTAGATGAAACTGGTATTGTGGTCAGAAACAAGACAAGACTAGTGGCTAAAGGATACTACCAGGAAGAAGACATAGATTTTGATGAGACCTTTGCCCCTGTTGCTAGGCTTGAAGCTATAAGGATATTTCTGGCCTATACTACACACAAGGACTTCAATATTTATCAGATGGATGTGAAGAGTGCATTTCTGAATGGACTCTATTTGAAGAAGTATATGTGGAACAACCACCAGGTTTTGAAGAACAGAAAGAAGATAAGGTATTCAGATTAGAGAAGGCTCTGTATGGATTAAAGCAAGCTCCTAGAGTTTGGTATGATACACTGTCGTTGTATCTCTTGGAGAATGGATTTCAAAAGAGGACAGTAGACAAGACTCTTTTCAGGATACAGGATGGAGACAGTATACTGCTTGTTCAGATATATATAGATGACATCATCTTTGGATCCACAAACAAGAACTTATGTGACAAGTTCTCAACTCTCTTGCAAAGTAAGTTTGAGATGAGCATGATGGGAGAATTAAGTTTCTTCCTTGGTCTACAAGTGAAACAACTAGATAATGGGATTTTCATAAATCAAGCTAAGTACACCAAGGAATTGATCAAGAGGTTTGGAATGGAAAGTGGATCATCAGTAAGCATAACAATGAACATATCTATCAGTTTGGATAAGGATGAAGGTGGAAAAGATGTAGAGATAACAAAGTATAGAAGGCTTATTGGATCATTACTGTATCTCACATCAAGCATACCAGATATAGTATTTGCAATAGGAGTATGTGCAAGATTTCAAACAACACCTAAGGAGTCAAATCTTGCAGCAGTGAAAAAGATTATCAAGTATTTGAAAGGTACTCAAGATGTTGGATTATGGTATCCAAAAGAAGGAGGATTCAACCTCAAATGGTACTCAGATTCTGACTTTGTAGGTTGTAAAATTGATAGGAAGAGTACAAGTGGTACTTGTCAATTTCTAGGACATAGACTGGTTTCTTGGTTTTGCAGGAAACAAACATCCATTGCAACGTCAACAACAGAAACAGAATATGTAGCTGCAGGAAGCTGTTGTACTCAAATTTTATGGATACAACAACAATTGAAGGATTATGGGATCGTAGAAAAAGAGACCCCCATTCTGTGTGACAACACTAGTGCCATTGCTATAATACACAATCCTGTCTTTCACTCGAGAACAAAGCATATTGATGTGACACATCATTTCATAAGAGATCATGTAGAGAAGAAGGACTTTGTGCTTGAGAAAATGCATACTGAGATGCAGCTAGCTAACATTTTCACTAAACCTTTATGTGAATCAAGGTTTTCAATGCTAAGAAGTGATCTTGGGATTATCAAGCTCTAATGAGTAAGGGTATATAAGTTCCTTAAGTAAGAGGGAACTTATTCAGTATTTTAATTTTTCAACTTTAATGTTCTTTAAATATTCAGTATACTGGAATAGAATACCGTATTTCCTTAAAGATAACATTTTCTAACAGTATTTAGTTTCAGGAAACAGCAAGCTGAGTATAGGTTTCTACAGGTTACTGCAACAGGTTCAGGGACAGGTTACTACAGGCGGAAAAAAATATTTATCGACAACGTTCATGGGGTCTTGCAACCTCGTACTAGAAACAATAACCTTATTGCTAATCATTACAAGCGACAGTTTGGCAACCGCATTAAATGCAAAATCGCTTTTTCAGAGAAGTTGAAAAAGATATAGTTCAACTTCTGACACAACCTTCACATAATTACGGATTTGCCCCTTCGCTATTTAATCTCAACCATCGAATCATGCACGACCCTTAAGTTATTTAATCTGAGCCGTAGATCATTATGGTGTACTAATTTGAAATATATATTGATCAAACTCTCTCTCCCCTCTCTACGCTTACACTATTCACATTTTCAAGATTTTCCAAACCCTTTGCATTCTCTCTCTATTCTCTCTCAAGTTTTCTACAGATCATCAATGGCTGCTACTACAGTTCCAAGGGAGATGAAGGTTTTGGATGGAAGATTGGTTAACACTCAGGTGTTATTAGGAGAAAACTCACCATACGAAGACAAGGATCTCATTTCAGAGATCTGGGATCACGTGTGCAATAGCAAGGTTGATGGGCTCTTCACCACTACCTACACAAGGTTCTCTGTCCTATCTATGGAGAAGTTTTACGCATACGTTGATCTATTTGATGATGAGAGGATCATCACCTTCAGGATGGATGAAGATGATAAGGAGGATTTTACCCTAACGACCAATGACATTGCCTCTACCTTCAACATCTCGAAAGAATGTATGAAGTATTTTGACCTGGAAGTTTATGGGTCAGAATATTTGGAGGACAGCTGGAACTAGTTCAAACTGGATTCCATAAAGGAGAATGCCACCAGGAACTTTGGCAAGAAGAAGTTCAAACCCGAAAATGAATTTCTTCAAGATATTTATGTCTACACCATCGAGGGAAGGTGTGGTAGCTTTGATAAGTGCACAAATTTAAGGATGAGGATGATGATTGCCATTGTCCAAGAAGAGGTAGTAAACTGGGCACAAATCTTCTGTCAGAGGATTTAGGAGGAAGCTATCAAGCCTACAAACAGGAGAGGTTATGGGATAGTTATCTCTTCTATCCTGTGCTTCAAGCAGATTACCTTGGAGAGGAGGCTGCCCTATGCTCCTGGCTAGTATCTGGGAGTGAAAAAAGTGTATACCAAGGGTGAGAAAAAAGACAAGGAACCAAAGAAGAAAAAGGCTACTCCCAAGCCACAGGTTGCTGACACCGATTCTGATGATTTTGACGGTGATGATGATAAGCTAGCGAGAAAGTCGGTGATGAAGAAAGCCCCAAAAAAAAAAAGCTGAAGGTGAAGAAGACTACACAGGTATCTTCTTCCCCAATTGCTGTGATGGAGGTTCCTGACGATGTAGAACAGGATGCTGTCCCCATAAATCCCTCTGATGATATTCCACTTCTGGAATATCCTACTCCTGACCAGGAAGTTGTTGAAGGTCAGGAAGCTGAGCAGGCAGTGTAATAGGTTGCTGCTCTTGAAGAATAAGTTGCTGATCAACCTGAGACAAGAGTTGCTAAACAGGTTGCTGCTGTCAAACCTGAACTAAGACAGCTTGTAGCCCTGCTGGAAAGGAAGAAGAAAATGAAAGAGATGATGAAGGGCAAAGTTAGAAAGAAGCTCTTGGAGAAGCCCAAGGGCCAGACAAGGAAGAAGATGTTTGGGCCCAAGGATGCTCTGAAAAAGATAGATACGCTGAACAGAGTTGAGGGCTCCATTGAAAGCATTGATCCAAAGGTAGCTCAGGTTGTACTTGCTGAGACTGCTGAGTCTATATGGAGAAGGTTCGCCACTTCCTACGATATGTGGAGATACATGAGGCTGTACATAAGACGGGATCTAGTGCAGTGGGATGACTCGCTAGAGGTGGAAGACATCATTCTGAGATGGGTGGTCAACTTCATAGATGACCCTAACACTCTTGTAGATGGGCTATTACCTCTTTTTCTCAAAGATTTTCTAGACCAGAATGTTGATGATATGATATCAAAAATCTTCGAGAGACAGGAAAAGTTGTATGCTCACTTGAAGGTCAAGAACAGGGCTGAGGAGACAGAGGTCGAGCAGTCGATGAAGCTTGGGGAGGACAATGCATTAATGAACCCCATCGCCAAGACTGTTGGGACCCCTTAAGAGTTGGAGCTGGCTGAAGCTCAATTAGCTACCTCCACACTGGAGGAAGCTAATCAAAGGATGTTGCAGATGGGGATGGATGCAAGCCGAGCAGAATCAAAATAGCCCCCATAATTCTACAGAAAGAAGAAGAAAGCTCTACTACTGTACAATCTCATGATTCACCAACTTTTACAGGTATGACATCTCATTCTCCAATAACTACTCTGGATGTGATGGAGATTCTGAAGAACAAGTTGATTACACTAACTCCCCTACTTACCATGTACTATAATCTGAGGAGGAACCATCACTAATAATCCATGGAGTTGTCCAAGACTTAGAGAAGAAGTATGCCGATGAAGCATCTGAGGAGGAGGTTGCGGAGGCGGGACTCCCTGTGCTGGCTATTGTAGCGGTGTAGAAAGTTGAGGAGAAAATAACACAGGTTGCTGATGATGAAGATGAGAGCTTGCTGGCAGCACTGGATGAAGATATTATCCTAACCTTACAGCAGTAACTCATCGAGCACACCTATCTTGATGCTCAAAACCTCGAGTTGCTGAATGCTGTTGTCACCAGTGTTGCTTAGGCCAACAAGTATGTAGATGTTGAGGTTTCTGAGAAAGCTGTTGAGACAACTTCTCCATCGTAGACCTTCGACGTGGATGTTGTTGAGACAACTCCGGTGGAGGATGTTGAAGGGAAAAAAAGTGATAAGATGGTGCCTGCTTGAGGTAAAGAAGTTGTAGTTGCTGCTCCTACTCCAAACCCCGATGATGGAGATGACTCATCTAGTGATGATGATGAGGATCCAGAGGGTGACATTGATGTTCCTTATCTAGAACCTTACAAGTTGAAGAGATCATCTGAGGAAAGAGTGAGACAAATGCTGGATGATGAGAACGCCAAGCAGGAAGCTGAAGAAGAAGCAAGTCAGGCCTTGGTCCTCTATACTTAAGGGGAAGCAGGACCAGTGGATAGAGTTGAGACTCTTACTGACTCCCAAGAATAATCTCTACAAGGTATAATGGATGTTGTCCAATGACTAATAAGAGCCATGCAATTGCATGAGATGAATATGGAACCAGACATCCAAATGAGGAAAAGAACGAACTCTGCATCTATGGAACAACTACGAAGAGAGCTATTTGAGCTTCCATCCAGAATTCAGAACAGGCTGAATGAAGATCGGAATGCTCAATACAGAGTTAGAATGAAGTTTGAGCGCTCACAGCAAGCTGCTTCTGAGAAAAACGATGCAACTTTAAATGAAGTGAAAGATTCTGTTGATGAGGTAAGGAGATCGGTTGATGATATTCAAAATGGTCAGGCTGCTTAGAGCATGGCCATTGATAATATGCAAGAAAGTATCTCAGCTCAATCCCAGGATGTTCGCAGTGTCAAGGACAAGACTCTGAACTTTGAACTATTTATGGGAGAGATGCGAGCAATTCTCACTCGGGCCTTTCATGCTGAAGCTGCTGAAGTTACTGCCCCCAGTTCTGTTAAAGCTGATAATACCAAAAAGGGGGAAAGTAAGCAGCAAGCCGAACCAGATGCTGCAATGGTGGAGCCATAGTTAGGGAGATGGAGGAAGAGAATGCTGATGAAGATGACCTTCCTTTGAACACCAAAAAGAGAAAGCGCTCTGACTCCGGACAGGGTCAGAGCCTACCAAAGAAAATGAAGGATACTGATGATGGAGAAGATGGTGCAGGTACTGAGGTTACTGGTTCTCAAACAACAAATAATACTGCAACTCAGCAAGCTGCTATTACAACTCGTCAAAGATCTACAAGACAGCAAGCACCTCGAGGTCGAGGCAGATGAAGTCAGCAAACTCAAAGAATACAACAATTAAGTCAGGATCTAAGTGCTAAACCTTAATGACCAATGCTGCAGGTCCATTACTTAGTGAAACCAGATGGAGGGAACTAAAAAAGACGGATAAAGAAAGAAGAAGGAAGAAAGCTGATTGGGTGTCGAGGCTTGGAGTTGTTGGATCTCAAAGATCACAAGTTGCTGAGAAGATTGATTTAGCATTATATTTTTTTCCACCTCAAGAAGTCCCGGATTTCAATAGAGACTTGGTTTCTGTAGAAGTTTCTGTGTTGTTGGATCAGAAACCTAAGAGAGTAAGCATGGCATGGCATTTAAAAATCTTTGATTAAGTATACCTGTCGAAGAATCGAAATCCAACATTCGAGGAAATCACACTGTTCAAAGGATCAGAATACTTGAGGTACTTTAGAAATCTTTGCAAGCATGATTATTTTAGAAATTTTCCATCATGTGAGAAAACACTGATAAAATACGAAGAGTTAGCAAGAGAAGGGAAACTGGATCGACAACTGTTTTTTTATTGAAAGATAAAGAAAGGAGAACAAGTTCCTTTATGCCAGAACTTTTGGTTGAGATGGATACAGGTTCCTGAGATTGCTTAGCAGATGGAGAATTCATATCAGGAATCTATTTTGAATTGGTGGAAGAGGACGAAATATGAAGAAATTGTCAAACAGAATCAGTAAGCGGCCTCAGGACATGATTTAGTTAAGAGAAAGCTGTTTGGCGACAAGAAACCTGATGAAGTGTAGCTTACTGCTTTTATCAGAAATACATTTTGTGTAAGCACTTCTTGTAAAGAATTTTTCTTATTTTTTTTTATTTCTTCATTTTATTTATGAAGTTGTAAGCTTGTAATTTTATTGATGTAAAGCTTACATTGTACTATACTTGTACATGATACTCATATAAATGTACATCTATTTATGCTGCTTTTTATGGGTTTTGTTATCATCAAAAAGGGAGAAATTGTTGGGATATTTCTGACTAGCTTTTGATGAGGCAATATAAATTTGGATATGAAGTTAGAGTACCCATTTTCCATGTTTTATAAGTGGATTTTTGTCTAATTAGTTCATCTTTCTAAGTTGTGTTTTGAAAAGATGTAAAAAATAAAAAATAAATAGAATATTGATTATAGCAGGATTCTGCATATGAAGAAGTTTCGAAGACTGATTTTCAGCAAGGAAAGTCAGCAAGTTAAAGGAGGAAGTAGGATCAGTAAGCTAGATCAGTTAGCAGCAAACAGAAAACAGTATGGAAAACTGGAAGCTAATTGCATGATTCTAGAACAGAAAGTTGTTCAGAATCAGAAAGCAAACGCATATCAAGAAGCTGACTATAGGTTTCAAGAACAAATATTTGTTCTGAAATAGGAAGCAAACGCAGATCAGAAAGTTGGCGCAGAACAGAAAACAACTACTGCAACCTGAGCAGCAAGCTGTAAGTCTTTCTAACTCATTCATTGCAGTATGAGGTATATACTGAATGTAGTATGAGGATTCGATTCTGTCTAAGTAATCGGTAGATAGAAGTTAGCACCGAGCCAATGAGGTGATGCCACCTAGACCACGAACCTACAACAACACTATAGCCGAGGAGTGGCGCCATTAATGCGGACACGCTTTCTTTCTCAGTTTTTCCAAGCACGTTTATTGCGAAGATTTGCAAGATCAATTTGAATCGCAACAAGGACAATGCCTCTTTTCAACGGGCATTTTCCTTACAGGATAAATAGAAGGATGGAGTGACCAAGAAAACTATTGAACATATTGCCAATTTTCTAAGCTATCAATTTTCAAGCTATTCTCAAGCTATCAAGTTTAGTCACTCAACCTTCTGAAGCAGTCAACCAAAACATTCAAGCTTACAAGTTCAAGACTGTCTTTGAGTTGTACCAGTTGAAGAACCATATATACTTTTAACCATTTGTTGTGTGTTAGGTTGTTTTAGCTTGGTGTCCTTAATTGGAAGAATTGATTCCTCACTAAGTGTTTAGTCTTGTATAGGTTTTTTAACTCTGTGTGAGTTTTGTACCCTATGTGGGAAGAAGCTTAGGAATCTTGTGATTCTAGTAGGTTTAACTTGATAAGAAGAGGTTTGTAAAGCTGAGTCTTGTAAAACAAACTGACCTAACAAAATTTCTCTTCTGTGAAGGAGTAGAATGGACGTAGAAGGATTACACCACCTTCGAACGACTATAAACCTTTGAGTGTTTACTACTTTTGATTACTTGTTGCATTGCATTGTTGTATATCTATCTTGTTGCATTTATCATAAGCATACTGCTCAAAGGATTCTGACAAAGTCATACTTGTAAAAAAAAAATCATTTTTCAAAAGAAACTCTATCTTTGAATTTCCGCTGTATACTGTGATATCGAGATAGTAAGCTGAAACATCATTCTACCAGCTTACTGAATCGAGTGAGTTGCTGCATTCTCTGTACAATCAGCAACCTGTTTACAGAAAATTTTTAAAACGAAAAATTTGATAGAGGATCATTCACCCCCCTTTGAACCTCTGACCACTTATGACCAACAATAATGACACATGGACAGTGTACTGAGGACTATTCTAGACCAGGAAGGGAATCAGACATTCACATACTACTTCTACGATTTCTCTATTACTTTATTCGTTTGTAGAATCTATATGAAATGTGTTTCTTACGAACTTCTTATTAAAATTGGTGCTAACATTATGAGTCTCATGTAGATTTGGGCTTACGAGGCCATTCCTGTGATCGGGACATATGCTGGTCATCAACTTGACATACTGCGCCTCATACCTTGATGTTTGAAGTAGTCCACCATGAGGTCCACTTGCAACGTCACTAATAAACTAGATTATTCAATTAAAAAACAAGTTTCTAACGATCATGTTTTAACTACCTGGTTGATTTTTCAGGTTGAGTGTTTCGAGACCTTTGTACCCAGTTTTGAGAAGACGTGCAAGCCGTATTGGAAGAACTATACAAATGCTGGAAGATATGTTACGAGCAACTGTACTTGACTTGGGAAGTAATTGGGAGAAGTACCTACCTTTAGTGGAGTTTGCTTACAACAACAATTTCCAATCTTCCATTGGAATGGCTCATTATGAAGCACTATATGGGAGGAAGTGTAGATCACCGTTGTATTGGGACGAAGTTGGAAAAAGAAAGGTGTTGGTTCCCGAGCTAGTGGAGCAAACCGTTGGAGTAATACAAAGGGTTCGAGGAAGAATGGAGATAGCTCAGGATAAACAGAAGTCCCATGCAAATGTTCGGAGGAAGAATGGAGATAGCTCAGGATAAACAGAAGTCCCATGCAAATGTTCGGAGGAAGGACCTGAATTTTGAAGTGGGGGATAAGGTATTTCTCAAGGTGGCCCCGATCAAAGGAATTGTTAGTTTTTGGAAAAGAGGGAAGTTGAGACCAAGGTTCGTTGGGCTGTTTGAGATTTTGGAACGAGTAGGAGAGTTGGCGTATCGTTTGGCTTTACCTCCAGAATTTTCAGCTATTCATAATGTTTTCCACGTATCCATGCTAAGTATGTTTACGACCCGTGTCACGTCGTCAACTATACATCTATGGAGGTGAACTCAGATTTGACTTATGAAGAGCTTCCGAAAATGATTCTTGATCGTAAGGTGCACAAACTAAGAAATAGAGAGATTGCTTTAATTAAAGTACAATGGAACCGTCATGGCAAGGACGAAGCTACATGGGAGCGAGAAGATGACTTCCGAGCAAAGTATCAAAATTTTCCTATATTCGGTAAGTTCATAAATTTCGAGGATGAAATTAATTTAAGAGAATACGGATGTAGCACCCGAGAAAAAAAATTAATTAATTAATTATGTTTTTTTTAAGAATTATTATTATTAATGATATAATTAAATATTCTAGGAAAAGGTGGAATTATATTTAAATATTAGACCTAAGTTAGAATACAAACTAAAACCTTATTAATTATCTTTTAAAGTGAGCCCACTATAAAATAGGCCCATTTCATATTTATGCTAGGTTCGACAATATTTAAAACAATCTTATAAATAAAAAATGAATGATACGCTAAGTTAGGAATTTCAACAGTCTCTTAGAAGGTACGCAATTTCTTTTCTCCTTTCTCTCTTGTAATTATTCTGTGTGTCATACCTAGGTTAATTCATTCAATTTTTTTGATATATGGTTCATTCGTATTAGATCTAGAGTTAGAACCCAAATAAATAAGATTAGATGTTTAATAGAGGTTGAATAATCAAAGCAAATTAAACTCAAATCCATACAAATCATGAAAGCCTTTGTAGTATAATTTTTGTGTTGTAATATGGAGAAGTAATCAACCAAAAAATGAATTAAGTGGAGAAACAATGAAGAAAATCGGGGATGAAATATAGAAGAGAGGAAAAGAGGGGACCAGAGAGAGAAGATACATATATGAGAGAGAAAATGAGGGGACCAGTGAGAGAAGATATATATATATATATATATATATATAGGAGAGAGAAAAAGAGGGACCAGAGGGAGAAAGAGTGGGGACCAGAGAGAGAAAGAGAGATGAGAGATAGAGTTTTTCTTGAGAATGAAATAATAATACGTAAGTTAAAAGGAAAAGAGGGGACCAGAGAGAGAGAAATAGTGGGGACTTCTAACTCGTGTTTGTCTTTATTAAATACTTTATGTGAATGTGATTGATGAATTGATGCGATATGTTATGAGGAAAATGATTTTATGACTGTGGCGCCCCGTTCTCCTTAATTGGAAATAGGTCGTCACCCTTTACTTATTTAGGAACTAAAGAAATCATAATTACTTTTCAAAATACAGTGGAAGACTTAAAATGAAGACACGAGAGCTATATTATTATTATTATTTTTTAAAATGTAACATATATACATATATATCGTTCTCAAAATGAAACCTTATTCTAGTATAACAACTTTAAAGGGACAATGAGAAGTCAGCCCAGCCTGCTACACGTCCATGTCATCATCTGCTGAGATTGAAAATATAAAAAACAACATCATGAGACACCTCCGGAGAGGGATCCCAGTGGGATAACTTTACTGTCTAATACATTGAAGCAATTAAATTATTAAGCAAATACTACATGTCCTTCGGGTACGCTCACCCTAGACCATAATCATAAAGGAATGTGGGAATCGCTCACCCACTAAACCTTGCTTTCATAGAGGAATGTGGGAGTTGCTCGCCCACTAAACCTCGCTTTCATAGACCAGACATTTCATCCTTATGGTCGTCGCCCAGTATGGAAGTTACATACTGGTTATAGCTACGGGCTTTAGCCGTAGATTTTTATACATAACTTATCAATTCAATTATCAACACATAGTAGAGAGTAGAAGTTACCCACTTGTACGTTGATTGTGCGAGGATCGCTTCTAGATTCATCGATCGTCTCAACTGCGCTCCACACACTTAACTGTTTAGACTCGTATGCTATATAACATAATCTTTTGTATTTTATATTAGATTACTTTAACCTAAAGCATAATCATCAGTAAATTAATGTAAACACTTCGTCCTAAATGCAAATATCAACATGATTCTATACACATCATTCAAACGTTTATAATAATCATACTTTATTCAATATACATATATATATATATATATCATGAAATACTATGTTCATACATGCATCATTTTAATATTCCAACAAAATCATTAATACTATATAATTAAATTATACAAACATAATGATAACAGTACTTACCGTATTAATTTAATTCCTTATAAGAAAATAATTAAGCATCCTTATAAACTCATTTTATTCTGATCAATATTATACTTCATATTTATTAATAATTATCATTTAACTTAACTTTTATCAATTGGATTAAAGGATTTTCATTAATACTGGTACGTAATTAGTTAAACTTACAAATAAACTTAATCTTTAAGTATGATTTCAATTTCATTAATTTATGAAATGAAAAAAGCCTATATAATATATGAAAACTAAGTATATAGCAATTATAAACCCATGATTTCTTTAGCTACAAAATTAACATTTGTAAACAGGGATAAAAATTGACTATTAATTTTCCATTATTCTTATTATTATTATTGCTATTAAACTTAATAACCTTAATCAAACAATTCATCATGCCCACAACAACGTATAATTAGCCCAATTATAAGTAAAATGAATTGGATTTTTTTCTATAAAATGATTCGGTGAATACATGTGAATTAACTTTATTAATAAAAGAATCCCTAATTGAATCAATTAACATGGTTTTATAACATCCCTTAACATCTATATAATTAACTTAAGAATTAAAATAATTAAATCATGACTAAAAATAAAACACCATTTGGAAAGGCAAAGTGTGTACCTCTCTTTTCAGTTTCTGTGTGTTTCTTTCTTTCTTTTTTTTCTTCGATTTGTTTCCTTGGTTTTTTTTTAATTTATTCTTCTATTAATATGACTCTTAGTATGAGTCATCTTTTCCTTTGAGACACCCGTCAATCTGTAGCTTTATCCTTACCAATATTATGAGTCATCGCTTTATCTCTTTATCTTATTAAATAATTTTGTTTTCTTTGTTAATATATTGTGTTATTTTATTTCAATTAGGTAAATAAGCATATATCTATATCTGTACATATATATATATATATATAAATATTAGAGTTACATGTTGATGACTATATGTTTTTCATTTTCAAACTTTTATTATTTTCCAAGCAACTAATATTAAACATAAAAAAGTGTTGACACCTAATTTCTCATTCCTAATATACCCTTTAGTAGATAACTTAGGGGCTAGCAATTACTGATAATAACAACAAACATGAGATTTAAAAAGTTTAAATAAATAAATAAAAGGAAGAAACACACTCTATGATATCAATGTAAACTCAACCGTCACATAATAAACAACAAGAAATCATGCGTAAAATTTCATTAAACAAGAACATTCGTAACACAATGAGTAGGTCTAGCATCTAAACCTAATATAATCTTAATTCATTTAAACTTACCTATTATCTTATCTTTTATTTTCATCCATGTTTGTCGAGTGAGTTGAGATCAAGCTCGGTTTCCTCCGTGAGCAATCCTGTAAAAACCCTTAAAATCTCGAAAGAAATATATGTCATAAAGTCTTTTAAAATTATCAAGCACAACGTAATTCATAAATCATAACTTTAAGTAATATAAGAACTCACACTTAAATCATATATAGTTGAATGCTAAAAGAAATTTTATAAAATATGCAATGCAATGCAGGTTTTCTTGAAAATGGGATATTACAACTCCCCCCACCTTTTTTTTAAAAATTTCATCCTGAAATTTGGGGTTGGCTATGAAAACAACTTGGGGTACTTATTCTGAATCTCTTCTTCATGTTCCCATGTTGCTTCCTCTTGTCCATGCCTATTCTACTGTACCAAAGCTAATGGTATATCCCTATTCCTCAAGGTCTTCATCTTTTTCTCAATGATAGACAAAGGTCGCTCCTCATAAGTTAGGTCCTTTTTAATCTCAAATGGTTCAAGACTAATGTGATGACTCGGATCTGCCACGTATCTTCGTAGCATTGATACCTGAAAAACGTTATGAACCGTAGAAAATTCTGGAGTGAGGGCAAGTCGATATGCAGCATTTCCAATACGTTCCTAGATTTCAAACGGCCCTATAAATCTTGGTTTCAACTTCCTTTTCTTTCCGAAGCAGATTATTCCCTTCATTGGAACAACTTTCAGAAATACCCTTTCACCAATTTCAAATCGCAGATCCTTCCTTCGCAAATCAGCATAAGATTTATGTCGATCCTGGGCCATTTTGATTCTTTTTCGAATCTTAGTGATTGCTTCTGTAGACCTTTCTATTAATTTTGGGCCTAAAATTTTTCTTATTCCGACTTCATTCCAATGAATTGGTGTTCTACATCTTCGTCTGTAAAGTGCTTCATACGGGGCCATTCCAATAGTTGACTGGTAGCTGTTGTTATAAACAAATTCTACTAAGGACAAATGATCTTCCCAACTTCCTCCAAAGTCCAGAACACATGTCCTAAGTAGATCCTCAAGAATTCGGTTGGTTCTTTCTGATTGTCCATCTGTCTGGGGATGAAAGACAGTGCTAATGATGTGGATAGGATGAAAGACCCATTAGATATAAAGATCTAAGAACCCAACGTATAAGATAAGAAGCAGATCTGCCCAAATCGAATCTGGTTTGATCTTACTTAGAGCGAAAGAAACTTGACCCGTTGGCTATATAATCAGCCAAAAACCTCGGTATATTGAACGCCACAAGATTGTGCTCAATGACCTTGATAAGTTCTTGAACAATCGAAAACCTCACAAAAAGAGAATTCGACAAAACAAAGCTAAAAGCTTCAAATTCATTTTCAGCCAAGGGTCTTCTTTTACAAGTGATCCACACTCCTATTTATAGGCTAAGAGATAAAATACATTTTGACTACTACTTTATCCATACATTAATGACTTTTATTGAAGTGTGTGCCAAGTTGAAAAGTATGACTTTTATCTTGTTGAAGTACGTACCGAGTCAAAAAGTATGACTTTATCTTGTTGGAGTACATGTCGAGTCAAAAAGTATGACTTTATCTTGTTAAAGTACGTGCTAAGTCAAAAAGTATGACTTTATCTTGTTGGAGTATGTGCCGAGTCAAAAAGTATGACTTTATCTTGTTGGAGTATGTGCCGAGTCAAAAAGTATGACTTTATCTTGTTGAAGTACGTGCTGAGTGATCTCTAGTCCAATACTATTCACCATTGGGCCTTCCTTGGACTCTTCATGGATATTTTCTTTAATTTCTGCAATAAGGATCATCAAGGCCTCTTTTAGCTTCTTAGCTCTTGCTCTTGTAATTAGACCTTCTTGCACGATCAAAGGGTTACTCTCGTGTGCATGGTTTTGCGTGGTTGGTTCTCCATCATTCTCTTCCTCTTCAAAAGGATTCATCCTCGAATTTGTATCACCAAGATAAGGAGAAGGATCAGAAACGTTGAAAGTTGCACTTACATTATATTCACCTAGAAGGTCAAGTTTGTATGCATTGTCATTGATTCTAGCAACTACTTGAAATGGTCCATCTTCCCTTGGTTGCAGCTTTGACTTTCTCTTACTTGGAAACCTTTCTTTTCTCAAGTGTAACCATACCCAATCACCGGGTTCAAAGATGATTTTCTTTCGTCCTTTGTTTGCTTGATTAACATATTGTTCGGTTCTCTTCTCGATGTTGAGTCTCACTTTTTCATGTAGCTTCTTGATTAGCTCTGCTTTAGCTTTTCCATCAAGGCTCATTCGCTCTTCAATAGGTATTGGTATAAGATCAAGTGGACTCAAAGGATTGAAACCATAAACAATCTCAAAAGGTGAATGATTAGTAGCAGAATGAACACTTCAATTATAAGCAAATTCAGCCAATGTTAAACAATCCTCCCAGTTTTTCAAATTCTTTTGAATCAAAATTCTTAGTAATTGAGACAAAGTTCTATTAACAATTTCAGTTTGTCCGTCCGTTTGTGGATGACAAGTAGTAGAAAAAAGAAGTTTAGTTCCCAATTTATTCCACAAAACACGCCAAAAGTGACTTAAAAAGTTTGCATCTCTATCACTCACAATGGTTCTTGGAACACCATATAAACGAACAACTTCCTTAAAGAACAAATCAGCAATATGAGTAGCATCATCACTCTTATGACATGGAATAAAGTGTGTCATTTTTGAAAATCTATCAACCACAACAAAAATAGAATCTTTACCCTTTTTTGATCTTGGTAAACCCAACACAAAGTCCATGGATATGTCTACCCAAGGTTCATTAGGTATAGGTAAAGGTGTGTACAACCCATGTGGTTGTACTCTTGATTTAGCTTGCTTGCAAGTTATGCACTTTTCACAAATTCTTGCAACATCAACTCGCATTTTAGGCCAATAAAAATGATCACACAAGACACTCAAAGTTTTATGTACTCCAAAATGCCCCATTAGTCCTCCCCCATGAGCTTCCCTAACAAGTAACTCACGTATAGAACATTTAGGAATGCATAGTTTACTTTCACGAAATAAGTATCCTTCATGCCTATAAAACTTCTCAAATGCAGCATGCTCACAAGCTAAATAAATATAAGCAAAATCAGAATCATCAGCATACAATCCCTTAATTGATTCAAAACCAAGAAGTTTAGAACTCAAAGTAGAGATTAAAGCATACCTTCTAAATAACGCATCAACAACAATGATCTCTTTCCCCTTCTTGTACTTGATCACATAAGGAAAAGATTCAATGAATTCCACCCACTTGGCATGTCTCTTACAAAGCTTACCTTGTCCCTTGAGGTACTTGAGAGATTCATGATCAGTATGAATAACAAACTCTCTTGTCCACAAGTAATGCTGCCATGTCTCCAAAGTTCTCACCAAAGCATACAACTCCTTATCATATGTAGGATAGTTCAATTGAGCTCTCTTCAATTTTTCACTAAAGTATGCAATTGGTTTTCCTTCCGTGATTTTATTGATGGCACGACAATCAGTACACATTCTCCATGTTCCATCTTTCTTTGGTACAACAATGACCGGTACCGCACAAGGACTCATACTTTCTCGAACCTTGCCCTTAGCCATCAGCTCCTCTACTTGTCTTTGGATTTCTTTTGTTTCCTCCGGATTCACTCTATAAGCTGGTCTATTTAGAAGTGTCGCACCCGGAATAAAATCAATTTGATATTCGATGCCTCTCAAAGGTGGTAAACCATTTGGTTCTTCATTTGGAAAGATATCTTCATACTCCTGCAAAAGAGTCACAAAAGAACTTGACAAAGAAGTTAGTTCATTAGTGTTCAAATAGTATTCCTTGTGTATCAACACCAACACAATCTTTTCCTCTACTAAAGCTCTCTTTACTTCACTCCCTCTTGCATAGAAATTCACTCTATTTGAGTCCTTACTTCCATCCAATTTCTTTTCTCCCTCGAAAACACTTACATCAGCCTTCTTGTTTTTATCTCCACTCTTTTTTTTTCTTGGTTTTTGTCTCTCATTCTCATCTTTTTTTCTCTCAATCTCACTAGCTCTCCTTGCTTGAGACAAATTGAGTTGATCTTCATGAACCTGTTGTGGAGTTAAAGGTACAAGCATAATGGTTTTGTTTTGATGTTTCAGCATATATCGATTAAGATGACCATCATAGTTCACTTTTCGATCAAATTGCCATGGTCTACCAAGAGTATATGACTAGCATACATCGGCACCACATCACACATAATTTCATCCTTATAGTTTCCTATAGAGAATGAAACCAAAACTTACTTAGTTACCCGAATTTCTCCACATTCATTAAGCCATTGCAGCTTATAAGGATGAGGATGATTTGAAGTAACTAAGTTAAGTTTCTTTACCATTTCAGCACTTGCCACATTAGCACAACTCCCACCATCAATGATTAACATGCATACCTTACCGTTAACCAAACATCTTGTATGAAAAATGTTCTCTCTTTATTGTTCAGCCTCATCAACCTTTTCTTGCATGTTTAGAGCTCTCCTCACCACCAAAAGTTCTCCTCTTTCGGGTATTGTCTCCTCAAGCTGCTCATCATCACTTGATTCTTTCTCACTTTCAGATTCAATCTCACCATTGTCTCTCAAAACCATCACCCTTTTGTTTGGACAATCAGATGCAATATGTCCACGACCTTGACAACGAAAACATTTAATATCTCTAGTTCATAAAGAAGTTAAGATATTACCTTTCCCTTTTTCAGCCTCGGTGAATCTGGTCTTGGATATCTCATGTTGAGACTTTGAAGTTGCCCCAGCGTTTTCTTTGGACGCAGCTTCCTTGGCTTTGCTTGAAAACTGAAAATTGGGTGTAGAACTCCTTTGGAAAGAACCCTTCTTCTTGAGTTGCTTCTCCACCTTCATGACTGTGTGTACCATGTCCTCGAGCTCCACGTAGTGTTGAAGCTCCACAACATTGGCAATCTCCCTATTTAGCCCATTCAAAAAACGTGTCATGGTAGCCTCTCGATCTTCCTTTACGTTTGCTCTAATCATGGAAATCTCCATCTTCTTATAGTACTCATCAACAGATTTGTTGCCTTGAGTTATAAATTGAAGCTTTTGATACAACTCACGAAAATAATGAGAGGGTACGAACCTTTTACGCATGATGGATTTCATTTCAGCCCAAGTAGCAATAGGCCTCTCTCTATATCTCCTTCGATTTGTAATGAATTGATCCCACCAAACTATAGCATAGTTAGTGAACTTAATTGCAGCAAGCCTCACCTTCTTCTCCTCGGAGTAATTATGACAATCAAAAATCAGATCTACCTTCTTTTCCCACTCCAAGTAAGCTTTCGGATCACTTTTCCCTTGGAAAGTAGGTATATTCATCTTTATGTTTCCTAAGTCATGATCAACTTCATCATTTTGTCTTCTTCTTCCTATTCATCTATGAACTTGGTGAACAACCCCAACATCTTCCTGTTCTTCCTCTGATTCCCACTCTTCATGTCGCCTCCTTTGTATTGGATTATTATTCCCACGCTCTCAAGTGGTTGGTTGTTCCAATCTGTCCAAACGTTCAGCCATGCTCTCAAGAACATTTCCCATCTTAGCAAATTGTTGTTGGATAGCTTGAAGGTTGAAAGAATCTCCTTGATTCGTAGATGTGTCATCCATGGTGTCTCACAATCACTCGTGTATCACTCAAGGATATAACCCACAATTCACACGTGTTTCACTCGTAGGCTTTTACCTTCCCTCTAAAAAAACTCACCACTCTAGCCTTTTACCACTCAAATTCAAAAACAAATCAAGTTGAATAATTTTCTAGCAACATTCAACAATCCCTTAGTCCTATAGATGAATGAAACAAGGAACTATTGTGTTTGAAATTTAGAAGAAGTGCAAACTGAATTTCGGCTTTTTTTTTACAATTACTTCATTGCTATGTGGGTAGCAACGAAATAATAAGAAGATGATAACGAATGAAGAATTATTTTTTTTGATATGTAAACAAGAAATGAAAGATAAAGCAAAATCAGATCAATACCAGATTGCTCTAATACCAAAACTGATGTGGATAGGACGAAGGACCCATTAGATATAAAGATCTAAGAACCCAACGTATAAGATAAGCAGTGGATCTTCCCAAATCGAATCTGGTTTGATCTTACTTAGAGCGAAAGAACCTCGACCCATTGGCTATATAATCAGTCAAGAACCTCGGTATGTTGAATGCCACAAGATCGTGCTCAATGACCTTGATAAGTTCTTGAATAATCGAAAACCTCACAAAGAGGGAATTCGACAAAACAAAGCTAAAAGCTTCAAAGGGTCTTCTTTTATAAGTGATCCATACTCCTATTTATAGGCTAAGAGATAAAATGCATTTTGACTACTACTTTATCCATACATTAATGACTTTTGTTGAAGTGCGTGCCAAGTTGAAAAGTATGACTTTTATCTTGTTGAAGTGTGTGCCAAGTCAAAAGTATGACTTTTATCTTGTTGAAGTACGTGCCGAGTCAAAAAGTATGACTTTATCTTGTTGGAGTACATGCCGAGTCAAAAAGTATGACTTTATCTTGTTAAAGTACGTGCTAAGTCAAAAAGTATGACTTTATCTTGTTGGAGTATGTGCCGAGTCAAAAAGTATGACTTTATCTTGTTGAAGTACGTGCTGAGTGATCTCTAGTCTAATACTATTCACCATTAGGCCTTCCTTGGACTCTTCGTGGATATTTTCTTTAATTTCTGCAATAAGGATCATCAAGGCCTCTTTTAGCTTCTTAGCTCTTGCTCTTGTAATTGGACCTTCTTGCACGATCAAAGGGTCACTCTCGTGTGCATGGTTTTGAGTGGTTGGTTCTCCATCAACTAAAGTTCAGTTTGGTTCCCATTGTTGATTGTAAGCTCTTCCAAAATTTAGAAGTAAATCGTGGATCTCTATCAGACACAATTGAAACTGGAACTCCATGTAGTCGAACTACTCCATCGATGTATAACCTTGCTAGTTGGTCCATCGAGTACGTCATTTTGATCAGTATGAAGTGTGCAGCCTTTGTCAGTCTATCAACAATAACCCATATAGCTTCATGTTGCTTAGGACTTCTTGGTAATCTTGCGATAAAATCCATCGTCACATGCTCCCATTTCCACTCTGGAATTTCTAATAGATTCAACAATCCAGATGGTCTCTGATGATCAGCTTTCACTCTTTGGCAAGTAAGACATCTTTTAACGAATTGTGCAATTGTTCGTTTCATGCCCCTCCACCAAAAGTTACTCCTGAGATCTCTGTACATTTTCGTCTCTCTAGGATGTGAGGTATAAGAAGTCACATGAGCTTCTCTCATTATTTTATCTCGTAACTCATCATCTCTTGGTATACAAATTCTTCCTTTGAATTCCAAAGCTCCATCTGAGGCTATGGAAAAGTCTTTAATTTTCTGTTCTCGAACTTTTCCTTGCATTAGTTTGAGGAACTTGTCACTCTTCTAAACTTTTATAATTCGTTCCCTCAATGTAGGTTGAACTGTGAGTACTACTAACATTGTTGTTGATTGTTCCGAATCGACAATTGTTAATCTTAGTCGGCTAAATTCTTCTATCAATTCTTCCCGATGAGTAAACATCACTGTTAACTGTTCCTTTTTCCTGCTGAGTGCGTCTGCTACAACATTTGCCTTCTCTGGGTGGTAGTTAATCGTACAATCATAGTCTTTCATGAGTTCTAACCACCTCCTTTGACGCATATTAAGTTTCTTCTGTGTGAATAAATACTTTAAACTTTTGTGATCTGTGTACACTTCATATTTTACTCCATACAAATAGTGTCTCCAGATCTTCAATGCATGTACTACCGCTGCTAATTCCAAGTCATGGGTCGGATAGTTTTGTTCATGCACTTTCAATTGGCGTGATGCATAAGCTACGACCTTCCCGTGTTGCATTAATATGCATCCTAACCCTGATTTAGACGCATCAGTGTATATGTCAAATCCTTCTGATCCATCAGGTGTTGTTAAAACTGGCGCAGTTGTCAATCTTCGTTTTAGCTCTTGAAAACTAGCTTCACACTCTGGTGACCATTCAAATTTCTCACTTTTCTTCATGAGTTGTGTGTGGTTTCACGATACGTGAGAAGTTTTGGATAAACTTTCTATAATATCCTGCTAGACCGATAAAACTACGAATTTCATTGACATTCATCGGGGTCTCCAGTTAAAGACTGCCTCAACCTTGGCGGGATCTATCTCTATCCCTTTAGTCGTAATAACGTGCCCTAGGAAAGCTATTATGTTCAACTGGAATTCACATTTGCTAAACTTAGCATACAACTTCTCTTGTCGCAAAACGTCTAGAACTGTTTTGAGATGTTTTTCGTGTTCTTTTGCATCCTTTGAGTAGATCAAGATGTCATCAATGAACACAATGACAAACTTGTCCAAGTATTTGTGAAATACACGGTTCATCATGTCCATGAAAATTGCAGGTGCATTGGTCACTCCAAAAGGCATTACGGTAAACTCGTAATGTCCATAACAAGTTTTAAAAACAGTCTTTGGAATATCACTTTCCTTGACTTTCAATTGGTGATATCCAGATTAGAGATCTATCTTTGAAAATACTCCAGCGTTCTTCAGTTGATCAAATAAATCTTCAATCCTTGATAGAGGGTACTTATTCTTGATCGTCAATCGATTAAGCTCCCGATAATCAATACACATTCTCAATGAACCATCTTTCTTCTTTACAAACAAAACTGGTGCTCCCCATGGAGAGACACTCGGTCGGATGAATTTCTTATCCATCAACTCCTCTATTTAAATTTTCAGTTCATGTAATTCCTTCGGGGCCATTCTGTATGGAGCTTTTGACACTGGCGCAGCTCCAGGCATTAGATCAATGGTAAACTCCACTGATCGATCAGGTGGAATTCTGGAGAGATCTTCTGGAAATACTTCAGGGAACTCCTTTACTATTGGCACATCTGTTGGTGTTAGCTTTACATCTTCTATTTTTGTAACGTTCGCAAGATATGCTTTGCATCTACCTTTCTTTATTAGGTTGATTGTATTCATTGTAGAAATAATTGGTACATATCCTCGCATTCTTGCTCCATGGAACGTGAATCATCGACCGCTTGGAGTTTCTAAATCCACATTTCTATCTTTACACAAGATCACAACTCGACTTTTACTCAACCAATCCATTCCTAAAATGACATCAAATCCCTTCATTCCTATCACATATAGATTGGCTAATAGTTCATATTCATCTAGGTTCAATCTAACATCTTTCACCATGTTCTTGATCTTGATATTCTCCCCTGAAGATACTCTAACTTCTAGATTCGTATTCTTAACACAATCTAGTTTAAGTTCATTCTTAAAAGTATCAGATATAAATGAATGGGATACTCTTGTATCGAATAAAATGTAGGCAGGTATATTTGAAATTAGTATCATACCTGTCACAGTCTCATTCTCTTCATCACCTTATTCTGGTTGTTGCTCTTCCAGATCCTCTTCTTCTTCGACATATTGGATTCCTGGTAGGACATTCAGCTTACTCTTACCTTTCTGGTTCATATTTTGAGGGTTTGTCGGATGAGGTTCAAATGCATCTCCGCTTTTTGTTTGGATGCCCATCTGATTGGTGCAAACATTAGCCTTGTAGCCTGATTTGTGGCATCGAAAGCAAATGTCCTTGTCTTTCATGTACTCTCCCCGATGGGGTTTTCCACAGTTCTGGCAAGTGGGTATCTGTGTAGGTCTTGGGGCCGCTGTCATCATAGGACGAACGTTACGGGAAAATGTATTTCCTCTTAGTATGGGCTGTGGTGGAGTCTTCCTTTTAAACTGGTTCACAATTGGTTTCTGCTCGCTCTCTAAATCCAAGCTCATAGATACAATGCACGCTCTCTCAAACACATCCCTGAAGTTTGGAAGTCTCAATCCGGATACTATACCACCAACTTCTGGGCGTAATCCTCTCTCAAACCTTCTTGTTTTTTTTATCATTAGTATTCACTAGATGAGGCGCATACTTGGAGAGTGAGTTAAATTTGCGCTCATATTCTGCAACTGTGCTTGTCCATTGTCGGAGATTCATAAACTCAATCTCCTTTTGATCTCTCAATGTCTGTGGGAAGTAACGATCTAGTAGTATCCCCTTAAACTCCTCCCATTCAAGGGTTCTTCTTTCTTCCATTGTTAGGGTTCGCTCGTGTGATTGCCACCACTGGCCTGCATCTTCCGCTAGTTGGAATCTGGTACATGAGACCTTCTGTATTTCCGATATCTCCATGTGCTCAAAGATTCTTTCTAGTTCTGCAATCCATTCTTCTGTGGTTGTTGGTCCTTCTCTACCCTTAAATCTAGGTGGCTGGAAACGTCGAAATTGCTCAATGACCTGATGTGGTTTAGGGTTCTGTTGCTCTTGATCATTTTGGGCTGGTGCAGGTTGCTACATAAATCCAGTTAGTTAAGCAAAAAACTCTCTTGCCATGTTAGTTGTTGTATTATGCTCAACAGGTGGTTCTCTATTGTTCTGTACCCCTTGTTGGTGTTATCTTTCTCTTTGTTGTCTAGTAGGTGGGGGCATAGTACTTGCTCTACAGAGAAAATGACTTTGAAACAAAACCCTCGATTTACAAAATATTACCTCATGAAGAGAATAAATGCATGTATTTTGCAATGAAATGATTTAATTTAATTAGCAATAGAGGTACACAAAAAAAAATTAATAAGACATTTCATAACAACTATTACATAATTAAATCACTCAGAACATTGTAATATTTTCTACTGCATACGATTAAATCGTACTTTTCATACCGTAATTAGACCATTTCTGACGATCTCTTACATACATAACATCATAACTAAAACCTTTTCATGAAACGCATCATACATTATTGAATATGTAGCGCCCCGGATCAAAACGAGCATAATTGATTAAATTAAATATTTAACGTATGACTTAATAAGTATGCGCGTTTACTTTGACTGTTTAATTTATTACGTGCGTTTCAGATACGTGTTTAACGCGTGACTTAGACGGATAATTTTCATGGACATGGTATATAGAATATTTTTATACCATAAGATGCGTTTTGGAAAGACGAGGAAATAGAAACGAACTAGGGGTCAATCGGAGACCCGTAGATCAAACGGTGATGGAAAGGGCAAAACCCGAAGTTTCGGTCGGAAAACCGGAAGATATTTTACGTGAATAGTAACATGGGAAAAGTCAACCGATGAATAGTGCCGAGATATTTTGGATGAATAGTAACGGAGATATTTTCGGTGAATAGTATTTTCCGAATTCTATAAATAGAGGCTCCTCCGATTCATTTTTCACCGTTTCTCCGAACGAGCCGAAAGCGACGAAAACGAGTAAGTCCCTCTCTCCTCTCTTTCTTTTTCCGGGATTCTGTTTCCGGCGGCGCCGTCGTGGCCGCCATTGGTCGGAGTTGGTAGCCTGAAGTGGGGGGAATCCGGGGGTCTGGTCGGCGACTGGTGGTTCGCCGGCCGACGGTGGCTGGAAGCCCGTTTAGGTAGCCTGTTCGCGCGGGCGCGCGGGCGCGACGACGGGAACCCCAAATCTTAAAATGCTCCGTTTGAGCTCGTTTGAACTCCGATTGAGCTCATTCTTTTTGCGTTGTGATCCTTATTTCATTCTCTATCATCTCAGCCATATGGATTGGATATCCACTCTCGTTTCTTCAACTCCGATCTTTAGAGCTCTAGATCCGACGCGCGTTTAACGATCATTTCTCCACCGGAGTCTGTTATAACTTTAATTATACGATGTTAAAGATCTAAGAACACCGTTATGTATGTAGGCTATCAGTTGGATTGAATATCGAGATACGGGATTTCAGACATGGGATTTGAGACACGAGATCCGAGATACGGGATCGTTGGTACTCGCTTGGGAAATCTGATCCGTCGGTACTCGTTGTTCACGTGGTAACCACCGAACAAGGTGGGGGTACATTCTAAACTCAAGATGTTACTGTTTTCCATAATTGCTAATTGAACTCTATATGCTGTGATTATATGCTATGATTACTGTATTCATGCATAGTCTATGATACGATGAACGAGAACAGATGTCCTAAGTCATGATAGGGATGGACTGGTGGCCCGTAAAAAGCACCATACGTCGTGTTAGGGATGGACTGGTGGCCCGTAAAAAGCACCATACGTTAAGAATGCAACGGGTATAGTCGAGTGCTCTTAGAGCCGTGTGTTTTACATTGTGTGCTATGCATTTTATATGCTGTGACTACTTACCGAACTACTATATGTTGGATTGTTGTGCTCACCTAATAACTGATAAAAGTTGGATAGTATCCCCACGAGTGTATTCAACGCACTCACCCCTATTCTGTACTCACAATACAGGCAAAGAAGGGAATCCTGACGTGTAGAGAGAGAGGTGCCCTATCAGCTGTGTCCTTGGTCCGATTTTATCTCTTAATGTTGTTATCCATTTGTATAAGAAAAATGGATTTCTCATTCTTGTATGAGATCCTGATGGTGTTTTTCCGCTGCGTATATTTTAAACTCCTTTTATCGGTTGTATCCGATGTTCCAAGTGTTCTGCTTCTTATCCTCTCATTTTTCTTTCTATTTTATATCAAGCTCGCCTTCTTCCCCTTTCTTTCTTAACGCCCAAAAACGAAAAACTCTGATATTTTGAACGAAAAGATTTCGGGATGTTACAGAATTTTTCGTTCAAAATATCAGAATTTTTCGTTTTTGGGCGTTAAGAAAGAAAGGGGAAGAAGACGAGCTTGATATAAAATAGAAAGAAAATGAGAGGATAAGAAGCAGAACACTTGGAACATCGGATACAACCGATAAAAGGAGTTTAAAACATACGCAGCGGAAAAACACCATCAGGATCTCATACAAGAAGGAGAAATCCAGTTTTTTATACAAACGGATAACAACATTAAGAGATAAAATCGGACCAAGGACACAGCTGATAGGGCACCTCTCTCTCTACACGTCAGGATTCCCTTCTTTGCCTGTATTGTGAGTACAGAATAAGGGTGAGTGCGTTGAATACACTCGTGGGGATACTATCCAACTTTTATCAGTTATTAGGTGAGCACAACAATCCAACATATAGTAGTTCGGCAAGTAGTCACAGCATATAAAATGCATAGCACACAATGTAAAACACACGGCTCTAAGAGCACTCGACTATACCCGTTGCATTCTTAACGTATGGTGCTTTTTACGGGCCACCAGTCCATCCCTAACACGACGTATGGTGCTTTTTACGGACCACCAGTCCATCCCTATCATGACTTAGGACATCCGTTCTCGTTCATCGTATCATAGACTATGCATGAATACAGTAATCATAGCATATAATCACAGCATATAGAGTTCAATTAGCAATTATGGAAAACAGTAACATCTTGAGTTTAGAATGTACCCCCACCTTGTTCGGTGGTTACCACGTGAACAACGAGTACCGACGGATCGGATTTCCCAAGCGAGTACCAACGATCCCGTATCTCGGATCTCGTGTCTCAAATCCCGTGTCTGAAATCTCGTATCTCGATATTCAATCCAACTGATAGCCTACATACATAACGGTGTTCTTAGATCTTTAACATCGTATAATTAAAGTTATAACAGACTCCGGTGGAGAAATGATCGTTAAACGCGCGTCGGATCTAGAGCTCTAAAGATCGGAGTTGAAGAAACGAGAGTGGATATCCAATCCATATGGCTTAGATGATAGAGAATGAAATAAGGATCACAACGCAAAAAGAATGAGCTCAATCGGAGTTCAAACGAGCTCAAACGGAGCATTTTAAGATTTGGGGTTCCCGTCGTCGCGCCCGCGCGCCCGCGCGAACAGGCTACCTAAACGGGCTTCCAGCCACCGCCGGCCGGCGAACCACCAGTCGCCAACCAGACCCCCGGATTCCCCCCACTTCAGGCTACCAACTTCGACCAATGGCGGCCACGACGGCGCCTCCTAACTCCGCCAAAATACCTGCAAAAACAGTCCGTCGCCCAGTTTCCGACTGCGGCCTGCTCGACCAGGCCACTTCCCGGCGTCGCCCGGCGCGGTGGCGCCGCCTCCTTCCGCCACCACCTACCTTGCCGGATACCTTGCACCTCCGACTACCACCTCCGGCCGTCCATAGCCGGATTCTGGCATGAATAGTGCCTGATAATAACGCCGCAAAACCCTTCGATACACAGTTTTTTTCCAAAAATTCAACACCAATCCAAAAACGTCCGGCCGGCGACCCCAGTCGCCGGCGACCCTTCCTGACCTCCGGGTACCCCGGCCGGCGACCCCCCGTCGCCGGCGACCTCTCCGGCCACCTCCAAACACACCAACAACAAGCTTATACACACACATGCATGCAAGATACACACACACAGCATCAAGACTTGGCCGGCGGCCACCTGCCGCCGGCCACCACCACCAGCCGCCGGAACCACTGGCCGGCGACCTCCCGTCGCCGGCCACCACCAGTAGGCCACGCAACACACAACCATACAGTCTCCATATACACACACGTACATATACATAAACACACACACTCCAACCAAGCAAACCCTAACCCTTCCAGCCCATTCCTACTCCGGCCGGCGACCACCGGTCACCGGCCACCACCTCCAACCATCACACACACCCTAAGCTGCTGTCCGGCAACTTTTCCGGCGAGAGGAGAGAGAAGAGAAGCTGTCGGGGAGAGAGAAGAGGGAGGGAGGAGAGAGAAAGGTTGGCCGGATCTTTGACCGGCGATTGCCGGAGGAGGAGAGATCCGTTCAGAAATCTGAGCCCGGTTTCGTGACGGGCTCGACGAGAGCTTCAATCTAGAGTTTGAGATTACCCAAAACGGAAAAGAAACGAGGTAGAAAGGAGGAGAGAGAAAACGGGTTTGGAGACCGTTTTTCACCGTTTTCCGGCGAACGAGAAATCGGATTTGAATTCCGAGACCTATCCTAGATTCGTCTCGTCGAGACGAACGTCGTGTACGAAAATCGTCCGATTCCGACAACTTTGAATTTTCCGGCGACCGGCCGGCGGTGGCGCCGCCGCGCCGGCGGTGGCCCGCCGGAGACAGAATCCTGGAAAAAGAAAGAGAGGAGAGAGGGACTTACTCGTTTTCGTCGCTTTCGGCTCGTTCGGAGAAACGGTGAAAAATGAATCGGAGGAGCCTCTATTTATAGAATTCGGAAAATACTATTCACCGAAAATATCTCCGTTACTATTCATCCAAAATATCTCGGCACTATTCATCAGTTGACTTTTCCCATGTTACTATTCACGTAAAATATCTTCCGGTTTTCCGATCGAAACTTCGGGTTTTGCCCTTTCCGTCACCGTTTGATCTACGGGTCTCCGATTGACCCCTAGTTCGTTTCTATTTTCTCGTCTTTCCAAAACGCATCTTATGGTATGAAAATATTCTATATACCATATCCACGAAAATTATCCGTCTAAGTCACGCGTTAAACACGTATCTGAAACGCACGTAATAAATTAAACAGTCAAAGTAAACGCGCATATTTATTAAGTCATACGTTAAATATTTAATTTAATCAATTATGCTCGTTTTGATCCGGGGCGCTACAGAATATCTTTAAAATATAACTTAAAACACTTACCAGGCGACAATTCGAACGGTAGCTGGCTGTTGACTTTCCCTCACTTAGCATACTTAGTTCATAATCATAACCATACCTTTAACTTTTATAACTCAAAATCATATTTAAACTCCATTAAATAAATAAACCTTAGCCGGAAACATTAGACATAGAGTCCGAGGTAAAAATTCCTAAACCTCAGCTCTGATACCACGTTGTGGCGTCCCGTTCTCCTTAATTGGAAATAGGTCGTCACTCTTTACTTATTTAGGAACTAAAGAAATCATAATTACTTTTCAAAATACAGCGGAAGACTTAAAATGAAGACACGAGAGCTATATTATTTTTTTAAAAACGTAACATATATACATATATATCGTTCTCAAAAGAAAACCCTATTCTAGTATAACAACTTTAAAGGGACAGTGAGAAGTCAGCCCAGCCTGCTACATGTCCACGTCATCATCTGCCGAGCCTGAAAATATAAAAAACAACATCATGAGACACCTCCGGAGAGGGATCCCAGTGGGATAACTTTACTATCTAATACATTGAAGCAATTAAATTATTAAGCAAGTACTACATGTCCTTCGGGTACGCTCACCCTAAACCATAATCATAAAGGAATGTGGGAATCGCTTGCCCACTAAACCTTGCTTTCATAGAGGAATGTGGGAATCGCTCGCCCACTAAACCTCGCTTTCATAGACCAGGCATTTCGCCCTTATGGAAGTTACATACTGGTTATAGCTACTGGCTTCAACCGTAGATTTTCATACATAACTTATCAATTCAATTATCAACACATAGTAGAGAGTAGAAGTTACCCACTTGTATGTTGATTGTGCGAGGATCACTTCTGGATTCACCGATCGTCTCAACTGCGCTCGACACACTTAACTGTTTAGACTCGTATGCCATATAACATAATCTTTTGTATTATATATTAGGTTACATTAACCTAAAGCATAATCATCAGTAAATTAATGTAAACACTTCGTCCTAAATGCAAATATTAACATGATTCTATACACATCATTCAAGCGTTTATAATAATCATACTTTATTCAATATACATATATATATATATCATGAAATACTATGTTCATACATGCATCATTTTAATATTCCAACAAAATCATTAATACTATATAATTAAATTATACAAACATAATGATAACAGTACTTACCGTATCAACTTAATTTCTTATAAGAAAATAATTAAACATCCTTATAAACTCACTTTATTCTGATCAATATTATACTTCCTGTTTATTAATAATTATCATTTAACTTAACTTTTATCAATTGGATTAAAGGATTTTCATTAATACTGGTACGTAATTAGTTAAACTTACAAATAAACTTAATCTTTAAGTAGGATTTCAATTTCATTAATTTATGAAATATATATAGCAATTATAAACCCATGATTTCTTTAGCTACAAAATTAACATTTGTAAACAGGGATAAAAATTGACTATTAATTTTCCATTATTCTTATTATTATTATTGCTATTAAACTTAATAACCTTAATCAAACAATTCATCATGCCCACAGCAACGTATAATTAGCCCAATTATAAGTAAAATGAATTGGATTTTTTTTCTATAAAATGATTCGGTGAATACATGTGAATTAACTTTATTAATAAAAGAATCCCTAATTGAATCAATTAACATGGTTCTAGAACATCCCCCAACATCTATATAATTAACTTAAGGATTAAAATAATTAAATCATGACTAAAAATAAAACACCATTTGGAAAGGCAAAGTGCGTACCTCTCTTTTCAGTTTCTGTGTGTTTCCCTCTTTCTTTTTTTTCCTTCGATTTGTTTCCTTGGTTTTTTTTTTAAATTTATTCTTCTATTAATATGACTCTTAGTATAAGTCATCTTTTCCTTTGAGACACCCGTCAATCTGTAGTTTTATCCTTACCAATATTATGAGTCATCGCTTTATCTCTTTATCTTATTAAATAATTTTGTTTTCTTTGTTAATATATTGTGTTATTTTATTTTAATTAGGTAAATAAGCATATATTTATATCTGTATATATATATATATATATAAATTTAGAGTTTACATGTTGATGACTATATGTTTTTCATTTTCAAACATTTATTATTTTCCAAGCAACTAATATTAAACATAAAAAAGTGTTGACACCTAATTTCTCATTCCCAATATACCCTTTAGTAGATAACTTAGGGGCTAGCAATTACTGATAATAACAACAAACATGAGATTTAACAAGTTTAAATAAATAAATAAAAGGAACAAACGCACTCTATGATATCAATGTAAACTCAACCGTCACATAATAAACAACAAGAAATCATGCGTAAAATTTCATTAAACAAGAACATTCGTAACACAACGAGTAGGTCTAGCATCTAAACCTAATATAATCTTAATTCATTTAAACTTATCTATTATCTTATCTTTTATTTTCATCCATGTTTGTCGAGTGAGTTGAGATCAAGCTCGGTTTTCTCCGTGAGCAATCCTGTAAAAATCCTTAAAATCTCGAAAGAAATATATGTCATAAAGTCTTTTAAAATTATCAAGCACAACGTAATTCATAAATCATAACTTTAAGTAATATAAGAACTCACACTTAAATCATATATAATTGAACTCTAAAAGAAATTTTATAAAATATGCAATGTAGGTTTTCTTGAAAACGGGGTTTTACAATGACGATGTGCTATGATTTATGATCTATGTATGAGACTAGCCAGGGACCATCAAAGGTCCATGGGTCTTAAATAGACCTTCGGGTTTGCCCACCGTGCTCGGAACTAGCCAGGGACTATCAAAGGTCCATGGATCATAAGTAGGCCATCGGGTTTGCCCGCTGTGCTAATTGATTGACTAATCCCAAGATGAGGAAAATGTTTTTATGCATGTTGTTGTTTGTCTTGCGTTTACATGTTGCCTTTAATCTTGACAAGCATGTCCCCACTGAGCTCTTGTTTTGCTCACTCCATATATATAATCTAGCATTTCAGAATAAATGCATGGATGGGGAGTGGAGTGGATGCGTGGTGGCTAGTGTCAAAATTGTTGATTTCTTTAAATTGTTTAGTTCTTAAAGATATTAAATGTTTCTCCCTTTATTTTGCTTTAGCATGACAAAATTTATTTATGTTATTTTTTCTAATAAAAGCGTAATTGGATTATTAGATTATTTCATCTAAAATTCCCTCAAGATTTTCCTAAATTAAATCTGCCTAAACTTTTGATTTAAATTTGTATTATTTATTTCCGATACAAGTATATTTAAAAAAAAAGTATTTTCGTTAAAAATTTACCTATAAATTTAAGAAAAAATTGGGATGTTACACATGGGCAAAACTATGACTATTGGAGCATTAAAATGAAGACATTATTCATATTCCAGGAGCTATAGGATGTGGTAATTGACGGAATTAATATTCCAAAAAATATATCAATATTATCCGCTACAGAACATAAGAAATTTAGAGAAGATTGAAAGAAGGACGCGCAAGCCTTGCATATCATCCAACAAGCTTTGGCAGACACAATATTTCCAAGAGTAATCAAAGCTACAAGTGCTAAAGAAGTTTGGGATATCTTAAGTGAAGAAATTCAAGATACAACAAAGGTATGCACAATCGAACTACAAACTCTCAAAGGAGATTATGAAAATTTAAAAATGAAGGATAATGAGACTGTAAAAGAATATTATGCAAGAATAATACAGCTTGTAAATTAAATGAGAGCAGCTAGAGAAGATATTAAAGATAAAAAAATTGTTGAAAAAATTTTAATTAGTGTCATTGAAAAGTATGATCCAATTGTTACTGTAATGGATGAGACAAAAGATCTATCTACTTTATCAGTGACAGAATTAGTTGGCTCTCTAGAAGCTTATGAGAAAAGAAGAAGTTTGAAACAAAACGAACAAGATTTGGAAAATGCATTTTAGTCAAAAATAAATTTACGGTCTCAAAATCTTAAAAATAAAGGAGGAAAATTTAGAGAAAATTCTAGAAACTTTCAGGAAAAAAAATCAAGCTATCCTCCTTGTGGAATATATAAAAAGAATAATCATCTGGAGAAAGATTGTTGGTTCCGAGGTAAACCACAATGCCAATCTTGCAAAAGATTTGGACATGTGGAGAAAGATTGTCAAACCAAGCATAATCACCAAGTTAATTTCTTCGAAGAGCAAGGAGATGGAGAATATTTATTTTACGTCTGTCAAAGCGTGTCCTCTGAAAAGAAAGAAGACACCTGGTTGTTGGACAGTGCATGCAGCAGCCACATGACTCCTGATAAAGACACATTTTGCAAGCTCGACACATCTTTTCACTCTCGAGTAAGGTAGCAGATAAAAGCTTCGTCAAGGTTACAGGAAAATGATTCATTGCCATGTAGACAAACAAGGGAACGAGGTATATAGATGATATCTTACTTATACCAAATTTAGGACAAAATCTTATTAGTGTTGGCAAAATGTTGGAGAAAGGCTATATTCTACACTTTCAATGAGAGTACTGCACTATATATGACAAGAAAGAAAAAAACCTTATCCTAGCAAAAGTCAAGATGAGAGACAAAAAATTTCCTATCTACTGAAAATATGCAACATATGTGGCTATGAATGCATAAGAAGACGACTCACTACTATGGTACCAAAGGTTTGGCCATTTTAACTTTCAAGGTCTAAAAACATTATCAACAGAAGATGATGAGGGATCTTCCCGATATCAACATCATCCAAAGTCCGTGTGAAGGTTTCATGCTTGGCAAACACAAACGGCGATCATTCTCATCCAATGAGAAATACAGAGCCAAGAAGCCGTTGGAGCTAGTATATACAGATGTATGTGGCCCGATGTGAACTCCATCACAAATCTAAAACAAGTACTTCATACTTTTTATTGATGATTATTCAAGAATGACTTGGGTTTACTTTATGCGAGAAAGATCTGAAGTTTTCAAGATCTTCAAAAAGTTCAAACACCTTGTGGAAAAGCAAAGTGGTTACGAAATCAAGACATTAAGAAACGATAGAGGCACCGAGTATACATCAAAAGAATTTGACAAATTCTGTGAAGAAGAAGGTGTACACCATCAGCTGACGGTCGGATTTAGGTGAAGAAGAAGGTGTACACCATCAGCTGACGGTCGGATACACACCTGAACAAAATGGAGTATCTGAAAGAAAAAATCATACGGTGATGGAGATGGCGAGATTAATGCTTGCTGATCATGGATTACCCAAAACTTTTTGGGTATAAGCAATATACACTGCAGTCTACCTACTTAACCGATGTCCAACTAAAGCTCTGGCTAACATGACTCCAGTAGAAGCATGGAACAGAAGAAAGCCTTCCGCAAAACATCTAAAGGTCTTTGGATGTATATGCTATATCCACATTCCAAGATAAAAAAAGAAGCAGAGACTAGACGATAAAAGTGAGAATTGAGTATTTCTCGGCTATAGCACACAATGAAAAGGCTATCGACTCTAAAACCTAATGACAAGGAAGCTTATGATCAGTAGAGACGTAGAGTTCAACGAAAATACAACATAGAACTGAGAGGAAAGGAAAGTAGAAATGAAGAATATTAAATTATCTCTACAACTATAAGAAAATTTGGAGACTCAAGAAAAGGAAATCGAAGAAAGATTACAAGATCCAGACTCTTCAATGTTACCTGAATCATCAGGATCATCTTCACCAACTACCCACAATGAAAGATTCTATCCAGAATCTCCACCAAGAAAAGTCAAATCATTAAGAAAAATATACGAGACTTGCAATTTTATAGCTGAGGACCCAGACAATTTTGAAGTAGTAATAAAGCAAGAGAAATGGGTAAAAGCAATGGAGGAAGAGATTAAGATAATTGAGAAAAATGAGACATGGCAGCTTGTGGAGCGACCAAGAGACAAAGAGATTATCGGAGTCAAGTGGGTCTACAAGATAAAACTTAATCCAGATGGCACAATACAAAAACACAAAACAAGATTGGTCACCAAAGGCTATTCACAACTACCAGGTATCGACTATAATGAAACTTTTGCTCCTATTGCACGTCTAGATACAATTTGAGCCTTGATTGCACTTGCAACTCAAAAGAAATGGACAATATATCAACTAAATGTCAAGTTAGCATTCTTAAATGGATATCTTGAAGAAGATATATATATCCAGCAACCCTAAGGATTCGTGGTCAATGGAGAAGAAGATAAGGTGTTAAAATTGAAAAAGGCCTTGTACGAGTTAAAAGAAGCACAGCGAGCGTGGTACAACCGAATTGACAGATACTTTACCGATCAAGGATCAGGAGGAGCAAAAATGAACCAATGCTATACATCAAGACCCAAGTTAATAGTACTGTTGGGATATTTCTGATAGATTTTGATGAGACAAATAACTTTGTATAGGAAGTTATAGTCCCCATTTTTCCATAATGTTTAAGTGGAACTTAGTTTTGAAAAGTTAAATTTATGAGTTGTATTTGTAAAGATGTAAAAATCAGAAAGATGGAGGATATTAATATTAGTAGGATTCTGGATATGAAGAAGTATCGGATGATGATTTTCAATAAGGAGAATCAGTAAGCAGAATGAGTAAGCAGAATCAGCAAGCTAAATCAGTAAGCAGCATACAGAAAGCAGTAAAGAGAACTAGAGGCTATCTATAGGATTCAGAAACAGGAAGATGTTATGGAATCAGCAAGGAAACGCAGATCAGAAAGCTGGCGCAAGACAATAAGCAATTACTGCGACCAGAGTAGTAAGCTATAAGTTATCCTAAGTTATTTATTACAGTACGAGGAAACAATGAATGTAGTAAGAGGTTTCTGCATTATCAAAGTATCTGGTAGATGGAAGTTAGCACTTGACCAATAAGGTAATGTCATCCAGACCGCAGACCTGCAAAAGTACTGTTGTTAAGGAGTGGCACCATTAATGCGGAGCAGAGTAGGACAAGCGTTATTTCCTAATTTTTCCAGGCGTATTAAATGTGAAGATCATGAATATCAAGATTTGAATTTCAACAAGGACTATGTCTCTCTTCAACGAGCATATTCTTACGTAGGGCTAAATAGTTCAGTCACTCAACCTTCAGAAGTAGCCCAGTCCAAGAGTTCGAGCTTTCAAGTTCTTAAGGCTGACTTCGAAAGTACAAGTTGAAGACCATATACTTTTAACTATTTACTGTGTGCTAGGTTGTTTTATTTTTGGTGTCCTTAGTGGGAAGGATTTAGATCCTCACTAAGTGTTTAGTCTTTGTGTAAGACAGTTTACTTTATGTGAGTATTTGTACCCTGTGTGGGAGTAGCCTAGGAATCTTACTAATTCTAGTAGGTTTGACTCATTAGGAAGAGATTTGTAAAGTTGGGACTTGTAAATCAAACTGACCTAGTGGAGTTTCTCCTGTCACGCCCCAAATTTTTTTCATAAATATCAGAGTTTTCACATGGGCGTGAAGATGGAAAAAGCAAGGGACACTTATCACAACAGAAAGAAATAAGCAAGAGACAATAGAAGAAAGAGATAAGGGACGATGAGAAACCTTCTCATAACAACAATCGGCCTCTGCCGATAACATTCGGTCTCACTACCGATTTATAATACAACATATGCAGCGGAATAAATCTTCAGGATCTCACATCCTTACATGTTTCAAAATATTACAAAACATAAACTGTTTTAAAACATTATTTGAAAAGTGTTTGTGTTATATCAGTTCAACTATACGAAACCAAAGATAGCCCATCTCTCTCTCCATCTAGGGTTCCTCTTGTTCATCATCGCCTGTAGTGTGAGTACAGAATAAGGGGGTGAAATCCGCCTCTTGTGACTCAACAGATAATAAATACTAGTAAAATAATCTAAAGTCACGTTGTCACAGCACATAAAATGCATAACAAATATTAGAAATGACAAGGGATGAATAGGTGCGGGATTCCCCTGTCTTACCCTATAAAACGATCTTATATACCGTTGGTGCGCTTCAAGAGGACCACCAAACCTCAACAGAGTAGTAGAAAATAGTAAGGGACGAACAGAGTGGACCTCGGTCCTTTCACAGTTATATATGGCACAGCAATTATAATCACAACACTTAGTATTCCTCAATCATGCATTTGCTAGGGAAAACAGTAAACAAATAAAGGGATAGAAATTACCCCCACCTTGTTCGGTGGTTTTCCGCGTGAGTCGCTAGTCTCAAGAGTCTGATAACACAAGCTCAATCCAACAGTAACTCAAGCTCAATCCAATATATGGCCTATACAAGTTACGGTGTCCTTAGATCCTTATTAATTATAATTAAAGCGATAAACGTTTCTTCCGAAAGAAGAACAACTGTTAAAATACGCAACGAGTCGAGAGCTCTAAGATTGGATAAAGATCGAGCTCGTTCGGAGTTGATACGAGCTCAACGACGTATATAAAGTTTGAAGGTAAATTGGTATCAAGGGTTGACTTTGATCGGGCCCTCGACCCTCGGTCAATGACATCTCGTCGACTAAGACCCGATGATAAACATACAAGGGACAAGTACGGGAAAAGGATTGGAAAACACGACATCTCCCGACACACATCCCACACCCGGTGCCCTCTCCCGGTGTGCCCACTCAGTGTACGACCGTGCCTTCCTAGCACGGCCGTGCGCCACCATCCAGTAACTCTCCCCGGCTCAGGCACGACAGCGCGTCATCCTCCAGTGGCTTCTAGGCACGATCGTGTTGGAACCGACGGATCACCGGCTCTATGCTATCAGAATCGGGATCCAAAGATAATACACAGCGGAAAGAAATCATACCCTTGTAGACCTCTTTGATCTTCTGATGTATTCCTACAGCCTTTCTCGAACGTTACGTGGCCAACGATCCTTCAAGAAATCTCAGTTCTGCTCTCTCTCACTATCACGTGTTTTCTGTGATCTGTGTATCTTTGAGGCGCTGATGGAAAGGGCTATATATAGGCTACACCAGGGACCTAGAGGAGGAATTGGGTTGGGCCTCCTGATGGGCTTAAGTATCCTGTATTCGGCCCGAACACATAACTTAAACCCATTAATAATAATTCAGTCCACTAAAAAATTATTATTGAACTATCGTCTCAATCCCATATTTAATATGGGCTCCTTATTATGTGCACGTTTATCTCCCTGTGTTTAAGATATCGAATGTCTGTTAATTAAATAAGTTACTGACAACTTAATTAATTAACATCTAATTCCAAGAGTAGTACCACTCAACTTTATTATCATGTCGGATTAAATCCACCTGCAGGGTTTACATGACAATCCTTATGAGCTCCTCAAAGGGATATCATCATCCTAAATAATTAGGACACAGATTCCTTCTATAATCAACAGTACACCATATAGACAATACTGTTTCCCAATTCATCGAGTTTATTGATTTAATAAATAAATCTCACTCATTGGCAAATTAAAGAAACAAATATTGTGTATACGTGGTTGTTATTATATAGGGATTAAGAGAACGCACATCCATAATAACAGAGGTCTTGTTCTATTATATAGTCAGTATAAAACGAACAACCTCAAATGGTCCTGCTCAATACACACAAAATGTACTAGTGTAGTTTTATAGTCAAGACAGACTAATACCAAACTACACTACAACCATTCCGATTATTTATCCAAATCCATCTTGGTTGTGAGCTACTATGTATAATTTATAAGAAACTGATAACATGATCTTCTGTGTGGCACCACACACCAAGTTATCTATAATATAAATTAATTGGACATTGCATAAACATATATAACAAATATAAAATGCAAACATATGACCAAAGTGATTCTCATTCCATAAAAGATGTTCATACAAAAGCTAGGCTTATAGTATACATCCTAACAGACCATGCGCTATCCTCCAGTGGCTTCTGCTGGCTCGTGCACGGTCGTGCTCTCCGGCACGACCGCACGCCAGCGCGCCCAACAGTCTGCATGCTCGGCAGCTTCTCCGGCTGCCTCCGATGGCATCAATGACCCCCAATTCTTTCCCCTCCCGGACCTCCGACTACTTTATTTCAACACACTTCAACATTACTAACATGATACCATCTCTCCTCCAACCCCAAAACTCACACACACACATGTATATATACAAACACCCACATCATCAAAATACTTGGTCGGCGACCGAAGGTCACCGGAAACCCATTGTCATAATCCGTCGGCGCATCACCAGCGTCGGTCATCACTTTCCTCATGGCGGCACCACCTGTGCCGCCCCCAACAGAGATCACACACGCACACACACAAACACACACACATACATGCATATAACATACCCAACCCGATATAGCTCCGACACCACCACACACGGCGGCGGCGTCCCTCCAACATCTCTTCCTCACCTTCGGGAGAACCTCCGACAACATCTCCGGCTAAAAGGACGAAGGAAAAGAGAGAAAACCGAGGAGAGAGAAAAGTTGGCTGGGGTTAGGGTTTAAGGTTTTGAGATGGTTTTTCACCGTTTTCCGGCGAACGATAAGTTGGAATAGAAATTCGAGACTTGTTCTAGACTCGACTTATCAAAACCTATGTTGTGTGCGAAAATCAGCTGAAATTGATAACTTTGAAATTTTCCGGCGAACTCCGGTGGCGGCACCACCGCACCGGCGGCGGCGCCGGTGGTGGCGCGCCGGAGGCCGAAAAAAAGAAATGAGAGGGAAGAGAGACTTACGTGTTTTCGGCACTTTTGGCTTGTTCGAAGAAAGGGGTGAAAAATGAACTGAAGGAGCCTCTATTTATAGATTTCGAAAGTAACTATTCACCGGTAAATATCTCGTTTACTATTCACCGTAAATATCTTCTGATATTTCCAAAACCTCGTGTTTTGTTCTTTCCATCGCCGTTTGAGCTACGGGTCTCCGATTGACCTCTAGTTCATTTCTATCTTCTCGTTTTTCTAAAATGTATTTAGTGATATAAAAAAATATCCTATGTTCCACGTCTAGGTAAACTATCCATCTCATACATGCATTAAACACTTATCTAAAACGCACATATTTAAACAGTTAAAACATACGCACATATATATTAAATCCTGAGTTTAAATATTTAATTAATAAATTATGTTTCGTTTTAGTCCGGGGTGCTATATCTCCTGTGTAAAGGAGAAAAATAGACGTAGAAGGATTACACCACATTCGAACCACTATAAACCTTTGTGTGTTTATCGCTTTATTTTTACTTGTTGCATATCTCATATATTTATCTTGCTCACACTGCTAAAAGGTTTCTATTAAAATCATACTTGTGGAAAGAAAACTGTTTCTCAAAAGAAATTTTATCTTGAATTTTTGTTGTATACTGTGATAACCGAGATAGTAAGCTGAACAAGCATACTGCTAGCTTACTGAATCGAGAGAGTTGATGTATTCTCTATAGAATCTAGTAATCTATTTATAGAAAAGTTTTAAAATGCAAAATTTGATAGAGGTTCATTCACCCCCTTTGAACCTCTGACCACTTGGGATCAACAAGTACTCTCATCCTTTCTTTATATGTGGATGATCTTATCTATACAGGAAATGATGGAAAAATGATCCAAGAATTCAAACAAGATATGATGAAAGACATTTGAGATGAGTGATTTGGGTTTGATGCACTATTTTCTTGGCATTGAAATAAGCCAAGAAAAAGAAGAAATATATATCTATCAGAAAAAGTACACCGAAAATCTACTTAGAAAATTAAAGATGGAAGGATGTAAATATGTTGCAACTCCACTTGTGACAAACGAGAAGCTTTAAAAGGACAATGGAGCTAAAGCAGCTGACGCATCTCGATATAAAAGTGTCATCGGGAGTCTACTATATTTAACAGCAACACAACCTGACATAATATATGCCACGAGTTTGCTCTCGCGATTTATGCAAGATCCAAGTCAAATTCATTTTGGAGCAGCAAAAAGAATCTTGAGGTATTTACAAGGAACAAAGAGCTTTGGTATATGGTACAAATCTATTGGCGAGTCAAAGTTATTTGGATATGCTAACGGTGATTGGGCTGGCTCAATCGATGACATGAAAAACACCTCCAGATATGCTTTTACACTTGGATCAGGATTCTTCTCATGGGCATTTAAAAAAAAAGACATTGTGGCACAATCATCTGTTGAAGCAGAGTATGTGGCAGCAGCAGAGTGTACAAATTAAGCAATATGGCTACGAAGAATATTAGAAGACATTGGAGAACAACAAAAAGAGCCGACGAAGATTTTTTGCGACAACAAGTCAGCAATTGCTATGACTAAAAATCCCATCTGTCATAGCCGGACTAAACACATCGCTATAAAATATCATGCCATACGAGAAGCCACTTCAAATAAGGAGATTGAACTACAATATTGTAAGACTGAAGAACAAGTAGCAGATATTTTCACAAAGGCGCTACCACGAACTAAATTTGAACAACTACGAGAAATGCTTGGAGTTTCAGACAAAGTGCATTAAGGAGGAGTATTAATAAATAATGCACTTCTAATAAAATTAGCTAGAATAATCTAGAATATATAATAATAATTAAGATATATAGCATCTAGAATAATCTAGTAGAAAGTTAGTCCTAGTAAGGGCTAAAGATGGAAGAACGACGTTGGAGAGCCTATAAATAGGCATGATTGTATCAAATTTTTTAGTGAAAAATAGTTAATAATCTCCTTCCTTCAACATAGAAAAGTTGTCATCCATCATCATCATTACAACCCATTTGTTTATTAAACTTTTTCAAATATCCATCTTCCATTAAATCAAAACTAATAGATTCAAACTACAAAATGTGTAGTTTTGGTAATTCTTATAACAAAAAGTGTAGTTTTGGTGTTTTTATATAACAAAATGTATTAAGTTTGGTATATTATTATATGTATTTGTGTATTGAGTGTAGTTTCCTTTTTTATTTATTTTTATATCTAATAACGGTATATTTCAAATTTCAACAATATGTAGAATAACTATTCCCACTATTTTTAACTTTTTCCACTTTTTTTTAATTCCTCAGTTTTTATTTTTCTCAGCGTTCAAATATTTAAGAATTGTAGTGCCCCGGACCAAAACGAAACATAATTTATTAATTAAATATTTTAACACATGACTTAATAACTATGTGCGTATGTTTTGACTGTTTAAGTAATTACGTGCGTTTCAGATATGTGTTTAATGCACGATTTAAATCGATAATTTGCCTAGATGTGGAACATAGGATATTTTTATATCATTAGATGCGTATCGAGAAAACAAGAAGATAGAAATGAACTAGAGGTCAATCGGAGACCTGTAGCTCGAACGACGATGAAAAGGGCAAAACCCGAAGTTTTGGAAAAACCGGAAGATATTTCCGATGAATAGTAACAAGGGAAAAGTCAACCGATGAATAGTGTCGAGATATTTTTGTGTGAATAGTGTTTTCCGAATTCTATAAATAGGGTCTTTCCCGATTTATTTTTCACTATTTTTCCGAACGAGCCGAACATGCCGAAAACTCGTAAGTCTCTCTCTCCTCCCATCTCTCTCTTGTTTTCAGTTTTCTGGTTGGCGCCGCCGACGCCGCCGGTCGGTGGCCGGAAAAATCCAATATTATCGGATTTGGCCGATTTTCGCACACGACATTCGTCTCGACGAGACGAATCTAGGATAGGTCTCGGAATTCAATTCCGACTTCTCATTCACCGAAAAATGGTGAAAAACAGTAGCAAAACCCTAACCCTAACCCTTTCCACCACCTTCTCTCTCTCTTCTGTGTTTTCTCTCTCCACCGCGTCGGAGCTGCTGCCGGAGGTCAGGGTCAGCCGTTGGAGGGCCGGCGCCGCCACCCACGGCGCCGCCGGAGAAGGACAGTATGTATATATGTATGTTACGTGCATGTGTGTGTGTGTTTAGGTGTGCTAGTGTGTGTGTGTGTTGCATGTTGTTGGGGGTGGCATCGCCGTGCGGGAAAGGTTGGCCAACGTTGGTGATGCACCGACGCTGGTCTCTGGTGGGTGGTCGGCGACTGGAAGTCACCGGTAAGTGAAACCCGATGTGTGTGTGTGATATATCATATGCGTGTGTGTGCGCTCCTGTGTGTGTGTGCGCAGCGGCTGTTGGTGGCCGGCGACCCCCAGTCGCCGACCAAGGTGACGGTGGGTGGTGGTGCTCGCCGACGGTAGGTGGCCGCCGGCCAGAGTAGGAAGGCAGTGTGTGTGTATGCGAGAGGGTGTGTGAGTGAGGGAGTATATATATATTGTGTATGCAAGTTGGGTTGGCCGGAAAGGGTTGCCGGCAACGGGGGGTCGCCGGGCGGGGGCTCTAGGAGTGGTCGCCGGCGACGGGGGTCGCCGGCCAGAGGATTTTTGGGTGAGGTTTGGTTTTCAAAAAATAGGGTATCGAAGGGTTTTGTGGCATATTTTTCAGGCACTCTTCATGCCGGAATCCGGTGAGGAATGGCTGGAGGTGGTAGCCAGTGGTGCGAGGTTTCCGGCGAACCTGAAGGTGGCGGTAGGAGGCGGCGCTGGGAAGTGGCCTGGTTGAGCAGGCCAACATCGGGAGGAGCTGGGCGCTGGCTGCCAAGAAAACTCGGCAGCTACCGAGACAGGCCACCTGCTGCCGAGAAAACTCGGCAGCCTAGCGAGTGCCGAGAGCCGCGCGCGCGCCGCTCGCACCCATACACGCCCGTCGGGTGCCGACGTGCACTCGACGCCGTGTTTTCGATCCGAACCTTGTTTTTTTCGTCGTTCATCCATATCGAGTCGTCGCTGACGAGACGTCGTTGATCGGGGTTCGTGGGCCCGGTCAAAGTCAATTCTTTGACCAAAATTACCAAAATACCCCTAAACCTAAAATGCTCCGTTCGAGCTCGTTTTAACTCCGATCGAGCTCATTTTTTTTTGTCGTGACCCAAATTTCATTTCCTATCATCTCAGCCCTTTAGACTTGACTTTTAGCCTTGTCTCCAAAATCCTAATCTTTAGATCGTTCGATCCGTCGCGTATTTAACGACCGTTTTCCGACGGAACCTTTTACAGCTTTAATTATATATTATTAAGGATCTAAGAACACTGTAACGTATGTAGGCTACCTGTTGGATTGAGCGTTGAGTTATCTGACCTTTGGTACTCGCTTCTTGAGCTTTGAGTTATCAGATCTTCGGACCTTGCTGCTCACCTTGTAACCACCGAACAAGGTGGGGGTAATTTTTATCTCTTTATCTGTCTACTATTTTCCCTATTTATTTGCATGATTGAGGAATACTAAGTGTTGTGTTTATATTTGCCGTGCCATAATATAACTGTGAAAGGACAGAGGTCCACTCTGATCATGCATTCTTTGCTACCTTCTACTACTCTGTCGTCTCTTACTATTGCTATCACTCTGGTGGAGGTATGGTGAGCCTCTTGAAATGCACTAGCGGTATTGAGACCGTTTATAGGGTAAGACGGGCTGATCCCGCACCTATTCGTCCCTTGCCATTTCTAATATCTGCTATGCATTTTACGTGTTGTGACAACGTGACTTAAGGTTATATTATTAGTATTTTATATCTGTTGAGAGTCACAAGAGGCGGATTTTATCCCCACGGGTGTATTCCACACACTCACCCCCTTATTCTGTACTCACACTATAGGCGATGATGAGCAAGGGGAACCCTAGATGGAGAGAGAGAGAGGCTATCTTTGGTTTCGTATGTTTGAACTGATGTAATACAAACATTTCCCAAACAATGTTTTAAACAATTTATGTTTTCAATATTTTGATACATGTAAGGATGTGAGATCCTGATGTTTTCCGCTGCATATAATGTATTATTTATCGGTAGTGTGACCGATTGCTAACGGCAGAGGTCGTATGTTGATAAGTAAAAGATTCACTTCGTCCCTTACCTCTTTCTTCTGTTGTCTCTTACTTATTCTTTCTGATAGTGAAATGTGTCCCTTGCTATTTCTTTCTTCACGCCCATATGAAAACTCTGATAAAATATGAAAAGATTTTGGGGCGTGACAGATGATATCAGAGCAGTTCTAACGTTGAGAACTTGCTCGAGTTGGTTTGAAAAGTGGGAAAAACGTGATTTCAAAAGTCTGATTTTAAAATGTGGTTAGGTTTTTAAAAATACACAGATAGGCACCATCCTCTCTCCATAGGTAACTCTCCCTGAACATAGGACTTGCTTGAGTAAGTGTTTACCTTATGTGCGTTACTTTGTTCATACGATATAAACTGTTTGGGACTGATGGAGTGTTATTGAAACTGTTTCACGGTGAAACAATTTGTTAAAACTCCCACGATGAAAAGATTTTGTGAAAACCTCTTGAGGTCACTATAATCGACACACTGCTCTGAGCCACCGTCACAAAGTTGTTGATTGCAGCAGCGTGAGCTAGTGTGCGAGTATGGCCGTGTGCAGGAGTTGATATCGTGTGACTAAAAGTCGAAACTACCATGGACCCTTGTTTATAACAGGGTGTACTAATGAGTAAGTTTTTCCAGTCCGTGATTGTAATGCGTAAGGTCGGTTTTGATAAGTGAGGGCTATAAAAACTCTTTGAGGATGTCAATAATTTGAATTATAATGTTTTGCGTATGATACACCGTTCTGGTTTGATTGTGTGTGTTGTGTATACTCTATTGTTTGTTGGGCTACGTGGGGTAGATTTTAAGGGTTGGTTCCTGTATGTAGTTTTTAGAACGTTATACCACGAGATCGGCCGTATAAAGACTAACCAACAAAAGACAATACGCCTAAAACATGATATGGATGTCGTAAGAAGAGACTTGGTGACTGCATTAAGAAGCTTGACCCGACATTTCGAAACCACACAAGCTGCACCACCACCATTGTTAAGAAACGATGTGAGTTTTTACCCTCGCTTGCTCAAAGACTGCCGAAGATAGATTACAGATGACGAACCTTTAGTATTCTATATGTATATGTATAGAGTAGCTTCTACATCATAGATAGTGTACATACACCTTTTGGATGGTGTAAGGCCACCCTTAATAGGCTTCTATGTATAAACACGTATGTACAATCTCACTTATTTTATATAATATACGTTTACGCCTCTTCATATGTGTCATGTTAATATACTTACGTATAGAAGTATCGCGTTACTCCAACGACTTTTATATATATATATATCGTAACAGAATTATGTCGAGAGGAAGACCTCGAAAAGAGCAGCCGCAGCCGGCCAACCAGCCAGAACGTGAGGAAACCACTAACGTAGGGGATCTGGTTACAGTGCTGAGAGGGTTAGCGCAGCACTTCGAAGTAACCCGGGCCGCACCACAGCCAGTGAGATCTCATCTGAACCTAATCTATGAACAGTTCCGACGGTTCAACCCACCGACTTTTAACGGGAAAGGAGAACCGACAGAGGCGGAAGAGTGGCTGAGGTCACTCGACTGATTGTTCGGACACCTGACTTGCTCCCAAGAGCAAATGGTTAGCTGTGCAATCTTCCAGCTCACGGATGAAGCGAGTCATTGGTGGGACTCGTACGAGCGGACCCTACTACCTGCGCAAAGGGAGAGAATGACTTGGAAGGAATTCAAGAAAGTGGTTTCTCGTCACTTCATTCCTCAGTCTTATCGGGATAAGAAGGAGACAGAGTTCCTTCACCTCCGATAAGGAAGCTCAACTGTTGGGGATTATGAGCGACGGTTCAACCATTTTAGTCGGTATGCCCCACATCTGGTGGATACTGATCTTAAGAAGGCTCGAAGATTCGAGAAGGGTCTTCGCTCAAAGATCAGCTCGATCCTCGCTGGGCAAGGAATGATTACGTATGCAAGTGTCATCGAGAGGGCCCAAGAGATCACCTTACGGATGGGTTTAGATACTGCACCCCTTAAGAAGGTTTTCACTGCTCCTGACAAGAGGAAGTGGGTTGGCCCAAGCCAGAGCTTTGCCCCGAATAAGTTTCCAAGGGCAAACACGCTCTATTCCTGGAAATCTGTGCTCCAGATGCAGGAAGGTATACACAGGACCGTGTCAGCAAGACACACGGAACTGTTTCACCTGCGGCACACCGGGACACATAGCGGCTAATTGCTGGAGGGCAAGGAATATGCCAGCTACAACCCCGAACTTGAGGCCGGTGGTAGGAAGGACGTGAGCTTACGCTCTTACTCGCCCAGAAGCCGCTGATGAAGCTGGGATGATGACAGGTACGTTACCAGTATGTGATATACCTGTTTACATCTTGTTTGATGCTGGAATGAAACACACCTTCATATCTGTCAACATCTATAAATGCTGGAGTATATTGACGGTAGGATAGTCGCTTGAACTCTAGAAGTTAGTATTCCCTTAGGTAAGACGGTAAGGACAAAACACTTATACTATCACCTTAAGTTTGCTTTTGAGGATAAGATCTTTCTAGTTGATCTCCATGCTTTGGAGAAGAAGGATTTGGATATAATCTTGGGAATGGACTGACTAGAGTCCAAACCACGCGGTAATCAAGTGTCGTGCAAGGAAGACTGTCATTCAAGCACCGGGCAAACTGGAGTTCACATTCCATGGAACATGAGTTAAAGTCGACATAAGGATTATCTCAGCCATGGAAGCAACCGAGATGCTTAGCAAAGGAAATTGTGAAGTTTGGTTGGTCAACATGGTGAACTTCGAAAAAGAATTGGCTATTATCAAAAACGTGCCGGTGATGAAGAAATTCATGGATGTTTTCCTGAGGAATTACCTGGTCTTCCACCGGATGGACAGGAGATCTTCGAGATTGATCTCGTCCCAGGATTTGCACCGGTGTCGGAAGCTTCAAAGCGAACGACACCGAAGGAATTGCAAGAACTGAAGGTCCAACTAATAGAACTGTTGGACAAGGGCTCCATTAGACCGAGCATGTCGCCTTAGGAAACTCCAGTGCTCTTGGGAAAGGAAAAAAGGATGGAAGCTTTCAAGCGTGTGGACGACCAAGGGACGAACAAGCAGACCCTAGAGAACAAGTATCCACTACCTCAAATTAAAGATCTTTTTGATCAATTAAGAGGTGTCAGTGTGTTCTCGAAGGTTGACTTAAGGTCTGGATATCACCAGATAAAAGTCAAGGACGCTGATATATCAAAGACAGCACTCAGGATGAGATATGGCCACTACAAGTTTGTAGTAATGTCATTTGGTCTGAGCAACGCTCCAACTGTCTTTACGGACTTGACGAATCGCGTCTTCCATCCGTAGCTTGATCTTATCGTCAATGTGCGACAGAATACACCACGAACAGCAACTCAGGAATGTGTTGGAATTCTGTGAAAGGAGATATGCATGCCGCTGATTCCTTCTACTAGATGCAACATCTTTTCTCCCTGAATCATCAACTCTATCTCTCTTTCTCCCTCTCCTTTCTTCATCCATATCGAGAACATACTGATTTTCGGTGACTAGGAATAAGACTCTTTAGCGCCTTCTACTCATCACCCTACTCCGCAATTAAAATGATGAAAACGAGAAGGGTTTGACGTAATACAGAACCGACAAAAGTTTAGAACATCGAGCTTAGTCAAAAATCAAGGAACTTGCAAGCTTGAATTAGTTCTTTGATGAGAAATAGAAAGAAAGAAGCAACTCGGATATAAGAGGATGAGAGTTTTAACAAAGTATCCGATTTCGCAGCTTTTAGTACGCGTTTAGTTACGAGTCGTTCTTAGTGCGCGTTCAATTTCGAGGACGAAATTATTTTAAAGGGTAAGGGATGTAGCGCCCCGGACCAAAATGAAACATAATTTATTAATTAAATATTTTAACGCATGACTTAATAACTATGTCCGTATATTTTAACTGTTTAAGTAATTACGTGCGTTTCAGATATGTGTTTAATGCACGATTTAAATCAATAATTTTCCTAGACATGGAACATAGGATATTTTTATATTATTAGATGCGTATCGAGAAAGCAAGAAGATAGAAACGAACTAGAGGTCAATCAGAGATCTGTAGCTCGAACGGCGACGAAAAAGACAAAACCCGAAGTTTCGAAAAAACCAAAAGATATTTCCGATGAATAGTAACAAGGGAAAAGTCAACCGATGAATAGTGTCGAGATATTTTTGCGTGAATAGTATTTTCTGAATTCTATAAATAGGGCCTTTCCTGATTCATTTTTCACCATTTTTCCGAACGCGCCGAAAACTTGTAAGTCTCTCTCTCCTCCCTTCTCCCTCTCGTTTTCAGTTTTCTGGCCGCCGCCGTCGGCCGGTGGCCGGAAAAACCCAACATTGTCGGATTCGGCCGATTTTCGCACACGATGTTCGTCTCGACGAGATGAATCTAGAATAAGTCTCGGAATTCAATTCCGACTTCTCGTTCGCCGGAAAACGGTGAAAAACAGTAGCAAAACCCTAACTTTAACCCTTTCCACCACCTTCTCTCTCTTCTGTGTTTTCTCTCTCCACCATGCCGGAGCTGCTGCCGAAGGCCGCCGGAGGTCAGGGTCAGCCGTTGGAGGGCCGGCACCGCCGTGGGTGGCGGCACCGGAGAAGGACAGTATGTATATATGTATGTTACGTGCATGTGTGTGTGTTGCATGCTGTTGGGGGTGGCGCTGCCGTGCGGGAAAGGTTGGCCGGCGCTGGTGATGCACCGACGGTGGTCTTTGGTGGGTGGTCGGTGACTTCCAGTCGCCGGCAAGTGAAACCCGATATATGTGTGTGATATACCATGTGCGTGTGTGTGTGCTCCTGTGTGTGTGTGCGCACGTCGGCTGTTGGTGGCCGACGATTGGGGGTTGCCGGCCAAGGTGACGGTGGGTGGTGGTGGTCGCCGGCGGCAGGAAGCCGCCGGCCAGAGTAGAAAGCCAATGTGTGTGTATGCGAGAGGGTGTGTGAGTGAGGGAGTATATATATATATTGTGTATGCATGTTAGGTTGGTTGGAAAGGGTTGCCGGCGACCCCCGGCTCTAGGAGTGGTCGCCGGTGACGGGGGTCGCCGGCCGGAGGATTTTTGGATGAGCTTTGGTTTTCGAAAAACAAGGTATCGAAGGGTTTTGCGGCGTATGTTTTAGGCACTATTCATGTCGGAATCCGACGAGGGATGGCCGGAGGTGGTAGCCGGCGGTGTGAGGATTCCGGTGAACTTGGGGGTGGCGGCGCCGGGAAGTGGCCTGGTCGAGCAGGTCAACATCGGGAGGAGCTGGGCGCCGGCTGCCGAGAAAACTCGACAACTGCCGAGACGGGCCACCCACTGCCGAGAAAACTCGGCAGCCTGCTGAGTGCCGGGAGTCGCGCGCATGCCGCGCGCGCCCATGCACGTCCGTCGGGTGCCGATGTACACTCGACGCCGTGTTTTCGATCCGAACCTTGTTTTTTCCGTCATTCATCTGTATCGAGTCGTCACTAACGAGATGTCATTGATCGGGGTTCGTGGGCCCGGTCAAAGTCAACCCTTTGACCAAAATTACCAAAATACCCCTAAACTTAAAATGCTCTGTTCGAGCTCGTTTTAACTCCGATCGAGCTCATTCTTTTTTTGTCGTGACCCAAATTTCATTTCCTATCATCTCAGCCCTTTAGACTTTTAGCCTTGTCTCCAAAATCCTAATCTTTAGATCGTTCGATCCGTCGCGTATTTAACGACCGTTTTCCGACGGAATCTTTTACAACTTTAATTATATATTATTAAGGATCTAAGAACACTGTAACGTATGTAGGCTACCTGTTGGATTGAGCGTTGAGTTATCTGACCTTTGGTACTCGCTTCTTGAGCTTTGAGTTATCAGATCTTCGGACCTTGCTGCTCACCTGGTAACCACCGAACAAGGTAGGGGTAATTTTTATCTCTTTATCTGTCTACTGTTTTCCCTATTTATTTGCATGATTGAGGAATACTAAGTGTTGTGTTTATATTTGTCGTGCCATAATATAACTGTGAAAGGACAGAGGTCCACTCTGATCATGCATTACTTGCTACCTTCTACTACTCTGTCGTCTCTTACTATTGCTATCACTCTGGTGGAGGTGTGGTGAGCCTCTTGAAATGCACTAGCGGTATTGAGACCGTTTATAGGGTAAGACGGGCTGATCCCGCACCTATTCGTCCCTTGCCATTTCTAATATCTGCTATGCATTTTACGTGTTGTGACAACGTGACTTAAGGTTATATTATTAGTATTTTATATCTGTTGAGAGTCACAAGAGGCGGATTTTATCCCCACGGGTGTATTTCACGCACTCACCCCCTTATTCTGTACTCACACTATAGGCGATGATGAGCAAGGGGAACCCTAGATGGAGAGAGAGAGAGGCTATCTTTGGTTTCGTATGTTTGAACTGATGTAATACAAACATTTCCCAAACAATGTTTTAAACAATTTATGTGTTGTAATATTTTGATACATGTAAGGATGTGAGATCCTGATGTTTTCCGCTGCATATAATGTATTATTTATCGGTAGTGTGACCGATTGCTAACGGCAGAGGTCGTATGTTGATAAGTGAAAGATTCACTTCGTCCCTTACCTCTTTTCTTATGTCGTCTCTTACTTATTCTTTCTGATAGTGAAATATGTCCCCAGCTATTTCTTTCTTCACGCCATATGAAAACTCTGATAAAATATGAAAAGATTTTGGGGCGTGACAAGAATAATTTTAAATTTCCACAATATGTGGAACTAGAAGATGATGCGAGATAACTACAATATTTTATTTATTTTTATAACTAATAATTGTACATTTCAAATTTTCACAATATGTGGAATAACTGTTCCCACTATTTTTAACTCTTCCCATTTTTTAATTCCTCACCTTTTATTTTCTCAATGTTCAAATATTTAAGAATAATTTTTTCTACTTATAATCTTTTACATGTTACCATACACATCACAGATATTCATAAATACAAAGTTTTTCATCATAATTTCATAATTTCTGTAAAGTAAACCATACACATCACAAATCTTCATGTTATGACCCGAGCAATACTGATATTAATATATTGATAAAATCAGATTTCAAACATAGGGAAAATAACATTCAACAATAGTGCTAAGTTGCAAATACAATAACTCCATGGAAATAAGATGTAAACTCTTCTTTAGGGAAAAAAGAAAATTAAAGAAGAAAACAACTCTTCAAGCCAATTGGGAATTCACACAACCTGCAATAGAAATGGGATAGGGTTCAGAAGAATTTAGGGAGAAGAAGAAGATAGAATTTAGAGAGAGAAATATAATCTATACATAATTTTTTGGATGCTCTTCTTTGTCATTCTCCTTCCTTTTGTTCACTCTGTGCATGCAGGTCCCTAATGGTTTTCTCTTTCTTCAGATTAGCCCAACGTAAATTGTACATCACCCTGACACATGGTTCCCATGAGTTGATGTGGAATCCTTTGACATCATTTCTAATTGAGATTATCCATTCTCCACAATCAATCGGGTATTATCCAAATTCAAGTAAGTGATGGCTAAATCCCCAATTTCAACTCCTTGGTGCCTTGATTTTCTCAATTTGATTTGGTTTTTGTGTTTTTTAATTTCTCTCATTTCTCCAATCATAACACTTCATAAATATAAAGATCTTTATCTGGCTAAACAGATATCACAAATCTTTATAAATACAAAGTTCTTCATCTGTCTAAGCAGATATCACAGATCTCCTATAAAAAATTTAATCTCCTTTAAAAAAATTCATATATACATAGTAATCCTCCTCGTTCTCCAATTTGGAATATGATTCGAAATATCGATACTATTAGAAGACTCAGGATCGTTATGTATAATGTGTTAGGTTTACGATGTTAGGGCTTGAAAGTGGATCAAAGAGTTATACAGTTTTGATTATGTTTTTTGAGATAAAATGGTTATTTATTTAAAATTAACTCTTTTTTATATAAAATATATTTAAATGTGTTCTCTAAAGTAACGCCTCATTTTACATTACTGTAGAATATCAAAGTTTGATAAATTTTTCATTTGGGCATTCAGTAACTCGATAAAATGCGGATTTCCAAGGTAATTTAAACTTGCAAATAAAAGTCAGTCATTTCAAATATCCCTGTGAATTGTACACAACGGAAGAAAATATTTTTCTTTATAATTATACAACTAAAACTGTACAGCTTTGCAAACTAAGCTTTCCCAAAGGATTTCAGGATCATTTTCTATATAAATTCACCCTTTTAAGAACTATAATTGTTGGTTTCAAGTGGTCAGAGGTTCAGAGGGGGGTGAGTTTTAAAACTTTTCTGTAAACAGGCCAGTTACTGATTCTACAGAGAATGCAATAACTTTTCAATTCAGAAACCTGGTCGTATGTTGTTTCAGGTTACTGACTCGGTTATCACAATATGCAGCAGAATAAACTAAGATGGAGTTTCCCTTTGAAAAACAGTTTTCTTTTTACAAGTATGATTTTATAAGAATCTTTTAGCAGTATGCTTATGATAAATGTAGTAAGATAGATATGCAACAATGCAATGCAACAAGTAATCAAAAGCAATAAACACACAAGGGTTTATAGTGGTTCAAAGGTGGTGTAATCCTTCTACATATATTCTACTCCTTCACTGAGGAGGAACTCAACTAGGTCAAATCAATTTACAAGTTACACTTTACAATCCTCTTCCCAATGAGCTAACCTACTAGAATATGAGATTCCTAGGCAATATCCCACACATGGTACAAAACTCACATAGAGTTATAAGCCTACACAAGACTCAATACTTAGCGAGGATCTAATCCTTCCAACTAAGGACACCAAACTAAAACAACCTAGCACACAACAAATGGTTAAAAGTATATTTTGGCTTTTTAACTGGTGCAACAATGAAGTCAGCCTTGAACTTGATAGCTCGAATGCTTGAATCGACTGCTTCAGAAGGTTGAGTAACTGAACTTGAATAGCTTGAGAATAGCTTGAAAATGAATAGCTTAGAATAATAGCAATGTGTTCAGTAGTCTTCACAGTCACTCATTCCTTCTATTTATATCATAAGAAAATTACCCGTTGAAGAGAGACATTATCCTTATTGATCTTCAAATGATCTCACGTATCTTTGCAATTAATGCACCTGAAAAAACTGAGAAAAAATGTTTGTCCTTCTCTAATTTGTATTAATGGCGTCACTCATCGGCTATAGTGTTTTTGCAGAGCCGTGGTCCAGGTGGCATAACCTTATTGGTTTGGCACTAACTTCTATCTACTGATAACTTGGACAGGATCAAATCCTCGTACTTCATTCAGTATAATCCTCGTACTGCAATGAATAAGGTAGAAGAACTTACAGATTGTTGTTCAGGTTGCAGTAGCTACTTTTTATTCTACGCTAGCTTTCTGTTTTAGAAACAACTTCCTGTTCTCGAAACCTGCAGTTAGCATCCTGATCTGCATTAGCTTTCTGATCTGTGTCTGCTTCCTATTTCAGAACAACTTTCTATTTCAGAACAGTTTCCTATTCTTGATCTGATCTGCATCTTGATCTGTGTTAGCTTTCTGATACTAACTCTGAATAGTTTCCAACTCGTTCATGTCTCTCCTGGTAAATAGGTGATTGTTGTTACTGATTGAAATAACATTTGATTAACAGAGGTCTTGGACAACTGATACACGATCATGGGACTTCGAAGATGTCTACAAGTTTCTCCCACGGTCCCTCGATCATCTCTGAGCATGGCCAAGGCTTTCTCAATCGCCCAATAAGTATTTCCAACCGCTTTCTGAGTCAGTAAAATCAATGTATCACGGTCACATTTGGGTAGGAACACTTCTATTAAGTAAAGCTGCAAATGAGAATCGAGAAATCATCACAAGTGTTTGCAAATGAGCCATGATTATGATATAGTCAAAGCAATGACGGTGTGATTGGTAAAAGAGTAAAGTAGGTTTTATGAAGAGTTCATTAAGGTATCACTTTCTCGATCAACTCATTCAAGTCTCTCCTTGTGAATAATTGATTGTTGTCGCTGACTGGAATAAGATTCAATTCACGAAGGTTCTTGGACAGCTAATACACGATCATGGGACTTCAAAGACATCTGCAAGCTTCTCCCACAGTCTCTTTATTATTTCTGAGCAAGACCATAGCTTCTTTCAATCATCCAATGACTATTTCCAATCATTTTCTGATTCGGTAAAATCAATGTATCACGGTCACATTTGGGTAGGCACACTTCCATTTACATAGAGTTGCAAATGAGAATCGAGAAAACATCGCAAGTGTTTGAAAAGGAGTCATGATTGCGATAAAGAGAAAGTCATGGCGATGAGGTTGGAAAAAAGGATAAAGTAGGGTTTATGAAGAGTTCATTAAGGCATCCACTTTCTCAATTAACTAGTTTAGGTCTCTCCGTGTGAATAATTGATTGTTGTCACTGACTGGAATAACATTCGATTCACTAAGGTTCTTGGACAGCTGATATATGATCACAGGACTTCAAAGATGTTTACAAGCTATACCCCGGTCTCTCGATTATTTCTGAGCATGGCCATGGCTTCACTCAATCACCTAATGAGTATTTCCATCCACTTTCTGAGTCGGTAAAATTGATGTATCACGTTCACATTTAGGTAGACAAACTTCCATTTAAGTAGAGCTACATATGAGAATCTAGAAAACGTCACAAGTGTTTGAAAAAGAGCCATGATTGCGATAGAGAGAAAGCAATGGTGGTGAGGTTGGAAAAAGATAAAGTAAGGTTTATGAAGAGTTCATTAAGGCATCCACTTTCTCGATCAACTTGATCAGGTCTCTCATGGTCAATAGGTGATTTTTGTCGTCGATTGGAATAACATTCAATTCATGAAGATTCTTGGACAGCGGATACACGATCACGGGACTTCAAAGATGTCCGCAAGCTTCTCTCATGGTCCCTCGATCATCTCTGAGCATGGCCACGGCTTCCCTCAATCACCCAATAAGTATTTCCAACAGCTTTCTGAGTCGATAAAATCGATGTATTAGGGTCACATTTGGGTAGACACACTTTCATTTAAGTAGAGCTGCAGATGAGAATCGAGAAAATATCGTAACTATTTGAAAATGAGCCATTATTGCGATAGAGAGAAAACAATGGCAGTGAGGTTGTATAAAGGATAATGTAGGGTTTATGAAGAGTTCATTAAGACATCCACTTTCTCGATCAACTTGTTCAGGTGTCTCTAGGTCAATAGGTGATTGTTGTCGCCGACTGGAATAACATTCGATTCACGAAGATTTTTGGATAACTGATACACTATCATGGGACTTCGAAGACGTCTGCAAGCTTCTTCCACGGTCCCTCGATCATCTCTGAGCATGGCTACGACTTCCCTCAATCACCCAATAAGTATTTCCAACCAATTTCTGAGTAGGTAAAATCGATGTATTAGGGACACATTTGGGTAGACACACTTCCATTTAAGTAGAGCTGCAGATGAGAATCAAGAAAACATCGCAAGTGTTTGTAAAAAAGATATGATTGTGATAGAGAGATAGCAATGACGGTAAGGTTGGAAAAAGGGTGATGTAGGGTTTGTGAAGGGTTCATTAAGGCATCATCTTTCTTGATCAACTCGTTCAGGTCTCTCTTAGTGAATAGGTGATTATTTTGCCGACCGAAATAACATTCGATTCACGAAGGTTCTTGGACAGCTGATACACAATCATGGGACTTCAAAGACATCTGTATGCTACACCCCGATCTCTCAATTATTTCTGAGCATGGCCATGGCTTCGCTCAATCGCCCAATGAGTATTTCCAACCACTTTTTGAGTCGGTAATATCGATGTATCATGGTCTCATTTGGGTAGACAAACTTCCATTTAAGTAGAGCTGCAGATGAGAATCAATAAAACATCGCAAGTGTTTGAAAAAGAGCCATGATTGCGATAAAGAGAAATCAATGGTGGTGAGGTTGGAAAAAGGATAAAGTAGGGTTTATGAAGAGTTCATTAAGGCATCCACTTTTTCGATCAACTCATTCAGGTCTCTCCTGGTCAATAGGTGATTTTTGTCGTTGATTGGAATAACATTTGATTCATGAAGATTCTTGGACAACTGATACACGATCACGGGACTTCGAAGACGTCTGCAAGCTTCTCCCACGGTCCCTCAATCATCTCTGAGCATGGCCACGACTTCCTCAATCACCTAATAAGTATTTCAAACAGCTTTCTAAGTCGGTAAAATCGATGTATTAGGGTCACATTTGGGTAGAAACACTTCTATTTAAGTAGAGCTGCAGATGAGAATCGAGAAAATATCGCAAGTGTTTGAAAATGAGCCATGATTGCGATAGAGAGAAAGCAATGGCGGTGAGATTGTAAAAAAGATAAAGTAGGGTTTGCGAAGAGTTCATTAAGGCATCCATTTTCTCGATCAACTTGTTCAATTCTCTCCTAATGAATAGGTGATTGTTGTTGCCGACTGGAATAATATTCGATTCACGAAGGCTCTTGGATAGCTGATACATGTTCACGGGACTTCGAAGACGTCTACAAGCTTTTCCCACGGTCCCTCGATCATCTCTGAGCATGGCCACGGCTTCCCTCGATCGCCCAATAAGTATTTCCAACCATTTTCTGAGTCGGTAAAATCGATGTATCAGGGTCACATTTGGGTAGACACACTACCATTTAAGTTAAAAAAAGAAAAAAAAATCATACCATACAAACGATGTCATCTGAATTGCATCTCCTCTGAATTAAAATGGTATGATTTGTATGATATGATTTTTCTTTTTATTTTTTTAATTTAAGATGTGGCAGCTGACGTGTCCGGGCAGATGGACACGTCAACGAAAATAATTTTCAGGGCTGACCGAGGTTAAAAAACAAACAACATATATAAAGTTAGGTTATTTTGACCAATAATTAAATGTTTGGTTAAAATGTCAATTTGAGTAAATGTTGTGATTTTTTTGGCAATTAACCCTTTTTTTAATTATAAATTATGAAATAATAAATATTGCATTTCTACTTTTGGGAGGTGGAAATGAGCGGAAAAATATTATCATTTCTATTTTGAGGGGATAATTGTTATTATATATATATATATAAATATAGATATAGATATTAATTATATAATTATTATATTATTATCAATAATATTGATTTTGAAAAAGATAGGTTGTAAATTAGATTTTGATTATTGAATAACTAATTGATTTGAAAAACAAACCATAATAAACTTATATGTGTATTCGAAAAAAATAGTTCAAAATATACAATATTTAATTGATACGTATACTTTTTTTTATTTTATATATATCAATTAATAATTCTTGCTATATATCATTGAAAATATTTGTCAACAAACTTAGATTATTATATACCATATATATTTATTATACAAAAGTAATATTTTTAGAAATTTACAATATACTCAATTAATATCATGAAAAATAAAATATAAAATTTAATGAAATTTCTATTATTATGAAATGAAAATAGACGGGAAATTTTTGATACTTCTAAAGTTAAGGTTAATTGTTCTATGTGTATATATATATATATATATATATATATATTATTTCTCCTATATACCTTGACAGTTCTACCCCTGTGGAAACACCCCGAAGTCGAGCACGAGATAGACCTAAAGTCGCTCTTCTTCCCTTTCCCGTCTGGGCTATGAGCTATTCCGCCGCAAGGCTGGCTACTAATCGTACACAGCAGGCTCGAAGACCCCTGGTTCTGGACCGAGAAGCCCGAGGGTTGTAAATTGTAATAGAGGATAAGGACAGAGACTGAGAGAAGTAGAACCTGGAACGCGATTACAACTCCTCGTTCGAAATCAATTGGAGCTCATCGCCGCCGCCGCCGCAGGTTCGCCGCTAATACCTCTCTCTCTCTCTCTCACAGAGAACAGTCTTGTCAATTGACGATTCAGTGCCCTAATTTAATGATTTCAAATTTTATTGCAAAGATCTTATGCAATTTAGGCGAATGCAATTTTATATGATTTAGGACCTTTATTATCTGATTTTGCTTCTATTGAGAGATTTAGGTATGATTCTGATGAGTAATTTGTGTATCAGATGGTCAAATTTATATAACTTGTGCGCTGTTGTTTTTCCTGAATAAGTCTCATGAGTAGTGATTTTCTTAGATTTTGGTTTGTATAATTCTGTGATCAGATTGTCATGAATGTGATATATCTCAGCTTGATTGGCATGAATGTGGCCTGTTAGAGTCTTATTTTCGTTTATTTTCTGTCTGTGTCCATTATTTTTGTATTGTTATCTATTCTTTTTTTCTGATGGCTCGATCATTTCACTCTTGAAATCATTTGGTCCCCAAATGACCTTTATGCATTCAGTAATTCTTATTTTGTGGTTGTTGAAAGAGTTGGTATACTTGTGTGCAAATCTAAACCACCACTCTCAAAGCAACAATCTATGATCTTGTATTCGAGCCCATTTCGAACTTTTGGCAAGCTTGTATTCGAGCCCATTTCGAACTTTTGATGAGCCTGTATTTGAGCCCCCATTTCGAACTTTTGACGAGCCTGTATTCGAGCCCATTTTAAACTTTTGACGAACTTTTATCGAGCCGAACTCGAGTTGAGTTCGTTTAGCTTGTTATTGAACTTTGTTTGAGCCGAACTCAAGCCCATATCGAACTCAAAATTTTGATGTCGAGCCGAGCTCGAACTCCATTTTTAAAGCTCGAGCCGAACTCAAGCCCAGTACTGTTCGGCTCGGTTCGGCTCGTTTACATCCCTGGTCCTCTCCTCCATCATCTTCTTCTTCGACAACCACCATCTTCACAACTACTCCGCCGCCGCACCTATCTCCTCTCCTACACAGCTATCCACCGTTAACCGCCTTCTTCTCCGACTGCTGCTATAGTTCCGGCGACACCATCTCTGTCCGCCATTGACTGGCCCATCTTCTCCAGCACCTCTTCCACCACCGTCCATTCTTCTCCAGCTCTGCTGCCATCTCCATCTCCGGCGGCGAGCACCATTCACCACTGCCGCCATCTCCATCTCCGGCGGCAAACACTATTCTCTCTCTCTCTCTCTCTCTCCTCTTGCAGTCAAACCATTCACCACTGCTGCTGCTCACCTCCCCCTATCCACCTCACCGCCGCCATCTTCTTCTCCTTCCTTGGCAGGCTTGGCGCGAGATTGATCTTCATCATCTTCTTCAACCCCGTTCAGCTGCTGCTGCTATTCACTAGCTCCGCCGTCGCCACCTTCTCCGGCAAAACACCAAACCCCTGTTCCATCATCTGCCTAACACCACACCCCTGTTTCACCACACCTCCATCACTACTAACAGCCACTTTCTATAACAGCCACTTTCTATTCCACCCCACGCACCCAATTTGCTTAATCAATCATCATCATCATCAACCTCCATCTCCACTACCACCGTTCTGAGAATTCATGCTCAAGCCCATCACAGATTCAACTTTACACCCAATTATCAATTTCATAGTCACAGTGCATCATTAATTTCACTAATTATTTATCATTGTGACTACTAATTCTCTTCAATTATCATGTGATTTTCGGAAATGGGAGATTCCCAAGTTTCGGGTGGAGTTCGAAAGCCCTCTCAACTCTCCAATTCATCAAGGAAGCATTTGCGGATTGCCCTCCCACATTTTATTTCTGCCACCTTCTCTAACTGATGAAGCCATTGGGACACTCCCCAAATTGCAGTGCAGAAGACTTCGATATTAAGGTCGACCTCTAATTTTGATTTCAAAGGTGTCGCTCTTCTCTTATTTCTTCAATTTTAGCCGTGATTTTTGATTTCATAGGCCCTAAAATCCTTATCTCTATCTATTTTGCCGTTGTGGAGTCTGAATGTGTGATCACCCTTTTGAATATGAGATTAAACTGTTGTGGAGTCTGAATGTGTGATTACCCTTTTGAATATGAGATTAAACTGTGATTACCCTTTTGAATATGAGATTAAACTGTGTGGAGTTCAGTTGAGTTGGCCTCTTTATGTGTGATTTATTTTGACTATTAAGATTCATATCTTCTTGATTTGACATCCAAAGTTGAATACTTTCTCACAAAAAGGGTTCTTATGTTTGAATAGCAGAATGGGAGGGAGAGTGGAGCGGATATGCCAAGTGTGTGGCAGCAATGTGGGGTTTACGAGGTCTGATGATGGCTTATTCTACTGTGGTTATTGTAACGCGCAAGCGGATGATATCTTCGATACTGGAATTGACGAGGAGCAATATTTCAACCTTTACTCTGCGAGTTGCACCCGAGTCCGTCCTTCCAATGCTATCCGTGCAGAACCTATCTCTCAGGTAAAACTTACTGCATCTCAGTTTTTGGACCATCATGATACTTCACACCACCCTAAAATGGAAGATACTACGGATGATGATGGACTTGGGCCTACGGGGCCAAGTGACTTTGGTTCTTCCGAGAACTTTTTAACCTATGTAGACTATTATTCTGAGATTAGGTCAAGATATGTGACGGGGCTCCAAATTATGATCCAATTGCAATCACAGGCATTGGTTGAGAATTTTAACGTGAGCCCTTTAATTATTGGGCTTGTTGGGCCTTTATGGTTAAGGTTGTTGTCTTCCACTAGGATTCTGGCTGATGAGTGGGCTAATCGGGTTGTAAATGATTCTGAGGCTCAGGCACAAGGTGCAGTTCCCATGCTTTTCTTTGTGAAATACAAATGGATATGTTTTCATATGGTATTGCATTGGTTGAATTAGATGTAATCCATTTTATCATGCATAGGGCATTGGTAATAGCTTATGGCCCATATTGCTCTGCTCATAATTGCTTTTTCAAGTGAAAATCTTTCGTATGTATTTGATCTTTTCTGTATTGAAATTATTGAACATTTATGTTTGCATTTTTATTGACTATTCTTTTCTTAAAAAAATAAAAAGTTAATTGGATTTTGATGTGGAATGATACATTGATAAATTTGGAAGTTGAAGGGTATGCGGTATCCATCAAAATATTTTTTTTTTAATAAAGCAGTAGAAGCTAGTCTAATAGAATACAGACATAGCACAATGTGAATGTTCATATAATATTTGTCTCGTTGCTTTTTCTGTATCTTGAATTTAAATTATATACCAACTTAACATTCTCCCATCTTATATTCCAGGGGAAGCAGAAGAATTTTAGCCCAGTGCTAAATCTCACACAGATCCTCTTAATATTCATCGGAAGCGTGTAATATATGTATGGTATAGATCTCTCAGAAGCACATTACCAATTTCCTGTTCTTTGGCTGTCTCCTTCCTTGTTTGTCATTTGGCTAGGGAGCCAATTCTGCTATTTGACATGATGAGGTGGACCCTTGAAGGTAAGCTTCCATATTTTGCTGCTTTTGGTAAGATAGAGAAGCAACTTGGATCTCATTCCAAGGCATGCCCAATCAGTGTCAGTCGCATGTTCAGACCTATCCAAGCCATTTCATCACAGAAGTTGGAATCAATGGCAGCTAATATTGCTCAGAAAATTGGTCTGGAGTTGCCTCCAGTGAACGTCTATGCTATTGCTTCTCGTTATTTTAGGGAGTTATCTCTTCCTCTTGGGGAATTACTTCCTTTGGCATGCCACATATCTGAATGGTCTATGCCTTCTGAATTATATCTATCATCTAATGAGTCTAGAATTCCTACACGAGTATGTGTCATGTCAATACTGATTGTGGCTATTAGGATTCTTTTTGACATAAATGGTTATGGAATGTGGGAATCCAGTTTGTCTAAAAATGGAGATACTGAATCAAAGAGACATTTCAATACAACAAAGAATGCCGATGAAGACTCATCATTTTCCCATAAATCTGAGTCTTCTGGTACTAAGTCAGATGTTCTGGATTCTAGATTGAGTGTTATGGAGCTTTTACAGATTCTTGAAGCAAAATATGATGAACTTGATGATGTGCACGGTAATATTTATAATGATCTAGAGTCTAACTTTGAATTAAAATGCAATTTTGATGTTCAGTTTTTCGGTGTAGTAGACTATTTAACTTAACTAAGCTACCTTACTGGCCTCCTTTGGCAGCATATTCCTGCGACTTGCCTTCATACCTCCAGTATTGCAAGGATGTAGTTTTTTCTGGATTACGCCCATCATATGAGGATATTGAAGAAGAAAAGTTACTGGAGGAGTTCTGGGAGTTTTATCAGAACAAGGTAATTAGTTAAGATTTTTTTTCACCTCCCTTTCCCCTACCCAACACACATAGAGATAGACTTAAATAAAGGAAGAGACAACAAAGCATATACATCTGGCCCCCATTGTGTATACATGCATTATGCTTTACATGCTCTTATACATGGTTAGTCTTAATGTGGGTGATCTATGAATTACAAAAAGGGAGGGTAACAAAGACATTCTTCTCTGTGCTTGTCAATGTGCTACCTTTTTTCAAAGTTATATTCTAACTGAAAGCATCTATTTCCTCGTAGAAACTTGCTTTTGTCTTGTATATTTTATTTGCCATGTTGGTTCATTTTCAAGTTTACAAGTTCTGAGAGAAACAAAATATTTGCAACACCCAACCCTCCTGAGACAATCAACCAGGATTAGTTAATTCAGACAAGCTTTTTATTGCCTAAGTAACATGCCAGATTTAGTAATTCAGTGTCTAAAGAACTTTAAGTTTTCGGTGCTATAAGATCTTCCCATGTGAACACAATATGTGATACTATGTGAAACAGATGCTTTGAAGCCTTTGTAATGGTTGTAAGAGAGCATATACATGGCCTCAAAATGTTGTACAAGAATGACATTTGCAAAACAAGAGAAATAACAAAAGACATTTACTACCCATCTCTGTGATGTCCACATTCTTCTATATTGTGTTGTGACTGTTTTCCCTCAGAGCTCTAGATAATCGATATATCTAGATCGTAATTTTTAAATTAACTTGATAATTGTGCTTTTAGTTTACTTCTTTCAAGGTGATTCATCAAAATTACAAACATGTGGCAATTAATCCTGTTTGATAATTCTACATTATAAATGACATTGGATATCTGCAACTTTTACATCTTTTGGTTTCAGGATGTTAAAAAATCAGATAGAAACAAGAAACCTAGAGACGTGGCTGAAAGTAGAAAGGAGGGAGTTAGAAAAAATCAAAGTGATCAAAGTACTTGCAGCACATCTCAAAAAAGTGATGATTGTTCAAACTGTAGCCTGGATCAGGATGGATACTCTCATTTCGATCGAGATTCAGCAGATCAAACTTCAGAAGAATCTCCTAAAGAGAAGGCGATAAAGCAACTAAAGTTGGATATGGAAGAAAAACAATTTTGCTATATTCCACCGAGGGTTAGGGTGAAGAGGAAAGACTATCTACATTACGCTAGGAGAAGGAAAGATGTGTTGATCTATGCTGTGCATGCTGATTATTATATTTTACTTCGATTTTGTGCTAAGGTTGTTCAAGTCGAAACTAGGGTCATGCATATTGCAGTTTTGAGTTTAGAGAGGAAATTGCAGTGGTTGGAAAAAAGGATTGAATCTTCATTGCATTTCAAACCAAATCTTGAGGGCTTTTGTGAATTCTGCAGGGATGATCTTGCACAAAATGATGTGGATAATTCTACTATTTAAATATTTTAAATCGTATATTATGTGATGTCTCTCTTACCAGTTCAACCCTCGATTCGAAAGTAGAAGAAATTTGGGTTTGTTTCCTGGGCATGGATCTAGTCATTTTTGGATGATTTGGAGTTATTCAAGAAAAAGTTGTCTACTTACAATTTTGGCTGATTTAGGGTTCAAGAAAAGCCGTCCATTTACAATCCTGAAACAGGTTCTTGTTTTTTGGGTATATAGACTAGTTATTTTTGAATGATCTGGATTTATTTGAGAAATTTCATCTTTCAGGATGCGAATAGATAGTTTTTATTCTTTAAGAATTTGATGTATTTTCAAGAAAAATTTAGGTACCTTATCATGTCATTTAATTATAAGCAAGAACAGTTTCAATCTTAAATATTTCATCTTTATTTCATATATGCTTTCATGTTTGAATGATTACAAGGGGATGAAAGGAGAAATTGCTAAAAAAACAAATCGCCTAATTTCATATTTAGACATTGCACGTCATTGGTAAGTATATTAAAAATTGTCCGCGGTAGGCATTTTATTATTTTATTATTTTATTATTATTACTATTCTTATTATGTTTGTAAAAATTGTAATCTTTAGTTTAAGTTTAACATCATATTATTATATATAAATGAGATGTCAATTAATTGGAGATTTCTTAATCTTAATATATAAATTGTGTGATAGTGATATGTGATTTGAGAGGCCATACATATATTGCTGGTAAGATTTATTAATACTGGAGAGATATATAAATATATTTGTATATTATATATATATATATATAATTGTGTAAATATTTCATTTTTCTAAATTGTGAAATTAATAAATACACTAAATTGAAAATATTTACATATTCATTTTGTGCATATATTAATTTGTCAATGGATAATGTATAAATATCATATTTCCTTAAATTGTGAAATTAAATAGATAAACTAGATTTATTATACATCAATAATGCACATATATACTTCTATATATTAGTGGAGGCTCAACCTATATCTAATCATTTAATCCAGATTTCTTGGCATAATTGAGACTTACTTTTTCTTCAAGATTTATGTGTAGGCCACATATGCTATTTTGGTTTTTTAATAAAGTTGTGATTTTGTTACATAATAACATCAAGTATCTATGTGTTGTGCATTTGTCTCACTGTTAAAGATTTACTTTTAAAATAATAATAATAATAAAATTCTATTTTTTTTTGTGCCATGTTTATTATCTTTTCATTTTTTTTGATAAATGTAGTCAAACTATTTATTATTTTTGTGATAGACACGAAGACAACAAATTAAGCTTATTTACGCCTCTACCAATTATTGCCTGTTATCACTTTTCTTCATTACCGTTTTGCTTCAAACTCTCTTTTTGGATGGACATAATTGATTGAGAATGCGTTTTTTTCTAAAAGAAGATAAAATTAAATAGATTAAATATATATATATATATATATATATATATATTCACTCACACATATAAGAAGTTGTGCAAAGTATTTCACTTTTTTTTAAATGAGCTAAAGGAAGCTAGAGAATAAAATATTAGAAAACTTGATCCCGGTCATCACACAATTTACACCTTTACAAAATTGTGGTACAATTAAACTACAAGATTCGTGGTGTGCAATATATTTCACATAAAAATTAGATTAATATTATTTTTCAATCTATACCATACGTTTTATCACTTAAATCAAAACTAATAATTTTTTGTAACGCCTAGGATGAAACGATACATAATTGGACAATTAAATAATTTAACCCCTAATTGTTTGATTTAATTATGTGTGTTTCAGAAAAACGAAATAATGCATGTTTAATTTATCGAATGTATAATTTAATTGAAAGCATAGGTTATAATGTAATAGAAGTTTTCGTGGTCGAAAAACCGAAAAGATAAAACGATAATGGGGCCCATCGGGGCCCGTGGCACAAATCAAGTATATGAGAAGTTAAAGGTTGAACAAGGTGAAAGATTTTTTTGCCACATTTTGAAAAAAGACTAGGTTTCTCCCATCTCTCTCTCTCTTTTTCGGCTGACCGGCTGGAGCGCCGTCATGTCGGCCTCGCCCTTCCCCTCCCTCATTTTGCTCAATTTTTACGCTGATACGTAGTCCTCGTTGAGCTTATTCCGGATACGAGCTCAGATCGTCCAACCGATGCCGGCTTTACTGGGAAGCACAACCATGTGTGTGTGCATGTGGGGGTGTCACCGGCGATGGGTGTTCACCGACCGGGCTGTGTGTGCGGCGGGGGAAGGGGGCAACAATGGGGGAATGGGTTTGGGGAGGCGGGGGCCTCTCCGCAATTTCAAAACTCCCAGAGACCCAATCGCAAACCCTAGATTCTTAGAATTTTTGCATTCTAGCCCTCCATCTTTTGAAAATATCGTTTTAGCCCTCAAGCTTTTGAAAATTATATTTTAACCCCCAAAAGTTTCTAAACTTTTGACTTTGACCCCCAAATCTTTTGAAATTTATGTTTTGACCCCAAGGTTTTGAAAATATTAAAAAGGCCCCAAATCTTTTCTGATTTTACAAAAATACCTAGGTCAAAGTCAACCCTTTTTTCAAAATTTATGAAAATGCACCTTTAATTCTCCATTTAAGCTCGTTTTTCCTCTGTTAATGTTCTAATCGATCCCTTTACTCCCTATGATCATGTTTCAAGCTATCGTTTCGTATTCTTCCCTTTTACGTCTCTTCTTCGAGAGAGTTCTATTTTAATGTACACGTAATTAACGTAATGAGAATCTAATAAATCGTGTTTACATGTGTAGGCTTTCACGTTAAGAAATGATCGTAGGCTTAGGACTCACGTTACACGAGGACAACACCACCGAACAAGGTGGGGGTAAATTCTAATCCCTAATGGCTTTACGTTTACGTATTTAATGCATATTGATGATGAACGAATGCATGTATGTAAACTTAATGTTATTGAAATGCTATGGATCGCATGAATTGTTGAATCTTATGTGTCTTGAGATACATGTTGTGTTTTATATGTTCCTGCATACGTTATGAATATGTTATAAGAGGACGTAAGTCTACTATCATGATACGGAGGGACTAATGGTCCGTAAAAAATGTTACGGAGGGACTAGTGGTCTATAAAAAGCACCAACGATATAGAAACCGTTCATAGGGTAAGACGGAAAATACCTGCACCTATCTTATGTTATGTGCAATGCATATTATGTGTTGTGTCTAATTGATGTGCTGATACGTGTCTGATTAGTTTAATTGTTTATTTAACTCAAAATACGGAAATTACTCACACGAGTGTATTCAAACGCACTCATTCCCGCGTGTATTCATGCTATAGGAAACAATGAAAGTGGAGAAGCGTAGCGAGAGGGGTGCCCTATCTTTTGTGCCGTGTCCTTTTTCGTATTTCGATTTCTTTAAACAATTTTATGTCTCATTGTAAAGTCAAACATTTTTCTCTGTTATGGATCCTGTAAGATTTCTGCTGCTTTGCCTTTAATGTTTTCTTCCGGCTAGTCGCCGAGGGTCTTAAACATGTAAAATCATATGTTTTATAGTTTTCGAAGTTTCTGTTACAAATGTTGTTTAAAATCTTTTTTTGCCTGTTATATCTGTAAGTTTTAAAAATGTATGCTTCTTTTGCTCTTTTCCTGCACGCCCACAAGAAAACTTTGATATTTTTAAACTATGAAAACGGGGCGCGACATTTTTTCTCCCAATCACAACATTTACTATATATATTTTTCAATAGACCTCATACTTCTGTCCCCAGTATTAAACACAATTGACATTGTTGTCTTCTTCACTGCAAGAAGCATTTCAAACTTTTTGGCTGAGGTTAGGTAATAATTCCCCAAAACATCAGAATGAAATTCTCAGTTCACTTTGACTTCATATCGCAGGAGATACCTTATAGCTTATTTACTATGTTCTTTGTAGGGGTTTTGAAGTTGCTTATATGGTAATAGTTACACACTTTTGGATCCCTTTGCGCTTATCTTCATGTATGATGCTATGGTGAAATCTACGCTGCTCATTTCACTTGGATAGAAATTAGTAAACTAATGTTTGAATTATGCCCTTGTCCTTTGTTTTCTTGTTAATATTGCTTAATGGTTAGAATGTCATTACTACATAAAGAGTAGTCTTGCCTTTCGTCGAAGTGAAGTCCTATTCTTTCTCTTCTTCCATTATTGCATCCTATAATTGTTACAAACATGATTTATTTCTCTTCGTCTAAGTTGTTACAAACATGATTTATCTTCAAGAGTTATGTAATTGCTAGTTATTATGTGGAAGCATGAATCACAATTTGGTTCAGAAGTGTAAAAACCTTGCTCTTTACATATTCAGCAGAAATCAAAAGCGAAGCAGGGATTCGGACAGACGAGTCTATGAGGTGACGTGGAATGTCCAACTCCAAGGGAGTTTTTTGTACTGAAAAGGAGTTATCCTTTACCACCATTGTGAATGTGATTTGAGCTTTGAATTAGTGCATTGAGGCGTTAGCGTGTGTACCTGTAATGTTGTGTATGAGGTGTTGTGATTTAGTGTTGTGGTAGTTGGAATCTTATCCAGGTTTACTTGTTATGATGTACAAATGATCAGACCTTAGAAGAAACCTATGTATTAGTGTGATTATAACATCTCTTCGAAATTGTTTATCTTGTAAGCTTGTTTACCCTATTTTATAGGAATTTCATGATATACAGATTATATATAATTTAATCAAACTAGGTTATATAAATTATATACAACATATTTCATCTAACGAGAAAAGTTGCTAAAATTTACTTTTGCCAATTTCACATTTTTAGTAAATTTTTAAATGAATGCTTGATTGATCATACATTTTTAAAAAATAATAATCCTTTCCAAACTCAACTCGAGGCTAATCGATTAAATGTATAACTTTCATGAAAAAATGGAGAATATTTTTTTTTAATCCTCTAAATTTATTTCATTAGATTTTCATCATTTATCTTTTATTTTTGATTATTAGTAATCTATATTTAAGAGATACTATTTTTTAGTACTTTAATTTGCTATAGCAGATAACTTTTTTTAAATTTAATTTAATTTTGACTTAAAAAATAATAGTATTTTCTTAATGAAAGAACACTAAATTTTTTTAAATTATAAATTTATATTCTTCATCTAACATACATAAATTAATATTAATAATTAAAAGATAAATTTGTATTTCGAAAGACTAGCAGGTTTAATTAAATATCCAACCCTAGCTAGAGTCTTTTTTCATCTTATTGAATTCTTTAGCGTGCCCTGTAGTTTGTTTCATGATTTATTTTGATTGCTAGATCAGAATTTAGACTAAAAACTCAACTCTTGAATTTGATTAATCGATCGTGTAGATAAAATAAAATCACTTAAGTTAGGGTACTTAATATAAAGTGTGACACACCGATCTTACTCATTAACTATCTCTATATATAGACTACATCTATATATATGGTTGTAGTTAAAAGAATTGAGGAACATTCACTATCTACGTAACAGCGTTATAATTTGTTTATATTTATTTATCTGTTTATATTGTTAGTTATGACTTTGAATTAATGAAAATCTTCCACCTGCTCTTCTGCCTTCTTCTTCCTCTTAAACCAGCCACCATAGTAGTTTTTACTTCATTCCTCATTGAAGTTATATACTTATATTTATGCTCAACATAATATGAATTAAAGATCCATAATACAATATTCAGCTTGTTGGGTGTTGACTAAACTTATTTTTAGAGCTTATAAGCTCTTGCATTTTATAAGACTTTTTTTTTTTTTTGTAAATATGTATAAGATGTTTTTAGAGTAGTTTATAAGATATTTAATTTAAGTTAAAAATAAGTTGTTGGAGTGTTTGGATAAATAAGATGGTAGAGCTTATAAAATGTTAATAATGACATTTGTGTAATTTCAATGATCAAATTTGAAGTTGTTTTAAAAAATAACATGTTATTATAAAAATAAGTTGGGACTCCCTTACTTTTCAAAAAAAAAAGCTTATAAACTCCTTACATCATATTTTTAAATGAATAAAATTTTATTTTTAAAATTTAACCTTACACTTTGAAAGAACTTATCTTAATATCTTATAAAATATTTTAAGAAGCTTATAAGCTCACCTAAACACCTTTTAGCTTCAAGCAAATAATCTTTTCCCAATGATAGACTTCTTCCTATCCAGATTTAATTAAGGAAATGTGGTAGATGTGGATTTACAAAGTTGGGCCTAAAGCCCATTTCATTCTAAGTCATTGAGGTCTGATGGATGACTTTGAGAACTGTCAGATGAGGGAAACAAATCTACATCGTCAAGGTCTACCAGATGAGAGATGTGATAACAAAAAAGAAAAAAACAAAAGACATGCATGCCATACTCACAAAGACATCCACATTATCATAATTCATGATTTAACATGTGATGTATGGTTTGTATATTTTAGAGATCTTACGTTAATTAATGAGTAAGTCTGAGACCGTCTTATGAAATTTTAAGGTATTGCATTAGATGGGTCAATCCACAATCCAATTACCCACCACCCAAACCCTACAATTCACATGTTGTTTGTGGGTGATGGAGCTCCGTCTCACGAAAACTATCCGTGAAACCGTCTCACATGAGTTTTTGTATTAATTAATAATGATATGTGATATTTACATTGTTTACTGTTCCTCCAACTTAGATTTTTCACTCTCATTGTTAATAAGTAGTTCATCAATCCAACACATTTATTATGTTTATTATTAGTGTTAGAAATTTAAACTCCATTCCAAATTTTTTTTATATCAAGGGTAATCCTAATCAATACTAAAAGTTAGGCGAATATAGTTAGGAACACGAGACTAGGGTTTGAATGCAGATATAGGGTGCATGGGAGTTCGTGAAAAGCACCGTCAGGTCGGATCAACCCAATTGCATGGTTTTCGACCCGTGCACCTGATGTATATAAATATTTGTGTTTAATAAATTTGTAGAACTCAATAATTATAGTCATTGTTTGTGGGACCGAATCGGACCGTCCAACCGATTCAATCACAAACCGATCCCTTTAGCCACTCAGAACTAAATTCAAGGTCCAACCGAATAAAATCGGTCAAACCTGGCCAAAAACCGATTAGACCGGCCAAAACCGGTAATAAAACCAATCAAACCAGTTTTTGTTCAAAAATTTTACTTAAAAAAAAATTTCCTACTTTTTTTGTTAAATAACTTCTAGGCTCTAGCACATTTTAAAAATGCATGGCCTGTTGCTATTTTGATTCCCAACCAACGTGGGACAAAATCATCCAATTGCATCATTTATAGGATGACTTCAATTCAATTTTAGTTGGCTAATCAATGTTGGACAAACTCCTATACTTTATATTACTATCCTTCATACTTTTTTTTAGTTTGTTTTCAATGTGGGACAACTTTTAATTCAAACTTTATATATTTCATACTCTCATACTTTTCAATATGGAACAATTTCTAATACTATATTGTGAATAAGTTAAAATAAATAAATAAAAACATATTCATGATTTTAAAAGAAAACTAATATATTATTAAATTTAATGAGTTTTTTAAGTCTTTTAATAATTCAGATATAAATTTGATATTCTATTATATCTATATAATATATGTAAGTTCATAGTTTGAACTATTTTGAATAATATTTTAAATTTTATTAACAAATATTTTGAATTTAACACTATTATTATTATTATTATTATTATTATTATTATTATTATTAAGATCATCATCATCCTACTCTACAATTATACAAAAAATTCATAATATAATAAAAATTCAATAAAAAAATTATTAAATTTCTTTAAACGATCGAACCTACCCGTTGAACTGGTCCGGCCTGTTGAACCTTGAACTAGTGATCAAGTCGGTTCGATCACTAAGTTAGTGTCCTAATATCAGGATCCGAAAAGTTAGTATCCTTCATCTGTGAACAACCTAAAAATAGTGTTTTAAATTTGGAATTTTTTCTGCTAATAAATAATACCTTTCATCGCATTCTTGAGGATATCATTATTGAAATCCTGATAAAAACAAGGTGAAATAAATCACTACTCCAATATAATCTTCTAAAAACAGATAATTACCACTTATTTTGAATTTGAAATTAATTTTGTTGAAAAACATACCACATTTATGATGGAAGAACTGCCACGCGCGCATTTTCCATAATCACACTTGGTAGAAGGCCACAAGTCCATGTTGGCACAGACAAAATTTTCATCAGTCGTAGCAATGGGATTAGTGTCGTCAATAGAAACGGTGCCTTCAAGTGTCTGCTTAGCATTCACACCACAGAAGAAGCCAAGGCAAATACACAACACATAAATTGAAAACACACCAACCCTTTTGCAAAAGCATAGAAACCATTTTAACAACTTCAATGCATGACTAATTGCATGCTACCTTGTATATACATATATATACTCATAGTGACGGAGGCACATGGGGCCCAGGGGGCACTGGGCCTCCCTGAAATTTTTGTAAAAAAATAAGGGTATTTTCGTCTTTTTGCATTTTTTATTAAAAAAAAAAAATAGTAAAGAGGCTGAGAAGAAGCAGCGTCTAAGGACAGTGGCCAGATTTCTTTTCTCTTCTTCATCTTCATCCTTAATTTTCCCTCTTTCTCTCACACATATAAATCCTAATTTTGATTTCTCTCAATTGTTTTTTCATAGATTTCAAGGTAAAGTGTTCTCTTTATATTATTTGTTTGCTTTCTTTTTGTTTTCATTATTATTGTTGATTTATTATGCCTTAAGTTATATATGTGATGTAATAGTTATTCAATTTCAAATTTATTTATCTTATGCTCAACCGATATGTTCCATAAATGAAAATGAGATTATAATCGACAATAACATGATATTTTTGGGATTTGAATATTGTCAATTGCAAAGGATGTTTGATGTCAATAATTAATTGTTCCCAAAAAACAGAAATGTTAAAATTGAAAGGGAAAATTGAGAGGTCAAAGTAAGAAGAGAAATGTTGTAATACATTGATCTTATCGAGATTGCGATATATATATGTTTTTTCTCTAATATTATTGTATCTTTTTATTAATTGACTTGAGCCCCCTCAGTCAAAATCTTGGATCCGTCACTGCATACATATATATATATATATAATATGTCATGTGTTTGACTTGCATAACATATAATTGAATTAATGTTTCTTGAAACATATTGTACATAGTCAATTTTTGCTAGTCAGTCAAATGATGTCATGTGTAAGATGATGTATTAAATAAATCAAATTTATATTTTCTACTTATATTTTGAGATTTTGAATTTAATTAATTCCTAAAGTAAAGAGATAAATAATTGATATTTTAATATATATTTTTGACCAATCAAATGGTGATAAGTGTCCAAATCATATAATTATTTGGCAATTAAGATTAAATTTTGCAAATATGAAAATGATATACAAATAAATTTGGTAATAAACTAACATCTTTTGATTAAGGGAAAATATATGTCCATATCATGGATAACCAATTAAATGGCATCCTTCATCAAGTATAAATGGGAAAGGTTTATATTCTACACCTATAAAATAGGAGTATATTTTCATAATTCTTGACAATTCAAGACTTCAAGAAGGAAGACAAATTAAGAGTTCAAGACTTCAAGATTGAAGCAAGATAAATAAAGATTTTAAGACTCAAGGAATTTTCTCTCCAAGATTCAAGGTGAAGTTTCTCTCCAAGATTCAAGGTGAAGTTTCTCTCCAAGATTCAATGTGTTCTTCACGTTCTTCACAGAAAATCACCACGTTCGATCAGAGATTAAGGTGCTAAACCCCCCTTGTTAGCATTTTTCAAAGTTCAAGACGCTAAACCCCTTTTGTTAGACTTTTTAAAGTCAAAGTTCAGCCAAAGTTCAAGGCGTTCTTCGCGCATTCAAGTTGTTCTTCACGGAGGTTTCCAAAATTATTTTTGAAGATCAAATCAAAGATTTAACTTCAAAGTCAATCCATTCAAAGAGAAGAATCAGAGGAATTCATAAAGATTTGTATCCACTTTGATTTTAATTCAAAAATTATTTAAATTATATCATATTTTTGTATTTATATATTGCGGACACAAAATTTATTGCTACACACACAATCCAAACTACTGATCATACATAGCATGCATTGTTCTTGCAATCACTTACATAGAATTATACCATTTGATTATCCAACTTATAAAATTGTTGAGGTTTTTGTAAGATTCTCCACCTTCTCTTGAACTACTCTCTATCATTTTCATTAGCTGCAATGCCCTCTCCTTAAAAGCATCATCGCCAAGTAGTAGATCAATCGTTTTCTTGATGTCTCTTGATACGATAGTCCCACAACGATCATGATCAAATCGCAACCCGACTCTCCAAATATCACAGATGTAGCTCCGATTAATAAACTGGTCAGCAAAATAAGGCCAACACAGCATCGGAACTCCATTGCTCACACTTTCTATAGTCGAGTTCCATCCACAATGAGTCACGAAGCAAGCAACTGAAGGATGGCTGAGAACCTTCTGCTGAGGGGCCCACCCCGTGATTCGTCCTCGACTCGACACTCTCTCCAAGAAGCCCTCTGGAAACTCGTGTTTTTCGAGCCCGGGTATGGTGTTAGGTCTGACAACGCACAGGAAGGGCCTGTTTGTTTGTTCAAGGCCCAATGCTAGTTCTTGAAACTGGGTTTTGTCCAACATTGTTGAGCTCCCAAACGCGACGTATATGACTGAGCAAGGTGGTTGCTGATGAAGCCAGTCCAGGCAGTCTATGTCCTGTTTGATGAAATGTCTAGCTGAGTTTGTGACTATGAGAGGGCTAATGGGAAGAATCTGTGGAGCGAGGGTGAAGGCGCCTTGCTCGAGAGCGTAAACGGAGTTGCAGATCACCCAATCTGCAGTGTGTATGAATCAGTTGTTTTGTGCCATGATGTCGAAAATTAGTCTCTGAAGAGAGATGGATTGGACTCGGCGCCAAACAAAGTCTGATGGACTCATACCTGACTTGGGACTTATTTTGCCACCTCAAACTGATTAAGTTGATAAGTTTTTAGGTTCTGGTATAATCTAGGTCATAATAGTGTACCTCAGATTGAGGCTCCTCCTCTTGACCACCCTTTTTCCTCTTCTTCACTGAAACTGTACCATCATCCATGTCTGAAGCACTTATGTTCCACAAGTTGATAGTGCAATCCCAAGAACCAGAACACACCTAATGAGAAATAAGAGGACCATGAGAAAGGATTTAAACACATTTAAAAGCATAATATTGTTGTGAACAAAAATATAAGAAACAAAAAGGGAGGTACCTTGTCACTCGAAGGTGCCGCTGCTATACTCTGAACAGCACCTGTATGACCCCGCAATATCTTAAACGATTGAATCTTGTTTGGTTGACCAACTGACCCCTCTTCTTCACCAAACTGTCAGCAAGAGATATAATTAGCAAATACATGTGTTGTCACAAACCATAAGAAAAAAGAGCCAAATCAACAAAGAAATTGCATACCTTCCACAATCTTATTGTCCTGTCTTTAGAACCAGTAGCTACTATTTGATCACTGAAAACTTCAGCTGTGGAGAAACTGCCTTGTCAATAATCATAAAAACATAAATGGTACAAAAATGACCAGCCCTAGATATTGTGGGCATAAATTATTTTGAACGCAATCAAAATCTGGGAATACATCTGCAGTAATTGATTCATCCCAGGTGAAATCAGTCTCCCAAATTCTAATTCTTTCTGATGTATGATATTTTCAAAGTCAAAAGAATGAGAAGTATCATATTAAATCCTGATAGTTAAACTGTAAGCTGGTTGAATAGCTTGACAAAACTTCTATTTGACACCAAAAGCTTAGCTTTCACATTGATACTTCACAATGAAATTTTATTGGGCAACTCACATGCCGTTCTGCAGACTTTATCAATGAGAAATGAGTAACAACCTTTTGGTAAGAAAGTGTGAACAAAAGGGAAAGCCCAATTACAACCTTACAAGCAATAGACACCTAAAATAATACCTAAGAATTCTCTGTACAGCACCAATGCACCATGAAAGCAAAAAAATGTCAAACAAAAAAGGTATATATATATCTCATCTCGAGTGAGAAAGGATCCACTTAGTACCTTTTGGCATCAAACTACACACAGAAGTTACTGGACCAGGATGCCCATCTAATACATGCGTACACACTCCAGCAGTTTTCCATATTCTAATAACCATTAACCAAAAAAAAAACACCAAATCAGTGAAACTAGAGAAAACCAAAGAGGAAAAATAGAATCAGGTATGATTTGGCAATTTTATTAAGTTACCTTCCAAAACCATCATAACATCCTGTCAAAATATACCTATCAAATTAAACAATAAGTACAGAATTGTTTCAGATATGCATTACTCAACTGTATTGTTCCAAAAATTATATCAATTAAGGTGATCAGTAACTACTAATATTTGCATGTGAACAAAAAAAACAGATATCGCAATTATAACATGCTAGGGGAATACCCTTGCATGGCCTAAACACATACCCGTCGTTGGAACCATCAACTGCACTAACCCAGTCATCATGCAAAGAAGGCTCTTCTTCTTTCCTTGGAGCTATAGCTTTAATGTATTCAATTTCAAGTACTTTTTCCTGTAACAGATCATAGATCAGTAAAAGAAAACACAAACTCACGCGCGCACACACACATACACACACATTTTTGTTTTTTGCGAAACTGTAACAGTCATTTAATAAAAATAAACGAAATAGGATGCTGGCCTCAGAAATAATATTTATCACACTGATTTCATAGGAGAATTCATTTCCCTCGACCCAAAAAAAAAAATTACAACTTAAATAATAACAAAATAAAACAAGGGATATTCCTGGGAGACGGGAGTACGTTATTTCACATCAAAAAACAAAAGGTCTCATTAAGAAGTAAACTCGTCACTTAAACCCACAAATATGTGTCATAAGCTCTGGCTAATGTTCCTAATTGCTTGTAACTTGAACATCGAAATTATGGTAAAAGAACGTTAAGCACGAAATAGAACAGTCTGGCAGTCTTAATCGAGGAAAAAACTTACAGCGGAAATGTCTTTGGCGAGAAGAAACTCTTCAAGCGACATACGAACCAGCTCCCCATTAATGAAAAAATCAAAAGGCTCCGATTGCCAATCAACATTTCCTGATGTGTTGATCATAATCAAATACGAACCAATCAACATCGCATTACGGAATTTGGTTCTGAACATTCTCATTAACCTCCATCAACAAAAATCAGAACTTAATTTTTCCAAATTCAGACAAAAATCATAAAACTAAGTAAATAAATAGAGGGTCGATAGAGACAAAGCAAAGAACCTGCTTGGAGGAGATTATTGACGAGAGCAGAAAGGCCGAAACGGAGAGATTGGCCGGTATGGAGATGGAAGCGTGGGGCACTTTGTACGGTGGTTTCAGCTTTGTTATGAAACGCACTTCCACTTGTCTAGAGGACTCTTCCCCAGCTTCAACTCCTCCATCAATATCCATTTTGTGCGTGTGTGCGTGAGGGGGGGGGGGGGGGGGAGGGAACCGGTTGGACTTGGCGGAGGAAGAGCAGCTGGGGTTTAACTGAACTGCTTTTGAAGGAGGTTTGGGGTTTTAGAGCATGAAAATATCTTGATACACGTGTGATATATCCGTATTTTGAAGGTTGCAATATAGATATGGGTAAAAAAAAAATTCTGAAATATCCCAAATATATCGTAAATATCCATATCCAAATCCGTCCATCTCAGTGAAATTGAAAAAATATCGGGAAATATCGCGGATATATCGTGAAATATCAGGATATATCCAAAATATCGCAAAATTTTTAAATTGATCTAACTTTAAATTATGGAAGATTTTAAATTGTTCTAACAAGCCTTGGTTTGTAACACTCACATCTTTGATAGAAAATTATTGTTTTTAAGGAAAATGCATTTCCCCCTTAACATTTCCTTTTTCTTTGTTCTCTTTTACTCTTACACTTCAATTTATATTTTTTTTTTATCAGATACGCTTTCAATCTTTTTTTGTTAATGAAGGGGTAAAACAAAAATAAAAGTGTGTGAGGAAAAAATTTGAAAATAAAGTCTCATTTGTTTTTAATGGAAGACACAAAAGTTAACAAAAATAAAAGTGTACAAGAAAAAAAAAATATAAACGGTAAAAGCAAAAAAAAAATTTTAATAATAAGGCTTAAAGGAGGAAAAATGTAAACAATTTTAGTACATGAACAAAAAAATATTTTTTCCGTTTCTAAAGTTTGGTTCATAAAGACATTTTCTTATTATATTTAGTTATTTTTAGTCATTTACTCTTATAACACGAAATAGAATACAATTATCTTCCAAAGATGTATGTTTATTTTAGGTATCCTTAATTAAGAAAACCATATCTTATATATGTTCTTTTGGAATGACTTTATTATCTTACTTTTACTTTTTCATAGTAGTAGATAAAATACTCCATATTAATATTTTATTTAGTTTTTAAAATTCAGACTTAAAAAAATAATTTTTCACTCAAGGGGTTAAGTTTTTTTTTTTTTACAAATCATAATTGGAAATTAAATTATTTTTTATTTAAAATTTGTTTTTACCCTAATTGTTGTTTTGATTTATTATCATAAATTTTAACTCTTTTATTTCAAAAATATAAATATGATAAACTTTTCAAGAGGTGCCTAAAAAGAAAATGGCTAGTGGAAGTGGTAGTGCTAGTGGTGGCAGAGCAAGACTTGATCTTGCATGGAAATACTGCAAAGTCATTCCTAACAATAGACATGGAGCAATTTCTAATTTTTGTGGTCATGTATTTCAAAGCGGGGTACCAATATTGTTTGGACAAAGATAACATTGCCCCTATTATTTTTGAACCTCATAGATCATCTAGTGATTTGGTTTGTTTGGACAAAGATAACATTGCCCCTATTATTTTTGAACCTCATAGATCATCTAGTGATTTGGTTGTATCAATCAGTTTTGAATAAATCTCAATTTTCGTAACGCTTTTGTATGTTTATTATTTATATGTATGTTGTAAACATATCATTTTGTTGAGATTTCAAATTAAATATATGCATTTTTTAATGTTATAATAGTCTGTAAAATCTTATGTAAAATTTCCAATTTTTTAATAGAGTTTCCATAACTTTTTTAAATTTTTTGAGATAACGATATGCGATATCGATATATCCATCGATATATCCGTAAAATTAAAGTTGTGATACGACACGCGATATGAATATTTTCATCCTTGTTTTAGAGTAATAATCGTGTTTTGTCCAAACGACTTTAGGATTGTACTCATAATTATTTATATATATATATATATATATATATATATATATATTGCCACAAAACCTTGGCAGCTGCAATTTTATAAAAGTGATCGTGTTTCCACATATGATGACCTAATCAAAATGATTTTACAGTGGAGTTATAAATTATAAATATATAAAATTCAGAAGAAAAAAGTATAAGCTTGATTATAGGTAGGGGTTGTAATCAAGTAGGGTTTACGGGTTTGACAAGTCGGGTGGGATACAAACAGTTGTAACATGAATCCAAATTCATTTTATTTCGCATCAAAGTTACTAACATGAACACAAAGCAAAACTTTTGTGGGTGATTTGACTCATTTGACACAAAAATTATAAATATAAATTTATTTTTAAATTTTCGAAATGTAATAACACTTTCAATTAATAGATCTTTCTGAACTAAAACAAATATATGGGAGAGATAAGTTCTCAAAATTACAATTTATAAATAAAAAAAAATCCTCAAACAATTACCATTATTTAATTCATTGAATGTTTAATTTACAAAACTAACCCTACACATATTATATAAAATTAAAAAAATATATTTGATTAACAAGATTGACCTTGACCTAACTCATTATCATTTAGATGGGTTCGACCGTTTATAACCAAACTAGCAAAAAACCAACTTTAATCTGTTGTCTTTATGTTAAGTTTGTATCGTGTTATCATGTTATATTGAAATTTTTCATCCCAAGAATTATTTAAATCCATCCAAAATCACTCAAAAAAAAAAAAAAGACTCAAAGAAATTAAAATGGCTTAAATAAATCATACACATATTATAAACTTACATTCCACAACCCCAAATTATTCTATCGAAACAGAGCTTAAAGATGAAAGAGAAACAACCCTGTCATCAAACAAAACATTTGAATATGCAGCAAAGCATCTATGTACCTATCAAGTAAAATTGACATAAAAGTCTAACATAACCTTATTTTTGCAAACTAGATCATAGAAGCAGGTCCTAATCCTCTTATACATTCTACACATTGTCATTTTTTGTAAGGAACATTGTCGACGATGTAAGAAACCGGCCTCCCATCGCAGGTAGCTTCTCGAGCAAAATCAGCAATCAACTTGGCAATAACATATGGTTTCTCAATGTGAGTTATATGGCCACAATCCGGAACCTTTAGCATACTCGCATTTGGCAGTTCGTCTCGTAGTTTCTGCATTTCCATTTTAAAGAACAAACTGAGAATCTAACATAGCAAACCAAACTACGTATTAAGAAATTTTGTGATTGAAACTCACTTCAGCAAGCTTATTGTTGACTATATTATCGCATTCACTGCAGATGAGCAGAGTCTTTTGCTTCACCTGTGTCATAAAAACTTGTTACGTGGTTCACATGTAGATTTCTTAAGAACGTATATGGAAAAGGATATGCAATATAAATGGGTAAAATGAGTACAAGTGAATATCCGATACCCGTTTTAGTTGTCCGGTGACATTATAACCTCCACTGAGCATAAAATTCACTGTAGCGTATTCCCACCATGGCAAGAGGCAGTGAAGGCGGCCCACCTGATCGAATATACGAAAAGCTTCATTAGATGTAAACTAGAACTCACTAAGCTGACGCGAGGAAACGAGTAATAGTGGAAATATGTTATAGCAGACTTACATTTGTATAGTCTAATATACTAGATACAGATATGCCATTGAAAACCAGTACTTTGGCATACCGTTGTATTGGGACGCTCTTCAGAAGAGAGGCCTGATCAGCTCGAATATGTTAAATGTGACGAAACAATATTCAGAAGCAATAGCTCGAAATCAGTGCACATAGTTACCATTGCATAGGCAGCTGATTTTGGTAATTTTGTAAGAACTCCGGTGCCGTTTGCGTAAACATTAGCATTGATCAAAACCAGCTTATCGACCTGCAAAGCATTCCAGAATTGCCATGATCAGGTTTAAATTAGTCTATTTTCATGTGTTGTTGATGCAGCCGAAAAATCTTGGTTAAGGATGTGACAAGAAATGTTGCTATAACCTAAAATTCCCTAAGGTTGTGTTTGGATAGAGGGATGTAAAATACAGGTTTTAAAATGAATGGATTTCAAATACATTTAGATCAGAGTGGATTCAAAATCCATACATATTGCTCAAAAATTAGTTCGAAAAAAGTCATGGAGTTCAAATTCATATTTATCCAAACACCACCAATGAATTTAGTACTATAAATTTCAAATTCTTCCTCAAATCTCTTCATCCAAACAAAACCTAAAATTCTTACTTCATACACTTACAATGGACAATGGACAATGGTCATGAAGTTGAAAACAAATTCAACAAATTATATTTACCAAAAAGAAAAAAAAAAAAAAAAAGAAAAGGGATTTCCAAACTAGTCGTAAATTTTGTGAGAATCAATGTAGGAAAAACTCTTACGGCTTCAGGAAAATTGACGGCAAAATCGATTGCAGCAGCAGCACCAAGGCTTGGTCCGACTAACATCATCGGCCTCTTAATGTGAGACTTCCAAAGCTACCACAACAAAAAATTAGCAAACACTTCAATACTTCAACCTTGAGAATCATATTTTATGTAAAGATGGTAAAGGTGGTATCTCTTTGATGCTACATTACAGGGTGGATGTCGTTCTATTTAAATTAAGAACCAGAAACAGAAGAAATTATTCGTCACATATTGTAGAATAAACAAGGGTAAAAATCATGTAGTTGAAGCTAGAAAAATCAACCTAGATCAAAGAAACCCCATCCAAGAATATCGATGGCCCACGCCTCATTTATCATGTCAAAATGATAATCACGATTCAGTAAGGACTCCATAACTTCATTGATCAAAGAAAGAAATAACTTTTAAACGGGGATCAAGATACGATTTCATATCAATTGCATTGTTGTGAAAATCATGCAGTTCTAAATCTTGGGTATTAAGGATTATGCAATGTAAAGATAGATTGCATTATTGAAGTATTGCAAAGGGTATAAACTAAAACTCTACACAAGCATTTGATTACATGTCATGAACCTGTCGAAGCAATGGAGAAGAACCACCGGATTGGCATCGCTACGAACTCTTGGCGTCACGCAGCTACTCATTATGCAGCTCTCAGAAAACCCAACCTGCAATTATCCTCATTAAATATAGCAAATGGTATCAACTAATTTCAAACAGCAAAATTAGTCAAAATTGTTGATCCAAATGGCAGAGCTTTAGCAGATTTTCATGTGGACAGTTCAAACTACTAATTTAACCTCTTGCATATATACTAACTATTCAGTGTAAAAACTCACTCAAAGCCAATGATCCTTCAAACTTTAGATTCCCAGAATGAATCAATATTGGAAAAAGGGAAAAAACAGAAAGGGGGTTTCTATTAGGATGTTAATATGTGAATATATTGTATATAGTTTTTCCTTCTCTTATTCGTGTCCTATTGGACTTGGGCTTCATATGTACATGTATAGATATGCTCTCTTGTGAATAATACGATTGATCATTATATTCCAATACTCTTTATGGTACCAAGCCTACTAGGGAAAAAAAAAAACCCTAACCCTACTACATCTCCAATCGGCGCCATCTTCTTCTTTTTTTCCGATGGCTTCATCATCGGACACGACTGCCGCCGCAGCTCCCATGGCTGTCCATGCCACCGGACTTCTCACCCTTAAGTTGGATTCCACCAACTACACCGTGTGGAAATTCCAATTTGAAAATCTTGTTTACGGTTACGATCTCATGAGGTATATTGATGGCTCTTATCCTTGCCCGTCTTCCACTCTTGTCGATGGAACCACGACAAATCCGAACCCCCTTCACGTGTTCTGGCTCCGCCAGGATCGGCTTCTACTCAGCGCACTCACTGGTTCTCTCAGTCCTGCGCTCGTGCCCTTCATCACGTCCGCCAAAACGTCCAAAGAGGCGTGGACGATTTTGGCCAATACTTATGGCCGTCCTTCTCGCGGGCGGTTCATAGCGCTAAAAAACCAACTGAAAAATCTGGAGAAAGGTACTCAGTCCATCAGCTCTTTTATGCGTGAGATTCGATCGATCGTTGATGAACTTGCGCTTCTCGACTCAACTGTGGACTCCGAGGATCTTGTCCTGCGTGTTCTCGATGGACTTGATGATAATTACCGTGACCTCTTCATGGAAATTCAGGCTCGTGATGCTCCCATCACCTTCGATGAACTCCACGAAAAACTTCTAAGCTTTGAGGCACAGCTTGCGGCCCATCAGCCCGTGTCACCTTCTCAGCCCCAAACGGCATTTCTCGTCGGCTATACTCAATCCCAGCACCAGCAGCCACGTGCCAATCAACGTGGCAACCAACAGCAGTCAAGGGGCCGTAGACGTGGGGGGCCGAACTTTGGTAATCGCCCGTCCTCGTCTACTCAGTTAGGTTCAGGCCGCAGTTATCAAGGGTGTTGTCAACTATGTGAAGAACAGGGACACTCCGCACACCGTTGTCCCAACATCCGCTCATCTCCTCACCCTACCGAAGGTGCTTACTCTGGTCAGCCTCCTCGCTCCGGCCAGTCCACGCCGTCCGTTCACATGGCAACCCATCCCACGGCCTCCCCCACTTCGTCTGATTGGATTTTAGACTCCGACGCATCACATCATATGACTACAGACTTGGCCAAACTCTCCCTCCATTCACCTTACGATGGTCCGGATGATGTTATCATTAGTAACGGTTCAGGGTTGCCTATCACTCATATTGGCACTCTGCGAACTAATTCTTTACTTGATTTTTCGAATGCCCTCTATGTGCCGTCTATGTGCAAGACGTTGATTTCTGTTTCTCAGCTTTGTTGTCATAACGATATTGATATCCTATTTTCTGACATTGGTTTTCAGGTGAAGGATCCCAGCACGGGGGCTCTCATAATCAGCGGACCACGTAAGGATGACATTTATTATTGGCCGAGGATGACAGGTGAGGCCGTTTCTGCCCTCACGGCAACAACTCCACCCTCCTCTCTATGGCATGCTCGTCTTGGTCATCCCTCGTCCAAAATTATGCGTCATTTAGCTAGTTCTAGTAGTTTATTTCCTAATTTTTTTTTCGATTTTTTGTGTGCTTCTTGCAAAATTAACAAGAGTCACAAATTACCATTTCATGAGTCTAGTTTGTCGTCTTCTTCTTCTTTAGAGATTGTTTTTTCTGATGTGTGGACCTCTCCCATTTTATCTAGTGATGGTTTTAAATACTACGTTATTTTTGTTGATCACTACACTAAATATGTTTGGTTTTATCCTTTACACCGTAAATCTGATATGCTTGTCACTTTTACTTAGTTTAAAGCTTTGGTTGAGAATTATTTCCAACATCAAATCATTACACTCTACTCTGATAACGGGGGTGAGTATCTTGCCCTTCGTTCGTTCTTAGCCACCCATGGCATCACCCATCTCACATATCTGCCTCATACTCCCGAACATAATGGTTATGCCAAACGTCGGCATCGCCATATAGTTGAAACTGGCCTTACTCTTCTTCATCAAGCTTTCGTTCCCACTATTTACTGGCCATTTGCTTTCACTACGGCCGTCTACCTTATCATTTTCCATGAATTCCAGGTTGTTTGCAAGACAAATTAAGCGTGAGAATACAAGAGGTGGAAGTCGCGTGGGCCGAAAGGGAAGAAGAAGCCCAACACTGAGAGCTTCAGTGTTGGGAATGTGAATGCAAGTTATTTTTAGCGTACAGCAGCCCAATTCATTAAGCCCAATTCCTCCTTAAATCAATCAAGAGAGCAAAGAAAGGAAGGTGATGCCATTTTGCAAGATAATAGATAACTTCCATAATTCTTGTCAATCTTGGAGAGAATCATGCCACTCATTTTTAGAAAGGAATTGAAGAGGAATTGGGGGTTATATTTTGGAGCAGAAGGGATCAGACGTAGAGAGAAGACAAAACAGAAAAGAAAGACCAGAAGGAAGAAAGGAATTAGAGAAGAAAGAAAAAAACTTATCTTTTGTAATTGGATAATGATGTTTAGAGGCTAAAGTATCTTTTCTAGTCCGAGGAGACACCAAACCTTGAATGATTCATCCGTTTTTAATTGTGTAGTAACGTTTCTCTTACTCTATCTCGATTTCTTCGTTGTTTGATCTTATGCTTTGCATGTTTGATTAATGGATTTATTAGGATTGGCCACCTTAATCTATTTGTTAATCAATTCTAGCTAACTCGCATGATATAATCCGTAATTGTTATATTTGTGGGAGTATCGTAGCAATTGGAATTTGATTCCTAGGATAACGAAGTCTAGGTTGCATGATTCGGACGTTCCGCTTTCATGGTCTAGTTTGCCCTATTATTTTGGATTGTTAATGCATCTTGTGAATTGAATCTTGAATACATGTTTTGGGATTATTCATAGGGTAGATTAATTGGGGGTCGTACCAACTAATTAATTAAACTTAAGAAATAATTCGAACTAGTTCGGTCATACCGCTGGTTTAGGGGCAAGATTCGAGATAGGGAGTTGATAAACGAGGCTACCTATTAATTTGGAAGAATCGTTCGAGGGGAGGCTATCCAAGGGCTAGATTGTTTAATTCATTGTTATTCCATCCTTGTTTGTTTCTGCTGCAATCTTTTTGTGGTGAATGATTTTAATATTTGCTCAACAAACCAATCCCCCTATTTTTATTGCTTTCTCTACATGAATTTATTCAATTAAATTACACTATTCCCTGTGGATTTGACCCCTTTCTTATCCTACTACATAAGTGGATTAGCCGAGGTGAATATTTATTTTTGGGTGCTGGCGACAACACTCCACTATCTATGACCTCAAGCAAGCTCCGCATGCCTGGTATGAGGAGCTCAAGCATTTTCTTCTTGATATGGGTTTTGCCAACTCCCGATCCGACACATCCCTCTTCATCTTTCATCACTCTGGTATTACTGCATATTTTCTTGTCTATGTTGATGATTTGATACTCACTGGCAGTGACTCTACTTTTCTTCAACGTGTTGTTGATGCGTTGGCTTCCCATTTTTCTATTAAAGATTTGGGGGCATTGTTTTATTTTTTAGGTGTGGAAGTTCAGTTTAACTCTCAGGGTTATTTTCTCTCTCAGCAGAAGTACATCACCGATCTTTTGGAACAGTATCACATGTTGGATTCCAAGCCCATCACCACCCCTCTCGGTTTAGCTACTCGACTTCGGCTTGTCGATGGATCGTCCGCTGCCGATTCCACTTAATATCGCCAGGCAGTTGGTGGCCTTTCGTATCTCCTTATCACTCGACCCGACATCGCGTTTAATGTTAACAAGCTCTCTCAGTACATGCATGCACCTACTGAGATTCACTAGGGAGTGGTTAATCGACTCTTTCGGTACTTGAATGGCACTAGGGATGTTGGTCTGCGACTTCGGTCTCATGCCTCTCTTGATCTTCATTGTTTCTCTGATGCTGATTGGGGTGGGATTCAGATGATCATACGTCTACTGGTGCCTATGTCACTTTTCTGGGCCCTAACCCTATTTCTTGGAGTTCCAAGAAGTAGAAAACTGTCGTCCGCTCGTCTACCGAGGCCGAGTATAAGGTTGTTGCTGCCGCTGTCGTTGAAGTGCAGTGGCTTCGGTCTCTTCTTGGGGAGCTACATGTGGAACTGTCATCTCCTCCAGTGGTTTATAGTGATAACATCGGTGCAACATATCTTTGTGCGAACCCTATCTTTCACTCACGTATGAAGCATCTTGCTATTGATTATCACTTTGTTTGTGACTTGATTCAGTTGTCACAGCTGCGTGTGTCATTTGTTCCTTCGGTTGACCAACTTGCAGATGCCCTCACAAAGCCGTTGTCCAGTCCTCGTCTTCATCTCCTTATGTCCAATATTGGTGTTTACTCCAGTTCACCATCTTGAGGGGGCCTATTAGGATGTTAATATGTGAATATATTGTATATAGTTTTTCATTTTCTTATTCGTGTCCTATTGGACTTGGTCTTCACATGTACATGTATATATATGCTCTCTTGTGAATAATACGATTGATCATTCTATTCTAATACTCTTTAGTTTCTTCCTTCCAAAAGCAGAAAATCTCAGAGAGATGAGACACTACGGATCATTTAATTTTTACCCAAAAAAAAAAGATTCATAAATACAACCAAATAAACACAAGATCACTATTCACTCATGCAATTCTCTGCTACTCATATGCAACATGCAATCATGAATCAGCACACAAATTAAACTAATGCATACATACAGACATATATGTGTGAGAGAGAGAGAGAGATTTTTACCTGCACTGGGAGTCTTTGAATCCTCTGAGCCAAAGGTCTGGCAAAAGGGTCTCTAATTTTGTGAACCTTCTCCGGCAAAAAAGAGGATGTTGGGTCCCAAGTGGTCAGAGGTTCAGAGGGGGGTGAATGAACCTCTATCGATTTTTCAAACTTTTCTAAAATATATAACTGAACAACAGGTTTCTGTCTCACATGGAGAACAGTATCCTGTCTCGAGTCAGCAACCTGGCCCTTAGCTTAATCAGGTTACTGTCTCGGTATCAGAATGCAACGCAGCGGAATAAACTTGATAGAGTTTCTGATGAAAACCAGTTTTCTTTTCAAAGTATGTTTTTGCAACACGAATTTTAACAGTATGCTTTATAAGAAATGCAACAGAATAAATATGCAAGTAAAGCAATACAACAAATAAAGTAAGCAGTAAACACGTATGGCTTATAGTGGTTCGAAGGTGGTGTAATCCTTCTACGTCCACTCTACTCCTTCACTGAGGAGGAACTTCGTTATGGTCAATTTGATTTACAAGACTCGTCTTTACAAACCTCTTCCAAAATAAGTTATACCTACAAGAATCCTAGATTCCTAGGTCTACACCCACACAGGGTTTACAAACTCCCACACAGGGATTACACTCCCACATAGGGAAATATTAGCCTATATAAGATTAATAAACTTAGCAAGGATATAATCTTATCAACTAAGTACACCAAATAAAACAACCTAACACACACATCACAGTGGTTAAAAGTATATGATTCTTCAACTGGTGAAGCTTGAAGACAGTCGTGAGCTTGAAAGTCCTGATGTTTGGCTTGACCGCTTCTGAAGGTTGAGTGACTGAACTTGAGAGCTTGTAATAATGAAGAATAATAGAATAGCTTGAAGAGCGCGATTTGTTCAGTAGTCTTCACAATCCTCTCAACCTTCTATTTATAGATGTCTGGAAAATGCTCGTTAAAGAGAGGCATGATCCAAGTTGCAATTTAAAAAGATCTTCAAATCTTCATAATTAATGCGGTGTGAAAGATTAGAGCTTCATAGCACATCCTACTCTGGATCCACATTAATGGTGCCATACTTTAGACACAGTACTTTGCAGAGCCGCTTTCCACGTGGCAGTTTGTCAGTGGCTCTTCACAAACTTCTATCTACTGGTAACTAATCAGGATCCGATCCATGTATTGTATCCAACATTTTCCTCATACTGTATTAAGTAGATTAGGACTTACTGCCTGTTATTCTGCTTGCAGTAGTCACCCGATTGTGCTTCAGGATTCTGTCCCTAATCAGCTTTCTGTTCTTGAATACTTTAATCAGCTTCCTAACTTGCGTATCCTTTCTGATATGCTTCCTATCTTCTGATCAGTTTTCTATTTCTGAATCCCGTTGTCTGCTTCCTGATTCTGGCTTTGACTAACTTTGTTGGCTTCCTTCAATGCTTTCTTAACAACATCAAAGTCCAGAATCCTGCTTACATAGTTCTACCTATCTTTCTGGTACTATAGACCTCTTAAAAATACATCTTGAAAGATTGATAGACAAACAAAAATCCACTTTTAAAACGTGGAATATGGGTACTCTAATAGTTCATCTATTATTACATTGTCTCATCAAAACCTATACAGAAATATCCCAACAATTTCCCCTTTTTTTTATGATGACAAAACCCATATAAAGCAGTAGAGACAGATATACTTAAACATATGTAATATGTACAAGTATAGTACAATGTAAGCATTCTTTTATATTCTTCATCTTTTGTTTGTAAGCATATGTATTGATGTGTTTGAACTTCATAAGTAATGCTTACAGTAAGATGATCAGAGATAATCAGTAAACTATCCTTTATTAGTTTCTTTGTCACCAAACAGCTTCCTCTTTACTAGATCATGTCCTGAAGACGCTTGTTGATTCTGTTTGACGACTTCTTCATACTTCGTTCCTTTCCACCAGTTCAAGATAGAATTTTGATATGATTTTTCCAACTGTGTGGCAATCTCAGGAATCTGTATCCATCTTAGCCAAAAATCCTAACAGTAAGGAATTTTTTCCCCTTTCTTGAATTTTTCAATCAAGGTCTTCTGGCGATCCAATTCTCCTTCTCTCGCCAGTTCTTCATATTTCTTCAATGCATGCTCACATGACGGAAAATTGTGAAAGAAATTACACTTGAGGAGATGTCGAAAATACCTCCAGTAGTCTGAGCGTTTGAACTTGGTGATTTCTTCAAATGTTGGATTTCTATTCTTTGGCAAGTATACTTGTTCAAAGATTATAAGCTGGTAAAATATCATATACACATATGAAGTTTACAGCTCAGTAGAAGGTTCTAATCAGACCCAAAAACAGATCACGTTTGTTCAGAAAAATACATCTTCTTAGAAAATTTATAGTAAATCAAATTTATATCTATATCTTTTGAAATTTTACACACATAATCTTGACTCAATAAAATTGATGTTGGTAAAAGGATTTAGGCCGATTCAACTTCTACTAGTATACAAAAATTCTAGAACAACAGAAAATTATACATAACAGCTGCAGCCGGCGTCGCCCCTCGGCGCGCACACACCAGCGCGCCCACTTGCGCGCCACACGATACGCTCACTTGTGCACACCAACGCCTGTGCACAACAAAGTGCCGTCCCAACACTCAACTCCGGCCGGCGACCTCCGATCACCGGCAACGAATAGCCCAAACACACACACACTATCACGTAAAAACACACACACAACAGCCTACTCACACCCTCAACCACTTTTCACCACCGTTTCCGGCCCGACGCCGCCACCCCCAACTAATAGCCTGACATCCCAAGGTCAGCCACCACTCCGGTGAAGGAGGAAAGAGAGAGAGAGAGAGAGAAAGAGAGAGAGAAAAAAGGTTGAAAATCACAAAAAACAAAGATTAGGGTTTTCCGATGACGTTTTTGTCGTTTCCCGGTGAACGAGACATCGAAATTGAAATCCGAGACCTATCCTAGATTCGTCTCGTCGAGACGAACGTCGTGTGCAAAAATCAGCCAAAACCGACAACTTTGAAATTTTCCGACCATCGGTCGGCGGTGGTGGCGCTGCCGACCAGAAAACTGAAAATGGAAGAGAGAAGGGAGGAGAGAGAGACTTATGAGTTTTCGGCGCGTTCGGCTCGTTCGGAAAAATGGTGAAAAATGAATCGGGAAAGACCCTATTTATAGAATTTGGAAAAGATACAATTCATCCAAAAATATGCAAGTCACTATTCATCGGTTGACTTTTCTGAGTTACTATTCACATAAATATCTTCGCTTCATTTCACCGTAAATATCTTCCGATTTTCCGAAACTTCAGGTTTTGCCCTTTTCATCGCCGTTCGAGCTATAGGTTTCCGATTGACCTCTAGTTCGTTTCTATCTTCTCGTCTTTCCCAGACGCATCTTATGATATAAAAATATTCTATATACCATGTCCAAGAAAAACATCGATCCGAAACACACATTAGACACGTATCTGAAACACACGTAATTAATTAGACAGTCAAAATATATGTACATAGTTATTAAGTCGTACGTTAAAATATTTAATTAAAAAATTATGCTCGTTTTGATCCGGGGCGCTACATAGTCACTTAATTAGGATTATTACTTAATTAGTTAATTCTTAGGCTAAATTAATTAATAAGCTAAATATATATATATAACACTACACCTTAGTTAATTTATTTAGGGTGTTATATCTAATTTCATTTTTTTTCCATTAATTTTAGGGTTATACAATTCATAGTGTTGCTCAAAATTCTCACCTTAAAAAGATTTGTAACAAGATTTATAGAAGGAAAGTTGTACATACTTTCTAACTTTATTATTTACAAGTACGACTCTACCTTAAGAACAACCGAATCAAAGTTTAATTTTTAATTCTATGAAAAAACGCATCTTCATGAGTATCAAGACAATGCATTTCTACATAATCTCTATATTTTTAAACCATTTGATGAAATTATTACTATGAATGTTAGTGATCAAAATGATCTATTTGATGAAATTATTACTAATGAAAGTAATATTTGTAGCGCTTCAGACCAAAAACGAATCATAATTGAATAATTAAATATTAAACCCTTAATTAAATTATTATGTGTGTTAATCTTGACTGTTTAATTTAATTACGTGCGTTTCAGATACGTGTTTAATGTCGGTTTTAGATGGATATATTTTTTAGTCATGAAACATAGATTTTTATTTTACCATTAGACGCGTAGTGGAAAAATGAGAAGATAGAAACGAACTAGAGGTCAATCGGAGACCCGTAGCTTAAGTGGCGACGAAAAGGGCAAAACACAAAGTTTCGGAAAAATCGAAAGATATTTACGGTGAATAGTAACGAACATTTTTACATGAATAGTGACCAAGATTTTAACCCATGAACAGTAATTTTAAGATTTTTTCGTGAATAGTGATTTCCGGAAAATTTATAAATAGGGTCGTTTTCGATTCAAAAATCACCGTTTTTCCGAACGAGCCAAAAACGACGAAAACTCGTAAGTCTCTCTCTCTCTCTCTTTACTGTTTTTTGCTCTGGTGCACCGCCACCGGTGGCCGGAAAATTTTAACGTTATCAGTTTCGGCCGATTTTCACACAGAACGTAGGTCTCGTCGAGACGAGTCTAGGATAGGTCTCTGATTTCAATTCTAATATCTCGTTCGTCGGAAAATGGTGAAAAACAGCCTTCAAACCCTAAACCCTAAACCTAGCCAACTTTTCTCTCTCATCTGATTTCTACCTCCTTCTTGCCGGAGCTGCTGGTGGTAAGGGTGAGTTGCTGGAGGGGCGGTGGCGCCGGAGCAACAACATGTGTGTGTGTGAAATCGCGTGTGTGTGTAATAGTGTGTGTGGTGTATGTGCATGTTGTGGGGCGGTGCTATGCAGCGCCGCCGTGGGGAAAGTGATGGCCGGCGCTGGTGATGCGCCGACAAGGCTTGGTAGAGGGTGGCCAGCGACAAGTGGTCGCCGGCCAAGCTGAGAAAGGGTGTGCGTGTGTGATGTATATGCGTGTGTGTGTATAGGTTGTTGTGTGTGTGTGCGTGGCTGGGTTGGTTGTTGTCGGCAACTGGAAGTCGCCGACCAGTCTTCCTGGTGGTCTGGGGGGTGTTGCCGGTGACTAGAAGTCGTCGGCCGGAGCAAGGAGGAGGGAGAGAAAGGAATGGAATGTATGAGGGTTTTGGTGGCTGTTTTGGAGGCACTATTCACACCGAAGTCGGTGGGGGGTCGGAGATGGTGGTCGTCGGTGCTGGGTTGCCTGCGGACAAGGTGGCGGCGGCGCCGCCCAGGCGGCAGCTGGAAGCTGCTGGTGCGCGCTGGGCGCGAGCCGCACCGAGGGGCGCCGAGGCTGCCGAGAAACCGAGCCCACTGCCGAGGATGTCTGCCGAGTCCAGCGAGAAGCGCCGGGTGCTGGCGCGTGCAGTTGCCGGGAAACCGAGCCCACTACCGAGGATTTTACCCGACGTCAGGTGCGCGCGCGCCTCGCTGTGTGGTGGGTGCGCACGCGACGTCGTGTTTTCATTCCGAAACCCTTTTTTTTCCATCATACGTTATCATCGAGTCGTCACCGATGAGATGTCGTTGACCGGGGGTCGTGGGTCCCGGTCCAAGTTAACCCTTTGACCAAATTACCAAAATACCCCCAAACTTAAAATGCTCCGTTCGAGCTCGTTTCAACTCCGATTGAGCTCATTCTTTTTCGTTGCGACCCAAATTTCATCCTCTTTCATCTCAGCCTTATAAACTGAACTTTCACCCTCGTTTCTTCAAACTCAATCTTTAGGTCTTCCGATCCGTCTCGTCTTTAACGATCGTATCTTCTCCGAAATCTTTTATATTTTAATTATACTTATTAAGGATCTAAGAAACACTGTAACTTATATAGGATACCAGTTGGATTGAGCTTTGTGTTACTCAATATTTGATACTCGCTACTCACGTGGTAACCACCGAACAAGGTGGGGGTAATTTCTAACTCTTTATCTATTTACAGTTTTCCCTATTTTGAAGCATGATTGAGGAATACTAAATGCAGTGACTATATGCTATGTAAATGTGTTCATGATATACTGTGAAAGGACTTCGGTTCACATTGCATGTTCGGAAGGTCTTATGGACCGTAAAAAAATTGTCTCTTACCCCCTCTACTACCTGGAAGATTTGGCGGTCCTGTAAATGCGTCATCGGTATTTAAGACCGTTTTGTAGGGTAAGACGGGAAATTTCCACACCTAATGGATGAGTTACGAGATACGTGTCTTGTATCTTACGTGTTGTGACTACGTGTTGAATGTTACATATCCTGTATAAAATATCTGTCGAATGTTATAAGATGCGGATGTTATCCCCACGAGTGTATTCCACGCACTCACCCCCTATTCTGTAATTCACGTTACAGGAGATGATGGGCATGATGAACCTTAGAAGGGAGAGAAGTGGTGCTCTATCCAAACCTGTGTACTTAAGTCTGTTGTCTCACAACAATTAAACAAGGATTTTTTTTTATAATTCACATTTTGTAAATTATAACCTCGTTTATGTTTTGAATGATGGATCCTGATGTGTTATTTCCGCTGCAAATGTTTGGTTAATCGGTTGAATCCGATTGTTGATATGTAATAATTCTGAAAACTGTCTCCTACCCCCTTCTTCTGTATATGTAATTGTCTCTTACGTCATTCTTCTTATGTTTGTCTCTTACCTCCTTCTATTTTATATCATGCACGTCTCTCCTCCCCTTCTTTCTTCATGCCCAAGAAGAAAACTCTGATAATTTTATGTAAAAAAATGGGGCGTGACAATATTACTATGAAAGTGACTGTTTTAACGAAATTATTATTATGAAAGTTAGTGATCAGACTGTTTTATTTGGTAATCAAAATACATTATTTTATTGAAATAGTTTATTTGTAAATTTATTATTGTTACCTATTATTATTTAATAAATATTGTTTTTTGGCATATATTATTTCAGATGTAGTGGAAATATTGTTGCATTTGATTCACCAAGAAAGAATGAAAATGGCAAGACACTAATGGAATAATGATTGAAGATATATAGTATGTTTCTTTTATTTCAATTTATTTATCTGCATACATCAAATTGTTTCATTAAATGTAATTTTATTAACTGTTTGTTCTCTAATAATAATCATTTGATTTATGTTAGAAAATACTACTCACAGTTACTTTGTGGGAGGATCGTATAAATACAAATTTTTCAGATATATCATTGGAAAGCAAGGAGTCTAAAATCCTAACTCTTCAATTTTGTAGGGTGGTCTATTTTAAAACTAAGTATACATTGTTATAACTTTTGTTTAATTTTTAAAATTTCGTTATTTCATATGATTTAGTTTGGTTTTGTAATTCCTATTATCCAATTTTGGCATATTATTTAGTCCATTCATTTGATTCAATTATTTGACAAATAAGATATCTCATAATTAATAAAATAAGATATCATTGGAAACAAGGAGTCTAAAATCCTAACTCTTCAATTTTGTAGGGTGATTTAAAATCTTCAATTTTGTAGGGTGATCTATTTTAAAACTAAATATACATTGTTATAACTTTTGTTTAATTTTTAAAATTTCATTATTTCATATGATTTAGTTTGATTTTGTAATTATTAATATCCAATTTTTGCATATTATTTAGTCCATTCATTTGATTCAATTATTTGACAAATAAGATATCTCATAATTAATAAAATACAAATTTTCATCTTAATTATTTTACTTCAATATAGATATCTCATAATGGCCAGCCGACTAGAGATAATTGGTCCGAACAAAGATACAATAACCTAGAAGACCTGAGAATAATTAACCGATGAGAGAAACGTTGGTCCACATAAGTCATCTAAGGAAGAGTTAAAGCCATGAGGAAATTAGATGACCAAAGAGCTCAAAATCAATCTCATCTTAGAATAGCTCAACAGCCTTAGAAATTTATTTCAAGAGGAAATCTTCAAGCTCAAAACATCTAAAGAATGAAACAAATTTAAGATCAAATCAAATCTACTTAAGATAGAGATAGATCTATATTTTTCTTATCCAGACCTTAAAATCATAAGATTTAGTCCTTAATTCTATAAATAAGACCTCAATTAGTGTTCATAGGGATGGAAATTTGGTTCCGAAATTATTGTAGTTAAAGCAAATAGAGAGATTTTTCCTCTCAACAACCTTATAAAAAATAAGTTCTAGCCGGCCAACATTGACCCACCAGAATAGGTTAACCGTCTTTTGTTCATATTTACGGTTTTGATTATTATTTTCAACTCAACTCATTCGAACCGGATCAATTTATTTTTTGGTGTTTGGCTAGGATCATATGCTCTACAAAATCTAATATCAAAAGACGACACTTTCACGTTGAGTATTTTATCTCACCAATTTGAGATCTATACATCTTAAAAGTTTTAACAGGACTTTGAAAACTCATGTTCTTATATTTACTAGTAGTTTCCAGATGAAAAAACCAACCAATTCCGAGACATGGTTATAGTTACATTAATAATATAAACTTTCATTGCTTGTATTGTATCCACTTATCCTTAAAGGACAAGACAAAGTCTATGTTCGGGTTACTATACACTCATACTTAGTTTTTGGAAATCTAATGTAAACACACATTTCAATCGAAAAACGGATATTCAGGCATGTAATCCATGGATATTCTTGGAAGATTTTTCACTGTAGAGTTGACTCCCACTGAAACAGCTTCAGTCAATCCCGTTGATTTTTTATAAGAGCACGCATCAACAATAATATTTTTAGATCCCATTAATAACCAATTAAGAAAAAATATATCTATAAAACCAATGTTTGTTATCCTGCAATACTCTTCAGACTTTTTCTGATTTTCCTGGCATTTCTTTTTTTTTTTTTAAAGTTGTGCATGATTCGTTTTGTATTTCAGCATAACACACGACATCCCAGTTTCCAGAATTCCAGTTTTTGTTTTATTTAGTTTCTTTTAAGTTTCAATCCGCCTTTCTTTATTTGAGCAATATTTCAGTGTTTTTTTTTTATTTCTCTAATTCTTATTTTTATTTCTAAAGTTCATTTTATTCTTTTTATTTTAATTGAGTAATTAGAATTACAAATATGTAATTCTATAATTTTGATGTAAGTTTTTAATATGTTTAATTTCTAATTGTACAAATTCATCACTTCAAAATGATAAAATTAACTCTTTTTATAATAGAAAAAAATTCATTTTCTAGTCTTACTCTAGAGCCGTTCATTTTTAGTCCTGTTAATTTTCGATCATCAATTTTTTTAGTTTTATAATTCAAAAATGTGTCCAATTTATTTCTTTTTTCATCGGAATCTCAATTTTTCGGTCACTTTTCGTCGAGTGTCACACATATCGCCCCCAATTCCATGATTGCATTCACCTTTAGTTGACGCGGCTGTTTTCAGACCATATGATATTTATTTTTATATTATTTTATAACAAAAAATGTCAAATGTGTGGACATGACATTAGTTGCATAAAAAAATGAAAAAAAATGATAAAAAAAAACTAAAAATAATAAAAATCAAAAAATACAAAATACACTTTCAAACTAAAATCTAAAATTAGCAATTAGAAAAAACATTAAGAAAAATCAACAATAATTCAACAAACGAACTCTCAACCTAACTGTAAAACTAAAACCAAGATACACCGGAGCACCAGTGCCGACGTGCTCGACATATTTTCCGGCATTGAGGAAACGGGCGATACGACCAATAGAAAACTGAAGCCCAGCCTTAGAGCTTCTGGATTGGAACCAAGCGTTTTGCCCCGACCTGCCATTGCAGATTTCGAAAGCCTAAAATTGTACGGAGATGGGGATTACGGTGAAGATGACAAAACCCTAAATTCCCCAAATCCCCAAGAACCCTTGTTGATACCCTGCTCGTCCAACCAGACCAGATTCCCGGGTGAGGATCGAACTGAGCTAACATGGTACCCACCATGGTCGAGCCGACCAGAATGATTGACCCAATCACAGTAGATCCGCGGTCCTGGGGACTCAGTTTGATCAGTGTTGCCGACCATAATGGGAGAAGCCGACCACGACATCCAGGATGTGAGGTCCGAACGAGCAGAGAAGAGTTCTATGAGTCTACGAAAAAAGAAACAAATCTTACATCAAATCGTATCCGATTTAGACAAGATTGTATCTAATCTTACCTTATTTAGACCCTGGATCTTAGGGATTTATTTCTTATTGTTCAAGTAATGTATCTTAGTTTTAGCCTATAAATAAGGCCCTAAACCCTCTCAAAAGGGGATCCGAAATCATTGTATTCATGGCAATTAGAGAGCTTTTACTCTCATCTTTCACAATAAAAACGTTCTGTCCGGCCAGAAAAGGCTGACCAGAACTAGCTTAGCAAATTTACCCGAGTAGGCACCGGGCACAGTCTTTCTCTTACTTCATTCGGTTTTTTCTTGTTATTTGCTCGGTTCAGTTTACCCGAGCCGGGCATACTTTTTTGGTGTTAGGCTAGGATTTTGTGCAATACAAAATCTAACGTCAACATTTGGCGCTAGAAGGAGGGGGGCATTGAGAAACAACACATCGCTCGAAAACTTTCCAGCACAACAAACGACCTTAGAGACATGGAGCTCTCACCTGATCTCCAAAACCAGAACCTACTGCCTGGTAGTTCTGGCCAACGCCAGCAATACGACGCCCCCGGAGTCGTAACCAACACTCCACTGGAAAGGGTGCCTTTCGGAATCCCACTACTAACCGAACCCAGAGGGATCGAGATGACCTCTGAAGAAATAAAAGCCATGATGTCTAGGCTCAACGACAGGCTGAAGGAGGCAGATGCCAAGGAAAAGAATAGTTTGATTCACGATCTCGAGGATACCCAATTCTCGGACGAGCCGATGAACAAAAGGAAGGACAAGGGAAAGGGTGCAATGACTGAACGACGATCGGCAAAAGCGGTGATAGAGGAAAGTCGATCAGGAACTCAAATCTACCCGACCCGATCAACAGCCCGAACGAAAACTCGTAGCGTATTCGACCGACTTGGTCCTGCCTCGGCTCGTGAGGCCAGGAAATCGATGAGAACACTGGATTTCGAGAACGAGCATCGACGAGATGAGAAGAGGGCGCGTAGTAATTACTCGGTAGACGAGGAAGAGGAGGAACACTGGCTCAAACAAAAACTAGCGGAGATTGAGGCTAGAAAGCCAAGGCTCGAGCAAGAAAAAAGACGAAAGAGGGCCTCACCCTTCGTTGATCGGATTTCAGATCAGATTACTCCGACAAAATTCAAAATACCACCCATCGGCCTCTATAATGGAGAAACCGACCCAAGCTCACACATAGACAAATACACCTCGTGGATGGAGCTTCAGGGAATATCCGAGGAGCTCATGTGCAAAGTTTTCCCTTTGACACTTGGTGACCGAGCTCAGAGGTGGTTCCGGTCACTTCCAGATTGCTCAATCAGGGGGTGGGAAGAGCTGAATGATCTCTTCCTCACTCAATTCATGGGATCAAAGACAATGTCCACCCCGAAAGAGAGACTGGTGAACATCAAACAAGGCAAAGATGAATCTCTGAGATCCTACCTGGACAGGTTCAACAAGCTAGTTCTGGAGATGGAGCAAGTGTCCGACGACGCCATACTGATGGCAATCATGGCCGGCCTCCGCCCAAAAACAAGGTTCTGGTGGAACGTCCACGAACAAGGCCCCAAGACGTACCACGACTTCCTGACCCGAGTAGAGAGATATATTGGGGCCGAGGAAGCTATACCAGAGGAAAGACCTAGCCAAGAAAAGGGTGAAGGGAAGGATAAAAGAAAGAGCACACCCTTCAAACCTTCGGGGGAGTTCAAGGTCTATCAAAATGAGGAATTGGACCGGGTCAGACGCATCCTGACAGTCCGGCCGGCTCAAGTACTTACCGAGCTTCAAGGCCAGAATATGTTGCCCATCCCGAGACCAATGAAAGCCGACCCTGCTCGGCTGAATCAGAACAGATATTGTCAGTACCACAAAGCTCCGGGTCATGATACGGATAGGTGCAGAGCTCTTCTGATCGAGCTCATGAGACTGATCGATCGAGGTCATCTTAAGGAATATGTGAAAGATCCTGAGCAGAGGCCTCAACAGCCACCACCACCACCTCAGCTCGGAGCAATTCGAGAAGTCCACACGCTAGTCAACAATAACTATGGGGAACAGAGAGTTTCCAAAAGGATGAGAAGGGAACAAATTAGAGAGGCCAGAAATGGATACCAATGATGTAACCCTCCCAGGTCTGAACCGATTCACGCACCTATAACGTTCACCGAGCACGATTCTGAGGGGAGAGTTCAGCCTCACAGCGATGCCTTGATAGTATCGTTGAACATCGGTCTTACAATGGTCCATAGGGTCCTGGTCGACACAGGGAGCTATGCCAACATACTCCATTTGAATACCTTTAAAAGAATGGGACTACGAGAATCCGACCTACAACCCTATTCGGATTTGATCCAGGGTTTTGGAGGCCACTAAACACGAATGATAGGGACGTGTGAGCTGAAGGTCGTGTTCGGAGCCGGAGAAAAGACTGTCCACACTACGACTGAGTTCAAGGTTGTGGACGTGAACTCGGTTTACAACGCCATCTAGGGACGACCACTCCTGGCTAAGATAAGAGCAGTCATATCAATCCATCACCTGACAATCAAGTTCCCTGTAGGAGACGAGATATATGTAATCCGAGGCAATCAAACGACGGCTCGGGAGTGTGAGTCGGGATTAAAGCCAAGAGAACTCAATGTGATTGAACAAGCGGAAATACATGAGGTTGCAGAAGGGGGGAATCAGGTCCCTGGCTCGGGATAAGAGGACGTCCCGGAACTCATCGAGCTAGACCCCGAACCTGAGCCAACAATCGGCCAAGCAGAGCAGGTAAGTCCGTCCAGTACACCGGAGAACAACAAAAAGTTCGGAGGGATTGACCAAAAGACAGATGAAGAAATGGCCGATCAGGACATTACATGGGAGACTTTAGATCCTAGGATGGAAAAACCGAAAAAACGGGTCACATCAATGGAAGAACAGGATGTTGTACGACTGGATGAGACCAGACCCGAGCTGGAGCTCAAGATTGGCAGGAATCTAAAAGAGCCGTTCAAGGGAGAACTCATTGCGTTCCTAGCCAAGAACACTGACGTCTTCGTCTGGTGTCACGAAGACATGGAAGGCATCCGACCAGAAGACGCATGCCACCATCTGAATATCCATCCCGCTGCCAAACCGGTGGTTCAAAAAAGGCGGAGGCTTAGTCCGGACAGGTACGAGGGATTGGAATTGGAAGTCCAGAAATTGCTCGGAAATGGTTTCATACGGGAGTGTGAGTACGCAGTCTGGGTTGCCAACCCAGTTCTGGTAAAAAAGGCCAATGGAGCCTGGAGACTGTGCGTGGATTTTACCGACCTCAATAAAGCTTGCCCAAAGGATTGTTTTCCCTTACCAAACATTGATCAGCTGGTCGACACGATGGCAGGTCACGAAGTAATGAGCTTCATGGACGCCTATTCAGGGTATCATCAGATTCCCATGGCCGAGCAAGATCAGCGGCACACCACGTTCGTCACCGACCGAGCGCAATATTGTTACAAAATGATGCCTTTTGGCCTGAAAAATGTCGGGGCTACCTACCAGAGGCTGGTCAATAAGATGTTTGCAGCACAGATCGGAAAAACCATGGAGGTGTATATAGACGATATGCTGGTAAAATCGAAGAAGCTGGAAAACCACGTGGCCGACCTAGCAGAAATGTTCAACATACTAAGGAAATACAGAATGAAGCTCAATCCGAAGAAATGCTCGTTCGGAGTCAGCTCGGGAAAGGTCTTGGGGTACATGGTTAGCCAGCGAGAAATCGAAGCTAACCCCGAGAAGATTGACGTTATAATAAAGCTGACTCCTCCGAGGAAAGTGAAAGATGTGCAGAGCTTAACAGGAAGAGTCGCCGCACTGAACAGATTCATATCACGGTCGACTGATAAATGCAAACCGTTCTTCAACTTGATCAAACAGGAGGGAAAATTTGAGTGGAACGGCGAATGCGAAAAGGTATTGGAAGAGCTGAAGAAGTCCCTGATGGAGGCCCCTGTGCTCGTAAAACCCGAGGCCGGAGAAAAATTACAGCTCTACCTAGCAGTATCGTCTTATGCGATCAGTGCAGTCCTGGTACGAGCAGGAAAAATAGCCCAGCAGCCGGTGTACTATGTTAGCCAATCTCTCCATGACGTCGAGCTCAGATATCCGGCCATGGAGAAACTCGCATATGCCCTGGTCATTTCGGCCAAGAAATTAAGACCATACTTTTTGGCCCATCAAGTCGAGGTATTAACGAACTTTCCCTTGAAACAGGTCCTCGCCCGACCTGATTCATCCGGACGACTGTTAAAATGGTCCGTCGAGCTTGGGCAATATGACATCCAGTACTCCCCGAGAACAGCAATCAAAGGGCAAGCCCTAGCAGATTTTATTGCCGAATTCACTCCTACAATCGTATTCGAGGAGGAAAAAATTGAGAAGCCCTGGAAAATGTTCGTGGACGGGTCATCAACACAAGCAGCCGCCGGAGCAGGAATCGTGCTCATCAGCCCCACAAATAAATATTTCTGCTCGGCCCTAAGGTTCAAGTTCCCAGCAACAAACAACGAAGCAGAGTATGAAGCTTTGTTGGCCGGATTAGAAATGGCCAAACAATTCGGAGCAGACGATCTGGAAGTGTTCAGCGATTCACTTCTAGTCGTCAACCAAATTTCGGGGGAGTATGCCGCGAGAGACGACAAGATGACGAGTTACTTAAGATCGGTGAAACAAGCCCTGACAGACTTTAAAAGGATCCGAGCCGAACAAATCCCAAGAACCAAGAATACCCAAGCTGACGCCTTAGCTCGACTCGCAACAAGTGATGGGGCAGAAGATATCGGGTCAGTAAATATCGGGATGATCGAGAGCTCGGTCCTCGACCAGAAGACGATATATGCTACCAACCATAGCAACAATTGGATGACCCCGATCATCCAATACTTGGAAGGGGGGAAGGAGCTCGATGATCAGATCGAGGCTCCAAGATTGAGGATACGATCTGCCCGCTACACACTACAAGGAGGAACTCTATACAAAAGAGGTTTTTCCATACCTTTGTTATGATGCTTGGACGAGCAAGAAGCCGATTACGCCTTGAGGGAAGTCCATGAAGGAATTTGCGGAAATCACACTGGTGGACAGGCTCTGGCTTTCAAAATCATCAGGCAGGGATATTTCTGGCCGAGCCTAAAAAAGGACGCGATCAATTTCGCAAGGCGATGCGAAAGATGTCAGAAATGCGCACTTCTGACAAAATCCCCGGCAGGAGAGCTGAACTCAGTAATGGCACCCTGGCCATTTGCAAAATGGGGAATCGACCTGATCGGACCCCTACCAACGGGCAAAGAAGGAGTGAGGTTTGCAGTGGTGGTCGTCGATTATTTTACAAAATGGGCAGAGGCCGAGCCGCTCGTCAAAATAACCGAACCAAAGATCACCGATTTCGTTTGGAAGTCTATCATATGTCGATTTGGCATTCCACATTCTCTGGTCTCTGACAATGGCCGCCATTTCGACTCGGGGGGCTTCAATGAGTTCTGTAAGAATCTTGGCATAAAAAAGTTGTTCTCCACCCCATATCACCCTCAGGGCAACGGTCAGGTGGAAGCAATAAACAAGATCATCAAACATACTTTGAGGGCAAAGCTCGAAAATCTGAAGGGATCCTGGGCAGACGAACTGCCAGGAGTCCTATGGTCGTACAGAACGACGACCAGAACTTCAACTGGCGAGACTCCTTTTTCCTTGGCTTTTGGGTCGGAGGCCGTCATCCCAGTTGAGGTCAGCATCCCGACTTGGAGGACTCACAATTACGATGATCAGAACAATGAAGTCGCAATGCTGACCAGCCTTGACATGTTAGAAGAAAAAAGACAGGAGTCCGAGCTAAAAAATTCGATTTACAAACAAAGAAGTGAGAGGTACTACAACTCCAAGGTCCGAGCCAAGAAATTCAATGTTGGGGATCTGGTTCTCAAAAAGGTGCTCCAACATACGAGGGAGCTTAATGTCGGGCCGCTCGGGCCAAATTAGGAAGGACCATATCAGATAATCCGAATACTGACCAGAGGAGCATATGAGATAGCTGATCTAAACGGAAAGAAACTGCCCAAGCCATGGAACGCCGAGCACTTGAAGAAATATTACCAATAGTGTTGGGAATTTTTTCCTTGTACATTTTGCTATTCTTTCGTAGTTCCTTCGTTTGAATAAACAAGTAGTTCGTTTTTAATTAATATTGCAAAACTAGGGCTCCGGCTCAATCCAAGCTCTTTCACAGAGCTCGGGTTCTGAATCTGAATTAGGGCTCCGGCTCAATCCGAGCTCTTTCACAGAGCTCGGGTTCTGAATTTGAATTAGGGCTTCGGCTCAATCCGAGCTCTTTCGCAGGGCTCGGGTTCTGAATCTGAACTAGGGCTTCGGCTCAATCCGAGCTCTTTCGCAGGGTTCGGGTTCTGAATCTGAATTAGGGCTCCGGCTCAATCCGAGCTCTTTTGCAGGGCTCGGGTTCTGAATCTGAAATAGGGTTCCGGTTCAATCCGAGCTCTTCCGCAGAGCTCGGGTTCTGAATCTGAATTCAGGGCTCCGGCTCAATCCGAGCCCTTCGCAAAGCTCGGGTTCTGAATCCGAATCAGAGCTCTGGCTCAATCCGAGCTTGTTAGACGAGCTCGGATTCCGAATACAGCCTGGGGCTCATACTTGATTCCCACCTAAAAGCCCGGATCCCGGCTAATGGCCCCATATTAATACAGATACGCCAAACAAAAATGTGTTTAAATGTTTCGATTGAATCATTTATTATAATAGACGAGCAAGAATAAAAATATAGAAAGAAACGAATAGCAATATGTTTCATGTACAAAGAATATATCCGGATTGGAGGCCGGAATCTCTTTACAAAAGGTAGAAAGCCGAAGAACAATAACACGAAAGACCTGAACTAAACAAAATCCGAGCACCAGGATCGGTGCCTCGGACAAAAGGGTTGATGCTTCTGATAAGAGGTGCAATGAGGGATAGAAGCTACTGGTCAGTAACTTCAATCACCTCATCGCCACTTACCTCGGCTGGCATCAACCCTGCCTCCGCACTTGCTGCTGCTCCGCCCGGCTCCCCCGCAGTACCATCTCCACCACCATCGCCGCTGCCCTCTCCGACCTCCTCGCCGACCTCCGGAGGAGTGGGCATCAACATGAAGTCGATAGGAGGAGCCGGCCTGAGGAGGTGATCAGACCCTGCCGGAAGGTATTCTGGCAGCTCCTCCATCATCCTCAGGTGGTAAGCCGGAAAAGGCTGTTTCTCCAGGAAGGCGGCCAGAGCAGACATCAGCGGCCCATCATCCACACCGACGGCTCGGTTGGACTGGATGTTGTCTATAAAGGACAAGACGTAAGTCAGAATACTCTCGTACTTGTACTCCGCCGACGTCTTGAACTTCTGACAAACCGCCATCTCATTCGGCAGTGCGGACCGGGCCTCTTCCAGCTCGGCTCGAAGACGAGCCACCTCTACCGTCAGGTCCGACACCCACTGCCTGTCGACTTCGGCAGCCCGGGTCGTCGCTTCGAGCGCCTCCTGGGAAGAGGTCAGCTTGGCGGTCATGGTGACCTCCTCGTCCCTGGTCTTGGCAAGATCGGCCCAGACCTTCTGCAGCTCATCCCGCCGCCGCTCATGCCTTGCCCGGGCAGCATGATGGGAGGATTGGGCCTTCAAGGCAAAAACGGAAGCCTGGGCAAGAAGGATGGCCGAGCAGTAGTCGAGGTCGACACCCGTCATATTCTGGGCATATCCCTCCAACTCCTCGGTCCAGGCCCGGGCAAGTGCCTCCATGGCATCCATCACCCCATCGGGGAGATTGGTGTCGTCACCCGGGGAGCGGGCTCGGCTGAAGCTGATCTGGAAGGGAGGCCTCCTCCCCAACCACTCCTCGGTCCCCGTCACCCACTGAGGATCCCAGCCAGTGATGCTGATAGACCCGGCCAAATTTGGCTCTTGGTCAGGGGTGGGTCGCGGTCGGGGAGCCGATCGACCGACTCCGGAAGGTCCTCCCTCCCCTTTGGTGCGAGCCCTCTTGCTCGGCCCCTGTTCGGAGCTAGGTGGTCTCCTGGCCGGAGCGTCCCGGGGCTGTGCGAGACGGCCGAAGCCGCGCCCCCGGGAGGAAGTCTGAGCCCCCCGAGCAGGGGCTGATGCGCACTGCGAGCGTAGACGGAGACGTTCAGCAGGATCCATCCTCAGAACGATGTCCTGACCGGGAAGAGATACTGGAAAAATAAAATAACTCGATTAATCACAAGGTATGGAAGTCTACGTAATTCAACCCAACCAGATCAAAGATGTACAGACCTTGCACTGGACTGGGGGAGGCGCGGAACGGCGAAAGTAAGCCGGCAGCTAGGAGATTCTCCTCGGCTAGAAGAACTTTGTAGTGCCTCTGGTCTGCAGGAGAGAAGTCGCGAAGATAGCGAATCTTCCGCAAGAAAGAGTCGCTGATCACCAGGTTCCTAGGCGGAGTCTCTGCAGAACAAAGAAAAGTTAAAGATCAGAGGAGACGTCGGCAGATCAGTAAAAATGAACAATAAATACCCTGGGCGTCGCCAAATTGGATGGGGCATCTAGCCCGAACAGCTTCATCTACCCACGCCCCGCCGACCCAGAACCATTTGCCGCGCCAGTCCTTAATTGAGGAAGGCAAGCATCGCACTAGAACTGGCCGATATTTCCGAACCGAGGCGTAGTAGAAGTGGTTTCTCAGACCAGGAGCTAGCTTCAGTCTGAACATCCACGCCACTTCGTGGGGACTCGGCACTCCGAGGCCGAAACGCCAGAACATCACCACCAGACCAATGAGTGATGACCAGCAGTTGGGATGAAGCTGACCAGGTGCGATTCCCCAATGCTCCAGGTATCCAGCAAGTGTTGGAGCAAGGGGGAACCGTAGTCCAGCCTCGAGAGCTCGGACGCTTATTGCGACATGCCCAGCAGGCGGCTGATCCATCCGATCCATATGGTGAGGAAGGATCAGTGACACGTTCTCCGGAATCGAGAAGAGTACGCGCCATTTGAATAGTTCTACGGTAGTGACGTATGCTGGGCAGTCGAAGGCTTCAGAGTCTCGGCTGGGGGCGACTTGCCGAGCAGGAGGTCTTACAACTGTACCCCTGACCGAAACTCCCTCAGGGATAACGGAGTCATCACGCCCCGATGTGCTGACTTCGCCAGAGCCGCGTGTTGGATGGCTCGGGTCGGCGTGCTCGGCAAAGGTTATATTAACCAATTGGCCGGCAGATACGTCATCTGGGTCGGACGAGGAGGAGTCGGACGAGCTAGATGTCCACGAGTACGATGGCTCGGAACTAGGGTTGGCCCGTTGATCATAATCCTGAACTGATTCGTTGGAACTTGAAGCCATAATTTAGAGAATTAAATATATACCTTGCAGAGTTGGTGAGTACGGGATTTCTTGCGTGGGAGTTTAATAGCGGTAAGAATTGGTCGGAATTGAGAGAGAAAATAGCAAGGATTCGGAGTTCGCTGAAAGTGAAAGTGGAGGAATGACTTAGTCCCTCCCCTATTTATAGAAGACCACCGCGACTCTTCGACTTTCAGGCATGCAGAAGCTGACACGTGTCCTCTCTTGGCGGGAATGATTGGCGCCTTGACAGATCATTAAGTTGGACGAGCAGACTATATGGAGATATCAGGTCCCGATCATAGTGAACCTCTCATCACGACCTGAGGGGCTAATGTTGATACCCTGCTCGTCCGACCACACCAGATTCCCGGGTGAGGATCGAACCGAGCTAACATGGTACCCACCATGGTCGAGCCGACCAGAATGATTGACCCAATCACAGTAGATCCACGATCCTGGGGACTCAGTTCGATCAGTGTTGCCGACCATAATGGGAGGAGCCGACCACGACATCCAGGATGTGAGGTCCGAACGAGCAGAGGAGAGTTCTATGAGTCTACGAAAAAGGAAACAAATCTTACATCAAATCGTATCCGATTTAGACAAGATTGTATCTAATCTTACCTTATTTAGACCCTGGATCTTAGGGATTTATTTCTTATTGTTCAAGTAATGTATCTTAGTTTTAGCCTATAAATAAGGCCCTAAACCCTCTCAAAAGGGGATCCGAAATCATTGTATTCATGGCAATTAGAGAGCTTTTACTCTCATCTTTCACAATAAAAACGTTATGTCCGGCCAGAAAAGGCTGACCAGAACTAGCCTAGCAAATTTGCCCGAGTAGGCACCGGGCACAGTCTTTCTCTTACTTCATTCGGTTTTTTCTTGTTATTTGCTCGGTTCAGTTTACCCGAGCCGGGCATACTTTTTTGGTGTTAGGCTAGGATTTTGTGCAATACAAAATCTGACGTCAACAACCCTAAATACTCAAACAATTATCTTTCATCTAACTCTCTCTCAAAACTCCATTTTCACAATTCTCTAACTAAACCAAACACGATTTGCATCTCTAAATCAAAAATTCAAAGGGGAATAAGTGATAATGAAGAGAGTGATGGATTCACATATTTAATTTCACACCCAATTCTAAATTTCACAGATTCAGAGTGTAGATTTGAGATGGTGATGGAGATGGGAAGATAGAGTTGAGAGAAGGGTGAAAGCTGTGATGGAGGAACGCCGGCGATCGAGCGAGAATAGCGGATTTGTGGTGGTGCAATGGCCACAGATGTTCATTAATTAATGGAATGAGATTTTAACCCAGAATAACGTCTAGTTTCTTCTTATCCAAATAAAAGTTGAGCTCTAACTTGGGGTTTTAAAATTATATTATTGTTTGAGTCTCCTATTAATCATAGAAAATTTCCATTACATTTTACTTAGTTAAATTTTAATCCGAGTGTTATAGCATTACTTTTGTCCACAAAATGAAACACTTTAAAAAGTGTTACATAAATTGTAACACTTAGTAGCATGCACATTAAAATCAATGATCATACAACACTTCATGTAACACTTTAAAAATATTATATATATATATATATATATATATATATATAAACTTTTATATAACAATTTTGTTTGTAGAAGATAAAATTAAAAGTTTGAACTCATGACCTTATAGCTAACTATCACACTACTAACCACTAAATATATACTTCACACTACTAACCACTAAATATATACTTCTAAAAGTTTATATATGTGTTGTAAAAGTTAACGTGTATAATCTAACCTAATAAGAGTGGTTAGGTAATCAGATGTTCTATAATATTTTGTTAGGTTATACATAATTAAGTTATAAATGTATTTATATATTGGTTAGTAGTGTTAGTAGTGTTAGTAGTGAAGTAGTGTTATAGATATATACTTCTACCTTTTAATAGCAGTGACGTAGAGTTAAGTTAGTAGTTCGTAGTGTATTTACTAGTTAACTATATAACTATATATGTAGTGTATTTACTATAGTTAGTAGTGTTAGAAGTGATATAAATACAACTTCTAACCTAACCACTCTTATTAGATTAAAAAATATTAAATACACTACTTGTTGTTTCTATAACACTTAAGTAGTGTTAACTTTTAACTTCATAATTAAATACTTCTAGTAGTGTTAGAAGTAGTGTTAGTAGGTTAAGTTAATAGTGAAGTATTGAAGTGGTGTTAATAACTAGTTAGTATTGTATTTATACAGTTGTTAGTAGTGTTAAATACAATATATTTATGTATTATATATTTTATACATAAATACATATATATGTGTTTAGTGGTTAGTAGTGAAGTTATAATTATTTTACAAGTTTATACATAAGTTACATATTTACATACTTACATATGTATTTAGTGGTTAGGTTAGAAGTTATATAATCGCTAAAACCGAGATCCATTACCGAGATAGTGGACTCAGGTCGCCCGTCAACTTCTTTTTGGTTTAGCTGGACCGAAAAACTACTTCAAGTAAATAACTGACTGACCTACGCTAATATAATGGTAGGTAAATAATTACAAGTATTCAAGTTTTAATATTACAAAATACAAATGTATATGATATATATATATATATATATATTTTTGTATGTCAAGTAATACTTTTGTATTATAAGATTCATGAACCTGGTCAGATTGGATTGATCCTTAAAAAACACGTGGATTCAATTTTTTCACTCACTCCTAGATCGTGTAATGTAATACTTTTCTGTGTATTAGTTAATATTTTCCGTATATCAGGTAATATTTTTGTATTATATATATATATATATACTTCATAATATTATTTATCAAAACTATAATTTCTCTTGTCCACAAATAGGAGTTAACTGTTCTCGTCGATTACACAATATATGGTCTCCAAGGATCATCTTGATTTAGGTTTCTTTGTGCCGTATTTGGACTATAAAAGTACTACTTGTTACACACAAAAAGTTTCTCTATCTTCATTATTCATATGTTAATGGGAGTACACATTCTTTGATCGCAAATTCTTTCCTATATAATGTCAATTGATCCTTCAGTGTCTACACTAACGAAATCAGAAGATTAAATCGAAAGACGAGAGTAGGCTCGAGGAGGATCAAAAGATTGATTCTCGACAAGTTCGACTGCAATGTATGTCTATGGAAAGAAAAGTCATGAAAAGTGATCCATATGATCATAAAGAAAGGCGTGCTTATATGATCCATATCTCATTCATTTCTCGTTTTTGAGAAGGTCTCCTGTGCACCTGGTGCACCATGCAATCGAATCAGCCGACTTCGACCCGAATGCGCACCTTTTTATTTTTTGATTTTTTTTGCACTTATCTTTATAATATACTAGTATAGGACCCATGTAATACATGAGATTTAATAAAAAATTAAAATTAGTGAAATTAAAAAAAAATTAAATACCATTTACACAACATAATTAAATTTATGATTTATGCAATATATATCGTCTAATTTAACATTAAATATAATAAAATATGATCAAATAATTATTTAGTTGTCAAAATATATGTTGCATTTGAAGATGATCATTTAAAAAATTATTATTATTTTGAAAAGAATATACATTGTTATACCTATTATATTATTCAACTCACCCACCATTTTTTTTTTTTTTTGCTTTTTATTGTTTACATTTGTAACAACCCTCATCTTTTATTTTCAATTAAATGATAAAAAATGAAAGTCAAAATTGCACAAATAAATTCCATAGTTTATTTTAAAGCAAATATTCAAAAAATTATTTGATTTCTATAATTAATAAGTTTGAATAATAATTTTCAAGATGCCCATCTTTATTTTAGATTTTTTTCTTTTGTATATATTTATATTTTTCCTTTACATTTTTAAATTTAAAATTTTTTAAATATATAATAATATCTATCATTGAATTTTAGCATATGTTATTTAGATAAATCTAATCAATATTTCTATATTATTTATTATTTAGTAATAATAATATTTCTTATCAACATTAAATTTGTAGCAATTAATTAGCATATTTAATATGAAAACATTGTAGGCTTGCCATGTGGCACTTTGGTCTTACTTTTATATATATAAAGATTAATCATACTTGTATATACAAATATCATAAGTTTTATATAATACTTTAACTTCAAAAGAAAAACCAATTTCGGCACTATTTGTACGTATATAGCTTTATGTGATATTACTCATACATTTATATCAATATGGTCATACATTTATGTAATATATAAATGTACAACTAACATAACTACAGTATATGACTAACACAACTAAAAAGTATTAATGTATGTCTAAAAATATGTTAAGGTAAAACTAATATTACTAAATGTATGACTAACATAAATAAAATGTATGACTAACATAACATAAATGTATAACACATAGGAGTGAGTTTATGCATGGACACCCAAGCGCGTGGCGGGTCGGGTCGACCCGATTCATGCACCAGGCGCATAAAGGTTTTGATGTTCGTCTTTTGGTAAAACTCACACTATTCTTTCGAATGCAATTGTTTTATTATCCTACATAGTTAATGTATATTGTTTTTACTCACCATTCTTAGCATTCTTATTTCTACGATTTTCAATTTTATGTTCATGTGCATATTTACTATAAGTCAGTCTATTTTATATAATAAACCATATTTTATGATTATTTTAGTTATTTGAGAGATTTTTTTATTTACGCCCATAAAGTATATAAGACACATTGTATATTTAAATACATGTGTTACATCTTAAATAATCTCCACATAATCTTTAATTATAGATCATCAATATTTATAAACATTAAATATTATTTTCACATTTATCTCGTTGTTACCTCTATGATTTCTAAAGTGACATATCATATATATTTATGTGTAGCTATATTCATAGAAATAATAATTTTATTATATTCTTTTTCTCCAAACTTTTATTTTGATATTTGTAATTTATCATTGCTAATTAAATTCATATAATCTGCAAATTTCTTATAATTTGGGAATGATATTTGTTATAGATTTTAGTAAATTAAATCATATGATTTGGGAATGATATTTCTTATAGGTTTTAGTAATCTTGTTAATTATTAATATAAAAGTAGATTACATTGTCATTTAATCTCAATTTTCTTCATGACATTTTTATATCATAATGCAAAATATTTTGGGGATCGAATTTTCTAAAATGTTTTAAAAATAATTTTTCACATAAGTTTATCAATACTTAATTTGTGGTAAATCTTTTAATTTACTTTTATCATTGTTATTTTATTAATATCATTGTACCCTTCTCTAATTATAAATATTTTGTAATTTTTTTAAAATTACGTCTCGACAGTTTTATATTTTAAAAATTTTAATCAATTCTACAAGTATACGACATTTCATACTTAGTTTTAGTTAGATCCCTTGATTTTTTTTTTTATCACTATTGTTATTGTTGTTAATTAATATTAACTTTATAGTATAATTCTTTGTATATATACTTATAATATAGCATTGTAAAGCTCTTTAAATATGTGTTATTATGAAACTTTAGTCTAAGATTCAAAATATTCAAGATTATAGAAGAAAAAATATCATAACATGTAAAAATCTTCAAGAAGAGTTTGGAATGTAAAAGACTCTTACCTTTTATAATCAAATAGAAAAATAAAATAAATATTGAGTATTACTTTACTATCCTTAATATAGAGTGTATTTTAATTAGGATTCTAATTTAATTTAATTATATAGAAGGGTTAAAATAAGCATTATAAAAAATGTATAAAACTTAAAATTATTCATACTTATATAGTAGTATAGACATAGATATAGATATAGATATAGTTATAAAAGCTTATTAAACAAGCTATTCTTTAATCTAATAAAAATAATATTACTTAATAAGCTATTATATAGTCTACATAAAACTATGATATGAAGAAAAACATATACATTGTACAACAAAAGAAAGACATCATACAAAGTTAATAAATGGAGGAGGAAGATGGTGAGAGAAGGCAATGGAGGAGGAGTGGGAGGAAAGGAGGCAGTGGCGGCAACGACAAAGAGGAGACGACAACAACAACAAATCTATTTGGAGATGAAGAAGGTAAGGTTTTGCACCTATTGTCAACATATATAATGTGTATAAAAGTTAATGTGTATAACCTAACCTAATAAGAGTGAGTCCGAATGAGTTTTTAAAACATTTTTATTTTTAATTGAGCCTTTGAGGAATGAGAAGTAATAACATTTTTTAAAATTATTTTATAAAACAAAGAAAATAGAGTCGTCCTTTAACGTTTTAACTTGCGGTTTTCGACTACGATACCTTTGGGTTTTGTTTTACGATATCGTAATTAAATTATAACCTATGCTTCTCGATTTAATTATTCAACCGATTAATTAATTATGTATTATACGTTTTTTCTAAAACGCACGTAATTAAATCAAATAATTAGGAGTTTGATTATTTAATTAGCCAATTATGCATCGTTTTATCCTAGGCGTTACAGATGATTTGAACTTTTGACTATTATCAATTGTTTAATAGATTAGTAATTAATTCAGTTGCATTTAAATAAACAATAAATTGTTCATTTTTACAATTTATTTTCTATAATATCATTTAAATATATGAAATAATAATTGTTATTATTACTATTGGACATTTTTTTTATTATAGGTATTTAAATAATATATGTTATGTTTATATATATATATATATATATATATATATATAAGCTATTTATTGGGTCTAATAGTTTAATGCATATTACATTTATTTGGGCTTCTTTATACTGAGTAAAATAAATGGGCTAGAACAATCAATGAGCGTACACGCTACAATATTTTTTGTTTATATAGATATTTATTATTTTTATTATTGTTGTTGTAGTTATTATTATTATTACCATAATTTTTCTTGAAAAAATATTATTATTATCATTGTTATTAGTGTAGATAATTATTAGTGTAGATAATAATAATTATATCTATATTTGGGTCTATTTATAAAAAATAACTCATCCCAAATAAACATTAATGTATCAATGTTTTGTTTGAATAATTAAAAGATGTTATTTAAAAGTGTTTCATGTAAGTGTTGTATATTAATAAAGTGTTACATATAAGTGTTACATATTATTAGAGTGTTACATACAAATATTATATATTAATAAAGTATTACAAGTAAGTTTATATGTTATTAGAATAAACATTAATATAGCAATTAAGCAATGTTTTGTTAGAATAATTAAAAGATGTTACTTTTTCAAAATTAGTGTTACATGTAAGTGTCATATATAAATAATGTGTTACATGGAAGTGTTATATATTATTAGAGTGCTACGTACAAATTAATAAAGTTTTATATGTAAGTGTTACATATTAATAAAGTGTTACGTGTATGTGCTACATATTAATATAGTGTTACATACAAGTATAACATATTAATAAAGTGTTACAAAAGTGTTAGGCAATGTTATAATTTAAAAAGTGTTACATTAATTATGTGTTACATAAACTAAAAACACTACAACAAAAACGAGTATTTGCGATGAGTTTTTTATGACAATAAAAGTTGTCATGAAAAGTCTTTTTTTTTTTTGCGAATTTTCTTGCAACAACACATTGTCGCAAAATTGATAATAATTTTAAGTGATTTTCATGTACATTATTTCATGTAAAGACATTAATGTATTTTAAATTAATATGTGATGTTTCACGTGCATTTCATGTGCCAATTGAGCCCAATTAGGTCATTCACGCTGAAGTTGGGATAACTTTCCAAACTTTAAAAAAGTATTCTTCTAAATTGCTAGCTCAAAAGATTAATGTTTGAAAGTGTCAGACCCCTAAGTTGCTGGACAAAATGGATAATACACCATTGTTTAATTGAAAGTTATGTTTAATTTAATTAATACAAAAGAATTATATTATACCTTTAAGAAAAAAGAAAAATATTGTGGCTAATTTATCTATTGAACAATACTTAAAATTAATGATCCAAATTATTTATTGAATTTATTGATTCGTTAAACTCATTTCATATCTAACACTATTTTATATTGATAAATTCATTATTTTTAATATTTAGTTGGAAACATGTATTTTGCATCTAAATATATCATAAGAACTAAAAAAATATATAATTTAAAATATACATTTTTATAATGATAAATAGTTAAAAAAAACTAACATTAACATATTAAAAAAAAATTAAATGAATTTATTAATTAAACTTTGGAAAAAAAATTCATACAATGCAATTATTAAATAGTGAGCTCTACAATAAAAATAGCCCAATCCAAAAATAATAAAAATAAACATTATCCAAAGTCAAATAAAACAACTTAAAATTAGCATTTTCTAATGCTGATATTTTTTTTTTTTTTTTTTTGTGATTTAGTAGTTTTTGTTAGTGATATTTTAAATCTTACATTTTATAAAATAATAAATATTAGTGTCATATATATATATATATATATATATATATATTCAAGTAAAAGTCTTTTTAACACTTCTTTTCAAATGTTTGAGGTGTATGTAGACTAACACAGATTTTACAGTAGTCTCAGCAACTAGATAAGATAAATACAAGTAACACACATAAATATCAGTTGTTGCATGCGTGAATGTGTGTGATTAACAAGAAGCAAGTTAGATAACAAATAAATCACAGCCAAGTTTATAATGGTTTGAAGGTGATGTAATCTTTCTACTCCTCTCTCCCTGACACAAAAGAAGAATCCACTTAAAAGAATGTTTCTTTTAACACATGCACTTTACAACCTCTCTCACTATTTATAATGGTTTGAAGGTGATGTAATCTTTCGACTCCTCTCTCCCTGACACAAAAGAAGAATCCACTTAAAAGAATGTTTCTTTTAACACATGCACTTTACAACCTCTCTCACTATTTCAGACTAAAACTCAAGAATAAAATATTAATTTCTTTTTCTTTCATCTACACAATTCACAATCCAACCCAATTCCAACTTTTTTATATTTTATTAGTGACACCAACCCAACCCAACCCAACCCAACCCAATATTTTTTTCTCATTATTTAATAATTGTATATTATTTTTGTGAGCTTTTTTTATTATATTTAAAAGATGTAAGAAATAGATGAAAAGATATTTGATATATTAATTTCGCAATTATAATAAGGAAATTGTTTTACCATACACTTAAAATAATATACAAACACAATAACTAAATCAAAATTACAATAATTGGAATACGAAATCGAAAAAATAAATCATGCTACAAATAAATGCATACTAAATTACAAATATAAAAGATATAAATTATATATTTAATTATCAATGCCAAATGTTTGCCAAATATGATCAATCAAGTTGTTTTTAAGAGCGTTATGAGTTTCTCTATGTTAATATGTTAGTATTGGACTTTATTTGTAGAGAAAAAAATTATAAATTTTGATAAAAAAAAAAATTTGTAATAAAAATTATTTTCAGTATCAACAATCTAAATTACATCCAAAAAATATATATCATCATCAATCAAATTGTGACATGTGTCATTTGTAAATAAAAAGAGAAGGTTGTGACATTGATCACCATGTGACCAATGTCATGACACTCATGACATTTTTAAGCTTTTTACCTTTTATTTTATTTTATTAAAGTTTTGTTTTATATGGTGGCACTTAAGTGGGTGTCAGCAATAAAGATGGTCTCAGAGAGAAATCACAATCCTATCTTTCAAGGATTATCGACTCTATCTTTCAAGGATTAACACGATCTCACAAAGACACTATTTTTTATTCTCATACTTTTCTGTTAAGCTTTTCTTTTTGGTCATGGTTATTATGAGAGTGTATCTCTTATTTATACGAGAGATTCAAAATATATCGCAACTTGGTCGTTGTTTGATGGCTTTCGTCCATGATGTCTTCAATGCGTAAGTCAGCCACCTTTTGCAATGCTTTTTCTGAAAAGTTGTTTGATACATCAACGGTTGTTTTACTTTTATGTCAGTGGCAAGTTCAATGATTAGACCTCATCCCTTTTGTTTGACTTCTTTAATGACCTGCAAAATTTTGATTCATCGTTCTCTTAGCTTTTAGAGCAACACCAATGGTTGGGTATTTGGTGATATCACAAATTTCCTACCAAGAGAGAAGAAGATGTGGATGGTTGGGGGAGATAAGGTAGAGGGAGAGGAAGAAGAGAGGGGGAGATGAAAGGGAAGAAGGAGAGAGGGAGTGGTTTCCGTGGACAAACAAAGAAGAACACATCTAGCGCCTAACCTCCACACACGAGTAGGCATGGGGTCTGTGCCATTAAAATAATTTTTTTTTTAATTCCCAGCAAATTTACTGTAGCAATTTAAAGCAGCTCTTTTTTTATTGCTGCGATTTACTGTACAAATTATAGTCGTTTGTTTTTTTTTTAATAAAATAGTAAACAGAGATGGTAAATTAATAAAGATGTACAAAATATATGAGTGATTTGAAAGTGGGACCATGAATAGTTACTTTTTGGGTAGAATGGTTGGTGATATATTTGTTTAGAGGTAGATGTTTTTTTACTTTTGAGGTGGCAGTGATGTGACACTAAAATACCTAAATATTGGGTAGCACCATCGGAGGTGCTCTTAGATGAGACAACTTTTGCATCTTGATTACATTCGAATTATGGCTCTTCAATCGAAGTCATCTATCATCAATTTGTACAAGGTTGACTTCATTTAAAATATCTTGAGTGCGCGTTGTTGACTTCCAATATAAATGTCTCTATAGCTCATGATAGATATCAATTGGGCTCTACATCATGGGAGAGGGTTTAAAAGTCGGCATTCTACGTAGTCAACATGTTGGTCTTAATAGAATGTTAGTCTCGAAACCACGAAAGTGGATTGGCAGCAGGAGGGTGACAGAGACGGATAACATAGCTGAGATGACCTGTTGAGTTCGAAACTGTGGTGCTGACTGCTACGCTATAAAAAAATAGAAGTAGCATTTTACCCACAGACAATTGCTTTTTGCATAGTGGTAAGCGCTAGAGGTCCAACAACATCTTTTCTCATCAATTCGTTTAATGACTCTTCAACTCAAGCCTTTAGGTTAAGTCTTCAACTTTCTCAAGTCTTAAACTTTAAGTCTTCAACTTCTTGAGGTCTTTAGTTCTTTAAGTTTTCATCTCTTCGACTTTTAGGTCTTCAACTCTTCGATCTTTAAGTTTTCGAGTCTGCAACTGTTCGTAGAGTTCCCCTTAAACGTTGCTCTTGACTTCAATAAAACTAGACTCAACTAACCAATATGTTTTGTCATCATCAATATCAGCATCAGGTAAACTAGGTTTCCTTATAATTTTCCTCTTTTTATGATGACAAAATCGATGATTTGAATAAATGTCAAGATCGTAAGTAAATATATTAAATTATGTAGAACAAAAATAAATGCACTACACAAAAAAAAAGTGTGGCTAGAATCAAAATAAGAGAAAAATTAGGAAAGTATGATTAAAATGGTTTCAATAGATGCTTAAAAAACTCTTAAAAAGTGCCTATTATATATATATATATATATATATATATATATATATATATATATTTTTATGTGTGTGCGCACGCTCGCATAATTTTAAATTCAAATTAAAATGGGAAATAGCCTAAAACGAATTGAAAACACTATAGAAAATGAAATAGTGCATACAAAATATAAAGGAGAACATATATCTAGATTGAAAACGATGACGAGTATATGATTCATATAATCGATACAAATAGTAGAATAAATGCTTAGTAATTTGATGTTAGTAGATTATTGTTGTTGTATACATGATGATGTTTTATTTATATTTATTCTTGTTACATAAAATAAAAGAATAACAATTAATTCAGATATCAACCATAAACTCTCTTTACTAATTACTCCACATGTCTTAAAAAGAAAATAATTATCGTGTCTCAAAGAAAAACTTTGTCCAAAAGAACAGTCACATTACTTAACATTTTAGATGAATAGCATATAATACCCTTATAACTAACTTATAATTAGTACTTATAACCAACTTTGAATTATGAATTTAATAAATAAATAGAGGGTTATAATTGAAACTTCAAAAGATTGTACATTCTCATAAATAAATAAAAATTGTACATTAAATAAATATGACTCTTGTTTGGAGACAAAGATAGCATATAATTGAAGTATGATAGTTGATTATAACTTTGAAAATTATAACTAAAATTTGAAATTCATTTAAATAAATCTAAAATATAAATTGAAATAAAGAAATTATTCTACTGGATATATGTAGCACCCCGGATCAAAACAAGCATAATTGATTAAATTAAATATTTAACGTATGACTTAATAAGTATGCGCGTTTACTTTGACTGTTTAATTTATTACGTGCGTTTCAGATACGTGTTTAACGCGTGACTTAGACGGATAATTTCCATGGACATGGTATATAGAATATTTTCATACCATAAGATGCGTCTTGGAAAGACGAGAAGATAGAAACGAACTAGGGGTCAATCGGAGACCCGTAGCTCGAACGACGACGGAAAGGACAAAACCCGGAGTTTCGGAAAATCGGAAGATATTTACGATGAAATGAAGCGAAGATATTTACGTGAATAGTAATGTTGAAAAATCAACTGATGAATAGTGACGGAGATATTTTCGATGAATAGTAATTTTCTGAATTCTATAAATAGAGGCTCCTCCGATTCATTTTTCACCGTTTCTCCGAACGAGCCGAAAGCGACGAAAACGAGTAAGTCCTTCTCTCTCCTCTCTTTCTTTCCGGGTTTCTGTTTCAGGCGGGCCACCGCCGGCGCCGCCGTCGGCGCGGCGGCGCCGCCGCCGGCCGGTGGCCGGAAAAATTCAAAGTTGTCGGAATCAGACGATTTTCGCACACGACGTTCGTCTCAATGAGACGAATCTAGGATAGGTCTCGGATTTCAAATCCGATTTCTTGTTCGCCGGAAAACGGCGAAAAACAGCCTCTTACACCCTAACCCTAACCCTTGTGCCACCTTCTCTCTCTCCTCTGTTTTTCTCTCTCTTCTCGCCGGAGCTGACGACCGGAGGACCGCCGGAGGTAGGGTGACCTGCTGGAGGGCCGGCGCCGCCGTGGGTGGCGGCGCCGGAGAAGGACAGTGTGTATATATGTGTATCGCATGGTGTGTGTGTGTTTGAAGGTGTTGTAGTGTGTGTGTGTTGTGCTCACTGTTGGGGCGGCGCATGGTGGCGCCGCCGTGTGTGAACTGATGGCCGGCGACGGGAGGTCGCCGGCGAGGCTGTGGGGAGGGTGGCCGGCGACTGGAAGTCGCCGGCCAAGCAAGAACCGTGGGTGTGTGTGTGTGGTACACCATACGCTGTGTGTTTGTGTGTGTAACTTGCTGTGTGTGTGTGTGTGCTCGGCGATGGTGGTGGCCGGCGACTGGGGGTCGCCGGCCAAGGTGAGAGTGATGAGTGGTGGTCGCCGGCGGCAGGAGGCCGCCGGCCGGAGCTGGGAAGATCGGTGTGTGTGTGTGTAATACGTAAGTGTGTGTGTGTGTTTATGCAAGAGGGTGTAAAGGCTGTGATGGTGGTTGGGCTTGGCCGGAATGGGTTGCCGGCGACGGGGAGTCGCCGGCGTAGGTGTTGGGAGTCGTCGCCGGCGACGGGAAGTCGCCGGCCGGAGTTTTGGTTGAAGTTGGGATTTTCGAAAAACTGGGCTTCGAAGGTTTTTGCGGCGAAGATTCGGACACTATTCACCGCCGGAATCCGGCGATGGACGGCCGGAGGTGGTAGCCAGCGGTGCGAGGTATCCGGCGAGGTAGGTGGTGGTGGCTGGAGGCGGCGCCGCCGCGCCGGGCGACGCCGGGAAGTAGCCTGCTCGAGCAGGCCACCGTCGGGAAAGCTGGGAAGGTCCTGGCCGAGAAAACTCGACCAGGTGTGCGCCGGGTGCAGCAGCTGCCGAGAAAACTCGGCAGCCGTCGGGTGTCGGGAAGCCGCGCGCACCGTGCGCGCCCATGCGCACCCGACGCCGTGTTTTCGATCCGAACCTCGTTTTCTTTCCGTTGTTCATCCGTTTCGAGTCATCGCCGACGAGACGTCATTGACCGAGGGTCGTGGGCCCGGTCAAAGTCAACCCTTTGACCAAAATTACCGTTTTACCCCTAAACTTAAAATGCTCCGTTTGAGCTCGTTTGAACTCCGATTGAGCTCATTCTTTTTCCGTCGTGCCCCAAATTTCTTTCTCTATCATCTCAGCCATATGGATTGGATATCCACTCTCGTTTCTTCAACTCCGATCTTTAGAGCTCTCGATCTGTCGCGTATTTTACGATCGTTTCTCCGCCGGAGTCTGTTATCGCTTTAATTATGTTTTTAAGGATCTAAGAACACCGTTACGTATGTAGGCTATCAGTTGGATTGAACATCGAGATACGGGATTTGAGACACGAGATTTGAGACACGAGATCTCTGGACTCGCTACTCACGTGGTAACCACCGAACGAGGTGGGGGTAATTTCTAACTCTGTAACTGTTTACAGTTTTCCCTATTTCAAAGTATGATTGAGAAGTCCTAAATGATGAGACATATGTTATGATTACGTGATCATGTTATACTGTGGCAACGTGGCTGAGTGTTATATTCCTGGTATGTATAACTGTTGACTGTTATAAGATGCGGATGTTATTCCCCACGAGTGTATTCAACGCACTCACCCCTTATTCTGTACTCACACTACAGGAGAAGAAGAGAATCTTGACGCGTAGAGAGAGGGGTGCCCTATCGGCGGTGTCCTTTGTCCGGTTTTGTCTTTAAAGCTATGTTGAAACGATGTTCCACGTTTTGTAAAATGTTAACTATATTTTCTCATCTTTGTAAAAGATCCTGATGTTTTTCCGCTGCGTAATGTTTTAAACTCTCTTTTATCGGTTGTATCCGATGGTTTAAGAGTATCACTTCTTGTCCTTTCCTTATTCTTTCTTTTTAATATCATGTACGCCTCTTTCCTTTTTCTCTCTTAACGCCCAAAAACGAAAAACTCTGATATTTTTAACGAAAGATTTTGGGGCGTTACAATATAAAATTACCAAATAAAGGTGTAATAAATTTTAAATTTCTAACAAATAAAAAGTTAGGAAAAAATTCATTTTGAGTCATGTCCTAAAACTCTATCACAATAAACTAGTCATACTTGTTTAAAAAATTCAATATTAATCCTGTAATTGATAAAAAAATTTCAAATTCAGTTATTTTTTATTGGAATTTTCAATCTCTACTGGTTTTTCAAGAATTGAAACACACGCCCCCAAATTTTTGTTTTCCGACCAATTCCAGTGACGTGTTAATTCTCCGATTATATGGCAATTGATTTTACATTTTTATAAACATAAAATTCTACATAATGTTACCATCATTAAATTGCCACATCATTATTCAAGAAAAAAGATAAAATATAAAACAACAATTTTCTTCCTAAACACCAAAATTGATCCCCAAAATTCACACACAAGAACCCTAGAAGATTTTCAAATCCAAATTACATAGTGACAAAAAAGAAAAAAAAAAAAACAAAAAGTCCTCCCCCTCTCTCTCATTTTCTCTCTATCTGGCAGAACCCCCAAAAAGCCGACGGAATGGGTTCAGTGGCTCGAAAATGACGTTAGATGATGATATCTTCGTCGGCTTTGATAAAATTGATTTTTTTAAATAACCAGGAATAGTTTCGAAGTTGAGTTTTAGGCATGACTGAAAACAAATATTTTCGTATAAATTATCATGAGGTGAATATTTGCGAGCTGGTGAATGATAACATTCCAACTCCAATTAGTATTCACAAATCACCAATAAGACACAATCGAAGAAGTATATAGCAATAGGTAGTAGCAATAAACAAAAAAAACCAAAATATTGTTACAGTTAGTTAAAGGACTAAAATCAATACATGAACTTGAAGAGGATTGAAACCGTAATTAGGATCTATAACTTAACAAATGAAATAAAAATAAATTTCCTTAATTTTAATTATGATAATAATTATGCATTAAATAATTTAAAGCTCATATGTTACTCCAACTAATCATACATATTACATAGTAACATTTTTTTAACTGTACAAAAAAATATTTAAAAAAATTATAAAGGTCTAACCATATACAAAATAAGTACCTTTACTTTATTTGCAAATATAATTAATTTTTTTTTAAATTGATGAAAAAAAGAAAAGATATTTTATCCAAAACGCATGAAGTTCGACTGATAATTTGTAACTATCCATATCCTTATTTATAATTTCAACTAATTATTAATTGAGTATTAAAAGAAAGAGTAGTGTTTATGTGAATCAGGTGCACAAATCATTATCCGTGCAACTGGGTGTGTGAGGGTCGGGTCGGGTCGGGTCATGTCCGGCCCGGATTCACGTCCAATTTTTTTTTTTAAATTTATGTCATAATCTTTATGTTGTAATAGTACACCTTTATGTTATATTAGTCTAACCTTTATGTACAAATATCATAGCATTTAAGTGAATAATTTAGACATTTTCAGTATAAAAATTCATGCAGTATAGCTGAAAACCATTATATTACAATAATTCAACCTTTATGTTATATTAATATAACATTTATGTACAAATATCATAACCTTTTTGTACTTAAAAAATTACATAAAAATTATATTATTATAACAGAAAGGTTAAATTATTAAGCATAAAGGTTATATTATTATTACGACATAAATGTTTTAAAAAGTATAATAGATTTGTAATACAATGCAAAAAAGTTACGCGAACATAACTAAAATGTTACGCGAATATAAGTAAAAGGTTAGACCAACATAACTAAAATGTTAAGTAACTGTAACAGAAAGGTTATGCGTGAGGACTAGGGTTTGAGCGCGTATCTAGAATGCGTGGACACGTAAGCACTCGTGTGGAGCGTGAAAGACACCTTCCGAGTCATATGACCTTAGATTGCATTTGTACACAAAAACATTTATGTAAAAGAAATTATTGTAATAATGAAATCCTTATACCTTTAACATATATTACTTCAATAAATACAATATTATTATATAAAAATAAATCTATGCAACTATAATACCATGTGTAACGCGCACATGTAATCAGTAGTAAAAATAAAAATACATAATTATGGGTCATAACTGAGTTTAAAGATAATTGTGTATACATATCATATATTATTGTGTCGTTTATTTTTATAATCAAGATTATGAATTCTTTGTAATCGTGTGAAGACTTCCCTAAAATCCGGTACATATTTATATTACTTAGAAAATCTAGTTTTGATGTTAAATAACTTTTATATAATATTTCATTTGTTGTTGATTATACATATATTTGGTAAATCAAATTTATCAAATAATTTGAATATATTATGCATGTTACTAAATATATATTATAAATTATTCTCTTGAGAAAAGCTAAATTTTATTTTGCTAGTTGGACTCATAACTAATAATAAGACCGATTTAGTTAGTTACCCAATATGAAAATATGACTCCAAATAACAACCTAACCTATTATAAACAAGTCAATTTTCTTCCTATACTTGTGTAATAATAACATGAATTAGTATGTCCAATTTTAAAATTATTCCACAGTTCTATAATTTCAAAATTAGTCAAATGTAAGCATTGAACAAGATTATTATCAAAAAAGAAAAGAAGAAAAGAAACATTATGAGTTTATAAGAAGTAATATCCTTGCATAATTAAGAGAATCAGTGAATTTTGGAAAGAGATTCCCATAGTATCGAACAGTATATATGACCAGTTTATCCTCGTTTTACATGGATTCTCTAATCAATGAATCCCCATTAATAGTCTCTGTAACGTACGAACCAGTAGTATGAATATTGTCCAAATTAGGGACCATATTCATAGTGATTTCTGGTCAACTTTCCATATCCTGAATATAGACAGCTATCTATCGTTTTTGGAGAGCTTTCACAGCAATTAATTCTTTTCCCTAAATGGAGATGATGGAAATTAAGTATTTCAATATATATACACATGCTCATCTTCATATTTCCTTCACTGAATATATACATAAATTTAGAAATGGCCGGCGGCGAAGGAGGAGGCGGCGGCGGCGTTGAACCAACAGACGATGGGTGGCCGGAGAAGCCTCATCGGAGTGTCGAAATAGAGGGTATTAATTAAATAAATAATAATTAATTGATTTTAATAATTAATTAATAATTATATATTTTATTCAGGTGAGGATGAAGAGAACGATAGCCCGATCGAGCAGGTGCGGTTAACGGTGCCGGTGACGGACGATCCGACAGTGCCGGTGCTGACGTTTCGGACATGGTGTCTGGGGATAACGTCGTGTGTGTTGCTGTCATTTGTGAACCAGTTCTTCTCGTACCGGCAAAACAATCTGACCGTTAATTCCGTGGCGGCGCAGATAGTGACTCTGCCATTGGGGAAGTTAATGGCTAAAGTTATGCCAAGGAAGAGGATTAGGGTTCCGATGACAGGCTGGACATTTTCCTTGAATCCAGGACCCTTTAACCTTAAAGAACATGTTTTGATCACCATTTTTGCAAACTGTGGTTACTCTGGTGTTTACGCCGTTAATATTGTCACCATTGTCAAGGCCTTCTACCATCGTCCGCTTCATGCTGTTGCTGGCTGGTTGTTGGCACAGACCACTCAGGTAAATCGTACTGAAATTTACTTGTTTGTTGTCCTTAATTGTTTGCAATTTCAATTTTTGTCTTTTATCTTTGTTTTCTTCTTTAATTTGTACAATTTGAGTTTGATACACCCCAAAACTTACTAAATACACCTCTTTTTTTTTTTTAATTCAAAGTATAAAAAATATAAAATTTGGGGTCTGTTGAGTATTTTTTGGATGTGTCTAGCCTTTTAGGCTGAAGAATTTCATGAATTTAAAATACATTTATTTAAAATCTTGGATTACAAATTACTCAATTTAGTTTCTTCTTTATATTTGCTAAATCATTTCCCTTTTATTAACAAATCAAGGTGAAAAGTTAGGGGTAAAAACAAAGTAAGAAAATGAGACTGCAAAAGGTAAATAAGTAGAAAATACCCAAATAAACTATCTACAAAAGTAAAGGTATGAGGCAAATAAATAAACAATAGATTGTATTAAAGGATGATTTGAAATTTACTGTAGCATTTTTGGATTGTTATGAATTTAAATTCCGTCACTTTTGATTCGAATTGACACTTGATCAATTTTGTGGAAGTTTTTCTTTTTCTTGTGTTTTTGGACATGATTTTTTGGTGGATTTTGAATATCAGCAGATTTAAAATATATTTATTTCAAATCACTCAATCCATTTTCAAATAATTGTTAAAGAAATTTTTTTAATGCATGTGTTTTAATAATTTGTTGAGAATGCATATTTCAGATGCTTGGTTATGGATGGGCGGGGCTATTTAGGAAAATCCTGGTGGACTCCCCATACATGTGGTGGCCTGGTAACTTGGTCTCAGTCTCTCTATTCAGGTATATATATCCTCTCTTACACCCCCATATATCATAATTAATAAATATAATAACATATATATTGAAAAATAAATAGTGATATTATTTAAGTGTAGTAATTATGAATTGATTGCAGAACATTGCATGAAGAAGATGTGAGGAGCAAGGGAGGTGTAACACGACTACAGTTCTTTATAATCGTGTTCATCTCCAGCTTTGCATACTACATATTTCCGGGCTATTTCTTCCCTTCATTATCTGCCATCTCTGTGCTATGTTTGATTTCGAAAAAGTCGATATTTGTGCAACAACTCGGGTCGGGTCTAAGCGGGTTGGGAATTGGGTCATTCGCCCTCGACTGGAATACCATTAGTGGCTTCTTAGGCAATCCGATATCGAGCCCTGATTTCGCCATAATCAACACGCTTGTCGGCTATTTCTTGGTCATGTATGTTATGACACCTGCCAATTATTTCAGCAATGTGTATGATGCAAAGAAGTTCCCAATCTTTTCTCCTCATACATTCGATCAGAATGGCAATGTCTACAACATTTCACGTGTCCTAAACTCCACCTCTTTTAAACTAGACATGGTTGGTTATGAAGGTTATAGCAAACTCTATCTTAGTGCTTTCTTTGCCTTCACTTATGGCCTTGGCTTTGCTTCCCTTGCTGCCACTATTACACATGTTGCCCTTTACCATGGAGAGTAAGTACTCTTATCCCATTTTGCCCTTTATTTCTAGCACTAATAGAAAACTTTTGATGATGAAAGGAAGTAATTTGTATTGGAGCAGCACAATTAGGTCACTATGGAGCAAAGCAATAAAGAATAGTGAGCATGAAGACGTGCACACAAGAATAATGAAGAAAAACTATGAGACAGTGCCAGATTGGTGGTTTTACATAATTCTTGTTTTAGTGTTTGCCCTCTCTCTCTTTGCTATTCAAGGTTTTGACAGACAGCTGCAACTTCCATGGTGGGGTCTTATAATGGCCTGTGCTATGGCTATGTTCTTCACTCTACCTATTGGCATAATACAAGCCACAACAAACCAGGTACACTCACATTTATATTTGTTTTCTTAATCCTTTTTACAAGGATTAATGTGATTTGTCTTGAAACCATGAGTTGGGGATGAGTTTTGAAATTTTGAGAACAAGATTGTTATCTAAACTTATTAGTATTCTTTTAAATACAATTGGTAAAGAAAAAAACATGTTTTGTTTTTGTGAGAATTGTATTTGAATATAATTAAAATGTATTGGTGCATTGCAGCAAATAGGGTTAAACATCATCACAGAGATGGTAATTGGTTACATATACCCAGGCAGACCCCTTTCCAACGTGGCTTTCAAGACATATGGATACATAAGCATGGTTCAAGCCTTGAGTTTCCTAGGTGATTTCAAATTAGGTCATTACATGAAGATCCCTCCAAAATCCATGTTCCTTGTTCAGACAGTTGGCACCTTGATTGCATCTTCTGTCTACTTCCACACAGCCTGGTGGCTCCTCGGCACGATCCCACACATCTGCGACCCGAACAATCTTCCGGAAGGCAGTCCCTGGACTTGTCCGGGCGATGATGTCTTCTACAACGCCTCCATTATATGGGGCGTCATAAGCCCTCATCGTATGTTCACAAGCAAGGGTGTTTACGGACTGATGAATTGGTGGTTTCCCGTAGGCCTCTTGGCCCCGGTTCCATTCTACTTTCTTGGCCGGAAATATCCGGACAAGACGTGGCTCCAGCTTATAAATGTGCCCTTGATACTCGGTGCCACGATGAACATGCCACCGGCTAAATCCGTCAACTATATCATGTGGGGTGTGGTTGGTGTCTATATCAACATATATGTGTATAGAGTGCACAAGAAATGGTGGGCTAAGCATGCTTATGTCTTGGCTGCTGCACTTGATGCTGGCATTGCTTTTATGGGAATCATGCTTTATTTTGCCCTCCAATCCAAGGATATTTTTGGCCCTACTTGGTGGGGTTTGGAAGACGGTGACCATTGCCCCCTCGCCACCTGCCCGACTGCCCCGGGGGTCGTTTCTAAAGGATGCCCTGTTTTTTAATAAAGTCGAGTTGTTTCTGTTTCATTCAATATTTATCGGTATTTTCTTAGGTCGTGAAATAATAAAGGCCCATTGTTTATATGAAGTTAGTTTTGTGATTTCTTATGCATTTGATACAATGTTCTCGTATTGATGATGGTTATGGTTTATTTTCAAGATTAATAGTTTTAATAGAAGTAAATTGTTTTTCTAACTTCTATTTCATTGTATATAGAATTAATTTGTAACACTAGTAGTTTGTTGTTGTTTGAATCTGCAGAACGAAGTTTAAATATTGGTTTACTAGTGTAAGACCCGTGTAATACACAGGTTATTTTTTGTGATAAATAAATTTTGTTATTTATCTATATTATTTAAAATTTTAAGTTTGAATGATATTTATCTTAATTTATGATATTTTCATAATACATTTACAATTTATGAAAGTTTTTCAACGAGAAAATTACTCCCTCTTTTAACATGTTTTTGCATCTATTAATTTGACTACGTACAACAGTAGTTTGGATCCTTGTAAACTGAAAATAAATCATGAGGGAAAAAACGTTAGAATTAAATAAATTTGAATTGTAAACATATTGTAAAATTATAAAAAAAACTCATCATTGAAGAATATATACCAATTTTATGTAATAACATGATGTGTTCTTTAAATACATTATCATCCATCAAAACCATCTCCATGAAGCTATTTTCCGGTGGAATTACTTTGAGGTACAAACTTGATAACTCAAACTCTTACTGCACACGTCTCCTTGGATGGATTAATGACAGTTATTGTAAAATATTTCATATACACTTAAAACTGCATCAAAAGTGATTAGATTAAAATATTATGTAAAGAAAATTACAATGTTGAATTTTGAAATACAATATCTCATGAAATATACAATTGAACAATTGAGAGGGATTAGTTGGGGATGTTGTACGAAATAAGCAAGTAAGAATGCAATGATATAATACTTGAGGTTGAATTTTGTAGTGACAAATAAATTTTAAGTTTTGAAATAAATCATATCTAAAAATAATTGCAAGTTGTATGATTCTAGTTTTGCATAATTTTAGTTTTAATTTGCATGTTTCTAGTGTAACTCAAATATCATGTATAAATTAAATCATAGTTTTGCATGATTATAATGTAACTTTGATTTGTTAAAAGTAACGGTTTATAAAATTAAATTATATTGAAGAGTAATGAATTTTTTTATTATAAAACTTAATTATCAAATCACATTAAGTCTTATATAGATTTTGGCAGGACTCGTGTTATTAAATCTAGGCTTTCCATCAGAACATATGAAAATTAAGTATATTATCTTAAATTAAGATTTAAAAAATATATTATCTTTTATAAACCAAAAAGTTTATTATGTAAGATTTTAAAAATATATATATAAACCAAAATATCATGTATTAACATTTAAAAAGTATAGTATCGTAAATGTTAAATATAAGATATTAAAACATAAATAATAATGTTTATTTTATATCTCTTATAAATTTGAGATTGTATCATAAACTTAAATTAAATTTTAATGTATAAATAGTAGCATTTGTGTATACATAATATTTTTAAAGTTTTAATTTATACACGATATTTTTCAAAAAATATGGCAGGTTATTAAAAATCATGATTCTAATTATTAAAAGTACATTTTTTTCAATATTATATATTTGTAATAAAGAAAAAAAATTAAATGTGTAATGATAGATTATCTAAAAAGAAAAAAAGAAAAAAACACACTTAATAAGAGAACTTAATGTGCAAAATTTAAGATTGTATTATAAACTTAAATTAGATTTTAAAATATAAATAGTAGCATTTATTTATACATGACTTTTTTAAAGTTTTATACAATGATATTTTTTAGATAATATTGTAGTTATTAACAATCATGATTCTATTTATTAAAAGTACTTGCTAAAAAAAAAAACTATTAAAAGTATATTCTTTCAATACTATATATTTGTAATAAAGAAAAAGACTTACATGTATAATGATAGATTATCTTAAAAAAAAACACTTAATAATAGAAATTAATGTCCAAGCAATTAATGTCCAAACATTGTATGATTTGACTATTGTCAATTTTGGTCTTACTTATATATATAAAGACATTTTTAAAGTTTTAATTTATACATGATATTTTTCAGATAATACTGTGGTTATTAAAAATCATGACTCTAATTATTAAAAGTATATATTTTCAATATTATATATTTGTAATAAAGAAAAAAACTTAAATGTATAATGATAGATTCTCTAAAAAGAAAAAAAGAAGAAAAAAACACTTAATAAGAGAACTTAATGTGCAAAATTTAAGATTGTATTATAAACTTAAATTAGATTTTAAAATATAAATAGTAGCATTTATTTGTACATGATATTTTTAAAGTGTTATACATGATATTTTTCAAATAATATTGTGGTTATAAAAAATCATGATTCCAATTATTAAAAGTATTGGCCCAAAAAAAATAAAATTAAAAGTATATTCTTTCAATACTATATAATTTGTAATAAAGAAAAAAAAAACTTACATGTATAATGATAGATTATCTAAAAAATAAAAATAAAAACACTTAATAATAGCAATTAATGTCCAAGCATTGTAAGATTGACACGTGGCAATCTTGGTCTTACACACTTTTATATATATATATATATATATATATATATATATATATATATAAAGATTAGAATGTTTTTGATAAAGATACACAGGTCTTCGATATCACAATATTTTGTGTAACCAAAATGCAGATAAGAATCAACCACCAATGCATGATGCCTTGCATTTATAACAAGGATTTTTAGTTATTTAATGACTACATGTTACATGTATAATGAAATCCTTTACAACCTTATATCATCAAATTGTAACATCAATAGTCTCCCAGTCGCTTCTTTTTTTTTTCTTCCAAATTATATTTTTTAAGGAAAAAAATGAAATATATTAATTAAGAAGAACAAGAGTGATAAATATTGAGGTCATAATATACGTACCGATCACAAAGCCAAAAAATTTACCGAGGTTGTCCAACTATCTATAGTGAAATAAATTAAAAAAATAATTATAAATTAATACCAAATTTGGGAAAAATTCATTTTTGATTTTGCTCTAGAGGCGTTGTCCGATTTTAATCCTGATAATTTCATATTATCAATTTTAGTCCTGTAATTGAAAAATGTCTCCAATATTAGTCTTTTTTCGTTGGAATTTCAATTTTCCAACCAATTTTTTGCAAGTGGCCCATACTCGCCCCCAATTTAAACATTTCCACTTATGTGCAATTTTTTTCGCAATGAGGCAATTCATTTAACACTTTTTTGCAGGGTTTAATGCATGAAACCCCCCTGTGATATGAAAAATTTACGTTGCTCCCCCTCCTATTTTCAAAATGGCAAGAATTACACGTGGGTTATCAAAAAGTCATCGCGTTTTCCCCAAAATCGTTAAACATAACAGGAGTGCAGTGCATGCGCCTATAGTGCAAAATTTGTTGGTTTTTGACCAATTTTTAAGTATTAAATGAATATTCTATCCTTACCTTTTGTTTATAAATTGCACCATGCCCCCTTTTCACAATAAAGTTTGTAATTTAATACTATTTTATTTATTCTCTTTTTTTTTTGTTTAATTTTTGGAATTTTACTTTATTTAATAGAATCCCTCTTTTTACTCTAAATTTTCTACTTTATTTAATTTAATTATTTCTATCATTACTATTTATATATATATATTTTTGAATATTTTATAACCTTAACTTTAAAATGAATTTATGCTCAAACTATATTTCATTTGATTAAATTTTTCTTTTAAACTTTGTATACATATAATTTATTTTTTAATTTATTTTAAAACCAATAAAATAAATCTTTGAAAAAATAATATAAAAATATTAGGATTTAAATTATTTAAAAAATTAAAATTCAAAGATTAATCAAATCTTTGAAAATCTAACATTTGTGGGAATTATCAAATAAGAAAAATCATAAATTTACCTAGTATAAGATTAAATTTGAAATAAAAATCTGATATGAAAATTTTACCCCCAGTATAAGATTAAATTTGATATGAAATAAAAATCTGATATGAAATAAAATCTGATGAAAATTTTATAAAAATCAGATATGAAAAAAAAATCTGAAATTTACCCCAATATAAGATTAAATTTGAAAATTAAAAATAAATAAATAAATAAATATATATATATATATATATACAAAAATCTTCATCGCCGCCACCTCCACCATTCTGCAAAAACATTCTCTTCTACCCTCATTTCTCCCTCTGCACACAATGCCGCCCACCTCCACCATCGCGCCGCCGCACACAGCTCCGTGAAAAACAACCACCGTGCGACCTCCGCCAGCCGTACTCCCTACATTCCCGACCTCCGACGAGAATCGTTTTCCCTCTCCACTCTCTCATCTTCGCATCGTCGACCAACGCAACCCAGACCAATTTGATTTTTTCATTTTTAAACCAAAACATGTGAAATTCATACCAAAATGATCATCTACTCAAGCCCAAATATAACCCCATATCAATTTCAAAAAGAGCAATCGATTTTGTGACAAATTGATCGAAATACGTTTGAAATTTCAAAGCAAATCCTTTTTTTTTTTTTTGTTCTCATTTGAACTTACAATTTTACAAATTGATTTAGGGGTTTTAATCCCATTATATTAGCTTTCTTCTAACATATTTATTTGTGATTTCCATTCAATTCGAGTTCTCCAATTTTTTACTTCTTTTTTCGAAATTTAAAAGATTTGAGAAGAAATTCAGGCGAGAACGATCTACAACTAATAAAATATAAGAAATCTGTTTGTTTTTCCTCTAATCAATTATCATTTAGAGAAGAAGAAAAAAAAATGGAAGAACGAAGCTCCTTACCTTCGCGATCTGTAATCTATCTCTCATTTTAATTCTTTTTTATAAGATTTTTTTTTTCATTTTTTAATTAAACTTTAATTTTATTTTAAGGGTATAACATGAAATTTAAGACAAAATATAACGGCGTTAAATCCAATTCGAAAAAATGGAGCGTACGTGTAATCCTTGTCATTTTGAAAATAGGAGAGAGAGCAACGCAAATTTTCCATATCACAGTGGATTTCATGCATTTAACCCCTTTTTTGCAACTAAAATGACATATCATTTAATGAATTAAAAAAACAAAAAATAATTAACTAAATTAAAAAAGAAAACAGAATTAAAGAACACAAGAACCCTAATCTCAAATCATCAAATCTTCACAACACCACAAAATCCTAATCTCCAAATTTGAAGATTCTAACATCTGATACTACATTTTTTTACAAGTCCAATACAAGATTGTATATGTATTTAGCTTACCATTACTCACTAATTAATTATATTGAAACTCTTCCTCCGCCGGAATCTGCGTTTAAGGCCAAGAAGAAGGGTAGAAAGAGAGAGATGTCTCTGTTTCTTGAATTTATCAGATTCTCATGTTTCTGAAGCCTTCTGAGATCAAGAATTCAGGAAAAGATAACAAAAAGGAGAGAGATTGGATTGCATGCTGTGAAAGAGAGGATTTGTCCAAGGTACAGGAGACCGCCGCAGTTCGTGAAACTCCACCTCCCAAAACATACACCGCCGCCCCGACCACGGCAGCAGCACTGGGTAAATTGGATATTATACTCTTTATGTTAATTATATATGTTGTACTTTCAGAATATAAATAATTTTTATCTTTATATATATAAAAGTAAGACCACATGTGCCACATGTCAATCATACAATTTTTCATATTAATTTTATTTTAATTTACAAATTAAATCTATAATAAATAGAATTTTAAAGATAATTAATGTGGCTATTTAATGATATCAATTTACTTATGTTGATAATAGATATTAGTAAATAGTATATGAATTTTGTAATTAAATTTTGTGAAAATAACAAGCTAAACTTCAAATATAGAAATTATTTATAAATTTTAATTTTATTTAATTTAAAATTTTTAGTGAAAAATATATATTAAAAAAATCAAGATAAATGTAAACTGATTAATTTTTATCATTTAATTGAAAAGAAATTTAGGGTTACTCTAAACTTAAACAATAAAATAAAAAAATAGTGGGAGGATTGAAGAATATAATATACATAACAATTCTTTTCAGACTGTGTTATATTCCATACTAAATTAAAAGATGTGTATCACACAAAATCATAAATATTTATTTTCATACTTAATATTTATATATTTTTAATTCGACTAAGTTTAATTTAGTTTTTTCATCCCGTGTATTACACGGGCCTTATACTAATTTATTATATTAAAGGGGTAATGTAGTTATGCATAGGCAAGGACAAAAATATCGGTACTTGTGGATATATCGGTACCTTGATTTTACGGATATATCGATATCGGTGGATATATCGGTTTTTGCGCAAAAAATTGAAAAAATTTGAAAAAAAATTGAAAAATATATCTAGTACTTTATATAATATTATAAATAACATTAATACATATATTGAACTTAAATTTCAAATAAAAAGTTATGTTTACAACAAATTTAAAGATAAACTATTATATAAACGTTGTCTCTTATAATAACATGACAAATTATTATACAAAATTAGTCGAAATATTTTTTGCTTAATATTTTGGATTCAAATGGAGTGATTTTCCACGTACTATTGACTATTTTACTTAATTATATTTTGAAACTTAATGCAATCAAAAGATCAGTTTATTCAAAATTTATTCAATTCACATGAAACACTTAATTTGATTAAGAAACAAACTTTTCTTCTTCTAACTTCCTAATTCGTTTGCTCAACTTGTTTTAATTTTTTAAATGAACTAAGTTTAATAAATGAGAATGCCAATTTCCTACACAATACCCAAAAAAGTGTAATAAAAGCCCGTACATTACACGAGTTCTTAATATAGTAAACATTACAAAATAATCATAAAGGGTATACGTAAAAATTAATATTAGAAAAAAATGTTTTTTTACATTAAAATTTATTTTTTGATAGAAGTTCAAATTTCTTATAACTTGACTCTTTTAATATTTAGCAAATTTTAAATAAATTATTTTTATTAAATTAGATTTCTTGAGCTTTCTATATAAATATATACATAATTTTTTGAACAAGTTTATATATAGATATTTATTTATAAAATAAAAGTAAAAGAACCTCATTCCCCAAGGTGAATTAGGAGTCCAATAAAAATCAAAAGACAAAATTGAATATTAAAGAAACCCTTTTTCCAGACTTTGTTCCTCAATCCTCCCCACCACCATGACCATCTCCACCAGGACCACCACCACTGAGAGAGCCACTCTCTCTGTAAGTTTTGGAATCTTGGGATGAGGTTAACCTCGGATTATGCCTGAGAGGAGGAAGCTTGAATTTTTCGTGAAACATGAGAGAGAAAGCTATAAATTGGAAGTGCAATTTGGGGATGTGTTGGAGAGTAGGAGATGTTGTTTGGAATCTGGATGGGAATAAGAAGAAATTTGATGCTCTTCTTTTGAAGGTATGTGGAATTGTGGATTTAATTTAATAGTTTCACCGACACTTTCACTCTGCCGATATTTGGCGATTATCGGCGATTTAAATCGCGAAAAAATGACAAAAATATGCACAGCTTCATCGATAACGATATTCAGGCGATATTTTCGGAAATATCGGCGATTTATCGTCGATATTCTGATGGATATTTTTGTCAGCTGAAATCTATTTCGGTCTCGCGATTTTGGTGATATTTCGGCGATAAATCGCCGAAATATCGCGACATTTTCGTCACTGTGCATAGGGGAGGATGTACATGTGGACAGCACGGGGCAATTAAGTATCATCACGAATGCACCTTTTTTCTCAATTTCCTTTTTTCTTTGTTTGCCATTAATACCAATAGTATTGTTAGGGTATTTTTTTAATGGGTAAATTGTAAATTTAAAATACTATCTTTAAGTTATTTATTAATAAAGGATGTTAATTTTTCGGACTCCGACATTAGGATACTAATTTTTTAATTTGGACGATTTTAGAAAGAAAAAAAAAAACACTCGAAATGAGGAATTTTGGTTCAAATCACATAAGCAAAAAACTTAAATCTCATGTGGTTGGACCTGAAATTCGTGATTTTGGATTTTTTGTCCTAAAATCTCCAAAATTGAAAAGTTAGTTTCTCAATATCGGGGCCGAAAAAGTTAGTTTCTCCAAAATTGAAAAATTCTTTTTTCTCAGTCATTTCAATTTCTTTGTTTCTCTGTTTGCCATTAATACTAATAGTAAATTGTTACTGACATTTTTTTAATGGGTAAATTGTAAATTTAAGACACCATATTTAGGTCATTTACCATTGAAGGATGTTAACTTTTCGGGCTCGACATTAGGATACTAACTTTTCAATTTGGACGATTTTTGGAAAAAAGAACTTGAAATGAAGAATTTTGGGTCAAATCACACGAATTTTGGGTCAAATCATATTTACAAAAAGCTTAAATCTCATCTGGTTGGACCTGAAATTCGTGATTTTAGATTTTGTGTCCTAAAATCTCAAAAATTGAAAAGTTAGTTTTTCAATGTCGGACAGAAAATGTCCTTCATTGGTGAATGGTCTAAAAATAGTGCCCTAAATTTGCAATTTTTTTTTTTTTTTCAAATTGTATATAAGATTAGAAATTTTGTCCTCTGTCAATCATGTACATAAAGGTATTAATTACCCTATATTACTTAAAAATAGTTTTAATGGATATTCTTAAATTAAAATTTAACTAATAACAACAACAGCAACGAATTACTCATAACAAATATAAAGCACCTAAATTATTTAAACCTCACGTGAAAATAAAGTTTTACCACCTACGAACATTCTCAAATAAAGTAATAATCTTTAATAAAAAATAATGGCAATCAAAATATAAACCCAACCATTTTTAATTGGTATCAAATCCACGCATGATCGGACTTATCGGACTTCAATTGCTGATATGAAGCTCGAAATGTATAAGTTACACTTAATCATCATGCTTGTGTGGCGTCCTCGTATGTGACGCCAATTTTTGTGAAAAGGTAGTCATCAAACAGCCAACTCTCTCCATATTTTTCATTAGAGTTGGCATTATTATCAAGATAAATCATCTAGCCTTTACCATTCTCAAATATTTGTAAAGGGCAGCCATTTTTTCCTCCAAAAACCAATCTTCGATCACTTCCCATTTTGCAATTGCTCTGCAAAATGTAAACAAGGTGGAGATCGGTGGAAAGAGAGAGGAAGTAGGGTTTCAAGAATTCGTTCGAGGGTTTCTGTCATTTTTATCTTTGCTTTAAGTGTTTGATTTCCAATATCACGATCTTGTGAAGGCTTAAAAATTGAACCTGTACATCGGAAATATGCTGCCATTTGCAGGATCGAAGTCAAATATTGATTTCAAATTCAATTACAAACAAATATTCCTAACCCAATTTTTGATTCTCAGTTACAAAATCTTATTAATTGCAACATAGAATATTATATGTAAAGGAGTATTATATAATATTAAAAAAAAACATAAAGCATATATAATTATATATATATATATATAAAGTATTATGATTAGAAATAATGATCCCCTTTCTTTAGTGGATATGTCTTAATATACTCACTATTGTGTGCAAAACTTTGAAGGGTGATTGTCTTGTTTATACAACCAAAATCCTTGGAAATTCAGGTAAGTAGAAATTTATTACAATTACAAAGCATAAAATAGTATTTTGTGAATTAATTATGTTAATTGATGATACATGAATACTACATGTTTTACGATATTTGATTTGTTGTTCAGTGGCTATCATGAAATAAATGAACCTGTGAGTTCAATAATTGTTATGTAATGAATTTGAGAGTTGAATGGTTATTGTGAGTTAAGTTGTGAGTTTTATCAAATAAAATTAGTGTTGTGTGCACGGAATTGGTGTTGTGTGAAGTTGGTGTTGTATGTTGGAAAATTGGTTGTTGAAAGTTGTGGCTGACACCACTTTGACCAATAGTTAAGTGACTAAGAGTTAATCTTTTTAAGGATTGGATGTCAAAAGAGTAATCTATGTTTGGAGTAAATAATCGAGACATTTTGAATCGCTCAAAACCAATTTTTGGTGAGTGGGAAATTAAGCATCAAAGTTGGTCACTTGAAATAGGAATGAAAGGTCTTGAATGTGGGAGGAGTGTTTAACTATCTCATCACTACAACAAAAATGCTCAAAGACAACACTATAACAACATTTTTAAGCACAAAATAATGTTGTTTTAAAATTTACAACACTTATTGCTTAAAGTGTTGCGAAAGACATGTATTTTTTGGTCAAACACAACACTTTGACAACATCTTTCATGAAGTGTTGTCTTTGGGCGTATTTTTATCAGGAAACGACTACAGTTAGACAACACTTTTATTGGAGTGTCATCTTTGGGCGAATTTTTTTTACCAAGGTACAACACTTTATGGGAATTGTTGTCTTTGAGCTGCCTTTTTGAGATAATAACAACATTTATTTCAAGTGTTGTCTTTATGTACACTCTTCTAAAATGACAACGCTCGAAATGTGTTATCTTTTAACCATAAATTCATTCGTTTTGGAAAGTAGTAAATTTATGATGAAACTGATCGATGTGTGACCTCTTCCAAATAATTATTAATAATCAATAATTATAATAGTATTATTATTGTATTTGAGGTATATAATTATTATTATTGCTTTTTTATTTTATTATTATGATTACAATTCCATTATCTTTTTAGATTTCATTTATCAGATATACTTATGTTGAATCTCAATTAGCTTATATTGTTGAGAAATTTTTATTTATTTATTGATCATTTTTTAATCATCGATATTGAGGGTAAATTATTGTTGATTCATATTGAGCATTTGTGAATGTTGATAAGTAGTTTACTGATAAATGATGGATAATTTAATTCAACATTTATTGATGATTTATTAATTTTGTTAGATTAATACTATAATCAATTAAATATAATAAGAAATTCATCAAATGGAAAAAAAATTAGAAAATTATGCAACAAATTGTGATTCAATATACTTAGGCAGTTCCTTAAAAAAAGAACCTGAACTTCATAATTAATCAATAATGCATAATATTATTATTATTATTATTAATTTTTTTTAATTTTATTTCATGTTAGGACTAGAGTGTAAAGTAAAAAACAAAAAAAAAATTACGACAGTAGAAGAATTAAAAAACTTAATAATAGATGGTGAAGAGAAAAATAACCTAGAGTAAAGTAGACCAATGGGAGGAAATGATTTATTTTTAGCCTTGGAATGAAATTAGATTAAACATTATAATTGTCTAAATTATAAGTAACCTAGATGCACTAGTATATTTTATAATTGTCTTGAAATGAAATTAGATTAAACATTACTAAACATATTAATTAGTCATTAATCTTTCAATTATATATATATATATAGAATATTATTACATAAAGCACAAGTGGACTAGTGGTTGGAGTACCACCATGTTACTCGGGTTCGAATCCCAAACAACACACAATATTTGTCATGATGATGTGTCTGCACTATGGTGACGTGGTATGATGATGTGTCAGCACTTTGATGATGTGGCATCTGCACCATGGCGACGTGGTATGATGATGTATCAGCACTTTGATGACGTGTCAACATCCTATTTAATATTTAATTAAAAACATATTAAAAAAAGATAACACTTTGATGTGTCACTATGATGATGTGGCATGATGATGTGTCAACACTTTGATGACGTGTCAGCGTCCTATTGTGGCATGATGATGTGTCAACACTTTGATGACGTGTCAGCGTCCTATTTAATATTTAATTAAAAACATATTTAAAAGACGTGCTATTTAATATTTAATTAAAAACATATTTAAAAAAAAAATAACACTTTCGTTCAACGCTTTAAAAGCGTTGTCTATGAGTGAAATATTTTATATAAATGAGTGAAATATTTTATATAAATGATAACATTTCATATATTGAGGACAACATTGTAAAAGTGTTGTCTATGAGAGAACAACAACACTTTTTGAGTGTTGTCTTTGGGCGCTCCTCTTCGACAACAGTGGCATAGATTACAATTTTAAACCTTCAACGACAACATTTTACAATTGTTATCTTTAAGCTTTTTTGTTGTAGTGCATATAGGAAAATAAACCTTGAAAATGCAAGTATAAGAAAAGTCATGAGAAGAGGCTTAGTAGTTAGTATATTATTGGAATAATATGTTTGTGCACCGGCACTGCTTGACTCGGCTTGGCCCGGACTCAACTCGACCTGACCTCGACCGTGGGCCTTGGTCCTTAGCAATTGGTCGTTGGGCTGGACTTGGGTGGATGGGGCTCGGGTTTTACCCGAACCGTCTTATCTTTTTGGGTCATGGTTGTAGTGGAGTAAGCAGTGCTTACTTAGTAAGCTGGATTAAGTAAGCTGTTAAGTAAGCTGAAATACTGAAAAATAAGTAAGTTGTTAAGTAAGCTGAAATGTTGAAAATGCTTACTTAGTAAGCTGAAATGCAGCAAGTGCTTACTTAGTAAGCTCGAATGCTGAAAATGCTTACTTAGTAAGGTGAAATAAGTAAGCTGAAATATAGTAAGTTACTCCAGAATACTGCAAACACCGGGTTGCAGGATACAGCGCCATGAGCGTTTTTTGACCAATTCGTATTTTTGAACGGGGCATTAACTTGCATTAAAAGACCCATTTTTGGACAGTAAATTCTCATCAATTTCAGGTGTAATCCCCCCTGCTGGAGACTTATGTATAGGGGTCATCATGCATCATTTTTATACATCAAAATCGAAAACCTTGCATTGTTTTTCATCCTTGCATCAGCTCAATTCTCAAAGCACTAAAGTTCGTCTGAGCTCTCGAGTTTGTGGTGCTATTACTCCAAAGACGAAGTCGTTTTATCTTTGGGAGATGATACATACAATTCCAGTGAACACTACCCTGGGCGTATCTCGTCTTAAGGAGAGACGACCTTCCTCAACTCGGCTTACTGTTTTCTTATCGTTGGTTTCTGTTACTGTTCGACAGGCTTCGTGCCCATTGTAAAGTTCTATTTTCTAACATTGTATGCACAAAATGGTGTTGTGTGCATGAAGTTAGTGATGTGTGCACAAAATTGGTGTTGTGTGCACAGAGTTGGTGTTGTGTGCAATAAATTGATGGTGCTTGCACAGAATATGTTAGAAATGAAATAGGTGATTCGAGAAGAAGATACATGGGAAGAATCTTTCTAAAGAACCATATTATCATGCATAATTTCTGTTTACTGAGATTAATCTCACGTAATTTATGTTTTGTAGGTAACCTTGATGAGTTGTAATGTTATGAATGTATTAGACAAGTTGTGGAGCTCCTGCAGGGTTTTGAGTACTCATGTACATAGATGACGATTTGTTGGGCGCGATTGTGGTTTATGTTGCTTTTGCTTTTAGATATTAAGTCTTCTTTGGATAAGTTCTGTATAATATAACATGATGTGTACTAGTGGGTTAACATGAAGCTTGGTAAATATAGTCGTGTCATATAATAAATTTAAGAATTTGTGGGACTGTTGTTTGACATATATTTTTAAATAAAACACAGGTTCTTACTTTTTAATAATCAATTTTCTATAATTATAGTTTGTATGATTGTTATATATATTAACTATCTTAATTAAGTATATGTATATTAATATAGTGCAACTAATACAATGGAAAATAATAAAACACATAATATTATAAATTTTTTTAAAAATAGTACTAAAATAGCACTATAAAAAACATTTCGTTGCTGATATTATTTTAAACTAGTATGATTCCAAAAAATACATAATATATCAAGCATTATAATAATTCTTCGATTATTTTCGTGTATGAAGTCAACAATTAGAGGTGGAAATCGGACAGATCGGATCAGAAATAGGGTGTTTTGAAAAAATTCTAAAAAATTTCGAAACTGTAATATCCATTCCGATTCTGAAATCATGAATTTTTTCGGAATTTTGGAAATTCCAAAATTTCAGAATTTTCGGAAAGTTTTTGGAAATTTCGGAAATTCAGAAATTTCAGAAATTTCTGATTTTTTCAGAAATTTTGGAAATTCTGAAAATCATTTATACCATCCATGATAGGCCAAACATCAATAAAACAGATTCAAACATAAAATATATTAGCTCTTTAAAGATGGACATGTTTAATCTATTTGCTATCCTTTCAATAACAGAGAGGAAAAGTCAGGTAGAAGCTATGTGGCAGCAAATGAACAAAGGAGTTTCTGCAAAAACTTTAAAATCCATCTCAGATAACAAGAGTTCAACCACAAGCAAATCTCCTCAACAAAATTCTAAGCAAAAGTCATCGGCAGTGAGTATTAGTTCCTCTATCAGTAGCTTATAGATACATTGTTTTAGAGATGACTCATAATCATTTGGGCCACTCAAACAGTTAATCTTCGGAGCTCTTCAATACCTACAATGAACATATAAGAAAAAATATTACAATTTTTCATTAAAAATAATAGTGATCATAAAAAAAACTAAGTAAATAATTAGAACATACCTTTTTCAATTTCCAAAAGAGTTTGTTCCTTTTCTTCATTCTCAACATGTGACAAACCGCTTCTCAACTAATCTTGGACACACACTAAAGACTACTAGTTTAGGTGTCAATGAACTATGAAATGGATCAAGTACTCGACCCGCCGAACTAAAAGCACACTCCGAAGCAACCGATGTGATAGAAATGGAAAAAATATCTCATGTCATTATTGCAACGACACGATAAGTTGCAAACTTTCCTTGCCACCATCCCGAAATATTAAAGTTATCACAACCATCCTCTATCCCATCATTCAAGTACCTCTCCAAATCATTCATCGCCTCCAAAGTAGTCTTCCTTTTCAATTTCGCTCTAATCTCATCTCTCACATTACTTACTTTGTTAACATCCTTGTTTGTCGAACCATCTTCAACATTAGAGCTTTCAACATTCACAACACTTATAGACTCTGCCTTGTAACATTCAAAAAGGCGTGCCATGAAGCTCTTCACATCCCCACAAAATTTTCAACCTTCATCTTTCTACTTTCCATGGTGAGTAAGGGATCATACTCTAACAACTTATCATACCAAAGCTCTATATATTCCACCTTATTACGAGGGTCCAAAACAACCGACACAAGAAAAATTGGTTCAACTTTTCAACCTCACAATATTTTTCAAAATTTTCATTCATTTTCATTGCCATGGAAACACAAGTATAATCATCGCTACCCAATTCCCGAATAAGAAGCAACTTGACCGTGGTCACCTCATCAAAATATGTGTGAGAAGAGACATGACGAGAAGTCGAAATACGATTCGTTAACAAGTAAAATTCTTCTAAAAATGTGTGCAAACTTTTCGATTTACCCCAATCATAACTCTCCAAAGCACCCACATTCTCCAATTCATTTTTGTAATTTGGGTCTTGGTCCTCAAACCTATCAAATGTTTTTTCAAGAGGTAAAGTCGCATTCATCATGTGATAGGTTGAGTTCCATCTAGTTTTGACATCCAAGCACACATTCTTTTTAGACCCCATTTTTTCTTCTTCAACACATCTTTTAAACATTTGCAAACGAGATGGGCTACTCTTCACGTACTTCACACTTCTCCGAAGACGCTTAATACTTGACTTAATTTCATCAATCCCATCTCTCACAACAAGATTCATGATATGAGCAAAGCAACGTACTTGAAAAAACTCACCCCCAAGCAACAACATGTTTCTTTTATTTAATCTTTTCTTCAAATCTTCAACACAAGTGTCATTACTTCGTGCATTATCAAAGGTAATACTCATAACCTTTTCTAAACCCCACTCCAATAAACAACTCTCCACCGTCTTTGCAATCACCTCACCTTTGTGTGGATGTGGTAAGACACGAAAGTTAAGGATTTTCTTCTTAAGGATCCAATCTTTGTCAACATAGTGAGCAGTAAGGACAATATATCCAAGATTTTAGATAGAGGTCCACATATCGGTAGTGAAGCAGACACGGGTGGAGTTCTATTTCAAAGAAGCTTTTAATTTTTCTCTTTCTTCTTGAAATATTGTATAACAATTTGTAGTTATGGTGGGTCTTTTGACTTATCTTTCAACTCATCGAGTAATTCCTTACAAACTTTTTGATGATTCCACAATTTATTAGTTCCTCCTGACGTGGGAGAAAAAATCCTCGTATGACAAAACTTGCACTCAGAATCCCCAACCATTTTTTAGACTCTTCATCATTAATCTTATCAAAAAATTTCCATACCGGAGATCGACCATGATTGCCCGAAAGTCCTGATTTTGTAAGAGTCTTTTGCTTCTTATTTGTCATTGCAGTACTTGCTTGAGATGATGACATACTTGACTCCTTGTCGTACTAAAAAAACACACTAAATTGAATCAACAAACCAAATTTTTCAGAGCCTATTTTAAACACCAAAATACTTCGTGCATTATCAAGGGTAATACTCATAACCACTTTTAAATTCAACCCAAAAGGTTTCAAAAACACAAATATTAACAAAAGGTTTCAAACAATCGAATCAATTAAGCACAAAAAATCACAAAATCAGCAACATTAACTTCCATTTATTTCCCCAAAATACAATATTGAAAGAATGAGGAGAGAGATGTGTCAGCGCATACCTTTGATTCGAACATGGAAGATGAAGATGAAGAAGGGGATCTGGAGAGAGAGAGGGGGATGAGGGACGAATCTGGTACTTTGAGTCTTTGACCTAATTCTTGAAAAAAGAATTATAATTTTTCCTTTTTTTTACCTTTAATTTTATAGTTATAAAATAAAACAATAAATACTATATAAATACTATATTAAAATTTTTATTTTTTTTACCTTTAATTTTTGAGTCATATTATATATTTAATATATACTATATAGTTTATAGTATAAAATAAAACTATAAAATTTATATGAAAATTTTTGAGTCATATTATAGTATATAGTATAAAATAAAACTAAAAAACTACAGTATAAACTATAGTATATAGTATAAAATAAAACTATAGTATAAACTATATTATATACATATAGTATATAGTATATTTATATATTATAGTTTATACTATAACATATAGTATATAATATTCTTCTATACCCTAAACCTTAAACTCTAAACCATAAACCCTATATAGTATATAATATAGTATATAGTATATAATATAAACTATAGTATATAGTATAAAATAAAACTATAAAACTATATTATAAACTATTTATCATTTTGGAAGTAATCATGCTTATTAATTCATACTTATTGAGTTATTTTTCTTTAGGAAGCTCAAATCAAATGAATATTTGAATCTGTCATATTGTAATTATTGATAGTTATTTTTTGATATGTATTATGATTTATGATAATGCTTTGTTCGAGATCCTTCGATATTTAAAATACTTGTTTTTATAATTTGTATAATTTTCTTTGTCATTATTCCTATTATTTCGTTAGCTATAATACACTACTACTTATTACTAACATTAACGAACTAAGCTCGAGCTCAATTATAAAAATCATAAAAATAAAGAAGCCGAACTCAAGCTTAGTATAGTTCAGCTTGTATAACTTCGTAAACTATTTAGGCTCATTTATCCATATATTTTATCATTACAATAATAAATTTATATAAAATGTTATCATTTTTAATGAAATTTATAATATATTTACCTATGTAAATTAGATATTCACTTTTTATTTTATATAAAATATATATGATATATTTACTTATTATATTTTGCTACTTAAAAATAAAAAATGTTGTCTATTATCTTTTGTCTATTACGAAAATATTTGAATCATCTGCAACATGAACTATTGGTCTAGTGGTAAGTTTGTTGCTTTGAGTGTGAGAGGTCCTGAGTTCGATTCTCTAAATGCCTCTATTCTACATTTTATATTCCAAGAATTGTTGTGCACTTCTTGTGCACTTGACAGAATTCGATATTCCAAGAATTGTTGTGCACTTGACAGAATCCGATCAGTTTCGGAATTTCCGAAATTTTTAAGACTAATTCCAATTCCAATTCGAAATTTTTCGGAAAAATCGGAATTTCGAAATTTCGAATTAAAAATATTCGTTCCAAATTCAAAAAATTTTGGATTGGATTCGATGGATATTGAAAATTCCGTTCCGATTTCCACCCCTATCAACAATAGACTGGAGCTACATTAATTATAATATTAAGAATGGACAATATATCAAACACTTCACGAAATAATTAATTTCATTTCACCTATCATCTGAAGTTTTACACGAAAATTGTCTAAATAATGGAAACATATTATGATTATTAAAACATGAAATGTTATATCAACCCTTTCATGAAATATTTTTGTTATAATTAAGAATGGAAATTTTTGTATAAGACTATAATTATTGAAATTTTCACGTAAGATTATAATGTAGCAAATTTTTGTGTAGCAAATTTTTGTGTAAGACTACAATCTAGCAAATTTTCGTGTAAGACTATAATTATGGAAATTTTCATGTAAAACTATATATAGAAAATTTTCGTGTAAGCCTTTATAATCAAAAATTTCGTGTAAGCTTTAAATAAAAGAAATATTCGTTTACGACTTTAACGAGGGAAACTATTTATCCTTACATGAAATTAATATAACTAAAAGAAATCAACCTCTAGCAAATATTTATATTAATAATTAAATTGAAGTTCTTCTACACTGTTGACGTCAGATTTTGTAGAGCACAAAATCCTAGCCTAACACCAAAAAAGTCTGCCCGCCTCGGGTAAGCTGAACCGAGCAAATAATAAGAAAAATCAATTAAAGAGAAAGACTGTGCCCGGTGCCTACTCGGGCAAATTTGCTAGGCTTGTTCTGGTCGGCCTTTTCTGGCCAGACAGGATGTCTTTTTATGAAAGATGAGAGTTAAAGCTCTCTAACTGTAATAAATACAATGATTTTCGATCCCTATTTGAGAGGGTTTGTGGCCCTATTTATAGGCTAAAACTATGATACTTTACTTGAACACTAAGAAATAAATCCCTAGGATTTAGGGTCTAAATAAGGTAAAATTAGATTTGATCCTATCTAAATCGGATATGATTTGGTTCCAGATTTCTTTCCTTTTATGAAGTCCTCCTCAAACTCTTTACTGCTCATCCGGATCTTGCCTCCTGGATGCTGTGGTCGGATCCTCCTATTCTGGTCGGCAATACTGATCAACCTGAGTCCCCCAGGACCGCTGACATTCTGCTCGGATGATACATTATGGTCGGTCGGACCATCTTGGGTACAACTTTGGCTCGGCTCACCCGGGAAACTGGTCTGGTCGAAAGAGCAGGGGATCAACACTAGCCCCTCGGGTCGCGATGAGAGATACACTCTGATCGGGATCCGATATCTGCAGATAGTCTGCTCGTCCAACTCAACGATCTGTCAAGGCGCCACTTTCTCCCACCAAGAAAGGGCACGTGTCGTCATCTGCACGCTTGGAAGTTGAAGAGTCGCGATGGTCTTCTATAAATAGGGGAAGGACTAAGTCATTTTTCCACCTTCATTTTCTGCGAACTCTGAATCCTTGCTATTTTCTCTCTCAATTCCGAGCAATAATTACCGTCCGAAAATTCCCGTGCAAGAGTTCCCGTTCTTTATCGCCCTTTAAGGTATATATTTATCCCCTTCTTATGGCTTCAAGTTCTAGTGAATCAGTTCGTGACTACGACCAGGGGGCCAGCCCCGGTTCCGTGCCATCCTTTTCATGGACGTCCAGCTCGTCCGATACCTCCTCGTCCGACCCACATAATGCCCCTGCCGGCCAGTTTGTCAACGTTCCCTTTGCCGAGCGCGCCGGCCCGAGCCACCTAGTATGCGGCTCCAGCGAGGTCAATACATCGGGGCGTGGTGACTCCGTTATCCCAGAGGGAATCCCGATCCGGGGTACAGTTTCCAGGCCTGCAATTCGGCAAAGTGCCCCTAGTCGAAACTCTGAGGCCTTCGACTGCCCAGCCTATGTCACCTCGGTAGAATTGCTCAAATGGCGCGTGCTCTTCTCTATTCCAGAGAACGTGTCACTGGTCCTTCCTCACCCCATGGATCGGATGGATCAGCCGCCAGCTGGGCACGTTGCTATCAGCGTCCGAGCTCTCGAGGCTGGACTGCGCTTTCCCCTTGCTCCCACTCTCGCTGGGTACCTTGAGCACTGGGGAATCATGTCGGGTCAGCTTCACCCCAACGGCTGGTCGTCTCTCATTGTCCTGGTGGTGATGTTCTGGCGTTTCGGCCTCGGAGTGTCGAGCCCTCACGAAGTGGCGTGGATGTTCAGACTGAAACTAGCACCTGGTCTGAAGAACCACTTCTACTATGCCTCGGTTCGGAAGTACCGACCAGTATTAGTGCGGAGTTTGCCGTCGTCGATTAAGGATTGGCGCGGCAAATGGTTCTGGGTCGGCGGGGCATGGGCGGATGAGGCTGCTCGGGCTAGATGCCCCACCCAATTTGGCGATGCCCAGGGTATTTAACGTCCTTTTTTACTGGTCTGCTGACGTCTCCTCTGATCTTTAACTTTTCTTTGTTCTGCAGAGACTCTGCCTAGGAACCTAGTGATCAGCGACTCTTTCTCGCAGAAGATACGCTATCTGCGCGACTTCTCTCCTACTGACCAGAGGCACTACAAGGTGTTGCTGTCCGAGGAGAATCTACTAGCTGCCGGCTTGATTTCGCCGTTCCGCGTCTCCCCCAGTCCAGTGCAAGGTTTGTATATCTTTGCTCTGGTCGGGTTATATTATGTTGTTTGACTTCTATACACCTTGTGACTAATCGGGCTCTTTTGATTTTTCAGTTTCTCTTCCCGGTCAGGGCATTAACTTGAGGATGGATCCCGTTGAACGCCTGCGCCAGCACTCTCAGCGTGCATCAGCCCCGGCTAGGTGGGCTCAGACCGCCTCTCGGGGGTGCGGCTCCAACCGCCCTGCCCAGCCCCGGGAGGTTCCAACTAGGAGACCTCCGAGCTCCGATCAAGGGGCTAGCAAGAGGGCTCGCGTCGAGGAGGGAGGACCCTCCGGAGTCGGCCGATCGGCCCCCCGACCGCGATCTACCCCCGGCCAAGAGTCACATTTGGCCGGGTTTATGAGCGTTACCGGCTGGGATGGTGACGGGGATCGAGGAATGGTTGGGGAGGAGACCCCCCTTCCAAATCAACTTCAGCCGGGCCTGCTCTCCCGGCGTCGAATCTAATCTCCCCGATGGGGTAGGGGAGACAATGGAAGCACCAGCTCGGGCCTGGACCGAGGAGCTGGAAGGCTACGCCCAGTAGATGACTGGTGTCGACCTCGACTACTGCTCCGCCATCCTGCTTGCCCAGACTTCTGTTTTCGCCTGGAAGGCCCAAACCTCCCATCACGCCGCTCGGGTGAGGTATGAGCAGCGACGGGACAAGCTGCAGAAGGTTCGGGCCGACCTCGCCAAGGCCCGGGACGAGGAGGCCACCATGACCGCCAAGCTGACCTCTTCTCAGGAGGAGCTTGACACAGTGACCCGAGCTGCCGAGATCGACAGGCAGCGGGTGTCTGATCTGACGGTGGAGGTGACTCGGCTCCGTGCCGAGCTGGAGGAGGCCCGGGCTGCGGCACCGGATGAGATGGTGGTCTGCCAGAAGTTCAAGGCGTCGGCAGAATACAAGTACGAGAGTATTCTGACCTACATCTTGTCCTTCATGGACAACATCTAAACTGTCCGAGCCACCGGTGTGGATGATGGGTCATTGATGTCTGCTCTGGCCGCCTTCCTGGAGAAGCAGCCCCTTCCGGCCTATCATCTTCGGATGATGGAGGAGCTGCCGGAATATCTTCCTGCGGGGTCTGATCACCTCCTCAGGCCAGCTCCTCCTATCGACTTTATGTCGATGCCGACCCCTCCAGCGGTCGGCATAGAGGCTGAAGAGGGCAGCGGCGACGGTGGTGGCGATGGCGCTGCGGGTGACTCTGGCGGAGCAGCAGCAAATACGGAAGTGGTGCCGGTGCCAGCCGAGGCAGGTGGCGACGAAGTGATTGAAGTTACTGACCAGTAGCTTCTATCCTTCGTTGCACCTCATTCCTGTGCCCGGGATTCCCTTCTGTCCCTCATTGTACCTTCTATCAGAAGGATCAACCCCTTTGTCTGAGGCATCAACCCTGGTGCTCGGCTTTTATTTAGTTCAGGTCTTTCGTGTTCTTATTTCTCGGCTTTTTGCCCTTTGTAAGAGGTTCCAGCCTCCAAACCGGGTTATTCTTTGTAAATGAAAAATATATTTTTGCTCGTTTCTATCTATATTTTTGTTCTTGCTCGTGTGTTACACTGAATGATCAAAAGAAATGGAAAACATATGTTTGCTCGGCATGTCTGTATATTCTTGTTCCTGACGCTGTCAAATGAGGACTGGTTTTGATTTCGGACTTTGACATGGGGCTATTGGTCGGGATTCGAACTTTTAGGTAAGAGTGGATCAAGTATAAGCCCCATGGTTGTATTTATAATCCGAGCCCGTTACACAAACTCGGATTGAGCCAGAGCCCTTTTTTCAAATTCAGAATCCGAGCTCGTTAAGCAAGCTTGGATTGGGCCTGAGCCCTAATCAGATTCAGAACCCGAGATCTGTGGAAGAGCTCAAATTGAGCCGGAACCCTAATTCAGATTCAGAACCCGAGCTCTGCGGGAGAGCTCGGATTGAGCCAGAGCCCTAATTCAGATTCAGAACCCGAGCTCTGTGGAAGAGCTCGGATTGAGCCGGAGCCCTAATTCAGATTCAGAACCCGAGCTCTGGAGGAGAGCTCGGATTGAGCCGGAGCTCTAATTCAGATTCAGAACCCGAGCTCTGTGGAAGAGCTCGGATTGAGCTGGAGCCCTATTTTTACAATATTAGTTAAAAATGAACTACTTGTTTATTCGAACGAAGAAATTGTGGAAGAATAGTAAAATTTACAAGGAAAAAATTCCTAACACTATTGGTAATATTTCTTCAAGTGCTCGGCGTTCCATGGCTTAGGCAACTTCTTTCCGTTTAGGTCGGTTATCTCATATGCCCCTCTGGTCAGCACTCGGACTATCTGATATGGCCCTTCCCAATTTAGTTCGAGTGGCCCGGCATTAAGCTCCTTCGTGTGTTGGAGCATTTTTTTGAGAACCAGATCCCCGACGTCGAATTTCCTGGCTCGGACCTTGGAGTTGTAGTACATCTCACTTCTTTGTTTGTGGATCGAATTTTTGAGCTCGGACTCCTGCCTTTTTTCTTCCAACAAGTCCAGGTTGGTCAGCATAGCAACTTCGTTATTCTTTTCTTCGAAGTTCTAAGTCCTCCATGTCGGGATGCCGACCTCAACAGGGACGACGGCCTCCAACCCAAAAGCCAAGGAAAAAGGAGTCTCACCTGTTGAAGTTCTGGTCGTTGTTCTGTAAAACCATAGGACTCTTGGTAGTTCGTCTGCCCAGGATCCCTTCAGATTTTCGAGTTTTGCCCTCAAAGTGTGTTTGATGATCTTGTTTATTGCTTCCACCTGGCCATTGCCCTGAGGGTGATATGGGGTGGAGAGCAGCTTTTTGATGCCAAGATTCCTACAGAATTCATTGAAGCCCACCGAGTCGAACTGACGGCCATTGTCAGAGACCAAAGAGTGTGGAATGCCAAATCGGCATATGATAAACTTCCAAACGAAATCGGTGATCTTTGGTTCGGTTATTTTGACGAGTGGCTCGGCCTCTGCCCACTTTGTAAAATAATCAACGGCTACTACTGCAAACCTCACTCCTCCTTTGCCCGTTGGTAGGGGTCCGATCAGGTCAATTCCCCATTTTGCGAAAGGTCAGGGTGCCATTACAAAGTTCAGCTCTTCTGCCAGGGATTTTGTCAGAGGTGCACATTTCTGACATTTTTCACATCTCCTTGCGAAATTGATCGCGTCCTTTTTTAAGCTCGGCCAGAAGTATCCCTGCCTAATGATTTTGAAGGCCAGAGCTTGTCCACCGGTATGATTTCCACAAATTTCTTCATGAACTTCCCTCAGGGCATAGTCAGCTTCTTGCTCGTCTAAGCATCGTAATAAAGGTAGGAAAAACCCCCTTTTATACAGAATTCCTCCTTGCAGTGTGTAGCGGGCAAACCGTATCCTCAATCTTCAAGCCTCAATCTGATCATCGGGCTTCTTCCCTCTTTCCAGGTATTGGATGATCGGGGTCATCCAATTGTCGCTATGCTCAGTAACATATATCGTCTTTTGGTTGAGAATCGAGCTCTCGATCATCCCGATATTTACCGACCCAATGTCTTCTACTCCATCACTTGTTGCGAGTCGAGCTAAGGCGTCAGCCTGGGTATTCTTAGTTCTTGGGATTTGTTCGGCTCAGATCCTTTTAAAGTCTGTTAGGGCCAGTTCTACCGACCTTAAGTACCTCGCCATCTTGTTATCTCTTGCGGCATATTCCCCTAAGACTTGGTTGACGACTAGAAGTGAATCACTGAACACTTCGAGATCGTCCGCCCCGAATTGCTTGGCCATTTCCAATCCGGCCAGCAAAGCCTCGTATTCTGCTTCATTGTTTGTTGCTGGAAACTTGAATCTCAGGGCCGAGCAGAAATACTTATTTGTGGGGCTGATGAGCACGATTCCTGCTCCGGCTGCTGCCTGTGTTGACGACCCATCCACGAACATTTTCCAAGGCCTCTCGATTTTTTCCTCCTCAAGTATGATTGTAGGAGTGAATTCGGCAATAAAATCTGCTAAGACCTGCCCTTTGATTGTTGTTCTTGGGGAGTACTGGATGTCATATTGCCCGAGCTCGACGGACCATTTCAGTAGTCGGCCTGATGAATCAGGTCAGGCGAAGACCTATTTCAAGGGAAAGTTCGTTAGTACCTCGATTTGATGGGCCAAGAAGTATGGTCTTAATTTCCTGGCTGAAATGACCAGAGCATATGCTAGTTTCTCCATGGCCGGATATCTGAGCTCGGCGTCATGGAGAGATTGACTAACATAATACACCGGCTGCTGGGCTGTCTTTTCTGCTCGTACTAGGACTGCACTGATCGCGTAGGATGATACTGCCAGGTAGAGCTGCAATTTTTCTCCGGCCTCGGGTTTTGCGAGCACGGGGGCCTCCATCAGGGATTTCTTCAGCTCTCCAAATGCCTTTTCACATTCATTGTTCCACTCAAATTTTCCATCCTTCTTGATCAGATTAAAGAACGGTTTACATTTCTCAGTCGACCTTGATATGAATTTGTTCAGTGCGGCGATCCTTCCTGTTAAGCTCTGCATATCTTTTACTCTCCTCGGAGGTGTCAGCTTTATTATTGCATCGATCTTCTCGGGGTTAGCTTCGATACCTCGCTGGCTCACCATATATCCCAAAAATTTTCCCGAGCTGACTCCGAACGAGCATTTCTTTGGATTGAGCTTCATCATGTATCTCCTCAGTATGTTGAACATTTCTGCTAGGTCGGCCACATGGTCCTCCAATTTCTGTGATTTCACCAACATATCGTCTATATATACCTCTATGGTTTTGTCTATCTGAGCTGCAAACATTTTGTTGACCAGCCTCTGGTAAGTAGCCCCGGCATTTTTTAGGCCGAAAGGCATCATTTTGTAACAATATTGAGCTCGGTCCGTGACAAACGTGGTGTGCCGCTGATCATGCTCGGCCATCGGTATTTGATGATACCCAGAGTAGGCATCCATGAAGCTCATTACTTCGTGACCTGCCGTCGTGTCGACCAGCTGATTGATGTTTGGCAAGGGAAAACAATCCTTGGGGCAAGCTTTGTTGAGGTCGGTAAAATCCACACACAACCTCCATGCTCTACTGGCTTTTTTTACCAGAATTGGGTTGGCAACCCAGACTACATACTCACATTCCCGTATAAAACCATTTCCGAGCAGCTTCTGGACCTCCAGTTCCAATCCCTCGTACCTGTCTGGACTGAGCCTCCTCTTTTTTGGACTACCGGTTTGGCAGCAGGATCGATATTCAGATGATGGCATGCATCTTCTGGTCGGATGTCTTCCATGTTCTCATGACACCAGGCAAAAACGTCGGTGTTCTTTGCTAGGAAAGCTATGAGTTCTCCCCTGAATGGCTCTGTCAAATTTCTGCCGATCTTGAGCTCCAGCTCGGGTCTGTTCTTATCCAGTTGGACCGAGTCCTGTTCTTCTATCGATGTGGCCCTTTTTTTAGGTCTTTCCATCCTGGGATCTAAGGTCTCCCATGCGGCATCTCGGTCTACCATCTCTTCGTCTGATTTTTGGTCGACTGCCCCGGAATTTGTGTTGGCCTCCGGTGTGCTGGACGGCCATACCTGCTCTGCTTAGTCGAGCTTAGGCTCGGATTCAGGGTCTAGTTCGATGAGTTCTGGACCGTCATCTTCTCCTGAGCCTTCGACCTGGCTCTCTACTTCTGCAATTCCTTGCTCTTCCGTCTGTTCGATCATGTTGAGTTCCCTTGGCTTCAAGCCCGATTTGCATTCCCGAGCTGCCGTTTGGTTACCTCGGATCACATACACATCGTCTTCTACCGGAAATTTTAGTGTCAGGTGATGAATTGATATGACCGCTTTTAACTTGGCCAAGAGTGGGCGTCCCCAGATTGCGTTATAGACCGAGTTCACATCCAGTACTTTGAACTCGGTGTGGTGTGGACGGTCTTTTCTCCGGTTCCGAACACGACCTTTAGCTCACACGTTCCGACCGTTCGCGTTATCTGACATTCGAACCCTTGGATTGAGTCCGAGCAAGATTGTAAATCGGATTCTCGGAGCCCCATTCTTTTGAATGTATTTAGATGGAGAATGTTAGCGTAACTCCCTGTGTCGACCAGGACTCTATGGACCATTGTAAGACCAATGTTCAACAACACCACCAAGGCATCACTGTGAGGTTGTACTCACCCTTCGGAATCTTGCTCGGTGAATGTAATAGGTATGTGGATCGGTTCCGACCTTGGTGGGTTGCATCGTTGGTATCCATTTCTGGCCTCCCTGATCTGCTCCCTTCTCATTCTCTTGGACATCCTTTGTTTCCCATAATTATTGTTCACCAGCGTGTGGACCTCTCGGATTGCTCCGAGCTGAGGTGGTGGTGGAAGTTGTTGTGGCCTCTGTTCAGGATTTTTAACGTACTCCTTGAGGTGACCTCGATCAATCAACCTCATGAGCTCAATCAGAAGAGCTCTGCATCTGTCTGTATCATGCCCTGGAGCTTTGTGGTATTGACAGTACATGTTCTGATTTAATCGAGCGGGATCAGCTTTCATTGGCTTCGGGACAGGCAGCATATTCTGGCCTTGAAGCACGGTAAGTACCTGGGCGGGACTTACTGTTAGGATACGTCTGACCCGATATAATTCCTCATTTTGGTAGACCTTAAACTCGCCAGGGGGCTTGAAAGGTGTGTTATTTCTCTTCTCCTTTCCTTCCCCCCTTTCCTAGCTTGGTCTTTCCTCTGGTATTGTCTCCTCGACACCAATGTATCTCTCGACTCGGCTTAGGAAATCATGATATGACTTGGGGCCCTGTTCGTGGACGTTCCACCAGAACCTCATTTTTGGGCGAAGGCCGGCCATGATCGCCATCAGTACAGCGTCATCAGAAATGTGTTCTATTTTGAGAACGAGCTTGTTGAACCTGTCCATATAAGACCTTAAGGACTCATTGTCACGCCCCAAAATCTTTCGTTAAAAATATCAGAGTTTTTCTTTGGGCGTGAAGAAAGAAATAGCAAGAGACGATACACAACAGAAAGAAATAGCAGAAGACGACAGAAGAAAGAGGTAAAAGACGAAGTGATACTTTCACTTAACAACAATCGGCCTCTGCCGATAACAATCAGTCCCACTACTGACAATATACATCATACGTAGTGGAAAACATCAGGATCTCTCGTTCACAGAATACTCAGAATTAGTTACAAAACGTGAATAAACTTATAACATATTGTTTTGAAAATGTTTGTGCGACACACTAAAAAAATCACAAGTTCAAAAGCAGTACCGCCTCTCTCCATCTAGGGTTCATCGTGCTCATTAGCTCCTGTAGTGTGAGTACAGATTAAGGGGGTGAGTGCGTGGAATACACTCGTGGGGAATGAAATCCGGCTCTTTTAACAATCAACAGATATCAAATACAGGAATGATAACATTCAATCATATTATCACAGCACATAAAATGCATAGTATGTATTTCACAACCCAACTCAGGTGCGGGTATCCCCCGTCTTATCCCTATAAAGCTCAGGTGCAGGTATTACCTGACTTACCCCTACAAAACTCAGGTACGGGAATCACCCGACCCTACAGAAACTCAGGTACGGGTATCACCCGACCCTACTCAATCTCAGGTACGGGTATCACCCGACCCTACGGAATCTCAGGTACAGGCATCACCTGACCCTACACAATATCTCAGGTACGGGTATCTCCCGACCCTACGGAAACTCAGGTACGGCATCTCTCCCGACCCTACATATGGATGAATGTGGACCCACGTCCTTTCACAGTATATCATGATCATGTATTCAAAGCATATAATCACAGCATTTAGTATTCCGCCAATCATGCATTAAATAGGGAAAACTGTAAACAGATAAAGAGATAGAAATTACCCCCACCTCGTATAGTGGTTACCACGTGAATGAGTACCGACGGATCAGATTTCACAAGCGAGTACCAAAGGATCCGATATCACAAGGCTCAACTCAACAAGTAGCCTACACAAGTTATGACGTTCCTTAGATCCTTAATAAATTATAATTAAAGCTGTAAAAGACTCCGGCGGAGAAACGGTCGTTAAAAACGCGACGGATCGATCGATCTAATAATTGGAATTTTGGAGACAAGGCTGAAATTCAAATCTAAAGGTCTGAGATGATAGGAAATGAAATAAGGATCGCAACGCAAAAAGAATGAGCTCAATCGGAGTTGAAACGAGCTCAAACGGAGCATTTTAAGTTTAGGGGTAAAATGGTAATTTTGGTCAAAGGGTTGACTTTGACCGGGCCCACGGACCCCGATCAACGACGTCTCGTCATCGACGACTCGATACGGATGAACGACGGAAAGAAAATGAGGTTCGGATCGAAAACACGACGTCGGGTGCGCGTCGGCACCCGACGGGTGCGCATGGGTGCGCACGGTGCGCGCGCGGCTCCCGGCGCCCGACGGCTTCCGAGTTTTCTCGGCAGCGGGTAAGCTCGCTCGGCGGGCTGCCGAGTTTTCTCGGCAGCCCCTTCCCAGATCTTCCCGACAGTGGCCTGCTCGAGCAGGCCACTTCCCGGTGTCGCCCGGCGCGGCGGCGCCGCCGCCACCACCTACCTCGCCGGATACCTCGAACCTCCGGTTACCACCTCCGGCCGTCCATCGCCGGATTCCGGCATGAATAGTGCCCGGAAACTTCGCCGCAAAATCCTTCGAAGTCACATTTTTTCCAAAATTCTAACTTCAACCAAAACTCCGGCCGATGACTTCCCGTCGCCGGCGACCACCCCCAGCTCCTCCGCCGGCGACTCCCCGTCGCCGGCAACCCGTTCCGGCCAACCAAACACCTTTAACCATGCATGTACTCCCAAGTCGAAACATACACACACTAACGGTTAAACACACACACCCAAACACCAACCTTGGCCGGCGGCCACCTGCCGCCGGCAACAACCGGTATCCACCGCCACCTTGGCCGGCGACTCCCACCACCAGCCACCGTGCACTCAAACACACTCACACAGATGCACACACACACACATAGCGTAGGGTGTGTTTACACACACACCCCTACTGCCACTCTTGGCCGGCGGCCACCAGCCGCCGGCGACCTCCTCCACCTCGCCGGCGACCTCCCGTCGCCGGCCGTTCATTCCCACACGGCGGCGCCACCATGCGCCGCCCCAACAGCATGCAAACACACTCACACACTAACACACCTACATACACACGCACATGCACAAATACATACATATATACATATTGTCCTTCTCCGGCGCCGCCACCCACGGCGGCGCCGGCACTCCAGCGTCTGACCACGACCTCCGGCGCCGCCACCTACGGCGGCGCCGGCACTCCAGCGTCTGACCACGACCTCCGGCGACCCCCGACAGCTTCTCCGGCGCGGTGGAAAGAGAAAGAACAGAGGAGAGAGAAAGGGTGATCAAGGGTTAGGGTTTAGGGTTTTTGCCATTTTCCGGCGAACGAGAAATCGGATTTGAAATCCGAGACCTATCCTAGATTCGTCTCGTCGAGACGAACGTCGTGTGCGAAAATCGCCCGATTCCGACAACGTTGAAATTTTCCGGCGACCGGCCGGCGGCGGCGCCGGTGGTAGTGCCACCGACCAGAAAACAGAAAACGAAGAGAGAGAGAGGAGAGAGAGAACTTACGAGTTTTCGGCGCGTTCGGCTCGTTCGGAAAAACGGTGAAAAAATGAATCGGAGGAGCCCCTATTTATAGAAGTTGGAAAACACTATTCACGTGAAAATATCTCGTCACTATTCATCGGTTGAATTTTCCACACTACTATTCACCGAAATATCTTCCGGTTTTCCGAAACCTCGTGTTTCACCCTTTTCGTCGCCGGTTGAGCTACGGGTCTCCGATTGACCCCTAGTTCATTTCTATCTTCTCGTTTTCTCAATACGTATCTACTGGTATAAAATTACCCTATGTTCCACGTCTAATAAAAATTATCGATCTAAACCTCGCATTAAAACACGTATCTGAAACGCACGAAATAAATTAAACAATTAAATCATACGCACAAAATTATTAAATCATAAGTTAAAATTTTTAATTAATCAATTATGCTCATTTTGATCCGGGGCGCTACACTCATCTTTCCCCTGCTTAACATTCACCAATCTTTCTTTCGGGGTGGATCTTGTTTTTGATCCCATGAACTGTGTCAGAAATAGGTCGGTCAGTTCTTCCCATCCTCGGATCGAAGAATCTGGTAATGATCGAAACCATCTCTGAGCTCGGTCGCCAAGTGTCAGAGGAAAGGCTTTGCACATGAGCTCCTCGGATACTCCCTGAAGCTCCATCCATGAGGTATACTTATCTACATGTGTATTTGGATCGGTTTCTCCATTATAAAGCCCAATTGGTGGTACTTTGAATTTAGTGGGAGTGATCTGGGTTGAAATCCGATCTACAAAAGATGAGGCCTTCTTTCGCCTCCTTTCTTACTCGGGCCTCAGTTTTTTAGCCTTGATCTCAGCTAGCCTTTGTTTGAGCCTGTGTTCCTCCTCTTCCTCGTCTACCGAGTAATCACTACGCGCCTTCTTCTCGTCTCGTCGATACTCTTTCTCGAAATCCAGTGTTTTCATCGATTTTCTGGCCTCACGAGCCGAGGCCGGACCGAGTCGGTCAAACTTGCTACGTGTTTTGGTTCGAGCTGCCGATCGGGTCGGGCATATTTGAGTTCCTGATCGACTTTCTTCAATTATCGCTCTTCTTGATCGTCTTTCAATCATCACATCTTTTCCCTTATCCTTCTGTTTGTTCTTCGGCTCGTCTGAGGATTGGGTATCCTCAAGATCGTGAATCATCTTGTTCTTCTCCCTAGCCTCTGCTTCCTTCAGCCTGTCGTTGAGCTGAGACATCATGGCTTTTATTTCCTCGGAGGTCATCTCGATCCCCCTAGGCTCGGCTGTTAATGGGATGCCCAGTGGGATTCTTCCATGTGGTGTGTTAGTCACTATCCTAGGGCGTCATGTGGCAGGTGCTGACCTGATCCGCTGGGAACCAAGTTCTGAGTTCGGGGGTCGGGCGAGTCCCCCACTTCTTCGTCATTTTTGAGCAAGTTGGTTGTTATGGAGTTATGTGTTGTTTCTCAGCCCCCTCCTTCTAGCGCCAAAATGTTGACGTCAGATTTTGTAGAGCACAAAATCCTAGCCTAACACCAAAAAAGTCACCCGGCTCGGGTAAGCTGAACCGAGCAAATAATAAGAAAAATCGAATAAAGAGAAAGACTGTGCCCGGTGCCTACTCGGGTAAATTTGCTAGGCTTGTTCTGGTCGGCCTTTTCTGGCCGGACAGGATGTTTTTTTATGAAAGATGAGAGTTAAAGCTCTCTAACTGTAATGAATACAATGATTTTCGATCCCCATTTGAGAGGGTTTGTGGCCCTATTTATAGGCTAAAACTATGATACTTTACTTGAACACTAAGAAATAAATCTCTAGGATTTAGGGTCTAAATAAGGTAAAATTAGATTTGATCCTATCTAAATCGGATATGATTTGGTTTCGGATTTCTTTCCTTTTATGAAGTCCTCCTCAAACTCTTTACTGCTCATCCGGATCTTGCCTCCTGGATGCTGTGATCGGATCCTCCTATTCTGGTCGGCAATACTGATCAACCTGAGTCCCCTAGGACCGCTGACATTTTGCTCGGATGATACATTATGGTCGATCGACCATCTTGGGTACAACTTTGGCTCGGCTCACCCAGGAAACTGGTCTGGTCGGAAGAGCAGGGGATCAACATACACGAAAATAAAAAAAATTAACAATAAACTATAAAAGTTGTACACGGAATTTTAAAATAACATACAATAATTACAAAAATTAAACTTCAGTGTCTATAATACACAAAAATAATAAATTAACAATATATTAATTGTACACGAACATTAACATTAACATACAATAATTTAAAACTTTAAATAAATTTTAGTTCCATATTACACGGAAGTTAATAATGAACAATAAACTATGCTACTAACATATCTTTTACATGAAATTCTTTAACTAATATCTCCCCAAAAATTCTTCAAGTCTATTCTTCTATAATATTGAGAATAAATTTTCGTGTATGGATTTCATTCATTTCCTCAATTTTGATTCAGTACAACATTTAAATATACTATTTAAATGCACTATTCATATACTATTTGCCATGTGACACCCTACCAAGTAAATCAGTCATTTGTCTCGTCAGTCACTGTTCACATGTGGACTAGTAAAATTTATGGTATATTGGGACCAATTCTTATATTTTATGGTATATTAAGATTAAATTTATCCTAAATGATATATTAAGGGGTCGTTTGGTTTAAGGGTTTGGGCTGCTTTAGAATTTTTATCCAGCTCAAACCCATGTTTGCTTCAAATGTTTGAAGCCTGGTTTTATAATTGGGCCCGGATGTTAGATTGGGTTTTTTAAGTTGGCTCGGAGGCTGAATTGTAAACCCGAAAAAAAGGTGAGTTTACAAACCCATAGATTTATATGAACAATAACTTGACATGAAATTCCAAAAGTGGCCTTGCTGTTCACTCTAAAAATACTATGCTACCCCCAATTTTTGAAGTTATGAATGCCATTGACAGGTTTGAAATTGGGGATTTGGATAAAACATTTGCCCTAAGCCCAGTTTCATCGTCTTCCCCGACAATTGCGTCTCCAACGTGTCCTCTTCCGGCCTGTCGAGAGAAATTGGAGGTGAAACCATACTTCACATCCCTGGTGTATGACTTCTATACACTTCTATTTCGATGCTAACACCTGTTTTCGATTTTCACAGGTGTAGGACGTTTCGAAGGTCACGACACCCGGTTGAAGAATAAGGTCGCGCTTTCGTCGAACGTTGATCGCCTCCGTTTGGGTATCAACCTGCAGCGGAGAATAACTCACAAAGATAAGTAAGACACCCTCATCCAGTGGTTGCTCTTCAAATACTTGGTTGTTTAATCGATTTTTTTAAAATCTGTAGTGTGTGCTTTCAAACCATCTAACTTTTCATGGGTTTTCACGAAAGTGTTAGGTCACTTGTCATTTTTTTTTGGATGAAAATGTGATTTATTTTAGGCAAGTTTTCTTTGATTGGGAGACTGTGAACAGTGAAACACAGTTGAATGCATTGTATAGAGCATATGCTTCTATGACTTCTACCTCTTACTTCAGAAGCTATTCTCGACCTTACTCCCTTTGCAATTGTTTTCCCATAAATTATTTTAGCAGAAAAGTTCTTCGCTGACATAGAGAAGCCATGAATTTATAGCGTGTATTGACATTGTTATAATCACTTGTGTTTAAACTACTTTTTGATGGGTTCCCTATTAATTTGCATTTGCCAATTTTTTATGCTTTCATTTACTTACAAAAGTCAGTACAATATGTCACAATTACGGATGAATGTATGAAAATACAATAGGCTGGTCCTTTGAAAGTACAATTGCTATTTTCATGCTTTAAACTTGATGGGCCATATTTTTTCAAGTGTCCATGTGTGAATCAGAGTTAGCTTGGAGACATTGGCGATTTTCTCATCAATTTTAGAAGATATAAGTAATCGAATCTTGTTATCTCTCCATGATCTTGTAAAGATATTGTGCTCCATGTGTACTTTGAGCAGAAACAAGAAACCACCATTGTAGATTTAATTAAACAGATTGCATCATGTGTATAAACATGTTGTAGATTTAAATAACATAGATCAAGAAAACAGATTCATCTGAATACATGGAAATTGATGTATTATACATACTGAATATGATAGTTGACAGAGTGGAAACTTCAACCCTGGAATCAGTTAGCTTTGAAATGGAAAATAGGTTAAAACTATCAAAGACGGATGAAAGAAAAAGCTATCAACAATATGAGGTTTGGTGGCCAAGACTTGTATCAAATGACAATGGTAATTTATGAAACAGTAAATGTAACCTTATATGACCTTTATATAGTTCAGGGCTATAATATGTAGTAAACAGATTGGTTAGTTTATCCCTTGTCATGTTTACTTTCTGAAATTAATGGGAAGTGTGAATGAACATATCCGTCATATATAACATTGAATGTTATTTGTTTTATCAACACAACGCTGAGAAGATCATTATTTATCTTCATAAATCCTTGACATCAATCTTCAATACTATAGATCTTTTTGTCAATAAAAGGAGTTGTGAAATAGACAGCAGGTTAGAGTAGGAATTGGATTCCCATTTTTCTCATTCTCATTTGTATTCAATATGATTCTACTTTATATGGTACTTGAAAGATGAATAAAGCACTTAATCTATGATTGTGCATCTTCGATTCACAAAGCAGAATCTGTCTGGTCTTGAATTAAAGGAACCTAGAAACTAGGCGTGGCAATACATAATTTATTATAAGCACAAGTTTATGCGTGGGAAATATCTCTACATCATTCATGAATTGGGGGTTCCTGTTCACTCTTTAAGATATCTGATTTTCCTTTTCGTACATGATAATCTGAAAATCAGAGAACACTCATGAAACTAAATCTCACTACAAGTACACCACTAAATCTTATTAAATGTACCAAATACAGTTAAGCCTCCGATGATGTAAAAAATCGATTTTGGATGCCTTATAATTTGTTTGCAATGTTTTATGCTGTCTAATTCAATTGTGAACAATCTTAGCCAAGTTTATATTGAACAAGGTGTTGTTTTTAAGGATTCCACTCGGAGTTCATACTGTTGTCAACGGTTGACAAAATACATTCACCAAATCCAGGAATTTCAGGTATGTTCTCTGTTGTTTTCTGCAAACCGAACGATAAAATATATATTAGATATGATGTAGTTGAACCTTCAATTCTAAATTAATGAATGGCTTGGGTACAACGTGTTGTAGTCTACTAGGACCTACGTGTTTACTTGGCGATTGATTGCGATATTGTGTGTTTGTTGCAATGATTGACGACAATTAGTTTAGGAGATCCTAACTGGATGATTATGTCTAATATATGATATATATTTCAGTTAAATCAACTATAATAATAATTTGGAGCTAGTTTAGGAGATCCTCACTGGATGCATTGTTACTCGTACTTACCATTTAGATATATATATGTTTGAATGTGACTTTAGTTCACCTGACGTCTATTAATATGAGACTTGTGCGAGACGTTATGTTTTAGTTACTGGCTTCAAACCTCCCTAGTGTGAAATCTTTGGCATCGTATATGGATAACATGTTCACGAGCCTGTTTTCCTGCACCCATGTCTGACAAATTAGCGACTTAATCCAATCTTTCTAAGCTTCTTTGAAATAAAGCCCCAACCTTGTACAATATGTTAGATTCGACAAAGTTTTCAAAAATCCACCAACAATAACTTCCAACCTCATTTGTAACATATGTGCGTCGTTATTTCCCCAAAAATATCTGTGAATGTCAGTGTAATAATTATAACATAACGAACAATGACGAAATATATAACACTCCCAAACCATAATATAATCCAAACGAAAAAAAAATCCAAGAACACATAAAACAATTACAAACTCTTGCTACAACTAAAGGATTCCTAATCAGTAATGTATAATTTTTGTTTTGCTATTAGTCATGTCGTTGGACGAGGTAGATGATCTTGTGGCCGCATTTCATGTTGTTGAAGCGATTAATGCTTCAATGAGAACATTTTTAGTGCTAGTGTCTTACGCCTATGTTAAGTTTTACCGAACACATAAGAGACGTCACAATTTGTCCACAAGAACTAGAGGGTACAATCTTCGTAGTAGAGTCACTCGTCAATTGGACCATGTTCATAGTTTGACCATGGACAATGATGTTACATGTATTAACCACCTTCACATGTCTCGTGATACCTTCTCTCGTTTATGTTACCTGTTAGAACAACTAGGTGGTCTTCAACTCACGTGTCACCTCCCAATATCTGAACAAGTGTGTATCTTTCTGTCAATTCTTTCCCATCACAAAAAAAAAATCGAGTTGTCAAAGATGATTTCACTCGTAGTAGATACACAATAAGTAAACACTTCAACTCTATCCTTGTCTCTTTGCTACGGATTCATAACATTCTCCTTGTGCAACCAAGACCGGTGGATGTCGATGAACCGGTGGAACGCTGGAAATATTTCAATATGAGTACGGATCACACCCTTAGAATTCACCAGAATATCATTTTTAATTCCATTCAACCTATGATTGGGTCTGAACATCATTCTCATGATCATAATTTTGTTTACTAAATGTAGGGCTGCCTAGGTGCATTAGATGATACATACATATCTGTGAAAGTCCCGCTTTGTGATAAGCCAAAATATCGTAATCGCAAGGGAAATATATCTGTTAATGTGCTCGTTGTTTGCGATCGCAACATGAACTATGTATACGTGTTGTCCGGATGGGAGAGATCTGTTGTGGATGGTCGGGTGTTGCGAGACGCCATTACCCAACAGACAGGTCTGAAAGTTCCTAATGGTAATCTTCTAGCCACTGTCAATGTTAAAGGAAAATATGAAAATGTAGCTAAAACCTTCCAATTCTTCACTGCATATGTCAGCTTCTTTTTAACATTAAAAGATATGTAGCAATGAATTGGAAGAGTTAATGCATACCTTCTCTTTGACTGGTGTGTGACAGGAAATTTCTATTTGTGTGACAGAGGTTACATAAACGGTCAAGGATTTCTTGCACCATACCGGGGAGTTAGGTATCATCTGCAGGAGTGGAACCATGCCTCAGAACATCCAAGCACCCCCCAAGAGATATTTAACTTTTTGCATGCTAGGGCCAGAAATGCAATTGAACGTTCTTTTGGCATACTTAAGGCGAGATGGGGCATTCTTAGAAGCCACTCGTACTACCCAATCAAAACCCAAAACCACATTATTTTGGCCTGTTGTCTACTCCATAATTTCATCCGCACTAACGCAACCGAAGATCCATTAAAGAGTGAGGTGCCAGACCTTACCCCTCAAGAGTTAGATGAAGCGAACCCTGAAATTAATTACATTGACCAAGTCGAGACCTCTCAAGAATAGACTTCTTGGAGAGATAATATTGTCATGCGAATGTGGAATGATAGGAACTCAATCGGCTAGGGTCCCCAATTACTTGTTTGATTTTGTGTCCTACATGTATTTTAATATAACATAAATGTTATGAAGTTTTATTAGGGTTTTCTTCGATATGTCCAAGAATTATGTTTTAGGGTCCATTTTCAAAAAGGTTAATGTCATGATGAAGTTGTAAACCTGATATGAGCTGATGTATTGAAATGTATGACCCAGGTTGTTATCCTCTCCAATTGAAGTCAGATTTTGTTTTTCACATGTAAAGGCTACTATGCTATGTAATCTCAATCTGTTATTGCAACATATCCCATTTGATTTCAATACACTTGAAAACTATATGTTGCAATCTTTCAATATACACATAACCTATTTGTAGCTCATTTTAAGTGTGAATCCACCACCGGAACACTTCAAATGGTGGACACCGTTGAAGTTCAAAAACGGAAAAAACTTACACCTAGACGAACTTGGAGTTTACACGAGGAACAACAGCTCGTCCATGCATTGAAGGACCTGGTAGTCAGAGGTTACAAGTCTGACAGTGGTTTTAGGACCGGCTACCTAAACTTGTTGGAGCAGGCCATTTGCCAACGATGCCCCGGCACAAATCTGAAAGCGGAGCCTCATATCTCTAGCAAAATCCATAATTGGAAGCGAAGTTATGCATTGCTCATGTTAATGCATTCGAAAAGTGGTATCAGTCTGGATGAGAACCACAAGATCGATGTGGAGGACAATGTCTAGGAGGATTTTGTGAAGGTATGGAAACAAAGTACATTTAAATTAATGGCTGATGTTTCCAAGAAATATGTTACTTTGTAAAATATCACACTCTCCTATGCTTGGAAATAAAGCTTTGCAAATAAATTCTCGTAGATTGATCCGACCGCTCGCACAATGCGCTTCAAGACATGGTCTTTCTACAATGATTGGCAGGAGATATTTGGCAAGGATCGGGCAACCGAAGAAGCTGCCACGAGATTCGCTGATGCACTAAATGACTTGTTGAACACATCAACAAATGAGCCCATCGTCAATTCGGCAATGCCCCAGTGTAACCTGAATGAAGTGTCGTCCACCAACTTCACAACAAGGACCAGATCTAAGAGTTGTACATGATCAAAGCACACACGTACGAGGGATGGTGAAATGAATGATCCGACGGAACGTGATCCTTTCATTACCAATATCAGTACCTATTACGAGCGAAACGAGGAAAACATGAGAGACATTGCTAGGGACATTGGTGATATCACGAAGTGTGGCAAGAAAGAAATGGAACCAAGTACGAAATGTGATAATGTGTACGATATGCTGGAGGGCTTTATGTTTCCCAACGTGAAACTAAGGGTGCAAGTTGCCCGGTTCTTGTGTAATAATCCAACTGATTTGGATTTGTTTTAAAGCCTACCGGATGATGCTAAGGCCGTGTTGGTGGAGGACATCATGATTAAAGTGGACAATGTGAAGTAGAGTGGTGAAAAAGGGATCTTTTGTGTTACTTACTCCAATTGGTTATAACGTAGTCTTCCCGAACACCACGTATTTTGGCTAATCAACTGTAACTATAATGTAAACTTTAATATTTTTTGTGTAAGGATATGTAACTTAGGACACCGCAAGTAGTAGTATGTATGCAATTAAGGACCCTTGGGTGTAGGTCTATTTTGGCGATCTTGGTAACCCACTCATTTTGAAACTAAGGTATCAATATTACTTCAAACATTGGGATGTAGCTTTTATTCGAAATTTTATTTATTTTGATCAATCTTTAATCATCTCTTGAGCGAATCAAAAAAAGTCTAACATTAAACCGTACAATTTGCCCATAAGGCGAAGACATATTCAAGGATTTCTCAATGTTTGTAAAGGATTGCACGTAAAGACAACAGGTACAAATCATCAAAATATGCGGTTCATTACATAAACTCACGTAGTAAACATTGGGACAAAATGTTAACTACACACACGGGGGCAACAAGACATCCCCATAGTAGTATGCATCATAACAATCAAAATAAGGTAATCATTTACACAAAAGTAAATCCCCAAGACTAACGAACCACAAAATAAAACACATGAATCCACCACCGGAGCCACAAATATGCCCAAGGCACGGAAAATTGACTTCGATGACCCATTCATCACTAGTTCTTGGAATCCGAGGTTGTTTGGGCAGATGATGACACATACGATGGTCTATGCAGGGGGGACACATGTTGTCTACGAGAAGCGCTTTTCGTTTTCCTAAACCATTGACGGTTGGGTTTGAGAAACTCATCTCTGTCTTGAGAGACGGGGACCGAAATGAACCTTCACCATCAGAGTCGTCTCATTCCTTTTGCAACTCATTCCAGAAGTTTGTTGACAAGCTACTCTCTTTGTCGCTTGAAATCTGAATAACTTGGTCTAGGGAAGTGAATGTCTTGCCAAATACTCTGTTCACATCGTCAGAAACCTCGATAACTTCTTGTACGCCCCTTGGACGGGGAAGTGGTATAGGAAACTGTGAAGGGGGTCCGAAGATGACTTGAAGGTCATCCCAATGCGGGTCACCATATGTAGAGTAGGCTTGTGCAAAAGGATCCTCCTGGGAATTGCGATTGCCTAGTTAGAATGGACTCATTAGAGAGTGAGGAAAAAACACCATAATATATTTCACATTAACCTTCGATGATAAGAAATAGTTGCTCAATGTGTTCATACCTTGATTATGGTAGACCAAGTGGTCTCCTCGCAGTCAAGTATGTTGGTCTCTTTCATCCAAAAAATGTCATCGCGCCACATCAGTCGTGAGAATGTTGCATACCTTTTTCGGAGCCTACGAGCCTGTTTTACACACTCTTTGAAATCAAAATTGCAGTTGAAAAACTTGTTAACAAAGTATTGTGTTGTCTGGATGGCATGCTTGTTGTCACCACCCGTTGTAAATTGACCCATCCGCGCTTGGTCTGCCAATACATCAACAAACAACGACCCAACATTTTCATCCCACTGTAGGTCATAGAAGAAATCCTCCTGTTTCAGTTTTATATCTTTAGACATCTTCCCAATTGTTAAGGAAAGAATTGCTCCTGAACTTGGAATGAAGATGTGTGTCCTACCCCCAAGATCATAGGTCCGTATATATAAGCTGGCCACAAACTAATAATATTTCAAGTATGCTCCCACATTTAATGCATCAAATCCACTTGAACCTTAAATGTGTTTGAAAAAACCAACTTAATGTTTTCATGCTTTTAGATACAACATTGAATGCATGATTAAACTTCCAAAAAAGTTACTGAACCAGTAAAGTTAATGAACAACAGACATTAAGCACCTCACATATAACTAAGTCAAAGTACAATTGTATTTCACATCTTTGTGAACTCATGTTTGTCCTTTTCTACAATGACTACTACTTTCACTGCTATGGGATATTAATAAGCCATTAATATGTATCTGAAAAAGATTTTCAATTCTTGGGAACTTGCAAACACAACAGTGATTTGAAGATAAGAAAGAATTTTTAATATCCTTTTGCAATGTGAAGGATTAGAAATGTGTATTTTGTCCTCCTGAGTTTGGTGGTTGAGATATGAGGTTGAATGTGTATAAATGTAAAGCTGAGATTGGTGGTTGAATGGTGGGTCTTAATGGTCTTATAAGTCTAGTGTATTGAATGTTACATGCATTTAATTATATGAAATCTTTTATAACAAATGTGTATACTCTTTGTCTTTGAACACCATGCACTACTTGTCAAACTGAGTGTCTTTTGGCTTTATGCGGCCCACAAACTGAATTGGGATGTTTTTATTATCTGAAAATTGGAACTGTGTGTATTGATGACCCTCCTAGTCACACTCCTTCCTATTTAATATAATCCACCAACTCTTGGTTACACATTCTCGTAGGTGTTGGACTTGTATGCTCCCCAAGTGTTGTTGTATTCAATTTCTTATATGTTAACTTCACTTATAAGGTATACGCAATCTTATCTAAACTGACAAATGTGACATGTTGAACTTGGAACAGGTAACCATGCCGAAGTCGAAACGCAACAAGAACCTCGACAACTTCTACCATATTTTCACACACGATGAGGTGCAATCTTTGGTGGAGATGTTGCGTCAACATTGCAAGACCCGGAACGTCAGTAGTGGGGTTCTCATCACCAATGTGCTAACTGACATGGCAACAGAGGAAATGAAAGCAACGGGTGATACCCGGTTCAGTGCTTTGAACGTCAAACAGTTTGTGGTAAAAAATTTGGAGCACTACAAAGACTTTTGCAAGTACATCAATAAAAAAGTGGGGTTACGTACAAGAATAGGACAAACTGCATCATCATTTCGTCCGAGTATTGGTTTTTCAAAAAAAAGGTAAATGTGGTGATTAAAATCCAATTGAATTAGCATACTGCTACTTACTTTCATTTGTTTGTATTTACTCTAATTCAATGCCCTTAAGCAATACATGCATAACCTTTTACTCAATCAGGAAAACAAAATGGAAATGGAGTTTCGAGAGTGTGGTTTCCCCTTCTTCGATCTCTGGAACACGATAATCAAAGTTTACAAGCCCGGGGAGATAAGCTTCGAAGAGGTGGGTAGCTCGACGGGGCATCCGATCGTGGTGAATGAGGAGCCCTTTAATCCTGATGCGGTTGACTTTCCCTTTTAGATGGGCGCTTCGGTTGTGCCATTTCCCATCCCGCGCAACCCTTGGTTGTAGGTGTCCATATTTAACAGACTATTCTGTTTTGCAGCCAATGATGCTCTATGTTGTTTCTGTCAACTGTATGTTTGTCGTCCACACTACCTTCTCTACGGCCTTTACACAAAACTCACGATGATTTGTATATTAGCTTGCCTATGTGTGGCTTTTTTGGCAATTTTTTAAGGCGACGACCATTTTCCAGCCCCTTAGGTACTATCAACTTGATTTGGCAATATGTTTGCACAAAATGGATGTATTTTGAAACAAAGAACAGGCACTATTGAATGACTATTGACTAGTATTTATGGTCTACAAATATTTGCAATGTCAACCTTAATCTCAGTTCTCATGTCCATACAACAGTCCAATTTTATATCAATCAAACGAAACATTGCGATATAGTAAAAGATGTGCCATTGAACAAACATGAGCACACAGAATTGTATCCACCTATATGAATACATGGATTCCCAAAACACAAGCTAAACAAGTTGAGTTACCTATATTAACGAATGTGTGGACAAAATACCATCCCGAGAACAATACATGTATGGACATCAATCTCACATTTTCTGTATTTTTTTACAACTACGGAATTGAACAAAACCTCACAAACTTAGGGGCTCAATATGTTGTCGTATCTCACAAAAGCACATCTCCATGCATGACTCTTTCCCATCAGGACGACCCAAGTAAGGAGCACGAGCGAACCAATCGCCACATATGCTGCTATCTTCAAGTATTTCTTCCACTTTTTTTCGTCCTCCCTCGCCAATACAAGTTCATGCTTCAAGCGATTAATCTGCACAATGCATTGTATGGCCACTTCTCCAGCACGTCCTTCGAGTTGAGGCTCGCACCAAACGAAGAAACCGCAACATTCTTTCTAAAAAAAAACCCAAGTTAGCAACATGATTAGAATAAAACACTAACATACAACAGTTTCCGTTAACTAAATTTGCACATGAAGTTGAAGAATTTCATACCCCGCCAAAAGGGCACGACATGAAACGGCGCATTGGGTTTCTTCTGGTGCCGGAAGTTTGGATGCGTAAAGGTATCGAATGTCGACAATGGACTTCCCTCTCCGGTGTTTCACTTCGCTGACCTTTTGTTCCACCACGTATTGAACTCGAACTACAATTAATCAGTTTACACAACGCAAACATAGGATTATTCTAACATTACAGTAGCACAAACGGACTCGAATATGACAGGCCCACATGTATGATTGTAACATATAAACCTTACTCTCACTTTGTTCAAATCTGAAAATAAATGTCCAATATAAAATTTCAACTTAAAACGCCATAGATTCGGACAAAACCCCCCAAAATTCATATCGTAAACATATACACACTAAAATAACCTTCACTTGCACAATGCTATCCTCGAACCCAAGTTTGCTAACCTCAATCAAGTCCAATAGACAACACTATGATTGGACGCACCTTGGTCTACACAAAGCTTCTGAAAACAACAAGCATTACCAATTGAACCAAACGGGAAGCGGTTTAACCTAAGGTTGTGACAATAAGCCTAAATTGTGCAGTAATTTTGGGGGCAAAGAAATGAAACTGTGAATACCTGTATTCCATGTTGTTCCCAAGACCTAGTGGTAGCTCGATTACTCACGAAAATCACATAGGCAAGCCTTACTGGAGCTGTATGTTTTAGTTTGGGTAGCTTGTTGGGTCGAAGAAGAAGCTTGGTGCTCTTAAACGATTTGTGAGATTTATTTGAGCTGTTCAATTCGATTTTCAGACCATATCTCATCAATTTGTTGTTCATATATTTCTTTTGCATAGGAAGGGTAGAATAGTCAATTAATATACTATCAATATTAACCAATAAAGCAAACAAAAATTTATATCCGCAAACACCACTTCAGAATACATAATACTGTCAACCAAACATCATATTAACCTCAAATCCATCCCTAAACATTTAAACCAAACAAACAAAAAACTTATGAAAAAGTTAATTTGAACAGTAAAATAATCCCGGTTTGGACAATCCTAACAAACCCATCCGGAGAACCAAACGGGCCCTAAGGGTATTGTATTATACCTTTTGTAGTATATTGGACCATTTGCAAAATATATTAATAAACATTAGATGTTCAATTGTCCAATCCAACATAATGTCAAAAAGTTATCCAATCCAATTATAATATAATGAGTAGAGACTGATGAATTGGTCTTACCCTTGTATTTTTTATGTTAAAATAATATAAGGTATGATTATGAAAACCATGTTGGAGGTTTGGCTTAAAAAGACATTAAAAAAACAAAAAGGAGAGTGAATAAAAAAATATGTAACAGGATTTTTCTTGATCAATGGATCAAACTTCAAATACTTCGTTTTTATAGCAGTCTTTTTCTAGTGAAATATATTAACTAAACATATTAAATGTTTAATACATACATAATATAGTCATTTTTTACATATAATTATACATTTCTTAATCTTTTTAAATCAATATTAAATGCATGGATTAGTTTAAAAATGAAGAAAATACTTTTTTTTTAATTAAATAAATAGTATTCTATGGCTAAGAAAATAATGGATTGGTCAAATATTTGAATGATGCATTCCATTATATATTCTACATAACAACGGCTTCTTTTGAATTCCTCAATTCTTTTTTTCTGCCGACTCTAACTTGTTTTACAACCATGGGACCCACGTAATCAGTGTCCAACAATATATTAAAATTGAGTTCGTTGTTTGATTAACTAATTATTTTTCTTCATTTTCAGAACTATTAACGACCCCATATTGTTATAATAATATCTTGGGCATGCTATTCAAAGCACTAATTAAGTGGGTTAATTATATAGGACAATGTAGTGCATGGAAATAATAATCATACAAATTACGATATGAGATTAACTAAAATTAATTGCTGTAAATATGAGTGATTGTTTATTTGTTTAAATATTGCTCTTCTTTGTTTCTATTTTTTTCTTTTTTCATGAAAGTTGCATTTCCTACATGATATTTTGTGTCTCTAGCTAATATCTACTTAGTAAAAAGGGTGTCCGCTCCTGACCATAGTTTACGGAGTTCATTCAATTATTTTGGATTGGTGACTTGGTCAATATCAAATCGATTGGAAGATTTAGTGTGAGTATTGTTATCAGTCATTTTAATAGCGAACTCAAAATGACAATGAGGGAAAAATAATAATTGAGTAGATATCCTGTGCAACTGTTGCATGGATCTTGGGTCGGGTCGAACCGGATCCGATTCGGATCCACACATTTTCCTTTTTTTTTCCCTGACCTTAATGTTATGTAAGTCATACTTTTATATTATATTAGTCATACCCTTAGTGCAATACTTTAACTTAAAAAAAAAAAATTGCGGGTCTTCATACTATGTTAGTTATATCTTTATGTTATATTAGTCATACATTTATATACAAATATCATACATTTATGTAATACTTTAACCTTAAACTCTAATATCGGCACAATAAACCCTAATTTCGGCACAAGTTGTAGATGTTTACCCCTATGTGATATTACTCATATATTTATGTGATATCATTTATACATTTATATCAACATAAACATACATTTATGTAATATATAAAGGTGCAACTAACATAATTAAAAGGTATGGCTAACATAACTAAATGTATGACTAATATAACTAAAAAGTATGAAAGGTATTAATAGTTGTCTGAAAATATGCTAAGGTTCATGTAAAAATCTAAAATGTATGACTAACATAACATAAATGTATGTTTAACACTATATAAAGGTATGTCTAATACTACATAAAGGTATAACATTTGTAATCGAATTTGGGGCACGTGCGGACGCATGGCTGCGCGTGGGAGGCAAGTGCACAATTTCAAAACTGTGCAACGGGTGTATAAGAGTTTTTGTGAAAAAAAATCTAACAATAGTGAGTTTTAAATTTTGAGACTTGAATATTACAATGAATATTGAATTCTTTTATGTAGATGTAACAATCAATAATTCAATTGCATTAACTATATTGATTTTGTTGATTCGATTTGTAGAATTTGATTACATGTATATCGCCACAAAGTGTTTTAGATCAATAAAAGTTACAAAGTGTCTTCATTCTATAAAAAGAAGTTGCAATAAATTAAGGGAGATAGAAATATAAATGCAAGAAAACTAACTTAAGATTATGTTGAAGATACATTAAAGTAGCCATGATGGCGAAATTAATCATATACTAATAATGCAGATCAAGAAAACGCAGTCGTTTCAGAGGGACCCCACTCCCAACTCCCCACCAAATTTAGTCTGCCTATATTACCGTTGCAAATCCTATCATAATCCAACCTAGTCCTCTTTTCTTTATTTTAAATAAAATAATATCTTTCCTCCAAAATAAAAATAATTATCATACATTAGAAATATCAATCTTTTTTTTTAATAATTAAAAAAACCGACACCACGTTCCCATTCCACTAAACCGTTTAAACCCCATTTTCCCACCACCATCACAGGAGCTGTTTCTTCTTCTTCTTCTCTCTCATGAACTCAACAATTTCTCTCACTTGTTTTCTTGAATCATAATCCCACCATGAATCCAAGAAAGCTTCTTGTTTTCTTCAATCTCTTGATTGTCTCCAGCTTCTGCTTAACGGCGTCATCACAGAACGTTAATCTTGAATTCCCATTCTTCACTCTCCGCAACCTCAGTCTTCTGGGCGACTCCTATCTCCGAAACGGCGTCGTTGGGCTGACCAGAGAGCTCCAAGTCCCGTCATCAAGCTCTGGCTCCGTCATCTACAACCACCCCATCGCATTCTTCAACCCCGAATCTAACATCACCGCCTCTTTCTCCACCAGATTCGCCTTCTCCATTGACAACATCAATCCGACGTCGTTTGGCGATGGGCTCACCTTCTTCCTTTCTCCTACCAACCAAACCCTAGGCAGCTCCGGTGGGTATCTGGGTCTGGTCAATTCCTCTCAGTTGACCAAGAATCGCTTCATTGCGATCGAATTCGACACGAAATTGGATTTGCATTTCAACGATCCTGATGAGAACCACGTGGGATTGGATATCGACAGCCTGATTTCAATCAAGACCGTTAATCCCTCGATTTCGAACATTGATTTGAAGAGTGGGAAGGTGATCACTGCCTGGATTGATTACTTGAATGATGTGAAGAAGATGGAGGTGTTCTTGAGCTACTCGAGCTTCAAACCGGATACTCCAATCCTGGCCGTTCATGTGGATCTCTCTGGCTATCTGAATGAGTTTATGTTCGTTGGATTTTCAGCCTCTACTGAGGGAAGCACAGAGCTGCATTACATCAAGAATTGGAGCTTCAAAACCTCTGGTTTTCGCCACACGAAATCGAGAATCCATCCTCACAACGTCTCGGAAAGTACTCTGCCTGTACAGCCACCCACACCATTGCCCGTTTCGGATACTGGGAAAAGGCATCACAAGAAGATAGGACTGGCTCTGGGGATTGGCTTTCCATCACTGTTCTGTGCAGCTCTCATGGTGTTTGGCTGTGTTTCTTTCAAGAAATGGAGGGGTTTGAAAACGGATAAGGCCTTGAAAACAGAGGTGATGCAAGTGCCAAGGCAGTTCAGCTTCAAAGAGCTGAAATCTGCCACAAAAGGGTTCCATCAGAGTAGGATATTGGGGCATGGAGCTTTTGGCACTGTCTATAAGGCCTTCTTCGTGGACACGAGCTCCGTTTCTGCTGTGAAAAGATCGAAGCATTCACACGAAGGGAAGAGTGAATTCCTCTCAGAGCTCTCAATCATAGCTTGTTTGAGGCACAAGAACTTGGTCCAATTGCAAGGGTGGTGTGTTGAGAAGGGTGAGCTGTTGCTTGTGTATGAATTCATGCCTAATGGGAGCTTAGACAATGTGCTATACCAAGACAAAGCAGTGCTGAAATGGGTGTACAGGTACAACATAGCTGTGGGGTTAGCTTCAGCCTTGACATACTTACATCAAGAATGTGAGCAGCAAGTGATCCACAGAGACATAAAGACAAGCAACATAATGCTGGATGCATGCTACAATGCAAGGCTAGGCGATTTCGGATTGGCAAGGCTAATGGACCACGATCAGAGCCCTGTTTCGACTCTGACAGCTGGCACCATGGGATACCTAGCTCCAGAGTATCTCCAATACGGCAAAGCCACGGAGAAGACGGATGTGTTCAGCTACGGGGTGGTGATATTGGAGCTGGCATGTGGGAGAAGGCCTATAGAGCGAGAAGATGATGGGCAGAAGATGGTGAACTTGGTTGATTGGGTATGGAACTTGCATTCTCAAGGGAATGTAGTGTTGGCAGCTGATGAGCGAATGAACGGAGAGTTTGAAGAGTCGGAGATAGAGAAGCTGTTGCTCGTTGGGTTGAGCTGCGCGAATCCGGATAGTGGAGAGAGGCCGAATATGAGGAGGGTTCTGCAGATACTCAACAATGAAGCTGAGCCTGTGGTGGTGCCTAAGCTCAAGCCATGCTTGACTTTCTTGAATAGTCTTCCTTTGAGTATCGAAGATATCGTCTCGGATTGTGAGGATTTTGGATCACCTGAGTCTCAGATTGAGATCACACTGGAATGATTGATGATATGGTGTTTGGAGTTTATTGGGATTCTTTTATTTGTTTGTTTGTTGGTTTGTTCTTTAGGTACATGTGGTTGAGTACTTTCTGTATACATTGAGGAGCTTAGTAGTGTTATGCCATGCCATTCACTTTAGGGATGGTTGTGCTTTATGATTGCTTGCTTGTATATAATGATTGTTGGATAAGATAGACAGTTTATCTCTCACAAAAACAAGAACTAGAGTTTCTTTCTGGTGATGAAGCATGTAGCAGACACAATAGAAATAGTGTTCAAAGTTTTCTGCAATAAAACTTCCCCCAACCATTAATAATATATGAAGAAACAATTTTCAATTCTTATGTTTCATTGCATTCTATGCATGTCTCCTATTAATTAATGATGACATCAAATACTTGTCTTAATTAATCTAAAATATAAATAAATTTATAAATATAATTAAAAAGAAAAAAGAAAAAAAATGGAATTTTATCTTGAATTGAGAACTCAATCTAAATTTCAAGTCTTAAATTAAAAAAAAAAAGTTTAATTTAGTCTCTTATTGAGAAACTTAAAAAATGGGTATAGAATTGAGAAATAGACTATAAATTGGGTCTTATTATGAAATTTATGTTGTGATTGTATAAATTTTGGGATCATTTTATCTATATTTTATTGTTTACAAATAGATTAAAAATATTTTCTTATCCAAACTATACGTGAATTGACATTTTTTTTGTATAAACTTTGAAATATCCAATTTGTTATATAAGCTTTAAATTTGATTAAGTTTACGATATTATACAAATCCTAATCTTAATTTCATATTCATTAAATTTTTACATGTATTTATGTATATATCATATATGTGCATCGGTCTTTGGCATCCAAAATAATGACCTGTATATGACTCCAAAATAATTCATGAAAATTAAAGTTCAACATTTCGTAAATGTTCAACTTAGTTTCTAGATGAAAACTTAAGAAAAGTTTATGTATCCATTGCTAAAGCTAGCAATTCGAGCAGTCCGACCAGCTGGCCCAACCTGACCCAACCCAATCCATCAGACTAGACAATAAAATCGGGTTGGGCTGGGTTGGCCTATTTTGTGGTCGGACCATCTAAATTGGAGTCCAGCCCAACCACGTTTGGGCAATCGGATCAACAGGTCAAACTGGCTCAAATTCCTAATTTTTTTTAAATTAAAAAAATATTAAATAATTAAATTCTTAAACCAATTTGCATGTAAAATAACTTCATTTAAGATAATTTAACACATACAATTTAAATTATAGTATTCTATTTATTTAATTGAAGATAGCTTATTTAATACTGAGAGGCCTAAGATCTACTCGCACGACTTGATGATGTAAACCTCTTTGCAACTCTACCACCCACCATCGATTCAAACCCATACTATCATGAAGGGTCATTCAATTCACACATGGCATCCTCCTCATTATCCATAAAACTACCCAAATAAAGCCTTTCATATTTTGATGGAACCAATTCAAAGGTTTTTTTTGCTCTCTTGATTTTGATTTTTGATTATTTCATTTAAGGAAAATATAATTTTTTTGTTCTGTTAGTTAGGTCTTTGTCGAATTTTGGTGTAGTAATTATGTATTTTTCAATTGCAGTTCTCTTATTGTCAATTTTTTCAATTTCAATCTGATTTTGATGAGAAACTTGTTTTTGTTGATGCAATTGCCCTTGCTTCTGACCAATATAAATTGGAAATCCCCAAATTTTTAAGGAAAATGTTGTCGGCTCAACTACTAAAAAGCCCAAGATCTGCGCACACAGCTTGATGATGTAATCCTCTTTGCAACCCCACCACCAATCGTCCATTCAAACCCGAATGGTCATATAATCCACACTCCAACATCCTTCTCATTAGCCATAAAACCATCCAAATAAAACCTTCCACATTTTGATGGAATCAATCCGTTGGATTGGCTCTTCCAAGTAGAACAATACTACGAATATTACCATGCATGTCCCAAGGATAAACTATTATTTTTTGCCTCATTTTGTATGCAAGGTTCGGCCTTGAGTTGATACAAATGGATGCATTCAAATCATTGAATCACTTCGTGGGAAGCATTTATGTGGGCTTTAGTCGTTTGTTTTGGTCCAAGTTCCAAAGAGAACCCACAAGCCACACTCTTCAAGCTGAAACAGACGGGCGCAGTCAATGACCCTCGAGAAGAGTTTGAAAGAATCTCTAATTGTATGGTAGGATTAAATCCCAAAGCCATCCTCAATTGTTTTATCTCTAAATTGCGCAGTGAAATTCAACATGAGATTGTTGTCCTTCAACCTCAAACTATCATTGATATCAATGATAGTTTGAGGTAAAGGACAATTGTCAGCTACACCAGACACCTCTGATCATCTAGCCTTCCCCATGCCCTACATGCCTGATAAGTGCCTTTTTTCATGTATGTTTGCATACATTTACATATTCATTTGAGTAAATTTGGATATATTTTATAGTGATTTATGTGATTATCATGTGTAAGTGTATTTGACGGTTTTTGTAGTTAGTTTCATGTTTTTAGTGGAAAAAACACGAGTTTAGCTTACACACGTAGTTGTGGGAGAAAGAGCATATCTCTAAATATAGAAGTCCAAATTGAGAACTCTTAATTTTGTTAGAAAGCTAAGGAAGGGATGTACAACTTTTATGTTGATTACTTTTCGTAATTCTCTTTCCAAGAAAGCAAAATATTAAGAGAAGCAGAAGCTATGAAGTTTGATTTTTTGTCTTGATAGGGCTCTAGTATTTTGGCCATAATTTATTCTATAAAATTGTTATTGAGTTGAAATTTTGTGGCATTGGAAATCTAACTTCAAGATCTAAAACTTTCATGAAAATCACATAGTCAAATTCCAACATTTTCATGACATACAGTCGTGCTACAGGGCACGATCGTGCACCACAAACAATAGTATTTTTCACCGCTCACGATCTGACCGTGCTACACGACACGACCATACCCAAAGGACTCATTTTAGAGTCTAGATAAGAAAAAAATCAAATTGAATCCCATCTAAATCGAATATGATTTACTTGTTGATATATTTTCTTCTTTGTAGATCTTTCCTCACAAGACTTTAAGTCTTTTGTGCTCTTTCAGGGTGATGGCCTTAATTTCTGGTCATCTCTATACCCAAGATTTGCCTTAAGTGATAATATTTCTGAACTATACCTGATCAAGTACCTGGGCTTCGCTCAGCCATGACCTAAGCCTAGCACCCGAATTGGCTTGGCCACGGATTAGGCTCGACGCGGCCGGCTCAAACCGCACCTTGCTCAGGTTCAACCCCCGGCTCGGACATGGTTCCCGGTTCGGGCTCGGGTCAGCCCCCTGCTCGGGCTTGGGCCTGGGTCGGCCCTCGGCTCGGTAGGCCCCCTGTTGGGGTTCAATCCCCGGCTCGGGCCCAGAGTCGGCCCCCTACTCAAACGAAGCCCCTGCTAAGGTGGGCCCCCTGCTCGGATCGGCTCTTGATTTGGGTCGATCCTCTTGCTCGGGTTCGATCTTTAGGTCGGATCGGATTATTGAGGGTCCAACAATTATTATTTGTAAATTTTATATATAAGATTGGATTTAAAATTAAATAACTTAAAATTAACCGACATGCTTAGTTTTTCTATGTTTGGATAATGATTTTTGAAAGATCTCATTATTTTTGGGTTTTATTTTTTAGATATTTGAAAATAATATTATCATTTTTAGATTACAATGTTCTGATTTTATTAATAGTATAATTAAATAAATAAAAAGATGTCAAATCAGCAATTATATATCAGCGAGACATTTTTATCAACTTTCCAAAATTAAAGGATATTATCATAAAAAAATTAATGGCATGATTGGTATGATGGAATGGGGTGGGAATGGAATCATCATTCTTACCTTCATTCATATTCATTTGATTAGTATGTTTTATTAGTGGGAATGGTGATTCCCGCATGAATTGGTATTACCATAGATGAGGAAATGACCATTCCTTCCTACCCCATGGTATTACGTATTTCTGTCGTGAAGAAAATGAATATTTTTTTATTAATTTTGACAATTATCATATTTATTTTATGTTTTCACAAATTAACTTTCGAAAGTCGAATTATTATATAAAATTTCGTAAATAATATTAAATTATTTATAAAAAATTATAAAATAATAACTAATAATTTAAAATAAATATAAAAAATAGCAAAAAAAAATTAAATACATAAATAGTATAAAAATAATTAATAAATATAAAATCTGAAAAACATAATAAAATAATATGAATAATTTTAATAATACAAATAATTTTAGTTCTGATATTGATTTATCTATATATATATATATATTTGTAAGATAAATGAATATTAGTATAGATAATAAACTATTTAAAAAATTATAAATAAATTGTAAATAAAATATTTTTTTAGAATTATAAAATAAGATATTAAGATTTTAATAACATAAAATTATATAGAATAATTAATAAAAAAATATGAAAAATATATTATTATTTAACTACTTTAAGAATATGTAAATAATACAAAATTAGTAAATTAATAATAAGATTAAAAAATAAAATATATAAATATAATATATCTTAATATTAGTACAATGATTAATTTTCTGTAAAAAGTATTATTTTTAAATTTAAATATGCCAAATATTTTAAATTTGAGTGATATATTGAATATGAATATTAAATAAAATTATAGTGGAAGGTAATTTAGTCAAATAAAGATTGATTTAATATTATACATTTTATTTATAGTTATCAATCATAAAATATAATTATAATAATTATTTCATTCATTTCCTATTCTTTTGTGATACCAATCACAAGAATCAGTATTTTTATACCACTATTTCATTCTTGAGTTCATTTCATTTCCATCTAATTCCATTCCATCATACCAATCATGTCATAAGGGCCGCTTGGTATGTTTTAAGGAATGAGAAAATGAATGGTAATGATAGTAGTGAGGAATGAAATAAATCACTTTAAATTTGTGTTGTTTGGTTGATAATAAAGAAATGAAAGGAAATAAGATAGAGTTGTGGAATGAAAGTCATTCCTTAGGAAAACCTGAGGAATCTCGATTCCTTAATTTTAGGATTTGAAACAACTGTAGCAGGAATCAAAGGTGTGTACCAAACACTCTCAATTCATTCACTTTCCATTGCTTAGTTGCAAAGTTGCGTACCAATCACGCCCTAAAATTTTAGAAAGTATCTCATCAAGAGTGCAAAGTTAATGGAATTTTTTTTCATTTTTTTATTTTATAGCATAAGTGGAGGACCAAAACTTTTGTTAGATCCATACACTTGGGTCAAACCCAACCCGGGACCATCTTTGACATGCTCTCACACATCCAATGTGTTTAGGTATCCATACTCAACTCGTCCCGACATGTTATATCTTTTAATTATGTTAATCATACAGTTTAGTAATATTAGTCATACATTTTAATTATGTTACTCGTATCTTTAGTAATATTAATTGTACCTTAACATTTTTTTAGACAAATATTAATCTCTTTCATACCTTTTAATTATGTAGTCATATCTTTTTAGTTATATTAGTTGTACATTTATATATTATATAAATATATGAATATGTTGATATAAAGATATAAGTAATATCACATAACCATATGAGTAATATAATATAAAGGTGTACAAATTGTGGTGAAATTATTATTATTATTATTTTAAGTTAAAGTATTACATAAAAGTTAGGTTGTTTGTACTAAAGATCATACTATTATAATATAAATGTCACACTAATATAATATAAAGATCAACATCTGAATTAAAAAAAAAAGGTGTGGATTCGAACCGACCCCAATGCACCATACACCAGATGCACATGAGACCTACTCTAATTGGAGATATGTATTGCTAGACAATTTCAATATTAAACTAGATTTAAAAAATTACTTTCCTAATCATATATCACTAATATATGATGAATATGATAATTTCGATAATTTAAAATTGAATAACTATATATTTATAGTGTAATGTTAATTTACTTAGGCCTTTTTTTCAGTTTTAGAGAAATGAGAAACATAATTTTCAATTAATAGTGATATAAAGTTAAAAAAAAAAAATTAGAAACAATAGTTTTATAATAAATTAATTATTATCAGTTTCGATATAAGTAAAATATAATATAAGAAGAGTTGTACTTTGGTATCTAATCTAAGCTCTTTATTGTGATTTAAAAATAACAAAAATGATATACTTTAATAAAAAAAAAAATAGAAATGTGAATCTCAACACTAATGAATATCATAGTTAGTCAATTCTTAATCTAAATAATAAAATAATAACTAAATACTTTTAAATGGAAAATAATAAAACATTGGAGTTAAAATATTGACCAAATAAATTAGCGCGAAATGGCAAAGTTTGACTGTTTCTAAGAATAGAGAAAGACACGTTAGCTTAACTGATGCTCCCCACTTCTCCACTCCTCTCTCTCTCTCTCTCTCTCTCTCTCTCTCTCTCTCTCTCTCTCTCTCTCCTGTATATATATATCTCCACTCATTTCATCTTCTCTACATCAATGCATTCATTTTCTTATTCCCAAATGGCTTATATCCCCAAAGCCTTCAACAATGTCCTATTCGCCGCCCTCGCCGCCGCCTCTGTGGCGGCAATGTTGGTCTCAGGCTTTCAGTTTGAAGTTGGAGATGAAATGGGTTGGAAGAAACCCACCGGAAAAGACCCCAAAACCTACAACGAATGGGCTGCACAGAACCGGTTCCGCATCGGAGATACACTTCGTAAGTTTACTGACAACTTTATTAATAATCCTTGCAGTTGTTATGTCAAATTCTAAGTGGTTAACAAATGCATTGTTTTGGTACGTAGATTTCAAGTATGAGAAGGATTCAGTGGTGGTGGTGAACTCAGCTGATTACTTAACATGCAACTCATCAAACCCCATCTCCAAATTCGAAGATGGGAGCACGGTTTTCAGGTTTGATCGAGCAGGGCTCTTCTATTTCATCAGTGGTGAAGCTGCTCACTGCAAATCGGGCCAACGTCTTATTGTTCGTGTCATGCATCCTTCTCATGTGGCTGCACCGCTGTTGGCTCCCTCTCCGGCACCTTCCGGTGGATACTCCGGCGGAGATTCCGGCGGATGGGGTTTTCCGGGCTCGCCGCCCCATGTTAATGCCACCACAAAGCTCTCTGTTGTTTCTTACTTTGTGGCTCTTCTAGCTGCCCTTTTTGTCATGCTTTATCTCTTCATGTAGGAGATACTACTTGTTCACCATTGTTTCATTTGTTTTCTTTAGATTTAGGGATGGATTATTTCTATTTTTATTTTTCTTGGGAGGATTCATGTGTTGTTGTTGCTTGTTATTCATGTTTGATTTGGGATTTTTATTTATTGATGATTTGTTGAGATTTAATGTTCTGGTTTTCTCTTGATAGTTTACATCTATTGTTTCACAAGGCTTATTAAAACCAAAACTAAATGCATTTTTCTTGGAGAAGATAATAGATAGAGAAGAAGAAATATGGTTAAACATAATTGAATCTCTATTTGATTTGCTCATTGAGCAGCTTCAGAAGGATACATGGAATCTAAAAGTTGATCACTATAACTATCAGCACTACAAGCTCTAGTGTTTATCCTTTTTTGATCTTCAACATGAACCCCATATATGACCTCAGCCTGATCTGCGAATAGCAGTATGGATTCAGGCGAACAACAAACCTCTTTATACATCTCATAAGTAGCACCACGAACACATCCACCCTCAAGAATTTTGGATAGAGGATGCAAAGCCGAGATGGGGCCGTTATCTCTTTCTAAGCTATCCTTCAACTCAATGAAGTCTGTAACCAAATGGGGTTTGCTGAAGTAAACAAACACTGCAGATTCATCCAAATGGTAGATTCTAGTAATGGAGCTGGCGCCAAATACTCTAGAAAGACAATCTTTAACATCTTTCGCTTTGAGCTGAGCTGGTGGGCCCCACAATAAAAGCATATTCGGATATGCAAGCTTTGGATGGCGGCTCTTGATGGTGGTCGAACCTGAAGTCCCATTGCTCTTTCCGGTTTTGAGATCTATAATGCCTCCGTTTATCCAGCTGAGATACAAGTGATTGATATAGTTGTGGAGCTTCTCATTGTGAGCCAAATCGAGAGGGGGTGGAAGTGAGTAAAAATCGATTCCTAAATGAAGACATGCCTGAGAAAAAATGCATCCTGTCATAAAAGCATCGTATCCAGCTTCATGCTTAGCTCCAGAGTTCCAATCTGAGAACCTGTCACACCATTTCACTAGTTACTAAAAAAAGACCAAATAGAAATGGAAAAGAAAAGAGGAGAGACATAGCAGCATGAGCTAAGAAATGAAGCTATTTAGGTATAATTTTAAATACACATCCAAATATATATTTCTATATTCCTATCATCCTCTTCTTTCTCCAGATCTTAGTCTGCCAACAAAACCCATGCGCTGGAAGAACAAGTATTTTGGAATGCGAACATTTAGTAATATTTTAACTTTTTGCTCTAGGATTAGCCTTGGTCTCTAAATGTGCTCTTCCTAAAAAAATCTTACAATCTCATCTACCCATTAAATGAATAAAAGATTAGCTAAAGCTATTTCATAGAAAACAGTAACAACTAATCATTAAATTTACATAATTTCACTAAAATTAATAGTAATCCAAAGATATTTTAGTAATAGTAAATATACAGGCACGGACTATATTGATATAGTATTTGTTCTGAAGTGAATATAATTTTGTTCTTTCTAATAGTTGAAGAGATCTCCTGTTGAGCTATAGAGAGAGCGGTAATTAACTACTATCTGTAAATTTTATAGTAAAAGGGAGAAAGGAAAATCAGACCTTTGATCATCCACTTGAACTTCCACTCTAAGACGTGGTTTATCAGCCAAACCAGTGCTTGTGCCACTTGAAGCAATAGGAGGACAGAGTAAGTGAAATGCTTTGGAAAGCGACGTGCTGCCTTTCTTCATCAAAGGCACCAACACATCGTCTAAATTTAGCAGCACTTTAGTATCAATGATGTGTGGGAAATACTTTTGAACAGTTGAGGCAAATTGCTCAGCAGTTGAAGGAAGAGGACCAATAAATTTGCTGTAAACATGTGCAAGATCTGTCCCACGCGTTAGTAAAAAATTATCAGAAAAGAGGTCGACTTTAAAAGTGATGATAAGAAGAACTTCAGAAGGAAAACTTAATTGTTAAACATTTTACCAAGAAAACAATTATGACCAACAATCAACTTTTTCTCTGACGAGAGCAGATCAATAACATGTCGAAACCCAATAGCAGCTTTAATACTCATTTCTGCTTCTTTCCTTTGATAAGCTTTAACCTCCCTCTATACAATGCAGAGATGAAATAAAATTAGAGCCTGCATACTTTGTTGCAGTTGTAAACTTTAGAAAATCTAGGACTCAATATCAATTGTAAGTGAATAATAAACCGAAAACCTTAATTGTAACCAAAAATAAGAATATAAATTCCTCAAATTCGTGACAAAAGAAATATATTTGGCGAAGTACATTGAATAAATACAAGAAAATATAAAAGAAGCCTTTGTTGGGCTTTGTACTTATTGTCACCTTCAACAAATCCATGTCTGCTGCGGAATCTGTGTAGACTATTAATGGTTGTGGACCAGAAGTTTCACCAGTCACATAGACATAAGAAAGATCTTTGAAATGCTTTTCAGTGACCTGTTTTCATTAGACAAAACATGAGTGTTAATATACCAACTTCACCAAAAATTACATGAATTAAGTCCCACCGTCCCCATCCCAGAGAAAAGGAAAAACAAAAGGATGACGATATCTGAAGAAGCTGTAGGAAACACAACAAAAGAAACAACTCAAGTAAGGCTAACTAAACCATGAATAAAGGAGCACAGAAATAAAGGAAAGTGGAAAACTGCAATGTCCTTAATTTGGTGCAATCCAACAATCACAGCAAAAGAATCCTTTCTATTAAGATATACTTCTCATCCTACTATGTGAGTATGTTCTTACATGAAGGTATAGGTCTACTGCTGTCAAAATAAAGACCATTATATAACCCTTATTTGCCAAAAACTGCTCTTACAGGACGTCTAGGACCCAGATGAGATGGAGATGCACATATGATGCTCAACATGCCTCAATGAGAGAAAATAAAACATCCATAGCAAGAGTCTCAATATCTTTGTTTATATCTATTGTAAAGGATATTCTACCAAGGGTTGGAAGCACCTGCTATTAAGAACATCAAGTTAATATAAATTTAAAGAAATTTTCTAGAACTATAGATAAATAAATACAAAAAACACATTTGTGAACATGTACGATGTTACTATACCTATCATCTATAAGCCTATGAGGCATTGATTGAACTAAGTTTACAATGGACATTGTTAATCTGATCAATATTCACAATTTTTTGAGAAATAACTATAAAGATAATGGTCAATAAACGCAAAAAAAAAGGGGTAAAGTTGTATTACCATCTTAATCAACCTTAGTTGGCGGGAGGTCAATCCATTCACTACAAGGGCTGGACGCATCTGGAAGAAAGTAGTCTGAAATTTCTCATTCGTGTCACTCCAGCTCCCCGGAAATTCAGACCCACCATTTCTCCCCCGTAATAATCCTTCACGCCATTCACTGACTATTCTCTTCATTCTCTCAGCAAATAGAATGTCTGCCACCTTAACCAACTGCATATCCAAATCATTTCTCACATTGGACCCTGAATCAGGGAAATGGTCGTTGTATACCGAGTCTAACTGTTTCAATGCTTCCTCCTCTTGGCTTCTGGATAGATAAGAGATTCCTGAGATTACCTAAGAGTGTAAAATCTCCAAATAGAGATGACACAAGAACCAAAGTAGGAGACTCAACAATATCTGGAGTCTGAAGCTAAAATATTGAACAGAAGTCATAAAACTTAACTACAAACATTTTCCAAGTACGGGAAAGAGTTTCCTGATATGCAAACACCAGAGTGTTGACAGAATCTAACTTGGCAGTCTAAACTACTTCCGGACATATATTTCTGATAATCAATTTTGTAAGCCATAAGGCAAACAGAAGATAGAAATAATAAAATTGAAAACTGTAATAGTATGGCTCATTGATCAATCACCATAAATCTTATTTTACTAAAAGTGCGCACTCTTAGATATTGAAATCTATACAGAAACTAAAAAAATAAAAATCTTGGCAATCACAACATACTTATTTAACAGCATAAATCAAGCCCAATTATGGCTTCAACGAACTAAAATGACAGCAATTCAGAGGATTACATTAATCTTCAAACTATCTTTACATTCAAAATGGGAGACTGATTAGCAGTCCATAATCAGAAAATTATTCAATTCTTGACACTCCAAATTGTATGCAAAGATGGCATTCCTTCTGACTACAAATTCACTAACCAATGATTCTCAGGAAACACAAATAAACATTTGAGTTTGAATCCCATAATTCAAATTACAAATGGACGAATGACAACCAATCAATGCATTCCAATCAGATAATTTGACAAATAAAAGTTCATTAATCCAGAAAGCAACACCAAGGCTAAGAACATACATATACGTGAAACTAAATAATCACCTTCATAAATGCAAGTATTGAAATCGAACTGGTATTTCGCCAAGAATTCCAATGAGCTTGTTTGGCATTGAAACTCATAAGGTAAAGCATCACCCTGAATTTCCTTCCTAGGAAATATATAGAAGTTGTGCCTGTAAAACAGAGTAAGAAGAGCTCCTTCACTATTCCAACAATCGAAACAATTCAAACAATTTCTCAATCCATCTCACTGTCATCAATGCATACATAATTCAAAGTGGGGAGAACCAAAAAACTCAATTCTTTCCTTTTACCAATTCCGATTTTCTAATCCAAACAAAATCTTGATTTGGTAAAAAAATATTCTAGGTCACCCATCGACTAACGCCCAACCATTTGTTAAGCTTCTTAAGTATATCGCGGGTAGTTTACAATTTACAAATAGGAGCTTCATAAACAGAAACACTTACGGATGGGCAAGGAAGGAGTGGGTCTGTGGGTCCCAGCGGAAGGGGCAAACGCCGAATTGAACGACGGCGAATTTATGGGCGGAATCTTTGATTTTCAAATACTGAATATCGGGTCGATCAAAAAGGAAGGACTCCCTCCAGGGGGCGCTGGCTATCCCCGTCATCTCCAAGTCGATAGAGACGAAGTCGGCTTGGCTCACGTATCGGCGCAGCTGGGCCAACGCCGGCTCGAAGTTCAGCTTAGTCACATTCTTCAGCGCAACATCGGGTGGAGAAGGTGAGGAGCAGAGAGAACGGATGGACTGTGAGCTTGGAGTTCGGGCTAGGGCCCGAACAAGGTAAATCCTTTTCATTCTCCGCGTTTCTTCATTTTAGACCACCTCTCACACTCATACTGCTCTTCTCGACGCGCGACTGAATTTCCTATTATACCCCTTTTATTGAATACACCCTTTTCGATTTCCTATTATACCCCTCCCCATCCCTAAATCTAAGAGCACCTCTAATGATGCTACCCAATATTTATACCCAATATTTAGGTATTTTGGTACTACATCACTGTCATCTCAAAAGTAAATCAATTCATTCAAGAATCTTTATCCATTTTATGAATGAGATATGTAAGAGTATGTAGAAATTGATATTTGAAAATTGTAAAAAGTGATAGAAAATTGTTGAATTAGATATGTATTTATAGTGGAAAGATCCTCAATTTAAAAAAAAAAATTGATATATAAACAGGCATATTTTCTAAACATACTTGCAGCACTGACTTGAAGAATGGAAAGAAAAAAAAAACAAACAAACAACTATTGTACAATAAATTCGCAGCAATAAAATTTTTAAAAAAAATTGTCTTAAATTGCTACAATAAATTCGTTGGGAATTAAAAAAATATTTTTTTAATGGCGTGGAACCCACACCTACTCACGCGTGTAGGTCACGCGCCAAATCTGTTCTTTTTTTGGGCGTGGAAACCACTCTCTCTCCTTCTTCCCTTCTTCTCCCTAGGCAGCAATTCCTCTCCACCTCTCTTCTTCCTCTCCTTCTTCCCCATCTCCCCTAACCATCCACACCTTCTTCTCCCTAGGTAGCAAAATTGTCACATCACCAAATACCCAACCATTGGTGATGTTCTAATACACTGGGCAAGAGGAGCAGCAAGCAACGGAGAGTGTGGTTGGTTGGGTTTTGCAAAAGAAAGGACAAGGAATTCACACAAACCTCAATAGTCAATACACCCAAAGAAACAAGGAGAAATAATTTGATGGGTTATGGAATGGAGAATGAATTTAATACATAGGGTTATAATAGACTATTCTAAATATTATATTAAATAAAAAATAATTTTCTAAAATTATTCAGAAAATAAGGGGTGTTGCCCCTTTGTCGTATTTTATTTTTTTAATAATTTATTATTTTATTTTAGAATATGGGGGAAAATGTTGTTGGGTTGGCCCAAAAGAATTGCTAATGTGGTAGTTTGGCTCAATAATGTGATAGTGTTGCTCGATATGGCGAAGTGACAATAAACGAGAAATATTATTATTTCGGTAAAATATCTTGAAATACCATTAAGGGCAAAATCTCATTTTTTGTTTATTATGAAATGTTGAAGGATTTAGCAAATCCTTATCTCTATCCTATTTTTCTATTTTTTATACAATACTCTTGGTAAAAATATCTACAATTTTTCCAATTCCCGACTAATGTTTTTACAAGAAATCTCTAGCCAACCTTTCTGTAAGAGAGATTTTCTTAACATCAAGCATGTTGGGACTGGATATACGTGTAAGTGCTTCAAGAAAAACTCTTATCGAAGTTCGAATAATTATATTTTAATCTATATAAATATGAAAAAATAGATTACTGGATAATGTGACACATACGTATTGATTGTATTTATGTTAAATAGGTGTGAGGTGTGTTTTTAAAAATTGGATGTTTTTAAATTTTATAATCAATCTATATAAATATGAAAAAAATGGATTAGTGGATAATGTGACTCATAATTGTATTTATGCTAAATTGATGTGTAATGTGTTTTCAAAAAGTGAATGTTTTAAAATTGGTGCGATGACATGTAGGACCCAGACCAATAGGTGTTAATAACACTCATTGATGTGGATGCTCAAATGGGACGTTAATCTTGTAAACTTTACAAGATTGACATCCCTTATTTTTGGATAGTTGTTGAAGAGATCTCAGAGTATATCTTGGAAGGTAACTTCATGTTGGTCAGTTTTTCGTAACAAAATCGACTATTCCAGATCAGCGACTCATTCGACGCCTTGATAAGGTACGACCTTTTGATCGACTTTGCATAAGCACAATTTTCTCTATTTGCTTTAAGAGGTCATATTACCTCATGTTGGATCGTGTACAACAATTGTGATAATACGATTTTGAGAACAATGATCTATCGTTCAAAAATTAAATTACAATGCTAGCTTACAATTATAATCCATTCCAAATCTTTTTTTATTTTAAGGATATTTATGTCACTTAACATCAAATTTGGGTAGAAAACATGATTTTTTTATTAATTGAATAATTTTCATTTTTCTTTTTCTACAATGGGCAGAAACAAGACACGTCATTTTATTAATTTTACTTATCATAATTTAAGAGATTGAAATCATCACACATCATTAATGGGTATATTAAGAGTTCACGGTGCACATTATAATATTTTCTATATATATATATATATATAATTTCGTTTGTAAACAAAAGTATTATTAATTTGTTAAATGATGAAGATCTATCACAACACTTAATATTGACGTGAACATTGATAAAAGAATTTGGACAAACTATGAGTCTATGACTCTTTCCGACATTGACAAGAGGGTTGCAGGTCCCACGCTGGACTTGGAATAAAACTAAAAGAAAAAGAAAAAGAAATGTATGAAAATGTATATTCTTCATCTCGAGAATTGTAGAGTTGCCAAATACGACGAATATTGTGTACACAGTACATAAACCTATACCCACTATACACAGCACAAAGTGAACACACACAATCCATCTCTCTCTCTCTCTCTCAGCTCGACTCAGTTTGTTGCTGCGAAATATCTCTTATTGGGGCATTCATGTCGGTATGTAATCCTCTATTTCTGATATTCTTCTTCTTGATTATCTCCTTCTATCTATTTCAATCGATTTGCACGCTCCTATTTCCCCCTTCCCCCTGACTTTGCCATACATATTCCGTGAATTCTCTTCGTTTTCTTTTGAATTTCATTTGCTGTGATGCTTCGATCGATACTTTTGTTTTTTATTCGCCGTTGGAGATTGGATATGTACTGTACTGCGATTGAATTTTCTTCTGCTATAATTTTTCCTTTTAAATGCGATTGAAGCGAATTGCAGAGAATTTTCTTTACTGCATATGAACTCAATACACATTTGAATAAGGTGAATTATTGTGAGCAGGTCACATATTTTTCGATTTCTCTTCCTTTTTTAAAATAATTTTTGTGTCAATTTATGCTAGGTATTTTTCTTTCCTTTCCTATCTTGATTGAATTTTCTTAACTTTGTGATATTGAGCTTAAGATTTTTTTTTGTCCTTCTCATTTTTAAGGGGAACAAATGGGTGGGCGGGCTCATTAAAGGGCATTGAATGATTTTAATCGATATGTTATCAGAAATCTAATTTAGGTTTCTTGTGCATCTATTCGGTTTTAGTTGAAGTAATGTAGACTGTGAGATGAAGAAGAGTTGTGGATGAGAAGTAAAAGTGAGCAATTTAATATGAACTTGTGTTTCACTGGTATATGGACAAAGATATTCTCAGCTATGGTGAATGGACCTTATAGAACCTTTTCAACTCCTACTTATGTTCAGTTCGATCATTATCCAATAGATTCTGTTCTTTTGGGGAATGGGTGTTTGGTAGATTGATTATTAAAGTTTATCGTTCAATTTACTTCTAACCTTAGTCAGTTAGTTCTCAAAATGTGAAAACTAGTGGTGCAGGATTTGGATCCTCTACATTTCTATCTTATAAATTTCAATTCACAGAGAGGTCTTGTTACTTTAGTACCTCGGTGGTTCGTATCACCATCATGTTCCTTGGATTATTTACAAGTGGTATTCAAGCTCTTATTTTTGCAACTTTAGCCGTGGCTTATATAGAATCCATGGAGGGTCATCACTGAAATAGTCTTTTTTTTGCTTAAAGCAAAACAATGTATGCGCGGCTAAAGATCTACTTAAGGAATAGAAATATACAAGACTCTATATACTACAATAGAAAGCATTAGGAAAAAAGAATTCAAAAATTAGGATATTAATTAGCCACACAAGAGGAAGTGGATGAAAATGTGAAAAGTGGGCCTCTTACGTTTTCTACCATTTTGTCTCTCCAAAATCTACAAGAACGTGACATTTCAAGAGTTTAATATCATAAAACGTGTCTGAATCTAGATTCATGTTACATACGTATGTATAGATATAAATGGTCTTGGCTTGCCCATCGTTTTCTTTTTTGGGGTGAGATGGCTCTACATTGTGAATATCCTTTTATATAGGCAAGGGCAATACTTATAGTTGCTCTCTTCTGTAATAGATTTTGTGGTATGTATGTAGTGACAAAAATGTAAGTCCAATCTATCCTTTCTAATGTGCTACTCCAGATCCCAGGTGTACACAAATTTCATGGTTTCACCTTTTTCAGTTGTCAGATTACTTATATAATATCTTCTGTGCTGCATCTAGTAGTCCAATGTTTCTCATTTATAGATGTTATGGTATTTCTAATACACAGATTGTTACATTTCCATATGATCACCTACTTTTCATGCTTCAGATTTTTCTATGTAATCTTGTTCGGAGTTATATATTTAGAACTTTTAACTTCACTTTTGAGATATGAGTTTGTAACTCTGTTTTATCTATGTGCTTGTGGTTGTGCCTTTTTGCAGGATAAGGGTCGACCATTGCCAAAGTTTGGTGAATGGGATGTTAATGATCCAGCTTCTGCAGAGGGGTTTACGGTGATATTTAACAAGGCCAGGGATGAGAAGAAGACTGGTGGGAAGCCAGATTCTCCGACGAGGGTTGTTACAAATACAAATCATGAAATGGAACCTTTAAAGCCTCAGGGTGTAAGTTGTCAATATATTTTGTACATATGAGCATTTTCTGATTAACATCATCCAAACAATTACTGTTTTTTTCCAATTCTATAACCCTCTTTGTCCCTACACAATGTTTGTGTTTTTTTCCAATCTGAAACGATGGATTTCAAATCCATATCAATCCAAACTAACAATCAGTGGATTAGCTACTATGGATTTCAAATTCATCATCAAACCCTTCCTTCTGAATTCAACCTTATATTATTATTTACATCATATGAATTAGGGAGACAACTATTTAGCACTCTGGACTTGAGAATTTTCGTTTTTACCAATCAACTATAATGGGAAATAACATCGTGTTTTGGTTGAATTAGTTTGCATGTAACTAACTTATTTGGCTGCATTATGTGATGTTGAATACATTTCATCGTGATATTGAACCTCCTCCTGTTTTGACTTTTAAACTGCCATAAACTGATAAAACATTGAATTGCAGAAAAAATGGTTTTGCTGCATGTAGGGTGCAGAATCTTGATGAGGTTTATGTGTGAACATGAATATGTATTTGATATTTATAAACAGACCATGAAAGGTCTGTTGATCGATTGAGCTGCAGCCTGGTAGACGACACCAAGGTACTCCATTTTGTGTGCTGTAAAATTGTGTTGGTTAGGGAAAAGGGTATGAAAAACTTGGAGAGTATTATCTATGTATGATGCTTTGTGGATCAACACTCAGCCAGTTATATGATTGCTTTACTTTTCTTTTATTTTCTTCTTTATTTTCCCCCTATAAATTTCATTTGCTATCATGTTTGACCTGTGTAAAGCATTGGTTTCTCCTGTGAAGTTATCAATATCTTATTGATTTATTTGTTTCAGTGAAACATTTCATTTTTACTTTTGCTCTATGTCCATTAATTTTTATTTTTTGCAGACTTCTTAAGATGGCCATAAGGAAAACAAAATGAAAAATGTAAAATCTGCTCCAACTTTCAATTTTTTATTTTTTATTCTATACCATATTGTGCTTTACCTTTTTTTATTTTGTCTACTTTATATTCAAAGTTGGCACCATGTGCTTTCATTTTTCTTGATTTTTTCTCAAGATAAAAACTATTAACTGTGAAATTTCAAGAGGCAAAAGTTAAAAAAATAAAATTATAGGAGGTAAAATTTATATGTGTTCACTGGAAAGTATCAAAGTACACACGTGGCTAAAGTAGAAATAGTTGAAGTATGTGAAGGAAAAAAAGTATAGAAAGTAAAGTACAAGGGTTAAAAATAAATATAAAACATGAAAGTAAAGGAGGTGCTTTTGCAATAGAAACATAAATTATCTATGGCTCCATTTGGTATTCGGTATGAATCAACTATTACATTTTGATATTTCATCAAGTATTTCATTTTTAATACATTCAACTATTAATTAATGATATCGTTATATTCATGACTTGTAGTTTTTTTTTTTGAAATACACGTGGAAGATCCTGTTTGTTTTGGATTCAAAGAAATCCAAACTAAGAATTTTGAATTTTAAACAAAAAATTCAAGTTATGTTTGGACTTAGGGAATTGATACAACTTTAGATATAAAATCAATGGACTTCAAATCCATTCCATTTAGAGAGGGCTTTAAATCCTTCCAATTTCAAAATGAATCTTATATTTCTTCTAATTCATATCAATACAAATGCAGCTGCTAGTATGAAGTTCAAGTACACATCCAACTCTCTCAATTTAAACATAATTTCTACAACAAAGAAGAAAATGTACATACCAAAACAGCCACCATTATAGACTTAAGTGTCACAGAGCTTGGAAGCTTCCCCTTATCCTTCCTCAGAAAAGCAGCATTGTACAATGGCAAATTGGTAATAACGAGGGCCCCACACAACACAATCTGCAAAGCCATAGTTTGAACAACAAATTCAACTCCACCATCCCACAACATCACTTTCATAACCATGGCAGCTAAACAAATCAGATTGAACATTGCAAGTGATGATAAAATGGTGAACATGTGAGAAGTCCCTGCAAACTCCATTTTCTCTTGCTCGTACCGCTCTAACACGTCGTCGTCCGACACCTTAGCTGTGATGACGAACCCTGAATTGGAACACCCCACCATCTTCCAGAAATTGTCGATCAGTGCAAAGACGTACGAGGTTGTTCTTTTGTACAACCACATTCTTTGATCGTTCCACCACCCTAAAGCCGTCCCCCCGGTCCAGAGATACTCGGAGAAACTATACACGTGCGTCGAAACGATCACGTAGATAAATGGAAGAATCCACAAGCTCGAGAGCTGAAAATATTGTACAACACAAGAAAGAGGATTTTGTTATAGGGGATAGCAACCCAAAATACCACAAAACATAACATAGCTACATTTTTTGTAAACCACATTTCAATAAGTTGATTGTTTTGACCCCAAGTCCAGTTTTGATAAAAGTTTGTCATACACGTACCGGTGGAAACAAGGAGACCCCTTTGAGTAGATAAAGACATGGTACGATAGAGTAGTACATCGTAGCAAAGCTATTGACAGGCCATATGCAATAGTGGCAATATCCGACGATGAGGCCAAAATCTATCTTTCCGAGTCCATACCATATGGGGCTGAATTTGGAGAGCAGAATCTGAAAGTCTCCTTCTGACCATCTCTTATGCTGCACTAGTGTCTGATCAAGGGTAGTCGTGGCTACGCCTAAAAAGCCCTTTCGTTCGGGATTGAAATAGATGGATTTCCAGCCTCGACATTGGATTGCAAGCCCCGTGATCACGTCCTCAACAGGACACCCATACTTCAACCCCACCTGCTTAATCTCAATCATGTTAGTGTACAATACATATAAGTGGTGCACATAATACAAAAAATGAGAAACACCTCTTGCCCCCATTCAGTGTTCTTCTCAAATGTGCAGCTTGCTACTGCTTTTACTCTTTCTTCCAATTCAAAAACACTTTCTCCACTTCTTGAAACAGTCCTTCTTCTCCACTCGAACGTTGATCCCTTGGTAAAGATTCTTCCACACAGTATGTCCCTTCTGTGAAAGCAGCCAGTTCCAATATACCAAGGTCCACCATAGCCATCCAAACCATGAAATTCAACCTTAAATATCACTCAAAATATGTGATGTTAGTATGTTAGGGATAATATCACATCATATCATATCATACATGAGGATATATAGTCACCTCACTGATTACTCTCAAGGAAGCTCCGTAAAGATCGTTCTTAGTGAGGTTATAAAAAGCCTGAGGAAATTGCACGAACCCCACCTCGTGACCCTTGTCTTCATCCAAGAAGAAGCAGAGTGCATCTCGAATTGATTGCGAATGATTAGAGTACATGTCACAATCCACATTAAGAATAACAGCTGCATTGCTGATCTCTGATGACACCCTTATCTGCATTAATTGAAAAACCATCTTATAGATTTCATTTGATTGTTAATGAAACAGTAGAGATATTGAAGCACTCACCAATGCATTCATAGCTCCTGCTTTGTAGTTATGGAAATGTCCGGGACGCTTCTCCCTCGCCAAATACACCAATCTCGGCAATCTACACTCCTCAATCTCCTTCCCTTCTTCATCTCCATCTATCAATATCTAACAAACACCTCAATACACAAATATTCCTATGTTAGTGCAAGAAAAGCTGGCTATTTTGTAACCACCTACTTGCAATATGGTGTCATGATCCGTTTTCGATCTGAACGAGTCCCAATTAGAAAATCCTCTATGCTCTGATAGCCCAGCTTCGGAGATGCTCCCCAGTTTCATTGCAACTTCAATCCTATTCTCCATACTCTCATACAATTTCTGTCCAAAAAAAACATCTCAATACCTCAAACTAGGGGTGTAAATGAGATAACACAACTCCTGAGTATAAAAAACCTTGACAGAAGCGAAGTGTTGAGCTTTATTATGAGGATCTGATCTAAAATACGCCTGCGGTGATCGAGGTTCAACTTGAAACTTGTTGCAATATGGAATCCAGTGGCGAGCGAAACGAGAGGCCTCGAGGAGAGCATAGAAGGTGAGGTGGGACCCAGCATCATCGGAGAGATACACAGAGAGCTTCTCAGGTGGGTAGTCATAGGCCATCACTGATAGAACAGTGTTGATCACCATCATAGGTGGCTCTATTACAGGGTCAGCTGTGCATACAAATATGTCTACTCCAGGCAAATCATCCTCGTACCTAATCATCATAGACAGATCTCAACCTAGGAATTAATTTATAAACAAAGTTCATCGTAGAAAAGAAAGTAACCTTTGAGAGAGGATGTGCTTCAAGGTGTGGCGATAAAGGGGGTTCCATCGAAGAGATTGAGAGAGGATCCAATAAAACCCAAACCAGACTTCAGCTCCAAACATTCCAATCCAGAGAAGCCTCCCATTTGTACCATGAGCAGCTCTGTAAACCCAAATCAGAATAATTCCCAGCAAAATGGAAGTTGCGAAGAGCTTGTAAGCTAATCTGCCTTTTGCCTTCTTGCTCTCAAACAATGGAGTGTAGGAATCATTGCCCATATTTTATCAGTGATGAATGGGGATTGGAACAACTTCAACTATAAAGATAGAAGAAATGGAAGATGGTCATTTTGAAATAGAGTTGGTGGAATGGTATTGTCCGGCCACATGCGCAAACGTTTTTCATAGTGGGATAAGTATTTGGGTTGGAAAATGGACTCTTCTAAACAAAATTTGATTTTGTTTCCCATCGTTTTGGAAAATATTATGTTAGGTGAATGCATTTTAGTTAGATTGAAAATGTGTTTCTTGTTTGTCTATATATATTGTGTTTTTATTAATAAAGACAAACAAATATCAATAATGCAAAGGTACAAAAATATACCTACCATTGTTGTTAAGATCAAATTTGTCATCCGTCTTTTTTTAAATAAAAAATATACTATTAACGTTTGAATTTGAGAGAGGATTGACCATATTCCTCTTCTATGGATATTTTATTGGGAAAAGTTCAAATAAACCATTGATATTTACTCTCAGGTCAATATAAGTATTTTTAGGTACAAAAATATCACTAATGTTTACCTCTAAATACATATATCTCACTTAAAATTTGTTTATAATATAATACACCAATAATGTTGTAAAATTAAAATATTTAGAAAATTTAATTTTTTTTTCTTTTTTGGCCTCATTTTTTTACATATATTAGAACCAAAAAAAAAAAAAAAAACTATTTCATGAAAACATAAATATAATAGCTTATTTTATACATATGTAAATATATATTATTATTAATTATTATTATTTACACTTTTTTACTTTTGAAAACTAAAACTATTAAACAACTAGGTTTATTGAAATAATAATTTCACTATGATATTAGGTATATTATTTTTCATATAAAGCATTTTAAAATATCAATGGTGTTATTGTACCTAAAAAAAACATGAGTGAGTTATACGACCTTAGGAAGAAACGATAATGAGTTATTTGACCATTTTACCTATTTTATTCACATTCTTATAGTGCAAATTTATTGTATTTTTTATTAGGTATTATATGATGTGAAATAATTAATCATTTATATTGAAATATTCTAAATTAATTTAAAATTTTATTGATAATTTTATTATGGAAAGAAATTTGAGAATTAAATGGATCTACATTTTATAATAATGACAAAATAAATATGACATCTTCCCAAAAAAAAAAAAAAGCTTTTATTTTTTTTAATTTTTAAATAGTGTAGAAATTTAAACCATAATATTATACGTGAAACACAAATATAATATTCTATTCCAAAATCCAAACAATCTTCCTTTATAAGCACATTATGCGATTTTGATTTTCAAAATCAAGAAGCTTAATATAAAGTTCTAAAAACAATTAAAGAAAAAAGAAATATAATAAAAAAATTTGACAAAGTCTTGCCACCACAACTTACGAGTATATTATTTTCCCCTCCCTATAAACATTAATGGTATATTTGTACATTTTTCCTAAAAACACACATAAATAACACTGGATAAATACGTGCGACAAACTCAATCTAATATATTACTTCCATTTCCAAATAAGTACGTATTATTTTGGAATCTAAATTTTATTTCAAATTAAATATTGTTTTAGACTTTTATGAAATTTTACTTGCAAATTATCCCATATTAATATTTTTTTAAGTAAATTTAGAGATTTAATATGATTTTTTTTTACGAAATTAATTTGATTTTCTTTCTAATTTTATATCCTAAATTCTCTGATTAGTTAAAAATGTATTTATCCAATATATTCTTTAATCCACAATAAAAAAAATTTAGAACAACAGTAGAGACTATTTGTTAGAGTTGAATTTAACAGTATCCAAATGTACTCCACTTGATGCCATCAGGTTCAAAAAGAAAAGTTTGAATATGAAAAGTCAGAAAAGTAACATTTTTGATAAACATACATCAATATTTCACAAATATGATGTATTGAGTTCCTAAAACATTTCCGGATTTTGATTAACATGTCGCAACAATTCCTACCTCGATTTCAGTGTTTCATAACTTTTAGATCCTTGTATGTTATTCTCATCACTATTTTTTCCATTTCTTTCCAAAGGATAAAGTTGCAACCCATTTTGTCAGAATGAAGGATAAACACACTCCAATAATAACAATGGATAGAAATCCTATTATACTTTAAATTCATTACCATATAAATTCATTACCTTATCTTATCCTATTATAAATTCTAACCATATATTTTCTTACCCAACCTCAGAAGACAACACACATGTATCATGCGTCATCCAACCTGTATGATTGAAGGTGGTTGGAATTTTGTCAATTTTTTTGTCCTTTGCCGAATATGATTAGGAATTTTTTAAGGGATAAATCATTCAATTTAGTCAATGTTTTTGTCCCTTGCGGAATATGACGAGGGATTTTTTAAGGGATAAGCTATTCAATTTTGTCATTCAAATTTGTGATTTTATGGGTTCAAACTTATAACTATTAATTTGAGATATGAAAAATAAAACCTATCAATTTGAGGTTTGAAAGATTGGAAACAATCAAATTAAAATCTTAAAATCTAATATAGTTAATTTTTTTTTTTTCAGATCTTATCTCATTTTTTTTTTGTTGACATGTTATCTCATTCTTTTATTTCTATAGTTAATCTTAAAATCTAATATAGTTAATATTTTTTTATCAGATCTTATCTCTTTTTTTTTTATTGACATGTTATCTCATTCTTTTATTTCCATAGTTAATTTGTTATTTCATTCTTTTTCAATAGCTGGTGTGAGTGTAACTGTTCGCTTCCAATAACTAATGTGGCTACCAAAGGACATTAATGTGTCAATTGAATAATTCAAAAATAAGTGTAAAATTTGAAATATTATTTTATTAGATATATGATCGTGTCTATGTATGTTCATCAAGTATGATTTACAATAAAACACTTAAACACAAATAGGCATCATTAGTTTTTTCATATACTTTCCATATATAGACTCCACTTTAATCACAGCTAGTTACATCTAAACAATAGAAATCAAACACAAAAATATTCTGTTAACTATTAATATATATTACTCAATATTGTAAAGATATTGATATCGATATTCAATCACGAAAAATTTTGTGGACTAAAAACAGATATTACATAATATTACAAAGATATTAATATCAATATTATTCTACAGTACTATTTATATATATATATATATATATATTACTTGCAAAATATTGATATTGATTGATGATTATCGATATCTTATACAATATTGTAAAAAATTGAAATTTGTTTGATTCAATGCAAAATTGAACAAAATCATGAAATCTCATTAATATTCCAAAATCTCATGGAAATAATTCGATGAGATTTCATGATTTTTGTCCAATTTTGTATTAAATTGAACTAAAGTATTGTTCCTATGAACTAGGTGCATGGATCTAGATCCGTGCAACTGGGTCTGACCCGGATCCCCACCTAGTCTTTTTTTTTTAATGTTGTAACATTTATGTTATACGAGTATAAATTTTATTTTATATTAGTATAACATTTATGTACATATATCACAACCTTTAAGTGATATTATTTAAACTTTTTTTAGTAAAAAAAATTCATGTAGTATAGTTGAACCTTTATATTATAATAATTTGGTATATTTGGCCTTTTGCTCTTAACGTTTATGTCATATTAATATAACTTTTATGTACAAATATCATAACCCCAATGGACTTAAAAAATAATATAACATAAACGTTAAATTATTATACATAAAAGTTATATTATTATAACATAAATGTTTAAAAGGTATTATAAATTTGTAATACATTGTAAAATGTTAAGCTATCATAACATAAATGTTATGCTAGCATAACTAAATATAACTAAATGGTTATACGAACATAACAGAAAGGTCAGACGCGCGGGACTAGGGTTTGAGCGTGGACCTAGGGTGTGTAGGCGCATGTAGCACACATGGGACGTGTGGAAAACACCGTCGAGTCGAGTCGACCCAGTTGCACGGTTCCCCACCTGTGCACTTGGTACATATAAATAATTATAATTGAACTTATATCAAAATTTTACCATATTGTATAATATATGTCAATAATCCACAATCAATATCAATAACTTACGATATTATGTAATATATATATTGATAGTTTGCAAAATAATATAGATTCCAGTGTATTTGCAATATTGTATAATATATATAGATAATCTGTAGGATATTTTCGTGTTTGATTATAATATATATAGGGGAGGACTAAAGGCACCTACCCATTTTCTAAGGGCACCACACATTTTTCTTTAAAATAAAAATTTAAAAAAAATACCAATTTTACTCTTAGGGTTTTGTACACTAATTTTGATCGGTCATTATGACCGAACGTACTTGTTCGTGTTCGGCCAAGGTGGCCAAACAGGCTTCTATATGTTCGGCCAAGGTGGCCGAACACTTTTCAATGTGTTCGGCCAATCGGGCCGAACGAAACTGATCCGGTTCAATCATTTTTTTACGTTTTTGTTTTACGATTTTCACACATTTAGCAAATCCGTAGAATATTCGTCATTATGTTGGCATTATATTTTTACAAAAAAATTAAAAAATTTAATATTAAAAATATATATATATCCGGATTTAACATAACAAATCTGAGTTTGATCGATTTTTTTGCATTCTTTTTCTTTTATGTTAAATTTTTTAATTTTGTAATGCCAACATAATGACGAACATTCCACAGATGTGTGAAAATCGTAGAAAAAAACGTAAACAAATGATTGAATCGGATCAGTTTCGTTCGGTCCCGGTTGGCCGAACACATTGAAAAGTGTTCGGCCACCTTGGCCGAACATATAGAAGCTTGTTCGGCCACCTTGGCCGAACACGAACAAGTACGTTCGGTCATAATGACCGAACAAAATTAGTGTACAAAACCCTAAGGGTAAAATTGGTATTTTTTTTAATTTTTTTTTTTTTAAATGTGTGATGCCCTTAGAAAATGGATAGGTGCCTTTAGTTCTCACCTATATATATTGTGTAAACTAGTATACACCAATTATATGGATCTGATTTTAGATCTATACAACTGATCGCCCTGTCCCAAATCAGATATGTCCAGAAATTTTATATAGATTTTTTTTAATATTTTCACTTTTTTTTTACACCTAGAGTTTCTCTTCCTCTTCAGCGCCTCTCATCTTCTATACTTCGCCTCTCCTCTTTCACATCAACCTTCATCTTTTTCACTCTTTTTTTTTCTTCTTCTTTCTCACATAGGCGGCCGTCCTTTCTTCTTCTCTCTCCTTTTTTTTTAGTCTTTTGTTACTTTCTTTTTCCTTGTGTGGTTTGTGGAGGTTTGGTGTGTTTGATTTGATAGAGTTGATTTTATTCAATCAAATCTATGACTCAAATATATCTTCTAATAATAATATTAACATTGTAAAAAATGAGATACTCTAAAATTCTATTACAAGTATGTTTTGTTTTATCAAAATCTTAAACAATCAATTCCTAACACATAATATCTTATATTAATTTTGTAGAAGAAAATTTTCTATAAACTATTATGAAATTTTGTTGGTACAAATTTAATGATGAAATTTTCCATCAATAATTAGCAGCAAAATATTTTTTTTATTGACAAAAGTTTACAGACGGGTTGGATAACGAGGGAAATTTCTATCGTTACTTGTTGTACCAATGGATTCTCGATGTTGCCCACGAACCTTTCCTTGATAAATCAGTGGATTTTTGTTGTGTAATGTTAGGATATTTCTGTTTAGATTTTGATGAGACAAAACAACGATGTAATAAGAATATAGAGTACCCAATTTTTCCATACTGTTTATTCAGAAATTGAGTTTATTTTTCAAGTCTTAAAAATCTAAGTTGACGAATGGAGTATCTCGGAAATCAATAAGAAGAAGGTTACTGATAGCAATCGGATTCAACAAAGAAATCTCTATCGGGTACTGCATATATCAATCAGAAGATTCAGTGAGCAGTAAGTAAGCAAACAGTAAGAAGAACTGAAAGTTCACTGCAGACGTGGAATATAAAGCTGGCGCAACATTTAAATCAGGAAGCCAATAAAGACAACACGCACAACCATGCTATACGAGGAAAATCAATGTTATACGAGAATGCATCTTGTCAAATATAGCCAATAGAGACAAGTGATCAAGTTGTAGGAAGAACCAGTATCACGCTAACACGTGGACCGACAACTTGCAACAAACCTGAAGCCGAGGACCGCCACATTTAATGATCTGCAGAATAAGACAAGGAGTTCGTCCTCAATTTTTCATAAACATTGAATGCAAGATCAAGGATGATCAAGGATGATCAAGGAAACTCAAATTCAAACGAAGTGTGACTCTCTTCAACGGACACATTTCTTACATCTATAAATAGAGGAAGAGCTGACTGAAGAGACTACTGAAATACTGATTCTCAAATTCACTTTCACAAGAGCAAACTCTCAAGCATCTCTCTAAGTATTCAGTCACTCAACCTCTTAGTGAAGTAGCCAAGCCTTCAAGTCCTCAAAGCTCCAGAGTTACCAAGGTTGTTTCAAGCACCAGTTGACGACCATTTACATACTTTCAAACTCTATGTTGTGTGTTTAGATTGTTTGGTGGTGTCCTCAATTGAAAGGATTTAGATCCTTGTTGAGTGTTTGTCTTAATTTATTAAGGTATTAACTTTGTGTGAGTTAGTAGGATCTTATGTGGGTCAGCCTAAGGATTCGTGCAATCTGTGTGTAAGCAAAATCCTCGTAGGTGAAAACATGTTTGAGTTATAGATTGTTAAGAGGAGTCTTGTAATCCGATCTAACCTAACGAAGTTTCTCCTCGCAATAAGAGTAGAGTGGACGTAAAAGGGTTACACCACCTTCGAACCACTATAAACCATTTGTGTTTATTTTCTACTCTTATCATATATGTGTTGCATTGTTTATCTGATCATATTGCATTAAAAGTTTGGTAAAAGCATTTTTAAGAAAACGTTTTTCAAAAGAAACTTTATCATTCATTTCTGTTGCATACAAGAACTCTAATACAGAAAGCTGATCAGTAATCTCGCCCAACGTACTGCATTGTGCTCAGTATTGTATTCTTCGATAGAATACAGTGCAGTAAATTCTTAAAAGTTTTAAAAAGAAAAATCGATAGAGATTCATTCACCCTCCTCTAAACCTTTGAACCACTTGGGACCAACATATAATAATGATAATTTTTTTGTATTCAATTGAATATTTTAATCAATAATAGCTAACGAGCATAATAGACCACTTAACTAATAAAATAACAATTTAAAGTTTTGAGTAATCTTATCTAAGCCATCTCACGGATCTAGTCATGTGAGATGGATCAACCCATAATCCATATTTCACAATTCACATATGATTTTGTGAATATGAGTTTTGTTTGTTGGTAATGAGGATTCGTCTTACGGTAACTATTTGTAAGACTATCTTATATAAGTTTTTGTATAAAAAAATTCAATTTATTTTGGAATTTACACATAACATCGATTGGTAGCCACACTAGTTATTGGAAGAGAATGCGATAGCATGTAAACTACAGGAAGAGGATGAGAATGAGATAACATTTCAACTATAGAAAAAAAAGGAATAACACTTGATAGAAAAATCTTAACTACGTTAGATTTTAAAATTAATTTAATAGTTTTCAATCTTTTAATAATTAACCTATCTTTTTGGATATGTACCGATAAGATCTCTTTAATTATTTATTATTTGGGAGACTTATTAGAGAACAAATGAAGGGAGTACATTCTTGGAGTCATATTTTACGTTGAGTATTGTTTTGATAAGCATGGTGAACATATTTGTTACTTTTAATTTCTTATCAATATTGTTTATAGTTAGTGAGCTTTGAAATAGTTAATATTATTAGAAGAATGAATTGAAAAACATAAAAGACAAATACTCTTTTGACCTTGGAGAATAAAAATCTATATATATAAAAGAAGGGTTTGGATCTCTCAAATTGTGTCATATGTCTTTTTCAAATGAACCTTGGGCTGAAATTTAGCGTCTTGAAATGTTGACACATAAGCATTTTAACTTAATTAATATTATGTTGCCATGTGTATTGTTTAAATTATGCATTCATCCTATACATATCTGTTATTTTCTCTCTCTTATTGATTTTCAAACGTTTCAACCTCAATAATTCTAAAAAACAAACGGTTGTTTATTAATTTCCTCTTCATTCTTAACTGATAATGCGTAATTCTTATAGAGATCCAATCGAGGGAAGATAAAAGAGTCCAAGGCATTTCCAAATAGAATTTAAGTAGGTCATTAAATCGTTGGGAGCGAAGATGGCGCAATGGAGCCTCACGAAACTGATACTATCAACAACAGGTGAGATTTTATTTGATTCTGAGAAATACCATGTTCTTGATTTGTAGAGAGTTATATATATATATATATATAGAGTTGATCTTGTGTGCACTTGGTGTACATGAAATCCGGGTCGACCCGGTTTTTGACCCGGATCTGCGTGTTTTGAGTTTTGCTTTTTTTTATTTTTTATTTTTGCTTCAGGTTGTGACTTTTATGTTGTAAATGTGTGACCTTTATTTTATAAATGTGTGACATTTATGTACAACTATCATGACCTTTATGTACTGTAACTTAGAAAAAAAATGAAGATTTTCAATATAATTTGAATTGAACACCTTTATGTGATATCAATGCGACCTTTATGTTATATTATGTCACCTTTATGTACAAATATTCTGACTTTTATATAATATATAAAGATGCATAAAGGTCAGAATATTTGTACATAAAGGTGACATAATATAACATAAAGGTCACATTAATATCACATAAAGGTACATAGTACAAATTGTGTTGAAAATCTTCATTTTTTTTCCTAAGTTACAATGCATAAAGGTAGAGATAGTTGTACATAAAGGTCAGGACAAAAATCTGGAAAAATAAAAAATAAAAAATAAAAAACTCGCGGATCCAGGTCGGATCAATCCGGATTGCACGGATCTTAGATCCGTGCACGTGGTGCACAAGAGTTTTTGTGATATATATATATATATATATATATATATATATATATATATATATATATATAAACGTGTAGTTTAGTTCTCTCAAGTGATGCACTTGGAGCTCTACAATGTTGTCAAGTGTCCCTTAAAAATATTTTATTTATGAAATATCAAAAAATTAATACCAATTAAATACAAACTCCACCACTCTACAAAAAATAAGTGATTTGAAAAGAATAAATATGTAAGTTACAAATGCTTGGAAGAGATTGCTAATGTTGTATGCCTTTTTCTACATGAAATCTTTAGTTCCAAACTTGAATAATAGTTTTTGTCCAACATTTCAAATTGAAAAAAAAAAAAAATTCTTGCAAAACTAATGGCATTAACAAAAAATAGGTGCTAAAAAAACTTTGGATATGTTTAGATTGGGATATATATAGATTTGCAAGTTTGAAAGTGGATCATATCAGAAATTGTAGAAAAAATAGATGATTATCTATTATTTTATTTTTAAAAAATAAAATATTTTTAGTGGGAATTTTAAAAAGTGGATAAAGTAGAAAAAAATATAGATTAGAATTATAGGATTCTACAAATTAATAAATAACATGATTAGGATATTATCCATTCAAAATGCGGATGGACACATCCCATCCAAACACCCCCTTAAACCATTGGGAAATTGTAATAAAATATTACAACAATAGATGTAACAATTGGTTAAGATTAATAAAAAGAACACACAAAGAAAACAATTACAAATGAAATCATTATGTAAACCTGATAAAATTAGCACTCAAAGGCAAAATTGGAACAAAACAGGTGCCTTCGAACGATAAAAATGGGATTTATTCTATACTTTTTAAAGAAAGATATGAAAATACCTAATACAATAGTTAAAACACCTATGAAGAACTAGCAATTAACAATGTCGTGTTAAAGATCAAATGAAAAAAAATAAAAAAATAATGAGAAAAATTATTTTAAGGATATAGAAAAAATATATAAAAATAAATCAATAAACACTTATAAAATAATATTACTTATAAAATAAAAATTAGATAAGTGTTAAATGAAGCTTATGCATTGCACGGGATCAAACCTAGTGATATCTAATAGAGATAGTTTAATTAATGCAAGAAAATTTGTTAAAAAACAAAACGAACAAAGATAGTTATGGCCCGTCCTAAAAGATAAATAGTTGTGGTCCCTATTATATATAGTCATTAACTCATTAACTCACGTGATACATCTCACGTAAGGCCAAAAAATTACGTGAGATCGTCTCACGTAAGGCCTCACGTAAGACGGTTGCATTTATAATAGAAAAAAAAATATTTATAGATGTAAAAGATATATTTGAATAAACTCATACTTATACTGTAAAAAACATACTTATAAAATATATACCTATAGCTGAAAAACACATTCTTATATATGTAAAAGACATATTTTAATCTCGTTGCACATGAGACGGTCTCACAAGAGACCAACTCCAGTATGAAAATATCTCGATATTTATATGATATATAGATGATACATCCATTTTTCAAAGAATGCGATATAAATATGGGAATAAACATTTTTTTTCAAAACATTATGAATATATCGTGAAATATCATATGACATCAATATCGATGTTAGTTGAATTTCAGTATAAAATTGGAAAACAAGTAGGGTTAAATCATGAAAAATAATTGGAAAATATAGTTGATTTATAATTTACAAAAACATTATAGCATTTCTTTAAAATAATAAATTATGTTAGAAAATAATTGCAATAATAGTGAACTTATACTTAATATACGTCCATAACATTTTGGAACAATAATTATGCACACACTACATGAGAGCACCGAATTGAAGACTCCACTTTAATGTATAAATTTCCCAAAAATAAGGAATTGATTATTAGTATGTTGATTTTTATAGACATATTGATCTTCACATATTATGGTAAACTGAATTATAAATTTCAGAAAATTTGTTTAGTGCGAGCAGCAGTCACAAATATTTTTGTGCACCAAGTACACAGGTTCTAGATCCGTGCAATCGAGTCGATACGATACGGAGGTGCATTTCACGCGTTCCATGCTTGCCTCACGCGCCCACACACGCGCTCACGCGCCCAAACCCTAATTTCGCAGGTATAGGCCTAACCTTTTAACTTGCCAAACCTAACCTTTTAGTTTGCCTAACCTAACATTTTAATTATATTCGCATAACCTTTTGCAGTGTATGATAGACTTATAATATCTTTCAAAATCTTTATGTTGTAATAATATAACTTTTATGCATACCAATTTAACATTTTCGTTATAATAATATAACCTTATGTTATTCTTTAAGTACATAAAAGTTATGATAGTTGTACATAAAAGTTATACTAATATAACATAAATGTTAAATTATTATACATAAAGGTTAAACCATACTATATGAATTTTTATAGTGAAAAAAATCTAAGTAATATCACTTAAAGGTTATGATATATGTATATAAAGGTTATACTAATATAACATGAATGTTATACTCGATTAACGTAAAAGTTACATAACTTTTAAATATATTTTTTATATTGAAAAAAGTCTAAGTAATTTTACTTAAAGGTAATGATATTTTTACATAAATGTTATATTCGATAAACATAAAGGTTATATTCGGTAAACATAAAGGTTGTCATAAATTAAAAAAAAAAAAAACAAATATGGGCCAGACCCGACCCACGCGTCCAATTGATCCATGCACTTGGTGCACACAAACACTACTTTCTTTTAACATATTTTATCAACCTTATATATTGAATAATATGTCACTATATATAGTTGAAAATGATATTATTATAGAAAATGAACATTTGATTTCCCAAAAAGAAAAAAAACTACTGAACATTTAATTTAATTGAAACTTGATAATTTCTCATTTAGTAAAATTTATGTCACCGGGATGAAAATGACTGACTTGCTCATTAGACTTTTGATAAACAAAGTACAATATGGTGCGTACCCCACTAATTACTAAACACACCCCACCTCAAGTGTTACTGTTCACATATGATGTGAACAGTAGTGTTGTTCAACCGGTTCGAAAAACCGGAACCGGACCGGTTCGAACCGGCCGGTCAACGGTTCCGGGAACCGTTGACCCGGTTCCGGTTCAAACCGAAACCGGGAACCGGCCGGTCCCGGTTCGGTTTCGGTTCCAATATTGCCAAACCGCCGGTTTTCTCTTTTTTTTTTTTATTTTTTTATTTTTGGATGCCACGTGTACGGCTAGGATTAAAGAGCCCTTTTTTGATCAACGGCTTAGATTAAATAGCCGTTTGAAAAAGTAGTCGTTGGATGTTTGAACCGGCGGTTCGAACCGCCGGTTTGGATCCGAATTTTGATCCTACGATCGTGATCAATCGACCGTTGGAGATGGACGGTCAAGATCGTTCGAACCGGATCCGAACCGGCGGTTCGAACCGGCTGGTCCCAATATTTTTTTTTTTTTTTTTTTGAATTTTCAATTCCTATAAATACCCCCACTCCATCCCACAATTTTTACACCAATTTGATTCAATCACTCTCTCAAGTCTATTCTCTCTTAAGCTCACACATTCAAGTTTCAATCCTACTTCAATTCTACTTCAATTCATTCTTTATTTTTGTAGTTCTTCAATTTCCAAATTTATTTCAATTCTCTTTCATTTCAAATCCAAAAAAAAATGTCTCCAAGAGGTTCTTCTTCGGCCGGTTCTTCACGTGGAAAAGGAAAAAGTCCGATGTCGATGCCGCCACCACAATCTCTTCACGATGATGCCGACAACGATTATATTGATTCGTATCAATATAATCAAGAGGATTTGGAGGAGACTCTAGGCCCTAATACCGCCGCCGCCTTTGCCGAAGTCGAAGAAGAAGTAGAGGCGGCAAGAGATACACAAGAAAGTGGTAATACTCGAAACACTACCTCTCGTGATCCTTCTACTCTTCGTTCGGATATTTTCTCCGTTCACTTTAGAAAGGAGAAAGTGCCGAATAGCAACCTCGACTACGTAGTCACGTGCAACCATTGTGCAAAACCGTACAAATTCAAGCACGGAGGAGGCTATGGGACATTCACCAACCATATCTTGAGGAAGCATCCCGACAAGGTGGGCATCGAACGAGGGCAAACGCAACTTCGAGGATTTACCGGTTTTTCGACGCAACCGGAAGGTATGGATTCTCTAACTTTTAAATTTAGTCAATTAAATAATAGGAAAGACGTAGTAGCATTGATTGCCGAGAAACATCTTCCATTTAATTTTTCTACCGATGATGCTTATGAAAAATACACTAGCACTTTTTTACAACCGGCATGTAGAAAAATAAGTAGAAACACCGTAACTAGGGATATAGAAAAAATGGTAGGAGAACATAAATTGAAATTAATTGAAGATCTAAAAAAATTAAAACAAAAAGTTTCTATATGTAGTGATGTTTGGAAGGATCCATATAAAAAGAACCATTATATGGGTATTACTTGTCATTGGATAGATGATGCATGGATTGTTCAAAAACGTTTAATTGCATACATTGATTTTAATGAAAAACATTCGGCTTTAAACATTGCTCAAAAAATTAGACATGTATTAAATGATTATGGTATATTAAGAAATGTATTTTCCATGGGATTTGATAATGCTAGTGGTAATACCGCTAGTTTACCTTACTTGATTGATTTTTGTCAACCTCCAATTGGAGGAAATTTTTTTCATATTCGTTGTATGTGTCATTGCATAAATTTATGTGTTCAAGATGGATTAGAAGAATTAGATAGATTTATTAAACCTATTAAAGATGCTATTTATGAAATTGCTAACTCTACGGTCCATCATAAAAAATGGGCTAGGTTTTGTAAGAGACATGGTTTAGAAGTTAAAAAATTTGTAATTGATGTTAAACATCGTTGGAATTCTACCTATTATATGCTTCAAGATTCGTATGAATATAGGTCTATGCTTTGTCAATTTTATATAGAAAATCCACATGATGATGTAGTTTTATTTGAAAATTCATGGAATGCATGTTTAAATTTAATTCAACTTTTAAAATTTTTTGAAGAAGCAACTAGAGAACTAAGTGGATGTTATTATCCTACTTCTCCCTTAGCTATAGATCATTGTGTGAAAATTGCTCTAATTTTAAATGAATATTCAACTTGTGATTATTTAGGTAACACATGTTTAGTAATGAAAACAAAATGGTTAAAATATTTTCATGAAATTCCGGATATATTTTTATGTGACAAGTTATTAGATCCTAGGCTTAGAGAAGATGGCTTGGAAGAATTGCTAAACATGTATTATAATGCATTGTTCCCCAATATGATATTAAATGACTATGATTTATGTGATTATATTCCTAAACCTAATGAAGTTGTAGGTAGAACTAAGACAAATTTATACAATTTGTTTAAAGAATATAAACAAATTTGTGGTGATTCTAGTAATGATATAATTGATCAAGGTAGTAGTCAATCGACACAATCATCTACTCAACATGGAGCTCCGGCACTTAGTAAATTTTATAATTTTTATGATGTAAGAACACAAAAACGAGCTAGAGGTAGTAACCCTTGTCAAGAATTAGATAATTATTTAGGTGCCACATTTGAATAAATTAGTTTTGAAAATCCTATAGATTTATTGAAGTGGTGGTCAAGAAGGATCACCACTTATCCTATTCTAACCACTATTGCTAAGGAAGTTTTTGCAAGTCCCGCCTCAAATGTTGCGGTCGAACACGCTTTTAGCAAAGGAGGACACATGTTGAATCCAAGAAGAAATAAGTTGACGAAGGAGAATGTACAAAACATTACTCTCCTTGAAGATTGGGTAAGAGCAAACAACCGTCAACAACATCTCGATTTCTCACATTTAGACTCCGATGGAGATGACACTTATGGATACGATTCAAACACGTCTTCCTCCGCCGGAACCAACGAGTGAGGGTAAGTTTAGGTGAGTTAGAGAACTACGTGAGCTTTGATTCCTTCGTTTTCACAAGGATACGTAGGCAATTTCATTTTAAGTTTGGAAGTTACACTTTCAATCTTAGAATGAAACTCAAGCTCTTTCAATTTTTTTTTTCCCTCTTCTTCAATTATATTGTATAAAAAAGTTGTAATCTTTTAAATTCAAGTATTCAATAAATATTGTAGTTAAGACCTATGTAGTATGATTCAAAAATCATGATTGTAATTTGTAATATATTTGGATTTTGGAACATATATTGTACTTGTATTTATACATTATTAATATTTTATTGTAATTTTAAACTTGATTGTGTTTTATTAATTTTCACTCATTTTACTTTGTTAAAAGCCTTCAAAACTTTATATAAAAATTACAAGACTAAAATTACAATTCATGCAATTTTTGAACATTCTGCTTCTCGGTACCGCGGTATCGAATTTTGGGTACCGCGGTACCGAGAAGCAGTTAAATTTTTTTTTAACAATCTGCTTCTCGGTACCGCGGTACCCAAAATTCGGTACCGCGGTACCGAGAAACAGAATCCTCTTCAAAATTTGGCCAAAAAAAAAAAAAACCGAAAACCGAACCGCCGGTTCCGGTTTAACCGGCGGTTCGGAATCGGAACCGCAACCGAAACCATCCCGGTTCGGTTCCGGTTCCATGGTGGCCGGTTTCCCGAACCGCCGGTTCGGAACCGGAACCGGCGGTTTTCCGAACCGTGAACAACACTAGTGAACAGTAACACTTGAGGTGGGGTGTGTTTAGCATTTTTTGGGGTGCGGATAGCCGCACCCAGTACAATAATGCTAGAACACCCTATCTTTCTGGAACGAAAGGAGTTTATTACAAATGTGATGTATTCGTACAAATATTGTTTAGATCTTCTATTTTTGAACCTTATAAATTATCATTTTGGTTTATTTGTATCAACTAACAAGTAGTTTTGAATATTTGTCATACACAATTATTTGTGCATCAAGTGCATGAGTCAGGAATCATGCAACTAGGTCGATTCGATCCGACAGTGCTTTTCACGTGCTCAGGTCCGCGTTCAAAGTCTAGTCCCGCAATCTTAATATTTAATTATATTCGCGTAACCTTTATCTTGAAATAACCTTTTATGTTATGCTAGTTTATCATTTTACAATGCATTACAAACTTATAATACCTTTTAACTTTTATGTTATAATAATATAATATTTATGTTATTCTTTAAGTACATAAATGTAATGATATTTGTAAATAAAAGTTATACTAATATAACATAAATGTTAAATTATTATAACATAAAGGTTCAGTTATACTATATGAATTTTTGTAATGAAAAAAGTTTAAGTAATATCACTTAAATGTTATGATATTTGTACATAAAAGTTATACTAATATAACATAAAAGTTATATTCATATAACATAAAGGTTACCACATAAATAAATAAAAAAAATTAATTTGCACGCGGATCCATGTCGGACCAAACCGGATCCAACTCTCTCGCGTCTAATTGCATAAATCTAGATTCATGCATCTGGTTCACAAGAACAATATTCTTTGTCATAACACCTTTAAAAAAATTATTATATATATGTTTGTTGTAAATATATCTTTTTTTATTTTGAGATTTTAAAATAAATACATGATTTTTTGTTGTTATAATAATATCTAAAATCTTATGTTAAATTTACCATATTTTAATAAAATTTTCATTATTATTTTTTTTAAATTTTTTAACTTTTGAAATATCAATATTGATATTTCCATCGATATTTGCGTTAAATCAAGCTAACGAGATTTGCAATAATATGAATATTTCATCCATGATTATAAGAGCAACCACAACCATGTGCCATGACCGCCAAAAAAGAACCCTAACAGTGCACTACTTTCAGTGCTAGTTTAAAGATTTCAACAATATATGCCACTTTGAGCAATGCACTGTTTCAACACAATTTTTTTTTAATTAATCTTTTGTGTATTCTATTAACTTAATCTTTTGAGAAAACATGAGTGTTAATTTTCTGATGTGTGTATTAATATAAAAAACTTAAATTAACAAGAGCGATAATTTCAACAATGTGAATAGTAATATGAAAGTCAAAAATCAACTAAAAAAGAATTTTTTTTTGGCAATAAAAAGAATCAAAAATAAAACCTCACAACAAAATGGATGATGAGTTTGTTGTTGATAATTTAATAGTTGAAATTGCCACTACTTACTAGCAAAAAAGTTAAGATAGCTGATGCGAATCAATGAATGAGCATCATGTGCAATTTACAGTGTAAATTCTCTATAATTCCTTTTGATTTGTAAATTATGAACCGCATATCATTGTATTTTTGAATATTTACATATATCCAATATGATTGATTTTGTTCTCTTTAGTACATACTGCCTTAGCATAAATAACTGTAACATGAGAATGAATAATATACAATCATAAAAAAGGTCATGTGATCTATTGTTTTGTATCCACTCGCATCACACACTATAAACTGTTTAATCTCAGAATTTCAACTCAGATCTCCAACAATATTAGTGATTATACCAAGATTTTGTTATTCCTTTTTCATAATAAACCACATAATAGTAGTAGCATTCATCTTTAGTAAGATAATAATCAGTCAATTCATAGAAACGTCAATTCATCCCCAAAACCTGCATCGAAGTGATGCAAGAATCATATTCCATAAACCTACGTATGATATGTTGATTCAATCACCGTTCACCTTAAGCTCGCATAATGAGTGGGAAACCCCGTTTTGATTCCCGAGTCTTTGAAACTCACATTCGATGGTTTGAGCTATTTTATAGTCTGTTGGATCGGGCCCCGGAAAATCCACGTGGAACGAACCTTGTCTGATTGGTGCAATGCACCCAACACGCGCAGTTTTCTCTTTAACATAGCTATAGAGCTGCTGATGAAAGGGATGGTCCAACGAGAAACAATCACTCACTGTTTCATCTCTAGAATGTCGTGATGAACCCGAGCCTCCTCTTGTACAAAAATGGGGAAGAGATTCATAGTCCATAATCTGCATAAAAAAATGTTACACACAGAGTGTCACAAGATTAACCTGAAAACATGAAGTAAAATAATAATAGCATAATAATACCTTCAACAGTTCATCTCTTCCATTGCCTGAAAGAACCTGCACTTTTTTCCTTGTTCTCTCTTGCAAAAGAGGTCTAACAACCTGCAAAATAGAGAGGATGTTTTAGATAATCTGTTGAAGGTTGAGTTAATAAATACGATATTGAATGAATCCATGTACATGCGACGGACCTTCCAGCATGCCGAGAATATGTATGGTGCATTGACTATGTAATACGTCTCCGTTTTCTCGGGATAGTTGAGGTCATCAATTGTGGATATTGCAGACAACAACTGCATCCATTTCAAGGGGTTAAACAAAATAGTGGAGCAGAACACAATAAGATTATCGATGTACATGATTACAGTGCAATATAGATAATATGTGAATTCTAAGGTTGTGTTTGGATAAAGGGATTTGAAATTAATGGATTTCAAATCCACTCAAAGCAGAGTGGATTCAAAATCATCAATACTGTTCAAAATCTAGTTCGAAATGTAAGTGATGAATTTCAAATGCATATCAATCCAAACACCACCAATGAATTTACTACTATGAATTTCAGATCCCTCCTTAAATCCCTCTATCCAAACACTACCTAATTGATTGGTGAACTCTTGTACCCAAATGCATAAAATCTAGAGACATTTTCTTGAAGGGCATTTGATACGAAAAAGTAACTACCTTGAGTTGATTCAAAGCTGAAATCTTTAGACCAGTCATGTCCAGAACCTTTATGCATGTCCCAATATACCGATCAAACTTTTTTGTTGCAGAAGGCTATAACATGAATCTTAGTAAGTCTTATGTCACAATATATATCTTTTAACATCAAGTTGGTTCTACATATAATGCCTGAAACTCACCAATATCACACGATCCCTGTATTCATTCATTTGGATGTGTGACTGAATATAGTAGTGAATCTGAAACAGAAAAGACATTGTCAAATTTGGATTTTCTAAAAAAGCAGTTAAATAAAATCAGAAGTATGAACGAACATCTTACAGATGCTTTGTCATATGTGCTGCGCCCTACACCAACAGCAATAACAGGAAGGCCCTGTATTATTACAATATCATAAACATCGAGGACCAAGGTCAAAGTATGTTGCAATAAAACTCCACTAATTTTAAAATCCATCAATTGGCAAGACTAGTATGCACTACCTCTTTTGAGTATCCACTCATTCCAGCAAGCTGAGAATCTCGTATTGCTCTGTACAACTCGCTGGGGTTAATTGGCTTCTGCATCCATAAGTAACCAATTTTTAATTTAAAGTAAAATATGACAAAAATAAAACATATTAGTTGTTGGATGTGAAGGCACAAATTCATTTCATCTGAAGAGTGCACAAGCTGATTTCTCAAAAATTTATTCTGTTAATGTACATTACATCTTTGTATTTTTAAACTTTTTAGATCAGATCTTCTACTATTGTATTTTTAAAATGGTGTAAGCACTAAACATTCTTCGACTTCCACAATTTAAATCCACCTATTTCAATAATAGCTTGTGTTTGGTTTTTTGTGATCATTCTCATTACAAGAAACCTCATGGATGCTACAAAATGTGCTTCACATGTCACATCTTTCCATTTTAATCACAAATCTATTTCATGGCTGTTGAGCAGAGAACCATAACATATCTTGGAAGCAAAGTTGGGTAAACTCCAAGTTTTTCTTGAAAATTACTAGTCAAGATCAGAAATATATAAATTGGCAAAACTACTTTAACATAAGTATATCCGAAGAGTAAATATAACACTCTAGAAACAATGAATTTGCACTATAACATGAAGTGCTTGTTAACTTGATAAAAACATTATTAAAGGATAATCGTTTGAAAATGTATATAAACAGAAATATAATTATCATGGGAACGACTATATATAGGTTGAATATATGGCAAATTTTCACAGTTTGATGATGTTTGAATATTTTCTCAAAAAAAAAAAAAAAAAAAGGTATTTTGTATGTTAAAAAAAGCATCAAAACCATCACTGCATCAAGCATATTATTTCATCTCCACAGAATCTGAATTTAACTTGGTTATGTTTTGTAAAATTATTTACCAATCTTTCAATTTCTTATTTCAACCCATTTCTGTAGACAAGTGCCTCTGTTTCACTTACGTTAAATTAAATAATTTGAATCTTCGTACTAGAAATTATTATGTAATTTACTTAATTTGTCTCCTGCATGAAATTACATTCCATTATTTAATATGATATTCTATAATTTAATAGCCTATTTTCTTCTGGCAATTTAAACTTGCGCTTTTATTTTACTTTATTATACGGCCATGATATTAGAAGATGGTTAAGACTAAAGATAAACAATGATAATACAAAAATAAATCTAACAAAAACGAATTGAATTAGTCCAATCCATTCTTAGTAACGATAAATAATATTGTACGATAAACAAAATAACTCATGTAACTAACCGCTAGTATGCCATCAATTTCGTTCTGGATCCTCCAGTTTAAACAATCAATAAGCTGAAAAAACATATGGCACTGTAAACAACCTCGAAAAACAAAAGTTTACTTTCCCTTAAATGGGGAAGAATCAACTTTAACAAACCATTTTATGTGCATTCGTGATATTTCCATCCCGTGCTTTCAGAAATCGCTCCAACGTTTCTCGTGGATACCCATTATGCATATTCTGCAAATCATGACTAAAATTATCAGGTTTACTTACTACAACAAAAGAAACTAAATCTGCTGTGAAACTAAGTACACTCACACTCAGTCGATCAATCAGTTATGAATGCTTCATATATTTGTTCATCACCAAAATTTATTTTTCCCTATTTCCATCAATTCTTTTTTTTTTTTTTTGGCATCATTATTATTGGGTGTAAAATCCTCAAAATGAATCACCTTTTCTTTCTCCAGAATGACAGAAATTGGGTTCTCTCTCAAACTAAGATCGCATTTGGGCTGATCGTTTTGAAATGCAAGACCTTACAATGAATGGATTTCAAGTTCATCCAAATTAAATTAGATTTTAAATCCAACCAAATCATTTAAAACTTAGTTAAAAATAAGAGTGATGAATTTCCTACTATAAATTTCGAATCCACGAGATCAATTACAAATTCAGAATTCCTCTGTTTTTAGGGGATCGAACCCTAACTAATTTTGAAAATCACATCACTGAAAAGCTAAAGATGCAGAAAGACTCAAATTCTAATGAATCATTCAATTTTCTTCTCAAAACTCAAAATTCAATCACCAGATTTAATCAGATCAAATGTCTAAAATAGGACAAAGAAAAGGAAAATCAGATCAGAAATCAGGCTCCTAGTTACCCTGCAAACTTAATAATCCAACCAATTTTCCTAATTTCTAGTTCTTACAACCTAGTTACTCAAAGTTGACTAATTGTAACTGACAACAAAAGTAGGCAATTTATACAAATATCCACAAATTCCCAAAACGTAACAAATCTGAGTCTGAATCAGCAATTTGACTACACATTGACCATTCCAACATTAAACACCGAGAGAGAGAGAGAGAGAGAGAGAGAGAGAGAGAGAGAGAGAGAGAGAGAGAGAGAGAGAGAGAGAGCAGATCAAACCTGGAAACTTTTCTTCATGGGTTCATCAACTGCAATGGAGCATTAAAACATGACAGGTAAGAAAATGCAATGATCAAGACAATCACAAACACAAAGAAAGGGTAAAGCTCACGTATTTCGATCAGGGTTTCAAACTGTTTGATGATTTCCTCTGTAATCAACACCATTGTGCTGCTAATTTCTTCCTTTTCGCACACTCAACAATTTCGACCCAGATTTATAACTTTATGCTCAAGTGGGTTCCGACAAGAGGAGTCTCTCTCTCTCTCTCTCTTCCCTCCCACCTTAACAAGAAAGAGGAGAGAGAATAAAGATGTAATAGGATTGCTGGATCTCTTACAAATGAACACGTTCATATTAATATAGAAAAATAACTGGACAAAACTAGCTTAGGTATTGTAATCAATATATGTGATTTAATTCTTAGCGGAAAACTCTGCCTTGTCTCAACTACTGTTACCATTACTTTATTACACCTACATTATCCTTATCATCAACATATAAATGAATGATGTGATTAATAAATAGGAGATATTACGTTTATTGAATTATGAAATAAAACATTAAATATAAAAGACAAAAGACACATTACCTTTAATTAATTGTATAATAATACAAAAATCACCGACTCTCACTTTTTTGAGAGTGATGCCCCAGGAATAATGCATCACAAAAAAACCTTTTTATTTTATTTTTTATTTTATGGTTTTGTATTTAAAAGGAGAGTTTAAAACAATTTAGTAAAGGTAAGGTTGCCTTCTATTCTTTCTAATATATATCAATAAAATATTATTTCTTTACTTGATGGTCAAATCATTTCAAGACTCTCTATTAATAGTGTTGATTGAGAAGACTCCAATCAAAGCTCACACGCTCACAAGAACAATCGAATTCACTCAGCAACTCACAAAGAAACCCTCGTTTTCTAAGCGCAAGAACAAAACTAAACGAAAACTGAGAAGACAACGCAAAGTACACGATGATTTACGTGGTTCAACCCTTCCACTGGGTCTACATCCACGGCAGGTAAACAGGCTTGTATTATATCATAGTTTCAAGAAGAATTACAGAAGAGAAAAGAATGCAGATTAGGGTTCTTATGGCTAATGAACCCTCTATATATAACTTCTAATCCTGACGACGAAATTAACTGAAACTAAAGTCAATTATGCATGATGATGAGCTAAACAAAACCCCTCTGTCAATTTTAACAAAAGTACAACAGATCGTCACGACTTTGATCAATTGCAAAAAACGGTTTCTGAAAACCCTAATTCTGGTATTTCTTGGAAACTGCTTCTCAACTGCAAAACGAGCTCTGATCTTGTTAGTTCTTGGTAGTTATCACTCCTGATGAACTAACCAACTGCTTAGCTATCAATCCACGTCGACATGCTCTTGTTTCCACATCATCTCCACGTCAGTTTCGAGAGCGCATCAGTAAAGCATACCAGTTTCTCTCCTTTCAATTCTCCACCAAAACGCAGATGCTTTACTAGCCTGATACCTGCAATCACAACACATTTAACTAGAACAAGTGTTAGTCGTATGATAGGTTAAAACATTAACCCATCTCATACAATGTAATAGTTTGGAGCTGCTTAAGGATTTTGTCAACATATCAGATGGATTATCTGATGTATGTATCTTCATAACCTTGATGAATCCCTTTTCAATGATATCTCTTACAAAATGAAGTTTAACATCAATATGCTTACTCCTCTCATGGAATACTTGATGTTTTGCAAGGTGTATAGCACTTTGGTTATCACAAAATATTTGTAATTGCTTCTGATTAATTCCCAACTCCAGCAGTATACCCTTCAACCATATGCCCTCTTTAATTGCCTCAGTCATTGCCATGTACTCAGCCTCAGTTGTAGACAAGGCTACCATTGATTGTTGAGTGCATTTCCAGCTAATTGTTGTACCAAATAAGGTGAACACATAGCCCGTAAGAGATTTCCTTGTATCCTTATTGCCTCCAAAATCTGAATCAACATACCCTATAAGAGCACCTAGTTTATCAGAGATGTTGTCTTGTTTCTCAAACACTAGGCCTTTCTCTGTTGATCCTACCAAATATCTCAGCATCCACTTCAATGCTTCCCAGTGAGTTCTTCCTGGATTGGCCATAAACCGACTGATTTGGCTCATTCCATAAGCTAAGTCTGGTCTACTACACACCATAGTATACATTATACTTCCTACTGCACTTGCATAAGGCACTTGATCCATATACCTCTTTTCCTCAGGTGTAGTTGGACTTTGACTAGCTGAAAGATGTGTATACTGACCCATAACTGTGACTGATGGTTTTGCTTGATGCATATAAAACCTTTTCAAAACCTTAGCTATATAATCAGACTGATTTAAGCTTAATTTTCCAGCTTCTTTGTTTCTGAAAATATCCATGCCTAAGATTCTCCTAGCTTCCCCCAAATCCTTCATTTCAAACTGTGATTTCAGTTTGTTTTTCAAATCTTGGATGTGATGCTTATATTTGCTAGCTATCAACATGTCATCTACATAGATGAGCAAATAAGTATGAACCTGATCTCCATCCTTTCCTAGATAGACACAGCTATCATATGAGCATCTTATCAGACCAATACTAAGAACATAGTCATTGAACCTTTTGTACCATTGCCTTGGACTTTGCTTTAATCCATATAGGGATTTCTGTAATTTGCATACTTTTCCCTCATTTTCTGGAAGAATGAAGCCCTCAGGTTGTTTCATATAGATAGTTTCCTCTAGATAGCCATGTAGGAAGGCTGTTTTGACATCCAATTGCTGAAGTTCTAAGTCCCATTGAGCAACCAAAGCCAGCAAGATTCTGATTGAGCAGTGTTTAACAACTGGAGAAAAGATTTCATTGAAATCCACTCCCTCCTTTTGAGTGAAACCTCTAGCTACAAGCCTTGCCTTGAATCTGATTGTCTCTGAACCAGCAACTTCAAGCTTCTTCTTGTATATCCATTTACTTCCTACAATTCTTTTGTTAGGAGGTTTATCAACAAGAATCCAGGTTTGATTCTTCTCCAATGACATTAGTTCCTCATTCATGGCTTCCATCCATTTCTCTTTTTCCTTAGATAACATAGCTGATTTGAAATCATGTGGTTCATCATAATTAATATCATGAGCCACTGCCAAAGCATAGGAAATTACATCAGCTTGTCCAAACCTACTAGGAGGATGGACTCTCCTCCTTTGTCTATCTCTTGCCAAGCTGTAATTCCTTAAATCTATATGATCTTGATCATTATCATCTGATTCAGACTAATTGCTCTGAGTTTCATCATTAGTTTGCTGATCTTCTTCCTGAACCTGTTGATTTTCTTCCTGATCATAAGTAGCTTGAAGATCATTCTGATTGTTTTGCTGATCCTCTGAACTATTCTCCACCTCAACTGAAGTTCCATCATTATTAGCTTCATTTCCTCCACCTTGCTTGCTAGTATATCCCATTACTTTTCATTAAAAACAACATCCCTGCTAACAAAACATTTCTGATGTCCAGTCTCTAAACACCACAGTTTATAGCCTTTTGTTCCAGTTGGATATCCAATGAAAATACATCTTAAAGCCCTTGGTTCAAGCTTATCTTGCCTGATATGTGCAAATAGGGATGTAAATGAGCCGAGCCGTTCGCGAACAGTTCGTGGCTCGGCTCGATAAATATTCGTTCGAGCTCAGCTCGTTAGCTTAACGAGCCGAGCTCGAGCCCAAGTTTCGAGCTCGTTAAGCTTAACGAGCCAAACTCAAGCCTAGACATGTTCGGCTCGATAGCTCGCGAACATGTTCGTTTAGGGGGCTCACGAGCCAGGCTCGCGAACATGTTCGTTTAGGGGTTCATGAATAGGCTCGTTTATAGTTCGTGAGCCTGTTCGTTTATATATTTTATTTAAATATGATTATGAATTTTATAAGTTTTTGAAATTTAGATAATTAATAATTAGTAATAAAAAGAAAATTTATATGATGTGTGACCTATGTTTGTGATTTCTTGTAAATTTTGAAATATATATGCCAAAATTAGTGTTAATGAGCTCTAAATCTAATTTTTTCGAGCCGAACTCAAGCTTTACTTATCGAGCCTGCATTCGAGCCCATTTCGAACTTTTGACGAGCTTTTATCGAGCCTGTATTTGAGCCCTTATTTCGAGCCTTTGTTCGAGCCTGTATTCGAGCCCATTTCGAGCTTTTGATGAGCCTTGTTATCGAGCCTTTGACGAGCCTTTGTTCGAGCCTTGTATTCGAGCTTTGTTCGAGCCGAACTCGAGCCCATATCGAGCTCAATCTTCTGATTTCGAGCCGAGCTCAAGCCTGATTTTCCGAGCTCGAACCGAGCTGATACCAAACGAGTCGAACTCGAGCCTGATACTGTTCGGCTCGGCTCGGCTCGTTTACATCCCTATGTGCAAATGCTTGACAACCAAATATTCTAAGATGAGAGTAATTGGGAACACTTCCATACCATAGCTCATCAGGTGTTTTAAAGTTAATAGATGATGAAGGAGATTTGTTTACCAAGTAAGCTGCTGTAGTAACAGCTTCACCCCAGAAGGTCTTTGGCAAGTTTGCATCCAATAGCATACATCTCACCCTTTCAAGTAAGGTTCGATTCATCCTCTCGGCCACTCCATTTTGTTGAGGGTTTGCAGCCATTGTTTTGTGCCTTGTTATCCCCTTGCTTTTGCAAAATTCCTGAAATTCCATAGACAAATACTCCAAACCATTGTCAGTTCTCAAGTGTTTTAGAGTATTACCTGTCTTGTTTTCAATTTGTGTGAGCCAATCTTTGAAAACTTGGAATGCATCATTCTTGTGTTTGAGAGTGAATACCCATACTTTCTTTGAAAAGTCATCAATGAAAGTGATGAAATATCTGGCTCCACCATGAGTTATTGTCCTTGTTGGCCCCCAAATATCAGAGTGCACATACTCCATTGGCTTAGTTGAGGTATGCTTTCCAGTTCCATAGGGTAGCTTCTTCGATTTCCCTAAAACACATTGCTCACAAAACTGAAGTTTAGATAGAGTATTGTTACCAAGTAATTTCCTTTTTGAAAGTTCTTGCAATCCTCTTTCTCCAATGTGTCCAAGTCTTTTGTGCCATGTGACAGCTTCATCTTCACTCATCACTGCAGAGCTTTGTCCTTCCACAGTTGATCCAAGCAAGATATATAAGCCATTCGATTTCTTTCCTTTTAGGATAACCTTATCATTCTTGGATACCTCAATCATGCCTTGTTTGGTGTTGAATTCATAACCTGCAGAGTTAAGATAGCCAAGAGAAATAAGATTTCTTGTGAGATCAGGTATGTACCTTACATCAGGGAGTTTCTTGATACTTCTATCATGAAGTTTGAGAGTAATCACTCCAATTCCTTTCACTTTACATGCTTGATCATTCCCCAAAAGTACAGATCCACCATCTCCCTCCTTGATATCTTGAAACCATTCTTTTACTGGACACATATGAAAGCTGCATCCAGAGTCCAAAACCCATTCATTGGACATACTTGAAGATGAAATGCATAGCATCTCAGCTTGATCATAGCCTTTCTCAGCTACTGCTGCTTCAGGTCCTTTTCCTTGAGGATTTTGCTTATTCTTCTCTGGATAATTTTTCTTAAGATGTCCTACTTTGTGACATGAAAAACACTTCCTGGTTTCACCAGTTTGATTCCCACTTTGTTGCTTCTTTTTCTTGTCTTGATTCTTCTTAAACTTCTTCTCCTTCACACTCAGACCTTCTCCTAGTGGTTGAGCCTTGGAACTTGAGTTGTTAGAAAGAACTTTTGATTTGATGAAGTTCATAATCTGTTCCAAGGTTAAAGCTTCAGATCTTCCATAGATCAAAGCATCTTTGAATGAATCCATCGATTTTGGTAAGGAATTAAAGAGCATTAAAGCCTTGTCTTCATCCTTGATTTCCTCACCTATGTTTACCAAATCGTCAAGAACCTTGTTGAACTCATCCAATCTTTCAATGATTTGTCTTTCATCTTGGATTTTAAAGTTCAACAACTTTTGCTTCAGATATATGCGATTTGCCAGAGATTTGGTTAAGTAGATTTCATCTAACTTGGCCAGAATAGCAGATGCAGATTCCTCCTTGCATATCTCTCTCAAAGCTTTGTCTGCCAAACAAAGGATAATCATGCTTCTCGCTTTCCTTTGAATCTGAGCCTTCTTGTCTTCAGTTAGTTTCGATGATTCAGCATCTTCCATGATAGCAAGCTCTAGATTGTTCTGAATCAGCAGAGCCTCCATGTGAACTTTCCACAAGCCATAGTCTCCTTTGCCGTCGAATTTCCCGACTTCCATCTTCATCGATGCCATAGCTTGAATCGGCGACTGAGTTTCCCACAGACGGCGCCAATTTTTGATTGAGAAGACTCCAATCAAAGCTCACACGCTCGCAAGAACAATCGAATTCACTCAGCAACTCACAAAGAAACCCTCATTTTCTGAGCACAAGAACAAAACTAAACGAAAACTGAGAAGACAACGCAAAGTACACGATGATTTACGTGGTTCAACCCTTCCACTGGGTCTACATCCACGGCAGGTAAACAGACTTGTATTATATCATAGTTTCAAGAAGAATTACAGAAGAGAAAAGAATGCAGATTAGGGTTCTTATGGCTAATGAACCCTCTATATATAACTTCTAATCCTGACGACGAAATTAACTGAAACTAAAGTCAATTATGCATGATGATGAGCTAAACAAAACCTCTCTGTCAATTTTAACAGAAGTACAACAGATCGTCACGACTTTGATCAATTGCAAAAAATGGTTTCTGAAAACCCTAATTCTGGTATTTCTTGGAAACTGCTTCTCAACTGCAAAACGAGCTCTGATCTTGTTAGTTCTTGGTAGTTATCACTCCTGATGAACTAACCAAATGCTTAGCTATCAATCCACGTCGACATGCTCTTGTTTCCACGTCATCTCCACGTCAGTTTCGAGAGCGCATCAGTAAAGCATACCAGTTTCTCTCCTTTCAAATAGCAAATACAATGTTTATAATATTTTATTTTACATTGTTATTTTTATGTTGATTAATATTCTATTTTATGTCTTTTAGATCCAAATTGAAGGGTGAAGTTTAGGCCACATCATTTAGCTTGACTCCGCTGAGTTAACACAATGACATTACATAGAATAGCTAGAAACATAAAATGAATAAAATTTCATTGTCTGTAAATTAAAATGAATTATATTTTCACTTGATTTTGCTTTTCTTCTTGATTAAACATATAATATTACTTTTTTTTTATAAGATTTGTCGCATCATAACAAGATTGATAAATATAGTTTATACATGTATTTTGTGATAGATTGATCATTATTTTATATATTTGTGTTCATGATTTGACGAATTTTGGCTAATCTTGTTATGTTTGTAAATATGATATGTAACACCCCATTTTTCATAAAACTTGCATAGCATATTTTATATATAAAAATTTCACTCTTTATAAAATAATTTATAGTGTATGATCTTTTCGAGTTTAAGATGAATTTTATTTTTATCAAGAATGTGTGAGCTAATGTTTCTTTAAGTTTAAAAGTCTTGCAGGATAGCTACCCAAGGAGACTGAGTTCGATCGTAATGCACTCGACATGCACGAGTAATGGAACGAACAAAGAAAAAAAGAGAAGAAGATAAGTCACACATAAAATAATTTTAATAATTAATATAAGAAACGTGACTTATGTGTTTAGTTATAGTTAGGTAAATTTTTTATTATATAGTTTATGTGCAATAAAGTATGTGATTATTATGATGTGTTAAATTAAATATATTTTCAAACATACTTATGTGACTTATGTGATGGGCTAATTTGGACATAATTTCATGCATAATTGTCACGATTAAATTACTTATGCATATCACATTAAATAGGGTTACACTCAATCCCCCATGCCCCCATCAAATCCACCTCAAGTTTCAATATTTCTAATCATGACACCTCTAGTGGATAAATACTACAAAAGATGATCTACATGTATTAAATTAGAATTGGTACACTACATGCTACATATAAAAGGGGAGACTCCACTTTAAATTCATTTCACCCCTCTCATTTGAGCACTTTTCTCTCTCTCTCTCTCTCTCTCTCTCTCTCTCTAGATAATTGCTCCTCCTTCTCTCTACTCTTTTTCTTCTCCTCCAAATCATATTCCCTATCTTCAAACAAGCTGCCCAATTCAAGAAATGAGTGAAGAAACAAGATCATTCCAAGAGATCATGGAAAATTAAGCTCAAAGTACAATCTCCTTTCAAGAAAAGTTTCAAAGAACTCATAGTTTGTGCATTTAAGAGGTATTTTGGCTAAATCCTCACCACTCTTCTTCCTTAGAAGCATGATTAAGTTCTAATTTTGAGTTGCATGTAAGATCTAAGTGATATTTCCTACAAATGTGATAAAATTGTTGGATACCTTGTTCTAAGTAGTGGATCTTCAAAAATATGTCATTTTAAGTGTTGATTGAGCAAATGCATGTTGGATTAAGCTTTGCATGTTTGATTTCTTTACCTAAACATATTGCATGTATGATCCAAGGGTGATTTTCTACTAATGTGAAGAAATTTGTTCAAAGTCTTGTTTTGTATGGTTGATCTTTAAAATATGTCACTTTTGGGAGTTGATTGTTCAATTGCATGTTGATTTAGTCATTGCATGTTTGATTATCTTGTCTAAGCTCATTGCATGTGTGATAAATTGAGTCAAGATGGTTTATTTGAGGTTGATAGAGTTATAAAAGTCAAATCTTCATTTTACTTACGAAAATAGGTGGGTTTGATCAAGTTGTGAACATTTTAGAAATGGCAGTCCACTTTGCCGATTTTTATAAAATTTTATACTTGGAATTTTTCAAAACTGTTTTGATATGTTATACTACATGAAGTGTTGAGTTTATGGTTAAAATTTGGTAATATTTGGAGTAGTTTATGAATTATGATGATTTTTCAAAGATAATCCATTTCGAGTTAAAATTATGTAATTTCAGACCCTAGAAAATTATTTTTATAAAATCGTACACTTCGAGTTTCTCAAAACTATTTTATTATATTATTCTAAATAAAGTTGTGAGTATATGGTTAAAATTTGGTAATGTTTGGAGTAGTCTATGAATTATGATGATTTTTCAAAAATAGTCCAGTTCGAGTTGGATTTATGCAGTTTCAGACCCTAGAAAATTGATTTTTATAATGTTAATTAGTTAGAGTCTTTCAAAAATATTTACTATGTTTAAACATATGATGATAGAAGGTTATATTATTAATTTCATTACGGTTCAATAGTTATATAATTTATGGTGAATTTTATAAAATATACTAGTTTAAGAACACTTTTCAACCAATGTTGAGCATATTAAGTTAATTATTACAGTTTGTGTGATTAGAAATTATCTCTATCGTTTTAGCAAGGTTAACTTAAGGTTATTATGAATGTATAATTATCTCATTTCGGTACAATTGAAATGCAATTTAAAGACTAAGAATTTATAAACGTGCCGAGTGCAGTCCGATACGACCGGATACCTCAGGAGCTATCCACGCTTTCAAATCAACGTCAAAAGTGGGTAACATTTATTTACGGTTATGTTGATTTGAATAACTTGTATATTGTGTATGATGAAATGAAATGAAATGACACCTTTGGGTGAAGTACCAGGTTGACGAACCTTGGATGCCAGGTCTTCGGACTTTGGATGCCAGGTCTTCGGACCTTGGATGTTTATGTCAGGTCTTCAAACCTTGGAAGATGATGTTTCGGTGTATTGGTTAATCTCTTTAACGTAATAGTTTATAAGTGTTATCCCCTAAGATTTCTCAAATCTTATGTTACTATGTTCAAACATTTTCAGGACCCCCTTACGACGAAGCGGATGTGTAGCCAGCTATACGGACCCCTCTCTAAAAGCATATATATTATGTCTTTAATATATGTTAATATGTATGAAGTTAAAATGCTTTAATGCCCCTTTTGACACTTCCGATGTTGGCTTAAGTAAACTTTTTATAACATTTTATGAATGGCGAGATTTTGATTTACAATTGTGAATAGAACACGAGTTAGTTTCTTATATGCTAAGCTTTTCGATTTAAAAAAAAAAAAAGTACTCGTGTTTAATAAAGTCTTTCGCTGAGTTTATTTACGAAAATCTTTCAAAAAGAAAAATCATTATCCCTTTTACAAAATCATTTGAGCATATAAGGTTAAGATAGTGTCTCAATCCTACAAAGATGGTTGGGCGCTACATGATATGTTTGTGAATTTGGTAACAATTTGCAATGAAAATCAAGTAGTAGACGGTGGCGAAGTAGAAGACATGAAATAGATAAAATAGTGGAGAAAGAAGGATATTATGTGAAGAAAAGAGATTGAAAAGTGAATTAGAAGAGGTTTTAAGCCAATATAATAAATGAAAAATGTGCTAGTGAAACATATATGTCTCTTTGTTGTCACATGACTAAAACTGTGATTGTGTCAAGAAGACAGAGCCCGACGATCTAACCATGTTTGTTGTCACCATGTCGAGTTTTTCTTTCCTTTTCATTGTGCAATCCTATGTCCCAAATTGGTTTTCAAAATGGGGAATTAGACTCGATTTAGACCAATTTTTTAAGAGCCAAATATCTATATCTATATCTATATATATAATAACAATTACCCTTCATAATAGAAATGTTAAAATTTTCCCGCCCATTTCCACCTTCCAAAAATAGAAATCCAATTATTTATTATTTCATAATTTATAAATTAAAATTAATAATATTGTATTAAACATGATTTATAATTGGTAATAATATTATCTATGATATTAACAAAATCTTGAAAATTATAATCTATATATGCTATATATGTTAATATGATCCCATCAAATAATTCTTTAATCAAAATTAAAGATATGTTTGTTGAATAAACTAAAATAATATAATGATCGAATGTCAACAATTCTAAATCATAAAAAAAAAATCATTATAAAAAACACAAAAACTTGTGCGATATGGTCACATGAATAGTTTCCATGAGACGAATCCTTTTTACCCATAAACTATATCCATTTTCACTAATTTACATGTGAAATGTGATGGTTGGGTTGTGGGTTGACCCGTCTCACGTAATATGATTTGTGAGATAAAAATTATCTTTCATGTTGTATCCCACGTACACACATATCACCTCAATAAATGTATAATAATCAAGTTAATCAGCACATATAACACAACGTATATTAACTATCTATTTACTATATTCGAAATATGTATTAAAAAACTATAATAAAACTCACAAATTTTTTTTTAACAAGTATATTGTATACAATACTCAAATTTAATATATCTTCCATATACCAATACTAATAATATAATATATCATTTATATAATTTAGTCATATTAAGTAGAAATTTATCATATGATCTTATAAAGCAATATAATAATAAAAATGATGATAACTTTGAATCATTTACCTCATCTATGCTATATTAATTTTTATAAAAAATCATAATTTCTTTTTAATATATCTTGAATATAATATATATATATATATATTTTGTTGCATGCCATGTTATAAATACGAAGTATGAAACTTATGAATTCGTATACTTCCTATTAAAATCTACTAATTAATTAAGGATATAAAATATTATTTATACTTATAAAAAATTAATAAAACCACTTATAATTTCATAATATCGGATTATATAAGTCTTCATTATTTATTTTGAAGAGTAGAAAGTTGTTGCTATTTATAAGAGTGATAATATGTCAATGAATAAATTTTTTTCATATATCTCTTAAATATTTTGAACTATTAATTATGAAATTTCATTATCATCTATATAAAAACCAACTTATCCGATTTTCAATTTTTAAAGTAGAAATACAAATATTTACTATTTTATAAAATATAAATTATAAATATCAAATTTTGCATAATTTATGTATGTCCATGGTATGAAAATCATTTTGTATATATACAAAACTTGAGGACAAAATTGATCATATTTGATATGTTATAAATTTAGCATGATTTGCATATACATGATAATAATATCATTTCATGAAAAGTTGTGAATAAAAATTTGTACCTTAATCTAAATCATTTTATATATCCACAAAAATTTAGTGAAAAAATTTATCATTTTTTTGCTCGAAGAATAAATATTGTTTCCTCCATAATTAAAAAGTAAATACTAATCTGAAATTTCATTATCATGATAGCATGAATTTCATAATTATATGAAGTGTGAACAATAATAAAATATTTTAGTTTCTATTGTAATATAGTTTTATGTCTTTAGATTTATTAGATTTTGAAATTTTTACCATCCAATATGATTTTTTTAAAAGATAAAATTTGATTTTAAGGCAACTGGAAAAAAATTTGCATAGATTTTTTAATGATATGTTAAATTTAGAAAAATAATATACAATAATATCAATATTTTAGGTTCATAATGAATATGTTATTGAACATATAATTGCACAAGTTTTTTTCTAGGCAAATTGTGACAAAAACAATTAATAAAGTAGTCAAACAACGTATGTTGAAAATAAGAAATATTTAAAATTGGTAAATTATATGGGTAGTAGATTAAATAAAATAACTTTGAAGACTACATTGTTTTTCATGATTACTATTTTTATATAAAAAATTACTAACACTTGAAATTATTAATCATACCACACGGGTGATGTTAAAATATTATCAAGACTTGATCAAAATATACAATAATATCACCATTCTAAACTTTCATTATAAATAAGTTATTGAACATATATTTACATAATCTTTTTCAGGTCAATTGTGACGAAAATATTTAGTAAAGTAGTCAGACAACTTATGATGAAAATTAAAAATATTTAATTATATGGATAGTAGATTAAATTCAAATAACTTTGAAGTACTGTATTTTTTTCATAATCGACATTTTTATAATTAAAAATTACTATCACTTGAAATTTATTTGTCCATGGATACCAAATGAGATTGAAATAGTATTGAGAACTTGATTTTTTTTTAAACTAACATTTTCATATCAAACTCAAATTATTTAAATTTTATGATTGTATGTTACTCGGGTAGTAAATCAAACCAGAATTCTTCCTAAAAAATTATTATTTTTCGTGTTAAACATTTTCATATAAATATATATATATATATATATATATATATATATAAATGGTAAAATGTATATGGCCGTGCATCACACGAACTTATATTAGTTTATTCGAAGTGAAATAAAGTATCAAATATTAATTACCGTTCATATCAAGTAGATGATCATAGTAATATAACTCCTCAAAATTGAGTAATGATGAGCGAAATATTAGTAAAGAAAATTGTCACTTATAGTAGACATTTATAAAGTGGTAGTGAAGAAAATGTTATCTCATATTAAAAGTCGAACAAAATAGATGCTAGCACATTAACAAGCATGTGTGGTAAACATTAAGTGTTCAACAAGAAGGAAAATTTTAAAATAAATATGGGATTATTAGAAAAGATTTATTCAAACTTTTGAAACTTATTAGGTAATGAAAATTGAATAGTTTTTGCGAATATATATATATATATATATATATATATATATTTTAAACTAATCTATGAAATTTATTTGAAATTTTTTGACTTTCATTTTTATTATTTAATTGAAATAACAATATCAAACTAACAAAATGATGGGAAAGTTGAATAATATGATAGACATAAATTTTTTTTTTAATAAAGAGTATTATATTTAATGCTAATTTTGTGATGTGTAAAACTATAAATATATGTTTTCTTATATAAATATAATAGTATTGTTTTTCTAATTTTATTAAATATAATATAATTTTTTTAAATCTCGTGTATTACACGTACTCTATATTAGTAAACTATATAAGGCCTTGTCTCATGTAATGTCTTATGTGTAAGATGGTCCCATATGTATTTTAGTTTCACGAACATCTCCAAGTGAATCTTCATGACTATTGACTATCCCTGCACTTAGATGACATTTCTTTGTACAATGGATGCACATATATAACAATATTTGGTTATCTATTATCATCAAAATAATTAAAATTTGGATTATGTATGACAATATTTATTTTACTGCTAACAGAAAATTCCTTGCAAATCCTTTTTTAAGGGAACACAAAACCTGATGTCACTAATAGTTAGTTACCGTGAGATGGAGCCCCATCATCCATAATCAATATGTGAATTGTAGGATTTGAATTGTAGGTTGACCCGTCTCACGTAATAAGATCTGATCTCACAAACGACTCATTCTTTCGAGGAATATTTATTCTCCAATTCATATGTGGTGACAAAAATATTGCTCATGGATCAAGCATCTTCATTTGGGGATCAGTCGAGTTTATATAGTTGCCTTCAAATATTTATTTTACTCTCTGTATAAATTGGACTAATTAATCATATATGATTTTTATTTACTTAGAAGAAGATATACAAACTAAATTTTATTCTTTAATTAGTTGGAACAGGCTTGTAATCTAATTAAAGACTCTTTCTCCCAACATACAAAGACACATTTCAAATATATGTTATTTTTTATTATATCATTTTTAAATGTTTCATTTCACTATATGAAGTACACAAATTTTACAGGTTACAATATTTGCGGCTACCATGTCATCAGATCTTGCCGCGGATTTTTCAAGTGCATTTCAATTTAGCACTTTGCTATACAAACTTTAAAAATTTTCATTTCACTATATAAAGTACTAGGTTTTTGCAGGTTACAATATTTTCAGCTACCACTTCATAAAATGCTATTGAAAAAGCTCACGTGCATCGATCTAATTTTTAGAGGAATAAATTTATTGATTTTTCTTTTTCTTCTTCTCAAATTTGGGCTTAGAATTGAATAATAATAATAATAATAATAATAATAATAATAATAATAATAATAATAATAATAATCTATATATATATATAATAGGATCATAGCTAAAAATAGCAGATCCAATTTTCCCGCTCATTTGTTTTCCAAAAATGGAAACTAGGAAAAGAAAATAGAAAGAAGAAGCAAGAAAATGTGATTGGTCAAAAGGGGAGGCAAGAGTGAGAAAATGGAGGGTGCTTATTGATGGGAGGAGTGGTATATATATATATATATATATATATATATATATATATATATATAAAGTTTTGAGCTACCATAATTAATCATTATAAATCAATTTTTAATGTATAATACATCAATTTAATCATCTTTAATTTGATATCCACATTGCATAATAAAAAAAATTGAATGATTGATTTTATTTGTTTAGAACATTTTTATTTTTTTGAGAATGTGTTTGAATGATTTACTTTAAACATTTTTTGTAAATCTAATATTTTTCAAGAAAATATGATTATATTTATTATAAGTTTATAAAATCTTATAATATTAAGTATACCTATATATAAATTTTTTTTTTACCAAATATCTATATCTATTTATATAATACAGAGTAAAGAATAGAAAATCAAATTTTTTCCTTCAAAATAATTTTCCTTTGTCTTTTCAATTTCATGCCTCATTAAACATTCTTTGGAAATAAATATAATTTATAGTCAATTTATTAATCTGAATAACTGAATAATTCTCAAATATTTGTATAAATGATATAAAAAACCTTATAATTTTTTTTGACAACCTCGGAAATTTAATTTTAGTTTTCATGTTCTCAAGTCTTGAATAAATAATAAAATCACATGTTAAAGGTTAAATTTACAAAAAGATAAATTTTTGGGAAATAATGAAACAAAAAAATTATGAAGTAATAACAATTATTATTATTGTTGTTGTTGTTTTTGTTATTATTATTACAAATTATATATTTTACAACAATAAATAATAAACAGCGCATCGTGCAGGTGTGTTACTGATAATAATAATAATAACAATAGATTAGGTAATGAAGATATTGCTAATGACATCTTCAAAACAAATTAATTCCTCTAAAAATCATGCATGTGAGCGATTTTCGATGAGATTTTACCGCATGACAACTAAAAATATTGTAACCTGCAAAATTTGTGGACTTTATATAGTGAAACATAAACTTTTAATGTTCATATAATAAAGTGTAAAATTTTGATGCACTTGAACAATCTCCAAAGAGATTTTATGACGTGACATTCAAAAATGTTGTAACTTGCAAAATTCATGCACTTTATATAGTGAAATGAAAATATTTATAAATAATATAACAAAGTACTAAATCACGTATACATGAGATGAATATTTTACCCTTTTTTTTAAGGACTCTGCCAAATGTTTTCGCAAAAAGAACCATGTCCACATTCTTTTCAATTCGATCTTCTTCTTCTTTATCTTAAAATATTAAAAAATCTCCCTCCTTGATGATTTTTTTTTTATGAACACTTTTTTTTAATGAGTTTGGAGGAGTTGGAGGAAGTGGAATAATAAGAACTAAAAAACTTGCGTGATCCACGTTCGAACCCGTATCATCACAATCTACAATTTTATAATGGTGGAATATCACTTAAACTAGAAGGCTCATGGCTTGTTGATAGTCATATTCTGCTGATTTTTATATAATGTCACTGCTACAAGCCTACAATAGTCGTTGAGGAGAGTTTGATATGTTCCACTTAAATTCTTCAACCAACTGAAAGAAAGAATTTCTTATGTAATTCTTTTGCGTAAATTCTGTGTATGGATCTAAGATCCATGCAATTCGGGTTGAATTTTGATTTTTTTTATTTTTGTTTTTGTTTTTATGTGTTGATTTTTATGTTATAAATGTGTGACCTTTATATTGTATCAGTATGACCTTTATGTACAAATGTTATCACCTTTATGTACTGTAATTTAGAAAAAAAGGAAGAATTTCAGCGTTTTTTTTGGATTAACATACTTTTATTTTTATGTGATATTACTCATACATTTTAGTTATATTAGTTGCACCTTTATATATTACATAAAAGTATGACTATGTTAATAGAAAGGTATAAGTAATATCACATAAAAGTATATATGTACAAGTTATGCTGAAATTCATCCTTTTTTTTTTTTCCCTAAGTTCCATTACATAAAGGTCAGTATACTTGTACATATAATACTAATATAACATAAATGTCACACTCATACAATATAAAGGTTAACACCTGAAGCGAAAAAAAAAAAGGACCCGCGGATCTGAATCGACCCACACAATCCGGATTGCACAGTGCACCAAATGCACACCAGACTTACTCCTTTTGAAGATTAAGTTCAATAATAACAATAATAATAAGTAAAAGATTAATGTATTCAATAAATAAACTTTTGAAATAATATATTTTGAAGGGTAATTCGGTCATTTACAATAAGTTCATTCAACTACATTTTATTTTTAAATTATGAATCATAAAATTTTTGAGTCAATCACGCAATATTTATTCCATTCATTATAAATTAGGTCATGTCAATATCAATTGTAGGAATTGTTAAATCATTTCTCTCTCTCATTTCATTGTATATTTCTTTTTAATTTCATTCAAATATACTAATCATGCTGTAGGAAGTCTGATGAAAATTCCACAATACAATTAAAAAAAAATAAAGTTTTTGACAAATTGACGACATAATTAAAAAAAGGGGAAATTAAATATACATCTCGTTTGATACTATAATATTTAGGTGATTTCAAAATTATGACTTTATTTGTTAGAAAAGTTGTTATCTTACTATGCATTGATTCGTTAGGGTAAATTTGAGTAGTTTTTTTTTGAAATAATTAAGAGTAAAATTATACATTTAACCATAATAGAGCAAAAGAGAACAATTTCCACAGTACAATCGAATACACATTTATGGATAAACAAGCAACAACAGTATTACAAAATGTGAAAAGACAACAAATCTGCAACTCTCCAAATCACATCTTCAAATACTACTCACCTTCATTTCAGTGATTTGAAAATCCATCCTTTTGGTTCATCCTAAACAAGCAACATCTCAGGTGTGAAAAACAACTGCTAAAAGAAATCGAATTCCAGATAATTATCAGAGTTTTTCTGAGCCGGAACAGGGGCAGCAGCGACTTTTAGACTCGTGGGTGCAGGTGGACCTGCAGATATCCTCTCAAACTCAACTGGCCTTGGAACATCTGGAGGAGTTGCACACCTGATTAGAGCCCAATTCACCCCTTCGAAAAACGGATGCTGCTTGATTTCTGTTGCTCCTCGTTTATACGCCAACCTGTTCTGTGGCTCTTTCACTAACAACCCTCTGATAAGGTCTCTTGCAGCGAAGCTAACGACCGGCGATTCTGGAAAACGTAGGGGCTGGCCCACGACGTTGAAAAGGGTGGCCCGATTTCCTGATCCTTTAAACGGAGTCTTACCGAACAATAACTCGTAGAGAAAAATCCCGAATGTCCACCAGTCCACAGCACTTCCATGTCCTTCGCCTTTGATGATTTCGGGGGCTAAGTACTCGTGGGTCCCCACAAATGACATGGAGCGTGCATCTGTGGGCTCCGCCATAAGCTCTGGCAATGGACTCACTTGATTGCCAATTTCATTTTTGGAGAGTTTTTTTTCTTTCCTCGACTTGCTTGAAAAGAGGCGAGGAGCAAAGCATGTGGTCGGCACCATACATGATGGCTCGATGCAAGCAGGTTGGACACAATAAGCGGTGCTTTTACCCAAGGGCTCAGCCTCGAGGGAGGACGATTTGATCAGAGTTGGGCTGACAGTGCAGCAAAGTGAGAGGTCGAAATCTGAGAGCATAATATGGCCATCTTCTCTCACGAGAACATTTTCTGGCTTCAGATCACGGTAGACAATTCCGAGCATGTGTATGTATTCTAAAGCAAGCAGGACCTCTGCTACATAAAACCTGAAGGGAAAATCCAAGTAAATACAGATTAAAACGAGTTAAAAAGCTAATATAGGAAAGCTTATCATCACTCTACAGTTTAAGGTTTATTGTCAATGCAACTATAAGATACCATGAATAGAGGGCTTCCACACCAGAAGGAACCAACATCAAATTCTTTAAATGTGGACACAAGGAAATGTCTTCAAAAAATAGATCCAGTAAAGTAGCAAACACATTTTTCATATTGGGAATGTGAAAATGCGGAAAATGCACATGACGATATGAATATATTGAAATACAAGCACCATACATTAAGAACACATGCTCAGAAAAATCTTGGATGTGATTTAACATTAGCATCTAACACTAAGCCTGTCGTTGAAAGTTCATACAGCAATTGATAACAGCCATCTTTTCTTCACTACAATAAAAGTGGATATTTTATGTTTCGTCTATTTTTGTAATGCCTATTTTAACCATCCTCATTTAATGACATTTAATTAAAACTTATTAGTGTTTTCTGAATTCAATTAGGACTCTAATTTAACAATCTAACCACCCAAAAAATTAATTGGCTTCCACGTACAATGTACGTGATGTAAAACTAGTGTGTGTGTGTTTGTTGGGGGGGGGGGGGGGGAAGGAGGGTGGGAGAGGGAGGGATAGTGGCATAGGTTAAATTTGAAAGTTCTTGTTTAAATTAAATGACTAATAAAGTGTAGTCTAGCTGTCACACTAACGCTAACAAACACAGGCGATTCATTAATAATACAAGTGAATGTACATTAGCTTAAATATGGCAAAGGAGGAGAGTCTGGAAACCAAATGAGTTAGCGACAGGAAGATTCCTGGAAGGAATTTGTTCTGTGGCAGGAGGGTGGGGTGTATGTCGTACATTAGGACTGAGGACTGAGGATGGTCTTAAGGAGGTAAGAAATGAGGAAGAGATTAAGAGTAATTATGTTTTCAAGATTTTTTTCAGGTCATATAGGCATTATAATTTGTAAATGTGGAGTCCATTCCCTGGCTTTCTGGGAATGGCAACACCCATAAAATGGTAGACTCTGCCACACTGGAAGACCAAATTTATTGGAATGGTGATTCCTCAGGCACTCCATTTCCAACTCTCAGGAAAAATACAAATACACAACAAACAAAGCAAATATATCATTTATATCTACTGAAATAATATCATCAGCAAAAAGGAAAGGCAAGGAAGGCTGAAAAGGCACGTGTAAGCTGTAAATGCACGTAAAAAGTACTTAAAAAACGAAAATAAAATGCAGAAACATATAAACTAAGTTGATAAGATCATAAGTAGTATTCAATAAAAACTGCGATCAAATTGGTAAGTAAGCCAGTAATTTGGGATGAATATAATTTCATAACTTCTTTTGTAATATGTTCTTTGCTTCTGAGGATTAGATTGCCAGGGAATCAGAAGAGTAATAAAATGATTTAATGAAAAAAAAATGTATATAATTAAAGAATAGTAATTACTCTACTATGTAAATTCAAAAGGACTCTCTTCATTGAGCTAGGAATTCCCACTCAAACTTCTCGTAGCCTTTAGCATTCATCTAAGTGCAATTAGATGAAAAGCTTCCAAGAGCTGGAGCATTTTTATTTCACAATAATTTTTCATTTTAAAGAATTATCTGCGTAGGACACAGCTAATCTGAATTGGAAATTAAGCAACAAAACTCTCAATGTAGATTTCTACACATCATGATGGCCTTCCAACAGGAAACCAAGAGTGTAACTAATCATATGAGTAAATCTATCATGTATTAGATTGAACGTCAAAATGAACTTCCAGGAATTATAAATCAGAAGCCACTGCAATTTTTGGAATCTATTGTACTGTATGTTCAAGATCCTAGAGCTTTAAGAAACATGACAGTAAGTTTCTGCCATCCAATAATGTATTACTACTTACTAACGAGTATCATCATTACCAGATTAGTATCAATATCAACATTACTTTTAAGCCACACCCCTCAAGTACGAATTACACTTCTTAGGTATGTTTTCATTAGTCCAAATATTTCTCTAATAATTAGTTGAACTAAAGTCTAGATTAATCCAATAGAAAAGCATGAAACTTCAAAGTCGAAAGGAAACATTTGCGCACAAAACAATTATCATAAACCCACACTTTGAAGATTAATTGTAAGCATAAAAAAGCTAAGTGTTAGAAGATGCCATACTTAACGGCTTGTTCAGAAAAATGCTTTCCTGGTTGCCTCTGCCGAAGTGAATGCAAGTCGCCCCCAGGACAAAACTCCATTACCAAACACGAAAATTTCTCTGTCTCAAAATGACTATATAAGGTTGGAAGGAAAGGATGATCCAAAGACTGTAATATTTCTCTCTCTGTCTGAGCTCGCAGCAGTTTCTTCCGGCTAGCTAGTGAGGATTTATCCATAACTTTCATTGCAAAGTAACACTTCGTACCACATAATTCCGACAGATAAACACTGCCAATGTCACCACATCCCAACTTTTTCAATAATCTGAAGTGTCTCAGATCTAACGCCCCATCCTTTGTTCGGACTGCCTGAATTGCTTCCCATTTTAAGTCGTTTGCTTTATGGGGCTTGTTAACAGTGCTACTCAAGCTGCTGCAAGAACTCTCGTCACTTATGTCAGTGCTTGTGCTACCCCTACATAAACTGCTCTTTCCACTCTCCACAAAATCAACTCGATCACTGATTTTGGCACTTCCACTTGACTTTGCAAGGCTACTTGCACCATCACTAACTTTTGCAGGTGCAGAGCTATCCTTGACATTCCCATTACCTGATGTTTTCTTATCCTGATCAGCAGTGCGGACAGAAGCTGGAACTTGCTTCGAATTACCTAAATATAAGCCTGAATCCAATTTATCAGCCAAAGAATTAACCGATCCCCTTTGCATATGATTATTTAATTGAGCTTCTATTGTAGTTTCAATTGTAGACTTCTTAGAGGCGGCATTCTCAACACTTCTAGGTACCCATCGGTTGTCTTCTAATGTTCCTTCACGAGTTTTATTATGCTTCGCTGAGGAGCCCTTGGGACGGAGTTCTGAGGCCATCGGAATGAATATAGACTATAAATTAACCAAGCTGAACAATACCATTACTCAATGCCCAAATTTAACAAGTGCCCTCTTTCTATACCCGAACAAAACATTGTCATCTGCAATTGCATCCACATCTGCAGATTAGTTATCACCAATACTTTAAGGAGATTACAAGTATATCAAATCAGAGCACAAAATATGAGATGCAGAAACACTTACAAAAATGAGAAAACAAGATCATAAGATCTCAAACAACCAAACTCACATATCCAAGCAAAAAGAAGATCATGAAAAGTTGATCAACTAAATATCAAATTCTCCGCAGAAGCAAAGTTGATTTGACTACAAAATGCAATCTTTTCATCTTGAGAAAGAAGAAGAGATTATTAAGGAAATCGTTGGTCTTCAAATCACAAGCAAAAGAAGACTGAATTGGGCTAGAAAACAAAAATGAAGTCACCCAAACACTACTCATAGTCGAACATCACCACATAACAAAAGATAAGCACAAATTCAGGATAAAAACAGCTGGAAAAAAGAAAAGGGGCCATGGAAAGCACACAGATCTTAAGCAATGACCCTACCTCCTTTCTGTAAAAACCCTACCAAGAGGGATCCAGTAAACCCCACAATTACTCACAAATGCCAAAGAAACAAAACCCACCAAGCAAATCACAAATTAGGGCTTTTATTACTTTAGCAATTGGGGGAAAGAGATACAAGAAGAGTCCTACCTGGTACTTAACTGCAGAGAGAGATGAACCAGAGATAGATACACATCCACCTCCTCTTTCTCCTCTCTAAATCAGAATGTGCCGGCCAAGCTAGCCTCCATGGTTATATACCCAATACCAATGCAGTATCCATTTGTAACTGACTATGTGAGAGAGAATGGAAGGAATTGTGTGTGAGAGAGAAAGAGGGGTCAAAGATAGGTAAAGTAAAAGGCTTTTTGGATGTTGAATAATTTCAATGAAATTTGTCCCAAAGAGAAGGGTCTGAATCAACATATTGGGCCCACAAATGCTTCAACCTGTCCCTCACACTAAGGAAGTGGGACCCATCTTCTTGCAATTTCCCATTAACAAGTCTGCTAAATAAATTGCTAATCACCTGTTATGCCCTTCTGCCCACCACTTTTCTTTTGTGCTCCTTTGATTCCTTTCTCTAATCAATCCCCTCTTTTCTTTCTTTTTATTTTATTTAGCGACAAAATCCCCTCACTTTTAATATTAACTATTCAACATAATCTGTGGGCAAATATATATTATTTAAACACAAAAACTTAACATTTAAAATTAATTATATAAGTTGTTTTCATTTAAATTGTAAACAATATGGATAGACACACATAAAAAAAATCTTTATATATATAAAAGTAAAACCAAAAGTGTCACGTGACATTCATACAATGCTTGCACAATTCTCTTATTAAATGTTGTTTTTTCCTTCTTTTTTAGATAAATTTTATTTTAATTTTACAAATTAAATCTATAATAACTAGAATTTTAAAGTTAATTAATGTGGCTATTTAATGATATTGATTTAATTATGTTGATAATGGAGATTAGTAAATAATATATGAATTTTAATTAAATTTGTTTAAATAACACATGGTAGATTCAAATATAAAAATCCTTTATAAATATCAAAAAAAATTAATTTAATTTTTTGAGAGGAAAATATAAAAATGAAAAATTAAAATAAAGGTGAGCTGATTAAGAATGATTATTCACTTATTATAAATGAATTTTTTTTTTTGTTAATATGTGTTTTATTTATATTTTTCTTATATAAATAATATTTACATTATTTTAATTTTATTAAGTTTAATTTAGTTTTTACTCATGTGTATTACACGAGTCTTAGGTCTTATACTAGTAAGTAACTATAAAAATGATGGAACAATTAAATATTTAATTTGTCCCTAATAAATGTGATTTTAGGCTTCTACATACAAATTAGGAAATTAAATTGGTATAAAGACTGATGTACTTTTAAATAATTATTAATGATAAATTTTCAATAATCTCTTTTAATTTAAGAGAAGTAAATAAAGACAAATTTTATTAAAAAAAATGGTAAATGTTTCATCAAATGCTTTAATAATATTTATTTTGGAAAAAAAAATTGATGAATTTTTTTTTTCTTTTTTAGAAAAGGAAGTATATATTAGTTAAACTTCACAATCAATATTTTGCATTAGCGAGAAATTTGGCTTAGGACTCATTATTCGGACTCTAAATTCCAAAATAGAATCCTAAGTTTTGGAAATGAGGAAAGTTTGTGATATTAATTCATTATATCATATTTAGTGGTGTTTATGAATAAAAAGATATAAATAAATAGAGTTAGTCTTTTATGCATGGACTTGATCTGGATGCATGCATTTTTGGGTTTTTTTTTTCTTTTTTTGTTATACATTTGTTACCTTTAATTATATTCGCGTCACCTTATATTATATATTATATTGGTATGATCTTTATATACAAATATCCTTACCTTTACATGCTTTAACTTAAAAAAAAATGCATTTCAGGACAATTTGTACATATATACACATTTATATGATATTACTTATACCTTAATTTATATTAACATAGTCATACATTTATAATATATATAAAGATGCAACTTACATAACTAAAATATATGAGTACAAAACTAAAAGTATGATTAACATAACTAAAAGATATAAAAAAAGAAAGGTTAATTTCATTTTACAACTGTACTATACTCATTTTTTAATTACAACTTAAACTTTTTTTTTACAGATCACAACCTAAACTACACGATTCGTTCATTTTTGCAACCTCCGGTAATATTTTTCAGTGAGAAAGAGCTATATTCATCATTTTCAAGTCATTATCTACTCCTCCCTCCAAAATCTAATTTAATACTAATTCCCTCAACCCCCACCCCACCCCACCCCAATTCCCTAAAACAAAACCCACCCTTGCTTCATCTTCCATCATCTACACTCCCACAAATTGAAGATAAAATTTGCCCCTTAATGGGTTAGGTTCAAGAATGGAGAGAGACTCCCATCATCATCATCATATCTTGAAGCCAGTAAATGGATGCCTCATTTGACAACTTCATGCCTTAATGTGGAATTTAGCTCAAATACTACAACTTCCCTCTATAAATAACAAACATCAACCAATCACACTCTCTCTCATTTTCTTTTGCAATTGAACTTAAGGTCTTCGAAGCAGGGGCTGAGAACAAATTTTTTATTTGGAGTTACTCACACAACTGCATCACTTGGATTATTGAATTAGTATAATCTACTCATTTCTCATTTAGTTGATAATGTATGACAAAATCATGGTTTTATTTGTGATATTTGGCATATAGGATTTTGAGGAGTTAAGTTTCTCCACTTTGTGGGAGTGTAGATGATGGAAGATGAAGCCACACTTATTTTGTTTTGAGGAATGGGGAAAATTGTTAGGATATTTATGTGTAGATTTTGATGAGACAAAACAGTGATGTAATAGGGATTTGGAGTACCCCATTTTTTCCATGATGTCTATGTGGAAACTTAGTTTTTCTTATGTTTATGTTTTGAGTTGAAGTTAGAAGTATCGTGGAATCAGCAAGATGGAGATTTCTTATAGCAGCAAGATTCTGCAGAGAAGTACTATCTGATACTGCATTCAGAAAGCAGTAATTCAGTAAGCAGAATTGGGACGTTTTTTGAAGGATCAGAACAGAAAGCACTTGCAGAACAGGAAGCAGTCTGGAACAAAAAGTTGGCACAGAACAGAAAGTTAATACTACATTCAGATCAGGAAGCAGGAAGACAACACGCATTATTATATAGTGCGAGGAAGATCAATGCATACGAGGTTTTGTCTTGTCAATATAGTCGGTAGATGGAAGTGATTGAAGAACCTGTAGCGCCCCGGATCAAAACAAGCATAATTGATTAATTAAATATTTAAACCTATAATTTAATAATTACGTGCGTATGAGTTAACTGTTAATTTATTTCGTGCGTTTCAGATACGTGATTACTGCACAATTAGATCGATAATTTTATTAGACGTGGAACATAGGATATTTATATACCGTTAGATGCGTACCGAGAAAACGGGAAGATAGAAACGAACCAGAGGTCAATCGGAGACCTGTAGCTCGAACGGCGACGAAAATGGCAAAACCCGAAGTTTCGATCGGAAAATCGGAAGATATTATCGATGAATAGTAACTCGGAAAAGTCAACTCGTGAATAGTGCCAAGATATTTTTTGGATGAATAGTGATTTCCAAAATCTATAAATAGGGCCTCCCTCATTTCATTTTTCACCGTTTTTCCGATCGAGCCGAACGCACCGAAAACGAGTAAGTCTCTCTCTCCTCCCTTCTCTCTCTCGTTTTTAGTTTTCTGGTCGGCGGCGCCACCGCCGGCGCGGCGACGCCGCCGTCGGCCGGTCGCCGGAAAATTTCAACGTTATCGGAATCGGACGATTTTCGTACACGACGTTCGTCTCGATGAGACGAATCTAGGATAGGTCTCGGATTTCAAATTCGATTTCTCGTTCGCCGAAAAACGGTGAAAAATAGCCTTGAAACCCTAAACCCTAACCCTTGATCACCTTCTCTCTCTCCTCTGTTTATCTCTCTCCACCGCACCGGAGAAGCTGTCGGAGGACGCCGGAGGTATGTGGCCGATGCTGGAGGGCCGGCGTCGCCACCCACGGCGGCGCCGGAGATGGACAGTAGCTATATATATATGTATGCATGCATGTGTGTGTGATGTATGGTGTGTTTGTGTGTGTTGTGTGGCTCGCTGTGGGGGGCGGCGCTGGGTGGCGCCGCCGTGAGGAAAAGAACGGCCGGCGATAGGAGGTCGCCGGCGAGGTGGAGGATGAGGCAGCCGGCGGCTGGTGGCCGCCGGCCAAGCTTGGCAGTGAGGGTGTGTGTGTGTATACACCACACGCTATGTGTGTGTGTGTTGCTATCCATGTGTGTGCGTGGGCGGCGGCTGGTGGTGGCCGGCGACTGGGGGTCGCCGGCCAAGGTCACGGCGGGAGGTGGTGGTCGCCGGCGGCAGGTGGCCGCCGGCCAGAGGGAGAAAGCAGTGTGTGTGTATGTGTGTTCGCGTGTGTGTGTGTGTTAAAGCATGCATGTATGTATAGGCTAGGTTAGGGGTTGGGCTTGGCCGGGAAGGGTTGCCGGTGACGGGGAGTCGCCGGTGGAGGAGCTGGGAGTGGTCGCCGGCGACGGGAAGTCGCCGGCCGGAGTTTTGGTTGAAGTTGGAATTTTCGAAAAAACTGGGCTTCGAAGGTTTTTGCGGCGAAGATTCGGACACTATTCACCTCCGGAATCCGGCGATGGACGGCCGGAGATGGTAGCCGGCGGTGTGAGGTATCCGGCGAGGTAGGTGGTGGTGGCTGGAGGCGGCGCCACCGCGCCGGGCGACGCCGGGAAGTGGTCTGCTCGAGCAGGCCACCGTCGGGAAGAACTGGGCAAGGCTGGCCGAGAAAACTCGACCAGCCGGGTTGGGCCATGCATAGCTGCCTAGAAAACTCGGCAGCCGTCGGGTGTCGTGCGCACCTGTCGGGTGCCGACGCGCACCCGACGTCGTCTTTTCGATCCGAACCTCGCTTTCTTTCCGTCGTTCATCCGTATCGGGTCGTTGATGACAAGACGTCGTTGATCGGGGTCCGCGGGCCGGGTCAAAGTCAACCCTTTGACCAAAAAGACCATTTTACCCCTAAACCTAAAATGCCCCGTTCGAGCTCGTTTCAACTCCGATTGAGCTCATTCTTTTTGCGTTGGGATCGTTATTTCAATTCCTATCTTTTCAGCCATTTATACAGATCTGACCCTCTCGTTTCTTGAACTCCAATCTTTAGATCGTTCGATCCGTCGCGTCGTTAACGAACATTTTTCCACCGGAACCTTTTACAGCTTTATTTATACAGTATTAAGGACCTAAGAAACACTGTGACGTATGTAGGCTACCTTTGGATTGACGTTGAGTTATCTGACTGTTGACACTCGCTACACAAGCTCTTAGTTATCAGACTTTCGGATTTATCAACTCACGTGGGTAACCACCGAACAAGGTGGGGGTAATTTCTATCCTTTTATTTGTTTACAGTTTTCCCTATTTAAATGCATGATTGAGGAATACTAAATGCTGTGAATATATTTATTGTGCCATATTATTACTGTGGTTGGACTGATGTCCATCTTGATCATGCATTCTGTTCGTCCCCTGCTATTTTCTACTACTCCGAAAAGGTCTGGCGGTCCTTGAAATACGCTAGCGGTATATGAGACCGTTTACAGGGTAAGACGGGGAAACCCCGCACCTATGCGTCCCCTACTATTTCTAATATCTGCTATGCATTTTATGTGCTGTGACAACGTGACTTAAGATTATTTTACTAGTATTTTTATATATCTGTTGAGAGTCACAAGGGGCAGAGTTATTCCCACGAGTGTATTCCACGCACTCACCCCTTATTCTGTACTCACACTATAGGAGCTGTTGAGCATGATGAACCCTAGATGGAGAGAGGCGGTGCCGCTTTTGAATCTGTAATTTTTAGGGTGTGTTACACAAACATTTTCAAAAAAAAATATGTTATAAGTTTATTCACGTTTTGTAATTATATTCTGAATATTCTGTGAACGAGAGATCCTGATGTTATTTCTGTTGCGTATGATGTATATTATCAATAGTGAGACTGATTGCTATCGGCAGAGGCCGATTGTTGTTAATTGAAAGAGTCACCTCGTCCCTTACCTCTTTCTTCTGTCGTCTCTTACTTATTCTCTCTGTTGAGTTTGCGTCTCCTGCTATTTTCTCTCTTCACGCCCAACGGTAAAACTCTGATATTTTTAACGAAAGATTTCGGGGCGTGACAGAACCAATGTCTTGCCGACATGTGGACCAATAACCCGCAAAAGGTATGATGCCGATGAGCGCCGCAATTAATGTTCTGCAGAATAAGACAAGAACTCTTCCCCAATTTTTCCAGAATCATTTAATGCAAGAGCAGAGAAGATCAAATGAGATCAAGGATTTTCAAATTCAAATGGAGTGTGTCTCTCTTTAGCCGACACATTTTTCTATAAGTATTTAAGAAGTAAGTGTTGATTGGAGAAACTACTGAAACATTATCTCTCGTATTCTCTCAAGCAAACACTTAAGTTTCTCTCAAGTTTTAGTCACTGAACCTTATTGTGAAGCAGCCAAGCCGATGAGATTTTCAGAACTTCAAAGATTTCAAGGTTGTCTTCGAAGCACCAGTTGAAGACCTGTATACTTTTTAACCTTTGTGTTGTGTGCTAGGTTGTTTTATTTGGTATCCTTAGTGGGAGGAATTTAGATCATCACTGAGTGTTAGTCTTAAGTGTGTTAAGGTTTTTTGACTTTGTGTGAGTTTGTAGAACCCTGTGTGGGTTGGCTTGAGGATCATTTTGATTCTTATAGGTGATAGCTTGATAGGGATAAATTGTTTAGATAAGTCTTGTAAATCAATCTAACCTAATGGAGTTCCTCCTCGAAGAAGGAGAAGAGAGGACGTAGAAGGATCACACCACCTTCGAACCTCTATAAACCCTTTGTGTGCCTTTATTGTTTTATTATGTTTGTGTTGCATTTATATATTTGCTCATTCTGCATATCAAAGATTGAGAAAATCATATTTCAGAAAGAAAATATTTTTCAAAAGAAACATTATCTTTGTGTTTTCCGCTACATACGGAATCTCTAAAATAGTAAGCTGAAACAACATTCTGTCAGCTTACTGATTTTGCGCGTCTGCTGTATTCTATTGAAGAATTCAGCAGCGATATTTCAGAAAGTTTAAAAAAGTAAAAATTTGATAAAGGTTCATTCACTCCCTCTGATCCTCTGAACCACTTGGGACCAACAAGTGGTATCAAAGTGAGTTGGGTTAAAAGCCAACTTGTATGGTCACCTACCCAAATCCACCTGTTTCTGTTGGGAAAAATCATTTTTCTTTTCTACACTCCAAAACTCAGGAAATAGGTAGTTTAATCAAATTGTGAAAATCTTTAGAAATTGCAGTCCACTTTGTCGATTTTTATAAAATCGTATACATGGATTTTTTCAAAAGTGTTTTAGTATGTACTGATACATGAAGTTATGAGTATATAGTTAAAAATTGGTGATTTATGGAGTAGTCTATGAATTATAATGATTTTTCAAAGATTCAGTTTTGAATTGAAATTCTACAGTTTTAGATTTTAGGAAAATAATTATATAAATTTGGTCTATTATAATTTTTCAAAACTATTTCAGTATGTTATTTTACATAAAATTTTGAGTCTACGGTTAAAATTTGATAATTTTTCAATTAGTGAATGAATTATTATAAATTTTCAAATATGATCTTGTTTCGAATCAAAGTTTCTGAAGTTTAAGACTCTATAAAAATAATTATTTAAAATTGATCGATTATTATTTTTATTTTTATTTTTTAAATTATAACATACATGATGTCAAAAGTTTATGATATTAATTTCAAAAATTTTCATTTACTATATGATTTGTAATGAATTTTATAAGAGAGTTTAGTTTTAAAGCATTTTCGAACAAGTTTTGGCAATAGTAGATTATTTGTTGGTCCCATGTGGTCAGAGGTTCTGAGGGGGTGAATGAACCTCTATCAAATTTTGCATTTTTTAAATTTTCTGAAAATAGGTTACTGATTCTACAAAGAATGTAGTAAATTGGCTTGATTCAGAAACCTGGCAGTATGCTAATTTAGGTTACTAACTCGATTATCACAGTATGCAGCGGAATAAACAAAGATAGAGTTTTCTTTGAAAAATAGTTTTCTTTCACAAGTATGATTTTGTCACAAATCTTTTAGCAGTATGCTTATGATAAATGCAGCAAGTGATCAAAAATAATAAGCACACAAAGGTTTATAGTGGTTCGAAGGTGGTGTGATCCTTCTATGTCCACTCTACTCCTTCACTGAGGAGGAACTTTGTTAGGTCAGTTTGTTTTACAAGACTCAACTTTACAAACCTCTTCATATCAAGTTTACCTACTAGAATCAAAGGATTCTTAGGTCAAATCCCACATAGGATACAATATCTCACATAGAGAAAATAGCCTACACAAGACTAAACACTTAACGAGGATCTAATCCTTCCAAATAAGGACACTAAAACTAAAACAACCTAGCACACAACAAATGGTTAAAAGTATATAGGTTTCTTCAACTGGTGCAACACGAAGACAACCTTGAACTTGAAAGCTCGAATGCATGAATAGACTGCTTCTGAAGGTTGAGTGACTGAACTTAATAGCTTGAGAATAGCTTGAAAATGAATAGCTCAGAGAATTAGCAATGTGTTCAGTAGTCTCTTCAGTCATCTACATCTTCTATTTATACTGCTGGAAAATGCCCGTTGAAGAGAAGGTATTGTCCTTATAGAAATTCAAATTGATCTTGTGTATCTTCTCAATTAATGCGTCTGGAAAAATTGGGAAGAAGGGCTCGTCTTTTTCTAATTCGCATTAATGGCGCCAATCCTCGGCTATAATACTTTTGCAGAGTTGCAGTCCAGGTGACATCACCTCATTGGCTCGGCGCTAACTTCTATCTAACGGATGCTTTGACAGGAACCAAACCTCGTACAACATTCATTTTATTCCTCGTACTGTAATGAATAGGTTAGATAAACTCACAGCTTTCTGCTCAGGTTACAATAGCTCCTTACTGTTCTGCGCTAGCTTTTGATCTGCGTCAGCTTCCTGTTTTAGAACAACTTCTTGTTCCTGAAGCCTGCAGTCAGCTTTCTGATTTACGACAGCTTCGTGATTCTGAACAGTTTCCTATTCTAAAATCCTGCATTCAGCTTCCAGTTTTCCTTACTGCTATCTGTTTGCTGCTTACTGATTCACCTTCCTGATTCTGGTTTCTACTTCAACTTACTGATCTTCCTTGTAGAAAATCAGTCTTCAAGGTTTCTTCATGTCCAGAATCCTGCTAACATCAGTATTCTATACCTTTTTGATTTTCACAACTTACAAATTATAACTTAGAAAGTTAAACTTATCAAGCTAAATTCCACTTATAAAATGTGGAAAATGGGTACTCTAAATTCTCATTTAAAATTACATTGTCTCATCAAAACCTAATCCGAAATATCCCAACATTATTTATTAAAGCCTTTGTGATTCAAATTTATCTTTACTGTTTTAACATGCATAAAAAGAGGTTGTTATGTATATGTATGATTATTTTCATGAATTTTAGATGATTTCTTAAATTATGAAAATTGTTGTGGTGAAGAGTGTCTTTTCTTCCTACATGTTACTAATTTTGAGACAAATTTATATCTATGATTTAAAAGTGCAATTTGATCATATTTTAAAACTAATATTAAGAGATTAAATGTGAGCTTATGTGTGAAGTGATAAATCATTTAAGTCTTTTGAATATGAATGAGAGTTTTATGAGTTAAAATGTCTAAATACAATTTTTCTTCAAAGTATATTTGATGCATGTTTTAAAGTATGCTTTAAAATTCTCTTAAACCTATAGTTATGTTCTTATGATATACATATGTTACATGTATGGTAAAGCATGTTAGCTTAGATAACTATGATACAATGAAAATGCAACTTAAAGATTAAGAATTTATGAACGTGTCGAGTGCAGTACGAGACGACTGGATACTTCAAGAGCTATTCCTGCCTTTGAATCAACGTCAAAAGTGGGTAACAGTTATTTATAGTTACATTAATTAGAATAACTCGTATGTTGAGTATGATGACATGAAATGACACCTTCTAGTAAAGTACCAGGTTGACGAACCTTGGATGCCAGGTCTTCAGACCTTGGAAGTTATGCTAGGTCCTCGAAACTTAAAAGATGACGTATTAAGCGTATTGGTTAATCTTTTTAGCGTAATAGTTTATAAGCGTTATCCACTAAGATTTCTTAAATCTTATGTTGTTATGTTTAAATATTTTCAGGTCCCTCTTACGACGAAGCGGATGTGTAGCCGGTTATACAGACTCCTCTCTAAAAGTATATATATATATATATATGTTTTAAAATGTGTAATATGTATGAAGTTAATATGTTTGATGCCCTTTTTGTTTGAAACTTCTGATGTTGGCTTAAGTAAACTTGTTAAACGTCTTAAAAATGTCAATGTTTTGATTTACAAATGTGGGTAAGACACGAGTTAGAACATTCTTGTTTAGCATTTTCGGTTTAAAAAAAAATACTCGTATTTTTAGTAAAGTCTTTTGCTGAGTTTTTCTACGAAAATGATTTTTAAATTATTGTTATTTCTTTTTATGTATATTTTGAGCTTATCAAAGTAAGGTGACATCTCAACCCTACTAAGTTGGGTTGGGGTGCTACAAATCAGCCATCCGCATCTCACAAGAGACGAGAACCTAAAGCCGCCTCATGACAGACCCTCGGAACCTTTCTCTAGAAATCCACCGTCTCACAAGAGACCCTCGGACCTTTTTCAAGAAATCTTTTCTGATGTGGAAGATCAAACTAGGCTGTAACTACAGAGCATACTTAAAATATCAAGAGACCTTAACCAAGTTCTAATACCACTTGTAGGGAAATAAATCTCCCCTCATCTCCAGGGAAAAAGAGAAACAAACGAGAAATAAAATCAAGAAACAAAACAACAATCTACAACACAAGATTTTATGTAAAAAAACTCTCAAATTGAAGAAAAACTATGGCCCTTAAAAGGAATAACACTATGTAAAAAAGTTCTTATAATCACACAATATTCTTCTCTCTTAAACCCAAAATTCTCTCAAGTCTTGAATGACTCTCACATTTCTCACACCTCTCTCCAAAAGAGAAAACCAAGAAAAAAAATTAACTAGAATGAAACATAAGACTAAAGTGTATTGATTGGGGCACATTGAGGCACACCTATAACAAAGATACCTAAACTCCTTAAATAGCCTTAAGGGTCTCTTCCACTTTGTTCACAAAATCGATGTGGGACAACCATCTCTTTTATTTTAATACAAACCCATCACAAGCTTCAAATACTTCGTTTATATAGCATTTTTTTTTATGAAATAAATTAACTAAACATATTAGGTGTTGGATATAGTCATTTTATGCATATAATTTTACATATTAATGATTTCTTAAGCTCTGCAAATCAATCTTAAATGACGGTGATTTTCAAAACGAAGAAAATACTTTTTTTTTTTCCAATTATGATGAATTTAATAAATGCTATTCAAATGGCCAAGGATATAATGAACTGGTTAAATATTTGAATGATGCATTGCATTATACTCTAGAGGAAATTGCCAAATATACCACCAAACATATAACCTATTATTTTTTTTTACCATTAACTATAACTTTAAATCTTTTTATATCATAAAATATAGTTTTTGATTCCTTTCTATCACTTTTTTTGGTTCAAGTCAAATGTAAATAGTGGATGAATTGACATGTGATAGAATTTGTGTCACTTATTTTTTGCAGGTTGATGGGATTTGGTTGTACTACTCTTTTTTCCCTTTATTATTTACTGTTCATTCACATATAATATTATTGTTCTTTTATTTGACCCATCTATATAAGCTGATTAATTACATTAGAAATTTTCAAGCAACATTCTAAACAACAAATTCTCTCAAAACAAATATTCTTGGGTGTAATAAATATTCGTGGATTAGCACTTTAAAACTTTGAAGAATTGTCGTTTAAAATTTTAAAGGTATGTTTAATAGTTAAATTTTCGTGTAACATTGTTCAAGTTAATTTTCTGCATTAGATAAAATTTTAATGTTATATTGAACTCATGTATTTTCGTGTAAGGTAGTACATGTAATTATTTATTGATTTTCTCTTATATAAATCAAAATATTGTTAGACGAAAAATTTCGTTATTGAAGCCTTCAAAGAAAAAATAATAAAAACCTACACGAATATTACATTATGTTAAGATTAAAAAATATTTCCATAATTTGAAGCTTAAACGAACATTTCTTTTAATTTTAAAAAAGTTCATGCAAAGTAGATATAACATTTCAGTGATTTTATAATTTTATTTTAAATAATTAGAATTTTCATGTAATGCTATAATAGGTCAGTGATCAATTATATAATTATTAATTATGAAATTTTATTTATTATTTATTAATTATTAGTAATAATATTAGTTTAGTTTAAAAAGGTTCGTGTAATATTAACATTTTACTGTAATTATTAATTTTTAGTAAGTTTGAATTACTCAATATTAGTTTAGTTTAAAATGTTCGTTTAACCTTAAAAATGTTAGTTTAGCTCTTGATTAGTGAAATTGTCTAAATATCAAAGATTATTAAAATTTTATGAAATAAGTAGGGTTAAACGAACATTTTGGAAAATGTTCATTTAACCCAAAAAATATTTGTTTAGCTCTTGATTAATGAAATTGTCTAAATATCTAAGATTATTAAAATTGTATGAAATAAGTAGAGTTAAACGAATATTTTGGAATATATTCGTTTAAACCAAAAAATGTTCGTTTAGCGTTTATCTTCCTATTCAATCTTCATATTAGTCTTTGATTAGTGAAATTCTGTAAATTTGGAAGATTTTTAAATTTGTATGATATAATGAATTAATTTATTTTATGGTGTCACTTTATTTATCAGTGGAACAATTTAATGAAGAAATTTTTTTAGAGGCAAATTTTATTTTGTGTTTTAAGATTATTTATTAGTGTTTTATTGAAATTAGATTTATTAATTTAATAGTTTATTATTTTAATAGTTGAAATAATTAATTAACTTTTTAAGTCTTTTTTTATTTCATTGGTTATTTATTTTTAGTATATGAAACTCACAATTTTTCTCTTTATTTACAGTTTTTATGAAAAGATGAATTTTTCAATAGTGGTTTGGTTTGGAGGTTATTGGGAATGTTTAGAATACACAAACGGTTTTCAAGAGGTGATTCTCCTTCCTACAATCACATATTATGATTTATTGTACTCAATTCATGGACTTGTGGGTGCCGACATGAATTGTTGGGGATATGTGATCCACTCACTAGTTGAGATGAATGGAAGAGTGAAGAGGATACAAATTAAGAATTGTTTGGATTTGGAATGAATATTATCAATGATCTATGAGGTTCTTGTTATTTTCAGTTCACTGAAAAGGATGGATGTTGGAGTATCCGATGTTGTGGTTTCAATAGGAACTCAAAATAGCAACTCTGGAGGTGGATCCTTTTATCCCAAACATCCCGAACAACATAATACGGTGGATGATTTTTTATCAGCAAGATAGTCAAAGTTTTTGTCCATTTACATTTGACGCCGAGGTGCCGAACTCAAATGTCAATCCGGGCAAAATCTGAATTTTTCACCTGTTCCCCTTGGACTACAAAATGACGTGGGATTTTATGCAAAATGGGTTATATCGAATTAGAGTGAAAACACTTATGTAGGGACGTCTTCAAATGAGTAGTGGGCATCTTGGCCATTAGAGTGCAGTCGTGTTGACTTTGGTGGATTCAACAAACTTGACTTAAATATGCCTTCGACAGCCTAAATTCGTGTATATTTAGGGTAAAAATCGCAAAAATTCGATTTCAATTTCAACAAATTCAATTTCGAATCATAGAAAGAAAAAATCTTCGAGTGTGGGTTCGAACACATATTCAAACAATTTAGGGTAAAAATCACAGAAATTCGATTTCAATTTCAACAAATTTAATTTCAAAAAAATCGAGGGTTCAAACTCACTAACCTGTTGTATGTGGTTTGACATCTCTGGTGTGTTGTTAGCCCACTTCCTTGAGATTTCCTTTACCTCTTCTTTCCTTGATGATTTTCCAAGTTCTTGAGAAGATGGTGAAAACTCGAAAAAATTCTATCAATGCCAAACGAAGATTTGTTAGCCCGCTTAAATCCTCGTGTTTGACTGTTCAAAAAGTACAGTGAATTGTGATTGGATGGCAAGTGGTTAGGGGGCCATCAATATCCCCATCAATTGTAATAAAGTGAAAGGGTGAAAAGTGAATTGCACTTTATAGTATTTTTGGACCTTTTGTTATATTTTATGGTATAAATGATCTAATTTTTATCTAGTATGGTACATTGGGGGTTACACTATATCTATAATGGTAGAAACATCTGCGCTCTTCTATTCTAAATAACAACGACTTCTTTTGAATTATTTTTCTCTGCCGACTCTAACTTGTTTTACAACCATGCATGGACCCATAGGATCAGACCCTATATAAGGCGAATGAGTCGATCAACTTAGGCTCGGAAGAACTACAAATATTTTGGGGCCCAAAAATAGTTATTTATATGTAATCTATATATATTTGGAAGATATATTGTCAGCATGGACCAAAATATCATGAAAATGAAGGTACCGATATAATAATAGACTGTAAATTTATTTCTATAAAAATATCGCGATATATCACGATATTTCGCCAAAATATTGTGAATATATCTATTTCGAGTGAAATATCGCGATATATCGAATGCAGTTGCAGTGTAAGTGTTGCACGCGCTTTTCTTTTTCTTTTTTTTCATTTTTTCTTCCTGCGTAGTGAGTGACGCTGTATTGTATGGTTTTCTTTTCTTTTCTTTTCATTTCCCTTTTTTTCCTTCCTATAGGCTATAATGATGCTGATTTTTTTTTCTTTTCATTATTAATCTATTTTAAGTGAATTTTTTTTCTTTTTTATTATGTATTTTTTTATAGTGTATTTGAAGGATATCTATTAAAATTGAGTTATTTATCTTTTTTTTTTTTATATATTTATATTTTTACCTATGAGTGGAGCAAACAATTACTTTATATTAATTTAGTTAAATTGTTTAAAATAAATTAGTAATCTAGCATTTAGATTCCTTTCATAATTTAATTAAGTTTAGTTAATTTTTTTGAAATTTAATAAAAGAATTATGATGAATATAATATTAGTGTATCTCTATATTTATTGTAAATATATCATTTTATTTGTAATTTTAAGTTCAATATATGTATTAATGTTAGTTATAATATTTTGTATATTATAACACATATTTTTCAATTTTTATACAATATTTTATTTTTATTTTTTAAAAAATGTCCGATATTTCCACTAAAACCGATATATCCATCGATATTTTCGTAAAATTAAAGTACCGATATTTCTATCGATACTGAAATTTTTGTCCTTGATTGTCAGTAGTCGTAGTGGGCCAGTGGCATGGGCCCCTAACGCTCTAAGAGAGAAGAGCGTGAGTTGGAGTCTCTTTCGGCAAGCCACTTTCTTCTTAATTCATGTTATCTATTTTTTTATTTTAACATAGTTTAATTTATTTTATCTTTCTTTTTATTTTAAATAATTCATAATTTTCTAATTAAGGTTTAATAATAATTTATATTTTTTTGTATTATATGCAATCTTTTGTATTGGTTCGTGTATGTTTTAATTTTTTAAATTAATTTGTTGTTTCTTAACTTTTTATTTTAATTTATATTTCTAAATCAAGTTGGATTTAAGCAACTCATTTAATTTATCCTTTCATTTCAAAATAACTCATAATTTATTAATTAAGTCTTAACTATAATTTATATGTTTTGTATTATTATATAATGCAATTTTCTACACAGATCTAAGCATGCTTTTATTTTTAATTATAATTTATGGTTTGTTATTTTAAATTTTTATTTTAATTTATAGCTCTAAATTAAATTGGATTGAAGTTATTATTTTAAATTTTTTTGGGATAATATTAATAATTTAAATATTTTAAGCGTCTCACTTTTTTTTTTTATATTCAATTTGTATTTTAGGATAATATAATTATTTTAAATATTATAAATACTTCAAATTTTAATATTTTAAATTCAGTTTGTATTTTTTTAAGGATAATATATATATATATATATATATATTAAATGCTTCAATTTTTTTTATATTTACATTCAATTATACAATACATATTGGGGGGTCTATTTTCAAAATTCAACTCAAACCAAAATATTGGTAGATCCGGCCCTTAACCCACCTAATCAGTGTCCAATCCAACTATTAATAATCCTTTTAACACCAATAATATATTTAAATTGACTTCGTAGTTTAGTTAACTAATTTTTTTTTCTCATTGACGCCTTGCGTATTGCTATCATAATATCTTGGGCATGCTATTCAAAGCAATAATAAGTGGGTTAATTAGAATTGTTAGTAGAGAACTAAAGTTTCTGACATAAGGGCAGTTTTATATAGGAAAATAGTGCATGGAAATAATAATCATACGAATTACGAAATGAGATGAACTAAAATTAATTGCTATATTTAAGATAATTCTATCTAGTTGGAATATTACTTCCCATACTAATATTACCCTAAAAAGGATATATGAGCGATTTTTATTTGTTTAAGCATTGCTCTTCTTTATTTTTATTTATTCTTTTTTCATGAAAGTTGCATTTCCTACATGGTATTTTAATTAGTGTCTCTGGCTCCGTCATCTACAACCACCCCATCGCTTTCTTCAACAATGATTCCAACATCACCGCCTCTTTCTCCACCAGATTCGCCTTCTCCATTGACAACATCAATCCGACGTCGTTTGGCGAACCAAACCCTAGGCAGCTCCGGAGATATCTGGGTCTGGTCAATTCCTCTCAGTTGAACAAGAATCGCTTCATTGCGATCGAATTCGACACGAAATTGGATTTGCATTTCAAGGATCCTGATGAGAACAACGTGGGGTTGGATATTGACAGCCTGATTTCAATCATGACCGTTAATCCCTCGATTTCGAACATTGATTTGAAGAGTGGGAAGGTGATCACTGCCTAGATTGATTACTTGAATGATGTGAAGAAGATGGAGGTGTTCTTGAGCTACTCAAGCTTCAAACTTGGCCGTTCATGTCGATCTCTCTGGTTATCTGAATGAGCTTACAGCCACACACACTGTTGCCCGTTTCGGATACGGGGAAAAGGCATCACAAGAAGATAGGACTGGCATGTGGGAGAAGGCCTATAGAGCGAGAAGATGATGGGCAGAAGATGGTGAACTTGGTTGATTGGGTATGGAACTTGCATTCTCAAGGGAATGTAGTGTTGGCAGCTGATGAGCGAATGAACGGAGAGTTTGAAGAGTCGGAGATAGAGAAGCTGTTGCTCGTTGGGTTGAGCTGCGCGAATCTGGATAGTGGAGAGAGGCCGAATATGAGGAGGGTTCTGCAGATACTCAACAATGAAGCTGAGCCTGTGGTGGTGCCTAAGCTCAAGCCATGCTTGACTTTCTTGAATAGTCTTCCTTTGAGTATTGAAGAAATCGTCTCGGATTGTGAGGATTTTGGATCACCTGAGTCTCAGATTGAGATCACACTGGAATGATTGATGATATGGTGTTTGGAGTTTGTTAGGATTCTTTTATTTGTTTGTTTGTTGGTTTGTTCTTTAGGTACATGTGGTTGAGTACTTTCTGTATACATTGAGGAGCTTAGTAGTGTTATGCCATTCACTTTAGGGATGGTTGTGCTTTATGATTGCTTGCTTGTATATAATGATTGTTGGATAAGATAGACAGTTTATCTCTCACAAAAACAAGAACTAGAGTTTCTTTCTGGTGATGAAGCATGTAGCAGACAGAATAGAAATAGTGTTCTAAGTTTTCTGCAATAAAACTTCCCCCAACCATTAATAATATATGAAGAAGGGTGAGCTGTTGCTTGTGTATGATTTCATGCCTAATGCTATACCAAGACAACATAGCTGTGGGGTTAGCTTCAGCTTTGACATACTTAAAACCAGTGATCAAAAAGTAGCGATATTTCGGTGATTTATTGCCGAAATATCGCGAATTGGAGCTTAGCGATTTTAAAATCAACATACGTTTTTTGTCGTCAAAATATCAGCGATTTATCCCCGATATATCGCGACTTTTCGGCATTATATCGTTATCGTTTGACTGTGTACAAGTTTTGCAAGTGATCGGCAATATATCGCCATTTTATCGTGTCGGCGTGGCAATTTTTAATTAATTATTTTGGTTTTTTCTTTAATCGTTTTTATATATATATTTTCTGTAATTTTTAATGTGGGGTTAGCTTCAGCTTTGACATACTTAAAACCAGTGATCAAAAAGTGGCGATATTTCGATGATTTATTGCCAAAATATCGCGAATTGGAGCTTAGCGATTTTAAAATCAACATACGTTTTTTGTCGTCAAAATATTGGCGATTTATCGCCGATATATCGCAACTTTTCGGCATTATATCGTTATCGTTTGATTGTGTACAAGTTTTGCAGTGATCGGCGATATATCGCTATTTTATCGTATCGGCGATTTATCACCGATATATCGCAACTTTTCGGCATTATATCATTTGACTATGTACAAGTTTTGCAAGTGATCGGCGATATATCACCATTTTATGGTATCGGCGATAATCGGCATTATATCGTTTGACTGTGTACAAGTTGATATATCGCTATTTTATCGTATCGGCGATTTATCGCCGATATATCGCAACTTTTCGGCATTATATCATTTGACTATGTACAAGTTTTGCAAGTGATCGGCGATATATCACCATTTTATCGTATCGGCGATAATCGGCATTATATCGTTTGACTGTGTACAAGTTTTGCAAGTGACGTGATTTGCACCCCTACGCGCGAGAGAGCCTACTTGCCAACCTTTCTTAACATCCACTAAAGGGAAAAACAATATATAGTAGAGAAATTAACTTGAATTTTCCGATGTGGGATAACACCCTTTACAAATGATCCAAACATGCAACTTTGAGATAAAATTTCTCATTCACCCCACAACCATTTTGGGCGATTTACGAGTCGTGTTGAACCTCTCTTGGAGGAGAACACGATCCAACTTTCCATTTCCAAAACGGGGTCCGGGATCCACGTCAACAATTGCCCTAAACATGGGCAAATTTTTGTTTTTTGAACAGATTTTTCCAACAATTATTACTACAAATCACCTCTATTTAATTAATTCTTTCAAAATAAATATCTTATTTTTGGAAATTAGTATTATATATATATATACACACATAATATTACCTAATATATATATATATATATTTCGAATATATATAAATTTGATACCTAATCAAATATTTTATTTTATTATTATATACATTAGTACAACAATTCAATAAACATATCTTTTTATTTGAAATTTAAGTTCAATATATGTATTAATGTTACTTATAATATTATGCAAAGTACTAGATATGTTTTTCAATTTTTTTTACAAAGTTTTTATATTTTTTTGCATAAAAAACTGATATTTCCACCGAAATCGATATATCCGTTGATATTTTCGTAAAATCAAGATACCGATATTTCTACCGATACCGATATTTTTGTCCTTGCTTAAAAGTAAGTAGATGATGTAAATGCATATAGGAGGACAAAATGTCTTCCTTGAGTAGTAAAACAAAATTAAAAAAATAAGAAGCCATATACCAATTCAAGAAAAGCCAAGTATACAGTGTGCAGAACTCAGTAGATCTCTTATATCAGACTTTAAAAATAAAATCCTATTCTCTAAACAAACAGCAGACTTTCAGAATATGGAACCAATTCACCTTATGACGTGGATCTCGCATCTACAGTTGTTCAATCCGGATCTCAATCTCAATCCGGATCTCAATCGATCAGGCGTCCTATATGCGCTAACCGGAAAGGGAAAAAGCAGCTACTTTGTTTGCATTTTCACTTCCGAAGCTTACCTCCCGGAAACAAGACCCTTGGAATATCTTTTGCTTTTTCTTATAAAGCACAAAGTTGGTATCTGAAACCTGGATGAGTAGCTTCGACCACCATCAAATCTCCATAACTCCACCTGGTCATACTGGTAGAACCAGCAACATAAGCACTCATTGACTATCAACACTCCATAACTCCACTCCACCTGGTCATACTGGTAGAACTAGCAACGTAAGCACTCCATAACTCCACCTGGTCATACTGGTAGAACCAGCAACATAAGCACTCATTGACTATCAACACTCCATAACTCCATTCCACCTGGTCATACTGGTAGAACTAGCAACGTAAGCACTCATTGACTATCAACAAATAGTGTGGGTGTGGTGATTCGGACAATCTGGCTTCTCTACAACACATCCTTTTCACTATTATAACAACAGATTTCTTTCACACACTCACACCCAATGATGAAAATTTCGGTTTCCATGGAAATATCGATATCTTAATTTTATAAAAATATCGTGGAAATATCGATATGGAAATATCGATACATATATTTATCAATATTTTTTCGATACTTAACAATATTTCCCGACATTTCATCGATATTTATCGATATTTCATTGATATTTCACGGATTTTCATACAATTTGTACCATGAATCACCGATATCAAAATCAATATCGATATTTATTGATATTTTGTCGATATTTCTCTAATATTTCGTCAATATTTCCCCAATATTTTACCTATTTTCCTATAAATTGTACCATGAAGTCACCGATATTAAAATCGATATTTTGTTGATATTTCCCCAATATTTCATACAAACTGTAGGATGAAGTCAACCATATTTAAATCATCAATATTTCGCCCATATTTTACCCATATTTTACTGATATTTTAACAAAATTTATCGTTTCTTTACCGGTTAGGTGGAAAAATGAAAATATCAGAGATATATCTATTGCATCTTATTTTTTCAATTACGTGAAAAAATGAAAATATCCGGTTATGTGGAAAAAGGAAAATATCGGAGATATATCGATTGCACCCTATTTGTATCGATCACAGTGAAAAAATGGAAATATCGAGGAAATATCAAAGATATTTCCGGATATTTTCATCCATGCTTACACCTTAGATTCCGGCACCCTATTTTCAAAAATATTTCCGGATATTTTCATCCATGCTTCCGACACCCTATTTTTGTATCAATCACGTGAAAAAATGAAAATATCGAGAAAATATCGAAGATATTTTCGAATATTTTCATCCATGCTTACACCTTAGATTCCGATATGCTATCCAGTATACTAATCCGTTGACTGTCAAATCGGGATTATTTGACCAATGATACAAGTCCAATCCTCCAAATGAATTATGTTCCCACTTACTTGTTTCAAAACAAAAGGTGAAGTACCTGTCAGCACAGATAACGATAATTTTGAATCATTCTTTACCTGTCAGATAACGATAAATAACTCTGAATCCTTCTTTACCTGTCAGCACAGATAACGATAAATCTTCTCATCTGAATCCTTCTTTACCTGTCAGCACAGATAACGATAAATCTTCTCATACCTGCACGCAGGGTTGAAGACGATGTAGACGATGTAGCCTCCATCGTGTGAAGGCCAGGAGGCCAGTACTACTGTTGGGCTATTTCTTCATAATTGAGAGACATCTAGAAGTATCCAATCTAAAATATTTTGGAAGAATCTAGAAAAGTTGAGGGAAAGTTCTTTGGAAATTTTATAGAGAAGTTTCTTTGGGAATTTTATAAAGAAGTTTGTTCTACAAGCTCCCATCATCTAATAAATGGGTTTGGAAGACATTTGAGATGCAACTCAAAAGTGAGAGTTACTCTTAGGGAGAATCAAGTGAGTTATCCTCTAGTGGAGGCTAGAGAGAATCAGAATCAAGAATCAAGTGAGATAACGTGTTCCACTATAGCAAGAGATTGAGAGTTAATCTAGGGAGAATCAAGTGAGTTATCCTCTAGTGGAGGCTAGAGAGAATCAGAATCAAGTGAGATAACGTGTTCCACTATAGCGGGAGAATCAAGTGAGTTATCTTCTAGTGGAGGCTAGAGAGAATCAGAATCAAGTGAGATAACGTGTTCCACTATAGCGGGAGAATCAAGTGAGTTATCCTCTAGTGGAGGCTAGAGAGAATCAGAATCAAGTGAGATAAACGTGTTCTACTATAGCAAGAAATTGAGAGTTAATCTAGAGAAAATCAGAACGAGAGATTGAGAGTTAATCTAGAGAGAATCAGAATCAAGTGAGATAACGTGTTCCACTATAACAAGAGATTGAGAGTTATCCTAATCAGAATCAATGTTCCACTATAGCGAGAGATTGAGAGTTATCCTAATCAGAATCAATGTTCCACTATAGCGAGAGATTGAGAGTTATCCTTTAGTTGAGGCTAGAGAGAACCTCTAGTTGAGGCTAGAGAGAATTTATTGTAATTATTGTAATTTTATCTCCTATAGTGAAGAAATCTCTCGGACATTGAAAGAAACATTGAGAGTTATCCTCTAGTTGAGGCTATAGAGAATTTATTGTAATCATTGTAATTTTATCTCTTATAATGAAGAAATCTCTCGGACATTGAGAGTTATGAAGAAATGTTGTAATCATTGTAATCTTATCTCTTATAATGAAGAAATCTCTCGGACATTGAGAGTTATCCTCTAGTTGAGGCTAGAAAGAATTTATTGTAATCATTGTAATCTTATCTTTTATAATAAAGAAATCTCTCGGACATTGAGAGTCCTATAGTGAAGAAATCTCTTGGACTGAGGTCGTTTTTCCGATTTGGGTTTTCAAGAAGAAATCTCTCGGACTAAGGTCCATCGTTGGGCAAATTTGTGTCTCTACAACTCTACTTTGTTTTGTTTCTGCCTTTATTTAAATCTCATTATTGTATTGTCCATCTTAAATCCACAGAGAGGGAAAAGAACAAGCTTCCACATTCGATAACTCTTCCCCAACCACTACGCTGTCACATACTCATTTTTTTATTGTTCATCTTAAATCCACAGAGAGGGAAAAGAACAAGCTTCCACATTCGATAACCCTTTCCCAACAACTACGCCGAACCAAGAAACCAGACTCATTTCTTATTTTGGTCAAAAATCTGGCTTTCTCTTCTAAGACAATTTCATGTGTCTTCTTATAAAATGATGTGACTTTATCAAACTGTACCACTCAACTGAAATGATTTGAAGCTTTACCAGCGACTTTACAGTACAGTCTCAACATAATCAATTCTACAAGATTCTTCATCTCCGCCGGAATCTTGGACTCAGGTGTACCCGAGAATTTACCAGCGACTTTACAGTACAGTCTCAACATAATCAATTCTACAAGATTCTTCATCTCCGCCGGAATCTTGGACTCAGGTGTACCCGAGAATTTGCCTTCTGTAAGATTCTTCATCTCCGTCGGAATCTTGCACTCAGGTGTATTGTAGGGATGGTTATCGGTAAGATTCTTCATCTTCAACGGAACATTCTTCATCTCCGCCGGAATCTTGGACTCAGGTGTACTTCGCATATTTCTTTAGCTATTTGAATTAAAAATAAGAGATATATATATATATATATAATATTATGTTATATATATACTATTATGTCATTTATTTAATTTTTTTAAATCAAAAGTTAAAAGTTAATATTTTCACACTTAGAAAATTTAAATATAAAAATTCCTCTATTAAGTTTTAAAATATATAAATACTTTTATGTCATTTATTTAATTTTTATAAATCAAGAGTTAAAAGTTCATATTTTCACACTCGAAAATTAAATACAAAATTTATTCTTTTGAGTTTTAAAATAATTAATCCTATATTGAAGTTATACTGTAATACAATATGAGTACACATGATATTTGGAAGCATTAATTGGTTAAGTACTTAATACAATGTGTAAGCTATAACTATTATACTATTATGTCGTATATTTATACTACTCCAAATGATGAGACAAACTAGTATATAAATTATTAAATTCCAAGACTTTCTCATGGTTTTAGTATAGGATGAAGACAGATAACATGGTTCCAAATAAAGCATTGGCCGGTCTGTTGGTTAAATCGAATGCGTTTAAAATGCTTCCATATATATATCATCCTAATTTAATTTCTAACTAGTAATTAATTAGGATTTTTAATTTTTATTTAAAAATAATAATTGATGAAATTATAAATAGCCACCTATAAAAATAAACATTCTTTTATAACCAAAAGTTTGAAACTATTTTTTTTAAGTCAAGAGAATATTTTTTGGGTCCATTGTATTCTTAATGATATTAAATCTGTACTAGTCCGTATCATCATATTTCACCTTATATCAACACGTGTCATCATATTTCACCATGTACCAGCCTGTACCACCATAGCATACCCTCGTACCATACCACCATATTACATTCACGTACCATTAATAATGTAGCTTATACCATTATATTATACCCTCGTACAATCATTAATGTATCCCGAACCATCATATTACACATCAAATGTTAGAAGGGTATGGTTGGCAAAAATAATTTCTCTTAACTAAAAAAAAAAGCAAACTTTAATAATCTGACAGAAAAAAATATTTATTAATAGAGATGGTTAAGAATGGGGTTACCACAAAAAATAAAGGGCAAATGTGCAAATATACACCTAACATTTGTGTGGAGGTGCAAATTTACAATTAACATTTTTTTGGGAGCAAAAATACACAAAAGTTATCTTTTTTGGAGCATTTTACCACTAAATAGACATATTTGCTTATCAATTAAAGGCTTTTATGAAAAATCTATTTCTAGATTATTATTCTTTTTTTTAGTTTTCTAATTAGATTATTATATTTTTTGTAGTCAAATAATTTCTAATACAAAAATTGGAACCAATTAAATTAATTAAATTAAAATTAATAATATTACAAAAATTTGTTAACGGATTTTATGATATAATTCGAATCAAGCATGAAATTAAGGTTAGCCTCTCAAAAAATAAAAAATAATATTACAAATGTCCTCTACATTCAAATCATTGTTTAATATTGATTAAGTGAATGAACCATTAATTCAACAAAATTCTAAATATATAAAAAAATTCAAAAAAAAAAAAAAATTTAGAAATTCTATATATAACATAGGTGTAATTTTGAAATTTTTTTTTTGAAAGTTTATATATAACCATAAATCCAACAAAATTCTATATATATAACATAGGTGTATGTTTGGGGAAAAAAACGTTTTTGATTTTTTTATATATTTAAATTTTGTTGGATTTATGGTTCATTCACTTAATCAATATTAAATAATGATTTGAATGTGGAGGAATTTTGTAAAATTTATTTTTATTTTTGGAGAGATTAACCAAAATTTTATGCTTGATTTGAATTATATCATAAAATTGGTTAACAAAATTTTGTAATATGCTTAATTTTTAATTTAATTAATTTAATTGGTTGCAATTTTTTTATTAAAAATTATTTGAAAAAAAAAATAGAATAATCATAACTAGCAACCTAAAAAAAAAAAAATTATCCATCTAAAATAAGATTTTTCATAACAACCATTAGTTAATGAGCAAACATGTCTATTTAGTGGTAAAATGTTTCAAGAAAGATGACTTTTGTGTATTTTTGCTCCCAAAAAATGATTAAGTGTAATTTTGCACCTCCACCTTAACGTTAGGTGCATATTTGCATCTTTGCCCAAAAATAAACATGCATGAAGGATTTACACTTATGTTGTATATGGGTGCATTTTTTACCAAGTTGTTTTATCTCTTCATAACTTGTGTATAAGTTCTCAATTGAATGTTGGATTCTCTTTGTTTCTCTATTTCTCACCTCCAATATTATTTTTGGCTAATTTGCCTATTGGAAATTCCATTAAAGTCTTCTTAATTGATTCTTCGCACACTATATTTCTTCATTGAGAAAATGCATTTGAAGATTAAAGGGGAGGTTACTAGCTTGCAAAATGTTGAATGCACTCTTGTTGGTATTTCCAAAGCTTAAGCTTCTCCCATTATCTATGTAGATGCCAATGAATTGGTAACTTAGCTTAGTCAATTGATTCTGTTTTTTTTTTTTTTTTTAACTTGGATTGTGATAATTGTGATTGCACTATGTTGTTAAATAGAAAATAGAGGTTGTTTTAGGATGTATATGTTCAATTTTAAATATATCATAAATAGTTTAAAAATACTTTCATCTTTAATCTGTTATGAGCTGAGCAGCTTGGGGATTCTCCAAGACATGGAGTTTATATTTATTTTCTTTGATCCATTTCTCAAATTCCAATGTAGAACGTCCCGCCATATATTTTTAAATCCGATGAAACTGGTGTTGGAATTCATATTAATTTGAATGGCATGTTGCTCTGTCTTCCGTATTTTGAGCGACAGATCTGCAACTTGATATCAAATCTGGAAACGTAGTTAAAGTTGCTAAACATGAGATTTGCATTGATGTGGACTTCCATTGACAACTTTGATTTCCAAAAACTCATCCTTTGATTTCCGAAATTGAATTAAAAACTATATCGAATCCATGAATAAAATAGAAGATGCTCTTCTATGAAGAGGAAAATAAAAAAAACTTACATAATGATACCCAAAATTCACAAGAAATTCAATCTTCGTAGGTTACATAATGATACCCAAAATTCACAAGAAACTCAACAATTTTTTCGTCAATCTATTTGAGGAAATCTATTTGAGAAAATGTTCGAAACAAAACTACATTTTCTTACTTTCCTTCCCAGATTGTTAGAAGATGCTCCACAAAAAGCATTATCATTCTTCATCTCCAAAAAAATAAATGAGAATTATAAATTTATTTTGTGCAACGCACAGGTCTTTCTCTAGGTGAAATTAATTAAGTGGAAATGAAATGAACTAAATAATAGAATGATGACCGAAAATGAATGGTACAAAAATATATAGGGAAAGGGTCCAAAATATCATTCATGTTGAGGTTAAGTTTCATATAAGCAATTGACGGGTTTAGGTACAAAAACACCATTTATGTTATAAAATTAAATCATTTATGGTCCTCTTAACAAAATAAACAAATCCTATAAACTTCTGCTAACTCCAAAATATTTTTTCTCACTCCCAGCCCATCCTCAAAAAACCTACTATCAAAGGAAACTAATTGAAAAATGCTAATAAATATATTTTAAAAAAAATCTAAATAGTGAGATGATAACCCAGAGAAACTTATAATTTAATAATTATAGTACTTGATAAAAAAGAAAATTGTAGATCGACCTGAGTATTTAGAAGACATAAATATAACAATTTTTTGTGGAATTATCTTTGTTAACCTCACGAAGTTAAAATACCACAATAAAGCCAACTTTCTAAATCAAAATTGTTTTTACGAAATTAGAAACCAACAACGGAAAGCAACAAACTTGCAAATTTGCAAATTCATGATTATTCTTTTGGTTGTTATGGGGATGGGGGAGTGAAGAAAAAATGTTTTGGAGTTAATACAAGTTTATAGGTTTTGTTTATTCTGTTAATAGTGGCCTAAATAATTTAATTTTATAACAAAAATGGTGTTTGTGTACCTAAAAAAACTTCAATAGATTATATGTGTCACGCCCCGTTTTACGTTACTGTAGAATATCAGAGTCTTTAACAAATTTCCTTTTTGGGCGTCCAGCAATTAAACAAACATACCTTTAAATGAGAGTAAAAAATTTTTTTCTTAAAAGAGATAATGGCAAATAAAATAAACCATCTCAAGTATCTCTATTTTATAACAAACATAAACTTTGTTAACAGCGGAAGAAAATATGTCACTTCGTTGTAGGATAGCAAAATAACCTAACTTCGTAAAACCATACATATTAACAGTATTTAGGATCAACAAAAAGACACCTCTTTCATTCCCCGACTAGACGGCTGTCACCTGTAAAACAAAATCATTTAAGGAGTGAGTGCACAAAATCACTCAGTGGGGTGGGATGGTGAACAATTACAACACTTAAAACACGTAACCATAACACTCCACAACACATAAATGCGGTTTTAAGGCCGCCTTTTTGAAAATACGGTTCTGAGCCGCCGTGAAAACATTTTTACATGGCTTTTAGCCACCTTGGGGTTAGTGTGGATCTATGCCACCATGGAGTTAGTGTGGGTATAAGTCACTCCTGAAACAAACACTCCCATAACACTCCCACTCATCTCACCCAGATTGCACATTCACTCTTGTCACACAACAAACACATGACGCCACGGTTTCAACTCAACCACGTTCAACTCACATCAGTTAATTACTGCACTTTATAACACTTAATCACTCAAAAGGAAAAGCAGAAAATTTTCCATAACTTACACTACACTTCACCACTCAGAAAGTATAATACCTTTCACTTTGCACAACACATTTAGACTTTTAGGTTATAATCAAATACATACAATAATTGCACATAAGAGCGCACATTGTTCACATTATGTAATTTATAAGAATTTACCCCCACCTTCGATAAATGATGTCTCTAGCAACCGCTACTGTTCAAGAAAAACTGGAGATTCCTCGCCGATGATTCCTATAAAAGTATAAGAATAGAACCTATTTTAGCAGCTTAAAGAAATTGCTCACAGCTTGGCTAAAACGTGAATTAAGACATTCCTAGATAGGGTCGATGATCAAGGTTTATGAGTAAGAATCTTGAATGTAAAAGGAGAGAACTCGTACTACATAGCAATATGGTTTTCGTGCAAACCAGGACTTATAATAGGAAAAAAAATAATACTAAACTTACTAGAATAAACTATTAAATCCGGCTACATGAATCATCTTTGTAAAATAAATAACTCTTACATAATAAATAAATCTTGCGAAATTAAACTGACTTGGCAAAATAAATGTATCTTGCAAAATAACCTATTCTTGTGAAAAATTAATTTTGTACATAAATTAAATCTTGCAAAGTTGCATCTAATTTGCAAAGTTGAACTCAATTTGCAAAAATTAAAACTTAGTTTGAAAAAAATTAATTTGCGAGGCTAAAACAATTTGCAGAGTATAAAAATGATCTTTCCAAGATAGAATAACTAAACTTGAAATGCATATTGCAAAGCAAAAATAAAACAACTCAACCTGTAGAGTAAAATAAAATCTTTGCCTAAGCTAAAGGAATTAAATACGAATTGCATTTTGCAAAACCATGCTAAACATATAGAATTAAATTCTGCAAATATAAAGAAAAACAACTCTCTTTTCCTCATCCCAAATCTGCTCCGACTAGCCATTTTCCGTTGCCGATACCACCGACTCCGGCGACCCGCATCGCCGGCGACTCACACCCAGCTGACCACCACACTACCACCTATCTAGACGACCCACCAACACACACCTAACCACTCTACAGCTCAAGCAAACATAGCTCGAAGGGCGGTCGCTGACCAGTCCCCGAACAGACCCTGCGTGCCCCCGGCACGCCCCAGGCCAGCGCCCAGCGCCCACTCCCCCCAGCCCGACTTCTCGACTCACCCAGCAGCAGTAACAACCAAAAACAGGCAGCCCAAGCAAACCTAGAACGAGAGAGAGACCTTGAGCGAGAGGGAGAGAAGAGAGAAGCTGTATGTGCGTGTGTGTAGTGTAGGATCTTTTCTTTCTTTTTATTTTATCCCCTTTCCCCTTTCACACACAAACAAGTTTAAGTAGCTAGGTGTCAAAAAAAACAAGGAAAAGAAGCTGGTGGTGGCGTGGGATGGAAGATGAATAAGCAAAAAATTTCCTTTTTTTTTTCTTAATTTATAAATGGCTATTCTTAACCAATTAATTATTTAATTTACCTAGTTACTAATTAATTATATATATGTACACATACATATATTTATATATATAAATATGTATATACTTTAATTAATTAATTAGGGTGTTATAATATGTACCTTAGCATGAACATGAATGATTTTTTGACCCTTTTTCCAAGTATTTTTAATTAATTATATTATATATATATATAATAAAATTTGTTTTTATATTATTTAAAAGTTTGTATTTCAGTTATGTTTTTTATATTTTTATATAAAATATATTTTTTATAATATTCATTTATCTTACTTGTATATAAATTACCAAAAAAAAAATTAAATATTCATTTACTTATTTTTATTAATGTCATATTATTTTTATATTTATTTACATATGGGCTTGATGGTTTCTTCTTGAAATTTTTTCCTCTTTTGTTGTTTTTTTGGAACTTCTTAAACTTCTTTAAAAGAAGTGTCATGTCCCTCTGCATGCAACTCTGTCTTTTTGCTGCTGGTTGTAGTTGTTGTATCCTTGAATCTTGCAATAAGAGCAATAATTTTGGTGCTTGATTCTTCAGCTTATTTCTTCCTTCTATTGATATCAAACTCGAATGCTTTGAGGTTAGAGAAGAGGTCAAAGGTTTTCATGGTCCTTAGATCCATAGATACTCGCATGGTAGTGGTCTTGATGTCCCACTCGACAGGTAAAGCTCGAAGCACTTTCGTTTTCTTTTCTTTCTGTGAGTAGTGCTTGTTTAGAGCTTCAAGTTCGTTTACTATTGCAGTAAACCTTAGATCCAACTGATCCAATGACTTATCAGGTTTCATCTCAAAGAGTTCAAACAGTTTCGTGGTAGTGGATATCTTGTTATCTTTTGTAAGCTCAGAGTCTTCGCATATCTGCTCCATCTTGACCCAAATTTCTTTAGATGTCTTGCATGTCTTCACCTTGCTGAAAGTTCCTTGTCCAGCATGATGAAGAGTGCATTCTTAGCCATATTGTCCAGATTCGTTCTCTTTCTGTCCGCAACAGTATACTCATGTCTTTGTTTGACTAAATGTACTAGAGGTGGAGCTCTCTTGTAGTCCGGTACTTCAACTCTCTTGGTTGTGCTGGCTATGCTTGTGCAATATGTGGTCTAGTTTCCTCTACTTCTCCAACTCCTAGAGCTTCTCCAACTTACTATTCTTTTGTTATACCTTATTGTCTACAGTAACTGAGCTTACTGTTCTGCCAAAATTCTGTTATCTTCAGTAACTTGCTTACTACTCCCGTAGTATTAGATTTCTTTAGAATTTCTTCTCTTAAGAACTTAGGTTATTGAATCTTGATCTCCTCTATTCTTCAATCCTAAAAATCTAAACTCAAAACCTAGTCTAGCATCACTTAAACATTGTGAAAAATGGAATACTCTAAAATCATATTATAAGAGCGTTTTGTCTCATAAAAATCTAAACAATAATTTCCTAACATTTATATATAATTTAAATTTATATAATTATGTGAATTTAGGAAGTTAACTTGTCAAAATATAATTATATAACGATAATTATTAAAATTAATTAAAATGTAGAAATATTAAATTGAGATAGAAAGGTGTTAGTCCCAAGTGGTCAGAGGTTCAGAGGGGGGTGAATGAACTTCTATCAAATTTTGCATTTTAAAACTTTAGCTTTACAAACTTCTTCCTAACAAGTTAACCTATTAGAAACAACAGATTCCTAGGCAACTTCCCACACAGGGTAATATACCTCACATAGAGTAAACAGCCTATACAAGACTTAACACTTAGTGAGGATCTAATCCTTCCAACTAAGGACACCGACTAAAACAACCTAGCACACATCAAATGGTTAAAAGTATATAAGTGTTCTTCAACTGGTACAACTCGAAGTCAGCCTTAAGAACTTGATAGCTCATATACTTGGGTCGACTGCTTCTGAAGGTTGAGTGACTGAACTTGCTTAGAGAGCTTTGAGAATTAGATAGCTTTGAATAAAATCAGTTGTTCAGTAGTCTTCTTGGTCACTCCATCCTTCTATTTATACTGTAAGAAAATGCCCATTGAAGAGAGGCATTGTCCTTGTAGAGAATCAAATTGATCTTCAAAATCTCCGCAATAAATGTGTCTGGAAAAACTGGGAAGTAGGGCATGTCCTACTTTGATTTGCATTAATGGTGCCACTCCTCGGCTATAGTGCTTTTGCAGGTCCGTGATCCAGGTGGCATCACCTCATTGACTAGGCACTAACTTCCATCTACCGGATACTTTGACAGGATGGAATCCTCTTACTGCATTCACTATTTACCTCGTACTATAATAAATAAGTTAGAATAACTTACAGCTTACTGCTCAAGTTGCAGTAGTTGCTTACTATTCCGCGCTAGCTTTTTGATCTGTGTTTGCTTCTTGATTTAGAACAACTTCATGTTCCTGAATCCTGCAGTCAGCTTTCTGATCTGCGTTTGCTTCCTGATTCAAAACAACTTCTTATTCCTGAATCCTGCAGTCAGCTTCCAGTTTTCCTTACTGCTTTCTGTATGCTGCTTATTGATCCAGCTTGCTGATCCCGTTTCCTTCTTCTGCTTACCTACTTTTCTTGTTGAAAATTAGTCTTTGAAACTTTTTCATATCTAGAATCCTGCTAACATCAGTATACACTATCTTTCTGATTTTTATATCTTTACAAAGCATAACTTAGAAAGATAAACTTATCAAACTAAAATCCACTCAAACAGTGTGGAAAAATTGGGTACTCTAATTTCCTATATAAAGATACATTGTCTCATCAAAACCTATTAGAAATATCCCATCAATTTCTTTTTTTTTTATGATGACAAAATGCATACTAAGCAGCATAAACAGATGTACATTTATACAAGTATTTTGTACAAGTATAGTACAGTGTAAGCTAACATCTATAATTACAAGCTTACAGCTTCATAAATAAAATGAAAAAAATAAAAGAATACACAAAATTCTTTACAAGAAGAGCTTACTCAACTAATATTCTGAGAAAACACAGTAAGCTCCACTTTCTCAGATTTCTTTGTCACCAAACAGCTTCCTCTTCACAAAATCATGTCCTAAGCTAGCTTGCGCCTGTTTGATACTTTCTTCATATTTGGTTCCCTTCCACCAGTTCAAAATCGATTCCTGATATGATTTTTCCAGTCTTTCATAGATCTCAAGAACCTGTATCCATCGCAACCAAAAGTCCTGGTAGAAAGGAATTTGTTCTCCTTTCTTAATCTTATCCAACATGATCAACTGTACATCCAGTTTTTCTTCTCTCGTCATTTCCTCAAACTTCATCAAGGCTTTCTCACAAGATGAAAAATTTCAAAAGTAATCATACCTGCATAGATTTCTGAAGTATCTTAGATATTCAGATCTTTTGAATAAGGTGATCTTCTTGAATGATGGGTTCCTGTTCTTCGGCAAATAAACCTGATCGAAGAATTTGAGGTCCCAAGCCATGTTTACCCGTTTAGGTTTCTGATCTAGCAACACAGATACTTCTGTAGAAGCCAGGTCTCTATCAAAATATGAAGCTCATTGGGGTAGAAAAGAGTGTAAGACTGAGTCTATCTTTTCATTGACGTGTGATTTTTCAGCTCCGACTTTTCCAAGCCTCGACATCCAGTCGGCCTGTTTCTTCCTTATTTCCTTATCTGCTTCCTTCAATTGTCTCCATCTTTCTTCACTCAATCTTGGACCTGCAGCAATGGCCATATATGGTTTGGCATGAGAATCCTGACCTGTTTGTTGTGGTCTTCTTTGTTGTCTTCCTCTTCCTCGATCAATTTGCTGTTTTTGAGTTCTCTAGCGTGTTGGTGCAGCAACAACTCTGGTTCTTATCTTTTGACTACTGCAAGATGTGATTGTTTGGTTGTTGTTTGAAATCTTGCATAAACTCCTACTGCAAACATAATATCAAGCCTACTTGCAGTAGGATAAAATATAGATCCAATCAATATCCTGTATTTTGTAATGTCCACATCTTTTCCAAATTCATCTTTGTCAAGACTGATTAAAGTAGCCATACAAATGCTTACTGTTGGATCCATTCTCCATTCCAAACTTCTTGATAAGCTCATTGGTATATTTAACTTGATTGATGAAGATACCATTGTCAAGTTGCTTGACTTGTAGTCCTAGGAAGAAACTTAATTCTCCCATCATGTTTATCTCAAATTTATTTTGCATGAGAGTTGAGAACTTTTCACATATTTTTTTGTTGGTGGATCAAAATATGATATCATACATATAGATTTGTACAAGCAGAATATTGTCTCCATTTCTTTATTCTGAATAAAGTTTTATCTATTGTTCATTTCTAAAATCCATAATCCAATAGATATAAGGGCAGTGTATCATACCAAGCTCTTGGTGTTTGCTTTAAGCCATATAAAGCTTTCTGCAGTCTGTACACTTTCTTTTCAACTTGATCTTCAAATCTAGGTGGTTGTTCAACGTACACTTTTCAGATAAGAGACCATTCAAAGATGCACTTTTAACATTGATTTGATAGACATTGAAATTCTTGTGTGCCACATAGACTACAAACATTCTAATTGCTTCAAGTCTTGCTACAGGTGCAAATGTCTCATCAAAATCAATTCATTCTTTCTGACAATATCCCTTAGCAACTAATCTTGCTTTGTTTCTGACAACCAAACCAAATTCATCTAACTTTTTCTTGAATTCCCACTTTGTTCCAATGAGTCATTAAGGATTAGGTCTGGGAACCAGCTTTCATACTTGATTTCTTTCAAATCCTTTCAGCTCTTTTTGCATAGTTTGAATCAATTGTTGTCTTCTAATACTTCTTCAATAGTTTTGGGCTCAACTTGTGATATGAAGCAGACAAACATTATTTCATGTAGTCTTGATCTCCTTGTTCTTACTGCAACATTGGGATCTCCAATGATTAGTTCTCTTGGATGATTTCTAAGTCATGTTCTATCTGGTTCAAATGCATGTATGAGTTGATGATTTGTTGTTTGAAGTTCTATTTCTGGTTGTTGAGTTCTGCTCTGTTGCTGCATTCTATCAGATTGTGGTGCAATAACCTGAACTTCTGTATTTTCTGGTGCAACATTTTCTGTATTGTGTTTTGCAGAGATTTCAGCAGGAATAAGAATTCCTTCAATGTATCTAACCTTTTGATCCTTGATCTTCATATGTGTCAAGTCTTCATTTATCTTGTCAAGTTCAACTGTATCACAATATGGTCCATAAAAAACATGTACTGATTCTTCAACTACAAGGGTTCTTTTGTTGAAGATTCTGAATGTCTTGCTTACTGATGAGTATCCTAGAAATACTTCTTCATCTGACTTGGCATTAAAGGTTTTTAGATGCTCTTTTCCATTATTCAAGATGTAGCATCTGCATCCAAAGATGTGCAGATAGGATATGTTTGGTGTATAGCCACACCAAACTTCATAAGGGGACTTATCGTGATCCTTGTTGATTAAACATCTGTTTTGAGTATAACATAATGCATTGGTGGTTTCAGCTAAAAATGTTTTAAGGTAAGCAACTTCTGCAATCATAGTTCTTGTTGCTTTCTTGAGAGTTTTGTTTCTTCTTTCTGCAACTCCATTCTGCTGGGGTGTTCTGGCTACAGAGTACTCATGATATATTCTATTTTCTGAACAATACTTCTCAATGAACTTGTTGGTGAATTATGTTTCTCGGTCAAATCTTATCTTCATAATACTTAAACTTATCTCATTTTGTATTCTATTCATGAACTCTGATAGCCTGTTCTGAGTCTCTGATTTATTGGATAGAAAGATTTTCCATGTGAATCTTGAGTAATCATCAACAACTACTAGTGAATACTTCTTCCCACTCACACTTACAAGCTCTACTGGACCAAAGAAATCCATATGCAGTAGATCCAGAATCCTGTGAGATCTTCTTTGTACTTTATCTTTGAATGAGATTCTGACTTGATTTCCCTTCTGGCATGCTCCACAAACACTGTCCTTCTTGAAAGCTAGATTTGGAAGTCCTCTTACTAGGCCTTTTCTTGCATGTTTGTTGATTGTCTTGAAGTTCAAGTGACTCATCCTTTTGTGACATAACCAACTTAATTCATATGTACTCTTTGCAATAAAGTATCTTGGTTGCACTATTGAACTCCAATCTGCAAGATAAATATTTTTTCTTCTTGTTCAAGTAAGCTTCACTTCATTGGTCTTATTATCTTTGATTAGGCATTTATTGAGGTTAAATTCTACAGAGTATCCTTTGTCACGGAATTGACTGATACTCAGAAGATTGTACTTTAGTCATTTCACATAGGACACTTCACTGATTCATGCATTGTCTTTGACTAAGCTTCTTGTACCTTTGGTGCTTCCTCTTAAGTCATCTCCAAAACCCATCTTAGGGCCTTTGTATGGTTGGAAATCTTTCAAGGCTTCTTTGTTGCCAGTCATATGTCTTGAGCAGCCACTATCAATGGATCATAGATCACTGCTGCTATCTGGCAACAGTTCCTGCATATAATTCAAACCAATTTAGGCACCCATACAAGTACGGATCCTTTGGAATTAGTTCATTTTGGAACCTATACTTGTTTTACAACCATTGATTTATTGTAAGCATAGTTGGTTCTCTTTCTGTTTGTAGTTCTTGCAGGATACTGCATGTGAACAGTGTGTGAATGAGTTATCCTTGTGTTACCAGCATCAGAATGATGTGGTCTTCTCTTATACCATCCTGAAGTATGAACTTCTTTGGATTTAAACATGTATGTCTTGGTATGAGAGGGGTAGAAGTTATTTTGTTGTAATTTGTATGGTTGTTGCATTCTGTCTCTGGATACTACAGAATGATTTTGTAGTATCTTGTGCGTTTGTGCAGTCTTACTTCCAGGAGTTACCAACAAGGGTTTCTTTCCCTTATCAGTTTTGGTTAGTTTCTTCAAGACCATTCCTCTTACGTTTAGCTCTCTTGAGTAGTCTATATTGACTTGAATAAATTTTGAAGCTTTTGAAGTGGTTGTTGTATTTTGATAGGTTTCGACACTGTATCCTAGACTATTTCCGTCAAAGGAATTCTGGAAGCTCATGATACATTCTTATACTTTCTTAGCCGACTTACTATATACATCAATTATATCTTGTAGGCTCTCATTCTCACTTTCTAGCTTAATGACCAGCAGTTTGAGTTTGGTTACTTCAGCTCCGAGGTTGTTGTATTCTGCATTGTAATGCTCATAATCTAAAAATTTGTTTTTCAGTGCAGTTTGCTCACTCTTAAGCATCAAATTCTCTTCCTTATGCTCCTCATGAGTCACTCATGATCTGTCTAAAGGACCAGATCATGTTCAACTTTTCTTTATCAACCAGGATAGGTTTATGAATTTATGTTTTCTTCTTTTTCTTCACAGTCTTTGGCCATCAGGCAGATCAATGCTTCTTCATCAGAGGTTGAACTATCACTATCACTCTTAGATGAACTTTGTTCATGGTTTCCTTCTTTAAAGGAGCTTGTAGCTTTCAGAGCTTATGTTTATCCAAGAAGAGCTCTAAGTTTTTGTTTTTCACCTGTCCTTCTTTCTTTTCTTTGTTTGCTTTCCTCTTCAGGATATGGACTTGAGGATATGGACAAATGTCATGTCTTCTTTAGCATCTCCTGCATGCAACTCTTTCTGCTTGCTGCTATTGTATCCTTGGATCTGGCAGTAAGATTAGTGACTTTGGTGCTTGATTCTCCAACCTCCTTTTTTTTTATTGATATCAAAATTGAACGCCTTAAGGTTAGAGAAGATGTCGAAGGTGTTCATGGTTCTTAGATCCATGAATACTCTCATGGCTATAGTTTTACTGTTCCATTCAGCAGGTAGAACTCTAAGCACTTTCATATTTTTCTCTTTTTAAGTGTAATGCTTCCCTAGTCCTTTAAGTTCATTTACTATTGCAATAACCTTAGATCTAATTGCTCCAGTATTTCATCAGGCTTCATTTCGAAGAGCTCGAATAGTTGAGTAGCGGTAGATATCTTGTTATGCTTTGTAAGCTGATCACCTTCGTATATATATTCTAACTTATCCCATATATCTTTAGTTGTCTTGCATGTCATCACCTTACTGAAGGTTTCATTGTCTAGCTCGATGAAGAGAGTATTCTTTGCTACATTGTTCAAATTGACTCTCTTTCTGTCTTTAGCAGTGTAGTCATGTTTGGGTTTTATCAGGTATTCTGCAGGGGGTGGCATCATTCTATATTCAGGAACTTCTACTTTTGATGCAACAAGTGGTGCTCGTACAGCAGGAGCCCTTGCGCAAACTTCTTCAACTCCCTCATTGATTACAACTCTTTCGATTGTTGTCTCCACTTCACCAATTACTATCGTTGATGCATGTGTTGCAGCTACTTCAGCTTCAACTCTTTCTGTTTCTCTCCATTCTCTTTCAAGAACTGGATTTGGCTTTGTGATGATTAGTGGTCCTTCAGTGATGACATACCACATCTCATCATGTATTGCAGAGAGATGTGCCCACATTCTAATCTTCCAATCGTCATATTCTTTTATGGAAAACATAGGTAGCTTGTGATGTGAGAGATCTATGATATGCTAGAAAATATGAGGTCTTAGAAGCAAATATAAAAATGATTTTGAAAACAGAAACAGGTGGATTTGGGTAGGTGACCAGACAAGTTGGTTTTTAACCTAACTTACTCTAATACCACTTGTTAGTCCCAAGTGGTTCAGAGGGGGGTTAATGAACCTCTATTGATTTTTCAAATCTTTTCAAACTTGCAGCATTGTATTCTATAATAGAATACAACACAAAATGTAGTGCAACTTTACTGGGCTAGAATGCAGCGCAACTTGCTGTATCAGAGTTCTTATACAGCAAAAACTTAAAATTTTGATAGAATTTCATTTAAAAACCTTTTAAAAAATATGAGTTTTAGCAAAGTTTGGATGTTGTATAATACAGAAAGATATACCAACAGAAATGCTAAAATAGAAAGATAAACACATAAGGGTTATAGTGGTTCGAAGGTGGTGTAATCCTTCTATGTCCACTTTACTCATTCTCTGAGGAGAAACTTCGTTAAACAAGTTTGTTTTACAGGACTCGACTTTACAAACTATCAACCTAACAAGTTGCACCTACTAAGATTTAGCCTCCTCACAAGTTGCTTGAATCAAACATGCTAACCCACACATGATCCTGCTAACTCACACAGAGTTATTGCCTTAAACTCCTAAGATTAAACACTGAGCAAGGATCTAAATCCTAACAACTGAGGACACCACTAAAAAAAACTAAGCATATAACACAGGGGTTTAAAAGTATATTGATTTCTTCAACTAGTACTTGAAGCAGCCTTGATGAATCTTGGGCATGAATGCTTCTAAGACTAGACTGCTTCTCTAAGAGGTTGAGTGACTGAAAACTTTAAGCATTGAGAGCTTTGAGAGTTTGAGAGCTTTTTCTTGTTTGAGAGTATGTGATCAGTTTTTCAGTAGTTGTCTGAGTCAAGTCTCCCTCTATTTATAGATGAAGAAATATGTTCGTTGAAGGAAGACACATTTCTTTAAATTAGAATCCTCTTCAAATGTTATTATGCTCGTATGAATTGTCTCTGAAGGATTGCATTTAATTTTTCTTGTCTTGCACTCCAAGTGAATTAATGCGGCTGTACTAGGTTGCAGGTTTGTTGCAGTCTGTTAGTCCACGTGTCGATATATTACTGATTCTCGGTACTGCTTGATCAGTTTGTCTCTATTGGCTAGTTTTTTAAGAGACATTTCCTCGAACAACACTAATCTTCCTCATATTGCATTGTTGTGTGTGATTGTTTGTTCATTCTTTCTATCTTCTTTTGACTTAGAATGCAGTTTTCATTTTTTGCAACCTTTGTAGTATTGCAGGTTACTGTCTTATTTGTTGTATTCTGTTCTACTTACTGTATTGCTGCATTATTTTGCTTACAGTATCCAAATACTATTTTTTTCTACTGCAATCAGTAGCTGCCTTTCTTGTTGTTTGTTGTATCTACTTTCTTGATCAATTGGCTACTAAATTGTGAAATCCTTTATTCTTCAATTTGTCTTCTCAATTTAAAACTAATTTATGTTTTCACTTAAACAGTGTGAAAAATGGAGTTTTCTAAATTCCTATTCCAGTATTGTATTTTCTCATCAAAATCTAAACATAAATTTCCTAACAGTGTGTTTAAGACTTCCTTATGCATTGGTTTTTTTTTTTTTTTTTTTTTGTGTTTTTTAAGGCTTCCTAGTGCATTGGTTATTATTATCATCATCATCATCATCATCATTTTGTTGTGTTTTTTAAGGCTTCCCAGTGCATTAATTTTTGGGTGGCGTGTTATTTCATAAAATATTGGAAATAAAATTTAGGGTTAATTTCATTTTTCAATCTATACTATGCACATTTTTTTATTTTGCATCCTAAACTATATATATTTTTTATCACAACCTATACTACACGTTTTGGTTACTTTTACAACCTCCGATTAATATTTTTCGACGATAAAAGGTTCACGTGATTTTTGCATGGCAATTAAGGATTATTTTTATCATTTTGTAGGTCATTAATTAATTCCTCCTCCATATTAAATTTAGCTCTAATTTTTCTCTCATTTTTTCTACAAACTGTTTGAGTAAATGAATAATGGTGAGGTTCAAACAAAAATAACATCTCTTTACCATTGAAGATAGCTGAAGAACAAAAACTCACGTCTTAGAATTAAAAATGATGAAAATAGTCATCAGTTAGCATATGAAAATCATGTGGGCCCTTTCTCACCAAAAAATATTGGTCGGAGATTGCAAAATTAAACAAAACTTGTAATATAGGTTGTGATCAGAGAAAAAAAAAAGTTTAGAATACAAAATTAAAAAACATGCATAATACAGATAAGAAAATAAAAAATATAGTTCTTTATAAAATAAATAGATAGAATGTTCAAACTGGTAATATATCAACAACTTACAATTTTACTTGTTAAGTTGATAAAATCAACTTAAAAACTTCAACAACAATTAAAATAGGGGCCTAAACAACAATTAAAACATTTCTTTTCCAGAAAAATATAAAATGTCACCTTAACTCTAACTAATATGAAAATGTACAAATAATTCTGCACCACTCCCGTCTACGACACCAAATTTAGACCTTATTGATGTAATATACTAATTTTATATCTATAAATATGAATATTAAATAATATTTTTAATCCTTAGGATCTGATGTCTCTTCTAATGATTAATAGATTGGAATGTAAGAAATCAATTAGGTTGTGTTTGGATTTATGAATTAGAAATGAATGAATTTCAAATCCACCTATATTAGAGTGATTAAAAATTCAATCATATTTTTAAAAAATTAATTCAAAATAAAAATAATGAATTTTAAATCCATATTAATTCAAACACCATCAATAATTTTATTACTATTGATTTCAAATTCCTTCATCCAACGACAGAACCTTAGGCTATGTTTGGAAGAGATTTAACATGTAAGGAGTTTGAATTTCAAAATCCTAATGTATGTTTGTTTCCTACTTAAATTTGGATCACAAAATAGAAACATAATCATTACTACTTATAGTATAATACTACCTTATAAAATTCTTAAACAAACATAAATTCTCACTATTTATCTTTACTACAAAATTTAGGATTTCAACAATGGGTTTTCGCCAAATCCACGTAATTACCTCCTAAACATACCCTTAGATTCTTGGTAGCCTTAGATTCTTGGTAGGGATGGCAGTGGAGCAGGGATTCCATATATATATATATATATATATATATATATATATCACCAATCAAGTCAATTTTTTCGAAAGCTTAATTATCTTTTCAATATTGGCTTATTGAGTATCATTGCCTTAAAATTAAGGATTGGCAGCTGTTCATATAATTTTAACCAATACACTCATTTTTCAGATTATATTTTAAATGGAGAACAAGTTTTCACTTTTTTTAAATGGCATAGAAACATAATTGTCGAATTTGCATTTTATCCCAAAATTAATGACTTAATCCTGATAATATAATATGTAGGCCGAACTGCTTGATTCAAATTATTTTTCAAATAATATAATTAAATTAATATAAAAATAAAATTTATGGAGATTGAAGAGTTGAGTGAATAATTAAAGTATTGTTCGATGGAAATTAATAAAAATGTATTAAGATAATTTATATTTGTATTTTAACTAATTGTATTAAATTGTGTTTTCATATTTTATTTGGATTATGGGTCATCTTTTTTATGTCTTTTTTTTTTTTTTTTAACATTTTACTTATATATAATTGTATGAATTATTTTTATGTATTAAAAAATTAAAAAAAAAAAAAAAACAAGATCAGCAGGGCACGTTTGGGAAATTTTCCCCGTTTCACTAGCCGGGACGAGGACGGGGATTGCTCCCCCAGCCCAACCCCGCCCGTTGCCATCCCTAATTCCCCATCCCACCCCTTTGCCATCCCTAATTCTTGGTAGTGTAACACGAAAGCCCAAGTGGTGAGTATATTATATGCAAAGCCATGTGACACATATGATAGATAACAGTGTCCCCAGTCCCCAAGAGTAGTGCAAGTGCGATAATAATACTTCAATTTATAATATAAATAACTTGAGTATGTTTCAGTAAAAGCCAAGCCTCACCTTTTCGAGGAAGCTTCTGCTTGAAGCTGAGCAATTATATCTACTTTATGCGCAAACCCTGCCATTTTCATGTGACCTTATACCAATTCACACAACCAAAAGTTCCAGTTTAATTCTATATATATTTATAAACAACAAATGTGCTTTTCCCTTAGTCGTTTCATAAACAACAAATTTGAGATTATGAGTCAATAAAAGATCAATGCGATTTATGGTATCAATTTTATTATAATTACAGCAATTAATTAATGTGACCATCTCTTTTAACATTTATTTAAGGATTTGATGCATTCAGAGGCTGAAATTTCTGTCATTGTTCTAAGATTTGCATTGAAACAGATGCCTTTTGAGTTTCTTATATTTTTGAACAAAAACATCCGGAAAGATGGAAGCATCAAATACTTAATTGCAAAATTCTTAAATATATTACAAAGAAAATCAACATAAATATTTGACATACATATAGTGAAGAAAACAAAACCAAGCGACTTCTTAGCTAACACTGCAGTTTCACTGAAACTAAGCTTTAAACTTGAAAATTTAAATATTTGCAATAGTTTTATTAGTGAGCGTTTTCCCAACTTTAGATTTACTTAAAAACTCTCTTTAATTTCCTTATTGTGATTATTATAAGTAGTATCGATTCTTGTACCACCTGAAGCCATTTATTATTACTTTGTATATTTATTCTGTTTTGGTTTAAAATACATGTTGAGGTTTAATTAAAACTAAAAAAAAAAACAAAAAGGCAAGCATTTCTTAAGATAATAAATGAAGAATGCTTTTTCCTCGATGATAAATAATGAAAAGGTCCTACAAATCTAGTAGAAAAACAAACAAACCAATAAACACGGCCTAGCTTATTTTTCACACCATAATGTCAAAAAGCAAAAAATATGTAATTAAAAGGAAAACCAAACCTAAAAATAATCCCAAAAAAAAAAAAAGAAAAAATAAATAAATTTACATCTGCAAAAGCACAAACAAGAGACTCAAAATGACTGCACCAAATCGGCTACCCTCAACTCTAACTGCACCGCTACCATCCGCAGTCTGATCCGCCACATCTCCGTTGGGAGCATCCGCCGGAGAGTCCGACGGCGCAGCCGGCGCCGGCGGAGAATTGTGCTTTTTCGAAGCCTTGGGTGGTTTCGCATCGGCGTCGGGAGCTGGCGCCGGAGCAGGAGGCAGAGACGATTTGAATAACTCTGCCGGCACTAACACCTTATCCAACTGGTGTATTGCTAATATCGGCTTATCAAACAACGTGTTCACAATCCTGGCCGTTACGATTTTCGTCTTAATCGTCACGTCCGTTCCGTCATTCTGCACCGTGAAGCTGTACTTTTCGGCGCCGTCAGTGGCTAATGTGGTCGTCAGTCCGTTACTCGATCTCAAATCGCGCAGCGTTTGATAAACCGGCATTCCGTGGTACTCGAGTAGGGATTGCTTCCCATCGGCGCTCAAATTTTTGTATTTGGGTATGAAGCTTTTCATGGCGGCGTCGCCGGGGCAAAAAATCGTCAATCCGCTGTTAATATTGCTCTCGAAGGTTTCTTCAGCCGGATTAGCCGCCAGAGTCTCGGCGAACACTTTGCAGCCGTGAGCCGACATCAGATCTGTGAGATTGGCGCGGCTCGGCTCTGGCGCCGGCGCCTCGGCTTCAGGAGAGGGCAGAATCGACGAGATCTGAATGACGGAGATGTTGTAGGGTATAGCTTCGATCTGTTTGACGAAATTCGCTGAGACTACGCCGCCGCTGTCCTCGGGGAAGAAGGCGACTTTTCCGCCCTTGTACTCGGTGATGTTGACGAAGCCGCCGGATCCGGTGGCGGAGCCGGTGGCCTGGAACATGGTGGCGGCGAGCGCTGTGCGGTTGGTGATCTGGTGGAGCTTTTTGGAGTCGAAGTAGTCGAGGAGGACGTGGAATGAGAGCACATTGGCTATGGAGCCGAGTGGGAGGCGCTTCGAGAGAAGCTCGGCCATGGCGGCGTTGTCGACGGCGCAAACAGTTATTGTTTCGCGGCGGTTGATCTCCGGCGCGAGGTGCGTCTCTGTTAGGTAGTGGTTGAAGGTGGAGAACTCGGGGTGTTTTGCGAGAATGCGGGTGATGTTGTGAGCGGTGGTAGCGGAGGGGAGGAGGAGGAGGGAGAGAGATAGGACCACCGCAGCTGCGGCGGCGACGCGGCGGAGCTGCATTCTGAGTAATTAGAGAGAAGATGTTTGTAGGTGAAAGAGTGAGGAGGAATGAAATAGTGGAAGTTAATAGCAATATATGAGAGATGGAAATGGCGTAATTGCAGCTAATCTCGCCGCGCGCAATGGGGGACTTTTATTCATTAACAATCGGCTTTTTGCATGTTTTGAGGCCTTACAAGATTCTCTATTCATTTTCATCTAATTTTACTAATTTATTTTATGTTTATAAAATTACACCATTAATAGATACTTCCTAGGATCCTAATTAAATATGATTTTAGAGATCAACTTTTTTTTTTTTAACCTTTATACAACTTGGGTTTGTAATTATCCTTATTGACAGTTCTCAACTAAAATTTGGGAATTTTTTTTTTTTTTTGGAGCTAAACTAAAATTTGGAATTTTTTATTCTTTGTAAAGAGCTAGAAGGAAAGGAATGGAGAGAATAAAAATTAGAAAATTTGTTTGATTGATTGTCACAATCTTCATTTCAAGATGAATACAACTTGAGATATAAGGCTCATGACAACTAAAATTTGGAAATATAATAGGGCAAATATGACTAAAATAATTACTTAATACAACTCACCTCACATGGTAAAATTATTAATTATTACTTCATTCTCAACTGCCTACTTAGCTAGCTAGCGTTTACTATATTTCTTGTGATATATATAATTAAAATATAGATATGATATATGAATTCCAACTCACTTTGAAAAATCTCTTCTTTTCACTATAACTTGTATTGCCTAAGACTTGTTAAGCACCTTTTTTTTTAAGAATTCTATAATTTTTAAAGTTATAAAAATTATAACTTTAAAAATTATAGAATGGTCTGACCGTGCGCTAAGTTATAAGTATGTGTTTATCAGTTATAAGTTTATGTTTTAATGGTTGTCGCGCATGGTCGATCGTGTTTCAAAACACAATCATGTATGGTTCTGTCGCACATGAGACTCTCACACAAGACCTATTATTGGTATAATTTATAAAACAATCGTTGATTTGATTTCTGTAATATAATTTTGGAATATATAAAAAATAAGGGAAAAAATCAAAAAAACTGGAAAAAGAAAATCAAGATCTAGTGCATGGAATCAAACCCCACACAAGGTTCAAGAAGATTGACCAAGTACACTTGACATAATACATATAATTTTCAATTTATCATACATAATTATAAATGTACTAAAAAAAAAAAATTGAGTCCTATCTTTTTTTTTTTTTTTTTTTTTTGGGTCCCGGTCGAAAAACTCACTCAACTCGAGGGTGAAATGGGCATTGGAAGTTAGAGGGAGAGAGCAATTCATTTGTAGTTTTGATCATTTATTCATTTGTTGAGTTAATAAATGCCTTAAATTAAAAGATAACACATATTCCAACTAAGCAGAGATATGCATGCATAAAAGAAAACTGTTATAACATTGATTGCCTTTATTTTATCTCCCAATGGAAGGTTGGAAAGTCAGAAAAAGTAAAAGCACTGGACATATAACGTGGTTTAAGCATCACTTCCGCAGAAATTCATGCCCAATAATAAAGCTACTCATGCACACGTGCATGACGTGGATTTTCTCTTAAACTTACTTTATTTTATACTAAATTCAAAGCTTATGTCTGACTTAAAAGTAGAGTTGTCGAAATGGGCCGGCCCAAAACCCACCTTAACCCACCCTTTGGTGGGACGGTGCGGGGTGAGTTTTTTATTGGGCGGGCCTTCAAATTCCAACCCAGCCCAACCCATCGGTGGGTTGTGGGTTGGGCAGACCAACTCACTTTTTTTTTTTTTTTTTTTGCTTTTATCCACTAATCTACTACACATAAATACATTCTAAATAGCTAACAAAAAATGCAAAGTGTTCGCAAATTAAAATGCAACATTCATCACATCAACCATATGTCCATAGGCCATAAGTTCATAAATCAATAATCCAAAAACATAAAACTAAAAAGTCCACAAAATATAAGTGTATGACAAATGAAACATAAATCTCTTAAAAGTTAGAGTTCATCAACAATTACATAATCAAAATCATCTTCATTTCCTTGTTTTTCATCAATATTCTCCATGATATTGGATGTTTCACTCGAAAAAGTTGTCTTAATATTTGTATTTTCACCATCTACATACAAAATAAACAAAGATGTAGTTAAAAAAAGTAAAATATCAAAATCAAAATATATTAAAACATATAGTAAGAACATATTTAATCTCTAAAATATTATCACTTATCATTACTAGGTATGAAACCATGCAACCAATTACGAGTGCAAATAAGAATTTGAAATTTTTCCGGAAGCAAGCAACTTCTATATTTGATAAGCACACGAGCACCAATAGAAAAGATTTTTAAAAAAAAAAATTTTAAAAAAAGGTGGGCTAGCCCGCCCCGTCCCGGCCCGCGGCCCAAACGGGCCCGCTTTTTTGCGGGCTTCTAAATATCCAACCCAACCCACCTTTTATGTATGGTGGGGAGGGCTTGCCCAATGGGCCTAACCTGTTTTGACACCTCTATTTAAAAGACGAGCAATCGAACGGTTCTATTAAAAGCCTAACCGAAAATTTTGATAACCAAAAATCTTTATATTAAAATCGTTTTGAGTCATTTTTAGTGCATTTTTATCAAATCGATCTAAAATTGAACCCAATCTAATAACATCAAAATCGAAAATTCTTTATTTTTTTAATCGATGTTTTAGAAAAATCGAACCACATATAATTGAATCACTCAATTTGATTTGGTTTCATTTACCTCTATATTTGACAAACCGCTAGTCTACAACATGATTCACATCCACCTCATCTACCATTCAACTATATCCGAAAAAAGGAAAAAAACTTCCTTCTATTCACTTCAAATTAGTTACTGCGCATCAATGAGTTACACACAATAATAAAATTGAATTAATGATCAAATAAGATATACTCTTAAGTCTAAACAATAAAAAAATTCACACAAATTAACAAAATATATTATATAGCAAAATTGTTATTTTTTCATTATTATTTCATGTTTATAATGCTTGGGATTAACTTTGATAGGATAATTATTGGGATCAGGATAAGATAAGGATAAATTCGAAAAAATTATCAATTGTTTACTTTGTATGATTAAAGGTGAGAAATGGATATCTATCATTATAAATTGTTTACTTCAAAATTATTAAAATATATAAAATGATTCAATTATTGAAACACCCTTTTGTTTATAAACTATTTGGAAAATCCACAAATATACCAATAAAATAAAATAAAAGATAAAAAAAAATAAAGAATTAATTAGAATTTGAAATTGAAAATTACTTAAACAAAACTAAAATTATAAATTAAATGACCTGGAAAGTTTTTTTAAGTCTAAAAATTAACTAATTAAATTTAAAAAATTTACAACTAAATAAAAAATTATCTTAAAAAATCAACAAATTAATAAATAAAACTTCCAGTTCACTTTCTTTAGCAAAAATAATATATATATATATATATTTTATTTATTTATTTAGAATATTTTTTCTAAATTTATTACTTATTATTTACTTTCAAATAATTTTTAGATTTCATAAATTTTATATTTATTTAAATGTTTACAAAAAATTTTTTAAAAAAATTGAGGGATAAATTTTATCATGGGTGTGAAGGTGGGATTACTATCCCTCTATTTATCCAACTTTCCTTCATTATCTCGGGTCAAGGGATGTGTCTCCTTTTTGGCATACAACAAAGTAAACTTGGGATAAGTGGGATAATTTAGTCTTATCGCACTTTATCCCACCAAGTAAACACCCAAAATTAAAATTGATCTACCTTACTGAAATATGAATTTTCTTAATAACAACTTATTTTTATCTAAAACTATAACAAAGGGTGTTAAATAGTATAATTTTAGTCAATAAAAAAATTAATAATCAATACTCTAAATTAGGAATGCCAATTATAATTGAAACATATGAAAATGTAAAACAAGTCTATCTTTTAGGATATAGATGGCTTGTTAGATTTTTGTTGGATGAGTTGTTACTATTGTTAATGTAACACCCTCTTCTAATAGGTTAGTTATTTCTACTAAAACATGTTGAACTCTTCAATTTATAAAAGATCATAAAAAAACTTATAGAAATATCTTTTGTTTATAACACAGCGGAATAAGTTTTACTAATAAATAAATCATCGAGTTAAACGATCCAAAACCCCCAGTGAGAATTAAAACATTTGCTCAGAACTTCACTTCCTCAAAATCTCAAAAAAAAAAAAAAAAAAATTCACTTCGCCTTCAATTTAGAAAAAAACCTTTAAGAAACTCAACCAATTTCGGGGCCGTCACCACCAATCACTCTTCAGTGCTGCTGTCTCTTTGCATCACATCTTATCCTTGTCTTTATCTGCAGTATGAGGTAAATCTATAAGCAAAATTGCTTAGCAAGTACATCATCTATCTCACAAAAACATTTTCTTTGCATCTTTTGAAACTCAAGCACATCACTCACTTAAAACAAATAAAATACTCTTATATTTGAAAATAATATAATATGGGCCCAGACATGGTATCAATGCGCGCAACTCCGAAGAATCTGGGGTAGCTAGCCACCGAATCCAAACGGAGCAACTCAAAACTCATAGGGCGGTCTCGGTGTAGCGCCCCGGATCAAAACGAGCATAATTAATTAATTAAATATTTTAACCTAGGATTTAATAATTTTGTGCGTATGCTTTGACTGTTTAATTAATTTCGTGTGTTTCAGAAAAGTGTTTAATGCACGTTTTAGATCGATAATTTCATTAGACGTGGAACATAGGATATTTTATATACCATTAGATGCGTATCAAGAAAACGTGAAGATAGAAACGAACTAGGGGTTAATTGGAGACACGTAGCCCGAACGACGACGGAAAGGGCAAAACTGGAAGTTTCGGAAAAAATCGGAAGATATTTATGGAGAATAGTAACGGAGATATTATCGATGAATAGTGACGCGGAAAAGTCAACCGATGAACAGTAACTTGGATATTTCTCATGAATAGTAACTTTCCGGAATTCTATAAATAGAGGCTCTCCCGAATCATTTTTCACCGTTTTTCTGAACGAGCCGAACGCGCCGAAAATGAGTAAGTCTCTCTCTCCTCCCTTCTCTTTCCCATTTTTGGTTTTCTGGTCGGCGGCGCCATAGCTGCTGCCGCCGCCGACCGATCACCAGAAAATTTCAATGTTGTCGGAATCGGATGATTTTCACACACGACGTTCGTCTCGACGAGACGATTCTAGGATAGGTCTCGAATTTCAATTCCGATTTCTCGTTCGCCGGAAAACGGCGAAAAACAGCCTCTTGCTACTTGTTGAGTTAAGCCGATTGTTATATATCGTTAATCTATATATACCTGTTGAATGTTATAAGATGCAGACTTTATCCCCACGAGTGTATTCAATGCACTCACCCCCTTAATCTGTACTCACACTACAGGAGCTGATGAGCATGTCGAACCCTAGGTGGAGAGAGGTAGTGCTGTTCCTGATCTTGTGTTCATTTAGGATGTGTCGCACAAATACTTTCAAATAGTATTTTAAGTTTATTCATGTTTTGTAAATATTTTTGAGTATACGGTGAACGTGAGATCCTAATGGTTTATTCCGCTGCGTTAATATGTTGTGTATATTTTTTTATCGGTATTGAGACCGATGTTATCGGCCGAGGCCGTTGTTGATATGTGAAAGATTCACATCGTCCCTCATCTCTTTCTTCTGTCGTCTCTAATCCCCTTCTTCTGTCGTCTTTTACTTTTTCTTCTTCACGCCCAACGGTAAAACTCTGATATTTTACGAAAAGAAAACAGGGCGTGACAGATGGTATCAGAGCAGTTCTAACGTTGAGAACTTGCTCGAACTGGTTTTAAAAATAGGAAAACATGATTTCAAAAGTGTGGTTTAAAAACGAGAAAGGTTTTTGGAACGGTTTTTAAAGTGAGAAATGTGGGATTTGAAAACGTGAAAAGGTTTTTGAAAATACACAAATAGACATCATCCTCTCTCCATAGGTAACTCTCCCTGAACATAGGACTTGCTTGAGTAAGTGTTTACCTGATGTGCGTTACTTCGTTGATACGATATATAAATTGTTTGGGATTGATGGGGTATTAATGAAACTGTTTCATGATGAGACAATCTGTTAAAACCCTCTTGACGTTATTACAATTACGATGAAAAGATTTTGTGAAAACCTCTTGATGTCACTACAATCGACCCACTGCTCTGAGCCACCGCCACAAAGCCGCTGACTGCAGCAGTGTGAGCTCGTGTGTGAGTATGACCATTCGCAGAAGTGGTCTTGTGTGACTAAAAGTTGGAACTACCATGGACCCTTGTTTATAACAGGGTGTACTAATGAGTGAGTTTTCCCAGTCCGTGGTTGTAATGCGTAAGGTCGGTTTTGACAACTGAGGGCTATAACAAACTCTTTGAGGATGACAGTAATTTAAATTATAATGTTTTGCATATGATACATTGGTCTGGTTTGATTGTGCATGTTGTGTATACGCTATGATTGGGCTACACGGGGTAGATTATAAGGGTTAGTTTTTGTATGTAGTCTTTAGAACGTTATACCACGAGATCAGCCGCGTAAAGACTAACCAACAAAGGAGAATACGCCTTATACACGATATGGATGCCGTGCAAAGGAGATCGACTTTCAAGCACCTAGAGAACCGGAGTTCACCTTCCGTCAGACCCAGATAAAGTCAACACAAGGAATATTTTGGACCTAAAGGCAACTGAGATGCTTAGCAAAAAGAACTGCGAAGCTTGGTTGGTCAACATGACGAACTCCGAACAAGAATCGACTTCTGCTGAGAAGGTGTCGGTGATAAAGAAATTCATAGACCTGTTTCCTGAGGATTTACCTGGACCTCCACCGGATCAATAAGTGACCTTTGAAGATCGATCTCATTTCTGGATCTGCACTGGTGTCGGAAGCTCCTTATTGGATAACACCGAAGAAATTACAAGGACTGAGGGCCCGGATACCAGAACTATTGGACAAAGGTTCCAACGGACCAAGCGTGTCGCCTTGGGGAACTCCAATGCTCTTCGTGAAGAAGAAAGATGGGAGCTTAAGGATTTGTGTCGATTACCAAGAGTCGAACGAGCAGACCATAGAGAACAAGTATACACTGCCTCGAAGTGAAGATCTCTTCGATAGATTAAGAGGAGCCAGTGTGTTCTCGAAGATTGACTTAAGGTCTGGGTATCACCAGATAAAAGTCAAAAACGCAGATAAATCACCAATCAGTACTATGAGATGAAAAAAGAGAAGAGTGAAGAATAGAAATACGGTTCGGTGAGGAAGAATCAAGAAAGAATTGAAAAAGCTCAGGATCGACGAAAGTTCTGAACATCGAGCTTAGCCAGATAATCAAGGAACTTGCAAGCCTGAGCCAGATAATCAAGGAACTTGCAAGCCTGAGAAAGTTCCTTGACGAGAAATGGAAGGACAGAAGCAACACAGATACACGATAATGAGCTTTGTAGCAAAGTATCTAATCTCGTAGCGCTTAGTACACGTTTAGTTCCGAGTCGTTCTTAGTACGCGTTTAATTTCGAGGATGAAATTATTTTAAAGGGTAAGGGATGTAGCGCCTCGGATCAAAATGAGCATAATTAATTAATTAAATATTTTAACCTAGGATTTAATAATTTTGTGCGTATGCTTTGACTGTTTAATTAATTTCGTGTGTTTCAGAAAAGTGTTTAATGCACGTTTTAGATCGATAATTTTATTAGACGTGGAACATAGGATATTTTATATACCATTAGATGCGTATCGAGAAAACGGGAAGATAGAAACGAACTAGGGGTTAATCGGAGACCCGTAGCCCGAACGACGACGGAAAGGGCAAAATTGGAAGTTTCGGAAAAAATCGGAAGATATTAACGGAGAATAGTAACGGAGATATTATCGATGAATAGTGATGCGGAAAAGTCAACCGATGAACAATAACTTGGATATTTCTCATGAATAGTAACTTTCCAGAATTCTATAAATAGAGGTTCTCCCGATTCATTTTTCACCATTTTTCCGAATGAGCCGAACGCGCCGAAAACGAGTAAGTCTCTCTCTTCTCCCTTCTCTTTCCCATTTTTGGTTTTCTGGTCAGCGGCGCCATAGCCGCTGCCGCCGCCGACCGATCGCCAGAAAATTTCAATGTTGTCGGAATCGGACGATTTTCGCACACGACGTTCGTCTCGACGAGACGATTCTAGAATAGGTCTCGGATTTCAAATACGATTTCTCGTTCGCCGGAAAATGGTGAAAAACAGCCTCTTAAACCCTAACCCTATTCCTTGCACCACCTTCTCTCTCTCCTCTATTTTTCTCTCTCTTCTCGCCGGAGCTGACGACCGGAGGGCTGCCGGAGGTAGGGCGACATGCTGGAGGGCCGGCGCCGCCGTGGGTGGTGGCACCGGAGAAGGACAGTGGTGTATATATGTGTATGCATGCATGTGTGTGAGTTTTGTGGTGTGTGAGTGTGTGTGATCGTGCTTGTTGTTGGAGGCGGCGCTGGGAGGTGCCGCCGTGAGAGGAAGAACGGCCGGCGACGGGAGGTCGCCGGCGAGGTGGAGGAGGAGGCGGCCGGCGGATGGTGGCCGCCGGCCAAGGATGAGCAGTGTGTGTGTATAAAGTGTGCGTGTATGTGTATATGTGTATGGCTGTGTGTGGCGCGGCCAAAGGGTGGCGGCCGGCGACTGGAGGTCGCCGGCCAAGGTTTCCGGCAGTTTGGTCGAGCCACGCATGGCTGCCGAGAAAACTCGGCAGCCGCCGAGTCCGCCGAGGTCTGCTGCCGAGACTGTCGAGCCGAGCTGCCGAGCCGCCGCGCGCCCGTCGCGTGCCGACGCGCACGCGACACCGTGTTTTCGATCCGAACCCCGTTTTTTCCGCCGTTCATGTTTTTTGAGTTATCGCCGATGAGACGTCGTTGACCCAGGTCCGTGGGCCCCGTAAAAGTTAACCCTTTGACCAAAATTATCATTTTACCCCTAAACCTAAAATGCTCCGTTTGAGCTCGTTTGAACTCCGATTGAGCTCATTCTTTTTGCGTTGCGATCCTTATTTCATTTCCTATCATCTCAGCCCTTTAGACTTGACTTCCAGCCTTGTCTCCAATATTCCAATCTTTAGATCGCTCGATCCGTCGCGTATTTAACGACCGTTTTCCAACGGAACCTTTTACAGTTTTATTTATAATTTATTTAGGATCTAAGGAACGTCATAACTTGTGTAGGCTACTTGTTGAGTTGAGCCTTGTGATATCGGATCCTTTGGTACTCACTTGGGAAATCTGATCCGCCGATACTCGTTGTTCATGTGGTAACCACCGAACAAGGTGGGAGTAATTTCTAACTCTTAATGTGTTTACAGTTTTCTCTATTGTGAAGCATGAATGAGGAATACTAAATGCTGTGAATATACATGTTGTGTCATACTATATACTGTGAAAGAACTTCGGTTCACATTGCATGTTCGGAGAGTCCTACGGGACTGTAAAAAAATCGTCTCCCTCCCTTCTACTACTCTATTGAGGTTTGGTGGTCCTCATGAAGTGCACCAGCGGTATTGAGACCGTTTTATAGGGTAAGACGGGCTGCTCCCGCACCTATCCTTCTTACCATTTCTAATATCTGCTGTGCATTTTATTTGCTATGACTTTGTGCCGATTGTTATATATCGTTAATCTATATATGCCTGTTGAATGTTATAAGATGCAGACTTTATCCCCACGAGTGTATTCAATGCACTCACCCCCTTAATCTGTACTCACACTACAGGAGCTGATGAGCATGTCGAACCCTAGGTGGAGAGAGGTAGTGTTGTTCTTGATCTTGTGTTCATTTAGGATGTGTCGCACAAACACTTTCAAACAGTATTTTAAGTTTATTCACGTTTTGTAAATATTTTTGAGTATACGGTGAACGTGAGATCCTGATGGTTTATTCCGCTGCGTTAATATGTTGTGTATATTTTTTTATCGATATTGAGACCGATGTTATCGGCCGAGGCCGTTGTTGATATGTGAAAGATTCACATCTTCCCTCATCTCTTTCTTCTGTCGTCTCTAATCCCCTTCTTCTGTCGTCTTTTACTTTTTCTTCTTCACGCCCAACGGTAAAACTCTGATATTTTACGAAAAGAAAATGGGGCGTGACACTCGGGGCCCTTAACACATCTTGTGGGCGACCTCGGGGCCCGATACCAGTCTCTTAAAATATAAAAAAAAAAGTCTCGTGTATACTTAAATATGTATATATATATATCTCAACATATATCTTTGCACTCTTCATAACAAGATCATCCAACATTTACTACTCTGTAAAGTAATGCAAGTCATACAACAGAATGCCACTTCACATCCCCAGAAAAGCATGAAAACATCTGATATGTGTAATCTATAACCAAGAAATGAACCACATAACACGAGGAGAGATAGAGATTAAAATCCAAGATTTCATATAAGAGTGGATGGCGCACGGTCTAGTCGTGCTACAAAGCACGACCGTGCGCCATCATACAGTGAGGGGTTGGTGGCGCACAGTCGGTCATGCTACCTGACACGATCGTACGCCATTATACAGTGCCCCTACCGGATGATGGGGAACGACCGTGCCCCATAGCGCAGTCTGCCCGCGCTCCAGCAACACACAATTGAGTTAGGGTAAGGTCGACCGTACCGTACAGCACGACAGTGCCCCGGAGGTCAACTCTGTCCCTGTTCTCCGAAAAAAAAACCCTTTTTCTCACCTTTCATTAACCCAACCCTTGCATCATGTATCAGATCACAACGGAGGGGATTCATCCACATAACAATTCATCTCTGTACGTTCGAAGAATACGCTAATTGAACTCTTGAAACATTTAACTTAATGAATCATTTAGGCATACTCACATACACCTAAACAATCACTCAAGTAAATCTCGTATCCACACTATACAATGACTTTGAACTACTCATACCACAGGTGAGTGATGTACTTACCTGATGCTTCCAACGAATTTACTCTACTTCACACAAGGCTTCAATCTTACTTCTCCCTTTTTTCTGTTCTCTTTTCTCTCATGTTGTTTTTCTTTTGCGGCTGAGATAAACAGTAACCCTTACATGAGATCACTTTTTGGTTTCTCTATCTCTCTCTCTTAGGAAACGTGGACTCCTTCGTTTCCTCAACAACCTTATTTCTCTTCTTTATCTTAGTTTAGATTAATTTAAATTTCCAGCGATTTACTTCCAATCTATTAGTTATTAGAGTCCTAAACACATTAGACATGCTTATATATATCATCATATTACTTGCTTCACCATAAATTATTATGAGACTATAATAAAAATAAAATAAAATCTATTATCCATAAAAGAGATTTAATTAGAAATTTGGGGTATTACAATCCCTTATACCTTATAAAAATTTCATCCTCGAAACATAGAATAACTCGGGGTATCTTTGTCTCATATCCTCTTCACACTCCCAAGTTGCCTCTTCAAAACGATGATTCTGCCAAATCACCTTTACAAGTGGTATTTTCTTGTTTCTCAATTTCTTGATCTCCCGAGCAGCTATCTTATAGGTTTATTTTCATAGGTCAAGTCTTCACGAATTTACACTGTCTGTGGTTGAATTATATGACTCGGATCAGGAACATACTTTTTCAACATCGAGACATGGAAAACATTATGAATAGTCGACATCTCTTCAGGTAAATCTAGCTCATAAACTACTTTACCAATTCTCTTTGTGATCACATAAGGTCCAACATATCGAGGACTAAGTTTCCCTTTCTTACCAAACCTCATCACTCCTTTCATAGAAGCTACTTTAATGTACACAGAATCACCAACTTCAAACTCAAGTGGCCTCCGACGGACATCTGCATAACTTTTCTATCGACTCCGAGCTGTTTCAATCCTTTGACGAATGATTCTGATAACCTCAGTCGTCTAATCAACGATATCCATTCTTTGTCCTATCCCCGACTCCAACTCTTTCTTCTCTCCTAGATCATGCCAACATATAGCTGATCTATATTTCCTCCCATATAGAGCCTCGTAAGGTGTCATTCCAATTGTAGACTGATAGCTATTATTGTATGCGAACTCTGCCAAACATAAATATTTACACCAACTCCCTTTAAAATCCAGCGCACAAGCTCATAGCATATCTTCCACGATTTGATTTGTTCGCTCTGTTTGTCCATCTTTCTGAGGATGAAAATTTGTACTGAAACGTAGCTTAGTTCCAAGAGCCATTTGGACGCACTCCCAAAAATGTGAAGTAAATCTATTATCTCGATCAGAAATAATTTTCTTCAGAACTCCAAGCAATCTCACGATCTCCTTTATATAAAGCTGAGCTAGTTGTTCCATCGAGTGTGTCAATTTGATCGCCAAGAAATGTGCAGACTTCGTCAATCTATCAATAATCACCCAAATTGCATCATAGCCGTTTGTTTTCCTCGGTAACCCAATAATGAAATCCATGACAATGTCCTCCCATTTCCATTCTGGTATCTGAATAGGTTGTAAAACTCCTCTAGGTCTTTGATGTTCTGCTTTGACTCTTTGACATGTAAGACATGCACTAATATACTTCGCTACATCTCTCTTCATTCCAAACCACCAAAAATGATCTTTCAGGTCGTGGTACATTTTAGTAGAACCAGGATGCATTGAATACGGTACACTATGAGCTTCTTCAAGTATCTTTTTCTTCAATTCCTCATCATTCGGAGCACATAAACGATCTTTGAAGTAGAGTGTTCCACTATCAGACACTGTAAAATCCTCATTTTTTCCTTTTTGTACTTTATGCTTGATCTTTTGGATACTCGAGTCTCCCTCTTGTTTCTTTTGTATGTCATCAAGCAATGTTGGCACTAATGTTAAAGTAGTGAGTTTTCCAGATATTATCTCAATTCCGAATTCGAGCACTTCTTTTTGTAATGGCTGAGATAGTTCAGACAAAGATATCAATGTGGCACTAGACTTTCTACTCAAAACATCAACTACTTTATTTGTTTTTCCCGGATGGTAAAGGATCTCACAATCATAGTCTTTAACTAACTCGAGCCACCTACGTTGCCTCATATTCAAATGTTTCTGGGTAAAGAAGTATTTCAAACTCTTGTGGTCCGTGTAAATCTTACACTGAACTCCATACAGATAATGCCTCCAAATCTTTAGTGCAAAGACAACCGCTGCCAACTCTAGGTCGTGAGTAGGGTAGTTCTTCTCATAATCTTTGAGTTGTCTCGAAGCATATGCGATCACCTGTCCCTTTTGCATAAGTATAACTCCAAGGCCCATCTTTGATGTATCACTATATATATCAAAGCTTTCATTTCCTTGCGGAATAGTCAGAATTGGCGCACTTGTCAATCACCTCTTAAGCTCAACAAAACTCTTCTCACACTCATCAGACCACTCATACTTGTTTCTCTTTTCTAGTCAATGTTGTTAAAGGCGAGACAGTTTTCGAAAAGTCCTCCACGAACCTCCTATAATACCCTGCTAATCCCAGAAAACTTCAAATTTCACCAACATTTTGTGGTCGCTTCCAGTTGCTAACTGCTTCAATCTTTGCAGGATCTATCATGATTCCATCTTTTGATACAATGTGACCCAGAAAACTCACTCGATCAAGCCAAAATTTACACTTTGTGAACTTGGCATACAACTGATGTTTTTGAAGGGTCTGTAAAACAATCTCTAAGTGTTTAACATGTTCTTCATAAGACTTCGAGTAAATAAGTATATCATCAATAAACACAATGACGAATTTATCAAGAAATTCCTTGAACACTCGATTCATCATATCCATAAAAGCTGCTGGGGCATTTGTCAGTCCAAAGCATGACCACAAACTCACAATGCCCATATCTTGTCCGAAAACCTGTTTTAGATATATCGCCCTCCTTGACTCTTAGTTGATGATAACCTGACTGTAAGTCAATCTTGGAGAAAACGGTTACTTCTTTTAACTGATCCAAAAGGTTGTCAATCCTTGGTAACAAATACCTATTCTTGATAGTTAACTTGTTTAGCTCCCGGTAGTCAATACACATCCTCATAGACCCATCTTTCTTCTTGACAAAAAGAATCGGTGTTCCTCATGGTGAGTGACTAGACCGAATGAATCCCTTCTCCAAGAGTTCTTGCAATTGTTCTTGTAATTCCTTCAACTTAGTTGGAGCCATACGATACGGTGCTTTTGAGATCAGATTCGTACCCGGAATAAGTTCAATCTCAAACTCAATCTCTCTGTTAGGTGGTAACCCTGGTAAATCTTCACGAAATACTTCAGCAAACAACTGGCACTTCTTCAATACTTCGTCCTTCATCTTTCTTCTTATCTACTAGATAGGCTAGAAAACCGGAACACCCACTGGCTAACATCTTTTGAGACTTTAAGGCTGATAGAAATTTTTTTGTTCTTCTCTTCAGCTCACCGATGACTTCGAAACGAGGCTCACCTTCAGGTTCAAATATAACTTTCCGCTTACGGCATTCAATGGATGCTCCATATTTACTCAAGAAATCCATCTCCAAAATGAGATCATAATCATGCATATCAAGTACTACTAAGTCACTAAAGAGTTCTCTTTCAGCAATGTGCATTGGTACAACACGTAAGCAATGTGTAGATGTCATCACTTCTCCAGAAGGTAGCGCCGTCAATAATTTATTATCTAACTCATTCAAAGATACATCTAACTTCTTTACGAATGGACAAGATATGAAAGAATCGCAGCTCCAGTGTCAAACAATATAGTAGCAATATGATCAAGGATAAGTATATGACCTGTGACTGCTATAGAAGTCTCAACTGCTTGCTCCTTTGTAAGTGAGAAAACACGAGCATCGGCCGTCATTGGTGGGACCAAAAGTCTCTCCTTGCTGAAGTGGGTTGGTAGGGCCTCAAGTCTCCATTGACTGATGTGGGGCCCTTCAAGTGTAACTCACATCTGGTGTAGTTGAGCTAGTTTGTTCTGATGCTGACTAGGTTCTTGCAGTCGATTGTCTTTGGTAGGGCAATTTTTGGACACACTACAAGAAAACTGCCCGATAGTGACGGAAAAATCCGTTACTAAAACCAAAAATTCTGTCACTAACATGTATTAGTGACGGATTTGTGACGAAAAATTTCTGTCAAAAGGAGCTTTGTCACTAAATTTTAGTGACGGATTTTATTCCGTCTCTAAATTTCTGACAGAATTTCCGTCACTAAGATGAGTGACGGATTTTATTCCGTCTCTAAATTTCTGACAGAATTTTCGTCACTAAGATGAAAATTTCCATCACCAGATTTGGTCGTCATTTTGACTTTCTGACGACCAAATCTGGTGATGGAAATTATCCGTCACTAGTTGTATGACGGAAAATTCCATCATTAAAATCGTAGTACTAACATCACCGACACGTCATCTAACATGTCAACATGACACGTGTCATCACATTCCGTCACTAAGATGAGTAACGGATTTTATTCCGTCTCTAAATTTCTGACAGAATTTTCGTCACTAAGATGAAAATTTCCATCACCAGATTTGGTCGTCATTTTGACTTTCTGACGACCAAATCTGGTGACGGAAATTATCCGTCACTAGTTGTATGACGGAAAATTCCGTCATTAAAATCGTAGTACTAACATCACCGACACGTCATCTAACATGTCAGCATGACACGTGTCATTACATTCCGTCACTAAGATGAGTGATGGATTTTATTCCATCTCTAAATTTCTGAGAGAATTTCCGTCACCAGATTTGGTCGTCATTTTGACTTTCTGATGACCAAATCTAGTGACAAAAATTATCCATCACTAATTGTGTGACGGGAAATTCCGTCATTAAAACCGTAGTACTGACGTCACCTAACGACCAAATCTGGTGACGAAAATTATCCGTCACTAATTGTGTGACGGAAAATTCCGTCATTAAAATCGTAGTACTGACGACCAAATCTGGTGACGGAAATTATCCGTCACTAATTGTGTGACGGGAATTTTCGTCACTAAGATGAAAATTTCCGTCACAAAGATGAAAATTTCCGTCACCAGATTTGGTCGTTATTTTGACTTTCTGACGATCAAATCTGGTGACGGAAATTATTCGTCACTAATTGTGTGACGGAAAATTCCGTCACTAAAATCGTAGTACTGACGTCACTTGACGACCAAATCTGGTGACAGAAATTATCCTTCACTAATTGTGTGACGAAAAATTCCATCATTAAAATCGTAGTACTGACGTCACCGACACATCATCTAACATGTCATCATGACACGTGTCATCACACCATAGGATGCTGACGTTAGCAATGACATCATCATAGATGATATTATGCGTTGTCTAACCCAGGACTCAAGGTGGTACTCTAACCACTAGACCATTGGTACTTTATGTAATAATATTCTACATGCATTTGTTTTATAAGCATTTTTGATATTTTTCAATTTTCTATTATCACATATTTTTAAAAGGTTAACAATACATATATATATATATATATATATGTAATTGGAAGATTAATGACTAATTAATATGTTTAGTAATGTTTAATCTAATTTCATTTTAAGACAATTATAAAATATACTAGTGCATATTTTTAATATATTTTATAAAAATACTAGTTTTATAAAATTATGAGTTTGGTCATATAAGATAATATTAATGCAAATAATTATATAAGATAATATCATAAAATAATTAAACTTATCAAATTTAATTTAATTAAAAAATAATTAATATTATCACATATTTTTAGGGTTTTCTTGATTGGGGTTGCTTTTTAATTTTATTTAAATTATGAGTAAATATATACAAATACTATTATATTATTTTGAATTGTCTTAATATAGCGACGGAAAATTCCGTCAAAAAGAAAAATCAACGAATTTATAATTTTTTAAAAATTTGAATTCATGTAGTGACGGATTATTCCGTCACAAAATAGTGACGGATTTATATCTGTCACTATTTTGTGACGGAATAATCCGTCACTACATAATTTTGATGGAAAATTCCGTCAAAAAGAAAAATCAACGAATTTATAATTTTTAAAAACTTGAATTCATGTAGTGACGGATTATTCCGTCACAAAATAGTGGCGGATTTATATCCGTCATGACTTTGTGATGGAATAATCCGTCACTATATAATTTTGACAGAATTCTTGACGGAAAAGTTTCCGTCAAAAATTTCCGTCACAGGTCCGTCACAAAATCTTTTCTGTCACTATTCCGTAATAAATTTTTGACGGAATATTTCCGTCACTATCGGGCAGTTTTCTTGTAGTGACATATGCCCCTCCATGCCACAAGTGTAGCATCCACTCATTCCCTGTCGGCAAACTCCCAAATGCATCCTTCCACATCTAGAACACGGAGGAGATTTTGCTTGCTTGTGCGTTGAACCTCCTTCTATCTTGACTCCTCCAGTTCTTTGTTCCCTGTGCTTCCTTTTATTGTTATTATTGTCCCTCCAAATCTGGTTGCTTGCTTGAGGTCTTTGGCTTCCAAAACTTCCACGACTTTGATTTTCATCCACTGGCTGTTTTTTTTGCAACTTCTTCATTCTATTAAGGTAATGCTCTGTGGTTAGGGCGCTGCTGATCAGGTCCTCTATTGTTTGTGGACGATTAACCCCACTAGCACAATAAGAGGTATCTCTGGCCGCAACATCTTCAATATCAAACGAACTTTCTCCTTTTCAGTGTTGACTAGCTCTGGGCACATATGAGCTAGCCTATTGAACTTTCTCACAACTTCCTCAACTGACAATTCTCCCTGGCAAAACTCAGTAAACTCATCGTAGTGCTTGTTGGTAACCTTCATGTGGAAGAACTCCTCGAAGAACTCAACTTCAAAGTCTGCCCACATCATTTCATTAACGTTTCTCTTCGCCTTTATTCTTTCCCACCACATCCTAGCATCTCCAGCAAGACAAAAAGATGCACATTTTACCTTCTCATTCTCAGGCCAGTCCAGCAATTCTAGTATGCTTTCCAAAGTCTTAAACCATGCTTGAGCATCCCATGGTTCACTTGTTCCAGAAAAATTCTCTGGTTTCAACTTCTGCCACTAAATTAAGTACGACTCTTGTCTTACCACCGTTGCAGGGGCAACTGGTGGAACATGGGCAATTGGTGGGACTTGTTGATCATTATTAGGGACTGGTAGTGCAACATGATTAGTTTGTTGATTAATTAGAGTATTGATTAGTTGTTGTTGCTCAACTTGTTGTTGCAATTGAACTAGTATTTCTTGCCTATTAGGTTGAGGTGCTGCTTCATTTTGATCATTTGCAGCAGCCGGTCTACGTCCTCTAGCCATTTTCCTTTATAATTATCAATTCGTAACATTATAAGAATGTACATTTAGTGCAAGAACATTATTCTCATCATTCACTATTTCCAAGACATACACATATAAATCATCATGTCATAACAATGCTTCAAATTCACTAACAATCAAGGAGAAATATATAATCTTGCTTGGAAGACGACAGAGCTGAAGTTTGGTGGTGGTATGACGGAAGACCGGAAATTGGCTTTGATACCATATTTGTAACACCCGCTTCTAATAGGGTAGTTACTTCTACTAAAACACGTTGAACTCTTCAGTTTATAAAAGATCATAAAAAAACTTATAGAAATATCTTTTGTTTATAACACAGCGGAATAAATTTTACTAATAAATAAATCATCGAGTTAAACGATCCAAAACCCCCAATGAGAATTAAAACATTTGCTCAGAACTTCACTTCCTCAAAATCTCAAAAAAAAAAAAAATTCACTTCGCGTTCAATTAGAAAAAAACCTTTAAGAAACTCAACCAATTCCGGGGCCATCACCACCAATCACGCTTCAATGTTGCTGCCTCTTTGTATCACATCTTACTCTTGCCTTTATCTGCAGTATGAGGTAAAACTATAAGCAAAATTACTTAGCAAGTACATTATCTATCTCACAAAAATATTTTCTTTGCAACTTTTGAAACTCAAGCACATCACTCACTTAAAACAAATAAAATACTCTTATACTTGAAAATAATATACTATGGGACCAGACATGGTACCAATGCGCGCAACTCCGAAGAATCTGGGGTAGCTAGCCACCGAATCCAAACGGAGCAACTCAAAACTCATAGGGCGGTCTCGGGCCCTTAACTCATCTCGTGGGCAACCTCGGGGCCCGATACCAGTCTCTTAAAATATAAAAAAAAAGTCTTGTGTATACTTAAATATGTATATATATATATATATCTCAACATATATCTTTGCACTCTTCATAACAAGATCATCCAACATTTACTACTCTGTAAAGTAATGCAAGTCATACAACAGAATGCCACTTCACATCCCCAGAAAAGCATGAAAACATCTGATATGCGTAATCTATAACCAAGAAATGAACCGCATAACACAAGGAGAGATAAAGATTAAAATCCAAGATTTCATATAAGAGTGGATGGCGCACGGTCTGGTCGTGCTACAAAGCACGACCGTGCGCCATCATACAATGAGGGGTTGGTGGCACGCAATCGGTCATGCTACCTGACACGATCGTACGCCATTATACAGCCCCTACCGGATGATGGGGAACGACCGTGCCCCATAGCGCAGTCTGCCCACGCTCCAGCAACACACAATTGAGTTAGGGTAAGGTCGACCGTACCGTACAACACGACAGTGCCCCGGAGGTCAACTCTGTCCCTGTTCTCCGAAAAAAAAACCCTTTTTCTCACCTTTCATTAACCCAACCCTTGCATCATGTATCAGATCACAACGGAGGGGATTCATCCACATAACAATTCATCTCTGTACGTTCGAAGAATACACTAATTGAACTCTTGAAACATTTAACTTAATGAATCATTTAGGCATACTCACATACACCTAAACAATCACTCAAGTAAATCTCGTATCCACACTATACAATGACTTTGAACTACTCATACCACAGGTGAGTGATGTACTTACCTGATGCTTCCAACGAATTTACTCTACTTCACACAAGGCTTCAATCTTACTTCTCCCTTTTTTCTGTTCTCTTTTCTCTCATGTTGTTTTTCTTTTGCGGCTGAGATAAATAGTAACCCTTACATGAGATCACTTTTTGGTTTCTCTATCTCTCTCTCTGAGGAAACGTGGACTCCTTCATTTCCTCAACAACCTTATTTCTCTTCTTTATCTTAGTTTAGATTAATTTAAATTTCCAGCGATTTACTTCCAATCTATTAGTTATTAGAGTCCTAAACACATTAGACATGCTTATATATATCATCATATTACTTACTTCACCATAAATTATTATGAGACTATAATAAAAATAAAATAAAATCTATTATCCATAAAAGAGATTTAATTAGAAATTTGGGGTATTACAGTTAAGTATGGTGGAATTGTACTGTTCATCAAGATATAATTTAATGGTATTTGTTTAGAGGTTGTGTACTAGGTTTGAGATAAATTGTATGTTTGGTTTAAATGATTATGAGTTTGTGGGTATATTTATATACTTTTGTTTAATTTATTGGTTGAAGATGATAAAACAAAAAAGTAATTGACTCAAATACCCTTAATGCAATAAGTTAAAGTTGCAACTAAAATCAAAATTGGATCCACACATTTAATAAATGAGGGCATTGTAGGAATCTCACCAAAAGTTGCTATTGAGCAACAACTTGGGTTTATTAACCCACCATATATGGTGGGTTTACTTACAAACACACAAATAAACAAACCCAAACCATATATCCAAACCCGCGTCCAACCTAACTTCAAGCCTCAAACCAACGAAGTAAACATGGGTTTAGGTTGCTTAAAATATCTATACCCAACCAAACTCATAAACCAAATGATGCATCTATTAAATTCTTTTTTAATTAAACTTTCAAAATTTATATGGTACCAAATGACTATATTTTTTTATTTTCTTATAGTATTATGTATGTTATCTAATTAGTTTAAACAAGATTCAGCTGGAGTTATGTTTAAGGAGAGAGAAAAGATAAGGAACCATCATGCATTAAGGTCTTTATAGAGTCCTACTTGCTTGTGCGGAAATACATACAATCAATTTTAATAGCATAATTGATTTTTTCTTCATCTTCTTCATCGCATATATATCAAATCTTTTTTCTCCTTCACAACATGTTGAGCTCTAGAAGAAAAAACAAACTATGGATTCACAAACCCACAAGAAACCAATTTCCACCAAACATATAAGAAACCGATTTCGACATCCATTGAGGTCTATTTATTAAACACACAGACATCTTTATAAATCCCTCTGCCAACGAAAATGCCTTATAAAATTATGAATCCCTCCATTTCAATGATAATTCCTCTAAAATTAAAGAGCATTAATATGTGCATGCATGTCAACGTGCTCGTCAAATGGATGTAAACTAGAGATTCATAACATCATGTTGTTAAATAAATTAGAGATATTTCATACATGCTTCGGTTTTTATTCTTAACTTCCTTTGTTTTGGTTTCCCCCTCTCAATGATTTGCTGGTTTGAATTACAGTGAAACCTCTATAAATGAATACCCTTGGGACTAGAAAAAAATATTCATTTAGCGAAATTATTTATTTATCGATAAATGAATAATTTATTCATTTATCGAATTGTTTCCGACATTGCAAGATACGATCTGAAGAAATTGATATTCCCGAAGAAGAAGTTGATCAGTTAGAAGATGATACAATTCAAGGATTAACTAATATCATTTCTAATTTGCACTACAGACATGTGATGGACGTCGAACATCTTTTGAACTATCCTAATGAGAATGATGCAGTTATGGAATTGTCTACAGACGAAGAAATTATTGAGTCTGTACTAAATGATGAAAATGATCCAGAACCAGATGATAGTGGTGTCATACCAAATGTGTCAGATGATAGTGGTGTCACACCAAATGTGTCATCGAAAGAAGTCTTCCAAGCGGTAATCACCCTACGAAACTACTTGCTACAACATGAGCAAAATATTCCAGAAGTTTTGTTTGCACTAGAAAACGTTAAGGATCTGATGCATTTTGGTGGAAAAAAAAAAGCAAACGACGTTAGACGATTTTGTTGTTAAGAAATGATCTTTTGTATTTGTTTATTGAAACACATGTTTTTTTAGGGTATTTATATATATATATATATATATATATCTTATGTATTTTAATGATTATTCATTTATATTTACATAAGGCCTTTAGGAATTCAAAAAAAAGAATTCGTTAATGCATTTAGTGAGGTTATTCATTTACCTCATTGGCCCAAGTCGGGACCGAAAAAAATTATTCATTTGTCGAAGTTATTCGTTTATCGAACATTCATTTATCGAGATTTCACTGTGGTTATAAGATTTCTCAAGTTTGTTTTATAATTCCATGTACATACGTCATTTTTTAGGTCATTAAATTTTGAATGGATGATCAGTAATTTGCAACAAAAGAGAAGAAAATAAAGAAAAAGAAATGATAAAATTGAACAGAGAACTCAACTTGTGAAGAAGAAAGGAATAATTGAAATTGAAGAAAGGAATAGAGGAAGAAGATCTAGAAGAAGAAGAAAGATTCAAACACAGTGATGAAGAAAAAGTATAAACAAAAATAAAAAAAATAAAAAAAATAAAAAATAAGGCCTTAAAACTTCAATAATCGATAAAAATTGATGGTGTAGATTATCCATCTAGACATGTTTGGCTTGAAAGGAACTTGATGGTAGGTTCACTATCATTTGTCTGTATGTATGTATAAAATATAATGAGTAAATATGTTGCTTGTTTTAATGAAATGTGTTGCTTGTTTTATCAAAAGGTATAACTTGTTTGGGTAGGTCTTGTGTGAGACCGTCTCACGGATTCCATTCCGTGAAACGGGTAGAGTCGGATCGAAGTATTACATGATATATACAAAAGTATTACATAATATACATAAAAGTATTACCTCATATACATAAAGGTATTACATGATATTAAGGTATGTGATATTTTCAAAAAGTATTACATGATATACATAAAAGTACTACCTAATACACACAAAAGTATTACATATTACACAATTCACGCACGAGGAAGAAGAGCACCTGGGCGCCTAGCTAGGATCCGCGTGTTTTTGTGTTGACCCGACCCGACCCAATTCGGGTCATTATCCCATAATACAAAAGTATTACTTGATATACATAAAAGTATTACCTAATACACATAAAAGTATTACATATTTTCTTATAGTCTGACTCAACTCAAAATGCATTCTATAATACAAAATATTACCTAATATACATAAAAGTATTACATAACACATACAAAAGTATTACATAATTTTTATGTTTGACCCGACCCTATCCGTCTCACGGAATGGGATCCATGAGACGGTCTCACCCAAGACTTTGTCAACTTGTTTTTACGGAAATGTATTTCATGTTTAATTGAAAGGTATTAATTACGCGTGTATGCTTCAATTATTGATTATATCCAAGGAATAATGAGTTGACTTGAATACATGAGATAAACCATGTCACAAGATTAAGTAATACAATAATGGGCCATTTATATATCATGAGCTCAAATTTTTCAAGCAAACAAGTTAATCGTGTTGATATAGTATATTATCAAACCTAATAAAAGCAAGCAAACAGTGTATATTGGCAACAATTTCATAGTTTAGGAGAGTTTGTTGCTGAATCCATAAGATTTGAGAATATTATAAAACCTGTATATCATTTAGATAAATATTATAGAAACGTCAATTACTCTAATATTTTTTACACAAATTAAAATTATCAAATATTTCACCACCAACATAATCGATCGATATTATTTAAACTCATATATACTATGAACGGAATGTATCAGTACCCTTTGGTCGGCACAAAGACCTTCCTAAATTGATTCACGAGTTATGATCTCTCGATTTGCATCTGCAGACATACAATTTTGTTCAACAAATTGAGTGACTTTGTGCCCAAGATTGCACTTTCTTAATTTTTATTTCAAATGTTGAAATAGATGAATTAATTTCAGAATGTGGAAGAAAGATTTTTTATTTTTTTTTAATAAGTTAGAGTGAGTGGAAGGGAGAGAATAAAGATTAGAAAAACTTGTGTGATCCAGATTCGAACCCTGATCATCACAATCTACATTTTTATAAAAGATGTGATACCACTGAGCTACGAGGCTCGTAGTATATGGAAGAAAGAATTGATAGAGGGATATTTTGTAAATAAACATGAAAAACAAGGGTCAGAAAGTTCAAAACAAACAAGTTATTATTATTAACATAATGATGGGACAAACTGTCAAGTAGTCCAACCTATCATCTTAATTAATACATTACCAAAACATAGTCCTTTCTCTGTTCCTTTTTAATCATTCCATTTTATTCAAAACGTTGTTCCTTTTTAGTTGTCACAATGACATTATTGATGTCATTTTGCCCTCTTTTTCCATCAATCACCCTAATAAATAAACAAAGAATTGTGACGGTGGAGTACTACAATTCTTGTAATTATAAAACTCATTAGTTTATTATCTTAACTACATTAATAAACCAATGATAATTTCAAGAGTTCCTATAATAAATTGGATTATTGCGGATTTAAGTGTGGCAGCAGTGCCCCCTCGATTGTCTTAAAAGGGACGGGACCATGTGAGAAACCTACGTACATTCATAAATGAATAAACACTATTTATATTAATTAGACTTATTAGTTGACATTTTGGTTGGGGTATACTTCCATTCAATTTTCATAATGTGGGATGACATAGATAATAATAGAAGTAAAGGAAAAACACATGGGGTTAGCCCATCATATTTATTCTAAATCAAGTGATATCAGTTTTCATAATTACTCGATTGTTGTTTCTTTGTTAATTTAAGGAAACATTAATCCTATCTTAAAATAAAAATAAAAAATTCATAATTGCTTGTTGTTTCTCTGTATGAGGGAAAAGAGCCAATGCTATATTTGAATCTGATAATATACTTTCGTCCAAAAGAGTATCATATATATATATATATATATAGAGAATTGATCAGACACGCACCTGAAGAATGCGCACCGTGCGCACTTCTTTAAGATCTCTTTTTTTTTAATTTTTAATATCTCATGTCTTTTTTTTTTTTAATTTTTAATATCTCATATTATTTCTTTTCTCACGCTACCACTTCACATACAAAATTCTGATCTCACACATAGACCTAACTCATCTTCAACATATACAATTTGCATCCCACAATCAACATAGATGTTCTTCCCAATTCTCATAATCAATGTACTTTTTAATATTTTATATTATTATACACATAATTTTCTAAATTATAATCAATGTAATTTTTAATATTTTATATTATTATATACATAATTTTTTCTCACCCTACCACTTCACATACGAAATTCCAATATCTTCACATACTTTCTTATATAAATCATCAAAGGAAAAAATAATTTCAAAAGCAAGAGTTTGTTGTGGTTGTAGCATTAATGGACATGATAGGAGAAATTGTACCACATTCTTGGAATGTTATAATATTTTCTTATCTTTTCTGAAAGTTTTAACATTTAAAAAATTATGGTACTGATTTGTTTTAAAAAAATTTCATATGTGTAGATCCATTATATTTGAAGACACAAAATACAAGTAATTAAAGAGACTTGGGGATTTTGAGAATTGATTGAAGACTTCTTGAAAATTGATGATTGAATTGGACGATATGATTTGTTGGTTTTGAGGATTTGTTGAGTTTGATTGAGTTTGAGGATATAATTTGTCGATTTTAAGGATTTTTTGAGAATTTATTCTCTTTGTTACTTAATTCATATTTCTTAAAGAAATCCTCAAAATGAATAATATGATTGATCTTGAGGATTGATTGAGCATTTATCATATTTGTTAATCAATTCATATTTTATAATTTTTAACAAATGATTTTTGATGATAATCAAATTTTTATGGTGTAGCATCTGTGAGATGAGAATTGGGAAAAAGATATATATTGATATGTGGTATGAAAATTGTATATGTTGATAATGGGATAGGTCCATGTGTGTGATAAAAATTTCGTATGTGGAGTGGTAGCGTCAGAAAAGAAATAATATGAAATATTAAAAATTAAAAAAAAAAAAAGAAATCTTAAAGAAGAGGTCCATGTGTGAGATGGAAATTTCGTATGTGGAGTGGTAGCCTCAGAAAAGAAATAATATGAGATATTAAAAATTAAAAAAAAAAAAAGAAATCTTAAAGAAGTGCGCACGGTGCGCATTCTTCAAGTGTGTGTCTGATCAATTCTCTATATATATATAATAATAACAATTACCCCCTCTAAATAGAAATGGTAAAGTTTTCCCGTCCATTTCCACCTCCCAAAAGTAGAAAGACAATATTTATTATTTTATAGTTTATAATTAAAATTTTATTGTATTAAACATGATTTATATATATGGTAATGATATCACCTATGATACTGACAAAATCTTGGAGATTATAATCTATATGACATATGAATATTAATATGATCTCATCTAATACATATTTAATTATTGCAATGATCAATATTAAAAATATATTTGTTAAATAAATTAAAATAATACAATGATCGAATTTCAAGAATTCTAAATTATCAAAATAAAAAAAATTATCAAAAATTATCTCCAATACACACATATATAAATTTTGTATATTATATGTAACACCCGAGACAAAACGAGGCATAATTTGACGATTAAATAATTTAATCTTAATTATGTGATTTTAAACTATGTGCGTTTCAGATTAATCGAATGATTTCATGATTTAATTTATCGAATGAATGTTTTATTTTATCGAAATGTAATTAATTTGAAGAGCTTACGTTCATATTTATCGAGAGTTGATTTAATTGAAAATGATATATGCATGATACGAGAACAAAAAATCAAACGAACACCGAAAGAATGAATCAAATCGGAGTTCGATTGATAACCCAAATTAATTAATATCATAAGGGTGTTTAATATAAAGTTTAAGATTATAATATAAGTTAATGGCATGATTATAAACATGATATATATTTTATAACCTTTCCTTTCATGGTAAAGAAAAAGCATAGTGTAAATCTTAACCTAAGGCTATCGTGAATAGGAGCGTTTGTATTTATCATTAAAGCTTGCATCACATGAAGTCGAACACCACCTAATTAGGTGGGGGTAAATTCTGTACCTTATGTTTATGTTATGATTACATGTGTGGAAATAAAAAGAATAAACGAATACTTGATTATGAACCTGGCATGATGAAGCGAATTTCGTATGCTATATAATATGAACACATGATAGTGATTTGTCCTCCAGATGTAATGTTTTGTGAACTATATATTAGGCTTAATTGTCGTGATTGCTTGTACTTGTTGCATAATGTTGGTATGAAGAGTTTGGATTGGGTCATCCGTAAAGGTACCGATAATCGTTTAAGGACTGGGTCGTCCGTAAAGGTATCGATGGGAGAAAATCTCGTATTGAAGGAGTAAGACGGGTTGCACCCGCACCTTCTGGACTGGGTCGTCCGTTAATGTACCGAATTACATGTTGTGCTACGTATGTGTTGTGTTTAACTGTTGTCTTGACTGGTGATTGTTTTGTAGCGACCCGAACCAAAACGATGCATAATTTATTTATTAAATATTTAACACATGACCTGATAAATTATGTGCGTATATTTTGACTGTCTAATTAATTACGTGCGTTTCAGATATGTGCTTAATGCGTGTTTTGGGATCGATATATTTTCTTGGACATGGTATGTAGAATATTTTTATACCATTAGATGCGTTTTGGAAAAACGAGAAGATAGAAATGAACTAGGGGTCAATCGGAGACCCGTAGCTCAAACGGCGATGAAAAGAGCAAAACACAAGGTTTCGGAAAACCGAAAGATATTTTCGATGAATAGTAAATGGGATTTTTACGGTGAATAGTGATGACGACTTTTCAACCGATGAACAGTAGATTGGGATATTTTTGGTGAATAGTGATTTCCGAATTTCTATAAATAGGGGTGGTTTCAATTTGAAAATCACCATTTTGCCGAACGAGCCGAAAGCGACGAAAACCCGTAAGTCTCTTTCTCCTCTCTTTTTCTTTTCGGTTTTCTGCCTCTAGCGCGCCGCCGCCGTCGGTGGCCGGAAAATTCCAACGTTGTCGGTTTATGCCAATTTTCACACATGACGTTCGTCTCGATGAGACAAATCTAGGATAGGTCTCAGAATTCAATTTCGATTTCTCGTTCACTGGAAAATGGCAAAAAACAGCCCCAAACCTTAGTTTGTGCCACCCTTTCTCTCTCCTTTGATTTCTCTCTCTTTCCTCTTCCTCTCGCCGGAGCCGTCATCGGAGAAGATGCTGGAGCTGAACAGGTTGTGTTTGGATGCATCGGGCAAGTGTGTGTGTGTTGAGTGTGGGATAGTGTGTGTGAGTGTGTTGTGGCTGTTGTGGGCGGCGCCACCATGAGGGATTAGTGGGCCGGCGCTGGTGATGCGCTGGTGAGGCTCAGAGGTGGTGGCCGCCGGCCAAGTTGTAACAGTTGGTGTGTGTGTGTGTATTTCATGTACGTGTGTGTGTGTGTTTGGTGGTGGATGGGTGTGTATGCGCGGCCAGCAGGTGGTGGTCGGCGACGGGAGGTCACCGGCCGGAGTCCCAGGTGGTGGGGGAGGGTCGCTGGTGACTGGAAGTCGCCGGCCAAGTGGAATAGTGTGTTTGTGTTTATATATATAAGCATGCGTGTGTGTATATATGTATGGTTGAGGGTTGGTGGCCGGGTTTGGAGGGTTGCGGTCGCCGGCCAGTGTTTCGAGAGTCCGGGAAGGGTCGTCGGCGACTCCCAGTCGCAGGTCGAAGCTAAAAAAGGGTGGAGTTTGGTTTTGCGTATGTGATGACGAAGGGTTTTGCGGCGAAGTTTCGGGTACTGTTCACGATCGGAATCTGGCGAGGGATGGCTAGAGGTGGTAGCCGGCAGTGCAAGCTTTCCGGCGGACGAGGTGGCTGTAGTATAGGACGTCGCCGCCGCAGCTGGTGGCACCGGGAATTGGCCTGGTCGAGCAGGCCAATGTAGGGAGCGCTGGGCGCGACTCTGCGTGCGCCGGGTGGGCACCTGCCGAGAAACCTCGGCCCCTGCCGAGTGATGCACTCCGGGCTACCGAGAAAACTCGGCAGCTACTGAGAGCTGCCGAGCTATGTCCGCCGGGCTGTCGAGAAAACTTGGCAGCTGCCGAGAGGATCCGCCTAGGCCGCCGGGTTTTCCCACCCGGCACCGGGTGCGTGCGTGCCCCGACGCACACAACGCCGTGTTTTCGATCCGAACCCCGTTTTTTCCACTGTACGTCAACATCGAGTCGTCGCCGACGAGATGTCGTTGACCGAGGGTCGTGGGTCAGGTCAAAGTCAACCCTTTGACCAAAATTATCAAAATACCCCTAACCTTAAAATGCTCTGTTTGAGCTCATTTTAACTCCGATTGAGCTCATTCTTTTTCCGTTGTGACCCAAATTTCATTCTCTATCATCTCAGCTATATGGATTGATTATCCATCCTCATTTCTTCAACTCCAATCTTTAGGCCTCTCAATTCGTTGCCCCGTTAATGATCATTTTTCCACCGAAAACGTTTATCATTTTAATTATAATTATTAAGGATCTAATAAGAACACTGTAACGTATGTAGGCTATCAGTTGGATTGAACATTGAGACACGAGGTTTGAGACACGAGATTTGAGACACGAGATCTGAGACACGAGATCTTTGATACTCACTACTCACATGGTAACCACCGAACAAGGTGGGGGTAACTTCTAAACTCAACATGTTTATTGTTTTCCATAATTGATATTTGAACTGTTGAACTCTACGTGCTATGAATACATGGTATGATTATTATGTATATGCATACTTTATGATCACTATATTCATGCAAAGCTTATGAATACGATAAACGAGAACGGATGTCCTAAGTCATGTTAGGGATGGACTGGTGGCCCGTAAAAAGCACCATACGTTAGGAATGCACCGAGTATAGTTGAGTGCTCTTAGGACCATGTGTTCTTAAAATTGTGTGCTATGCATTTTATATGTTGTGACTACTTGCCAAGCTAGTATATGTCGGATTCGTTATACTTACCTAATAACTATTAAAAACAAGGAAAGTATCCCCACGAGTGTATTCAACGCACTCACCCCTGTTCTGTACTCACACTATAGGAAATGAAGAGAAACTTGATGCGTAGAGAGAGGGGTGCCCTATCAGCAGTGTCCATCTTCTGGTTTTGTATTTTAAAGCTATGGTGTTTGTTCGTAAAAAAAAACCGTATTTCTCCTTCTTTGTAAAGGATCCTGATGTTTTTCCGCTGCGTAAGGTTTTAAACTCCATTTTATCGGTTGTATCCGATGTTTTAAGTGTACCTCTTCTTATCTTCTCCTTTTCCTTTCTATTTTATATCATGTACGTCTTCTTCCCCTTTCTCTCTTCACGCCCAAAAAATAAAAAACTCTGATATTTTTAAGTGTAAGAAAATGGGGCGTGACATGTTTAACATGTATGTTAACTAATCTATGAACTTAATTATACGACTTTATATTCAAATGCACTCACCCCTATATGTACTCACACTACAGGAAACAATGAAAAGTAAGAATACACAGCGAGAGGGATGCCGTATCCAGCATTTCTTTTGCTTTAGTTTAAAATGGATTGTAGAACCTTGATTTAAAACTGTTTATGTTTTGTAAAACTGTTTGTAACTTATGATGGATCCTGTTTAATTCCGCTGTTAGTATAAAATGTTTTCTTCTAGCGATGTGCCGATGTTTTGGAAAATGTAAAAGATTTATATGCTTTAAATGAACTTCGCTGTTTTATTATATTTTGAAAATTCTGGCATTTGATGTTTTGACTTGTCTGTCGACACTTAAGGAATTTTCCTGTTTGCTCGCTTATTTATATTTAAAAGGTATATGCTTTAACTGATTTTTCCGCTGTTACTAATTTGTAACTCAAACCTATGATGTCTTTGATCTGTCAGATGTTTTCCTTTGAAAATCTTTGGTTTACTCATTTGTCTTATTTAAATCGTTACCCTATTATCTTATTCATAAGTTTAAAAAAAAAAATTAAGTATGCCTCTTTCTTTCCTTTCCTTCTGCACGCCCAAAGGCAACTCTGATATATATATATATATATATGAAAACGGGGCATGACAGATATATATATATATAGAGAGAGAGAGATATTTGTAACAAAAGCGGAAAAAAAGAAAAGAAATCTAAATTTAAGTTGACTAACTATAATTTTATCCTTGTGCAAAAATGTGATCCAAATCATTTTATGATTTTCATTATACATGTAATTATAAATAGATATATATGATTTTGTACTATATATATATGATTTTTTTTGTTATGTGGTTTTGATTTATTATTCATCTACCAATACATGTCAACTACAAGTTTGTACATCATCAATTTTTTGCTCGCCTTTTCAAGATATAGAGTCATTTTGATTTTTATTACAATAACCATTATTTTGACGATTATGACTCATGTTTTTAATGTTGCCAATGGTATCGATGTCTTTCAAAATTTTGTGGGAACTAAAAATTCATTTCTTTAGATCACATGACATTCTTGCATATAGAAATAAAAAAAATAAAAAAGATGTTTATAGTTATGAAAACGTCTTTAAAGACAAGATGTAATTTTGCAATATTGTTTTATTCAAATCTTTAATATATATATATATATATATATATATATATTTATCATCTCAATTAATATATAATAATCAAGTTACTTAGCATAACTAATAGAACAACTTAAATTAACTATTTCTATTTACCATATTTGAAATAAATATTGAAAAACTATAATAAAAATCACATATTTTTTTATTTGACAAATATGTCATTTATATTACTCAAGTCTAATATGTCTTCCTATAACTATACTAATCTAATTTCCACTTTCTAAAGTTGAAATACTAATATTGATTATTTTATAATTTATAAATTATAAATATTGGATTTTGCATAATTTATGTATATATCCATGATAGGAAAATCATTTTGTATATACATGAAAATTGAGGGAAAAAAACATTATCATATTTGATATGTAATAAATTTAGTTTGATTTGTATATATGATAATAATATCATGCTAAAGATCATGAAAGTTGTGAATAACAATTTGTACCTTAATCTAAATCATTTTATATATCCATAAAAATTTAGCAAACAAATATATATGTAAGAATATATATTATTTCCTCCATGATTAAAAATCGAATTATATAAATATGAAATTTCATTATTATGGTAGCATGATGTTCATCATTATATGAACAATAATAAAAGATTTTTCTTTTTGTTGTTTTATAATTTCATTATTTTAGATTTATCAGATTTTAAAATGTTTATCATCCAACAAGATTTTTCTAAGAGATGAATTTTGATTTTAAGGCATCTGAAAAAAAAATTATATAAATATTTTTAATGGTATCTTAAATTTAGAAATTTTATTTTGGACTAATATACAATAATATCATTGTTTTTACGTTCATTATGAATAAATTATTAAACATATATTTGCATCAATGTTTTTTTCAGGTCAATTGTGACAAAAACAATCAGTAAAGTAGCCAAACAACGTATGATGAAAATCAGAAATATTCAAAATTGGTAAATTATATGGGTAGTAGATTAAATTAAAATAACTTACAAGAACTATATTGTTTTTCATGATCAACATTTTTATATCAAAATATTATTAATACTTAAAATTTATTTGCCACATCACACAAGGACCAAACGAGGTTGAAATATTATTGAAACTTAATTATAACGTACAATAATATCATCATTTTACACTCTTTATAATGAATAAGTTATGAGCATATATATATTTGCATAATTTTTTTCCATACTAATTGTGAAAAAAAACAATTAGTTCTAAAGTAGCAGATAAGATAATGTATGATGAAAATAAGAAATATTTAAAATTCATATATTATATGGGTAGTATATTAAATTAAAATAACTTTGAATAACTATATTGTTTTTCATGATCAACATCAAAAAATTACCGACACTTGAAATTTATTTGTCCATACATCACACGGGTACCAAATGAGATTGAAATATTATCAAGAACTTGATTTTTTTTTTCGTAAATTAACATTTTCACATCAAACTCAAAATATTTAAATTTTATGATCGTGCGTAGAACGGGTAATAAATTAGATCGAGATCCTTCTAAAAAATTTATTATTTTTCATTTTCATATCTATATATATAAATTATAAAATTTATGTACCGTGCATCGCACGGGACTTATACTAGTTTAATAAAATATACTAAAAATCTTATTGATCATAAATGTACACAATTTCATTCGAATTTGTGGATAAATATTTTGAACTAATATATGAAATTGCACTTAATTTACTCACCAAACTCAAGCATTTTATATTTTTACTTTAATTTATCGTCAAGATTTTATGTTAGTTACACTTTGATATTTAGGGCACTTAAAAGACTATCCTCAATTGACATTTATTACATTCGAAACACATATTGGAACCATTCAAGATGACGAAATGTACTAAATCGTAAAATTTATCTAATAGACCGAAAAAGAAAAAGAAAAGGAAGTTTCAAAGTTTCATTGGGAGAGTGTAAATACTCCATGGTAAAATAAGTGCTACATTACCCTAAAAAATAAAAAATAAAATATTTGCTACCAAATTAATTTAAAATCTCTCCATATTTCAGTAGGTCAAATGAAGTTCTCACATGTTGTGTTTGGATAGAATGATTTGAAATATAAAATTTAAAATAAAATGATTTCAAATCCACTCACATAGGTCATTGAATTTGAAATCCACCCAAATGATTCAAAAATTAATTCAAAATAAAAATGATGGATTTCAAATTAATGTTTATCCAAACACCACCAGTGATTTTGCTACCATGGATTTTAAAGCTCTCCTTAAATCTACCTATTTAAATGTACCCTCAATGTTTTATTTTAAATTTTTTTTATTTTGGCAAGCTCTTGAGTTGGGTGAGACCTTCGTCAAACGAGTTGGGCCGGTCAATGTGAGTTCACGTAATACTTTTGTATGTATTAGGTAATATATTTATGTGTATCATGTAATACTTGAAAAAAATTATAATTTTGATAAATAATATTATGTAGTATATTCATTTAGTACAAAAATATTACCTAATATACAAAAAAATATAATCTAATACACACAAAAATATTACATATTACGCGACCCACGAATGAGGGAAAAAATAGCTAGGATACGTGTGGCTTTCATGGTCTGACCCAATCCGACCCACCTCATGGATCTCATAATACAAAAATATTATCTGATATACATAAAAATATTATCTAATACACACAAAAATATTACATGTTTCATATTGGATTTTATAATACAAAAATATTACCTAATATACAGGAAAAAAAAAAAAAATATTACCTCATACACACAATTAATTACTAACGTTTGGAAAATCACTTTTACATTTATATTTGCAAAAACTAATTTTTTGGTTACCGATTTACTCCAACTAGTAATTTTAATTTACCACAAAATGTAACCAAGTTATCTGATGTGACAAATCATTATCAACAAAATTGGGTCAAATCAGTTCATTGTCATGTTTTTGCAACCTTAGGTAATTTGGACCAAATAAAAATCTATGATCTGTATTGTCATGTTTTTGCTACGTTAGGTAATTTGGACCAAATAAAAATCTATTATTTGAACTACATCAAGTAATTAATTATCATGCTAGATTAACATGAGTCAGTAAAATTTACCAGTTTTATCGTATTGAGAACCAAAAATAAGCATTTTTAAATATATATGAGTCAGGCTCCGAATTTCATCTTGCACGCTATGTTCTTGGATTTCTCTGAACAAGCCTTCTATCATTTTAGATAGGATCGTTGTTTGTTGGTACTTTTTTTTCGAATTTGGATTTTTTCTATTGAGTTTTTCTGAACCTGGGTTTTAATGAGGCCAACATTTTATTTCGATTTTGCGACAAGTGGCATTTTTTCTGATTGTTACTCTTTCGTACTCTCTTTTTTTTGTTTTTTTTCTTTTAATATATGGTTTAATTTATTAAAAGAAAATATTAAAGTTGTAAATGTGTTTTTAAAAACTTGAAAATCAAAAAAATAAATAGGCCAATATATCGATCGTGAATTTTTGTCTCTCTCTTTCCCTCATTGAAATAATACTGGAGTTATACTTTTCTTCTTCTTTTTTTCTTTTTTGCAAAGTCTTGCTTTTATTAATTATTTGAAACCTCCATTCTTAGCTAACTTAATTCTATAAAAAGTTTTTTTTTTTTTTTTCTAATTAACTTTTGTTCTTTTTATCCATAGTAGACAATACATTTCTTTATCTGGCTACATGGGTTAGGATGATATTAACTAATGAAAATGAAACGATTTAGTGAGTATTTAGTAATAAAGTTTTAAAAATAAGATTTTAATTCACACCCTAAATAAATTGTTAGGAATTTATAAGTTAAAAAAAAAAAAAGGGGATTCGAAGTTACTTATTTTTAAAATATGATTTTATTTTGATAAACTTTTTTAAATTTGATAATTTAAATTATATAATTGTAATTACTAGCATCTTATTAACTCTACTATCTCATTTATCTAAACACTTCAACAACTTATTTTCAAAATAAGATAAAATATCTTATAAACTTTAAAAATATCTTATAATATCAAAGAACTTATAAGCTATTTTAAATAAGTTTAGCCATATACCAACTTAATTATATGTTGTTATGGAAAGAGTGATTAGGGTCGTACCTACAAATTTTTTGACCTGAGTCGAATTTTCAAAATAGATCCCTAATTTTATACTTAGTGTAAAATATTTAAAGCATTTATAATATTCAAAATATTTATATTATCGTAAAAAAAAAATGAATATGTTTCTAAAAACATTTACAGTATTCAGATATTTATATTATTGAAAAAAAAACTAAATTTGAAAAAACATAATTTACAATATATATTCAAGATATTTATATTATCATAAAAAGTAAAAAAAGTGAGCAAGTTACTTAATTCTAGCTTGACTTTGAATTAACTAGTTTCTCTATTCTCGATTTTCGTTTTTTTTTCTGACAACAATGATATAAGAAATATAAATTAAAGTTAAAAATTTAAATTAACAAATCATAAATTATTTTATCAAATAAATTTTAACATTTGAAAATATACACAAATAAATACATAATATTTTAGTTGAGGCTCAGATAAGAATTGTAAATTATTATTCCTTTAACAAATTTTAAAAGGATTAATAATCAACAAAAATATTGTTTAGTAACACTATATAATAAAAGGAAAGTTTTAAACTAATAATCAACAAAAGATTATTTAAATATTAGAAATAATAAAATCAGAATTTTTTAAAATAGTCAAAACATTAGAGAAGAAGTATATATATATATATATATATAAAGTATATATAATATATATGAGATTAGAACACTGAATGTCAATTGAATTGTAAACAATACCATTAGAACCGAATACGACCAAAATATTTATATATACAATAAATATATTTATAAAATATTTGTGGGCCCCTAAAAATTCGTATTTTTTTCGGGCCTGAGTCCATCGACTCATCCGTCTAGTGAAAGGTCCGACCCTGACGGTGATAATGAAGGAATTTGATGCTACGCAACAGAATATAAGAAAACAATTTTCTCAAGCATCAAAACAGAAGAGGATCTCATGCACAATTTAAATAACGATTTACCTCTTGATGCATGTCCTTTGATGACGAAGACCAAGAATCACAGATGTAATTCCTCTACTCGAGACACACAAGCTCTTCCTAGATCTCCTCCAAAGCGTTTGCTAGAATGCAGAGAAAACTTCTTTTCTTTCTGAAGGTACCACGTTTCCTATACAGTGAGTGGGAACGTAGTTTTTTCTGTGTATGGAGAATAGAGCTGTCAATATGGGCTAGGCCCGTTGGGCCGGCCCGCCCCGCACCGCCAAAATAGAGGGTTTGGTTGAGTAATTATAGGCCTACGAAAAAGTGGGCCAAAGTGGGTTTGGCCCGCAGTGGGTTGGGCTTTTGGTGGGTTGACCCGCCTTCATTTCTTTTATATTTTTTAATTTTTTAAATATTTTTTTATTAAAAATATAGACAAGAAATGAATAATAATGATGAAAAATCTTACCTAATGCAAATAATGATTTATAAAAATATTGATATGAGTCATTTTTACATAAAAATGAAAAAAAAATTAGTGATAAACTATTTTTAAAAATTTGTTTTCATATATTATATGTAATCAAATGAATATATATCTTAGTTAATGTATATATGTTATATATATATATATATATATATATATATATATTTATACATTCTTTTTCCTTTGAAAAAATAAAAAATAATAAAAATTTGGTGGGTCGGCCCGCCTAACCCGCGGCCCACTAGTGGGTTGGGTTGGGTTGAAATTTTGAGGTCCGCCATTAAAAAAGTCCGCCCCGTCCCGCCAAATGGTGGGTTATGGTGGGTTGTGGGCCGGCCCGCCCCGCCGGCCCGTATTGACAGCTCTAATGGAGAATTATGTTTTCACACCTCAAATTTGGTTTAGGCTCATCTATTTATACCAAATAAAAGGCAAAAGCCTATAACCTATTCCTAATCACATTAGGCCCAACACGTATCCTAATCATATTAGGCCCACAACTTATATTCAACGGACTTATTGATCTAGTTCAAACTTAACGTGTGTAACCCTTGTAGGACCCAGTTATTATTAGTAGCAAGCCCAACAATTGGAATGCAGATCGTAGTTGGTTTCTAGCTAAACACTACGACCACCTAAAATAACTGAATTAATAATCTTCATTAATTAAAATCCTTAACTATTTATTATATTGCAGTCTTATTAAAGGACATCTCCTTCAATCTCCCACTTGTCCTTAACAAGTGTGCAATAATAAATTCCCTTGTCATTTTAATGTCTTAATCTGAACATCATGTAAGATAGTTCGTCATTCTATCTTATTCAGACTTTTTCTTGAATTCCAAATTTAAACTGTCAAAACAAATGATTAACTCTTAATCCATTTGAGCATGGCCATGCATTTCAGTTTTCATTTTTCAAGAGGCCGAAGACAACATTCCTATTAAATAGGAAGACAATCCCATTTTTGTACACCCACACTTCTCCACACAATTCATGTCAATTCTGATTCTCGACTTTATAGCCTCCTTTTACGGCACGACGTTTGACGAAATCAAGAATATTTAATCCTTATATAAGAAATAAGTGGTATACTCATGGTTTAGGAACTTATTTAAAAATTCTATGACGTTTTTACAGAATTTTATTCGGGTTAATCCAATATCTGTTCTCCAACAAATATCTATGTAATTGATTAGACATCAAATGTCTCTATAGCCCATGAAATTGCGCTATCAACCAACTTACAAACTAGTCTTCATAAGTCATTATTGTCCAATTTAATGACTTAGACTAGGGACAATGATAAATATAATTTCAAGTTCGTATGATATGGTTTCATTCATCAAATCACATATTTGACAATCCTATTTGAAATTATAAATTATTTTGGACATATTAATTCAACAAAATAATGAATCAACATTGAAAATCTATTTCAAAACAAACATATCATTTTTCTCAAGTCTATGAACAAGTTTCATAAAATTAGAAAATTACATGATTTAAAACCAATCTCTAGAACGCTTAATCCCTATGGCCCTAGTATGACCTTCATGCTTAGGTTGAGGTAGTGGCTTAGTCAATGGATCTGCAACATTGTCATCCGTATGAATTTTGCAAATTTTCACATCTTTTCTCTCAATAATATCTCGTATCACGTAAAACTTCCTCATAATGTGTTTGGACTTCTGGTGTGATCTAGGTTCCTTAGCTTGGGCAATGGCTCCATTATTATCACAATAAAGATTTACACCATTGTCTATGTTAGGAACCACACCAAGTTCGGTAATGAACTTTTTAATCCAAACTCCTTCCTTTGCTGCTTCTGAAGCTGTAAGGTATTCTGCTTTAGTTGTAGAATCTGCAACAGTGCTTTTCTTTGAACTTTTCCAACTCACTACTCCTCCATTAAAACAGAAGATGAAATCGGATTGAGACCGAAAATCATCTCTATCCGTTTGGAAGCTTGCATCAACATAACCTTCAACAACAAGTTCATTCTCACCTCCATATACCAAGAAACAATCCTTAGTTCTTCTCAAGTACTTGAGGATGTTCTTAGCCGCAATCCAGTGTGCTTCACCTGGATTTGATTGGAATCTGCTACACATGCTCAAAGCATATGAGATGTCTGGACGAGTACAAATCATGGCATACATGATAGATCCTATTGCTGCGGCATAAGGGATCTTACTCATGAGCTTTTGCTCACCAGGTTTTGAAGGACACTGATTCTTGCTAAGCATTATACCATGTGACATGGGTAGAAATCCTCTCTTAGAGTCTTTCATATTGAACCTTTCAAGAATTATATCAATATAAGTTTCCTGACTTAGTCCAATCATCCTTTTAGATCTATCTCTATAGATCTTGATGCCCAAAATGTACTTTGCATCTCCAAGATCCTTCATTGAAAAACATTTCCCTAGCCAAATATTTACAGAGTTAAGCATTGGAATGTCATTTCCAATGAGCAGTATGTCATCTACATATAGGATCAAGAAGGCCACACTACTCCCACTAATTTTCTTGTAAACACAGGACTCTTCTTCATTTCTGAGAAAACCAAACTATTTGATTGCCTCATTAAAATGAAGATTCCAACTCCGAGATGCTTGCTTCAATCCATAAATGGATTTTTGAAGTTTACATACTTTCCCAGCATTTTTAGAATCTATAAAACCTTCCGGTTGTGTCATATACACAACCTCTTCCAAATTTCCATTAAGGAAGACAATTTTGACATCCATTTGCCAAATCTCATAATCATAATGAGCTGCAATTGCTAGGAGTATCCGAATGGATTTAAGCATAGCAACTGGTGAAAAGGTCTCATCATAGTCTATACCATGAATTTGTTTATATCCCATAGCCACCAATCTAGCTTTGAAAACACTCACGTTTCCTTTCTTGTCTGTTTTCAACTTGAAAACCCATTTACTTCCTATGGGTGTTACCCCATCTGGCAAATCAACCAAGTTCCAAACTTGATTTTCAGACATGGACTCCATTTCAGATTTCATGGCTTCTAGCCATTTATCAGAGTCTGGACTCGTCATAGCTTCCTTGTAGCTGTTAGGTTCCTCATCTTCCAAAATTAAGACTTCATGGTTTTCTATCAAAAAAAAATCCACAAATCTCTTTGGTCTAGATCTAGGCCTATCAGTTCTACGAGGGGTTAGAGCAACAGGAGAAATGTTCACAACAAGTTGTGAACTTTCTTGTTTATCTAATTCGAGTGGGACATCATTCAATACCCCTGTCGGGATTATGAGTTCACGTTCCTCTACCTCCGGCACATGGGGTGTCATATCTGACACGTCTAACATGTCATTAAACATAGAGGTCTCCACCTCTAATGGAGGTTGAATTTCTTCCATTTGTTGTTCTTCATAATTTCTTCGAGAAGTACATTACTCCCACTTGTCGTCTTTGAAATAAACTCTTTTTCCAAGAAGACACCATCTCGAGCAACAAATATTTTGTTCTCAGTTTGGTTGTAGAAGTAATAGCCCCTTGTTTCTTGTGGATAATCCACAAAGAAACATTTGTCTGATTTTGGTGCAAGCTTATCAGAAAGTAAACGTTTTACATAAGTTTCACATCCCCAGACTTTTAGAAAAGATAACTTTGGAACTTTTCCACTCCATATCTCATATGGTGTCTTTTCTATAGCTTTTGACGGAGTTCTGTTTAGTGTAAAAGTAGCAGTTTCGAGAGCATATCCCCAAAAGGATAATGGAAGATTAACATTACTCATCATAGATCAAACCATGTCTAACAATGTTCGATTTCTCCTTTCGGACACACCATTCCATTGGGGTGTTCCTGGTGGAGTTAATTGTGAAAGAATTCCACAATTTTTAAGATGATTATCAAATTCTTGACTCAAATATTCACCACCACGATCAGATCGTAATGTTTTAATTTTCTTGCCAAGCTGATTCTCTACTTCATTTTGAAATTGTTTGAACTTTTCAAACGATTCAGATTTGTGCCTCATCAAGTAAATATACCCATATCTACTTAAATCATCAGTGAATGTTATGAAGTAGCTAAAATTACCCCTGGCTTTTGAACTCATTGGTCCACATACATCAGTATGTATTAGTTCCAATAGTTTACTAGCTCTTTCTCTTTTTCCAGTAAAAGGGGATTTCGTCATTTTTCCTTTTAAACAAGATTCACATACATCATATGATTCAAAATCAAATGATTGCAGAAGACCTTCCTTTTTCATCTTATGTATGCGTTTCAAGTTAATATGGCCTAAACGACAATGCCAAAGGTAAGTAGGATTTGAATCATTTGATTTATGATTTTTAGTATTTATGTTATAGACATGGTTATCTAAATCAAATATATAGAGACCATTCATTAAGTTAGCACTGGCATAAAACAATTCATCCTTATAAACAGAACAACATTTATTCTTAATAATGAATGAAAACCCTTCAGTGTCCAAAACGGAAGCTGAAATAATGTTTCTAGTAATAGAGGGAATGTAATAACAATTATTCAACTCTAAAACTAAACCAGAGGGTAGAGATAGACTATAAGACCCTACAGCTAAAGTAGCAACTTTTGCTCCATTTCCAACGCGTAGGTCTACCTCTCCCTTTTCCAGTCTTCCAACTCTTTTTAGTCCCTGCATATTCGCAATAATATGAGAACTACATCAGGTATCAAATACCCAAGAAGAAGAGTCTGCTGAATTTGCTAAATTTATTTCAATAACAAATATACCTGAATTGGAAACTATATTTCCATTCTTCTTATCCTCCAAGTACTTCGGGCAATTTCTCTTCCAATGGCCCTTGCCATGGCAATGGAAACACTTTGTATCAGAATAAGCACCTTTGGGTTTAGGTTTAGGTTCAACAACTTTCTTGTTTTCACCCTTTTTCCCTTGCTTATTCTTGTCAGCGCCCTTTTTCTTGAACCTTTTTCCCTTATTAACCATTAGAACATCCTTCTTTGGTGTTAGGGTTCCAATGTTCTGCTCAACTGTCTTGAGCATTCTAAGAAGCTCTTCTAAGGTCTTATCAATACCATTCATATTGTAGTTTAACCTGAATTGGTTGTACTCATCATGAAGAGAGTGAAGAATGATATCCGTAGACAACTCTTGACTATAAGAAAATCCAAGTCTTGCCATGTTTTCAAAAAGACCAATCATTTTGAAGACATGCAAACCAACCGGTTTACCTTTCTCAAGACAACTCTCGAGAATTGCCTTAGAGGTTTCATATCTCTCCATCCTTGATTGTAACTGGAACATGGTTTTCAGTTGTTGAACGATGGTGTAGGCATCCATATCCACAAACCTCTTCTGGAGGCTTGTTTCCATGGTTGCCAACATAAGACATGTGACAGTCACAGACCTTTCACGAATAGCTTTTTCCTTAAGTCTATCCCCAACTGTTGAGGTGTCATTAAGGTTTGGGATTGGGGTGTCAAGGACATCCTCTCTGTTTTCAGACCTGAGAACAATTCTCAAGTTTCTCTCCCAATCGAGGAAGTTATTTCCGTTCAACTTATCCTTCTCAAGGATTGAACGGAGATTGAAAACTGTGTTGTTGTTGTTATTGTCATTTATCTACATATGAAAGAAAAATACACCATTCAATCATGTATAAAAGAAAATAGCTCAAAATTTAAACAAATTTAAAACAGGCTATGCACACTATATTCATACAAATACTCCCTAGTTGAATAAAGTGTTTCCAAGATCCAATTTCACAAAAATTTTGAGCGGACTTGGGCCCTTCCCCAAAAACTAAGTGATCAAGGTAAGTAAACTCTTTTACTAATTATAACATTTATAATTCTTGGTTGATATGTTAACATCTCATGTTAAATCATATCATTTTGCCTCGAAGTCCAAAACTTTGTCTTTTGATAACTTCGTTGAGTTTAACCAAATCATACATGTAAATCCCTTCAATGAAGTTACCCGTATTATCCCAAGATAAAAAATGACACTTTGTTTAGGCATAACCTATCATAAATTATCAAAGGCTTCATAGGCGTATATTTGGAAAGGCATATTACTCAATATTTCTTTAGGGACTTATGATTTATTATGCAGGTTTATATAGCGAACTCAAAACATAAACCATAAACATACATAAACATACATAAACATACAATGCATAATAAAATGCATAAAATAAATGTGATCTTAGTATGACCCCTATATATATATACATACAAAAGATCAAATCTTCAGTTGCTCCGTCTCGAACCGTCATGGATCTCCATCCTTGATCATCTAATCAATGCTTACAAGATTTTTATTCTAATTACATTAACTAAAATAAAATAAAAAAAATTACAACGATCGATACGCAAAGCATATTCAAAACTCTACAACTATATAAAATTATATATGGGCCATACTTTGATCACAACATACATTCTAAACATCACATATAAAGAATAATAAGCATACATTCATTCAAAACATCATATATTAAGAATTATAGGAATGCATACACAATATCAAATATTAAACATACATTCATTTACATTAAATAAACGACAAGAAACTATTAATCAAATTAATAGGCAAAATAAACTTCATAATTCAATTTAATTCAACTAGATTTAATGTGGAAATTATTTATCAAACAATTAACATTTAACTGATTCTCCCTTATTTTCACTAAATGAAACAAAATGAAACAAATTTTCTGAGGGACATGGGATTTGATCCCAAGTTTCTAGCAACACCTTCAACTTAACTGATTCTCCCTTATTTTCACTATTAATCAAATTAATAGGCAAAATAAACTTCATAATTCAATTTAATTCAACTAGATTTAATGTGGAAATTATTTATCAAACAATTAACTTTTAACTGATTCTCCCTTATTTTCACTAAATGAAACAAAATGAAACAAATTTTCCGAGGGACATGGGATTGGATCCCAAGTTTCTAGCAACACCTTCAACTTAACTGATTCTCTCTTATTTTCACTAAACGAAACAAATTTTCCGAGGGACATGGGATTCGATCCCAAGTTTCTAGCAACAACTTCAACCACTTGACCAATACAGTCTATTGGATATAAAATCGTGTAATTTATGTTTAAACAGAAAATCCGCAACAATTGGGATATGCAACCAACCGGCTACACGATGAGTGGTTGAAGAATTAACCAGAAAACTTATCTAAATGAGTTAAGCAATACATGGGAAAATAAGGAAAATTTGCGTGGATAAGGGGTCGAGAACCCACAACCCCCACTGATTTTGCTCACTCCAACCGTTGGGACACATGTTAAATCCAAGAAATTATATATCAAATATATATAAAATAACAGATTCTAGGCAACATCATGTTCCCAAGCGATTTTTAGGGTTTTGTTATGTCAAATACATCAAATTAAGATCCAACTAATAAGAATCAAATTCTAATTAAACAACTTTAATCCACATATCAATCTCATCTTTTGAATTAAAATCATGAAGAACATACATCAAATTGAAATATGATAAAAACAATCGTTATTCATTTGTGCAAGAGGTTCTGATACCACTGAAGGAAATTGATGCTACGCAGCGGAATAGAAGAAAACAATTTTCTCAAGCATCAAAACAGAAGAGGATCTCATGCACAATTTAAATAACGATTTACCTCTTGATGCGTGTCCTTTGATGATGAAGACCAAGAATCACAGATGTAATTCCTCTACTCGAGACACACAAGCTCTTCGTAGATCTCCTCCAAAGCGTTTGCTAGAACGAAGAGAAAACTTCTTTTCTTTCTGAAGGTACCACGTTTCCTATACAGTGAGTGAGAACGTAGTTTTTTCTGTGTATGGAGAATTATGTTTTCACACCTCAAATTTGGTTTAGGCTCATCTATTTATACCAAATAAAAGGCAAAAGCCCATAACATATTCCTAATCACATTAGGCCCAACACGTATCCTAATCATATTAGGCCCACAACTTATATTCAACGGGCTTATTGATCTAGTTCAAACTTAACGTGTGTAACCCTCGTAGGACCCAGTTATTATTAATAGCAAGCCCAACAATTGGAATGCAGATCATAGTTGATTTCTAGCTAAACACTGCGACCACCTAAAATAACTGAATTAATAATCTTCATTAATTAAAATCCTTAACTATTTATTATATTTCAGTCTTATTAAAGGACATCTCCTTCAGATAAGACACGAGTTTGGATGGTACGAGCTAAATGGAACAACCCAATAAAGTTGCTTAGCGATATGGTGTGCTAACTTAGATTCTATTGATACAAGCTATTGCATGTAGTATATAAATAAGAAGGGTGAAAAGATTAAAATTTGGTTTTAAAAAAATGAATGTCAAATTGTCGCAATACATACAGAAGGGGTTTGAAATAAAAGTACCCCATATTATTACATTTGCAATTTTTCAGATCCATAATTGAACCAAATGCAAAGTACATTTTCGTATTTTAATTGTATATGTAATAGTTACATATAACTTGAAAATTATTTTTATCAATAACGCGAAATTTCCTTAAATATCCAATTAATATATCAACCAAAATGATATTATATATGTTTAACTACTAATTGAGATGGCATGTCATGCAAAACAATAAATATATCTACTTTAATTTGTTAATCAATCATATTTATTATGTTTATTTTTTAGGTAAATTTATGAAATTTATTTCAAGTATTGTACTAAAATCCATACAATATATATGATATTAGTATATCATATATATCATTTTTTATTAGTATATGACACCAATTTATTATTGTTGTGTGACTGAGTTGGGCATGACAAGTCGGATCGAGCAGTGTGTGTAGGGTCGCAAAGAATAGGTCAAAATTATTGGGCCAAAAAAATCAACCCACCAAATCATTTGAGGTTATTTATAGGTTGTATATTATTCCACAAAGTCAGATCAAATATAAGTCAACAATTATAACTCATAATCCGGATAGTAGTCGATTTTTAATGGTAAACAATTAATTACACTTCTATGTAAGAGAAATGTTTAACCACTTGAGAAATGCAGACATATTTCCTACCAATCATTTTACTATTGCAGAATTTTTATCGGGTGTTGTGAAGTTTTCTCAATTTTAGGCTACATTTGGACACACGGATTTAAGAATGAGTTCTAAGTATATTATTTGGATATATGTAAATTTGAAATTCATCACTTTTATTTTAAAATAATTTTTTAACAATTCAAATTGATTTCAATCAACTCCTACTTGAATGAATTTGAAATCCATTTATTTAAATTTGAATTTCGAATCATTTTATTCCAATGGAGCCTAAACTTTACAAAACTTCACAAAACTCCCAAGAAAATTCTGCAATAATTAAACATTCAATGTAGGAAAATAATGAATATCACTCAGAGATTAATTATATGGGTTATAGATGAGCCTTGGGATCTATAGTGATAGTTGGTTAGACCTAGCTAATTTAATTTGTAATTTTATCCTACTAGTACACAATTTGGACCAAAAAAAAAAAAAATATATATATATATATATATATATATATATAAAACAAAAAAACAACATCACAAGCCATTATAAATTTTAGCTAGCATATACAAAAAAGACAAATCAAACGAACAAATAAAAAAAAAACACATGCAATTCATATGTAATTTCATATAATTATACTATACATAAAAACAGGAAAGTTGGCAAAATTTACTAATTTGTCACTTTCTCCCCTAAAAATGTCTTGTCAAAAAAAAATATATACATAAAAAAATGGAAAAATACATGACTTTCTTAATAAACTATCAAAAATTATAATATATATATATATATATATATATATATATATATATATATAAAAGAAAAAAACATATCTTTACTGATAAGGAATACATTATTCAAAAGAAAAAAAAACATGTCTTCTATATATGTATAGATTATACTATTAAATTTTATTTAAATATCTATATTATTTAGTTAACTATAACTTATACAAAATTGAAGCTAATTTTTTTTTAATTTTATGCATTACATAATATAATTTTTTATTGATTAATAATTTTTTCATATTAACCCACTTATGGGTCTTTCTTTTTAAATCGGTCTTTTTTATTAATATAAATGTTATGATAAAAGAACTTAATAGAAGAAAACTACTATTTTTTAAAATTTATATTCTTAAACATAAATGTTTAAGATAAAATAAATTTTAAAATTTTTATAAAGTTAGAAGTTTATACATAAATATTTTATATTAGAAGTATGTATTTGTAATATGTAATGCAAGCAATATTTCTCTATAAAAGCAAATAATTATGAGTATTCAATTTTTAATATTATAAAATACAAGTGTATAAGATATGTAATATAATATATATATATATATATATATAAAAGCTTACTAATTAAACTTTATATAATCTAAAAAATAAAAAAGAGTTGGCCTCCTGTGCAACTGATGCACAATAGGTTGACCCAAATCTGCACTTTTTTTTTTTTACCTTTTTTTTTATTCACATGACATTTATATTATATTAGTGTTACCTTTATGTTATATTAGTATGACTTTTATATACAAATACCTTAATACTTATGTAATACTTTAACTTAAAAAAAAAAAAGAATTTCAGCACAATTTGTATATATATACCTGTATGTAATATTATTCATACATTTATGTGATATTATTTTTATCTCTTTACATCAACATAGTTATACATTTATGCTATATTATTTGTATCTCTTTACATCAACATAGTTATACATTTATGTAATATATAAATGTACAACTAACATAACTAAAAGGTATGACTAGATAACTAAAATGTATAACTAACATAACTAAAATGTGTAAAATGTATTACATGTTTGTGTAATATAAAATAAAGATATGAATGTCATAAATAAAGATATGAATGTCATTACATAAATGTATGAATGTTATACCTTAAATGTATACATAATTTTTCAAAAAATATAGAAAATAAACTAAGTATGTGAGTGCCCTCTCTAGGGTGCATGGGAACGCGTATCGGTGTGTGGAAGCATGTGTCGGGTCAGGTCGATTCGGATTACATGGATCTAGGTCCATGCAATTGGTGCACATGAACTTTTGTGAAAAAAAAATTAATCTTACTTAATAAGTTATCATGATCTACCCTACATACCCAAACTCTTACATGTACTATAAAATTTAATTCAATCAAAACTTTATTCTTTTCGGTCAAAATTCTACCTTATACAATGATTTTTTAAAATTATAAAATATAACTTTAAAAAAATAGAAATATGAAAAACACATTGTATATTGTACATGTTTTAAAATAATGAAAGATGATATGCATAATTTTTTTATTTATACAACTTCATTATATTATTACAAATTGTATATATGGTACAACAATAAATAATAAACACGCATTGCACATGTGAACTACTAGTATACATGATAAAATTAAAGGGGAAAAGAGCGAAACCTAAAGATGTTTCAATTGAATTAGATAATCTAATTTTCAATAGCTAAATTTCATACCAAAACTCAATTTATAAACAGTTCTCAATTCTAAACCTAAATTTTTGAGTTTCTTAATAAGAATCTCAACTTAACCTTTTTTTTCTCAATTTAAGGCTTGAAAATTAGATTGAATTCTCAATATAAGATAAAATTCAATTTTCTTTTTGTTATTTCTTTTTTTATATTTCAATATGTATTTATATTTTAGATAAAGTAAGATAAATTAACAATTTTGGAACGATCTTCATCGAGCTTGTATTAATTTATATATATATATATATATAATGCAATTCATAAAATTAAGATTCCTTTATTTTCTTAATTTTATGAATAAAAGTATAGAATATCGATTTTAATATTAATCAGTTTAATATAAATTATAATTTATGAATTGAATTAATTATATTTTTCCTTTTTTATTTCTTTCTTATATAAATTATGACGAGTCAGATGAATATTGTTCTTAAAGTGCACTAACTTGTATTAATTTATCCAAAATATGAATATATATTAAAATTTAAATAAATCTATAAATATAAATAAAAAATAAAAAGAAAATGAAATTTTGTCTTGAATTGAGTATTAAATCTAATTTTGAAGCCTAAAATTGAGGAAAAATATTAAATTGAGCCCTTATTGAGAAACTCTAAAATTTGGATTTAGAATTGAGAACTATTCTATAAATTGGGCCTTGTTATGTAATTTATCCAATTTAAAATTTAATTGTATATGGCCCTAAAAGTATTAACTTTGATAAATTAATTAAAAGAAGTTTTAAATAAATTAATAAGTACTTATTAATTATAGAGTTAGTTAATGTCTGAACATGTATTTTTTTATGAGTGTTGTATTAAACTTGCTTTAAAAAAATTGTATGTACTAAACTAACTAACCTCATTAAATTTATCATTATATGATTATTGAATATAATCAATTATTTTCAATTTACATTATATTAACAAAATAATTTTAGTTACAATATAAACTTATTTAAATTTATACAAAGAATTTGAATCGAAACCAAAAAAAAAAAAACAAAAAAAAAAAAAAAACAAAACAAAATCCGTAGAAAAAAATATTTTATTGTTTTAACTAAATATCTTGTTGATGACAATATAATACATATATGATTGAAAATGATCTATGTTTAATATGAGTCATATTTTGATAGAATGTCATAAAAATTATTTACTATTTTGAACATATTAAAGTTTATATTAACCATGTGTCCATAATTAAAAGAGTTGGTATCCTATACACCAGTTGCATGGATTTAAATCCATGCAACTGCGTCAACTCGATCCGAATCCGAGTGTTTGTGTTTTTTTTCTTTTGATTTATGTGTTACTTTTATGTTATATTCATGTCACCTTTATATACAAATGTTTTATGTACTGTAAGTAACTTAGAGAAAAAAAAAGAAAAAAGAATTTTCAGCACAATTTATACATATATACATTTATGTGATATTCATGTCACCTTTATGTAATATATAAATGCGCAACTAATATAATTAAAAGGTATGAGTAATATCAAATAAGGGTAAGTTGATAAAAAAAAAAACTGAAATCCTTCATTTTTTTTCCTAAGTCACAGTACATAAAAGTTATGATATTTGTACATAAAGATCATACTAATATAACATAAATGTCAAAGCACAAAATAAAATAAAATCAAAAATCAAAACTCACGGATTCGAATCGGGTCGACCCGGATTGCACAGATCTTATCCATACATCTGGTGCATAGAAGTTTAATTTTGCCGGATTAAAAACTCCATCTCAATTCTGAACAAGCCAATTATGTTAATATGGAAAAGGATGTTACTACAAAGAATGGTGTAGAGTCATAGTCTGACGTAATTGAATCAACTCGATTTTATAAGGAAATAACAAGGTGATATAACTTGAATTTGAATGGTATAAGTTGGAGTAGGTAATACGAATGAGAGTAATAACATCTGAATCTGATTAACTATGAATGAATATCAAATTGTTACTAGAATATATATATATATATATATATATAATATACCATACGTGGCTACAAGTGAAATGGTCTCACTATAATATAATATAAGAGTTTTCTAAAAATAGTCATTACTTTATTATTTTATTAACATTGTTAATATATTCTATTGTTTTTTTTTTTTACTTAATCATTTTATTTTATCATTAACAATTTAAAATCTAAGTAGTTACTCTTTGCTATCTAAAGGTATTCTAGAGCCATCCTTTGGCCAACACGTATTGCATATGGGACATCTGTCAGTTCTGGGGCCATTTGAATTATGATATGTAGTAGAATGTGAATCATAAAATTCATACAATAAAATACAAGGGCAAATAGCCACTATATCACTTTTGTTATAAGAAATAACTAAAATATCATCAAATATAAAAAAGTTATCAAAATACCACAAATGTCAGAAAGTATATTTATACGCCCACTTTTACTGTATTTGAAGAGACATATAATGGGGGCCCAACTAACAATCAAATCACAGTATAATAAAATAAGAGAAATAAAGACAAAACCCTAATTTTGAGCGCCACACAATTTTTTCATATAAGAAGACAACTTTTTTTTAGGGGTGAAATTTGTTTAATGGTTTACAAAATTAGGGGAAAGATTTCGTGGAAAGGGATTATTGAATTTGGGTTGGAATTCGTGAAAAATTTACGGTGTTTGAGTTTTGAATTGTTACACGAAAATTTGCATATTGTTTGATTTTTGTATTGTTACACGAAAATTTGCATATTGTTTGATTTTTGTATTGTTACACGAAAATTTGCAGTGTTTCAACATTGTAATAATATAGACATTAAACAAAAAAAAAAAAGTACACTATTATACAAATTTTTTTGTACATTATTACACATATTTTTTTTTTACATTATTACACCAATTTTGGATTTATTATAAACTATAGAAATTTAACATTATTACACGAAATTCAACATTATTAAACTATTATAAATTTAACATTATTATAAACTATAGAAAATTATTATAACATTGAGGCTCTTAATTAATGTTATCCAAATCTTTGATTTTTGTATCACATTAAAATATTTTGTTCATGTCTATTTTGATTATTATTTATGTGAATATTTACAAGAATAGATTACATTAAAATATTTTGTTTGTGTCTATTTTGATTATTATTTATGTGAATATTCAGAAGAATTCTTATGTGAGTATCAAATGTAATAATGTTTACACGAATTCTTGAGAACATTATTAATCAAAACAATAATATTTACACGAATTCTTGAGAATGTTATTAATTAAAATAATAATATTTACACAAAAATTACATTTGATATTCACATAAAAATTTGTGTAAATATTTACATAAATAATAATCAAAATAGACATAAACAAAATATTTTAATGTGATTTTGACATAAGACTCAATATGTAATGTTTATGTAAGTATTGTTATTTTAAATCTATAAACAACTTATTTATTTAATTAATTGTTAAATAAATTAATTGTTGGAATATAAAATTTTAATGTTCGTGTAAGCCTATTTTGTTTAATGATATTAAAGCCTATAATAATGATATTTTCGTGTAATAATATACAAAATTCAAATTCGTATAATAACGTAAAAAAAATAAAAATTCGTGTAATAATGAAAATTATAATTTCGTGTAATAATGTACAAATCAAATATTCGTGTAATAATGTAAAAAAAAAATCGTGTAATAATGTTAAATCAAAAATTCGTGTAATAATATAAAAAAAATTCGTGTAATATTTGTCTTCAATCCCATCGCTGAAGTACTGACATGATATCACTTTTCAATCCCATCAAACACTATTCAAATTAAGACCGGTCAATTTTTATGGTATTTTAGTTATTTTTAAAAAAAAAAAAAAGGTAGATTGAGCTATTTGCCCTAAAATACAATCAAGAAAAGTTAAGAACTTGGGTGGAAAAGAGTGTAATCAACTAATCATCCCAAAATAGGTGCAATTCAAACCAAACACAAAATTTGATTTAAACCTACAACCAAACCTACGAACCAAACATAAAAAAAGTGTTATTTTGTCTTCTTCAAACAGTAAAAACCCGAAAATTTAAACCACCCTAAATAAACCAAACACACGAAGCAGACGATCATCGGGTATTGGTCTAAAAAAATGAGGTATATATATATATATATATATATATATATATATATATATATAGGCACACACACATTATCTCTTGTTTTTCATTTACTTAATTTATTTATCTTAATTATATCTTAATTATATTTATAGACATGATTCTATATAAATGATAATATGTTTCATAAAATACAAAATTTTGGAAAGTCTAAAAATCCTAACTAAACATAAATAGCACACTTAACTACAAAGTTCTTAAATTGACCAGACAAAATGTGTTAATCACATTAATTACAACAATAAGTGCATGTTTTAGATCTCTTTTGGATCAATTTTATACTCCTAGCCACGCTAGGCCCTAGGATGGGAACTCATTATAAAAACTCTCTACATTTCAAAATAAATATCGTTTTAAGATTTTACATACAAATTAAGAAATCTAATAAAAAAATGTGATATACTCATATTTAAATGCAATTAATTTAAGTAACTTTCAAATAATCATTTTATATCTCATTTAATTTGAGAGAATTAAATTAGAACATTTTTGATAGGGTATATATAAATATTAATTTCTTGAAATCCTATAATAATAAACTAAATTAAACGATACTTGAGATAGGATGAAATGTGTATAAAAGAGGAATTACACACTCAACAGTTTTTGCAGCTTAGGTTTATTGCCATAAATCCCAACAACTTTTAATCACTTTCCATTTATTGCCACCTTATTTATTCTCATAGCTCATCACCACATTTCCAGTAAATGCATTCCTCTTTCTCACCTCATCAACAATGTCAAAAATCTTGCTCATTTCCTTTCTCTTCTTAGCATATTCTTCATCATTCTCATCCTCGGCCCCATCATGTCGAACCGGTAACCCAATCGATGACTGCTGGAGGTGCGATCCCGACTGGGAGACCAATCGCAAAGTGTTGGCCGATTGCGCGATCGGGTTTGGGCGCAATGCCACCGGGGGTCGAGATGGTGAGTTCTACATCATCACGTCCGAGGATGACGACCCCGAGAACCCCAGCCAGGGCATGCTGAGACACGCGGTGATCCAAGACGAGCCACTCTGGATCATCTTCGATCACAACATGAGCATCACACTCAAAGAAGAACTCATAATGAACTCATACAAGACCATAGATGGCAGAGGGTTCAACATCGAGATCTCCAACGGGCCTTGCTTAACGATACAAGGTGTTACCAACATTATCATTCATGGCATTTACATACACAATTGTATCCAAGCAGGGAATGCAGTTGTGACGGATGGCCCAAATCATTTTCAATTGAGAGGCATCTCTGATGGAGATGGTATCTCTGTATTTGGGGCACGTGACATTTGGATCGATCATTGTACTCTGTCTCATTGCCACGATGGCCTTATTGATATAGTGTCTGGATCAACGGCTATAACTGTGTCCAATAACTACATGTTTGACCACAATGAAGTTATGCTTATGGGGCATAGTGATGATTTTGTTGGGGACAAGATTATGCAAGTTACAATTGCTTTCAATTACTTTGGACAGGGCTTGGTACAGAGAATTCCCAGGTAATTATCTAACTATGACCAAAAATTACTACATTTTGTAAGAAATAATTATGCTTACCTAGTTCTTGATTGGTGAAGGTGTAGACATGGCTATTTTCATATTGTGAACAATGTGTACACTGGTTGGGAGATGTACGCGATTGGAGGAAGTGCTAATCCAACGATCAATAGTCAAGGCAACGTGTTCATTGCATCGGATGCAGACACTACGAAAGAGGTAGCTAGTCAAGTTCTTTTTTGTTGTCTTATTTAATGGCTGACTGATGAAAATGAAATGATCTAATTTTGTTGTGGATCAGGTGACAAAACGGGAAAGTCCACCAGGAGACGAGGAGTGGAAGGCGTGGAATTGGAGATCAGACGGGGATATGCTGCTAAACGGGGCCTATTTTACGACTTCAGGGAACGCAACAGCAGCGAGCTACACGAAAGCATCGAGCATGGTTGCAAGGCCAGCTTCGCTTCTCACTAATATTATACCATCTGCAGGGGTTCTCATCTGCAATATTGGCCAACTCTGCTAACACCCTTTTACTTTCATGATATCTTTAATTCAAGATGAAAAGTTGAGCAACATCAAATTTTCAGCTCTGCCGTAGCAAGATTTTTGTAAACCAAAACTCATATCCAGTTTTCTTAATATATATATCCCACTCTCATCTTATTTCTTTCTCGATAATAAGTAACTCTGTTTTGCATATAGCTCATAGAGAGCCCCCACAAGAAAATTAAGAATCAGATTGCTTTTCTTTTTTTTTTGGAATATTTATGAGAAAAAATGTATAATGAGAAGGTTCCCCACTTGCATTGAACTGGATCCTTTATTTAAATTTAGCATTTCATTTTATATTGCATTATTTTTAATTAATATTATGTATAAATTAGTAATGTCATTTTTATAGTTAATGTGTTTGAAACAATCAAATAGCACCATTATTGGAATAGTGTGTCGTCTTGTTTGTATATTTATTAGGCAAAAAATTTGAACCTAAATTGTAAGTAGCAGCAATTCCATATGGAAAACAACACTAATTAAGCTACACATTATAGAAATACTCACACTACTACTACTTATAAATAATACATTATAATAAATCAAAATTTCAATGGAATACAGTAGTCGTATTAAACAAAGAATATATCACATAACATGATTTATGAATCACGAATAAAAGCTGTCAAAAAGTAAAAACAAAAATTGAATATTCATTCAAAATTTCAAATGGCCACAGCGACCCAAAGAGCAAGCCCACTAAGAACTACCGAAGCCCCGAAAACGGAGTTAGAACCCGATGAATCATCAGCCGCCGGCCCTACTGCGCTTTCCGGCGCCGAACTCACCGGCGGACTGCTGGTCGACGGAAATATGCCCGGCGTCTCGGCGGCGGAGGGCACTTCCGCTGCCGGGGAACTCACCGGAGTCGACGACTCCGGTGTAGGACTGCTCACCGGGGTAGGCAGAGAACTCGCCGGAGATGGGACCGGAGCCGGAAAAACAGTGCTCTGGGGTGGAGATGTCGCCGGAGCCAGCGACGGAGCAGCAGATGGGCTGGTTTTTGGAGAACTATTCGGTACTGCCGGAGATACTTTTGCAGGCGGAGAAACCACCGGAGACTTTGCTGGGGATGGGTGTGGACTCGACGGAGTAGATACCGGAGAATGTGCAGGCGCCGGAGTTTTCGAGGGGGGCGGCGCGTGGGTGACGGGGTTTGTCGGCGCCGGAGAAGGCGCGTTAGTAATCTGTGCATCGCCAGAATATTGCACACACAACAGCAGAAAAGCGATTGCTATTAGTCTACTCATTTTCCACAATTGGAGAGAGTGAGGAGGATAGAGGAATGTTGGCGTGAGGGAATATTCCGGTGAGTGAGAAATGGGGAATGTTTGTCAATAAATAATGCTGGTCGGAAATAGAGAGGGGAAAGGTATATATATAAGTATTCGGAAAGGGGAACGAAACGCTGCGTTGAGGGGGTATGACCGTTGGGATACAGAGTTCCCGGTTATAGAAGGTAATATAACCGTTGGTCCAAGCCTATTACCGGCTGGCTCGGTTAATCTTGTCTTCTTTGTTGAACTTTATACAGCATGATTATTGAAGGGGCCACGTGGACAACGGTTATATTAGAAAGTATGGCCAAGTCGCACACTTGTAACTTGGAAGTGCTATTGTTCAAGAGTTTTTCAATGTAATCTCAATTTCTACTAGTTAAATTAAATAAATCATAAGGTTCTTTTTAACAAATAAGTCATGATTAATTTACAGCAGCATCAACATCAAGCCTGCATAAATCAGAAGGACAACCCCATTTTAGTTCACATGATTGTGATTCCTTCAACAAAATATTACAATTTTGTTTGGACTTATGCATTCTGAAAAAACTCTGAATACTCCGATAAAGTGGCAGACTCAAGATTTATACTTATAAAGTTCAACTAATAAAAAATAATAGTAATAATTGTAAACAAAGAACATAAATTTACAACAATTTAGATGAAAAAGAAATCAGGAGAGAGAGAGAGAATGTAAAAAAAAAAACTAGAGTTTTGTTAATTGTGATAGAAAAATGATGAGCCGACTCTTTTGCAAAAGGAGAAAACACTGATTTCACAAATTTATTTTTAATTAAATTATAAAAATATGATTTTTTTTTGCAAAATTTTGAAGTCCAGTACCCCTTTCCCCACCAATCAATCCCTCTCTGCCCTTAGAGCATCTCCAACCCTGCGCTAGAATAGATTCTAGCGCAGGGTTTCAATCTCCAACCATTCTCTACTATCTGAGTTAAGGTAGCGCAGAATCTGTGTGTTGTCTTTTGTGCGCTAGAAGTGGAGAAATCTTAATCCAGCACTAGTTAATTTCTTTCTTTTTTTTTTTTTTATTCAGATTTTTTATGGCAAATGGGCTTGGTTTGCTTGGGCTTTCCATATTTTTTTCCATTCTTTTTGTCCAAACAAACATTGGGCTTGGGCTTGGGTTTTAATTAAATGTATTCATTATATAAAAAAATTAACTAATTAAATAATTAATGAAATTCAATATAAATTTCTTTAATGTATTTTTATTGTATTTTTTTCATGTAATATGTATATTTGGTGCACTTTTATTAATCATGTAATATGCTTTTTTATTGTATTTTTATTTCATTGAAATATGTATTGTTATTGCACTTTTATTTCATATAATATGTATTTTAATTACATTTTTAGTATTAATATATTTAAAAAATGATATTAAAAATAAAGTAGTGCTGAAAGTAGTGTGAGTTGTTGGAGAAGAGATGCTGATTCTGCACTAGAATAGATTAAGTTGTTGGAGATGGCCTTAGCTAGTAGAGACTAATATGTACATTACTCTCATAAGAATTCTTTATATTCTTTATATTATATGATTTTTGACACTTTCAACACTAGGAAAATGTTCAGTGATTAATAACAGCTGTAGTTAAAAATCACACATTGTAATTAATAGTTGTCGTCATATGATAAAAAAAAAAAAGACGCCATAAATTACAATTAATAATCGTTGTTGTAGCTGCCTATGACAACAATTGTTAACCATACAACGACGGTTATTAATCGTTGTATTATCTTTGTTATGGCGTCTAAGAAATGGTCATTGTCCTTAATAAGCGTTTTCTTAAATGTCTTCAACAACATTCGGACAACAATTAACAATTGTTGTATTTGATATCTTCAACAACAATTTGCCAAAAGTTACGAACAATTGTCCTTCACAGTTAAAACAACAGTTTCACAATGGTTAATAATTGTTTACTTTGTAATCATCAACAACTGTGGAAGTGGAACAACAATTGTAAACAGTTGTCCTTGATTCTTAGGAGTTAGGGCAATGATTTTTCGTTTTTGTTGTTGTTATTTAACTTTGTTGTTGATCTTTTTGACTACATATTTAGCCGTTGTGTTTTTTGTTACTAAGCTTTGTTTTCTTTTTCTTTTTTATTTTTTACTAAATGACTTGATCTTTTCATGTGTATGGTACGGATTTTTACTGATGACAAATTCAAGCTAACAATTATGAATGCAACACAGATTCACTAGAAATCCATTACAAATCAAACCTTACCCATTACAAGTGGTGGATCCAGAATTTTGAAAATGGTGTACGAACAAATAAATAATAAATAATAGAAAAAAATTAACACATAAACATACAACCAAAATATGTAAATACATAAAATATTACAAACCTCAAGTAAAAAATTCCTTGAGATTCGTTTTCTTAAACATAACTTGTTGAATATCTGGTTGTTTTCTCATGCACTACTCTAATTTCCTTTAATTTAAGAATATCATTCCTCATTTTCTAATTAGTGGCAAAGAATAAGAATACAATCATATAAAACATGACTACTCACTAAAAACTTTAAAAATAATTAATAACAAATTTATGAAAGAATCTAGTGGTGCCCACGGTTCGCCGGAAACCGGAACCGGCCGGTTCGAAACGGGCGGTCAACGGTTCGGGGAATCGTTGACCGGTTCCGGTTCCAAACCGGAACCGTAAACCGGTTTCAGCCGGTTCGGTTTCGGTTCGTGCATTGGCGGTTCGAGAACCGGCGGTTAAACCGCCGGTTTATGCTCTTTTTTTTTATTTATGGACGAATGAAGGAGTGCCACGTGTCCGTCGGAGCTCCGGCGAAAAGTAGCCGTTGTCGCCGGAACCGACGATTAACCGGCGGTTCGAAACCGGGCCGAACCGGCCCGCTATTTTTTTTTTTTTTAAATTTGACCGTTGGACACGTGTCCGGCCAGGATCACTCGACCATTGGAGATCAACGGTCGAGATTTGAGGACCGTTGTGAACCGGCGGTTTGAACCGCCGGTTCCGGCGATTTGTTTTTTTTTTTTTTTTGAAATTTCTATAAATACCCCCTCCCCCCATTCATTTCCTCACACCATTCCAACACTTCTCTCTCAATTCTCTTTCAATTTTCAAGTTGCAATTCAATTTTCAATTCTCAAGTTTATTTTTTCAATTCTCAAGTTCCAATTCAATCGAAAATGTCTCGAAGAGGTTCTTCTTCCACCGGTTCTTCTCACCGAGGAAAGGCGCCGATGCCTCCACCACGAGATGTTGAAGTCGATGATCTTATCGATCAATACACTCCTCACTCTCATTGGAGCGAGGAGTACACCAATTTGGAGGAAGCTCTCGGACCTTCGACCGCCGCCGACTTTGCCGAAGCCGAAGTGGAGGAGGAGCAGCCGGAGGACCGTCCAACTCAAGAGAGTGACACACGTAGCCGATCCACTACGACACTTCGAAGTGATATTTTCTCCATACATTTTAAAAAGGAGAAAGTATCAAATTCGAACGTGGACTTCGCGGTGACGTGCAACTACTGTGGAAAGTTGTACAAATTCAAGCACGGAGGGGGCTACGGAACGTTCAACAACCACATCATCAAGAAGCATCCGGATAAGATGGGGAATGACCGCTCTCAAACCCATTTTCCTCGACAAAATATCGGTTCCACTACGGAAACCGGAGGTAACGACCCTAACTTCCTTTTTAAATTTAGTCAATTAAGTCATAGGAGAGGAGTAGCCGAATTAATTGCTAAAAAACATCTTCCTTTTCAATTTCCAACCGACGATGATTATGAAGAATTTACTTCTCAAGTTTTTCAACCCGCTAGTAGAAGAATATCTAGGAATACCGTTACACGTGACATAGATAAAATTGTAGGTGAATATAAATATGCTTTAATTGAAGAATTAAAAATTTTAACACAACGAGTATCTATTTGCTGTGATGTGTGGAAAGATCCTTACGGAAAACATGATTATTTAGGAGTAACGTGCCACTGGATAGATGATGCATGGAACATGCAAAAATGATTAATTGCCTATGTCGAATTTGATGAAAAACATAGTTCCGTAGCAATTGCTAGAAAAATAATAAAAATTGTTAATGATTATGATATAGTTACAAAAATATTTTCGATTGGTTATGATAATGCCGCTCCTAACATCGCTAGTATACCCACATTAAAGGAATTTTTTAGGCCTCCAATAGATGGTAAACTTTTTCATATTCGTTGTGTACCCCATTGTTTGAATTTGTGTGTACAAGATGGTTTAACCGCTTTGCATGATAAAATTAAACCTATTACGGATGCAATTTATGAAATTGCTAAATCAACACAATACCATAAAAAATAGGCAAGATTTTGTAAAAATAATGGAATGGAAGTTAAGAAATATGTCATGGACGTAAAACATAGATGGAATTCAACTTATTATATGCTTCAAGATTCTTATAATTATAAAGAATTGCTAATTGAATTTTATAAAGAACACCCACATGAATTGATATATTTGAATAGCAACTCTTGGGATGCATGCATTAATTTAATTCAACTTTTAAATTTTTTTGAAGAAGCCACTAGAGAATTAAGTGGCACTTATTATCCTACTTCTCCATTAGCCTTAGATCATTGTGTTAAAATTGCTTTAATTTTGAATGAATATTGTGCATGTCCTATTATAGGTGAGACTATTATAGCAATTAAAGCAAAATGATTAAAATATTTTCACGAACTTCCCGATATATTTTTAATAGCTAAATTATTAGATCCTAGGATTAGAGAAGATGGTCTAATGGAATTATTACGCATGTATTATAGTGCTTTGTTCCCCCATTTTATTTTATCCGATTATGATGCAGTTGACTATGTTCCAAATTATGTAGAAGTTGCAACTAGAGCTAAAACATATTTGTATGATTTATTTAAAGAATATAAAACCTCATTAGGGGATGATTGTGGGGATAATTTAGGTGCTCAAAATGTAGGTGGTAGTAGTAGTTCTTCACATAATCCATATAATGTTAGTGGTCTTAGTGCATTTTATGATTTTTATGATAACCGAACACAAAAACGAGCTGGGGGTCTAATCCCACACAAGAATTAGATACATATTTAAGTTGTACATTTGAATATATTGCTTTTGAAAACTCTGTGGATCTTTTGAAGTGGTGGTCAAAAAGGATCAACACTTATCCTATTTTAAGTCATATTGCAAAAGAGATTTTTGCAAGTCCCGCCTCCAACGTTTCCGTCGAGTGCGCCTTCTCCAAAGGACGACATATGTTGAATCCAAAAAGGGCAAGATTGACCGTAGAGAATGTTCAAAACATTACTCTACTTGAAGATTGGCTTCGAGCCAAGAAATGTCAACAAAATCTAGATTTATCTGTCTTTGATGACGATGGCCCCGACGAGTATGGCTACGATTCCAACACATCCTCCTCCACCGGAACTAATGGGTAAGTTTGAGGTAAGAGAACTACGTGAGCTTTGATTCCCTAATTTAATTTAGGGATACGTAGGCAATTTAATTCTAAGTATGAAATTCACTTTCAAACTTAGAATGAAACTCAAGTTCTTTCATTTTTTTTTTCCTCACTTAATTGAAATGAGCAAGGAATGTTGTATGGTAAATGATAGTGTCTCAAACAAAGGAGGAGATAATGGGATGTGTCTTAGATGCACGTCTTATTACGTCCTCCTTTCTTTGAGACACATCATTTACCACACAACATTCTTTGCTCATTACAATTAAGAGAAGTAGGAACTATGTGAGCTTTGATTCCCTAATTCAATTTAGGGATACGTAGGCAATTTTATTCTAAGTTTGATATTCACTTTCAAACTTAGAATGAAACTCAAGCTCTTTTTTTTTCCCTCTTTCAATTTGTAATTTGTAAGTTGTAATTTTTTTTTATTGTTTGTAAGTTGTAATTTTTTTTAATTCAAATTTAGAAGTTTGTTGTTTGTAAGTTGTAATTTTTTTTAATTCAAACTTAGAAGTTTGTTGTTTGTAAATTGTAATTTTTTTTAATTCAATCACTAATTATTCGTTATTTGTAAGTTGTGATTTTTTTTAATTCAAACTTAGTGTTTATACTTTGTAAGTTGTAAATTTTGGATATTTATACAAAGTTGTATATTTTTTAACATAAATTATAAATACATTGTAAAAAAAAAAAAAAAAAAAAAAGAAAAACCGGAAAACCGGCCGGTTCGAACCGAAACCGGCGGTTTAACCGCCGGTTACAAACCGGAACCCGAACCGGAACCGACCATACCCCGGTTCGGTTTCGGTTAGACCCTCCCCGGTTTTCCGAACCGCCGGTTCGGAACCGGAACCGGCGGTTTAACCGAACCGGGTACCACTAAAAGAATCCACTGATTTCTCAAGCGAAGACAATAATACAATACCTAATTTATTAACAAATAACATCAAAACATTTCACTAATAAACAAAACAATAAATATTAATAGTACTAAAATTTTGATGAACAAGATGTGGAAAAAAAAAAAACCTTAAATTCACTCACCAAAATCGAAGATATATATTGTGAAATGTGAATGTGACTTGCCAAAAACAGTATTTTTCTTTTATTATTCAATTTAAATGTCTATAAATATAGGTTATTAGAAATAAAAAAAATTAAAATATATAAATAATTTTTTTTTTTAAATTGGGGGTACGGTTGTACCCCCATGTCCCCATGCTCTGTCCATCGCTGCCTGTGTATTTAATGAAATCTTCAAAAGAATAAATTTACAAAATAAATATAATTAAACTATAAAGCATAAAGAAAAAGTAAATCTCTCATGATAAATTCCAATAATACAAACTAAATAAAATTAAAAGATGAATAAATACTTACCATAAAAAAAAAAGAATAAATATTTATGTATGAAGTTGATTCACAAATTTCATGAATATTTGTATTATGTTGTATTGATATATGTTTTTATGAATTTTAATTTTCAATTACTATCATTATTAATATGTAATAAATGAAAGGAGGTGTTTATGAAAGAAGAGTTTTCATTTTAATTAAGAGCTGAATTAGTATAATTATAAAAAATCATAATTAAATAGATAAATTAGAGACAAGTGTATTAAGGGGGTCCATTCACAGTGAAAAACATTCGAAATACGTAAAAATTATATATGTATTTTGGTATCTTTTCATTTCACAGTGATTATATATTCAATTTTGAATTTTTAATAATTTTTTAACAAATTCGTATTAATGGTTTGATATTGAAATGATAAAACTCAAATGTTGGATACTTGAATAATATAAATATAGGGGCCACAAATATAATTAACTCATTTGAGTTATCTAGAAAACTCGCACCACCATTCTATTATTATGAATTTGGTATCTAAAATGATTACGAAAAATCAAAGGTTGAAAAAATGTGACGATATGAGACTTATATATAATTAAAAGAAATAATATATATATATATATTTAATATGAAATAAAATTACAATCCATTAATGATTGTAATTTAATTACACCTTAATATTAAAACTTATCATTTATATATGTAACTAATTTCATAAAATTGATATAATACATATATATATATATATATATATTAAAATTTTGAAAATTTGAGGGGGGCCCAATGGCCCTTTGGCCCCCTCTTCCTTCGTCCCTATATATATATATATATATATGGGTAATTCTACTATACATAGTTGTATTAATACACCAATGTTTTTTTATTGCGGTAACTTCTCTGTAAGGTAATTTTTCTATTTTGGGTTGTGGTCTTGACTGTTGGGCCTCTCTACACTCATTTTATATCTTGAGTTGCAATAAGCCATTTCAACATGCATTTGATCTTGCTACATGCATTTCATTTACATGAAATAAACGACACCAATGGTTGTATTGATTTAATTAATCATTGTAAATCAATTATGTTGTATGTATAAATCGAAATAATTGTAAATAAATTATCACAAAAATTTTAGTTCATTCTGAATTTATTAATACGTAATATTACATGCATTTTTGTCACGCCCCAAAATCTTTCGTTAAAAATATCAGAGTTTTTCTTTTTGGGCGTGAAGAAAGAAAGAGGAAGAAAGCGTACATGATATATAAAAGAAAGAATAAGAAAAGGGCAAGGAGTGGTACACTTGAAACATCAGATACAACCGATAAAATAGAGTTTTAAATCATACACAACGGAAAAACATCAGGATCTATCATAAGGAAGGAGAAATACAGTTTTCTGTTTTACAAACGATCAATAACGTTTTAAAAGACAAATCCGGAAGATGGACACAGCTGATAGGGCACCCCTTTCTCTACGCGTCAGGAGTCTCTTCTTCTCCTATAATGTGAGTACAGAATAAGGGTGAGTGCGTTGAATACACTCGTGGGGATACTTTCCAAGTTTTAATATTGTTAAGTCGATCACGTAATAAACAAATATAATAGTTCAGCAAGTAGTCACAACATATAAAATGCATAGCACACAATGTAGAACACACGGCTCTAAGAGCACTCAACTATACTCGTTGCATTTCTAACGTATGGTGCTTTTTACGGGCCACCAGTCCATCCCTAACATGACGTATGGTGCTTTTTTACGGGCCACCAGTCCATCCCTATCATGACTTAGGACAGCCGTTCTCGTTCATCGTATCATAACGAATGCATGATCCACGTTTCTTGTACTCTTAAGGTATGCATGAATATAATAATCACCGCATATAATCACAGCACATAGAGTTCAATTATCAAATATGGAAAACAGTAACATATTGAGTTTAGAAGTTACCCCACCTCGTTCGGTGGTTACCATGTGAGTAGCGAGTACCCAAGATCGGATATCTCAAAGCTCGAGTAGCGAGTACTAAAGATCTCGTCTCAGATCTCATGTTCCAAAAGTTCAATCCAACTGATAGCCTACATACATTACGGTGTTCTTAGATCCTTAACAACGTATAAATAAAGCTATAAACGTTTCTTCCAGAAGAAAGACAACCGTTAAATACGTGACGGGTCGAGAGATCTAAAGATTGGAAAAAGAACGAGCTTGTTCGGAGTTGATACGAGCTCTAACGAAGTATGTAACGTTGGAGGGTATATTGGTAAAAGATCAAAGGGTTGACTTTGACCGGGCCCTCGACCCTCAGTCAACGACATCTCATCGACTAAGACTCGATGATAAATGTGCAAAGGGAAATGAACGGTTTTAGGATCAGAAACATGACATCACGCGCCCACCGTCACTCGACGTGTCACACGCTTGTGTCTCCAGTCTCTCGACGTCTCTCGGCGTGCGCCCAGCACCCAACGCCTGCTCCCGGTGCGTGTCACGCCCCAAAATCTTTTCGTATTTTATCAGAGTTTCACAAGGGCGTGAGGAGAGAAAAAGCAAGGGACACAAATCACAAGCAGAAAGAAATAGCAGGAGATGACAGAAGAAAGAGATAAGGGACAAAGTGAATCTTTCACTTATCAACAATGGCCTCGATCGATAACGATCGGTCTCAATACCGATAATATTCGGTCTCAATACCGAAATATATACAATATAATAACACAGCGGAAGACAAACCATCAGGATCTCACGTCCATAGTATACTCAGAATTATTACAAAAACGTGTGAATAAAAAGAAACAATGTTTTAAAACTGTTTGTGCGACCACATCTTAAAAACACAAGTTCAGAAACAGCCCCGCTCCTTTCCATCTAGGGTTCGACATGCTCACCAGCTCCTGTAGTGTGAGTACAGAATAAGGGGATGAGTGCGTGGAATACACTCGTGGGGATAAAGTCTGCATCTTATAACATTCAACAGATTATATAGATCAACAATGTGTAACAATCGGCATGAAATCATAGCAAGTAAAATGCATAGCAGATATTAGAAATGGCAAGGGACGAATAGGTGCGGGATTCCCCCGGCTTACCCTATAAAACGGTCTCATATACCGCTGGTGCATTTCAAGAGGACCACCAAACCTCAACAGAGTAGTAGAAATGGGGGAGACGGTTTTTTACAGTCCATTGGACTCTCCGAACATGCAATGAGAACCGAAGTTCTTTCATAGTATATAGTATGGAACAACACGTATATTCACAACATTTAGTATTCCTCATTCATGCTTCGTAATAGGGAAAACTGTAAACACATTAAGAGATAGAATTTATCCCCACCTTGTTCGGTGGTTACCACGTGAGTAGCGAGGACCGAAGATCTGATAACTCGGAGCTCGAGTAGCGAGTACCAAAGGTCAGATAACTCAACGCTTAATCCAACAGGTAGCCTACATAGGTTATGACATATCTTAGATCCTTAATAACGTATAATTAAAGCTATAAACGTTCCCGGCGAAAATACGATCGTTAACTACACGGCAGATCGAGAGGTATAAAGATTGGAGTCGGAGAAACAAGAGAGGAAGATCAGTCTAAGTGGTTGAGAAGATAGGAAATGAAATTTGGGTCATAACGGAAAAAGAATGAGCTCGATCGGAGTTAAAATGAGCTCAGACGGAGCATTTTAGGTTTAGGGGTAAAATGGTAATTTTGGTTAAATGGTTGACTTTGACCCGGGCCACGGACCCCGGTCAATGACATCTCGTCGACGACGACTGAAAAACGATGAACGGCGGAAAAAACGGGGTTCGGATCGAAAATACGGCGATGCGGGAGCCGGGGCGCGCACGCACCCGGCACCGGGTGAAAAACTCGACGGCTCGGCAGCGTGGCTCGGCAGCTCTCGGCAGGTCTCGGCGGATGGCTCGGCGGCTGCGCGTGTTTCTCGACAGCGAGGTGAGGCTCGACGAGGCTGGTCAAGTTTTCTCGGCCAGGCCCTTCCCAGGTTGCCGGCGCTGGGCCTGCTCGACGCGCCACCTTCCTGGCGCCACTCGGCGCGGTGGCGCCGCCCTCCGCCGCCGCCACCTAGTTCGCCGGATACCTCGCACTGCCGGCTACCACCTCCGGCCATCTCTCGCCGGATTCCGACGATGAATAGTATCCGAAACCTCGCCGCAAAATCCTTCAATGCTCAGTTTTTTGAAACCCAATCCTCACCCAAAAACTCCGGCTGGCGACTTCCACTCACCGGCGACCACTCCCGGACCCCCGGCCGGCGACCCCCCATCGCCGGCAACCTTTCCTGGCCAACCCCACACCCTTATACATACATATAGACCCATGCATAAACACACACTCACACATGGCTAAACACACACACATATCCATAGCTTGGCCGGCGGCCACCCGCCGCCGGCCACCACTACCAGTCGCCGGACACACTGGCCGGTGACCCCCCAGTCGCCGGCCACCACCTGCCGCCGCATACACACACAGAAACGCACACACACACACATAAAAACACACACACACGTTGTTCATACTTGGCCGGCGACTGGAAGTCGCCGGCCACCACCTCTAGGCCCTCGCCGGCGACCTCCCATCGCCGACCCATAGTTCACACATGGTGGCGCCACCATGCGCCGCCCCAATAGCGAGCACAACACACACACACCACCACACCTCAACTCACACACACACATACACGCATGCATATATATATCACTGTCCATCTCCGGCACCGCCACCCACGGCGACACCGGCCCTCCAGCGTCGTACCCTTACCTCTGGCGACCTCCGACGATCAACTCCGGTGAGAGGAGAGAGAAAAACAGAGGAGAGAAAGAAAGTGGTGCAAGGGTTAGGGTTAGGGTTTTGCTTCGGTTTTTCGCAGTTTTCCGGCGAATAAGAAATCGGAATTGAATTCCGAGACCTATCCTAGATTCGTCTCGTCGAGACGAACATCGTGCGCGAAAATCGGCCAAAACCAATGAAGTCGAGATTTTCCAGCCACCGACGCCCAGAAAACTGAAAATGAGAGAGATAAGGGAGGATGAAGAGACTTACGAGTTTTCGACGCATTCGGCTCGTTCAGAAAAATGGTGAAAAATGAATCGGGAGAGCCCCTATTTATAGATTTTGAGAAGTTACTATTCATCCAAAATATCTCGGCACTATTCACCGGTTGACTTTTCCCATGTTACAATTCACCAAAAATATCTTCCGGTTTTCCGACCGAAACTTCGGATTTTGCCCTTTTCGTCGTCGTTCGAGGTATAGGTCTCCGATTGACCTCTAGATCGTTTCTATCTTCTCGTTTTCTCGATACGCATCAAATGATATATAAATATCCTATGTTCCACGTCTAATAAAATTATCGATCTAAAACGTGCATTAAACACTTATCTGAAACACACGTAATTACTTAAACAATCAAATCATACACACATAATTATTAAATTATAAGTTTGAATATTTAATTAATCAATTATGCTCGTTTTGATCCAGGGTGCTACAATGCGCCCACCCAGTGCACGCCCGTGCCCTTCTGGCACGACCGTGCGCCACCATCCAGAAACTCCTTCCCTGGCTTAGGCACGACCGTGCCCTCTGGCACGACCGTGCGCCAACCTCCAGCAACTCCTGCCGGCCAGCACACGACTGTGCCCCCTCGCGTACAACCTTGCGCCAACTTCCAGTGATTCCTGTCGGCTGGTGCACAACCATGCCTTCCGGCATAACCACGCACCAGCGCGCCCAACAGCTTCCCCGGCTGCTTCTTACTACAGCAACGCCGCCCGGCGCGGTCCCTTCCCGGTCTACCGGCTACATTGTTTCAATCCCATACAACATCCCCGATATGTTACCACTCTTCCCCAACTCCATCTCACACACACAAACATATATATATACAAACTCACACATGCTACAAAACACTTGGCCAGCGACCTCCGGTCGCCGGAAACCCATCGTCATAACCCGTCGGTGCATCACCAGCACCGATCATCACTTTTCTCATGGCGGCACCACCTATGCCGCCCCTAACGGAGATCACACACGCACACACACAAACACAAACACATATGCATAACACACCCAACCCGATATAGCTCCGACATCACCACCCACGACGGCGCCATCCCTCCAACAACTCCCCCTCACCTCCGGGAGGACCTCCGACAACATCTCCGGCTAAAAGGACAGAGGAAAAGAGAGAAAACCGAGGAGAGAGAAAAGTTGGCTAGGGTTAGGGTTTCAAGATGGTTTTTCACTGTTTTCCGGCGAACGAGAAGTCGGAAATGAAATCCGAAACCTGTTCTAGAGTCATCTCGTTGAGACCTACATCGTGTGCGAAAATCGGCCGAAACTGACAACTTTTAAAATTCTCCGACAACCTCCGACGGTGGTGCCGGCGACGGCGCGCCAGAGACAGAAAGAGAGGAGAGAGAGAAAGAGAATGGAAGAGAGAGGAACTTACCTATATACGTCGTTTTTGGCTCGTTCGAAGAAAGGGTGAAAAATGAAACAGAGGAACTCCTATTTATAGAGTTTGAGAAGTTACTATTCACCCAAAATATCTTGTTTCACTATTCACCATAAATATCTTCTGATATTTTCGAAACCTCGTGGTTTGCCCTTTCTATCGCCGTTTGAGCTGTGGGTCTCCGATTGACCCCTAGTTCATTTCTATCTTCTCATCTTCTCGATACGCATCTAATGGTATAAAAATATTCTATATATCATGTCCAATAAAATTATCGATCTAAAACACATATAAAACTCGTATCTAAAATGCACGTAATAATTAAACAGTCCAAATATACGCACATAATTATTAAGTCATGTGTTAAAATATTTAATTAATAAATTATGTTTCATTTTGGTCCGGGGCGCTACAATTTCGTTTGTTGAGATATATTGTTGCATCCAAATCTAAGTCATATATTGTTGTGATATGAATATCCATTGAAATCAAACCCAAATCTGAAAATGGTTAATCTTTATAATCAAACGATTGTGGTAATCATAAATCATAGACAATCCGCTTAAATAGGATGCAAGCAATATCCGATAAAATATCAAGCACACAACATAGACTGATGCCACAATGATTTTTAAATGGATGCAACAATGATTGTGAATGGTGATGACATGCAACCTATGTATTAATACAACACCAAAATGGATGACAACAATGATTTTGAATGGATGCCAACAAATAATTAGTAATAATACATTACCAAATTAACCTCACAATACTAAAATGGATGCAGTGGACATGATTTTTAAATGGATGCAACAATGATTTAATTTTGCCCGGTGATGACATGCGGCCGATGCACTGATTTTGAATGCACACATCAATGAATTAATAACAATACATTACGAAATTAACAACAAAAAATAGATGGATACAACAATGATTTTTAAATGGATACAACACTGATTTTGAATGCATGCCAACAAATCAATTAGTAATAATAAATTACCAAATTAACCACAGAACATAAAATGGATGCAGTGTACAATAATTTTTAAATGGATGCAACAATGATTTTTAAATGGATGCTTGAAAAGTTTTGAACGGTGATGCCATGCAACCAGTGTAATGATTTTGAATGTTTGTATCAATGAAGTAATAACAATACATTACCAAATTAACATCAGAACACCAAAATGGATGCAACAATGATTAAAAATGCATGCGAACCTAAAAATTAATATTAATACATTAGCAAATCTTAAAAAAAAAATACATTAGTGCAATAGATAATGATTTTGAAACTGATGAAACAATGATTTTTAAATGGATGCCAACAAATCAATTAATAATAATACATCACCAAACTAACCTCACAACATCAAACCATTTTATTTGGTTTAGCCTGCATCACACCACACCCAAACCATTGTAAATGAATTATGGTGAAAGTATTGATCTTGCTACATGCATTTTGTTTGTAGGAATTAAACACATCAACGGTTGTATTGATTTAATTAATCATTGTAAATCAATTATTATATGTATAAATCCAAATCATTGTAAATGAATTATCACAAAATTTTTGGTTCATTCTAAATTTATTAATACTTAATATTACATGCATTTGGTTTGCATGAATTAAACTACACCAATAATTGTATTGATTTAAATAATCATTGTAAATTAATTATTCTATACATATAAATCCAAACCATTATAAATGAATTATCATAAAAATATTGGATCATTCTGAATTTATTAATATTTATATTTGAAACGAAACAATGAATTGTTTTAATGTTAATCCTGTATCAAGACACCCACATCATGGGATCCGGATGATGGTGGCATTAATTATTGTAATTGAATCGTATACAATGTATGAAGATATCAAAAATATATCCAAATCGTAATCTTTATAATCAAAAGATTTTGTTAAATCATAAATCATATGCAATTCACTAAAATAGGATGTAACCAATATCCGATGAAATATCAACACCAATAATGATTTTGAAATGGATGAATTGATGATTTTTAAATTGATGCCAACAAATCAATTAATAATACTACATCACCAAACTAACTTCACAACACCAAGATGGATGTAACAATGGTTTTGAATTGCATGCCAACAAATCATTTAATAACTATACATTACCAAATTAACCACACAACAACATAGTGGATTCACGCTCAATGATTTTCAACTTTGATGGGATGCACGTCTCAATGAATTAATAATAATACATTTAAATGTATTAAAAATAATTTTTAAATGGATGCAATACTGGATTTTAGATAGATGCAATAATGATTTTTGACTGTGACATCCTAAGAAATAGGATTCATGTATGAATTCATTAATTGTGATTGGAATAGCTCAAAAATAATTAGGTGATCTTAGAACCGGGATTGAATAAGAAAAAACCCGTCTGGAGGACGTTGAACCGATTTTTGTAAATTTTCTTTCCGAATCGGATCTTGGCAGTTACGTTAGTTAACTGCTAAGATGCAGGTTTAGGGCTACACGCGTAACAACAGATTTAAAACAGTAATTCATCACGATCTAATAACCATTTCTTGAAATTTTTTTAGGGCTTTTGACGTATCAATACCTAACTATAACCAGTTGTACTTTACAAATTTATCATTACGCTTTCAGTGAGATTTTTTAAACTAGGGTTTACGAGTGCACGAGTGAAAACCCTTATTTTGGTGGAAAGTTTGTAAGCTGATTTAAGTCTTGTTTCTTATTGGATTGTTATGATTCTTTCATAGTGGAAGTAGGCCGATGTTGTCGCGCTGAAACATTATAATTCTTGGGCTACTGATAGTTCGAAAACCTAAATTTCTTGGAAATCTTGCAAGCTAATTTCAGCCTTGTTTGTTATTGGAAGTAGGTCGATGTTATAGCGCTGAACCACTATAATTCTGGGGCTATTGATTTTGTTTTAGTTCGTTTGTTGATTGATTTAGTGTACAATTAATGTAGGCTTATTAAGCTTGGTTGTTGGTGTGAATTCTGAGTTCTTTTTAGATCAATCCTTACATTAATAAGAATGCATTTTGAAAATGGATGCAATGATTATTAAACCATTATAACAATGAATTTAAATGGATGCAACAACGGATTTCAAACTCTCACATCAGCCGATGGTGCGATGGTAGCTCGTTATTTTGGATGAAAATATTGTTGAGTTGTACAAATTATTTTGTTATGTCAATAAGAATTAAATCAAATTCGAAGAAAGGTTGAGAAATTAAAGTTATGCAAGGTATTTGAATTCAGATTAAATGAATAAATAGAATGTAACAATGTTATGGCCGTTACATATTCAATGGTACAATTGTGTTTGGATGGTGAGCAAAACCATTACAACACTGACATGGAAAAGATTCAATACAATATAGTATGTAATTTATAATTTGAGCTTGGAATTCAAATTCAAAATCCATATCCATATCTTCCCAAAATTATTGCAAAGGTAATTCCTTATTATCTTAGATATGTATCAATGCGGATATGAGTCCTTTGATTTCGCTCTAATTATAACTCAATCTTTATTCATATTCACACCCTTTGATATTTCTCCAATTATAACTCAACATCTTACAATTATACACCCTGCATATTAAACATTTATCCCAATCTATGTTATATTATTCATATCATATTGAAAATTTGATTTCTCTTGAAGAAGAGGAGCAACGTCAAAAAGTTGAAAGTGATAGTTCGAACGGATTACACAACCGACCATGTAAGTAGAAATAATTGATTCTCACTAATCGCAATATTGTAATCATCATTATCTTCTATGAAGTATTTTTTGTTGTTTCTAAGTTTAATGTTGAAGCCGTGAATTGTTGTTTAAGAATGTGATTAATATTTTTTTTCACATAATTTTGAAAATTGAATTTGTTTACGCATGTGATTAATATCTTTTGTCACGTAAATTTTAAAATTGAATTTGTTTTCATTAAACAAATTACATCGTGATCTATTTCATTATAATTAAGTGTTTTCAGACTGAACAGTTACATCACATTGACATTATTTTTTTCGTGTTATCAGTACTAGTTTATTGTTGTATACCCATTGTAATTCCTACACATTAACTATTCTCAATTATTTTATAGATTCCCGTGCATCGACGAAGTGAACCATGACAAGTAAGATGCTCACATTCTTTGTTTTGAAATTCATTTGAATTGTGAATGTGTAATTTCAAACCACATTTAATTGTGAATGTGTAATATGTAATCCACTTTTAAATAAATTATTTAATCGACATATTTCATTTGAACACATGACGTATACATGAGGCATGTTTGGGAGATTAAATGTGTAGCGCCCAGAATAAAAATGAAGCATAATTGGTTAATTAAATAATTAAATCCTTAATTGAATTATTTTATTATGTGTGTTAACCCTTGACTATTTAATTTAATTACATGCATTTCAGATAATTGATAAATGCATGTTTTAGATGGAAGTATAATTTAGTCGTGAAACATAGATTATAATTTTACCATAAGATGCATAATGGAAAAACAAGAAGATATAAACGAATTAGAGGTCAATCGGAGACTCGTAGCTCAAATGGCGAAAAAAAAGGTGAAATACGAAGATTCGGAAAAATGAAAGATAATTTCGGTGAATAGTAACCCAAGATTTTTACAGTGAATAGTAACCCAAGATTTTTATGATGAATAGTGATTTCGGAAGTCTATATATATATGGGCGTTTTCGAGCCGAAAAATCACCATTTTTCCGAATGAGGTAAAAATTGGGAAAAATCGTAAGTCTCTCTCTCCTCTGTTTTCTGGTCTTCGGCGCGCAGCCGCCGGTGTTGGAAAATCATGTTTCTCTGTTTCGGCCGATTTTTGCACATAACGTAGGTCTCATCGAGACGAGTCTAGGATAAGTCTCGGATTTCAATTTCGATGCCTCCTTACCGGAGAACGGTAAAACACCATCGGAAAACCCTAACCCTAGGTTTTGTCACCCTTTCTCTCTCCTCTGTTATCTCTCTCTCTCTCTCTCTCGCCGGAGTTGCTGCCGGAGTAGCTTCTGTGTGTATAGGTGTGCTATTGGAGGGGCAGCGCCACCATGAGTAGCGGCGCCGATGCTGAACAGGGGTGGTTTGTGTGTGTGTGTATGTGGTGTTGTGTGTTGAGCGTGTGTGTGTGTGTGCATGCTGTTGGGGGCGGCGCTGTGCAGCGCCGTCGTGGATACTGGTTGGCGGCGCTGGTGATGCGCCGGCGAGGTTAGGTTGGGGGTGGCCGGCGAGGGTGGTCGCCGGCCAAGGCTATATTGTTTGGATGTGTTTATATGCATGTGCGTGTGTGTGTTTGGGGTTTGGGGATGGGGTACTGTTCACACTGGAGCCGGGGGGTGGCCGGAGAAAGTGGTGGTCGGAGTTGGGTTCGTCGGCGGACCAGGTGGGGACGGCGTCAGGCGGCGCCGCCGCAGCAAGTAGCTGCTGGAAGGACAGCCAGGTGCGCTGGGCGCAGGCCTGCCGGGAGCTGCCGAGGCCTGCCGAGTCTGCCGAGAAATGCAGCGCGCTAGCGTGCGCTGCCGAGGATTGCCGGGAGCTGGCGCGCGCGACGTCTTGTTTGTGATGCGAGATGTGTTTTTTCCATCGTACGTTATCTTCGAGTCATCCGGCGATGAGATGTCATCGACCGGGAGTCGAGGGTCCCGATCAAAGTCAACCCTTTTACCAAAATTACCAAAACGCCCCTCAATCTTAAAACACTATGTTTGAGCTCGTTTCAACTCCGATTGAGCTCATTCTTTTTCCGTTGCGATCCAAATCCTTCTCTCTTTCTTATCAGTCTACTGAACTGAACTTTCACTCTCGTTTCTTCAACCTCAATCTTTAGATCTTCCGTCTGTCTCGTCTTTATCGATCGTATCTTCATAGAGATCGTCTATATCTTTAATTATAAGCAAATAACGTATTAAGGATCTACGGAACATCGTTACTTGTGTAGGCTATTAGTCGGACCGTACATTATGATACTTTATACTTGTTACTCGGCAACTCACGTGGTAACCACCGAACAAGGTGGGGATAATTTCTAAATCTTTATGGTGATGTTTGGATTGGTATTATGTAGGATTGCGAAAATCCGACTTTGAAATCCTGGATTTTTGAAATAAAGGTGAATAGTTAAAATCTGTGTTTGTTTAGAGATTTTGTAGGGTAGGATTAATACTGTAGATGTCAAATCAATGCTGGAAAAAATGTTATTATGTAATATTATATTGTTAGTTGATGTAATGATAATGATTGGATGATTTTAATAGTTGAAATTTAGGTGTGTATTGAAATTTGTATATTAATAGGTTATAATATAGGGTTAATGATTGTGTTTTTATTTAAATAAAGTAGGATTTTGGTATATTATATAATCCTCTTCTAACATCAAAACAAACGAGAATTTGGTTGAATCCAAATCCCAAATCTCAACCAGCCAATACTAATCCAAACATCACCTATATGTTTACAATTTTCCCTATTTTTGACGCATGATTGGTGAAATACTAAATGATGTGATTATATGCTATGATTTATGTGTCATATTTATACTGTGAAAGGACAGGGGTCCACATTAATTCTCTGTGGGACTTATGGTGTAGCGCCCCGGATCAAAACGAGCATAATTGATTAATTAAATATTTAATACATGACTTAATTTATTACGAGCGTTTATTTTGACTGTCTAATTTATTTCGTGCGTTTCAGATACGTGTTTTAATGCGGGGTTTAGATCGATAATTTTTATTGGACGTGGTATATAGAATATTTTTATACCATAAGATGTGAATTGATGAAACGAGAAGATAGAAACGAACTAGGGGTCAATCGGAGACCCGTAGCTCGAACGACGACGAAAAGAACAAAACACGGGGTTTCGGAAATATCAGAAGATATTTACCAAGATATTTACCGAGATATTTATGGTGAATAGTAATTGAGATATTTTGGATGAATAGTGATTCGGATATTTTCGGTGAATAGTAATTTTCAGATTTCTATAAATAGGGGTAGCTTCGATTCGAAAATCACCGTTTCTTCGATCGAGCTGAACCCGACGAAAACACGTAAGTCCTTCTCTCTCCTCTCTTTCTTTCCGGGTTTCTGTTTCCGGCGGGCCACCGCCCGACGGCAGCGCCGCCGCCGGCCGGTCGCCGGAAAATTTAATGTTGTCGGAATCGGACGATTTTCACACACGACGTTCGTCTCGACGAGACGAGTCTAGGACAGCTTCCGGAATTCCAATCCGATGTCTCGTTCACCGGGAAACGGCGAAAAACCGCCTCCAAAACCCTAAACCCTTGTTTTTCAACCCTTTTCTCTCTCCCGTTTCTCTCTCGTTTCTTGGTGGTTTTGGTGCTTTTCTCTTGCTGGGGTAAGCTGGGATGTTGGGAAAAATTTTGGGATGGTTTTGGGGTGATGACCGGTGCCGGAAAGTCGCCGGCCGGAGTGGTTTTGGAGTGGTTGTGTGTATGTGTAATCTGATGTGTGTGTGTGTTTTTACGTGATAGTGTGTGAGTGTTTGGGCTGTTTTTTTCCGGCTATCGGAGGTCGCCGGCCGGAGTTGAGAGTTGGGGCGGCACCTTGTTGTGTCTCTGTATCTAGTAGTGTCGCCGGAGACGGGAGGTCGCCGGCTATGGCCGGAATTTGGGGGGGAGAAAACGGCTGAGAGGCTGGCCGGCGCCGGGAGCTGGGCGACGGGCTGTCTTTGCAGGTGTTTTGACGGAGTTAGGCGACTCCGTCGTGGCCTCCGTTGGTCGGAGTTGGTAGCCTGAAGTGGGGGGAATCTGGGGGTCTGATCGGCGACCAGTGGTTCGCCGCCCAGCGGCGGCTGGAAGCCCGTTTAGGTAGCCTGTTCGCGCGGGCGCGACGACCGGAATCCCAAATCTTAAAATGCTCCGTTTGAGCTCGTTTGAACTCCGATTGAGCTCATTCTTTTTTTGTTGCGACCCTAATCGAACCCTCTTTCATCTCAGCCTATTAAACTGAACTTTCAGCCTTGTCTCCTCAATCCCAATCTTTAAATCTTTCGATTCGCCGTGTCGTTAACGATCGTTTTTCCGCCGGCAACGTTTATAGCTTTAATTATACGTTTGTAAAGATCTAAGAAACGATGTAATGTATGTAGGCTATCTTTTGGATTGAACTTTGAGGCATAAGGTTTAAGACACGAGACTTTGGTACTCGCTTGTGAAATCTGATCTGTCGGTACTCGTGGATCACGTGGTAACCACTATACAAGGTGGGGGTACATTCTAAACTCAAGATGTTACTGTTTTTCATATTTGATAATTGAACTCTATGTGCTGTGATTATATGCTGTGATTACTGTATTCATGCATAGTTTATGATACGATGAATGTGGACGGATGTCCTAAGTCATGATAGGGATGGACTGGTGGCCCGTAAAAAGTACCATACATCATGATAGGGATGGACTGGTGGCCCGTAAAAAGCACCATACGTTAGGAATGCAACGGGTATAGTCGAGTGCTCTTAGAGCCGTGTGTTTTTACATTGTGTGCTATGCATTTTATATGCTGTGACTACTTGACGAACTACTATATGTTGGTTTTGTTGTGCTCACCTAATAACTGAAAAATTTGGAAAGTATCCCCATGAGTGTATTCAACGCACTCACCCATATTCTGTACTCACACTACAGGAGAAGAAGAGAACCTTGACGCGTAGAGAGAGGGGTGCCCTATCAGCTGTGTCCATCTTCTGTTTTGTGTTTTAAAGCTATGATGAAACGATGTTCCACGTTTGAAATAGAAAACTGTATTTCTTCCTCTTTGTAAAAGATCCTGATGTTTTTCCGCTGCGTAAGGTTTCAAAACCCTATTTTATCGGTTGTATCCGATGTTTCAAGTGTTCTGCTTCTTATCCTCTCATTTTTCTTTCTATTTTATATCATGCTCGCCTCCTTCTCCTTTCTTTCTTAACGCCCAAAAATGAAAAACTCTGATATTTTAATCAAAGATTTCGGGGCGTTACAGATGGTATCAGAGCTTAGTTCTACCCTTTGTAGGGCTTTGCTCAAGCTTGATTTAAAAAGAGAAAACGTGATTTCGAAAGTGTGATTTGAAATGAGAAAGGTTTTTGGAACGAGTTTTAAAGTGAGAAAGTTGTGATTTGAAAACATGAGAAAGATGTTTGCGAAAAGAAACAGATAAGCATCATCCTCTCTCTACGCGTGTCTCACCCTAACCAGGAGTGTTTATCTGCTACGTGTGATCTGGCTTATCTGATAAAGATCGGTAAAGGTTTGAAGAAGTGTTACGGATTTAGTGTCATGATGGAAGAGGGTCTTTCAAAACCTTCTTGACGTCATTACAACCACGATAAAAAGATCATTTAAAAACCATCTTGACGTCACTACAATTGACGCACTGCTTTTGTCCGCCGCCACAAGGCCGCTGACTGCAGCTGCGTGAGCTCATGTGGGTAACCACAGAGGGCCGCTGACTGTAGCAACGTGAGTTCGTGTGCGTAAATGGTCATTTGCATTAGTAGAGATTATGTGACTGATAGTTGAGATTACCATTGGCCTTTGTTTACAACAGGGTGAGCTAGTTGGTGTGTTTTTCGGTTCATGGTTGTGATACGTAAGGTTGGTTTTGAAACTTGAGGTCTATAGGAAACCATGTGTGGTTGTCTGTGATGTGTCTATGATGTTCTACTTATGATAAGCTACGATGAAAAGCGAATGACAGAGAATGTATGTTATGATGTTAAATGAATGACGGAAAATCTATTGAGATTGTTATATAAGTTATGGAGTAATGTTATCGGAACCATGGTACCGTTTTTGTTATCTGTTGTTATTTTATGTTGTTGGGTTACGGGGGGTAGACTACAAGGGTTAGTCTACGTAAGACGTCTATAGAACGATATGCCATGAGGTCGAACCCTTAGAGACCAACCGTCAATGGAGAATCCAATTGGATACGATATGGACGCCACGAGAAGAGACTCGGCGTCAATGTTCATAAAGAAAGACGTGGCTAGACATTTAGAGATCACTCAAGCTGCGCTGCCATCATTGGTGAGGAATAATACGAACTTAATAATCGAGGCTTGCAAGTGCCTTGATGAGGAATGGAAAGAATGAAAACGATACGGGAATGAGAAGATGAGATTCTGGCAAGGTAGCCAATCTTGTCGTTTCCCAGTACGCGCTCAATTTCGAGGACGAAATTATTTTAAGGGGCAAGAGATGTAGCGCCCCAGATCAAAACGAGCATAATTGATTAATTAAATATTTAATACATGACTTAATTTATTACGAGCGTTTATTTTGACTGTCTAATTTATTTCGTGCGTTTCAGATACGTGTTTTAATGCGGGGTTTAGATCGATAATTTTTATTGGATGTGGTATATAGAATATTTTTATACCATAAGATGTGAATTGATGAAACGAGAAGATAGAAACGAACTAGGGGTCAATCGGAGACCCGTAGCTCGAACGGCGACAAAAAGAACAAAACACGGGGTTTCAAAAATATCAGAAGATATTTACCAAGATATTTACCGAGATATTTATGGTGAATAGTAATTGAGATATTTTGGATGAATAGTGATTCGGATATTTTCGGTGAATAGTAATTTTCAGATTTCTATAAATAGGGGTAGCTTCGATTCGAAAATCACCGTTTCTTCGATCGAGCTGAACCCGATGAAAACACGTAAGTCCTTCTCTCTCCTCTCTTTATTACGAGATGGGGGTACATTCTAAACTCAAGATGTTACTATTTTTCATATTTGATAATTGAACTCTATGTGCTGTGATTATATGATGTGATTACTGTATTCATGCATAGTTTATGATACGATGAATGTGGACGGATGTCCTAAGTCATGATAGGAATGGACTGGTGGCCCGTAAAAAGCACCATACGTTAGGAATACAACGGGTATAGTCGAGTGCTCTTAGAGCCGTGTGTTTTTACATTGTGTGCTATGCATTTTATATGCTGTGACTACTTGACGAACTACTATATGTTGGTTTTGTTGTGCTCACCTAATAACTGAAAAAGTTGGAAAGTATCCCCACGAGTGTATTCAACGCACTCACCCATATTCTGTACTCACACTACAGGAGAAGAAGAGAACCTTGACGCGTAGAGAGAGGGGTGCCCTATCAGCTGTGTCCATCTTCTGTTTTGTGTTTTAAAGCTATGATGAAACGATGTTCCACGTTTGAAATAGAAAACTGTATTTCTTCCTCTTTGTAAAAGATCCTGATGTTTTTCCGCTGTGCAAGGTTTCAAAACCCTATTTTATCGGTTGTATCCGATGTTTCAAGTGTTCTGCTTCTTATCCTCTCATTTTTCTTTCTATTTTATATCATGCTCGCCTCCTTCTCCTTTCTTTCTTAACGCCCAAAAATGAAAAACTCTGATATTTTGACCAAAAGATTTCGGGGCGTTACATATGGTCCGTGAAAGACTTCTTCTCTCTATTCTACTATCAAAGGTTTGGTGGTCCTGTAAATGCACCAGCGGTATATGAGACCATTTTTGTAGGGGTAAGACGGGAAATACCCGTACCTGAGATTTGTAGGGGTAAGTCGGGTAATACCCGCACTTGAGATTTGTAGGGGTAAGTCGGGAAATACCTGCTCCTGAGTTTGGGTTACGAAATACATGCTATGCATTTTACGTGTTGTGTCTAAATGCCAATTTTTGAGTATCATGTTCTTTTATCTGTCGAAACCTTTAATATGTGGAGTTTATCCCCACGAGTGTATTCCACGCACTCACCCCTATTCTGTAATTCACGTTATAGGAGATGACGAACATGATGAGCCATAGAGATAGAGAGATGGTGCCCTATCTGGACATTTTTATAATTTGTCTTCTATCACACATCACTTAAACAACGATTTTATAATTCACGTTTTTGTAAGTTTATATTCGTACTTCTTATGGATGATGGATCCTGTGAAGTTATTTCCGCTGCTAATGTTTTGTAATCGGTTGTATCCAAAGTTTCATTTATGTACAACTTCTTATCACCTTCTAACTCTTTCTGTTTTATATCATGCACGTCTTTCCCCCTTCTTTCTAATGATATAAAATAAACTTAAATATAATTTAATTGTGGCTTGGGAGGGAAACCAATTCAGTGAGGGCGTATATAATACTACTTGTGCATTTTAGTGGTTATTACTTTAGTATATATTAAAGATTAAAGATTAAAGATTAAAGATTAAAGATTAAAATGTATGATTAAGACAAGTAATGTGTACTACATTTTAGAAATAATTAGGTCATATATATTAGGAACACAATTTTTGTTTTGGCCGTATCTTGTCAGGGTGTCACAATTGTCAATATTCTAGGGTTGAAACCACAAGCCACACGCATTTTCTTACGCTTCTCGAGACATAAAATCACCTTCAGTTTAATTGTGTGTCTACTATGAGCAAAAATAACTATCCATTTGGTTGTTATGCTATATTCCATTACATTGAAACCATTCTCATTGGTCGTTTGAGCGGCTGCACATGTTGTAATCATCATTACAACATCGAGCGTATATTTTGCATTGTTATTTCATTGGCCAATATGGGTCCAGAAGGAGTTTACTCTATAAAAGCCTCCCAGAGTACACCAATCTTTGAGGAATACAAAAGAATGTTGAAAATGAGTGCCAAGTTAATTTCATGTATTAATTATTGTTTGTCAATTTGAAATTATAAATTGAATATTGGTTTCTTAATAATAATTATATGAAATTGTATTATTCATTGTTTATGTTAAGTGCACTCAAATGATTTTATTTAAATTAGACCTACATTACAATATTAATGTGAACTATCACTATCACTGCATACTTCGGCTAAATAAGAATTGTTTGTTCTTAAATCATACACGAAATAAGAATTGTCTGTTCTTAAATCATACATGAAATATGATCGAATGAAGAAATTTCATGGTTGCATCCATTAAAAAATCGTGTTGTATGATTAATTTTGTAATGTATTATTATTAATTGATATATGGAGTTGAATTCAGTATCATTGTTGCATCCATTTTGGTGTTGTGTTGTTAATTTGGTAGTGTATTCTTATTAATTTATTGATACATGCATTCAAGTTCACCGTTGAAAATCATTTTTGCATCCATTTAGATTGCATCCATTTTGTGTTGTGTGGTTACTTTAATAATTCGTTACATTCAAAATCATTGCATCAGTTGCATCTTATTTCATAGGATATTGGTTACATACTATTTCATCTCATATTGGTTGCATCCTATTTTATTAGATTGCATATGATTTATGATCTACACAATCTTGATACGCATGTTGGTATCTCAATGTCATGTTTAGATCCGGATTTGATTAGAATGGATTTTCATATCTCAAGAATATATGGATTCGATTAGGATGGATTTTGGTATCTTAAGTTATTTTTAGATTTGGATTCGATACGCATGTTCGAACTTATATTGACAAAATTAATATATATATATATATATATATATAATCGGGGTAAAATAGATTAATAAATCTATTGAATACATATTTGATTTCTTAATTAAGCTTAATGTTTTTTCTTATGTCTTATACTGGAAGATATTTAATGTAATGCCCCATTTTACTATATTGTAGAATATCAGAGTTTAATAAATTTTCATTTGGGCGTCCAGCAACTCAATAAAACATGTATTTCCACGGTAAATTTTAAAATTTTCAAATAAAGGTAAGTCAGTTCGAACACTCCTATTTTATAAAACGTGAATCGTACACAGCGGAAGAAAAATATTTTACTTTATAATTATACAACTAAATTGTACAGCTTTGCAAATTAAGCTTTCCCAAAAGATTTCAAGATCATCTTCTATACAAATTCACCCTTTTAAGAACTATAAATATAAATGAAATTGAGAACAATTATGAATTACATTTTTCATAATATAAGAACATTGTAAATAAAACTCTTTTGCAACATTTAGAACATCGGCTACCAGCATCCTCCGCTCGCGCACCATCCTCAAGGATTCCTTAAGCTGAAAACATTTTTGACATAAAGGGGTGAGTGCATGAAGACACTCAGTGAGATGGGTCTTGTGAGCAGTCAATACATTGAAGGAAACATAGATATATAATTCATCAAGCACATAGTTGCGGGTCTGAGCCGCCTTGGAAAATGCGGTTCTAAGCCGCAGTGAAAGCATTTTTGTGGTTCTTTAGCCACTTGAAAACATGTGGTTTTTTAGCCACTTGGGTGCGGTTCTTTAGCCGCTTCTTTTTGTGGTTCTTTAGCCACTTGAAAACATGTGGTTCTTTAGCCACTTGAGTGCGGTTCTTTAGCCACTTCTTTTTGTGGTTCTTTAGCCACTTGGGTGTGGTTCTTTAGCCACTTGAAAACATGTGATTCTTTAGCTACTTAGATGCGGTTTTTTAGCCGCTTCTTTTTTGTGGTTCTTTAGCCACTTGAAAACATTTTATCAACATAATCACATTCATTCACTTTGCAAATAACACATATTCGTTTGCACCTCGTAGTAAAGCATATAAGCAATATATATATATATATATATATCATTACACCTTGTTTAATTAATTAGGGTGTTATATTTAATATTCTATCATCACAATCATTCCATTTTCAAAACTTTGTATTTCAAAATTTTAATTGTATTAATATTACAAATCAAGAAAACAACATATAATATAAAATGATATTATTAACATCTAATATAATGTAATATGATTAAAAATTATTTTCAAAACCAAAATATAAGTTGCATTTGTGATCATAATTAATTACCATCAAACAAATTTGAAAATAATATGTATATTATATTGTTATGTCTATTATATTATTCAACCCATCCACTTTATTTCATATTGATTTTTATTTGAAATATCTATAGCAACTATCACTTGTTCTTTTCAATAAAATGTTAAAAAATAAAATTCAAATATTTACAAATAAATTTCAACGTTTATATAAATACTTATTCAAATAGTTTTAACAATCATTCTCAATGTACCCACCTTTATTTTAGTAAGACCACTAAGGACACTTGGCATGGTCATATTATTTTAACATTAAATATGGCTAATGAATGGTTTCTAATTTCATTTTGTTAACAAAATTTTGTTATTAATTTACATATGTAGACTAAATATTTGTAAATAACATATGCTAGGCTTCAATATAGGAATTATTTGCACATATAAGAATATATGTTAAGTATAAAATGTTGAAGAAAAATTGTAAATGAATAAAAAGGAAAAACACCAAAATAAAGGTGAGCTAATTTAAAGAAATTCTTCACACCGTTTTTTTCTTGTTATTAATTAGTTAAAATTTTAATAATACTTTTTTGAATTTTTAGATTAAACTACAAAAATTAATTTGTGAAATTCAGACTTCTAATTTTATATTATTTAATTTCAAAAGATAAATTGTAAATTGTTATAGATTTCCACAATAAAAAACAAACGAAAAAAATTATGTGTGTGTGTCGAAGATACAACAATCATATCTGTATATATATATTTTTTAATATTAACTTCTAAATTATTTATGATCATCTACAAATGCAACATAAATTTTTTTGACAATTGCATACTTAGAATTTCTATTTCTACTTGATGTCAGCCTATTAAATGTATTAACCACTTAACATGGGTAAATTTGAAAGTAATTATGATTTTCTATATCGGTAAATGATTTTTAATTTACAGAAGTTGTAACATCCCTATAAAAGCACACCTATTACACACCGTGCTACACAACACCAACCTCCTCAAGTGAAAACACTAAATCTGTGACGACTAGGATTTACCGATGCATAATTTGATAATTAAATATCTAAACCCCTAATTATTTGATTTATTTTACGTGCGTTTCAGAAAATTTAATTATAAGTATGTTTTAATTAAGTTTAACGTTTGAGAGATTTATTTCATAAAAATACAAAGTCGATAAAATAATTCACAAGTGGGACGAGATGAACGAGAACGAAAAACCGAACAAAACGCAAAAAGAATGGATCAAATCGGAATTCGTTTGATATCCCAAATTAATTAATATCATAAGAACGTTTAATATAAAGTTTAAGATTATAATATGTTTAATTAAATAATTAACCTAAAATATAAAGGATGTATAATCCTAAGTAAAAGATCATATCCTAAAATTTAACCTAAGGTAAGATATGTTAAAATGCTCCTCCTTCTCTCCTAAAATTTAACCTAAGGTTGAGTTGGTGGTGGTGGAGAAGGGTGTTGGCAGCGGCTTTTCCGGCGCCGCCGCGGTCAAAGGAGGCCGACGCTCGGTGCACTGGCGAGGAGGGGGTGGTCGAGGGTGGAGTTCGCCGGCGGCAGGGGCCGTCGGCGTCGGAACTAGGGGCGGCAGTGGCGGATGGCGGGAGGGGCAGTGGTGGTTGGGGGTTGGGGTGAGTTCTAGAAATTAGATATTCTCCAAGGATTTCTTTGCAAATTCCTCAAGTTGTGTTGATTTTCACTTTGGTCCTTCAAACTTCTAACATCTACACTTTGGTCCTCAAAGTTTTGGAAATTATAGTTTCACCCCCAAAACTTCTCAAGACTTGGATTTTCACCCCAAGACTTTCTGATATTGCAGTTCGACCCCTTCCAGATTCCTAAAACTTCGTTTTGACCCCAAAATTTATCTGTAATTACAGTTTTACCCCTCAAACCCTCCAAACCCTAAAATGCTTCATTTAGCTTCGTTTCTTATCCGTTTTAATCCGTTCTCGTCTCTAAACCTTCCTTTTTGAATCCTCTATATTTCTAGACCTAGTCGGGTCGAGTTCTGTTATGTTTTCAATTCGTTGTTTCTTCCGAGCATTTAATTATAAACGCTTAATTAATAAGTGTAACCTAATAATTTACGTTGTGTGTTTGTAGGCCCAAACGCATCAAAACAATCTCAAAACTAAAAGGAAAAGAACATGATAATCGCACCGCCCAGGCTGAGGTGGGGGTAATTTCTGAATTAATGTTTAACTTTACGTTTATTTTATATAGTTGCATGCTAGGGTTTTCGATATGTTATGATATGATAAAGAATGTTATATGATTTACGATTTGAGACTTTGAGCATGAAATATGATTGATGATATCAGCATGCTATTAAGTGTTATACATGTCCGTATTTATATGTTTTGTCTACGTGCTGTGAATTGAATCCGTTGCTGGGATTGAGATGAGGATATGTGTTCATATGCATGGTCTTTGGAGAAGACAGGTTGGGATTAAGTCCTAACAGGAAAATGGAGGATTGTGAAGTCCCCTAACCAAATAATCACCCGGAGAATAAGGTGGTGGGGTAAGGCGGGATATACCTGCGCTCACATCATTTATGTGCTGTGCATTGTACTTGCTGTGAATAACTGCTTATCTGATTTAAATTTTTATGTTAATTTATGAACTTGCCTCCACGGGGTGTATTTCTATGCACTCACCCCGTTTACGTGTTCGTTACAGGTGATGATGTTGTTGGGAGAAGTTGAAGGGAGAGATGTGCCCTGCCCGTTAAAGATTTCTTTTGCTATTTCGATATTTTGTTATGATGATTTGATAACTGTTTCGAAAAAACGTACGCTTACGTTTTCTTTTGGGTTTAAACACGTATTTTAGAATCCGCTGCTGTACATAGTTAACTTTCAAAGTTCGATATGTATATATCATCTTCATTTCTCTTTTCTTTCTTTCTTCTTTCCTGCACGCCTGTCGGGGACACTCTGATAATTAAAAAAAAATGTTTTTCCTAAATTTATTAATCTTTTATAATAAAATATGGTTAAGTTTCGGGGCGTGACAGTTATGGTATCAGAGCAAGGTCCTGCCCTTTAGGACCCTGTTCGTTTATTTATATTTTATTTTTCCGCATGTTTTGAAAACAGGGACAAGCACATCTCTCTCCACATGACTCTTCCACCCTGAGATTGATATTATGTGTATTGCTTGTCTATATTGTATTGATGTTTATGTTTATGTTTATGTTTATGTGATAGTTGGGTGGGTATGCGTAGTGTTTTGAGGCCCCTAGGGCTATGTGCATGGTATTTCTACGACGAAGTTCTGTTGAACTCGTGATCTTTTATGGATTTATATTTACGTTTGTCTTCTTTATCTCTCGTTGTTCTATGATATCTTCATCTTCTCTTCTCTCTCTTTTCTATGACGCGTTAGACTTCTTTCTCCATCTAATTCTCGTTGTGCTCGTTGCTCTCTGCAAATGTTGATATAAGATCCTTGTAGTAGTTTTTGTGATGCGTGGATCGTGTTCTTATCAGAATAGTATGCCTCGTCGCCGCCCCAGGAGAGACCAACCATCCAAGAATGATCAACCGCCAGAGGGTAACCCCCAGAGCAAGTGGAGGGGGACCTAGTGTCGGTTATGAGGAACTGGGTTCGATATTTTGGGGCAGCACCGCCCGCACCACCAGCACCATCAAGGAACGACGCAAACTTATCTATCGAGCAGTTTCGACGTCTTAATCCACCGACTTTCAATGGAAGAGGGGACCCGATCGAGGCTGAGGAATGGCTAAGGTCGTTGGATGGGATTTTTAGACATCTATCGTGCACAGATGAACAGAAGATCGCATGTGCTGTGCTTCAACTCGCCGAAGGGGCCAGCTACTGGTGGGAGTCATACGAAAGGACCATGTCGCCGGAACATAGAAGTGTTATGTCTTGGGGAGTCTTCAGGGAAGTGGTTAAACAGGAATTCCTGCCTCAGTCGTATCGTGACCAAAAGATAGCAAATTTCCTGCACATACATCAGGGAACCGCCTCCATAGAAGAGTACGAAAAGAGATTCAATCTTTTGAGCCAATATGTGCCTTATCTGGTAGACACGATGCTAAGAGGGCCCGACGTTTTAAAGAAGGCCTTCGCCTAGAGATCAGTTCCGTTCTGACTAGTCGGCGAACCACAACATATGCTGAAGTCGTCGAGAGAGCTCGAGAAATCGCTTCCCATCTTCGTTTGGATGTGGCACCACCTAGGAGGATAGAAGTGGCGATGGGAAAGAGAAAGTGGACGGACCCAACCAGAGTTTCAACTAGCGCAAGCCTCCACGAAACCCCAACGCTCCGCTCCTCCCAACACCAAGGCCCGGGAGCTCCTGCACCAAGTGTGGGAAGATGCATACGGGGCCCTGTCTCCAAGGGACTAGATACTGCTACCGATGCGGAGAGTCGGGCCACACTTCAAGCAACTGTCAGAAGCTTAGAAACACAGCAACGATGGAGCAGCTGAGGTCACAGACGAACAAGACCCGAAACTGCTACAGGTGTGGAGAACCTGGCCATATAGTGCGCAACTGCCAGAAGTTTAGAAATCAAGTGGCTGCAGGACCGGGGCCAGGAGCAAGCCAGACCCAAACGTTCGCCTATACTCGCTCAAAGGCTGCCGAAGGATCGAAAACAATGACAGGTATGTTGTCAGTGTGTGGCGTGCCTGTTTTAATTTTATTCGATACTGGAGCATCTCATTCCTTTATATCTACCAAGTTATGTGATCTGTTAAAACATGAGGACGGTAGGATAGTCGCTGAAACCCTAGACGTTAGCATTCCCTCTGGAAATGTGAGAAAAATGAAACATTCATACCGAGATCTGGAGATCGCTTTCGGAAACAGAATCCTGTTTGCCAATCTACATACGCTAGATATGAGAGATTTTGATGTCATCCTAGGAATGGATTGGTTGAAGACTAATCGTGCGGTAATTAGATGTCATGCAAAGGAGATTATTCTACGAACCTCAGATGGTGAAGAATTTACTTTTTTCGGGACTCCAGTCGAAAGCAACCCAAGAGTTATATCAGCAATGAAGGCGGTCAAAATTCTCAAGAACGACGATTGTAAAGCATGATAGTGAACATTATGAGCTCTGAACGGGAGATAATCCTATCGGAAAAGTACCTGTCGTGAAGGAACACGTTGATGTCTTTCCAGATGATTTACCAGGCTCACCACCGGAACATCAGATTACTTTCGAGATCGACCTCATTCCAGGTTCAACACCAGTGTCAAAAGCACCATACAGAATGACACCAAAAGAATTGCAGGAACTAAAGATCCAACTCCAAGAACTGTTAGATAAGGATTTCGTCCGTCCGAGCGTATCACCTTGAGGAGCTCCAGTGTTGTTCGTGAAAAAGAAAGACGGAAGTTTTCGGATGTGTATTGACTACCGGGAGCTTAACAAGCGTACCATTAAGAACAAGTATCCTCTGTCCAGAATTGAAGATCTTTTCGATCAGCTAAGGAACACTAGTGTATTTTCAAAGATAGACCTCAGATCGGGATACCATCAAGTCAAAGTAAATGAGACGGATATATCAAAAATGGCTTTCAGAACGAGATACGGACACTATGAATTCGTGGTCATGCCTATCGAACTCAGCAACGCACCCATCGTCTTCATGGATTGGATGAATCATGTTTTTCACCCTTATCTCGATCGTTTTGTCATAGTCTTTATAGACGACATCCTGGTTTATTCTCGCGACAAACTTCAACATGAACAGCATCTCAGGATCGTATTGGACACCTTGCGTCAGGAGGAACTCTACGCCAAATTCAAGAAATGCGAATTCTAGTTGGAGGAAGTGGTCTTCCATGGACAGAACAATGTGAACGCAGTTTCCAAGAATTGAAGCGAAGATTGACGGAAGCACCAGTGCTGACCATTCCAGACGCAACAAAGGACTTCGTAATCTACAGCGATGCTTCTAAACAAGGCTTAGGGTATGTTCTAATGCAGGAAGGAAAAGTGGTGGCCTACGCGTCAAGACAGTTGAAACCTCACGAGCAGAACTATCCGACACACGATCTGAAGTTAGCCACAGTCGTTCATGCACTCAAGATATAGAGACATTACCTTTACGGCGGATGTTGCGATATCTACACCGATCACAAAAGTTTGAAGTACTTCTTCGAACAAAAAGAACTTAATATGAGGCAACGAAGGTGGTTAGAGCTGGTCAAGGATTACGATTGTACGATTCAGTATCATCCGGGAAAAGCAAATGTGGTAGCCGACGCACTCAGCAGAAAGGGAAAGGGATCTATAGCAAGAATGATTACAATTCAAGACTCACTAATCGAAGACATGGCGAAGCTAAGCTTGGAAATAATCACACCACCAGATAGCATCCAAGCCACACTCTCAACCCTGTTTCTAAAACCCAAACTTCGCGAACGTATAATCGAAGCTCAAGGAAATGATGAGTTCCTGAAGAAGAAGAAGACTCGTATGGATACTGGAAAAGAAGAAGGATTCACTCTGGCACCAGATGGAGCTTTGATTTTTAAAGGAAGACTATGCGTACCAGAAGATGAAGAATTACGAAAAGAGATCTTAGAAGAAGCTCATTGTTCGTCTCTATCAGCACATCCTGGAGGCACAAAGATGTACAAAGACTTGAAGAAAAACTTCTGGTGGAATAACATGAAGTCTAGCATCGGAATGTTCGTAAAACAGTGTTTGACATGTCAACAAGTGAAGGCTGAAAAACAACGACCAGCGAAATTTCTGACCCCATTGGAGATACCCGAATGGAAATAGGAACATGTCGCCATGGATTTTGTCGTCGGATTACCAAGATCGAAACGCAGGAACCACGCCGGCTGGGTGATTGTGGACAGGCTAACTAAGTCTGCTCATTTCTTGCCAGTCAAAATGATATATGGAATGGACAAGCTAGCTCGGATTTACCTCGAGGAAATTGTCAGACTACATGAAGTACCGGTATCCATCATTTCCGACAGAGATCCACGATTCACATCGAGATTTTGGCAAGGACTTCAGGAGGAACTAGGGACTCGACTAGCTTTTAACACTGCTTTTCATCCTCAGACAGACGGACAGACAGAGAGGACGATTCAAATTCTAGAAGATATTTTAAGAGCTTGCACCATAGACTTGCATGGGAGCTGGGAAGAATACATTTGCTTAGTGGAGCTTGCATATAACAACAACTATCAATCAACAATCGGCATGGCACCATACGAAGCATTATACGAAAGAAAATGTCGATCTCCATTATGCTGGGATGAAGTCAGTGAAAAGAAGGTACTGGGAACTGATTTGGTCGAGCAGACAGTCGAAGTAATCAGAAAAATCCGTGAACGAATCAAGACAGCTCAAGACAAATAGAAGGCTTACGCAGATAGAAGACGCAGAGAGTTACAATTCGAAGTGGGAACAAAAGTTTTTCTAAAGATATCCCCTACGAAAGAATATACCGATTTGGGAAAAAAAGAAAGCTAAGGCCAAGATATGTGGGACCATTCGAGATACTGAAGCGAGTCGGAAACGTTGCCTATCGCTTAGCACTGCCGCCTAATCTTGCAGGAGTACAGGACGTATTTCATATATCGATGTTGACAAGATATGTTTTCGATCCGAGCCATGTGATCGACTAGAACAACCTTGAAGTTAGGAATGATCTATCATACGGAGAAGTTCCAATGGCTATCCTAGATCAGAAGATTCGTACGTTGAGAAACCAGGAGATGGCTCTAGTAAAGGTCCAATGGAATCACCACAGAGTAGAAGAAGCAACGTGGGAGTATGAAGACGAGTAGTTTCCAGATCTTCCGTTCATAGGTACGTTTCTGAATTTCGAGGACGAAATTCTTTTAAGGGGTAAGGGGTGTGACGACTAGGATTTACCGATGCATAATTTGATAATTAAATATCTAAACCCCTAATTATTTGATTTATTTTACGTGCGTTTCAGAAAATTTAATTATAAGTATGTTTTAATTAAGTTTAACGTTTGAGAGATTTATTTCGTAAAAATACAAAGTCGATAAAATAATTCATAAGTAGGACGAGATGAACGAGAACGAAAAACCGAACAAAACGCAAAACGAATGGATCAAATCGGAATTCGTTTGATATCCCAAATTAATTAATATCATAAGAACGTTTAATATAAAGTTTAAGACTATAATATGTTTAATTAAATAATTAACCTAAAATATAAAGCATGTATAATCCTAAGTAAAAGATCATATCCTAAAATTTAACCTAAGGTAAGATATGTTAAAATGCTCCTCCTTCTCTCCTCTTCTCCGGCGGCCGGCCGGCCGGAGTGCCGCTGTCGCAGCCGCCGGCGACCACCGTCGCCGCCGTCGGCGACCACCGTCGCCGGAATTTTCATCGAACCGAAACATATCGAAAACTATGCCATCTTGAAGCTCTCAACGAGCCCGTTCCAACCCCGAACTCGGAATTGTCATCCGCCGCCGCAATCGCCGACAATCGGCCGATGAAGTTTCGGCTCTCTCTCTCTAAAAACCCCCGTTTTCTCTCTCTTCATTTCTCGGCCATCTGGCCACCGATCGGGGCGAATCTTGAGTCTAATTTGAAGTACTCGCCGAGCCCGTCTCAATTCCGGGCTCGGATCGTTGATCGGACCGGCCAATCTCCGGTGGTTGCCGGTCAAAGTTTCTGCAGTTACTCTTCTCTCTCCTCTTCCTTGCTCTTTCTCTCTCTTCGACTCACTCTCTCTCTCGTCTCTCTCTCATCTCTCTCGGCTTCCTCTCATCTCTCCCGCCAGAAGGATAGTCGGGGCGGCGCTGCATGCGCCGCCGTATAGTTGATCGATCGGCGCAAGGAGCGCCGGCAATGGTTGGGTTTGGTTGAAGTTGAGGTTGTGTTGGTTGAGTTGGTGGTGGTGGAGAAGGGTGTTGGCAGCGGCTTTTCCGGCGCCGCCGCGGTCGAAGGAGGCCGACGCTCGATGCGCCGGCGAGGAGGGGGTGGTCGAGGGTGGAGTTCGCCGGCGGCCCCTGCCGCCGGCGTCGGAACTAGGGGCGGCAGTGGCGGATGGCGGGAGGGGCAGTGGTGGTTGGGGGTTGGGGTGAGTTCTAGAAATTAGATATTCTCCAAGGATTTCTTTGCAAATTCCTCAAGTTGTGTTGATTTTCACTTTGGTCCTTCAAACTTCTAACATCTACACTTTGGTCCTCAAAGTTTTGGAAATTATAGTTTCACCCCCAAAACTTCTCAAGACTTGGATTTTCACCCCAAGACTTTCTGATATTGCAGTTCGACCCCTTCCAGATTCCTAAAACTTCGTTTTGACCCCAAAATTTATCTGTAATTACAGTTTTACCCCTCAAACCCTCCAAACCCTAAAATGCTTCATTTAGCTTCGTTTCTTATCCGTTTTAATCCGTTCTCGTCTCTAAACCTTCCTTTTTGAATCCTTTATATTTCTAGACCTAGTCGGGTCGAGTTCTGTTATGTTTTCAATTCGTTGTTTCTTCCGAGCATTTAATTATAAACGCTTAATTAATAAGTGTAACCTAATAATTTACGTTGTGTGTTTGTAGGCCCAAACGCATCAAAACAATCTCAAAACTAAAAGGAAAAGAACGTGATAATCGCACCGCCCAGGCTGAGGTGGGGGTAATTTCTGAATTAATGTTTAACTTTACGTTTATTTTGTATAGTCGCATGCTAGGGTTTTCGATATGTTATGATATGATAAAGAATGTTATATGATTTACGATTTGAGACTTTGAGCATGAAATATGATTGATGATATCAGCATGCTATTAAGTGTTATACATGTCCGTATTTATATGCTTTGTCTACGTGCTGTGAATTGAATCCGTTGCTGGGATTGAGATGAGGATATGTGTTCATATGCATGGTCTTTGGAGAAGACAGGTTGAGATTAAGTCCTAATAGGAAAATGGAGGATTGGTGAAGTCCCCTAACCAAATAATCACCCGGAGAATAAGGTGGTGGGGTAAGGCGGGATATACCTACGCTCACATCATTTATGTGCTGTGCATTGTACTTGTTGTGAATAACTGCTTATCTGATTTAAAGTTTTATGTTAATTTATGAACTTGCCTCCACGGGGTGTATTTCTATGCATTCACCCCGTTTACGTGTTCGTTACAGGTGATGATGTTGTTGGGAGAAGTTGAAGGGAGAGATGTACCCTGCCCGTTAAAGATTTCTTTTGCTATTTCGATATTTTGTTATGATGATTTGATAACTATTTCGAAACAACGTACGCTTACGTTTTCTTTTGGGTTTAAGCACGTATTTTAGAATCCGTTGTTGTACATAGTTAACTTTCAAAGTTCGATATATATATATCATCTTTGTTTCTCTTTTCTTTCTTTCTTCTTTCCTGCACGCCTGTCGGGGAAACTCTGATAATTAAAAAAAATGTTTTTCCTAAATTTATTAATCTTTTATAATAAAATATGGTTAAGTTTCGGGGCGTGACTAAATCCCAGACTACCTTCACATAATCTCAACATAACGATGTTCCGTTTCTTACCCCACCCCAAGTCTTTTCATATTTTCATATCACATTAACAAAGCTCACATTTTTTCCTTTTTGTGGCAGGACGCTAAAATAGAATTGATTACACACAATCACCATGCATTGCAGGTGCTTGTCGATTAGCAGCTGGTACGCATGTTCAGACCCTACAACACAACCCAAAATTTTAGTTTCTATTCCATGTTGTCATTTGAAATATAGGGTTTTAATGGTTGTTTATTTCTCATGTAACAGCAAGTACAAATGGAGCACAGGCTAGAACACAAGAAACAGTATGACAGATTTACCGGGAGAAAAAGTCTCGCGTAGTTGGATGATCTATGCAAGAGACAACAAGACCAACTGTATGTACTAATTGATCTACAGAATTTTGTTTGGAAAAGAGAGGCCATCAAATGTTGCAGACAAGTCGTGAAGGCTCTCCATGATATGACACTACCCCCACTTCTAAAGGTAGATGAAAGTGGCATTGATGATGTAACGCCCCGTTCCCCTTTTAATTGGAAATAGTCGTCACCCTTTACATACTTAGGAAATAAAGAAATTATAATGATTTTATAACATACAGCAGAAGACTTAAAAACGAAGACACGAGAGTTTTTTTTTTAAAATAACATATATACATATTACTTTTGCCCAGCGCACGCCCGTGCCCTTCTGGCACGGCCGTGCGCCACTGTCCAGCAAGTTCCCAAAGGCTGGTGCACGACCGTGCGCCATCTTCCAAACTTCCCCTTCCCCAAAACTCATACTTACATGCATATACATATCTATCTGTTTATTAAACAAGTCTAGTCGTGTCTTACCCACATTTTTAGGTAAAATGTTTGAACCATCGACCAACATGACTTTACACAACAAAACATATATTTAATATAAGGTAAGTCTAGGCCCATCGTTTTTCATATAATACACATTTAAACAACATATTGCTTTTTAAAGCAAAAGAAACATGGTTTTAGCATATCGATTTTAAAGTGACAGTAAGAAGTTAACCCAACCTGCTACACGTCCACGTCATCATCTGCCGAGCCTGAAAATAATAAAAGCAACATCATGAGACACCTCCGGAGAGGGATCCCAGTGGGATAACTTTACTGTCTAATATAGTGAAGCAATTAAATTATTAAGCAAAGTACTACATGTCCTTTGGGTACACTCACCCCGGACCATAAGCATAGAGGAATGTGGGAATCGCTCCCCCACTAAACCTCACATAGACCAGGCATTTCGCCCTTAAGGTCGCTTTCATAGACCAGACATTTTTGCCCTTACGGTCGTCGCCCAATATGGAAGTTACATACTGGTTATAGCTATGGGCTTCAGCCGTAGATTTTCATACATAACTTATCAATTCAATTAACAACACATATAGTGAAACAATTAAACCGTTAAGCAAGTACTACATGTCATAATCATAAAGGAATGTGGGAATTTCTTGCCCACTAGACCTTGCATAGACCAGGCACTCCTTGCCTTGTGGTCAACATAAAGGAATGTGGGAGTTGCTCGCCCACTAAACCTTGCTTTCATAGACCAGACATTTTATTGCCCTTAAGGTCGTCGTCCAATATAGAAGTTACATACTGGTTATAGCTACGGGCTTCAACCGTAGATTTTCATACATAACTTATTAATTCAATTAACAACATATAGTAGAGAGTAGAAGTTACCCACTTGTACGTTGATAGTGCTAGGATTGCCTCCGGATTCACCGATCGTCTCGACTGCGCTCGACACACTCAACTAATTAGCCTCTTATGTCGTATAACATAATCTTTCGTATTTTATATTAGGTTACTTTAACCTAAAGCATAATCATTCAATAACCCTATTCAAATAATCACTCTAAAGACATGTATTAATAAGATTTTATACTCATTCGTTATACTTCATTCAATACATACTTGATCCTTATGTTAAATTATAAACATGATCATATCATACACAAATCATCTAAGTGAGATTTAGAATATAGAATACATCATCATACTTATTATATAATTGTTAAGCACTTAAACTAGCAAATTTGAAGGATAAAAAGACACATAGAGTCGCAACAATTTTAATAACTCATAGATAATTTCTAAAATCACAAAAATATTTACATGATCATCTATTAGCGTCAATTATTATATTCTTAAAATTCATAATTTTTCACAGTGTACATAATTAAATAAAAATAGAATCCTAAACAAGACTTTCACTTGAATTTCAGCTCAAAAATAGCCTTTAATGAAAAATTCACCATACCTTATAGGATTGATGAAATACTTTCATATTTTTACAGTGATCAGAAAAAAATTAAGGTATAACAGATAAAAATATCAAATGAAAATAAGATTCACATAATTAGTTATGAATTTCCTAAGTTGGCCGAAAACTGGACATAGTGTATGCTGAAAACAGACTTTATTGTAAAAATCACCATAAATCGTACAAGGTTCCAAAAATTACATGGTAAATTTCTACATACTCATAAGAACGTGTACTACAACATGGTAAAATATGGCTTATAAATATTATCTACATAAATAGTTACGAATTTTAGAACAAAACTGAAAACAGGACATCATCTATGCAGAAAATAGGTTTTGTTGTAAAATTTGGCATAAATCGTATAAGACTCAAAAAAATGCATACTAAAATCCTACACGTACCTAAGAACAGGTTCTTAAACATATTAGAATATTATACATAAATTCGAAATATACAGTTCCAGAAAATTCTATGATTCCGACCTAAAAACAGGGCGAAAACTGTCTCCGAACAGCTTATCTTAGAAAAATCATATAAAATCGAATTTAACTCAAAATCTTCTGAAATTTTACAGAAATACTCTTAACTTCATATATTTCAATATGACAAAAGGATTCATCTTAATTCAATCTCTAAGTTTTTCGAACACAACCAAAACAGTAGCAAAACAAAGCATACCCTTAAGCCTATTCTAGAATCAACTTATTCCTCCATTCAAATAACATATAATCTCAAAAAAATTGCCAAAGAACATCTTTGGACTTTCTAACCTAAGGTATTAAGCATAAATCATGAGATTTAATGAAGGATTCATAAGAGTTTAGCCAAAAATACCTTTAGGGTTTGAGGAAGAATTTGATGGATACTTGATTTTTGCTTTCCTTTATTCTCTTATGGTAACTTACCTATGGTTTTGGCTCCTATATAAAGTGGTCGAGAGAGAGAGAGAGAGAGAGATCCTCAAGCAAGGGTGTGTTGCATGTTGCAAGTTGGGAGATATTTTTGCATGTTGCAATTAGAGTGGTGAGGTGGCTAGGCTAGTTTTCTTAGTCATAGGTTAGCAAGACTTATCAAGGAAGCTTTGGATTAAAATAAATGTTAAATTAATTATTTACCTTGATATTTTCTGAAAAATATCTCATGTGCATGTATCTATGTATAGCTTGTCTCATTTTTTTACTTTGGTGTCTTATATTATTAAAGAGACTAATAATAATAGTATAAAGTATAAATCATATAAGTGTAAAAATTATCTAGCATAAAATTAAGTATTAAAAATCTTCATATGTACTTAAATTAATAAGTATTGTGGTTATTTTAATATTCTCTATAATGCATGCTCGTTCAAGTAAAATGTTTTATTTCATAAAAAAAACACATATAAAGTTCATAAGTAAAATTTCATAAAAAGAAAGCATTCAAAAACGGTAACGAATAAAGTTAGCATGTAAACTTAATATCATTTTATTCATTTAAATTTAATTAACATCTTATCTTTTTACTTCTATTCATGTGTGTCGAGTGAGTGGAGATCGAGCTCGGTTTCTTCCGTAAGTCATCTTGCAAAAACCCTTAAAATCTCGAAAGAAAAACATGTCATAACATCTTTAAAATAAACAAGCATACTAACTTCATAAATCATAACTTAATGTAATATAAGATCTCATACTTAAATCATTTTTAAATGAACATTAAAAGAATTTTTTAATAAATATGCATATGCAGGTTTTCTTGAAATGGGGTGTTACAGATGAGGAGGTGGTACAACTGTGGATGTACTGACGGATGGTGCACAAGGAGACAGTGAAGGAGTTTGAAGCATTGCTTAGGCATGACGTTGTAGATGGGATTTGATTAATCTACTTTGTTTAAGTTTTTATTAATTGGACCAGGGTTAGTTTTCATGGGTATTATTTTTTGAATATTTGGAAGGCTTTATGTAACGCTCGGGATGAAACAACGCATAATTTGATGATTTAAATAATTTAACCTTAATTGTGTGATTTAATTTATGTGTGTTTCAGATTAATCAAAAAATGCATGTTTTAATTTATCGAGTGTACAATTAATTTTTATTGGAAACATAATTAATTTGGATAGCCTATGTTTATATTTATCGAAAGTTTAATACAATTGAAAATGAAGTATACATGTTATGAGAACGATCGCAATCGAAAGACGAAGAAAACGAAATGAAAATCGGGCCGATCGGAGTTCCAAGGCCCAAACGGGGCCCATTTCGATAAAAATAAAATGGGTTAAAACATGCACACACCTGAGAATTTCCACACTTTGGCAAATATAACACAAGATAAAAATTGAAATTTATTCTCTCTCACTCTCTCTGTTTTCCGGCGGCCAGAGCGTCGTCACGTCGCCACCGCGCCGGAGATGGCACCACCGCTTTATATCAAAACGTAGCCTTGCCAAGCCCATCATGAATCCGGGCTCGGATCATCGAACCACCGCCGCCTCCACCGGAAATCGGCCGGCAAAGGCGCGACCTTTTTCTCTCCTCTCCCTCGTTTTCTCTCTCTTTGTATCTTCTTCGTTTCCTGCCCGATCGGGTCAATCTACACATGCACTTGAAGCTTTCGCCGAGCTCGTCACGATTCCAGGCTCGGATCATCGATCGGCCTCCTCCTTCTCCGACAATCGCCGGTCAAACTCTCAGTCTTCTCTCTCTCTCCTCATCGCTCTCTCTCCCTCTTGTGATCTTCTTCTTCCCTCGCCAAGCTCCGCTGCCGCTGCCATAGGTTGTTGTTGGGTGTGGTTTGGGTCGGCGCCCAATGTCGGAGTCACCGCGGCAGACGGGGTGCCGTCGTGGCTTGGTGGTTGTGTGTGTGTGTATGGTTAGCGTGAGTGGTGGCTGTGGTGGGCGGCGCTTCCAGTGCCGCCGTGTACGGTGGAAGCCGGCACGAGGAGCACCGGTGAGTGGTGGTGGTTCCGTGTGGTGGCCGGCGACGTGGTGTCGCCGGCGGTGGCTTACAGCGGCAACGGGGGCGATGGCAGTGGCGGGATGGGTTTGGGGGCAGGGGCTTGGGTTGTGAATTAGATAAGTTCAGGGGCTAGATTGCAAACTCTAGAAGTTTAGGGTTCTCTCACTTTCCCCCCAAAACTTTCTTTTCTTTCAGTTTGGTCTTAAACTCTTATGAACTACATTTTCACCCCCAGAACTTTCCAAGTCTTCGATTTTCACCCCCAAGACTTTCGAATATTACTTTTCGATCTCCAGAATTCCAGAAACTTCACTTTGACCCCAAAACTTCTCTGTATTTACAGTTTTACCCCTGGTCAAAGTCAACCTTTACCAGAATTTATGTTTTTACCCCTAAACCCTAAAACGCTCTGTTTTAACTCGTTTGTCGTCCGATTGAGCTCATTCTTTCACCTATAGAACCGTAATTGAACCCCCTTCGATATGTGATCAAGCTCTAAGCTTCTTGAATCATTTTTCCTTCCATCATCATTTTCTTCTGAGAGAGTTCTTTAAATAATATATGTAATGACCATAAAACGAAACTAATAGATTACGTTTGCATGTGTAGGCTTTTGTGATTAGGAGCGTTTGTGTTATCTTTAAGGTTTGCATCTCTCAAAGTCAAACATCACCTAATCAGGTGGAGGTAACTTCTAAACCCTAATAATTTACGTTTACGTTATATTAGTACGAGTAGTAATTTGATGAACGAATGCATGAGTATGCCTTGACGTGATGAAGCGAACAATGATTGCTATGTTATATGAACGCTTGTTAATGATATGGGCCTTAAATGTAATGTCTTGTGAATTATTTGTTGTGTTAAGTTGCTGTGAATATGTGGGCTCATTGTATAAATTTGTTGTGTTTGGTTTTGGACTGGGTCGTCCATAAAAGGCATCGATAATCATTTAAGGACTGGGTCGTCCGTAAAGGTACCGATGGGAGAATAATCCCGTATTGAAGTGTAAGATGGGCTGTTCCCGCACCTTCCGAATTGGGTCATCCGTTAATGCACCGATTTATGCGTTATGCATGTTATGTGTTATGAATTTATATGTGTTGTGATTACTTGATATGCTGATAATTGTTTACGTAATTTAAATACTTATACAACTCTAAAAATGGAAATTTCTCCCACGAGTGTATTTAATGTACTCACCCCTATCTGTACTCACACTACAGGAAACGATGACAATTAAGACACGCAGCGAGAGGGGTGTCGTATCTAATGTCTCTTCTGATTTAGTTAAAATAGATTGTAGAACTTTGCTTTAAAACTGTTTACATTTTGTAAAATTGTTTGTAATTTATGATGGATCCTGTTTACTTCCGCTGTTAGTATAAAGATTTAGAAGGTACCCCCACCTTGTTCGGTGGTTACCACGTGAGTAGCAAGAACCAAAGATCGGACAACTCAGAGCTCAAGTAGCAAGTACCAAAAGTCCGATAACTCAACGCTCAATCCAACAAGTAGCCTACATAAGTTATAACATTTTTTAGATCCTTAATAATGTATAATTAAAGCTATAAATGTTTTCAGTGGAAAAACGATCGTTAAACACGCGATGGATCTAGAGATCTAAAGATTGGAGTTGGAGAAACGAGAATGGATAATCAGTCCACATAGCTGAGATGATAGAGAATGAAATCTGGGTCACGACGGAAAAAGAATGAGCTCAATCGGAGTTAAAACGAGCTCAAACGGAGCATTTTAAGTTTAGGGGTATTTTAGTAATTTTGGTCAAAAGGTGACGAAGAGGGGAAGATTAAGGTTGCTACGGAAGAAGAATGAGCTTGATCGGAGTTAAAACGAGCTCAAACGGAGCATTTTAAGATTGAGGGGCGTTTTCGTAATTTTGGTCAAAGGGTTGACTTTGACTGGGCCCACGACCCTCGGTCAACGACATCTCATCGGCGACAACTCGATGTTGACGTACGGCGGAGAAAACAGGGTTCGGATCGAAAACACGGCGTCGCGTGCAACGGGGCACGCGCGTACCCGGTGCCGGGTGGAAAAACTCGGCGGCCTTAGCAAGTGGCCGAGAAAACTCGGCAGCGGGTTCCAGGCGCTCGGCAGCTAGCCGAGAAAACTCGGCAGCTCCCTCCCGGCGCGCGCGCCTCACGCCCAACTCTCCCGGCGCCGGCTTGCTCGACCTGACCTCTTCCCAACACCACCCGCCACGGCGGCGACGCCCTGGGCCGCCACCACCAGGTCCGCCGGAAACCTCTCACCGCCGGCTACCACCTCCGGCCACCCCTAGCCGGATTCCGGCGGTGAATAGTACCCGAAACTTCATCGTAAAATCCTTCGTTATCACATTCGCAACACCAAGGCTAGGGTTTAGGGTTTTGGAGATGGTTTTTCACCGTTTCCCGGCGGACGAGAAATCAGAATTGAAATTCGAAACCTATCCTAGACTCGTCTCGATGAGACGAATGTTGTGTGTGAAAATCGGCCAAAACTGACAACTTTCAATTTTTCCGACCAGCGCCGGTGGAGGCGCGCTGGAGACCGAAAAATGGGAAGAAAAAGAGAGGAGAGAGAGACTTACTCGTTTTCGTCGCTTTCGTTTTTGTCGGCCGAATGAAAATTTTGAATTGACTGAGCCCCTATTTATAGATTTTCAAAGTTACTATTTACCAAGTAAATTTTAATTACCATTTATTAAAATATTATTTTTCCGTTTTACCGTTCATCCGGATTTTACCCTCTCGTTTTACCTAACCTTTGTATTTGGTTCTTTTCTTCGCCATTTGAGCTACGAGTCTCCGATTGACCCCTAGTTTGTTTCTATCTTCTCGTTTTTATGTTACACATCTCATGGTATAAAAATATTCTATATTCCAAGTCTAAGAAAATTATCGATCTAACTCGGGCCTTAAACATATATCTGAAACGCACGTCAACACATATGCAATTAATTATTAAATTATAGGTTTAAATATTTAATTAATCCATTATGCTTCGTTTTTGTTTCGGGGTACTACATCCCTTACCTCTTAAAATAATTTCGTCCTCGAAATTGAACGCGTACTAAGAACGTCGTAATTAGGTACTTCATCAAAACTCTCGTCCTCCTATTTCCTTGTTGCTTCTTTCTTTCCATTTCTCGTCAAGGAACTTATAAGCCCCGATTATTGGGCTAAGCTCTATGTTCAGAACTTTTGCCAGTCCTGGGTTTCTCCAATTCTTTCTCGAATCTTTCTATTCGGATCACGCTTCTGTTTCTTATTCTTTTCTTTCTTCAGCTCATAGTATTGATCGTTTTATTGATCAGCCTATATACTTCTCGTCTTTATCGTTTACTTGTGGAGTAGGATGAAGAATAGTTGGCGTTGGAGAGTCAAATTCCTCCATCAAGGAAAAAAATAAGTATGTTTACGATAAAGGTGAACAAAAGAGAGAAAGAACGAGAACGAGAGTGAGAAAGAGAGAGAAAGTTGAAGTGACAGGTGAAAAGTTGTCGCGTCCACAGGAAGATCTAGCTGCATGCGCAACTCCTTTCGCTAAATCTCCAACGCATTCTTGAGTCGTGATTCGTGGTACCTTTTATTGCACGAATTGATGAGAATATCGATGTTGAATCATAATGACAAAAAGATCGAGGCACGGATCGAGAACGCGACTCATCAAATCCGTAAAGACAGCTGGAGCATTACTTAATCCAAATGGCATGCCCAGTCCAAACAGCATTACTACAAACTCTTAGTGGCCATTTCTTATTCAGAATATTGTCACTACAAGAAATCACACATTTTTTTACGAATATTTTTGCGACGATAAAAAATCGTCACAATTTGTTACTTAAAGGCGACAAATGTTATTTTCGTCATTAAAATACTAGAAATTGTGACAAAATTTTATTTTGTCACCATTGATAATTTTATTCGTCACTAATTTGTAAATTTCATGACGACATAAATTATTTCGTCACAATAATAATAGGTGACGATGTTAATAATAATTGTGACGAAATTCGATGTCATAAAAATATATATTTTCACGATGATGCTATTTTTCGTCATTAATTTTTCTAAATAATTATTTACAAAATTATTTCGTCACAATAATAATTGGTTACGATTTTAATTATAATTGGTGACGATATTCGATGTCGTAAAAAATAATTTTTTGTGACGGTGCTATTTTTTGTCATTAATTATTTGAATTAATTAGTGACAAAATTCTTTTGTCACGATAATAATTGATGACGATTTTAATAATAATTGGTGACGAAATTCGATGTCATAAAAATATATATTTTCACGATGATGCTATTTTTCGTCATTAATTTTTCTAAATAATTATTTACAAAATTATTTCGTCACAATAATAATTGGTTACGATTTTAATTATAATTGGTGACGATATTCGATGTCGTAAAAAATAATTTTTTGTGACGGTGCTATTTTTTGTCATTAATTATTTGAATTAATTAGTGACAAAATTCTTTTGTCACGATAATAATTGATGACGATTTTAATAATAATTGGTGACGAAATTCGATGTCATAAAAATATATATTTTCACGACGATGCTATTTTTCGTCATTAATTATTTGAACTTATTACTAACAAAATTGTATCGTGAGTGCATTAACATTTTGGGTTTTGAACATTCATATGTTGGCCATTGAAATCGAGTTAATATATCAAAATTGGAAATCAATGACTTATATTAATAAGTAATGGTACTTTATAAAAAATAACAAAAATTATATGATAATAGAAAATTGAAAAATATCAAAAATTGAAATAAAAGAAATGCATGCAGGATATTATTACATGAAACACCAGTGGTCTAGTGGTTAGAGTACCACCTTGGGCACCCGGGTTCAATTCCCAGACAACGCACAATATTGGTGTTGGTGATGTGTGATGTGACGTTTTATTTGTCACTATAGATAAGATGATATAGTGATAATGATCTTTAGCGTCATCAAAAGATGACTTTAGATGACAAATTCAAATAGTACCGGGAAAGATAAATTTTAGTGACAATAAATTAAATTCATCATGTAAAGTTACACTTTTAGTGACGAAACACCATAATTAGTGACAAAATTTGATGTCAAATGCAACGTTTTATTTGTCACTATAGATGAGATGATATAGTGACAATGACCTTTAGCGTCATTAAAAGATGACTTTAGATGACGAATTCAAATAACATCATTTTTAGATGACGAATTCAAATAACATCACAATTTACCTAATATGACGCACTTACAACAACGTTCTTTGCGACGAAAATATTTCATCACCAAACACCTTTTGTGACAAAAAATGGTGTTTTTATGACGAATTTTGTCGTCGTGAATTCTCAAATTTCTTGTAGTGTCTTAGATGAACCCGCAACTTTGACTCTCATCTGGTGAGATCCAGACCTTAAGTCAATCTTCGAGAACACACTGGTACCTCTTATTTGATCAAAAGATCTTCAATTCGAGGTAGTGGTTACTTGTTTTCTAGGATCCGTTTGTTCCGTTCTCGGTAATCCTTACACATCCGGACGCTTCCATCCTTCTTCTTCACAAGGAGCATTGAACTCCTCAGGACGACCTACTCAGTCTAATAAAGCCTTTATCCAAAGGTTCTTGTAACTGGGCCTCCAACTATTGCAGTTCTCTCGGTGTCATCTGATAAGAAACTCTTGACACCGGTGTTGATCCTAAGACGAGATCAATCTCGAATGTTATTTGTCAATCCAGTGGATGACCAAGTAATTCCTTTGGAAATAGGTCCATGTACTTCTTGATTACCGTCACCTTCTCGATAGTAGGCGGTTCTCTCTCGGGGTTCACCATGTTAACCAACCAAGCTTCGCAATTCCTTTGCTAAGCATCTCGGTTGCTTTCATGGCCGAGATAATCCTTATGCCGGCTTTAACTCGTGTTCCATGGAATGTGAACTCCAGTTCGCCCGGTGCTTGAAGGACGATCTTCCTTGCATGGCACCTGATTACCGCGTGATTGGACTCAAGCCAGTCCATTCCCCGATTATGTCAAAATCCTTCATCTCCAAAGTGTGGAGATCAGCTAGAAAGATCTTATCCTCAAAAGCAATCCTAAGGTGATGATATAGGTGTTTTGTCCTTACCATCTTTCCTGAAGAAAAGCTAACTTCTAAGGTTGGAGCGACTATCCTACCGTCTTCATGCTTCAGCAACTGTTATCACCTCAGCTCCCTCTGCAGCTCCTGGGCAGTTAAGGGCATAAGCCCATGCTCTGCCCGCCACCGGTCTCGGGTTCCGAGACCTCAGACAGTTGGCCGCTATGTGTCCTGGTGCCCCGCAAGTGAAACAGTTTCGTGCTTTTAGCTGATACGGTCCCGTGTGCACCTTCCTGCATCTTGGGCACGGGTTCGCGGGTCGGGGAGTAGGAAGGAGTGGAGCATTGTTTGCTCTTGGAAACTTATATGGGGTAAAATCCTGACTCGAGCCAGTCCACTTCCTTTTGACAGGAGCAGGGAGAACTTTCTCGAGGGATGCAGCATCCAAACCCATCCGGGAGGCGATCTCCTGGGCTCTCTCGATGACACTTGCTTAGGTCATCGCTCCTTGCCCAGCCAGAATCGAGCTAATCTCCGTACGAAGGCCCTTCTCAAACCTTCGGGCCTTCTTGAGATCGGTATCCACCAGATGTGGGGCATACCAGCTCAGCTGGTTGAACCGCCTCTCATAATCTCCCACAGTTGAACTTCTCTGTCGAAGATGAAAGAATTATGTCTCATTCTTGTCCCGGTAGGACTGAGGGATGAAGTGATGAGACACCACTTCCTTTAACTCCTGCCATGACATTCTCTCTCTCTGTGCAGGCAGCAGAGTTCGCTCGTACGAGTCCCTCCAGTGACTCGCCTCTTCAGTGAGCTGAAAGATGGCACAACTGACCATCTGTTCCTTGGAGCACGTTAGATGCCCAAACAATCGGTCGAGTGACCATAGCCACTCTTCCACGTCAGTTGACTCCCCTTTCACATCGAAAGTCGGCAGGTTAAACAGCCGGAACTGTTCATAGATGAGATTTGGGTCGGTCCTAACTGGCTGGGGGGCGGCTCTGTTTACTTCGAAGTGTTGTGCTAACCCTCGTAGCACTGTGACCAAGTCCCTTACGTTGGCGGTCTCCTTATGTTCCGGCTGATTGGCCGACTGCGGTTGCTTCTTTCGAGGTCTTCCTCCCTGCATAACTCTATTACGATATATATATATATATAAGTCATCGAGGTTACATAATATTACTATAGGTATAGGAAAAACGTGGTACACGTGAAGAGGTGTAAACATATACTCCTTAAGATAGGCGAGTAATATATGTGTATATATAATACATATATCAAGGTTTTCAAGGTCATCTATACTACAGCTGCGAGAAGCGGCGGAGGCCCCAGGTAACCCTAGTGTCCCGTCCCTAGGGTCACCCATCTCCAGATCATCCTCCTTAGGTCCTCCTCAATATCATCATCATCCAACTCCGAACTACTGCTAAACGGATCATAGGGTCCCGGCTCAGGAACAGTCGGAAGGTCATGTCGACCCAACAACTCCAGCATTATCCTTGCTACATTCCCAAAGTCAGCAAAGGGTACAAAATCTATCGATAAATGTACGAAATCTACATCCCTGTATACTAAACATGCCCTAGTCTCCCACTCACTTGGTAAGGTATGGATCATAGGTAGAGACGTCTGAACCCCACTGATCTTACCTCCAACACCCCCTAACTCCCTCCAGCAGTGCAGAAGTCTGGCAACGCGCTCCCCTATCGATCTATCATCCGTCACTCTACTTTTATAAAAACAACCTCGAAGTCTCTCCTCACGAGTCTCCACAACCGGTACTCGCATTCTAGCGGTAATATAACCCTATTTATCTGTCATGTAGAAGTTACACAAGTTTCTATCATCAGCCTATATCCGTAATCGCTTTCCTCACGGTGTTTACGTCGTGATCAGACAAATTCTCCATTAATAGCTTATCTCTTTGTGGTCGTTCTCGTGACCAATCGTTCTATAGATGACATTCGAAACTAACCCTTGTAATATACCTCACATAACCAAACAATCTATAATCAAAAGATAAACTAATAACAAATATCATGGTACCAAGAAATGCTACTTCATAAATCATGTAGGAATCTCAATAGATTTTTCTATTATTCGTTTATTATGTTTAATAGCGGATACACAACTCGCATAACCAACCAGAAACATGCATCATACGCAAAACATTATAATTCACATTACTAACACCCTCCCAAAGTTTTCATAGTCCTCAAGTATCAAAACCGACCTTACCCATTACAACCACGGACTGGGAAAACTCACTCATTAGCATACCCTATTATAAACAAGGGCCCATGGTAGTTTCAACTTTCAGTCACACAAGACCACTTCCGCGAACGGCCATACTCACACATGAGCTCACGCTGCTGCAGTCAGCGACTTTGTGGCAGTGGCTCAGAGCAGTGGGTCGATTGTAGTGACTTCAAGAGGTGTTCACAAAATCATTCATCGTGATTGTAATGACGTCAAGAGGGTTTTAACAGATCTTTTCATTGGGAAACAATATCTTTAACACCCCATCAGTTCTAAACAGTTTATATCATGTCAACAAAGTAACGCATATTAGGTAAACATTTATTCCGCAAGTCTTAAGATCAGGAGAAGACACCTATAGAGAGAGGAGGGTGTCTATTTATTTCTTTTCAAAACCTTTTCACGTTTTAGAAGCACACTTTTCTCATTTTCCCTCTTTTAAATCAAGCTTGAGCAAAGTCCTACAAAGGGTAGAACTAGGCTCTGATACCATCTGTCACGCCCTATTTTCTTTTCATAAAACTATCAGAGTTTTGTTTTGGGCGTGAAGAAGAAATAGTGAGAGACGACAGAAGAAGGAGATAAAAGACGACAGAAGAAATAGGTGAGGAACGATGTGATTCATTCACATATCAACAATCGGCCTCTGCCGATAGCGATCGGTCTTAATATCGATAATATTCGGTCTCAATACCGATATATTCAACATTCGCAGCGGAACAACTCATCAGGATCTCACATCCATCTCATGTATTCAAATATTACAAAGCATGAATTTCTTAAAACATTGTTTGAAAATGTTGTATGACACCAACTTAACAAAACAGGTCCAGATATGACATATCCTCTCTCCTTTTAAGGTTCATCAAGCCCATCAGTTCCTGTAGTGTGAGTACAGATTAAGGGGTGAGTGCGTTGAATACACTCGTGGGGATAAAATCTGTCTCTTATAACATGTGACAAATATAAATATCGGAAAATAATCTACAGTCACGTTGTCACAACACGTAAAATGCATAGCAGATATTAGAAATGGTAGAGAAGAATAGGTGCGGGATCAGCCCATCTTACCCTATAAAACGGTCTCAATACCGCTAGTGCATTTCAAGAGGCTCACCAAACCTCCACAGAGTAGTAGAAGAGAGGGAAAGACAAATGCATGATCAGAGTGAACCTCAATCCGTTAACAGTATACGTATGGCACAATAATTAAATTCACAGCACGTAGTATCCAGTAGTTCATGTTTTTGCTAGGAAAACAGTAAACAGATAAAGATTTAGAAGTTACCCCCACCTTGTTCGGTGGTTACCACGTTAGTAGCAAGGACCAAAGATCGGACAACTTAGAGCTCAAGTAGCAAGTACCAAAAGTCCGATAACTCAATGCTAAATCCCACAAGTAGCCAACATAAGTTATAACATTTTTTAGATCCCTAATAATGTATAATTAAAGCTATAAATGTTTCAGGCGGAAAAACGATCGTTAAACACGCGAGGGATCTAGAGATCTAAAGAGTGGAGTTAGAGAAACGAGGATGGATAATCAGTCCACATAGCTGAGATGATAGAGAATGAAATCTGGGTCACGACGGAAAAAGAATGAGTTCAATCAGAGTTAAAACGAGCTCAAATGGAGCATTTTAAATTTAGGGATATTTTGATAATTTTGGTCAAAAGGTGACGAAGAGGGGAAGATTAGGGTTGCTACAGAAGAAAAATGAGTTCGATCGGAGTTAAAATGAGCTCAAACGGAGCATTTTAAGATTGAGGGGGCGTTTTCGTAATTTTGGACAAAGGGTTGACTTTGACCGGGCCCACGACCCTCGGTCAACGACATCTCATCGGCGACAACTTGATATTGACGTACGGTGGAGAAAACAGGGTTCGGATCGAAAACACGGCATCGCGTGCGACGGGGCATGCGCGTACCCGACGCTGGGTGGAAAAACCCGGCGGCCTTGACAAGTGGCCGAGAAAACTCGGCAGCGGGTTCCCGGCGCTCGGCAACTGGCCGAGAAAACTCGGCAGCTCCCTCCCGGCGCTCGGCAGCTGGCCGAGAAAACTCGGCAGCTCCCTCCCGGCAAGCGCGCGCCTCGCGCCCAGCTCTCCCGGCGCCGGCTTGCTCGACCTAGCCTCTTCTCAGCGCCACCCGCCGAGGCGGCGCCGCCCTGGGCCGCCACCACCAGGTCCACCGAAAATCTCTCACCGCCGGCTACCACCTCCGGCAACCCCTCGCCGGATTCCGGTGGTGAATAGTACCTGAAACTTCGCCGCAAAATCCTTTGTTATCACATTCGCAACACCAAGGCTAGGGTTTAGGGTTTTGGAGACGGTTTTTCGCCGTTTCCCAGCGAACAAGAAATCGGAATTGAAATCCAAAACCTATCCTAGATTCGTCTCGACGAGACGAACGTCGTGTGTGAAAATCGACCGAAACCGACAACTTTCAATTTTTCCGACCAGCGCCGGTGGCAGCGCGCCGGAGACCAAAAAACGGGAAGAAAAAGAGAGGAGAGAGAGACTTACTCGTTTTCGTCGCTTTCATTTTTGTCAGCCGAATGAAAATTTTGAATTGACTGAGCCCCTATTTATAGATTTTCAAAGTTACTATTTACCAAGTAAATTTTAATTACCATTTATTACAATATTATTTTTTCGTTTTACCGTTCATTCGGATTTTACCCTCTCGTTTTACCTAACCTTCGTATTTAGCTATTTTCTTCGCCATTTAAACTACGGGTCTCCGATTGACCCCTAGTATATTTCTATCTTCTCATTTTTCCGTTACGCATCTCATGGTATAAAAATATTCTATGTTCCAAGTTTAAGAAAATTATCGATCTAACTCGGGCCTTAAACATATATCTAAAACGCACGTCAACACATACGCAATTAATTATTAAATTATAGGTTTAAATATTTAATTAATCCATTATGCTTCGTTTTTGTTCCGGGGTACTACAGCGGCGATGGTGTTTATTTTTTGTTGTTTTCAATAATATTTTTCTACAAATTTGGAAGAGAAAATGGTTGTTGGTTGATTTGGATTCATTTAGTGAAATTTGACAAGAAAAAATAGGAAGTTGGGTATTTGTTGGCGGAAGTTCGGTGGTGGCGCGGTGACGGTGAGGTTGCGAAGCAGAAGGATGGAGATGAAGATGTTGCAAAAGGATGGAGATGAAGATGATGTAGTAAATAAAAAATTCAAATAAATTTAAAAATAAAATATAAAATAATTTAAATGATAGATACTTAAACTTAAAAATATTTTACAAGTAAATGGGTATTTTTAATTTAGGTCCTAATATATTTAAATTTAATCATATTTCTTGGTTTAAAAGTTTTGATTTATATTAATAAATTAAACTGTATTTTTTTCCTAAATCTAAAGTCATTTTTTCTAAATTATAAACTTAATAATTTATATTAATATATTAAATATAGAATATATATTTTTTAAATATTGTAAAATGAGCATAAATAATATGTACATATACATTTTTTTGACATAAAATGCAAAAATATGAGATAAATTAAACCAATACTAGAAGTAAAAAAGAAATGTGTATTATTTTGTATAATAAAGTATAAAAAGGGGTTTATATGCAAATTTTATAAGGGTATAATAGTAAATACATAATCAAAAAGTGATCAAAATCCACAACAATTCGCAGAACGAGCGAGTGTAATATACTCTCGTTAAGTTTTACAGTTTTTGGGATTTCATGCACACATATCCATATCATAGGTGTAAATGTTGTCATTTTTTTAACATAGGGGGAAGCGATGCGAAATTTTCCAAATCACAAGGGGGTGTATAACATTTTACCCAATAAAATAGGGTTAATTTCATTTTCCAACATGTACTAGGCACGTTTTTTAATTTTGCATCCTTAATTATTTTTTCTCTTATTACAATTTGTACTACACGTTTTGTTTACTTTTGCAACCTCCAACCAACATTTTCCAGCGAGAAAGGACCATTGTGATTTTCACGTGCTAATGAGAGTTATTTTCATTATTTGCACTTCTAAGACATGGGTAAATTCGGTTCTTCAACTATTTTCAATGATAAAGAGATCTTATATTTTTTGTTTGATCCTCACCATTACCACCATTCTTCTTTATTTACTCAAACAATTTGTAGAAGAAATGAGGAAAAGTTAGGGCGAAATTCGATTTTGGAGGGGAAATTAGTTAATGACCTAGAAAATGATGAAAATAACCCTTAATTGGCATTCAAAAATCACGCAGATCTTTTCTCACCGGAAAAAGTCAGCCGGGGGTTGCAAAAGTAAACAAAACGTTTGTAGTATAGATTGTGATCGGAGAAAAAAAAGTTTAGATTTTAAAATTAAACAGCGTGCATAATACAGGTTGGAAAATGAAATTAACCCAATCAAATTATACGACATATTAAAACTAAAACAATATATACTATTTCAAACTACTTTACTAATATGAAAAGATCAATGTTACTAAAATCATTATGAAAAAATCTTGTGTAAGACAGTCTCACTGATCCTATACCGTGAGACAAGTCAGGTTTGACCCGATCAATGACCTAGTCAACGGGCAAAATGTCAAAGTCAATAGTTAGCGGTCACAGCCAATGATCAACAATCAACAAATTAAGTCAAGTGTAATACATTTATGTATACTAGTAGTACTCCTGTGCGATGCATGGTTTATTATATATTATGACAATATATATGATTTGCAATAATATGATGAAGTTGTTATATTGAAAGTTTATTCATGACATCTTATTATTTTGAAATTTGTACAAATCAGTGTTATTTTATTTTTTTTCTTAAAAACATCAATATTCAATAATTAAAAATTTGAAAATAAAATTGAACATAGTATATAATAATAATAATAATAATAATAATAATAATAATAATAATAATAATAATAATAATAATAATAATAATAGTTTTGTGTTTGTCAGTTTTAATTTCTGAATAATCAAGAAGAGATTAATTATACTTACTAATATGTTTTGTTCATATTTTTGTTCCTTTATATTTTAGAATTATTTTTAGAATTTGTAAATAATTTCCTGCATTGTTTTTAGATGGAATATTTGTTCAAAAAACATTATCTATATTCCAAAATTTAGTTTATATTTAAAATTTTAGGTTTCAAATTAATTTTACATTTTAAAACAATATTTTCTTAAAAATTTTAAACCATTTTTCATATTTTTTTGGACATATTATAGTTTTTTAAAAGAATTTTTAGATTAATTATATCTATTTATTTGAAATAATTTTGAATAAATTACCAAATATTTTCAAACTACTTTACTAATATGAAAAGATCAATGTTACTAAAAACATTATGACAAAGTCTTGAAAAAGAAAGTTTCATTGATCTCATTCCGTGAGATGTGTGGGGTTTGACCCAATCAATGACCTAGTCAACGGGCAAAATGTCAAAGTCAATAGTTAGCGGTCACATAGTCAATGATCAACAGTCAACAAAATCAAGTGTAATACTTTTATATATATTAGGTAATACTTTCATATCATATAATATATTTTATATGTATGAATTAATACTTTTGAGAAATTTTAATTTTACAAGTAATACTATTTAATATTTTTGTGTATATCATGTAATACTTTTATTCATATCATATAATATTTTCATACATATCATGAAATATGTTTGCTTTTAAGATTCTAAATTGTAATTAATTTGAAAAATTGAAATTTGATAAGTAATATTTTTATTATTATAATGTGATACTTTTATGTATAATATGTAATACTTTTGAAAAATTATATTTCGATAAATCTATATAATATTTTCGTTTGTATAAGGTAATACTTCTATATGTAACAAGTACTACTTTTGGTTCTATAACTTCAAATCAATGTAATTTAATAAGTAATATTTTTATTATTATAATGTGATACTTTTATGTATAATATGTAATGCTTTTGAAAAATTATATTTCGATAAATCTATGTAATATTTTCATTTGTATAAGGTAATACTTTTATATGTAATGAGTACTACTTTTGGGTTCTATAACTTCAAATCAATGTAATTTAATAAGTAATACTTTTATTATCATAATATAATACTTATATATTTATATTATGTAATATTTTTGAAAGTATCACATGATACACATAAAAATATCATATATCATATAGTACTTTTATTTATACCATGAAATACTTTTTATTTATACCACATAATAGTGTTTAAAAGTATCACATGATGCACATAAAAATATTATGTTGTGAGAATAAAAATATTTCATTATGAGAATAAAATACCATATAATAGTACTTTTGGGTCAACAATGTTAACCGACCATTGACCGATATTGACTGACCGTTAACGGATGTTGACCAACCGTTGACCGGTGTTGACAGTTGTTTTTTTACTATTGATCGGACCGGATTGATCCGCCTCACGAAATGAGATCCGTAAATTGATCTCACACAAGACTAACTCAAACATTATATATAAACACATATGCGAGGGTAATTACATCCAAGATACACATACACTGCTGATCTTAAAAAAACGCTCGTACATAATTGATTCAACTCTTTCGAATAGTGATAGAAACACTCAAGCAAACACGTAATTTTTTCCTCTACCAGTTTCTATTTAATTATTTAATTCACTCTCTGTTGAGTTTACAACTATATTATTGAAGGTCTAATTTTCTTCCTCAATTTTTATTAGCATTTATGTTGGAGGAACTTGCAGATCCATTTCATGTAACTTCTTCCTCCCAATATACATCTTTATCTACTGTTTTTTCTCTAATAATAATCACTTGATTTATGTTAGAAAGTTAAAACTCATTGTTACTTTGTGAGAGGATCGTATAGATACAATTTTTCCACATTTAGCATTGAAAAGCAAGGAGTGTAAAATTCTAAGCATATTGTTTAGTTCATTCATTTAATTTAATTATTCGACGCATAAGATATCTCATAATTAATAAAATACAGATTTTCATCCTAACTATTTTACTTCAATATAGATATCTCATAATAGTTACAAATTGTTGTCATTTCTAATGGTATTAAATAAAAAAAACCAATGTAAACTAAATTAAATTCTTTTTTAGGGTACCCATCCCTTATTACCCCTTTTCATATATCAACATACAATTCTACCCCCAAATATAACATATTATCCTAATATACCCCTTTTCCTTATATAATTTCATTTCTACCCAAAAGTCAATCATTACACATTAATGATCTCATACCCAACTTCCAAAATTTGTCTTCATGCAAAATTTTATTACTTCCACTCAAAATAATTGATAATATCCGGCTTAAGAATACATAAAAATCAGGCCCAACATGCTTCCGTAAAATTAATTCATCCCCTAAAATTCATACATTTCTTTGACCACGACAGCACCGGGTGAGATGGTTTGCAAAGCCACCAGCTAGAAAATTACTGCCCCCAAACCTTTTTACGAACAGCTCTTCACTGTCCAACTTCAACCCTCGGGAAAGATGATCTGCAAGTTATCCAGCTCCTTCAGCAACTGTATAGCACAACCTTGGTTCGTTTCCTACACCAGGTGTACAAAGTATTCCTTCCAGGGGACGAACTAATCGTACTAAAAACATATGTTGAAAACAAAAGTCTTTATTTTATTAAGAACTTAAACGAAATATTTATTACATATGTAATCTCCTTTTGGGAGGAGAATACTTGTTTAGCCTCTCATGAGATGAGGTCTGCACTCATACACACATAAACTAAGAACACTCAAAAGATTACAAAGATATTATTATAAGAAAACTAAGGAGAATGGTCAATGTCTTCAGCTTCCTTCAACTCCTGTTATATATAGGCATGAATCCGGACTTAAAGGGCGGATTCCAAATCTCATTTTACACCAGCTGGCCTACTCCTTTAGTGCTCCCATGTGAAGGTTTGTTGGGGAGTCCCTTTCAGCTAGTTAGTGTGTCTCCTCTTTCTTCCCCGTGACTCGTCCCATTGATGTTTGTCGGGGAATCATTTACTTTTGACTCAACCCACCATGTGATGTTGGTTGGAGAGTCACTCTCTCATGACCTATCCCATTTTATTTTGTCGGGGGAATCTCTAAAAGTTTGGTTGTCGTGGTCCTCAGGGATAACGTTTCTTTTGTGTTGGGCCCTTATCCTTGTTAGACCCATGTGCCTGTCGGTCGGGTTTGGGTCGAAATCCTTTCCCAAACTCGGGTTCCTTCTGATCTGGGCATGCTTGATAGATCCGATCAATCCATCTTCCCACATGCGTCATATTACAGAACTTCCGGTAAGTTTCTTTGCTTGTCGGAATCTTGCTTTCCCAGAGGGTTCTTCTTTTGGTTTCGAAAAGCTCCTCTGCGAATCCTGTTGTTGATCCAGTCATTGAATTCAGTAGAAAAGATCCATTCGCTGAATTCTGGAAAAACTTAAAAGGATATTTGACTTTGTCCATTTCTGTTAGACAAACTCAAATCCCCATGCTCGTCTCGTAGAAGCCTCATCTTCTGAAAATGCTCCTACCAATGTTGGAATTTCTTCCGATGAAGCTGTCTTTATGTTTTTTAAGGCGTTTCTATCCGACCTCCTCAGCTTGATGAAATGAAAAGCTTCATTGAAGCCTTTCTTGGCTGGTTCTGGAGCTGCACTAATAAAGTGTAACTCCAAAATATCGCCTCTGAACAAATGTGGGTTATTTGCCCAAGTCTCGTGGACGGCTTCCCCTATCCATTTCGGTAACTTCGAAATTTCTGGGAAATCAGGTGACGTAGTATGAACTGAAGCTAAAGCTCCAAAATTATACCACTCTTAGACTTCGTTTGGATGACTTCCGTTTTTCATCCAAACTCTTGGATACTTTCCAGAGATATCAACCACCGTTCTTTCTGGGTTGATTCTCTTTCTAGTTACCAGCTTCTCCCATTGCCGTTGATAAACCTGCATAGGAGAAATTTTAATCTCGTTAGTTTGAACCTTATTCTGGCCGGTCTATGGCCTAAGGTTCAACTCTCCCTCTTTTACCCCAGAGGTGCTGGGTTGACTTGAAGACTCGGGTTGTGACACTAGAGCTTCAACATTCGTTGCAGGTTGTACATCCTCAAGGAATGCATCACCTGTAACACCCGTAGGCATGGTATTTGAATCCATAGTCTTCGGGTTAGAGTCCCAATCTCTAATTGCTCCTTTTTGCACCGTAAGAGATGCAGCCTGGAGGATAGGCTTATGCAACACTTGGAACAAATGTCCCTGAGTGTATTGGCATGCTCGTATTAGACCAGAAACGAATTTTTGATCTTCTCGTTGAAGTCGTCCAGTAACTTCGATATTGAGACATAACGTCCCAAATTCTCGTTCAAGACTCTCCAGGTTTTCCCTGAGATGTCTTACTCGTTTAAGGACCTCATCAGCAACGTGTCCTTCCATCTTGTGTTAAGAAATCTGCAAGAACATTTTCATGAGATTTCACAATGACAATATCATAATCATAATATTGGCATTCAGCTTGCCATCTAAGTATTCTAGCTTTTTCTGGTTTTGATTCAATTTTATTTTTCAGAAAAGCCTTGACACTTGAATTGTCAATTTTTAAAGTAAACTTCTTAGCCAGTAGGAAAAGAGGCCATTTCTTAAAAGCCTTTCTGACTGCGAAGAATTTTTTCTCGTTTATATGCCATCAAATTGCTTCTCCATCTATGAACAAACCTCTACAATATCTGCATGGTATTTCTCCGTTTGGTGTGGCCTTCATAAGAACTGTTGTCCACCAATAGTCACTGGCATCTGTATACAGAACCAGTTCATCTTCATCTTGAGGTATAGCAAGCTTTGGAAGTTGTTTACAAACTTCTTTTAGTTGTTTTATCCCTTCTCGATATTCATCTTCCCATTTAAATGTTGCATCTTTTTTTATTAATGGGCTGAACACCTTCCTGTGAGATGCTAGATTGTTGATGAACATTCCAGCAAAATTAACAACTCCTAGAAAACTCTGAAGTTGTTTCTTGTCTGTGAGATCATCTGGAAATCCTTATATCTTTTCTACAATATGGCTTTGTAGAATGATTCCAGATTCATCGATTTCAATTCCAAGGAATTCAATCTGTCTCGTTGCAATCACTGTCTTCTTTTTAGAAAGCACTAATCCTTCTTTATGGCAAACATCTGAGAAAATCGTCAAATGTTTGAGATGCTCCTTCATATTCTTTGATGCAATGAGAATATCATCGATGTATACGAACATGAAGTTGAAATAATCCTTGAAGAGATTATTCATCTTTCTCTGATATGTTTGGGGTGCATTTACCAATCCCATAGGCATCACGTTCCAGACATAATGTCCTTGTGGTGTGGAGAAAGTTGTGAACTTCTTACTTTCTTCCTCCATCTTGATCTGGTAGAATCCAGATTTGCAATCGAACTTTGAGAATATCTTGGCACCTTTGATACAGTTAACCAAGTGTTCTCTACTCGAGATATAGTATCCATCAAGCTCCAGAATGTTATTAATCCCTTTGTAATTAATAACAAGTCTAGGTTTACCTCTTATGATTTCTCCATGATTCCTCACAAGAAATCCCGGACTGCTATATGGAGAAACTCCTGGTGATATCAACTTAAGGTCCAGATGTTCCTTAAGTATTTTCTGCATATCCTCACGATCATTCTGATTCATGAGGATTGGTTTGAGTCTCACGAACTCATGTTCCTTCCCAGATTTAACCTTTAAGGATGCTTTGAGCCCGTTCCTGTTCCACCATGCTAAAGGATCTTCATTGTAATTCCTTTGGATCTTCTTCTTGAAATCCTCAAGTGATATTTGTTCTTCAATGGTAATATCACTCTATGGATTCTCCAATATGGTTTTTCGCAATTCTGCAATAGCATTTGGAGGAACTCGTTCTTCTTCTTGTATTCTGAACGAATACAAAGTACTATCCCATCTCTTGGTATCTTTTTGTTTCGATCCAAATTATCGAAAGGATAATAAGGCATCACCAAATCTTCTTTTATCCACCATTTTTGGATGTCGAAGTTTGGCTTCATCACCACGCTTGCTGCGAAAAGGAAAAAGGCACTTTTCTGTAAAATGCTTCCCGCAGTCTCTGGACAATAATCTTATGATCACATAATGTTGTGAAAATAAGTCTTCTTGTCTCATTTTCCTGTGTAAATCACTTGAATGTTTGTAGGAAATTATTTCCTAGCAAAACATCTGCTCCTCTATCATGGAAATAGATTGGTGGCGTCTTCACCTTATACCATGGGGTATCACCTGCGCCTCCAATCATGATTTCCGCCTGTTTGATTCATCTATTAAGGATAATAATCCTTTTAGAGAAATCTCATCCTGCAATGGCTGGTAGATCTTCTCCCATTTCTTTAGGAAAAACCTCCTGCTTTGCTGCAGTACATATTCCTGCTCCTGAGTCAACATAGGCCGCAAAATATTCAGCCTTGTATTCTGCATATAACATTTCGATTGAAATGTATATGGAGAATGGACTAGTGGTCATCTGATTCTATATCTTTTATCAACCACTGTAAACTCCATTCCATCTTGTAATCTTTCCTAAGGTTTATGATCCTCAAGAAAGTTTGTACCCAGTATTAATTTTTGTGGGATTTCTCCTGCAATTCCCGTAATAGTCAGAACAATTTCACCCATCTTAAGGCTTCCTTGATATCTCCCGACTATTGGTTATTGTAGATAATATAGAACATCACAAGGGAAAATATTTTCTATTTGGGTGATGTCGAATATTACTTCAACTCCTCTCCAGCCTTCTGTACATTTCAGTTCTCCACGTGTTTTGAATACGCCTGGGATTCGCTGAACTGTACTAGGCCTTTTTTTCTTCCCAACGATTGCTACTTAACAATCTATCTTGTTGGAAAAACATTTTCCTTGTCTCCATTCTAAGGCTTTGACTCCTATTGAAGATAGGTTGATCTTGTATTCTCATATCTATCTCCTTTATAGTTGGAGATTCAATAAGTTCTGGTAAAACCACCCTGGCGAAATCCTCAAAGATTCTTGGGACTTCGATAAATTCTTCTCTCAAGAATACATCTGAATGATGTGTATTCAAGAGAGCATAGGAAATCTTGTATGTGATCGAGTAAGGTTTATTCTCTTCTTTCATCAAGTTGTCTCTTTTGAAATCTTGATGAAGGGTCAAAACTCTATTGAAATCTCGATCTCCCAAATTGTATGCAATACGAGGATAGATATTGAATGTCAATTTCCCTGCACACAAGTTTCCTGTGACTGCTCCAAGGCATGAATCCTTGAGATTTGAGATTCGCTTGTCAAATATGGCAAGATTGAGAGGCGAATCAATTCCTTCTTTGAAGGTTGCTTTAATAATAACTCTTATGGCTCCGATATGAATCCATGAGAGTGTATTTGCAACTTCTCTCTAAACTTAGCTTTTGATCTCCTGAACCTCACGGTAAGGGATCAACTGCATCTCGATCAGGTTACTTGTGAATTCCATTGGGATGGCAAATTCTCCTTTAGTAACCCTATGGATAATTTGGTGTTTTCTTTTATGAATTCCAAACTTATCCAAGGTCTTTTCCATAGCTCCAATGGTAAAACCATCGTAGATCTGAAGCTTTGGATCCTCTTTCATAATCCTCATGAGAGTCTTATGAGAGACTGTTGTGTGAGAGAGAAATCCGGACATATCCTCTCTCATTGTTTGAAGAATTTCTTCTTCACTCCGATTCTGATGTGGATTCACTTCCATCATCCGAATAGATCTCTTCTTCATAGATATTTTCATCTGAGGGTAGATCCTCAAATTGATACACCTGTATAAGATCTTGGTAATAGACAGCTTCTTCGAATTCTGGTGTTGCTTCGAACTGTCTAAGACCTCTCATTTGGTTGTCTGGGCAATCCGTTGAGATATGCCCTCTTGCTCCGTACGTCCAGCAATTACAGTCTTTGAAACTCTTGTTTGCTCTAGCGTGAGCACGCCTGAAAGTTCTTCTTCCCATAGTTCTGTTGGAACCTCCTAGGTTTGAACCTGTTGATGAGGTTCTACTCCTGTTTGGTGCTGGTCTTTGCCCTGACTTATAACTTCGGGTTTTTTGTTTAGACCACATCCTTCTAAGTCTCCATGAAGACCTATGACTCCTTTTGTTGTTGTTGCTTCCACGGCTATAAGGATGGCTTCTATGTTTCCTCCTTTTATGCCTTCGTGGTTGACCTCCCACAACTGTTAGGATGTCATTTTCTTCGCAACACAGGGGAACCATTTTATTGATTCCTCGGAGTCTCTTGTAGTTCTTGTAAAGTGCTGTCTGGTGACACCATTCAGATAACTTAGTCTTTAGGAAAGACATCCTCCTGGCCACAGTATCCAAATCATCTGCACTCTTGTATTCCCTGATGAGCATCTCTCTCCAGGGACTGGGTATCTTCGCAAAGAAAAGTTACGAAGCTTCTTTATCATCCACCTTGGACTTTCATCGGTACTCGGTGAATAACTTGATATATTCGTCAATATGACAAATATCATGTAACTCGAGGCAGTAGAGGGCTTGTTTGTATCTCTTTCTTTTTTCTTCTTCCAATCCCTCAAAATAACATATGTCGATAAAATGGATTTTGAATAATTTGGTCATATTATCGACAATTCCTTTCAATGTCTCACCAGCAGTTACATTATTCCTCATATCTGGTGGTGTCATATCCCACGCTCTCTTTGTAGATTCTTCAAGACTCATTTCAAGAAGTAAAATGAATTCTTCCTTTGTAAGATTAATAGTTCCTGCTGCAATCCTCATCGACGATGCCCAATCACCAATAAGGACTTATCGATTCTTGAAATCTAGAATATCTAGATTTAGCATTAATCCATATGGATGTATCGGATTAAGTTTTGACTTCCCATAAGGCGTATTGATTAGATCCAGCCTTTTGGAACGTTGTCGAGTTCCCGAAACAATAGGATCTCCTCTCGTCGTAAAATCTCCAGCGTGTGGCATTGGGTCATCCACATGATGTGAACCCGAACTTTCTGCAACATTGGGATCTACTGGTGGTTGTGGAGGTGGTCTTGGGTGTTGGTCACGAGTAACCAAGGCTGAACCATCTCCTGCTTGCATCTTTAGATCCACAATACCTAATCCTGCAAAGGACTCGGCAAGTTCTTGTAGATCTTCAAGATTCATCTTATCCATCACTTTAATTTATGATGGATTTTCCTTTGATGATAGCAATGAGCTTTTCATCTCTGGTCATTGGTCGTATGACTTCAGTTGGTATCCCTTTTTGGTGTAAATAGGAAATCTATACGTTTTCTTCCTCCGGAAAGATTTGGTCTGTCCTCCAGATTCTTGACTCTTTTTTCAATATCATGAAGGATTTCAAGAGTTTCCTTCTGATATCTTACCATCGTCTCCATCTGGTTTTGGATTTGATGGACTTGTGTTGGTAGATGATTACGGCGGTTGCCATAATTCTGCACCGTCTTCTGGATTTCTCTAAGATCTATAGAAAACTTAGATGTATCTGGAAGTATCTCGCTCTATTTAGGTTCTTCTTCTGTCATCAATGATTTTGATGAACGATCTCCTGAAGGTTTATGAGTTCAGTATATAATATAAGGTTTACTGAATGGAAACCCCTATAATATTCCGCTTGTTTACTGCAATTCCTCAAGGTTTCCCTATCGGCTACTGCGTTCTCTTGTTCCACATATTGATTCTGCCAATAATTGACATTATCTCTATGTTCTTGTTCATACATCGCCAAAATTTGACGATATCTCCTGTATGGTATACATCTTGGACAATTGTCCAGATCCATATTTTCGCGAGAAATTCTCCTCACCAAAGGTTAATTACATAACAGTAATAAATATAACATAAAAGTTCTTAATAAACCTAGACTCTGATACCATTTTCGGTCCGTATTCTTTTGGGTTGAATTTTAAAGAAATTGTACGTGGCATTGTTACACATTCCAGACCACTGTTTTTTAGACAGTATTGGCACGAGGAAAGTATTCCAGCCCATATACCTTTTCCAAAAGAAAATATACCTGTTTAATAGCTCGGATTATATCAATTTTTGGAGTTAGAATTATTAGTCAAAATAAAAAAGATAAAGATTGGAGTTAGTAAAAGATGCTTGGAAAAAGCCTTTATCAATGATTAAAACCAGTGGGGTCCACGGGTATAAAGGAAAGTGGGTATATTGGGATATTTTCTTATATTGAGGGGTATTAAAGGATGTTGTTATATGAAATGGGGTATATGGGGATATTAACCCTTCTTTTTTATGTGTATTTGATACGATGTGACACCGAAAACGACATCTTGAAATTATCATTTAATTATATGAAATAAATATAATTTTTTAAATAATATATATATTTGGAAATTATGTATAATTATAAATATAAATATAATTATTTATTATTTAAAAGATTATTAGAACTCGTGCATCGCAATACAGGTAGACACCAGTATCATTAAAACAAAGAATAATTTTCATAATCAGAGTTGCCTTTTTGATGGACTTGGATCTCCTACTCTGGCAAAAACGAATTGCTGGTTGTTTTCTTATATTTTTTTCATTCCTTTTGTTTTGTTTTGTTTTTTATCCAGTATTTTCTTATTTATTTGTTATGTGATAATTTATTACAAATTTTTCATAATTTCCTAACTATATTAATATAACATATTAATAATAAAATTAATATAGAAAATTAGTATAGTTTAAATTGCCATAAGAGAATTATGAAAAAATTAATTGACATAATAAATAATCCCATACAAAAATGGGAAAATACTGAAAAAAAAAAAAAAGAAAAGGAAAATAAAAAAAACCACGACTATTACCCTCTCCAAGACCCATTTTTGATATAATAGGAACTTGTACCCACGCGCGTACCAAATTTCTAGAAAATTAAGTCTCTTAATTCAATTTGTGCCTTTTCAACAACTTCCGTTTCTCCACTTTGTCGCTCTCAATCACATTCACTGCGTCCATGAAACTCGAGCCACCGCCTCTACCCACCACTGAGCGGGTAAGAACAACTCTCGAATTTTACTTTCTTCAATCTTCATTTATTTGTTTTTTAACGCTTGTTAGGGTTTTCAGAATCCATGTTTGGATCATATCTACCATTTTTTTCTTTTTCCCCAAATTGACCCACGAATTAGGGTTCTGGCGTAATTCGGTTTCATAAACATGATTTCTCTGTTATACTCTAAACTCTCTCTCCTAAAAAGGATGCAACTTTTCCCCAGTTGAATCATTTTAGGCTTATATGCATCTTTTTTACGGTTGAGTCCAAAAACTCTTGATGCTTAGTTTGAGTAATTTTGTTTGAACGTTATTTTCTTCACAGAAGAAGCATGTCAGATTAACTCTCTGTCTCTCTCTATGTGTGTGTGTGGCCTCTATGTTTATTGCTTAGTTTTTTACACATTGCTTCCTTTTATATTCAGGTTGTGAAAGTTAGGATCCAATGTAGCATGTTCTGTAACTTTCTTATTCAAACATTTTACCAAGCCAATAATAATTTTTATGCAGTTTTCATTTTACACTACTGGATTTCTTTGATCAGGGAGATAATTGAATATCTGAAGAGCACACACACACATCCATATATAAACCTTTTACCATGAGCCAGAGAAACCTTCCTGATATGAAGCAGAACTTATTCACTTATCTACCATCTGAAATCATCATCAATATCCTCTCAAGACTTCCCGTTCGAGGCATTATAAGTTGCAAGTGTGTTTGCAAGTCATGGCTCGGTTTAGTCGAGACTCGTGAGTTTGTCAAGTCCCATCTTTCTAAAGCTGTCCCCGGTCTGGCCGTCTATCAGTTCAAGTCAAAGATCCACAATTTTTTTGAATTTGAAGATGGACTTGATACTCATCAACCTTTTAAGCTTCACTGCAATCGAGTGACCAGGTTCGGACTCTCTTGTCGTGGATGGATAAGTGGTTCAGCTAATGGTTTACTTTTTCTGGTCAGTTTTTTTAGTCCTCAGGCTCATTCTCTTCACATATGCAATCCGATCACTCGTGACTATATCGAGGTCCATTGTCCACAAGAATTTGTCTACACTGGTGTGGAAGTAGTCACTTATGGATTTGGAGTGAGCAAAATGATTGGCCAACATAAGGTAGTTCGGATTTTCCAGGACTACGAGATTGATCCTGAATCACATGATTCATTGTTGAGAATACCCAAGTCCGAAACGGTGTGTCATGTATATACTATTGGAGCAGGATCATGGAGAAGAGTAGCACAGGTTGCCCATCTTATATATCTTCGTGATGGAAATGGGACATTTGTGAATGGCAATCTCCACTGGTTGGTGTCAGGTTTAAATCGCTTTCATCCACTGATTTCTTGCTTTGATCTTGAAACAGAAATTTTTAGCACTTTTTCTGCTCCTCCTTTTGAAGGAGTTATATATTATGCTGGCCTGTCTGCTTTAGGGGATTGCCTGTGTTTATGCGACAACCATACATCTATTGGTGCTATAGAGATATGGTTGATGAAGGAATATGGAGTGGAAAAATCATGGACAAAGGAATTTGTCATCACCAGAGATTTTAATGATTTATACTTTCTTAATGTTATTTATCCTATCAAACTTTTCAAAAATGGTGATATCTTGATGGAGTCGGACCATGACCTTTCCTACTACTCCAAGGAGAACAATACTACTCAGAAAATCGACATGCTTGAACCGAATCATGATATCAATGCCATGCTTCACACCCCAAGCTTTCTTTCACTTGGGAGTTTCGAAATTGAGAATGTTGGCTCCTTCTGATTTTCTGCATTTCAGAATGCATTTTTGTTATTTTGTTTTGGTTAATTTAAACTAGTGTGTTTGCATTTCTGAATCATGAAGCATTTTGATGGGATTGTAATGTTATTGCTGAGATTATGTCAAGGTTTTTGGTTATTAGGTTTTAATAGATGAACCTCCCGAATTTTAAACTTGCTTCAGGTTTATCCATCATCAATGATATTATGTTTGTATTTTGCCCTTATCCCATCTTGATTCCTAACCCTTACATCAATTTTGTAATCTTGAATCCTTGGCACACAAAACTCACATTTTGAATTTGAACGAATAGTGATAAAACAAATTGCAGAACTGATGTTACGATTACTGGTAACCTATAGAATTGTGGCAAAAGTCAGAATTTTTTTTTATTTATTAATTTCGAGATTTGAATTTGAAATACCAAGATTCAAATTCGAACTAAAGTTTTCATTTATATTTGAAGTTTTGAACTAGTATAAGTTCCGGTAGTACACGGGGGTTTTATAAGAAAATAAATTAAACTTAGTAAAATTAGAAAATTTTAAATAAAATTAGAAAATTTTAAATATTATTTATACGGTAAAATTAAATTTATGATTTGTGTAATATATATTGTTTAATTTAACATTAAATATAACATAATTTTATTAAATAGTTTATTTAATTATCGAAATACATATTACATTTGTATAGGATTAGAAATAAATTTTTATTTATCATTATGAAAAGAATATATATTGTTATATCTATTCTATTATTCAATCCACCCATCATATTTATTTATATTTTTTTCTCTAAATTTTTAAATTTAAGAAATTTTAAATATATAAATAATATATATTATTCAAGCCTGACGTATGTTATTTAGATAAATTTAGTAAAAATTTTCATATTAATATTTCTTAGCAACAAAATTTGGAATCATTAATTAGTCATATTTAATACAAAAATAATGTGAGTTTGTCAAGTGTCCCTAATGATCATACTTTTATATATATAAAGATAAAAATTATTTATGAGAAGAATGCCTATTTATTTGATTCAAAATGTTGGTAGTATATTTAATTCAGATATTAAATATGTGTAATTTATAAAAATACTAAATTGTAATTCTTTATATATTTATATATACTATCAACATTTTGAATCAAATAAACAGGCGTTCTTCTTGTAAATTATTCAATTGATATAGAAATTTATATGTTTTTTAAATTATATATACTATGGATTTTTCAATGTTATATAATACTCCTCCACATATATAAGTATAACATTTATGGTGCACTTGATAAGGCTGTGTTTACTGGGATATTTGGGATTAGGTAGGATATGATAAATATTGGGATAACTATGTGATATGGATAAATTTGAAAGATATATCATTGGTATACTTCATATGATTAAAGATGAGAATTGGATAGCATCTATCATTATAAATCTATCATTATAAATCGTTGATTTCAAATTATTTAACTATATAAGAGGATTTAATTACTAAAACACCATTACATTTAAAAACTATTTGGAAAATCCACAAATATACCAATAAAATTCATCTTGAGATGTTGTATTCTGAGATGCTGTAACCTGGACTTTCTGCTATTTCATCTTGATGTATACCTGTGAAAATACTGCATTCCCCCTTACTTCATACTTACTCTTCCTTTCAAAAAAAGCTCGTTCCAGATATTATAACTTGATAATCCCAAGTTCATTTCTGAGCAAGAAAACCTTGATTCACATAAGGATTTTGTAAAGATATCTGCCAGCTGTAGATCCGTATGAACCTTTTCAAGCACAGTGTCTTTCTTTTCTACATGATCTCTTATGAAGTGATGTCTCACATCTATGTGCTTCGCTCTGGAGAGAAAAACGGGATTGTGTGTTATAGCCATTACACTTATATTATCACATAGAATGGGAGTTTCCCTTTCTGTAATCCCATAATCCTTAAGTTATTGTATCCATAAAATCTGAGCACAACAGCTTTCTGCGGCAACATATTATACTTCTACTATTGAAGTTGCTATGGATGTTTATTTCTTACAGAACCAAGAAACCAGTCTTTCTCCAAGAAATTGACAAGTACCACTAGTACTTTTTCTGTCAATTTTACATCCTGCGAAGTCGGAATCTGAGTATCCCTTCAAGCTGAAGCCTCCTTCATTAGGATACCATAAGCCAACATCTTGAGTTCCTTTCAGATATTTAATGATTATTTTTTGCAACTGCAAGATGTGATTCTTTCGGTGATGTTTGAAATCTTACACATACGTTTACTGCAAACATAATATCTGATTTGCTTGTTGTAAGATACAACAGGGAGTCAATTAATCTTATGTATTTTGTGATATCTATATCCTTTCCATTTTCATTCTTGTCAAGACTAATCGATGTGGCCATAAGAATGCTCACTGATGATCCATTTTCTATTCCAAATTTCTTGATTAACTCCTTGGTATACTTAACTTGATTAGTGAAGATACCGTTGTCCAATTGCTTGACTTGTAGACCAAGAAAGAAACTTAATTCTCCCATCATGCTCATTTCAAAAAAAAAGTTGCATGAGGATTGAAATTTTTTCGCATGAGGATTGAAATTTTTTCGCAAAGATCTTTATTTGTGGATCCAAAGATGATATCATCCACATAGATTTGTAGGAGTAGAATGTTATCACCATCATGAATTCTGAAAAGAGTTTTGTCCACAGTTCATTTCTGAAATCCATTCTCCAACAAGTACAATGACAAGGTATCATACCAAGCTCTCGACGCTTGTTTCAGTCCATACAAAGCTTTCTATAGCTTAAAAACCCTCTCTTCATGTTGATCCTCCAATCCTGGAGGTTGTTCCACATAGACTTCTTCAGATAGGAGACCATTCAAAAATGCACTTTTCACATCCATTTGGTATACATTAAAGTTCTTGTGTGCAGCATAGGCTAGAAAAATTCTAATAGCTTCAAGCCTTACTACTGGTGTGAAAGTCTCATCAAAATCAATTCCTTCTTCCTGATAATATCTCTTAGCAACTAACCTTGCCTTGTTTCTAACACCAACTCCAGATTCTTACATCTTATTCTTGAATACCCACTTTGTTCCAATTACACCTTAATGATCAGGTCTGGGAACTAACTTCCATACTTTGACTCATTTCAAAACTGTTTAGCTCCTCTTGCATAGCTTAAATCCAATTGATGTCTTCAAGGGCATCTTCAATAGATTTAGGTTCCACTTGTGATATAAAGCATGCAAACATAGCTTCATGCGGTCTTGATCTTCTTGTTCTGACCCCAACATTAGGGTCTCCAATGATGAGTTCTCTTAGATGATTCCTGAGCTATGTTCTATCTGGTTCAAAGGTGTATGAGGATTGATGATCTGTAAATTGTTGATCAGCTTCATTATGTTAAGTTCTGCCCGGTTGTTGTATTTCAACTTCTTGTTGTGTTGTAACTGTTCTTGCTATATTTCCAGGTGCAGGAACTTATGTGCTGTTTTCAGCAATCACTTCAGAAGGCAGTGGAACTCCATCAATGTACTTAACTCGATGATCCTTGATCTTTTTCTGAGATAGATATTCCTTCATCTTGTCAAGCTCAATTGTATCACAATGTGGTTCATCAAACACCATATGTATTGACTCTTCTACTACGATGGTCCTTTTGTTAAAGATCTTGAAGGTCTTGCTTACTAATGAGTATCCTAGAAATACTCCTTCATCCGATTTTGCATCAAAGGTCTTCAGATGTTCTTTTCCATTGTTCAAGATGTAACATCTACATCAAAAAATATGTAGATATGAAATATTTGGTGTATAGCCATACCAAACCTCATAAGGAGTTTTGTCATGATCTTTGTTGATTAGACATCTGTTTTGGGTGTAACATGTTGTATTGGTGGTTTCAGCCCAAAATCTTTTAGATATAGCAACTTTAGCAATCATTGTTCTTGCTGATTTCTTCAGGGTTCTATTCTTTCTTTCTGCAACTCCATTCTGTTGGGGTGTTCTAACTGCAGAGTATTCATGACTGATCCCATTTTCTGAACAGTATTTCTCAATGAATTTGTTCGTGAATTATGTTCCTCTGTCAGATCTTATCTTCACAATCCTCAAACTCTTCTCATTCTGAATTCTCTTCATAAATTCTGGTAGTCTATTTTGAGTTTCTGATTTCTTGGCTAGGAAGATTGTCCAAGTAAATCGAGTAGTCATCCACAACCACTAGGGAATACTTCTTCTCACTAACAGTTACAAGCTCAATTGGTCCTAAGAGATCCTTGTGAAGTAGATCTAGAATCCTGTAGGTTGATTTTTGAACTTTCTCCTTAAATGAGCTTCTGACTTGTTTTTCTCTTTGGCATGCTCCACAAACATTCTAATTTTTAAAGGCTACATCTGGCAAGGCTTTAACTAAGTTCTTTCTTGCTAATTTGTTAATGGTTTTGAAGTTCTAGTGACTTATCCTTTTGTGCTAAAGTCAGCTCAATTCTGGTGTACTCTTTGCAATAAAGCAAGTTGGCTGCACTATTGAACTCGAATCAGCAAGATATATATTTCCCCTTCTGGTTCTAGTAAGCTTCACCTCCTTAGACTTGTTATCTCTGATCAGACACTTGTTGAGGTTGAATTCTACAAAGCATCATTTGTCACAAAATAGGCTAATGTTCAGAAGGTTATACTTCAGACCTTTTACATATGATACATTATTGATACATGTGTTGTCTTTGATTAAGCTTCATGTACCCTTTACATGGTTGGAAGTTTTTCAAGACTTCTCTATTGCCAGTCATGTGTCTTGAGCAACCGCTATCAATATACCATACATCACTGCTGCTTCCTGACAATTGTTCCTGCATGTAATTCAGGCAGATTTAGATACCCATACAAGTACGAGTCCTTTGGGGTTAGTTTTCTTTGGAATCCACACTTGCTTAGAGACAATTAGTTTGTCATTAGCTTTGGTGATTCTCTTTCTGTAAGCGTTCTTTGCAGAATGTTGTTTGTGGACAGTGTGTGTAGGAACTTTCCTTATGTTACCTTCACTACTAGAGTGAGGTCTTCTCCTATACCTTCCTGGAGTATAGACTTCTTTGGATTTAAACATATAAGTTTTAGTATAAGATGGATAGAAAATCTTTTGTTGTTACTTGTGAGATTGCTACAATCTTACTTTGGTTGCTGCATTTTCACTCTACTGCATCTTATTTTGTGCAATCTTACTTTTTGTAGTTTCCAGCAAGGGTTTCTTTCTCTTATCAACTGAACTAGTTTGTTCGAGGCTTCCTTGGATTGAAAGAGCTCTTCTGAGAAGGTTACTCTTGTCTGAACAAACTTCTTGGTTTCAATTGTTCTTGATGTATTCTGAGAACTTTCAGCACTATATCCGAGACCATTTCCTTTTTAGGTATTTTGAGTCTCAATGATATACTCTTGTGTCATCCTGGTTGATCTTTTATATACATCAATTGTATTTTGTAGACTTGCTTTCTCAGATTCTAGCTTAGTGACCAGTAGTTTGAACTTAGAGACTTCTGCTCTGAGATTATTGCATTCTACATACACTGTAGTACTCAAGGTTTGAGAGTTTTTCTTCCAGTGCAGTTTGCTTACTCTTAAGCATCAAATTTTCCTCTTTTAGTTCCTCATAAGCTGAGTTTATATACTCAAAGTCACTCATGATCTGTCTAAAAGACTGGATCATGTTCAGTTTTTCTCTACCAAAATCATCAAAGGATTGAGAGGTTACCTCATCATCTTCTTCTTCACAGTCTTTAGCCATTAGGCATAGCAGTGCTTCTTCATAAAAGGTAGAGCTATCACTGTCACTCTCAGATGAGCTTTGTTCTTTTGGCTCTTATTTAGTTGAGCTTGCTGCTTCCAACGTTTCAGTTTTATCAAGAAGTGTTCTCAATTTTTATTCCTCATCTTTCCTTTTTTCTTATATAGTGTCCTGGTTTCATGCAGTTATAACAGAGGTCAGAAGAAGCTGCATTATATTGTGAAACTTGATTTACCTGTGGGGTAGGAGATTTCTTCTTGAAGTTTTTTCCTCTTTGTGGTTTTCAGAAACTTCTTGAATTTCTTCAAGAGTAGTGTTATTTCTTCATCTGCATCTTTTGCATGTAGCTCATTCTGCTTGCTACTACTTGCTACTGCTTGCAATCGCAGTATCTTTAGATCTTGCTGTAAGTGTAGTGACTTTAGTGTTTGATTCTTCAGCCTCTATCTTTCTTCTGTTAATGTTGAACTCGAATGCTTTGAAGTTTGAGAATAAATAAAATGTACTCATTGTCTTCAAGTCCATTGATACTCTCATGATTATGATTTTGCTATCCCACTCAACAGGTAGTGCTCTAAGTACTTTGAGGTTTTTCTTCTTCTAATTGTAGTGTATTAACAGAGACTTTAGCTCTTTCACAATGGATGTAAATCTTAAGTCCAATTCTTCCAAAAATTCTTCAAGCTTTATTTTGAACAGTTCAAACAATTGAGTTGCAGTGGAAATTTTGTTATCCTTGGCCAGTTCAGTTCTTTCACAAATCTGTTCTAACTTGTCCCAAATTTCCTTGGCAGTTTTACATGTCTTCACTTTGCTGAAAGTTCTTTTATCCAATGTGAGGAACAATGCATTCTTGGAACATCGTCTAGATTAACACTTTTTCTATCTTCAATAATATATTCATGTCTTGGTTTTATCAAGTACTCAGCAGCATGAGGTGGTGCTCTTCTATAATCAAGTATATCAACTCTAGCTGCTGTAGGAGGTGATCCGTTGAAGAGCTACCCATCTATTTAATATTAGGTCTGGTATGTACTAGACCATTTAATGCATTCTGCAAATTATACAACATTGCAATAAGTGATCACCTACTTCTTCAAAAAAATTGTAGGTTGCTATAGTATGTTAATCCAATTAGCACATTCCTACTGGTTGGGAAGTCGGTTGCACAATTTTATCTCTACTGGTCATATTTGAATTACATGGAATGGATTAACATTTCCACCTTTTAAGGTTAATCTTCTTCATAAACCAATTAGTTGTAAGCTTTTAACACATCATTTAGTATTGGTCCGATCTAGTCAACATTCTACTGTAAGATTCATATATAAGAGGATCTTACTTGCAGTAAGTTTGGTATTGTTGTATCTTCGTCTTACTGCAGCACAAGTCTTCTCAAAGAAGTTCTAACCTTAAGTATGCAACAAGTCTTTCGGTATGATGAAGAATCTCCATAAAATCTCCACCAATAACCCTATGGATAGATAATGAATGCAATCTAAATAATTTTCCGAATAAGGCAACCTTTTAAATGTTGTTGAGTTCTCATCCAAGCAAAATACATTCAATGAATGTAATATTATTGAAGTGGCATTCAATTCTTCTCTGCAAATACGGCTACCATCCCTAATCGATAATTCCTCTCTACTTCCTTTATACACCCTAAGTCCCCCCGACAACCTTAATTCATGATAACAAGATGTAAAAGAATGTCCAGAAAAAACCCTAAACCTCCAAGTAAAACAATCAATACATCCACTACAATAAAATTTGTAGAAACTGACTACGTAGATTTCCAAATTAAGTGTAGATCTCCACTCATACCTTATGTATTGACCTTAAACTGGCCTTCAATCCTCCATCCTGAACAAGAAAATTCACGGAATTTTACCTTGCAAATAAGATTACGCGGATGTTCTTTTTAGAAAGTAAGAACTGAAGTTCACTACATGCAAGTTAGTTCATAAGTTCGCATGCATTTCACACAATGTGGTTCATGATGACTCTAGTTGTGAATAAATTTTGCATTTGTAAAGATCATCATAACCACAAAACATTTAAGGTAAGATAAGGTATCTCTACAAAATCTCCACCAATAGCTCCACATACGACTTATCAGTCCATGCAATCTAAATAATGTTTCGCACAAGCAACCTTTCAAACTGATACCGAGCTACCATCCAAGCACAAAAACCTTCACTTCATAAAATATTTTTGAACGCACTGTCATTCTATTCTTCTTTGTTGATGCTGCTAACCTTCTCTGACCAATGAGCCCCAACTATTCCTGTTTTCAACATCATCTCCCAAAACCATGATTCATGAAAACAAGCCGCAAAAAGATGTCCATAAAATCCCATAAACCTCCAAATAAAGCAACTGATGCATCTAGTAGGATAAGATTTGATAAAAACTAACAACATAGATTTCCAAATTAAATGTTATATCCACATTTACCTTGTGTACTAACCACAAACTGATCTTCAAGCCTCCACCTTAAACAAGAAGATCCATAGAATTTTCTCACAAATAAGATTAACTTGCATGTTCTTTTTAGAAAGAAGGCACTGAAGTTCATTGCATGCATGTAAATTCTCAAATCCATAGGCATTCCATACAATGTAGTTCTTGGTGACTAGTAGTGTTGCAATACAATTAACACAATCTTTGATTATGTTTATGAAACCAACTCCAGAACGTCCTTAATAACCTTTAAATGTTTAGTAGAACTAAGTGAAAGATCTAGATGCTCTTCTAAGCTTAGAACCTAGAGCAAGTCATTAAAGTTTACTTACCCTTGCCTTTCTTAACCATGTTTTCCATTTATAGAGTGAATCATCCACCACACCAAAGAGCGAGAGTAATTTGACATCATGAAGATACAAGATTCACGGAAGAAAAAACAATTCCAACCTTAAAATTGGATGAAGAGTCATCTGGAGAAGGACAAACTCGTCATTGCAGATAAACATCACCAGTTATTATGAGAACTAACACATGGAGAACCACAATTAGTAAGGGTCAAAAGAGAATAAATAAGGGATGATGCATCATCTCAAAGGAACTCGTATAGTAGATTTAAAATGATTAGGAGTATACCACGAGCCTTGTAGCTCAAGTGGTACTTCACCTTTATAAATGTACAGATTGTGATGACTAGAGTTCGAACCTAAATCACACAAGTTTTCTAGTCTTTATATTTTCACCCTTCCACTCCATCTAGTTCATTAAAAAATTATTGGGAATATGCATCAAAGGCCTGAAAGAAGGCTTCCATGTTAGCAGAAGTGTAACCATGATCACATTATACTTAACAACCTAACTAGCATAACAAAAATCCAAAAGATGTTCATGTACCAAAATAACGATAATATCCTTTTCTTTCTTATAACACAGGTCAACCACCTCAAAAACTAACCACTTTTATTACATCAAATATCTAGCACTTTGCCAATGTGTTTTCCCAACATTTGGCTAGAGATTGATGCATGAAAGCAACAGGAAATTTATTTAGTTGATCCAATCACATTTATAAGCAAATTAAACCTCAAACGGACTTCGAATTCTAAGTTCTTCGTGGATGATATCCCTAAACAACCAAGGTCCATCAAAAAGTGCACCTTCGTGATCATTTGATGAAGCAAACTCGATAACAAACATGTTATCATCCGTTACTTCAATTTCAACACGACTAGGTGCATGCAAAATTCGAGGATATGGGAGCGAAAGAGTTCTCGATGGACAGGCTTGGGAGAAAAGACTTTTCCAACAAGATATCGACCTAGTCTTTCCTTGCCAAGTGAAGTCGGATTTGATGAACTAGAAGCACCATAACTCTCTCAATCATGAGAGAGTTGCCTAACACTAACCGAACCTAAGAGTTCTTCCTCACTCATAAAACGGAATCCAAATAAAAGAACCTAATTAACAAACAACATTCTTCTCCACAAGTAAATCTTTGATTGGGACCTTCTCATGTTGATGAAAATAATGATTGGATTAAGTAAAACCCAAATTTGAATGATAACAATATTTAAACTGTTATAAACACCTGCCTTTCGCAAATAATGCTCCTTGAGAATAAGTATTTCAAATAGTCCAACCTAATTAACCTCGTGATTTTATTTTATTTTTTGGAGAAGAAACTCGTTCTTCATTATAATAAAAGAAGAATCAATTATCTTGGCAAATACATTCATGTCAAATAATAACCTCTCCTCCTACACTTTATGTTTCTTATCTGAATCTATCCTCCAATTTAATGAGTTCTCGGTTAAAACCGAAACAAAAAGAATCTTTTTCAATATAAATGTTAAAATGAATTGGAAAAATAAAAATTTATATAACAAAATTTATAAACATTAAAAATAATATGTAGCACTATATTTCATACTTGAATAATAACAAAAAAGTAAAAGATTTATGAAACTGTATGTTTGAAAATCAATATTTTTTATTGTGATTTAAGCTTCAATTCCACAAATCCAAATTATTTTTTACAGTCTGCACCCAATGGGTGCTTTAACAATCAATTGAAGCAAAAGTAAATCAGTCGAAAAAAGAATTTTCAGTAATCAAGTCAAGAACAACAAAATTCTTCCAAGTAACAAGGTGCTTGGAAATTGAAATGTCTCGAGGGTAAAGCTAACACCATTTACCTATGTAAATGTCCACAATCAAAAGCAAATATTCAACCCATGGTGTCAAAAATCCAACATGCCAAATTACTTAAATGTTTGATCCTACAGTGAGAATGATACCTAAACAAAGAAGTTGGTGGTCCAATTTTCTCCTATTCAAAGAGTCGCTACTCACTACTCACTACTCAGTACATTTGGAAGGAATTTAACAGGGTTTTACACAAGCTTCAACAGTTACTTCTATCAACGCCCTAACGAACCCGAATGAGCAGTTAATAATACTAACAATAATAAATTACAGCTGACTTAGGGTGAAGAAGATAGCACTACATAACAGCAGGACCAATATAACTTACAGCAAAGAAAACAATGTAACTGATGAAAGATAGGTAAATAGTGTACACTAGTTTCCAGGGTGCCTCTTCCGGCTGTTAGGCCTTAACACTTACATTGGAAGGAGTTTTCTCGTTCTTCTTAGCATCATCATCCTCCTCTTCCTCATCAGCCTCATCAGCATCAGCTAGTTTTGTGAGCTCATCTTGAATCATGAGCTTTATCGACGGTTTTCTTGATGTGAAGTCCTTGTTGAACTGCTTACCTGAAATGGAAAACAAACTCATCATGTAAAATGGAGGACAAATTCTGAGTTTAAAAGGCATCGAGAGATGATCAAAAAAAGGGGAGTTCAGGCAAGTTTACCAAGCAACTTCAGAATGTCCGTGAAGGTAGCCTGCAAAACAGAAGATTGGATCAAAAACAAAATAAGACCAACCATAAAGAAAACAACATAATATAAAATAAACTAAAAGAAATACATCTCAATTTTCACCAATCTGAACCCTCTATTGGATTGAAAAGTGCACATAGCATTCTGCCCGACTATCTCCGGATAGAACCAAATTATTCAAAAGATCTAGGGTACTTGGGACCATGCATCCAAGAATAACTTTCAATAGGCTGGGACATAATACAGATAATTAAAGTGTGAAAACATCTGGAGTCTCAGAAACTAACCGTATTGAAATCAACCTCCTTGAGGATCTTACAAATCGAACTTTTAAGTTCATCATCACTTGGCTCCAATGTCTCCTCCTTGAGTCTATCTTTCACTTTCAGAACTTTCTTCCCTGCATTTGAACAAAATAATACAAACTTCAGACAATTGATTCTCACAAAAGATTCTATTCAACATCACAGGTTCTAATCTAAAGAATTAGATATGGCAAATGAAAGTCAGAGTGTTATCTCAGCACACAAGGGGGAACGATTAGGATTCACCTGGGCTCTCCTTCACAGATTTTGATGACTTCTTCACAGCTTCCTCTTTCTTCTTATCCAAAGACTTCTTTGCACTTGTGTCATTATTGCTTTTAAGGCGAGCTGGTGATTTTTCTGGTAGTTTCTTGGATGGCGGGCTGATCTTTTTAGAGATTGTTACTTTCATGGTTTTGGCCTTTCCTGAAGACCCCTTCTTTACAGAAGACTTTGCTGAACCTCTCTTCTGCTTTTTGTTGTCCTCATCTGACTCCTCTTCAGATTCACTTCCTTTATCCTCACTTCTGCCAGATTTTTCTGTAACTTTCTTGGGTGGCGGTGAGCTGCTCTTTTTAGAGATTGTTACTTTCTTAGTTTTGGCCTTACCAGAAGATCCCTTCTTTGCAGAAGACTTTGCCGATCCTCGCTTCTGCTGTACTTTCTCCTCATCTGACTCGTTTTCAGAATCACTTCCTTTCTCCTCACTTGCAGCTGATACTTTCTTGGGTGTCAAGCTGGTCTTTTTAGAGTTAGTAGCTTTTTTGCTTTTGGCCTTTACAGAAGATCCCTTCTTTACAGGCGACTTTGATGATCCTTGCTTCTGCTTTTCTTTGTCCGCATCCGACTCATCTTCAGATTCACTTCCTTTCTCCTCACTTGCAGCTTGTTCAGACATCTCCTCATCTGATTTGTCCGGAACACCATTTATATCTTCCTCTTTCTCTTCTTCTGATTCATCTTCTGATTCAGGAGGGGTGCTCTTTGTCTCCGCACCCTTTTTAGTTGCACCCTCAGCTTTCTTTCGACTCTGGGAATAGCATGCACAAAAAAATGATGAGTTGATATGTTGATCTGGGATTTCACTGTGTATGGTTTCAGACATCTTGTCACTTAGTTTCATTCTTTAGTCCAATTTCATGGCCAAGTTTCCTCTAAGAAAGATACCAATAATGGTATGAACATCTTCAGTTCACTAAACTATCTTTTATAAAAAAAAAAAAAAAACAATGCCTGTGCCTGTTGGAAATTTGCACGGCAACATGAATGGAAACTTAAACTACAATGTTTAAGTTCAACAGCTTGGTAAATAAATAATACAAGAAAAGAAGAACCACCTCTCCATATACTTTTCATTCAAATCCATTCCTTCAGTTTCAGAAATGGGTGGCCTTTGTGCTCAAAAAGACTCAGCAAATGCTTTGTCCAAGAGTGCACACATGTATGAATGCATCTGTGCAACAGTATGCATAAAGCAAGCTCCATATGTTGTACTTAAAGATATTCCAAGTTTAGACAGCATGAAAGCAAATTACATTTTGTACCTCCCTCTCAAGCACCAGGCAATATAACGAGTAACTAAACATAGCATCTCTACACATGTAAGACGACCACATACAATCTTTTCTATAGAAACTGAATACACTACAGGTGCAAGAACTTTACTCAAATGAGTCTGATATAACTTTACAAATGAGCAAAGCTACACCAATTGAAAAATGAACCAACAGATAATTGCTCTAGATAATGGATCCAATTGCACCAAAATTAGTTTTGTTCTATAGCATAAATATTCAAATTCTGTTCCCAAGAGAAAAAATGAATGTTAATAGTATAGTTCCAGCTTTAATTGAAAAAAGTTAACCTCTGAATGGGAAAACCCTAACAGCAAGAAAAGTACCTTAGTTGAGCCTTTTGACGGTGTGCTACTCCCAGGTTCTGATTTGTTTGCCCTCTTTCTCTTTTTTCCCTTTGTTGACAGAGAAATATGCATGGCATAGATTAGCATATTTAGCCCAAATGAAGGAGTCGACGCTGTAACAAATTAATATGTGAAAGTTAATGTGTCAAACCTGGTCTTTTTCAGCAAGCAGCTCAGATGTTGTAGCATGAGGTTCCATCAAAAATTCTATCAGCTTTGCAATCATATCTTCCTGAAAACAAATTCAGTATTCAAAATTAAGCAGGACACATTAAGCATAGCACAGTGATATTTTTACTGTGCACAGTTTGTCGAGGAGGTAACATAATTCATAAAGCTAAAGTGATCCATGTATCTCAAGAATATTTAGATTAAGAAATATGTGATAAGAAAAGTGTCAACAATTCATAGAGTTCTGAATGCATATACTTAAATTTGTATCCCAAAAGACAGACCTTTTTTGTGTTGGCCTTCGAAATTTGCACATCAAGGACATCGCAGAACTCTATTAATTTCTCCTTGATGCACTTGTCAAGTTTCTCTTTGAGTCTGTTCATTTGCTTTTCCTGAAAAATGTTCATTTCAAAATCTAAAAGTTATAACATATCTAGGAACAACAAGAGAGATCATGTAAATTTTACTCACTCATGAGCTTTCTCTTACCTCGTTATCATGCCAAACAAATCCAGAAAACCTTGAAATATTGTTCTTCACTTGAGCAGCCTGGACACGTCAAGCAAGCAATAAACAACTAAACATTACACCATTATGAAGAAATCAAGAATTTTAGCTAACTGGTGGGAAGGGGTAGCAGCAGCCCCCTTCCTTTGGGGGGTGATGTATGTAAAACTAAATCTAGGGCTTTAGTTTAAGGAGGGATTTTTGAGTGGAATTTGAAGTCAAATAGAATTTTTCATTTGAAAAGTGCTGAAACCCAAACAACATTTTTACCAATTAAATGAGAATGTATACTTATCATTTATATGAAAATGCACAAGAGGCCACACAGATGCAAAATACACTGAGAGGGGCCTAGGCGTGTGTCTGTGCAACCGCACTCGCCTCTCCAAAGAAAAGGCACTTGGGCTTGCACCCTCTACGCCTCGCGCCTTGGGTGCCTCTCCCTAGCATCTATCTATGATTTTGGTAACTCCACCATACAAGTTTTAACGGATCTTATGAATAGAATATAATTCAAACTACGTGATAATTATATACCACATTGTAAACAAGATGTATTGGGTCAAGAATTCTATGAGAGCACCACTTGGTAAATGAAGTAATATGAAATCTGAAATCCAATAGATAGAAGTCTTTACCTTTCCTCTCCTTCCAAATAGGATAGTATGCAGCAATTTAAAAGTATCTTCAGTCTTCTTTCTAGACAGCTTGTATGCCACTGAAATGAATGTATGGTTCAGAAATACAAACAAATTCATTCATAAAGCTACACAAATACTTCACCATATTTAAACATTTAACATCCAAAGAGTTTTTTAACAGGAAATACACCTAATAAAAAAAAATTGAGAGCAAAGATTTGGCATGGAGAAACTAGAAGCATTTAGAACTAAAAGCTATTTAGCACACAAACAAGAATCAAAATGTGCAATGCTTGCACACTCAAACAGAAGGCCAGAAAGAATTAGCAATTGCTCATGACACACAACATACGCATATTGACATTTACATGAGGTTGCACACAGTGTACATGGGGGATAAGGAAGATTTGTTGCGCATCAAGAAGGTTATCAGAAGCCTTGAAATTTCAGGTTTGAAAAAAAAATATTTCACTATGTTATTTAAGCACACATTGTTTGGAGCATTATCTCGCTCAGCAAAGGAAAGTAGTAAGGAGAGGCCATCACTATCAGATTCACCAACAACAATTGAACTTATGAAAAAGAGAGTTCTCTTATTTCAATTCTCAACCATGACCCTTTAGGTGGTGCACATGCATTTTGCAGAATAGTTCAGAGTAGATATTACATAAGTCATAAGACAACAGAGGTAGTTGAACACCATACCATTTGGAATATCTTTCAAAGCTGTTCCACGACCCTGAGACAATGAATAGAGTGCAAAGCAAACACTTCAGAGCAGGTCATTAAATTAAATACTATGTACAAAAACTATACTTGCAAAAGGGGTCAGAAAAAAAGACTGAAAGCTTAAAGGCTTGTACCTTTTCAATATGAAAATCCTTAGCAGAGTCCTTCTCAATAGTGGCAACTAGTCTTTCCACAGATTTTCGTTCGCGTACAGGGCGTTCAATTGTGGAAGCAGATGGGGTCTTTGTCTCCTTTTCCTTTTTCTGTACTGGAGTTTTAGGATCTTTCGTCTTTTTCTCAATTGGGGTTTTCTGTTCCTTCTCCGCCTCCACAGGTTCCTTTTTCTTAATTTTGCTCTTTTTTCCAGCACTACCCTTTGATCTAGGGCGTTTCTTGAAGCTTTTCACTTCCTTCAGCTCCTCTGGCTTTTCATCCTCCTCTTCGACATTTTCCTCAGTCCTTTTCTTAGCTTCTTCCTCAGCTTCTTCATCCATTTCCTCATTCTTGAGCTCATCCTTCCCTTCGTCTTCTGGTGCAGTTTCTTGCATTTCTTCAACAACTTCAGTCCCTTCCTTTTCTTCCTTTCCTTCTTCTTTTTCAACTTCTTTTACTTCCTCTTCATCCCCTGTCTCTTTTTCGATTTCCTTGCTTTCTTTGGCCTCTACTTTGTCCACATCCATTCTCTGAGGCTCAGATTTTCCCTCACTATTTTTATCCTCTTCCATTTTGCCCACTTCATCAGGCTGCTCAGATTTCTTATCTGTTACAGCCTCAGTCTTTACCCCAAGTTCGGCATTTTTATTTACCTCTGCTTTTCCATTTGCCACAGGCTCGGGCTTTTTAGACACCACACCTTCCTCACCCATAGCAGCTAGAAACCAAAGTCTATACCTTGAACAAAATTCACAAAGACAGCTTACATAAGAACAATTTAAAGAAGAAAATATCAAATTATAATAGCAACGACTATTTTAAGTGATAAAAATCACTTTACACGCATTGATGCAGTAAACAACTGGCTACACATACAATTGTTCCAACTCAAGAGAGATTACGAACAAAGAGAACCAATTAGCTATAAATTACATACCGAGTGCAAACTTGAAGTGGAACAATCTAACAAATAAATAAAAAAGCACATGCTAATACAGATTCTGCATGTCCTTATAAAGATCTACGAAATCAAAACAGTCATTAAACAACAAAACACACACGAAAAATACCTGCTTTACAGGGAAAAAACAACAAAAAAAGCAGGAAATGGTTGGGAATTCGCAAAAACAACACAAAACCCTAATCTTAAAAGGCAGCAATTCAACTCAAAAAAGCACGAGGGAAAGAACAACAAACTCAAATTAAGTACCGGAAGAAGAATTAAAGCAGGAAATAGAATGAAGAGATGAAACTTACACAAAACTAACAGGCTAAATTTGAAGATGGAAGAATCACCTATGAAGCTCACTCACTGATTTTAGAGCGCTCACTCTCTTTCTCTCTCTAAAATTTATGGTTTTTTTTTTTGTACTAATTCACACTTCGAATCCAACCTCGCTTTTCCGGAGCTGACTTTTATAGTGCGGACTTCAAATCCGGATTTTAAATCCAGTTTAATGCCACGTCAGATCAGTGAGCCAGACACTGGGCGGGATTCTAAAACGGGACGGAAGTGGACGGCTGAGATTGGATTAAGTATGGGCGGATTGATTTGACGGATAAGATTTCATATTTTTTCGAATGAGCAAAAACAAGCTCATCTGGCTGCCGTTGACTTGCGAACGTAGCTGGGCTATTAATTTGGTGAAACCCGAACTTCTAGGATGTGTTTGCTCGGGGTCTATATGGTTGATTATGTTCTATATATGGATGAAAAAATCATGAAATTTCGTTAAAATTGATGTACCAAAATAATAATACGTAATATTTTTTTTATCAAAATATCGGCGATATATCGATAAAATATCGTTCAAATGTCGATATTGATGAGTCTCTTTATAAAACTGCGGTATATCGCCGATATATTGATGATATATTGGTTTTGTGCATATGTCAGTATTTTTTTTTTCTTTTTTTTTTTAATGAATTTATTGTATGGAACCACTTTTCACATCATTTATTAAAATAGAGATGAGATTTCTTATCCAAAAATCTATGTTTTTTTATCTATAAATGTATGATATATTTTTATACATTCCATAACAATTTCAACTAGCAAAATTACATTCCACAAATATTCTCCTTTTACATCAAGAGGATTCAAGATTTTTAGAGAATAAAAAAGTTAGTTATTCAAATACTTTACTAAAATATTTAATTTTTTCAAAGGATGTTGTGATCTATATTTATTTATTTATTGTATTATACATGCAATGCAATATTTAGTACTTATGTGCTTGTGCAATTTTATTTTTTATTATTATTAATATAAGTTAATTATAATGGTAACCTATGAACATAAGTTTATGGAATTACAATTGGAAGAAATAGAGAAACCTATGAATGTTATCTTCAGGGGTGGACCCATGTAAGGGCCAAGGGGGCACTGGGCCCCCCGAATTTTTCCAAAAAATATAGGGGTATTTTAGTAATTTCATGTTTTAATTAAAAAATAAATAAATAAATATTAATTTTCATAATTTAATTTAACATTCTCATCCATTCACCTATTTCTTCTTAACTTTTATTTGTATTTGTCTGTGGATATTTTTGTTATTAGTTAAGTATTTTTTTACTCAATCCCCCTTTATAAATTAATTTAAGAACAAATTTTTTCTTATTATTTTGTTTAATTTAACTAAAATTTATTTTGTTTTTTATCGTTAGATTTCATCAATTTATTTATCTTGTTTGTTGCCAACAATATACTATTAAGTATTGAGGGTTTTCATTTTACTTTATCAAAAAAGTCAGTGATTTAAGATAATTTCTTTGAGTTTGATAAGGTTTTTCATTTGATATTGTGTGAGCATTTCAGTACTAAGAATAAATTAGAAAATGTAGATATGTGTTCTCCTTCTTCATTTTTTTTTTCTTTCACATAGTTTACACAAATCTATTCTAAGGATCTCTCTTACATTATTTACCTCTCTCTCTCTCTCGCTCTCTTAATTCATTTTTCATTTAATTCCAATGTATACTGTATTAGCAATGAAAATATCGTGCACCAATTTCAAAACACTAAAAATATATAAAAAAATGTTGTAATGTGTTAGTTTAATTTTTTTTTTTTTTACGTTGATGTTTTCATGTTGGGTTGTAATTAAATTACTAATTTGGATATTATTATAATTTTATAAAATAATATATTAACTCTATTAAATTTTAATAAATTTGTATTCTTAATTTAAAATTATTGTATTTTTTTTTATTAGTCGACTCGGGCCCCCTTGGATTGAAATCCTAGGTCCGCCACTAGTTATCTTCGTGATTACGTTGAAAATTGAGTTCAAGCTATTACTAGTCCATGTATTAATTTTGTACAAAATTTGAAATCCTAGGTCGGCCACTAGTTATCTTCGTGATTACGTTGAAAATTGAGTTCAAGCTATTACTAGTCCATGTATTAATTTTGTACAAAACTAGTATAAGTCTCGTGCGATGCACAGACATATAAATTTTATAATTTATATATTTAGATAAGAAAATATAGTACATGGAAAATAATAAATTTCTTGGATGAATTTCAGTCTAATTTATTACTTATGTGATGTACGACCATTAAATTGAAATATTTCGATTTAATGTGAAAACTTTAATTTATGAAAAAAAATCAAGTTCTCGATCATATTTCAATCTCATTGTGTATCTGTGTGACGTATGGATAAATATATTTCATGTGTCAATAAATTTTAGATATAAAAATGTTAATTATGAAAAACAATATACTTCTTCAAAGTTATTTCAATTTAATCTACTACTCATATAAATTATGAATTTTAAATATTTCTTATTTTCATCTTACATTATCTGACTACTTTATTACTAATTGTTTTTGTCACAAATTAGTTTGGAAAATGCTTATGCAAATATATGCTAATAGATTATTCATTATAATGAGTGTCAAATGACGGTATTATTAAATATTATAATCAATTCTCAATAATATTTCTACCTCATTTGGTACCTGTGTGATGTAGCAAATAAGTTTCAAGTGTTAGTAATTTTTTGATTTAAAAATGGTGATCATAAAAAAACAATATAGTTCTTTTAAGTTATTTCTATTTAATCTACTATTCATATAATTTACCAATTTTGAATATTACTTATTTTCATCATATGTTGTTTGGCTACTTTACTATTTGTTTTTGTCATAATTGGCCTGGAAAAAAAAACCTTATGCAAATATATGTTCAATAACTTATTCATAATGAGTGTAAAAACAATGATATTATTGTATATAATTTTTTTTCCAAATGCTCTAAAATTAAAATTTATCTCTTAAAAAAATCATATTTGATGATAAACATGTCAAAATCTAATAAGTCTAAAACCATGAAACTATATAACAATAGAAAGTAAAATATTTTATTATTGTTCATATAATTAGAAACTTGATGCTACCATTATAATGAAATTTCAAATTTACAATTGTTTTTTAATCATGGGTGAAACATTATTTATTCTTACATTAAAAGAGATATATTTTTTGCTAATTTTTTCGTGGATATATATAATGATTTAAATTTAGGTACAAAGTGTTATTCACAATTTTTATGAACGTTTAGCATGATATTAGTACATTATTTACATAAATCATGATAAATTTATAACATATCAAATATGATCATGTTTTCTCTCTCTCTCAATTTTCATGTATATACAAAATGATTTTCATACCACAAAATGATCTTTATATCATATTATATATATATATATATATATATATATATTCTTTTAATATATTCAAGATATATATTAAATATCTTTATACAATAAATAATCTTTATGATTTTTAAAAAAGAATTAATATAGCATAGATAAGGTAAATGCTTCAAAGTTATCATCATTTTTATTATTATATTATTTTTATAAGATTATACAATAATTTTCTACTTAATATAATTAAATTATGTAAACATTGTGTCATATTATTAGTATTGTTCAACTGGATATAGTAAACTGGAGTATTATAAATGACATATTTGTCAAATAAAAATTATGTGATTTTTATTATAGTTTTTCAACATATTTGGAATACAATTATAGAAGTAGATAATTTATGTTATGTTATAAAGTAACTTGATTATTATATATTTATTGAGGTGATATAAATATATATATATATATATTGAACAAAACAATATCGCATAATTACCTCTTGGTCTTTGAAGTCATAACTATAAACATCTTTTTTTATTTATGTATGGAATAATGCCATGTGATCTAACGAAACAAAATTTTAGTGCCCACAAAATTACGGAAAGTATTGATATCATTGACAACATTAAAAATATGAGTCGTATTCGTCAAAATAATGGTTATTGTAATGAAAAACAAAACAATCATTTATCTTGAAAAGGCGAGTGAAGTCAAAGATGTACAAACTTGTAGTTGACATGTATTTATAGATGAATAATAATTAAGATCATATATAAAAAAAATCATATATATAATTATATATATATATATATCAAAATTATGAATTTTATAAATCTATTTATAATTACATACATAATAAAAATCATAAAATTATTTGAATCATATTTTTACATATTGGTGAAATTATAGTAAGTCAACTTAAATTTGATTTTTTTTTTGTTATAAATCTCCTTCTATATATAGACAAAATTAGGGGGAGGGGGTTACAACATTAGCGATAATTTTTTATATATTTTTTATACTTTGATGATTTAAAATTCTCTTGAAATTCATTCATTTGTATTCTTTTAATTTATTCAACATATATATCTTTAATATTTATTATAGCAATAATTAAGCATTTAGTAGATGAGATCATATTAACATTTATATACCATATATAGATTATAATTTCTAAGATTTTGTCAGTATCATAGATGATATTATTACCATATGTATAATCATGTTTAATACAATAATTTTTTTAATTATAAATTATGAAATAATAAATATTGCATTTCTACTTTTGGGAATTGGAAATGGGCGGGAAAATATTATCATTTCTATTTTGAGGGGTAATTGTTATTATATATATATAGATTATAATAAGTATTGTTATATTATAATTATTATTAAATTGTAAGTGTTATCCAGTTGTAGGGAATATTAGCCAGAATTGTAAGTATGTTGAAAACAACCATTTGAATGATGAAGAAATGAAATAATTGTACATCTTGTCTAGATATAAAAATGTAATTATAGATTTTTTAGTTCACGATTGAGATTAGTAATAATATAATGTTCTAAATATCATCTAATTATAAAAAAAATTAAAAATTCGTTTGGATCACTATTATATTATTATTATTATTATTATCATTTAAAATATTATTATTATTATACATATATATATATATGTATATATTTCGTCCATATATATGATGATTTGATTGTATACCATATATATTCATTATACAAAATCAATATTTTTGGAAATTACCATAAATTCAATTAATATCACAAAAAATTTAATATTTAATATTTAATAAAATTTCTATAATTAGAAAGAGAAAATGGGAGGGAAAACTTTTGGCATTACTATTTTTAGGGGGTAATTGTTATTATATATATATAGATTTGTCATGACAACGTTTATATAATAGTTTATCTCTATATTTGTTGTAAGCATATCATTTTATTTAGAATTTAAGTTCAATATATGTATTAATGTTAGGTATAATATTCTGTAAACTACTAGATATATTTTTCAATTTTTTACAATGTTTCTATATTTTTAAAAAAAATGTATGATATTTCCACTGAAATCGATATATCCGTCGATATTTCCGTAAAATTAAGATATCGATATTTTTATCGATTTCAATATTTTCATCATTGTGATGGAGTTAAGGAAGCGAAACACACACAAGAACGAAAATACGATAATAAACTTTCCCGGGAGCAGTTCCCGTCCCAAGCCAAAAGGCCGCTAATATTATTATTCTCCAATAATCCCAATTAACCTAATAACAATGTAATTATACTTTTACGAAAGCCCATGGGCCAAAATATAAACTGAAGTAAAAATAATTAATAAAGCTAATAAACTAGAATGAATAACCCGATCACTTCTCGTTCTTCTTGGGACGCCTCTTAGACCATCTTTATCAACAAACTCCCACAACCCAACCTCTTAATAAAAAATTCATTTCTCTCTCCTCCATATACACAACCTACAACACAACCCAACCTCTACAATTTTCACACTTTATCAATAATATCAACCCAACCTATAACAATTATTAATTTAATGATTTAATAATTACATATATATATATATATTTTATAATCAATTTTTTATTATTTGAATTATGTACGAAATATATTAAATTATATGATATTCCAAATTCGTAATTAAAAAAAAATATGACCAACATAAAATAAGTTACAATCTCAATAACAAAAATAAAATTACAAAAATTGAAATACAAAATTATTGTTACATAAGTCTAGCTACAAATTGATAATTTATTTAAAAACAAATTAATAAAATTTATCTTTAATATCAACAATCAAAATTATATTCATAAAATAATTAATACCATCAATAAAAAAGTGACACATGACATAAATGGTAAAATTGGGGGTGATGACTTGGGTTGTTTCATAGGTTGGCCAACCAACCTATTCCACAACCGGTCACACCATTTTCTTTATTTTTCATTTTCTTTTTAATAAAATTTTTTGTCTTCTTCCTAAAACCGGTTGCATGACCCAACTAATAAACATGGTCTTATAAACAACAAGAGGCGTATCAATTCCCTCCCTCTCAAGAGACGCCTTGTCCCCAAGGTGAAAGGCAGGAAACTGTTGTAGAAAGAACTTCTCATCAACCTAAGTAGCATCTTTGGGTGGATGATGTAGCCAAGAAACGAGCACCTGCGAGACCTGTCGGACCTCTTCCACACCTGCGGTTTGCTAACAATCGAATCAGGCACGAACTCAGCAACATTCCTAAGACAGTCCGGAGGCAAAACCGGCTCCACAACAAGATCCCCCACAGTCGGCTTTAGTTGGGAAACATGAAAAAAAGGGTGGATTGACGACCCTTCAGGTAGCATAAGACGATACGCCACAGGCCCAACCCCTCAATCACGAATGGCCCAAAATAACGAGGAGCAAGCTTGACATTCAAACGTTTAAATAGGAACAGCCGGCAGTATGGCCTAAATTTCAAGAAAAAATATACGACAAAATTGTTAGGAATATAAGCTGGGGAGCCCTACTTTTACCCAAAACCATGGTCAAAGGTAAATGGTTGACTCCCACTTAAATACCCTTCCATACTTTCATGTGGAACCAATGTGGGATATTGTAACAATCCATCTCCCTTCAAACCGGACGTCCACGAACGACACACTCCGGGTGGCAACCCACATAACAAGGCCCACTTCCCGGGTGGCAACCTCCTTTGGGCCCACATCCGGGGTAGCAACCCCTAGGCCCACCATCGGGTAGCCTCTTTCCGCAGCCCGTCCGAATCCGACAGGTCGGACCAATTGATGGAGTTAAGGAAGCGAGACACACACAAGAACAAAAATACGATAATAAACTTTCCCGGGAGCAGTTCCCGTCCTAAGCCAAAAGACCGCTAATATTATTATTCTCCAATAATCCCAATTAACCTAATAACTATGTACTTATACTTTTACGAAAGCCCATGGGCCAAAATATAAACTGAAGTAAAAATAATTAATAAAGCAAATAAACTGGAATGAATAACCCGATCACTTCTCGTTCTTCTTCGGATGCCTCTTATAAACAACAAGAGGCGTATCACATTGGTTCTATATCCATACTATATTCATTTTTGGTTGAAGGTGATTATGCCTTGGAAATTGGTGAGGCCTGTGTCTACCATCATATATATTAAGGTGATATTAAAACCTATTTGGAAAACTAGATCCACAATAACATGCAATTCAACCTAATTATTAAAATGTAATTTTACAAAATTATCCCTCAATTATAAATATCATATCATCACGTCACGGTATTGTGAAATCCTTAATTTACACACCCAGTGCAGCTGCTATGGAGTTTCGAGGAGGATGAATGATCATCGAAGTTTGAGATGATGTCCATCTCCAACATGTTTTTCTTCTTCCTTGAAACCAATGATAACTAAAGGAATTTTGGATTGATTAATGAGTTAGAAATCCTAATTTGGATTGTGTTTTTTTGGTTTTTCATTTATTGTGTCTGCTGCATCGCGGTTTCTTTTCTCCGACAAGGCTATGACGGCGGCGGTCTCTCACTTGCTACATTGTTACTCCATCTTCTTCCATGGCTGATTGAAGGGTCTTAAGTCTTTCATAACATTAGAACAACTACTTTGTCCATCTTCCAAGATCTCGTGTCTCGGTGGATTCATTCTCCAATGGATCGATCTCCCGAAACAGTTATTGATGCTCTCTTTCTCTCAGCTTGCTTCAGCCACCTCCTCTTCCATAGGTTGAGTGCAGCTTCCATGATTGTAGTTTTGATTATGCCCATAAATTCTAATCGATAGCAGATCCCCAATTCATTTTTGGGTGATGTTTGATACCAATTCTAGTAGAGGGGTTTTTTGGTAATTAACCATTTTAACAACCATCAACACATTCAAAGCAAACAAATTATCTTTATCATTATATGGGATCACTTATGGCACAAACATCAACCAAACTTATTAATGTGTAAACTTGGACAATCAGTAACTAGCATTGTCTCACAAGTGATGCAATACATTTCAGTACATACTTGGAAGCAAACACACTATTAATAGATGAGTAACAATCCCGAGCAAGCAAATGTCAATACATTAGAGTGGTGTAGATCATATGATAGGAGAAGCATAACATAGAAAGTTTGGTTTTGTCTTAAAACTCCTGAACAATAAGAAATAATGGAACCAAATTCCGGCAAGTCTTCTAATAGCATCCACGATAGTTTTTGCATCCATCTCGAAGATAACGTTGTGATGACCCATGCTACACATCCACGATAAGGCCTCAAGCAAACCTATAACTAAAAATATATTTAAGATAATTTTGTTAACCAAATTAACCTAATACAAAAATCTTGTAGCAATATATTATACATAAGTAAATAATATAACAATTTAACTAAATTTGTTAAAAAATAAATATGTAGTTTTCAAAGGTAGAAATGATTTATAAATTTGAAATCTGATTAATTTAAAGGTTTTAGAGAAAAATATGAATAAATATAAAATGAAAAACTAAAATAAATGTGTATTGATTAAAAATGATTAATTATTCAAACTTTCTAAACTTAATAAATGTAGTACAATGTTTTAACTTATAACTGACCAAGTAATTTTATAAGGATCATGAATATGGAACTCCATTTTACAGATCATGATCGATTTCCCAAAAAAGTAGCTATATATGTATACAAGTAAACCTATTTTAAACTTAATATTTATGATATACTAGTCTATATCATACATGATTAGCTGTACAAAAAAGATTAATTATACTCTGTAGTATAATAGAAACTTGAACAAGAAACGAGGGAGAAAGATGGATGTGTAAAACAGAAAGAGTAGAACTCTTGTGAGACCGTCTCACGAATCTTCTTCGATGAGATGGATCAACCCACACAATCAACAATCCACATTACACATGAGTTTATGAAAATTGGTTTGATTGATGAGTAATGAGACTCACAGAATATATTTGTGATATGATCTCATATATGTTTTTGTGTTAGAAAAAAACTAAAAACCTTTGAATTAAGGTGGGGTGATGGAAATTAGAAAAGAATGTTTATAGCATGGAAATGCATATGAAATCCACCAAGAAAAGCTGCTATCTTGATTGATGATGATAGTTATATGGATAAACATTACATACATGTTCTTTTACACCTCTGACTCTCCAAAGATCATTGTTTCAGGATGATCTTGGTTTCAACTGAACTTCATTAGCCGTGATTCAAAACATCATTCAAAGAAAAAGAGCAAAAAGTAAAGACGAGCACCTCATGTCCGCTAGAGAACAGTAAGTCCCTCTTGGTAATTCCAACCGTTAAGCATAACACGAGGTGTAATGCCCTTGGGAACCTCAAAGTTAAGGGTTACAGTCGTTACCTCCCCTGGTACCAATGAGAAATAGTTGTCAGAGTAATGAATGGGTAAAATTCAGGTGTCTTCACCATTCTTCTGATCTTTCTTTGAAGCGTGGACAGAGAAGTAAAGAAAGAAAGTGAGCCTAGTTTCAGTTCCGTTGATTTCAGTAACTTGCACTCCTTTGGCTTTACTCGAGAAGCTTTTCAGCATCTTGCGAAACAAGCTCTGCCCGACTATACTTTTGAAATCTGGCTTCTTTGATGTGTTCTCTATGTGCATCCTAATCTCATAGCTAGATCCTGTGATGAAAGTTAGAGAAGTAATTTTCAGGGATATTTCTTTCTTTTTGTATGGTTCGAGGAGCTTGTAATCACCACCCTGCAAATGTAACCAGTAGAAGTTTCTGGATAGTATCTCGTTGTCTGCCATTTTGTAGAGTTTAAGGAGAAGAAAATAAACAGGTTTTGGATTTTCAGACTTTGGATACTCCACTTCGAAAGTAGATATTGTTCTTTTGGATGGTATAGTGAGCTTGTCAAAGACTTTGAAGTATTGGCATGCTCCTAGATCCCAAACCGAGACTTCTATAGCCACATCCAATAGCTTCTCTGATGTCGTGTTCACAACCTGTATATAGTACACATGTTTTTGTCTTTTCAGTGAATCAAGTAGTTTTAATACTCATTTGCTTTTATAGCATATCTCGATTTTAGGGATTGTTTCTTAGTTCATGATTCGTCTGACTCAATGGAATCAAAGAATCAGTTGATTCATCTAAACTACAACCCAATAAATAAATACAAAAATGGAAAAAGACATATTTACCTCTACAAAGTATGTCACCAGATTTAACTGGACATGAATTGTTTCTGCAGCACAACGGCAGCCATAGAACCCTGCTGTTTGATAGTGGAGATGATCATAGATTTGGCCCCTCAGACCTGTCCAAGGGTTTTGGGTTTTCCAGATCAGAGCGCCTGTGTATTTGGTCCACATTCGGGAGGTCCAACCTTCTAGAAGAGCTCAATATTGGATATAATTAGCCAGTTGAGCCTGAAATAGCTAGTCAAGTTAACAAAAAACAAACGGACATCAAACTATGAACTTCAGGAATTACAATATATTGTGTGAGAAAACAAATCAAAACTTCTATTGTTCATATTCTCGCATGCTTAGCACATTAATAAATTGAAATTTATTCCAAGTATGGAAGTAGTTTCGAGCATCTTTGTTACATGTAGATGGTAGCATATTGACAATTCTGAAGCTCTCAAAATCAAAACTTAGATTAAGGTACATTATCCATAGTGTACTAACTTTTGGGTAACTACATTTTGCTGTTTTTCAAAACTAAATTGGTGAGTCCTCCGTGGTCTCTTCATGACGAAAAAAAATTGGTTTTCAACTTCTCTCTTTTTCCTACGCATGGTCACTTCTCAAAGGTAATATACTTCAGATGTTTTTCAGAAGATTTTTCTTTACGCAAGAATAATCACATCCATCGCAATATTAACAGATTAGTCTACTTTTTCAGGTTCATGATTGCAGCCTTGAAAACCTACAGCAAACACACCGCAATGAGCTGCGATATTTGAAGTTCATGATAATATAATGTGGTTGGGGTTGGCTCATATAAATTATTTCACACTTGTAGTACTTAAAGGTGATGGCTCTGTTTTGTCCTACTTGGACTCAGTTCAAAGTCAATAAAACTTCACTCTTGAATAAAATCATTTAGATAGGATTTGGATAGGTCAGAAAATCTTCCCTCTTTAAGCATGCCCCTTACATATGTTTAATGAAACATGCACATACATACAATATGGAAACGAAGAAGGGCAATATATATATATACTAGTAAACAACACTTGTGTTGCACGTGAAGAACGAATTTTGTTGTTGTTATTGTTTAAGAAAAGAAAAAATATTGTTACATAATATGTATATACCTTTTTTAGAAGTAGTAAATTCCTTTTTCTATGTAGATAATAAAAAAAGGTAATAAAACATATAAATATGATGTTCATGCTGCCATTGTAAAAAAAGAAGTTTAATATCATATAAATCTGAAAAAATAAACTAATTTAAAAAAAGAAAAAAAAATTGGAAATGAAAGATAATAAAACATGAACTTGTAGTTATATCTTTTCTTTTTTGATCTTCTTTGGTGTCATACTCTTACTCTTCTTTCTTCGAGGTTTGTTTAATAAAGCTTGAAGTGTACTATTCTCGTCCTCGTCGCTAGAGATGTGTATTCTTCATTTTTCTTTCTTTTAATTCTTGTTTTTTTCTTTGGTTGATCTTCGATTGTTGTAGTCAGTGTTAGTGTTGTTATAGTATTATTTATTTTCTCATTTTTTATCTTCACGGGTTCTATAGCTTCAGCTATTGCATTCAATCTTCCATCTTCTATTTTTGTATTGTAGTTCAACGTAATTAGAAAATGGACCTCACTTGTTCCTTGCAAGAATGAACCAATGTATATAAAAAAATAATGCATTATTTTGTTTGTAAACAACATTTTTGGTTCTTGTATTTTCCCCTTTTCCCCCCATTTTTGGATTTATCAACACTTTGGTGGATATCATATTAGTCCCTCTTGAAAGAGTTACATACAATTGTCTATGAAAAAATACAGGTTCGGGCAAGTACACACCAACATTAGGAATTGTTTGTCCTTGAGCTTTGTTGATTGTCATCGCGAAACATAGCCTAACGGGGAATTGTTTATGACTAAATTGGAATGAATATCCTTCACTTTCTGTAGGTGATAGGGGTATTTTGGGAATCAACACATGTCTTCCAGTATGTTGTCCAAAAATGATTTCAGCATCAATTACATTATTTTTAAAATTTCTGCAAACCATTCTTGTGTCATTACATAAACCATTTGAAGGATCCAAATTTCTTAAAAGAATTATTGGGCAATTTCTCCTTTTGGGCGTGAAGAAAGAAAGGGCAAAGAAACGTACATGATATAAAACAGGAACCTTTGGAAAACGACAACATACGATTTTACATATACAAATCCTCGGCGTCTAGCCGAAATAAAAGAAAAGAAGCGGAACATACAGGATCCATAAAAGAAAAGAAGAACAATTTTATCTTTTACAAACTTGAAATTAAATAAAACATCATTTCAACGTTAAGATTTGAAAGCAAAAAGAGGAAATTCTTGAAACGACACCATCCTTCTCTATACGTCTTGATTCTCATTATCTCCTGTAATGCGATTACATATGGGGGTGAGTGCGTTGAATATACTCGTGGGGATAAACTTCGTATCTTAACATGTTATGATAGTTAAACAATTCAAATATACATAAGTTTGGCAATTAGACACAACACGTAGAATGCAGAGCACATAATTCGTAACTCAATCCTAGGTGTGGGTATTTTCCGTCTTACCCTACAAAACGGTCTGATATACCGTTGGTGCATTTATAGGACCACCAAACCTCCCAAGATAGTAGAATAGAAAGGGAAGTTTTTTACGAACCATAAGTCCCTTCGAGGGTGAATGTGAACTGAAGTCCTTTCACGGTATAAATATGACACATAATTCACAGCATATAATCATGACATATAAGATTTAACAGTTCATATATCAAATAGGGAAAACAATAAACACATTGAAATTTAGAAATTACCCCCACCTTGTTCGGTGGTAACTGCGTGAGTTGTCAAAGTATCAAATTTTAAGAGTATTGGTCCGATTGTAAGCCTACACATATAAATGAAGGTTTTCTTAGATCCATAATACATTAATTACGTATATATAATTATATAAACTCTCTCTCGAAGAAATGATAGGGAAAAACAAGACAGAACGAAAGATCTAAAGATCAAGGATGAAGAAACGAGTGTGGAAGGTTAAATAGGTGATCTCAAGATGAAGAGGGAAAGATTAGGGTTGCAACGGAAGAAGAACGAGATTAATCGGAGTTAAAATGAGCTCAAACGGAGCGTTTTAAGGTATATGGGTATTTTCGTAATTTTCAGAAAAAAGTTGACTTTGACCTGGACCCCCGACTCTCGGCCGACGACTTCACGTCGCCGGCGACACGACACACACACATGCTCATCGGCGCGCACACACGACACTCGACGTTTCCCGGCATGCGCACAGTGTGCATACACGGCACCCGGCGCCTTTCGGCGCTTGCCCGGTGCGCACACACGGCACCCGGCGCGTCCCGGCACACGCACAGTGCGCATACACGGCACCCGGCGCCTTCCGGCGCTTGCCCGGTGCGCACACATGGCACCTGGCGCATCCCGGCACACGCACAGTACGCATACACGACATCCCGCACCTCCCGGCATGCGCACCAGCTCCCGTCGCCCGATAGCGTGGGCGTACCCATCTCCTGGTGCCTCCCGTCGCGCTCACCAACAACCCGACAACAGCAACAGGGGTTGTGAAGCCCCGACTCCACCACGGCCGGCGACCTCACGTTACCGGCGATACCACCTATAACGGCGACACAACGAGGCGCCGCCCCAAACCCAACTCCGGCCGGCGACCTCCCATCGCTGGCAACAACCAACACAAACCCACTTATACACACACCAACACATACTCTCTGCAACCGCTTGGCGCCGCCGCCCACAGCGGCGCCACCCCTCCCTACACGACACACACCCACATGGCGACCAAAGGGAGAGCTCCGGCCGGGTTTCCGGCGAAGGAAGGAGAGAGAGAACCAGAAGAGAGAGAAAGAGAACCAGAAGAGAGAGAAAGGAAGAGAGGAGAGAGAAAAGAGGGTTTTCCGACGATTGATTGGCCGTTTTCCGGCGAAGGAGATGTCGGAATGAAAATCCGAGACCTATTCTAGAATCGTCTCGGCGAGACCTATAAGTTATGCGAAAATCGGCCGAAACCGAGAAAAAGTTTCCCACGCCGGTGCCGGCGGCCGGAAAACCAGAAGAGAGAAGAGAGAAGAATATCTTACGTTTTTTGACTTTTCGTTCGAATAATTACTTTTTACGATTCGTTTCATTTTATTTATACTTTTTTCGAAAAAATCAAACTATTCATCGAAAATATCTTATTTTTACTATTTATCGAAATATCTTACTATTCATCAAAATATCTTACTTTTACTATTCATTGAAATATCTTACTTTTACTATTCATCAAAATATCTCATTTCCGATTCTTCGTATTTCGTCGTTTTCTTCATGATTTGAGCTACGGATCTCCGATTGACCTCAAATTCATTTCTATCTTCTCGTTTTTCAATTACGAATCTTTTGATACACTATAACTTATGCTTTATGATTAAATTATACTATCAATTAATTAAACATGTATTTTATCGTTTTTCTGAAACGCATATAATTAAATCAAACAATTAAGGGTTTAATTATTTAATTAATCAATTATGAGTCGTTTTTATCTTGGGCGCTATAGTATCTTTCTCCTTCTGTGGGATTTGCTGCATTAATACGTCCAATCACCTCTCATTTTTTCCTTTCTCTCCAACATTTGTTTTGTCTATCCCACACAATGCCCTGGAAACTCTTTGTACATATATTGTTTAGCATTTTCACATTGAGCGCATCTAGAAAAATATTCTGTGAGCATCGTCTTGGAAGTATAATCATTTGTCAATACTTTTTCCAAATTTTGATTATTCCAATAAGTGATAGAATGTTTGTTTGGCAGATGAAGTTGTAAGTTGAAAACTGCAGGGTATATATCTCATTTAAATTGAATTAAAAAAATTCTCCATAATGCCTCATGAGTCGATACCCATCTTGCTCTTGGAATTATTTGATTTCATCGATCACATTATCACCATCATTTTGGGTTAGATTAACTGCCACTCTATCATGATCTTTGTAAATATACTTGTAAAGGTACTTTACAGCCGTCACCCTCGAGCATATCTCAACATTGATGTGACAGTTATATCTAGACAACAAATATGGATTGTAAGGAACCACCCATTGATTATTCAATTCAACATTGCGAACTTGAACAACCATCCCATTTTTTCATCTTCTATAGATTGGATAACTATCTAGCTTTATCTTGTATGGTGTTTTCACAAAAAGGTCTTGGATAATGAGATTTACACTTACCTACAGATTAGAGTGGAAATAAATCACTAAAAGTCGGTGAAATATAAACAAAATAAAGACAGAGAATGACTTAAAAATTTATAACATTAGCATTTGATTACTAATGAATTCTAATATAGTTTGATACAAATATTTTAATGAGTTTTTAATTTTTATGGATAATGACATTTGCACTGACCTTTCTCCGTACATGAATTTTTTGGATTTTTTTCGCCACCGGTCCATGTAACATGTGTTTCTTCACCAATTCATATATCCAAGGATTATTTTCTTCATTAGGAATTTCAGCACATACAAACTTATCAAACTGGTCAGTTGTATGAATTTTATATTCACCCTTTAGAATTATAAGTAGATGAACCTGTGGTAGTCCCCTTTTCTGAAATTCGACCACATGAACATGTACAACTACTTTTCCGAATATTTGTTTCTTAAATAATTGATCTTTCAAGTCATGCAATTTTGCTCGGAAAACTCTCACTGCTAAATCTGGACGACCTTGAGCTTCTTGACCTTCATACAGATCTTCTTGTATTTCTACCCAATCAAGATTCCAAGTAATGGTGATAAATAGATCTGGTTTTCCATATTTTTGGACTAACGCCAATGCATCAAGATATCTACTTCACATATCCCTTGGGCCACCAATAAATGATGCAGGAAGAAAAATTCTCAATCCAACTTCACTACCACGAAATCCACCTCTAAAAACACTATCCATGATCCCTTGGTAGAATTCAGTTCTCAAATTTGCTTGGTTCAAACGGAAAAATTATAATCTTGTTGTCTCCAAGTTTACATAACTGTCAACTGCATATTGTTGCAACAATTTTCCCGCAAATAATAAAGTAGAGTGTTTTGGATCTCTAATTTGTAACTTATAACAACTGTATTCTCTGCAAGAGACTCTTTTTGCATTTCCTTTTACGACATCTGATTATGAGAAACAATGGTTAGAATGATAAGAATGAACATAAACTTTTAATTTTCCAAGATTATGCAAAGCGAAAAATTTGTTTCAGAATCTCAAAATATCGAATTAAAAAGATTCTCTCTATCTGCTACTTATAATCAATCAACCTAGCTTACTTCTAATAACGAATATGCTAAGTTAGATATGTTCCATAACGATCGACCTATTAACAAATATGATTCAATGGTTTGATTGATGATACTTCAAATTTTAAAACAAGATTTTGCTGCATTTTTTTTATTAAGTGTGCATACATCAAAACTTCAAATATTTTCTATCGCTAAATTCTGTCATTCTCCATTAGTTACAGAAAAAAATTCTACTTTAGGGATAATAAGGCTCCAAAAAGATTATTGTTTGTCATAAAGTCTTCACTTTTATGTTAAGTCATAATGTTTTTTTTTTTTTGGAACCCTGATAATTTTCCTACAACCATTACTTTTTCTTGCCTTTTATGTTATACATGATGAAAATTAATGAGCCATAAAATGCATTTTTGTTCTGGGAAACTTCATTGATCAGATTTCTTAGGAATACGTACAGTACATACCTTCTTGCTCTTAGGAGATAATTTCCTCCAGAGTAGACCTTGATGTAAGTTTAGAAGCATTTAGGACATTTGGTACATTTGTTGCAATTGTATAAGTATTAAAAAATCCAATAAAATTAAATTTTGAAAAAAGTTAATTATTTCTTAAAATATATATGTTCTTGAAATATATTATAACATAAATATATACATTTCTCTTTTTCATGCACATGTTCTTGTCTATGAACCTTATGAATATTTTGGTGTCATCCTGTTTCACCTCTTGGAAATAGAAGAGTGTATTGTAAAGGGTCATAACATCCAAAATAATGCATTATTCTATATTGGTCTCCGGAATGAGCAATAACTATAATATCTCGTTCAAACCCCACATTATAATTATTTCCCTCAATCCAAACAGCTGCAACTTGATCTGTTGTCGGAGCATTATAAACTCGCTGATCTAATCTCACATCTTTTGTGATACAAAGTTGCATATCATCTAAAGAAGAATACTCAGTTAGTGTTCTAAAGATTTTGACATATGGATTCTCATCTAGTACTTTAGTGAGCTTCCGTACAATTTCTTCTGATACATGTGAATTGAGGCACATTCTATTCTCAGTTTCATTTTCAGTATCAAAAAAGTATTCTTAATCTAATAAACCATGTACCACCAATTTTGAGCTTCATTTGTTAAACACAACCATCGTTTTCTAATTAATTTTATCTTAAGTAAAGTTTTTGAAAATATTTTTGGATAGCTAAGAGAAGTGTGTGCGTTTCTTTAATTTCTATATATGTGGTACAATGGAGTCTAAAAGAAAAGCTCATTTAAGAGCTTATGAATTGTGAATGCCCTAATAAAGAAATTACAACATAGAACATGTACTAGAGGGTTGTACCATATATATAATTTTTTGTTAATTCCATGAGTCTTTTTATGAATAGTTGAGAAATGTATGAGTTTCTTTAATATTGATAAGGTACGGTGTAAAACAACCCCCAAAATAAAATTCATAAATGAGCGTATAAATTTATGAATTTTAATATGTATCAGAAAAATAATACCAAATATATACAATTTTTTTTTATTGAGGGTTGTATACAAGACAAAGTATCATATTTAATGTTTTTAATTTTATTTACAATATGATCTTTCGATTTCATCAAACTTGAGAGATTGTGATAAATCATTCTTTGTACTCGTAAAGTGAAAACTCCTTGTCGTGCCGAAGTACGCTCTTTATCCAATTTCACTCCAAATGAAGTGAATGAGAATATGGAATTGCATGAATGTTTATTTTTTTTCAAAAATCAATACTCTTTCGATTGAGAAGTGTATAGTTCCTACAATTTCTTTGAAACTTCTGAAGCTGCAAGTTTAACTTTTCCATTATCACAACAAAATGTGGGAGACTCATACTAAAAAAAAAACAATTTCAGTTCAATTTGTATGACATACATTTATGTGATATTACTCATATCTTTATATCAACATAATCATACATTTATGTAATATTACTTATACTTTTATATCAACATAAATGTTATAATATTATAACATAAAAGTTAACCTAATTTTATATTTATAAAGAACATCCAGGAATGTGTCATCCTCTCAAGAGCTAAAATATTATTATTAATAATATATTAATTAATTTTATTGTAAAAGCAATAAAATATGGAAGGCATATATATGGAAATTCTGTACAATTCCTTCTAATACATGTGAATTAAGGCAAATTCTATTCGCAGTTTCATTTTCAGTATAAAAAAATATAACTGAAAATTAGCTGGTTTGTTTCCATTAAGACTCAAACTTGGGAGATTGTGATAAATCATTCCTTGTACTCAAAAAATGAAAAATCCTCGTCGTGCCGAAGCAAGTTCTCTATCCAATTTCACTCCAAATGAAGTGAATGAGAATATGGAATTGTATGAACATATATTTTTCGAAAATCACAGATTCTTCCGACTGAGAAGTGTATAGTTCGTACAATTTCTCTGGAACTTCTAAAGCTGTAAGTTTAACTTTTCCATTATCACAACAAAACTTGGGAGGCTCATACTCAAATATTGTTGCTCCGTAATGAATGCAACTTGCCATTTTTTTTAGTTTATGTTCCCTTGATATTAAAATTCATAATTAGATAAATATATTAATATATAATTTTCAATTTTATATGAAAATTTTACTTCAATACAAAGTTTAAAGAATATTAAAAAAATATACCTTCAGAGTTACCTAAATTCGCTTGAACTTGTAAATTACATGTTGCTTGTCTCTTTTCACGATTCTGTAAAACATGTTCGACATAATTTTTTCTCTTAGCATCATTAAAATTTGCATATCTTCTTTTTTGTCCAGCAAGTTTCCTTTGACGCCATTTATATCTGGCGTCGACTGTTCAAACATACAATCATTAAAAAAATATTTAAATATAAAATGAAAACACAACCAAATAAAAGTAAACAAAAAATATTTGATCTACAATTTAAATCCAAGAAGGTTAAATAATAATAAATGAAGGTAAAATAAAAATATAAACAAATTTAATTCTAACAAAGAATGATTAGATCTTACGAATGTCACCAATTTTAGGATCGGTATCAATTCCACTCGTCTCAGACATCACCACTTTTCTTTGATTATATTTCAAAAAAAATGTGAGTTACTAAAAAATTTTAGAAATAAGTTTTCATTACATTTATAAATCTTTTATTAAAATTTTTCATCGTACTATAAATTAAAATTATCGGATTTTGTTGAAGATTTTAAGATTTGATAAATCTATCTGTACAATTAATTATGTTTGTAAAAATTATTATTGTCACAAATAAAAGTATTACCAACATAATTGAAATTACTTAACTACTTAAAATCGGGTAATTAATACTATAATATTTTTTTACTGTCATTTTTTGTAATATAATTACCTAAAATTTAAAACATTATCATATTTAGTGAAATTTATTAGTTAGAGAACCGAACATGTTACTATGTAGTTCAACTTCATTTGAATTTTACATAAATGGATCAGTTCGAACAAAATTTAATTGTTACAATCATTTGCAGCATCTAAAATTCCATCTACTATTTCAATGTTTTTAATACATGTTATAGTATTATAATGATGTTATTTTAAATTTTAGAATATGACATCGTGTAAATTAATATAATAGATTTGTTCTATATTGCTAAATCTAGGCAATTTCATATATTTTAAAATAAAATCATACATACTTGTTACCACAACCTACGATTTCAAATTTTAAACTTCAATTTTGAATTACTCGTTGTAATCTGCTCGAACTCTTGTCGTATAATCCTCATGAATTTCACACTGATCACAAAAACATTAAACCGATTTGAACACAAACCACTATCGCCAATGATAAAATAAAATCATACATACTTGTTACCATAACCTACAATTTCAAATTTTAAACTTCAATCTTGAATTACTAGTTGTAAACTTCAATCTTGAATCAATCTTGAATTACTCGTTGTAATCTTCTCGAACTCTTGTCGTATAATCCTCACGAATTTCACACTGATCACAAAAATATTAAACAGATTTTAAGACAAACCACTATCTCCAATGATATATATATACACACAATGTGTTCATATTAAATTAGAATCCTAATAAACTTCTAATGAAATTAGATATAAAGAGTTTTCTTTCATTAGGACTTTAAATTAGAGTCCTAATAAACTTTTAATTAAATTAGATATAGAGAGTTTTCTTTAATTAGGACATTATTTTTTGCTCAAGAAAATTAAAAAAAATAAAGAAAATGGAATGAGAGAACCCTTCCCTATTAAGAAATTTGTGAAATGATGAGAAAAGAAGAGGTGATTGATTTGTTGGAAGAGTGCGCGACTAATAGAAAACTAATTAATAACAAAAATGTTTATAAATCTTTTATTAAAATTATGGGATTTAGTTGAAGATTTTAAGATTTGATAAATAAGAAGAGGTGATTGATTTTTTGGTAACAAAAGACAACAAGGTGAAGGGTCGACAGATGCATATCAATTATTGATGTCACCTTCATATTAAATCAAATTAAATTAAATTAATCATTGAATTTCAAAGAATTGGATGTATGTTGATTTTCGTATAAATTGATATTATTCCAAAATATGCTTATAATATATCATTGAAAAGCTATTTAAATATATATTATTATAAGACTAATTTTAGTTTAAGATGAAAAACTCATTAAATATATATTAATATAAGACTAATTTTAGTTTAAGATTCAAAATGTTCAAGATTACAAAAGAAAAATAATCAAAACATTTAATTTTTTTAAGAAGAGTTTGAAATATAAAGGACTTTTGTTTTTGTATAATCAAATAGAAAAACAAAATAAATATTAAATTACTGTAACGCCCCAAAATCTTTCGTTAAAAATATCAGAGTTTTTCGTTTTTGGGCGTTAAGAGAGAAAAAGGAAAGAGACGTACATGATATTAAAAAGAAAGAATAAGGAAAGGACAAGGAGTGTTACACTCGCAACATCAGTTACAACCGATAAAATGGAATTTTGAAACCTTACGCAGCGGAAAAAAACATCAGGATCCTTTACAAAGTTGAGAAATACAGTTAACATTTTACAAAAACGTGGAACATCGTTTCAACATAGCTTTAAAGATAAAACCGGACAAAGGACACAGCTGATAGGGCACCCCTCTCTCTACGCGTCAAGGTTCTCTTCTTCTCCTGTAGGGTGAGTACAGAATAGGGGTGAGTGCGTTGAATACACTCGTGGGGATAGTTTCCAAGTTTTAATATTGTTAAGCCGATCACGTATTAAACAGATATAATAATTCGGCAATTAAACACGTCACGTATAATACAAACACATAACATAAAGACACGTGACATAAAAATGGATCGTAGTCCCTTCGTAGCATAGATATGGACCGAAGTCCCTTCGTAGCACACATATGGACCGGAGTCCCTTCGTAGCATAGATATGGACCGAAGTCCCTTCGTAGCATCACCATCGTAAAATTAACACAGTATATAAATACAACACATAGAGTTCAACAATTCATATATCACATAGGGAAAACAGTAAACACATAAAGTTTAGAAGTTACCCCCACACACGATATATAATCACAACATTTAGTATTTCTCAATCATGCTTGGAATAGGGAAAACTGTAACCAGATAAAGGTTTAGAATGTACCCCCACCTCGTTCGGTGGTTACCACGTGAACAACGAGTATCGGCGGATCAGATTTCCCAAGCGAGTACCAAAGGATCCGATATCACGAGGCTCAACTCAATAAGTAGCCTACACAAGTTATGACGTTCCTTAGATCCCAAATAAAGTATAATTAAAGCTATAAACGTTCCCAGCGAAAGTACGATCGTTAACTATGCGGCGGATCGAGAGATCTAAAGATTGGAGTCCAAGAAATGAGAGGGTCAGATCTGCCCAATTGGCTGAGAAGATAGGAATTGAAATAAGGATCGCAACGCAAAAAGAATGAGCTCAATCGGAGTTCAAACGAGCTCGAACGGAGCATTTTAAGTTTAGGGGTAAAACGGTAATTTTGGTCAAAGGGTTGACTTTGACCGGGCCCACGACCCTCGGTCAATGACGTCTCGTCGGCGATGACTCGAAACGGATGAACAACGGAAAGAAAACGAGGTTCGGATCGAAAACACGGCGTCGGGTGCGCGTCGGCACCCGACGGGTGCGCATGGGCGCGCACGGTGCGCGCGGCTTCCCGACACCCGACGGCTGCCGAGTTTTCTCGGCAGCTGCTGCACCCGGCGCACACCTGGTCGAGTTTTCTCGGCCAGGACCTTCCCAGCTTTCCCGACGGTGGCCTGCTCGAGCAGGCCACTCACCGGCGTCGCCCGGCGCGGCGGCGCCGCCTCCAGCCGCCACCACCTACCTCGCCGGATACCTCGCACCGCCGGCTACCACCTCCAGCCGTCCATTGCCGGATTCCGGCATGAATAGTTCCCGGAAACTTCGCCGCAAAACCCTTCGAAGTCACATTTTCCAAAATTCCAACTTCAACCAAAACTCCGGCCGGCGACTTCCCGTCGCCGGCGACCACTCCCAGTACCTCCGCCGGCGACTCCCCGTCGCCGGCAACCCATTCCAGCCAAGCCCAACCACCAACCTAGCCTATACATACATGCATGCTTTAACACACACACACACATAACCATAGCTTGGCCGGCGGCCACCCGCCGCCGGCCACCACCACCAGCTCACTCTCTGAACTCCGACCGGCGACCCCAGTCGCCGGCAACCACCTCTCCAGCCCCCTACCCCAGCAGCTTCACTCACACACACACACACACGTACAAAACAAACACACACACACATGCTCATCCTTGGCCGGCGGCCACCTGCCGCCGGCCACCACTCCGCCACCGTCGCCGGCGCATCACAGGCGCCGGCCTCCAAGTTCCACACGGCGGCGCCACCCCAACAGCATGCAAACACACTCACACACTAACACACCTACAAAAACACACACAAGCCCGATCCACATACATATACCACTGTTCCGGCCATGCGCCGCTACTCACGGCGGCGCCTCCACTCCGGTAGCTCCCCACCACTCTCCAGTGGCCTCGCTGGCCACTGTTCCGGCAAGAAAACGAGGAGAGAGAAAGAACTCAGAGGAGAGAGAAAGGGTGACGGGGTTAGGGTTTAGGGGCTGTTTTTCGCCGTTTTCCGGCGAACGAAAACTCGGATTTGAAATCCGAGACCTATCCTAGATTCGTCTCGTCGAGACGAACGTCGTGTGCGAAAATAGTCCGATTCCGACAACGTTGAATTTTCCGGCCACCGGCCGGCGGCGGCGCTGCCGCGCCGGCGGTGGCCCGCCGGAGACAGAATATCGGAAATTAAAAGACGAGAAAGAAGGACTTACGTGTTTTCGTCGGGTTCGGCTCGATCGAAGAAACGGTGATTTTCGAGTCGAAACCACCTCTATTTATAGATTTTTCCGAAGTTACTATTCACCGAAAATATCCGGATCACTATTCATCCAAAATATCCCGCCACTATTCATCAATTGATTTTTTAACGTTACTATTCACGTAAATATCTTCGTTTCCATTCTCCGTAAATATCTTCCGATTTTCCGAAACTTCCGGTTTTGCCCCTTCCGTCGTCATTCGAGCTACGGGTCTCCGATTAACCCCTAGTTCGTTTCTATCTTCTCGTCTTTCCAAGACGCATCTTATGGTATGAAAATATTCTATATACCATGTCCATGAAAATTATCCGTCCAAGTCACGCGTTAAACACGTATCTGAAACGCACATAATAAATTAAACAGTTCAAAAATACGCACATAGTTATTAAGTCATGCGTTAAAATATTTAATTAATAAATTATGCTCATTTTGATCCGGGGCGCTACAATTACAGCCCTTGGATGCAAGATCACGAACAAAATGTAAATCGAGGGCAATATACTTCATTCTTGAGTGTTGCACCGGATTCAAGGCTAGACGAGTAGCGCCCATGTTGTCACAAAGTAGCATAAGTGTGGAAGGCAAATGAATGTGCAGCTCACTGATAAGATGTCGCAGCTAACAAACTTCTGAGGCGGCAGTAGCAAGAACACGATACTCGGCCTCAGTAGAGGAACGTGCAACACCCGTTTGCTTTCTTGATTGCCAGGAGATGATATTATGACCATGAAATATAATACAAGTAGATGTGGATTTTCCATCAGATAGATCCCCTCCAAAATCTGAGTCCAAGTAGGTGGTAATGGACAATGAGGAAGCACGACGGAGAAGATAGCCATGATGGAGGGAGCCTTTAAGATACCGAAACAGGTGTTTACAAGGATTATAAAAAATGTACAAGATTTGAATTTCCAAATATAGTTCACAATTAACTCCATAGGAGGTGCTATTAGCTAATGTCACGCCCCATTTTCGTTCTTAAAAATATCAGAGTTTTCTTTTGGGCGTGAAGAAAGAAAGGGGAAAGAAATGTACATGATATAAAACAGAAACCTTTGGAAACAGAAAACATACGATGTTTTACATATACAAATCCTCGGTGTCTAGCCAAAATAAAATATTTAAACATAGAGATGGAAAAACATCAGGATCCGTTTCATAAAAGAAGTACAGTATAACATTACAGACTTGAAATATTAAAAACATATTGTTTTAAAGGACAAAAGAAGAAAACTTGATATAACACCCTTCTCTCTTACAAATCTTGATTTTCTTCATCTCCTGTAGTGTGAATACAGATATGAATGAGTGCGTTGAATACACTCGTGGGGATAAACTCCATATCTTAACATGTTATGGCAGTTAAACAATTCAAATATACATAAGTTCGGCAATTAGACACAACACGTAGAATGCATAACTTATAATTCGTAACTCAACCCCAGGTGCGGGTATTTCCCGTCTTACCCTACAAAACAGTTTGATATACCGTTGATGTATTTTACGGACCACCAATCCCTCCGTAGTAGGTGCGGGTACAACCTGTCTTACCCTATAAAATGATTTTTATGCCGTTGGTGCATTTTACAGGACCACCAAACCTCCCAAGATAGTAGAATAGAAAGTGAAGTTTTTTACGGACCATAAGTCCCTCCGAGGGTGAATGTGAACCGAAGTCCTTTCACAGTATAAATATGACACATAATTCACAGTATATAATCACGACATATAAGATTCAACAGTTCATATATCAAATAAGGAAAACAATAAACACATTGAGATTTAGAAATTACCCCCACATTATTCGGTGGTAACCACGTGAGTTGTCAAAGTATCAAATTTTAAGAGTATTGATCTGATTGTAAGCCTACATACGTAAACGAGGGTTTCTTAGATCCATAATACGTTAATTACGTATATATAATTATATAAACTCTCTCGAAGAAGAAACGAAAGGGAAAAATGAGACGGAATGAAAGATCTAAAGATTAAGGATGAAGAAACGAGTGTGGAAGGTTAAATAGGTGATCTCAAGATGAAGAGTGAAAGATTAGGGTTGCAACGGAAGAAGAACGAGATTAATCGGAGTTAAAACGAGCTCAAACGGAGCATTTTCATAATTTTTGAAAAGAGTTGACTTTGACCGGGACCCCCGACTCCCGGTCGACGACATCCCGTCGCGGTGACACAAGGCACACACATCTCATTTTATTTATAATCTTTTTCAAAAAATCGAACTATTCATCGAAATATCTTACTTTATACTATTCATTGAAATATCTTACTATTCATCGAAATATCTCATTTCCGATTCTTCGTATTTCGTCGTATTCTTCATGATTTGAGCTACGGGTCCCCAATTGACCTCAAATTCATTTCTATTTTCTCGTTTTTCAATTACGAATCTTTTGATACATTATAACTTATGCTTTACAATTAAATTATACTATCAATTAATTAAACATGCATTTTATCATTTTTCTAAAACGCACATAATTAAATCAAACAATTAAGGGTTTAATTATTTAATTAATCAATTATGAGTCATTTTTGTTCTTACCCCTTAAAAGAATTTTGTCCTCGAAATTTAAAAGCATAACTAAAAACGGCAAGTTGAAATACTTTGCTAAAAGACTCGTCCTCTTATTTCCATGTTGCTTCTTTCTTTCCATTTCTCGTCAAAGAACTTGCTGGCCTCGATTATTTGGCTAAGCTTGATGTTCAGAACTTTTGTCAGTCCTGAGCTACTTCAATTCTTTTTCGAACCTTTCTAACCGGATCACACTTTTGCTTCTCATTTTTCTAACCAATACTTGTTTTATTATGACAACCCTCATCGACTTTAGTTTCACTTTTACTCTTCCACTGGAATTTGTCTCCATGTCATTAATAATAATCACCACATCATCTGTTTTCGATCACTTTCTTTCCTCACACTTATTTTGCTACCCGGTTGCTTTACATCCTCGTTTTCATATTCATCATCACCCGTGAAAGAGAAACCATCAGACGATACATGAGACGAAGATTCACCCACTCTATGCACCTCATCAGACACCTCAAAATCATCCCAACTATCTACATCAACACAAACATCATTATCATGTGTTTTTTTTGCATTCTCTGGTTCGACTTTTAAAGGCCTTCCTTAACCACAACGTCATTTGCTTCCTCTTCAACTCAGAGTACTTATTGTTGTAGTATTCATCCCATTTACTCCTCGTTTTCACCATTTTACTTGTGGAGTAGAGTGAAAAGTAGTTGATGCTGGAGAGTTGTATTTCTCAGTCAAAGAAATTAGTACGTTTTCTACAAAGACAAAGAAGAGAGAGAGAGAGAGAAAGAGAGTTGGAGAGACGGGGAAAAGAGTGTCGCATCAAACAGGAAGAGTCGACTATATACGTCACTCTTTTCGTAGAATCTCCAACATGCTCCTGAGATGTTGTTCGTGGCGTGTCTTGTCACATGAGTAGACCAGAGTGTCATTGACGAACACTATGATGAAACGTTCGAGGTACGAATGAAAAAGACGATTCTTAGATTCTCAGGTGGTATCTGAGAAAACAAATGAGATGGTTACATGTAACAACCGATTAGTTGGGGACTATTGGTTTCTCATTTTCTTTCTCATATCTTGTTGAGTAATGAGCAAAGTCAATGCTTGAACCTACAATCTTTGTCCGATGGTGTAAACTCTCTTCTTCCTTCTTCCAAGATTAACACCACAAGCCAAAGATCATCCAAGGTACGTTCTTAACTTCTCATTTTCTGATTTCTGATAAGAAGATGGATTCTCATTCTTCCCAATGGGATACTAATTTCTAGAGCTTCAACGACTACTTATCGTTCTCATGTTTCAACAGATCTGGTGTTACAACAATACTATAGGTGAAGAAAATAAACACGAATCTTGATGAGAGAAGTAAATGTGGATTCCATCGAATAGAAAAAGACAAACTGGTATCATATATGTATAGGCAAAAGATGGGCAACTCATATATTATACAAAAGGATCATGTACACCACTACAAGATAAGAGCCAATACGTATCTATCTACATATATAATACTAAAAGTTCATCATCTATAACCTATCTCTCGGCAGCCTCTGAGCGAGTGAGAGCATAGGCCCAAACCCTACCTGTCCCTGGCCTTGATCTTGGTGTTGCTGCCGCTGGGTTTCCGAACTTCCGACAGTTAATCGCAATGTGTCCCGGTTCTCCACACCTGTAGCAATTCCGAGCTTCTTGCTGGCATGACCCTATGTGAATTTTCCCACATCTAGCACATGGGTTTCCTGGTCTGGGAGTGGGGAGAAGTGGAGTATTATTAGTCTTGGGAAACTTGTTTTGCTCGAAGCTTTGACTCGAATCGGTCCACTTCCTTTTTTCGGATATCTCATCAACCTTCTTAGGTGGTATAGCGTCCAAGCGTAGACAAGAGGAAATCTCTTGGGCTCTCTCTACGACATTAGCATAGGTTATGATTTCCTGACCTGCCAGAATTGAACTGATCTCCGAGCGAAGACCCCTTTCAAAACGTTGGGCCTTCTTGATGTCAGTGTTAACTAGGTGAATCGCAATCTACTCAACTTGATGTAAGAACTCCATTTTTTTATCGCGATATGATTGAGGTATGAAGTGTTGTGCGATCACCTCCTTGAAGGTTTCCCATGTCATCGTTTCCCTCTAGTCTGGCGATAAGGTCTTTTCATATGAATCCCACCAGTGACTGGCTTCCTCCGTGAGTTGAAACACCACGCACGAGATCTTTTGTTCTTTCGTGCTGGTTAGGTGTCCAAATAAACGATTCAGTGATCTTAGCCACTCATCGGCGTCAGCTGGTTCACCCTTTCCGTTAAACGTCGGCGGATTGAAATGCCTAAATTGTTCAAAGATTTGGTTCGTGTCGTTCCTCGCTGGTAACAGTGTAGTATGTGTGACCTCGAAATGTTGAACCAATCCCCTAAGGATGGTCACTAAATTTCCCATCATGGTATCCGCATCTTCTTCTGGTGGATTAGCCGTTGGTGGATTTATAGTTGGCGGATTGCCCCTTTATGGACGACCTCGAGACATAATTCTAAAGACAACATACGAAAACTATCCCTTATCTACCCTATATAACCTAACAATATAAATAAGAACAGATAAACAAATAACAGGTATCATGGCACCGATAAACATTATTCCATAAATCACTTAATAACTTCAATAGATTTATCTGTCATTCATTTATTATCTTAGCATAATATTGTCATGTAGGATAACGTATACCCAACTTGCATAAACCAACCAGAAAAGTACATCATAAGCATATCACAGACATTCTCACATGGTCTCCATAGACCTCAAGTATTAAAAACGACTTTACGTATCATAACCACAAATTGGGAAAACTCACTCATTAGCACACACTGTTATAAACAAGGGCCCATGGTAGTTTCAACTATCAGTCACACGACATCAACTCCTGCAAACAGCCATTCTCGTATATGAGCTCACGCAGCTGCAGTCAGCGGCTTTGTGGTGGTGGCTCAGAGCAGTGTGTCGATTGTAGTGACATCAAGAGGATTTTAAAAGATCTTTTCTCGGTAAAACACGTTTGAAAATAAAATCGAGCTTGAGCAGAGCTTTACAAAGTGTAGGACTTTGCTCTGATACCATTCTATCACGTCCCATTTTCGTCCTTAGAAATATCAGAGTTTCCTTTTGGGTGTGAAGAAAGAAAGGGAAAAGAAACGTACATGATATAGAATAGAAATCTTTGAAAACAGAAAACATACGATTTTTTACATATACAAATCCTCGGTGTCTAGCCGAAATAAAATATTTAAACATAGCAGTGGAAAAACATCAGGATCCATTTCATAAAAGAAGTACAGTATAACATTACAGACTTGGAATATTAAAAACATATTGTTTTGAAGGACAAAAGGAGAAAACATGATATAACACCTTTCTCTCTTACAAATCTTGATTTTCTTCATCTCCTGTAGTGTGAATATAGATAGGGGTGAGTGAGTTGAATACACACATGGGGATAAACTCTGTATCTTAACATGTTATAACAGTTAAACAATTTAAATATACATAAGTTCGGCAATTAGACACAACACGTAGAATGCATAGCACATAATTCGTAACTCAACCCCAGGTGTGAGTATTTCCCGTCTTACCCTACAAAACGGTCTGATATACCGTTGGTGCATTTTACAGACCACCAATCCCTCCGTAGTAGGTTCGGGTACAACCCGTCTTGCCCTATAAAACGGTTTTTATGTCGTTGGTGCATTTTACAGGACTACCAAACCTCCCAAGATAGTAGAATAGAAAGGAAAGTTTTTTACGAACCGTAAGTCCCTCCGAGGGTGAATGTGAACCGAAGTCCTTTCACAGTATAAATATGACACATAATTCATAGCATATAATCACAACATATAAGATTCAATAGTTCATATATCAACTAAGGAAAACAATAAACACATTGAGATTTAGAAATTACCCCCACCTTGTTCGGTGGTAACCGCGTGAGTTGTCAAAGTATCAAATTTTAAGAGTATTGATCTGATTGTAAGCCTACACACATAAACAAGGGTTTCTTAGATCCATAATACGTTAATTATATATATATAATTATATAAACTCTCTTGAAGAAGAAACGATAGGATAAAACGAGATGAAATGAAAGATCCAAAGATCAAGGATGAAGAAACGAGTGTGGAAGGTTAAATAGGTGATCTCAAGATGAAGAGGAAAAGATTAGGGTTACAACGAAAGAAGAACGAGATTAATCGGAGTTAAAACGAGCTTAAACGAAGCGTTTTAAGGTATAAGGGCGTTTTCATAATTTTTTAAAAGAGTTGACTTTGACCGGGACCCCCGACTCCTAATCGACGACATCCCGTCGCCGGCAACATAAGCACACACACATGCTCGCCGGCAAGCACACGACGCACCCGGCGCACGCTCAACACGCATACCCGTCACTCGACACCTCCCGACGCGCGCACAATGCACATACCCATCATCCGATGCCGCGCCAGGTCCTGGCGCGCGCACTAGCTCCTGTCGCCTGACAGCGCGCGCGCACCCGTCTCCCGGCGCGCGCACAGCATGCGCCCAGCTACCCATCGCGCCCCAGTGCCTGAAACTAACAGCAACCACCTGTAGCGGCGGCACTACCTGGCACCGCCCCCACGACTCGCCGGCGTCACCAGCGCCGGCCACCACCACCACCACGGTGGCGCTGCACAGCGCCGCCACCCCAGCAACAACAAATAGACACACATGCATGCATACACACACACCATGCACAGCTCCGGCGCCGCCGCCCACGGCGGTGCCACCCCCACCACCCGACACACACACCTACAGCGACGGTCTGGCCACTGTTCCGGCGAGGGAGAGAGAGAGAACAGAGGAGAGAGAAAGAAAGAGAGGTGAGGGAAAACTAGGGTTTTCCGATGATTATTTGGTCGTTTTCCGGCGAAGGAGATGTCGGAATGAAAATCCGAGACCTGTTCTAGAATCGTCTCGGCAAAACCTACAAGCTGTGTGAAAATCGACCAAAACCGAGAAAAAGTTTTCGACACCGGCGGCAGCTGCCGGAAACAGAGGAGAGAGAAGAGAGAGAAAAGAGAGACGAGATAGCTTACATTTTTGACATGTCGTTCAAATAATTACTTTGTACGATTCATTTCGTTTTATTTATACTTTTTCGAAAAATTGAACTATTTATCGAAATATCTTACTTTTACTATTCATCGAAATATCTTACTTTTACTATCATCGAAATATCCCACTTTTACTATTCATCGAAATATCTTACTATTCATCGAAATATCTCGTTTCCGATTCTTCGTATTTTGTCGTATTCTTCATGATTTGAGCTATGAGTCCCGGATTGACCTCAAATTTATTTCTATCTTCTCGTTTTTCAATTATGAATCGTTTGATACATTATAACTTATGCTTTACGATTAAATTATACTATCAATTAATTAAATATGCATTTTATCTTTTTTCTGAAACACACATAATTAAATCAAACAATTAAGGGTTTAATTATTTAATTAATCAATTATGAGTCGTTTTTGTCCTAGGCGCTACAACTAATCTTGGTTTAAAATTTTCGAAATATAGGGCTCGACTATGAGAGGATGGGGAAGAAGATTCTTAATTTAATTTGATTTTTTTCGACCGAATTATAGATGGAAATTCCATTCGTAAATTTTATGAAAAAAAATAAAAAAATTGTTTAAAAATATTTACCGACAAAATTTCCTTTGACAATTACCGACGAATTAAAGAGGCTGAGGATTAGGTAATTAGCCTTTAATATATTCACTCAATTCACACCTGTAGAATTGCTGTCCGAGAAATTCACACTATTCTTGATAATTTCAGTTCTGTGCAAATCAGTTTTTTGCAGTTAAATCTCATAACTTTTAAAATTTTTGTAATTTTAGTACTCCAAAATTGGTGATTTCGCACATGTGAGCGTCCAAGAATTGGTTTTCGACTATTTTAGCTATTTGAAGCTATGAACTAGCATTTAATTTCTCATTATGTATCATATGCTCATAATATCTTTCTTAATCAATTTTACAAGACGATAACAGATAGAGTACAAAACGTTGTCTTCAAGTAAATTGTTTAAATAAAAGTGCTACTAGACAGTAAAAGTATTAAAGCTAAATATAAATGAAAAGATTCATCTCTTTAATTATTTTGTGCAGTTCAGGGAATTATCTAATTTGTAAGGGAAATTTGAGATTTGATTTTGAGCAGCTGTGTTAAAGCTTCTTTCATGTTTATCCAATCACATGGTAATTCTCCACAACACTTCAAAGCCAAATCTAAAGAGACGATACACATTGCAAGATCTTACCACAATGTTGTTGATCAAGATTGATGAATAAGATGGCATCCATAACCTCATGTGATGATTGTGGAGGCAAGTTTTGGACCCAACTCTTGAAGCTCAAATCTCCGACGAACATATCATCACTTGGTCTTTTCCTTGTAAACGTCTCCATTAACATCACACCATAAATATAAACATCACACCTTCTTGAAACTTGACCTTCCAACCCCTACTCTGAATAGATTAAGCAATTACAAATCATAATGCAAGAAGATACGAAAAAGAAAGTAATCTATGTATAGAATAAAAAGATTAAACCTGGAGCCATGTAACCAAATGTTGCTAGGGTGTTGGTTAGCACAATGCTCTCCTCGTCGCCCAAAAGTCTTGCTATCCAAAAATCACATACATGGGCAATAATATCTTCATCTAACAAAACATTACTGGGCTTCAAGTCGCAATGAACGATAAATGTTGAATAGTCATAATGAAGATATTCCAATGCGGATGCAATATCAATCATTATATTCAATCTTTGCACCATATCCAAGAAGTAGTTGTAGGAATATAACGATTTTTCAAGGCTTCCATTGGGCATGTATTCAAGTACTAATGCCTTGAAGTCTTCGTTAGAGCAACTGCTTATGACTTTGGTGAGATTTCTGTGACGAATGTTACGTAGTACTTCACACTCGATGTCGAAACTCCTTTAAAGAAGTTGAGACATAATTGAGAAAACTGATTCATATGTGATTGAAATTGTCAAAACCCAATAATCGAAAAGATTTCCAATATCTCTTAATTGGTTCCAAGTGAGTTTATACATGTTCCCTAAATAAGCATACTAATAACTCAACTAGATTCTGAAGATTGCCAATCTCCTCTGAAATAACTCCTGCCCAAAAAATTGGTATTTGCTTAATTTATGTTAATATTTGGTAAACTGTAGACTATATATATAAACCACTCAAATTGTTAATAAATTGAATGTTGTACGTGCTAATAAATTGAATAAGTTAAAGGATTCCTTAGGCTTGACCAGCAAGGAGTTCCATACCTGAGGTGTTCCATATGATGATTGGTTTTTATGCATAGGAATTTTGTCCATGGAAGAAAGTTTGTTTTTATAAGATCCGGAGTGTTATATAGTTTAGGTGTTTTGTTTTTATGATCTGGAATGATATATAGAATAGCCTGCACATGATCTGGTTTGATGTATAGAATAGGCTATCTCTTAGAGTTGTATAGGCGTTTTGTTCTTAAAAAAAAAAAAAACTTTCCATCAAAAAAAAAAAATTGAATATTCACAACATTCAATTTAGCTTTTTCCTTATTTTGTATAATCTATGAACCAACATTGAATTTCTAATTATGTATTATATGCCCATAATATGTTTCTCAATCCATTTTACAAGACGATAATAAATTGTTTAAACACGCATGCTACTATATAATAAAACTAAAGCCAAAAAAATAATAACAAGATTCATCCCTTTATTTTTGTGAAGTTCAGGGGCGTCATCCTTGCAAGGCTAGGGAAAATAGAGATTTGATTTTGAGCAGCTGTGTTAGAGCTTCTTTCATATTTATTCTATCACTCGATAATTTTGCACAACACTTCAAAGCCAACTCCAAGATGGACGATACACATTGCATGATTTTTTCCCTATGTTGTTGATCAAGATTGATGAATACGTTGGCATCTATAACCTCATGCGATGATTGTCGAAGTGAGTTTTGAACCCATTTCATTAAGCTCAAGTCTCCAACAAACATGTCATCACTTGGTCTTTTCCTTGTAAATGTCTCCATCAACATCACACCATAACTATATATATCACATCTTCTTGAAACTTGCCCTTCCAAACCATACTCTAGATATAACAAATTTCAAAATGCAAGCAGATACAATTAAAATAAAGATCATGAAATGTAATATATAATATTTGGCCAAACAACCAAAAAAATCCAATCCTTTGATGAATTTTGCAATTTTAGTCAATCCTTTTAATCTTGTCAATTTATCCATAATTTTATTCTTTAGTTGCAATTTTAGCCAATTCTAGATTTTGGTCAAAATCAAGTGATTTATAAATGACGTGGCAGACACATAAACATAATTTATGACACGTCATCAAATATAATTAAACCCAAAGCTAAGTTCTCCAAAACTATCATTCTCTTTCAAGTATTGACTCAAAAGGTACATGTCTGTGGAAATTAGACCTTTGGCCGGAAAACCCAACAAAATCAACAAATTTAGAGGGACCCATCTCTCACCGGCGACAGAAGGCCAAGAATCAACTGATATAGAAGTCCAAAAATCAACTGATACAGAAGTTTATGCTTTTTATGTATATTTGCATTTAAAATCCGGATGAAATAAAATGAAGGCAAAGAATGGTGGTTTATATATATAATTACATTAATCAACTTTTTTAGAGAGAGAAAAGGGGATACAGATAGAAAACAGAGCATGAGGAATATGTGGTGCCTAGAAAAGAATACATCCTCTCTCTCTCACGGCGAACACTGAAGCCACCACCATCACCAGACACCACTACCAGTGGCCGCCTCCAGCTAATCCAGCGGAGGCCGTCGTAATCGACGACCACTGCAATGAATATACTTTCTCTCAATGGGTTACCTAATAGCCATGTAAATGGTAAAATCTCTGCAAATGACGAGAACCCTAGGTTCTAAGTTGAAAGATGAGTCTAACCAATTTTGACACGTAATCCAATTTTGACTAAGAATTAGAATTGACTAAAATTGCAATTAATGAATAAAATTATGGATAAATTGACAAGATTAAAAAGATTGACTAAAATTACAAAATCCATCAAAGAATTGGATTTTTTTGACTATTTGGCCATAATATTTTGAATAAAAATATTGAACCTGGAGCATACTGTTTGGGATGAAAATTCTTTTCATGTCTATATGATAGTAGGTACTTATTTATGATGTATGGTTAATGATTATATACCCTTCTGCTACATTATTTAGTGACAGATTTCACATATTAAAACGGTGATCTTCTCCAGTAAAGGAGAAAGCTGGACAGGTTAAAAAGTATAGGCAAATTTTAACAAAAGTAGTGTTTTTAATGCCTTTAGAAATTTCACGAACTTTGTCATAATATTTGTCTACTTATGATGTAGCCTTCTGGTTCTATTTTATGAATTACGATATCTCCTCCTCACACTCTATTCAACATATCTCATAGACCACTGAAGATAGGCTTGATTTCAAGAACTAATATCAAAAGATGCACAAGATAGTTCTCTAAAGTCCCAGACAAGCTTGAAAATGCTTCAAACTTGAGCAAAACTAATGTACTTCCATCATAAATTTGCAGTAATTAGCTTAATTAGTCAAGCCCAACAACTTATCAGCTCAATAAAATGTACTCCAATGAACAACTAAAGCTAGCCAACTAAAAGCAGTTCAAGGTCATCATTACAACACAAATCACACGCCATACACACAGTGTGTTGCAATGCAACCACCAAAAAAGGGGGATTTACCTGCTTAGGTTCTCCATTCTTGCCACCAATGGTTGTCGAAATTATGGTTGCACCATTCCTATCCATTACAGGAGCAGGCATCTCCTACAGAAAGTAAAACCAAACTCATATCAGAAACCACACTACTCAATTATCAAGTAAACAAGCATTTAAGCTACAAAGAATCAGCAATTACTCTCAAGATTGATAGTTACAACTTGCAAGAATCAGCAAGTATATCAGATCGAGTATCAAAATTAAGCAAAAATCAAGACAAGGCTCTGCAAAATAAAAGCAAAATCCAAGATTTTAAGACCCTCAAACATCCAGCAACAACTTTCTTTCACACAATTAATTGTAACACATTCTTTATTACACAGTGAGATGTCTAGTACAAGTTCCATTTACTGTCAAATATCTGTACACCAAAGATAATTTCTACAAAACAACAAGTTCAAGAGGGCTAGTGTGACTTACACAGCTCATTGGTTCAATTAATTGGTTATATTCAACCTTAGCCTTAGTAATTCAGGACCACCTGAGAACATTGAGATTTGATTTTGAGCAGCTGTGTTAGAGCTTCTTTCATGTTTATCCTATCACTCGGTGATTCTGCACAACACTTCAAAGCCAACTCCAAGATGGACGATACACATTGCACAATTTTGCCACTATGTTGTTGATCAAGATTGATGAATAAGTTGGCATCTATAATCTCATGGGATAATTGTGGAAGTGAGTTTTGAACCCAATTCTTTAAGCTCAATTCTCCAACGAACATGTCATCACTTGGTTTTTTCCTTGTAAAAGTCTCCATCAACATCACACCATAACTATATACATCACATCTTCTCGAAACTTGCCCTTCCAAACCATACTCTAGATATAACAAATATCAAAATGCAAGCAAATATAATTAAAATAAAGATCATGAAATGTAATATATAAAATTTCAAATAAAAATATTGAACCTGGAGCAATGTAACCGAATGTTGCTAGGGTGTTGGTCAGCACCATGCTCTCCTTGTTGTCCAAAAGTCTTGCTATCCCAAAATCACATACATGGCCAATCATCTCTTCGTCTAACAACACATTACTGGGCTTCAAGTCGCAATGAACAATAGGTGTTGAATAGCCATGATGAAGATACTCTAATGCAGATGCAACATCAATCATTATATTCAATCTTTGCATCATATCCATGCAATAGTTGTGGGAATACAACCATTTTTCAAGGTTTCCATTGGTCATATATTCAAGTATTAATGCCCGAAAATCTTCATTGGAGCAACTGCTTAAGACTTTGGTAAGATTTCGGTGACGAATGTTACGGAGTACTTCACACTCGATGTCAAAACTCCTAAAAGCAGCTTCGTTTTGCATATTAAACACCTTCACTGCAATAACCCTCCCATCTCTGAGAATCCCTTTATAAACTGAACCAAAACTACCAGAATCTATTAAATTGCTTTCATTGAATTGTTCAGTTGCTTGCAAGATTTCATAATAGGAAATTCTTTCGGACACAATGGACACTTGCTCATCAATTCTTATGGTCTTATCTCTTCTCCTATATCTTATGAAGATAAATGTCAATGAGACAATAGTGGTTAGTGCAATCACTACAGCAAGAATAAATAGAACAACTTTGACATTATTTTTCCTTGATCTGCGATTGGAAATAGGGCAAAGTGGGACATGAAACCTCTGGATTCCACATAATGCTTTATTAGCCTTAAAAGACTCCATAGTAAAGTTTTTTAAAGGACCACCAATAGGAATTTCTCCACTTAGAGCATTGAAAGAGACATTGAAATTAACAAGATGTTGAAGGTTTTCAATGGATTTTGGGATTGAACCAGAAAGGTTATTGTAAGAAAAGTCCAGAGTTTCCAAACTAAGCATGCTCCCCACGGACTCAGGAATTATTCCTTCTAGTCTATTATGTGCAAAAGAGAGATAAATTAAAGTTTTTAAATTACCAATGGTGGCTGGGATTGACTCTGACAACTGATTCCTTGATAGATCGATTTTGGTTGTTGCCAATAAATTACCTATCTCAGGAGGTAAAATTCCACTCAAGGAATTCTTGGACAGGTTTAGCTCCAACAAATCTTTGAGGTGCCATAAGCTTGATGGTATGCTGCTAGTCAGCATGTTGGAATAGAGCAACAAATATCTTAAAAAAGAGACATTTCCTAAACATTCAGGAATTGGACCTGATAATTGATTTTCGCCTAATCCTAGGACAAACAAGCTGGGTAAATCACACAGACCTTTAGGAATTGGACCTCCCAAATTGTTCATACGAAGAGATAATCCTTGAAGCTTATGCAAATGTTTGACGGTGTGAGGAATATCACCAGACAACTCATTATTGTATAGGTAAAGTGTGACCATGTTGCTTAAATTACCAATATTAGCAGGAATGCGACCCTTAATGTTGCAACCGTAAGCATAGAACTCTTCAAGAGATGAGGATAAATTCCCAATGGAAACTGGAATAACACCATGGAGATCAGGATTATCACCAATTCCAAAAGATTTTAAAGATGCGCAATTTGTTAATGAAGTAATGAAGCTCAATTCTGAAGAAGATGATTCCATCCTTAGATTGTTGCTAAACAATTGAACAAATTCGAGGAGTCTTAGGTTTCCAAAAAAGTGAGGTACGAAACCAGTAAAATTGTTTTCAGCTAGTCCGAGTCTCCTAAGTTTTGAACAATTTGAAATGGAGTCAGGTATTGCTCCACTTAGGTAATTCCCAGAGAGGATTATCTCTTCAAGAATGGGTAACCCATAGCACAAATTGGTTGGAAGAGTACCCGATAGACCATTACTAGCAAGTCCAAGTTGTAGAAGAGTTGAGATATTAAAGATCTCGGATGGAATTAAACCAATGAAGCTATTAGCCGCTAATTCTAAGTACTCTAGGTAAAGTTGGCCAATTTCTTTAGGTAAAACACCTGCTAAAATGAAAAGTAATTAAGCATTGCAAATATAAATGATCAAAAGTATGCATTGTACTGTGAATGTACATTTCACCTGTGAAGTTGTTGTCGTAGAGATACAATATTTTTATATTTGTAAGATTCCCAATTTCCTTGGGTACAACACCTGCTAAGAATGAAAAGTAAGCATTACACCAGTATAAAGAAACGGTCCGCCTTAGCTGTTTCGGGCTGGTTTTAGTCAGTTTCGGGTTTAAGAAATATATAAACTATAAATAATATTTAAAAAGTACATAAACTATACATTTTTATATTTTTATTTTAAAATTTTAAAACTATAAATAATATTGAATTTTATGTTCTATTAATGTTAAAATATAAACAATAAGTTCAAAACACAAAAATTAAAAAACAAATTTGAATTATTTAAATTGTTATTTATATTTAATATTTCTTAATGTTATTTATATTTTTTATATAATATTTTTAACACTTTTAAAATTTGAAATTGTACTTAAATTTTTATTTTAAATATAAATAATATTTTAAAAACATAAAAAGTTAATAAAAATCTGAACTGTGGTTCGACGGTTCGGTTTCGGTTCGGGCATATTTCAAACCGTCAAATCAGCGGTTCGAATAGGCGGTTAACCACCGCCGGTTTATCTATTCTAAAAAAAATTATATTTTATATAAATAATATTATGTATTTATGTTATTTTACTCTTTAATTTTAAGTTGCATTGATTATTATTATTAATTTGTATTACAAGTTGTAATTTTTTTAGGTTCATGGTTTGTATTTGGTTATATTTAAATTGTAATTTCTAATTTTTTAACTTGTAACTTATAAGTTGTAATATAGTATTGTTGTAACTTGTAAATGTAAATTCTATTTTTTAATTTATATCAAATTATTTACTCAGTTTTTATTTATTTTGTAATATATGTATAATTGTAATATTTATATGCAAATTTAATTTTTAAAAATTTTAAAATATAAAAACAAATTAAAAAAAAACCCGCCCAAACTAGGGTTCAAACAGGAACCGACGGTTTACAAACCAAAACTAGAACCGAAATCCCCACGATTCGATTTCGGTTTGACAATCTACGGTTTTTCATATCGACGGTTCCGATTCGAAACCGGCGGTTCGAACCGTTTGAGCACCTCTATCTTTCCCCTTACATGTCCTTAGGAGGTTGACATCATTTCATTGAGGGTAAAAATATAAAAAAAATTCGTTATATTTAATGGTTTGTCTTTTTTCGGTTATTTTAAATTTTCTTTTTCTTATCTTATTAGATTACTTTTATGGTTGTGATAATTTTTTTTTTAAATAGTTAAATTATTCCATCTACATATATAAATTCATGTAATTGATTGAGTGGGTTTAGGGATGGCAATGGGGCCGGGACAGGGCAGATAGTAAAATATCCAGGCCCGTCCCCCGACAGAGGATCTGCCCCGCGGCAGGTCAGGAGTAATTGACCCACGCCCGCCCCGTGTGGAGTGGTCCGACCCACGTCCCGCCCTATTTATAATTTTTTTTAAGATGTCAAAATTATGAAAAAATTAATGTATTCCAAAATTTTCATACACTGATACATATATTTAGAAATACAAAAATAATTTAATTATAATCTTTTTAATTTAATCTTATGAGATTTATTATGAAATAATTTAAATTTATTAGTATAATCACATCTTTAATCATAATAAACACATCTTAAATAAGATAAAATTAAAATATTTATAATTAACTTACAATATATATATATATATATATATATATATATATATTACACAGCGGGGCACGGGACGGGGTCGGACGGGGCATAAGAAAGATCCAGACTTGCCCAACCCCATATCTAGAATGGGGCAGATCTAACCTGTCTCAAATGTCTCGGGTCAGATCGGGTAACCACGGGTCTGGTCAAAATTGCTATTCCTAATTGGTTTTTATCATATTATGATTTTTTTTATATATACATGCATGCTATTCCTTGTTCTCTATCTTAGACAAAAATCATATTACACATATAAGATTATGTTATTTTGATCAATAATGAAATGTTTGGTTAAAATGACAGTTCGAGTAAAGATTATGAATTTTCCGGCAATTATTCCTATATTTATTCATAACCATGCTTCATTTTGATTAAAACAAGAATATTCAATAATCATACTCATCTTAGCTGGTTTGACTACTATTGCGAATTCTAACGCATAAAAAGTTCTCCATTATCAATATTTTAAAACAAAATAATATCAATATCAGTATCATCATTTGAGCTGTGTCATTAATGTAAACTAGAACTACAAGTATCTATAATAAAATATGATATTGTTTTTCATTAAATATTTGCATGTTGATATAACATGCAAACTTAAAAAATAATATTTTAATTTTAATTATTTTCAAGTAAAATATCTATTATTGTATACTGAAAATAATAGTTGTTGGGCCCCCACCAAACCGACCCGGCCTAGGGTCCGGCTCAGGTGGAGACCAGAAGGCCAGAACCGGCCCAGGTGGAGACCACAACCGACCAGAAGGCCAAAACTGACCCGATTGGAGACCGAATCGACTGGAAGGCCAGAACCGGCCAGAAGGCTAGAGTAGGGCCGACTCGACCCGAGCTGGTCAAGACCGAGCCTAGTCCTAGGCTAGCCCACTTCGGCTGCTAGGGTGGGCTCGCGATTGATCCAAATATGGGTACTGTAGTTGGTGTGGTCCAAAAGTTTTATTACTCAAGACATTTCTGGAAAATCAAGTAGAAAGCCAGAAATCGAGGCCATCATCACAAGAAGAGCGGGAAGAGATAGTTTATTTCAAGAAAGAGTTTTCAAAAAAGGAAATAAATCAGGATCGAATCATATCCGATTTGGATAGATTTTAACCCGATTTTCCTTATCTAGACCCTAAAATCGTGGGATTTTAGTCTTAATTACCAAGTTTCATATCATTACATTTAGTCTATAAATAGGGCCTCAATTATCATAGGATTGGATGGGAGGTTCCGAAGTCATTGTATTCAAGCAATTAGAGAGCTTTTACTCTCAATTCTTATGTAAAAAACGTTCTGTCCGGCCAGAACAAGCCGAACAAATTTGCCCGAGTAGGCACCGGGCCAATCTTTTTCTTATTTCATTCGATTTTCATACTTTTTGTTCGGTTCGATTTATTTGAGCCAGATAGATATTTTGGATGTTTCACTAGAATTTTGTGCTCTACAAAATCTAACGTCAACAATAGCATATTAACATATTAACATACTATATTAACAATAATATATCAATTAAAAATAAATTTATTTCATAATTTATAATTTTACATACTACGAGAAATAAATTCAAATTTATTTTTCTCTTAATTTCTCAAAAAATGATTTGCATCAATTAACGTGCAAGAGTATTAAGATACAAAACATAATATTTAATGACAAAAATGGTGATTATTAAGCAAACTTTTCAAATTCTTAATGTTGACCAAATCACTTCTACTCTTAAACACTACCAACTTTTTTCTATAATAAGCACTTTTTTATTTTTCAAAAATAAAATTAATTGCAAACACCCACCTCTTAAGTCGTTGTTTGAGAGATCCAAGTATTCGATCATTGTAAGATTCCCAATATCTCTTGAGAGGTTCCCAGTGATCTGGTTCATTCGAGCAGAAAATGTAAGTAGGCTATGAAGATTGTTAATCTCTCTTGGTAGAACACCTGTCAAAGAAAAAAGTCGCTCCATAAAAAAGAAAAAAAAGTTATGTTCATTCAAAGTAGAATTGATCTGTACCATTTAAATTGTTGTACCCAAGATATAACTCTTGAAGCCAAACTAACTTTCCGATTTCTGCTGGTATCTGCCCACTGAAGGAGTTGTAAGCCAATGATAGAATTCGAAGTTGTGAACATTGGGATATATTTGATGGGATTTGGCCGCTCAGCTGATTGTAAGAAAGTGAAAGGAATTGTAGATTTGATAAATTAGAGAGGGATGTTGGGATGAAGCCTGAAAAGCTGTTATTACGTAGAGAAAGGAACTTCAAACGATGGAGAAGAGACAACTCATGAGGTACAGTGCCATTGAAATGATTGTACGAAAGGTTGAGGGAAATGAGGAAGGAGAGGTTTGCTAGAAATGGTGGAATGGAGCCTGAGAGACCCATGTTTGAAATATTTAGTGCACTCACTCTGTGGTGGCGCAAGCTGCAAGTGACACCAATCCAACTGCAAACGGAGCTTGAATTGGTCCAATTTCTTGCAAGAATGTGACGAGGGTCTAACACGATGTTTGCTTTGAGGGCAAGAAGGGCAGATTGATCTGTGGCAAGGTTTGTAGTTGTTTCGGCTACGTAAAACATTTGGCTGCAGGTCACTATTAGGACAATATGGGTAAGAATGTAATAGTATGTGAACTCCATTTATGGTTGCTAGCTAGAGGTCTAATGCCAAGATATATATTTTCTCACAAAGCTACTTATATATATAGAATGTCTGAAGTGAAGATAAGTTCTCAATGGAAGTGGGAATCATATATTTGACAACTTGTAATGAAAGTTCAACTCTGAATTATGAATTACGTGGGAAATAATATTGATTGAGTTTATATAAAAACTATTGTAATTAATGCAATTATTATACCTTAAAAAATACTACTCCAATGAATGGTTATTACATTTTAAAAGTACTTTATTTATGCAACTCTAATTTATCGCCTACAATCAAGGACAAAAATATCGGTATCGACGGATATATCGGTACCTTGATTTTACGGATATATCGACGGATATATCGATATCGATGGATATATCGGTTTTTTACGCAAAAAAATTTAAAAATTTGTAAAAAAAATTGAAAAAAATATCTAGTATTTTATATAATATTATAAGTAACATTAATACATATATTGAACTTAAATTTCAAATAAAAATATATGTTTTATATATGAACTTATTTATATTTTATATTTTTGGAAAAAAACCAAATATTTTTAGCATATTCAAGTCAAGATAGCCTCCAGTTTTGAATGACTCTTGGACCCACCCTTTTTAAGCGTGTTTGACCAATTACTTCCAAGTTCCAACATTTCATTTTCTCTCTCTTGTTTTTTTCCCTCACATTGACGAGAGGGAGAGACTGTGTGTATGTCTGTATGAGCAAGGATGAAAATATCGCGAAATATCGCGGATATATCGCGGATATTGCGATATGGATATTGGGTGCTAATGTATTTCTTCTTGGATATCGCGGATATATCGCAAGTTATCGCTATCGGTTCAGTGTAGTACAAAATTGGATGGAAATCGGGAAATATCGCGAATATATCACAAATTATCGCATATATAGCAAATTTCGCGATTTTGATTCAAATAAATTAAAACATGTGATTTTTTTACTTTGTCATCTATATTTTGTTTGATATAAGAGAGAATATATTCTCTGATGATAAAAATTTATATATATATATATATATGTCTTGTCTTGGTATCTTTGAATTTAGGAAATATAAGAAAGTTGACAACAAACGTCATTGGGTAATTGAAAATCTGAAAAAAAATTGTTTGATAATTGAAAACATGACTTTTATATATCAGGGCATAAAATATAGAATTAAAATATAATTCAAAACATGCATCTTAGCATATATAAATTTAACCAACATCTTATAAAATTGAAAATATATTTGGTACTACACAAATATAACATTAGCTAGAGACTACAATTTGGGGCTTACTAATTTTAATTAAATTTTATAAATTGTGGCTTAATTACTTCCAATTAAGTCTTACATTGAAGCTACAATTGAAAACATTATATAATAAGACTTAAAACATTGAATTAAAATATAATAGGAAACATTTTTGAAATATACAGTATTTGGGTAATTTGCAACCACTCATAGATATACAGTATTTGAGTAATTTGCAACCACTTATAGACATTGCACAAATATAACACTAGTTAGAGACTATAATTTGGGCTTACTTTGAATTAAATTTTATAAATTGTGATGAGTTGGTATCAGTACTGTCTGGACAAAGATGACATTCTATCTACTATATTTGAACCTCATAGGTCATCTTTTTGTTTCTAGTGCATTGTATCATGTAATTTAGTAATTTTGTATTGTATTATGTAATATATTGTCAATTTTTTACTATTCAGTACAGTATTTATAAAGTTTATTTTCTATATGTTAGTTTTAAACAAGGATGAAAATATCGATATCGCAAGTGATATCGCAACCTTAATTTTACGGATATATCGATGGATATATCGATATCGCATATCGATATCGCAAAATTTTTGAAAAAGTGACGGATATCTTATTAAATTTTTGGAAATTTAATATGAAATTTTAGGGATTATTTTAACACATCATTACACATATATTCTACCCAAAATCACAATAAAATAATATATTTAAAACTAACATATAGAAAATAAACTTTATAAATACTGTACTGAATAGTAAAAAATTGACAATATATTACATAATACAATACAAAATTACTAAATTACATGATACAATGCACTAGAAACAAAAAGATGACCTATGGAGTTCAAATATAGTAGATAGAATGTCATCTTTGTCCAGACAGTACTGATACCAACTCATCACAATTTATAAAATTTAATTCAAAGTAAGCCCAAATTATAGTCCCTAACTAGTGTTATATTTGTGCAATGTCTATAAGTGGTTGCAAATTACCCAAATACTGTATATCTATGAGTGGTTGCAAATTACCCAAATACTGTATATTTCAAAAATGTTTCCTATTATATTTTAATTCAATGTTTTAAGTCTTATTATATAATGTTTTCAATTGTAGCTTCAATGTAAGACTTAATTGGAAGTAATTAAGCCACAATTTATAAAATTTAATTAAAATTAGTAAGCCCCAAATTGTAGTCTCTAGCTAATGTTATATTTGTGTAGTACCAAATATATTTTCAATTTTATAAGATGTTGGTTAAATTTATATATGCTAAGATGCATGTTTTGAATTATATTTTAATTCTATATTTTATGCACTGATATATAAAAGTCATGTTTTCAATTATCAAACAATTTTTTTTCAGATTTTCAATTACCCAATGACGTTTGTTGTCAACTTTCTTATATTTCCTAAATTCAAAGATACCAAGACAAGACATATATATATATATAAATTTTTATCATCAGAGAATATATTCTCTCTTATATCAAACAAAATATAGATGACAAAGTAAAAAAATCACATGTTTTAATTTATTTGAATCAAAATCGCGAAATTTGCTATATATGCGATAATTTGTGATATATCCGCGATATTTCCCGATTTCCATCCAATTTTGTACTACACTGAACCGATATCGATACCGATAGCGATAACTTGCGATATATCCGCGATACCCAGGAAGAAATACATTAGCACCCAATATCCATATCGCAATATCCATATCCGCGATATTTCGCGATATTTTCATCCTTGCTTGCGATATCGATATTTTCATCCTTGTGTATGAGTAATTTTTCTTGATTACAGAGAGAAAATTCCCCATTTCTAAAGTTCAATCAGGAGAGTCACCATCACGCGCCGCCGCAGTTGTTGAGCCGGAGCCAGCGGCGACTCCTCTTCTTCTTCCTGAAATGTGCGATAATGGTACTCGTGATGTCCCTTTTCCTCTTCTTCCTCGGATTCGCCACCATTCTTCCGATTTTTTGGCGATTTATCGGCGATAAATCGCGATAAAATGACAAAACAATACACAACTCAACCGATAACGATTTTTTGGCGATATTTTCCGAAATATCGGCGATTTATCGCCGAAATATGGCGACATTTCCAACCCTGCCTACAATAGACAGTGTTGCGCTAATTTCATTATGCACCTCTAACAAAACATACTATTAAAGCCCCAAGTAAAATAACACGAGATTCTCAGTTCCAATAAAATATGTATCATCATCTGGTTATCGTCGGACATTCAAAAATTTTTGCCAGGTTTCCTTAAATAGGTAGTTGTGAAATTTATTTTAGCCAATCAATTCTAATAAGAATGTTAAGTGTATAACAGAATATTATTTTCATTAACTAATTATTTGACAAAATTATCTTTTTGTATATGTTTGGTTAGTTGTGTTTGCAGATTTATTAGAGAATCAAGAAACAAATTCTGTGTTGTTCTACTCATGGCACAGATCTAGGGTGCAAGGATATATAATATGGTGAATTACTATATCGTAATACTTATATTTTTCTTTAGAGACGACTATATGTACTTAGTGGTGTTTAACCGGTTCGGGAAATCAGAATCGAACGGGGTCAAAGGTTCGGAAAACAGTTGACCCGATTTCAATTCCAAATCAAAACTGTCAACCATGGTTTGACGGTTCAGTTTCGATTTGGAGTTTTTTAAAACTAGTAAATCTGCGGTTAAACCGCTGGTTTGTCTTTTTTTTTTTTTTAAATTTTATATTATATATATAAATAATATTATGTATTTATGTTATTTTACCTTTTCATTTTAAGTTGTATTGGTTATTATTTTAATTTGTATTATAAGTTGTAATTTTTTTAGGTATACGTTTTGTATTTCCTTTTCTTTAAATCATAATTTCTAATTTTTGAAGTTGTAATGTTGTGTTGTTGTTACTTGTAAATATAAGTTCAAATTTTTAATTTATATCAAATTATTAACTCAAACAAAATTGTTATTTTGTGATATATGAATAATTATAATATCTATATGCAAATTTAATTTTAAAAAAATTAAGAAAAAAATTAATAGAAAAAGAAACCCACAAACCGGTAGTTGAACCGGAACCGTTGGTTTTGGAACCAAAACCGAAAACCTCACAGTTCGATTCCGATTTCATTAATCATGATTTTCGAAACCGGAATCGATAGTTAAAACTGTTGACCTCAAGTCTTTATATGGTTGCTAGCTAAAGGGTCTAATGCAAGAATATATGTTTCCTCACAATGCCACTAATATATACCTTATTCATCTCTAAAGCTAATTATATATGAAAGAGGGATATTACCTGGAAATAATATGGGAGGCATAGAATGTCTGAAGTGCAGATAAGTTCTGAATGGAAGTGGGAATTTCTCCATTCACATCAATGATATATAGAGACAAATCATATATCTAACAATTTGTAATGAAAGTTCAACTCTGAATTAACAAGATGTTGGAAATAAGGCCGGAGCACTGGCCCCTCAAACTTTAAATAATTATATAGTATAATATATAGTAATTTTGAAATTATTTAGGGAAAAAATACATAGAAGATAAATAGAATATAGGATTTGATCATAATATATATATATATATATATATATATATATATATACACATACTTAATTGAAAAGGTGTGATAGTTGGACTGACAATTAGAAAGTAAAAAAAAAACATTTAATCTATATAATATTGATTGAATTTATATAAAACTTATTATAATTAATGCAATTATTATACCTTAAAAAATACTACTCCAATGGATGATTATTACATTAAAAAAGAACTTAATTTATGCAACTCTAATTTATCATGTGCAATGGACATGTGTTGTGCTAGTTTTGTTATCTATACTTTGACGTACTAGTGAAGTGGACGTTATACGAGAGATCCATGTATTTTACATTGTAAGATTCTGAATATTTATTGAAATGATCGCACTAAATTTATTGTAAAATAGTTGTATAGATTCCAAGGAAAACATATTGAAAATACGGAGAGATAAGTACCATAAATTTAGTTGTTTTTTTACACAGAATGTAATCAGATTGTGATGACTTAGATTATATAAGCAAAACATATTGTAGAAATAAAATTACAAGAAATTCTCTGTTCCAATAAAATATGTATCATCATCTGATTATCAGATATTCAAAAATTTTGCAAGGTTTTCTTAAATAGATTGTTGCAAAATTTATTTTAGCCAATCAACTGTAATAAGAATGTTAAGTGTATAAGAATATTATTATTATTAACTAATTATTTGACAAAATTATCTTTTCGTATATGTTTGGTTAGTTGTTTTGTTTGCAGATTTATTAGAGAATCAAGAAAACAAATTCTGCATTGTTCTACTCATGGCACAAATTTAGGGCTTCACGTGACCTCAAGTCTTTACGAGAGTCAAGCTGAGTCAATGGAGACTTAAGTGCACTTTTGTCTGAAGTGCAGAAGTGTTTTGAGGGTTGGAGAAATTTATTTTTCTTTAGAGACGATTATGTAGTCAAATAAAACAATTTACTTGAGCTCAAGTCTTTACGAGGGTCAAGAGTCAATGGAGACTTAAATACATGCACTTTTGTCCCCTAGTAGCGACGTTTTTTTTTTTTTTTTCCAATTTGTAACTGAATTTTTTCTTTCTTTGATTGCATTTTTAAAGTTCACAAGCCATTTTTTGAATTAAAATTTAAAAATTCATTTTTTTTTAAACTGAGATTGAATCGAATGGAAATTAAAAATTGATTTGGAACATTGATCTGATTAGAAATTTGGTATGTTTTGACGTTGTTTCTGTGAAAATTGATATTGTATCACCGTTAATTAGGTGAATTAAACTTTCCACTATTTATAGAATAATTACAAGGAGATATACAAGATAAATACCACAATCAAGTCAAAAAATATATTTACAAAATCTCCATAGATAAAATGAGAGACTTATTCCCTATTACCCCCTCAAGCTATGTTATGGATGCAATTGAACACATAGCTTGGAACATAACAACTCAAAGTTGGGATGAGGTAAACTTTTGATGAAGATGTCTGCAACTTGAAGGCTCAAAAGAACAAAATGCGTGTCTAGCCGGCCCGAGGAGATTAACTCGCGAATAAAGTGGCAGTCAATATCAATATGTATGGCATGTTTTGACCAACGAGATTCTGACTGAGAAATAAGACACTAGTGTTGGTCCCAAGTGGTCAGAGGTTCAGAGGGGAGGGGAGTGAATGAACCTCTATCAAATTTTGTGTTTAAAATTTTTACTGTAAACAGGTTGCTGGATTCTAGAGAGAATGCAACAACACTCTCAATTCAATAAGTTGGTAGAATGATTGTTCAGCTTACTGTCTCGTTTTTCATAGTATGCAGCGGATACTTAAGATAGAATTTCTTTTGAAAAACAGTTTTCTTTTCTCAAGTATGATTTTCACAGAATACTTTTAGCAATATGAGCAAGATATATATATATATATATAAGATATGTGATAATGCAAGAAGTATGGAAAGCGATAAACACACAAAGGTTTATAGTGGTTCGAAGGTGGTGTAATCCTTCTACATCCACTCTTCTCCTTTACACAAGAGGAACTCCACTAGGTCAGTTTGATTTACAAGTCTCAACTTAACAAAACTCTTCCTAACGAGTCAAACCTACTAGAATCAGTAAGATTCCTAGGCTACTCCCACACAGGGTACAAATACTCACTCAGAGTACAAAGCCTTACACAAAGACTAAACACTTAGTGAGGATTTAAATCATTCCACTAAGGACACCAACTAAAACAACCTAGCACACAACAAATGGTTAAAAGAATATGGTCTTCAACTGTGTTTTTAGAAATCAGCCTTGGAATTTGTAAGCTCGAAAAACTTAGGCTAGACTGCTTCTGAAGGTTGAGTGACTGAACTACTAGCAAACTTGTGTTTTGCTTGAGAATTCTGATCGCTTAGAAAATATCTTATAAGTTCAGTAGTCTGCTTGGTCACCTTCACCTTCACCTTCTATTTATACTTATAAGAATATGCCGTTGAAGAGAGCATAGACCTTGTAGAAATTCAAATGTTGATCTTTATGATCTTCGCATTTAATGCGCCTGGAAATAGGGCATGTCCTACTCTAATCAGCATTAATGGCGCCACTCCTCGACAATAGTGCTTTTGCAGGTCCGCGGTTCAAGTGGCATCACCTCATTGGTCAGGTGCTAACTTCCATCTACCGGTAACTTTGCCAATGCAGAAACCTCGTACTGTATTCATTACTTCCTCGTACTGCAATAAATAAGTTGAAACAAACTTACAGCTTTCTACAAGGGTTGCAGTAGCCGCTTGCTGTTATGCGTCAGCTTTCTGATCTGTGTTTGCTTACTAATTCCAGAACAGCTTCCTGTTCCTGAATCCTACTTGTTGTTTCCTAAACATCTTTCTGTTTCTAAATCCTGCAGAAAGCCTCCAGTTCTCCTTATTGATATCTATATGCTGCTTACTAATTCACCTTGCTGATTCTGCCTACTCCTTCTACTTACTGATTCTTCTTGCTGAAAATCAGCATCCGATACTTCTTCATATCCAGAATCCTGCTAACATCAGTAACCTCCAACTTTCTGATTTTTACAACTTTACGAAATACAATCTAGAAAGTTAACTTTGTAAAACTAAGTTCTACTTATACAACGTGGAAAAAATAGGGTACTCTAACTTTCTATACAAAGCTATTTGTCTCATCAAAATCCTATCAGAAATATCTCAATAACTAGTGTCACAAAGGAGCAAAGGACGAGTGGAGAGCCGAAAATCGAGTTCATGAAGTAATTATGAAATCCAAACAATTTCCTGAGCAACATTGACAAGAGCCTGATACTCAGATTCACAACTCGAACGAACCACAATAGGTTGCTGATTAGCATTCCAAGAAACCAAATTACCACCCAAAAAAATAGAGTAACTATAAATCAATGGGCAAAGGTGCAAATATACACTTAAGGTTTATGGTGGGGGTACAAATACACTCCTAATCTTTTTTGGGAGCAAATACAGTTCTAAGATTTAATTTGTGGTGCAAATATATCTCTAATGTTTATATAATGATGCAATTTTGTCATAATCTTCATTTTTTATGGATTGTTTTTTTTTACATTCTTCCAACATAAGTTTTTTTTATTAAATAATTTGTTTTTTGATAAAACATTTTTAATCCTAAATCAATTATTTGTAATTATTTTTCCTTAAATTACGCTTATAGAATTTACACTCAACTTATTAATTTTGAAAATCGAAACTTCATTTGTTACCATACTTATAAAGTAAAATTGTTTGAATTTTGGAATATTAAGATTTTAGTTTGTTCTTTGTTTTCACACACACACACACACATATATATAAATATATATGTTTGTTCTTTGTTTTCGTATATGTATGTACACATATATTTTTTTTCATTTCAATACTATTTACAATTTTAAAAAAATGAGTTGGTCTCTTGTGAGACAGTCTCACATGCGACCAGATTCAAGTATGTGTTTTTCAGGTATAAGTATGCATTTTTCATCTATAAGTATGTATTTTTTAAGTATGTTTTTACAGTAAAAACATGAGTTATTCAAGTATATCTTTTATAGCCTTTAAGTATGTCTTTTTTCTACTATAAGTATAGTCGTCGCATGTGCGATGGTCTCACATGAGTTTTTGTATAAAAAAATTGTAGTGTTGTTTTTAAGGAAAAATGTCAAATTTGTTTTGTCAAGTTTTATTATAAAATGTAGTTAGTCTATTTGATTTTCAAACTTTGTCTGTATTTAAATTAATTTATAAAATTTAAATTTGATTTAGAATAATTCAATACAAATAATTAACTATTTAATATAATACATTCTTAAAAAACATAATATAATCCATATTTCAAAAAATATATATAATAAATTTACAATTGAAGAATATGTATAAAATATCCATAGAAGAATGATTAGGTCAATTTTCAACTTAATTAAAATATTGAGAGTATATTTACACTCAAAAAAAGATTAATGGTATAATTGCACCTCCACAACAACGTTAAATGTATATTGCACCTGATAAGTGTCGTTTTTTACATGTTTTTAAGTACATTTTTGTATTCTTTTGAGTACATTTAGATAAATTTTCTTAGTGATTTATATTATTATCATGTAAAAGTGCATATGATGGTTTTTGTAGTTAATTTTATGTTTTTAGTGGAAAAAAAGCGAGTTTCAGCTTACACATGCAGTTGCGGGAGAAAGAGCATATCTCTTGATTTAGAAGGCCAAATTGAGAGATATTTATTTTTTTGGAAAGATAAGGAAAAGATGTACAACTTTCATGTTGATCGTAGTTTCCAATTATCTCTCCAAGAATGCAGAATATTCAGAGAAGTTGAAAGTTGTGACGTTATGTTTTCATCCCGACAGAAGTTTAGTAATTTTGTTATAACTTCCTCTAAAAAATTGATATTAAGTTGAAATTTATGGCATTGAAAAGCTAACTTCAAGACCTACAACTTTTATAAAGACTATGAAACCAAATTCGAACATTGTAGTGGCATGCGGCCGTGCCACAGTGCATGGCCATTCTAAAACATGCAGAACCTTTGTGCAGTGGGGCACGATCGACCGTGCTACATAGCACGACTATGCCCGAATAACCCATATTTGCGTGTAAACTCAAGTTTTGACCTATTTGACACTTCTAATCCATCTAGAACACCTTCAAGATGTTATATTTCGACTTCTACTTGACTTAGAAGACCTCCAAGATGTTATAAATACACATGATTGATCCAGAAATCAAGGAGGCTACACACACATATAGAGAGACATCAATATTTTGAAAAGCATCCAAAGGAAAAGTTGAGCATGATATATCATATTTGGAGGCGCTTTGGAGTAGATCAAGAATCAAAGGATTGGAGAAGGGGGAGAGCACATTTCCTAGAGTTTTTTCTATCCTTTTCTTATAGTTAGATTTTTGGTTTTGATATGATGTTTTTTCAATTTGTCTATGAATTGTTTGATAATCATGTCTATCTAATTTTCCAGGGTCTCTAGAATTTGTTATTAGTCTAATTTGAATCGATATGGATCTTTGATTTTAAGTCAAGTTCTTAATTTTTTGAACTTTATTCGTGTGTTTATATTTTGATTGCTTGTTTGATTAGATGACCACTAGTCGAGCATGTTTAAGTTATTGAATCGAAATTCAAGAGAGGAGATTTAATTATGGAAAAGAAAACACATGATATACAAGTAGAATTAAATCGAGAGATTAGTTAACTTATGCAATAAAAAAATCAATCCTAGGAGCTTTTGGGAGTTAAATTGTTTTGTCGGATAGAGTAGAGATACCTTCGGTAGCCTTTTAATCAACTAGTTAACTGACTCGACAAAGTTGTTAATTCGATATTTGTAATTGCTTATATAGGGAAAATAATTAATGAACCTGGTTAGTCAAAGTGATATTTTGATAATAATTAGATGAAAGCATATCCTAAAACCTGCCTTCGTTATATTGATTTATCGTGTTCATTAGTTGTTTTAATTTATTATAGTTCTTTATTTGAAATCTTGATATTTAGTTGCCTAAATAAAATTAGGTGTTGAATTTGGGTAATTAATCAATTCTAATCGATAGTCTTTGTGGGATAGACCTTGCTCACCACTTCTACAATCTACATTGTACACTTGCGGAGTAGCTAAAAGAATTTAGTGAACAATACCTTTGCCCTAAATCAATCGATGCGTCTCAACACAACGTGCCCAATCAACATCAGAGTAACCGACTGGAAAACTCAGAACCACGGGTGAAAGAAAGACCAAAATTCAAAATACCTTTATCATAATGAAGTATGTGCTTAATTGTAGAAAAATGTAAGAACTGGCTGACATGATTAACAGCATACGAGAGATCCGGCCGAGTAATGGTACGATACTGTAGAGGTCCAACTAGAGAACGATAAATAGTGAGATCACCAAATTGAGAACCAGTGCTAATAAGAGATAACAAGAGGCATGACAACATGCTTAGACTCGAGAAGTTCAACCCTGAGTGAGAATATCGTGATACTTAGCTTGGCTTAAGAAGAGACAATCAAAGGTGTGAGAGACCTCAAGGCCAAGGAAATAGCTAAGACAGTCTAAGTCTTTAACAATGAACTTCTTGTCAACACGAGCAATGAACAGTTAGAAAAAGACAAAATCATTACCTGTGACAATTATATTATCAAACATATAATAATAAATATAACACAATATGCCCACGCTGAAAAAAGAATAGAAAAGTATCTAAACAGCTGCAATGGAACCCTAAACTAAGTAAGAAATCAATGAATCAAACAAACCAGGGCCTAATGAATACTGTAGAGAGCCTTTCTGAGGTTATATACATGATCCGGGAAATGAGGATCAATAAAACGGGAGCTTTCCGATAACCTAGGTGTGACATGGCAACATTTATCAAATTCTTATTAGTTGCCCTTAATTAAAAACTTTGAAAATGAAATTAAAGTTTACACATCATAATCTCATATCCACATCATTATAAAAATAAATACAAAAATAAGAAAAAATGACACATCATTAATCACTTAAAAAAATCCAAAAACTTATATTTCCCAACAAGGGGCCGCCGCCGCCACCACCATGAGGGCATACTTCAATGACACATAAGTTTCTTTAATATGGATTTCTCGTTCACAAGGGATGACAAGTAGTAAACCTAACAAGACTTCACTACCATTAATAGAGGTAGAAAAGAACTCTGGTATTTTTAATTTGCTAAATACACCTCTTGAAATCTTCCACAACCCAATATTTCATCAAGAATCTAATCATTTTCCACTTTTCATTTGGGTTTACTTGAGTCTAAGATTTTTCTTTTTCACGGAGAGGAAGAGAGAGAAAGAGGAGAGAAGGGTAGAGTCAGGATCGCAATAGTAGGGGAAGGGATGAGGCAACGATGGCTGATGAGTAGGGGATAAAAAGTTTTCTTTATTATGTGATTTATGAACTAACCTTGTAGCTTAGGCAAAAACTTTTGTGCACAAGGTGCACAGATCCAAATCAGTGCACAACAATACTATTATATTATATGAAGTAATATTGTTATATTATATGAGTGATACTGTTATGTCCTGAAACTTTAAATTATTATAGTATGTTTTAGTAATTTAGAAATTGTATATTTAGAAAAAAAAAGTACATAGAAGAAAAAAGTTATGATACAATAGGTTATTTATTTGGGATGAAATTATAATTACCCCACTATAAAAATAAAATTTTTAAACTATTCATTTTTAGTCAAGAGAACATTTTTTTGTTCCATAGTACCTTTAATGAAATTAACTTTGTACCAGCCCGTACCACCATATTTAACCCCATATTAGCATGTACCACCATATTTTACCTTATATCAGCCTGTACCACCATAGTACACCATCGTACCATAACTAATGTAGTCCGTACCACACCATATACACTTTCGTACCACTATTAATGTAGCTTATACTATCATAACACATCCTCGTACCACCGTAAATGTAATTTGTACCATCATATCACACTTCAAATGTTAGAAGGGTACAGTTGACAAAAATCATTTCTCTTCATTAAAAAAGAACAAATTTTAATAACTTGACAAAAAAAAAAAAGTATTTATAAATAAAGATGGTTAGAAATGAGGGTTACTACTATTTTTTTTTCTTAATGTTAAGTTGTAATTAAGTCATATTTATCACTAGTTTATAATTTTATTTAGAGTGAGTCTCTTGTGAGACCATCTCACGAATTTTTATTACATTGTATGCATGAGACGGGTTTATCCACAATCCAAACATCTACAATCCAAACCCTACAATCCATATGTTATTTGTGGGTGATGGGGCTCCGTCTCACGATAACTATCCATGAGACTGTCTCACATGAGTTTTTGTGTTTTATTTTGCCCCTTAACTTTATACATGAGTATTCACCTGTGTTTGTGTTTCAAATACTCAATATTTGAGTTTTATCATTTTATTCATCAAAACTTTAAATAATTTGTTAAAAAATATATAGGTAGACTATAATAAGTATAGTTTACTTGTTTCAAATTAAAGCTTAAAAGTTTAGAATGATCATATTTTAATATCAAAGTTCAACTTTAAGTAATTCAGGAAAAAAAATTCAAAGAAGATACTTCCTTGCAACTTCCTCCTTCAATCTCCCCTTGGCTACCTGTTTTAGAGGATCTAGGGATTTCCTAGTTTAATCCCATTTTAGTTTTTTCATTTTTCTTATAATTCTGTCCCTTTTTTTTTTTTTATTTCTTTATCATTTTTTTATATTTTAAGTCATTTAATGAGGTAGCGAATTATGTGACATTTTATCTAGGAAAATAATACAAAAAGAATTGTCACATAAATGTAAGTTGTCAGAAATCATTGAATTGAGGGCATATGTGTGTCATTCGTCGAAAATTGATCAAAAAATATAATTTTTGACGGAAAAAAACTGAAATTCGACAAAATTTTTAATTACAGAACTAAATTTAATAATAAAAAATTAAGAGGATCAAAATTAGATACAACCTTTAAAGAAGGACTAAAAATGATTTTTGTTTCCTAAAAGTTGGGGTTGACGGAGGTTGAGGAAAGAATAGACGATGGTGGATAATGGAGTGCCCACTGGGAAGAGTTTCTTGCTCCGATTTTCTCTCACTTTGAATTTCCTTTTTTTCTTTTTTCTCTTTTTGCTAAATTCTTGTTTTTAATTAAAATATAATTCTATTTCAAGGGTATAACAGATAATTCAAGATAAAAATTAACAGCATTTGATCTAATTAAAAAATGAAGCGTGTGCCGGATTTTAAATATCCTACGTGTGGATAGTGTCATTCTTTTAACAAAATGGAAATCACTATCGAATTTCCAAAACATGAGGATTTCGCACATTCTACCCTAATATAAAATAATTATAAGAGTACGTACCATATGTAGCTAAAAAGTGTGAACATTGTAAGTATAATTGAAAATGAACTCCCCTAAATCCAATTGGGTACACTACAAAATCTATTGAGGTGCACACGATTATCTTCTAGTATATGTTTCATTTGTTATTCACGACATGTACGTATAAACAACATCATCAATAATCAAATACAAGATGGAACATCAAATCTAACAGAGATCTGAATTGGGAGGCAGCCATAAGACTAAAAGAAACAAGCCCTCGAATATGGGTTTGTCCAGCAGAATAAAAAATCAACTCTACCCAAGAAACGAGTTATGCCTGAGGAAAATAGCTATGTCCGAGAAAGGCAGCTTTGCCAAAGAAACAAGGTCTGCACGAGAAAAACAACTCTATCCTAGAAACGAGTTATGCCTGAACAAGGCAGCTCTGGCCGAAACTCACTACAATAAAACAACGAATTATTTATCGAATTTCCCATTGGTAACACTTAAAGTTCCGTCGATTAATTGTTTACCAATAGAAATTTCCACTGTTAATATTCTTGTTGGCAAAATTTTATTGATGGAAATATTTCTCCGTCGCTGACGGAATTTTCCATTGGTAAAATTATTACTGATAGAATTGAGTAATGGTTCGTGGAAAATTTCCACCAAATTACTGACGGAATTACCGATGAAATTTTTTATTGGTAATTCTGTAAGTTAAATTTAAAAAAAATCACATCTTATCAATTGAATTTCCGTGAGAAAAAATATTTTTAATTTTATTTCATTGTTTTTCCTAATTTTAGATTACAATAAGTTTATTAAATATATAATACTTAATTCTGATAATTGAAATTAAATAAAAAATATTAATAAAATTTAAAATCAAGTAATTAATCATTTAGCAAACAATCAACATCCAATTTAACATTAAAACCAATCATCAATATCTTCAGTTGAATGAGAATACCAATCAAACAAATTACTTAGGTAAACCAATCAACAATATCTTCAACTAATAAATAAATGAATTAATTACCTTTTTTGTCCAGTAACTTATCGGTTTAGACAATTATGCCTATTAACTTTTTGAATTGGTGATTTTATCCTTTATCTTCTGAAAATTTAGATATTTAACCCAAATTTAGTCCGAACAATCAAATCGGGTTAAATTCGCACGTGAGTCCCTATTTTTGGGCTAATTGGCCCAAAATACTGATGTGTAATTCATCTTAAATAAAAGTGGGCCATATTTGAATACATAAACATCCTATTTGGCATAAAAATCAACATTTCATCACTCCACATATGATTAAATTTGGAAGTGAAAACACACATCATTTCCCACCAAAATATTACTTATAAATAAGCAAAACAAAACAGAATTAATCATATAGAGTACGAGTTGGGTGAGCAACCTAAGAAATTCGAATGACTTTGCAACCCAAAAGTCAAATTAGGCTTAAAAACAATATCAGTAATTGTCTGTGGGAGATCGCCCGCGACAGCTGTGCTAAATATGTAGAAGCCATCAGCATATGCACAAAAGAACTCACGAAAAGCTCTACCAATTGAAGGGATGATATCCACCATCTGATCATCCTTAATTTCGAAGAATGTTCTTGAATTATTTACAAAGAAGAAGTATGCAAATGAATGTTGGTTTTGAGAGCCTTCTACAAGAAAAACAAGAGAATGATAGGGATAATGGAACATAAATCCAATTTTCAGGCGTGAAATCAAGAAAAACCCTTCTCGAAAATGAGGAAAGAGCACACCAAAGTTTTCTTACATTATAATAGAGCCATGAATTGAATCTTCTTTCAGGATTGTCATTTGTCCATGGGGTTCGAATAACAGCCCTTCTTCCACAATTACAATCTATATCGCCTGTTACGTATGACATTTGAAGTGGTATTCTGTTTTTGAAGATGAAAATGGTGAAATTTGAGAGTGAAATCAAGGTTGGGGTTTCTTTTTCTACATTTGGGGACGAACTCTCTTTTCAGATTTTTTATTTTTTTTATTTTTCTGTTTTGTTTTACTTATTTATAAATAATGTTTCAGTGGGAAATGATGTGGAGTGATGACTTGTTGATTTTTATGCCAAATAGGATGTCAATGTGTCCAAGTATAACTCACTTTTATTTAAAATGAATTACACATCAGCAGTTTGGGTCAATTAGCCCGAAAAAAGGGAGTCATGTGCGAATTTAGTCCGATTTGATCGTTCGGGATGAATTTGGGTTAAATTTCTGAATTTTCATAGGATAAAGGATAAAATCGCCAGCCCAAAAAGTTAATAGACACAATTGCCAAAATCGATATGTTGCTGGGCAAAAAAGTAATTAATTCTAAATAAACTAAATTCATCTACTATACTATTTAATTAAAATTCATCTAATAAACTAAAATACACCAATGCATCCAATACACATATGAAATTATCACCATGCACCAATACATATCAACTAAAATCTAATATTCAAGTTAACACATATCAACTAATATCCAATTTAACACATATGAACTAAAATTACATTATATAACTCATCAAATTTAAACTAATATCAACTAAAATTATCCAATTTAACATATATCCAATTTAGTTAAATATCAACTAAATAAAAGGAAATAAAACAGGGAAACACATAAAAAAAGAGAATTTCTGTATTTTTTTATTGAATTACTTCTACATAGGAGTTATACAGTATATATATATATATATATATATATATATATATATATATATATTCAGTGATTTACAAGGACCATCAAAGATGTTACAAGATTTGAATTTCCAAATATAGTCCGCAATTAACTCCATAGGAGGTGCTATTAGCTAATCTTGGTTTAAAATTTTCAAAATAGAGGGCTCGACTGTGTGAGGATGGGGAAGAAGATTCTTAATTTAATTTGATTTTTTGCCACCAAATTATAGATGGAAATTCCATCCGTAAATTTTATGAAAAAAAATAAAAAAAATTGTTTAAAATTATTTACCGACAAAATTTCCTTTGATAATTACCGACGAATTAAAGAAGCTGAGGATTAGGTAATTAACCTTTAATATTTTCACTCAATTCACACCTGTAGAAATTCACACTATTCTTGATAATTTCAGTTCTGCGCAAATCAGTTTTTGCAGTTAAATCTCATAACTTTTAAAATTTTAGTAATTTTAGTACTCCAAAATTGGTGATTTCCCACATTTGAGCGTCCAAGAATTGGTTTCCGACTCTATTTTAGCGATTTGAAGCTATAAACTAGCATTTAATTTCTCATTATGTATTATATGCTCATAATATCTTTCTCAATCAATTTTACAAGACTATAACAGATAGAATACCAAACGTTGTCTTCAAGTAAATTGTTTAAATAAAAGTGCTACTAGACAGTAAAAGTACTAAAGCTAAATATAAATGAAAAGATTCATCTTTTTATTTTTGTGCAGTTCAGGGAATTATCTAATTTGTAAGGGAAAATTGAGATTTGATTTTGAGCAGTTATGTTAAAGCTTCTTTCATGTTTATCCAATCACGTGGTAATTGTCCACAACACTTTAAAGCCAACTCCAAATGACGATACACATTGCATGTAACACCCCGTTCTTGTAAATTACTATAGAATATTTGAGTTTAATAAATTTTTCGTTTTGAGCATCCAGATACTCGACAAAATATGTATTTTCAAGGTAATTTAAAACTTGCCAATAAAGATAAGTCAATTCGAGCATCCCTATTTTATAAAACGTAAATTTTACACAGCAGAAGAGAAATATATATATATATATATATATATATATATATATTTTATAATCATACAGCTAAAACTGTATAGCTTTGCAAACTAAGTTTTTCCCAAAAAGGTTTCAAGAGCACTTACTATACAATTAAATAATATAACACCTCTTTTGATTCCAATAAAACTCTTTTGCATTTTTTAGACCATCGGCTACCAGCATCCACCACTTGCACACCATACTCAATGATTCCTTAAGCTGAAAACATTTTAACATAAAAAAGGGTGAGTGTATGAAGACACTCAGTGGGGTGGACTTGTGAGCAGTTAAAACATAACAGGAAACATAGACATATAATTTATCAAGCACATAGTTGCAGGTCTGAGCCACCTTGGAAAACTTTGCGGTTCTGAGCCGCCGTGAAAATATTTTTATCTTGCGGAACTCGCCGCCAAATACGTCTTGCGGAACTTAGCCGCCATTTTTACATCTTGCGGAACTTGCCGCCATTTTTACATATTTAACAAACATAACCATATCACTCAATAGCACATAAATGTGGTTTTGAGGCTGCCTTTGAAAATACGGTTCTGAGCCGCCGTGAAAACGTTTTGTGGCACTAAGCCACCTTGAATACAATTGTGGAACTAAGCCACCATGAATACAATTGTGGAACTATGCCACCATGAATACAATTGTCACATACTATCTTCTTTCATCTTGCAATTATTGCTCAAATCTCCTTGCCACGAAATAAGGCACAAAATACCACACTTATATATTAAATCACTTCTTCTCACATTAATCAACAATCTCACATTACAGCACTTGATCACGTAAAAGGGAAAACAAGGATTTCCCCATATCCTTCACCATATATCATCATTTATGGAGCATACCACATTTCACTTTGCAAATCACTTTCAACCTCCACGTTATAAATAAAAACATTCAATAATTGCACACAAGAGCACCCATAGTTCACAACATATAATTTACAAGAATTTACCCCCACCACCTTGAACTCACTTAGAAACTTAAATGTGGAAATACAGAAATTACCCCCACCTTGGTCGGTGGTAACCCTCGTGAAGCTCGACTCTTTAAATCCTTAGTTCGTTCCTTCACCTCAATCAAGTGGTCTCTTGGAAAAACTACTACGTTTCAGGGAACTAGGGTGGTCCTTCGTCTACGTTTCCTACAAGGAAAGAATCAAACTTGCAAGGCAAACTAATCTTGCAAATTAAAATAGAACTTGCAAAGTAAATTGCAAATCGTAAAATCCCTTGCCAACTGGAAAGAAAATCGTTGTTGCTTATCTTCCTCGTCCGAGCTCCGATTTATGATCCAGAAAGCCTGTAATGAAGCTCTCGGTGTGAATATTACCTCCGTAAAATCTCAAGCCCACCCGACTTTTGATCGTCTGGGAATTGCCCTTGCAAAAGGCTGAATTCACCATTGCACACTGCACTGTCACTCCGTGCCCCGATGCATCTTAGGCCCCTCAAACGGACTCGCTTTAAGATGAAATTTGGTAGGAATTCTCCCAACACACTAAAGAACACCCCATAGGAACAGTTTTAAGAAAATTCTTCATTAAGACCTTCTGCTCCGCGACTATTTCCGGTTCGGGTGCAGAAACTCAGCCCCGACTTCGTAAAATTATTCCTCGGTCGTCCGACCTCGGATGGCCACCAAACTTGGTGTAGACCTTCCCCATACACCCTAGTATATGCCATAAAATTTTTTTTCTAAACCCATCCCCGTAAGTGCCTGAAACGGCAAGTCGAGCACTGCCTGCGCGCAGCAGCAAAAACAGGACAGCAGCCCCCGGCGCTGGTCCCCGGTGCAGGCCTGAGCGCACTCGCACTATCTGGAAAATGAGCTTTAGTGCTAACGAGGACTCATAAAGGGAAAAGAAATTGAATTTGCAAGAACCGACTTAATTTGCAGAGGAAAACTTTAGTTTGCAAGAAGAAATTTTATTCTTGCTAAGTAAATTGATTTTGCAAAAATTAAATCAACTTTGCAAAGTAACATAAATAAATCTGCCAGGTAGAAATAAAATTCAATCTTGCAAAATTAAAAATCAATTTGCAGAGATGAAATTCAATTTGCAAAGTAAAAGTAAGTTTTGCAAAGTTAAACATTGAACTTGAAATGTAAATTGCAAAGCAAGATTTAACTTGTAAAATAAATCTATAAAATATCAAAGTGAAACACTCTTTCCCATCAGTGAAACCCGCTGCCATCGACCCTTCTTCCGTCGCTGCTACCGCCATTGCCGGCGACCCCCGTTGCCGGCAACTCACACCCAACCAACACACATACTCTTGCAAACAAAGACAACACACACTCAACGACACAAGACGACAAACACAGCAGCACATACACACACATAGCAGCCCACAAACACACCCAACAGCCTGCACACCGGGCAGCAGGGCAGCAGGGTAGCAACGCAGCAGCGGCAACATGGCAGCAACGTAGCAGCATCAGCACAGCAGCAACTGCGCACACCGGGCAGCAGGGCAACAACGAACAGCAGTATTCCTAGGACAAGAGAAAGAGAGAAAGAAAGAGAGAGCGTGCGAGAGAGAGAGCGAGGTGGAGAGGGAGAGATGGCTGCCTTTTCTTTCCTTTTCCCACTTAAACTAGTTAGGTGGGTGTGTGTGTCTTAATTTGGGGAGAGTGAAGGGTGAGCTGGCGTGGTGTGGTGGAGGGCAGCCAATTCATGGCTTTACTTTCTTTAATCAACCCCTTAGGCTTAATTAGTTAATTCCTTAGCTTACTTAATTTATTCTTTTACATAGTTAACTATTAAGAAAGCTATATCTACACATATATATAATTAATTAGCTTATCAAATACTTATGCATATTACCTGAGTAACCAAAATTAGTACTTTACATCTTAATTAATCAATTGCTTAGGCTTAATTAATTAATTCTTAGCTTAATTAAAATTATCACTTAGTTAAATAAATTCTTAGCTTAATTAATTAATTAGCAACAATTAATCTTATTTAATTAATTCTTAAGCTTAATTAGTTAATTCTAATACATAGTTAATTAATTAGCAACATATATATTTTTATATATATATATATAACATTACACATTAGCTAATTAATTTGGGGTGTTATATTGCAAGATCTCACCACAATGTTGTTGATCAAGATTGATAAATAAGATGGCATCCATAATCTCGTGATGATTGTGGAAGCAAGTTTTGAACCCAACTCTTGAAGCTCAAATCTCCGACGAACATATCATCACTTGGTCTTTTCCTTGTAAACGTCTCCATTAACATCACACCATAACTATAAACATCACACCTTCTTGAAACTTGACCTTCCAACCCATACTCTAAATAGATTAAGCAATTAAAAATCATAATGCAAGAAGATACGAAAAAAAAAAAAAGTAATCTATGTATAGAATAAAAATTAAGATTAAATCTGGAGCCATGTAACCAAATGTTGCTAGGGTGTTGGTTAGCACAATGCTCTCCTCGTCGCCCAAAAGTGTTGCTATCCCGAAATCACATACATGGGCAATCATATCTTCATTTAACAAAACATTACTTGGCTTCAAGTCGCAATGAACGATAAATGTTGAATAGCCATAATGAAGATATTCCAATGCGGATGCAATATCAATCATTATATTCAATCTTTGCACCATATCCAAGAAATAGTTGTAGGAACATAACTATTTTTCAAGGCTTCCATCGGGCATGTATTCAAGTACTAATGCCTTGAATTCTTCGTTAGAGCAACTGCTTATAACTTTGGTGAGATTTCTGTGACGAATGTTACGTAGTACTTCATACTCGATGTTGAAACTCCTTTTAAGAAGTTGAGACATAATTGAGAAAACTGATTCATATGTGATTGAAATTGTCAAAACCCAATAATTGAAAAAATTTACAATCTCTCTTAATTGGTTCCAAGAGAGTTTATACTTGTTCCCTAAATAAGCATACTAATAACTCAACCTGATTCTGAAGATTGCCAATCTCCTCTGAAATAACTCCTGCCCAAAAAATTGGTAGTTGCTTAATTTATGTTAATATTTGGTAAACTGTAGACTATATATATAAACCACTCAAATTGTTAATACATTGAATGTTGTACGTGCTAATAAATTGAATATTCACAATATTCAATTTAGCTTTTTCCTTATTTTGTGTAATCTATGAACCAGCATTGAATTTCTAATTATGTATTATACATCCATAATATGTTTCTCAATCCATTTTACAAGAAGATAATAAATTGTTTAAACATTCGTGCTACTATATAATAAAACTAAAGCCAAAAAAATAATAACAAGATTCATTCCTTTATTTTTGTGAAGTTCAGGGCGTCATCCTTGCAAGGCTAGAAAAAATAGAGATTTGATTTTGAGCAGCTATGTTAGAGCTTCTTTCATATTTATTCTATCACTCAGGTGATTCTGCACAACACTTCAAAGCCAACTCCAAGATGGACGATGCACTTTGCATGATTTTGTCCCTATGTTGTTGATCAAGATTGATGAATAAGTTAGCATCTATAACCTCATGCGATGATTGTGAAAGTGAGTTTTGAACCCAATTCATTAAGCTCAAGTCTCCAACGAACATGTCATCACTTGGTCTTTTCCTTGTAAATGTCTCTATCAATATCACTTCATAACTATAAACATCACACCTTATCGAAACTTGCCCTTCCAAACCATACTCTGGATAAATTAAACAAAAATCATAACGCAATAAGATACTATTAAATAAAAAATGTAATTCATATGCAGAATACAAATATTGAACCTGGAGCAATGTAACCGAATGTAGCTAAACGTTTGGTTAGCACAATGCTCTCCTCGTTGCCCAAAAGATTTGCTATCCCAAAATCACATATATGGCCAATCATCTTTACATCTAACAACACATTACTGGCTTCAAGTCACAATGAATAATGGGTGTTGAATAGCCATGATGAAGATATTTCATTGCAGATGCAACATCAATCATTATATTTAATCTTTGCACTATATCCAAACAATAGTTGTGTGAATACAACCATTTTTCAAGGTTTCCATTGGACATATATACAAGTACTAAAGCCTGAAAATCTTCATTGGAGCATGACTTTTATAAGATTTCGGTGACGAATGTTACGTAGTACTTCACACTCGATGTCAAAACTCCTAAAAGCTGCTTCGTTTTGCATATTAAACACCTTCACTGCAATAACCCTCCCATCTCTGAGAATCCCTCTATAAACTGAACCAAAACTTCCAGAACCTATTAAATTGCTTTCATTGAATTGTTCAGTTGCTTCCAGGATTTCATAATAAGAAATTCTTTCGGATACAATAGACACTTGTTAATCAGTTCTTCTACCTGACTTATCTTTTTTTTTTCTGTATCTTATAAAGATAAAGGCTAGTGAGATAATAGTGATTAGTGCGATCACTCCAGCAATAATAAACAGAGAAAATTTCACATTCTCTTTCCTTGATTTACGATTGGAAGCTGTATGACAGAGAGGGACATGAAACCTCTGGATTCCACATAATGCTTTATTAGCCTTAAAAGACTCCATAGTAAAGTTTTTGAAAGGACCACCAATAGGAATTTCTCCACTTAAAGCATTGAAAGAGACATTGAAATTAACAAGATGTTGAAGGTTTTCAATGGATTTTGGGATTGAACCAGAAAGGTTATTGTAAGAAAAGTCCAGAGTTTCCAAACTAAGCATGCTCCCCACGGACTCAGGAATTATTCCTTCTAGTCTATTATGTGCAAAAGAGAGATAAATTAATGTTTTTAAATTACCAATGGTGGCTGGGATTGACTCTGACAACTGATTCCTTGATAGATCGATTATGGTTGCTGCCAATAAATTACCTATCTCCGGAGGTAAAATTCCACTCAAGAAATTCTTGGACAGGTATACCTCCAAGAAATCTTTGAGGCGCCATAAACTTGATGGTATGCTGGAATTCAACATGTTGGAAGAGAGAACAATCTTTCTTAAAGAAGAGACATTTCCTAGACATTCAGGAATTGGACCTACTAATTGATTTTGCCTTAAACCTAGGATAGACAAGCTGGGTAAATCACACAGACTTTTAGGAATTGGACCTCCCAGATTGTTCTCATTTAGATAATCCTTGAAGCTTATGCAAATGTTTGACAGTATGAGGAATATCACCAGACAACTCATTATTGTATAGAGAAAGTACGACCAAGTTGCTTAAATTGCCAATATTATCCGGAATGTGACCCTTAATGTTGCAACTGTAAGCATAGAAATTTTCGAGAGAGGAGGATAAATTCCCAATGGAAACTGGAATGACACCATGAAGAGGATTATCAGCAATTGAAAAAAACTTTAAATATGGGCAATTTGCTAATGAAGTAATGAAGCTCAATTCTGAAGAAGATGATTCCATCCTTAGATGGTTTTGAAACAACACAACAGTATTGAGGAATCTTAGGTTTCCGAAATATTGAGGTACAAAACCTGTAAACTCGTTAGCACCTAATCCGATTCTCTTAAGTTTCGAACAATTTGAAAAGTTGGGTATTTCTCCACTCAGATAATTTTCAGTGAGGAACATTTGTTCAAGAAGAGGTAACGTGTAGCACATATTGGTTGGAAGACTACCCGATAGACCATTCACAACAAGTGAAAGACCTAGAAGAGTTGAGATATTAAAGATTTCAGATGGAATCAAACCAATGAAGCTGTTAATATCTAATAGCAAGTACTCTAGTTGGTAAAGTTGGCCAATTTCATTCGGTTAAACACCTGCCAAAATGAAAAATAAGCATTGCAAATATAAAGAAACTAGTAGTCGAGATTCAAAAATTTTATGTTTGTAATATTCCCAATTTCTTTCGGTAGAACACCTGCTGAGAATGAAAAGTGAGCATTACTCCAATATAAAGAAACTAGGGGGTGTTTGCAATCTCTAAAATCAAAGTGATTAAGTTAATTACCTACAAGAAGAAAAGAAAATCATCAACAATACTTTTAGTCTCTATCATCCCATGTTTTGTCGCCAACATCATTGCTCTAAGAATGAAAAGTATCAAAAAGACTTGGTGCATCATGAACCTATCATTTTGTCATGTTGGGGGCATTGCAACACATAGAAGAAGATCAAAATCCCTTCTCTTTTAGTCAAAAACACTTTCACATTATTCCTACCTTTATTCTCATTCCTTGATTGATATGATATATAAGTGGAAATCATTGTTACCATCAAACACATAGAAGAAGATCAAAACCACTTCTCTTTTAGTCAAAAGCACTTTCACATTATTCCTACCTTCATTCTCATTCCTTTGATTGATATGATATATAAGTGGAAATCATTGTTACCATCAACACAGAAGAAGATCAAAACCACTTCTCTTTTAGTCAAAAGCACTTCCACATTATTCCTACCTTCGTTCTCATTCCTTTGATTGATATGATATATAATTGGAAATCATCTTTACCATCAACACAGAGAGAAAGATCAAAACCACTTCTTTTTTAGTCAAAAGCACTTTCACATATTCCTACATTCATTCTCATTCCTTTGGTTGATATGATATATAAATGAAAATAATCGTTACCATAGATATGAGTTTATTCATTCTTTCTTACCATATAGTATATAATGTAATATAATTTTATTAACAATTAAGTTTAATTGTAATTATAAAAAATATAAAAACTAATAATGAAATAATATATATATATATAATGTGCTTTAATATTATTGCAATGAGTATTTTCCCGTAAAAGTAAATTATATTAATTAAAATATACTTCATAATTTAAAATTGAGTTATACATTGAGTAAGAATATTAAAATAAAATTTTGGTGGAAGACAATTTAATCAAATAAAGATTAGTTAAATTTTTACATTTGTATTCGTAGTTATCAATAATAAATATAATCAGTCGATTAATAATTTATATTTCATTCATTACTCATTCCTTTGTGATATGTATAAGTTCAAATTTTAAATAATTATATTAAACAAACAATTTCTAAAAGAAATTAAAAAGAGGTTAAACTTTACATATATAATTGTCTAGAATAAGTGAGATTATAGTGATCCAAGTTCATAAATTTAAAAATATATAATAATATTTCTAAATCAGAAATTAATACAAAGCTTATCACATATATGTTAAGTTGACTCGATCTCTAAATTATTCTCTTATTGATGATGTATATCATAATTGTGCAGCTTTTAATGCTAAGCCTGTAAAAACTATTTTTTTATTTCCTTTTGTTTTACTAAATTGTTTATTCTGAAGATAAATCTGTCGAAAATGACATTTTTTTAATTGCAAACATCCAAACACACCTCTTAAGTTGTTGTTGGAGAGATACAACCCTTCGATCATTGTAAGATTCCAAATATCTCTCGAGAGGTTCCCACTAATCTGGTTCTCCATAGCACTAAATAAAACCAGGCTATGAAGATTGCCAATCTCTCCTGGTATAACACCTGCCAAAAATTATAATTTTTTCATAATAAGAACGTAACAAAAAAAAACAAGTCATGTTTGTTCAAAGTACAATTGCTCTGTACCATTTAAATTGTTATACCCGAGATATAACTTCTGAAGAAAAACTAACTTTCCGATTTCTGGTGGTATCTGCCCACTGAAGGAGTTGAGAGGCAATGATAGAATTCGAAGTTGTGAACATCCTGATATATTTAATGGAATTTGGCCGCTCAGCTGTTTTTAGTAAGATATAACCCTTCAAGAAGTGGAAGATTACTACACATGTCACTGGGTAAACTGCCACTCAATTGATGTGTTGTAAAACCAATAGTTTTCAGTGTGGATATGTTGAATATCGCAGAAGGTATAACACCCGACAAATGATTGTTTTCAATAACCAGAGACTGCAGGCTACCAAGTCTTCCCAGCTCTTCTGGAATTTTTCCGTGTAGATAATTATTAGAAAGTGAAAGGAATTGTAGATATGATAAATTAGAGAGGGATGTTGGGACGAAGCCTGAAAAGCTGTTATTACGTAGAGAAATGAACTTCAATCGATGGAGAAGAGACAACTCATGAGGCACAGTGCCATTGAAATGATTGAATGAAAGGTCTAGTGAAACGAGGAAAGAGAGGTTTGCTAGATGTGGTGGAATGGTGGCAAAGAGCCCCATGTTTGAAATATTTAGTGCACTCACTCTGTGGTGGCGCAAGCCGCAAGTGACGCTAATCCAACTGCAAACGGAGCTTGAATTGGTCCAATTTCTTGCAAGAATGTGACGAGGGTCTAACACGATGTTTGCTTTAAGGGCGAGAAGGGCAGATTGATCTGTGGCAATGTTTGTAGTTGTTTGGGCTGTGTAAGACATTTGGCTGCATGATACTATTAGGACCATATGCATAAACATGTAATGGTAAATAATCTTCATTATGGTTGCTAGCTAGAGTGTGTTCTGCCAAAATATATCATATATATATATATGGTGGTGTATTTCTTCAAAATGCTACTAATATAGACGCTTCACCTCTAAAAGAATGAGAGTGTCAATTATTGAAGTCCAAAAAAGACTTTATGAGAGTCAAATTATTATATTTCTTTTCGGGGCAAATTGAAGATAACAGCTGGGCCCTCTAAAATTATCCTTTTTTATTTGTTGTGATTAAGTTGTTTGCTTCCAAGAAAAAATATTTTAAAAAAGGGTGCATGATTGATGGCGTTTAAAGCCCGAGACAGTATTTTTCGACTTTTCTTTTATTTGCAGTTAAAGTAAGTTATATTGTTTTCTCTAGCTTTTTATCTTGATCATCAAAGGCTCCTTTTCGGTATGTTACACGTTTTGTGTTATAATTCAACTTCTCCATAACGCAAATCTATCACACAAAAAAAAAAAAAAAAAAAAGATCTTTTTAAAGAGAAAGCTGATACACTTTTATCCAAGAAAGAAAACATTGTTATCTTTGTTAAATTCTGAGTTATATCCATTGTTATCTAATGTGGGGTGTTTTGCATGAATTCTTCCTAGTCAAAGAATGATTTTATGTTTTCAAATGAATTTAGAAGTTGAGTCAAATAGTCACTTTATTGGATCCTATAAATAATCATACTCCTGTAGTACTGTTTTGGCAGTTATTGGAAATCAAATAATAAACTCTCTTCCAAGTCTTTTGACTTGCTTTTTAATTATGTTTTTTCTAATTTCTTTGGTGTATTCATAAGTGTAAGAGTATGTTTGACGGTAACACATGATATGCGCAAGGTTCAGACCACATATCCTCAAGTAGAGTACAAAAACTGCACCAAAAGAGTATTCTTGGATAAAATATAACATTGTATAGTAAATCACTCTATATATTAATCAACTATAAATTAATAAATTTTTTAAAACAATAATTTTCCTCGATCTCGACTTGGGTCAATTCAAAATTTACCAATTTCGATAAGATAATAAGATAATAATTTTTCAAAAAACTCATCAATATCATAAATTAATAATTTATTTAAATTACAAAAATAACTAGGACAATTTAATAAAATAAGAATCTATTGTTGATTGCTTCTTGTTAAAATTCAGATCTACTCATAGCTCATCTCTCTAATAATTGTATTAGTTCAATGCATATAATGCATATATTAATTAAATGCACTCACCTTTACGAAAATAAATTATATTCATCGTATTGGAAAAACACTTTTTAAATTAATAGATTATTAATGTATGGCTAAATTATTACCTCTCTAAATAATAAATTTTCTTATCCCAACAATATTAATATATAGAGGTTTTACTGTATTAATGTTGGGAATGATTGTAATGTTATTTTCTATCTATGGAAAATGTCTGCTCTTGTAATGTATTGGGATGGCACAATTATTGTTTTCCATTCACATCTGTGCTTGGAAAGACAATCAATTTTTCCACAGTCGTTCAATTAGCCATTGTCGATATATAGTCTTATTACCCTACCACCGTGTGTATATTAATATGTGTCAGCTCTTGATGCGTCAGATATCTAGTATATCTATTAATTTCATTTTCCATATTGTCAAGGGATGAAATCATTATACATTATCAATGAGCATATTAAAAGTTGTCCATGGTAGTCATTTTATCATTTGGGTTAAATTCATTTTTGATCCTGCCCTAAAGACGACGTCCAATTTTGCGACAATATTTTTTTGATAAGTTATTATCATAAAAACATTCTCACAAATAGTTTTTTTTGCGACAACAAAACTATTTGCGACAACATTGTTGTCGTAGATAATTTTTTTTATTGTTTTTTGTGACAACATATTATCAGTTAATTTTAATTAATTTTAGCATTTTTTGAGACAATTTGTTGTTACAAAAAATCTTATCGCAAATACTCATTATTCTTGTAGTGGATATTTTAGAATAGAATAGAGAAGATGTTGATTATGAGTAGCACACTAGCTAAATTGATGTCTAAAATACCTCTACATGAAACAAATCTGTAATGTGCTCAGCCAATTAATTTGCAAAAGAATATTTGTGAACTTAGAAGCAAGTAATTTCGAATATGTCTTGTAAACACATTGCGAAGTCAAGTAGGCATGCAGCTAGCTTTTGGGATTGATTCTCAAAATTTAAGAATAAGAATTATAGTGATGTGTCTCTAATTTTATATATTTTATCATCATAATTATCCTTGGTTATAGTCTATTTGTGTTTTAATTGATTTAATTATCATTGTTATTTGTAGGACTATACCTTGATGGGCTTTGAGCAATTATTGGGCTTAAAATGATCAAATCATACTAAAAGGGTGAAAATGGAATTAGTGGGCTTAAAAGAAGGATCATGGGGCTTGGAGGAAAAGAAAGGGGCAAAAAAGAGAATTCTCTCCCACATTTTTGTATGGACTTTTATGTCCTTAGTGTTTATTTCTTTAGTTTCATTAGGTTTAGAAGATAATTCTATCATTCTCCCAATTCTCTACATACAAATTATAGGTTTTCTCTCTCTAGTTTTTCTCTTGAAGATTTACATGGAGATGATCAATCAAAGCATGAATGACTAATTTCCCCTCCGATTCAAGGGTCGTTTAATTCGATTGCTATCATTGTGAGGCTTTGTGTTTGATTTTATTTTTTGTTTTATTCAAGTATCTGTTGATTCATGATTTAATTTCATATAGTGATATATAGTTTGGGTTGATCCGACAATTCGATTTGAATTATATTTTGCTAATGCTATCCATGAGTTCTCTTTTATATGTTGTTGGGATGTATGATTATTGAATGAGTGGTACTTAGTAGCAATAGGTTGATTATACTTTTGTTGGGATTGTGTAATTGTCTAATGAATCAACGGGACTAATGGAACCATAGGCTTAATAATTGCAGCTATCTCGATTATTGAGTTTTAGGTTTCAGTTTAGGTTTAACTGTTTTCACCGGAGCTTAATGCGGTTGTTAATTAATTTGGAAAGCGCGTCAATTAGTTAATAGCTAGTTTTGATTGGATGCTGGGTTCGATCAATTAAATTTGGAAAACATGGACTTCTCTACGGCTTCGTGTTTAGTCTAAGGTTTAATGCTTGAATGTGCAAGAAGCTATTTGTAGCCTATGATCGATGATGCAATCGAATGTCGACATCCTTGAATCGGAGCTTCATGAGGTTAATCTCTCCCCTATTTCTTTTCATCATTCGTTGTTTATTTCATTCGTATTTTATTTGATGTTTTCTTAGTTTTGTTAGTTTAGTTTCATTTAGTTTAGTAGATATCATCCTCCCCCCTTTTGGTTCGTTTTATGCTCAAAAGAATTAAGCATTGTTCCTTGAGGATCGACTCTACTTGCCGTTATACTCATTCATTTGCTCATTTCGGAGTAGGAATTTATCTTTGTTGGTCAGACAAACCAATCAAATTTTGGCGCCGTTGCCGGGGAATAGTGTTGAATTAGTTCTTTTGAGTTTTTCTGTTATTCTTTATTCTCTTGGTCTAACTATCATTCATGTTTAACATGGGGTCATATGCAAACTATTATGAAATTTGGAGAAACAACATTCCACCAAAGGTTAGTGTTGATTCCATTGATCAAAAGTTAGATGCATTAACCTCTCTCGTGGAAAAGTTGGTTGTAGGCAAGTTTCAACGAGTCAATGCTTGTGGAATATGCTCGATTATTGGATATTCTCACAAGATGTGTCCTACTTTGCGACAAGTTGGTACAATGAGAGGATTCTATGATCCTTATGTTAATGCGTACGAGGAGGACCATATGAATTTCAATTATGTCAATCGAGGATATCCACAACCAAATTATGACATACAACCGACTCCTACACAATCCAATGACTCAGGTATGACTCTAAACAAAATTGTCTTGAATTTAGCGATTAACACTCAATAATGATTACAGGAGACAAGAGCAAGCATTCAAAAGATACAAACTAACATCAATGATTTGGAAAGTCGGATTAGCCAACTAGCTATTTCTATGAGCAAGTTGAATGAACAAAATGTTGAGCACTTACCATCGGAAATTGTAGTACCCCGGACCAAAAATAAAACATAATTGGTTAATTAAATAATTAAACCCGTAATATTTTATGTGCGTTCATTCTTAATTGTCTATGTGCGTTTCAAGTATACGCTAAGATACGAATTAGACCGATGAAAACTCTAGATGTGAAACATAGAAAATTTTTATATCATGAGATGCGCAATGGAAAAACAAGAAAATAGAAACAAACTAGAGGTCAATCGGAGAAGCTTGCTCGAGTCCATAGATGGATTTCTTTAATTTGCAAACCATATTCTTTGGGTCTCCAGACACAAAGTTTTCAGGTTGCACCTTATATATTATCTCAACAATGTCACCATTGAGAAACACAGTCTTTACATTCATTTGATATAACTCAAGATCATAATGTACAACTAGTGCCATTATTATTCTAAAGGAGCCTTTCGTGGAAATCGGAGATAGAGTGTCTTTAAAATCAATGTCTTCCCTTTGAGTAAAGTCTTTTACCACAAGACGTGCCTTATATCTTTCCACATTACCGTTTGAATCCCTTTTGGTTTTAAAAATCCATTTACAACCAATGGGCTTCGAACCTTCCAATAATGGGACAAGATCTCAAACTTGATTGTCTTGCATTGACTTATACTCTTCGTTTATGCCATCAATCCATTTGAAAATTTGGACCTTTCATGGCTTGATGAACACTAATAGGATCATCTTCCATTAATTCCTTAATGTCCTCATTTTCTTGGAGAAAAACAATGTAATCATCTGAAATAGTTTTTCTCTTCTCTCAAGTGGATCTCCTTAATTCTATAGGTTCTTGAGGTTGTTGAGGTTGTTCATGAATTATTTCATCACCTGATTGGGAAGATTTTCAAAATTATCTTGTTGAGGTTCCAAATTTGCTTCTTCAACGACAAGAATGAGAACCTAAACATTGTCATAAGTAGTAGTAGGTGTTGAAATCGACTCCTCAAAAGTAATGTCTCTAACCTTATTTCTCCCCTCAAACCCAACATCCTCAAAGAACACTGCATTTCCCGTCTAAAAAATTAACTTTCTAGTGGGATCATAAAACTTAAAACCCCTGGATTTTTTTGAGTAACTAATAAAGTAGTTGCTGAATGTTTTGGAGTCCAGTTTCTTTTCATTTGGCTTGTAAGGCCTAGTCTCAGCTGGACATCTCCAAACATGAAGGTTATTTAAACTAGGCTTTCACCCAGTCCAAAGTTCAAATGAAGTTTTAGCAGTTGCTTTAGTTGGTACCCTATTGAGAATGTAAGTTGCAGTCTTTAGTGCTCCTCCCCATAATGATTCTGGTAAGGAGGAATGACTAATCATACTCATCATCGTATCCTTTAAAGTTCTATTTCGTCTCTCAGCTACACCATTCATGCTAGGCATCCCCGACATGGTGTATTATGGGACTATTCCACATTCCTCTAGGAAGATTGCAAAAGGTCTTGGATGTTGTTCACCTGAACCATCATATCTACCGTAGTATTCATCACCACGATTAGATCTGGCCCACTTAATCCTTCTGTTGAGTTGATTTTCAACCTCAGCCTTAAATATTTTGAACATGTACAATGCCTCTGATTTTTCATGGATCAAATATAGATACTAATATCTTGAATAATCGTCTATGAATGTTTCTTCTGTGCTAGACCTTGATGCATAACAGCTTTCTCAGCAAAATTTCTCTTCACGTCATTTACCTTATCTTTGGAACTAGTGGCCAACTGAGCAACCTCAGTTCTTTCTCGCTTCAATCTTTCTTCCTCTTGCACACAATATGAAATGAGCTCATTAAGAGTTCACTTCTCCTTCTGACAGTTGTAATTGACCTTAAAATGACTGAATTGTGCAGTAAGAGATATAAGCACCAAATGCACAAGTCCTTAGACACCTCGAGCTTCGGTGCACTTAATTTTGAAGCATAATGAGACATTTGCATGATGTACTCCCTTATGTTTCTCTTACCCTTATACTTCATTGAGATCAAGTTCATTAAAAGCGTACTTGTCTCGACCTTATCGTTTTTCACAAAACGTTGTTCAATATGGGGAAGGTATTCATTGGCCAAAGTGATTTCCTCAAATGCAGTACCTCGAAAGGCTTTCGGAATGCTGCGCTTAATGATCATTAGACTAATGCAATTTGAGCGCTCCTACTTCTTAAAATTCTTCCTTTCATAAGGAGAACTTTCAATCGTAAGAGAAGCGGGTTGCTCTACCCTTAATGCGTAGTCAAGATCCATGCAGCCCAAAGTGATTAGAATATTATCCTTCCGATCCTTAAAGTTAGACCTATTAAGCATGGGTATGTTGTTAATATTGGTAGATACAAAAGTAGCAGATATAGCTGAATAGAGAATAACAAACAAAAATAACTGTCATGCACATATAAAACCAAATAAACAATCAAGAAATTCAAATATGATGGCAACATCTCAAGGCACCTAGCACAACATTAATATCAAGTCTTTGGGCAGTAATATTAACTCGTAAGTGGCCACCTATGTGTAATGATCAAATATTGACAATAAAATCATGTCAAGCAACAATCTTCCTTTGGGCAGATTTATTACTCACACGAAAAACCTTATAATTGTCACGTATCTACAACTACAGGTGCTTGCATACTTTAGGCCAAACATTAATCTTCCTTTGGGCCGATTAATACTCGCATAAATATACACATCCACAACCATCCCAATATTCTCAATGGAAAAATCTACACAAGAGAGGTCACTTTGGCAACTTCAAGTTTCAATTAACCCATCTCGAATATCAGTAAAACTAAAAGGAACATGAGATGCCCAACAAATTTGAATCATGCTTTACATATAAGACATATAAATGTCATCATTCGAAATCAATCTCGAAATGAATTCGTAACAAGATCATAAAATTTGGGGAGCAACTAAACCAAAAATATATACGATATACGCAGCAAATTCATACATGCACAAAACGGAGCACTAGATACTCTTTATTGAAATAAAATGACCAATCAAGTTTGCCATATCAGAATGTGTGCCAAAAGTGTAAAATCCAATATTGAACAACCCATATTCTTGAGTACTAAAGCAAAATTAATTAATTAATTAATTAACCAACAGTGAATTCAAAACATGGGTAGCAGATTTTGAGATTCCTCTTCTTAATTCTTTAATTTTACAGAAATTAACACAGAAATTAATATGGGCCTACCAATCGTAAACAGAACACGATTTCCATAAATAAATATCAGACAATAACACTGAATCATAATTCCCGAATCATCAAAAAAAATTCGTCGCCAAACATAAATCTAATTTCATGATAATAAAACCCTAATTTCTCAATAAATTAAGAATCATAAAATTCTTCTAAAAATTTCAGGAAATCATACGTAGAGTGCCTAGCTTTGATACCACATGTTAAAAATAAATCACGTAATTAGCACATAAACATGCTACAGCACAAAAACCCTAAACCTAAGTTTTACAATGATTAACCGAAATAGAGAAGAGACGATAACCATAAAGCGGAAGCGTACCTGAATTCATAGATCGATTATTGAATTGATTCATGCTTTAACCTGAATTCATAGATCGATTATTGAATTGATTCGTGTTTTAACCGGTATGGTTTACTAAACTATCAGTTCACCATTTTTCACTTTTCTGTAGAGAGAATGCAGAACGTGGGATTAGAATCTGGTGTTTGGGGACCATAACCCTAACTTAAAATAATAAGTTTCCTTTATTTTTAATTTGGTCCCTCAACAAATTGAAAATCACTTAATGGTATCTACACATAAAATTCCACGAATATTATATCCATGTAAGTCCATAACTTAGACTTAAGTGGATCACTTTAATTGGGTCTCCTTAAGACATCTATACACATTTAATTTGATATGTGGAAGTCCAGTATTGGATTTTTTCCAACATTTACTATTTTCGTTCCTCATTTTTTTGGAAACCTAAGATTCCTTGAATCTCACGGTCTCACAGATAGTTTTTATGAAATAGATCCTTTTTACCCATAAATCAAATCTATTTTCACAAATTTATATGTGAATTGTGAAGTGTGGGTTGTAGATTGACCCGTCTCACATAACATGATCCGTGAGACGTCTCAAATAAGAGTCATTTTCTTGAATTTGTTCGACTATATAGCAACAATTAAAGGATATAAATCATCTTCTTCAGAATTGTGCTTCATTACTTCATTAACGAATTGTCCATCTTAAAGCTATTTTGCAATTGGTGATAATCTTCTCCATGGGGTTATTCCAGTTTCCATTGGAAATTTATCCTCCCGTCTCGAACAATTCAAAGCTGAAAGCTGCTACATTAAGGGTTGCATTCTTGTTAATATTGACAACTGGTATAAGGTCGGTGTAATACACGGAATTTTAAAAAAACTAATTTAAGAAAATTAGAATTTAAGTTGTCTAAGGCCTATGTAATACACGGGATTAAAAAAAATTAATTTAAGCAAATTAGAATTTTTTTATATACAATATATAGGTAAAATTAAATTAATGATCTGTAATAAATATCGCAACATTAAATATATTGTAATATAGTTAATAATTATCTAATTGTCAAAATATATGTTGCATTTGTAGAGGATCATAAATATTTTTTTATTTATTATTGAAAATAATACATATTGCAAACGTTGTTGTCTCTTCAACCCATCCATCATTTTTTTAGTTTGTTTTTTATTGTTAATGCCTATAGCAATCTTCAATTTTTCTTTTCAATTAAATAATAAAAAATTAAAAGTCAAATATCACAAATAAATTTTATAATTTATTTTAAAATACAAATTCAAAAAAGAATTATTCAAATTTTCATTAATCAATAAGTTAAAATTAAAAGTTTGAACAATCATTTGCAATAAGCTCATGAGCTCATCTTTATTTTAGTGTTTTTATTTATTTATTTATACTTTTTCTCTAAAATTTTAAATTTAACAAATCTCAAATATGCATATAATTCATATATTGAAGCTTAACATATATTATTTAGATAAATTAAGTCAACATTTCTAAATTATTTATTAATTTTTCTTAGCAACATAAAATTTGAAATCATTAATTAGTCATATTTAATGTTATAATAATGTGAACATGTCAAGTGTCTTTACTGGTCTTACTTTTATATATATATATATATATAAATAATTTGAGCAACTTGGTCCTACTTTCTCTATCCAATAATTATAGAATACAATTAACAAAATTGTGAACTTTAAAATGCAATCAAAAGAAGAAAAAAAAATCAGTTACAAATTTAAAAAAAAAAAAAAAAGACCACCACTACGGGACAAAAGTGCATGTATTTATGAGATAACACACCAAACTACCACTTTTCCTATAACTATAATCCCAAAATACCACTCAATATAACAAAATATCCCCAAACTAAAGTGGTAAAAAGACCAAAAAAAACCATTGGACTTCACACATGCAATTAATGAAAAAGACTACTTCTAACGTAATTCATAATTCAGAACTGAACTTTCATTACAAGTTGTCAGATGATTTATCTCTATATATCATTGATGTGGATGATAACTTATCTTCACCGAGAAAACACATATTCTGGCATTAGACCTCTAGCTAGCAACCACAAATGGAGTTCACTTACATTCTTACCCATATTGTCCTAATAGTGACCTGCAGCCAAATGTTTTACGCAGCCGGAATTTGACCTACGGAGATAGGTAATTTATTGGCAGTAACCAATATGATCTATCAATGAAATAAGGGTGGTTATACATACCCAAAAATAATAAACACACCGCAAAATTTATGTTTTTATACCTTATATTTTTCAAAAATGAGATGTGTAAGTAAATATTGGAGTGTGTATAGTCTCAACCATGAAATAATCATCCATTGGAGTAGTATTTTTTAAGGTATAATAATTGCATTAATTACAATAGTTTTTATATAAACTCAATCAAAATATTATATATATTTTGTTTTACTTTCTAATTGTCAGTCCAACTATCACACCTTTTGAATTAAGTATATTTATATATTATGATCAAATCCTATGGGCTCGATGTGGTTTAGTATCAAGGTGATTCTCTTTTCTGGAGTCTCAACAAGAGGGGATCGAAGCGATTGAAGATCAATCATGGGCGGGATAGCAAGAAAGGGAGTCGAAGAAAGATGCTTCTAAAGCTCTCTTTCACATCCGTTCACAGAGAGAACAGATCCTTACTCTACCATTATTATACGGGTATGGGGTTCGAGACAAAGAAAGATGGATATCCACAAAGGGAAGTGGGCTGTGTAATCATTGGAATTTGGACTTTTTAGGTGGAGTCGTGTCAATGCATCCCACCGTGCTTCATTGTTCACCGTTGAAGCACTAACTCGGTGGACGGTCTATCCGGGGGAGAATTGGTAAAAATATCTAGTATATTACCTCTAATTATAATTTTATTTTTTAATTTTTTGAGTTTTTAAGAATACCTCATATGTTACTGTTGGTTGCCGAAAATACCCTTTACCGTCTACAACAGGTGACATGCTGACATGGCAGGTTCTTACACATGTGAAATTGATTTTTTCATTATTTTTTCTTCTAAATCCATATCACTCGAATAGAAAGTCAAAAATCAACAAATTTCACTAAAAATAATTAATTACTAAATAATAAAAATAATTATTATTATTATAAAAAAAATTTGTTTGAAAATTTAGAAGTAACAAATAAAATTAAAAATACTATTTAATATAAAATATAAAATCTGAAAATTTTATTTAAAAAATTTGAAAAATATTTTAAATTATCTAATTAAACAAAAAAAAATCTAGAAAAAAAATTAAAATTATTTTTTCCCCTCTTCTATGTATTTTTTCCCTAAATAATTTCAAAATTACTATATATTATGCTACATAATTATTTAAAGTTTGAGGGGCAAGTGCTTCGTCCTTATTTTCAACATAATTCATAATCCAGATGATTTATCTCTATAAATTCCCACTTCCATTGATAACTTATCTTGACTTGAGACATTCTATGCCTCCCATATTAATTCCAGGTGATGATATCCCTCTTGCTGTCAAGCACTCGCATAAGCTTTAGAGGTGCATAAGTATATATAAGTAATCATTGTGAGAAAACACATATTCTGGCATTACATCTCTAGCTAGCAACCATAAATGGAGTTCACTTACTATTACATTCTTATCTATATTGTCCTAATAGTGACCTCCAGCCAAATGTTTTATGTAGCCAAAACAACTACAAACCTTGACACAGATCAATCTGCCCTTCTTGCCCTCAAAGCAAACATCGCATTAGACCCTCGTCACATTCTTGCAAGAAATTGGACCAATTCAAGCTCTGTTTGCAGTTGGATTGGCGTCACTTGCAACTTTCGCCACCACAGAGTGAGTGCACTAAATATTTCTAACATGGGGCTCTCTGCCACCATTCCGCCACATCTAGCAAACCTCTCCTTCCTCGTTTCCCTCGACCTTTCGTACAATCATTTCAATGGCACTGTACCTCATGAGTTGTCTCTTCTCCATCGTTTGAAGTTCCTTTCTCTCAAAATTAACAACTTCGTTGGAGACATTGAATTGCCGTTTGGCCATCTATCAAAACTCGAGTACTTATCTCTACATAATAACAGCTTTTCAGGCTTCATCCCAACATCCTTCTCTAATTTATCAAATCTACAATTCCTTGGACTTTCTAACAATTATCTGCAAGGAAAAATTCCAGAAGAGCTTGGAAAACTTGGTAGGCTGCAGTATCTTGTTATTGAAAACAGTCATCTGTCGGGTCCTATACCGTCTGCCATATTTAACATATCCACATTGCAAGCTATCGGTTTTACAACAAATGAATTGAGTGGCAGTTTACCCAGTGACATGTGCAGTAATCTTCCACTTCTTGAAGGGTTACATCTTACTGAAAATCAACTGAGCGGCCAAATTCCATCAAATATATCCCAATGTTCAAAACTTCGAATTCTATCATTGTCTTACAACTCCTTCAGTGGCCAGATACCTGCAGAGATCGGAAAGTTAGTTTCGCTTCAAAGGTTATATCTTGGGTTCAACAATTTAATGGGAGAGATTGAATTGCCTTTTGGCCTTTTATCCAAACTTGAGTACTTATCTCTACATAATAACAGCTTTTCAGGCTTCATCCCCACATCCCTCTCTAATTTATCAAATCTACAATACCTTGGACTTTCTAACAATTATCTACAAGGAAATATTCCAAAAGAGCTTGGTAAACTTCGTATGCTGCAGTATCTGGGTATTGAAAACAATCATCTTTCGGGTGCTATACCGTCTTCCATATTTAACATATCCACACTGAAAACTATCGGTTTTACAACAAACCAATTGAGTGGCACTTTACCCAGTGACGTGTGCAGTAATCTTCCATTTCTTGAAGGTTTACATCTCACTGAAAATCAGCTGAGCGGCCAAATTCCATTAAATATATCAGGATGTTCACGACTTCGAATTCTATCATTGTCTCTCAACTCCTTCAGTGGGCAGATACCACCAGAAATCGGAAAGTTAGTTTCGCTTCAAGAGTTATATCTTGGGTACAACAATTTAAATGGTACGGATCAATTCTACTTTGAATGAACGTAACTTTTTTTCTTTTTTATGGAGCGACTTTTTTCTTTGACAGGTGTTCTACCAAGAGAGATTAACAATCTTCATAGCCTACTTACATTTTCTGCTCCAATGAACCAGATCACTGGGAATCTCTCAAGAGATATTGGGAATCTTACAATGATCCAATACTTGTTTCTCTCAAACAACAACTTAAGAGGTGGGTGGTTGCAATTAATTTTATTTTTGAAAATTAAAAAAAGTGCTTATTATAGAAAAAAGGTTGGTAGTGTTTAAGAATAGAAGTGATTTGGTCAACATTAAGAATTTGAAAAGTTTGCTTAATAATCACCATTTTTGTCATTAAATATTATGTTTTTGTATCTTAATACTCTTGCATGTTAATTGATGCAAATCATTTTTTGAGAAATTAGAGAAAAATAAATTTGAATTTATTTCTCATAGTATGTACAATTATAAATTATGAAATAAATTTATTTTTAATTGATATATTATTGTTAATATAGTATGTTAATATGTTAATATGTTAATATGTTAATATGCTACTATTTTCAGTATACAACATAATAGATATTTTACTTGAAAATAATTAAAATTAAAATGTTATTTTTTATGTTTGCATGTTGTATCAACATGCAAAGATTTAATGAAAAACAATAGGGAAAAAAAGTTTTTTAGTCCTCTATGTTTGGCTCATTAGATTTTTAGTCCTCTATCTTTCATCCTTTGATTTTTAGTCATCTATGTTTAAAGAATATCATTTTTTTGTCCTCTATCTTTCACCTTTTGATTTTTAGTCTTCTATATTTAAAAAATATCATTTTTAGTCCTTTTACCTGCAATAGTAGGTAACTTTTTTTTTAATGATAATTTAATTTTAACACCTATTTTTTTTATTCAACTAACATGTCTAAATGAATATTAATAATTAAAAATTCTATTTTTCATTCCGAGACGAGTGAGTTACAGTTTTGTGACTATGAGAAATAAATCATTTTAGTATCAAAATAAATATTAAGCAATTAAAAACTTTACTTTTCATAAATTATATACATTTCGTGTTGGAAACGAATAACACAAAACTAAAAAAATGACATTAATCATATTCTGTTAGTTCTTAAAATTACATCAATTTATCTGTTGGAGAATTGAACTAAAATCAACCCTATGGATCATTTGGTGTAATTTGGGAGCTAGCAGAATATGACTAATGTCATTTTTTTACTTTCGTATTATCTATTTTCGGCACAAAATGTATAATTTGTGAAAAATAAAGTTGTTAATTGCTTAATATCAATTTTGATGCTAAAATATTTTATTTCTCAAACTCACAAAACTTTAACGCACTCATATCGGGATGAAATATATAATTTTTAATTATTAATATTAATTTAGACATGTTAGATGAATGGAAAAAATTGGTGTTAAGATTAAATATAATTAAGAAGAAGAAAAAAGTTACATGTTATTATAGGTAAAAGGACTAAAAAATGATAGTTTGTAAATATAGAGGACCAAAAATCAAAAGGTGAAAGATAGAGGACTAAAAATCTAATGAGCCAAACATAAATGACTAAAAAACTTATACTTTGTAAACATAGAGGACTAAAAATCAAAAGATGAAAGATAGAGAACTAAAAATCTAATTACTCAAATATAAAGGACTAAAAAATATTTTTTCCCAGAAAATCTCATATTTTATTATAGATACTTGTAGTTCTAGTTTACATTAATGACACTCGAATAATGATACTGATATTGATATTATTTTCTTTTAAGATATTGATAATGGAGAACTTTTTATGCATTGGAATTCGCAATAGTAGTCAAACCAGCAAAGATGAGTATTATTATTGAATATTCTTGTTTTAATCAAAATGAAGCATGGTTATGAATAAATATAGGAATAATTATCGGAAAATTCATAATCTTTACTCGGATTGTCATTTTAACCAAACGTTTCATTATTGATCAAAATAACATAGTCTTATATATGCAATATGATTTTTGTCTAAGATAGAGAAAAAGGAATAGCATGCATATATTATGATAAAAACCAATTAGGAATGACAATTTTGACCAGGTCTGCGGGTACCCGATCTGACCCGAGACATTTGAGGCAAGTTAGACCTGTCCTGCTCTAAAAATGGGGCTGGGCAAGTCTTATGTCCCATCCTGTGCCCCACTGTGTATTATATATGTTGGGGATCTACATGGATCTATTCGGGTGTAATTTAAATAAGAATTATCATAAATCTAACCTTATGAATTAAAGCAATTAAATCAAATTAATTCATGCTTTGAATAAACGATGAATTATACATAACCCTAAACATGCGGAACTAAGAGATATGTATTTACCTCTTGATCGGAGAGACACCGTTGAGAAGATTAGTAGCTTCACCGTTGAGAAGATTAATAGCTTCAACTCAAACACCTTCTTGAGTATTCCCCTAGTCCAAGTTTGTAAATTCGGTGGAGAATCAAACAAACTCTTTTTAACTCTTGTAGGAAGAATTAATTCCTCACTTTTATTGCTCTAAAAAATCAGCACTTTTGTATATGCACACTCACAATGGGGCTGAAAAATCAGCCCCTATTTATAAGCATAGTGGCTGAAAATTTGAGCCTTGGAGGAGACGAAATATCAAGATTTGATCTCCTCATGTCTTGCATCAATATATGATCTCCTCATATCCAACAACAATAATTAATTCTTATTTTTAACCATCTTAGTTAAATGGGCTTTTATTAGGCTACTCAAGGGGCCTTTGGGAGAATTAGGATTAGACCTCCCAATGGGCCTAGAACCAATATTGAGCCACAATATTATTCTAGCCCATTAATATTAATTCATTCCACTATAGAATTAATATTGCACTATCCATCCTAACCCATATTATGAAATATGGCTCTCGATTATTATTTCCCGTGTTTAAAATCCAATGTCCATTAATTAATTTAAGCTACTGAATGCTTTAATTAATTAATATTTTTTATTCCTTGGAAAAAAAAGCTCAACTTTATTATCATACTGGAAATTAATCCACTGGCCAGATTTGATGTGATAAACGTTCTGAGCCCACCAAGGGGACATTCTCAACTTGACATATCAAGACATGACTTTCTGTATTAATTTATCAATCTGTCATATGATTAATAATATTGCCCAAAATACAAAGTATTGAATCCTATTGATCCTTTACCCATAATAAATCAAAGCAATATCAATTAATTATATACAATCCCAATTAAGTGACAGAAATTAAGAAATCAATAACCACTAAGATCTAATTATTCTTTCCAAGTCAGTCTAAAAGAATTATCTCACTGTAGGTCCTATTCAGCACATCAAATGTACTAGTGTAATCTCTTGGTCAAGACAAACCAATCCGAGCCTTACACTTCAACTTCTACCAATGGATTGTTCAATTCCATCTAAGTTGTGAATTTTACTATACTTATTACAAGAATCTGGCAATGTGATCATCTACACACCACATTGTCTACAATGTAAAGTGTATTGAACATTTATGCATTTAAGTAAATAACATTCATAATATTTAATGCAAATAGTGATAAAATGATTTATTCTCATAAAAGCAAGAATCAGTTTATATACAAAGTAGCACTAAAAGCATACTTTTCAGTATATCTCTAACAATCTCCCACTTATACTCAAAGTCTACTTTTAAGTATACTACAGTATGTCCTAATAATTCTCCCACTTATACTCAAAGTAGCTTGGTGACGCACTTGACTCCTATTCCTTCCACATATCTCTCGAATGTAATCTGAGGCAGACTCTTTGTGAAAGGATCAACTAGGTTGTCCGTCGATGCTATCTTTGCCACCACTATATCTCATCTCTTAACGATTTCTCGTATAAGATAGTATTTTCTTTAAATGTGCTTTCTTGTCTTGTGGGCCCGTGGTTCCCTTGAATTTGCAACTGCTCCAGCATTATCACAATAAACTATAATACTGCTAGGCAAATCCGGAACCACATCCAAGTCCACTAAGAAGTTCTTGAGCCAAACCGTTTCTTTCGCTGCTTCACAAGCAGTGACATACTCGGCTTCCATGGTTGAGTCAGCGATGTTTTCTGCTTCACACTCCTCCATGTTATGGCCCCACCTCCCAAACAGAACACATTTCCTGAGGTTGATTTTCTAGAGTCTATATCTGATTAGAAATCTGAGTCCGTGTAACCCACGGGGCATAGACTGTCTGATTGATAAACCAACATTCTATCTCTAGTTCTTTTCAGATACTTCAGAATGTTTTTAACCGCAGTCCAATGTTTCTTCCCCGGTTTACTTTGATATCTCGCTACCATGCTTACTGCATAGCATATATCCGGTCTCGTGCACAACATTGCATACATGAGGCTTCTAACTGCCGAAGCATATGGAACCTTCCTCATCTCATCTATTTCTTTTTGTGTCTTAGGACACATGTCTTTTGATAGATGGATTCCATGCATGAAGGGTACAAAACCTTTCTTAGAATCTTGCATGTTGAACCGTTTCAAAACAGTGTCGATGTATGAGGCTTGAGATAAGCATATCATCCTTTTCTGGTGATCTCGGGTAATCCTGATCCCAAGGATATGACTAGCTTCTCCTAAGTCCTTCATGTCAAACTGTTTTGATAATCATACCCTTACGTCTGACAACGCCTTTTTATTGTTTCTAATAAGAAGAATGTCATCTACGTATAGTATTAAGAATACCAAGGCAGTTCCGACACACTTTTTATAAACACAACTCTCAAATTCATTTTGAACAGATCCATATGATTGGATTACTTGATCAAAACATTGATTCCAAGCTCGCAATGCTTGCTTAAGGCCATAGATTGTCTTCTTAAGCCTGCATACAAGGTTTTCTTGGTCTTTTTCAACGAAGTCTTTGGGTTGACACATGTAGATGTCTTCTTCAAGATTTCCATTTAGGAAAGTTGTCTTGACATCTATTTGTCATATCTCGAAGTCTAGGTACGCAACTATCGACAAGAGAATACGGATAAACTTAAGCATGACTACAAGCGAAAAGGTTTCCTCATAATCGATCCCCTCTTTCTGAGTGTATCCTTTTGCTACAAGCCTAGCCTTGAAGGTCTCAACCTTCCCGTCAAATCCTCTCTTTCTCTTGTAAACCCACTTATATCTAATAGGTTTTACGTTATTGAGTGGTTCAACAAGCTCCCACACTTTGTTGCGATCCATAGATTCCATTTCTGCTTCCATTGCAGTTTGCCAAAAATCTGCATCTTTGTCTTGGATTGCCTCGTTGTAAGTCCAGGGATCAGATTCATCCTCTCCGAGGACCAAGTCCGAAGACTCTCCCACGAACATGAATCGTTCAGGTTGTCGAACAACCCTTCTCTACGACGAGGTTCTGGTTGTGTTTGTGTATTGCTTGGTATATCTATTTGTACAGTTGGTATAAGAGCTGGCCCCCTCATTTCATCTAAGGTAATCTCACTCTTGGGCTTTCTTTTACTCATATAGTCATCTTCTAAGAATCTAGAATGCATGCTTACCACAATCCGTTGATCTTTAGGACTATAGAATAATCCCATTTTCGTTCCTCTAGGATATCTTACAAACAACCTTAATTCTGAACGAGGTTCCAACTTATCAGCTTTTTTGTCCAACACGTATGCGGGACACCCCCAGATTCTCATGTGCCTTAGACTGGGTTTTCGTCCAGTCCACAATTCTGAAGGGGTTTTTGGAACTGATTTGGAAGGTACCAAGTTAAGAATATAAGCCGATGTTTCCAAAGTATATCCCCAAAACGATTTGGGTAAATCTGAATAACTCATCATAGATCTGACCATTTCCAAAAGAGTTATGTTTCTTCACTCTGCAACCCCATTTTGTTGAGGGGTTCCAGGTGCAATTAACTGGGATACAATCTCTTGTCCTGACAAGTAGTCCAAAAACTCGTTGCTGAGGTATTCGCCTCCACGATTAGATCATAGAAACTTGATACTCTTTCCTCTATGTTTTTCTGCTTCAGCCTTAAATTCTTTGAACTTATCAAAGACTTCAGACTTATGCCGCATTAGAAAAATGTATCCATATCTCGAGTAATCATCAATAAACGTAACGAAATACTCAAAACCACCTCTTGCCTAAATCGGCATTGGACCACATACATCAGAATGAACAAGTTCTAACACTTCACTAGCTCTGTTTCCCTTAGCTCCAAAAGCTCTCTTAGTCATTTTACCCTCTAAACATGATTCGCATGTTGGAAATGGCTCAACATGGAGTGATTCCAACAAGCCGTCACTCACCAACCTTTGAATCCTTTTTAGATTAATATGACCAAGTCTAAGATGCCATAGAAGTGTTTCATTCATACTTGAAGAATGTTTTCTTTTCTTAGAAATAGACGATGTGTTATATGATTCATTTTGCATGTGTGTGGGTTGTGTACAGTTAATAGTATAGAGATTGTTCACTAAAATTCCTGAACAGATAACTTCATTACTACGAGAAATAATGACATTCTTATTAAAAGAAATTAAATATCCATCCATAAACAATTTAAAAACTGAAATTAAATTCTTTATAAAACTTGGAACAAAAAGAACATCTCTTAAAACTAAAATTTTATCACTAAAAGATAGGTGCATATCTCCCACTGCAATAGCTGCCACTTTTGTAGCATTGCCCATGGTGATGACAATCTCACTCCCGTATCAACTACCTACGAATGGGAAGAATACGCAGCTAAACACGTTTCAATTACTAGTGTGTAAGAATTACCTTGTTTTCCAGCCTTCTTAGGCTGAGGACAAGCCGCCCTCCAATATCCTCTCAGACCGCAATTAAAGCACTTTCCTTTGGTTATCTTTTTCTTGACACCACCCTCAGTGGGTGTTTTTTTCCTTTCCTACTTTGTCAACCTGTTTCTGACCATTTGCCTTCTTCTTCTTCTTCCCAAAGCTTTAGGTCCGGAAGAGGAAGATGGATTGTTTGTCAACAGGGTTTAACTTTTACTTGGTCCCTTTAGCATCTTATCCGATACCAAAGCTTGCATGAGCTGAGCCAATGTATACGGTTGATTGTTCATGGTATAGTTTAGTTGGAACTGCTCAAAACTTTTTAGTAGAGAATGGAGTATGAAATCGACCTGGATTTTCCCATCGAATTCATCACCAAGAATCTCAAGTTTGTTAAGAAAACCCATCATTTGAAGAACGTGATCCCTTACGGGCGCCCCTTCGACCATTTTCAGTGACAACATATCTCGCATAGCCATCTGTCTTGCCGTACGATTCTGGTAAGCGAAGAGTTCCTTAAGGTTTAACATAATATCTGCAGCGGTTTCCATGTATTGGTGTTGGTGTTGCAACACATCTGACAGTGAAGCCAAGGTGGTACACCTAGCCATTTCATCAGATTTCAACCATTGCTTATGATATTCCTTATCTTCTTCACTAGTTTCATTCGTAGGTTCAGCGGGTTTAGGTTCGTCAAGGACAAACTTATATGATTGTGCAGTCAAGACTATGAATAAGTGTCTTTTTCAATCTATATAGTTTTCTCCCTCTAGTTTGTTATCTTTAAATATATGAAACAGTAGATTAAGAGATGATGGCATATTGAACTGAGAATAAAACATACAGTTTGTATTAATATCTAACCAACACAAAATTATCACATAATTCGATCACATGTACTATATTTCAAAAAAATATAAACATGTCATCAACCAACATCTCAAAACAATTTAAGTAAGTCACGTTGAGTGTGAACGTTTACTCAAATACATTTGAGCAGGTTACAAACAAAGACAGTTACAAACCTTTAATTCAAAATTAATAGTTGGCTCCCACTTGACCATATAAAACTGACAGGGACTCCGTTGGGGAGTTTAAAATATCAATTTTATACCTAAGTAATAACCATAATTTAATACAGGATTATTATTTCGTTTTGAATAAGCCATTCGTTGAGAAGGTCATATCGCCACTAATAATAATCCACAATTATCCAAAAAAAATTATTCAAGTGAACTTGTCTTTGGCCTATCCGTTAGGGAGAGAGGTGCTTGCCAATGCGTAGCCAAAGACTTCACAAATAAATTAATTATGGAGGCCATGTCACGCCCCAATTTCTTCCATACAAAAATTATCAGAGTTTTAAATAAAACAGAGGCGTGTAAAAGAAGAAGAAGAAGATAGAAGACATCAGAATTTTTCTCATATCACATCGGACACTGCCGATTCCATAATATACAAACATCGGTCACAACCGATTCTCAAAATGTTATCACAGCGGAATAAACATCATCAGGATCCTTCGTCATCAGAGATTACAGAAATTATATATATACATTACAAAAGATTGTGATCATTGTTTCTCAAACTTCTTAAAAGACATTTTATGAAAATCCCAAAAGAATGGCACCATCTCTCTCTCTACTGCTCTATTGTTCGTCATCTCCTGTAGTGTGAGTACAGATTAAGGGGTCAGTGCATGGAATACACTGGTGGAGATAAACTCTGCATCTTATAACATTCGACAAAGAGTTATATACAGTAATACGAAAGTTTACGACAAGGAGACACGTTGACAAAGCACGTAGAATTCACAGCAGGCATTAGAAATGGTAAGGAACAAATAGGTGCGGGTGTTTCCCGTCTTATCCTATAGAAACGGTATCATTACCGTTGGTGCCTTTACAGGACCACCAAACCTTCGAGAGTAGTAGAAAAGGGATAGAAGAAGAATGCATGATCAGACTTCGACCGCAACCCATGCACAGTAAGAGTATGGCACAGCACTTATAAAAGTAAACACAACATTTAACATCTCTCAATAGAGCATCCAAATAGGGAAAACAGTAAACAGATTAAGAATTAGAAAATACCCCCACCTCGATAAGAGGTTATCACGTGTACTGACAAGATTAAGAGTTCAAGCCTAATGCGTACGATCCAACAGATAGCCTACAAAAGTACCATGATATCTTAGATGACAGATATAAAAATAAAGGAAACGTTCGATCGAGAGGATGAGATGAATAAGGAAGACTCGAAGATTAAGGATATCAAAAAGAGTGTGAACAAGGTAAACTTGGTAAAAAGGGTTGACTTGACCGAGATCTTCGACTCCCGACACAAGGATGGAAACAAACGACTCGAAACGACCCGCGAAAACACTCGTCGGTGCACCCACGACGCACCCGGTGAAACCCGATAAAAACCCCACATACAACACCCCTCGCACGGTCGTGCAAAAACTGCACTTGACCGTGCCCCACAACACTCGACCGTGCGCCACCTTCCAGTGGCCGCGCATGGTCACTCACCCCTGGCGCACGGTCGTGCCCCAGCGCACGGTCCTACGCGCAACACCCACACAGCAGCGCCGCCTTCACCATCTTCTTCCTTAAGCTTTGGCCGGCGACTCCCGTCGCCGGCAACACCTCTACCACCATAACCGGTGACCTCTCGTCGCCGGTAACACCCCAACAACACGCAACACCCAACCCAACAAGATCAACACAACACACCTCAAAGATCTCCCAAAACACACACACACACACACACAACTCCGGCCACTCCGACCGGCGGTTCCACCACCTCCAACCAGAGGGAAAACACCCCGGAATGGTTATCTACCAACCCGGCAAGAAAGACAAGAGAGAGAAAGCAAGAAACGAGGAGAGAGAAAATATGATGGACTCAAACAAGGTTTTTCCGGCGGTTGACCGGTGATTTGCCGGCGATCCGACCGTCGGAACGAAGAAATAAGACCGTCACTAGACTCACCTCGACGAGAGCTACGATCTATGTGAAAACCGTTCGATTCCGAGACGGTTGACTTTTCCGGCCACCGGCGGCGGCGGCGGCGACCACCGGAAAAAGAAAGAGAAGAATGAGAGAAACTTACGTATTTTTCGATTATGAGCTCGTGTGATTTATCGACTTAAAACTAAGCTATATATATATACTCCTCCAAACATGGCTACTATTCACATAAATATCCCGTATTCTACCCTTCGCATACGTCTCGTATACGTCGTATTCTTCGTTTCACTGTTTTCTTCACTACTCGAGCTACAAAACTCCGATTAAGCTCTAGTTCGTTTCTATGTTCTCGTTTTCCCGTTGTGCATCCGATTATATACAAAAACCTTCTAGATTCCATGTCTAAAAATTACGTTCTTCTAAATCAGTATCAAACACATATCTGTAACGCACATAAATAAACTTAAACACTCAAAATTAACACACATAGAATTATTTCAATTACGGGTTTAATTATTTAATTATCCAATTATGCTTCGTTTTGTCCTGGGCGCTACATCCCTTACCCCTTAAAAGAATTTTGTCCTCAAAATTAGACGCGTACCTAAGAAAGACAATTCAGGATATTTCGTCCGAATATGATCTTCTAGTTCCCACGTGGCTTCTTCTTTCCCATGACGACTCCACTGAACTTTAACTATGGACACCTCTCGATTCCTTTGTTGACGCTTTTTCCTATCCAGAATGGCTATAGGAAATTCTTCATAGGTCAAATCTTTCTCCCATTATATGTCATCTTGTTCGATTATGTGACTTGGGTCGAAAATGTACTTCCTTAGCATAGACACATGGAAGACATCGTGTACTCCACTGAGATCTGGCGGTAAAGCTAGATGATATGCGACCTCTCCAACACGTTCCAAAATCTCAAAGGGTCCTATGTATCTCGGTTTCAGTTTTCCTTTCTGTCCGAATCGACGAACTCCTTCAGTGGGTGACACTCTCAGAAAAACTTTGTCTCCCACCTCAAATTTCAACTCCCGTCGTCTCTTATCAGCGTATGTCTTTTGTCGATCTTGGGCTGTCTTCATTCTTTCCCGGATTTTAGTTATGACCTTGACTGTTTGTTCCACCAATTCGGGTCCCAATACTTTCTTTTCACCTACTTCGTCCCAACAAATAGGAGAGCGACATTTTCTTCCATAAAGAGCTTCATATGGCGCCATCCCAATCGTGGATTGATAACTGTTGTTGTAAGCGAATTCCACTAAGCACAAGTGTTCTTCCCAAGTCCCTTGAAGATCCAAAACACAAGCCCTTAACATATCTTCCAGAATCTGTATTGTTCTTTCTGACTGTCCGTCTGTTTGAGGATGAAAAGCTATGCTAAAAGCTAGTCTGGTCCCTAACTCTTTCTGTAGACTCTGCCAAAACCTGGATGTAAATCGAGGATCTCTGTCTGATACTATAGTAATCGGTACACCATGCAATCGAACAATCTCTTCAAGATAAATCCGAGCCAACTTATCTAGTCCGAAAGTCATCTTGATCGGTAGAAAGTGTGCAGACTTTGTTAACCTATCCACAATGACCCATACCGCATGGTTCCCTCGCTTAGTTCTTGGCAGACCAACTACAAAATCCATAGCTATATGCTCCCACTTCCATTCCGGGATCTCCAACGGAGTTAGCAATCCAGCGGGACGTTGATGTTTAGCTTTTACTTGTTGACATACCAGGCATTTCTTTACGAACAGTCCGATGCTTCTCTTCATACTCTCCCACCAAAAGTTTTCCCTCAAATCTCGATACATTTTCGTACCTCCAGGATGTGCTGACAAAGGTGTGCAATGAGCTTCTTCAAGGATCTCTTCTACCAATTTCTCATCCTTGGGCACACATATTCTCCCTCTGAAGATAAGAGCTCCATCCGTTGCAAAGGAGAAGCCCTCTGTTTTTCCACTGTCCATGCGAGCTTTCATCTTGGTTAAGAAGTCATCCTTCTTTTGAGCTTCAAGAATTCGTTCACGAAGTGTGGGTTTTATAGTCAAAGTTACCATCAAGGCTTCGATGTTGTTCGGATGTGAGATTATTTCCAGATTCAGCCTTGATATTTCTTCGGCTAAATGACGTTGGTTGATGATCATAAACGTCATAATCCCTTTTCCTTTTCTGCTGAGTGCATCGGCCACCACATTTGCTTTACCAGGGTGATAATGAATCGTAACGTCATAATCCTTCACCAATTCTAACCACCTTCTCTGTCTCATGTTCAGCTCCTTCTGTTCGAAGAAAAACTTCAGGCTTTTGTGATCAGTGTATATCTCACACTTCACACCATACAGATAATGTCTCCAAATTTTTAGAGCATGCACAACCGTAGCCAACTCCAAATCGTGAGTCGGATAATTTTGTTCGTGAGCTTTCAATTGTCGGGATGCATAAGCCACCACTTTTCCCTGCTGCATCAAAACGCACCCCAAACCTTGTTTAGACGCATCACTATAGATCACGAATTCATTTGTTACGTTCGAAATTGTTAAGATTGGTGCTTCTGTCAGTTTCTTCTTTAGCTCTTGGAAACTATGCTCGCATTGTTCATTCCATTGGAACTTTACATCCTTTCACGTCAAACGAGTCATCGGAGCAGCAATCTTCGAAAATCCATTTATGAACCTTCGATAGTACCCCGCCATACCAATAAAACTTCGTATTTTCTTGACATTGGTTGGAGTTTCCCATTTGCTGACAGCTGCAACTTTGTCGGGGTCTACCTCGATCCCTTGTGATGAGACAATATGTCCAAGAAAACCTATCTTATCCATCCAAAACTCGCATTTCTTGAATTTTGCAAAGAGCTTTTCTTTCCGTAGGACTTCCAGCGCAATCCTAAGATGTTGCTCATGTTGTGTCTTATCACATGAATAGATGAGAATGTCGTCGATAAACACAATAACAAACTGATCGAGATAGGCATGGAAAACACGATTCATTAGGTCCATGAAGACAACTGGTGCATTGCTAAGTCCAAATGGCATTACTACGAACTCGTAGTGGCCATATCTGGTTCTGAATGCGGTCTTAGACATATCGGCATCTTTAACTTTCACTTGATGATATCCGGACCTTAAATCGATCTTTGAGAATACGCTAGCACCCCTTAACTAATCAAAAAGATCATCGATTCGAGGTAGTGGATATTTGTTCTTGATCGTTCTCTTGTTCAGTTCCCTGTAATCAATGCACATCCGGAAACTTCCGTCTTTCTTCTTCACAAATAGCACCGGAGCTCCCCAAGGAGACACACTTGGTCTAATAAAGCCCTTGTCCAAAAGTTCTTGTAGTTGCACCTTTAATTCTTGTAATTCTTTCGATGCCATTCGGTAAGGAGCTTTCGATACTGGTGCTGATCCCGGTACAAGATCAATCCCAAAGGTCACCTGACGATCTGGTGGAGGACCAGGTAAATCTTCGGGAAATACGTCTATAAATTCTCTTACCACTGGTACATCCTCAATGGAACTCATCTCTTGTTCCAAACTCACAATACTGACTAGCCATGCTTCGCAATTTCTTTTGCTAAGCATTTGGTTTGCCTTTATGACTGATATAATCCTCATATCCACTTTAACTTGTGTCCTATAAAAAGTGAATTCGGGTTCTCCCGGTGTTTGAAAGATTATCTCTCTTGTACGGCACTTGATCACTGCGTGATTTGACTCAAGCCAGTCCATTCCGAGGATAATATCAAAATCCTTCATCTCCAATGCGTGAAGATCAACCAAAAGGATTCGATTCTCAAAAGCGATACGTAAGTGACGATACAGATTTTTCGTCTTTACTGTCTTTCCTGACGGAATACTAACCTCTAGGGTTTTAGCATCTACCCTACTATCCTCATACTTCAACAGCTTACAGAAATTGACAGCGATAAACAAGTGGGTTGCTCCCGTATCAAATAAAACAAGAGCAGGTATATCACATACTGTTAACATACCTGTCATTGTCTCCGACCCTTCCGCAGCCTCCGGGTGAGTGAGAGCAAAAGCCCGAGCTCTGCCGGCTACCGGCCTCGAACTTGTAGTTGCAGTCGCTGGGCCCTTCAGCTTCCTACAATTCGGTGCGATATGCCCCGGCTCCCCACATGAGTAGCAGCTCCGTGTTTCTGGTTGACATGGCCCCATGTGTACTCTTCGGCATCTGGGACACGGATTCCCAAGTCGAGGAGTAGGGAGAAATGGAGCGTTGTTCTCTCTTGGAAACTTGTTTTGGGTAATGCCTTGTCTCGGCCCTGTCCACTTTCTTTTCATCGGCGTCGGAACAAACTTCTTAGGAGGCACCACATCCAATCGCAGTCGGGAGGTAATTTCTTGAGCTCTCTCAATTACACTAGCATACGTCATAACTCCTTGTCCGGCCAAAATCGATCCAATCTCCGGGCGTAGACCCTTTTCGAATCTTCGGGCCTTTTTGGTATCAGTGTCTACCAGATGAGTGGCATATCTGCTCAGATAATTAAATTTCCGTTCGTATTCCCCTACCGTCATAGTTCCTTGACGTAAATGTAAAAATTCCGTCTCCTTTCTGTCTTGGTAAGTCTGTGGTATAAAATGATGAGTAACTACTTCTTTAAAGTCCTCCCACGTCATCTCTTCCCTTTGCTGCGGCAACATCGTCCTTTCATAGGAATCCCACCAATGGCTTGCCTCCTCCGTGAGCTGGAAAATCGCACACGAAATCTTTTGTTCCTTGGTACATGCCAAATGTCCAAACAGTCGATCTAGTGATCTCAACTACTCCTCTGCCTCTGAAGGTTCGCCTTTTCCACTGAGCGTTGGTGGATTAAAACGCCGAAATTGTTCAAATATTAGATTCGGATCAGGCTTAGCTGGTGGTGGTGTGGCTCGCGTAACTTCAAAGTGTTGGGCTAATCCTCTTAGCACCGACACTAGATCTTCCATGCTTGGATCTGCTTCTCGTTCCGGCTGATTAGCCATAGGTGTTTGTTCTCTCCGGGGTCGTCCTCGAGACATAGCTCTGTTACGATGTATACATATATATATCGTTCAGGTTTCAAAATAATATATAATAAGTAAAGAAAAATAAATACGGCAAGCGTGAAGAAATACCAACGTAGATTCCATAGTATAGGAAGGAGATACACGTGTTTTAAATATACATATGAGCAAAATATGGGTAGCCTTTACCCCACACCAAAAAGGGTTATATACACTTAATAGTTAAACAGCTACCACATACGTATATAAAAGTTTTATCGTTCCTAGTTCATATATACAGGATAACGTTTACACTCCCATCATCTATGCTACAGCAGCTGGAGGTGACAGAGGTCCTTGCAGGCCCGGTACCACATCACTCGGGTCATCTGTATCCGGATTGTCCTCTTCAGGATCCTCTTCCGATTCCTACTCCTCAGGATCCTCTTCAGGTTCCTCCTCCAAATCATCTTCCTCATCCTCAGAGCTATCACTAGAAGGGTCATAAGGTCCAGGCTCGGGAGTAGTCGGATAGCTATGACGGCCCCATAATTCTAACATATTCCTCGCCAATCTTCCGAAATCTACAACCGGTGTGTTATCTACAGCTGAATACACCACCTCGTCTCGGAAAACGAGACGCGCCCTAACCCTCCATGCATCCGGTAAGGTGTGAATCATATGTGTGCAAGCCTGCATATTAGGAATAATACCCCCTGTACCCCCTGCCTCTCTCCAACAATGAAACAGTCTAGATATATGCTCACCAACAGATACTTTTCCTGACACTCGGTTTTCAAAGAAATGTCGTCTAAGTCGTATCTTACGCGTCTTTACCGGCGGAACACTCATTCTAGCGGTACGTCTAAATCTAACCATCTGTCAAGCATAAGCTACATGAGTTGCTTTGTTTCATATAAAACTTTATCCGTATCATCCTTTCGAACCCTAACAATATATATCAGGTAAGAAAGATGTCATATAAGCAAGATAACATGTATCAAACACACATTCTTTTTATCAAATTATGTAACTTAAGAAGAGACACGCCTAGAGAGAGAAAGTGGTGCTTATACTTTTCTTTAGAAAAGATTTTTAAACATCTTCAACACGTTTTATCTCGTTTTCTCTTTATCAAACTAAACCAAGCAAAGTCCTACAAAGGGTAGAACATTTGCTCTGATACCATATTGTCACGCCCCAGTTTCTTCCATACAAAAATTATCAGAGTTTTAAATAAAACAGAGGCGTGCAAAAGAAGAAGAAGAAGATAGAAGACATCAGAATTTTTCTCATATTACATCGGACACTGCCGATTCCATAATATACAAACATCGGTCACAGCCGATTCTCAAAATGTTATCACAGCGGAATAAACATCATCAGGATCCTTCGTCATCAGAGATTACAAAAATTATATATATACATTACAAAAGATTGTGATCATTGTTTCTCAAACTTCTTAAAAGACATTTTATGAAAATCCCAAAAGAATGGCACCATCTCTCTCTCTACTGCTCTATTGTTCGTCATCTCCTGTAGTGTGAGTACAGATTAAGGGGTCAGTGCATGGAATACACTGGTGGAGATAAACTCTGCATCTTATAACATTCGATAAAGAGTTATATACAGTAATACGAAAGTTTACGACAAGGAGACACGTTGACAAAGCACGTAGAATTCACAGCAGGCATTAGAAATGGTAAGGAACAAATAGGTGCGGGTGTTTCCCGTCTTATCCTATAGAAACGGTATCATTACCGTTGGTGCCTTTACAGGACCACCAAACCTTCGAGAGTAGTAGAAAAGGGATAGAAGAAGAATGCATGATCAGACTTCGACCGCAACTCATGCACAGTAAGAGTATGGCACAACACTTACAAAAATAAACACAACATTTAACATCTCTCAATAGAGCATCCAAATAGGGAAAGCAGTAAACAGATTAAGAATTAGAAAATACCCCCACCTCGATAAGAGGTTATCACGTGTTCTGACAAGATTAAGAGTTCAAGCCTAATGCGTACGATCCAACAGATAGCCTACAAAAGTACCATGATATCTTAGATGACGGATATAAAAATAAAGGAAACGTTCGATCGAGAGGACGAGATGAATAAGGAAGACTCGAAGATTAAGGATATCAAAAAGAGTGTGAACAAGGTAAACTTGGTAAAAAGGGTTGACTCGACCGAGATCTTCGACTCCCGACACAAGGATGGAAACAAACGACTCGAAACGACCCGCGAAAATACTCGCCGGTGCACCCACGACGCACCCGGCAAAACCCGATAAAAACCCCACATACAACACCCCTCGCACGGTCGTGCAAAAACTGCACTTGACCGTGCCCCACAACACTCGACCGTGCGCCACCTTCCAGTGGCCACGCACGGTCACTCACCCCTGGCGCACGGTCGTGCCCCAGCGCACGGTCCTGCGCGCAGCACCCACACAACAGCGCCTCCTTCACCATCTTCTTCCTTAAGCTTTGGCCGGCGACTCCCGTCGCCGGTAACACCTCTACCACCATAACCGGTGACCTCTCATCGCCGGTAACACCCCAACAACATGCAACACCCAACCCAACAAGATCAACACAACACACCTCAAAGATCTCCCAAAACACACACACACACACATACAACTCCGGCCACTCCGACCGGCGGCTCCACCACCTCCAACCAGAGGGAAAACACCCGGGAATGGTTATCTACCACCCCGACAAGGAAGACGAGAGAGAGAAAGCAAGAAACGAGGAGAGAGAAAAGGTGATGGACTCAAACAAGGTTTTTCCGGCGGTTGACCGGCGATTTGCCGGCAATCCGACCGTCGGAACGAAGAAATAAGACCGTCACTAGACTCGCCTCGACAAGAGCTACAATCTATGGAAAACCGTTCAATTCCGAGATGGTTGACTTTTCCGGCCACCGACGGCGGCGGCGGCGACCACCGGAAAAAGAAAGAGAAGAAGGAGAGAAACTTACGTGTTTTTCGATTATAAGCTTGTGTGATTTATCGACTTAAAACTAAGCTATATATATATACTCCTCCAAACATGGCTACTATTCACATAAATATCCCGTATTCTACCCTTCGCATACGTCGTATTCTTCGTTTCACTATTTTCTTCACTACAAAACTCCGATTAAGCTCTAGTTCGTTTCTATGTTCTCGTTTTCCCGTTGCGCATCCGATTATATACAAAAACCTTCTAGATTCCATGTCTAAAAATTACGTTCTTCTAAATCAGTATCAAACACATATTTGTAACGCACATAAATAAACTTAAACACTCAAAATTAACACACATAGAATTATTTCAATTACGGGTTTAATTATTTAATTATCCAATTATGCTTCGTTTTGTCCTGGGCGCTACAGGCCAAATAATTAATTTATTATCTAGAATAAATTGATTAAATTACCTAATAATTTTAAAACGATAAGATTTTTAAATTAATTATCTAGTAATTTTAAAACGATAAGATTTTTAAATTAATTATCTACAGGCCAAATTAATTATCTAGTAATTTTAAAACGATAAGATTTTTCATGGATATTCATGCATAATTAAACAAATTAATAATAGCAATAAACCCAAATTAAACACATAAATAATTCCAATTATCATGGTTTAATTTTCCATATCGAAAACGAGAACCCGGATTTTCGAAAAATCCGGGCAGCAACCGCGGCGACTTGGGCAGCCTGTTCAGGCAGCTGGGCGGTTAGGTCAGTCTATCTACGTACGACGTTCGGCATAATAGCCCGTCGTACGCCTCCAATCTTTTTAATCCTTCTCTTCGATCTTCGTCTTTGATCCGTTACAATTTATTTAAAAAAAATAAATCATAATCCTAATCTACCCGTAGCAACTCCTTCAGTGGGCAGATACCATCAAATACATCCCAATGTTCAAAACTTCGAATTTTATCATTGTCTTACAACTCCTTCAGTGGGCATATACCATCAAATATATCCCAATGTTCGCAACTTCGAATTCTATCATTGTCTTACAACTCCTTCAGTGGGCAGATACCAACAGAAATCGGAAAGTTAGTTTCGCTTCAAGAGTTATACCTTTGGTTCAACAATTTAAATAGTATAGATTGATATTATATTTTTTATGGAGCGAGTATTTTCCTTGACGTTTGATATTAAGTTTTACCTCAAAAATTTGTATTTTTTGTGTTCCGAATTTATTATTTGTATTTTAACAAAATTTTTTGAATATTATTTAAAATTTTTAAAACGTTTAAATAAAGAAATATAAATAACATTAAGAAATATTAAAATATAAATAATAATCTCAATCAAAATATCATACTTTTTATATTTTAATATTGGATTTTTGTACTTTGAAATAATATTTATATATTAAAATAAAAATCCGAATATTATTTAAATTTTTATAAGGTTAGTGCTATTTATGCATCCATTTCTTCTTTGATGATGATGATGATTATTATTATTATTATTATTAATGAATACAGAAAAGTATAACATCAAATTTAAAAATGTTTATATCTTATGCATTTGAGAAGTTTTTTTATGATTTGTAGTGGTTTCAACGGTAGTAGTATAGTATATTAATATGTGGGAGCTAAAAATATGAGTTCAAAGTAAAAATTGTACTAAACCAAATTACAATGAATAACATTAAGTATTAGAAAATAAATAAATTGATTAAATATGGGGTGATAATTGGTTTTAAACATATCATAATTTTAAATTAAAAAATTTCTTCATTGAAAATTCATTTTTAATGCATGATAAATTAAATCTATAATTTTTACGTTTTTTCATTTTTATATATATTTATATAGAAATGTAAAATATCAAATCGAAAATAATTAAATTTTGATGCATTTGTGTAGTTTATATTGATTTGTAGTAGTTTCGACTATAGGAGTGGACTAAAATGTAAAAGTTAAAAGATTATGAATTCTAAATAAAATTATACTCATCAAAATTATGAATTCTAAATAAAATCTACATATCTATCTATAGATATGAAAATTAATAAAATATTTGCTCATTATTTTCTAAATGAAATCACACATTAGGTATAGAGATAATAATAGTATACCACACATATTACGATATTTATCAATATTTGTATTTAAATGCAACAAGTTCTTTATACTCATAGTGATAACTTTTCATTCTTAGCAGGTATTCTACCCAAAGAAATTGGGAATCTTACAAAAATAAAATCATTGAATCTCAGAGACAACAACTTCACAGGTAAACGAGAGATTCATAGTGCAAATATAATAAGTGATTTACAGAACAACTACTTAGTTTTGATTTTGGCAGGTGTTCTACCTAAAGAAATTGGCCAACTTTACCAGCTAGAGTACTTGCTATTAGATGTTAACAGCTTCATTGGTTTGATTCCATCTGAGATCTTTAATATCTCAACTCTTCTAGTTCTTTCACTTGTTCAGAATGGTCTATCGGGTACTCTTCCAACCAATTTGTGCTATGGGTTACCCATTCTTGAACAATTATTCCTCTCTGAGAATTACCTAAATGGAGCAATACCCGACTCCATTTCAAATTGTTCAAAACTTAGGAGACTCGGACTATCTGACAACAATTTTACTGGTTTCGTGCCTCACTTTTTTGGAAACCTAAGACTCCTCGAATTTGTTCAATTGTTTAGCAACAATCTAAGGATGAAATCATCTTCTTTAGAATTGAGCTTCATTACTTCATTAACAAATTGCCCATCTTTAAAATCTTTTGGAATTGGTGATAATCCTGATCTCCATGGTGTCATTCCAATTTCCATTGGGAATTTATCCTCTCTCGAACAATTCTTTGCTTACGGTTGCAACATTAAGGGTAGGATTCCTGCTAATATTGGCAATTTAAGCAACTTGGTCATACTTTCCCTATATAATAACGAGTTGTCTGGTAATATTCCTCATAGTGTCAAACATTTGCATAAGCTTCAAGCATTATCTCTAGGAAACAACAATCTGGAAGGTCCAATTCCAAAAGGTCTGTGTGATTTACACAGCTTGTTTGGCCTAAGTTTAGGCAACAATCAATTAGAAGGCACAATTCCTGAATGTTTAGGAAATATCTCTTCTTTAAGAGAGGTTTATCTCCATTTCAACATGTTGACTTCCAGCATACCATTAAGCTTGTGGGGACTCAAAGATTTGTTGGAGCTAAACTTGTCCAAGAATTCCTTGAGTGGAATTTTACCTCCTCAGATAGGTAATTTATTGGCAGCAACCGAAATCGATCTATCAAGGAATCAGTTGTCAGAGTCAATCCCAGCCACCATTGGGAATTTAAAAACTTTGGCTCATCTATCTTTGGCACATAATAAACTTGAAGGTACCATTCCTATGTCCGTGGGTAGCATGCTTAGTTTGGAAACTCTGGACTTTTCTTACAATAACCTTTCTGGTTCAATCCCAAAGTTCATTGAAAACCTTCAACATCTTGTTAATTTCAATGTCTCTTTCAATGCTTTAAGTGGAGAAATTCCTATTGGTGGTCCTTTCAAAAACTTCACTATGGAGTCTTTTAAGGCTAATAAAGCATTATGTGGAATCCAGAGATTTCATGTCCCTCTCTGTCATACGGCTTCCAATTTTAAATCAAGGAAACAGAGTGTGAAATTTGCTCTATTTATTTTTGCTGGAGTGATTGCACTAATATTTGTTATCTCATTGCCCTTTATCTTTATAAGATACAGAAAAAGAGATAAGTCCGGTAGAAGAACTGATGAGCAAGTGTCTATTGTGTCCGAAAGAATTTCCTATTATGAAATCATGCAAGCAACTGAACAATTCAACGAAAGCAATTTAATAGGTTCTGGAAGTTTTGGTTCAGTTTATAGAGGGATTCTCAGAGATGGGAGGGTTATTGCAGTGAAGGTGTTTAATATGCAAAATGAAGTTGCTTTTAGGAGTTTTGACATCGAGTGTGAAGTACTACGTAACATTCGTCACCGAAATCTTACCAAAGTCTTAAGCAGTTGCTCCAACGAAGATTTCCGAGCATTAATACTTGAATATATGTCTAATGGAAACCTTGAAAAATGGTTGTATTCCCACAACTATTGCTTGGATATGGTGCAAAGATTAAATATAATGATTGATGTCGCATCTGCGTTAGAGTACCTTCATCGTGGTTATTCAACACCCATTGTTCATTGCGACTTGAAACCCAGTAATGTGTTGTTAGACGAAGAGATGATTGGCCATGTATGTGATTTTGGGATAGCAAGACTTTTGGGTAACGAGGAGAGCATGGTGATAACCAACACCCTAGCAACATTCGGTTACATTGCTCCAGGTTCAATATTTTTATTCGAAATATTATATATTACATTTCATGATCTTTATTTTAATTGTAATTTCTTGCATTTTGATATTTGTTATATCCAGAGTATGGTTTGGAAGGGCAAGTTTCGAGAAGATGTGATGTATATAGTTATGGTGTGATGTTGATGGAGACTTTTACAAGGAAAAGACCAAGTGATGACATGTTCGTTGGAGATTTGAGCTTAAAGAGTTGGGTTCAAAACTCACTTCCACAATCATCCCATGAGATTATAGATGCCAACTTATTCATCAATCTTGATCAACATCATAGTGGCAAAATTGTGCAATGTGTATCATCCATCTTGGAGTTGGCTTTGAAATGTTGTGCAAAATCACCGAGTGATAGGATAAACATGAAAGAAGCTCTAACACAGCTGCTCAAAATCAAATCTCAATGTTCTCAGGTGGTCCTAAATTACTAAGGCTAAGGTTGAATATAACCAATTAATTGAACCAACAAGCTGTGTAAGTCACACTAGCCCTCTTGAACTTGTTGTTTTGTAGAAATAATCCTTGGTGTACAAATATTTGAGAGTAAATGGAGCTTGTACTAGACATCTCACTGTTTAATAAAGAAAGTGTCACAATTAATTGTGTTAATTTCACAATCTTGCAAGTATGTGATAAGGCTTCAAATGATATGAGTTTATGTTTGGTTGGATGGTAGCTCGTTTTGAAGGTCGAAACCAATATCTAACAAGAAATATCATATTTGATACCTGAAAACTGTCTAACAACAAAATATCCATATCTTAAATATGTTATGATGGATTTGAGATGATAGCCACTAAGTGTTGGTTGATAAACTTTATTGATGGAACTTTGGTGAACAAGTTTTTACCTCTAACATAAAATTAGATACTGAATTGCCTGTAATGTTAAATCTCTAATTTCTGATCTTGCTAATCAGATGTTAATGTTTTGCTAATTAAATTTTATGTCATGTTTTGTCTTTACTCTATGTTTAATTTATTACTTTTGTAAGGGTGAATATAAAAAATCACTCTAGCTCAAAGTATTTGGTTTTTTCACTTTGTAAATTACCCTAAACTTTTTCTCCTTTTCTTATTGCATCTCAAAGGTCATGATTTTTAAAAAAAATTGCAACCTAAAGCCATCTTTTCCTGCCAAAATCGAAATTTTCATTTCATTATTTCTCTAATTGATCTTGAATCGAATGAAAATGAAAATCGAATTTGGGGCTTTCGTTGGGATTGAAATGTGGAGTGTTTTGGCATGAATTTCATGTATTCTAGTTAAAAATAAGAAAAATGATCCAAAAATGATCCCAGCTAGATTACAAGAAAAATCTTGAACATTAGGTGAAATTAAAAAAAAATGAAAAAGTTTAGATGGTAAATTTTCATATAGTGGTAGACTGGTAGTGCATATGCAAAATTCTAACAAGTAGTTTTGTCCATGGGTGCAAATGTGTTCTTGTGGGGACTGTAATGCGAAATTGCCAATTTGTTGCAATATAATGAGAAACAATAAAATACATAGAATTCTTCAAAATGTCGGCAATATGAATTTAATGATTTAGGTGGGAGTTGGACATAAATGAATTTAAAGTAGATGGAAGAGTTTTAATTAAAATTATAATATTAAATTGATTTCATCAAGTTCACCACAATTATTTCCCAAAAAATAGTTCAAAAGTGAGAGTTAAAATTTTAACCGTTTATAATAAATCAATGTAACTTATATCAATAAATAATGTCATAACTAATTGTTAATCTTTGATATTCCACTTATGCAAGTCAAAGTTATTGTAGTTAATTTGAAATATAGTGTGAAGTCATTTTAATTAACACAAAAACCTATGAATTTAGCTCAAAGGGACGGAGCCCTACCACCTATATATTAATCAAATTCATTTTCGTAAGTTCAACTTTATTTCATGAATTATGTATTATGAGTTGAAGAGTGTCACATAATTAGATCAATGAAACGATTTGTTTTAATAATTTTAAAAACCTATCATTTTAAATAAAACTAAAAACTTATCGTTTGAAATAAAACTAAAAACTTATCATTTTCTTTTTATATAAATCACATCCAAATTTTTAGGAATATATTAAATTATAGTTGAAACATGTCCGAACTTTTAGGAATAGATAAAGTTGTTTTGATGTATTGAAATTAAAGTATTTCCCAATTATAAATTGATAATGTAACTAGTTTTCCAAAAAAAAAATTGTCCATTTTTTTCCAAAATTGAGGAATATATTATGGGTTATATTTACGTTAGTAATCGGTATTTGATGTTTTTTTTAATATTTTTTATCAATAATTTATAATTTAACTAAATGTCCTAAAAACTTGCACATAATTTTTCAATGAGATATGTCCACCATCTTTTGATATTTTTGATATTACTAATGATCAGAGGATTTTGAATACATAAATATTTCAAAAAAAAAAATTCTTTATTGTAAATACATATATATTCAAAAAGATATTTTTTTGTTTTAAATATATATATATATATATATCACAACATTTTATAAGCAATCACGTTTTTAACTTATATCCGGATATTATTATCCGAAACTTTTTATACCATAAATTTCAATAGAAAGATAGTTTTAACAAACTAATGAAGATATCAAGGATTTTCAACATCCATAAATATCATAGATAATAACTAACAAATTCAAAGATAATGTAAGTTATGCATTTTGTTTTCAATTTCTATAAAAATCTATATATTAGATTAGATATTGCATATCTAAACAAATCTATATTTCAACTCCTAAATATATTCCCTCTCTATTAATTCACTCTTTATTTATTGTTTCTTAAATATATTCACACCCTACTCATTAGTTTCTTAATTATCATTCTTTTATTAATCCTAGCAAATAGAAATGACAAAAACTTTTGTGCACCTGGTGCACGGACCCTAGGTGTGTGAACTCGAGTCGACCCGACCCACCACACACAGCCACGTGCCCGTACACGCCCCCACACGCCACCCGCGCACTAAATTCGCCCAAACAAGATGTGATACATTTATGTTATGTTAGATATATGATAAGTAGGAAAGTTGCGTCTTCTTATGTGTTTAGGCGTCTGGTTTTAATTGCATATTCGTGCTATTTTGTTATATTTTCCCACTTATTAATTCTTCTTGGTAGATCTCTTCGATTCCTTATTTTTGTGTATTTTAGGGGCTTTGATAAGTGTCATTTTTCACATATTTTTGCGTATGTTTATGTATTCATTTGGATATGTTTAGATACGTTTTTATGGTGATTTCGGTTATTATATTGTATAAGTTGCATTTGACGTGTTTGTGCTTAGTTTTATGATTTTAATGAGAAAAGTGCAAAGTTTCGAGTGTAATTGATGATCAAGGAAGGAATCACGGAAAAACGAGGATGAAGAGAAGTGAAATAGGAGATCGTGACGAAAATTGGTGGCGCACGGTCTGGTCATGCTATTCAGCACGACCGTGCGCCACTATCCAGTGAGTGCTCAAAGTTGGGCACGACCGTGCCCCACAGCACGGTCAAAGCCGTGCGAAAACCAGAGGCCTATGGGCAGGGCACGGTCGACCGTGCCATACAGCACGATCGACCGTGCCATACAGCACGATCGTGCCCGGGTGCGCAGGAGCTCGATTAAATCTTGTTATCTCGGATAATCTTTATACTTTACTTCACTTGGAAGACTCCCACAACGATAGATATACTCAACAACGAAGAGAGAGAAGAGGAGATAGCGAAAAAGACGGAGAGATTCATACAAGAAAAATACGAGAGTCGAAGAAGCAACGAGAGGAATTGAAGAAGGATTCAAAAGATCGAGGAATCGAGAGATCATCGTTATTTAGAGTTTTTAATCTTTTCTCTCTTGTTAGATTTTAGTTGATATGATATTTTCAATCTTGTCTGAGTTTGTTTATCATGTCTAGCTAATTTTCTAGGGTTTCTAGGGCTTGTTAGTAGTTTAATTCGAATCTTAATGGATCTTTAATTTCAATTCAATGTTCATGATCGTTTCTCCTATTTGTGTGTTTATGATTTTATTGATTGTTTGATTATTCGATCGGTAATTAAGCATGTTTTAGTAATTAGATCAAAATTCGAGAGATGAGATTTAATTATGGAAGAATAAATACATGATACATAAAAGACTTAGATCGGGAGATTAAGGAATTTATGTAATGTGAAATCAATTCTAGGTGCTTTTGGGAGTTGTTATGTTTCTATCAGATTGAGTAGGGATACCTCTGGTGGCATAATAATCAACCGGTTAACTGACTCGGGAGAGCTGTTAATTCGATATATGTGATTGCTCATATAAGATGATTGATTAATGAACTTGAATTGGTTAAAGTGATGTTGTGATGAGAATTAGATGAAAGCATGTCCTAGAACCTGTCTTAGATTATCTGTTATTCTTGAGTGGGTTTATCTGCATAGTTAGTTTTCTATTAAATTAATCTGAGATCATTGTGATTTGTTTTTCCTAGATAAAACTGAGAACTGAATTTGAGTAATTAGTTAGTTCCTAGATAATTAGTCTCTGTGGAATCAACCTTGCTCACCACTTCTACACCCTACACTGTACACTTGCGGAAGTAGCTAAAAGAAATTAATGAACAGGCTTAATGGAGCTGTTCCGAGGATGAATCCTAAGTGCATGAGTGTTGGAGTGAGGTATAGGAGAACAAGGCATAAAGTTGCTGGATTTTGGAGCTGAAAACGCTAAACAGTACATTGACACAAGTTGTGCCTGTATTGACTGACACGCCCGTGTTGGACCATTTCGCTAAAGCTATTTAGAATTTCTTGGAGGCCAAGTTTTGGCCCAAGACTGTAGGTCACGGCCAGGACATATTGAGACCTATCTTAGACGTATTTAAGGGAGATTTTTTAGGGATTTGAGAAGAATCTGGACACGAGAACAAGGTTTTCCATCTTTTCTTATGGGAGTTTTTGAAGCCGATATGCAAGGCTAGAGGCTAGACTACTTTCGCTTGGTTCGAAGGGATGTTGAAACCCAAAATCTCTTTTATGCTTTGATTGATTTCAGTAACATATTCTCTAATTTATTCTCGTGAATTGATTGTGTTATTCTGTGATGAAAGTTTATGATTTGTGTATATTTGATTTAGCCTGATCAACTTTATTGAATTTGCGCACGTCTATTACTAGAATTGAGATTGCAATCCGTAATTGTTGTTATTCTTGATTCGTAGTAGCAAACTAGTGGTCGAGCATCGCTAGGGATAATACAACCTAAGTTAAACAAATCGTCATATGTATTTGTTGCTTAGACTAACCTATTTTCCTTGATCCCAAAGTTGTCGTTGCATTAAATCTAATTTATTAGGTTGTCCAACGATTAGGTCTAATTAATGATCGTATCTTAATTAGATATACTTAAGGAAAAATCCAAATAACTCGTCGTACTTATTATTTAGGATTAGTAATTCATGAGGAAAGAAGAGAATATTGTTACAATCAATTTTACATATATAGTTGAGTGAGGGTAGAAACAGAACTAAGAATTGAGTGCTTTCTTAATTGATTAAATTCCATTTTAATTGCTCGCTTTATTCTTGAAGTTTTCTCTACAACTTTAAATCCAAAAACCCCCATGTTTTCTTGATTGAACTCTAAATACAAAATAATTAGTTTTGTCTGTTCTCCGTGGAATTGACCTTTGCTTATCACTTCAACGTCTTTGTAGTGGTTTGAGTAGAGAAATAAATTTAATTTTATCGTGTCGGCGACAACAAGGTCGCTATACCTTTTAGTAGTGTTAGTCATACAATTTAATTATGTTAGTCATATATTTAGTAATGTTAGTTGTACCATAACATTTTTTTTAGACATACATATTAACCTTTCATACTTTTAGTTATGTTAGTGACCGAGCGTCGCAACGCGATAAAATTATTAATTCCTTCCCAACCTAACCAACTAGTAGCTAAGGCAAGTAAGATGTCGATCTCACGAGAAGTGATGATTAACTATGTCTCCTATGTTCAATTCAAACAATTAACAGATAGTGGGGGGGTTTGGATTAATTAACTAAACTAGAAATCAAATTAAATAAGAAATCAATGGATGCAAATATTCCAGTTAACAGTTCAATTATCCCCCGATATCAATTATCTCCTAATCAACGTATCACCTTTCTCTCAGTTTATCATGGAATTATCACCCCTAGTCTAACAACAAGCTTTGTTAAACCGAATCGTCTCTTAAGATTAGCTAATTAGGATCCGCTCTCTAATTAACCCTATTTAATTGAACAACCTAGAATAAGCTCTCTAGATTTAATTCATTAAATGCATTAATCACCAAGACAATAGGATGAACTAGACTTCGAATACACAAGCTCGATTCGATAATCTAGGATTATGCTACCCTAGAGATGCACGACCTCTAGTTTACCACTTATGAAAATTAAATCACAACAATTAGGATTCATGATTTAAGATTCTAGCAATCAATTATAAATACTTAACCTAGGTGATCAGGCTAAATCAAGCATCAATAATCGAAAACATTATACACAGATAGCACAATCAATTCCAATCAAACATCGAGAAAGAGATACGAGATTAATTAGAAAATAATTAAATAAATGGGTTCAAACATCCCTGCTAACCGGAATTGAAAGATTAGCCGAGCATCCTTAACATCGAATCCACCAAAGTTGTTCAGGAATTCATCATCCAAAATAATCTAAACTAACCTAGAATAAGATAATGAAAAATATGTTTCTATCTCTCTACTCTCTCCAAAGTTGCCTGCGTGACTCGTGACTTGGGAAGAAAGTCAAATATATATATGGCTGCTCCCTTCAATATGTTAGCATGAAAAACACCCTTCTGGGCCGCCACTTCTTCAATATGTTAGGCCCAAATGGGTGGCATTGGGCCTTCTCTTGGACTTTAATTAGAAAATGAGTTGGGCCCAATTGATTTCTCTTCGTCCCTTGATCCATAAAATCTCGTCTCGACTCCAAAATACTTCAAAATTCCTAAAATAATCAAGAAAATGATTTATGAAGTATTTGGAGACACAAAACACAATTATATAGGAAAATCATGCATTCAATCAAATAATCGATCATAAAATCGCATATTAAACATTACAAAATTGCATGTATTTTCCACATATCAAATTCCCCCACACTTAAACCATTGCTTGTCCTCAAGCAACAAAAGAATCGAAACACATCGGGGATTAAGAAAAGGAAAGAGTATCGTTTGCTCAGATCCTTACCAACACACATAGGAATTCAATTCATGTCAACACAAAGCATATGCAAGCAAAAGCACGTTGGACTAAATGTAACTATCTCAAGAAATCACAAGTGTCGGCAGGGCATCGGAAATCAAATTTTTCATAGACAAATCATTAATCCATTCTACCACATACATCAATCAACATACTCTAATTCTTCCACGATATCCTTCATCTAGATCAAAATTTGACTAAGACTTCTCACTTAATGAATCACCCCCTTTCTCCTAGCGCCAATTTTTTTCTTTTGTTTTTTTTAACAAACGATAATGAATCGTCGTTTTTTTTTTGGATGAAGTTGGCAGCTCCACACCACTCTTAGGTTAGTCCATACTACGCATTGTATTCGATTTTAACTTTTCACACGGGACCCCTAAGAGCAGGCAGCTGATTCCACACTCCATCATCTTTTCACTTCTCAAAAAAAAATTTTCAACTCAACGCCTTTATCTCCAACAATATCAAAAAAAAAAATTTTCAACCAAGGGGGTTCATCAACAATGATCAATCCTTCAAAAATTTCAATCAAGACTACTTCCATCAAGGACTCAAGTACATTTCAAGATATAGGTAAGCAAAACAAATCAACTCAACGTCATAGATCAATTCTCAAACCAATGTTATCCTATACGACATCTAACAGCAATTTCCCAAAACAACATTCAACACTTTTAACCAACAGAAATGCAATGCTCAGCAACACCTCATTCAACACAAATGAATTCCCAAAACAAAAATAAACAGCACTCGGATCATCATTGCAAACTCATGTACTCATTGACACTGGAGGACCAGAGACACACTGGAACTGCCAGTGTGAAAAACAAAGCTACATAGAATCAGAACAGCAGACGAAACCAGGGCAGAACAGTGAACTTCACAGCAAACTGGTCATGTTTATGTGTGTGTTTTTTTTTTATATGCAAATGCAAACATAAATTAAACGTGCTAAAGCAAGTAAACATGCATCCTACTGCAACTATATGAACCTAAATGCAAACTATATGCAAATGCAAACAAAATCCACACTTCATCAGATATGCAACATCTTCACTCCCCCACACTTAAAATCGAGCATGTCCTCAAGCGACTCAGCAACAACACAGCAAAAGTAAAGACAACACAAGACAAAATGCAAAGGAGAAAAGTGAGCAATCAAGAAGTGAGGAGTAGAAAGCACCAGATCATCGGCGGGACGAACGAGCACGTCGCCGATGCTGCATTTGGCCTTCAAGCTCAGCAACTCGCGCACGTAACTCCTCGTTGTCGTGCTCCAACTGATCTACGCGCTGCGTCAACCGGGAAGTAGAGCCGGGGTGAGGAGCTGGTGGTGGCAAACCCGATGGCAGTCGGCGAGCTTGCACCTGCGGGAAATCGGTGTATGACATGGAGACATTTCGATCCACCTTGAAGGTTGTGAAAGTGGGGTTCGGCAACGCCAAAGTCTCGAAATCAGAGACAAGCCACAGGAGGGTCCCGGTATCCCGAATCAGAACTCCCATCTTTACCAATAAGGCCTTGTCAAGTCGACCGGGGGCAGTCAGAATACGGTCTTCTAAATCAATCCCGAGAGCCTCCGCGATAGCAGTCACGTACCCACCCAACACAAAAGGCTCTGAAGTGTGAATGATCCCTAGGAAGTGATCAACAAACTCACGAATGGTCGGCACGCTCTGCCCATGTAACATGGCATGAAGCATCCTAAGCTCAAATACCTCCGGCACATTCCTGTTGGAGTAGCGACCTGTAACAGTGTACGACATGATTGCTCTGGAGATAACGAAGCGAAGGGTTACGAATCTCATTAGCCTTGCTTCTCCCTGCTCGAAAAGGTCCGGCGTGTTGGGTGATTAAATCCCAGCAGGCCGTGGCATCTAATAATCGTCCGATTGTCTTCAGCGGTCATCCCAAAAACCACAGCAAAATCTTCCAAACGCCACTCATAAATACGTCCACCCAATCGAAAAGACACCCTATTCTCCACCAGCTTGTGGCTTGTAAGGGAGCTATAAAATTCATATACTAAATCCTCATAAACAGGCCATCCTCCAGTCAGAACCTTTCCCCAATGCATAAACTCAACAAACGCCATAACCTCCTCATGCAATCCCAACTCCCTCAAGATAGAATCATCAAGAAAGATCGAGGGGAGTACCTTTATGTCGAAAAGTGCTAAATAGCGCCGATAGTGCCATGGGCCAGCGAATGGGATGTTGTGTGGGTTGGGAATCTGGATGAAAGCGTGGCCCGAAGGTCACCGATGGGGGGGTTGCTCGGATGGCGGTTGCACATCCTTTGGCGGTTGTGGGCTCCCAGTGGTCGAGCTCCGTGACTGTCGGTGAGGCATGGTGTTGGTGAAAGTCACTCGAGCGGCGAGCTGCAGACGACGGTGGTTGAGCGAGGAGTAGTGGCGGCGGCCGAAACTGGTAATAGGGTGCGCTGGGTGTGGAGGAGAGAGGTGGCTGGTGCGCTGGTGTGTACAAGTGGGGGCAACAATGAGACCACCGGAGGTGTGGTGGCGGCGAATGGCTGATGCGGCGGCGAAATCTGCAAGGTGGAGAAGAAATGGGGAATTGTCAATTGGGGAAGAAATTAGGGCATAAATCAATTTGGGTGTTGAGAGTAAAAGTGAGAAATGACGAATACACCCTCTCAAAGTCAAGACTAAGCAAGTTAAGCCCTTTCATAAAATGGGATGTGAAAAATTAAGCCAAAAAAACTTGCATCCATGAACAAATTCCCCCAAACAGCAAACGACTCTTATTTTTTATAAAGGAACAAAAGAAACGAAGGGATGTGGGTTGCCTTCCACAAAGCGCTTTTGTTTAACGTCGTTGGCTCGACGAAACTCCCTTTTTAATTGCAGGGTGGATTCTCAAGTGTGGCTCGTTCAACTTCCATCTCGCGAAAACCCTCGAAATATGGTTTAAGTTGATGGCCATTAACTTTTAGCGTTTTTCCTGTTCGCAAACTTCGAATTGTTACTGCACCATGGGGAAAAACATCAGTGACAACAAAAGGTCCTAACCAAAGAGAACGCAACTTACCTGGAAATAACTTGAGACGAGATTGATAAAGTAGAACTCTATCTCCCACAACAAATTCCTTCCTTGTAATGCGGGTGTCGTGAAGAGCCTTTGATTTCGCCTTATATATCAGTGCATTCTCAAAAACATCATTTCTTATCTCCTCAAGTTCCCTTAATTGTAACTTCCTATGCACCCCGGTCTCATCAAAATCCATATTGTACTTCTTGACCGCCCAAAATGCGCGATGTTCAATTTCCACGGGGAGATGACATGGTTTGCCGTAGATGATACGATATGGGGACATCCCAATCGGCGTCTTGTATGCTGTCCTATATGCCCAGAGAGCGTCTTCAAGCCGAAGACTCCAATCCTTCCGATTTGGCTTGACCGTCTTCTCCAAAATCAGTTTGATCTCGCGATTTGAGGTTTCTGCTTGGCCATTTGTCTGAGGATGGTATGCCGTAGAAATCCTATGGGTAACAGCATACTTCTTCAACAAAGCTGCAATAGTCCGATTGTAGAAATGAGTGTCGCGATCACTGATTATAGCTCGTGGAATTCCAAACCTGCAAAATATGTTAGATTTGACAAAAGAAGCCACAATTTTAGAATCATTAGTCCGAGAGGCTTTTGCCTCAACCCACTTAGAGACGTAGTCAACTGCAAGTAGAATGTAAGAATTACCAAAGGAGGTAGGAAACGGTCCCATAAAATCCATACCCCAAACATAAAAAATTTCACAAACCATGATGGGATTTTGAGGCATTTGATTTCTATGAGAAATAGTACCTATTCTTTGGTAATTGTCACACGACTTATAGAAAGTGAACGCATCCCGAAAGAGAGTCGGCCAATAAAATCCACACTCCAACACCTTATGGGCTGTGCGTTTTGCGCCAAAATGCCCCTCACAAGCATGTGCATGACAAAACTCAAGTATGGAGTGAAACTCCGAATCGGGAACACACTGTCGTATTACTTGGTCCGAGCAGTGTTTCCATACATGCGGATCATCCCAAACGTAATACTTAACATTGCTCCTTAGTTTATCCCGTCGAGCCTTTGGCATACCTGCTGGAAAAAAAATTGCAACAAGGAAATTCACAATATCAGCATACCAGGGCTCAGAGTCAGAATTTGACACTGGACGATCCAGTGTCATCTACGTCTGCCAGTGCAACGACACGACGAACAGCTGTTCATAGGGAAAGCTGTCGGCGAGTAGAAGACTACTTTCTGGAAGTACCAGCTGACTGAGATGATCTGCAACGGAATTTTCAGATCCCTTTTTGTCTCTAATCTCGAGATCAAATTCTTGGAGAAGTAAAATCCACCGAATTAGTCTAGGCTTGGCCTCCTTCTTGGTGAGTAGGAACTTTAAAGCTGCATGATCAGAAAACACAATCACTTTAGTTCCTAACAAATAAGATCGAAACGTTTCCAAAGTAAAAACTACAGCTAAAAGTTCTTTTTCAGTAGTAGTGTAGTTCAAGGTTTTTGACGCATAATAAATCACATGGGCAGCCTTCCCCGCTCTCTGTCCTAGAACAACCCCAACGGCGTAATCCGAAGCATCACACATCACTTCAAAAGGCAATTCCCAATCCGGGGGTTGGATGATTGGTGGTGTTGTCAATCGCTCCTTCAGTTTATTGAAAGCGGCCTTGCATTCCTCATCGAACAGAAATTCCACATCATTTTGCAGCAACTTGCACATTGGAGCTGATATCTTGGAGAAGTCCTTGATAAATCTTCGATAAAATCCTGTATGGCCAAGAAAAGAACGCACTTCCCATACATTTGTGGGGTAAGGTAATGCCGAAATAAGATCTATCTTAGATTTATTAACTTTGATGCCTTTTAAAGAAACAATGTGACCCAAAACTATACCTTGTTCTACCATAAAATGACATTTTTCCCAATTCAAAAAAAGGTTAGTTTCTACACATCGCTTTAAAATCAATTCGAGGCCTTTCAAACAATTTTCAAACGAATCACTATAAACACTAAAATCATCCATAAAAACCTCAATTATACTACCCACATATTCAGAAAATATGCTTACCATACACCTTTGAAAAGTGGCTGGGGCATTGCAGAGACCAAAGGGCATTCGTCGGTAAGCAAACGTACCGAATGGGCAGGTGAAGGTAGTCTTTTCCTGATCCTCAGGTGCTATGGCAATCTGAAAATATCCTGAAAAACCATCTAGAAAGTAGTAGTGAGAGTGTCCAGCTAAGCGTTCAAGCATTTGGTCAATGAAGGGAAGGGGAAAATGGTCCTTTCGAGTCATGGAGTTCAACTTACGATAGTCAATACAAACCCTCCATCCAGTTTGTACTCGAGTAGGAACCAACTCACCTTCCTTGTTTTCGACCATCGTGACTCCAGATTTCTTAGGCACAACTTGCGCAGGACTTACCCACCGACTATCAGAAATAGGGTAGATGATTCTTATATCCAAGAGTTTCAACACTTCCTTTTTTACAACCTCCATCATGGGCGGGTTTAATCTTCTTTGCGCCTCTCGAGATGGTTTGGCATTGTCTTCAAGAAGGATACGATGCATGCACAAGGCTGGACTAATACCCCTAATATCTGCAATTGTCCATCCAATAGCCTCCTTGTATTTTTTAAGAACTTGAAGTAAAGCCTTTTCTTGAATGGAACCCAACTTTGCTGAAATTATCACAGGCAATGAGTCTTGCTCTCCTAGATAAGCATACTTCAAGTGGTTCGACAATGATTTCAACTCAAGTTCCGGTGCCTGCAAAACAGATGGAAGAATTCTTGTGTCAGACGCAGGTAAACTAATGAAATGTAGATCATACCTTGGTGGCAAAGAAGATTGTAACTGAAGTGCAGCCACTATTTCGATCAAATTCGAGTGTCCGTGTGCTGCCAAATGACTGATGTCATCCCTCAAATTCTCGGTCAGTATGAGTTCCAAATCATCCCTGAAATTCAACTCGAAAATTTCCTCGACAAGAGGGTTAATAATACTCACAGCAAAAACATCATTCTCATCATCAGGATACTTCATGACATCAAAAATATTGAATTTAATTATCTATCCATCGAATTCCATCGTGAGAGTCCCCTCACGAACATCTATTTTTGTCTGAGAGGTGTTTAAAAACGGCCTCCCTAAGAAAATAGGTGATGAAATCGATGGGTCGCCATTCATATCTAACACATAAAAACCCGCAGGAAAAACAAGCTCATTAACCTCAACAAGAACATCCTCAATGAATCCATCAGGATATGCATTACTACGATCAGCTAATTGAATGATAACACGTGTTTCTTTCAATGGCCCTAAATTCAGAGATGCATAGATAGAGCGTGACATAACATTAATTGATGCTCCTAGATCTAGCATAGCACGCTCAATTCTAACATTCCCTATGCGACATGGAATAACAAACATACCTGGGTCCTTTCGCTTTTGAGAAAGTTTCTTTTGAAAAATCGCAGACACGTTTTCCCCCATCAAAATTTTTTCATTCCCTTGAAGTCTTCGCTTGTTTGTGCACAAGTCCTTGAGGAATTTCGCATATCTTGGAACTTGCTTGATCGCATCAATCAAAGGGATGTTGATCTCGACCTTGCGAAAAACATCTAGTAGCTGTTTTTCTTTATCTTCATTCGCTGCCCTCGCCAACCTGGAAGGGAAATGAATCATGTTAGCTTGGATATTAGGAGAAAAATCAAATTTTACTTGTGCAGATTCTGAAGTTTTCACACTGGATGATGGCTTAACACTGGGTGTTCCAGTGTCGACCCGTTCAGCGGGATTTTCTTCCTCATCATTTTCTCGATTTTTCTCAGGCTCTTTGGGCTCTTCCAACTGCTTTCCACTCCTCAAGGTTATTGCACTAACATTCCTTGGATTTATCTCTGGTTGAGATGGCAATTTTCCTCAATTCTGGGCTTCCAATCGACTCACGACTGTTGCTAATTGACTCATTTGCATCTCAATATTTTTTATACTCGATTGAGTATCTTTTTGGAACTGCACTGTATTGGAAGTCAATGTTTTCAGCATATCCTCCAAAGACGTGTTGGAGTTTTGTCCAGATGATTGCCCATGGTAATTAGAATTCCCTCCTTGGTGGTTAGGATTTCTCAAAAGTTGTGGAGGTTTGTTATTATCTCCATCGTAATTGCCTTGCTGATTTCCTTGCTGGGTTCCCCACCTTAGATTTGGATGATCCCTCCAACCCGGATTGTACGTGTTAGAGTAAGGGTCATATTTCCTTTCTTGGTAGTTTGAGTTTCCTCCTTGGTAGTTTCCACTTCCCACGACATTAGCATGAGCCTCGATCTCATCGAGCAGAATTCGGCATGAATCTGTGGTGTGGTCAGTGGTATTGCAAAGACGACATGGCTTTATCTGGGGCACACCTGCAGCAACTTGACGAACAAAAGAAGTTAATTCATTTAGTCTATTCTCAATAGTAGATTCACTTACCTCTTTCACAGTTCGTAATGAAGAATCCCGAGTGCCGAATTGTTGGGAAGTAGCAGCCATATCCGCGATAAGAGCTCTTGCTGCTAAAGGCGTCTTATTCATCAAAGCCCCTCCACTTGCTGCATCAATTATGTTTCGATCCATAGTGGACAGTCCCTCATAGAAATATTGGATCAACAGCTGTTCCGAAATCTGATGATGAGGGCAGCTTGCTTCCAACTTTTTAAAACGCTCCCAATATTCATACAACGTCTCTCCATGCATTTGTCGAGCTCCACTTATTTCTCTCCGAATGTTTGCTGCTCGAGATGTAGGGAAATACTTTTCCAGGAAAAGTCGTTCCATTTCACCCCATGTTTTAATGGAACTTGAGGGAAGGTAATACAACCAATCTTGTGTTGAATCCTTTAGAGAGAAAGGAAATGCCCGGAGTCTGATTTGTTCCTCCGTCACAGCCTTTGGCTTCATACTTGAGCATACACCATAGAACATCTTCAGGTGCTTGTGAGGATCCTCACCTGCATATCCATAAAATGAAGGAAGTAAGTGGATTAACCCAAATTTGAGTTCAAAGTTAGTATCTTCATCAAGATCAGGAAAGGTGATGCAAAGAGGTTGTTGTGTAAGTGCAGGATTCGCTAGCTCCCTCAATGTTCATTCTTGTGCCATTGCTTCCTCCTCGTGTTCAGATTCGGTAGAACCGGATTGGGAAGAAGGTAGTGCAAACTCCAAAACGCGCTTGGCTTGCCTCCTCAAGATTCGATCTCTTCGGGTTATCTCAGGATAAAATTCCAAATCCTTGCTACCCTGAGATCGAGTACGCATCCACCACCTGAAACTGTGAAATCCAAGTCAGAAAATTTAAACCTCAGCAAGAAGAATCCAGAAATTTCCGTCGAAAGAATCTGTAGAATATGACACTGGAAAACTCAAGTCACACTGGGACGACCAGTGTGAAAAGTACGACGGAACAGAGCAGGACAACGAAATTCGAACTGCAGAGTTTTTTTTTAATTTTTATTTTTTTATTTTATTAAAACAAGAAAAGAAACAAGATGACACAATAAATGCAAATCACTCCCCGGCAACGGCGCCAAAATTTGACCGAGCGTCGCAACGCGATAAAATTATTAATTCCTTTCCAACCTAACCAACTAGTAGCTAGGGCAAGTAAGATGTCGATCCCACGAGAAGTGATGATTAACTATGTCACCCATGTTCAATTCAAACAATTAAAAGATAATGGGGGGGTTTGGATTAATTAACTAAACTAGAAATCAAATTAAACAAGAAATCATTGGATGCAAATATTCCAGTTAACAGTTCAATTATCCCGCGATATCAATTATCTCCTAATCAATGTATCACCTTTCTCTCAGTTTATCATGGAATTATCACCCCTAGTCTAACAACAAGCTCTGTTAAACCGAATCGTCTCTTAAGATTAGCTAATTAGGATCCGCTCTCTAATTAGCCCTATTTAATTGAACAACCTAGAATAAGCTCTCTAGATTTAATTCATTAAATGCATTAATCACCAAGACAATAGGATGAACTAGACTTCGAATACACAAGCTCGATTCAATAATCTAGGATTATGCTACCCTAGAGATGCACGACCTCTAGTTTACCACTTATGAAAATTAAATCACAACAATTAGGATTCATGATTTAAGATTCTAGCAATCAATTATAAACACTTAACCTAGGTGATCAGGCTAAATCAAACATCAATAATCGAAAACATTATACACAGATAGCACAATCAATTCCAATCAAACATCGAGAAAGAGATACGAGATTAATTAGAAAATAATTAAATAAACGGGTTCAAACATCCCTGCTAACCGGAATTGAAAGATTAGCCGAGCATCCTTAACATCGAATCCACCAAAGTTGTTCAGGAATTCATCATCCAAAATAATCTAAACTAACCTAGAATAAGATAATGAAAAATATGTTTCTATCTCTCTACTCTCTCCAAAGTTGCCTGCGTGACTCGTGACTTGGGAAGAAAGTCAAATATATATATGACTGCTCCCTTCAATATGTTAGCATGAAAAACACCCTTCTGGGCCGCCACTTCTTCAATATGTTAGGCCCAAATGGGTGGCATTGGGCCTTCTCTTGGACTTTAATTAGAAAATGAGTTGGGCCCAATTGATTTCTCTTCGTCCCTTGATCCATAAAATCTCGTCTCGACTCCAAAATACTTCAAAATTCCTAAAATAATCAAGAAAATGATTTATGAAGTATTTGGAGACACAAAACACAATTATATAGGAAAATCATGCATTCAATCAAATAATCGATCATAAAATCGCATATTAAACATTACAAAATTGCATGTATTTTCCACATATCAGTTAGTTATATTTTTTGTTATGTTAGATATATTTTTTAGTTATGTTAGTTATACGTTTATATATTAAATAAAGGTATGACTATGTTGATATAAATGTATAAGTAATATCACATAAAAGTAAACATGTACAAATTGTAGTGAAATTAGAATTTTTTTTTAAAGTTAAATGTATTAAACAAAGGTATGATATCTGGATATAAATGTATGACTAATATAACATAAATGTATGACTAACATAACATAAAAGTTAGGTAAAAAAAAAAGGAAAAGTGCGTAGATCTGGGTCAACCTATTTATTCTTTTGTTTGATAAAAGATTTAGTTTGTTTTATATATTAATTCATTGTGTATCTAATAATGGATTTTTTTCTTTACCGTCATATTTATTCTTAGCTTTTCTTAATTCATCGTCTTCATTTCTTAATTCTCATCAAACAAAATGAGATGCATTTGTAATAAAAGGTTTGATTGGTTATTTCCTTTCTTTTTTTCGTTTCTTAATTAATTTTTTGTTCATAGTATTTTTCAATTGTATTGTAGGATTTTTGTATTTTATAATAATGATTGTTTTTTTTTAGCAGTGGTGAAGATTCGACAGTGGATTTAAAATATTTTCAATTGTTCCAATTTGATATATCATAAAAATTGCTTTAGTTGTTTGGTACTGATGTGAAGAGATTGACGAGTGAGTGGAAACAATGGAGACCATGAAAGATCTAAATTAGGCGGTTCTTCATTTAGTAATTGTTCGAGTAAATTTAGTAAGTTTATTTAGACGAAGGGATTTTGAATATTGTGTGGTGTAAGGATTCATGTGATTTGATAAGTTATTGAAAGATATTAATAATTAAAAGTACATTTATAAATCAATTCATATTATATTTCATTTTTGCTTTATAATTCACATATTTTATATTTAATAAAAATTATATATTACATTATAATATATATAATAATATAATCATCACATTATGAGAAAAAAATATAATAAGTGAACAATTAATTAATATCCCGTGCAATGCACGGATCTATTACTAGTTTTAGAAGAAGAAAAAACTCTTTTTTTTTCTTATTTCATAAATCATTCAACTCCCAATAATAATAAAAATAACCTCTATTTATACAAATATAAACCTAGGATTCTAAAAGATATGGATAAAATCACTTTTCATCACATAACTATGAACTCTTTCGATTTTGATATTATAATTATCACGATTTTCAATTTAGTACCACAATTTAAAAATTTATTCGATTTCAGTCTGTTTTTTACTGGAAATATCAAAATTCGCCTGAATATGTTATGTGTGATGCATGTGACTCTCAAATTGGAGCTTTCTGGTGACCAGGTTTTATGTGACACGTGTAAAAATTTTATTGGTTAACTTTAATTTTAAAATTGGAAAAATAATAAAAATTCCACATAATTAAACAAACTAATTATAGAAATGAAAAAAAAAATCCACATCATTATAATACTTTAAAAAAATTTGAAAATCATGGGAGGCCTCAATTTCACTCAAATCCCCAACACTCATCTTCTCCACTGGAAACAACCCATGTTGATATATTTCAGAAACTAATATAATAAACTAAGTATGTTCAACAATTTCAAATCAACAACACTTATAACCATTAAACTGATTGCTGCTATCATGACTAATGAAAAAATCTCTCCAGCTATAACAAATGAAATCATCCATGAAACTCAGTAGCTTTTATCAAAAAATAATCGTGCGATACAATTAATGACAATATTCAACAAAACAGATTGAGAAACTCGCCGGAACCAACAGTAGTGGATTAAAACCCAATTAAATAAGCAAAAAGTGGATTCCCCGAGAAATTTAAAAAAAAAAATGAAATTGGATGTACCGATCGATCAAAATTGGTTTAAAATTACTTTGTTCCCCCAAATTATTGTCAAATTACAGTTACACATGTTACTGCACTTTTGGAACGATATTCATCCGACCTGTCTTAATTTATAATTATAAAAAAGAAAAAAATAATTAATTCAATTCATAAATATAATTTATATTAAATTGATTTGTATTAAATTGGTTTTATACTACTATCATCTAATATCACAATTATATAGTTATATAGTTTTGACAGTAATACATAAATAGTGCATGAAAAATAGACAGGAAGATTACAAGTCAATGATGAATCTAGCACCTTAAAGATGACAAGAGGTTCAACATGTTAATTAGGTCTTTTCATCGTCATCGATATGTATTTGGATTAATTTAACTCTCTAGTGAGGTTCTAGTGATGACTAGAAATTGAATTGATTGGTTCATGTTGATAAAAATACCGGATAATAATTGATAGTTGATATAAAATTTAAAGAAGATTTTATATTTCAATTTATTAAATATTGTTTGAATTTTTGCAAATCAAGAGTAGATTATTCGACATCTTTATAAGATGCAACAAAGATTTCACCATATTTTGTACCCCTCCTTTTCTTTTTCCTTTTTTTTTTCTTTTGTCTTTTATAGAGTAAAAACCTAATTTCATGTGAAACAAGCAATTAAGTTGGCATACAGAAGAAGCAGATATCGTAATTCATAAAATAGAACCAGAAGGCTACATCATAAGTTGACAAATATTATGACAAAGTTCATGAAATTTTAAAAGGCAATAAAAACACTACTTTTGTTAAACTTTGCCTATACTTTTTAACCTGTCCAGCTATCTCCTTTACTGGAGAAGATCACCGTTTTAATATGTAAAATCTGTTGCTAAATAATGTAGCAAAAGGATATATAATCATTAACCATACATCATAAATAAGTATACAATATCATATGGACATGAAAATAATTTTCATCCCAAATAGAATGCCTTTGATTGATATTATAATATTCCAAATAACTCACTTATAGCCAAAATCAAATAACTAATGCTCCCGCAAGTTAAAGATGCCCAACCGGTTCGAAAAACCGTGAACCGGCCGGTTCAAACCGTGAACCGGCGGTTTGGCAAACCGGCGGTCCGGTTTCGGTTCCGAACCGGAACCGGGAACCGCCATAACACGGTTCGGTTTCGGTTTGGGGATTTAAAAACCGGCAAACCGGCGGTTTAACCGGCGGTTCCAACCGCCGGTTAAACCGCCGGTTTATGTAATTTTTTTTTTTTTTTTTAATTGTTGCCTTGGACACGTGTACGGCTCACGTTTAAACTAAACTAGCCGTTGCGGATCGACGGAGGAGATCAAATAGCCGTTGGAAACCGGCCGAACCGGAACCGCCGGTTCGAACCGGCGGTTTGGAGCAATTTTGAATCGAGCGGCCGAGATCCGTCGAACGTTGGAGATGGACGGGTGAGATCAGCCGAACCGCCGGTTCAACCGAACCGGAACCGGCGGTTCGAACCGGAGCGTGCCTATTTTCTTTTTTTTTTTTTTTTTTTTTTTTAATTTTTGAGATCTATAAATAGGGGTTCAAATGGTGTATTTTTTCACACCAATTCTCAAGCTCTCTCTCTCAATTATCTTGCATTCTTGCTCACTTTAATATATCAAGTTCAAAAGCTCTCAAATTTCTTTTTTTAGTTCGTATTATCATCTACTTGTAGTGCTACTTCCACTTCGATTTTTTTAATTTGCTATCATCATGTCTAGAAGAGGTTTTTCCGCTTCCTCGTCTCATGCTAGGGGAAAGAGTCCCATGCCACCTCCACAATCCTACGAAGACGAGCTAATTGATCGATGGTGTGACGAGCTTGATGAAGATGTCGATTTGGGAGAACAAATCGCCCAAGCCTTAGCCGATGATGTTGAAGAGGAAGAAACCGTGCAACACACACAAGGGAGTACCCCCTCTAGTAGAGCACCTTCTTCACTTCGAAGTGATATCTTCTCCGTTCACTTCAAGAAGGAGGTCGTGCCTAATAGTGTCGTTGACTACATAGTAACGTGCAATCATTGTGGGAAGCAATACAAGTTCAAGCATGGAGGAGGATATGGAACGTTCAACAACCACGTCACGAAGAAGCATCCCGACAAGGTTGGATTGGCTCCTTCTCAAACACAACTACGAGGATTCACCGGGTCTTCACAAGGTATGGATTCTTTAATGTTTAAATTTAGCCAACTTGAACTTAGGAAAGGCACCGCCGATTTTATTGCTTCTAAACATTTGCCTTTGCAATGGGCTTCCGATGAATATTATCAAGATTATGTGAGTCAATATTTGCAACCACCGGCTAGAATGATAAGTAGAAACACGGCCACTAGGGATATTGATAAAAGAGTTCGTGAAAAAAAATATAATCTTATGCAAGATTTAGCTAACCTTAAACAAAAAGTTGCAATATGTGTTGATTGTTGGAAAGATCCTTATAAAAAGAATGATTATATGGGCATTACTTGTCATTGGATTGATGATGCATGGGATGTTCAAAAACGTTTAATTGCTTTTGTTGATTTTAATGAAAGTCATACCGGTTTACATATTTCACAAAAAATAATACATAGCTTAAATGATTATGGTATATTAACAAAAGTATTTGCTATAGCTTTAGATAATGCAACTAATAATAAAGCGAGCTTGCCTACGTTAATTGATTTTTGTAAACCTTCATTAAATGGTGATATTTTTCATACTAGATGCATGTGTCATATTTTTAATTTATGTGTTCAAGATGGATTAACAACTTTACAAACGGAAATAGAAAAAATTAGAGTTGCAATTAATTTAATTTGTCATACCATACAAATGCGAAAAAGATGGGCTAGATTTTGTAAAATGAATGGATTGGAAGTAAAAAAATTTGTGAAAGATGTGGAACATAGGTGGAATTCTACTTATTACATGCTTCAAGATTCATATAATTATAGAGAACTTTTATGTGCTTTTTTTATGGAATTTGGAGATAGTAATGTCATGTTATTTGCTCATTCTTGGGATTCTTGTATAAACATGATTGGTATGCTAAAAATTTTTGAAGAAGGCACTAAAGAAATAAGTGGATGTTATTATCCTACATCTCCTTTAGCTTTAGATCAATGTGTTAAAATTGCTTTGATAATGAAATCTTATAAAGATGATCCTATTTTAAGTAATGCCATTATTATGATGAAAGCTAAATGGTTAAAATATTATCATGAGATACCCCCCCTATATTTATGTGCTAAATTATTAGATCCTAGGATTAGAGAAGATGGATTAGAAGAACTTTTGACTATGTACTATAATGCATTGTTCCCCTGTGGCTATATTAGTGATTATGATCAAGTTGATTATGTGCCTAATCCTAGTGAAGTGGTTAAACGGGCGAAAAATTATTTGTATGATTTATTTAGAGAATATAAAACAATGTATGGTGAATCATGTAGTAGTGAAGATGTAGTTCGACATCATAATGTAGGTTCTAGTAGTTCTTCGTCTACTTTTGATGATACTCTTTCTCAATTTTATAATTTTTATGATATTAGAACTCAAAAAAAAGCTAGAGGTGTTAATTCATCACAAGAATTGGATTCTTATTTTAGTGTTACTTTTGAATCAATTGCATTTGAGAACAATTTGGATCTATTAAAGTGGTGGTCACGAAGGATCACCACATATCCTATACTAACAATTATTGCCAAGGAAATATTTGCATGTCCCGCCTCCACGGTTTCGGTTGAACATGCCTTTAGCGTATCGGGCCACACTTTGAGTGAGAGGAGAGCAAACTTGGCCGTCGAAAATGTCCAAAACCTTATGCTTCTTGACGATTGGGTCAAAGCCGCCAAACGTCAACAAAACCTCGATTTGTCACACATGGAGGACGGTGGACAAGATTTGTATGGCTACGACTCAAACACAACATCCTCCGGCGGAAGTGGCGTCAACCTCGACGAGTGAAAAAGGTAAGTTGAGGTAAGAGAACTACGTGAGCTTTGATTCCTTAATTCGATTTCAATTAAGGATACGTAGGCAATTTCATTTTAAGTTTGAAATTTCAATTCCAAACTTAAAATGAAACTCAAGCTCTTTAATTTTTTTTATGCTCACTTTTGTAATTGTAATATATAGTATAAACTTTTGTAATAGATTAGAATCATTCAATCATAAATTAGATATAGACTATATAGTTATAACTTGTAATAATTTTCCAAGTTATATTGACAAGTTTAATTGTAATATATACAAACATTTGTAATAGATTAGAATCATTAGATCATAGATTATATATAGTTCTAAGTGTTCCAAGTTCCAACTTGTAATAATTTTCCAAGTTATATTATATTGACAAGTTTATTGAAAAAGTTTGATCAATACAATTCTTAAATATATTTTTTATTCCGAATTGTATTTTCTCATGATATTTTATACTTCAAAACAAACATTGAAGTTTAAATTTGGATCATAGAATCATAAATTAAAAAAAACCAAAAAAAAAAAAAAAAAAAAAAAAAAAGGAAAACCGAAAACCGCCGGTTCGAACCGGCCGAACCGTCCGGTTCCGGTTGAACCGGCGGTTTCAAACCGAAACCGAAACCTTTCCTTCCACGGTTCGGTTTCGGTTCCACCATTTCGGAACCGTCGAACCGGCGGTTCGAACCGAAACCGGAACCGGGAAACCGTTTGGGCATCTCTACCGCAAGTGCACGGGTTTATCGCCTAATAAATAATATATCGTACCCATGAAGATTGTATGTTGATTACTGAAATTGAGTTTATTTTGAAGCAAATGAGAGAAATTTGGTTTTATATCTACTTCACTTAATTATCAAAACTAGAAATCAAACAAGAACAAGAAAAGGTTAACTACTATTCAAACTTCAAGAATGAGAAGAACTAGGTATTGATTTCACCATAATTGATTTAGCTTAAATATGTGTTTTCATTATTCATGCTTTTAATTCCATCAATTGCCAGCCGTGAATTCCTTCAATTATTTACTAACCTCTACCAAGTAATAGCAAATCTATTGTTAATTGTTAATTCACTGTATCTTTATGAAAATTATCAAATTAATAATATATTACAAACAGATTCACTTTAAAGGCTACACAAATCATACAGGTATATATCTCTATCTTATATGCAATTCATGATCTTATGTATCACGACCCCTACACATGCATCTCCTCTCAATCTCAACATGAGTATCTCATCATCTAATTAACAGCCAATTAACTAGAATCATTAAGAACATGCATAAAACATAATTGAATGGAATAATCATATGATTAAATCCAACAAATAATTCAAGCCTCTTCAATCAGGCTATATCAAAATTCTAGCAAGTAATTTACCCCAAAAGCATGATAAAAACAATAATCAATATTCTAAAATTTATGGTTTAAGAATCAAAGAAGAAAGAAGAAGAAGAAGAAAAACTATGCTATGATGTTCTCCGTCGGTGCCATCGTCTTCAACTCTCTCTCCAATCTCCCTTGATCACTTCTCCATGTTCTTCTCTCTGTTAAAACCTTTTATGTTGTCAAAACTGATCTCCCTTACCCAAGGATGAATTTGGGTCTTATATATGCATAAAAAAAGGCCTCGGTTGTTGTTGTTGGGCTTTTGCTGCGTAGATTGGGCCTCACATTGGATTACTGGTTTCACACTGTATTACCCAATGTGGACTGAAATTCGACTTTTACTCTCCAAAAGTTGCTTAAATTTGTTATTTAACTCTTTTCTCACCCTTTTCATATCATGACAATATATTAGACTTATGTTTAATGTTTAGCTCTCTTCAATTAATCATAAAAGCTCAAATTCTGCATAAAAACTAAACTAGAGTAGTAAACCTCTCATAGCTTAATTAAGAGTTCATTCAATATGATTAATCATCATTAAAAATTTCATAAAATCTAGAGTTTAATGGATTTAATTTCATGAGATAGATCAACACACAACTGATAACGTACAAAATAGAGTTTAATTAGTGAAAATGGGTTTAACGTTTAGGTTATGAGTAAATGACATGTGCACTTGATGCAAATCTAACTCGTGGGTCGGGTGTGGGTTGACCCGGATCCATGCATTTTTCATTTTTTGTGTGTTTTTTTTTGTCCTGACTTTTATATTATGTTAATTATATATTTATGTTATATTAGTCATATATTTATGTCTAAATATCATAACCTTAGTGCAATATTATAACTTTAAAAAAATCTCTGACCTTTATGCTATATTAGTCAAACATTTATGTTATATTTGTCACGCCCCGTTTTTTTTTTTTTCACACTTAAAAAATTATCAGAGTTTTCATTGTGAGCATGAACAAAGAAGGGGAAGAGACGTGCATGATATAAAACAGAAATCTTTGGAAACAGAAAACATACGATTTTTACATAAACAAAACCTCGGCATCTAGCCGAATTAAAACATTGTAGCGGAAAAACATCAGGATCCATCATCCATAGAATTAACGAAGTTATACTTATAAAATGAGAATTTTATAATCGTTATGTGACAAAAGACAGAATATAAAAATATCCAGATATGGCACCATTTCTCTCTCTCTAAAGCTCAACATGCTCGTCATCTCCTGTAACATGAGTCGTCTCCTGTAGTGTGAGTACAGAATAGAGGTGAGTGCGTTGAATACACTCTTGAGGATACTTTCCATTTTTTTTTAACAGTATATTAGGTAGGTATAACAAATCAGACATATACAAGTTTAGCAAATAGACACAACATATAGAATGTATAGCACATAATTTGGATCCTTTATGGACATGTAGTCCCATAGAGCTCATATCTGCAGCGAGGGCGGGTATTCCCCGTTGACCCTAGGTGGGGTACTCCCCGACTTATTATACGGGTATCGTTGTTCCCCGTAATATGAAGCAAACCTCTGTCTCTTCATGTAAATATGGACTTTTGTCCTTCACAAATCTTAGGTGCGGGTATTTCCCGTCTTATCCCTGCAAATCTCAGGTGCGGGTATTTCCCGACTTATCCCTGCAAATCTCAGGTGCGGGTATTTCTCGACTTATTCCTGTAGATCTTAGGTGCGGGTATTTTCTGTCTTATCCCTGCAAATCTCAGGTGCGGGTATTTCCCGACTTATCCCTGCAGATCTCGTAACCATGCCTGAACACATTAATCATAACATATAATCACAACACATAAGGTTCAACAATTCATTTAATATCAAGTTCATAAGCATGCAATTATTTATCATCGTAGTATGTTAAATACCGTAGCGTATAATTATAAGAGTTTAGAAGTTACCCCCACCTCGTTCGGTAGTTACCACGTGAGTTGTCAAGTAACAAAAGTCAAGTGTCACAAAGCACCTTCCAACTGATAGTCTACACAAGTTATAGCGTTTCTTAGATCCTAAATATGTATAATTAAAGATATAGACGATATTGATGAAAATACGATCCATAGAGACGAGTCGGAACGGAAGACCTAAAGATTGAGGTTGAAGAAACAAGAGGAAAAGATCAGTTCAGTATACTAACATGAAAGAGGGGGAGATTTGGATCGCAACGGAAAAAGAATGAGCTCGATCGGAGTTGAAACGATCGGTTAAAACAAGATGGAACAGAAGATCTAAAAACCGAGGATAAAGAAATAGGAGTGGAAATTAAATCCAACAATTTGATAAGATAGAGGAAAATATTTGGGTCGCAACGCAAAAGGAATGAGCTCAATCAGAGTTGAAACGAGCTCAAACGGAGCATTTTAAGTTTGAGGAACGGTTACCCGGCGCGCACGCCCAGCTCTCGGCACCAGCCAGCCTCTCAACCGTTTTCTCCCCCCCAAATTCCGGCCATGGCCGGCGACGGGAGGTCACCGGTGACACCACCAAAGACAGCGACATAACGAGGTGCTGCCCTAATACTCAACTCCGGCCGGCGACCTCCCATCGCCGGCAACCAACAGCCCGAAAACACACACACTATCACGGAAAACACACACACACCAGCCTACTAACACTCTCAACCACTTTCCACCACCACTTCCGGCTCCGGCGCCGCCGCCCATGGCGGCGCTACCACCCCCAACTGATAGCCCGATATCCCGGGAAGGTCAGCCACCACTCCGACGTAGTAGGAGAGAGAGAGAGAGAACTGAGGAGAGAGAAAAGGTTGAAAATCACGAAAAACAAAGGTTAGGGTTTTCCGGCGACGTTTTTGCCTTTTTTCGGTGAACGAGACATCAGAATTGAAATTCGAAACCTATCCTAGACTCGTCTCGACGAGTCCTACATTCTGTATGAAAATCGGCTGAAACCGACAACTTTGAAATTTTCCGGCCACCGACGGCGGCGCCAATGACCAGAAAACAGAAAAATGGGAGAGAGAAGGGAGAGAGAGAGACTTACGTGTTTTCGTCGATTCCGCCTCGTTCAGAAAAATGGTGATTTTTGAATCGAAAACACCCCAATTTATAGATTTCCAAAAACACTATTCATCCAAAATATCTTGGTTACTGTTCATGGTGTTAAAAAAATCTCGGGTTACTATTCACCGGAAATATCTTTCGGTTTTCCGAAACTTCGTGTTTTGCTCTTTTCGTCGTCGTTTGAGCTACGGGTCTCCGATTGACCCTTAGTTCATTTCTATGTTCTCGTTTTTCCATTGCTTATCTAATGGTATAATAAAATCCTATGTTCCATGTCTAGAAAAATATTTCCGTCTTAATCATGCAGTAAACACGTATCTGAAACGCACGTAATTAATTAAACAGTCAAAAATAACGCACATAATAATTCAATTAAGGGTTTAATATTTAATTAATCAACTATATTTCACTTTTGGTCCGGGGCACTACAATATTAGTCATACTTTTATGTTTAAATATTATACCTTTATGTAATACTGTAGCTACAAAAAAAAACCTTAATTTCAATATAATTTGTACATATTTCCCATTATGTGATAACATTACTCATACCTTTGTATCAACATAATCATACATTTATGTAATATATAAATGTACAATTAATATAACTAAAAAGTATGACTAATACAATTAAAATGTATGAAAGATATTAATAGTTGTCCAAAAATATGTTAAGGTACAAGTTACAACTGAAAACTCTAATGGGTGATTGATATGATGGAATGAGGTGTGAATGGAATCAGCATTCTTACTTTCATTCATATTCCTTTGATTGGTACGTTTTGTAAGTGGGAATGGTGATTCCCACAGGAATTGGTATTACCATGGATGAGGGAATGATCATTACGAAAATATCGATATCGCAACAAGTATCACAACCTTGATTTTACGGAAATATCGATGGATATATCGATATCGCATATCGATATCGCAAAAATTTTAAAAAAATGATGGAAATTTTATTAGAAGATTGGAAATTTAAAATGAAATTTTAGATATTATTATAACACCTAAAAATGCATATATTGTAGCGCCCTGAACAAAAACCGAAGCATAATAAATTAATTAAATTTTAAACCTATGATTTAATAATTATGTGCGTATGTTTTAACTGTTTAATTTATTTTGTGCGTTTCAGATACATGTTTAATGCAAAGTTTAGACGGATAATTTTCTTAGACGTGGAGTATAGAATATTTTTATATCATTAGATGCATATTGGAAAAACGAGAAGATAGAAACGAACTAGGGGTCAATCGGAGACCCGTAGCTCAAACGGCGATAAAAAGGGTAAAACACGAAGTTTCGGAAAACCGGAAGATATTTACGGTATATAGAAAAGAAGATTTTTCCGGTGAATAGTAATGGAGACTTTTTAACTGATGAATAGTGATTTGGATATTTTCGATGAATAGTGTTTTTGAAAAATCTATAAATAAGGGTGTTTTCGATTAAAAAATCACCATTTTTCCGAACGAGCCGAAAGCGATGAAAACTCGTAAGTCTCTCTCTCTTCTCTCTCTTTTTCCGATTTTCTACCTTCGCCGCCACCGCCAGTGGCCGGAAAATTCCAACTTTGTAGGTTTCTGCCAATTTTCGCACACGACGTTCGTCTCGACGAGACGAATCTAGGATAGGTCTCGGAATTCAATTCCGATTTCTTGTTCGCCGGAAAACGGCGAAAAATGATCTCCAAACCCCTTTTTTTCTCTCTTCCCCTTCACCTCGTTTCTTCTCTGTTTTGGTTAAACTCAAACTCTAAGTTGAAGCTCTCGTCAAGCCCGTCATGAATCCGGGCTTGGATTTTTGAATGGATCTCTCCTCCTCCGGTAATTGCCGGTCAAAAATCCGGCCAAATCTTTCTCTCTCCTCCCTTCCTCTTCTCTCTCAAGTCAGCTCTCTTTCTCTCTTCTCTTGCCGGAAAATTTGCTGAAACAATAGCTGGGTGTGTGTGTGATGGGTTGGAGGTGGTGGCCGGCGACTGGAAGTCGCCGGTCGGAGCTAGAAATGGGCTGGAAAGGTAAGGGTTTGCATGGGGTTTGAGTGTGTATGAATAGTGTCTGTGTGTGTGTATTCGCTGATGTTGGGGGGCTGTTGGTTGTTATTGGTGGTCACCGGCGACGGGAGGTCGCCGGCCGGTGTTCCAGGTGGTCGGGGAGAGTCGCTAGTGATTGGAAGTCGCCGACCAAGGACTGTTCAGGTGTGCGTGGGTGTATGTATATGCATGTGGGTGAGTATGGGTTGCTGTGTGTGGAAGTGTGGCTGTGTTGGTGGTGAGAGGGCGTGTTTATGGAGGTGAGGGGGCGTTGCCCTAAACACACACATGTGGGCCAGTGTTTCTAGAGGTGAGGGGGCGTCGGAACAAGGGAAAAGAAGTGTGTGTATATTGGGGTTTGGGGGAGGGTTTGCTGGAAAAGGTACTGTTCATGGCCGAAAAACTGACGAGGGTGGCCGGAGGTGGTGGCGGCCGGAGCTGGGGTCGCCGGCGGACCAGGTAGGGGCGGCGCCGCCGCCGTAGGCGGCTGCTGGAAGCAGCCAGGGAGGGCTGCACGCAGGCTAGACGCGCTGGGCGCGCCGGGTGGCCAGGCCAAGTCTGCTGTCGAGGAAACTCGGCAGCCTGCCGAGCCGAGTACCCACTATCGAGAAAACTCGGCAGCCTGCCGAGACGCATATACATGCTACCGAGAAAACTCGGCAACCACCGAGCCACCTGCCGAGGCCGCTGAGTTTTTCACCCGGCGCCGGGTGCGCGTGTGCCCCGTCGCACGCGACGTCGTATTTTCGATCTGAACCTCGTTTTTTCCACCGTATGTCGTCATCGAGTCGTTGCCGACGAGATGTCGTTGACCGAGGGTCGTGGGCCCGGTCAAAGTCAACCCTTTGACCAAAATTACCAAAATACCCCTGAACTTAAAATGCTCCGTTTGAGCTCGTTTCAACTCCGATCGAGCTCATTCTTTTTCCGTCGTGACCCAAATTTCATTCTCTATCATCTTAGCCATATGGACTGATTATCCATCCACATTTCTTCAACTCCAATCTTTAGATCTCTCAATCCGTCGCGTATTTAACGATCGTTTCTCCGTCGGAGTCTTTTATAGCTTTAGTTATACGTTATTAAGGATCTAAGAAATACTATAACTTATGTAGGCTACCTGTTGGATTGAGCTTTGAGATACTTGATATTTGATACTCGCTACTCACGTGGTAACCACCGAACAAGGTGGGGGTAACTTCTAAACTCAATATGTTTATTGTTTTCCATATTTGATATTTGAACTGTCAAACTCTACGTGTTGTGATTATATGTTGTGATTATGCATACGCTATGAATACGATAAACGTGAACGGATGTCCTAAGTCATGTTAGGGATGGACTGGTGGCCCGTAAAAAGCACCATACGTTAGGGATGGACTGGTGGCCCGTAAAAAGCACCGAGTATAGTTGAGTGCTCTTAGAGCCATGTGTTCTAAATTGTGTGCTATGCATTTTATATGTTGTGACTACTTGCCAAACTAGTATATGTTGGATATGTTATGCTTACCTAATAACTATTAAAAATAAGGAAAGTATCCCCACGAGTGTATTCAACGCATTCACCCCTATTCTGTACTCACACTACAGGAGATGAAGAGAATCTTGATGCGTAGAGAGAGGGATGCTGTAACGCCCCAAAATCTTTCACTTAAAAATATCAGAGTTTTTCATTTTTGGGCGTTAAGAGAGAAAGGGGAGAGAGGCGTACATGATATATAAAAGAAAGAATAAGGAAAGGACAAGGAGAGATACTCTTTAAACATCGATTTCAACTGATAAAAAGAAGTTTTGGAACCTTATGCAGCGGAAAAACATCAGGATCCTTTACGAAGTTGAGAAATACAGTTAACATTTTATAAAAACGTGGAACATCGTTTCAACATAGCTTTAAAGATAAAACCGGACAAAGGACACAACTGATAGGGCACCCCTCTCTCTACGCGTCAAGGTTCTCTTCTTTGCCTGTAGTGTGAGTACAGATTAAGGGGGTGAGTGCGTTGAATACACTCGTGGGGAATAACATCCGCATCTTATAACAGTCAACAGTTATACAATACCAGGAATATAACACTCAGCCACGTTGCCACAGTATAACATGATCACGTAATCATAACATATGACCACATCGTTTAGTATTTCTCAATCATACTTCAATAGGGAAAACTGTAAACAGTTACAGAGTTAGAAATTACCCCCATCTCGTTCGGTGGTTACCACGTGATCAACGAGTACCGACGGATCAGATATCACAAGCGAGTACCGAAGGATCCGATATGACAAGGCTCAACTCAACAAGTAGCCTACACAAGTTATGATGTTTCTTAGATCCTAATAAATTATAAATAAAGCTGTAAAAGGTTCCCTCGGAAGACGATCGTTGAAAATACGCGACGGATCGAACGATCTAAAGATTGGAGTTCAAGAAACGAGAGGGTCAGATCTGTATGAGTGGCTGAATAGATAGGAAATGAAATAAGGATCACAACGCAAAAAGAATGAGCTCAATCGGAGTTAAAACGAGCTCGAACGAAGCATTTTAGGTTTAGGGGTAAAATGGTAATTTTGGTCAAAGGGTTGACTTTGACCGGGCCCACGGACCCCGATCAACAACGTCTCGTCATCGACGACTCAATACGGTTGAACGACGGAAAGAAAATGAGGTTCGGATCGAAAACACGGTGTCGGGTGCGCGTCGGCACCCGACGGGTCTCCGATTGACCCCTAGTTCGTTTCTATTTTCTCGTCTTCTCGACATGCATCTAATGGTATAAGAATATTCTATATACCATGTCTAAGAAAAATATCGATCCGAAACACTCATCTAAAGCGTGCATTAAACACGTATCTGAAACGCACGTAATAAATTAAACAGTCCAAATATACACACATAGTTATTATGTCATGCGTTAAAATATTTAATTAATCATTTATGCTCGTTTTGATCCGGGGCGCTACAGGTGCCCTATCAGCTATGTCCATCTTTTGGTTTTGTCTTTTAAAGCTATGTTGTTCATTTGAAAAAGAAAACTTTTTTTCTTCTTTGTAAAGGATCCTGATGTTTTTCCGCTGCTATGTTTTTCCCCCGGCCTTGTGCCGAATTTTTTTTATCATCATGTAAAGTCTACTTCCTCTGCGTAAGGTCTCAAACTTTATTTTATCGGTTGTATCCGATGTTTCAAGTGTACCATTTCTTATCATCTCCTTTTTCTTTCTATTTTATATCATGTTCGCCTTCTTCCCCTTTCTTTCTTCACGCCCAAAATGAAAAACTCTGATATTTTTTAAGTGTAAGAAAATGGGGTGTGACATATATCCAACTTCAAATCTCATCAAAATGATAGGTTTACAACAAACATATATATATAATTAACTTTATAATGACATTATAATAATTGATATTTATTCAAAAGTACTTGTGTAAACTATGACAAGTACCAAAATGATAGACTTATGAGGTTCAAAAATAGAAGGTGCAATATTATCTTTGTCCAAACAATATATTGATATCAACTCATCACAATTGAGTAATTGTAAATATAATTATGCACGTATTGATGGTACGTTTCTCTATCCATTTCAATAGTAGTTTAGATTGACTCAATCATCATTTTGTTGGTATGTGTTTGAACATCCACAAGACATTTGAGGGAATATGTAATGAAAAATATTTTAAGTAGTCGAATCAAACTGTGAACTCACGTATGAACATATAATTCTTGAGACATATCACTTTAATTGATGTCACTATTTTAAAAGAACTAATATCATTACAAATTTTCATTAAATTTTAAATCAAATTTAGTTTTAGTCTAAAAAATTCAAATTTTGGAAAAATCTCGATTTTTACAAAAATATCGATATTTTGCAATATATCCGCGATATATCCGCCATATTTTCTAATTTCTCTTCAATTTTATACTGAAACTAACCGATATTGATATCAATATTTTGTAATATATCCACGATATAGTCGAGATATTTGAAAAAACAAAAGTTTTGTCCTCATATCAATATTACACCTTTCGAAAGATGGATATATCGTAAAATATTGGGATATTTTGATATATATGCGATATGTCCGGGATATTCGGGAAATTTTTTTTTACCCCCATATCCATATCACACCCTTCGAAAAATGGATATATTGCGGATATATCGCACAAATATCGGAATATTTTCATCCTTGGGTACAACTGAAAATTCTAATGGGTGATTGATATGATGGAATGAGGTGCGAATGGAATCAACATTCTTACTTTCATTCATATTCCTTTGATTGGTACGTTTTGTAAGTGGGAATGGTGATTCCCACAGGCATTGGTATTACCATGGATGAGGGAATAATCATTCCTTCCTACTCTCATGGTATTATGTATTCATGTCGTTAAGGAAATGAACATTTTTTTATTAATTTTGACAACTATCATTATTTATGTTATGTTTTCACAAGTTAACTTTCTAAAGTTAAATTATTATATAAAATTGTGTAAATAATATTAAATTATTTATAAAAAATATATATAATATTAATTAATATTTTAAAATTAATATAAAATAAAATTATAAAAAACAACAAAAAAAATAAAAATTAAATATATAAATAAATAATTAATAAATATAAAAATCTTCAAAACATAAAGATAATATGAATATAATTTTAATAATACAAATAATTTTAGTTCTGATATAAGATTTATATATATATATAGGTGTGTGTGTAAATACATACAAATAAGATAAATGAATATTAGTATAGATAATAGGTTATATAAAATATATAAATAAATTGTAACTAAAGTATTTTTTTTAGATAATATAAAATAAGAGATTATAATTCTAATAATATAAAATAATTAATAAAAAATATGATAAAATATATTATTATTATTTAACTACTTTAAGAATATGTAAATAATACAATTATAGTAAACTAATAATAAAATTTAAAAAAAAAAATAAAAATATAATATACCTTAATATTAATGATTAATTTTCTATAAAAAGAATTATTTATAAATTTAAATATGCCAGGTAATTGAAATTTGAGTGATTGAATATGGATATTAAATAAAATTAGAGTGGAAAGTAATTTGGTCAAATAAAAATTGATTTAATATTTATACATTTTATTTGTAGTTATCAATCATAAAATATAATTATAATGATGATTTCATTTATTTCCTATTCTTTTGTGATACCAATTATAGGAATCAGTATTTTGATATCATTCATTTCCCATCACCATTCCATTCTTGAGTTCATTTCATTCCCACCTAATTTTATTTCATCATACCAATAATGTCGTAAAGGTATAACTAGAATAATATAAAAATAGGACTAACATAACATAATAGCATGACTAATATAACTTAAAAATACAGCACCTGTGAGTGAATTTGGGTGGGTTTGGATGCACCCACCCAGACGCGTGGTGGCGCGTGGAGGTGCGTTCGGGTGGGTTTGGACCAGATCGGGTTGAGTGTATAGATCTATAATCCATTCACCAGATGCATAAATTTTTTTGTTAGGTTGGGATAACATTCAGCCCTTTTCTTTAGATTATCCCAACTACAGAAAATTGAAGTTACATTATCCCAAACACAAAAGATTGAAATAAGGTTGGGATAGCATTGACTTCTTTTCTTTAGATCATCTCAATTGCAGAAAATTGAAGTTAGAGTCAAAGTTAGAGTATCCCAGCTGCAGAAAATTGAAGTTAGGTTGGGATTCTCTTTAAATCACAGAAAACTGAAGTTACAATATCCCAACCGCAGAAGATTGAAGTAAGGTTGCCATAATATTCGCTACTTTTCTTTAGATTATCTTAGTTGCAGAAAATTGAAGTTAGGTTGAGATTCTCTTTATATCACGGAAAATTGAAGTTAAGAGTATCCCAACTGAAGAAAATTGAAGTTAGGTTGGGATTCTCTTTAGATCATAGAAAATTGAAGTTACATTATCCCAACTGCAGAAGTAAGGTTGGGATAATATTCACCTCTTTTTTCTTTAGATGATCTCAATCGCAGAAAATTGAAGTTAGAGATTATCTCAATCGTAGAGTATCCCAATTGCAGAAAATTGAAGTTAGGTTGGACTTCTCTTTAGATCACAGAATATTGAAGTTAGATTATCCCAACCGCAGAAGATTGAAGTTAGGTTGGGATTCTCTTTAGATTATACCACCTACAGATTATACCATCAACCACCGATTCCACATATTGTTCTCTAAACTCAACAGATTATACGATCAACAAATGATTCCACATATTGTTCTCCAAACTCAATAAAGGGACCTTATGGCAACATGCAATACATTAACCGATTCCACATATTGTTCTCCAAACTCAATAAAGGGACCTCATTGCAATATGCAATACATTAACCGAAATCATTTGGATAGGATCATTGTGCGAGCAAGTTCTTCTCCCCTTCGAAACGATCGGATTTGTCATTAATTGCATCTGATAGAATAATTTCGCCTTCAATTCCTTTCACTTTCGACATCGGAAACCCTAGAATTGGTTTTAGATTGGGGATTTCAACCAATTATGCGTATATGAAACGTAGGGTAGCAACCACTCACTATATCCATAATCGTGGAATATGGAATCAAAAAACTAACAACACAATAAGAACTAACGTTATAGTTAGGTTATTAACAGCAAATGAGTTCAGATGGATCAAAAAATGAATAAGACACAACACCGGAAAAAGTAGGAAGGAAATGAGGTCCAATGTGGATGTTATATCATAGAAAATAGACATTCACAAGGAGGATCCGGATAATAAACCATCCTTAAAAAATAGAAAACCTTCAAAAAGAAACCAAAAATTGAATAATAACAAAGTCAAGTTCTAATCCTAGTGTAAAAAGAAGCGTACATAGTCAAATATCATACCAAGTCCTCTGAAAATAGCACTTTAATTGAAATCTATATGCTAAAATCATGCAGAAAAATTCATACCAAGGATAATCATGAAGGAACTGGAGTAGATCGAATATACTCTAAAGGAACATAGGTGAAGTTGTTAAGAAAAATAAGAGAGATATGCGAACATAAATAAATTGTCCAAGATTTTAACAACAATTGATCAAATAACTTCAACTGGCAGATTTAATAGACTACTTCTGGAAATAGGAAAATAAGTTTCATGTATCAATAGTACAATACCAAAAAATACGACATAATTTAAAACCACACACCATGTTAGTTGCAAAGTGATAAAGAATGATCAAAATTCTGGACTGAGAATGAGAAGCTAATCAGAACACACAACAATGCATCTATGACTTACTTCTCATCAAGTTCAGTAAACAGACAGTCAAAGCAAAATTCAACCAACAAAAACAAAAGATAGCAGAAAATGCAAAGTATTGCAGAATAATGACACAAACTACAAGAACCTGTGCGCATCCAACCACTTAGCTAACACAGAAGCATAAGATAGAAACACAAGTAAAGATATTGGAAAAAATGAAATCATCAATAATTGCAAACACAATCAACTGATTTTTAACAACTAAACACAGATATACATCATCAACCCAAATGATTACCTACAGATCTACAAAGGTAATATAAGATTTAGTCCAAACATCAATAGAACAATACAAAACAACATAAAGCATCTGAACAACAAGACGCATGACACACCAATTAAAAAAAAGGAACAATATGTTTATAATTTCCTGCACACTCTGGCACAAATAATAGAATCATCTAATTAAAAATCAACCTCTAACAACAGTTTCATGTTCGACAAACAACAAGAACAAATCAGACTTTCTAAAGTGATGATGAACAATCAACTGAGAAGCTGGTCAGTCAGTACACACAACAATGCCTCTAAGTTCAGTAAACAAAAAGTTAAAGCAAACTTCAAACTAGAGATGAGACACATTACAAAGCATTGCGGAACACTAACACAATCAACAAGAAATCATATTGGAAAAAATGAAATTATATTTAATTGCAAGGATAATCAACTGATTTTTAACAACCAAACACAGATACATCATCAATCCAAATGATTCCCTACATATTAGAAAATAACATAAACATAGCAGGTGTAAATAAAAATATGTAAATTACTGGGAATGAGAAGCTGGTCAGCACACACAACAATGTCTCTATGATTTACTGCTCATTAAGTGCATAAACAGAAAATCAAAGCAAACTCCAAACTACAGATGAGACACATTGCAAAGCATCGCGGAACAATAACACAAACTACAAGAACCTGTGGGCTCACAACCATTTGGCTAAAAGAAACATAAGATAGAATTGAAATAAGGATATTCACAGAATATGAAATCTAATTTAATTTCAAAGTCAATCAAATGATTTTAAACCAAAAAAGAAAAAAAACTTTGGACGTAAATGAAAGACCATACCTCAAAATCCATTACCAACAAAACCCGATTCCTAAAATTAAGATCACAGTGAAGGTGGAAAAGAAAATCAACAGAAACGAGAATATAAATTTATGAAACCAAATAATATAATGGTCGCCCAACAGAGAGAAAACATACGGGACATAGAGTAACTCAAAGTGAAAAATGGCAGCCGTGTGACTAAACAGTGACAGAAGAACAGAAGATTGAACAGATTAAAAACACAGAACATTTGATTGCCTTATATCGTTGCTTTGGGAAGAAAACCTTGTAAAAGCATTTGAACAGGTAGATATTTCACAATAACCAGTCAGTATCTTCAGAAAAAGAACTCAACTAACACATGACACCCAATTAAAAAAAAAGGAACAAATATGTTAATAATTTCCTCCACACTCGGGCATAGATAATAAAATCATCTCATTAAAAACCAACCTCTAACAACAGTTTCATGTTAGACAAACAACAAGAACAAATCAAACTTTTTAAAGTGATGAGGAACGATCAAATTTTTAGACTAAGAATGAGAACCTGGTCAAAACACACACAATAATGCCTCTATGATTTACTGTTCATGAAGTTCAGTAAACAGAAAGTCAAAGCAAACTCCAATGTAAAGATGAGACACACTGCAAAGCATTGCGGAACAATAACACAAACAACAAGAACCTATGGGCTTACAACCACTTGTCTAAAAGAAATATAAGATAGAACAGAAGGATATTCACAAAATATGAAATCTAATTTAATTGCAAAGACAATCAACTGATTTTTAAATAAAAAATAAAATAAAAAGAACAACAAAAATGTGGACAGAAATAAAAGACCATGCCTCAAAATCCATTACCATGAAAACCTTATCACACTTAAGGTGACAATAAACACCAACAGAAACAATAATATAAATTGATGAAACCAACTCATATAAGGGTTACCCAAGAGAGAGAAAACATGCAGGATATAAAGTAATCTAAAGTGAAAAATGGCAGCCGTGAGATAAAACAGTGACAGAAGAACAGAAGGAGATTGAACAGATTAAAAACACCTGAACATCAATGATTGCCCTGCATCCTTGCTTTGAAAAGAAAACCTGTTAAAGCATCCTAACAGGTTAGATGTTTCACAATAACAAATCAGTGTCTTAGAACAAGAATCTCAACTATAATATACCTAAAAAATTTACAAAAAATAAGGTCCACCAACATAACTTCCTTGAAACCCAAAATAAAGAATCTCAAATAAATGGATATCTTTCTCCACTCTCGGAGCACATTTTCTACAAATATAAATAAATCGTATTTGGGGGTGGGGATGATACACAACAAACAAGTAGATGCGTCACAATAACCAGTAAATCTCTTTAAATCATGAATATTGACATATACGTTAAAAAAATTCCAAAAATAAGATCACAATATAACTTCCCTGAAACCAGAAATAAAGAATTCCAAATAAATGGAGTGTGTGTTACCACCACTCTTGGTGCCCATTTTCTACTGATCAAAAGGAACCATATTTTAGGACAACTAAGAAAAAATGGGAGTATACACTAACGCCCTGCATCCCTGCTCGGAGAAAAAAACCCTATACAAGCAGTCGAATAAGTAGATGTTTCAAAATAACCAATCAGTCTGAATCTCGACATATACCTTAAATTTTTCCAAAAATAAGGTCACCCAATATAACTTCCTTGAAACCCCAAATAAGAAATCCCAAATATTTCACTATCAACTGACCAAATAACTAATATGATTACAACAGCATGAAAACCAAGGAAAATATCATCAACAATCATGCAAGGACCTAAATTCCAGTAAAATCCCACATGTAAAAGAAAATTAGATTGGAATTGGATACACGTTCATGCAAAGATTTTAACCGAGGGAATCACAGACTGATTGCTAAAGGTGAAGAGTGAAGAATGCAAACCTGACGAAGCAGAGCAAACTCCCGATATTGAAATTAGCTCAGTGAACAATAATGAAGCTCTTCAGATTAGTAAACTACAAAGGAGACAAAAACTAACAGGCAAGAATTCTCTTCATTAGTCTTTATATGAATTTTAAATATTTATCAGCCAAAGCATCACATGTGAAGAGAAGAAGACTAACCTAACAAACCAACAAGCAAGCACACTCAATCTTGAAATTCGATTATCAAAACCACAGGTTAGAGAAGAAAAATAAAGTTCTTCATATTAGAAACTATGAAACAAAAACTAGCAGGTGTATCTTAATCTTCCTATGAATTTCAATACTTAGTAACACATATGAATTCCTTAGAAAAAAAATAGATGCTTACTTCTGGGATTGGTTGTTGAAGAACTGATTCAACAGCAACAACCATGTCACAAAATCATCACTTCCAGTTCCAATCGATGTAAATCCTCTTTCTGTTGGGTTAGGAATTCACCTATAGTACATGAATAAATTTCAAGTCAATAATCATTCTAGAGAGCTGAAACTATTCCCAAAACCTGTTAGAACACTTGAGACTACATATATGCTGATGCCCATTTTGGCTTATAAGATCAGGTTCAAGGACAATAGATGTTGGCCTTGGAATGCTTTTATGTCTCTTCTTCCCAAATGATTGAATAGAGCTTGCTCGAAGAACATCAGCTTTTCTGGTTCTTTTAATCGGAATTGTTCCTTCAGGGCACTCCCAATCATGCGCCGCAACTGAGTTATAGGCTTTGGCCCTGTTTCTTTCTTCGCCAATATCTCGTTCTAGCTGAATAACCCTTTTAGATGATAACTCAGTCTCATCTGCAATAATGAAAATCTGTAAATAACACTCACCATCAACAAAACATTGAAAGAAGATATTGTGACCTGAACTGTGTGGTTTTTGAGTGAGGATGATCAAAAGATGGTTGGTGAGACATGCACACAGTCACCATCTGGGCTCTGCTTTTGGGCACATAATCTGTTTTTTTTTTTTTTACTCAAACATAGAGATAAAACTCACATAAGAAAAAATACAAACATAAATTGGGCATGCAGAATACCTTGATGGACTTGGAGAGATGGCTTGTTCACGCGATTTAAGTTTAACTTCAAGATTCCATCGAGCAGCAAGTGGTCCTAAATTCCAGCATTGTTAAGAGAAAAACGAGCCAAAAAAACACTTTCACCTTCATATCCATTGAAATTGGTACTCAAGCTTCACAAGAATACAACTTTGTAGCAGTGATCATTCATAACATGATTTTTTTTAAATTGAAGGCTGTGGCCATGGAGCTCACAGTTTCTGCTTAATCCTTTCTACCCCTTTTGGCCCTTATCATAGCAGTAAGTACTTAATCCTAACCCTAATGGCTTTCCTGAAGGCTTGTATTAGGCTTTTGTAAGTATTAGGTATGACGAATGAAGAGACGTATAAAGTACTTAGAACCTAGAAAGCATACATGCTTTAATAGAACATCCACAGCATCACTTCGTCTTTACCTGCTTTAGGTGACTAACTATTCCACAACAAATCAGTTAACAATGATGATGCTTGGTTCTACACCTGTAGTTAAAATTCAGATTCATAGGAAGTACATTTTCGTTTTAAGTGAATGGAACTATGTCAGCAGATTATCAACTTTGAAATAATGGTAGAATAAGGTAAAATTCTGACAGTAGGAAAAGAAATAATAGTAGAATAAGGTAAAAGTTTAGCATTAGCACTTAGCATTAGCAATTGCATAAACACTTGCATTTACATTAGCATTAGCACTTAGCATTAGCATTTGCATAAACACTTGCATTTGCATTAGCATTGGCATTAGCACTTGCATAAGCATTAGCATAAGCATTTGCATTTGCATTAGCATGTGCATTTGCACTGGCATTAGCAGTTGCATTAGCATTAGCACTTGCATTAGCATTAGCATTAGCATTTATATTTGCATTAGCATTAGCACTTGCATTAGCACTAGCAGTTGCATTTGCATTAGCATTTGCACTTGCATTAGCACTAGCACTGGCATTAGCACTTGCATTAACATTAGCATTAGCATTTGTATTAGCGGTTGCATTAGCATTAGCATTTGCATTAGTACTTGCATTAACATTATCATTAGCAGTTGAATTAGCATTAGTACTTGCATTTGCATTAGCATTAGCATTAGCACTTTCACTAGCATTTGCATTAGCAATTGCATTAGCATTAGCATTTGCATAGCACTTGCATTAGCAGTTGCATTTGCATTAGCATTCACATTAGCATTAGCATTGGCATTCGCATTAGCATTGGCATTTGCATTAGCATTTGCATTTGTACTAGCATTTGCATTTGCTTTAGCATTAGCATTTGCATTAGCATTCACATTAGCATTAGCATTGGAATTCGCATTAGCATTGGCATTTGCACTAGCATTTGCATTTGCATTAGCATTAGCATCTGCATTTGCAGTAGTAGTAGCATTTGCATTTGCATTAGCATTAGCATTTGCATTTGCATTAGCATTTGTACTTGCATTAGCAGTAGCATTTGCATTAGCATTAGCATTTGCATTTGCATTTGCATTTGTATTTGCATTTGCATTAGCATTTGCATTTGCACTTACATTAGCAGTAGCATTTGCATTAGCATTAGCATTTGCATTTGCATTTGCATTTGTATTTGCATTAGCATTTGCATTTGCACTTGCATTAGCAGTAGCATTATCATTTGTATTTGCATTTGCATTTATATTTGCATTTGCATTAACATTGGCAGTTGCATTTGCAATTGCATTAGCATTTGCACTTACACTTGCACTTTGCAGTAGCAGTAGCATTTGGCCTTTGCATTTGCATTGGCATTAGCATTGGCATTGGCATTAGCATTAGCATTACCACTTGCATTAGCATTAGCATTTCTAGTTGCAGTTGCATTTGTATTTGCATTTGCATTACCGTTTAACATTTAAGTGCCACCTCATGTACACATGTTGAATATAAATCATAGGAAGACTAAAGAAACTTGACCTTTCTTTATTATACCTTCATCAATAGCCTTGTATTCCATATTCTCAGGGCAATCTCAATACCATAGACACCAGTCTACAGAGTTTCCAGCACCAATTGTTCCACAGGAAGAACTCTTTGATTCACACCCAGAGAGCAATACAGATCTGACGACATACTTAATGTTTCCCAAAAGCATTCGTAAAAACCTAGTCAACAAATATGGATAAATCATAAACTGGAGATTTTTTCAAGTATATACCCCAAGGGAAAATACTAACATTTACAAATTTAAGTGAAGATTATCTTTAAGCTTTCTCATGCTTTTAGTGAACCCAAAACTAACAATTCCTCTATGGATCTCATCTAGTACAAGCCATGAGCACAAAACAAATAAGTTGATTCTATTAGAAATCATGCAGTCATCTCATGGTTCCAAAGACATATCAATATAAATGATACTCTTTTTAACAGAAATCTAAATATGCATTTCTAATGCTTTTATGAAAATAATTCGCATGCTACTTGTTGATATCATGGCCTATTTCATGTAGCATGCCAGTGTTGCACTATATTTTTTAAAATATACTACTCTCTTTCACACTTGAAAAACATGCAAATTAAAAACCATTCATCATGTAATATAAGGTCCATGACTATCTTATATTTCAATTACACCAAAGAAGAATCGCATTCCAGAAAACTGTGAAGTACATTTCTACCTTAAATAAAAGATAACAAATTATTAAATAGATTTTTTCAAGTATTTGCACCTTTCTGGCAGCCTCTGACTAAGGCTACATGAAATTCCTTAGAGCATTCAGTCTCATAAAAAGTGGCAGTGAAATTGAACTTGGATGGACATGATCAAATTCAAAGATCTCAGGCTGCTGAAATGCACTATCATTTCTGGTGGAAGAAAAAAAAAGCATCATTATGGTTGTGAAACTTGAACCAACAGTTTATGCATGTACAAAAAAACCATATCTATAATCTTTTTTCTTTCCTAGAGAAAGTAGATGGAAATTACATAGGGCAAAGACTTACGCATCATTAGGATTTTTCCCATATTTGAATCAGAATCTATGTTCACTAAGTGAACCCATGATTCAACAATGTTCTAGATCAAATCTTTTGTCACAAACACGATTTGGTGACACGTGTGACATGAGAGAAGAGGGAAAAGAGAGAAATTCTGCTAAATTCTGTTATGATTATTCCTCCTCGAGTGCATGACTGTTTACATATCACTGAATACATGCCAGCTTCATGATACATCGAACGAAATCGTTTCAAAGATTAAAACAAAACAACGCTATAGGACTAACTCACTAATACGCACACACACTTCTACAAGTATAAAACGTGCTTCTCTCTCTTCTCTTAAGCAACAACAAAAATAACAGAAATAATGGAATTTGGAAATGAACAAATCAACAGCAACACTTGCACTCCATGACATTACTACCCACTCTGACTTGTTTTGTCCTCAAGACAACAACTCTGGATACTTAGCTTGCACTTCATCATAGAACTCCCAAGTAGCCTCCTCATCAGGTAGATGCGCCCATTGAATCAAGAGCTGGGTAGCTGGAACTTTGCCTCTCTTAACCGCCCATTGATGTGGACCTTTGTCTCTCTTAACCATCCACATCAAACTCGGGAAGTGTATCTGTAATAGCAGTGATAGGTCCCACATTTTTCTTAAGAACCGACACATGAAAAACCGGATGAACTTTTACCAAAGGAGGAAGGATGAGTTTATAAGCAGAAGCTCCAACCTTACTCTGAATTTGGAAGGGTCCAGCATACTTTGGACTAAGTTTCCAAACCTGACTTTTGTGTAGAGATCTCTGCCTGTAGGGTTTTAACTTGAGGTATACCCAATCACCAGCCTGGAACTCCCTTTCAGATCTCTTTCTATTAGCATATAGTTTCATTCTCTCCTGAGCCTTTCTCAAAGCCTCCTTAAGGTGTTGTTGAGCCAGTTGTTTATCCTTAAGTACTTCAAAAACCCCTTCTACAGGGGCTTGAACCCATAGAGTGCTTCAAAGGGACTAAGATTCAGTGAAGTGTGATAAGAGGTGTTGTACCATAATTCTGCCATAGGTAGCCATGAAGACCAATGCTTGGGATTGGCACTGCACATACATCGAAGGTAGGTCTCCAAACATTGATTCACCCTCTCAGTCTGCCCATCAGTTTGAGGGTGATATGCAGTGCTCAAGTGTTGTTCAACTCCAATCAACTGAAGTAACTGTTGCCAGAATTGACTTGTAAAAAACCTAATCTCTATCAGAAACCACACTGTGAGGTAAACCATGGAGTTTATAAACTGTATCCAAGAAGATTGAGGCCAATTTGGATGCAGTAAAAGGATGAGCCAAAGCAATGAAATGACTGTACTTTGTTAGTCTGTCAACAATCACCCAAATAGTATCCTTGTTGGCAGAAATAGGTAGTTGTTCAATGAAATCCATTGAAATTTGTGTCCACGCTTGATCTAGAATAGGAAATGGTTGTAGTAAACCAGGATTATGAACATTTTCATGCTTGTTAATTTGGCAAATATGGCATTCTCTGACATGCTGTAAAACCTGATGCCTAACTCCAGGCCACCAGAAAGTAGTAACTAATCTTTGGTAGGTGGCATTAACTCCAGAATATCCCCCTACACTTGAGTTGTGCATGTAGGTAATAATTTGATCCCTCAAATTACCAGTACTTCCAACCAACATTTTACCCTTAAACCTGAGTAGGCCATCTGTGTAGCTGTAGTAAGACATATTGAATGGCATAGCTACACATTCAGCTATAATATCCTAAATTTCAACATCATTCTGATAACTATTCAGCAGCTCCTCCACCCAAACTGGTCTGAGAATTGTAATAGCATGGCATTCACCTTCATCTGAATAAATCCTATACAGTGCATCTGCTGCCTTATTATCCACTCCCTTCCTGAATTCAATTCTGTGGTCAAACCCCAGTAGCTTGGTAAGATATTTGTGCTGCAGAGGAGTGGAAATTTTCTGTTCCAACAAGTACTTGAGACTTCTCTGATCTATTTTAATAATAAATGGTGCATGCAGCAAATAGGACCTCCACTTTTCAACTGCCATGATAATGGCCAGAAATTCTTTTTCATAAATGGATAACCCCATGTTTTTTACACCCAATGCCTTACTGAGGAATGCTAGGAGGTGATGTTCTTGCATCAACACAGCCCCCAACCCATTATAGCATGCATCAGTTTCCTCTATAAAGGTTTACTGAAATCTGGGAGTTTAAGAACTGGAGCTGAGGTCATTGCTTGTTTAAGAGCACAAAAGGCTTCCTTAACTGATGAACTCCATATGAATTTCCCTTTCTTAGTAAGATCAGTAAGAGGTTTGGCGATAACTCCATATCTCTTAATAAACTTTTTATAGTATCCAGTCAAACCAAGGAATCCTCTTAATGCCTTTATTGTAGTTAGTTGGGGCCAGAGAGTCATGGCTTTGATTTTCTCAAGATCTGCTCTAACTCCCTGTCCACTAATAATATGTCCCAGGTATTCCACTTCAGCCCTCCTAAAAACACACTTAGACATTTTGGTAAACAAACTGTGTTGTGTAAGTATGTCAAACATAAACCTTAAATGCTTCAAATGATCCTCCATATTCTTGCTATATACCAATATGTCATCAAAGAATACCAAGACATACTCCCTCAGAAATTCACTGAAAACCTGATTCATTACTGCTTGAAATGTTGCTGGGGCATTAGTCAAGCCAAAGGGCATAACAATGAACTCATAGAGCCCTGAAGCAGTGACAAAAGCAGTTTTGTGGATGTCTTCTTCAGCTACTTTGATCGATTGCCAGCTCTTAGATCAATTTTAGAAAAAACTTGAGCTCCATTCAATTCATCCAATAAATCATCTATCAAGGGAATTGGATAACTATCTTTCACTGTGGTAGTGTTGAGTCTCCTGTAATCAACACAAAATCTCCAGCTCCCATCTTTTTTCTTTACTAACAACACATGAGATGAGTAGGGACTGTTACTTGGTCTAATCATCCCATTGTGGAGCATTTCCTTGACCAATTTCTCTATCTCTTGTCTCTGAAGGAGATGGTACCTATAGGCATGTTCTTTAATAGGTTCCACCCCCAGTTTGATGGGAATTCTATGATCTATATTCCTCTCTGGAGGTAACTCCTTAGGGACATCAAAGATGTGAGCATATTCATTTAATAAAGTGTCAACCAGTTGATGATTGACATTCTTCACAACCTCTCCTTGGGTAGAAATTAAACATAAGTAGGCTGCAAGCTCTTGCCCTTCTCTCTTCACCTCTTTCCCAAGTTGCTCAGCTGAAATGAAATTCAACTGAAGATTTGGTTGAATACCCTGCAGCTTCACTACATTTCCCCTAATATTGAATTGGATTGTATGCTCTTTGAAATCCAGTAAGATCTGACCAAATTGACTCAACAAATCCACACCAATGACCATATCACACCCTCCCAATCTAAGTAATCTCACTGGTGTACTAAACTTGCAATACCCCATTTCCCACTCAAATTGAGGGCATCTAGAATTGCACTCCACTTTATTTCCATCAGCAACTGTAACCATCTAAGGAGTAGTGTACTCTATCATACATCCCAGTTTCTCTGCAGTGACTGGATCCAAGAAGCTGTGAGTACTTTCTGAGTCAAGCAATAAGATCAGTTCTTGGCTGGCAGATTTCCCTAGCAACTTAATTGTATCTGCATGAGACTGTCCTGCTACAGTATTAAGGAAGATTTGTAGCTCCTTCTGATCATCTTTCATCATCTCTAGTTCCAATGTATCAACAGCTTGGTCTTCATCACCTTCCACCAGAATTAGGTACAACTTCTTACATATGTGGCCAATGTGAAAAATCTCATCACAATTGAAACAAAGGTTTTTATCTCTCCTTGCTTTCATTTCTTCTGAAGTGAGCCTCTTTATAGGTGGAATTCTTTGCTTCAAAACCCCATTCTCAGTCTTAACACTTCCACCCACTGAAGTTTGAGGTGGTTTAGTGATCATCCTTTGTACCCTAGTGAGTAGATGCACTAGATCCTCACTTTGCAGAGCCAATTGAGTGGCAGCTAAGAGAGTAACAGGTTTCTGGATAGCTACAAGTTTACCAACCTCCTCTTTCAACCCTTCAATAAAGCTTTCTATGAAATATTCATCAGATAAAGCTCTATTGTTCTCCTTCAAAAGTGCCCTCATCTCCTCAAACTCATATATAAGATTGCACACTTCCTGTCTGTCTTAAGCGATTAAATTGAGCCACTAAACTACCCCATGTTGGATTCATAAATCTATCCATCACAAGTTTAGTGAACTCATTCCAGGAGATATCATCACTTTCTTCTACATAGTCTACAAACCAATGATCGGCTATCCCCTCGAGATTCATAGCAATCAGACTAAGTTTATCATAATCCGACATATCATAATAAGAGAAGTACCTATAGCACTTTCGGAGCCACATTCTAGGATTATCCCCGCTGAACTTAGAAAACTCAAGCTTAGGAAATTTGCCATTACTTAAACCCTGATTTCCACCCATTCTATTCATAGGCATAAGAGATAGTACTCCCGCATCACTCCTATCATGGTTAATGTTACTCCTGTTGAATTTTGATGCTACGTAGCGGAATAGTAGAAAATAATTTTCTCAAGTATCAAAACAGAAGAGGATCTCATGCACAATTTAAATAATGATTTACCTCTTGATGCGTGTCCTTTGATGACGAAGATTAAGAATCACAAATGTAATTCCTCTACTCAAACACACAAGCTCTTCCTAGACCTCCTCCAAAGCGTTTGCTAGATCGCAGAGAAACTTATTTTCTTTTCTGGAGGAACTACATTTTTTCTTCAGTCAGTGGGAACGTGTTTTCTTTTATGTGTATGGAGAATAATGTTTCACACACACTTCATTAGGTTTGGGCTCATCAATTTATACCAAATAAAGGTAAAATCCCATAACCTATGCCTAATCATATTAGGCCCAACACATATCCTAATCATATTAGGTCCACAACTTATATTCAACGGGCTTATTGATCTAGTTCAAACTTAACGTGTGTAACACTCGTAGGACTCAGTTATTGTTAGTAGCAAGCCCAACAATTGGAATGCAGATCGTAATTGGTTTCTAGTTAAACACTACGACCACCTAAAATAACTGAATTAATAATCTTCATTAATTAAAGTCCTTAACTATTTATTATATTGACATCTTATTAAAGGACATCTCCTTCAATCTCCCACTTGTCCTCAACAAGTGTGCAATAATAAATTCCCTTGTCATTTTAATGTCTTAATCTGAACATCATGTAAGATAGTTCGTCATTCTATCTTGTTTAGATTTTTTCTTGAATTCCAAGTTTAAACTGTCAAAACAAATGATTAACTCTTAATCCATTTGAGCATGGTCGTGCATTTTAGTTTTCACTTTTCAAGAGACCAAAGACAACATTCCTATCTTAATAGGAAGACAATCCCATTCTTGTACACCCACATTTCTCCACACAATTCATGTCAATTCTAATTCTCAACTTTATAGTCTTCTTTTACGGCACGACATTTGACGAAATCAAGAATATCCAATCCTTATATAAGAAATAAGTGGTATACTCATGGTTTAGGAACTTATTTAATAGTTGCTGAAAATTCTATGTCGTTTTACAGAATTTTATTTAGGTTAATCCAATATCTATTCTCCAACAAATATCTATGTAATTGATTAGACATCAAATGTCTCTATAGCCTATGAAACTGCACTATCAATCAACTTACAAACTAGTCTTCATAAGTCATTATTATCCAATTTAATGACTTAGACTAAGGACAATAATAAAAATAACTTCAAGTTCACATGATAGAGTTTCATTCATCAAATCACATATTTGACAATCCTATTTGAAATTATAAATTATTTTGGACATATTAATTCAACAAAATAATGAATCAACATTGAAAAACTATTTCAAAACAAACATATCATTTTTCTCAAGTCTATGAACATGATTTAAAACCAATCTCTAGAATGCTTAATCCCTATAGCCCTAGTATGACCTTCATGCTTGGGTTGAGGTAGTGGCTTAGTCAATGGATTTGCAACATTGTCATCCGTATGAATTTTGTAAATTTTCACATCTTTTCTCTCAATGATATCTCGTATCACGTGAAACTTCCTCATAATGTGTTTGGACTTCTGGTGTGATCTAGGTTCCTTAGCTTGGGCAATGGCTCCATTATTATCACAATAAAGATTTACACCATTGTCTATGTTAAGAACCACACCAAGTTCGGTAATGAACTTTTTAATCCAAACTCCTTCCTTTGCTGCTTCTGAAGCTGCAAGGTATTCTGCTTCAGTTGTAGAATCTGCAATAGTGCTTTGCTTTGAACTTTTCCAGCTCACTGCTCCTCCATTAAGACAGAAGATGAAACCAGATTGGGACCGAAAATCATCTCTATCCGTTTGGAAGCTTGCATCAACATAACCTTCAACAACAAGTTCATTCTCACCTCCATATACTAAGAAACAATCCTTAGTTCTTCTCAAGTACTTGAGGATGTTCTTAGCCGCAATCCAATGTGCTTCACCTGGATTCGATTGGAATCTGCTACACATGCTCAAAGCATATGAGATGTCTGGATGAGTACAAATCATAACATACATGATAGATCCTATTGTTGAGGTATAAGGAATCTTACTCATGCGCTTTTGCTCATCAGGTTTTGAAGGACACTGATTCTTGCTAAGCATTATACCATGTGACATGGGTAGAAATCTTCTCTTAAAGTCTTTCATATTGAACCTTTCAAGAATTTTATCAATATAAGTTTTCTGACTTAGTCCAATCATCCTTCTAGATCTATCTCTATAGATCTTGATGCCCAAAACATACTCTGTCTTTCCAAGATCCTTCATTGAAAAACATTTCCCTAGCCAAATCTTTACAGAGTTAAGCATCAAAATGTCATTTCCAATGAGTAGTATGTCATCTACATATAGGATCAAGAAGGCCACACTACTCCCACTAATTTTCTTGTAAATACATGACACTTCTTCATTTCTGAGAAAACCAAACTGTTTGATTGCCTCATTAAAATTAAGATTCCAACTCCGAGATGCTTGCTTCCATCCATAAATGGATTTTTGAAGTTTACATATTTTCCCAGCATTTTTAGAATCTACAAAACCTTCCGGCTGTGTCATATACACAATCTCTTCTAAATTTCCATTAAGGAAGACAGTTTTGACATCCATTTGCCAAATCTCATAATCATAATGAGCTGCGATTGCTAGGAGTATTCGAATGGATTTAAGCATAGTGAAAAGGTCTCATCATAGTCTATACCATGAATTTATTTATATCCCTTAGCCACCAATCTAGCTTTGAAAACACTCACGTTTCCTTCCTTGTCTGTTTTCAACTTGAAAACCCATTTGCTACTTATGGGTGTTACCCCATCTGGCAAATCAACCAAGTTCCAAACTTGATTTTCAGACATGGACTCCATTTCAGATTTCATAGCTTCTAGCCATTTTTCAAAGTCTGGACTCGTCATAGCTTCCTTATAGCTGTTAGGTTCCTCATCTTCCAAAAATAAGACTTCATGGTTTTCTATCAAAAGAAAATCCACAAATCTCTTTGGTCTATATCTAGGCCTATCAATTCTACGAGGGGCTAGAGCAATAGGAGAAATATTCACAACAACTTGTGAACTTTCTTGTGTATCTAATTCGAGTGGGACATCATTCAATATCTCTGTTGGGATTATGAGTTCACGTTGCTCTACCTCTGGCACATGGGATGCCATATCTGACACATCTAACATGTCTTTAAACATAGAGGTCTTCACCTCTAATAAAGGTTGAATTTCTTCCATTTGTTGCTCTTCATGAATTTCTTCGAGAAGTACATTACTCCCACTTGTCGTCTTTGAAATAATCTCTTTTTCCAAGAAGACACCATCTCGAGCAACAAACACTTTGTTCTCAGCTTGGTTGTAGAAGTAATAGCCCCTTGTTTCTTTTGGATAACCCACAAAGAAACATTTGTCTGATTTGGGTGCAAGCTTATCAGAAAGTAAACGTTTTACATAAGCTTCACATCCCCAGACTTTTAGAAAAGATAACTTTGGAACTTTTCTACTCCACATCTTATATGGTGTTTTTCTACAGCTTTTGACGGAGTTCTGTTTAGTGTAAAAGTAGCAGTTTCGAGAGCATATCCCCAAAAGGATAATGGAAGATTAGCATTACTCATCATAGATCGAACCATGTCTAACAATGTTCGATTTCTCCTTTCGGACACACCATTCCATTGGGGTGTTCCTGGTGGAGTTAATTGTGAAAGAATTCCACAATTTTTAAGATGATTATCAAATTCTTGACTCAAATATTCACCACCACGATCAGATCATAATGTTTTAATTTTCTTGTCAAGTTGATTCTCTACTTCATTTTAAAATTGTTTAAACTTTTAAAACGATTCAGATTTGTGCCTCATCAAGTAAATATATTCATATCTACTTAAATCATCAGTGAATGTTATGAAGTAGCTAAAATTACCCCTGACTTTTGAACTCATTAGTCCACATACATCAGTATGTATTAGTTCCAATAGTTCACTAGCACTTTCTCCCTTTCCAGTAAAAGGGGACTTCGTCATTTTTCCTTTTAAACAAAATTCACCTACATCATATGATTCAAAATCAAATGATTGCAGAAGACATTCTTTTTGCATCTTATGTATGTGTTTCAAGTTAATTTGGCCTAAACGACAATGCCAAAGGTAAGTGGGATTTGAATCATTTGATTTATGCTTTTTAGTATTTATGTTATAGACATGGTTATCTAAATCAAATATATAGAGACCATTCATTAAGTTAGCACTGGCATAAAACAATTCATCCTTATAAACAAAACAACATTTATTCTTAATAATGAATGAAAATCCTTCAGTATCTAAAACGGAAGCTGAAATAATGTTTATAGTAATAGAGGGAATGTAATAACAATTATTCAACTCTAAAACTAAACCAGAGGGTAGAGATAGACTATAAGATCCTACAGCTAAAGCGACAACTTTTGCTCCATTTCCAACGCGTAGGTCTACCTCTCCTTTTTCCAGTCTTCTAACTCTTTTTAATCCCTGCATATTCGCAGTAATATGAGAACTACATCCGGTATCAAATACCCAAGAAGAAGAGTCTGCTGAATTTGCTAAATTTATTTCAATTACAAATATACCTAAATTGGAAACTATATTTCCATTCTTCTTATCCTCCAAGTACTTCGGGCAATTTCTCTTCCAATAGCCCTTGTCATGGCAATGGAAACACTCTGTATCAGAAGAAGCACCTTTGGGTTTAAGTTTAGGTTCAACAACTTTCTTGTTTTCACCCTTTTTCCCTTGCTTATTCTTGTCAACGCCTTTTTTCTTGAACCTTTTTCCCTTATTAACCATTAGAACATCCTTCTTTGGTGTTAGGGTCCCAATGTTTTGCTCAGCTATTTTGAGCATTCTAAGAAGCTCTTCTAAGGTCTTATCAATACCATTCATATTGTAGTTTAACCTGAATTGGTTGTACTCATCGTGAAGAAAGTGAAGAATGATATCCGTAGCCAACTCTTGACTATAAGGAAAACCAAGTCTTGCCATGTTTTCAAAAAGACCAATCATTTTAAAGATATGCAAACCAACCGATTTATCTTTCTCAAGACGACTCTCGAGAATTGCCTTAGAGGTCTCATACCTCTCCATCCTAGATTGTAACTGGAACATGTTTCTCAGTTGTTGTATGATGGTGTAGGCATCCATATCCACAAACCTCTTTTGGAGACTTGTTTCCATGGTTGCCAACATAAGACATGTGACAGTCACAGACCTTTCACGAATAGTTTTTTCCTTAGTTCTCTCTTGAACTGTTAGGGTGTCACTAAGTTTTGGGATTGGGGTGTCAAGGACATCCTCTCTGTTTTCAGACTTGAGAACAATTCTCAAGTTTCTCTCCCAATCGAGGAAGTTATTTCCATTTAACTTATCCTTTTCAAGGATTGAACGGAGATTGAAAACTGTGTTATTGTTAGTCATATATCTACATATGAAAGAAAAAAAAAATAATACACCATTCAATCATGTATAAAAGAAAATAGCTCAAAATTTAAACAAATTTAAAATAGGCTATGCACACTGTATTCATTACAAATCCTCCCTAGTTGAATAAAGTGTTTCCAAGATCCTATTTCACAAAATTTTGAGCGGACTTGGGCCCTTTCTCAAAACTAAGTGATCAAGGTAAGTAAACTCTTTTACTAATTATAACATTTATAATTCTTGGTTGATATGTTAACATCTCATGTTAAATCATATATTTTTGCCTCGAAGTCCAAAACTTTGTCTTTTGATAACTTCGTTGAGTTTAACCAAATCATACATGTAAATCCCTTCAATGAATTTACCCATATTATCCCAGGATAAAAAATGACACTTTGCTTAGGCATAACCTATCATAAATTATCAAGGGTTTCATAGGCGTATATTTGGAAAGGCATACTACTCAATATTTCTTTAGGGACTTATGATTTATTATGCAGGTTTATATAGCGAACTCATAACATAAACCATAAACATACAATGCATAATAAAATGCATAAAATAAATGTGATCTTAGTATGGCCCCTATATATATGTACATACAAAAGATCAAATCTTCAGTTGCTCCGTCTTGAACCATCATGGATCTCCATCATTGATCATCCAATCAATGCTTACAAGATTTTTATTCTAATTACAATAACTAAAATAAAAAAATATATACGGCAATCGATACGCAAAGAGTATTCAAAACTCTACAACTACATAAAATTATATATGGGCCATACTTTGATCACAACATTCATTCTAAACATCACATATAAAGAATAATAAGCATGCATACACAATATCAAATATTAAACATACATTCATTTACATTAAATAAACGATAAAAATCTATTAATCAAATTAATAGATAAAATTAACTTCATAATTCAATTTAATTCAACTAGATTTAATGTGGAAATATTTATCAAAATTGTAATTGAATCAAAATATTTATTATGGCCCAGAATTTATTCAAAATAAATCCAGACCCAAAGATATAGAGGCCCAACAGTTGCAGCCTAGCCAGGCCCATTGAGCAAAAGCCCAATGGTCGGCCAGCATGCCATGGCCCATCAGATGGGCCCAACGGGGCCAGCAGGCGGAAGCCCATCAGAAGCAAAATCCTCAGACCATCGAACACGCGACTACGCGTCACAAGGATGCAACAATTACCAGTTTGACTCAAGCTGGCTCTGCGTCAAATAAGGGAACAATTAACATTTAACTGACCCTCTCTTATTTTCACAAAATTAAACAAATTTTCCAGGAAACATGGGAAACGATCCCGGGTCTCAAGCCATAATTTCAACCACTTGACCAATACAGTCTACTGGCTAATTTGTGATGTAATCGTGTATTTTACCTTAAACAGAAAATCTACAACAATCGGGATATCCACGATCGTTGGGCATACAAATTAGGATTTTGTTATGTCAAATACATCAAAATAAGATCCAACTAATCAGAATCAAATTCTAATTGAACATCTTTAATCCACATATCAATCTCATCTTTTGAATTAAAATCATGAAGAACATGCATCAAATTGAAATATAATAAAACAATCATTATTAATGTCACGCCCCGTTTTCTTTTAATAAAAATTAGAGTTTTACTCGGGCATGAAGATAGAAAAGCAAGGGACGCATAACACACACAGAAATAAATAAGCAGGAGACAACAGAAGAAAGAGGTAAGGGATGATGAGAAACCTTCTCATAACAACAATCGGCCTCTGCCGAAGTCAATCGATCTCACTACCGATATAATACATCATACGCAGCGGAAAACAAATACATCAGGATCATACATCCTTACAAGTACCCAAAATATTACAAATCGTAAATTGTTTGAAACATAGTTTGAAAATGTTTGTGTTACAGTATTCTAAACAAAAGAGCCCACAAATAGCACCATCTCTCTCCCTCTAGGGTTCCTCAGTCTCCTCATCCCCTGTATTGCGAGTACAGATTAAGAGGTGAGTGCGTGGAATACACTCGTGGGGATAACATCCACCTCATACTATAGTTCTAGAAAAACTGGAAAGTAAACTACAGTTTCACGGCACATAAAATGCACAGCAGATATTAGAAATGGCAAGGGACGAATAGGTGCGGAATTCCTCCGTCTTACCCTATAAACGATCTCACTACCGTTGGCGCATTTCAAGAGGACCACCAAACCTTAACAGAGTAGTAGAAAATAGCAAGGGACGAACAGAATGCATGTTCAGAGTGGACATCAGTCCAACCACAGTAATATTACGGCACAACAAATATATTCACAGCATTTAGTATTCCTCAATCATGCATTTAAATAGGGAAAACAGTAAACAGATAAAAGAATAGAAATTACCCCCACCTCGTTCGGTGGTTCCCACGTGAGCAACAAAGTCTAAATGTCTGATAACTCAAGTGCTTAATCCAATGGATGGCCTACACAAGTTACAGTATTTCTTAAGTCCTTAATAAGTTTTATTAAAGCGATAACTGATTCCGGCGGAAAAACGATTATTAAAAACGCGACGGATCGAGAGATCTAAAGATTGGAGTTCAAGAAACGAGAGGGCCAGATCTGTATAAGTGGTTGAATAGATAGGTAATGAAATTTGGGTCACGACAAAAAAAGAATGAGCTCGATCGGAGTTAAAACGAGCTCAAACGGAGCATTTTAGGTTTAGGGGTAAAATGGTAATTTTGGTCAAAGGGTTGACTTTGACCGGGCCCACGGAACCCGATCAACGACGTCTCGTCATCGAAGACTTGATATGGATGAACGACGGAAAGAAAACGAGATTCAGATCGAAAACACGGCGTTGGGTGCACGTCGGCACCCGACGGGCGCGCACGGGCGCACGCAGCTCTCGGCACCCGACGGCTGTTGAGTTTTCTCGACAGCGGGTAGAGCCCCTCGGCTGGCTGCCGAGAAAACTCGGCAGCCCCTTCCCAAACTTTCCTGACAGTGGCCTGCTCGAGCAGGCAACTCCCCGGCGTCGCCCGGCGCGGCGTCGCCCGGCGCGGCGGCGCCGCCTCCTGCCGCCACCACCTACTTCGTCGGATACCTTGCACCGCCGGCTACCACCTCCGGCCATCCCTCGCCGGATTCTGGCATGAATAGTGCCTGAAAATTACGCCGCAAAACCCTTCGATACACTGATTTTTGAATACCAACTCCAATTTTCAAAACTCCGGCCGGCGACTTCCCGTCGCCGGTGACCACTCCCAACCCCTCTGCTGGCGACCCCCCGTCGCCGGCAACCTTTCCCGGCCAACCCCAACCACCAACACAGCCTATACATACATGCATGAACACACACACACACTGGTTTCCAAACACACACACTGATTTCCCAGCTCCGGCCGGCGGCTACCTGCCGCCGGCGACCGGGAGTCGCCGGCCACCACCGCCGCGTACACACACACACAGCAGCTTGCACACACACACACATAGCATAGGGTGTAAACACACACACACCCTCACTGTTGTTGCTTGGCCGGCGGACACCAACCGCCGGCCACCTCCCCCGGGCCTTCGCCAGCGACCTCACGTCGCCGGCCTACCTTCCTCACACGGCAGCGCCACCCGGCGCCGCCACCAACAGCATGCAATACCACACACACTAGCACACATATATAAACACACACATGCACATTTCATGCATATATACAACATGTCATTCTCCGGCGCCGCCACCCACGGCGGCGCCGGCCCTCCAGCGACTGACCCCGACCTCCGGCGGCCTCCGGCAGCAGCTGCGGCGCAGTGGAAAGAGAAAACACAGAAGAGAGAGAAAAGGTGGTGCAAGGGTTAGGGTTAGGGTTTCAAGGCTGTTTTTCGCCGTTTTCCGACGAACGAGAAATCGGAATTGAATTCCGAGACCTATCCTAGAATCGTCTCGTCAAGACGAACGTCGTGTGCGAAAATCGGCCAAAACCGACAACTTTGAAATTTTCCGGCCACCGACCGGCGGCGGCGCCGGAAAACAGAACGTCGGAAATAAAAAGAGGAGAAAGAAGGACTTACGTGTTTTCATCGGGTTTGGCTCGAACGAAGAAACGGTGAACTTTGAATCGAAATCACCTCTATTTATAGAAATCCGAAAGTCACTATTCACGTGAAATATCTCGTTACTGTTCACCGTTGACTTTTCCATGTTACTATTCATCATAAAAATCTCGTTACTATTCTCCGTAAAAATCTTTCGATTTTCTTTTCCGAAACTCCGTGTTTTGTCCTTTTTGTCGCCGTTCGGGCTACGAGTCTCCGATTGACCTCTAATTCATTTCTATCTTCTCGTTTTTCTATTACGCATCTAATAATAAAATAAAATTCTATGTTCCACGTCTAGAAAATATTTCCGTCTTAAACATGCATTTAACACATATCTAAAACGCACGAAATAAATTAAACAGTTAAATCATACGCACATAATTATTAAATCTTAGGTTTAAATATTTAATTAATTAATTATGCATCATTTTTGGTCCGGGGTGCTACAATTAATTTGTGCAAGAGGCTCTGATACCACTGTTGGATTTTGATGCTACGCAACAGAATAGTAGAAAACAATGTTCTCAAGCATCAAAATAAAAGAGGATCTCATACACAATTTAAATAACGATTTACCTCTTGATGTGTGTCCTTTGATGACGAAGATTAAGAATCACAAATGTAATTCCTCTACTCGAGACACACAAGCTTTTCCTAGACCTCCTCCAAAACGTTTACTAAAACGCAGAGAAACTTCTTTTCCTTTTTGGAGGAACTACATTTTTTCTTCAGTCAGTGGGAACGTGTTTTCTTTTATGTGTATGGAGAATAATGTTTCACACACACTTCATTAGGTTTGGGCTCATCAATTTATACCAAATAAAGGCAAAAGCCCATAACATATGCCTAATCATATTAGGCCCAACACATATCCTAATCATATTAGATCCACAACTTATATTCAACGGGCTTATTGATCTAGTTCAAACTTAACATGTGTAACCCTCGTAGGACCCAGTTATTGTTAGTAGCAAGCCCAACAATTGGAATGCAGATCGTAGTTGGTTTCTAGTTAAACACTACGACCACCTAAAATAACTGAATTAATAATCTTCATTAATTAAAGTCTTTAACTATTTATTATATTGACATCTTATTAAAGGACATCTCCTTCAACTCCTACTCCCTGATCCCGGACCAGAAACCATAGATGGATTAGGAGAATTGACAGATTCCTTACCTTTACCCGCTGGAGAAGTTTGATGCTCCTTCATCACATTTAGAATCTGAGCTTTCAGCATCTCGCCCAAGCTATCCAGCTTAGATTCGAGCCGAGCTTGCACTTGGGATTGAGCTTGCAATAACGCTGATTGCCCTGCTAACAACTTAGTGACTTGCGACTCCAACGCATCGATCCGTTGACCGTGGGTCTTAGCAGCCATGAAAATGGAGATTGCGCAGCTTGGCTCTGATGGCCAATTGTCACAAACACGATTTGGTGAAGTGTGTGACGTGAGAGAAGACGGGAAAGAGACAGAAATTCTGCTAAATTCTGTTATGATTATTCCTCCTCGAGTGCATGAGTGTTTACATATCATTGAATACATGCCAGCTTTGTGATACATCGAACGACATCGTTTCAAAGATTAAAACAAAACTACGCCATAGGACTAACTCACTAATACGCACACACGCTTCTACAAGTATTAAACCGCTCCTCTCTCTTCTCTTAAGCAACAACAAAAATAACGGAATTTGGAAATGAACAAATCAACAACACTTGCACTCCATGACATCTTTCCATTCTTTAGATATTAGTTCTCTGCCAAATACATAATTTGTTGTCATAATTAACCAAATAAGGCGGTTTATGAAGGAAAATAAAAAATCATTCAGTCAGATGATACAATCTGCCCATTAAACAATTTCCAAGAAGCAGGACAATGATTATATTAGTGAATACGAGCAAAGTAGATGCACATTCTAATATATCATTTGCATGCCATAATAACATCAGTGATTTCTCATAAATTCTGATGTTAGGAACTATTTTCAAGAAAATGTCAAGAACCAAAGATACTCCAAGAAAATTGCAAGAACCGAAGATACTCCAAGAAAATTGCAAGAACCATAATACTCCAAGAAAATTTCAAGAACCGAATTTATTACAAAGAACCAAAAGGGCTTAGGATGAAAAAAGAAAGAAAATTAATTGAAAAAAGAGAAAAGGTTGGTCAAGAAAACAGAGGATAGTTAGAAGACAATATAACAAACACTTTGCGTTCAAGAAATCAAGAAATGAAAGGGGAAAGTATCTGATGCAGTTTCAGACAAGAAATTGAAATCCAAATTGATTGTGTATAAAAAAGCAGTGAAGTGTGAATATGAGAGTGAAGAGTTGGAAAAAGAAATGAATATATAGAGAGAAAGGGAAGAAAAATGATGAGCGGCAATTTAAAGAACAAGAATGATTTATTTATGGTGTCTGCTTGCTTATTATTTATTAACCCCTAAACCCATCTTAGGGTTAATAAATAAGGTAAGTCCTAATTTCACCGTTACCGTTAGAGATTGGATCCACCTTAAGGTTAATAAATAAGGTATGTACTAATTTTACCCTTAGAAATTGGCTTCCAAGCCCAGCATGCTGGCCAGTTTTATTACCTTGTTTTCCTTTTTTTTCTTTTTTCTTTTTTCTTAATGTAATTTTATGTACTTTTTACCAAAAACACTCAAATAAATTAGGTGTTTTATAAAATACCAAATTTTCAATAGATTATTTGGTCACAATTAGTTGAACTCGTGTAACAGTGTCATTTATCAGAAATTATGTTTTATTTCATTATTTTAAAGTATATCAACTTCTTTTTTCTAAAAGATATTATTTTAATAAACTTAATTAGATGTATAGTTAATCATATCTTAACAAGTTCTCATATGTGTTTTTTCTTGTCTTCCCCACCTTTAAAACAATAAAAATTACGGATAACCAACATGTGATATTGATGCATGCACTTAGAGATTTTGATTTTCAATTAATAAAATTATTACTATTTAAGAAACAATGGTGTTTTTGATATAAAATCTATCTCAATTAATAACTAAATTAGTGTAATTATTTAATATTGACACATGTATGGTTTGGATTGCATTTTTTGAGAAGGGAAATGATTTAATCACAAGTTGATCTCCTTTGATATATACTAGAAGAGAGCTCATGTATTTGGACAAAATTTATTTGTAAAAACTACTGATCACACCTCTCAAAATACAACAAAAAAAATTCCACCTAATAAAAATGGTTAATTTCAGATTTGGTACTCGAAACTAGGCCTTATTTCAGGTTTGGTACCCATAAATGACACCTCATCATAAGTAATTCACAAGTTATTTAAAAGTAATCAGATTTGGACCCAGCCGTCTTAAAACCGTCAACATTTGACGGAAGTTAACCACCACTCTCATTTTCGTGGCAAGGCGGCTTCGCTTCCCTCCAACTTTGTGAACCCTACTTTCTGTTCCAATCAATTCACCTCAATTGATTCTCTTCCCAAATCAAAGTCTTCCAAATTTCAGCTCTAGCATCTGCCCGTAATCGATTCGAGTTGTTGTTGTTGTTGTTTTGAGTCTCAATCAACCTAGCAAGAAGCAAAGTTTGGTCGATTTCCACACCTCAATGACGTCGACAACCTCTTCGAAAGAATGGAGCTTATGGTTGCCCACAACCCTTCCTTCTGCGACATCACCTGCAGCGCCAATGGATGCACCGTCAATCTCACTCTCGAGATCGCTAATTGAATGCAGAACATGGTCTCTGCGTCGAGACCGTGATGCACCTCACTTGCACCAACATGCCTGTTGATTTGATCGACCATGCCCTCGCTACCATCAAATCCAACAGCATCCAAAACGTCCTCGCTCTACGCAGTAACGCAAAGATCTCATTATTTCACTGTGGAATTCTTTTCTTTCTTTCTATATCTGCAAAATGTTGTTGTTGTTTGCTCATCATTCTTTGTTTTTTTTTCATAGGTTGAGCATATCCGTGCTAAAATATGGGGATTACTTTGGGATTGCTATTGTTGGTTATCCAGGTCTGTAAAAATAAATTTTCGAATTTTAAACAATTTTCAGATTAATTAAATCTTTTTTTTTATTTAGACTATTTAAAAAAAAAAAACCATAATTGTTATTATTATTTTTATAATTTTTTAAGCGCTGATACTTTAGTTTTAGATATTTTAAATTTTTGGATTTATTTAGACCAAATAAATAATATAAATGACCCATAGATTAAAGTTTCGAATTTGGTTCTTACAAAATTAAAAGGGCTAATTGAAAGAGCCTATATTTAAGACTTCTATTAGTAAAGGACTAATTATAAAGCCCAATTGTAAAAAAGATTATAATTGAGGCCCATACATGTGAAGTTGCCTAATTAACATCCACTTTTAATATATAAATATATTTATATTTGCATTGCACATTAAAAATCCTAATTCATCCTATCCTACCCGCCATCCTTAGCCACCACCACCCAGCCTCCAACTGCCGCCTACTCTTCATCACCGTTTGATGCCTACCATCGAAATTTCATTTCCTAACAACGCTTTCTAATGGGTCTTGGCTTAGTTTTAAGAAGATTCTTTTTTTTAATTTTTTTATCAAGTTTTACAAAATGTCAATCTTTACCCTTGTCCATTGTTAATATTCAATTTTTATGACTTCCATCTACGAAAATCATAATATGAAATTCAGAATGTTAAATTGAATATTACATAGAATAAAATTTAGAATGTTAAATTAAATACTATGATTAATTAAAGCAACAGAAACTAAATAGCATACAAATTAACAACTAAATACCCGAATTTAGAATGTTAATTTAAATATTACAACTAAATAAATTAAATAGCATATAAATTAACAAAATAAAATATTAAAACTTATTAAAACAAAGTAAAAACTGAAAAATAAAAAATATATAAAACAGTAAAAATGAAAAGGGAATAACGAGTTTGAAGTGAAAAAAGGGTTAGAAATGTTATTTTATTGAAAGGATGATATGCATATCATTTTATTAACAATTCAAAGGGTATAATAATCAATATACAAGTCACAAAATGTTGAAAAGCCACCACAAGTAGGGTAATTAATCAGGCGACTACATTACACATTCGTCAATTTTAACGGTTTTGGGGATTTCGAGCAAATTTATCCATATCACAGACATAAACGTTGCTATTCTTATAATAGAGGGGAAGCGACACTAAATTTTCAAATCATAGGGGCTATAACATTATACCCCAAAAATTAAATGAATTTCACCGGGGACCAAATCCGGTGACATTGCCACCGAAAGCAGACATTGCCACCGAAAGCAGCCGCTGCCACCCCTTACCTTTCCCAAATCCGTCGTCATTGTCGCCTTAAAAAATTGGCTCTCCTTCCAACTTCCCGCTGCTACCTCCCTTCTTTCCCTTCTACTCCATGAAAAAGAAAAATCTTAGACTCAAGAAAACACAAATGAAAAGTTGAAATTGATTAGATTCTTAATTAAAGATTGAGTTGTGGAAATTTTCGTGTGGTGAATTTAGCAGATTCAAAATGTCAGAGTTCCTTTCTACCTCCATTAATGGCAGTGAAGGTTTCTTACTTGTCCTCCCTTGTGATTTAGAATCCATATTGAAGAAACTTATGGATTGCCCGGAGATCATTCAGTCTTATGGAAAGAAAATGGTAAGAGGTTGTATAATGTGTTGTTGAAGTATGCCTCTCATGGTGCTGATGACAACGACGGTGGGGAGGTGGTGGTTCTCTACGGTCTTCATCAAGCCCATCAGCGTGGTTTGTTCGATTTATTAATTTCTTACTCAGTTTAGGTTTTCAATGCAAACATGCGGATACGTCTCTATTCTTATTTTCATCATGGGCATATTGTGCTATATTTATTATTATATGTTGACGATATAATTGTCATAGGTAATGATTCTACCTTTCTCCCACGGTTCATTGCTCGTATTGACAAGGAATTCACTGTTAAAAAGTTGGGTCATCTTAACTATTTCCTTGGCCTTGAGGTCTGTCACACCTCTGATGGTCTCTTCTTGAGCCAAGCTAAATATGCTCACGACACTCGGGATGAACTTCATGAGTCTAAGCCTGTTGTCACACCTCTTGTTGTCTCTTATTAACACAGGTTCTCCGTTTAGTGATCTCACTCTCTATTGTTCTCTAGTTGGAGCTCTACAGTATCTTACCATAACCTGGTCGAATCTCTCGTATGTTGTTAATCATGTCAGCAAGTTCTTACACTCTCGTACAGATGATCACTTCTTTGTTGTTAAGCACATACTTTGTTCTGTCAAAGGTACTTTAAAGTTTGGTCTTTCTTTCACCCGTGATTCTAAGTTTTCTAGTCGGCTACTCTGATGCTGATTGGGCTATTGTGTTGAGACCAAGGACGAAAATATCGCGATATTTCAATGAAATATCATCGAAATATCATGAAAATGAAGGCACCGAAATAATAATGTGTTGCAAATTTTTTTCGAAAAAATATCGCGATATATCTCGATATATCGCTGAAATATCGTGAATATATCGATTTCAGTCGATATATTGTGATATATCAAATACTGCACAGTTGCACACACTGACAGCCTGTAAGCCTGATATTTGTTTTTTTTTTCTTTTTCTTTTCCCTTTTTCTTCCAAATGTTGTATTGTACTGCTATTGTGTTTTTTCTTTTCTTTTTTTTTTTTTTTTTTTCCTTTTCTTCCTTCCAAAAATGATGCTGATTTTTTTTCCCTTTACATTATGAATTTAGTTTAAGTGATTTTTTTTCTTTTTTATTATGAATCTTTTTATAGTGTATTTGAAGGATATCTATTAAAATTAAGTTACTTATCTTTCTCCTTTTATATATCTATATTTTTGTCTATGGATAGAGCAAACAATTACTTTATATAACTTTAGTTAAATTGTTTAAAATAAATTAGTACGCTAGCATTTAGTTTCCTCTCATAATTTAATTAAGTTTAGTTAATTTTTTTGAAATTTAATAAAAGGAAAATGATGAATATAATATTAGTGTATCTCTATATTTATTGTAAATATATCATTTTATTTGTAATTTTAAGTTCAATATATGTATTAATGTAAGTTATAATATTTTGTATATTACTACATATATTTTCCAATTTTTATACAAAATTTTCATATTTTTTAAAAAATGTCTGATATTTCCACCGAAATCGATATATCCATTGATATTTTCGTAAAATCAAGGTACCGATATTTTATTTCTTGGAATGCCAAGAAGCAACCTATTGTAGTTCATTCGAGCTGTTTGATGGGTGTTGAATCCAACAAATAATAAATCTTACTCTAAAGATATAAATTTGAGATAGCAGTGAGTATGGTCGAATCTACAGAGATTGGTAAAACGATTGTTCTTTTGCACACTTGTTAAAAATAAATGATTGGGGGGTTTTGAGATTTTTTTAATTAATAAACTAAATTAGAACAATTAAAATAAACTAAGATGAAGTAAATGAAAAAAAATATCTAGCCAAGAGACAAATTAAAAAATGGTTCCGATGTTGATCATAGATGCAAGGATTCTATCTTTCTTTCAATATTAAATTGGTTATAGTTGTTAGTGCCACCTAACGACCTAATCTTTCCTTAAGGTTCGGTAATCAGGATACTGTCTCTAATTACTACCATAATTAGTAAACAATCCTAGATACCATCTTAGAATTTAGTTTACCAATTGCATTAAGATTTAGAAAGACCCAATTCTAGCCAACAAACACACATGTAGGTTTATTGAAAATCTTTATTAGAATCAATTATGCTAATTGCCACAAGAATCAGAACAATTAAACAATTACGGATTTAACGTTCTAATTGGCGATATATTATTCTAACAAATTGACAAAGGATTCTATTTGAGCAATTCATCAAAACAATAATAAGCAACATGCACAGAAGATATACGAATAACAAGAAAGGAAGAACAATAAATTAAATTAAATCTCACAACAGTAAAAGAACCAAGTCTTGATTATCTCTTAGATAGAAATAGAATCTAGCCCTCCATGGAGAATTGAGATCCCAAAATAAAAGTTGTAGAGTTTGAACGTAGAATAAGAGTTAAGATGAAGAGAGAAGTTGGAATCCTCATGTAATTCTAATTGGAAGTTAAAAAATAATAATAACTTCTGTAGATTTTATCCACGTCTTCTCCTTTTTGCAATTTTCGCATGTTAAGTGTGTCCACGCTTGTTGCTGAGACTTTTGCAGTTTTTTGAGATTTGATTTTTGAGAAGAGTAAACTACTTTTTTCGCCCATTATGTTTGTCGTTTCGCAGTTTTGCCCTTTTTGAATTCGGGCTTGCAATTTAGGACTTTATTTTTTAAAATTTCGCAATTACTGCCCAATTTCGGCCCGAATTGCTTAATTGGGCTGAAATCGCACGTTTTTTGCACGTGACTCCTCAATTCGGGCTGAAATTGCTGACATGGCCATCATTTATTGACGTGGAATTTCCTTCTTTTTTTTTTACTCTCAAGTGTATTAGGAACTGGGACCCGCAATGATACATCACTCAAATTTAAAAAATCTAATTCTCTTTCTCTCTCCTCACACCGCTCTCTCTGTGCAGATTCACCATCGTCGCCGCTACTGTTCATCGTCATCCCGCCGCTGCTCATCATCTTCAGTCCCTCCACAAAATCACCACCATCTTCTTCATCTTTCTCACCGCAGCTCCCCACCGCCTTCATCATCATCGACCCCATCTTCTCCGTCCATCAGATCGTCGCCGCCGTCATCCCGTCCTTTTCTCCGTCCATCAGACCTCCGTCGCCGCCTCAACAGTCAACACCTCAACCTTCTCCACCACTGCCTTCTTCTCCACCCATCTTCTTCTTCTTCAGCCAACCTCCGGCGATCTCCGCCATCTTTTCCGTCGCCGCCATCTTCAGCCCCCCTTTCTCCTTCACAGCAGCTCCACCGTCACCCATCTTCTCACCTCTCACCGACGAAATCCGAGCTCCAACCATCTCAACCCCGGCGAAACCGATCAACTCAGCTTCTCTCTTCACCGACCAACTCAGCCTCTCTCTCACCGGCGAACCCGATTTCCGTCGCCCATCACACTAATTTCTCTTCTCCAGCCTGCTCAACCTCCATAAATCCTCCATCTAAAACACTGCTATTCACTTCCTTCACCACTCAGCTCTGTTTCTCCAGCGACACCACCGCCGCTGCTACACATCTCCGCCGCTGCTACAGTCCCGGCGCGCACTAATTGGGGTGTTCTTCTAATTTGGGGAATTAGGGTTCTAAGTTATTAGGGGTGTTTTGGTGTAAGATGGGTCCCACTATTAAGTGTATTTGTGAGAAAAAAAAACCCAGGAAATCCACGTCAACAAATTAGAAGCCATGTAAGCAATTTCAGCCCGAAATCATCGGTCACGTGCAAAAAACGTGCGATTTCAGCCCAATTAATCGATTCGGGCCGAATTTGGGCAGTAATTGCGAAATTTTAAAAAATAAAGTCCTAAATTGCAAGCCCGAATTAAAAAAGGGCAAAACTGCGAAAAGGCAAACATAATGGGCGAAAAAAATAGTTTACTCTTTTGAGAATCAAGCTCAAATAGGCATGCCCACTATAACACCCTAAATTAATTAACTAAGGTGTAGTGTTTTATATATATATATATAAGTACATAGGTTGCTAATTAATTAATTAAGCTAAGAATTAATTAAGTAAGTGATAATTTTAACTAAGCTAAGAAGTAATTAATTAGGGGATAATCTTAATTAAGCTAAGATTTAACTAAGTGATAATCTTAACTAAGCTAAGAATTTATTGAATTAAAGTGTAAAGATATATATACATATATATATATTTACGTATACAAATATATGTACAGTTATAATTAATTCCTTAACTAAGTAAACTTAGTTAATTAACTAATTGGAATAAGCATGTAATAATTAAGAAAAAGGCAAGCAGGACATGCTTTCTCCCTCCATAAGCCACGCCACCTGCTGCCTATTCCTCTCTCAAGTGACACCTAGCTAGTAAACGGGTTCGTGTGTGAAATAGGGAAAGGAAGGGAAATTAAAGAACAGAGAAGCAAGATAGTAATACACACATAGTTTTCCTCTTCTCGTTCTCCATCTCTCTCTCTCGCACGCTCTCTCTCTCTCCCTCTCTCTGTTTGCTGCGGCTGCTACGGTTTGCTGGCACAGGTACGCCGGCGTTTGTGCTGTCGGCCGCCGGGAGCAGTGGTGGGCGTCGGATGGCGTGCAGGCGGGCTGGTGTGTGTGCAGGTGGGCGCCGGGAACGGGGGCGTTAGGTGTGCAGGGCACTGGGGCACTGGCCAAGCGCTGGGGGCGCTGCTATGCTGAGTTGGGGGTGCGCCGGGGACACACCGAGTCTGCACGGGGGGCTGGCCGATGGGCGCCTTTCGTGCTGTTTTTGGTTGAGTTTTAGAGTGGCTGTGTGTGTTTGTGTGGGTTGTCTTAGTAGGTGGTAGTATGGTGGTCAGTTGGGTGTGAGTCGCCGGCGACGTGGGTCGCCGGAGTCGTTGGTAGCAGCGACGGAAAGGGGCTAGTTAGAGCAGTTTTGAGGTGATGGAAAGAGGATTTCTTTTATGTTTGCAGAGGTTATTTTATAAGTTTAGCATTTCTTTGCAAAGTGCATTTCAATTCAATCCTTTTAGTTGGGCAAAGATCATTTCAATTCAATCCTTTTAGTTGGGCAAAGATCATTTTATACTCTGCAAGTTGATTTTAGCTTTGCAAATTAACCTTGCAATTTGAGTTTCTACTTTGCAAATTGAAGGCAACTTTGCAAGATTGAATTTTTACCAAATTGATTTAATTTCGCAAGAAGGAGTCATTTTGCAAAATTAGTTTATTTCGCCAAGTTAATTTCGCAAGATTCATATATTCTTGCAAGATAGATTGTTTTGCAAGGTTGATTTATTGGGCAAAATTGATTAATTTTATTGCAAGATTTATTTATTTTGTAAAGTTGATTCATTTACGCAAGATTAAAATTCCTTCTTGCAAGTTAAAATTTCATTCTACAAATTAAGTCGGTTCTTGCAAATTCAATTTCTTTTCTCTTTATGAGTCTTTGTTAGCACCAAAGCTTATTTTCTAGATAGTGCGAGTGCACTCGGGTTAGCGCTGGGGGGCCGGCGTCGGGGGGGGCTACTGTCCTGTTTTGCTGCTGCGCGCGGGCAGTGCTCGACATGCCATTTCAGGCACTTTCAATGAAGGGATCCAAAAACTGTTTTTAAGGCATATACTAGGGTGTATGGGGAAGGTCTCCACCAAGTTTGGTAGCCATCCGAGGTCGGACGGCCGAGGAATAATTTTACGAAGTCGGGGCTGCGATTCTGCACCCGAATAGGAAATAGTCGCGGAGCAGAAGGTCTTAACAAAAGGGTTTCTTAAAACTGTTCGTATGGGGTGTTCTTTAGCGTGTTTGGAGCATTCCTACCAAGTTTCACCTTAAGGCGAGTCCGTTTGAGGGGCCTAAGATGCATCGGGGCACAGAGTGGCAGTGCAGTGTACAACGGTGAATTTCAGCCTATTGCAAGGACAATTTCTAGATGATCGAATATCGGATGGGCTTGAGATTTCATGGAGTTAATATTCACACCGAGAGCTTCATTGCGGGCTTTACGGATCATAAATCGGAGCTCAGACGGGGAAGATACGCAACATCGATTTTCTTTCCAGTTGGCAAGGGATTTTACATTTTCAATTCACTTTGCAAGTTCAATTTATTTTGCAAGATTAGTTCGCCTTGCAAGTTAAATTCTTTCCTTGTAGGAGATGTAGACGAAAGACCACACCAGTTCCCTAAAATGTGGCAGTTTTCCCAAGATATCATTGGATTGAGGTGAAGAGACGAACTTAGGATGTAGAGAATCAAGTTTCACGAGGGTTACCACTGAACAAGGTGGGGGTAAATTCTTATAAATTACATAATGTGAACAATGTGCGCTCTTATGTGCAATTATTGTATGTATCTGATTATAACCTGGAAGTTTATACGTGTTGTGCAAAGTGAAAGATGTTGTACTTTCTGAGTGGTGAAGTGTAGTGTAGGTTATGGGGGAATTTCTGCTTTCCCATTTGAGTGATTAAGTGCTATAAAGTGCAGTAATTGGCTAACGTGAGTTGAACATGGTTGGTTTGTAAACGTGGCATTGCGTGTCTGTTATGTGATATAAGTGAATGTGCATTGTGGGTGAGGAGAGTGAAGGAGTGTTATGGGAGAGAAAGAGAGAAGGAGTGTTATGGGAGTGAAAGAGTGAAGGAGTGTTATGGGAGCAAAAGAGTGAAGGAGTGTTATGAGAGTGATTGTTATCATGGTGGCACAGATCCACACTAACTCTATGGTGGCACAGATCCACACTAACATCAAGGTGGCTAAAAGCCACGTAAAAATGTTTTCACGGCGGCTCAGAACCGTATTTTCAAAGGCGGCCTCAAAACCGCATTTATGTGCTATTGAGTGATATGTTTATGTCTGTTAAATATGTAAAAATGGTGGCAAGTTCCGCAAGATGCAAAACTGGCGGCTAAGCTCCGCAAGACGTATTTGGTGGCAAGTTCCGCAAGATAAAAATGTTTTCACGGCGGCTCAGAACCGCAAAGTTTTCCAAGGCGGCTCAGACCCGCAACTATGTGCTTGATGAACTATATGTCTATATTACCTGTTACGTTTTAAATGCTCACAAGTCTCACCCCACTGAGTGTCTTCATACACTCACCCCTTTTTATGTTAAAATATTTTCAGCTTAAGGAATCATTGAGCGTGGTGTGCAAGTGGTGGATGCTAGTAGCCAATGTTCTAAAGATTGCGAAAGAATTTTATTGGAAGGGAAAGAGGTGTTATATTATTTATTTGTATAGAAAATAATCTTGAAATCTTTTGGAAAAACCTAGTTTGCAAAACTGTACAGTTTAGCTGTACAATTATTATAAAATATATATATATATATATATATTCCTCTTCCGCTGTATATGATACACGTTTTAAAAAAAAAATGTTCGAATTCACTTATCTTTAATTGCAAGTTTAAATTATCTTGGAAAGACATGTTTTATCGAGTATTTGGACGCCCAAAACGGAAAATTTATTAAACTCTGATATTCTACAATAACGTAAAAGAAACGGGGCGTTACACCCACACTTAAAGCTAAAACCGTCACAGAATTTGCAAGTTTGAGGACTCCACCAAATTTCTTCCAAATCAATCCAAAATGCCTTCAATATCAATTAAATCCTTATATTGCCATACAAATCACAAAAATTCATCAAATTCAAGAATAAAGGATTAATTGACATTTAAAATGAAAGGAAAACATCATAATCAAAATACACAAAATAGAACTTGTAGCGCCCCGGATCAAAACGAGCATAATTTATTAATTAAATATTTTAATGTACGACTTAATAATTACGTGCGTATATTTTGACTGTAATTATATTTTGACTGTCTAATTAATTACGTGCGTTTCAAATACGTGTCTAATGTGTGTTTCGGATCGATATTTTTCTTGGACATAGTATATAGAATATTTTCATACCATAAAATGCGTCTTGGAAAGATGAGAAGATAGAAACGAACCAGGGGTCAATCGGAGACCCGTAGCTCAAACGGCGACGAAAAGGGTAAAACCCGAAGTTTCGGTCGGAAAATTGGAAGATATTTACGTTGAATGGAAGCGAAGATATTTACGTGAATAGTAACTCGGAAAAGTCAACTGATGAATAGTAATGGAAATATTTTCGGTGAATAGTGATTTCTGGATTTCTATAAATAGGGGTGATTTCGATTCGAAAATCACCATTTTTCCGAACAAGCCGAAAGCGATGAAAACGAGTAAGTCTCTCTCTCCTCTCTCTCTCTTTCCGGGTTTCTGTCTTCGGCGGGCCACCGCCGGTGGCCGGAAAATCCAACATTGTCGGTTTTGGCCGATTTTTGCACACGACGTTCGTCTCGATGAGATGAATCTAGGATAGGTCTCGGAATTTAATTTCGATTTCTCGTTCGTCGGCAAATGGCGAAAAACCACCTCCGAACCATATTTCTCTCTCTTCCTCTCTACCTCGATTCTTCTCCATTTTGGGTAAAATCAAGCTCTAAGTTGAAGCTCTTGTCGAGCCCGTCATGAAACCGGGCTCGGATTTCTGAACGGATCTCTTCTCCTCCGGCAATTGCCGGTCAAAGATCTAGCCAAAACACTCTCTCTCCTCTCTCCCTCTTCTCTCTCCCCGTCGACTCTTGTTCTCTCTTCTCTGGCCATATATGTTGCAAGGATAAGAGCTGGGTGTGTACGGGATGGGTTGGAGGTGGTGGCCGGCAACTGGAAGTCGCCGGCCGGAGCTAGAAACGGGCTGGAAGGGTTAGGGTTTGCATGGGGTTAGGGTGTGTGTGAGTTGAGTGTGTGTTAGTGTGTGGGCTGAGTCGTGGTTGTTGGGGCGACACCACGTGAGGAAACCAGAGGGCCGGCGCTGGTGGTGTGCCGGCAAGGTTCAGATGGGGGTGGCCGGCGGCAGGTGGCCGCCGGCCAAGCTGAGATGTTTGTGTGTGTATGTAGGTGTGCGTGTATGTGTATATATGTATGGTTGTGTGTTGCGCGGCCTACTGGTGGTGGCCGGCGACGGGAGGTCGCCGGCCAGTGTTTCCGGCGGCTGGGGGGTGGTGGTCGGCGGCCGGTGGCCGCCGGCCAAGGCTGGTACAGTGTATGTGTGTATACGTGTGTGTATGTATATGAGCGTGTGTGTTGGCCGGCCGGAGAAGGTCGCCGGCGACAGGGGGTCGCCGGCCGGGGTGCCAGGAAGTCCGGGGAGTGGTCGTCGGCGACGGGAAGTCCCGGCCGGAGGTTTTTGGTTGGAGTTTGGTTTTGGAAAAATGTGACTTCGAATGGTTTTGTGGTGAAGTTTCGCGCACTATCCACAGCCGGATTCCGGCAAGGATGGCCGGAGGTGGTAGCCGGCGGTGCGAGGTTTCCAGCGAACCTGGGGGTGGCGGCAGGAGGCGGTGCCGCCGCGCCGGGCGACGCCGGGAAGTGGCCTGGTCGAGCAGGCCACCGTCGGGAAGGCTGGACACGACGCTGCCGAGAAAACTCGGTAGCCAGCCGAGCGCCGTGTCCCGCTGTCGAGTGTCGGGAGCCACGTGCGCCCATGCGCACCCGTCGGGTGCCGACGTGCACCCGACACCGTGTTTACGATCCGAACCTCGTTTTTTCCATCGTTCGTCCGTATCGAGTCGTCGCCGATGAGATGTCGTTGACCGAGGGTCATGGGCCCGGTCAAAGTCAACCCTTTGACCAAAATTACCATTTTACCCCTAAACTTAAAATGCTCCGTTTGAGCTCGTTTGAACTCCGATTGAGCTCATTCTTTTTCCGTTGTGACCTAAATTTCATTCTCTATCATCGCAGCCATATGGATTGGATATCCACTCTCGTTTCTTCAACTCCAATCTTTAGAGCTCTCGTTCTGTCGCGTAGTTAACAATCGTTTCTCCGCCGGAGTCTGTTATCGCTTTAATTATATTTATTAAGGATCTAAGAACACTGTTACATATGTAGGCTATCAGTTGGATTGAACATTGAGATACGGGATTTGAGACACGAGATCCGAGATACGGGATCTTTGGTACTCGCTACTCACGTGGTAACCACCGAACGAGGTGGGGATAACTTCTAAACTCAACATGTTTATTGTATTCCATAATTGATAGTTGAACTGTTGAACTCTACGTGCTGTGAATACATGATGTGATTATTATGAATATGCATACTTTATGATTATTGTTTTCATGCAAAGCTTATGATACGATGAATGAGAACGGATGTCCTAAGTCATGATAGGGATGGACTGGTGGCCCATAAAAAGCACCATACGTCATGCTAGGGATGGACTGGTGGCCCGTAAAAAGCACCATACGTTAGAAATGCAACGAGTATAGTTGAGTGCTCTTAGAGCCGTGTGTTCTACATTGTGTGCTATGCATTTTATATGTTGTGATTACTTGCTGAACTAGTATATCTGTTTAATACGTGATTGGCTTAACAATATTAAAACTTGGAAAGTATCCCCACGAGTGTATTCAACGCACTCACCCCTATTCTGTACTCACCCTACAGGAGACGAAGTGAATCTCGACGCGTAGAGAGAGGGGTGCCCTATCGGCTGTGTCCATCTTCTGTTTTGACTTTCAAAGTTATGATGTTCATTTGTAAAAGAAAACCCTGTTTCTCCTTCTTTGTATGAGATCCTGATGGTATATTTCCGCTGCGTAATATTTTAAACTCCTTTTTATCGGTTGTATCCGATGTTTCAAGTGTACCTCTTCTTATCCTCTCCTTTTTCTTTCTAATTTATATCATGTACGCCTTCTTTCCCTTTCTCTCTTCACGCCCGCTGAGATTAAGTGAAAGAAAACGGGGCATGACAGAACTCATCACTGTGAATCTGAGTATTGGGCTCTTGCCAATACTTCTCAAAAAGTTGTTTGGATTTCATAATTGCTTCATGAACTCGATGTCCAGCTCTTCACTCGTCACTTGCTCCTTTGTGACAACAAGAGTGTCTTATTTTTCAGTCAGAATCTTGTTGCTCACAAACGTGTCATACATATTGATATCGACAGCCACTTTATTCGCGAGTTGGTCTCTTCAGGCCGACTAGACACACATTTTGTTCTTTCGAGCCTTCAAGTTGCGAACATCTTCACCAAAAGTTCTTTTTGTCCCAATTTTGAGTTGTTATGTTCCAAGTTATGTGTTCAATTGCATCCATAACATCACTTGAATCTCTAATTTATTCTTTAGAGATTGTGTAAACATATTTTTTTGATTTCATTGTTGTATTTATCTTGTATATCTCGTATTATTCTATAAATAGTGGAAATTCTAACTTACCTCATTAATGGTGATACAATATCAATTCTCATACGAACGATGTCAAAATACTTCAAATTTCAAATCAGATCAATATTCCAAATCAATTTTTTATTTTCATTCAATTCAAACTCAATTTAAATAAAATATGAATGAAAATTCAGATTTTGGTTGGAAAAAAGGCTTGGAAATAGTCATAGAAAACAATTTGAAAAAATTGCAATCACAAGAAGAAAAAAGTTCGGTTAGAAATAGCAAAAAAAAAAAAAAGACTTCGCTGCTACAGGACAAAATTGCATGTATTTAAGTCGCCACAGACTCTTGACCCTCGTAAAGACTTGAGCTCAAGTAAAGTGTTTTATTTTAACTACATAATCGTCTCTAAAGAAAAATAAATTTTTTGCTATTTTTTATATTTTTATTTTATATTAATTTTAAATTATTAATTAATATTTTATATTTTTTATAAATAATTTGATATTATTTACACAATGTTATATAATAATTTAACTTGAGGAATTTAACTTGTGAAAACATAAAATATATAATGATATTGTCAAAATTAATAAAAAAAAACGTTCATTTCCTTGAAGATATAAATACATAATACAATGGGGGTAGGAAAGAACGGTCATTCCTTCATCCATGGTAATACCAATTCCTGTGGGAATCACCATTTCCACTTATAAAACATATCAATCAAAGGAATAGGAATTAAAGTAAGAATGATGATTACATTCCCACCTCATTCCACCATACCAATCATGCCGCAAATAATAAATTCGAATTGCAACAATGAATGAACATTGTCGCTTTATTTGCTAATTATATATAAGAAAAGGATTAAATTGCTATTTTGGAAAGGTTGTAATTTTATTTTGCAATTTAATTTTTAAATTTGTTTTTGTTGGGAATGACATGACATGTGACGTGTCAATTTGCCAGACACGTGGACTCCGGTCGCTGGAAAAAATAAATCTGGTCTAAATTACAACAGTGAAGAAATGTCATAATTTTTTTTTGCAATTACACCTAAAATATAATTTATATTAAATTGATTTGTATTAAATCAGTTTTATGCTTTTATTTATAAAATTATGAATATTAACTTTATGAATTGAATTGATTATATTTTTCTTTCTTTTATTGTATAAATTAAGACAAGTCGGATGAAAATCGTTCCAAAATTACACTAAATTGTCTTAATTTATCCAAAATCTATATTAAGATAAATTGTCTTAATTCTCTATATAAAGATATTAATAGCAATAAAATCTAAACAAATCTTCATCAAACATATCTAATTTTCATTCTCCATCATTTAGTGATGGAATTTTGGTGAGCAAGTTTTTATTTCTAACATAAAATTAGGACTAAATTATCTATAATGTTAAATCTCTAACAAATTTTATGTCATATTATGTCTTTACTCTCTCTTTATTTTATTAATAAGGGTTAATATGGGAAAATCACTTTTTGTCACATAACTATGAACTCTTTTGATTTTGATTTTATAAATATCACAATTTTCAATTTAGTACCACAATTTAAGAATTTGTTTAATTTATGTCTGTTTTTTACCGTAAATATCGAAACTCGCCTGAATATGTCATGTGTGATGCATATGACTCTCAAATTGGAGCTTTCCGGTGATCTAGTGTTATGTGACACGTGTAAAAATTTTATTGGTTAACTTTAATTTTAAAATTGGAAAAAGAATATGTGATGCCCGAGTTTCTCACCACTTATTGACCAATACACTTCATGCATCATATGCATCTCTTATTATTTATGTGTCACTTGTGATCTTGCATTATTATATTTTGTTTTTAAATATTGAACTATTTATATGCTCTTATAAATTGGTGTTGAGAAAACCATATCATAATTGGTTGAGACTAATATTGTTTGAGGACATAATGTAATTTTTGATTAATGATTATATATGTTATAAGTGAAAACTAAATCTAAAGTTGCTTATATATATATAGATACACGAGGGTAATATATGTGTATTATATATGAATAACTTGCGTATATGTATATGTTTCTATATATGAGAACTTAATTAATATAATTACAAAACCAATATATTTGCATGTTTTGCGTGGCAGATAATTAAGTTGCCAGCAACTTATTAGCATGGTAACTATTATAATAATGATAAATTAAGAAAAGCTTAGAAAGAAAGTTTTGTGGGCAGGCGGTGGAATTTGCATATATATATATATATATATAACCTTTTCTCTTCATTAAGGGGCAGAGATGAGAAAATAAAAAGAAAGAAAGAAGTGATAAAAATAGAGTGTTCACATAGAAAAAGAAAACATCAAGAAAATCCTAGAGGTATTCAGAAGTTTATACAATCAAAATCTTTGGAGATTCAGGTAAGTAGAAATTTATTATAATTACAAAGCATAAATTAGTATTTTGTGAATTAATGGTGTTAATTGATGATACATGGATATTACGTGTTTTACGAGATTTGATTTGTTGTTCAAGGGCTATTGAATTCAATAATTATTATGAAATGAATTGTGGGTTGAATAAACAATGTGTTTTGACGACAAGAAGATGAAATTATATTTCTGGGTCAGATTTATGTTGGCTATGGGGTGATGTGTGCATGAAATTGGTGTTGCGTGCACGAAGTTAGTGTTGTGTGCATAAAATAATTAGTGTTGTATCACAAAATAAATAGTGTTGTGTGCATGCAATTCATGGTGTTGTGTGCATGAAAATTCGTGGTGGTGTGTGCACAGAAATTTATGGTGTTGTGTGTACAGAATTCATGTCCGGAGGGTTTAGCAGAACTTTACTGGCCCCGATGAATATGTTAGAAATGAAATATGTGGTTTCCAAAGAGGATGCATGAGAGGGAATTGTGAAGAAACCTATTATCGTGCATAATTTCTGCTTGCTGAGTTTTATCTCACGTAATTTATGTTTTGTAGGTAATTTTGATGAGGCGTGACGTTATGGACATACTGAGCAAGCTATGGAGCTCCTGCAGGGTTTTGAACATTTGTGTATATAGATGACGACCTGTTGGGCATAATTGTGGTTTATGTTGCTTTTGCTTTTGGAAATTAAGTCCCCTTTGAATATATGTATTATATAACACAATGCATACTAATGGATTAACATGACGCTTGTTTGTGAATTTTTGGTTGTTGAAGTTTGTTTTATAAGAAAGAATATGAACAGGGTATTGTTGGATGTGATATGATGTTGTGTTAAAAAAAAATTATAATAATAATTTCATTATTATCGTGCAATACAATTAATGACAATATTCAACAGAACAGATTGAGAAACTCGCCGGAACCAACAGTAGTGGATTAAAACCCAATAAATAAGCAAAAAGTGGATTCGCTGAGAAATTTAAAAAAAAAAAAAAAGGATGTACCTATCGATGGTTGGAAGGCACCTTGGACAGGTCTCAAAATTGGTTTAAAATTACTTTGTTCCCCCAAATTATTGTCATATTACAGTAACACATGTTAGTGCACTTTTGGAACGATATTCATCCGACCTGTCTTAATTTATAATTATAAAAAAGACAAAAAAATTAATTCAATTCATAAATATAATTTATATTAAATTGATTTGTATTAAATCGGTTTTATACTTTTATTCATAAAATTAAAAATACAAATGAATCTTAATTTCATGAATTGAATTGATTATATTTTTCTTTATTTTCTTATATAAATTAAGACAAATCGGATAAAATCATTCCAAAATTACACTAAATTGTCTTAATTTATCCAAAATAGAAATACATGTTGAAATATAAATAAATCTATAAATAAAAATAAAAACAAAATTGAATTTTGTCTTGAATTGAGAACTCAATCTAATTTGAAGCCTCTTCAATTGAGAAAATGTAAAATTGAGTCTCTTATTAAAAAATGTAAAAAATTGGGTTTGGAATTGAAAACTAATATAAAAATTGAGTCTTGTTATGAAATATAACCGATGCAAAAATAATCGTTGAATTAAATTTAATCTAACTCAACCACAATCATTGGCTTGATGAGCTTAAGTTGCACGGGGCTACAAAGCCTGATCTGCTACACATTTTATAATAGAGGATGTTGTTTGTTCATTGTTTATATTTCATCAGTTCAATGCAAACGTGCTTCAAAAATATTTTCGGAAATATATAAAATTACCAAATTAATTAAGAATGTAGACTTTTATTGGTGCATGATATTATGATAGGGCAAATTACAATTTCGGTACCCCAAGTAAACCCCTTTTTCACTCTTGGTACCCCAATTTTTTCGAGTTGCAACATTGGTCACCAATGTTTCAAAAAGTTGCAATTTTGGTACCTTTCGCCAGTGTTCCGTCAAACACTGATGGAACATAACTAACCCTAATGGTTTTGGAGGCAAAATCAGTGTTTTCCCCCCAAATTTCACTTCACACTTGATGTGTCTCTATTTGTATATATTTTATCATCATAATTATCCGTGGTTATAGTCCATTTGTCCTTTAATTGATTTAATTATTATTGTTATTTGTAGGAATGAACCTTTGATGGGCTTTGAGGAAAATTGGGCTTAAAATGATCAAATTATGCTTAAGTAGTGATGATGGCTTAATGGGCTTGAATCGGACCACATCAAATGCTTAATGGCCTGGAGGAAAAGAAAGGGCAAAGAAGAGAATTATCTTTCATATTGTGTAATGGACTCTTATGTCCTTAAGGTTTTAGGTTCTTAAGTTTTGATTAGGGGTAGAAAAGATATTGTTATGTGATCTCTCCCATTTTTCTCTCTCTTGGGGCCAAAACCCTTGATCATTTTCTCATTCTAAAATTCTCTACACACACAATTTAAGTTTTTCTCTCTTTAGTTTTCTCTCAATTTCAAGACGAATGTTGAAGATTACATTGGAGATGATTAATCAAAGCATGATGTCTAATTTCCCTCTCTAATTCAAGGGTCGTTTAATTCGATTGCTATCACCGTGAGGTTTTGTGCTTAATTTGAATTCTTACTTTATGTCAAGTACTTGTTAATTCATGATCTAATTCCATATAGTGATATATAATTTGGGTTGATCTGACAATTCGATTTGAATTATATTTTGCTAATGTTATCCATGAGTTCCCCTTTATATGTTGTTAGGATGTATGATTGATGAATGATTGGTACTTAGTAGCAATATGTTGATTATGTTTTTGTTGGGATTGTATAATTGCCTAATGAATTAATGAGACTAACGGAACCACAGGCTTAGTAATTGTAGCTATCTCGATTATTAGGTTCTAGGTTTCAATTTAGATTTAACTGTTTTCACAAGAACTTAATGCGGTTGTTAATTAATTTGGATTGCGACCAACTTAGTTAATGGCTAGAATTGACTGGATGCTGGGTTTAATCAATTAATTTGGGAAAACATGGACTTCTCTACGGCTCCATGTTTAGTCTAAGGTTAAATACTTGAACGTACAAGATAATATTTATAGTCTATGATCAGTGATGAAATCGAATGTTGACGCCCTTGAATCGGAGTTTCGTAAGATTTCTCATTCTCCACTTTATTTTCATCATTTGTTGCTTAATTGCTCTTATCTCTATTTGTTCGCTTGTTTACTTTAGTGTAGTTTCATTAGTTTAATTGATAGTCAAAAACCCCTCTTGGTTCATTTATGCTCAAGAGAATTAAGCTATATTCCCTATGGATCAACCCTACTTTCCATTATACTTGTGATTTTGCTCATTTGGAGTAGGTTTTTTTATCTTTGTTGGTTTGATAACCAATCAAATTTTGACGCCGTTATCGGGGAATAGCGTTGAATTAATTTCTTTTGAGTTTATTTCCTTGTTTCTAGTTTATGCCTCATTCTTCTCGTACAGGTGAACTTGTGTATGATCCAAAAATTGAAAAAGAAGCTAGAAGACATAGAAAAGAGACAAAACTATTGAAGCAAGCTTTCTCCCCATCATCATCCGGTTTGAATTTAGCTTTGGAATTTGAAGATCCAGATACTAGTGATTCTGAACTTGATTTTGATCCTGAAGTTGAAGAAATTCAAGAAAAAATGGTTGCTCAATGAACGTTAAGGGAGTTGGCTAATCCTGATGTTATTCAACAACCTTTATGCATTCAATTTCCTATTGCTAATGTTACATTTGAATTGAAATCTAGCTTAATTCATTTGTTGCCTACCTTTCGTGGTCTTACAGGTGAAGATCCACACAAGCATCTCACGGAATTCCATATGGTATGCACAACTATGAGACCACAAGCAGTTACAGAAGAGCAAATCAAACTGTGTGCCTTCCCGTTTTCTCTAGCTGACAAGGCAAATGATTGGCTATATTATCTTCCACTTGGATCCATAACCACATGGTCTAACATGAAAAAATAGTTTCTAGAGAAGTTCTTTCCAGTTTCACAAGCTGCATACATCCGGAAGGATATTTGTAGAATTAAACAATTGAATGGAGAGTCCTTGCATGAATATTGGGAAAGATTCAAACAGTTATGTGCTAGTTACCCTCAACATCAAATTCTTGAGCAATTGCTTGTGCAATATTTCTATGAAGGTCTCTCAACTTTTGATAGGAGTATGATTGATGCCGCAAGTGGAGGTGCTTTGGTAAACAAGACCCCTGAAGATGCAAGGGCTCTAATTTCCAACATGGCAGCCAATGCACAACAATTTGGAATAAGAAATGACATCATTCAAGGGACTGCCAAAGAGGTAAATACAAGTTCTGTTGATAAAAGACTTGATGCATTAACTACTCTTGTGGAAAAATTGGTTTTAGGAAAAACATCGACACCTCAAGTTTGTGGTATATGTTCGATCTAAGGACATTTAACCGATTCATGTCCTACATTGCAAAAAGACCCCATACAACAAGCTAATGCAATGGGTGGATTTCCTGGCCAACCACAAAGGAGATACGATCCATATTCGAATAGCTATAATCCAGGATGGAGAGATCATCCTAATTTTAGCTACAGGAATCAAAGAGGCAATCGAGGATTTCCACAACAAAACTTCAACAACAAGCTGACACCTCCACAATCTTCGAATTCAAGTATGCCCTTGGAGGATATAATTAAGGCTCTTGCTACTAACGGTCAAAAATTTCAACAGGAGACAAGGGCAAGTATTCAACACCTAGAGAATAAATGAGTCAAATGGCCACATCCATTAACAAAATAGAGACACAAAGCTTGAGGAAATTACCATCACAGATGGTGGTTAATCCGAAGGAAAATGCTAGTGCAATATTGTTGAGGAGTGGAAAAGAGATTGATGCTAGGATTGGAGTACCCGAGGAAGCAATTGAACAAGTTGTGAAGGATGTGGAAAAAGATGTTGAAGAGAAAGTTAAGGAGCAATCGAAGGTAAAATCTTCTTTTAAGTCACCTAATACTTCTAACATGGTTGTTGCTCCATTTCCTAGTAGGTTGACCAAATCAAAGAATGAAGACCATGAGAAAGAAGTGTTGGAGACCTTCAGAAAGGTAGAAATCAACATTCCTTTGTTAGATGCTATCAAACAAATTTCAAGGTATGCCAAAATTTTGAAAGAATTATGTACTAACAAAAGGAGATTGAAAGGTGATGAGAAGGTAAGTGTGAGTGAGAATGCATCTGCTATGATAAAAAGAAATTTGCCAAATAAATGCAAGGATCCTAGAATGTTTACTATGTCTTGTGTTATAGGTAACATGAAAATTGAGCGTGCCATGCTAGACTTATTTGCATCCATTAATGTCATGCATATTCAATTTATTGTGCCTTGAATTTGGGTCTTTTGAAAGAAACTAAAGTTGTTATTCAATTGGCGGATCGTTCTAATGCTTACCCGGAAGAGGTAGTTGAGGATGTTTTGGTGCAGGTTAAGGAGTTGATTTTTCCAGCGGACTTTTATATCTTGAAGATGGAAGATGATTCTGTGATGAGTTCAACTCTTATACTACTAGGATGCCCATTCATGAAAACTGCCCGAACGAAGATTGATGTGGATGAGGGTACTCTCTCCATCGAGTTTGACGGAAAGATTGTGAAATTTAAATTTTTTATACCATGAGATACCCAAGTAAAAATCATTCAGTATGCTCTATTGATATTCTTGATTCTGTTGTGTAGGATAGCTTTGAGGAAGGTTATGAGATTGAAAGATTTGATATGCAAGCGCAATTGGATATTGAAGGAGAGCTAGCTGAAGCTTTAGAGATTTCAGAGTCGTTGAAAGAAATACAGTCGGGGGTAATCAATTCTGGTATTGAAATTCCACTTTCTTATAAGAAAATGTTGCCCTCTGTTTTGCAGGCTCCCAAGCTAGAGTTGAAAGTCTTACCTGATCACCTAAAATATGTTTATTTGGGTGATAATGAGATCTTACCCGCTATCATTTCAAAAGGATTGACTAAAGATCAAGAAGAGAGGTTGGTTAAAGCTCTCAAGGAGCACAAGACTGCAATTGGTTGGACCTTAGCCGACATAAAGGGTATAAGTCCATCGTTTTGCATGCACCGGATTTTGCTAGAGGATGATACTCAACCGGTTAGAGATTCTCAAAGAAAGTTGAATCCGGTAATGAAAGAAGTGGTAATGAAAGAGATTTTGAAGCTTCTAGATGAAGGGATAATATATCCTATTTCGGATAGTAAGTGGGTAAGTCCAATCCATGTTGTACCTAAGAAAACGGGCATCACTGTGGTAAGAAATCAAAACAATGAGTTGGTGCCTACAAGGATACAAAATGGATGGCATATGGTCATTGATTTTAGAAAGCTTAATTTAGCTACTAGGAAAGACCATTTCCCCTTACCCTTTATTGATCAAATATTAGAAAGACTAGCTGGGAAAGCTTACTTTTGTTTTCTAGATGGCTTTTCAGGTTATTACCAGATAGTGATTGCACAAGAGGATCAAGAGAAGACAACCTTCACATGTGCCTTTGAAACATTTGCTTATAGAAGGATGTCTTTTGGTTTGTGTAATGCTCCGGGTATATTTTAACGATGCATGTTTAGTATATTTTCTGAGTATATTGAGAAATGCATTGAGGTGTTTATGGATGATTTTACTGTCTATGTTGATTCATTTGATCAATGTCTAGGTCATGTGTCCAAATTTTTGAAAAGATGCATTGAAAACAATTTGGTCTTGAATTATGAAAAATGCCATTTTATGGTAACAAAAGGCATTGTCCTAGGACATGTTGTTTCTTCTAGGGGCATCGAGGTTGATAAAATAAAGGTTGATTTAATTGTGAGCTTACTCTATCCTACTAACGTTAAAGGAGTTCGAGCCTTTCTTGGACATGCAGGTTTCTATCGTAGGTTTATCAAAGACTTCTCGAAGATTTGTTTGTCTATGTACAAGTTGCTCCCAAAAGATGTGCCTTTTGAGTTCGGAGATGATTGCAAGTTGGCATTCAACAAACTCAAGAACATGTTAACAATTGCACCTATCATCCAACCTTCGGATTGGAATTTGCCTTTTGAGATCATGTGTGATGCAAGCAATTATGTTGTTGGAGCTGTGTTGGGCCAACGAGTTGACAAGAAAAGTCACGTCATATACTATGCGTCAAGAACGTTGGATGTTGCTCAATACAACTATACAACCACTGAAAAAAGAGCTTTTAGCAATTGTTTTTGCTTTAGAAAAATTTAGACTATATTTGCTTGGCTCTAAAGTTCTTGTTTATTCTGATCGTGCAGCTTTGAAGTATCTATTGACCAAGAAGGAGTCCAAACCAAGGTTGATACAGTAGATACTTCTACTTCAAGAGTTTGACATTGAGATCATGGATCGAAAGGGGACCGAAAACCCGGTGGCCGATCACTTGAGTAGGTTAGTGAAGGAAGAAGAACCCTTACCTATTTCTAATTTTTTTCCGGATGAGCAATTGTCTGAAATGAAAGGTATGATTCCTTGGTATGCTGATATGGTTAATTATTTGGTCACTGGAATTTTGCCTAATGATCTTAGTAGAGCATGCAAGCAAAAGATTAGATATGAGGCAAAATATTATGTATGGGACAAACCTCATTTATGGAAATTTTGTTCTGATCAAATGGTTAGGAGATGTGTACCCGAAAATGAACATAAGAGTATTTTAGCCTTTTGTCATAATTATGCTTGTGGTGGTCACTTTGGTTCTAAAAGAACTACTAGGAAAATTTTGAATAGTGGATTATATTGGGAGACTATGTTCAAAGATGCATATTTGTTTTGTAAGAGTTGTGATAAATGTCAAATGACAGGTTCTTTGTCTCAAAGGAATGAAATGCCTCAAGTTCCTATACTTGTATGTGAAATTTTTGATATTTATGGTAAGGACTTTATGGGACCATTTCCATCGTCTTGTGGATATTTATACATACTTTTGGTCGTTGATTATGTTTCGAAGTGGGTGGAAGCAAAGCCCACTAGGACTGACGATTTTGCAACTGTTGTAGGTTTTATCAAGTCTAACATTTTCAACAGGTTTGGCATTCCACGAGCAATTATCAGTGATCAAGGAAGTCATTTTTGCAATAGGACCGTTGTCGCCTTATTGAAGAAATATGAGGTGCATCATCGTGTGGCCACTGCTTATCATCCACAATCCAATGGTCAAGCAGAGGTTTCAAATCGAGAAATCAAGTCCATTCTAGAGAAAACGGTGAATCCTGGAAGGAAGGATTGGTGTCTTCGACTAGATGATGCATTATGGGCGTATAGGACCGTATATAAAACCCCTATAGGGATGTCTCCTTATAGGTTGGTTTTTGGCAAATCTTGTCATCTACCTGTTGAGATTGAGCGTAGAGCCTATTGGGTGGTCAAACATTGCAATATGGATTTGGAAGAGGCCGAGAAGTCAAGAAAGTTGGAGTTACAAGAATTGGAGGAAATCCAATTAGAGGCTTATGAGAACTCGAGAATTTACAAGAAGAAAACCAAGTTGTTCCATGATAATGCCATATTAAGGAAGCAATTTTCGGTTGGTCAAAAAGTGTTATTCAATTCTCGTCTCAAATTGATGCTAGGTAAACTTTGTTTTAGATGGCTTGGTCCATTTGTTGTTACTCATGTGTTTCCTTATGGTGCAGTGGAGGTTAAGAGCTTGGAAACGAACAAAAAGTTCAAGGTGAATGGGCATCGGTTGAAGCCGTTTCATGAAGTCGAGGTGGCATCACCCATCATTGATGTGGATCTTGAGATTCCTCATTATTCGTCGAATTGAGTCGATATGGAGTGTCGAGCATAACGACGTTAAAAAATTGCGCTATTGGGAGGCAACCCAAAAAGTTTGATTTTACTTAGTTTTTTTGCTTATATAAAAAAAAGGGGGGTTAAATTCGAAAATGATGCAAGAGACTAGGTTGAGTTAGGCATGATCACGCCTAACTTGAAAGAGTTTCCAGCAAATTTTTGAATTTTTTCTGCAGAGACTATGTTGAGTTAGGCGTGGTCATGCGTAACTTGAAAGAGATTGTAACATTTTGTTCTTTTTTTCTTGCAGAGACTATATCGAGTTAGGCGTGATCACACCTAACTTCAAGATGTTTCCAGCATTTCCTGCGGGCCCTTCTTTGTATTTTTCTTTTTTTATTTATTTTATTTCATTTAAAAAAAATCAGAAAATCAAAAAATTGCAACCTTATTCACTGTTCATCTCTCTCTCTGCAGATTCACCATTCCAACGCCGTCAACCTTCTTCTCCACCTCTCCGCCGCCATCTACTTCTTCCTCCTAGCTAGAGTTCCGGCGAACACCACCACTGCCGACACTGCCGCTACTACTGCTTCAGCAACAGCCCGTCGGACCAGTTCGCCACCTTCTCCTTCTCAATCTGCTGCTCCGTCGCCACCCACACCACCTTCCATCCATCTCCGGCCAACTACTCATCGCCGCCATCTTCTTCTCCGTCTCCATCACCATCTCCGTCGCACGCCGCCTCTACCATCTTCATCCACCACCACCATCTTCTCCTCCAACAGCTCTCCACCGTCTTCATCGTCATCATCTCCGACCTCTCAGATCCGCCGCCTCTACAACAACCACCATCTTCTCCGCCATTCTTCTCCGACCACCTCTGCTCCATCTCCTCCCGTGATTGCCCTTCTTCTCCGGCGCCGCCATCTTCTTCTACTCTGTTCCGATCTGCTCCATCACCATCTCACGACGGCGAACTACAATCTCCCCACCCCACCGTCGTCGTCATCTCTTCATAGCTCAGCCACCATCTTCAGCCTCCACTTCCATCAACCCTTTGTTCCATGTTCTCCACCATTTTCAGCTCTGTTTCGGCCCCTGCAAATCCAAGACACCCTTCCTTCATCCACCAGCCACACACCAACATCAAAATTCCAAGTCCCAGTTCTCAATTTCACATAATTTTTTAAACACTGATACTTTAGTTTTAGATATTTTAAATTGTTGGATTTATTTAGACCAAATAAATAATAAATGACCCATAGATTAAAGTTTTGAATTTTGTTCTTCAAAAATTAAAAGGGCTAATTGAAAGAGCCTATATTTTAGACTTCTATTGCTAAAGGACTAATTATAAAGCCCAATTGTAAAGAAGATTATAATTGAGGCCCATACATTTGAAGTTGCCTAATTAACATCCACTTTTAATATATAAATATATTTATATTTCCATTGCACATTAAAAATCCTAATTCATAGCATCCAACTGCCGTGTACTCTTCATCACCGTTTGATGCTACCATCGAAATTTCATTTCCTAACAACGCTTTCTTTTATAAAGATTATTTTTTAATTTTTTTTACAAAACTACAAACACAAAAACTCATGTAAGTCAGTCTCACGAATAGTTACTGTGAGACGGAGCTCCATCACCCACAAAAAAACATGTGAATTGTATAAAATAGTTTATTTAATAATATTTTTTATGGCAAGACGAATGAATGGAAAAATGAAATTTTTGTAAATTCTTTCAACTATCCTACTTCTATATTAGTATATATGTTCATTAAACATTGATTCTTTCTCATGCATCAATCATCATGGGTGTTAAGATTCTTGTGTTATTGAACTTATTTGTGCAATTCTACAAAATGTCAATCTTTACCCTTGTCCATTGTTAATATTCAATTTTAGTGACTTCCATCTATGAAAATCATAATATTAAATTCAGAATGTTAAATTAAATATTACATAGAATAAAATTTAGAATGTTAAATTAAATACTATGATTAATTAAAGCAACAAAACTAAATAGCATACAAATTAACAACTAAATACCTGAAGTTTGAATGCTAATTTAAATATTACAACTAAACAAAATTAAATAGCATACAAATTAACAAAATAAAATATTAAAACTAATTAAAACAAAGTAAAAACTGAAAAATAAAAAATATATATATAACAGTAAAAATGAAAAGGGAATAACGAGTTTGAAGTGAAAAAAAGGTTAGAAATGTTATGTTATTGAAAGGATTATTTGCATATCGTTTTATTAACAATTCAAAGGGTATTATAGTCAATACATAAGTCACAAAATGTTGAAAAGCCACCACAAGTAGCAGATTAGGTGATTACATTACACATTCATCAATTTTAATGGTTTTGGGGATTTCGAGCAAATTTATCCATATCACAGGCATAAACATTGATATTCTTATAAGACAATAACTTTTGTGCATCTAGTGCACGGCACTCGGGTCAACCCAGCTCGCCATGGCCCGTATGCGCCTGCATGCGCCATCAGGTCGCAGACAAAATCCTCTTAAACATGCTCCCAGGTGCCTAACAATTATGTTATGTTAACTATATATTTTAGTAGTGTTAGTCATACTTTTTAGTTATGTTAGTCATACCTTTTGTAAGGCTAGCGGTACTTTAGCATTTTTTTTAGACAGATATATTAACCTTTCATTTATTTTAGTTATAACAGTCATACATTCTAGTTATGTTAGATATACATTTTAGTTATGTTAGTTGTATCTTTATAGGGAAAATATCATTTTTGACCCCGTAGGAATTGTCGCGGGTCAATTTTGGCACCTAGTATCAAAAGTGGCCCAAAAATCATCAAGTTTAGCCCTGTTCATTAGTTTGGTTAACAAAAATCGTCAAAACCCACTTTTGGTGGGAAAACTTGTTTTTTAGCAAATTTTCCAGGTTTTTTCTTACCAAACCCTAGTACACACTATATAACAGTGAAATATCAGCTGAAAACACAATTCTCCACAAACACAAACAAGTATAGAGCACAGATTCAATAAGTTAGGTGAAGTTAAAGGAAGATGTTATCATCAAGTCAATCTTACGTTTCAGCTATGAAACATTGCGACTGTGGCAAGTTTGCCAAGGTTCAAGTCTCAGGACAACCTAGTAGTGAAAGGTGTTGATTCCAGAATTATCCAGACTCGTTGACCGGGAAAGGATGCAACTTCTTTAAATGGATTGACGAACCAAGTAAACACAATACGCCTACAAATCTAGAGATCAAGTTTGCAGAAATGAAAGGGGATTTTTCACAGCTCAAAGGTGAAACAATGCAACTGAAGGCCGAAGTGCTTATGAAGTGCAATGAATTGAAAAGAATGGAGTAAAGAATTGGCAATTTGGAGAAGAAGAAAAACTTATCTATGTGCTTGTTCATACTAGCATGCTTGTCCATTTTGATCAAATGGATATTTTCTAATTAAGTAATAGCCTATGCTATACATATATGTAGTAGTCTAGAAGGTGTATGGTTTTTCTATGCAATTTCCTATGTAAGTAGTGAAATATCCCATGTATGCTCTATATGAGCAGATTTTCATCTATCTAGCAAACATATATTTATGAAATTAAACACACTTGCATAGCCAAAAAGCTTAAATTAAAGTATCACACTTCCAACCAAAACTAAACACATACACAAATCAAAGTGGGATCTGCCACCACTTAATAAAACATAAGTATATTGAGTTGCCAAAGCATTATTACAGAACCATGACTCTTAAGCCCATCCCATGTGCAAAAGACCAAAAGATACAACAATGTCTTCACTATCACAACAGCTTATACAACAACTAAAGATTCATCACCAGAAGATTCAACAATAAAACCTTCACTATCACAGTCACCAAAAGTTCTTAAATGCCACTAATTATCACTATCATAGTCACTAAAAGTAATATGCCACCACTAATTATCCTTAGTCTTACTCTTTCTCTTATCCTTGTCAATCAAAAGATTACCTAAACTTGATAGATTGATTAACTTCTTACCTCCTGGCTTAATTTCAGGAATGTCTTCTTTTTGTGAAAAAGGCCTAGGTAATATTGTTGGTGTTGCTACATAATCGAATGGAATGAAATTTGGAGGAGGTGCTCTTATAATCACTCTTTCAAGGATAGGAGGTGATGGTGGAGGAATGTGATATAAAAAAGGAATTGAGTTATAGATGCATATTAGAGTGTTTACACATAGTATGACAAAAATAAAGTAATTAAATGAAACTTACACAGAGAGATCCACCATAAGAGGAAGCTGGTGTTGGTCCAACATTAACTGAATCAATATGTGTCCTTTCTGCAAAACAATAAACTATTACTACTACTCTTGTTATTAATTGTGAAGGTCAGATATTAATAACCCTTACTTGAGTGTGGGGGGTGGGCTGGGGAAACTTGGTTGAGTGAGCTCTTCTTGAGTGTGTGGGGGTAGGCTGGGGAAACCACCTTCTTGAGTGAGCTCTTCTTGCATAGGTAGACTGACTCCATGTTGATTTACCTTATTAACACGAAAAATATTTGGGTTAATAAATATATATGACTTGCAGATCAATAATTTAAATACAAAACAAAGCTTACAATCTGATTTTGTTCAGTTTCTTGTCCAACTGACACTTCTTCATCATCAACAGGGAAATCTTCAGCAAATTTCTTCCAAGGGCATGATAATTTGTTGTGTCCTTGTTCTTGGCAGAAGCTGCAATGGACCAATGGTTTCTGTCTTGGCAGTTTATGGATCTTCTTCTTCTTGCCTATTTCTTCTTCATCACCCTTTCTTCTTGATCTTGTTGGTTTATCTCTTTTCCTACTAAAGTTTGGAGGAATAGGTAGGATGTAGCCTATTGTAGTCCATAGTTCTGGACCATCTATTGGATACATAGCTGACTCATACACCTTATTGTATGTCTCCACAAAATAGTACTCACTAACAAAGTCTTTTCGTTCTAAGAATTGGGCAAGAATAGCACTCAATGCATGTTTGCAAGGGATGCCCTCTAAATCCCAACATCTACATGTGCATGAGTGTGCCCTCAAATCAACATGGAATCTGCCACCATCACACACTGAAACCTCATAATTCCAATCATTAGACTTGATTGGAATGCAGTCTGCCACTTTTTCCCTTCTTTTGTGCAAGATCCTTCTGATCTTTGGGCATACTCTCCTCTCTTCCCAACATCTTTCTGCCATGTCTCTATTCTTACTCAGTCTAGTCATTAGATACTCCCTAATCCACTCCAACATAGTCAGAATATGCTTCTCCCTACCTTCTAAAATGGTGTTATTGAACGATTCACACATATTGTTTGTTAGTATATCACATTTAGAATAAGGTGAGAAGTGAGACCTACTCCACTGTGTTGGTGGTCTTTCTTGCAACCAAGCTAAACACCTAGGATCTAATTCACCCACATCCTTCACTGCACCATCAAACCCACCCACAATACTAGCTCTAGCAGCTTTCCACAGTAAACTTTTGAAAGCAGTCCCTTTGAATCCAACAACCTTCATATTACCATGCATATGCTTCACACAAAATTTGTTATCTACCCCAGGTACAACAAGCTCAAATGCAGGAATCAATTCCTTTTGTCTATCAGACATAGAGATCCACAAGTTCTCATTTTGAATTTGCAAATCTTCCCTCAACAACTCAAGAAACCACACTCAGTTATCTTTTGTTTCACTATCAACCACTGCATATGCTATTGGGTATATTTGGTTGTTAGGATCCATTCCTACTGCAGTGAGCATTACTCCACCATGTGGACCTTTTAAGTGACATCCATCTACCCCTACACAAGGTCTACAACCAGCTAGGAAGCCTACCTTCAGTGCCTTGAAACAAATATACAATCTTTTAAATACATTACCACCTGAGTTGTCTGCCCCCTCAACCCCTATTATTATAGTTGAGCCAGGATTCTTTTGTCTAAGTGCTTGTGCATAATCCCAAAGTTTGGCATATTGTGCCTTATGACTACCCTCAATTCTCCTTAAGGCTTTCAACTTTACTCTATATGCTTGTTGTTTTGATATATTACAATTTAACTCTTTCATTGCAGCTCTCCTAAACCCCTTACTACTCTTACTAGGATCATCCCTCCAACCCTCAAGATAATACTTAGACAACCAGGATGAAGTCAAGTTTTTCAAGTGGTAACTAGTGCCACAAGTGTGATCAAGGATGTATGTCCTGATCAACCATGATTTTTCACCATTCATTTTAAGACAATTGATCTGCCATTCACACCCCTTCCCCAAACATCTAGCATAGATTCTTTTTGCCTCATTTTTTGTAATTTTAACATTTTTTCTTGCCTTAATTCCATGAGAGTGAACAACCTCTTTAAACAGATTTTTATCAGTGAACTTCTTACCTATTACAAATTCAGGATTATAGGTTGTAGAAGACTTGAATACAGGATTAGGGTCATACTTATCTATGTCTGATCCTAACTCACTATCAAATTCTGCCTTAGAGTCTTCTACCTCTGATTCAGAATCTTGCACCCTATTCAACTCAACGTCTTCTTTACCTATGCCCACCCACTCTACTTCCTTGTCTATGTTATCTTCAAATAATATAGAGTAAACTACTTTTTTCGCCCATTATGTTTGTCGTTTCGCAGTTTTGTCCTTTTTGAATTCGGGCTTGCAATTTAGGACTTTATTTTTTAAAATTTCGCAATTACTGCCCAATTTCGGCCCGAATTGCTTAATTGAGCTGAAATCGCACGTTTTTTGCACGTGACTCCTCAATTTGGGCTGAAATTGCTGACATGGCCATCATTTATTGACGTGGAATTTCCTTTTTTTTTTTTTACTCTCAAGTGTATTATAAACTGGGACCCACAATGACACGTCACTCAAATTTAAAAAACCTAATTCTCTTTCTTTCTCCTCACACCGCTCTCGAGCAAAGATTTATGGAGGTGGTTGGCGGCTTTGTGGAGGATGAGCAACAAATTCGCCGGAGAGGAGATGGTTCACCGGAGAAGATGGCAGGAGGTGAGCGGAGAGGGGGAAAAAAGGGTGGTGCAGCGGTGTTCGAATAAGCTAGGCTCGCCGGAATTGGAGCTGGAGGTGGTGCGCGCCGGGACTGTAGCAGCGGCGGAGATGTGTAGCAGCAACGGTGGTGTCGCTGGAAAAACAGAGCTGAGTGGTGGAGGAAGTGAATAACAGTGTTTCAGATGGAGGATTTATGGAGGTTGAGCAGGCTGGAGAAGAGAAATTAGTGTGATGGGCGGTGGAAATCGGGTTCGCTGGTGAGAGAGAGACTGAGTTGGTCGGTGAAGAGAGAAGCTGAGTTGATCGGTTTCGCCGGGGTTGAGATGGTTGGAGCTCGGATTTCGTCGGTAAGAGGTGAGAAGATAGGTGACGGTGGAGCTGCTGTGAAGGAGAAAGGGGGGCTGAAGATGGCGGCGACGGAAAAGATGGCGGAGATCGCCGGAGGTTGGCTGAAGAAGAAGAAGATGGGTAGAGAAGAAGGCAGTGGTAGAGAAGGTTGAGGTGTTGACTGTTGAGGCGGCGATGGAGGTCTGATGGACGGAGAAAAGGATGGGATGACGGCGGCGATGATCTGATGGATGGAGAAGATGGGGTCGATGATGATGAAGGTGGTGGGGAGCTGCGGTGAGAAGGATGAAGAAGATGGTGGTGATTTTGTGGAGGGACTGAAGATGATGAGCAGCGGCGGGGTGACGATGAACAGTAGCGGCGACGATGGTGAATCTGCACAGAGAGAGCGGTGTGAGGAGAGAGAAAGAGAATTAAGTTTTTTAAATTTGAGTGATGTGTCGTTGCGGGTCCCAGTTCCTAATACACTTGAGAGAAAAAAAAAATTCCACGTCAATAAATGATGACCATGTCAGCAATTTCAGCCCGAATTGAGGAGTCACGTGCAAAAAAACGTGTCATTTCAGCCCAATTAAGCAATTCGGGCCGAAATTGGGCAGTAATTGTGAAATTTTAAAAAATAAAGTCCAAAATTGCAAGCCCGAATTCAAAAGGGGCAAAACTGCGAAACGACAAACATAATGGGCAAATAAAGTAGTTTACTCAATAATATATAATCAAAGTCAGAATCATCATCATCATCATCAAGATTAGATATGTTGTCAGGTTCAAACAATTCATCAGTAGAATCAGATCCTAAATAGTTGTTATCATTCATATTCTTATCTCCCTCAACCACACCATATTTTTCAAGATTAAGGCCATTCAATCCCTAATCAGAGTAATGATCAATGCATTCATTAATATAATCAAAAGAAGGATCAGTGTCAACACCCCCTTCATCAGGGCCAACCCCTCTTTATCTGTGCTAACCCCACCTTTATCAGTACCAACCCCATATTTATCAGACACAGACACATTTTTCCAACACTACCCTCTGCAAGTTTATGAAAGGAAATAATACAATAAGTGAAGTTGACAAATTTAATAAAAAAACAAACACATAAAAAACCATCATTTTCTCAGGCCCACATGTTTTCTAGGACCACAGGACATTAATAATAAACAATAAACAAATCAAACAAGCACATGACCACATATACAACACATAACCCTAAACATTATAATAATAATAAACAAAACACATAAAGAGCCATCGTTTTCCAAACCCTAAAAATGACATAACACAACATTCCTCCACAGTGAATATTTAGAACTATAAAAAGCACAACTCATTTTCAAATAACACATAAATCCTAAAACATTCCTAATAACAAGTAAAAAACACAAAAAAGAATTGAAAACTAACCGGGGACAACATTACAAGGAGCATTCATCGACGATTTGAGAGGACTCATCGCTCTTTCTTAGTGTATGGGATTAGGGTTGGGATTCTTCGATTTAGGATATAGGGTTGGGATTCTTCAATTTGAGATTAGAGATGGAATTCTTCGATTTAGGATTTAGGGATGGGAAGCTTCGATTTAGGATTTAGGGTTTCAAAGACGATCAATTTGGTTGTGAGCCCGTCTATCTGGAATGCGGCAAACAGAAAACCAACTTAACGACCATGTGCGAGACACCTGGTATCTCCGTTAGTATATAGACGAAATCATGCGGTAGGCCAAAAAGGCCTGAAAATGGGCCAAAATTGGCCCACAGCAATTCCTACAGGGCCAAAAATGATATTAGTCCTACCTTTATATATTACATAAAGCTATGACTATGTTGATATAAAGGTATAAGTAATATCACATAAATGTGTGAGTATTATCACATAAAGGTAAACATGTACACATTAGAGTTTTTTTAGAGTTAAAAGTATTAAATAAATGTATGATATTTGAATATAAGAGTATGACTAATATAATATAAAGGTATGATTAACATAACATAGAGGTCATGACCAATAAATAAATAAATAAATAAAAACCCACGAATCAGGTGCATAGGAGTGTCACGCTTCTTATAATAGAGGGAAAGCGACGCTAAATTTCCAAATCATAGGGGCAATAACATTTTACCCCAAAATTAAATGAATTTCACCGGTGACATTGCCAGTGAAAGTAGTTACTGCCACCTCTTACCTTCCCCAAATCTGTCATCACTGTCGCCTTAAAAAATTGGCTCTCCTTCCAACTTCCCGCTGCTACCTCCCTTCTTTCCCTTCTACTCCGTGAAAATGAAAAATCTTAGACTCAAGAAAACACAAATGAAAAGTTGAAATTAATTAGATTCTTGATTAAAGATTGAGTTGTGGAAGTTTTCGTGTGGTAAATTTAGCAGATTCAAAATGTTAGAGTTCATTTCTACCTCCATTAATGGCACTGAAGGTTTCTTACTTGTCATCCTTTGTGATTGAGAATTCGTATTGAAGAAACTTATGGATTTCCCGGAGATCATTCAGTCTTATGTAGAGAAAATGGTAAGAGGTTGTATAATGTGTCGTTGAAGTATGCCTCTCATGGTGCTGATGGCAGCGGTGGTGGGGAGGTGGTGGTGGTTGTGGGGACATATAAGTTTTTGGATTTTTTTTAAAGTGATTACTGATGTGTCATTTTTTTCTTAGTTTTGTATTTATTTGTTTAATGATGTGAATATGAGATTATGATGCGTAACCTTTAATTTCATTTTTGAAATTTTTAATTAAGGACAACCAATAAGAATTTGACATGTGTTGCCATGTCACACCTAGGTAACCAGAAAGTCCTCTGTTTCATCCTCATTTCCCGGGTCATGTATGTCGCCTCAAAAAGGCTCTCTACGGTCTTCATCAAGCCCATCAGTGGGGTTTGTTCGGTTCATTAATTTCTTACTCAGTTTGGGTTTTCAATGCAATTGTGTGGATACGTCTCTATTCTTTTTTTCATCATGAACATATTATGTTATATTTATTATTATATGTTGACGATATAATTGTCATAGGTAATGATTCTACCTTTCTCCCGCAATTCATTGCTCGTGTTGATAAGGAATTCACTGTTAAAAAGTTGGGTCATCTTAACTACTTCCTTGGCCTTAAGGTCTCTCACACCTCTGATGGTCTCTTCTTGAGCCAAGCTAAATATGCGCACGACACTCGGGATGAACTTCATGAGTCTAAGCTTATTGCCACGCCTCTTGTTGTCTCTTATTAGCACTGGTTTTTCGTTTGGTGATCAAACTCTCTATTGTTCTCTAGTTGGAGCTCTATAGTATCTTACCATAATTGGGCCTGTTGTGTTGAGACCCATCGTTCGACTTATGGTTACTCTATTTTTTGTGGTAATTTTGTTTCTTGGAATGCTAAGAAGCAACCTATCGTAGCTCATTCAAGCTGTTTGATGGGTGTCGAATCCAACAAATAATAAACCTTACTCTAAAGATATAAATTTGGAGTAGGTCTTATGCGAGACCGTCTCATGGATCCCATTCTGTAAGACGGGCCAACCCGACCCGGTCAATGGTCAAAGTCAAAAAGTCAACGATCAATGGTCAACAGTCAACGTCGGTCAATGGTCGGTCAACACCGTTGACTTAAAAGTATTACATGATACATATAAAAATATTACCTCATGTACATGAAAGTATTACATGATACTTTTATAGTTATTATGTGATATTTTCAAAAAGTATTATATGATATACATAAAAGTATTACATGGTGATATTTTCAAAAAGTATTATATGATATATACAAAAGTATTACATGATATACATAAAAGTATTACATAGTGATATTTTCAAAAAGTATTACATTATATACATAAAATTACCACATCATGTTTTATTCTCATAATGTAATACTTTTATATATACTATGTAATACTTTTATGTATATCATGTGATACTTCATAATGTAATATTTTTATGTATATCATGTGATATTTCATAATGTAATACTTTTAAGTGTACCATATAATACTTTTATGTATATCATGTGATACTTCATAATGTAATACTTTTATGTGTACCATGTAATACTTTTATGTATATCATGTGATACTTCATAATGTAATACTTTTATGTGTATCATGTGATACTTTCAAAGAGTATCATATGATACACATAAAAGTATTACGTGGTGATATTTTGAAAAGGTATTACATGATACACATAAAAGTATTACCTCATATATATAAAAGTATTACATAATTTTTATGTTCAACTCGACCCGACCCGTCTCACAGAATGAGATCCGTGAAACGGTCTCATCCAAGACTTTGTCATAAATTTGAGATAGCGGTGAGTATGGTCTAATCCACAGATATTGGTAAAATAATTGTTCTTTTGCACACTTGTTAAAAATAAATGATTGGGGGATTTTTGAGATTTTTTTAATTAATAAACTAAATTAGAACAATTAAAATAAACTAAGATGAATTCAATGAAATAAAAATATCTAGCTAAGAGACAAATTCAAAATTGGTTCCCATGTTAATCATAGATGCAAGGATTATATATTTCCTTCAATATTAAATTGGTTATAGTCGTTGGTACCACCTAACGACCTAATCTTTCCTTAAGGTTCGGTAATCAGGATACGATCTCTAATTACTACCCTAATTAGTAAATAATCCTAAATACCATCTTAGAATTTAATTCACCAATTGCATTAAGATTTAGAAAGACCCAATTTTAGCCAACAAACACACATGTAGGTTTATTTAAATTAGATCATATATCTTCAAAGCAGGAAATTGAAAATCTTTTAATAATCAATTATGCTAATTGCCACAAGAATCAGAACAATTAAACAATTACGGATTTAACGTTTTAATTGGCGATATATTATTCTAACAAATTGACAAAGGATTCTATTTGAACAATTCACCAAAACAATAATAAACAACATGCACATAAGATATACGAATAACAAGAAAGAAAGAACGATAAATTAAATTAAATCTCACAATAGTAAAAGAACCAAGTCTTGATTATCTCTTGGATAGAAATAGAATCTAGCCCTCCATGGAAAATTGAGATCCCAAAATAAAAGTTGCAGAGTTTGAACGTAGAATAAGAGTTAAGATGAAGAGAGAAGTTGGAATCCTCATATATCTATATTTAATAACTACTCCTCAAATCATTCTAATTGGAAGTTAAAAAATAATAATAACTTATGTAGATTTTATCCACATCTTCTCCTTTTTGCAATTTTCGGATGTTAAGCGTGTCCACCCCTATTGTTGAAACTTTTGCAGTTTTTTGAGAATTAGTTTTTGAGAATCAAGCTCGAATGCTTAGGCATGCCCACACTTAAAGTTAAAACCGTCACAGAATTTGCAAGCTTTGAGGACTCAAATTTCTTCCAAATTAATCCAAAATGCCTTCAATATCAATTACATCCTTATCTTGCCCTACAAATCACAAAACTTCATCAAAATCAAGAATAAAAGATTAATTGGCATCTAAATGAAAGGAAAACATCATAATCAAAATATACAAAATAGAACCCATCACTGTGAATATGAGTATTGGGCTCTTGCCAATACTTCTCAAGAAGTTGTTTGGATTTCATAATTGCTTCATGAACTCGATGTCCAACTCTCCACTTGTCACTTGCTCCTTTGTGACAACAAGAGTGCCTTTTTTTTCAGTTAAAATCTTGTTGCTCACAAACGTGTCATACATATTGATATCTACTGCCACTTTATTAGCGAGTTGGTCTCCTCAGGCCGACTAGACACACATTTTGTTCTTTCGAGCCTTCAAGTTGCAAACATCTTCACCAAAAGTTCTTTTTGTCCCAGTTTTGAGTTGTTATGTTCCAAGCTATGTGTTCAATTGCATCCATAACATCGCTTGAATCTCTAATTTACACTACAAGAATTTCGCTGAAAGACAATGTTGTCTTTCCCAGAAAATGAGCGTTGTCGTATCCAGCGTTGTAAAAAATGTGCGCTGATAGACAACGCACTAAAAGCGTTGTCTTTTTTAGATACGACAACGCATAAAAACAGTTGCACGAAAGGGTTGTCTATTTTTTAATTAACTATTAAATAGGACGCTGACGACATCATAACGCTGACACGTCATCATACCAAATTATTGCATAGGACGCTGACGTCAGTGATGACATCATCATAGCCAATATTGCGCGTTGTTTGGGAATTGAACTCAGGTGGCAAAGTGGTACTCTAACTACTAGACCATTGGTGATTTATGTAATAATATCCTACATGCATTTGTTTTATTTCAATTTTTGATATTTTTCAATTTTCTATTATCATTTTTTTTTTAATTTTTATAAAGTACCATTACTTAATATGTTTGGTAATGTTTAATCTAATTTCATTTTAAGACAATTATAAAATATACTAGTGCATATTTTTAATATATTTTATAAAAATACTATTTTTATAAAATTATGAGTTTGTTCATATAAGATAATATTAATGTAAATAATATAAGATAACATCATAAAATAATTAATTTTTTCAAATTTAATTTAATTAAAAAACAAGTAATATTATCACATATTTTTTGTTAATTTTTATAAAGTACCATTACTTAATATGTTTAGTAATGTTTAATCTAATTTCATTTTAAGACAATTATAAAATATACTAGTGCATATTTTTAATATATTTTATAAAAATACTATTGTTATAAAATTATGAGTTTGTTCATATAAGATAATATTAATGTAAATAATATAAGATAACATCATAAAATAATTAAACTTTTCAAATTTAATTTAATTAAAAAACAATTAATATTATGAAAAGATGCACAATTAACACAACACATAAAAAAAAGCGTTGCACAATGGGTTGTCTATTAGCGAAAAGATACACTGAAAGACAACGCATAAAAAACGTTGCATAAAAGGGTTGTCTTTTATTAAAAAAAATCCATTGAAAGACAATCCCTTGAAAAAAGCGTTGCAAAAAAGGGTTGTCCTTTTTAAAAAAATGCGCTAAAAGACAACGCATAAAGAGCGTTGCATAAAAGGGTTGTCTTTTTTAAAAAAAATCCGCTGAAAGACAACCCTTTGAAAAAAGTGTTGCAAAAAAGGGTTGTCTTTTTTTAAAAAAATGTGCTTAAAGACAACCCTATGTAAAAAACGTTGTCTTTCAGCGTATTTTTTGAAAAAAGACCACGCTTTTCGGAAAAAAGTTGTTAATTTAAGAAAGACAACACAAATTCATAAAAAAGATTGTCTTTGGTGGGTTGTTATATATCATTTTTCTTGTAGTGTTATTCTTTAGAGATTTTGTAAACATATTTTTTTGATTTCATTGTTGTATTTATCTTGTATATCTCCTTGTATTAATCTATAAATAGTGAAAATTCTAACTTACCTCATTAATGGTGATACAATATCAATTGTCATAAAAATGATGTCAAAACACTTCAAATTTCAAATCAGATCAATACTCCAAATCAATTTTTGATTTTCATTCGATTCAAACTCAATTTGAACAAAATATGAATGAAAATTGAGATTTTGGTTGGAAAAAAGGCTTGGAAATAGTCATAGAATACAATTTATAAAAATTGCAATCACAGGAAGAAAAAAGTTCGGATTTAATAGCAAAAAGAAAAAAAAACAGACATCGCTACTACGGGACAAAAGTGCATGTATTTAAGTCTCGACAGACTTGAGCTCAAGTAACGTGTTTTATTTTGACTACATAATCATCTCTAAAGAAAAATAAATTTCTCCAACCACTTCTCATAAATATCAATGTCTATTCTCATAAAATCGATGTCAAAACACTTCAGACAAAAGTGCATTTAAGTCTCCATTGACTCAGCTCGACTCTCGTAAAGACTTGAGGTCACGTGAAGCATTTGATTTTGAGTACATATAGTCTTCTCTAATGAAAAATATAAATTTCACCATATATTTTAGTATGGTGAAATACTAAATTTGTAACTCACCATGTGTCCTTGCACCCTAAATTTGTGCCATGAGTAGAACAATGCAGAATTTGTTTTCTTGATTCTCTAATAAATCTGCAAACAAAACAACTAACGAAACATATACGAAAAGATAATTTTGTAAAATAATTAGTTAATAATAAGAATATTCTTAGACACTTAACATTCTTATTACAGTTGATTGGCTAAAATAAATTTTGTAACAATCTATTTAAGTTTGAGGGTCCAGTGCTCCGGCCTTATTTCCAACATCTTCTTAATTCAGAGTTGAACTTTCATTACAAGTTGTTAGAGAAATTCCCATTAATTCAGAACTTATCTTCACTTCAATCATTCTATGCCTCCCATATTATTTCCAGGTAATATCCCTCTTGCATGTATAATTATATATTAGTAGCATTGTGAGGAAACATATATTCTTGCATTAGACCCTTTAGCTAGCAACCATAAATGGAGATCACCAGCTACTTTTACATTTTTATAATCCATATTGTCCTAATGTTTTACTTAGCCGAAACAACTACAAATCTTGCCACAGATCAATCTGCCCTTCTTGCCCTTAAAGCAAACACCGCGTTAGACCCTCGTCACATTCTTGCAAGAAATTGGACCAAATCAAGCTCTGTTTGCGGTTGGATTGGCGTCACTTGCAGCTTGCGCCACCACAGAGTGAGTGCATTGAATATTTCAAACATGGGGCTCTTCGCAACCATTCCACCACATCTAGCAAACCTCTCTTTCCTCGTTTCACTCGACCTCTCATTCAATCATTTCAATGGTGCTGTGCCTAATGAGTTGTCTCTTCTCCATCGTTTGAAGTTCATTTCTCTATATAATAACAGCTTTTCAGGCTTTATCCCCACATCCCTCTCTAATTTATCAAATCTGCAATTCCTTTCACTTTCTTACAATGATCTACAAGGAAATATTCCGGAGGAGCTGGGAAGACTTGGTAGCCTGCAGTCTCTGATTATTGAAAACAACCATTTGTCGGGTGCTATACCTTCTGCCATATTTAACATATCCACACTGAAAAGAATTGGTTTGACATCAAATGAATTGAGTGGCAGTCTTCCCAATGAAATGTGCAGTAATTTTCCACTTCTTGAAGGGTTATACCTTTCTTACAATCAGCTGAGCGGCCAAATCCCATCAAATATATCCCAATGTTCGCAACTTCGAATTCTATCATTGTCTTACAACTCCTTCAGTGGCCGGATACCTGCAGAAATCGGGAAGTTAGTTTGGCTTCAAAAGTTACATCTTCGGTACAACAATTTAAATGGTACAGATTGATATTATATTTTTTATGGAGCAAGTATTTTCCTTGATATTTTATATTAAGTTTTACCTCAAAAATTTGTACCTTTCGTGTTCCGAAGTTATTATTTGTATTTTAACATAAAGATTTGAATATTATTTAAAAAATTTAAAATGTTGAAATAAAGAAATGTAAATAACATTAAGAAATATTAAAATATAAATATTAATCTCAATCAAAATATCATACTTTTTATATTTTAATATTGGATTTTTGTATTTTAAAATAATATTTATATATTAAAATAAAAATCCGAATATTATTTAAATTTTTATAAGGTTAGTGCTATTTATGCATCTGTTTCTTCTTCGATGATGATGATGATTATTATTATTATTATTATTATTATTATTAATGAATATAGAAAAGTATAACATCAAATTTAAAATGTTTCTATCTTATGCATTTGAGAAGTTTTTTTATGATTTGTAGTGGTTTCAACAGTATTAGTATATTAATATGTGGGAGCTAAAAAATATGAGTTCAAAGTAAAAATTGTACTAAACCAAATTACAATGAATAACATTAAGTATTAGAAAATAAATAAATTGATTAAATGTGGGGTGATAATTGGTTTTAAACATATCATAATTTTAAATTAAAAAATTTCTTTATTGAAAATTCATTTTTAATGCATAATAAATTAAATCTATAATTTTTACGTATTTTTCATTTTTATATATATTTATATAGAAATGTAAAATATCAAATCTAAAATAATTAAATTTTGATGCATTTGTGTAGTTTATATTAATTTGTAGTAGTTTCGACTATTGGAGTGGACTAAAATGTAAAAGTTAAAAGATTATGAATTCTAAATAAAATTATACTCATCAAAATTAGAAATGTGGAATAAAAATGATTATGAAAAAAAATTACAAATCAAAATTAGAATTTTTTTTATTATTTGAGAAAACCTTTACAAAACAAAAATTTGGTATAATATATTGAAATATTTGTCTTAGTTCAAGTGGATTGAATATTTTTGTGAGTTCAACTATTTATATATGTATACATAATTAAATAGATAGCAAATGTTATTTGAGATATTTTTGTGAGTTCAACTATTTATATATGTATACATAATTAAATAGATAGCAAATGTTATTTGGGATATTGGAAAGGTTGATTTTTTTATTGGATTTAATTGAGTTATTTGTTTGGTTGAACCAAATATTTCAATAAAATCTACATATCTATCTATAGATATGAAAATTAATAAAATATTTGTTCATTATTTTTTTTAATGAAATCACACATTAGGTATAGAGATAATAATAGTATACCACACATATTACGATATTTATCAATCTTTGTATTTAAATCAACATAAATTCTTCTAAAATAAATTTAAATCTGTTATAAGTTAATATACTTCTAAAATTTTATCTAACGTGTAAATTATATTATGAAACAATAAGTTTTGTTTTTTCTTCTTTGATACTAATATTAATTATTTCTAATTTTTATGTGATTTAATGAGTGTACGTATAACAATGGATTAGACATTTTTATAGTTGCATATTCTTAAAGTAATTAAATTATTAATACTTATCATACTCTTTTTAATTATTTTATATTATTTATTTAATATCTTATTTTAATAATTTAAAAATATTATTTTAGTTTCACTTTATTTATATATTTTTATAAAATATTATCTGTTATAATTTTTATTTATCTTATTTTTATATAATTACTAAATTTTTTTTATACAAATTGTATATTACAAGCAATATTACATCTATCATTAAAATTATATTCATATTATCTTTATTTTGTTATTATTTTAGTATTTATTAATTACTATTGTAGTATTTATGTATTCAAGTTTTTGTTATTTTGTGCTATTTTTATATTGTATTTATTTATAATAATTTATATTATTAAGATATATTTCATATTATCTGTACATAATTTTATATTATCTAAAAAATGCTCAACATTAAAGCAATAAAAAAAAAAAAAAAAAGGTCCAGTCGTTTTGTTTAGTAGGAAAGAATAATAATATGGGAATAAATCATAATTAATCTCATATCCATTGTAATACTAACGCAAATGATGACTCCCACTTATAAATCATATCAATTATTGATATGAATGAAAATCAAGGTAGGAATAATGAGAAAGTGCTTTTGACTAAAAAAATAAGAAGTGGTTTTGATCTTCTTCAATAGATTGCAATAAGTTTCTTTATACTCATGGTAATAGTTTTTCATTCTTAGCAGGTGTTCTACCCAAAGAAATTGGGAATCTTACAAAAATAATATTATTGAATCTCAACGACAACAACTTCACAGGTAAACGAGAGATTCACAGTGCAAATATAACAACTTCACAGGTGATTCACAGAACTAACTACTTAGTTTTGATTTTGGCAGGTGTTCTACCTAAAGAAATTGGCCAACTTTACCAACTGGAGGAATTAGTATTACAAGAAAATAGTTTCACAGGTTTGATTCCATCTGAGATCTTTAATATCTCAACTCTTCAAACTCTTTCACTTATTAAGAATGGTCTATCGGGTACATTTCCAACCAATTTGTGCTATGGGTTACCTAATCTTGAAGATATGCTCCTCTCTGGAAATTACTTGAGTGGAGCAATACCCAACTCCATTTCAAATTGTTCGAAACTTAGGAGACTCGGACTAGCTGAAAATAATTTTACTGGTTTCGTACCTCACTTTTTTGGAAACCTAAGACTCCTCGAATTAGTTCAATTGTTTAGCAACAATCTAAGGATGAAAACATCTTCATTGGAATTGGGCTTCATTACTTCATTAACGAACTGCCCATCTTTAAAAGATTTTGATATTGGTAATAATCCTCTCCATGGTGTCATTCCAGTTTCCATTGGGAATTTATCATCCTCTTTCGAACATTTCTCTGCTTACAATTGCAACATTAAGGGTCACATTCCGGATAATATTGGCAATTTAAGCAACTTGGTCATACTTTCCCTATTCAATAATGAGTTGTCTGTGATATTCCTCAAACTGTCAAACATCTGCATAAGCTTCAAGCTTTATTTCTAAATGAGAACAATCTAGGAGGTCTAATTCCAAAAGGTCTGTGTGATTTACACAGCTTGTTTGGCCTAAGTTTAGGCGACAATCAATTATCAGGTTCAATTCCTGAATGTTTAGGAAATGTCTCTTCTTTAAGACATGTATATCTCTATTCCAACATGTTGACTTCCAGCATACCATCAAGCTTATGGCGCCTCAAAGATTCGTTGATGCTAAACCTGTCCAAGAATTCCTTGAGTGGAACTTTACCTCCGGAGATAGGTAATTTATTGGCAGCAACCAGAATCGATCTATCAAAGAATCAGTTGTCAGAGTCAATCCCAGCCACCATTGGTAATTTAAAAACTTTAATTTATCTATCTTTTGCACATAATAGACTAGAAGGAATAATTCCTGTGTCCGTGGGGAGCATGCTTAGTTTGGAAACTCTGGACTTTTCTTACAATAACCTTTCTGGTTCAATCCCAAAATCCATTGAAAACCTTCAACATCTTGTTAATTTCAATGTCTCATTCAATGCTTTAAGTGGGGAAATTCCTATCGATGGTCCTTTCAAAAACTTTACTATGGAGTCTTTTAAGGCTAATAATGCATTATGTGGAATCCAGAGGTTTCATGTCCCTCTCTGTCATACGGCTTCCAATCGTAAATCAAGGAAAGAGAATGTGAAATTTGCTCTGTTTATTCTTGCTGGAGTGATCGCACTAGTCACTATTATCTCATTGGCCTTTATCTTTATAAGATACAGAAAAAGAGATAAGACAGGTAGAAGAACTGATGAACAAGTGTCTATTGTGTCCGAAAGAATTTCCTATTATGAAATCTTGCAAGCAACTGAACAATTCAACGAAAGCAATTTAATAGGTTCAGGAAGTTTTGGTTCAGTTTATAGAGGGATTCTCAGAGATGGGAGGATTATTGCAGTGAAGGTGTTTAATATGCAAAATGAAGTTGCTTTTAGGAGTTTTGACATCGAGTGTGAAGTACTACGTAACATTCGTCACTGAAATCTTACCAAAGTCTTAAGCAGTTGCTCCAATGAAGATTTTCGGGCATTAATACTTGAATATATGTCCAATGGAAACCTTGAAAAATGGTTGTATTCCCACAACTATTGCTTGGATATGATGCAAAGATTAAATATAATGATTGATGTTGCTTTTGCATTGGACTATCTTCATCATGGCTATTCAACTTCCATTGTTCATTGTGACTTGAAGCCCAGTAATGTGTTGTTAGACGAAGAGATGATTGGGCATGTATGTGATTTCAGGATAGCAAGACTTTTGGGCAACGAGGAGAGCATGGTGATAACCAACACCCTAGCAACATTCGGTTACATTGCTCCAGGTTCAATATTTTTATTCGAAATATTATATATTACATTTCATGATCTTTGTTTTAATTGTATATGCTTGCATTTTGATATTTGTTATATCTAAAGTATGGTTTGGAAGGGAAAGTTTCGAGAAGATGTGATGTATATAGTTATGGTGTGATGTTGATGGAGACTTTTACAAGGAAAAGACCAAGTGATGACATGTTCTTTGGAGATTTGAGCTTAAAGAGTTGGGTTCGAAACTCACTTCCACAATCATCCCATGAGATTATAGATGCCAACTTATTCATCAATCTTGATCAAGAACATAGTGGTAAAATTGTGCAATGTGTATCTTCCATCTTGGAGTTGGCTTTGAAGTGTTGTGCAAAATCACCGAGTGATAGGATAAACATGAAAGAAGCTCTAACACAGCTGCTCAAAATCAAATCTCAATGTTCTTAAGTGGTCCTGAATTACTAAGGCTAAGGTTGAATATAACAAATTAATTGAACCAACGAGCTATATAAGTCACACTAGCCCTCTTGAACTTGTTGGTTTGTAGAAATAATCTTTGGTGTACAGATATTTGACAGTAAATTGAGCTTGTACTAGACATCTCACTATTTAATAAAGAAAGTGTTACAATTAATTGTGTTAATTTCACAATCTTGCATGTATGTGGTAAGGGCTTCAAATGATATGAGTTTATGTGTGGTTGGATGGTAGGTCGTTTTGAAGGTCAAAACCAATATCTAACAAGAAATATTATATTCGATACCCGAAAATTGTCTAACAACAAAATATTCATATCTTAATTATGTTATGATGGATTTGAGATGATAGCCACTAAGTGTTGGTTGATAAACTTTATTGATGGAATTTTTGGGAACAATTTTTTTACCTCTAACATAAAATTAGATATTGATATAATGTTAAATCTCTAATTTCTGGTCTCACTAATCAGATGTTAATGTTTTGCTAATAAAATTTTGTGTCATGTTGTGTCTTTACTCTAGTTTAATTTATTACTTTTGTAAGGGTTAATATAAAAAAATCACTCCAGCACAAAGTATGTCATTTTTTTCACTTTGTAAATTACCCTAAACTTTTTCTCCTTTTCTTATTCCATCTCAAAGGTCATGATTTAAAAAAAAAAAAATTGCGACCTAAAGCCATTTTTTCCTGCCAAAATCGAAATATTCATTTCATTATTTCTCTAATTGATCTTGAATCGAACGAAAATGAAAATCGAATTTGGGGCTTTCGTTGGGTTTGAAATGTGGAGTGTTTTGGCATGAATTTCATGTATTCTGATTAAAAATCAAAACATTAAATTTGATTTTAGAAGGAAAATGATCCTAGCTAGATTACAAGAAAAATCTTGAACTTTGGGTGATATTAAAAGAAAATGAAAAAGTTTAGATGGTAAATTTTCATATAGTGGTAGTGCATATGCAAAATTCTAACTAGTAGTTTTGTCCATGCCTGCAAATGTGTTCTTGTGGGGACTGTAATGCGAAATTGCCAATTTGTTGCAATATAATGAGAAACAATAAAATACATAGAATTCTTCAAAATGCCGCCAATATGAATTTAATGATTTAAGTGGCAGTCGGACATAAACAAATTTAAAGTAGATCAAAGATTTTTAATTAAAATTATAATATTAAATTGATTTCATCAAGTTCACCACAATTATTTCCCAAAACATAGTTCAAAAGTGAGAGTTAAAATTTTAACCCTTTATAATAAATCAATGTAACTTATATCAAAAAATAACGTCATAATTAATTGTTAATCTTTGGTGTTCCACTTACGCAAGTCAAAGTTATTATAGTTAATTTGAAAAATAATGTGAAGTTATTTTAATTAACACAAAAACCTATGGATTTAACTCAAAGGGACAGAGCCCCACCACCTATATATTAATCAAATTCATTTTCATAAGTTCAACTTTATTTCGTGAATTATGTATTATGAGTTGATTAGTTTCACATAATTAGATCAATGAAACGATTTGTTTTAATAATTTTAGAAACTTATCGTTTGAAATAAAACTAAATGAGGAAAGTTTTATTTCATTTAACTTCACTCTGCCTACAAATCTTTGTAGGCCCACTCTATGTCTTCATGATAATATATTGAAAATATCTTTGGTGTTGTTGGAGGGAAGGGGTTGGAATATAAAGGTGTTGCCATGAACATTGTTTCTTTTGTCTTTTATAGAGTATAAAGCTTTCATGTGAAACAAGCACTTAAGTTGGCATACAGAAGAAGCAGATATCGTAATTTATAAAATAGAACCAGAAGGCTACATCATAAGTAGACAAATATTATGACAAAGTTCGTGAAATATTAAAAACACTACTTTTGTTAAAATTTTCCTATACCTTAACCTGTCCAGCTATCTCCTTTACTGGAGAAGATCACCGTTTTAATATGTAAAATCTGTCACTAAATAATGTAGCAAAAGGATATATAATCATTAACCATACATCATAAATAAGTACACAATATCATATAGACATGAAAAGAATTTTCACCCAAACAGAATGCCCTTGATATTATAATATTTCAAATAACTCACTTATAGCCAAGATCACATATTATAATATTTCAAATAACTCACTTATAGCCAAGATCACATAACTGAAGCTTCCGCAAGTGCACGGGTTTATCGAGTAATAAATAATATATCGTACCCACGAGGATTGTACGTTGATTACTGAAATTGAGTTTATTTTGATTATATCCGACAGAGCAAATGAGAGAAATTTGGTTTTATATCTACTTCACTTAATTATCAAAATTAGAAATCAAACAAGAACAAGAGAGGGTTAACTACTGTTCAAACTTCAAGAATGAGAAGACCTAGGGTACTGATTTCACCATAATTGATTTAGGTTAAATCCGTGTTTTCATTATTCATGCTTTTAATTCCATCAATTGTCAGCCGTGAATTCCTTCAATTATTTACTAATCTCTATCGAGTAATAGCAAACCTATTGTTAATTGTTAGTTTGTTGACGTCGGATTTTGTAGAGCACAAAATCCTAGCCAAACACCCAAAATATTGATCCGGTTTGAATGGATCGAACCGAATAAAAAGTATAGAAATCGAATTAAATGACAAAAAGATTGTGCCCGGTGCCTACTCGAGCAAATTTGCTAGGCTCGTTCTGGTCGGCTGATGTTGGCCGGACAGAACATTTTATATTGAATTTGAGAGAAATAAGCTCTCTAAGTGCTTGAATGTAATGATTTTCAAACCCCTTTTTCGTGGGTTTAAGGCCCTATTTATAGACTAAATCTAAGATATGAAACTCGGAAAGTAAGAAATAAATCCCTTGATTTTAGGGTTTCGATGGAGACAAATCGAATAAAATCCTATCTAAATCGGATATGATTTGATTGTTGATTTGTTTTCTTCTGTGAAGATTCTGGCGTGAAATAAGCAAACTCTTTTCTGCTCATCTGGTATGAATTACCCTCGATATTTCCCATGATTCTGCTTTTGCCGAACTGATCTGGTCAGTCGACCCAGATCTGGTCAGCTCGGGAGGATGGATCTGGCCTTTCGATAGACCTCTCTAGTTGGCTTTGTATATTCTGCTCGGATCGGTTATCCAGTGAAGCGATGCTGGCCCGATTACATGCTCAGTTCTTCTCTCATTGTACCGGCTAGGAATTTGGTCTGATGAGCAGGTGATCAACATAGTTTTCTCTATATTTATGAGAATTATCCAATTAATGATGCATCACAAACAGATTCACTTTAAAGGCTACACAAATCATAAGAGTATATATCTTTATCTCATATGCAATTCATGATCTTATGCATACGACCCCTACACATGCATCTTCTCTCAGTCTCAACATGAGTATCTCATCATCTAATTAACAGTCAATTAACTAGAATCATTAAGAACATGCATAAAACATAATTGAATGGAATAATCACATGATTAAATCCAACAAATAATTCAAGCCTCTTCAATCAGGCTATATCAAAACTCTAGCAAGTTACCCCAAAAGCATGATAAAAACAAAAATCAATATTCTAGAATTTATGGTTTAAGAATCAAAGAAGAAGAAGAAGAAGAACTTTGTTATGATGTTCTCCGTCGGTGTTGTCGTCTTCAACTCTCTCTCCAATCTCGCTTGATCACTTCTCCATGTTCTTCTCTCTGTTAAAAAAAATTTCTACTATCAAAACTGATCCCCCTTGCCCAAGGAAAAATTTGGGTCTTATATATGCATAAAAATGGGCCTAGGTTGTTGTTGGCTTTTGCTGCGTAGATTAGGCCTCACATTGGATTACTAGTTTCACACTGGATTACCTAGTTTGGATTGAAATTCGACTTTTACTCTCCAAAAGCTGCATAAATTTGTTATTTAACTTTTTTCTCACCTTTTTCATGTCATGACAATATATTGAACTCATGCTTAGTGTTTGGCTCTCTTCAATTAATCATAAAAGCTCGAATTCCGCATAAAAACTAAACTGGAGTAGTAAACCGCAAAATGACAAATATAAGTAGAAAACATACATAAAAATGCATGAATTTACTTTAATTTTATCTCTTTTCATCTTCAATATTCACACATATTATGTATTTATCAATAACCTTACCCTTGTTTCCAAATGCTATCTAGGTATAATATTTTCTCTTTAAATCTTTATTTTATCAATCAGACCCTTTTAGGTATGTTACACGTTTTGTGTTATTTAACGTCCTTCTTTGGTGGGGAAAAAAAACAAAACAAAAAACAACTCACTTTTTCTCCAATGCATATCTATCAGCTTTTGTGACATCTTGTAATGTGTTTGTATTTGTATATTTTTTCTAGGACTCTGGTTAGTGATCTGTTGCACGGATGATGAACTTTTCCTATATGTTTCGAGGAAATTGAGTTGGGTCTCATAGCTTAAGAGGTCATTCCATATGATTAATCGTCATTGAAAATTTCATAAAATCTAGAGTTTAATGGATTTAATTTCACGAGACAGATTAACTCACAACTGATAACGTACAAAATAGAGTTTAATTAGTGAAAATGAGTTTAACGTTTAAATTATGAGTAAGCCTCATGTGTACTTGATGCAAATGCAACTCATGGGTTGGGTGTGGGTTGACCTGGATCCACGCATTTATCATTTTTTTTGTCCCGACCTTTATGTTCTGTTAATTATACATTTATGTTATATTAGTCATATATTTATGTCCAAATATCATAACCTTAGTGTAATATTATAACTTTAAAAAAATCTCTAATCTTTATACTATATTAGTGAAACATTTATGTTATATTAGTCATACTTTTATGTTTAAATATCATACCTTTATGTAATACTTTAGCTATAAAAACAACCATAATTTCGATACAATTTGTACATATTTACCGTTATGTGATAATATTACTCTTACCTTTATATCAACATAATCATACATTTATGTAATATATAAATGTACAACTAACATAACTAAAAGGTATAACTAATATAATTAAAATATATGAAAATTATTAATAGTTGTCTAAAAATATGTTAATGTACAGCTGAAAACTCTAATGACATGATTGGTATGATTCTTACCTTCATTCATATTCCATTGATTGGTATGTTTTTTAAGTTGGAATGATGATTCCCACAAGAATTGATATTACCATGGAATTCCATTGATTGGTATGTTTTGTAAGTTGGAATGATGATTCCCACAAGAATTTGTATTACTATGGATGAGAGAATTATCATTCTTTCCTACCCCCATGGTATTATGTATTCATTTTTCAAGGAAATGAACATTTTTTTTTATTAATTTTGACAATTATCATTATTTATTTTATGTTTTCACAAGTTAACTTTCTAAAGTTAAATTATTATATAAAATTGTGTAAATAATATTATGTTATTTATAAAAATATATAATATTAATTAATATTTTATAATTAATATAAAAAAACAACAACAAAAATAATAAAAATTAAATATATAAATAGTATAAAAATAATTAATGAATATAAAAATCTTAATACAGATAATTTTAGTTATGATATAAGATTTATATATATATATATATAGGTGTGTGTAAATACATACAAATAAGATAAATGAATATTAGTATAGACAATAGGTTATATAAAACATATAAATAAATTGTAACTAAAGAATTTTTTAGATAACATAAAATAATTAATAAAAAATATGATAAATATATTATTATTAGTATTTAACTACTTTAAGAATTTAAGAATATGTAAATAATACAAAAATAGTAAACTAATAATAAAATTAAAAAAAATAAAATATATAAATATAATATACCTTAATATTAATGATTAATTTTCTGTAAAAAGAATTATTTATAAATTTAAATATGCCAAGTAATTTAAATTTGAGTGATTGAATATGGATATTAAATAAAATTTTAGTGGAAAGTAATTTGGTCAAATAAAAATTAATTTCATATTTATACATTTTATTTGTAGTTATCAATCATAAAATATAATTATATAATTATTTCATTCATTTCCTATTCTTGTGTGATACCAATCATAGGAATCAGTATTTTGATACCATTTCTTTTATGTATTTTTTTTACCAAAATACTCAAAGAAATTAGGTGTTTAATAAATCAATCAAATTTTTCAATAGATTGTCAAAAAAAAAAAAAAAAAGGAACCAACACCGTACGGTTCTATGTTCTTCTAAAAATGAAATTACATCATTTAAGTAAAAATAACGTAAACTTTGGAATGAACACCTTTTCAATTAAAAAGACATAAATTCTTCATGTTGACTATGGAGACATCACTTAAAAAAATTGGAACTACTACTTTGAAAAAAATGTTCATTGCGGCAGATAAAATGACAATTTTTTTCTAAATTGCAATTTTAATAGTGCCTTTCAAAGAATTTGATTAAAAAGACAAAAAATCTTCATGTTGACTATGGAGACATCACTTAAAAAAAATTAGAACTACTACTTTGAAAAAAATGTTGGTTGCGGTGGATAAAATGACAAGTTTTTTCTAAATTTTAATTTTAACCGAGCCTTTCAAAGAATTTGACATATCTTTCAATGGATAAATTTCGAACATTCGAAATACTTATTAAAGATTTTTTTATTCTTTTTGTCAATCAATCTTTTAAGATAATTAAATTGCAAATTATGAAAAATTGGTGACATTTTTTTTTTAAGATTTAAGGAATTGGGAATAAGTTTCAATTTTTAAAACGATGGTGATTTTTGTTTTTTGAAATTAAGACAAGAGTAAAAGGTAAGAATTGAGAATAAATTGCAATTTTGAAAAAAATGGTGATTTTTTCATTTGTAATTAAACATAGATTTAAAAGGCCATTGGTTGGCAAGAAGAAGACCGAAAGATGAAAGTAAAATGGATATAAAACCTTTTAAATAATAACAATTTTGTTTTTTGATAATAAATAAATCAAATTTCTTTTAAAGTTATTTAAGTTGACAGTGGAGACAAAACTATTTTGAAACCAAACATAAAAGATAAAAAAATTTATTCAATGTAGGCCATAGTTCTATGGTCCTCTAAAAATGAAATTAAAACTTTGATTTCCTTAAATTCACGAAGTTGAATATAGAGACTAAGGTTTTATACAAAAAAGAAAAAAAGGAACCAACATCATACGGTTCTATGGTCTTCTAAAAATAAAATTACATCCTTTAAGTAAAAATAACGTAAATTTTTGAATGAACACCTTTTCGATTAAAAAAACTGAAATTCTTCATGTTGACTATGGAGACATCACTTTAAAAAAATTGGAACTACTACTCTGAAAAAAATGTTGATTGCAGCGGATAAAATGACAAGTTTTTTCTAAATTGCAATTTTAACCGAGCCTTTCAAAGAATTTGGAACATATCTTTCAATGGATAAATTGGTGACTGTGTTTTTTTGAAGATTTAAAGAATTGGGAATAAGTTTCAATTTTTAAAACGATGGTGATTTTTGTTATTAGAAATTAAGACAAGAGTAAAAGGTAAGAATTGAGAATAAATTGCAATTTTGAAGAAGATGGTGATTTTTTCATTTGCAATTAAACTTAGATTTAAAAGACCATTAGTTGGCAAGAAGAAGACCGAAAGATGAAAGTAAAATAGATATAAAACCTTTTACATAATAACAAAAAAAAAATTGATAATAAAGAACTCAGATTTCTTTTAAAGTTATTTAAGTTGACTGTGGGGACAAAACAATTTTGAAACCAAACATAAAAGAAAAAAAAATTATTCAATGTGGCCCTCTGAAAATGGAATTAAAACTTTGTTTCTTTCACGATAATCAATCAGTCTCTTTAGATCATGAATCTCGCCATATACCTTAAAATTTTCCAAAATAAGGTGACCCAGTATAATTCCCTGAAACCTGATATAAAAGATTACCAAATAAATGAAGTGCTATCACCACTCTTGGTGCACATTTTCTGCAAATATAAAGGAACCATATTTTTTATGACAGATAAGAAAAGATGGGAGTATACACTAGAAATCTGCAGATGGATAGCATCATTTGAATACATATATTTGCAACTTCGGAAGCATACTAAATACTTCACTGTCAGCTGTCCAAGTAGCTTATACGATAACTTCATCATGAAAATTGAGGAAAATATCATCAGAAATCAAGCAAGAACCTAGACTCCAGTGAAAATCCCACATGTAAAGCAAATTAGATTCTTATATGAATTTTCAATATTTATCAGCGAAAGCATCTCAAGCGAAGTGAAGAATGCAAACTTGACTGACCATTCGTGAAGAGAAGAAAATGAGCTTCACAAACCATCAAACTCCTAATTTTGAATATTGAAATTAGATTATCACAACCGTTATTTTCGATACTTATTAGCCAAAGCATGTCAGATGAATGGATTATAACGAACATGCAGAAACTCCCGACTTGAAATCAGATTATTCCATAAAGTCGAAATTAGATTATCCAGACAACAGAAATTTGAAGCTGTTCCTACTAGTAATAAGGGTCAAAATCCAGCACAGAATGAACACAAATTATTCAGCCTTCTCTTTAGATTATCCCAACCGCAGATAATTGAAGTTAGGTTGGATTCTCTTTAAATTATCCCAACCACAGAAAACTTAAGTTAGGTTGGGATTCTCTTTGGATCACAGAAAATTGAAGTTCGATTATCTCTTTAGATTGCAGAAAATTGATGTTATTTTATCCTAACCGCAAATAACTGAAGTTTAGTGTCCCAACCACAGAAAAGCAGAAAATTGAAGCTCACAGGAAAGGGTCAAATTATTCAACCCTTCTCTTTAGATTATCTCAATCGCAGAAAATTGAAGTTAGGTTGGAATCCACTTTAGATTGCCCCAAATGCTGAAAACTAAAGTTAGATTGCCCTCATCACATTAGTAAGGGTTAAAATTGCAGGTAACCATCAAATTATTCAGCCCTTCTCTTAAATTATCCAACCATAGAAAATTGAAGTTAGGTTGGCATAATATTCAGCCCTTCCCTTTAAATCATATCAACCGCAGAAAATTGAAGTTAGGTAGGGACTCTCTTTAGATCACAGAAAACTTAAGTTAGATTATCCAACCGCAGAAGATTGAAGTTAGGTTGGGATAACATTCAGATCTTTTCTTTAGATTATCCCAACTGCAGAAAATTGAAGTTGGGTTGGGATTCCCTTATGATCACAAAAAATTGAAGTTACATTATCCCAACTGCAGAAGATTGAAGTAAGGTTGGGATAATATTCACCCCTTTTTTCTTTAGATTATCTCAATTGCAGAAAATTGAAGTTAGAGATTATCTCAATCGCAGAAAACTGAAGTTAGAGATTATCTCAATCGTAGAGTATCCCAGTTGTAGAAAATTGAAGTTAGGTTGGGATTCTCTTTAGATCACGGAAAATTGAAGTTACATTATCCCAACTGCAGAAGATTGAAGAAAGGTTGGGATAATATTCACCCCTTTTTCTTTAGATTATCTCAACTGTAGAAAATTTAAGTTAGAGATTATCTCAATCGTAAAGTACCCAACTGCAGAAAATTGAAGTTAGGTTTGGATTTTCTTTAGATCACAGATAATTGAAGTTACATTATCCCAACCGCAGAAGATTGCAGTAAGGTTGTTCACCCCTTTTCTTTAGATTATCTCAATTGCATAAAATTGAAGTTAGAGATTATCTCATTCGCATAAAATCAAGGTTAGAGTATCCCAACTGCAAAAAATTGAAGTTAAGTTCGAATACTCTTTAGATCACAAAAAAGTGAAGTTACATTATCCCAACCGTAGAAGATTGAAGTTAGGTTGAGATAATATTCAGCCCTTTTCTTTAGATTATCTCAGTTGCAGAAAATTGAAGTTAGGTTGGGCTTCTCTTTAAATCACAGTATATTGAAGTTAGATTATTCTAACCGCAGAAGATTGAAGTTAGGTTGGGATTCTCTTTAGATTATACCACCTACAGATTATACCATCAACAACTAATTCCACATATTGTTCTCCAAACTCAACAGATTATACGATCAACAAATGATTCCACATATTGTTCTCCAAACTCAATAAAGGGACCTCATGGCAACGTGCAATACCTTAACGGATTCCACATATTGTTCTCCAAACTCAATAAAGGGACCTCATGGCAACATGCAATACATTAACCGATTCCACATATTGTTCTTCAAACTCAATAAAGGGACCTCATTGCAACATGCAATACATTAACCGATTCCACATACTGTTCTCCAAACTCAATAAAGGGAGTTCATGGCAACATGCAATACATTTTTTTAATAAGGATCACACAATTTAAGATAGTAATGACAATTTCTCAACCAAAGGGCATCTCCAAAGTAATTACCAAATCAAATTACCCACAATACACACTCACTCTGCGTAAATTAAGGGATTTCAGTCTCGAACAACTTACCTTTACGAAATTTGCACCCATTAACAGATAAACTGATAAGGCTTTCGGATCCAAGAACCTCATGCGGCAAAACGATAGACAAAGTCTCAAGTATAACTGCGATATTTAGATCAATAGCACCCTTTTCGATCGCTTTAAATAAATTCGTTGGCAACAGCAAAGATACTGTGTTTCCCAACTTTCTTTTCTTCATGGCATGCATCTCGCATCCATAGCCTTAAATAGGTTCAATTCTTGGTACCTCTTCTTCGCGAACATAAAAAACGTTCCGATGTTGCGTTCAACGAAATCAAGGTTGGAGCAACCAAGATTTGGATAGGATCGTTGTGCGAGCAGGTTCTTCTCCCCTTAGAAACGATCGGATTTGTCGTTAATTGCATCCGATAGAATAATTTCGCCTTCAATTCCTTTCACTTTCGACATCGGAAACCCTAGAATTGGTTTTAAATTGGGGATTTCAACCAATTATGCGTATATGAAACGTAGGGTAGCAACCACTCACTTTATCCATAATCGTGGAATATGGAATCAAAAAACTAACAACACAATAAGAACTAACGTTATAGTTAGGTTATTAACAGCAGATGAGTTCAGACGGATCAAAAAATGAACAAGACACAACACAGGAAAAAGTATGAAGGAAATGAGGTCCAATGTGGATGCCATATCACAGAAAACAGACATTCACAAGGAGGATCCAGATAATAAACCATTCTTAAAAAACAGAAAACCTTCAAAGAGAAACCAAAAATTGAATAATAACAAAGTCAAGTTCCAATCCTAGTTTAAAGAGAAGCGCACATAGTCAAATATCATACCAAGTCCTCTGAAAATAGCACTTTAATTGAAATCTATATGCTAAAATCAAGCAGAAAAATTCATACCAAGGATAATCATGAAGAAACTGGAGTAGAATATACTCTAAAGGAACATAAGTGAAGCTGTTAAGAAAAATAAGCGAGATATGCGAACATAAATAAATTGTCCAAGATTTTAACAACAATTGATCAAATAACTTCAACTGGCAGATTTAATAGACTACTTCTGGAAAGAGGAAAATAAGGTTCATGTATCAATAGTACAATACCAAAAAATACGACATAATTTAAAACCACACGCCATGTTAGTTGCAAAGTGATAAAGAATGATCAAAATTCTGGACTGAGAATGAGAAGCTAATTAGAACACACAACAATGTCTCTATGACTTCTCATCAAGTCCAGCAAGCAAACAGACAGTCAAAGCAAACTTCAATCAAAGATAGCAGAAAATGCAAAGTATTGCAGAATAATAACAGTTGTATTAGCATTAACATTTGCATTTGTATTAGCACTTGCATTTGCATTTGCATTAGCATTAGCACTTTCATTAGCATTAGCATTTGCATTTGCACTTGCATTAGCAGTTGAAAAAACATGCAAATTAGAAACCATTCATCATGTAAATATACAAATCTCTCACACTTGAAAAACATGCAAATTAGAAACCATTCATCATGTAATATAAGGTCCATCACTATCTTATATTTCAGTTACACCAAAGAAGAATCAGATTCCAGAAAACCGTGAAGTACATTTCTACCTTAAATAAAAGATAACAAATTATTAAATAGATTTTTCAAGTATTTGCACCTTTCTGGCAGCCTCTGACTAAGGCTACATGAAATTCCTTAGAGCATTCAGTCCCATAAAGAGTGGCAGTGAAATTGAACTTGGATGGACATGATCAAATACGAAGATCTCAGGCTGCTGAAATGCACTATCCTTTCTGGTGAAAGGAAAAAAAAAATAGGCATCATTATGGTTGTGAAACTTGAACCAACAGTTTATGCATGTACAAAAAAACCATATCTATAATCTTTTTTCTTTCCTAGAGAAAGTAGATGGAAATTACATAGGGCAAAGACTTACGCATCATTAGGATTTTTCCCATACTTGAATCAGAATATACGTTCACTGAGTGAACCCATGATTCAACATTGTCCCAGAACAAATCTTTCCATTCTTTAGATATTAGTTCCCTGCCAAATACATAATTTGTTGTCATAATTAACCAAATAAGGCGGCTTATGAAGGAAAATAAAAAATCATCCAGTCAGATGATACAATCTTCCCATTAAACAATTTCCAAGAAGCAGGACAATGATTATATTAGTGAATACGAGCAAAGCAGATGCAGATTCTAATATAACATTTGCATGCCATAATAACTTCAGTGATTTCTCATAAATTCTGATGTTAGGAACTATTTTTAAGAAAATATCAAGAACCAAAGATACTCCAAGAAAATTGCAAGAACAGAAGATACTCCAAGAAAATTGCAAGAACCATAATACTCCAAGAAAATTTCAAGAACCAAATTTATTACAAAGAGCCAAAGGGCTTAGGTTGAAAAAGAAAGAAAATTAATTGAAAAATGAGAAAAGGTTGGTCAAGAAAACAGAGGATAGTTAGAAGACAATATAACAAACACTTTGCGTTCAAGAAATCAAGAAAGGAAAGGGGAAAGTACCTGATGCAGTTTCAGACAAGAAATTGAAATCCAAATTGATTGTGTATAAAAAAGCAATGAAGTGTGAATATGAGAGTGAAGAGTTGGAAAAAGAAATGAATATATAGAGAGAAAAGGGAAGAAAAATGATGAGCGGCAATTTTACCGTTAGAAATTGAATCCATTTTAGGGTTAATAAATAAGGTAAGTCCTAATTTTATCGTTAGAGATTGGATCCACCTTAGGGTTAATAAATAAGGTATGTACTAATTTTGCTGTTAGAAATTGGATCCCAAGCCCAGCATGCTGGCCAGTTTTATTACCTTGTTTTCCTTTTTTTTCTTTTCGTCTTTTTTCTTAATGTAATTTTATGTATTTTTTACCAAAAAAACTCAAAGAAATTAGGTGTTTTATAAAACAATCAAATTTTCAATAGATTATTTGGTACACAATTAGATGAACTCGTCTAACAGTGTCATTTATCAGAAATTATGTTTTATTTCATTATTTTAAAGTATATCAACTTCTTTTTCTAAAAGATATTATTTTAATAAACTTAATTAGATGTATGGTTAATCATATCTTAACAAGTTCTCATATGTGTTTTTTTCTTGTCTCCCCCACCTTTAAAACAATAAAAATTACGGATAACCAACATGTGATATTGAGCATGCACTTAGAGATTTTGATTTTCAATTAATAAAATTATTACTATATAAGAAACAATGGTGTTTTTGATATAAAATTTATCTCAATTATGAACTAAATTAGTGTAATTATTTAATATTGACACATGCATGGTTTGGATTGCATTTTTTTAGAAGGGAAATGATTTATTCACAAGCTGATCTCCTTTGATATTTACTAGAAGAGAGCTCGTGTATTTGGACGAAATTTATTTTTAAAAACTACAGATCACACCTCTCAAAAGAGAACAAAAAAATCCCACCTAATAAAAATCGTTAATTTTAGATTTTGTACTCGAAACTAGACTTTATTTCAGGTTTGGTACCCATAAGTCACACCTTATCATAAGTAATTCACAAATTATTCAAAAGTAATCAGATTTGGTCCCCGCCGTCTAAAAACCGTCAACTTTTGACGGAAGTTAACCACCACTCTCGTTTTGGTGGCAACGCAGCTTCTCTTCCCTCTAACTTTGTGAACCCTACTTTCTGTTCCAATCAATTCACCTCAATTGATTCTCTTCCCAAATCAAAGTCTTCCAAATTTCAGCTCTTGTATCTGCCCGTAATCGATTCCAGTTGTTGTTGTTGGTTTGAGTCTCAATCGATCTAGCAAGAAGCAAAGTTGGGTCGATTTCCACACCTCAATGACGTCGACAACCTCTTCGAAAGAATGGAGCGTATGGTTGTGTCACGCCCCATTTTGCAGTATTACAAAATATCAGAGTTTAACGTAATTTCATTTTGGGCATCCAGCAACTTCATTAAAACATAGATTTCCAAGTCAAACCCAAAATTCGCAAACAAGAGTAAAATTATCACAACAACCTATCTTATAAAACGAGTCCTGTAGCAGTGGAAGAAAATATTAAAACTGTATAGATTTACAAACGAGGTTTTCCAACATATTTCAATTTACACTTCTTGTTTGATCAAAACAAAACAAAAACCCATGTCTCTTTCACCCTCCTTCATATCGACTGCATCCTGTAATAGTAGAATCACTTAAGGGGGTGAGTGCACAAAAACACTCAGTGGGGTGGGACCAGTGAGCAATTAAAAACACTGTGGAAAATATAAACATTTCAACCAATAACACGCAAATACGGTTCTGAGCCGCCATGGAAAACACTTTTGTGGTTCTTATCTACCTTGGTGCGGTTCTTAGCCGCCTTGGTACGGTTCTTAGCCGTCTTGGTGTGGTTCTTAGCCACCTTGGTAATAACTCTTTATTGTAAACACATTGATCCACTTTGCACACATTACATATTCATTCACTTTGCAATGAATACACATTCACGATCATCTTTCAAACATCAAACATTCACTCACAATCTTCATCGCTTTTCATCATCCACGCAGTAAAACACATTGGTTCACTTTTCATATAACTTACACTCATTCACACTGCGTAGCAACACATATGATGAAATCTTCATTTAAACTACTTATATTGTAACGCCCCGTTTCTTTTACGTTACTGTAGAATATCAGAGTTTAATATATTTTCCGTTTGGGCGTCCACTAACTCGATAGAACATGTGTTTTCAAGGTAATTTAAAACTTGCAAATAAAGATAAGTCAATTCGAGCATCCCTATTTTATAAAACGTAAATCGTACACAGCGGAAGAGAAATATTTTTTTTTCTTTTCTTTATAATCATACAACTAAAACTGTACAGCTTTGCAAACTAAATTTTTCCCAAAAAGGTTTTAAGAGCACTTCCTATACAATTAAATAATATAACACCTTTTTCAATTCCAGTAAAAACTCTTTTGCATTCTTTAGAACATCGGCTACCAGCATCCACCACTTGCACACCACACTCAATGATTCCTTAAGCTGAAAATATTTTAACATAAAAAGGGGTGAGTGTATGAAGACACTCAGTGGGGTGGGACTTGTGAGCAGTTAAAACATAACAGGAAACATAGACATATAATTCATCAAGCACATAGTTGCGGGTCTGAGCCGTCTTGAAAAACTTTGCGGTTCTGAGCCGCCGTGGAAATATTTTTATCTTGCGGAACTCGCTGCCAAATACATCTTGCGGAACTTAGCCGGCATTTTTACATCTTGCGGAACTTGCCGCCACTTTTACAGAATTAACAAACATAACCATATCACTCAATAACACATAAATGCGATTTTGAGGCCGCCTTTGAAAATACAGTTCTGAGCTGCCGTGAAAACATTTTTACGTGACTTTTAGCCACCTTGGGGTTAGTGTGGATCTGTGCCACCATGGAGTTAGTGTGGGTATAAACCACTCCTGAAACATTCACTCCTATAACATTCCCTCTCATTTCACCCACACTGCACATTCACTCTTGTCACATAACAGACACATAATTGCACATTTACAAATCAACCATGTTCAACTCACTTCAGCTAATTACTGCACTTTATAGCACTTAATCACTCAAACGGGAAAACAGAAATTCCCCCATAACTTACACTACACTTTACCACTCAGAAAGTATAATACCTTTCACTTTGCACAACACATTTAGACTTTCAGGTTATAATCAAATACATGCAATAATTGCACACAAGAGCGCACATTGTTCACATTATATAATTTATAAGAATTTACCCCCACCTTGTTCAGTGGTAACCCTCGTGAAACTTGATTCTCTACATCCTAAGTTCGTCTCTTCACCTCAATCCAATGATATCTTGGGAAAACTGCCACATTTTAGGGAACTGGTGTGGTCTTTCGTCTACATCTCCTACAAGGAAAGAATTTAACTTGCAAGGCGAACTAATCTTGCAAAATAAATTGAACTTGCAAAGTGAATTAAAAATGTAAAATCCCTTGCCAACTGGAAAGAAAATCGATGTTGCGTATCTTCCTCGTCTGAGCTCCGATTTATGATCCGTAAAGCCCACAATGAAGCTCTCGGTGTGAATATTAACTCTGTGAATCTCAAGCCCATCCGATATTCGATCATCTAGAAATTGCCTTTGCAATAGGCTAAAATTCACCATTGTACATTGCACTGCCACTCTGTGCCCCGATGCATCTTAGGCCCCTCAAACGGACTTGCCTTAAGGTGAAATTTGGTAGGAATGCTCCTAACACACTAAAGAACACCCCATACGAACAGTTTTAAGAAACCCTTTTGTTAAGACCTTCTGCTCCGTGACTATTTCCGATTCAGGTGCAGAATCGCAGCCCCGACTTCGTAAAATTATTCCTCGGCCGTCCGACCTCAGATGGCTACCAAACTTGGTGGAGACCTTCCCTATACACCCTAGTATATGCCATAAAAACAGTTTTTCGATCCCTTCATCGAAAGTGCCTGAAATGGCATGTCGAGCGCTGCCCGCGCGCAGCAGCAAAACAGGACAGTAGCCCCCCGATGCCGGCCCCCCGGCGCTAACCCGAGCGCACTCGCACTATCTAGAAAATAAGCTTTGATGCTAACAAAGACTCATAAAGAGAAAAGAAATTGAATTTGCAAGAACCGACTTAATTTGTAGAATGAAACTTTAACTTGCAAGAAGGAATTTTAATCTTGCGTAAATGAATCAACTTTACAAAATAAATAAATCTTGCAATAAAATTAATCAATTTTGCCCAATAAATCAACCTTGCAAAACAATCTATCTTGCAAGAATATATGAATCTTGTGAAATTAACTTGGCGAAATAAACTAATTTTGCAAAATGACCCCTTCTTGCGAAATTAAATCAATTTGGTAAAATAATTCAATCTTGCAAAGTTGCATTCAATTTGCAAAGTAGAAACTCAAATTGCAAGGTTAATTTTCAAAGCTAAAATCAACTTGTAGAGTATAAAATGATCTTTGCCAAACTAAAAGGATTGAATTGAAATGCACTTTTCAAAGAAATGCTAAACTTATAAAATAACCCCTGCAAAAATGAAAGAAAAACCCCTTTTCCATCACCCCAAAACTACTCCGACTAGCCCCCTTCCGTTGCTGCTACTACCTACTCCGGCGACCCGCGTCGCCGGTGACTTATACCCAACAGACCACCATACTACAACCTACTCAGACGACCCATAAACACACACATAGTACACTACAATTCAGCCAAAAACAGCACGAAGGGCGCCCATCTGTCAGCCCCGACGCAGACTCGGCGCCCACCTGCTGCACCCTGACGTGCACCAACCGTGCTCCCGTCGCGCCCAGCGCACCCCAACACTCTCCCGACGCCTCCGACGCACTCGTAGACTTCTCCCGGCGCGCACACAGCCCCTTCCCAGCGCACCAAACCTCTCTCGACGCGCACCCAACACCCGCTGCAGCTCCCGGCAGCGGTTGACAGCTCATTTGCCGGTGCTTCCGCCGCCGTCAACCCTCGACGGCAGCAGCATCAGAGACGGACAGTGGCAACAGCAGCGAACGGGCAGCAGTAACATGACCCGAGCAGCAGCCCCGGTAGCAGGGCAGTCGAGGGAAAAAGAGAGAAGGAGAGAGAGAGAGAAAGAAAGACCGAAGGAGAGAGATAAGGCTGCTGTTCTTTCTTTCCTTCCTTTTATTAATTTTTTCCCCTTCCCCTTTTCACACTCAAGCTGGTTAACATGCTAGGTGTCACTTAATTAACCAAGAAAGAATAGCAGGTGGTGGCGTGGTGGTGTGAAACTGAAAGATGAGCAAGCATAAAATACTTTTCCTTTTCTTAATTAACTAGTTACTTAATTTTTACATAAATATTTACTGCACATAACTAACCTAGTCTTATATCCATCTAATTAACTAGATACATGTATATATATATATATATATCATTATACTTTAGTTAATTAATTTACTTTAACAAATAATCATACAATTATACATATATATATACATATATTTTGTACGTGTATATACTTATATAAATGAAATTTTAATTAATCAATTACTTAGGCTTAATAAATTAATTAGCTTAATTAAGATTATCACTTGATTAATTAATTCTTAACTTAATTAATTAATTCTTAACTTAATTAATTAATTAACAACATATAATCTTAATTAATTATTTCTTAGGCTTAATTAATTAATTCTTATACATAGTTAATTATTTAGCAACATATATATTTATATATATAACATTGCACATTAGCTAATTAATTTGGGGTGTTACATATACGTTTTATGTAAACATATATTTTCACGTTAACTAATCAAGAACATATACGTAGTACTGGAAATTACCCCCACACTTATTGCGTCCCACAGAAACACATATTTGCAAACAGGCACAGAACTTCTCATTAAAACGTAAAAGGACGTAAAAGTGAAAGCGAGTGAGTTACCCCACCTCAAACTAGCGTCTTGAAAGGGCTGCTACGCGCTCAGAGTTCTAGCCCGGTCCTTCGTTTAAGTTTCCTACAAGATACAGAATCTCGTCTTAGTGACTAAAAGAGATTTTTCGTACTTTGAACTAAAACTTTGATCGAAAAAGCCTCAAACTGTAATAGAGGAAAAGGTTTGAAAAAGAAGATCGTTTGAAAAAAAAACGAGCATTGGAAAAAGAGGAAGGTTTATAAGGGAAGAAAGGGGGATCAAAAAGGCATTTTCAGGAGTTCGCTTGAATCTTTAGGGGTCAGAATATAGTTATTGGAAACCTTTGGGGTTTTTATATAGTTTCAGAAAGTTTCAGGGTGTCTTTGTTATATTAATAAGTTCAGTGGTCTTTTCATAAATTCTGAAAGTTCAGGGACTAAAGTCCAGTTAAGCAACAATTCTAGGGTTTACATTTAAACCCTCCCAATTTTATTATTTACCGTCAAGTCCTTGGATTTAATTGAATTCTCAAAGATAAACCCACACCCCCATCCCCTTCCCCCGTCACTGTCCCCTCCCCCATTTCAGCCGCCGCTCGCCGGCGGCCACCTGCCGCCGGCAACACCCCCACATCAACACCACAAACACAGACACACACACAAACATCACATACCCACACAAACAAAGATGGACATATACACACTCAGTCACACATGCAAACACACACACACACATCGCAGATCCAACCATGGCGCTGCCGCCGCCGGCGCCACCCCTCAACACAATCACCGACGCAACCCATGCACCGGCAAAACACACACACACACAGATGGCAGCGGAACAGGGGCGAGGGAGAGAGAAAGGGAGGGCGGCGGCGGTGCCGCGTCGCCAGTAACGAATCCGAGCCCGTAACCACGACGGGCTCGGCGAGCCCTACACCTTGCACCGATTACCTTGCCGGAAGAAGGCCGGCGACAAAAATTCCGGTGGTGGCGGTGGTTGTCTTCTGGTGAGAGAGAGAGAGTGTGTGTACGGGAGAGAGGGGGAGAGATGGAGATGGAGTGTATTACTTTTCCTTGTTATTTCTTCTTTGTTGACTTGGGATGAGGATTCCCACCTAGGCTAGGTGAGGTGTCAAGTTATTAGAGTGAGAGAGAAGGAGTAAGGTGCTAAGTGTCCAAACCTAAGGTAAAGATGGAATAAATCATCACTTATGCCACATGAGTTTATCATTTACCTTAATTATGCTAAAGATGAAAATAATGTCTTAATTAATTAATTAATTAATGGGGACATAAAATTTAGATGGGGTGTTATAGGTTGCCCACAACCCTTCCTTCTGCGACATCACCTACAGCGCCGGTGGATGTAACGTCGATCTCACTCTCGAGATCGTTAATCGAATGTAGAACATGGTCTGTGTCGAGACCGTGATGCACCTCACTTGCACCAACATGTCTGTTGATTTTATCGACCATGCCCTTGCTACCATCAAATCCAACAACATCCAAAACGTCCTCGCTCTACGCAAAGATCTCATAATTTCACCGTGAAATTCTTTTCTTTCTTTATCGGGTAAATTACATTTTTGGTACACAAAGTATACCCCAATTTTACTTTGGTACCTCCGTTTTTGCGAGTTACAGTATTGATATCCAATATTTCGAAAAATTGCGTATTGGGTACCTTCCATCAAGTTTCCGTCCAAACTTGACAGAATCTAATAAACCCTAATTTTTTTCCTTGAAAATTAGTCATTTTCCCCCTTTGATTCTGAAAAAAAAATACTATTGTGCCCTAATTTCTTCAACCCTCTTCAATCTTTTTTAAATTTTCACTAAATGTTCACCGGTTCTCGCATCACAGAACTAAAACCTGTAAATTATCATATTGATGAAGAAACCCTGTCCCAAAGAGTATGGGTTGAAACGAAGAAGCTATGGCGGGTGGTGGCCCAGAAATCTTCAGTTGTATCACATCGTACTCGATGTTCTTCATCACCCAAGCCTTCGTAGGCCACTTGGGCGATCTGGAGTTGGCCGTCATGTCCATCGTCATCGACGTTGTCCTCGGCTTCAACTACTACCTCCTGTTGTGTGTTATTACTACCTTTCTTGATCTTCGCGATGCCGATCCTGAAGCTGTTGGGTCAGCCGGCCGATGTGGCAGAGTTGTCGGAGGTGGTGGAGCTCTGCTTTATTTCGCTGTATTTCGGCTTCACTTTGATGTTTCTGTTACAGATGTTTTTGTAGAGCCAACTGAAGAACATCGTGATGGCCTGGGCCAATCTGGCAACGTTTGTAATTCCTGCTCAACTGGTTGAATGTGTACAAGATGCAGCTAGGGTTGATAGGCATCGTCGTGACGTTGAATATCTCGATTGAAGAGGATTGAAGAAATTAGGGCACAATGGTTTTTTTAGAATGAAAGGGGGGAAAACGACTGATTTTCGCCGAAAAAAATTAGGGTTGGTTAGATTCCGTCAAGTTTGGAGGGAAACATGACGGAAGATACCCAATGTGCAATATTTTGAAACATTGGGTACCAATACTGTAACTCGCAAAAATAGGGGTACCCAAAGTGAAATCGGGGTACACTTTGGGTACCAAAAATGTAATTTATCCTTCTATATCTGCAAAATGTTGTTGATGTTTGCTCATCATTCTTTGTTTTTTTTTATAGGTTGAGCATATTCGTGCTAAATATGGGGATTACTTTGGGATTACTATTGTTGGTTATCCAGGTCTCAATTCTACACATTCTTCTCCTATGACATGATTGGTATGATAGAATGGGGTGCGAATAGAATTATCATTCTTACCTTCATTCATATTCCTTTGATTGGTATGTTTTGTAAGTAGGAATGGTGATTCACACATGACATTTTTTAGTGGAAAAGTGGCATATTTATAATTTTTGTCAACTTTTTTACTTTTATATCAGTATAATATGTATATATAACTTATTGCATCATAACTTTTTTCTTCTATGAATTGTATCCCTAATTAATTTCAAAATTACTAAAATACACGTCAATTATGTAATTATTTAAAGTTTCAGGGGCCTCGTCCTTATTTCCAACATCTTCTTCATTACGACTTTTTAATGATTTGTCTCTATCATTCCCACTTCCATAATTGGGAACTAATCATTCCAGCTCTATTAATTAATTGTCAAGCACTTGCATATATAAGCTTTAGAGGCTGGCATTAGACTCTCTAGCAGCCATAAATGGAGATCAATTACTATTACATTTTTGCCAAATGTTTTACATAGCTCAAGCAACTACAAACCTTGCCACAGATCAAAGCAAACATCGCATTAGACCCTCATCACATTCTTGCAAGAAATTGGACAAATTTCTTGAAGAGATGCACCTTTCTCACAATCAGCTGAGCTGCCAAATCCCATCAAATATATCCCAATGTTCAAAACTTCGAATTCTATCATTGTCTTTCAACTCCTTCAGTGGGCAGATACCACCTGAAATCGGAAAGTTAGGTTTGCTTCAAGTGTTATATCTTGGGTACAACAATTTAAATGGTACAGATCAATTCTACTTTCAATGAACATATTTTTTTTTTATGCAGCTAGTATTTTCTTTGACGTTCTATATTACATTTTACCTCAAAAAATTATAATTTTTTTGCAGGTGTTATACCAAGAGAGATTAACAATCTTTGTAGCCTAGTTATATTTTTTGCTCGAATGAACCAGATTAGTGGGAACCTCTCAAGAGATATTTGGAATCTTACCATGATCGAAACCTTGGATCTCTCCTACAACAACTTAAGAGGTGGGCGTTTGCAATTAATTTTATTAAAAAAAATGCTTACTGTAGAAAAATCATTTATAGCAAAAGATTGGCAGTGTTTAAAAATAGAGAAGTGATATGGATAAATTCATAATTTGAAAAGTTTTCTGAATATTCACTCTTTTGAGAAAAAAAAAAGGTTGTAAATGTTGATCACTTTCAATTTATTTATCAAAATATCTAGAAGCATGTAAAAGCATTCCCCTCTAGCTGTTTTGGGATTGTATGTATAGATTATAATCACATTGAAGTATGAATTTTGTTGCTTTAAAAGTTATGTTTTTTCCTAACAACTTTTTAGTGGTTGCTAACACTCTAACATTAATACTTTTGACTAAAAAAAAGAAGAAAGTAGCTTTAGATGCAATAAGTTTCTTTATACTGGTGTAATGCTTACTTTTATCATTCTTAGCATGCGTTCTACTGAAAGAAACTGGAAATCTTACAAAAATAAAATGGTATTCATGATAGATACAAAGTACAAACTGGAAAGTTGGTAATAACAAATGAGGCTATAACAAAGTTAGTTTTTTATCATCCTCTCGAACAATTCTTTGCTTACAATTGCAACGTTAAGGGTCGCATTCCTGCTAATATTGGCAATTTAAGCAACTTGGTCATACTTTCTCTTTACGGAAATGAGTTGTCTGGTAATATTCCTCATACTATTTAATTTATTTTTTATTCTACATATTAGATTAATTTAATATTATCTTCTTGCATAATGAGTATGGTTTGGAAGAGCAAGTTTCAATAAGGTGTGATGTTTATAGTTATGGTGTGATTTTGATGGAGACGTTTACAAGGAAAAGACCAAGTTATGACATGTTCATTGGAGATTTGAGCTTAAGGAATTGGGTTCAAAACGCACTTCCACAATCATCAGATGAGGTTATAGATGCCAACTTATTCATCAATATAATGATCTTGATCAACAACATAGTGGTAAAATGGTGCTAAGTGTTGTGCAGAATCACCAAGTGATAGGATAACCATGAAAGAAGCTCTAACACAACTCTCAAAATCAAATCTCGATTTTCCGAGGTAGACCTGAAATACTAAGGCTAACGTGTGGATATAACCATTTCATTGAACCAAGCTATGTAAATCACACAAGCCCTCTTGAATGAACCTAAATTCGCGATTGTTGTTTTATTGCTGGTTTTCTCTCAACTCCGATATGTCTCTACAAATTGAAGACTAATTAGACCCTCTAGCTAGCAAGCATCAATGGAGATGTTTTACATTTTTACCCATATTCTCCTAATACTGACCTGCAGCCAAATGTTTATCACAACTTGAGTATTTATCTCTACATAATAACAGTTTTGCAGGCTTCATAATTAATTAGAGACTTATATAGTGGATCTTGACGGGTTTTTATTTTTATTTTTAAAGAATAAATAAAAAACCAAATTTAAAATACAAATCTATCAAATCAAAATTTCCATCAAAGATTTATAAATAAATAAATCAATCAAGAATTTTTAATAAACAATTCAAAAAATGTGAATAAGAAGTAATAAAATAATCCAAAATATCATGACCAATTTCTTATTTAATTTTCGATAAAAAAATTTTATAAGTCAATTTATTGGTTGGATAGTTTTGGGCTGAAAATCTATAATTCACCCATATTATTATAGATATTTAATCAATATCTGGATATTTTAACATCAAATAAATGTTATTCTAACTAATTGTATTTGATAATATTGAAAATCTGAATAAAAACAATAACATCGAAATAATAATAATCTAATTTAATAATTATGTTGCTCTTTATTTTTATAATTTTTTTATTTTACGCATTAATTTAAAATTGATTTGTACTTACAAAATTTCAAGTTCTTCTAAGTTTTTTAAATAAATTTCAACCTTTTAAATAATATTTAGATTCTTTAAAACTATTATCAATTTCTGTAAAAATAAATTTTCGAATTTTTACACAACTTTTAGATTAATTAAATCTTTTTTTTATTTAGACTATTTTTTTAAAAAAACTAATCATTATTGTTATTATTTTTTTTTATAATTTAAAAAAAAAAACTTTAGTTTTAGATATTTAAATTTTTGTATTTATTTAGACCAAATAAATAATATAAATGACCCATAGATTAAAGTTTTGAATTTTGTTCTTAAAAAATTAAAAGGGCTAATTGAAAGAGCCTATATTTTAGACTTATATTGCTAAAGGACCAATTGTAAGGAAGATTATAATTGATGCCCATACATGTGAAGTTGCCTAATTAACATCCACTTTTAATATATAAATATATTTATATTTGTATTGCACATTAAAAATCATAATTCATCCTATCCTACCCGCCATCCCATAGCATCCAACTGCCGTCTACTCTTCATCACCGTTTGATGCTACCATCGAAATTTCATTTCCTAACAACGCTTTCTAATGGGTCTTGGCTTAGTTTTTTCAAGATTCTTTTTTAAATTTTTTTACAGAACTACAAACACAAAAACTCACTGTGAGACGGTCTCACGAATGGTTACCATAAGACGGAACTCTATCACCCACAAAAAACATGTGAATTGTACAAAATAGTTTATTTAGTAATATTTTTTCTGGCAGGACAGTTGAATGGAAAAATGACATTTTTGTAAATTCTTTCAACTATCCTACTTCTATATTAGTATAGATGTTCATTAAACGTTGATTTTTCTCATGCATCAATCATCATGGGTGTTAAGATTCTTGTGTTATTGAACTTATTTGTGCAATTCTACAAAATGTCAATCTTTACCCTTGTCCATTGTTAATATTCAATTTTTATGACTTCCATCTATGAAAATCATAATATTAAATTCAGAATGTTAAATTAAATATTACATAGAATAAAATATAGAATGTTAAATTAAATACTATGATTAATTAAAGCAACAAAACTAAATAGCATACAAATTAACAACTAAATACCTGAATTTTAAATGTTAATTTAAATATTACAACTAAACAAAATTAAATAGCATACAAATTAACAACATAAAATATTAAAACTAATTAAAACAAAGTAAAAACTGAAAAATAAAAAATATATAAAACAGTAAAAATGAAAAGGGAATAACGAGTTTGAAGTGAAAAAAAAGGTTAGAAATGTTTTGTTATTGAAAGGATGTTATGCATATCGTTTTATTAACAATTCAAAGGGTATAATAGTCAAATACACAGGTCACAAAATGTTGAAAAGCCACCACAAGTAGCAGATTCAAGAAAACAGATTGCCCGGTCCCTTCTACTCCGTGAAAAAGAAAAATCTTAGACTCAAGAAAACACAAATGAAAAGTTGAAATTGATTAGATTCTTGATTAAAGATTGAGTTGTGGAAGTTTTCATGTGGTGAATTTAGCAGATTCAAAATGTCAGAGTTCCTTTCTACCTCCATTAATGGCAGTGAAAGTTTCTTACTTGTCCTCCCTTGTAATTGAGAATCCATATTGAAGAAACTTATGGATTGCCCGGAGATCATTCAGTCTTATGGAAAGAAAATGGTAAGAGGTTATATAATGTGTCATTGAAGTATGCCTCTCATGGTGCTGATGGCAGCGGCGGTGGGGAGGTGGTGATGGTTGTGGGGACATATAAGTTTTTGGACTTTTTTTAAAGTGATTAATGATGTCTCATTTTTTTCTTATTTTTGTATTTATTTGTTTAATGACGTGGATATGAGATTATGATGCATAGCCTTTAATTTCATTTTCGAATTTTTTAATTAAGGACAACCAATAAGAATTTGACATGTGTTGCCATGTCACACTTAGGTAACCGGAAAGTCCTCTGCTTCATCCTCATTTCCCGGATCATGTATGTTGCCTCAAAAAGGCTCTCTACGGTCTTCATCAAGCCCATTAGCGAGGTTTGTTCGGTTCATTAATTTCTTACTTAGTTTGGGTTTTCAATGCAATTTTGAGGATACGTCTCTATTCTTTTTCTTCATCGTGAGCATATTGTGCTATATTTATTATTATATGTTGACGATATAATTGTCATAAGTAATGATTCTACCTTTCTCCCGCGGTTCGTTGCTCGTGTTGACAAGGAATTCAGTGTTAAAAAATTGGGTCATCTTAACTATTTCCTTGGCCTTGAGGTCTCTCACACCTCTGATGGTCTCTTCTTGAGCCAAGCTAAATATGCGCACAACACTCGGGCTGAACTTCATGAGTCTAAGCCTGTTGCCACGCCTCTTGTTGTCTCTTATTTGCACTGGTTCTCCATTTGGTGATCTCACTCTCTATTGTTCTCTAGTTGGAGCGCTACAGTATCTTACCATAATTGGGCCTATTGTGTTGAGACGCATCATTCGACTTATGGTTACTTTATTTTTTTGGGTGGTAATTTTGTTGCTTGGAATGCCAAGAAGCAACCTACCATAGCTCATTTGAGCTGTTTGATGGGTGTCGAATCCAACAAATAATAAATCTTACTCTAAGGATGTAACACCCCCTTCTAGTAGGGTAATTACTTATACTAAATTATGCTTAACTTTTAAACTATCGTAGAGATTTTTTTTTTTTAAACAGCGGAAACAATTTTATTAAGAAACATATCAGAGTTTTAAAACGGTCTAAATCATCCAAAAAGAAATAAATTATTTGTATAAAACTTTACGTCAAAAGAACTCAAAATTTAAGTTTACTTTGCATGCAACTTAAAAAACTCTTAAAAATCTTAAACCAATTCTGAGGCCGTCACCACCGATCACACTTCAGCGCTGCTACCTCCTTGCATCACATCTTACATTTGCCTTTATCTACAGTATGAGGTAATACTATAAGAAAAAATGCTTAGCAAGTACATCAACTATCTTACAAAATATTTTTCTTTGCAATTTAATAGAAAACAAGAACATCACTAATAAAAACAGTAATATACTCTTATACTTGAAAATAATATACTATGGGCCCAGACATGGTACCAATGCACGCAACTCCGAAGAATCCTGGGTAGCTAGCCACCGAATCCAAACGGAGCAACTCAATACTCATAGGGCGGTCTCGGTGCCCTTAACTTCTTTAGTGGGCATCTCGATGCCCGATACCAGTCTCTTAAAAATATAGAAAATAAAACCAAATACATATATACTCTATCTCAAAATACCTTTCTCACTTTTCATAAAATAAAAATACTTGCATCTTATACCAGATCAAACATATGAAATCACCACACTTAACAAAACATCTCTTCACATTCACATAAATCATAAATAAAACTCACGAAACATTTCACTTAGCAACTCATTAAAACATACTCACATAAAACATAAATAGGCACTCACGTAATTTTGCATAATCATTAAACAAACAAAACAAAACTACTCATACTGCAGGTGAGAGATGTACTTACTTGGAATATCCAAAGCTTATAATATCCCAAAACTCTTAAACACGTTCTAAGCTTTGTCAACCGAACCTAAAACATAATTAATCTATAACTTAGAATTTACATGCACGTCTACTGCTTATGTACATATATGTTAAAAGGTTACTCTTGCATTAATTACTTCTTACCAATATTTGTATTAGCTAAACTCATATCAGACATTGAGGAAATATTGTTTGTGAATTAATCAACTAATAATTCAATTACAGTTAACTAGTACTGTTAATAGATTAACTAGAAATTTCTCTTGGCATCAAGACAAATCTGCAAAATAATGTCTAACCTTAATTAACAATAACATATATATACTGCAATAGACAACAAACTTATTAAAGTTAAATAAGAGTTTAACTAATAATTTGTTAAAGCAAATATATGTATTTTTTTCAAGTTACTGTCACATAAGATAATTAAATTATTAAACTCAAAATTATTTATTTAAAGTTTCCAGTTTACAAAATCTGTCGGCCACCTCAAAAGAATTATCAATCCAATACTTCAATTTAATTAGTCTAACTCCCTCTCAATTTAAAACATAAAACTTTGCGTAAATAATTTTATAAGAATTTATCCAATTACTAAAAAGTACTCAAGCATCAACTATTATTTATTTTTAAATCACCATAACAGTCTTAATTTCTCGGCAGATGAACCCAATCAGTTATAAATTAAGTGATTTCCCACTTTCTAAATGTTTACCCCTAATTTATAAGAGTTTAAGTATACAGGTTAGTTATTTGGTGATATTCTCCACTATCAACATGATTAAAGCATCTAACTCAAATTTTCTTTTCCCACAATCATGAATATAACATATTAAAGAAAGAAATAGGAAAATTTTACAAAAGGGCTTACGAGTGAGAGATGTGCCGCTTCTAAATCCTATTTCCTTGTACGCCTTGTTCCCAAAATCTTCTATGTAGGAACTTGTAGAATCATGCGTATATATATTCTTAGGGTTTAGGTTACTTCTCTCTCTAGGATATGGCAGTGGACTCCTTATTTTTCTCAACAACTTTATTTCTTCTTGCTTTCTCATCGTTCTCTCCCTTTCTCCCCTCTTTAGTTACATTTTTATTATCTAGGTTTTACCCTATATTTACTTATCTAGGTTTGAGATTTCTTATTCTTTAGAAGTTTAAAAACACGTGGACTCCTAAATCTTCTCAACTAATTATTTTAAATATTAAAATCCTACATCAAATGTAATATGATCTTAAATCTACTAATTATTTAAGAATTCTAAACACCTCACGTAACTAATTCACTATAATCTAGTATGAGGCCATGATAAAAATAAACATAAAAATCTATTATTTATAAAAGAGATTTAATTAGAAATTTGGGGTATTACAAATGATATAAATTTGAGATAATGGTGAGTATGGTCGAATCCACAGAGATTGGTAATACGATTGTTCTTTTGCATACTTGTTAAAAATAAATGATTGGGGGGTTTTTGAGATTTTTTTAATTAATAAACTAAATTAGAACAATTAAAATAAATTGAGATGAATTCAATGAAATTAAAATATCTAGCCAAGAGACAAATTCAAAAATGGTTCCTGTGTTGATCATAGATGCAAGGATTCTATCTTTCCTTCAATATTAAATTGATTATAGCCGTTGGTACCACCTAACGACCAAATCTTTCCTTAAGGTTCGGTAATCAGGATACGATCTCTAATTACTACCCTAATTAGTAAACAATCATAGATACCATCTTAGAATTCAATTTACCAATTGCATTAAGATTTAGAAAGACTCAATTCTAGCCAACAAACACACATGTAGGTTTATTTAGACTAGATCATATATCTTGAAAGCAGAGAATTGAAAATCTTTTTATAATCAATTATGCTAATTGCCACAAGAATCAGAATAATTAAACAATTACGGATTTAACGTTCTAATTGGTGATATATTATTCTGACAAATTGACAAAAGATTTTATTTGAACAATTCACCAAAACAATAATAAACAACATGCACAGAAGATATATGAATAACAAGAAAGAAACAACGATAAATTAAATTAAATCTCATAACAGTAAAAGAACCAAGTCTTGATTATCTCTTGGATAGAAATAGAATTTAGCCCTCTATGGAGAATTGAGATCCCAAAATAAAAGTTGCAAAGTTTGAACGTAGAATAAGAGTTAAGATGAAGAGAGTAGTTGGAATCCTCATATATCTATATTTAATAACTACTCCTCAAATCATTCTAATTGGAAGTTAAAAAATAATAATAACTTCTATATATTTTGTCCATGTCTTCTCCTTTTTGCAATTTTCGGATGTTAAGCGTGTCCACGCCTATTGTTGAGATTTTTGCAGTTTTTTTTAGAATTGGTTTTTGAGAATCAAGCATGAATGCTTAGGCATGCCCACACTTAAAGCTAAAACCATCGCAAAATTTGCAAGCTTTGAGGACGCAACCAAATTTCTTCCAAATCAATCCAAAATGCCTTTAATATCAATTAAATCCTTATCTTGCCCTACAAATCACAAAACTTCATCAAAATCAAGAATAAAGGATTAACTGACATCTAAAATGAAAGGAAAACATCATAATCAAAATACACAAAATAGAACTCATCACTGTGAATCTGAGTATCGGGCTCTTGCCAATACTTCTCAAGAAATTGTTTGGATTTCATAATTGCTTCATGAACTCGATGTCCAACTCTCCACTCGTCACTTGCTCCTCTGTGACAACTTGAGTGTCGACTGCCACTTTATTTGCGAGTTGGTCTCCTCAAGCCGACTAGACACGCGTTTTATTCTTTCAAGCCTTCAAGTTGCGAACATCTTCATGAAAAGTTTTTTTTGTCCCAGTTTTGAGTTGTTATGTTCCAAGCTGTGTTCAATTGCATCCATAGCATCGCTTGAATCTCTAATTTATTCTTTAGAGATTACGTAAACATATTTTTTTGATTTCATTGTTATATTTATCTTGTATATCTCCTTGTATTATTCTATAAATAGTGGAAATTCTAACTTACCTCATTAATGGTGATACAATATCAATTCTCATAAAAACTATGTCAAAACACTTCAAATTTCAAATCAGATCAATACTCCAAATCAATTTTTGATTTTCATTCAATTCAAACTCAATTTGAACAAATTATGAATGAAAATTGAGATTTTGGTTGGGAAAAAGGCTTGGAAATAGTCATAGAATACAATTTGAAAAAATTGCAATCACAGGAAGAAAAAAGTTCGGTTAGAAATAGAAAAAAAAAAAAAAAAAAAGACTTCGCCACTACGGGACAAAAGTGCATGTATTTAAGTCTCCACAGACTCTTGACCCTCGTAAAGACTTGAGCTCAAGTAACGTGTTTATTTTGACTGCATAATCGTCTCTAAAGAAAAATAAATTTCTCCAACCCTCAAAACACTTCTGCACTTCAGACAAAAGTGCATTTAAGTCTCCATTGACTCAGCTTGACTCGTAAAGACTTGAGGTCACGTGAAGCATTTGATTTTGAGTACATATAGTCTACTCTAAACAAAAATATAAATTTCACCATGTATCCTTGCACCCTAAATTTGTGCCATGAGTAGAACAATGCAGAATTTATTTTCTTGATTCTCTAATAAATCTGCAAACAAAACAACTAACCAAACATATACGAAAAGATAATTTTGTCAAATAATTAGTTAATAATAATAATATTCTTATACACTTAACATTCTTATTACATTTGATTGGCTAAAATAAATTTCGCAACAGTCTATTTAAGGAAACCTTGCAAATTTTTTGAATGTCTGATAACCAGATGATGATACATATTTTATTGGAACAGAGAATTTCTTGTAATTTTATTTCTACAATATGTTTTGCTTATATACTCTAAGTCATTACAATCTGATCACATTCTGTGTTAAAAAATAACCAAATTTATTGTGCTTGCCTCTCCATATTTTCAATATGTTTTTCTTGAAATCTATACAACTATTTTACAATAAATTTAGTGCGACCATTTCAATAAATATTTGAAATCTTACAATCTAAAATACATGGATCTCTCGTATAACGTCCACTTCACGAGTACATCTAAGCATACACAACGAAACTAGCACAACACATGTCCATTGCACATGATAAATTAGATTTGCATAAATTAAATTCTTTTTTAATGTAATAATCATCCATTGGAGTAGTGTTTTTTAAGGTATACTAATTGCATTAATTACAATAATTTTTATATAAATTCAATCAATATTATATATATTAAATATATATATTTTTTACTTTCTAATTGTCAGTCCAACTATCACACCTTTTCAATCAAATCCTATATTCTATGTATCTTCTATGTATTTTTTCCCTAAATAATTTCAAAATTACTATATATTATACTATATAATTATTTAAAGTTTGAGGGGCCAGTGCTCCGGTCTTATTTCCAACATCATGTTAATTCAGAGTTGAACTTTCATTACAAGTTGTTAGATATATGATTTGTCTCTATATATCATTGATGTGAATGGAGAAATTCCCACTTCCATTGAGAACTTATCTTCACTTCAGATATTTTATGTCTCCCATATTATTTCCAGGTAATATCCCCCTTGCATATATAATTATATATTAGTAGCATTGTGAGGAAACATATATTCTTGCATTAGACCCTTTAGCTAGCAACCATAAATGGAGATCACCAGCTACTGTTACATTCTTACCCATATTATCCTAATACTGACCTGCAGCCAAATGTTGCACGTAGCCGAAACAACTACAAATCTTGCCACAGATCAATCTGCCCTTCTTGCCCTAAAAACAAACATGGTGTTAGACCCTCGTCAAATTCTTGCAAGAAATTGGACCAATTCAAGCTCCGTTTGCAGTTGGATTGGTGTCACTTGCAGCTTGCGCCACCACAGAGTGAGTGAATTGGATATTTCAAACATGGGGCTCTCTGGCACCATTCCACCACATCTAGCAAACCTCTCTTTCCTCGTTTCACTCGACCTCTCATCCAATCATTTCAATGGCACTGTGCCTAATGAGTTGTCTCTTCTTCATCGCTTGAAGTTCATTTATCTTTATAATAACAGCTTTTCAGGCTTTATCCCCACATCCCTCTCTAATTTATCAAATCTACAATTCCTTGAACTTTCTTACAATGATCTACAAGGAAATATTCCGGAGGAGCTGGGAAGACTTCGTAGCCTGCAGTTTCTATCTATGCAATACAACCATCTTTTGGGTGCTATACCTTCTGCCATATTTAACATATCTACACTGAAAAGTATCGCTCTTACAAGAAATGAATTGAGTGGCAGTCTTCCCAGTGACGTGTGCAGTAATCTTCCACTTCTTGAAGGGTTATACGTTTCTTCCAATCAGCTGAGCGGCCAAATCCTATCAAATATATCCCAATGTTCGCAACTTCGAATTCTATCATTGTCTTACAACTCCTTCAGTGGGCAGATACCAGCAGAAATCGGAAAGTTAGTTTCACTTGAAAAGTTATATCTTGGGATCAACAATTTAAATGGTACAGATTGATATTATATTTTTTATTGAGCGAGTATTTTCCTTGACGTTCGATATTACGTTTTACCTCAAAATTTTGTACCTTTTGTGTTACAAAGTTATTATTTGTTTTTTAACATAAAAAATTGAATATTATTTAAAAAATTTAAAATGTTGAAATAAAGAAATATAAATAACATTAAGAAATATTAAAATATAAATATTAATCTCAATAAAAATATCATACTTTTTATATTTTAATATTGGATTTTCGTATTTTAAAATAATATTTATATATTAAAATAAAAATCCAAATATTATTTAAATTTTTATAAGGTTAGTGCTATTTATGCATCCGTTTCTTCTTCGATTATTATTATTTTTTTTGTGAGTTCAACTATCTATATATGTATACATAATTAAATAGATAGCAAATGTTATTTGGGATATTTGAAAGGTTGATTTTTTTATTGGATGTAATTGAGTTATTTGTTTGGTTGAACAAAAATTTTCAATAAATTCTACATATCTATCTAGAGATATGAAAATTAACAAAATATTTGCTCATTATTTTTTAAATGAAATCACACATTAGGTATAGAGATAATAATAGTATACCACACATATTACGATATTTATCAATATTTGTATTTAAATGCAACAAGTTTCTTTATACTCATAGTAATAGCTTTTCATTCTTAGCAGGTGTTCTACCCAAAGTAATTGGGAATCTTACAAAAATAAAATCATTGCATCTCGGATACAACAACTTCACAGGTAAATGAGAGATTCACAGTGCAAATATAACAACTTCACAGGTGATTCACAGAACAACTACTTAGTTTTGATTTTGGCAGGTGTTCTACCTACTAAAGAAATTGGCCAACTTTACCAGCTGGAGGATTTAGGATTAGAAATAAATAGCTTCATTGGTTTGATTCCATCTGAGATCTTTAATATCTCTACTCTTCTATATCTTTCACTTGCTGGTAATGGTCTATCGGGTACTCTTCCAATCAATTTGTGCTACGGGTTACCTGTTCTTGAACAGTTGTTCCTCTCTCACAATTACCTGAGTGGAGCAATACCCGACTCCATTTCAAATTGTTCGAAACTTTGGAAACTCGGACTAGCTGAAAATAATTTTACTGGTTTCGTACCTCACTATTTTGGAAACCTAAGATTCCTCGAACTTGTTGAATTGTTTAGCAACAATCTAAGGATGAAATCATCTTCTTCAGAATTGAGCTTCATTACTTCATTAATAAATTGCCCATCTTTAAAAGTTTTTGATATTGGTAATAATCCTCTCCATGGTGTCATTCCAGTTTCTATTGGGAATTTATCATCTCTCGAAGAGTTCTATGCTTATGGTTGCAACATTAAGGGCCGCATTCCGGCTAATATTGGCAATTTAAGCAACTTGGTCGCACTTTCCCTATCCAATAATGAGTTGTCCGGTGATATTCCTCAAACTGTCAAACATCTGCATAAGCTTCAAGCTTTATTTCTAAATGAGAACAATCTGAGAGGTCCAATTCCTAAAGGTCTGTGTGATTTACCCAGCTTGTTTAGCCTAGGTTTAGGCGAAAATCAATTATCAGGTCCAATTCCTGAATGTTTAGGAAATGTCTCTTCTTTAAGAGAGATTGATCTTTATTCCAACATGTTGACTTCCTGCATACCATCAAGCTTATGGCGCCTCAAAGATTTGTTGCTACTAAACCTGTTCAATAATTCCTTGAGTGGAATTTTACCTCCAGAGATAGGTAACTTATTGGTAGCAACCACAATCAATGTATCAATGAATCATTTGTCAGGGTCTATCCCAACCACCATTGGGAATTTAATAACTTTGGCTCATCTATCTTTGGCACATAATAAACTTGAAGGTACCATTCCTGTGTCCGTGGATAGCATGCTTAGTTTGGAAACTCTGGACTTTTCTTACAATAACCTTTCTGGTTCAATCCCAAAGTCCATTGAAAACCTTCAACATCTTGTTAATTTCAATGTCTCTTTCAATGCTTTAAGTGGAGAAATTCCTATCGGTGGTCCTTTCAAAAACTTCACTATAGAGTCATTTAAGGCTAATAAAGCATTATGTGGAATCCAGAGATTTCATGTCCCTCTATGTCATACGGCTTCCAATCGTAAATCAAGGAAAGAGAATGTGAAATTTGCTATGTTTATTCTTGCTGGAGTGATCGCACTAATCATTGTTATCTCATTGGTCTTTATCTTTATAAGATATAGAAAAAGAGATAAGTCAGGTAGAAGAACTGATGAGCAAGTGTCTATTGTGTCCGAAAGAATTTCCTATTATGAAATCCTGCAAGCAACTGAACAATTCAACGAAAGCAATTTAATAGGTTCTGGAAGTTTTGGTTCAGTTTATAGAGGGATTCTCAGAGATGGGAGGATTATTGCAGTGAAGGTGTTTAATATGCAAAACGAAGTTGCTTTTAGGAGTTTTGACATCGAGTGTGAAGTACTACGTAACATTCGTCATCGAAATCTTACCAAAGTCTTAAGCAGTTGCTCCAACGAAGATTTTCGAGCATTAATACTTGAATATATGTCCAATGGAAACCTCGAAAAATGGTTGTATTCCCACAACTATTGCTTGGATATGGTGCAAAGATTAAATATAATGATTGATGTCGCATCTGCATTAGAGTACCTTCATCATGGTTATTCAACACCCATTGTTCATTGCGACTTGAAGCCCAGTAATGTGTTATTAAACGAAGAGATGATTGGCCATGTATGTGATTTCGGGATAGCAAGACTTTTAGGCAACGAGGAGAGCATGGTGCTAACCAACACCCTAGCAACATTCAGTTACATTGCTCCAGGTTCAATATTTTTATTCGAAATAATATATATTACATTTCATGATCTTTATTTTAATTGTATTTGCTTGCATTTCGATATTTGTTATATCTAGAGTATGGTTTGGAAGGGCAAGTTTCGAGAAGATGTGATGTATATAGTTATGGTGTGATGTTGATGGAGACTTTTACAAGGAAAAGACCAAGTGATGACATGTTCGTTGGAGATTTGAGCTTAAAGAGTTGGGTTCAATACTCACTTCCACAATCATCCCACGAGATTATAGATGCCAACTTATTCATCAATCTTGATCAACAACATAGTGGCAAAATTGTGCAATGTGTATCGTCCATCTTGGAGTTGGCTTTGAAGTGTTGTGCAGAATCACCGAGTGATAGGATAAACATGAAAGAAGCTCTAACACAGCTGCTCAAAATCAAATCTCAATGTTCTCAGGTGGTCCTGAATTACTAAGGCTAAGGTTGAATATAACCAATTAATTGAACCAATGAGCTGTGTAAGTCATACTAGCCCTCTTGAACTAGTTGTTTTGTAGAAATAATCATTGGTGTACAAATATTTGATAGTAAAGGGAGCTTGTACTAGACATCTCACTATTTAATAAAGAAAGTGTTACAATTAATTGTGTTAATTTCACAATCTTGCAAGTATGTGATAAGGGCTTCAAATGATATGAGTTTATGCTTGGTTGGATGGTAGCTCGTTTTGAAGGTCAAAATCAATATCTAACAAGAAATATCATTTTCGATACCTGAAAACTTTCTAACGACAAAATATCCATATCTTAAATATATTGTGATGGATTTGAGATGATAGCCACAAAGTCTTGGTTGATAAACTTTATTGATGGAACTTTGGTGGACAATTTTTTACCTCTAACATAAAATTAGATATTGAATTGCCTATAATGTTAAATCTCTAATTTTTGGTCTCACTAATCAGATCTAAATGTTTTGCTAATTAAATTTTATGTCATATAAGGGTTAATATAAAAGAGTAAGTCTCCTGTGCAACCGTCGCACATGCGACGGTCAAAAGTATGTGATTTTCGGGCATAAGTATGTGGTTTTCAAGTATAAGTATGTGATTTCAAGACATACTTATGGTTGAAAAAGGCATACTTGTCAAAAGGCATACTTATGGTCGAAAAAGGCATACTTGTCAAAAGGCATACTTATGGTCGAAAAAGGCATACTTATAGCCGAAAAAGACATACCCGTCGCATGTGCGATGGTCTCACATGAGTTTTTGTGAATATAAAAAATCACTCTAGCTCAAAGTATTTCATTTTTACACTTTGTAAATTACCCTAAACTTTTTCTCTTTTTCTTATTGCATCTCAAAGGTCATGATTTTAAAAAAAAATTGCAACCTAAAGCCATTTTTTCCTGCCAAAATCAAAATTTTCATTTCATTATTTCTCTAATTGATCTTGAATCGAACGAAAATGAAAATCGAATTTGGGGCTTTTGTTGGGATTGAAATGTGGAGTGTTTTGGCATGAATTTCATGTATTCTGGTTAAAAATCAAGAAAATGATCCAAAAATGATCCTAGCTAGATTACAAGAAAAATCTTGAACTTTCAGTGAAATTTAAAAAAAAATGAAAAAGTTTAGATGGTAAATTTTCATATAGTGGTAGTGCATATACAAAATTCTAACAAGTAGTTTTGTCCATGGCTGCAAATGTGTTCTTGTGGAGACTGTAATGCGAAATTGCCAATTCGTTGCAATATAATGAGAAACAATAAATTACATAGAATTTTTCAAAATGCCGGCAATATGAATTTAATGATTTAGGTGGCAGTTAATGATTTAGGTGGCAGTTGGTCATAAATGAATTTAAAGCAGATAGAAGATTTTTAATTAAAATTATAATATTAAATTGATTTCATGAAGTTCACCACAATTATTTCCCAAAAAATAGTTCAAAAGTGAGATTTAAAATTTTAACCCTTTATAATAAATCGATGTAACTTATATCAATAAATAACGTCATAATTAATTGTTAATCTTTGGTGTTCCACTTATGCAAGTCAAAGTTATTGTAGTTAATTTGAAATATAGTGTGAAGTCATTTTAATTAACACAAAAACCTATGGATTTAAATCAATGGGACGAAGCCCCACCACCTATATATTAATCAAATTCATTTTCATAAGTTCAACTTTATTTCATAAATTATGTATTATGAGTTGATTAGTTTCACATAATTAGATTAATGAAACGGTTTGTTTTAATAATTTTAAAAATTTATCGTTTGAAATAAAACTAAAAACTTATCATTTTCTTTTTATATAAATCACATTCAAATTTGTAGGAATATATTAAATTAAAGTTGAAACATGTCCGAATTTTCAGTAATAGATAAAATCATTTTGATGTATTGAAATTAAAGTATTTCCCAATTATAAATTGATAGCGTAATCAGTTTTCCAAAAAAAAATAATTGTCCATTTTTTTTCAAAATTGATATGGACGTACAATTAAACACCGTTTTCTCCAAAAATTGAGGAATATATTATGGGTTATATTTACGATAGTAATCAGTATTTGATGTTTTTTTAAATTTTCCTTATCATTAATTTATAATTTAACTAAATGTCCTAAAAACTTGCACATAATTTTTCAATGAGATATGTCCACCATCTTTTGATATTACTAATGATCAGAGGATTTTGAATACATAAATATTTTAAAAAAAAATTATTTATTGTAAATACATATATATTCAAAAAGATATTTTTTTTAAATATATATATATATATATATATATTGATCACAACATTTTATAAGCAATCACGTTTTCAACTTATATCCGGATATTATTATTCGAAACTTTTTATACCATAAATTTCAACAGAAAGATAGTCTTAACAAACTAATGAATATATTAGGGATTTTCAATATCCAAAAATATCATAGATAATAACTAACAAATTCAGAGATAATGTAAGTTACACATTCTATTTTCAATTTCTATAAAAATATATATATATTAGATTAGATATTGCATATCTAAACAAATCTATATTTCAACTTCTGAATATATTCCCTCTCTATTAATTCACTCTTTATTCTTTGTTTCTTAAATATATTCACACTTTACTCATTAGTTTCTTAATTATCGTGATATCATTCTTTTATTAATCCTAGCAAATAGAAATGACAAAAACTTTTGTGCACCTGGTGCACAGACCCTAGGTCCGTGAACTCGGGTCATCCGGCCCACCACACACAGCCACGTGCCCGTACGCTCTTGCACGCGCCACCAGGTTGCACACAAAATTCGCCCAAATATGTTTCTAGGTGTCTTACATTTATGTTATGTTAGCTATACATTTTAGTAGTATTAGTCATACATTTTAGTTATGTTAGTCATATCTTTAGTAATGTTAGTTGTACCATAATATTTTTTTTAGACAAACATATTAACCTTTTGTGATACCCGAGTTTCTCATAAATTTCATGCATTATATGCATCTTTATTTATTTATGTGTTAATTGTGATCTTGCATTGTTATAATTTACTTTTAGATAAAATTATTTATACTCTCTTACATAATTAATGTTGAGAAAGCTCTATCATAATTGGTTGATACTCTAATGATGTTTGAATGCACATGTAAACTATTTGATTAATGGTAAAGTAACTTAAGTATAATTTATAGAAAAAAAAACACAAAAAATTATATGCCCCAAGGGCAAGGATCTTAGATCCGTGCCCCCAACCCGACCCGGCGCGTGGGCTGCTCCCGCGCGCCCTTGTTGTGTGTCCATGTGCGCTTACCTGTTGGTATCACACATTTGTTCTAAAGGTATCACACATATACTCTCAGGTATCACATATGTGTAATACCTATAGAACAAATTTGTAATACCTCAAGACCGCACGCCCATGTTGTGCGCCCACACCGCGCGCTTACACCGCGCGCCCATGCCCCCACACCCGCCGCGCGCGCACCTCACAAGTCTAAAGGTATCACACATATACTCTTCAGGTATCACATATGTGTAATACCTATAGAATAAATGTGTGATACCTCAAAACCGCACACGCCCACACCGCGCGCTCACACAGTGCGCCCATGCGCCCACAAGTCTAAAGGTATCACACATATACTCTTCAGGTATCAATACCTTTAGTTCATGTTTGTAATACCTATAGAACAAATCTGTAATACCTCAACAGTATATGCGCAAAAAAAAAATTAATAAATATATATGTGTGCGGGTCTGGGTTGGTCGGGGCGGGTCGGGGGCACGGATCCTAGGATCCGTGCCCCAGGGGCACACAAGTGTAGCTCAAAAAAAAATGATGATAAATATAAATATAAAATTGATTTTACCTATATACACACGTATATACCATAATTAGATATATATATATATATATATGTATATGTGGATAGTAATCCTTATAAGAATTTTCTAGCAGTGGCATCTAAGTACATGTATACATGCATAATGAATTTAATCATTAATATATAAATATATAGGTATGCGTGTAAGCTAGTGGGCAAAGATTGCCATGACACTTAACATAATTTGATAACTAGGACTATAATGTATAATAAAATAATAATAATAATAAAATAAGAAGAAAGCTTCGGATGGAAGCTATAATGAGACTGTGGCTTTACTATAAGTTAATACCTAGTTTTATTATTTTAGAATTAAGTACAGAACACCCCTTCACTTTTGCAGAGTGCTTATCATTAGTTATAAAAAAAAAAAAGGAATTACATTTGTGTTTGTCTCTCAAAGCTTAATTGGACGAGGAATATTAGATATGGTATCAAGAAATTCCGAGAGGTGATTCTGGCTTGTACAACCAAAATCCTTGGAAATTTAGATAAGTAGAAATTTATTATAACTACAAAACATAAATTAGTATTTTGTGAATTAATGGTGTTAATTGATGATACATGGATATTACATGTTTTACGAGATTTGATTTGTTATTCAAGGGCTATCGAATTCAATCATTATTATGAAATGAATTGTGGGTTGAATAATTATTGTGGATTATAGTAGAGAGTTATATCAAACGATGTGTTTTGACGACAAGAAGATGAAATTATATTTCTGGGTCAGATTTATGTTGGCTATGGGTTGTTGTGTGCATAAAATTGGTGTTATGTGCATGAGGTTGGTGTTGTGTGCATGTAATTGGTATTGTGTGCACGAAAATTCATGGTGTTGTGTGCACAAAAATTTGTAGTGTTGTGTGTACGAAATAATTGGTGTTGTGTGCACGAAATAATTTATGATGTGTGCACGAAAATTCATGGTGCTGTGTGCATGAAATGTGTGGTGTTGTGTGTACAGAGTTCATGTTCGGGGGGAGGGGGTTTAACAGTGACTTTACTGGCCCCAATGAATATGTTAGAATAGGTGGTTTTCAAAGAGGATTCATGGGAGGGAATTGTGAAGAATAATACTATCATGCATAATTTCTGCGTACTGAGATTTATCTCACGTAATTTATGTTTTGTTGGTAATCATGATAATGTGTAATGTTATAGACGTACCGGGCAAGCTGTAGAGCTTCTGCAGGGTTTTGAGCACTTGTGTACATAGATGATGACCTGTTGGGCATAATTGTGTTTTATGTTGCTTTTGCTTTTGGATATTAAGTCTCTTTTGAATATGTTATGTATTATATAACACAATGCATACTAATGGATTAACATGAAGCTTGTTTATGGATTTCCGTCTGTCAAAGCTTCTTTTATATGAGAATATTATGTGGGAGAAAACAATATTAATAATAGCAGGTTCTTAGATTAGGTTATATTTAAAATTCGTTCTATGTGCAGTTGAGTAAGTGTGGTCGTGACACCTTTCATTCTTTTTAGTTATGTTAGTCATACTTTTTAGTTATGTTAAATATATTTTTTGGTTATGTTAGTTGTATGTTTATATATTACATAAATGTATGACTATATTGATATAAAGGTATAAGTAATATCACATAAAGGTAAACATGTACACATTGTGGTGAAATTAGAATTTTTTTTAAAGTTAAATGTATTAAACAAAGGTATGATATCTGGACATAAAGGTATGACTAATATAAGATAAATGTATGACTAATATAACATAAATGTATGACTAACATAACATAAATGTCAGATAAAAAAAATGAAAAGTGCCCGAATCTGGATCAATTCGGACCGGACCCGCATGTATGTGTGCATCAGGTGTAGAGGAGTGCAACTCAATAGAAATTAGGTTTAACTCTCTATTTATTCTTTTATTTGATAAAAGATTTAGTTTGTTTTATATATTAATTCATTGTGTATCTAAAAATGGATTTTTTTCTTTACCGTCATATTTATTCTTATCTTTTCTTAATTCATTGTCTTCATTTCTTAATTCTCATCAAACAAAACGAGTTGCATTTGTAATAAAAAGTTTGATTGGTTATTTTCTTTCTCTTTTTCGTTTCTTAATTTTTTGTTCATAGTATTTTTCAATTGTATTGTAGGATTTATGTATTTTATAACAATGATATTTGTTTTTTTAGCAATGGTGAAGATTCATCAGTGGATTTAAAATATTTTCAAGTGTTCCAATTTGATATATAACAATTTTGCAGGTTTCATAATTAATTGAGTTTATTACTTTTTTTGCCCTGTAACTTAGGGGATCTGGCAATTTAGGACAAAAAAATTTCAGGTTGACAATTTAAGACATTAAGTTGTCGGGTCTCGCCAATTTTGCCCAATTTCTGCCCGAATTGCTCAATTGGGCCAAAATCGCATGTGAAACGCAAGTGATGCCCTTAATTTCGGGCTTTTCACCCCAATTTCACTTAATTTCGCTTATGTGTAATAAAATTATATGTGGCAATCCAAGTGACATTAAAATTTACATGCCATTGTGCCACATAGAATTAAGGAAAATAAAAAATAAAAATCTTAAAATTGTAATTAACAAAAATAGACAAATAAATAAATAAAAATAAAATAAAAAATTGAAAATAATCGAACTTCATCTTCTTCCTCAAGCCATATCAAATTCCTCCACCACCATCTTCACTTCCAACCATGGTTCGCAAAAATGCCGTTACGACCGTTATGGTGTTACGTAACGGTAACGGCCGCCTCCGCGTCGACGATTCGGTGAAATTGGTGTGATAACGGCCGTAACGGCGTTATAACGGCAAAAAAGCTTTAAAATTCACAAAAATAAAACTGCACAAACGTGGGCAGGAATAGAGCTGTTAGAACTTAGAAGATATTCACGTGAAGAAGAATAAAGCAAAAGAACAAAAGAAAAAGCATCTAGCCTGCTACATTGTCTATTAGATTTAGAGTGGATTGCTAGTTTTACACTTTTACTAGGCATGTTGGGCAATGTAGTCATTGAATTCGTCATCAAATGCCTCAAGTGAATCAACTTCCAAATATCTGCCATTCTGCCTTAATTCCGAGGGTATCACATTGGGTATACACTTTAAGAGTTTGCAAGTTCCAAAGCTTGGAAAAAGATGCAGGAAGGACAGCAAAATTGATGGAGAAGACAAGGTAACTCAAATGAACCAACTGGTACTGTAGCGCCCCAAATCAAAATGAACATAATTAATTAATTAAATATTTTAACCTATGATTTAATAATTTTGTGCGTATGATTTAACTGTTTAATTTAATTTGTGCATTTCAGATAAGTGTTTAATGCACGTTTTAGATCAATAATAATTTCTAGACATGAAACATAGAATTTTATTTTATCGTTAGATGCGTATTAGAAAAACGAGAAAATAGAAACGAACTAGGGGTCAATCGGAGACCCGTAGCCCGAACGGCGATGGAAAGGGCAAAACCGGAAGTTTCGGAAAATCGGAAGATATTTACGTAGAATGAAAACGAAGATATTTTACGTGAATAGTAACCCGGAAAAGTCAACCGATGAATAGTGGCGAGATATTTTCGATGAATAGTAACTTTCCAGATTTCTATAAATAGAGGTGATTTTGATTCAAAAATCACCGTTTTTTCGATCGAGCCAAACCCGACGAAAACATGTAAGTCCTTCTTTCTCGTCTTTAATTTTAGATATTCTGTCTCCGGTGGGCCACCGCCGGCCAGTCGCCGGAATTTTCAAAGTTGTCGGAATTGGACGATTTTCGCACACGACGTTCGTCTCGACGAGACGAATCTAGGATAGGTCTCGGAATTCAATTCCGAGTTTTCATTCGCCGGAAAACGGCGAAAAACAGCCCCTTAACCCTAACCATATTCCTTGCACCACCTTCTCTCTCCTCTGTTTTTCTCTCTCTTCTGGCCGGAGCTGACGACCGGAGGGCCACCGGATGTAGGGTGACATGCTGGAGGGTCGGCGCCGCCGTGGGTGGCGGCGCCGGAGAAGGACAGTGGTGTATATATGTGTATGCATGTATGTGTGTGTGTGTTGAGTGGTGTTTTGGTGTGTGTGCTTGTGCATGTTGTTGGGGGCGGCGCCGGGTGGCGCCGCCGTGAGAGGAAGAATGGCCGGCGACGGGAGGTCGCCGGTGAGGTGGAGGAGGAGGCGGCCGATGGCTGGTGGCCGCCGGCCAAGGATGAGTGTGTGTGTGTGTGTGTGTTTATAGTGTACGTGTGTGTGTGTGTTTGAAGTTGCCGGAGTTGGTGGCTGGGTTTGGGGGGGCTACCGGCGACTGGGGGTCGCCGGCCGGTGGTCAGAGAGTGAGCTGGTGGTGGTGGCCGGCGGCGGGTGGCCGCCGGCCAAGGCGGTGGTTTGGTGTGTGTGTTTGAGCGTGCGTGTGTGTGTATATGCGTGTGTATATATAGCTGTGTGTGTGTGTGTTTGGTTGGTCGGGAAAGGTTGCCGGCGACGAGGGGTTGCCGGCGGAGGTGTTGGTAGTCGTCGCCGGCGACGGGAAGTCGCCGGCCGGAGTTTTGAAGTTTGGGTGTAAGTTCGAAAAATAGTGTATCAAAGGTTTTTGCGGCGAAGATTCGGACACTATTCACTGCTGGAATCCGGCGATGGACGGCCGGAGGTGGTAGCCGGCGGTGCGAGGTTTCCCGCGAACCTGGAGGCGGCGGCGAAGGGCGGCGCCACCGCACCGGGTGGCGCCGGGAAGGTGGCGCGTCGAACAGCCTGGGCGCCGGCGACCTGGGAAGGTGCTGGCCGAGAAAACTCGACTAGCTTGGTCGAGCCATACATGGCTGCCGAGAAAACTCGGCAGCCGCCGAGTCCGCCGAGAAGAGCTGCCGAGTCTGTCGAGATGCGCGCCCGCCTGCCGAGAAAACTCGGCCCTTGCCGAGACAGACATGCCTGCTGCCGAGAAAACTCGGCAGCTGCCGAGCCATGCGTCGGGGCCGCCGGGTTTTCCTACCCAGTGTCGGGTTCACACGTGCCGACGCGCTTGCGACGCCGTGTTTTCGATCCAAACCCCATTTTTTCCGCCGTTCATCTTTTTCGAGTTATCGCCGACGAGACGTCGTTGACCCGGGACCGTGGGCCTGGTCAAAGTCAACCCTTTGACCAAAATTACCGTTTTACCCCTAAACTTAAAATGCTCTGTTCGAGCTCGTTTTAACTCTGATTGAGCTCATTCTTTTTACGTTGCGATCCTTATTCCTTTTCCTATCATCTCAGCCCTTTAGATCGAACTTTCAGCCTTGTCTCCAAAATTCCAATCTTTAGATTGTACGATCCGTCGTGTCGTTAACGAACGCTGTTCCGCCGGAACCCTTTACCGCTTTATTATAATGTATTTAAGATCTAAGCAACGCCGTATATGTGTAGGCTATTTGTTGGACTGAGCTTTGGGTTGAGCTTTGAGTTGAGCTTTGAGGTTTCGGGGTTATCGGACTTACTATTCTAGCGACTCACGTGGTAATCAACAGACGAGGTGGGGGTAATTTCTATCCCTTTATCTGTTTACTGTTTTTCCTATTAAAAGCATAACTGAGGAACACTATATGCTGTGAATACACTTGTTGTGCCATATTATTACTGTGAAAGGACTTCGGTTCACATTGCATGTTCGGAGAGTCCACTGGACTGTAAAAAGTCGTCTTCCCCATTTCTTCTACTCTGAAAAGGTCTGGCGGTCCTTGAAATACGCTAGCGGTATATGAGACCGTTTACAGGGTAAGATGGGGAAATCCCGCACCTATGCGTCCCTTACTATTTCTAATATCTGCTATGCATTTTATGTGTTGTGACAACGTGACTTAAGATTATTGTACCAGTATATTTATATCTGTTGAGAGTCACAAGGGGCAGAGTTATTCCCATGAGTGTATTCAATGCACTCACCCCCTTAATCTGTACTCACACTACAGGAGCTGTTGAGCATGATGAACCTTAGATGGAGAGAGGCGATGTCGTCTTTAAACCCGTGATTTTAAATGTGTCGCACAAACATTTTCAAAACGATATGTTATAAGTTTATTCACGTTTTGTAATTATATTTTGAGTATTCTGTGAACGAGAGATCCTGATGTTATTTCCGCTGTGTATGATGTATATTATCAGTAGTGAGACTGATTGTTATCGGCAGAGGCCGATTGTTGTTAAGTGAAAGATTCACTTCGTCTCTTATCTCTTTCTTCTGTCGTCTCTTACTTATTCTTTCTGTTATGTATGCGTCTTTTGCTATTTCTCTCTTCACGCCCAACGATAAAACTCTAATAGTTTTAGAAAAGAAAACGGGGCGTGACAGGTACAAGTCAAGAGAAACAATCTCCATTCAAAGAAGTTCTAGTTTGTGTGCAACTGTAAAGGTATTTTGGCTATTCCTCACCCATCTTCCGTAGGAGCATGATTAGGTTCGAATTTTGAGTTGATTGTAAGATCTAAGTGATATTTCCTTTTAAATTATGAAAATTGTTGGATACCTTGTTCTAAGTAGTGGATGTTCAAAAATATGTCATTTTAAGTGTTGATTGAGGAAATGCATATTGGATCAAGCATTTTATATGTGATAAATTGAATCAAGATGGTTTATTTGAGGTGGACAGAGTTTTACTAGTCGAATCTACATTTTAATTATGAAAATAGGTGGGTTTAATCAAGTTGTGAAAATGTATAGAAATATCAGTCCACTTTGCCGATTTTTATAAAAATATATACTTGGAGTTTTTCAAAACTGTTTTGGTATGTTATACTATATGAAATTTTGAGTCTATGGTTAAAATTTGGTAATATTTGGAATAGTCTATGAATTATGATGATTTTTCAAAAATAATCCAGTTTGAGTTGGAATTATGCAGTTTCAGACCATAGAAAATTAATTATATAAAATCACTCCATTATACATTTTCAAAACTCTTTTACTATGTTTTAGTACATGATGTTATAAGTCTAAATTATTAATTTCACAAGGTTTCAGAAAATATACAATTTACGGTGAATTTTATAACACAGATTGGTTTTAGAGCATTTTCGAACAATTTTTTATTATATTAAATAATTTATTAAAGCTTTTGTGATTTGAACATATTACTAACTTCAAGATCAAAATTGTTGAAACTGATATTATGTGATTAAATGTGTGCTTATGTGTGAAGTATTAAATAATTTAAGTCTTTAGCATATGAATTAGAGTTTTATGAGTTAAGATGTAAAATACGATTTATTTACAGGATGCCTCCCAAACGTGATATTGGTTGGGATTTTTGTAGTCCTATTGGTGATGGTAGTAGATGCTTAAAATGTAACTATTGTGGTAAAATTATAACCGATGGAATTACAAGAGTAAAAGAACATATTGCACATGTTTCCGGAAATGTGGAGAGATGTACTAAGGCTCCAAAAGAAGCAACTGCAATGATTCGAAAACATATTCAAGAATCCAAAGTTGCAAGAGCTTTATTAAAAAAGAAACGAGAAGCGATAATTGAGACAATTCAAAACGATGCCAGAAAAGAGCGTTTCGTTGACATCTCGGATTGCGATGAAAGTGAGGATGAATTTAATAATCAATATTTCAACGAAGAGAGATTATCACAAAGGAATGAATTGAAGCAATTGAGGAATGCCATGAGAGAAAGCCGCAGAATGGCTAATTAGAGGAAGATATATGTAGGCGATTTCCAGATGGTATATTACATTTATCATTTTAATACATATTTATCCATTTATATAATATATGTAATGGTTATATTTTTTTATCACAGGGCATTCCGGTGTCGGAGCATCGCAGTCCACATCAGGCATTTCGCAGTTCTAGAGTTAGAGAAGGACCTAATAAGTCTTCAAGTGGGATGGATTCTTACATGCTCCCATTGAAACAAAAAAGTATCAAGAATTGGTTTGCTCCCGAAAAAATCAAAGATGTTGGTAAAGTTATTTTGAAATGGTTTGTGTTTAATGCTATTCCATTTAATGCTGCTGATAGTGGACCATATTACCAATCTATGATAAATAACGTTGCTGAGGCTGGGCCAGGAATTAAAGGACCTTCAGGGCGTCAAATAGGTGGTACTTATCTTGATGATGAAGTATCTGAAATTGAAGGTTATATATCAACATTGAAGTCTAAGTGGCCAAAATATGGTTGCACAATCAAGTGTGATGGGTGGAGTACTAAAAACAGGCATCCCATAATCAATTTTATGATATATTGTGATCGAGCTATGATATATCATACTTCAGTAGGCTGCACAAACAAAAGAAAGACAGCTGATTTTCTTTTATCTCTAATGAATAAAGTTATTGATGAGGTAGGGGAGGAAAATGTTGTTCAAGTTGTGACAGATAGTGAAGTCGCGAACAAAGCTGCTGGAGAAAGATTGATGTTGGAAAGACCACATATATTTTGGTCACCTTATGCTGCACATTGCATCGATTTGATGTTAGAAGATATTGGAAAGATGACCAAGGTAAAAAAAATGTATCCAGAAGGCTAGACAGATCACAAGTTTCATTTATAATAGTGATAAACTTGTTAATCTCATGAGATCACACACAGAAAACAGAGAGTTGCTAAGGCCAGGGATTACCAGATTTGCAACAGAATTCATTGCCATTGAAAGTCTTTTTCGGCATAGTGTAGAGTTGAAGAGAATGTGTACAACCAATGAGTGGGAAACATTTAATAATACAAGTTCGAAAAGAAGAAATGATGCTGAAAATGTTTCAAGTATCATAATGGATGCCAGATTTTGGAAGAGAGCACGAGAAATTTCTTTGGTGATGGAACCACTAGTAAAGGTGCTCAAACTTGTGGATCAAGATAAGAAACCAACATTAGCTATTATTTATGAAGCAATGGACAGGGCGAAACTAGCAATAAAGGAGACTGTTAAAGATTGGCAAATTTATTGGGATGTGATAGATGAGAGGTGGTACAAACAATTACATCAACATTTGCATGTTGCAGGTAATCTGCGGCTTTATTTAAATATTACATCATATTTTTAATATTTTTAAATTCATTCATTTATTAATTTTGGAAAATTTATATCAGCATATTTTTTGAACCCATCGCTTCAATATTCTGGCACTTGCGTATATACCGATGAAGTCAGAAAAGGTTTGAAAACAGTAATTAGAAGACTTGAACCAAACTTGGATGCACAAGCACAAGCAATGAATGAGGTATATCATCTTATATATTATTAAAAGTTATATATATTTCTTCACTTTCAGATAATATATCTATTCATTATTTTAGGTTAAGTTGTTTGTTGATAAATATGGAGAGTTTGGATCTGCACTTGCAGAAAGAGCCGTGAAAACAACACTTCCAGGTTTACTATCTTCTTATGTTTTAAACTAAAATTAAATAACCTTACTAACAAAAAATTATGTTATAATGTTATATTTATGTCAGCTGAATGGTGGTTAAACTATGGTGAAGATGTTCCTCATCTGAGAAAAATTGCAGTCAAAGTTCTAAGTCGAACATGTTCATCATCTGGTTGTGAGAGAAACTGGAGTACGTGGTCATTGATTCATACGAAGATCCGCAATCGATTAACTGTTGCTAAGTTGCATAAGTTAGTTTTTGTCCACTACAATATACGACTAAGAGTGAGAAACTTGATGTATAAAGGGGAAGATGATGATTATTATAGTCCCATTGATCTTAATCATGTGTTCGATGAACATGATATCTTGGATGAATGGACTCGAGATAATGACATGCAATGGTTAGATGAAGATACTCATGGAGATGAATCAGAAGCTGAAGGTCATACTCAAAGGCGCGTCCGTAAGAGTCATATGTCGCAACCTTCAACAAAAAACAAAGGAAAAAGCAGTGCATTACCCAGGGATACTGATTATACTAGAGATGATAGCAGTGACAGCGATGAGGATGATGGTGGTGGCAACGATGGGGATGGTGGTGGTCAGATGCATGATGATAGAAGTGCTCAAACAGGGGATGCTCAACATGATAGTGGCATGTCTTGGGCACAAGGAAAAGAGAACTATTATGCCACTCAAGACACTGATCATGGATATCGACTGGGGATAGAAGAACAACGTCGGTTTTGGCAGGCTTGCAAGACTTCTCGAGTGGGTCCGATCAATTATATTCTGGTGGAACTTCTAGAAGATATGAAAATGTGGATCACCAAATGCAAAGTCTTGGGTTAGAAGGGTATACATTTGATTATGGTCCTCAGAATACAGGGTATAGCTATGGTTCGATTGGAGCTCGGCAACCTAGTCACGGATATAGATCTTCTAGTTTACTAGTGGGAGACATAGCGTGAATTCATTTCCTACTAGTGCTGGGTACCATGATCACGGATATGGATCTTCTAGTTATACTAGTGGGAGACATAGCGTGATTTCATTTCCTACTAGTGCTGGGTACCATGATCATCATTATGGATCTTCTGACATTACAGGATATCAAGGATTTGGATATTATCGTCATGAGCAAGAACTACCGTCACACACAAGTTCAACACGATATGTTGATCGAGATTTATCCAATGCATATCATGAGTATCCACATGAACAACCTAGGCCTCATCTAACCCATTATGATTATTCACATCTTCCTATCCATCCTGAAAGGGAACATAATGATGATTTTGAACCACCTTGGCATTCCACGTGGTATTAATTATGTATGTAATTGTATGTTTTATATGTCAATTCTAGTTCTAATTTTTTTTTATGTTAATTAGTAAAAACATAATATAAATAATGTTCATGAAGTTCTAGAAATTTTAGAGTTTTTTTTTAAAAAAATTATCCGTTACGGCCGTTATAACGCCGCGTTTTGGCAATGTAACCTTAACGGTGGTGTCCGTGACGATGACCGCGACCGTTACTGCTAACCATGCTTCCAACCGCCACCACCTCATCTCACCGCCGCCATCTCCTTCACACAGCAACACCGGAGAAACCCCTCACTCCGACGAGTCCCGCTGATCTGCTGATTCTCTTCGCACAATACCACACCATGGAGAACCCCCTAACTATTTCACATAGATCTAGTGCCAAGAAGCTTCGCCGGAGAAAGCCTAGGAGCTTCATCGGAGAAACCAGGACAGCGCTGCTCTCTTATCAGTGCCGCCAAGCCTCTCCCTCCGTTTTCATCTTCCAATCGAGTCTCGCCGCCGCCCTCTATCCAGCGAGATTCGCCGATCTCTCCCTCAACCAGATCGTGAGCAGATCTACGGCCACCGTCGTACTACTGAGCAACAACCATTGTTTTTTGTCTTTCCCATTGGCAACAGGAGAGGAGCAGGGTGGAGCTGTGGAAGAGGTGGCGGTGCGGATCTCAAGTGAAGAAATGAGGGAGGAGAGAGAATGGAGAGAAGAGAGAGATGGTGCAGACGTGTGGTCTTCTTTTTTAATTCTTTTTCCATTTTTTTTATTTATTTTAATTCAAGAAAAATAAAATTAGAAATTAAAAGTCAAATCAACAATTTGGACTGAAAAGCCCGAAATTAAGGGCATCATGTGCGTTTCACATACTATTTTGGCCCAATTGAGCGATTTCGGGCTGAAATTGGACAACATTGGCGAGGCCCGACAACTTAATGTCCTAAATTATTAGTCCAAAAAATTTTTTGTCCAAAAATGCCAAACACCCTAAGTTACAGGGCAAAAAAAGTAATAAACTCTAATTAATTAGAGACTTATATAGTGGATCTTGAAGGATTTTTATTTTTATTTTTATTTTTAAAGAATAAATAAACAACGAAATCTAAAATACAAATCTATCAAATCAAAATGTCCATCAACGATTTATAAATGTATAAATAAATCAAGAATTTTTAATAAACAATTCAAAAAAATGTGAATACGAAGTAATAAAATAATTCAAAATATCATGACCAATTTCTTATTTAATTTTCGATATTTTTTTTTATCAGTCAAATTATTGGTTGGATAGTTTTGGGCTGAAAATCTATAATTCACCCATATTATTATAGATATTTAATCAATATCTGGATTAGTGGTGCCCACGGTTCGCCGGTTCGAAACCGGCGGTCAACGGTTCGGGGAACCGTTGACCCGGTTCCGGTTCCAAACCGGAACCGTAAACCGTTTTTCAGCCGGTTCGGTTTCGGTTTGTGTATTTACGGTTCAGGAACCACCGGTTCAACCGGCGGTTAAACCGGCGATTCATGCTATATATATATATATATATATTTTAATTTATGGACGAATGAGGGAGTGCCATGTGTCCGCCGGAGCTCTGACGAAAAGTAGCTGTTGTCGCCGGAGTCCAGCGAAAAGTATCCGTTGTCACCGGAACCGGCGGTTCGAAACCGGGCCGAACCGGCCCACTATTTTTTTTTTTTTTTAATTTGACCGTTGGACACGTGTCCGGCCAGGATCACTCGACCGTTGGAGATCAACGGTCGAGATTTGAGGACCGTTGTGAACCGGCGGTATGAACCGCTGGTTCCGGCGATTTTTTTTTTTTTTTTTGAAATTTCTATAAATACCCCCTCCCCCCATTCATTTCCTCACACCATTCCAACACTTCTCTCTCAATTCTCAAGTTTCAATTCTAAAGTTTCAATTCTCAAGTTTTTTTTTCAATTCTCAAGTTCCAATTCAATCGAAAATGTCTCGAAGAGGTTCTTCTTCCGCCGGTTCTTCTCACCGAGGAAAGGCGCCGATGCCTCCACCACGAGATGTTGAAGTCGATGATCTTATCGATCAATACACTCCTCACTCTCATTGGAGCGAGGAGTACGCCAATTTGGAGGAGGCTCTCGGACCTTCGACCACCGCCGACTTTGCCGAAACCGAAGTGGGGGAGGAGCAGCCGGAGGACCGTCCAACTCAAGAGAGTGACACACGTAGCCGATCCACTACGACACTTCGAAGTGATATTTTCTCCATACATTTTAAAAAGGAGAAAGTATCAAATTCGAACGTGGACTTCGCGGTGACGTGCAACTACTGTGGAAAGAACTACAAATTCAAGCACGGAGGGGGCTACGGAACGTTCAACAACCACATCATCAAGAAGCATCCGGATAAGATGGGGAATGACCGCTCTCAAACCCATCTTCCTTGACAAAATATCGGTTCCAATTTGGGAACTAGAGGTAACGACCCTAACTTCCTTTTTAAATTTAGTCAATTAAGTCATAGGAGAGGAGTAGCCGAATTAATTGCTAAAAAACATCTTCCTTTTCAATTTCCAACCGACGATGATTATGAAGAATTTACTTCTCAAGTTTTTCAACCCGCTAGTATAAGAATATCTAGGAATACCGTTACACGTGACATAGATAAAATTGTAGGTGAATATAAATATGTTTTAATTGAAGAATTAAAAAATTTAACACAACGAGTATCTATTTGCTGTGAGGTGTGGAAAGATCCTTACGGAAACCATGATTATTTAGGAGTAACGTGTCACTGGATAGATGATGCATGGAACATGCAAAAACGATTAATTGCCTATGTCGAATTTGATGAAAGACATAGTTCCGTAGCAATTGCTAGAAAAATAATAAAAATTGTTAATGATTATGATATAGTGATAAAAATATTTTCGATTGGTTATGATAATGTCGCTCCTAACACCGCTAGTATACCCACATTAAAGGAATTTTGTAGGTCTCCAATAGATGGTAAACTTTTTCATATTCGTTGTGTACCCCATTGTTTGAATTTGTGTGTACAAGATGGTTTAACCGCTTTGCATGATAAAATTAAACCTATTACAGATGCAATTTATGAAATTGCTAAATCAACACAATACCATAAAAAATGGGCAAGATTTTGTAAAAATAATGGAATGGAAGTTAAGAAATTTGTGATGGACGTAAAACATAGATGGAATTCAACTTTTTATATGCTTCAAGATTCTTATAATTATAAAGAATTGCTAATTGAATTTTATAAATAACACCCACATGAATTGATATATTTGAATAGCAACTCTTGGGATGCATGCATTAATTTAATTCAACTTTTAAAATTTTTTTAAGAAGCCACTAGAGAATTAAGTGGCACTTATTATCCTACTTCTCCATTAGCCTTAGATCATTGTGTTAAAATTGCTTTAATTTTGAATGAATATTGTGCATGTCCTATTATAGGTGAGACTATTATAGCAATTAAAGCAAAATGGTTAAAATATTTTCACGAACTTCCCGATATATTTTTAATAGCTAAATTATTAGATCCTAGGATTAGAGAAGATGGTCTAATGGAATTATTACGCATGTATTATAGTGTTTTGTTCCCCCATTTTATTTTATCCGATTATGATGAAGTTGACTATGTTCCAAATTATGTAGAAGTTGCAACTAGAGCTATAAAACATATTTGTATGAATTATTTAAAGAATATAAAACCTCATTAGGGGATGATTGTGGGGATAATTTAGGTGCTCAAAATGTAGGTGGTAGTAGTAGTTTTTCACATAATCCATATAATGTTAGTGGTCTTAGTGCATTTTATGATTTTTATGATAACCGAACACAAAAATAAGCTAGGAGGTCTAATCCCACACAAGAATTAGATACATATTTAAGTTGTACATTTGAATATATTTCTTTTGAAAACTCTGTTGATCTTTTGAAGTGGTGGTCAAAAAGGATCAACATTTATCCTATTTTAAGTCATATTGCAAAAGAGATTTTTGCAAGTCCCGCCTCCAACGTTTCCGTCGAGTGCGCCTTCTCCAAAGGACGACATATGTTGAATCCAAAAAGGGCAAGATTGACCGTAGAGAATGTTCAAAACATTACTCTACTTGAAGATTGGCTTCGAGCCAAGAATCGTCAACAAAATCTAGATTTATCTGTCTTTGATGACGATGGCCCCGACGAGTATGGCTACGATTCCAACACATCCTCCTCCACCGGAACTAATGGGTAAGTTTGAGGTAAGAGAACTACGTGAGCTTTGATTCCCTAATTTAATTTAGGGATACGTAGGCAATTTCATTCTAAGTATGAAATTCACTTTCAAACTTAGAATGAAACTCAAGCTCTTTCATATTTTTTTTTCCTCACTTAATTGAAATGAGCAAGGAATGTTGTATGGTAAATGATAGTGTCTCAAACAAAGGAGGGGATAATGAGATGTGTCTTAGATGCACGTCTTATTATGTCCTCCTTTCTTTGAGACACATCATCTACCACACAACATTCTTTGCTCATTACAATTAAGAGAAGTGTAAGAACTACGTGAACTTTGATTCCCTAATTCAATTTAGGGATACGTATGCAATTTTATTCTAAGTTTGATATTCACTTTCAAACTTAGAATGAAACTCAAGCTCTTTTTTTTTTTTCCTCTTTCAATTTGTAATTTGTAAGTTGTAATTTTTTTTTATTGTTTGTAAGTTGTAATTTTTTTTAATTCAAATTTAGAAGTTTGTTGTTTGTAAGTTGTAATTTTTTTAAATTCAAACTTAGAAGTTTGTTGTTTGTAAGTTGTAATTTTTTAAATTCAAACTTAGAAGTTTGTTGTTTGTAAATTGTAATTTTTTTTTAATTCAATCACTAATTATTCGTTATTTGTAAGTTGTGATTTTTTTTAATTCAAACTTAGTGTTTATACTTTGTAAGTTGTAAATTTTGGATATTTATACAAAGTTGTAAATTTTTTAACATAAATTATAAATACATTGTTAAAAAAACAAAAATCAAAAAACCGGAAAACCGGCCGGTTCGAACCGAAACCGGCGGTTAAACCGCCGGTTAAAAACCGGAACCGGAACCGAACATACCCCGGTTCGGTTCCGGTTAGACCCTCCCCGGTTTTCCGAACTGCCGGTTCGGAACCGGAACCGGCGGTTTAACCGAACCGGACACCACTAATCTGGATATTTTAGCATCAATTAAATGTTATTCTAACTAATTGTATTTGATAATATTGAAAATCTGAATAAAAACAATAACATTGAAATAATAATAATAATAATAATAATAATAATAATAATAATAATAATAATAATCTAATTTAATAATTATGTTGCTCTTTATTTTTGTAATTTTTTTATTTTATGCATTAATTTAAGATTGATTTGTACTTACAAAATTTCAAATTCTTCTAAGTTTTTAAAATAAATTTCAACCTTTTAAATAATATTTAGATTCTTTAAAATTATTATCAATTTCTGTAAAAATAAATTTTCGAATTTTTCAACAATTTTCAGATTAATTAAATCTTTTTTTTATTTAGACTATTTTAAAAAAAAAAACTAATCATTATTGTTATTATTATTTTTATAATTTTTTAAACACTGATACTTTAGTTTTAGATATTTTAAATTGTTGGATTTAGTTAGACCAAATTAATAATATAAATGGCCCATAGATTAAAGGATTTAATTTTGTTCTTAAAAAATTAAAAGGGCTAATTGAAAGAGCCTTTATTTTAGACTTCTATTGCTAAAGGACCAAATTATAAAGCCCAATTGTAAAGAAGATTATAATTGAGGCCCATACATGTGAAGTTGCCTAATTAATATCCATTTTTAATATATAAATATATTTATATTTGTATTGCACATTAATATTCATCCCATACTACCCGCCATCCATAGCCACCACCACCCCGCCACCAACTGCCGCCTACTCTTCATCGAAATTTCATTTCCTAACAACGCTTTCTAATGGGTCTTGGCTTAGTTTTATCAAGATTATTTTTTTAATTTTTTTACAGAACTACAAATACAAAAACTCATATGAGACGGTCTCACGAATAATTATTGTGAAACGGAACTTCATCACCCATAAAAAACATATGCATTGTACAAAATAGTTTATTTAGTAATATTTTTTATGGCAGGTTAGTTGAAAGGGAAAATGACATTTTTGTAAATTCTTTCAACTCTCATACTTCTATATTAGTATAGATGTTCATTAAACATTGATTCTTCTCATGCATCAATCATCATGGATGTTAAGATTCTTGTGTTGTTGAACTTATTTGTGTTATTGACACCTATGGATACGATTCAAACACGTCCTCCTCCGCCGGAACCAATGAAAGAAGGTAAGTTTAGGTGAGTTAGAGAACTACGTGAGATTTGATTCCTTCGTTTTGGCAAGGATACGTAGGCAATTTCATTCTAAGTTTGGAAGTTACACTTTCAATCTTAGAATGAAACTCAAGCTCTTTCATTTTTTTTTCCTCTTCTTCAATTTATTTTATACACAGATGAAAAGTTTTAATATTTTAAATTCAAGCCTTCAATATTGTAGTATGATTCAATGAATCATGATTGTAATATATTGAATTGTAATATATGATTTTGAACATATATTGTACTTGTATTTCTAAATTTCTAATGTTTTATTGCAATATTTTAATTGATTGTATTTTATTAATTTTCACTCATTTTCTTTGTTAAAAGTCTTCAAAACTTTATATAAAAATCTAAAGACTAAAATTATGAAATATTAAACAATTCATGCCAAAAAAAACAAGAAAAAAAACGGAAACCGAACAGGCGATTCCGAACCGGAACCAGAACCGGAACTAAAGGCCGGTTCAGAACCGTGAGCACCCCTAGGCATATGTATAAACAAGCTTGAGAATAATATTTAGAAGGGATTTTGTCTTATAATTCTTGAAATTCAGAAGAGCAACAATACTCAATAAACTAGTTCCTTCCTGGGACACAATATTTGCAAGTATTGAGAAATGAAAAAAATCCTGAACTTTTGATGTTAATCAAAAGGTGGTGGTACTCTCATTGAAAGAGCACCAATTTTAAGTTTTTTAAGAAAGGTGGTGTTCTTCTTGTAAGCATGCCTTGATGTTGGAGTAAGAAGAGATTAGGCATAAGCATGTTCTTGGGTTTTCTACGCAAAAGGACTAATATCATTTTTAACACGGTTACCTAGCGATTCACTTCTTCTACTTGAAAATAAAGCAAATTATGAATTCAGGGTTTGGAATTCCAAGATAAAACCTGGTTAGATTAGTAAAGCACTTTAAAAAATGTGCCTCATATCATATACTTCAGCAATTTAATTGGCTGCTTTGTTTTTTATTTTGCATACAGGAACCTAAATCTTGGTCTTATTTCCAACCATTGCAATTTTGTTTCTTGCATATACATATCTTGGTTGAAGCATATTGATTCTAAACTAAAAATCTGAACTTCATTTAAAAATTCTGCATAATTATGCAATACGGTCCCTGGTTTTATTTATATATATATATATATATATATATATATATATGTTATTACTTCCAGCACCGGCATACTTGAATTATTGCGTAGCATTCACAAAAAGTTTTCAAAGTCTCAACTACTTTCCTCCTGGGCATTTGCATATGTCATGTTCGATATTGCTATTAATTAACTTTTAATTTTCTGAACTGTTCCCATGTAAATAAACAGAAAAATTGATCTTCTTTAATAATCATGTATGGTACATAAGCTGAAATCAGCACAGACCGTTCAACAACCAAAATTCTGACATTCATCTATATGCCTAAACTATAACAGACTATGACCACTTACAGTTGCAGCAATTCTGTTATGCTCTGGTACAGAGTTGCTGTTCCAAAGAACTTAATAATGTGATTGGGTTTTACAGAGAATGGGTACTTCCGGTAGACATACAATATTTAAGCAGATTGAAATGGGACTTTGCAAGCTGTATTATTAATGACTTATATGACATACATCAAATGGCTAAGGTGCAATGAAATTTCCGTTGCAGAATTCTCATATTCACTCAGACAGAGAAATTCGAATGAGTTTTCATCTTAGGGAAGCTATGATCTTGAAGGCACACGATGTGAATGGAGCTTTTAGTTGTGGAGGAAGACATGATATTGGTATACACTGACTACTAACAATTTGAAGAACAAATGCCTAAGTTTAAACCATTTGTAGCTATGAAGTCGTGGTCCTTCTTAGGCAATAGAACATGTCACCTTTATATGTGCATATAGAGTACTATTACTAGAATATTTTAATCTTCTCTTACACTCTTGAATTCTGCTATTCATTTTTATCAAGCTTAATTGATTTTATTAACCTTGAACAATATTATGCCATCTAATACTTCGACAAGGCAAAAATATTGTCAATTTGTCAATTTGCTAGTCATCTCAATAACTCACACTATTATATTGTTTCACTAAACCACTGTGAGATGCATTAGTAATAACGGTATCAATCATCTGGTACTTCATATTCAGTATTTACTGGTGAAGTGTCATGGACTTATTCCATCAGATGATGAAAACAAGAAAGGCATTCATCATACCCCAAGAATCTTCCACCAGAACATATAACAAACACCAAAACTTGCATTAAAGTTCAATGTATTATGTAAAAAAAATAAAAAACTAGTCAGAGAAATGCAAAATTCACAAGCAGATACATTAGTCAAACCAAATATCTGAACTTACTTTCGGTGAAAGAATCACATACCAACTTGCATTCAAATGTTGTCACGAACCAGAAGGTGCAATATTCCCTCCCAGAGTCGTAAATATCCAAGATTGACTCATTTTCCAGTCCATAGAAGGGATCAACACTGAGAATCAATCACCCAAAGTTAGTGGAGAATGCCTTGGGGACAACTCAGAAACTAGTCAAATAGGATAAGAAAAAATTAAACCAGTCACAACATAACAAAACAGTTTTAAAGCCAAATTGATATGTTTACCCTTAATAAAATGGGTCTAAATCCCAACCAAAGCAATACACGCGCACGCACAACATGGTGGTTCGTGTGGCATGAACCACACACACTAACACATGGTTCATGCATTGCAGAAACCAAACACATACGGTTGGTGCATTGCACGAACCATACAAAACAACTACACGAACGACACATAAGTACACACCTGCCTGCATTTTAGCAAGGGCGTTTTTGTTGAATTACCACTTTCTTTGGCTGAGAAAGCGTTGTTATATTTAATTCGAACACAAAAGGTCCTCAGTATTTTAATTTGATCATCAAATAATAAAATCATAAAATTCTTCAAGAGATACAGCAATCAGCAAGTACACGCATAAGTTAAAGGCGAATTCTCAATCAATTCAAAGCCAATTTGATAATCCATCGATAGAATTCTGAACTCTGATATTAACTACATACTTCAGTATGTAGATAAAATCAGAAATAATTCCAAGTCAATCAAAGCAACCACATCAATGAACTAAAACAGAACGATTCAGAGAGAGAGTCTAATTACGTTCCAGGAACGACAGCTTCCATCCATGGCGACTGATCAGAGGTAGGTGGGTGAGTGGTGGTGAGCTCAACTCCGGTGAGGTCAACCTCCGTGGACCGCGCCGCCGACCACCCCTTATCCAACATTCTCTTCCCCTATCCCCTCCGCCATCTTAACAACTCTCTGGAATTCGCGAAATGGAATTTGGATTTGCAGAGAAGTAAAGTGATGATGGTGGGCGGATTAACACATCTCACGCGTATTACACAATCAATAGTGTTCAAGTCAGATTTTGTAGAATACAAAATCCTAACCTAACATCAAAAATCTCGATCCGACTCAAGTAAATCGAACCGAACAAATGATATGAAAATCGAATAAAATAAGAAAAAAATGATGCCCAGTGTCTACTCGGGCAAATTAATGATTAGGCATTAATTAGGCTTATTAATGATTAGGCATTAATTAGGTTTATTCTGGTCGGTCGGTTTGAACCGGCCAGAATGTTTTTTATATCAGATTTATTAATGATTAGGCATTAATTAGGCTAATGATTAGGCATTAATTAGGCTTATTCTGGTCGGTCTTATATCAGATTTATTAATGATTAGGCATTAATTAGGCTAATGATTAGGCATTAATTAGGCTTATTCTGGTCGGTCGGTTCATGATTAGGCATTAATTAGGCTTATTCTGGTCGGTCTTATATCAGATTTATTAATGATTAGGCATTAATTAGGCTAATGATTAGGCATTAATTAGGCTTATTCTGGTCGGTCGGTTCATGATTAGGCATTAATTAGGCTTATTCTGGTCGGTCGGTCTGAACCGACCAAAATGTTTTTTATATCAGATTGAGAGTAAAAAACTCTCTAATTACAATGATTTCGGATCTAGAATTCGATCCTTTTGAATGATAATTGAGACCTATTTATAGGCTAGACCCGAGATATGAAACTTGGAAAGTAAAAAATACATCTCTTGATTTTAGGGCACAAATAAGGAAAAAATGGATTAAATCCTATCTAAATCGGATATGATTTGTTCTTGATTTGTTTTCTTTCCTGAAGACTCCTTGAAATAAACTAAGTTCTTTCTGCTCTTCTTATCATAATAACCTCGATTTCTAACCTTCTACTTGACTTTCCAGAAATACCTTGAATAATTATAGTTCTGGATCATGTGGACCAGTAATCACTTGACTAGGCCCTGCCTTGGTCGGGTCAGCTCGGCCAATCTCTGACCGGTGTGGCTAGTCTCTGGTCGGGTCGGTCCCTGGCCTAGGCCGGTGGTTTGGTCGATTCTGGTCTTCCGGCCTCTTGGCCGATTCTGGCCTTCCGGCCGACTTGGTCTCCAACCTAGCCAATTCTCTAGTCTTTTGGCCGGTCCGGTCTTCTCCCAAGCCGGTTCTGGCCTTCTGGTCTTCTCTCAAGCCGGCTCTGGCCTTCTAGCCGACTTGGTCTCCAACCTAGCCAATTCTCTGGTCTTCTAGCCGGTCCGGTCTTCTCCCGAGCCGGCTCTGGCCTTCTGGTCTTCTGTCGAACCAGCTCTGGCCTTCTAGCCCTCTGGTCTTCTCTCAAGCCGGCTCTGGCCTTCTGGTCCTCTGGCCTTCTAACCTTCTGGTCTTCCCTCGAGCCGACCTTCTGGTCTTCTGGTCTTCCCTCGAGCCGACTTTGGCCTTCTAAACTTCTGACCTTCTGGTATTTCCTTGAGCCAGCCTTCTGGCACGGGTGGCTTTTGGGTCAGGTCGGATTGTTGAGGGCCCAACAAACAGTACGGACAATTTTGAGAGTCGGTGGAACCATTATTTAACGGTGTATTAACCCAGCAATAATTTAAATTAAAATATTGCCATTATGATCACAGGAAAGAGACGAAAGAATCTTATTAATTTGATAATCCCTCATTCACAAAAACTCATGTGCACCAGGTGCACGGATATTAGATCCGTGCAATCCGGGTCAATCCGACCCAGCACGATCATCCACTCATCGGAACGTCATTCACATGCCGGCACGCGCCCCCACGCGCCGGGAAGGAGGCGCAACACACTTAGTTTATTTTCTGCATTTTTCTGGAAAATATGTATACCTTTTAGTTATAACTTACATACCTTTATGTTATGATTTGCATACCTTTATGTACAAACATCTATACCTTTATGTTTGTAACTTAGAAAAAAAAATGAAGATTTTCAACACAATTTGTATTGTATACCTTTATGTGATATCAATGTGACATTTATGTTATATTATGCCACTTTTATGTACAAATATTCTGACATTTTTAGAATATATATAAGTGCATAAAGGTCAGAATATTTATACATAAAAGTGACATGATATAACATAAAGGTCGCATTGATATCACATAAAGGTATACACTTCAAATTCTATTGAAAATCTTCATTTTTTTATAAGTTATAGTACATAAAGATCATGATAGTTGTACATAAATGTCACACATTTATAACATAAAGGTCACACATTTACAACATAAAGGTCACAACCTGAAGTAAAAAAAAAAAAAAAAGCAAAATTCAAAAACATGCGGATCCGGGTCAAAAACTGGATCGACCCGGATTGCATGTACACCAAGTGCACACAAGACCAACTCTCCCTCCTTATATAGAAAAATATAAAATTTCAGATAATAATTCCCTTAATAAAACTTCTAGATATATGGGCGTCACTGCCCACGCGGACCACCCTCCACCCTTTTTTAGGGACACCCTAAAATAAAATAAATCAAAAGTAGGGGAAATACTGAAATAACCCTCTATGCATATTTCTCTTTCTCCTTTGCACGTCTTCTACCTATTCCTAAAACACAAAAACTCATATACACATTGTGCATGGATCTGTGATCCATGCACCACTTCTGATCCGGCCCATCAAAGGCCCGTCACGCACTCAGACGCGCCCGCACGTGCCTCCACGCGCTTCTAGGTCGCGAATAAAATCCGCTCAAATATGCTCCCAGGTGCTTGACCTTTATGTTATGTTAAGCATACCTTTTAGTAGTGTTAGGCATACCTTGTAGTTATGTTAGACATACTTTTTTATGTTATGTTAACTATACTTTTTAGTTGTGTTAGACAGACTTTTTAGTTATATTAGTCATACCTTTAGTGTTATGTTAAGCATACCTTTTAGTAGTGTTAGATATACCTTTTAGTAGTGTTAGACATACCTTTTGTAAGGCTAGTTGTACCTTAGCATTTTTTTTAAACAGACATATTGATACCTTTCATACCTTTTAGTTATATTAGGCATACCGTTAGTTATGTTAGTCATACCTTTTAATTAAGTTAGTTGTACTTTTATATATATTACATAAATGTATGTTTATTTTGGTATAAATGTACAAATAATCTCATATAAATGTATGAGTAATATCACATAAATGTAAATATCTACAACTTGTGCCAAATTAGGGTTTATTGTGCCGAAATTAGGATTTAGGGTTTAGGGTTAAAGTATGAAATCTGGAAATAATGGTATCACTAATATAACATAAAGGTATGACTAATATAACACAAAGGTATGACTAACTTAACATAAAGGTCAGGTCCAAAAAAAAGAAGGTATATATATGTGGGCCGGTCTGGGCCGGGTCAAATAGTGGTGCACGGATCTTGTTCATAGCAGCCCAACTCTTCCTAAAAATATCACAATGACATACAAAAATATAATATAATTGGAATGAACAATGTAATATTTCTCACGTTTTTTATGAATTTATATAATGTAATTAAATTAAATGTGTTAAGAAAAATAATTAGAAAACACATCGTTTGACCTGTGCAGATTGATCATTGTACGATTTGTTCAATCTAAAAAGGTCGAACATAATAGTCTTTGTTCAACCTATCCGAATCGAACATTATTGTGTTGTTCAATCGAAACAAGTCGAACACTAATTGTTCAACATATTTGAGTCGAACATTCTTGACTATGTTCGACGCCAGGTGGTCGAATATACTTCATTATATTGTATTAACCAGCGTCAAACGAGGTATCGAAATTTTTTATTTTTCAGTTTTTCTACAACACTTTAATCATCATTTGACTTATTCCTCAATAATTAAAAAGGAAAAAGAAAACCTCTCAAGAAGGATGAAATATGGTAGTGGAGCAATAGCTAGGGAGTGGCCGAGTAGGGAGGAGAGGGGAGAGGGTTTAAGCTCTTCTTGATTTTTTTGATTTTTTAAATTTATTAAAGGGTAAAATTTGGATGTATTGGGGTGTGTTAAGAAAATGACGGAATGCGAATAATCCCATTTTTTAAAGTCAGTGAAAATAATATGTTAGATTAATTGAAAATCTAACAAATTTTTGTAGTTCATCAAAATCAACATCATCTCTAACGATGTGTACTATTTTAGTTGCCAATTTTGTTATCAATTTGGTGCAGATTAGTACAAAATCTATATTTTAGTTGCCAATTTTGTTGTGTATCAATTTGGTGCAGATTAGTACAAAATCTACAATTCATTTTAAGTAAATTATTTTAGCGTAAACTTTGCAACAGTCTATGTTACTTTTTAACATTAACAATGAATATTTTATAGTATTCTCTATTTTTTTTTCATATATTTACTAATATTCATTATTATTTCTAGTTTTGCAACAGCCTGTTACTTTTTTACATTAACAATGAACATTTTATAGTATTCTCTATTTTTTTTTCATATATTTACTAATATTCATTATTATTTCTAGTAGATTAATTGTGATATAAACAAATTTATAAAACTTAAATAACATTCAAAATATAAGAAAAAACAATGAAAATAAAATTAATGGAAAAAAAAAAGAATAAAAAATGAAAAAGAATAATGTAGGCTTTGACATGCGCCGCATCTCAGGCACGACACATAATATTAGCACTATTGGGTGAGAAATCACAGCAAAATATAAAGATTTATTGTTGATGAGAAATCACACCAAAATATTTTGAGAACTAAGTAGTAGTTTAGTTATTTGAATAATTGAATCAATCTATGTGGGATCGCCTTCTATTCGAAATAGAGAAAAGGAAAACCTAAACTCACCGATACTATAAACTTATTAAAAGCAAGAAGAAACACTTTTCAAGTTAATGTAGAATAAGCAAGCTCAGAATGTATTTTAGTTAATACATGTTTCCTCAAACTAATGTGTGGAGGGTATGGAGGTAAAGCTAATGTGCAGAATATTCACTTGCAGGTTTTCACCAAACAAAACCCCACTAAAATTAGAATTTGATAATTTATAAATCATCTATTATATTTTAGCAATAGCAAATTTGAGACAGATAAAAGCTACAAGAATCTATTATAAGAAGTCAGATGCTTATATAATGAAACTATAGGAAGAAACAGATTTCATGATCATGCAAAAATAAATCCAAATGCTGGATTTACAATCACAAATCCCAGTTTTGAAAATATAGAATCCCACTGAATATCAATTGTGCAAAGTTAGTGTTGCTACAAAATTTCAATTGGTTGGGCATTATACATGTGCTCAAACTTCTCATTGCACATTAGAAGTATAAGCCCCCAAATTACAGTTTTTAGCTGACAAACAATTGTCATCAAAATGAGTTAATCCATCAACTCTTCACTAGATCTCCAATGCAAAAGTCCTCAATCATATCAAATACGCGTGTAGCATGTTGTGGCCTGTCATGAAATGGATTGAGTTTATCGTTCGTCAAACTATGCAAGGTCACAACTAAAGTTCAAAAACTTCAACTCAATTAGTTATCGTGCTAGGTTGAAAAGTCAGGTCATGAAACTACAATATGTTGGGTTATGACTCGACACCTCTAAATTAGAATTTGACCGATAACATCGTATATGGCCCAAGAATGTGGCTTGGAGCACATTATTGATACACATTGACAGAATCTCTCAAAGTAGGTCAAAATATGATTCATCCAAATGCCAAAAACCTAAAATGATGGGTTGTCAAGGTAACAATGACCTACCCGAAGAAGCCTTCAGTAGAATCGTCACCAGCATGATTTAGGATGGCATCACCACCGGGGTGTTCTTCTACATATGAAGTAACATCATAAACCTGGAAGCTCAGAAAAGAAAGAACCAATTAGAGCCCAAAGATGAGATTGGAAAGAAGAAACTCAATCATTCAGGAATATTTCACAGTTTTGAGTGCTAAAGATACCTTTTGTTTTATAATGATCCAACAGTCAGTCCTCCTGTTGTGCAATGAAACATCAGCTTTGCTGTATGCCTTGGATTCCTATACAAAGTATTCAGAATAATCAGAAACAGTTGGAAAACTACAGTTACCTCGCAAGAGTCACAACAAGTGAAAATACTAGGTAGTGAACCTAACACGGTAATCCAATAGATCAAAATGTATGATGACTTCGACAAAATGAGGAATACTGTAGAAATGAATAAGACCAATAACCTTTAAATGAACAGAGTTTAAAAAATAAAAATAATAATAAAAACAAATATCTAGACCTTGAAAAATTCAAACATCAATATGATATATCCCAAACTTCATACATCCATTACACTGAATGACACGTTTGACATCCAAAAGGTTTTTCTTCTGCAAGTACCTCTCTTTGAATCTTTATACCATTAAGTGTTAAACTCGACAACTTGTGGTAAAAGTATTGTTGGTGTTGCCTCATTCGGTTAATATCACAAACAAAAGTTTTTATTGTTAATGAAACCAGGTAGTATATAAATTCATTTCTAGACCAGCAAAATAGTAACCAGAAGTTCCACAATTATGGTGATTGAAATATTTGGTACGTTGGGAAAGAGGTGCAATACATTAAAAAGCTGTTGATTATGATACTAATACAGTCAGTACTGCAGCACAACCAGCTGCTGTTTTCTCCATAACAATATTTTGAGTCTACAACTCGTAATATGCTAATCTACCACTAATCCAGTTTCAAATAAATCTGTTGTAACATTTAATTCCAGTTCGACAATGGCTTGAGCATGAATTGAACTCATTGAATGAAAGAGATAGTTCAAAACCAACAACAACAAAAACTCAAAATCATATTGAGAGAACACTTTAACTTTTATGAGGAGAAAAAATGTATTCCTTATCTTTTCTGAAACTCATGATTAGCAAATTAAATATGTCTGCAAACAAAATGCATCTTTTTTTCCTAGGAAATTACATGCTATCCCTTTCAGTAGTGTGTGCTGACCATGTGGTTCATCAGACAAAACTCAACTATCAGTAATTTTAACTTTTCCAAATTGTCCTGTGTCATACTTCCAGTGGTCTATACTCTACCAGAAGGGGTAACATGGAATCACCCCCATTTCTTTTTCTCTTTTATAACTTTGTATCTTGCAACTTCAACATGTCAGCAACATGTTTGGGAACATGTATTGAAACAATCCATTTCTAGGACAAGTAACCCTAAAAATTTAGGATTTAATACTGGTGTGTGTGAGAGAGAGAGAGTGGACACTCAAATCTCAGTATGACAATTTAAGAGTACCTTAGAACCAACAGTTGGCTGCAATCGTTTTCCTTGATCTACACTACATCAACTTCCAATCAATCAATCGAAATATTAAGATACTAAGCACTGGGGGAGCACTTGCAACGTTTTCTTCATAGAGTAAAGTGTGGCTAACACTAAAAAATAAAATAAAAAAGAAAAGAAAAACTAACCAGATCTACGAAGGCGAGGTATGAAAATTAGCATGCCCAATACAAGACCAAGAAACAATGTCACCACAAGTAGATCCATATCTCAAGATTTCAGCTTATCTACTCACAAATAAAATAAAGAAAATAGCAAAAAAAATGTAGAGCACAATATACAAAACACTTAGCCAATACATCCTAATGCACACAAAAAAAGGCAAAGAAGAAGCCCTATACCGCTGGAAAATAAGTTGAACAAGAGAAAGAAGAGAAGCAAATGAAAAAGTAATTTACATGAGGTGGAAAAAAGAGTTAAGCTGAGGAGATCTGAAAGCTAGATGGCTCGGTGGTTGATGGCCGGAAAACCAAGATTGAATCTGAACGTTTCTTTCTATTACATATAGGTACAAATCGAAAGATGTAAGAAATTATGGGTATTTTTGGGAAGTAAATTTGATGATTTACAAAATTTACACAGAGAAAATCCTAATGGGCAAATATTCGACAACACCAGATTACCCAATGTCTCGAATCTCCCATCATGCTTATTTGCAGCTCAACTGCAGTACTCCAATTTTACATTTTTCTGCCTCTCTTAAATTGGTTTGTATTTTAAAAAGTAATGAAATTCAAGTCGAATTAGTATTTGTTACATAGAAAACTTGACCTTGGAAAAACAGAACAAACCCAACATATTGAGCTATAACTAATCAACTAATCCACAATTGAAAAAAAGTTGTTTTGCAGTGATATAGATGAGATATAAGGCTATAACTTTTGTTTTGTTTTTCTCCAAATCTGCAGTATAAAAACCCAACAGATTTTAGTTTCAAGGAGTTAAGTGTTCTGATCATAACGTCTTCTAGAAAAATGATATTGAAGTAGGATAAGTTGTGTTAGAAAGTTAAGACAACAATCTTAAACATGTTCACCCGATTTGTATATACTGAATGCACCAAGATTAAACAATGCCATGGGCTGTACTAGGGTTGGATTTTACCTTTCGTCTACACAGAAGATCCTAGAAGTACAACGCCGTTTCTAGAAACTAAAGCAGCAACCTCGTCTCCAGAACCCTAGCTCGGAATGGTGGCCGGCGGTGGACGGTTGGAACCTGAAATTCACCGACAATGACTGATTCCATATCATAAAAACAATTAACTTCGTCTAGAGAAAAAAAAAAAAATTAAAGCAGGAGACGAAAAATTAGGCCACAAATCCATAGACGCTTGCTTACCTTCGCCTTCTTGGCGGACGAAGCTGAGACGGAGAGAACACTCAATAGCAGGGGAGAGAGAAGGGTAAGTGGAACCAGGGAAGGAGCCAGGATTTATGCTTGGGGCGAACGTTTTTAAAACCCGAATTATGAAAATCAAATATAGATATTTAACTGCAAAAAAAACCCGAATTATGAAAATCAAATATAGATATTTAACTGCAAAATCAAAGGAAAAATATTACTATCTCATATTTGTAAATTTACCATGAGATAATTATAAAATGTTAAAAAAAAATTAAAAAATTAGAGTAATATAAAAGATAACGTTCACTAACCTTATTAAGATTATGTTTTTTAAGTTGTACTCATCGCTTCTTCATACCATCAAACTCATCAACAATCGAATCAACATCAAATTTTTCAGCAATTTCTTTTTCGATGTACATTAGTAATGAGCTAGACAAAAAGTCGTCTTCCATTTTGTTTCGCAATCTTGTCTTGATAATCTTCATAGATGAGAATGCACGTTCTGTTGTTGCAGTAGAAACCAGAAGAGTCAAAGTAAGTCTAACTAGTCTATCAACAAGGTAGTAATTCATTGTCTTACCAGTCTTAGACAACAATTGACACAACTCTGAAAGTGTTGATACCTTTTGGAAAAGCTCATTGCGTCTGATATCAATTTCAAAATGTTCCAATTGATACTTCATATGAAATTTCTCTTGGCTACTAAAATCATCAGGATAGAACTTCTCCATTAGTTCACAAATATTATCAATGTTGAAAGATTTGTATCCATCTCTCGGATCCAAAGCTGAGCTAAGCCTAAGTAGTTCAATTGTGTCATCATTAAATCGATTATTCATCTCCAAAAGTATAGAATCTAGTGTTTCCATGAATATATCAAATCGATAATGATGCATCAAAGTAACTGGACTACCTTTAAGAACCCGACCTCTACCTGAACAACGTTGAGCATTCATTTCTGGGATAATTATCTCATACTTCTCACAGAAACTCTTCACTTCATCAAGCAACTGATCATATTTATTGTCTTTGTATCTCTGAAGAAGTTCTTTTGTGATAAGAACCGCATCCATTGCATTGACAATATCTTGATTTTTGCATTGTAAAATCCCACAAAGATCATCTGTCATTTCAAGTATCTCAATCATGAAATGCAAGATAAACACAAATTCAAATGATGTCATTGTGTCATATGCTCCATCGGCTGTGGCTCTAAAAGATAAATTATTTTTCTCATTGACGATCACTTTTAAAACAAGAAGAATGGACTTGAACATATTGTGTACATTGTGAAGAGACCTTAGATGAGAGCCCCATCGTGTATCCCCTGGACGTTGCACGCTTCCAATTTGATTTTTTCCTTTCCCGGTGTCAAGTTCATTTGTGGAAGTTAATTCTGCAATTTGGATGGACTGAGCACTTTGTAGTTGATCATGACATTTGGAAGAAGAATCCACCAAATTCACAATAACAGTCACATGTGAAAAGAAATGCTCAACCGGTATAACACTTTTAGCAACTGCTACTAAGACCAATTGTAGTCGATGAGCAAAACAATGTACATAGTATGCATATGGACACTCTTTCAAAAAGAGAGCTTGTAAACCATTCCTCTCCTCGCATAGTACTAGCACCATCATAACCTTGTCCTCTCATATTCTGTATAATAAGATTATTGTGAGAAAGAACTGCAGAAATGTCTCTTTTTAAAGTAGTAGCTTTGGTATCTTCTGTAGCGCCCCGGATCAAAACAAGCATAATTAATTAATTAAATATTTTAACCTATGATTTAATAATTTTGTGCGTATGATTTAACTGTTTAATTTAATTTGTGCGTTTCAGATACGTGTTTACTGCACGATTAGATCGATAATTTTTCTAAACGTGGAACATAGGGTAATTTTATACCATTAGTTGCGCATTGAGAAAACGAGAAGATAGAAATGAACTAGGGGTCAATCGGAGAACCGTAGCTCGAATGACGACGGAAAGGGCAAAATCGGAAGTTTCGGAAAAATCGGAAGATATTTACGAAGAGTGGAAACGAAGATATTTACGTGAATAGTAACTCAGAAAAGTCAACGATGAATAGTAACGGAGATATTTTTGATGAATAGTAACTTTCCGGATTTCTATAAATAGAGGTGGTTTCGACTCGAAAATCACCATTTTTCCGAACGAGCCGAACGCGTCGAAAACTTGTAAGTTCTCTCTCTCCTCTCTCTCTACTCTTTCTCTCTTCGTTTCTAGTTTTCTGGTCGGCGGCGCTGCCGGCCGGTCACAGGAAAATTTTAAAGTTGTCGGAATCAGACAATTTTCGCACACGACGTTCGTCTCGACGAGACGGTTCTAGAATAGGTCTTGAAATTCAATTCCGATTTCTCGTTTGCCGGAAAATGGCAAAAAACAGCCGCAAAACCCTAACCATAACCCTTGTACCACCCTTTCTCTCTCCTCTGTGTTTTCTCTCTCCACCGCCCCGGAGCTGCTGCCGGAGGCCTCCGGGGGTCGGGGCCCGTCGCTGGAGTGCCAGCGCCGCCGTGGGTGGCGGCGCCGGTGATGGACAGTACATATATATATGTATGCATGCATGTGTGTGTGTTGTATGGTGTGTTTGTGTGTGTTGTTGTGCATGCTGTTGGTGGCGGCACCGGGGGGCGCCGCCGTGAGAGAAAGGTCGGCCGGCGACAGGAGGTCGCAGGCGAGGTGTCGAAGGAGGCGGCCGGCGGCTGGTGGCCGCCGGCCAAGCATGGCAGTGTATGTGTGTATGCAAACACACCTTACGCTAGGTGTGTGTGTGTGCAACTGTGTGCGTGTGTGTGAGTGCACGGCGGTGGTGGTGGCCGGCGACTGGAGGTCGCCGGCCAAGGACTCAGTGGACGGTGGTGGTCGCCGGCGGCAGGTGGCCGCCGGCCAAGGAGAGGGAAGTGTGTGTGTGTTTGAGCGTGAGTGTGTGTGTATATGCGTGTGTATATATAGGTTGTGTGTGTGTTTGGTTGGTCGGGAAAGATTGCCGGCGACGAGGGGTCGCCGGCGGAGGTGTTGGGAGTCATCGCCGGCCGGAGTTTTGAAGTTTGGGTGTGAGTTCGAAAAACTGAGCATCGAAGGATTTTGCGGTGTAATTTCCGGACACTATTCATGCCGGAATCCGGCGATGGACGGTCGGAGGTGGTAGCCGGCGGTGCAAGGTATCCAGCAAGGTAGGTGGTGGCGGCAGGGGGTGGCGCCGCCGCACCGGGCGACGCCGGGAAGTGGCCTGCTCAAGCAGGCCACCGTCGGGTAACCTGGGAAGAGGCTGGCCGAGAAAACTCGACCAGCCTGGCCGAGCTGCGCCCAGCTGCCGAGAAAACTCGGCAGCCGTCGGGTGCCGAGCGTGTCGTCGCGTGCTGACGCGCATGCGACGCCGTTTTTCCGATCCGAACCCCGTTTTTTCCACCGTTTGTCTTTTTCGAGTCGTCAATGATGAGACGTCATTGATCGGGGTCCGTGGGCCCGGTCAAAGTCAACCCTTTGACCAAAATTACCATTTTACCCCTAAACTTAAAATACTCCGTTCGAGCTTGTTTTAACTCCGATCGAGCTCATTCTTTTTTTATCGCGACCCAAATTTCATTTCCTATCATCTCAGCCCTTTAGACTTGACTTTCAGCCTTATCTCCAAAATTCCAATCTTTAGATCGTTCGATCCGTCGCGTCGTTAACAAACGTTTTTCCACTGGAACCTATTACAGCTTTATTTATACTGTATTTAAGATCTAAGATACAATGTAACTGTGTAGGCTACTTGTTGGACTGAGCTTCGAGTTATCGAGTTATCAGACTATCGGATTTATCAACTCATGTGGGTACCACTGAACAAGGTGGGGGTAATTTTTATCCTTTTATCTGTTTATTGTTTTCCCTATTTTAATGCATGATTGAGGAATACTAAGTGTTGTGTTTATACTTGTTGTGCCACATTATAACCGTGAAAGGACCGAGGTCCTCTGATCATGCATTCTGTTCGTCCCCTGCTATTTTCTACTACTCTGTGGAGGTGTCGTGAGCCTCGTGAAATGCACTAACAGTGAGATACCATTATATAGGGTAAGACAGGGGAATCCCGCACCTATTCGTCCCTTACCATTTCTAATATCTATTTTGCATATATATGTGTTGTGACAACATGACTGTAAGTTAGCTTTTTGGTATTTAATCCTGTCAAGAGTCATATGAGGTGGATGTTATCCCCACGAGTGTATTCCACGCACTCACCCCTTAATCTGTACTCACAATACAGAAGATGAGGAGACTGAGGAATCCTAGATGGAGGGAGGTAGTGCTATCTGTGGGCCCTATTGAGTTGAATGATGTAACACAAACACTTTTCAAACAATTTATATTTTGTAATATTTTGAGCACTTATATAAATGTGAGATCCTGAAGTATAGTTCCGCTGCGTGTGATGTATTATATTGGTATGTGACCAATGGATTTCGGCTGAGGCCGATTGTTGTTATAAGAAGGTTTCTTATCGTCTCTTACCTCTTTCTTTTGTTGTCTCCTGCTTATTTTCTTTCTATATGTTAATCGTCCCTTACTTTTCTATCTTCACACCCGATTTAAACTCTGATTTGTATTAAAAGAAAATGGGGCGTGACATCTTCCACATGAACTATGTCAAGAAATCTCTCACGAATAAAACCATCTTTATCCACAAATCTTAACACAATGGCCATTTGCTCCCTTTTTGACTCATCTCGAGATTCATCCACAATGATGCAATACTTAGCATCACCAATTTCTTCTCTGATGTATCTTTGAATTTTACGCGCATAAAGTGACAAAATCTCTTTTTGAATCTGAGAAGTATAAGAAGCATTTCCAGGAGCTTTTTCCAAGACAATTGAGCTCACCTCATCATTATAAGAAGCTGTATGATGTATAATTTCTAAGAAATTTCCACGATTATCTGAATCTGGACATTCATCACGAGCTCTAAAAGTTATACCTTGAAATGCACATAATTTTGCAACATCAATAGAAACTTTAAGTCTCAAACGATTTTTCTCAACCATGAGGATTGTTTGTCTATGATCCTCTCAATATGTTGCAGTGAATTCATTAGATCATGAGACTGTTTCATAGCTATCTTGTGCGATGAATTTGGACATTTGCCTTCATGAATCAAAAAGGAGCAATTTTCGCCGTTACTTACTTTCTTCCAAGCTTGAAATCCATCCACATTAAATGCATTAGCCCATGGATGCGCGGATGGCTTGATAAAAAGAAAACACGAAAGACAATATGCAACATTTTTTGTAGGTGAATATTCCAACCAATCAAATTTTTTTTATACCAAGCTGGTAAAAACTTTCTACGGTGCTTATCCACAAATTGAGAGGAATTTATGGGAACTCCCTGATATGGACCGACAATTAAATAAGCACGTCTAATCTCATCTCTTTTATTTACTGGGTAACTCCATATAGACATACGCAATCCAGGATCTCGTTCAATATGAAAACCATTAGAATCATGATCAAGCTTTTGTATGACTCTTGAAGAAGACTCATCAACACCATTTGTTGAAAGATCAGCTATTTCAACATTATCCACATCAACCCTTGAAGTTTCTAAAATATAAGAACTTGAACTTTCTTGAAAATTCCGTTTCTTGGAGAAAAACGAATCAAGTGTCTTATACTTCATAGTCAATCTACCTACATATGTATATAAAAATACAAGATTATATAAGTACAACAACAAGTAATTTCCCATTTCAAAAAATATCATTCTGTTTTCAAATGACTAAGAAATTAAAAATAATTTAAATAGGTACTAATATACTAAGACATTTAAGGTTAAGATTCAAAAATACCACTAAAAATTTGAAATAAAGTTAAGGAAATACATGATTACATAAGAAATCTTATTAGGGTTTAAAACAAATAACTCAAAAATTAAAATAGCAAAGCATAATAAGATTAAAGTAAACTTTAAAAATAAGAGCATTAATGTTAGTATATTACCTTATATTCATCAAGAAAGGTGAATTTTGAATGATAAAAAAATGAAGAAACTGAAGCTCTGCTCTGCTGCTGCTCTTCGACACTTTACTGGTCTATTTGAAAATATATAAAAACAAATAAAATATAACTCATTCATTTCTTGGTTGCAGTAAGTTGTTAGTGGACCTGACCCATCATTTCTTTTTTTATTCACTTGGGGATGGCCCATCATAAGCTCTCAAATCCAAGTTGGGTTGACTTTAATATTCACATATGACCCATATGGGCACAACCACACATAACACATTAATCTATTTATATATTATATTACATATATATATATATATATATATGCAATTTTTTCAGAATTTTGGGGGGGGGGGGGCGGCCGCCACCCTCAATCCCCCCCCCCCCCCGACTCCGTCTCTGAGTGGAACAGTTCGAGTAAGATCGAGTTGGATTGAAATATGGAACAAATCGAGAGAGACTAGAACAGATGGGATGAAAATAGAGAGAGATGGACGGCGGCGACGGGATGGAAGGTGGCGTCAGCCTGAGCGACGACGGTTGGTTGGACGACGGCGACGGATGGGGGGAGTGTTTTCAAAGTAGTGAAGTAACGCTAAGTTCAAAATTAACTTAGGTACGGACCGTACGGCTCTTGGTTGAGGCTTAATATTAATATTTAAAAATTAATTTATGTGATGTGTTTAGCTTAGTGGGAGGTTGAGAGTTCGATTCTTGCTGACTGTGGTTTTTTTCATATTTTTTTAAATTTCTTTTATATCTTTCTTTTTATTTTATAAAATAATTTTTTAAACTAATTTATATTTTTTTGTATTATTTTATAACCAAATTCATTTTATCTTTCTTTTTATTTTATAAAATAATTCATAATTTATGAATTATGTTTAAAATAATTTATATTTTTTTGTATTATTATATAATCAATTTTCTGTATTGACCTGTATGTTTTTTTATTTTTAAAAGTAATTTATGGTTTAATTTGTTATTTTAATTTTTTTTATATTATTATTATTTTTAAATTATAAATTTCTACAATGGTAGCAAAATCGTTTGCAAATTGTTGTAATTGACCTTATTTGTGCTCAACGACAACGGTAAAAAGCTTGCTGCATTTATTTTATACTAGTATAGGGCCCGCGTAATATACGAGTTTTAAAAAGAATTAAATTAAACTTAATAAAAATTAAAAAAATTAAAAAATTATCTAAGATCTGTGCCCAAGACATAGAAGCTTTTGCCTTTTTATTTAACATATCCTAAATACTATTTTATCCTTGAAAAGGGTCCAATGACACAATTACTAATATTTCTATACTCTTATTTAATATATGCAAAATATTATTTCTTTTGCTCGGTTTCGTGAGGTCAAAAAAAAATTATCAAGTCTTCTTGTAAAAGAAGAAACACATTGGAAGCAACGAGCAAAGATTTTCTGGTCATTGCCAAAGATTGATAATCCATTTCTTTATGCAATGTGATGTACAAAGCCATTGCCAAAGTGCTTGCAAATCGTTTAAAGCCTATTATGGATAAATTGATCTCCAAATCTCAGTCTGCCTTTGTGCCGGGACGTTCTATTACAGATAATGTTTTAGTGGCTTTTGAAACTATTCATCATATGAAGAATAAAAAGAAAGGGAAAATGGGAGAAGTGCCTTTAAAAATAGACATCAGTAAGGCTTATGAAAGAGTTGATTGGGGCTATCTGAGAAGTCTCCTCACTAGAATGGGTTTTGCAGAAGATTGGATAAAACTGGTTATGCTTTGTGTAACCACTGTCAATTATTCTGAGCTTTAAAAATGGCTCCCCAATTGGTCCTATTTTTCCAAAAAGAGGTTTAAGGCAAGGATGTCTACTGTCTCCTTATCTTTTCATTTTATGTGCTCAAGGCCTTTCAAGTTTATTTCACAGCTTCTCATACTTGGATGTGATTTATGGGATTACAAACTCATTGAAGAGATGTGAGAGAAATTCTTAATATTCCGATGCCCAAAAGTCTTGTGCAAGATCGTATAATTTGGAGATTTACAAAGAATGGTTGTTATTCTGTGAAGTCAGAGGATTATTCTATCCAAGTGATGCAACTACTACACCAAATAAAACTTTTTATTCAAAAAAATAAAAAAAAATTGACATTTGACGAAGACATAAAATCCACCTCATTTCACATAATGTGATTAGGGATTCCGGAGGCAGTTTTATACGAGAATGTTTATTTCAAATACCCACTCAAGAATATAATCTTTTATATTAAAGAAAAAGAAAAAAGAAAAGTAATCTTTTATATTAAAGAAAAGCTAAAACTTATATGTTCCGGGAACACGGACCTTAAATCGTCCTGGCATGTGGGTCGCGCCCACTCGCCCCACACGCCCACGCCGTGCGCCCCTGCTGCGCGCACCTAACAGGTATCACACATTTGCTTTACAGGTATTACACATATATTCTTCAGGTATCACATAGCTTATATATAATGTGTTATGTTCAAGTATCACACATTTGCTCTTCAGGTATCACACATATAGTCTTCAGGTATCTTACAATATATTATGTTCAGGTATCACATATTTTCTCTTTAGGTATCACACATTTACTCTTCAGATATCACATATATACCCTTAAGGTATTACACAAATATTATGTTCAGGTATCACACATTTTCTTTTTAGGTATCACACATTTACTCTTCAGGTATCGCATATATACCTTTAAGGTATTACACAAGTATCTTTTAAGTGATTAGGGATTCCGGAGGCAGTTTTATATGAGAATGTTTATTTCAAATACCCACTCAAGAATATAATCTTTTATATTAAAGAAAAAAAAAGTAATCTTTTATATTAAAGAAAAGCTAAAACTTATATGTTCCGGGAACACAGACCTTAAATCGTCCTGGCATGTGGGTCGCGCCCACTCGCCCCACACGCCCACGTCGTACGCCCCTGCCGCGCGCACCTGACAGGTATCACACATTTGCTTTACAGGTATTACACATATACTCTTCAGGTATCACATAGTTTATATATAATGTGTTATGTTCAGGTATCACACATTTGCTCTTCAGGTATCACACATATAGTCTTCAGGTATCTCACAATATATTATGTTCAGGTATCACATATTTTCTCTTTAGGTATCACACATTTACTCTTCAGATATCACATATATACCCTTAAGGTATTACACAAATATTATGTTCAGGTATCACACATTTTCTTTTTAGATATCACACATTTACTCTTCAGGTATCACATATATACCCTTAAGGTATTACACAAGTATCTTTTAAGTATCACGCATATTTCTTTCGAGTAATACATATCATTAAGCACGTAATTATGTAATATCTGTAGTTCATGTATGTAATACCTATAGAACAAATCTGTAATACCTCAAAACTATTTTTCATAACTTACATATTATTAAAGCATGTAATACATTTAGTTCATGTTTGTAATACCTATAGGACAAATCTATAATACCTAAAAAAAAAAATTGAGGAAGAACGCACATAGTTGAGGAAAAAAATTAAAATATATGCGGGTTGCCGGATCGGATTGGGGACACGGATAAAGGAGAATCACTCTTAAAGAAAAAGTAAAAAAAAAAAGGCAATTGTGAGCAAGGACAAAAATATCGGTATCGGTAGAAATATCGGTACCTTGATTTTATGGAAATATCGACGAATATATCGATTTTGGTGGAAATATCGGGCATTTAAAAAAAAACTTTGTAAAAAAAATTGAAAAATATATCTAGTGTCTTACATAATATTATAAGTAACATTATAATATATATTGAACTTAAATTTCAAATAAAAAGATATGTTTATAACAAATTTAGAGATAAACTATTATATAAACGTCGTCTCATATGATAACATGACAAATTATCATACAAAATTAATACATGACCTAGTAATAGCTTGAACTCCTATGAGGTTCAAATGTATAACGTTGTCTCATATGATAACATGACAAATTATCATACAAAATTAATACATGACCTAGTAATAACTTGAACTCTTATGAGGTTCAAATGTATAAGATGACATGTCATCTTGAGTCAAACAATATTGATGTCAACTTAAGATACTAGATCAATTTTCAGCGTAATCATAAAGATAACTTTCATAGGTTTCTTTATTTCTATCAACTGTAGTTCCATAAATCTAATAATGTGGATTGACCCAATATGGTTGACTATATTGACGCATGCTTCAACCTCCATGTGACATTTCAAGTAGTGGGTTATAAAATGAAGTTTGACTAGACCAATCAAACTGTGAAGTGTTATGTTTGTCGTGAGAATACGACGGTTGATATGCATTGTACGGATCATTGCTCATATTCATTGAGTCAAGACTCATAGAAAGTAATTCAATATCAGTGTTTGAGCTCTCATCTTGGATGCACCCCTTGCTCTACTTCCATGGTCAGAATATTGTGTTGCATGTGTGAAATCACGCTAACCGGTAAATGGACTTAACTGCAATTGATCTTCAGCATCATAATTTTCTTCATTTCCACCACCACCACCACCGATGCTTCCACCAACATTGCTTCCACTATTTGTCGAAGTATCCACATATTTACTTGAACCACCAGTATTGGCACCAACATCCTCTTCCATTATCTGAGACACATCCATGTCATATTCACAAACAGCTGATACAACTTTTGGATCCGGATTTCTTTCAGCGTCGTCCATGTGGATAGGCCGAATCCATTGGAACAATGGATCTTCTTCCTCATCACCAATGTCAGCCGCTATATCAACTATATCAAGATAGTCTAGCCCAGCAATGTTATTATTTTCAGCTTCCATATCTCGTAACCTTAATTGCATGTTGTAGTAGCAAAAGACAAGTTTCTCAAGTTTTGGATATGCAAGTCGATTTCGCTGCTTAGTGTGTATCAAGGCAAATATACTCCAATTTCTTTCACAAGTAGAAGACGACTTTGTTTGTGACAGTATTCTTATGGTCAGATTTCTAAGTGTAGACGATGATTGGCCATACATAGCCCATCACTCACCTGCCAAGCATTAATAAATGTCAAACATATATACTTTCCAAATAATTAGAAATAATTAATATAATCGGTAAGAGGAGGTACCTGGGGTCATTGTATTTCGTGATGCAACCGCAGCACGATCATTGAATCTTTTTTTCGCATTATGAAAATAGGTGATCTGCAAATTCACACAATTATGCAAGTATACTCCATAAATTTGAATGTAACTAGTACTATAGTAGTTATATAAAGCATATTATAATTATATTTTTTAAACTTCATTTCCAAATTGGGCTTTGCCTTCTGAATTGGGATCGAGTTTGTTGAACACTTCGTGCACCGCTTGAATCAGGGTCATATCTTCACCAACTCCTTGAGTATATTGAAATCGTGGATTCAAGTAGAAAACTACAAAATTAAAAATACAATTAATATATCATATAATGTATACAAGTGTATACTATAGGATGAAGCACATGATATTACCTGCAGCATGTAGTGGATGTGAAAGTGTGTTCTCCCATCTATAATTTATTATGTTAAGTACCCACTGTGATGATCTTAAATTTTAGACCTTTTGTTTCATGATACGAAACAAATCATATAAGATCGGCATGGTATGAACAACCTCGGTATCCATGACTCGAAGTATTTGATATAATGACTCATAAATGTCCACCACATGTCTTACTTGATCCCAGAACCAATTGTCAAGAACGTGACTTTCCACTGATTTACCCACCTTTGAGCGGCTCAAACGATTCTCAGCCCATTCATCACTCGTAAATAATTGCTTCAAGCTAGATTTTTTCTTCAACAAACTATCTAGTGCGATATAGTTTGTTGCAAAATGAGTTGCTCTTGGCCGTACTATATCTCCTTGGCAAACCTCTCACATTTTAGCTAGCAACCACCCATGATTATAAATGTAGTTCGTCAATTGCCTAGCCTTCGTAATTACTGTCTTGACAGTATGATTTTTTCCAATATCTTCAAAGATCAGGTCAATGCAGTGTGCAACATAGGGTGTCCAAAAGCGGAACCATTATCTGTAACAACTTGAATCACATTATTCACTCCAACCTCTTTCACCACTTCTTTAAGTAGATCATAGATGTATTTGTGATCCTTGATTTTATTTGATGCATCAACAAATTTAAGAAAGATAGTGCTCCCCTTACAATAGACCATGAAATTTAGGATTGATAATTTTGTTGGTCCCGTCCATCCATCGGTCATGATTGCACACCCGTATGTCTTCCATTTTTCCATTTGTTTGTTCACGTGCACCTTCATTTCAGTGTACTCCATATCTAGATACTTATTTTTTTTATCTCATATGGAGTTGGTGGTTTTATCCCCGTACCACTTTCCTGTGCACTTTGGATCATATTTCGAAAATGATGCGACGAAGCTTTCTATGGTGGTACATTATCATGAATGAAAAATTTACTCATCATCCGACCCATTTTTTCTCTAATGTTTCCACCAGAAAACACTCTTTATCTTTTTTGTTTTGCATCTTGTGACTTATATAAAGATGGTATTGGTGTTGGTGCAAAATTCAATCCACGAGTACTTTGACTGTCTCTTTTGTTACGCCCAAAGTTAGGCGTTTGATCTATTTTCTACTCACTTGCCTTAGATTGTCTGACGGCGGCACGATATTGTTGTCGTTCATTTTGATCTATAATGTCATCAGGATACGCAATATCGTCATCATCCTCATCTGCATCCTCATCATATAACCCCTTCGTAATTCTGCTCTAATCTCATCCATTTTGGCAGCTTTCTTCCCTTTTGAAACCTCCTTAGCTTTAATATAATCACGAATCTCTTTCTTAACCTCTGGGGGTACATTTTTACAGGGACATGCATTTTTATTTGGGTCCGTGTGACTCAAGTGATGTTTGAAACGTGTAATACCTCCACTCATAATCGCAAGGTTACAAAAGCTACAAAGAGTGACATTTTTTTTGTTCGGAGATGGCTGTGCAATATTTCCATGCAGGGTCTCTTCCACCAAAACCACTTTCACTTGCCATTCCTTATTCGGATATAAGAAAATTTAACATATATTTTTTTAAATTCATATTTATATTGAGCTACGCTATGGAAATGTAGAATTTTTTTTTCAACTAAGTTCCAAATATATATTTCACTATCTATATAGAGTAATATTTATTTAGCTCATTTACTAATATAGCTCATTTACTTGATTTGAATAAATTATAATAAGCTCATTCAAACATCTATAACATATAAGAAACAAATACATGACATTTAATAATATATAAGATATAACATTTCATATATGAAATAAAAGTAAGAAAATCATAAAATACAGCTCATTTACCAATATAGCTCATTTACTTGATTTGAATAAATTCTAATAAGGTTTATATATTATGTAGCCATCTTACTTTCCTAATTTTAGATTATAGTCATCTTATTTTCCAAATGTGGGAAGTAAGATTCAAAGACATGCATGTGTGTGTGATTGTTTAATCTAGAAATTTGATTGAATTTTTGTACTATAATATATATTTAATGCTACTATAATTAAATTTCATAAAGAAACTAATAATTAATAACAGCGAAAATATTTATAATAAGTAATTGTGGGTATAGTGGTACACATACTATGTTTAACTTCAATTTTATGTCTATCTACCTTATCTAGTTTTACTATATAACTCATATTTATTAATCTCCTTCTTTTAAAAGATAAATTTCTTGTAGCCAAAGTAAATAATTTCCTAATATAGCTCATTTACTTGATTTGAATAAATTATAATAAGGTTTATATATTATGTAGCCATCTTACTTTCCTAATTTTAGATTATAGCCATCTTATTTCCAAATGTGGAAAGTAAGATTTAAAGACATGCATATGTGTGTGATTGTTTAATTTAATTTGATGAGATGTATATACGTTTTCCATTTTATCAAAAAAAAAAATTCACATTTTTTTTAATTTTAAATATGATATTTAAACAATGTTAAGCATTTTACTAAGCATTTTAATCACTTCACTTTTTGTTTTTATTTTAACAATGTGAAGCATAAATCAAAGAAATGGTTAGTTTACTAAATACTACTTAATTTTTTAAAGCCCTAGCCTAATTAATTTATGAGAAATACCTAAAGTCAAATACTTTACTACATATATGTGAACAATTTTTTTTAATTAAAACTATAGTTCAATCCAAATACGTATTTCAAGATTACAACATCTAGCCTAATTAATTTATGAGAAATACCTAAATTCAAATACTTCACTAAATATACTAATAACAATATAGATTACAACATTACTTCAAGAAATTAAATATGTAGTTAAGTATTTAAATTAACTAACTTTTAAATGATGAATCTTCTTGATGTTGATGAACAATGAGTGGAAAATTGAAGAAGAATTGAAAAATTAAATAACTAACAAAACTTCGATCCAAATATATGAAGCAAAATAACTAAAGAAGTGATCTATTTATAATTTATGAAGCAAAAGAAGCAAAAGAAGTTATGACATTTATTTATAATTTACAACAAAGAAGATAAAATATGTAATACATAATGGGGGACAAAAATATATGTATGTCCTATAACTTCATTAAACTTGACACTTTTTGGATTCTTCATATCCTATAATATGTAAAACATGTAAAATTAAAAAAAAAAAAATTAAAGAAAACGCCACCGACACGATAAATCGCCGATTACCTGCAAAAAAACATCAACTCTCGCCGATAACGAAATATTGGCGATAAATCGCGAAATATCGGCGATTATTTTGGTGAAAAAATACATCCCCTGTTTTTAAAATCGGTGGTGATAAAAATCACCGAAATATCGCGAATTTTTTGTCCCCGATTGTGAGTCAAGATTCCGGAAAAGGAAAATTCTCGTGATTAAAATAGGATTAGGGTTTTACTCTAGTCTTTTTTCTTCCCTATCATTCTGAGTCTCCTTTTTCAATTCACAGATTCGATACATTCACCCTCTTTATTTGAGGCTTTAAACCTTCCAACTTTGCTTCAATCAATAGACGAACGGAGATCGATGATTGGCAGCATCAAATGGATCCTTCTCTAGTGCAAACTACTCCTTCCATTGAAGAAGATGAGTGGGGTATTTGTGCATTTTCATTTTTTTGATTTAAAATTGATGAAATTAGTGTTTTGTTGTCGGATGTATTCGTTTTTCTCCAATCTAACTGGAAATCTGAGCTTCTCTGCTTGCTTATATTTGTTGGTTTAGGATCTTGGTGATTATTCTTAGGTATAATTGAAACAGTGAATTCATCGACATTAAAAATTGACATTGTGGATTTTTTAGTCTGCTATCTGAATTAGAAAAAAGTTTTCAATCCTGGGGCATAGTTTGAGTTGCCAGGATGAATTCTGGTTCCTATTTGTCTATGTGTCTGTTTCCTTAAAGTTTATATGGTGTTTCAAAAATGGTATTTATAACAAACAGAGTACATATGATATGCTATTTTAAGATCCTTAGTTTATGATTGTGTTGTATTTCATTTGTTGATTGTAAGAAGCTTATTTGCGTACTTAAGTTTGATTGATGCTCAATGATGCATGATTTAACCACTGCTGCAGAAAATCGAACTGTTTTGTGAGTTTGCTTTCAGTAGGCCAATTTTTTTAACAGCGTCTTTTTTATTTTAGGTGAACGCATAACTGATATAATACATTGAATGATTCTTCCTTCAAATGCATGATGTATAGTAAAACTAATGCTGCAGATGAAATACTTGTGATTGTATTTCGACATTGTGGTGCCTAGAAATTGTTAAGATGTTCAAAAACATGCAAAAAGGTAACCAGTGAGTGCGTCTCATACTTAGGAACTGCTGTACAATTAATGAAACTGATGTCCCTTACAAGTTTCTTTTTGTATATGTTACTTAAATTTATGATATACAGGTCTCCTTTAGAAGAATGTGAATTTGTGTCAAGTCTATATTGTTTGGGTGGTGGGCCATGAATCTGGAATTTGATTGCTGTAATTTATCAACTAAGTGGATGCAAAAGTAGTTAGATTCTTTATAGCAATTAATAAGTAGCAAATTAGGAATTTCAATGACTAGCATTCATAGTTGTTAGAGTGACGAGCAGAGGGTGCATGCCGCAGCATATCTTTAAGCAAGAGGCAGACGTTGTTTATGCGGCGTGCGCTGTTCAGTTCCTTTTGCTCCTGTTTTTGTGTTTTTGAGGAGCGCCTCTTGTATACAGGTCACCCTCCAACACCACACACATTTTTAAGATCCCTTTTATGATATTACAGATGTGTATTTTCTTGAGGAAAGCATAACAGTCAGAACTTAATTTTGAGGGGGTGGGGGATACTTGGAATTTAAGGTTTACACAAAAGAAGAAATATTAGATCTGCTGCTGGACCTCTACCCATGCCATCCTGGCCAGTATCGCTGCTGCATGCATACCCACATATTTTACTCTTCTTATTTTAATAGTTTTTGTTGTGTTTTTTCGTTCTTTTCTGGACATTTAATATGGTTCCAACAACTTAATGTATCAATTTTTCCAAAGTTTTCATCTCATGTGCATGTGCCTCCGGCACCACCTTTATGTACATACTATATACCAACATTGTGTTCTTTTGATTGGTTTTGCTAGACACTGAGGGATTTGAAATTCCAAGCTTGGGAATTGAAGAGCCAGATCGAAATAAAATTGATTCTCCAGAAGTAGAAGACTCAAAGCTGTCTGAAGTTCAGGTAACTAAAAAGCCTTTCTATTTCAATAAGAACTGAAAGTATGGCTCTTGAGACAATTAGAAACATCCGTTTATGTTATTGAAAGAGATCTCAATTATTTGTGTCTTGGTTTGGAAGGCACGGAAAGAAGAGATCATATACCTTGGACCCCACGGAGCTCCTCCATCTCAAGCGAAACAGCAAGAACAGAAGATTTGTAGCCGCAAGCAGAAGTTTAAGCAGAAACTCAAGGAAGCCGATAGGGTATACAGTGGAAGTGGGCGAGAGAATAAGGTGGATAATTTAAGGGAGCTTGTGGGTGGTGGAAAAATGCCCATGATTGCAACGAAGAATTCTGCCAGGGACTGGCTCGACCCTCATTGTCATGAGTCACAATTTGAGAAGAGGTATCTACATTAGATTTTTATAGTCTAATCAATAGTTGGCTATTCTCATCTTATTTTTGGGTCCTCTATTACTCAAATAAGGTCTTATCTGACTGTTTCACATTAAGAAACTTGAAAATACACAACTTTGAAGATTATGTATTTCTGCAAAAATAATTCCGCTCTTGAAATTATCTGGAGTGTTGCATTACAAAATCTAAGTTTAATAACCTTCTGAATTTCGTTTTAGTTTGAATATATTACTACAATGGTGGGTCTTGAAGTGCCAGATTATGCATAATATTACATAGACTGTTATTTAGGAGCTGTTACAGTTTGGTTGGATTATTGAAATAGTTGAAAACAGCCCAATTTGATCTATACACTCTACAGTTGGATTGAATACGGTTGGACCATCCCTAGATCGACTATACCAAAGTGCCAATCTTTGCAGATAGGGTCTAAAGATGCATGAGAAAAGCATGTGTATTACAATTAACTTTGATAAAACTTAGATTCCCTGTGGTTTATATTGTTTCATTTATTATTCCAGAGTAATCTATATGTCACAAGTATGTTATGTAGCTATAGTATTTTAAGAAAGAGATACGTGTTTACAGAGTATGACCCCTGTAATATACGAGTTGTTTTTTCTGGAAAAAGCATATAAAGTAAAATTATGAGATTGTATTTACTCATGAATTTAGAAATATGTATTACAATTTAATTTTTTGATAGATTTATATATATAATTTATTTGTGAGATTGTTTTCTTTTCAATGTGTTTTGATTGTGTTTAGGGTTTTGGCTTTGACACCATTCATATTTCCGTGTAATTTCTTCCTCTCTTTAAACAAAATCAACAAGTCATCTCAATTATGTACTCGTCAATGTGATCAATCCAACAAAATAAGAAATTTATCATCACAACCTTCAAGCAAAGAAATCAAGGCATACATAGAAAACATAAATACTATATCATCACAAAAGTGTTGTAAAAGATATAGCAACACTTTCACAAATGTGTGACCTTTATGTTGTATTAGTGTGACCTTTATGTTATAAATGTGTGATCTTTACGTACAACTATCATGACTTTTATGTACTATAACTTAGAAAAAAATGAAGATTTTCAACATAATTTGAACTGTATACCTTTATGTGATATCAATGTGACCTTTATATTATATCATGTTACTTTTATGTACAAATATTCTGATCTTTATGCACTTTTATATATTACATAAAGGTCAGAATATTTGTACATAAATGTGACATAATATAACATAAATGTCACATTGATATCACATAAAGGTATACAATATAAATTGTGTTGAAAATCTTCATTTTTTTTTTCTAAGTTACATACATAAAGGTACGGATGTTTGTACATAAATGTCACACATTTATACATAAAAGTCACACATTTATAACATAAAGGTCAAGACAAAAATTTGGAAAAAAAAATTAAAAAAAAAAAGAAATTCGCGGATCCGGGTCGGATTGCATGGATCTTAGATCCATGCACCTGGTGCACAGGAGTTTTTGTGTTGTTTAAAGGAGGGATGAAATAGAATCAAATTATTGTGAATCAAACTTGTATTCAAAAACAAAAATTTACTTACATTAAACTAAGAAAATACAATACTAAACAAAGAAAATTACAAGTTAACAACTTACGTTAAACAAAAAAAATTAAAACTTACATAAACATAAAAATTTCAAAGTATAGGTTATGTAATTTACAATAAAAAATTACAATAAAAAAAAAAAGGCTTGAATTCAATTCGAAGTTAGCGAATAGAAGGTTCATGATTTACTCTCTAGTTTCTAATGCACATTCACTTCCGACGAAAACTCGTTCACTGTTTGTCCTCGTCTTCATCGTCAAAATCAACATCTTGCCTCCTTAATTCAACCCTTGCCCAATCATGAAAAAATGATTGATTTTTTGGATTTTCAACTTTTAATCTAAATCTTTGAGAATCTAAAATGTGCCCTCCTTCAAATGCTCGTTCAACGACACAGTTGAGGTGGGACATGATAACATTGGAAAACTTTTAGCCCTCTTCGACTACAATCTTAAAGCTTATTTGGAGTACTTAAAATTTTGTTCTCAAAAGTAGTAGATAAAAAACATAATCTACTTTATGATAGGGATTGTTGCTCCTTTCCCTTTTGATATTTCTCTTATCATAAAAACTATAAAAACCTTTAACGTCAACCTAGATTCACTTTATTAAGTAAAAGAGTTGCTACATTCTATGTTTGAAACATCACCATCTTGACCATCTCCAATTAATTCTATATTCCTTACAACAAATACGATATGAAATAGAGTTGTCTTAGCTACAATGGTGTGAGGAGAAGAGTTTTCTTCATCAATAAGAGAAAATTATGAATCATAATACATTTCTTTTGCAAGTATTGATAAATTAAAAAAAAAAAATAGTCATCATCGACCACCATCATAAAAGCTCGTTTGAGGTATTAAACTGAAGTCTCTCAAAAATAGTAGATAAAAAATAATCTACTTCATGATAAAGGATTGTTGCTCATTGACCTTTTTGGAAGTTCTCGTATTATAAACACTATAAAAACCTTTAAATGTTTGATCAACATTGTTCGAAACCTATATCTAGTTAACTTAACCGCAAGTGCATGACGTCAACTATAGATAGGGTGAACAAAGTCGATCCCACAAAGACTAGTGAATTAGAACAATGTTAATTACCCAATTAATTTACCTAACTTTATCTAGGCGACTGAATTATGAGAATTGATTTTAATTATCCTAAATCTAAAACAAATAAATGAAATCACAAATCAAATAACCAAGTATCAAGAAAATCAAGATTCAAATAAGGATCATAAGGCTATGATTTCATTCAATTTCAATCAAGTTTACTAATCTAGCAAAATCAAACTCAAATCCAAATTATCTTATGTGAGCAATCGCGATTATAGATTAACCTCTTTTTCGAGCAACTTAACTCGTAGATTGATTATTAATGTTTATATCTCTACCTTACAATTAATAAACAACCCCCAAAAGATCATAAGATTGTATTCTCACCCCAATTATTATCAATCTCTCGATCTAACAATTAATTGAGTCATGCATTTTCAAATCTATAATCAGATATCTTCTCTCGATCTCAATCCAATTAATTAAAGGGTGTGGCTATCCGCACCTCAAGGAATACTAAACACACCCCAATTGTGTTGTTACTGTTCACATCGCATGTGAACAGTAACAACACAATTGGGGTGTGTTTAGTAATATGTGGGGTGCGGATAGCCGCACCCTTAATTAAAACATGCATAAATTTGATCAATATTCATACATGGAATAAGCACGAAGAAACATGAATAAGATATCATGGATTTAGAGCATCTCCAGTAGTCTGCACTACTCTAATGCAGAATTTGCACTAGAGTAGTGCAGAAACTGTGTTTTATCTCCAGCAGTCTGCACTAAATTTTACACAAAAAAGGAATATTCCATATTATTTCTAATTAATAATTTATTTAATCATATTTTTAAAATTTTGCTATAATTGGATAACATATTTACACATGTAAACATTATTTAATACAGTTTTAACTTTTTGTATTTTAAATTTAATAAATAAAAATTAACATCATTAATTGATTGAAACTCAATGTAAAATGAAAACAAAAACAAAAACTTATTTTTATTGAAATGTAAATAGATGTTATATAGTGATCATTTCTAATTTTCTAAATTAGAATACTCTTCCCACAAATGATCAATTAGTGCATTTCGAAGTGTAAAATGAGCATCTGAATCTCTAAATTGTCTAAATCGACCAAGAAAATTTTGAAAGTGAGTAGGTTCATTCTCAGCAAATTCAATGTCCTGGGGTGGGACTTCCAAACTTTCTTCAATTGGAGCATTAAGATCTCGTTCATCCTCTATTATCATATTGTGCATTATTATGCATGCAGTCATGATATCTTGCAAATCACTTTTCAACCAAAAACGTGTTGGATTCGCCACAATTGCAAATCTGCTTTGAAGAACTTCAAATACACGTTACACATCCTTTCTACATGCTTCTTGTTTTTTCGCAAAATATTATTTTTTAGGACCACTTGGTGAATGGATAGTTTGCACAAGAGTCGCCCATTTGGGACAAATATTATCAGCTAAATAATATCCTATATTGTATTCCTTTCCTTGAATGACATAATGTGCTGGAGGAGCAATGCTTGTAGCAAGGTTAGAGAAAAGATGTGATGTCTCCAACACATTAATGTCATTGTTGGATCTTGGCATCCCAAAATATGCATGTCATATCCACAGATCATAATCAGCTACAACTTCAAGAATAATTGTTGGATCTCCACTTCGCCCATCATATTGTCCTGCCCAAGTTGTTGGACAATTTTTTCACTTCCAGTGCATACAATCAAGACTATCTAACATTCCTGAAAAGTCACATTGCTTACCGATATAAAGTAGTTTAGCAACATCAGTAGGAGTGGGTGATCTCAGATATTGCTCTCTATATATCTCCACAATAGCACGACAAAATCTCTTAACACATTCAAGTGATGTAGACTCTCGAATTTTGATGTATTCATCAATTGCATCTGCTGGAACTGCATATGCTAGTTGTCGAAATGCAGCTGTTACTTTTTGGAGTGTAGACAAACCAAGTTTTCCAGCTGCATTTCTTCACTGCATAAAATAATGATCATGATTAGAAACATCACCAACAATACGAAGAAATAAATTTCGGGACATTCGAAATCGTCGATGAAATTGTTCTTCATTGAATGTTGGATTTTTAGAGAAGTAGTCGTTGAAGAGGTTTTGTGCTGCTCCTTCTCGATCACGATAAATTGTTCTACGACCTGAAATTAAGCCTCCACACGTAGAATTGATATTTTGAAGCCTAAGAAATTCTTCCATCCTTTGATTGTTGTTGTATATTTGTCGGATGATTACTTCTTACTCCATATCGTAACTAGTCATCCGTCGTTGAAACTCTTCATCAGATGAACTTGATCGTTGAAACTCTTCATCAGATGAATCCATTTATCGATTATGAGACTAGTAGGATAGAAAAATAATGGATTCGAAAAGAAATGTGTAATCAATAGGAAAATGAGGTAGAAGATAATGAGGAAATCCATTCTAGCATATGCCATTATATAACCAACAATAATTGAATAAAGAAAGCACAATCCATGTGCTTTCAATTGTAACCGTTGATAACTAACTCAATCTTTAAATCTCAACCCTTTAAAAACAATCCATGTGCTTTCAATTGTAGCCGTTGATAACTCACTCAATCTTTAAATCTCAACCCTTAAAAAACAATCCATGTGCTTTCAATTGTAGCCGTTGATAACTCACTCAATCTTTAAATCTCAACCCTTCAAAAATAATCCATGTGCTTTCAATTGTAGCCGTTGATAACTTACTCAAAAAAAAGTTGAAAAAGCAAAGACTTTAACAAAACACAATCCATGTGCATTCAATTATAATCGTTGATAACTCATTCAATCTTTTCATCTCAACCCTTCAAAAAAAGTGAAGATCTTCTATTAATAATGAAAATATACCACACATTCTAAAGCACACATCTCTCAAATCTGTTCATTTACATTATATTCATCTTCTCTCTAAAATGTCGAAGCCACACAGTACTAATAATACAAATGCTGAAGATCAACATCTTTGTTGTGTCTATCTTGAAATTTCACAAGATCCAATCGTTGGTATAAACCAATCTAGAGATCAATTTTAGAAACGCATTACAGAAAAGTTCAATTCTGATGTGCCAAGCTCTAACATAAATGGGCGTAACCAAAGATCAATACAATGTCGTATGCAAACAATTCTCAAAGATACCAGAAAGTTCTTTGTTTGTTTGCGTCAGGTTGAGTATATGAATCCAAGCGGTGCAAATGAGCTCAATATCGTAAGTAATTTTCTATATAATTTACTATTTTATGTGCCATAAATATTTTCTCATTAAATTTCAATATTGTTTGCAGATATGACGAGCAAAAGAGTTGTTTCTGCAATAAAAATGTAATAAAAAAAATGTTTAAATTCGACCATGTGTGGTCTATTTTGAAAGAATATGTGCAGGCTGAAAACACAAGCGGAGTTCCAGCATCATTTCCACAGGAAGTTGTTAATGAGTCTCCTATTTCTCCTGACCCTTCTGTACCTTCATTTTCAATCGATTTAAGCGATGAAAACATAAGTGGTGGTTCTTTATCACAGCGGCCACAAGGGGTAAAAAAGTCCAAATTTAAAAGAAAACAAAGTGAAGATATGTCTGTTTTTTTAAACGCTATGAAAGAGGAAAATGAGAAATTACGAGAATTAATGTCAACTTCGGCCGCAAATAGAGAGCGCGATATTGAGGTGTAAAGGCAAAAAACTGCAAGTAGAGAACGCGTAATTGAGGTGCAAAGGCAAAAAGTTGCACAAAAAGAAATGATTAGAGAAGATAAGATACTACTCATCGATTTGGACACAATTGTTGATCCCGTAAAACGTAAGTACTTCCAAGAACAACAACAAATAATTATGCAGAAGAGGAGTCAATCTCAAGTACCAAAACCTACTAATATGTTTGATATGTTTGGACAATTTTCAGATTTTGGAGGGTCTGGATCTGGGGCTGGTCTCTCGGATTATTAGGTTTTATTATTATTTTCAATAATGTTTTATTTTCATGTATTTTATTCAATTTTCAGTTATTTTAATTGTATTTTAGTAATTTTATATAATTGGCCCAAAAGTTTTTATAATGTAAGCCCATTTCCCTTTTCCAAGAATTGACCCAAATTTGGAAAATGTTTAACATGTGTAATTGGCCCAAATTAACAAAATATATAACATGTTTAATTGGCCCAAATTAAGAAAAAAAAAAGAAATAAAATTTCTGGCGCTGGAATTGCTCTGCGTTATCTCTAGCGCCGCAATCCACACATCTCTACAATAGCGCAGAAGATGGAGCCTTGTTGGGAGGAGAAAAATGGCGGTGGGCGCTTCTCCAGCGCACTGTTGTAGATGCTTTTGGAGGAAATATTAAAATTAGAATTTCAAAAAAATATCCATAGAACTACTCTCGTGCCCCTAAGATCATGAGATCCCCAACCAAAAATCATGTTCGTAAAGAAAAATAAATTACAAGATGACATGATAAAAATTAGAAATAAAATCAAAGAAAACTTAGTGAATTCGTGATTGGTTGCTTCCTCTTTGATCTTGAATATTCAAATTCTTGCTTCCTTGGTTGCTCTCAAAATGTATTTCGTGGTGTTCAAAAGTTGATATGGGTCTTCCAAAGATCATATCGAGGTTCAAAAGTTGATATGGGTCTTCCAAAGTTCCTACGGGGGTTCAAAAGTTGTTTATTTCGAGTCTCAAAACCTAAATTTAAACCTTAGAGGGTTAGAATTAGATTTGGAGAAGAGTTTTAGTCGAAAAAGGGGTCTAAAATGGGTAAAAGATATGCGACCCGGCCGGGTCTGGACAACCCGGACCGGATCAGAAAGTTTGGCATCATTCTGGACAAGAAAACATGCGACCCGACCGGGTCACGGGCGACCCAGATTGGGTCGAACATACTAACTTTGTTTCTTCTTCAACTCGTGCATTGGGACCCCGAGCTCACCTAGATTCTCCCTTTTGGTCTTATTTCGACCCATTTACGCTCCTAATTTGACCTTGGTTTCTTCATAAAAGTTGTAGCCATTGAAGTTAGCTATCCAATGCCACTTGTATCAATCCAATATAAATTTCCTACACCAAGTTATGCCCAAAATACTCGAACCTTGTTATGACGAAAATCAGGATATTTTTGCGCAACTCCCACCTTCTTGTAATTTTCTGCTTTCATGATGCCAAAATTGGGAAAATTGTGAAACTTGAAAGTTGTAGATCGCCTTCTTAATATTCAACCAAGATAAGAATCATAGAATTTGAACTTCAAGAGCTCGAGATATCATTTTTCTTCCAGAATTACGTGTTTTTGACTTCGTATCTCGACTCCAACTTGGCTTTTCAACCGATTGAGCTTTCACTTTGTGCTAAAATTTATAAAATTCCCTCAAATCAAACAAATACGTGAAATCTTAAAAAGATAATAAATTCTATATAAAATATAGAAAATGATAGGAAATTGAGCCACGAAATGCATCAAATAACGCGAGTTATCAAACATCAATGTTAGATTCCCTTGTTGAGTAAAAGAATTACAACATTCTATGTTTGCAACATCACTATCTTGAAAACCACCAACACTAATTCTGTATTCCTTAAAAATGTCATATATAATAAACCATCATAGCTACAATTGCACTAGGGGAAGAGTTTTCTCCATCTTTAAATAAATCGTACATTTTTAACAATACTTCTAAACCATATCGTCTCTAAATTTAGGATCTAATAGTTTTGTAATTAAAAATAAATCGGGAATTTTATAATAATATTTTAACCATTTTGATCATTTGAAACATACAATATTTTAAAAGAGGGTTTGAAGGAAAAAAAACAAAAATGCAATTTTAACACAATGATAAAAACTAAAGAAGATGTAGGGTAACTAATAACAACAGAAATATATATGGTTGCATCAAACTTTGTAAAAAGCAATTATATCCACACATGTAATCTATGAATTTGGAAATAAAATATCACCACATTAATCTTGTGTAAAAAAAATAAAATAAAAAATGCATGCCTAACCTCATAAGAATCATTTAACATTTTATATGTTGAATTCCAATAATTAGCCACATCACGTGTTATTTTTCAGGGACATCATACCAAATGTTTTGCAAAATTTTCTCCATTTTTTGGCAACACTTGAATGTCTAGCTAGCTAATAATATGCAAGTCTGTCTCTAATAAGGGAAATATGATAATTAAAAGTTTTTTGTGCCATCTTAAACACACAAATTTAAACAATGCCACATACAACTAATGTGAAAAATTTACCATATAAGGATGATTGACAAATTTGAATAAATGATGATAAAACTAGTTTTATTAGCACTTACATTGCCAAAGAGTTTGAAAATTATTTGTAACTAAAATATATTCTTGTGTAGAAAAACCTAAAACATCTTCAATATCTTGCCTCCATTGATCTTCCAGAATTTGAATATTTTCACCGTCAACATGAATGTAACTCAGTACATCCTCTTAAATTAAATTGGAGATGGAGGTGGTAGCTTGGGCGGCATTCTTGGTGGCTTGAACCCTTTCCTTTGTCAGATATTATGGACAGAAGATGATGAATCAGATCCTCTTTGGCTCGACATTTTTTTAGAGAAATTGAGATTTTGAGAGAAATACCTAAATTAAAATAACATCTAACAAGTAAATTTCCTATCCCTTAAAAAAACAACTGAGAGCCAATGGTTGAAATCATTAGTTCTAATCAAATCATAAATAAAACATATGAAAATCGGAATCAGTTCCCAAATTAAAATCAAAACCACCTGGTCAACAGTTTCGTTGACCATGGTCCAAAATCGGAACCGTGCCCGTGTTCTAAATTGAAAGAGAAGTTACATATTCGACTAAACATGATAGATGATTGGTAGTTAGTTTATAAGATAACTTCTCCACGTAGTCAGTCTCGTAACTTCCACATAGAAATAACTTCTCCATACACTAATCATGTATCACAACCATTAATTTGTGGTTGGAAACTTGTAAATACACCATTAAACAAATATTAACTAATAATTAATTTTACCGATACAATAAAAAGTCTGAAAAACTACGACTTATGAACAATATTGGAACATCCAACTACTAAATAGAGGACATTATAGCATCATACATTTGACAAAAAGTCATCTATAATATCATTTTCAGCACCACAAACATAATAAACCAATATATATTGAAGCATTCAACAACGACCTTAAACAAATTGCACTATATCTTATTCTCAAATCAATACATCAAAAGATCCATTCTGCACGGTACATTTTTTATTGGGACGAATATCGATATACCAACATTATTAAATATCTGAAGTTACATCAATATTACAACAAATACTCAAACTATGTATAAATAAAGACGTAGATGAACCTTTTTCCATGATTAGACCTTAGAAGGAACAATAAACAGATTACCAAATGTGCAAAACTAATTCTCTGTCGAATTTGAGGAATTTTCTAAGCTAAAAACACCTCTCTTCTTTGATGTTGTAAAGATGCAAAATTTTATTCATTTTCCTATAATCTGTGGCTTCTCTGTTGTGGTTTTCATTTTCTTTTTCATTTTTTTTGTTTAATAGTATATTTATCATTACATAGTAACAATAATGGCATAAATCAAAGCATGTAAACCAATTCATCTGGTCCACTCCTTATATTTCATCTGGTCCACCCTAATATAAGGAGGGATTAAAGCCACCCATCAATTTCTAAGCCCACCACATTTAGAATATTTTTTAATTAAAAAAATTAAAATATTAAAAAATGACAATATTACCCTTCATCTTTCTTTTGAATCCTTTTCCCTCTTTAGCTACTTTTATTTTTTATTTTTTTTTTTATCATTATTTGATGTTGTTTCTCTAATTTTTTTGAGAAATTGAATGTAAAATTGGTGATGGGCATCTCACGAATTAGTCAAATGTATGAAAACCGTAAGAAAATTGCATGAAAAAACACAAGAAAATCGATCAAACCCGACCATCCCCGTTCGGCCCTGGTTGGCTGAACACGTAAGACCGAACGAGGATGGTTGGGTTTAATCGATTTTTTTGCGTTCTTTCATATTTTTTTATGTTAAATCTTTTAATTTTTTGAAGAATGTAATGCCAACATAATGATGAACATTCTATAAATTTGTTAAATGCATGAAAATTGTGTGAAAATCGTATGAAAAAAGTGAAAAAAAACGATCGAATCCGAACAACTTCGTTCGGCTCTGGTTGGCCGAATACATAGAAGAGTGTTCGGCTACCTTAACTGAATACGAAGAAGTACGTTTGGCCATAATAGAGCAAAACCTAATAATAAAATTGATATTATTTATTTTTTTAATTTTTTTTAATTAAAAAATATATGAATTGGGTGTGCTTAGAAAAGAGTGGGGTGATTTTAGTCTCTCCTAAATTAAATTAATTGTGTTCATTAAACATGTTTTGACTTCACACCCAATAATAGGAGCATAGATCTTAAACCACTTTGCATATGGCCATTTGTAGAACAAGAAAAGATAATCCAGTAATTTCTGGAGACTACTCAACTCAATCTTCAGATTTTGCTCGTAAGTCAATTTTTAGACCTCTATTTCCTCATATCTGCTGGATTTTGGCTTCTTTCTCGTCGGTAAATTTAGCAATTCCTACTTTTTTTTTTTTTTTAATATATAATTATTATTCATCTGAAATTCTCTGTGCTTCAATGTCGGTTGGTTTATCTGAGCTATCTCTATTTATCTCTTCTTTGCTTGAATTTGGTAGGCTGCTTATCGACATCTTATCGATATCAATTAGGAGTGAATTGGCAAAATTCACACTCGTTTAATTCCTTAAACTCAAGCGAGTCAAAATATGACGATTTTTCTTTTTTTAAGTTAGTTTGATTTTCTTCCATCACAGTCGTAATTATCAGAGATTATGGGAATTGCTCTAAGTAGAATCAAAATAGTGAGTCGATTCGGATTTGGGATTGGTACGAATCACACTTTATTCTCTGGCTTTATAGTGAGCTGAATCTAGTATTTTCAGATCCCAAACTTTTCAGATGTTTCATTCATGTCTGATGCTAAGAGTGAGTGAGTGAGTTCTACAATGATTTGAATCCTCTACGTTTCGGTTTCTTAATTTTCTGTAAATTTCAGAGAGATATGAGCAATTAGACTAATTGGGTGAAAATGATTGGAATATGAGTGAAGGATCCATTTCCCATGATTGTTTTTTTACTTCAATTTGATAAAGCCTCTTATTTGCACAGGGCTTGTTTTTCCACTTCATAGCTGAGTTGTGAATTATTGTAATGGCTGGTGATGGTGAAAAGCCCTTATTAACAGGGCTACTAAGTCCTCGCAATGCTCAAATTGATCATAAATTTGAACCTAAGAAACGAAGATTTCGCAGATGTAGAAGTGCTCCCTTAGCCGAATTTGTTCCTGGGGAAATGAATGGTATCAATGATGCCCAAATGCTTCCGCGTTCTGAATCCCTTTTAGATCAAATAAATCCCAGTTTCAGAAGGGTAGCTATTTACTTGATCTTCTACTTAGCTATCGGTACCGTTTGCTTTTACTTTGTTAGAGATCAAATCAAGGGAGATAAAGTAAACAGCATTCTTGATTCTGTTTACTTTTGCATTGTCACAATGACCACCGTTGGGTATGGAGACCTTGTGCCAAATAGTGCCCCTGCGAAGCTTCTTGCTTGTGCTTTCGTCTTCTCTGGAATGGTCCTGGTTGGTCTAATGGTGAGCAAAGGAGCTGATTACCTTGTTGAAAGGCAGGAGATTTTGCTTATCAAGGCATTGCATATGGATCAAAAACTTGGCACAACAGATATTCTCCAAGAGTTGGAGAACAACAAAGTCCGATATAAGTGTTTTGTGACAATGGGTCTTCTTGTAGTGCTCTTTTTAGCCGGCACAGTCTTTCTAGCTACGATTGAGAAATTGGATGTGGTTGATGCTATCTATTGTGTTTCCTCGACTATCACAACTTTAGGCTACGGAGATAAAAGCTTCTCCACCAAGGCTGGTCGTGTATTTGCCATATTTTGGATTTTAACAAGCACCATATGTTTAGCCCAGTTATTGTGTTATGTCGCTGAGCTTAACACGGAGAGTAGACAAAAAGCATTGGTCAAGTATGTTCTCACCAAGAAAATGACGAACGTTGATTTGGAGGCAGCTGATGTTGATGAAAACGGGAATGTGGGGTTAGTTATTTATTTCCAAATTATGATTCTAATCAGTTGTTTTTTCTACTCTAATCGTGGCCGTTGATTTTGTATGTTGCTTGATTGTACAACAGAGCTTCTGATTTCATTATATATAAGCTTAAAGAGATGGGGAAGATCAATCAAGAGGATATCTCACTTCTGCTTGAAGAGTTTGAAAATCTCGACGTTGATCAATCTGGGACTTTGTCTACCTGCGACTTAACGCTTGCTCAATCAGATCAAACATGATTGTGATTCTGTAAGTTCTTACTCTGATATGTAATTTATGTTGATTTTTTCTTCAATTTTTGTGCATTCAAGTCTGTGTTGCTTGACTTGTTTCAGCCTTGTATCTCACTATGAACTTAACAATATTAGGCTAATATCGTTTGTTGACTTACATGTAACTATTATCTGTATAAAATCTGTTGTTTCATACTCCTCCTTGGCTTTAATTGAAACTTTTATGAGCTCTTTCCTTTATGTGCTACAAATTTCTGAAATATTTGCAAAATGATACATAACCTTGGTTTTCAGAGGGGAAGGAGATTTTCATTTTATTTTCCTCTCATTTGGATTTACTTCTAAAATACAATTTGTGAATTTGAAATTGTTGAGTCAAAGGAGAATTAACACAAAATTAATAAGTGAATTCTACCAAAGTCAGAAGAGAATTGTGTCCTCTGTCCAAACGCAAGAGCCGAGTCCAAAACAGATAAAAGAAGTTATTGTTCTACTTTGCGAGCCCACCCACAAAGCCCTGAACTATAAAGTAACTTGAACAAATAACAAGACCCAACATCTATATGACTATATATATCTATATAATAGCAAAATAGTGGTGAAAATGGAAATATGTAAGTTTCCCGCCTAAAGTTACTTGTCACAAATAGAAAATAAAATAAAATCTATATAATAATAATAATAATAATAATAATAATAATAATAATAATAATAACCCCTAAAAATAGAAATACCAAAAGTTTTCCCGCCCATTTTAACTTCCTAATATTAGTAATATCATTAATTATTAATTTTTATTTTCTTAGTTGATTTTATACATTATACATATCCAAAATTTTTTATTATGTATATATGGTATACAATTCAACTTCCTAATATTAGTAATATCATTAATTATTATTTTATTTTCTCAGTTGATTTTATACATTATACATATCCAATTTTTTTTATTATGTATATATGGTATACAATTCATTCTTATAGTAGACGAATATGTTTAGAAATAAACTTAACATATTTGATTTGTCATGCAATAACCTCCAAATTTAGAATGAATTTCATTTATGAATTTGGAATAATTTATAAATGATAAAAGTGACACTCCTGTGCACAAGGTGCACAAATCCAGATTTGTGCACAACAATACTGTTATATTATATGAAGTAATACTGTTATATTATATGAGTGATACTGTTAAAACTATATATAATATAACAGTATCACTCATATAATATAACAGTATCATTCATATAATATAACAATATTACTCATATAATATAACAGTATTGTTGTGTACAGATTTGGATCCGTGCACCTTGTGCACAAAAGTTTTTGCAAAATGATAAACAGCAACTTATAAGTTAATTTCATTTACCACATAATTTCTATTTAGAAGTTAGCCAACTCATATTTTACTACATACATATATTTATAATAAAAATTTACAACCTCAAAGTAGTATATAACCTAATTATTTCCCCATTCATTTACATTTTGTTAATATATAAATTAGATCTAATTATTTCTTTATTCATTACAATCTTGAGATTTTTTAGAAAATAAAAAAAAATTATGGATAAATCAAATCATAAGTATGCATATTTTTTTGTAAATCAATTGTGACAAATACAATTAGTAACACAATCAACAACATATGATGGATTTAAAAAATATTTAAAATTTATAAATTATATAGGTATTAGATTAAATTGAAATAACTCTAAAAATCTATATCGTTTTTCATGTCAACATGTTTGTATCAAAAAATTATAACACTTGCAATTTACACCAAATGAGATCAAAATATTCTCAAGAACTTGATTTTTTAGTAAATTAACAATTTAAGCATCGAACTCAAAATACTTAAAATTATGGAGTATTTCACGGGTAACAAATTAGATTGGACTTACTGATCTCAAAAAACTTATTATATTTTATGTGTTCAACATTATCTTATCAAAACATTAAATTAAAAATTTTCATGATCGTGCATCGCATGAGACCTATGCTAGTAAAAAGATAAATGAGTTTTTTGACAGCTTTTGCCTGTGCGCGTGTGAGGGTGGAGGCCGTGGGGTGCTAAGATTTGGAGGGGCTATTTGGGGATAATTTGTACATTAAAATTTTAAAATATTTTAATACATAATATATTTAATTAATCCTCCTAGATAAATAGTTTAATTATATTACAGCAATAATAAAATAAGTTGACATACTCACAAATCCCGATTGTTGTGTATATAACAAGGCCTCGAAAGTATTGGCCATCGGATCTTTTTCGTACATTTATAGCAACTCCAGTTTCAATTGAGTCTAAGAATGCCTTGGGTATTTAGATTTTGTCCATTGATACCAATAGATTGACATGATACCCTCTGAAATACTGTGGAGTAAGAAATGTCTGGTGATATCCACGTTTCGGGGCTTCCCCTGTCAAACATGGATAGACTCAACCATCCGGCTATCGTAATCACCTCCTGTATGACCGGAAAAATCAAAATGCGGGGAAAGGGGTTGTTCGAAGTGTGGCCTTGCTTGCCTGCCCTCGCGGTATTAGCAGTCGTTGTCACCTTAACAAACCCGCTTTCATCCACCCCTAACACCGCACCTTGCGATCTAGAACTACCCGTGGTAGTGTTGCCTGGCCCCGGGTTTTCGCTACAATATTGATTTTCTGATTCTATAATAACAGAGCTACCATCTGCCCAACTTGTCCAGCTTCCCCTTGTATAATGAATCAATGCGACTCTCAAACTCCATCCGAAATTTGTTTCACGTTTTTGGCATGAACTGATCCAATAGGTCGGACCAAATTGTTAGAGTCAAGGAGAATTAACACAAAATTAAGAAGTGAATTCAACCAAACTCAAAGAGTTTTGTCTCCTCTATCCAAGAACAAGTGACCAGTCCAAACAGATAACATCCAAGATGATCCCTAAAAAAAAAAAAAAACGCTTTCCTCTTTGCCCACCCACAAAGCCCTCGAACTATAAAGTAGTTTAAACAATTAACAAGATCTAACATATTTAATTAATAAATAAGACCCAAATACATAAATAACAAGACATATATGATGAAAAATTGGTTGTTGAAAGTGGTGGGTGGCATCACTTTGACCAAATTGTTAAGTGGTTAAGAGTTAATCCTTTTAAGAATTGGATGCCAAAAGATTAATTTACGTTTGGAGTAGATAATCGAGACATTTTGAATCGCTCAAAACCAATTTTTGGTGAGTGAGAAATTAAGCATTAAAGTTGGCCAATTGAAATGGGAATGAAAGGTCTTGGATGTGGAAGGAGTGTTTAACTATCCCACATAGAAAAAAAGACCTTGAAAATGTAAGTATAAGATAAGCCATGAGAAGAGGCTTAGTAATTAGCATACTATTGGAGTAGTATGCTTGTGCAACACACACTCGCACGCACGGCTCGGCCCAGCCCGACCCGATCTCGATCGTGGGCCTTGGTCCTTGGCAATTGGACATTATGTTGGACTTGGGCGGATCGGGCTCGAGTTTTACCCAACCAGAGTTTATCTTTTTTGGGCAAAAGTTGCGGCACCGTTAATGGTGCCGGGTTGCTGCGCGCTCGCGCCAGAATGCAGCCGGAACAGAATGTTGCCTGAATACTGCGGGAACAGAATGTTGTTGCTAAACAGCACTTACTGCAGAGCAGAATGCTATTGTTGAACATCGGGTGCTATTGCTGCGCGTCCAGAATGCTATTGCTAAACAACAGGTGAAACTATTACTGAACAGCAGGTGCTATTTGTGCTTGTTGTTTGCGTTCAGAATGCAGCGCCAGGTGCAGTAACGTGTCCAGAATACTACAAATGCCGTGTTGTAGTGCCGTGAGCGTCTTTTGACCGTTTCTTATTTTTGAACGGGATGTTAACTTGCATTAAAAGACCCCATTTTTGGGCAATAAATTCCCATCAATTTCAGATGTAACCCCCCATGTTTGAGACCTATATATGGGGGTCATCATGCATCATTTTTTTGAACATATCAAAAAGCTCAATTCTCAAGCACTAGAAGTTCGCCGGAGCTCTTGAGTTTGAGATGCTGCTACTTTAGAAACGAAGTCGTTTTATCTTTGGGAGACGATACGCACGGTCCAATGAGAACTACCCTGGGCGTATCTCGTCCTAAGGAAAGAGGGTCTTCCTCGACTCGACTTGCTATTTCTTATTTGTTCGTTTCTATTTCTGTTCGACATTCTCATTACTTATTGTCGGGTGCTATTTTCCAACAATAGATAACAATGTCGAACAACGGTAGAAACCAGATTCCTCCCACCGAGGTTCCTTCTACTAGCGATGGAAACTGAGTTCCTCCTACTGTCACCACCAATGCAGCAACTACGACTACTATTGTTGCATCCTCCTCCTCTGCTGTTGCTGCAACCTTAAGTGTAACAATACGTCCTGCTGTTTTGCCCACTACTGAGAAGCCCGAGAGGTTTACGAGCGAGAACTTCAAGAGGTGGCAATAGAAGATGTTGTTCTACCTGACCACCGTCGGAATGGCGATGTACTTGAAGTAGGATCCCCCAACCATTGTCGAAGATGATACAAACATGGAAGCGCATACTGCGCTTGATGTGTAGCTGCATAGTGATTTCCTATGCAAGAACTACATCTTGAATGGGATGAGCGACTCGCTGTATAGCATGTACGCGGGGCTGCAAGACGGCCAAAGAGCTATGAGATGCTCTTGAAAAGAAATACAAGACTGAGGATGCCGGTGTGAAAAAATTCATGGTGGCTTGGTTCTTGGAGTATCAAATGGTGGACTCACGTCCTGTAATTGACTTAGTGCAAGACTTCAAATTGGTTGTGCACGAGGTTCAAGCTGAGGACATGAACTTGCCCAAACCTTTCATTGTTGCTTGTGTGATCGAGAAACACCCACTTAGTTAGAGGGACTTCAAGAATTATTTGAAGCACAAACAAAAGGAGATGACCCTCGAAAACTTGATTGTCAAGCTTCGAATCGAGGAGGACAATAGAAAGGCTAATTCTAGGCCTCGTATGCCAATGGATGCTAAGACCAACCTTTTAGAGGGCAACAAAAGAAAGCACCCTAACCCCAATCAAAACGAAAAGGTGAAGAAGCTGGTGAAGAGATTCAATGACAATTGCTACAATTGTGGTAAACCTAATCACATGGCTAAAGATTGTAGGTTGCCTAAGAAGAACAAAGGCAAGCAAGCAAACTTGGCCGAGCACAAGAAAGACTTGAATGCCAATGATCTTTGTGTCATGGTATTTGAAGCCAACATGGTGGATAACCCAAGAGAATGGTTCATGGACACGGGAGCTACTTGCCATGTTTGCTCGGATAGGGAGACCTTTTTCTCCTATAAAGCCGTGAGTGGAAGAAAGTTTCACATGGGTAACCAAGCTTCATCCGGGTGGTTGGAGTAGGAAACGTGGTTCTAAAGCTCACTTCGGGTAAAAAGCTCATGTTGAAGGATGTATTGTATGTCCCGAACATCTAGTTAGTAGTCCATTACTTGTAAACTATGGCTTCAAGCTCGTCTTCAAGATGGAAAAGTTCATTCTTACGAAGCATGGTGTATTTTTGGGTAGATGTTATTTGACCAATGACCTATTTAAAATCAATGTAATGGCCAAGCGCCAAGTTGTACCCAAAATGGTTAATGAAAATGCAACATCTTCTTCTTATGTTATTAAGTGTTGTGATTTATGGCATAATAAATTAGGACATGTAAATCTAAATGCTATAAAAAGGTTAGTAACCTTGGACTTACTAAAAGTCGGTGAAATTAACACACAAAATAAATGTGAAGTGTGTGTTGAAGCCAAAATGGCTAAGTTACCTTTTCATAATGATTTACACTGACGTGTGTGATTTGAAGTTTGTGCAAACTAGAGATGGGAAAAAGTATTTTATTACTTTCATAGATGATTGCATAAAGTATTGTTATGTCTAGCTCTTAAAAAGTAAAGACGAAGCTATATAAGCTTTCAAGAATTACAAGAATGAGGTAGAAAATCAATTAAATAGCATGATCAAAACTATTAGAAGTGCTAGAGGTGGAGAGTACATGATACTATTTGAGGAGTTGTGTTCACTAAGTGGCATAATTCATCAAACGACCGCTCCCTACTCACCTCAATCGAATGGCGTGGCCGAACATAAAAATCGTACTCTAAAAGAGATGAGAATGTCATGCTCATTCCACAGAACCTGTGGGAGGAAGCCATTTTTATGGCAAGATACGTACTTAATAAGATTCCTTTGAAAGGAAAGAACGAAACCCCTTATGAAATGTGGAAAAGTCGTAAACCGTCGTATAAATACCTCAAAGTATGGGTGTTTGGCTAAAGTGGAGGTACCACCTCCTAAACAAATAAAAATTGGTCCTAAGATGATCGATTGTATATTTGTGGGCTATGTACTAAATAGTAGTACTTATCATTTCCTAATCCATAAGATGAAGGTACCCGAAATGATGGAGGGAACGATGATAGAATCAAGAAATGCTATATTCTTTGAAAACATGTATCTTTGTAAAGAAAAAATAGAAACGAGCTCAAATAAAAGAGTTTTAGATCAAGCTACAAGTAGTTCTAGTCCTCTAGAAAAGGAACCTAGACATAACAAAAGAACGAAAGTTGCTAAGAACTTTGGTCCTGATTTCATTACTTATATGTTGGATGATGAACCGAGGTCAATCAAAGAAGCTCTATCGAGCCCTGATGCTCCACTTTGGAAAGAAGCAATCAATAGTGAGATCGATTCCATCATGTAAAATAACATATGAGAGTTAGTTGACCTTCCTCCCGGTTGTAAGCCCTTAGTATGTAAATGGATCCTAAAAAGGAAATATAAGGCTGATGGAAGCATAGATAAGTATAAAACTCGTCTAGTAGCCAAAGGCTTTAAACAAAGAGAAGGAGATGACTTCTTCGACACGTATTCACCTGTGACGAGAATTACGTCGATACGTGTGCTTCTAGCGATTGCTACTTTGCACAATCTTGAAATTCACCAAATGGATGTGAAAACGACATTCCTAAATAGTGAGCTAGAAGAAGAGATCTATATAGATCAACTCGAAGGGTTCGTAGCACTTAGACAAGAAAAGAAGGTGTGTAAACTTGTTCGGTCCTTATATGAACTTAAGCAAGCACCGAAACAATGACACATTAAATTTGACAACACTATGCTGTCAAATGGCTTCAAGATCAACGAGCGTGACAAATGTATCTACATCAAGGGCACACCCGAGACTTATATCATCATGTGTCTTTATGTAGATGACATGTTAATCATGGGTAGCAACCATGAAGTCATAGTTGAAACGAAACGCATGTTGAAACTAAACTTCGATATGAAAAATATGGGTGTGGCGAACGTGATTCTTAGAATAAAAATTCTAAGGACGTCTGAAGGAATAGACTAACGCAATCTCACTACGTTGAGAAAGTGCTAAAGAAATTCAATGCTTATGATGATCCAATCGCCAAAACACCTTTAGAGCTCAACGTACACTTGACTAAAAACCAAGGTGAGCTTGTAGCTCAAGTTGAATACGCGAGGGTTATAGGAAGCCTAATGTACATAACAAATTGTACAAGATCCTGACCTTACATGCTCGGTGAACAAGTTGAGTAGATTCATGAGTAATCCAAGTAATGAGCATTGGAAAGCTCTCGTGAGAGTCTTGAGATACTTGAAGTATACTCTCGACTATAGTTTGCATTACTCGAGATACCCCACCATGCTTGAAGGGTATAGTGATGCAAATTGAATTTCGGACGTGAATGATTCCTTTTAAATGAGTGGATACATTTTCACTATAGGTGGTGGAGCTGTGTCATGGAAATTCACGAAACAAACATGCATAGCACATTCTACCATGGAATCCGAGTTTATAGTTTTGGATAAGGTGGGAGAAGAAGCTGAGTGGCTTCATAATTTTCTTGAGGATATTCCATATTAGAGTAAGACGGTTCCGACTGTGATGGTACATTGTGATTGCCAAGCTATCATAGGTAGGGCAAAACATGTACAATGGTAAGTTGAGATATATACGTCGTCAACATAATACCGTGAGATAATTGATCTCGACCGGTATGATGTCGATCGACTACGTGAAGTCTAAAGATAATTTGGCCGATCCTTTGACGAAAGGATTAAATCGAGATTAAATAAACAAATTGCTAGAGGGAATGAGATTAAAATCCACGATTTGAAAACTTTCTAAGTAGATACCTAACCATGTGGATTGGAGATCCCAAGAACATGGTTCAATGGGAAAACTAAACTAAGAAAGTTAATTGAGAACACTTGAAAAATGTAAAATCCTTCCCTAGAAAGTAAATTAAGTGTTAAGCCTACCAACGTGGTGAGGTTAAGTCTTATGACTTTTAATGATTCCAGAACACCTCGATGAGGTTCAGTATGGTAGGATACTCGTATGGATATCACCATGTAAGTGAGAAGTGGTGGCCGCTTCAAATGAACAATTATGAACCAAAGACGTCTATAACCGAAAAGAACAAAAAATGTGAGAATAAAGGTGCTTGAGGCCTTGTTGTGCAAACATTGTTGACTTGGTGTACACGAATGTAGAGTAGTTCAAGACATTGCATCCACTAAGCCGCCGGTGCACCCGATGACGTGAGCTATGAAAGGTTCAAGACTAAAAGTCACATATCCTTATGCAACAAGGTCTCTTGAGGATTGAACTTCGAGTCTGCATTCATGCATTAATTTCCACTCATGTGGGGGATTGTTGAAAAATTGGTTGTTGAAAGTGGTGTTTGGCTGCCAAAAGATTAATCTACATTTGAAGTAGATAATCGAGACATTTTGAATCGCTCAAAACCAATTTTTGGTGAGTGAGAAATTAAGCATCAAAGTTTGGATGTGGGAGGAGTGCTTAACTATCCCACATAGGAAAATAAACCTTAAAAATGCAAGTATAAGATAAGCCATGAGAAGAGGCTTAGTAATTAGTATAGTATTGGAGTAGTATGCTTGTGCAACACACATGCACGCGTGGGGCTCGACTCGGTCCGACCCAACCCAACCTCGTCCTTGGTCCTTGGCAATTAGACGTTGGGCTGGACTTGGGCGGATCGAGCTTGGGTTTTACCTGATCCGGATTTATCTTTTTGGGCAAAAGTTTCCCTGCTAGAATGCAGCGGGAACAGAATGCTGTTGCTGAACAACACTTACTGCAGAGCAGAAGGTTGTTGCTGCGCGCCCAGAATGCTGTTGCTGAACAGCGGGTGTTGTTCATGCTTGCTGTTCGCGTCCAGAATGCAGCGCTGGGTGCAGTAACGTGTCCAGAATACTACAAATGCCGTGTGCAGCGTCGTGTTGCAGAATGCTACGCCGTGCATGTTTTTTGATCGTTTCTTATTTTTGAACGGGGCGTTAAGTTACATTAAAAGACTTGTTTTTGGGCAGTAAATTCTTATCAATTTCAGGTGTAACCCCCCATGTTGGAGATCTATATATAGGGGTCATCATGCATCATTTTTTAGAATATATCGAAAATGAAAATCCTTGCATTGTTTTTCATCTTTGCAAAAGCTCAATTCTCAAGCACTAGAAATTCACCGGAACTCTCGAGTTTGGGGTGCTACTACTTTAGAGACGAAGTCGTTTTATCTTTGTGAGATGATATGCATGGTCCAGTGAGCACTACCCTGGGCGTATCTCGTCTTAAGAAAATAGGGTCTTTCTCGACTCGACTTGCTATTTCTTATTTGTTCGTTTCTATTTCTGTTCGACATTCTCATTGCCAATTCTCGGGTGCTATTTTCCAACAATAACAACCCAAGACTACGAGCCCATCACTACTCCATCATAACAGAAATTCATTTAATGAGAATTATCTAAAAACACTTTCTGTCAAATCAAACAATTTGATCAAACAACCCTGTGTATTTATTGCAGTATCTACAATCCTACAATAAACTAATATTTGAGAGTGTGTCGTGTGTTCATGTGTTTTTTAGTTACTATTGTAATTAAAAAGAAATCTACAATCTAATTATAAAATTAATGTATAAGTGATATGTTTATCGCATGCTATTTCGGGAATCAAAATTTACTTTTACAAGTTAATCTATACTTTTGAGTTACGAATCATAAATTTTTTTATTTTGTTAAATGATTTTACTCATAAAATATTAATGAAATGTGAAATAATGAACCCAAAGCATGTACGAGGACCAGTAGAAAGCGTGTCATGTTCAACACTATAATGTTACCATCCTAAGACTTAAGTGATCATCTCAACAATAATTTACCCTAATTTTTAGATTCCAAATTCTTATTCTAAAAATCAAACATTTTAAAGAAATATAATTAGTTTATCTTGGAATAAAGGCAAAAACTTCTATACATCAGTTGCATGAATCTAGATTTATGCAATTGGATTGACCCGATCCGGGTTCGCGTATATATATACTAGTAAAAAAACACGTGCGTTGCACGTTGAGATACCAATTTTTTAGATTTTTTTTGTTGATTACGTAGTTGTTTTTTCCTTTATTTATTGATCTTTAATATTTAATTGAAGTGTATTTAAATTATTTTACATTTTATTATTTCAAGTTTTTTTTAAAATTATTAGAGGAATCTTAACACAATAATATATTAAGAAAAATATCAATAAATTATGAAAACTATAAATAGTTAGGTATAAGTGTAATACATTGTGAAATCCAAATATAACAAAAATATGGGTTTGTGAGTCTTTAAGAAAATGGAAAAAATATTATAGGTGTACAAAAATTTTAGCTCCTCTAATCCTAAAATATTTAAATCTAGAAATAAAAAAAATCAAAATAATAATATGTATCGAAATTTTAAAACAAAATATTATAATTTCTAATTGGGCTCATAACTATATCTTTTCTTACTTGATCTTCTTTTGTGGCTTAGTCTTCTTTTCTATTAATAGGTGCAGTAGATCCAGTAGGTAAGTTAACATGAGGTGTATTTGGTGTATGAGTTTCAACAAAATATGTAGAGTCAGAAGTTATATGGTCCGTGGCCCCACTATCTAATATCCAACATTTTGATGCAATAGAATTAATATAGGGACCTGCTGTATTTGCATATACATCAACATTACCCTTAGACATATTGGCCATGGCAGTGGTTAGTTGCTGAATTTGCTCCAGGGATAATTCTAGACAAATAACTTGTACGTTCGTGCCAGCGGAAGGAGGGAAAACAATATGCTCTTGTGTATGCGCACTAGTACTGACCAAGGACTGAGGAGTGGTGGTTGTTGCATGTGCAACATGATAATTTTATTGTGATTTTGATTTGCCAGTCATCTTATTGTTTCTTGATCTATAATTCGGATCAATTTTGATTTAAAACTTGGATCATGCCTCGGATGTCTAGGTGGGAATCCATGAAGTTTATGACATGTATCAATAGTATGACTATCTTTTTTGCAGTAATGACAATATAACTCATCATTTTGAGAAAAAAGAGGGATTACCGAAAGGCTTTTGATTTGGATTAGGGCCTCTAAATGCCTGTGCAACAACTGCTACAGAAAAATTCTCATTGAGAGATCCATTTCCAACTTCTCATTGTTTTTCTTCTTGAGTCACCATGTTATATGTCTCACGAATATCAGAGACTGGTTTCATGAGCAATATTGGCCACGAACTATTTTATACTAGTCATTGAGACCCATAAGAAATTGCATAAGGCGATCCTCATTATGATACAAGTCTCGTTTCTTCTTTTCATCACATTTACAACAATCACATGGGGAAGAAGGATGATATGAATCAAGTTCATCCCAATATCCATGCAATTTTGTAAAATAATTTGCTACTGGCGAAACAGAATGTGAAAACCATGAGATCAACATATGATTTGCTCTCTCCCATAAATGATGTTCATCTGGATCTGTGGCTTTGGAAGGCCTCTTGAATCTTCCATCAACGAAGCCTAGCTTATTCCTCACTAAAAGTGCAATCTCAACTGACTTGCTCCATGTAGCGCAATTTTCACCATTTAGTAATTGTGAAAAAAACGAGATGGATGAATTGTCTGAGTGATGAAAATAATAGCGGCTTGTGGGGTCAAGACCGTCTTCTTGTCTTTTACAAGAATTCGATTTGGTTGAATCTGTCATTATGGGGTAATAAAAGTTGGGATTTGATGATTATAATAAAGGGTGCTTAGTGGGTATGTAGAAATATTGTGAGTGAGAATTTTATGGCTACAATATTTCGTAATTCAATGGACGAAAATAGAGACAAAGATGCTCTGATATTCATAGGAGTAAATTTCTGTGTATTGTTTTCGTATTCTCTGTACAGAATATATAAGTACATAGAAAGGCCTATTCTAGAAAAGATATTATACACCATATACTAGCCTACAATCAAGGTATTTACAAGGAAAATATACACAACGGTAATATGCACAAATCATGGGATATTATTAAGAGATTTGTTCCAACAAAAACATATAAGGATATATCAAAACTACTCCAACTATTATAATTTGGTCTCTTTCTACACTAAAAGTATAAAATTGAAAAAGGTGTAGTTCATAGGTCACATACAAACAATGGCCGATGTGACTGATGCACGAAAGTGGATGCTGAAAAGGTATACCATCCATGCATACATGTTGAAAAAGTGGAAATTGTACATAGTCATATGCAAACAGTGTTGTGCTCATTTAATTAAGTTTCTATTTAATACCATTTCATACACGAGAGAAATTGCACCCCTAACATATGAAAAATACATTATTTAGAGAAGTTGTTCTCTGAATTTGTTTAAAGAGGAGTAGGTCAACATTATTTAGAGAGCTTCTCTGGAAATACATTTTTTTTGAAATGTATGTATTTTGAAGATTAAAGTTTCAATTTTAGTATAAGATCTTGTTAAAATTTTATAATTTGTCGTGTAAGGCTTGAGTTTTATTCGTTTAATGCTTTAATTTAATAGTATAACACCTTGTTTAAATTTTTACCATTTTTTGTGTAGGGGTTGAATAAACATTATAATGCTTGATATGTATGCTTAATAGTATATAGATTTACACGAACATTAGCCTATCTATATGCTTACACGAATATTCACACGGATTGTGAATGATTAATAGTATATAAGGTTACACAAAATTTCTTATAGGGTTATACGAAAATAAGTTATAGGATCACACAAAATTTCGTATACGGTTACGTGAAAATAATTTATTGGGTTACACGAAACTAAGTTATAGTGTTACACGAAAATGTTCCTATTTTTAGGCTTACACAAAAATTATCTCCTTTTTAGGCTTACCCGATAATTATCCAATTTTAGACTTACACGATTTTTTTTCCACATTTACAACCATCAAAATTTACCTAACCCATTTATAGCCTTACACAATTTATATCACTTTAATAACCGTACTTTTTTTTGCCCCATCTTACACGATATTTTTGAACATGCAAAGAATTAATTCCCTTTTAATTAATTCATATTAATGAACATATCATTTTTTTGAGATACCTTGATCCCCCTATGCATAGCTGGTCGGGGGTCTCGCTATTGCTGCTGCTCTCATAATAATATACGAATCTTCTCTTCTGCTCGTGGACGTAGCTAACACACTATTAGTGAAATACATAATTTATGTGTTCGATAAATTCACATTATATGTTTTTCTCACATCTGTCACAACAAACTGGTACCTAGAGCCAAGTTAGGGTTTCCGCAATCTGGTGAGAAAAATGTCTGGGATAAACATGAAAATCGACAAATTCATGGGGAGGAACAGTTTTAGTTTATGACAGATCAAGATGCGTGCATTGTTGAAACAACAAGGGTTGTGGGCGCCACTAATGCAAAAGGAAGAAACAGGAGAATAAAGTAAGTACTATTGTTGTTGCTGAAGGTGATGACAACAAATCTGATGATGATATAGCTTTAGTTGCTGATGGGCAAACACATTACACTGATATGTGGGTTCTTGACTCTGGGGCGTCTTATCATATATGTTTGCGCAGAGAGTGTTTTTCAACTTATGAGCAGGTGGATGGAGGCAATATTTCTATAACCAACGATTCTGTTTGCAAGGTGGTTGGGATAAGCTCAATTAAGTTACGGACACATAATGGTAAATTCTGAGCATTGAACGATGTTAGACATGTTCCACACATGATGAAGAATCTGATATTGTTGGGTCTTCTAGACAGTAAGGGCTTCAGTTTTAGAGGTGAATGTGGAGTTTTGTATGTCTGCAAGGGTTCTAATGTGGTCCTCAAAGGTGTGAAGCAGAGGACCTTGTATTTTTTGCAATGTTCAACATTACCTAATTCTATTGTTGTTGCATCATCGAAAGTTCACAAGGATGATTTGACTAAGTTATGGCATATGAGACTTGGTCACATGGGTGAAAGAGGGATGTAGATTTTGTCGAAAGGTGATTTTCTTGGTGGTCACAAGGTCACTAGTCTTGAATTCTGTGAGCATTGTATTTTTGGGAAGCTTCATCGCAACAAGTTTCCTAAGGTAATTTATAGAACAATAAGCACACTTGATTACATCTATTTTGATTGTTGGGGTCCTTCACGTGTTAAATCTCTAAGAGGCCACAAATATTTTGTATCTATGATTGATGACTACTTAAGAAAGACTTGGGTGATTATGATGAAACATAAAAGTGAAGCATTCAAGAGTTTCAAGTAGTGGAAGGTGTTGGTGGAAAATCAAACAGGGAAGAAAATCAAAAGGTTGCGAACTGATAATGGTCTAGAATTCTGTTCTTTTGAATTTGATGAGTTCTGCAAGAATGAAGGGATCGCAAGACATCATACAGTGAGAGATACACCACGTACAACAGAATGGTGTAGTAGAATGCATGAATCAAACACTTCTGGAGAAAGCTCGATGTATGTTCTTTAGTATTGCATACCTCGAAGTTTTTAGGCAGAAGCAGTTAACACAACGTGTTACCTGATAAATCATGGACCTCACACAAGTATCAACCTCAAAACACCCTATGAAGTATGGTCTAGTAAGTCTGCTGATTATTCTAATTTGAGAGCTTTTGGTTGTACTATTTATTATCATGTTAATGAGGGTAATTAAGAGTCAAGAGCGAAGAAGAGAGTATTTGTGGGCTATGAGGATGGTGTTAAAGGATATAAAATTTGGTCTCCATCAGAAAATAAAGTGATACATAGTAGAAATGTTATTTTTAATGAAAACTCTATGTTTAACACCACTGTGAAGTCTACTGTTGTGTCAGGAAACACTAGTGTTAGCAAACAGGTGGAGCAGGGTGAGTCATAGAAGGACTATGGAAAACAACACTCACATGTTGACACCGAGCTGAAAGATGCTACACCACTAGAAACTCAACCATCTGAGGTTAGACCGTATAGTATAGCTCTTGATCGGGCTAGGAGGATTAGAGTTGAGGCTCTAAAATATTATGGATTTGAGGATATGGTAGGTTATGCATTGCAGGTTGCTAAAAAGGTGGATTTTCAAGAGCCATCCACCTATAAAGAAGATGTTACATGTACAGAGGCTACCCAATGGCTTGCTGTCATGGGAGATGAGATGCAGTCACTTCACAAGAATATGACTTGGGAGTTAGTAAAAAGGCCTCCGGAGAGAAAGATTATCACATGCAAATGGGTCTTCAAGAAGAAGGAAGGGATATCACTTGCTGAGGGTGTAGGATATAAGGCTAGAGTCATTGCTAGAAGGTTCCATCAGAAAGAGGGAGTAGACTATGATGAGATCTTTTCACCTGTGGTCAGACACATTTCTATCAAAATGCTACTTCAGATGGTAGCACATCAGGATTTGGAACTTGAATAGTTCGATGTGAAGACAACTTTTCTAAATGGAGAGTTGGATAAGGATATATACATGACTCAGCCAGATGGTTTCCAGGTTCCCGGGAAAGAAGAGTATGTTTGCAAGTTGAAGAAGTCCTTATATGGGCTAAAGCAATCTCCAAAATAGTGGTACAAGAGATTTGATGGCTATATGACATATCTTGGCTACAACAGGAGTCCGTATGATAGTTGTGTGTATCACAACAAGCTAGAAGATGATTCATTTATTTACTTGGTCTTGTATGTAGATGATATGTTGATAGCTGCAAAGAACAAGTCAGATATTCAGAAACTAAAGGGTTTGCTTAGTGCTAAGTTTGAGATGAAGGATTTGGGTGTTGCTCATAAAATTTTGGGAATGGAGATCCATAGGGATAGAAGTCAGAAGAAGCTTTTCGTTTCACAGAAGGATTACATTCAGAAGATATTTTCAAGGTCTGGTATGTCTACAGCTAAACTTATAGATACTCTTAGTGCTGTTAATATTCATTTATCTATTGATTTTACCCCCAAATCTGCTGAGGAGAAGGAGTACATGTCTCGAATTCCCTATGCTAGTGCAGTAGGGAGTTTGATGTATGTTATGGTCTGCACTAGACCTGATCTTGCACATACTGTTAGTATTGTTAGCAGGTTTATGGCTCAACCTGGGAAGGAACATTGGCAGGTTGTGAAGAGGATTTTTCGATATTTTAGTGGTACGTCTGATGTTGGTCTCATTTATGGAGGTGATACTGATTGTTTAGTTTCAGGGTACTGTAACTCTGATTATGCAGGAGATGTTGATAGAAAGAGATCTATGACTGGTTATGTCTTTACTCTTAGTGGTTCAGTTGTCAGTTGGAAGACTACTTTGCAGCCTACAGTTACTTTGTCTACTACAAAGGCGGAGCACATGGCTTTGACAGAAGCAGCTAAAGAAGGAATTTGGTTGAGAGGACTGGTTAGTGACCTTGGTTTACATCACGATTATGCATCTGTGTTTTGTGATAGTTTGAGTGCAATATGTTTAGCCAAAGATCAAGTTCATCATGAGAGAACGAAGCATATGGATGTCAGATATCTTTCTTAAGGAATGAGAGAAGGATTAAGGTGAAGAAAGTTGGGACAGCTGATAACCCAGCTGATATGTTCACGAAGCCTATTCCGAGTAACAAGGTCCGACACTGTTTGGACTTGTTGAATGTCACAAGTTGTTAGTTGCCCTACTTGAAGACAAATTTGGGTACGAGTTCATCGTACATCTGGGCACTATTATGGTGCATCTGTGAGAGGATTCAAGTCAAGGTGGAGATTTGTTGAGATGTCTTGATCCTCTTAAGCAGATTTGGGCTCAATTTCGGTGTTTGGGCTAATTTTTAGGTCCTATCTGTTTAGGGATTATTTATATCTCTTTCTCGACCTAGTGTCGTTTGTACTCTGTTCCTGCTACTCTCATAATAATATACGTATCATCTTTTCTACCCGTGGACGTAGCTAACACATCGTTAGAACCACGTAATTTCTGTGTTCTTTAAATTCACGTTATATGTTTTTCTCACATCCGTCACAACACATTTCTTTATGAATTTATATTTTATTACTACTTAGTTCATTAATATATATTTTTAGGGGAATATATTTAGAATCTGCATGTTGTATGTTGTTTTATTTTGTATGAATATATTTAGTTGGTTATTGTATGTTGTTTGATTTTGTCTTTTATATTTTAATAAATATATTCATGAAATATTTTAGTTTTTAGGTTCGTAATTGTAATTTATTTTCATATAATAATTTTATTATTAATGATGATCTGACAATTTAATCTTCTTATTTGTGACAAACAGTATAAAAAAGATGAGTTTTATGTCCGTAGTGGTTTGGTTTGGAGGCTATTGAGAAGGTTTAGAGTATACAAATGGTTCTCAAGAGATGTTTCACTTGCAAAGAATGACTTATGATGAGCTATTATTTTCAATTCATGGACTTCTGTGTGTCGACATGAGTTGTTGGGCACATGTGATTAACACACTACTTGACACAAATGGAAGAGTGAAAAAGATTAAAATAAAGAATGATTCTGATTTGGAAACTTTACTGTCCATGATCGATGAGACTCTTGTTGTTTTTGTTTCCATCAAAAGGATAGATGTTGGAGTATCTGCAAGAGTAGATGGAACAACAACTCAGAGTACTACCCCTGTTGATTTTTCAACAATAATTTTTAATGTTGGATCCTCATATCCGAAAGAAATATCTTCATTGGATGAAGACCTTAATCAAGGTGGACAAGTTTTTTTGTCCTTTTTCATATGATCTAAAATTCATACAAAATAGATGGTTGAGATTACTCCATAAAGATCTACAAAATAGATGGTTGATATTACCCATAAAGATCTACAAGTACATGAAATTTTTAAACAATTTCTAAACTTATGTACAATTAAAAAAAATCTTAAAATATTTTTCCAAGTACTACTGTTATTATTAATAGAAACTACGACAATTTCTAAACTTATCTACAATTAAAAAAAATCTTAAAATATTTTTTCAGGTGCTATTAATATTAATGGAAATTACGAGAGAAGAAAATAAATTGAAAATTAGTATTAATGTTAAATAGAGAAAAAAATGGGGATAAAATGAGATGAGTTTGAAAAAGATGTGTGGAGACACAATTTTAGATGAATAAGAAAAAGATTTACTTAAAAATTTAATAAAATAAAAAAGAATGATACGTTGTAATTGAAACGTAAGAAAAGAAAGAAAAAGAAAAATAAATATAATAAAAAATATTTATTTAAAAAAGCAATAAAATAAAAATGAATGGTACATTGTAATTGAAACGTAAGAAAAGAAAGAAAAATGAAAATAAGGCATGAATTACCACATAAGCCAGATTGTCTCCATAAGAAACCCACGAAAATAAAGCGTGGATTACCACATAAGCCCCACACACACACACACACACACACACATATATATATATATATATATATATAGATTTTTAAAAAGTCATACTCTCATACATCAGTTGCATTGATCATAAGATCAATGCAATTTAACCTAGCCCGACCTACAACTCACCATATAAATAAGTTTTATTTTTTAGATCCAGATCCTGGAGAGACAAAAGACGACTTCTTCTTCTTATGATTCATGTATGTCGATTTCTTTTTCTATGACTATTATACTTCTTACAACCATATTTATTTTTCTACTTAAAAAAATGATGAAGATTATAAATTGCAGATAAAAAACATGGATAACAAATAATTTTATTACTTTACATGAAATATTATTTTGTATCATATAAATTTATTATTTCATTTATATAAAATTATTACCTTATATTTTTGCATAAGTGTATTACTTGTATCATATGAATGAATTAACCATATAACATTATAATATTACTATATTTACTTAAATGTATTGTCTTAATTATTTTACTTAAAAATAGTTCCATTATTTTACTAGAACTAGCAGTACACCCGCGCGATGCGCGATTAGTTATATAAAATCTAATAATCTTTAATATTGATGACATAATGTAATGATATATAATTTAAATGTTAAATATATATTGCTTTTCATAGCTATATTAATAAAAAATTTAATTTTACAACTTTAAAATTATGTTATTTTAAATAATTGTACTTGATAAAATTAGAAATTTTGAACGAAAATAATTTTGAAACTCAACATTTTAAATTTGATATAATTATATATGCAATGTAGATAATAGTTTATGAATTTTAAAATAGATATAAATTTAATATAACATGCATTAAAAATGAAATTTAAATGAAATTACGAATATAATTAATTTATAAATATAACACAATATAATATAAAACAATAAAAATTTGAATAATAAAATAATAAATTGAACACCAATATTCAAAAATTAATAAAATAATAAATATGACATTAATATTCAACAATTAAATCTGAAAATAAAATTGAACACAATATATAATAATAATAATAATAATAATAATAATAATAATAATAATAATAATAATAATAGTTTTTCTGCATTGTTTCAGAGTTTTGAAACCATGTTTCAGATTATTTTACAACAAATTCTAGTTTTCTTAATTATATCTCTTTATTTGAAATAATTTCGAATAAATTACCAAATATTTTTATTAAGCTATTTTTTTTTCAATTTATTGATATTTATATCTTTCAAAATTAATATTTCATATATATTTGAATTAATTTTTAAATTTTATTTGTTGATTTTAAATTGTTAAACCTTGTTGTTATTATTATTAATTTTAAATTTCATTATTATTTTGATATTTTTATAATAGTTTTCGAACTTTTAAACATTTTATAACACCTCATAAAATTATTTTTTGATTTTAAAACTATTTTCCACATTTATACATTAAAATTTTAAACTATTTTTTCCAATTTTTTTATTTTTGACATAATGTTTAAATTTCATTATATTCAAATTTTAATCACATCATTAAAATATAATCACATCCTTAAAATATATGATTACCAAAGTGAATATGTATGAAATTATGTTGAAGTATGGTGCTAAGCTTCTCCACAATTTATAGATGTGGACAAATCTTGTTTTGTACTTTTCTTGCTCTTTTTTATTTCCTAAAAAATATATTGAGTAAATTTAAAATTAGGATGCAAGGAAGTGAATTCTATTGGAATATAGCCAACAATTGAATTTTTAAATATTATTATCATACAATTGTAAATGACAAAAAAAAAAAAAAAAAACAAATGCATGATTACATATAAAATATTATTTTTAGAGCCTACAAAAAAATCAAAAAGAAAATATTTACACAATCATCAATTGATGTGACATTTTTAGGAGGGAAAGTGGCAAATCAGTAAAATTTGTCAACTTCTCTCATTTTATATATAGTATAGATATATAAATAGTATTACACAAATGTATTAATTGTGTCACATAAAAATATTCATTCATTTACATAAAGAAGTACCTCAATTTACTAAAATATAATATAAGAATATTACTTGGAAAAATATTAATCATATAATATAAATGGTTAATTGCAACAACCCAATCAAATTATTAGGGATTTTGCACATAAATCATAGAATTTTTTTGTGTGGTACTGTTATATATAAACTATACAGAGTTGGCACTTGAACCGCTAAACTAATTTTCTGACCATTTTTCACTGAATTTTGTCATGTAACTTGTGCTTGACATATTAAATTGATATATTTTTAAGGATTTCTATTTGTCAAAATTAGTCGTATTTCCTCTGTATACTTGGGGCTTTTTTTACTTATAATTTATTTCAATGATTTTTAATTAACAAAAGTCATCAATATTTATCTTCCAATTTTGCCTTGTCTTTGTTTTGTCTTGTATTTGATCCTCATTTGTTGGAAGTATAATGAATTACTACTACATAAAATAATAATATTATTTTATGCATATTATTATGCCTCTTAACCTATGTAAAATAACTTAACTTTAGCCATTGTTAAATTGGAGATGATGGTATTTATCATTTATTTTACTTACATTCACATATATAATTAAGAGACTGTTTGGCTAAACTTAATTAATTTAAAGAGTTTATAAATTATTTTTTCATCTTATAAGATGTTTTTAGGGTTTATGTGATATTTTATTTTAAAAATAAATTGTTGACGTGTTTGAATAAATAAGATGGTGGAGGTTATGTTAGTTAGTTCAGACTCTGCTACCCTACTCACTGTAGGCACGCTAATATGTGCCCACGACTGATGTGTGAAAAATCCAGAATGTATATTAATTTTATTTTTTATATAATGAGGGGATGTGATCAATATACATCATCGGTGGGCATATTTAAAGTTGCTCACGGTGGGTATTTTATCATTTTCTTATGTTAGTAACGACAATTGTGTAATTTAAATATCAAAATTTGAAGAACTTTTGATATCTTATTTTAAGATGAAATAATATATAATTTTTAAATCTTTACCAAATACTATTTTGAAGAACTGATCCATTATAAACTCATAAACATTTGATAAGATGTTTTTATGAGTTTATGTATAAACTTGCCAAACACTCTCTAAGAATGTGTGATTGGAAGTGAAGTCGTGGACGAACCGCTCACCATTTCTAACACACCTAAGAAATTGACAATCTCCTCGATTATTTATTTATTTAATTGTTCTTTTTCTTTTTTATGTAAAGGGGAATATTGTCCAGCAGTTTAAGGGGACCTTCTAGATGTTGATGCAGTCGGCTTTCATCAGACGTTTGATTTTCTCATTGATAATTATTATAAGCTTTGACTAATCATTTAATCAATAGAGCCCCATCTACTTGATATTGATAGCTGGAAAATTGTAGCCACACCTTAAAAAATTTATGAAGTTCAATATATCATCGAGCCACCTGGTGTAGCAGGATCTATATATATATATATATATATATATATATATATATATATATATATATATATATCCATACTTACGATTGCCACTCTTTTTTCTATTTTAATAATCAATCGAAGTATCATTACTTTTGTTGTATTCCTCTTGGAATATATGAAAAAGGAATAAACCATAATTAAATTAGTGGTTTTAAAATATTTAATAAATAAAATTTGTTATAAAATGAAAAAAATGAATAGTAAGTATTTGGAAGGGTTAATTTCATTTTCCAACCTATATTATACATGTTTTTTAATGTTGCATTCTAAACTTTTTTTTTTCTCTGGTCACAACATATACTACATGTTTTGTTTACTTTTGCAACCTTCAGTCAATATTTTTCGGCAAGAAAGTGCATATGTGATTTTTCATGTGCTAATTGAGGGTTATTTTCATCATTTTCTAGGTCATTAACTAATTCCCCTCAAAAATCAAATTTTGCCCTAATTTTTCCTAGATTTCTTCTGTAAATTGGTTGAGCAAATGAAGATTAATGGTGAGGTTCAAACAAAAATAAGATATTTTTATCATTAAAAATAGTTGATGAACCAAATTTACTCATGTTTTAGAAGTGCAAATGACTAAAATAACTCTTAATTAACACGTAAAAAGCACGTAGACATTTTTTTGCCGGAAAATATTTATCGGAGGTTGCAAAAGTAAACAAAACGTATAAGTATAGGTTGTGATCGGAGAAAAAAAAAAGTTTAGAATGCAAAATTAAAAAACGTGCATAGTACATGTTGGAAAATGAAATTAACCCTACTTGGAATGACAGTTGAGATGGTTAACCGTGATAATCTAAAACTTCGTCGGAGTGAAAAATTTTAAATTGTGAAGAATTCTGCGCAATGTTGGATATACGCTAATAAATCCTAAAGTTGAAGTTGAAGATTCTCTCTTCACAATATGATCATTTTAATTGATTTTTGCTCACAAAAACTCACGCGTACCTTTTATCACTCGTTTAGAAAAGTTATACAAAAATTAAGCATGTTATTTAATTTATGTAATTATAAAGACATACTTTAAAAATCAAAATAAGAGTAAAACTGTAAAGAATTAACAGTCATCTACCTTTTCCAACGGACAACTGTTGGTAATCGACGTAAACTTGTCCAAACGATGTCATTTTGAATTGTTTCAGAAAATTCCGTAAAATGCCATCATTTTTTATATTATTACCGATGAAAAATTATGTTGCTAAACCCTGAAATAAATGATTTATCAAAATCTAAATATTCATATATAACATACAATTTGCATAATGTTCTTATATTATAATAATTATATGACATATATATATATATATATAATTTTGTCGGCAAGTTTTTTTCATTTATTATTATTTATTTTTTGTAATTATATAATTTAAATTTACCAACATAACTGATTCTATTGGTAAATTCAATAAAAACGCCGTCATTTCCCCCCCTAAATTCATGGGATGATTGAAACGACGACATTTTATTGAAAATTAATGGACAAATTCAATCGGTAAATCTATCGCTAAAATCGGGATAAATTAGGGAGCGAGACTTCTTCTTTTTCTTTTTTCAACACCCCCTCCCTTCCTCGCCGATCACCAGCACTAGAGGTGTTCACGGTTCGGAAACCGCCGGTTCGGCGAACCGCGAGGAGGTGAACCAGAACCGAACCCTGAGGGTCTCGGTTTCGGTTCTGGTTCGGAACCGCCGGTTCGGTTTCGGTTTTGTCTATTTTTATTTTTAATTTTTTTGAATTTTTTGTAAATAATTTTTGCATGATCAAGACCGTTGATTTCGAAATTCATCATGAACCGGCGGTTCGAACCGCCAGTTCGGTTTCGGTTCGGTTTGCAACGGCTAGTTTGGATCAACGGCTAGTTAATCTAATCAACGGTTATTTAATCTCAGTCGTACACGTGTCAATGCATCATTTTTAAAATAAAAATATATAAATGGAAACCGGCGGTTGGAACCGCCGGTTCGGCAGTTTGGAATATGACGAACCGGAACCGAACCACGGAACCCCAGTTCCTGGTTCCAGTTCGAATGGGAACCGGGTCAATGGCTCCCGGAACCGTTGACCGGCGGTTCCGAACCGGTCCGGTTCCGGTTTTTGGAACCGGTTGAACACCATTAACCAGCACCCTATCCCCTCCCCCTCCAACTGCCATCGCTCCAGCCGCCGCTACCGCCCCTTTTCTCTAGTTGAAGGTATCTGTATAGTTTTTTTTCATTATTTTTCATTTATTCAATGAAATTGTTTGTATTATTTTTTATTTCTACAACATTATCCCCTCAAGAGTGATTTTGCATATTATTCATAGTTGCATAACATTCGTGAGGATTTTTAACTTTATGAAAGTGTAGAAACAATTGTATAATTTGCCCAAATTGTTGATTGAGTTAATGAAATTTTTGAAAACTCAAAGACAGTGTTATATAGAGTTGTAAAGAAAAATACTTAATGTTGAAGAGTTCTTGTGGAGCTTTTAAAATTGATAGTAATTGGTAATGATAATCTTGAAATTATATTGATCACATTAAAAAAAAGATCTATAGATCTCCATGCTCAATATCATCGTAATCTACCTTGAGTATCGTTATCTAATCCAAAGCACCATGATCTGTTCAATCTTCAAGTTTTTTTGTTTTTTTTTTTTAATCTCCGATTTACAGCTAGAATCACAGACTTCAAATAAAAAAATACGAGGGTACTGCTATATGTTTTTTTCGAAAAGAATTAAAATGAAAATGTCCACAAATATATAAAGTCTTATATTACACATTAATTCAGAAACATTAATTGATCGATGATGATGAAGATGGGCCTTAATACTCTTGTAGATTGTTACCAATGGGGACATTTTCATGTTTGCTGTCCAATATATGCTTATAACTCGTGGTTTGCCACTACTCTGACCTTGCAATTGACTTAATAGTCACTGAATTTATATGAGATCATTCTTTGAATTAAATTTCCATTATTTACAATTTAAATTCTATTTTATTGGTTATGAATTGATTTATTACACGAAATTATATTTATAAGACTATTTCCAGTGTCTCCAAACACGGACCAAAATACGAAAAAATATATATATATATATATATATATATATATATTTCGCTCCTCTTCTATATCATACGTTATTCAAGGGGGTGAAGAAACACTATTCACACACCACTAGATGTGTGATATATATGTAGCAGAATTCGAAAAAGAAAGATGCTAGTGAAGTTTTGTGTCCATAATTCCGCAGGGCGTGTGGTGCCCACACAAAGGCCAGAATTGGTAGATATTCATATTCCTATCAATTAATGAAAGAAAGAGGCCACTGAAATATAAAAAAATACGTGGTAAGTATAGCCTATAGGTCAAACAAGCACTTAAGTAATTATTCAGCTGGGGAAAATGAGAAGTGCATGTGGGATGTTTTTGCTTGCGACATCTTTCTTCTTTGAGCATAAACTTACATTATATTGTTATTTTCTTTTATGCTTCAAAACGTGTATTCCATGGTGATTGTTACAAATGTCTTCAACCTCGTGGATTGTTCATTTTTGACTCATCACTCTTTTGGTTTACTTGTAATTTGATACGTGGAATTTTTTTTTGTTTTTGTTTTTTTTTCCCTATTTGTAAAAGACTGCATCTGCCTGGTTTATAATTGCATGTTTTCTGTATGTCAATTCAATAAATACTGTCTCTCTGAAAAGTAGACATATTTAATTACAGGGTCCAATTGAATACGTATTGAATGTCTATAAATGTCTATATACTAGTTAAATACAAACGATGGAAAATAAATTGGGTTAGTTACGAAAAAAATTATACGAAGTATATATATATCGCACTATTTGTAATTTAATCATAATTTTCTAATTTGTTAATTTTTTTACATGAAGTTAAAAAAATTACAATTTAGTAATGACTTTTTAGTTTTTGAAATTTTATTCATGAACTAAAAAATAATTGCAATTTGATTTATCAATGACATGTTAGTGATTTTCAAGTGATTTTCCTTGTGAAGTTGAATTTGATTTCTGGGATTCTTTTTTTTTTTTTTTTACTTTATGATTTAAATTGGGTTAGTAGTTTTATTTAAAGAGTGCAATTGTTATCTTGTGTTTGTTTCTTCTTTTTTTTTTTTCAAGCGATATTAAAATTTCGACATGATAAGTTGATCGTCCAATTTAATTGAGCAGTTCCAATTACTAAGCCAACAAAATATCCACTCAAAATTATTAGATGAATTGAACTGCAATTTTTTTTAATTAATTTTTTTGTATGATATTGTAAAATTAAAATTGTAACTAAATTGAATTTTTTTTTTTTTTTATAAAACTTTTTGTACAAACTTATAAACGTTTTGACTCGTGATTAATGTGCAAAAGTTTCGAAATTGCAATAAATAAAAGTTGTGATTGAATTTTAAAAACAACAATAGGTTTCGTAATTTTTTTTTTTTTTTGTTAATTATAACGCTAATATATTAATATTTTTCTTAAAAGGATGTTGATGGATACCAAATTGTATCCTCCTCGTGATTCAGCACCACACATTCCACATCTCCAAACACGCCTAAAATTCTTTCTCATTTTAACCGTAAGTCCTGCAAAAACATGTCATGGGAGGCTTTGGAGCCACTTTGAAGCTCAAGTCAGTAAACTAGAGATAATATCTTAAAAACATTACATTTCTTTTAAAGGTTTTGATGGCTCACTCGTTAGTTTATGTCACTAAAGACATAGACGAGTTTGTAAAACCTGTGATGGTGTGTGGAGAAATCCAAGAGAAATGTAGCACTACAAGAAAATTCACCGACTGCGACGGATTTTAGTGACGGATATTTTCCGTCACAAATTTGTTACTGAATGGTGACAGAATAGTGACAGAAAAGATTTTGTGACGGAAAAATCCGTCACTACATGAATTCTGTCAAAGCAATGTTTAGTGACAGATTTTTCCGTCACAAAATTGTGACGGATTTCAATCCGTCACAAAATTCAAAATTAAAATAAAGGAAATGTCCTGAATTCTGTCAAAGCAACGTTTAGTGACGGATTTTTCCGTCACAAAATTGTGACGGATTTCAATCCGTCACAAAATTCAAAATTAAAATAAAGGAAATGTCAAAAATACATGTTAGCGACGGATTTTTCCGTCACAAAATTGTGACGGATTTCAATCCGTCACTAAATTCAAAATTAAATAAAAGAAATGTCAAAAATATATGTTAGTGACGGATTTTTCCGTCACAAAATTGTGACGGATTTCAATCCGTCACTATTTTGTACATGACTTCAAAATTGAAATAAAAGAAAAGAATGCAATATATTATTACATAAGCACCATTGGCCTAGTGGTTAGAGTACCACATCGGCACCCGGGTTCGATTCCCATACAATGCACCATATTTGCACTACTGACATGGCGGTGACGTGTGCTGACGTGGTGATGATGTGGCGTGGCGACACGTCAATGACTTGTGGTGGTGACATGTCACGATGACGTGTCACCTCCATGATGATGTCAAAATAATGACTAAATGTTAGTGACATAATTTTTCATCTAGTGATGGAAAATTCTGTCAGAATTGTAGTGACGGAATATAATCCGTCACTAAAATTTAGTGACAAAGCTTTTTTTGACAGAATTTTTCCGTCACAAATCCGTCACTAATGCAAGTTAGTGACAGAATTTTTTGTTTTAGTGACGGATTTTTCCGTCACAGTCGGTGAATTTTCTTGTAGTGTAGGTTCAAGTGTTATGTAATGCAAATTTTCACTGTAATATTATGGAGATTTATCCTGAATTTGTACCATGTTGACTTTCTCTCACTTGTATCTACTACTTGGCACATCCCTCGAATTACATCTCATCTGGTTGAAGGGCATATGGTCGGGTGGGAGAATTCTTGATCTCTCCCTAATCAAAAGTAAACTAGTAATAATGATAAAATAGAGAGGAAAATAGAGTAATAGATAAGTAGTTCAAAATGTAATAATAAAGTTTCATATACCTTTGTCTTCAAGATGGTAAATTACATTGTTTTACTATATATCCAAACTAATCAAAATCGTGCGTAAAACCATCTGGTCAAAAACCCATAAAAAACATGAGACGCGGTCCGAATCCTCTTTATTATATTTTATGTTACATTAATATTTCACGATATTAAATATATATCATGTGTTAATTAATGATATTATTTGATAATGCACAATAATTATTTTGAAATAGAAAATGTAACCTCAAATGTTATAGAAGTTTTTATAAAACACATGGAACGAACTTCGAACATAGGTACACATCTCGACAAGATATAACAAAATTTGAAATATGTTAATAACTCCAAAATACTTTAGTGCTTTCTTTAGATAGACCTCAACGTCTAATATATCCTCAAACCTAAAACATGCATGTAACATATCAACTCGGAGATAATTCACTGAGCTCAGAACCGGAATCAGATTGCAAGGAATCGGGCTAAAACGGGGTGAATCGGAGTCTGGAGCTAGTGTCATAACTGCCTGTCCAGGGCTAAGTTGTGCAGTTTCAGGTTTTGGAATTGAAATTAGTTTTCTATCTGTTAAGCGGTTTCAACAATTGATCGAGGGGTCTTGATCTTTATATATATATATATGTATGTCTAGTGAGAGTAGATCATTTTTTTTAGAATTCATTGTAATTTTGTGAGCTGAGAGAATTAGGGTTGATGTGTGTGCGAAAGAACCCTGATTCGTCTCCTGATGGTCGTAATCATTATCAATCTTGCTACTGCTATCCTTGGGAAACCAAAAGAGCTGTCAGCCTTGTAAGCTGAAATTCAGCAACATTTCTTAGCGGATTGAGTTCGATTCTCTGATGGTGGATGTAAGCCTATGTGGCGAGCCGAACCACCTTAAATCTTGCGAGTGTTGATCATTTTTCATTGTTTGATTTTGCGATTGAAGTGCTGTAGTTTAGGGTTTGCTGTGTTGCTGTTGTTTTGAGTGTTGTGCTTCAAATCTTAAGGTGAAATTCTACAATTGGCACCGTCTGTGGGAAACTCCGGCCAACCACCGATCATCAAGATGTCAGGCATGAAACTCGATGTGGAGAAGTTCACCGAAGATGGGGACTTCACGTTGTGGAAAGCAAAGATGGAAGCGATCTTGATACAACAAGGCTAGGAAGATGCGATTAGTGATGAACCACTAACATCTTCATCTTTATCAGCTGAAGAATGATCGAAAATCTGCAGAAAGGCAAAGAGCTCGATCGTCTTATGCCTAGGAGAGAAAGCTTTAAGAGAGGTTTATCAGGAGAAGACTGCACTGGAAGTATGGAGGAAATTGAAGGCTCTATACCAAACAAAGTCACTGGCAAATCGGCTTTTCTTGAAGCAAAGACTGATATCCTTCAAGATATTAGATGAGAAGAAGATCCTTGAGAAACTAGATGAATTCAATAAGATCATGGATGATCTTGAAAACATCGAGGAGAAACAGAAGGATGAAGATAAGAAATTACTTCTCCTAAACTCACTTCCAAAGTCTTATCAATCTTTCAAGGATGCATTAGTATATGGAAGGATGGTTCCCCTTTCCCTGGAAGAATTTCGAATGGCCATAAGATCAAGGGTGCTAGGAACTGAATCAGAGAAGAAGAGCCAAAACCTTGGTGAAGGTTTGAATGTGAAAGCAAGAAAATTCAAGAAAGGAAATCAGAATCATAACCAAAACAAATCAGAAAACTCAAATTCAAGGCAAGGGGGTGATGGATCAGAAGTGAGGAATTGTCATAAGCCAGGTCATATCAAGAGGAATTGTCCAGAAAGAAAGAAGAAACAAATGGCCAATAAAAATTCACAACAAGCTGCAGTGGCACAAGAACAATATGATAGTGTTGATATGCTTTGTGTTCTAACTTCTGAAATAAAGGATGAGTGGGTACTTGATTCTGGATGTTCATTCCATATGTATCCCATCAAATCTTGGTTTGAAGACTTGGAATTCAAAGAAGGAGGCTCAGTACTATTAGGGGATGATCATTCCTGTAGAGTGAAAGGAATTGGGAGTGTCAAGCTCAAACTTCATGATGGAAGAATCAGAAACTCACCAATGTAAGGTACATCCCTAAACTCAAAAGAAATCTAATCTCTCTTGGATTGCTGAATGCTGCAGGATGTGAATTCAAGACACATAATGGTGAGATTCAAGTCACCAAAACTGGAACACTTGTCATGAAAGGGATCAGGTCAAATAGACTGTACATTCTACAAGGATCAATAGTAGCTGGTGATGCTGCTCCTGTAATTCAAGAAGATCAAGCAAATCTGTGGCATAAGAGGCTTGGACATATAGGAGAAAAAGGACTTTTGGAGTTATCAAGACAGAACCTCATAGGAAATGGAAGTGCACTGAAAATTCCTAAGTGTGAGTAGTGTATTCTGGGAAAGCAAACAAAATCTCAGTTTCCAAAAGCCACCCATAACACTGTAAGTATTCTTGATTATGTTCACTCTGACATATGGGGACCTGCAAGGGTAGAAACCCATGGAGGAGGTAGATACTTCATCACCTTCATTGATGACTATTCCAGAAAGGTATGGGTTTATGTTCTTAAATACAAATCAGATGCATTTGAAAAGTTTAAGGAATGGTTAATTCAGCAAGAAAACTTAACTGGTAAAAGGCTCAAACATTTAAGAATTGATAATGGATTAGAGTATCTGTCAGAAGAATTTCAAAGCTTTTGCAGGGAGAAAGGTATTTCGAGGCATAGAACTATGGTAGCAACACCCCAACAAAATGGGGTTGCTGAACGCATGAACAGGACTTTGCTGGAACGAGTGAGATGTCTTATCCTAAATGCAGGCTTGCCAAAGTCATTTTGGGGAGAGGCAATAACAACTGCTGCATTCTTGGTGAACAGAAGCCCTTCCTCTTCTATTAAATTCAAATCTCCGAATGAGGTATGGTATTCTAAGCCCCCAAACTATTCTTTTCTTAAAGTCTTTGGGTGTCTAGCATTTGCACACACAAAAAAATGACAAGTTAGAAGCAAGAGCCATTAAGTGCATCTTTATTGGATACCCAACTGGAGTGAAGGGATATAAGCTATGGAGCTTAGAATCAGGAACACCAAAGTATTTCATTAGCAGGGATGTTGTGTTTAAGAAAGACATGATAGGATATAAGAAAATCAATCAATCATCAGCATCCACAATTGAACAAGAAGAAGAATTAGACTCTCAACACATTGAGGTTCAGGTGGAGCTTCAAACTGGTGATACTATGGATAATGAAGAGAGAAATGTAGATTCCAGTGATACAGATGGAGATCATGATGATGATCAAACACAGATCAAGAACCAGGAGGGACTCAGGATTTGTCTAATTACAACCTAACTAGGGATAGACAGAGGAGGGGAATAAATCCTCCTATCAGATATGGCCAAGCAGACATAGTTGATTATGCTCTGTGTATTGCTCAGGATATTGAGTATGAAGAGCCAACCAGTTACCAGACAGCTATAAGATCTAAAGACAGTGATAAGTGGGCCCAAGCTATGCAAGAAGAAATCATGTCCTTAGAGAAGAAGAACACCTGGGAATTAGTGGACAAACCTGAAGGAAAGAAGCTAATTGGCTGCAAATGGATATTCAAAAGAAAAATAGAGGTAGCAGCCAAGGAACAAGTAAGATTTAAGGCTAGGTTAGTAGCAAAAAGATATACACAAAGGGAAGGAATAGACTACAATGAGATATTTTCTCCAGTGGTAAAGCATGTGTCAATAAGGATTCTGTTGGCATTGGTAGCACAAGAAAACATGGAGCTGCAACAACTGGATGTAAAGACAGCTTTTTTATATGGGAACTTGAATGAAACTCTTTATATGAATTAGCCTGAAGGATTCAAGAAACCAGGAGAAGAACATAAGGTGTGTTTGCTCAGAAGATCACTTTATGGATTAAAGCAAAGCCCCAGGCAATGGTACAAGAGATTTGACAGTTTCATGATGAGCATTGGTCTAGAAAGGTGCAATTATGATAGTTGTGTTTATTTGCAGAAGGAAAACAAGGTTGTTTACACTTATCTACTCCTCTATGTTGATAATATGCTCATAGCTAGTAACAACATGGAAAGAATAAAAGCACTGAAGGAGAAATTGAAATCTCAATTTGAGATGAAGGACCTTGGAGATACAAGAAGAATGCTGGGGATGGATATTAAAAGGAACATGGAAAATGGATGGATATGTATCAAATAGATTACATAAAAAAGGTATTGAAGAAGTTCAATATGCATGAGTCCAAAGCTGTAACCACACCTTTAGGAACTCAATTCAAACTCACAACAGAAGAGAAGCCAAAGGATGAAGAAGAAAGGAGGTATATGCTAAGTGTTCCTTACTCTAATGTTGTTGGGAGTATGATGTACTCCATGGTATGTAGTAGACCAAATATAGCTTATACCATGAGTAGGGTTAGCAGGTTCATGACTGATCTTGGAAAGATGCATTGGGAAGTTGTTAAATGGATGCTCAGATATCTTCAAGGGACCTTTAATTTGGGTTTAGTTTTTTATCAGCAAACTAATTCCACTAACCCTCTTGAAGGTTATGTTGATGCAGACTTTGCAGGTAATCCAGATACCAGAAAGTCCACAACAGGATATATTTTCAGATTATATGGCACAACAGTTAGCTGGAAGGCTATACAACAATCCACAGTTGCATTGTCAACCACTGAAGCTGAGTTTGTGGCAATGGCAGAAGTTGTGAAAGAGTCTATGTGGTTGAAAGGGATTCTAAATGAACTATATGTGAAGCAAAAGAGAGTATCCATCTTCTGTGATAACCAAAGTGCATTACACTTGACTAAACATCAAATGTTTCATGACCGATGCAAACACGTAGATGTCAAATTACATTTTGTGAGGGACTTAGTTGAAAAGGGTGTAATTGAGGCTAATAAAATTGGAACTGCTGATAATCCAGCAAATATGCTAACTAAGGTTCTTCCAGGAACCAAGTTTGTGTTTTGCAGGGAATTGGTCTAGGTTAAAGGCTGGACAGAAGTATATCAAGCAAAATCGAAGACTCAAATTGAAGGATCGAATGATTTCACTTGTTGAGGTGGAGATTTGTAACATATCAACTCGGAAATAATTCACTGAGCTCAGAACCAGAATCAGATTGCAAGGAACCGGGCTAAAACGGGGTGAACCGGAGTCTGGAGCTAGTGTCATAACTGCCGGTCCAGGGCTAAGCTGCGCAGTTTCAGGTTTTGGAACTGAAATTAGTTTTCTATCCGTTAAGCGGTTTGAGCAATTGATCGAGGGGTCTTGATCTTCATATATATGTATGTCTAGAGAGAGTAGATCATTTTTTTTTAGAATTCATTGTAATTTTGTGAGCTGAGAGAATTAGGGTTGATGTGTGTGCGATAGAACCCTAATTTGGGGTTTTGTTCTTTGTAAGCTGAAATTCAGCAACATTTCTTAGTGGATTGAGTTCGATTCTCTGATGGTGGATGTAGGCCGATGTGGCGAGGCGAACTACCTTAAATCTTGCAAGTGTTGATCGTTTTTTGTTGTTTGATTTTGCGATTGAAGTGTTGTAGTTTAGGGTTTGCTGTGTTGCTGTTGTTGTGAGTGTTGTGCTTCAAATCTTGAGGTGAAATTCTACAATGCATGCAGAGAAAATTACATTAAATTTGCATCTCCACTCTCACCAAGGCCAACTAGAAAATCCTAAAGAGGAATCATGTATATAGCAGATCTGTGACTTTTTACTAGATCTCTATAACTTCTTTAACTGAACAGTTCAAGTTGAGTGTTAACCGAGTCATCCCACCTATAATATATCCACATCATGTATTCAATTCATATTCAAACCAGTTCCATGCACAAAAATTAATTAATAAGTATTTTATTTATTTGAGGCCATAAATTCCTAGAATATTACTATTACTATTAAGCGAACTGAAAAGACTGTGCGTCTATGCCTATAAATAGGGGATATTCATTACTATCACAATATTACTATCTACCTCTATCGGTACAACTTATTTCATCAGGTTAAAATCATTTTTGGTATCAAAATTATGGTGTCTTTCGATTTTAATTCGATAATTATCACGATTTTCAATTTAATTTACAATTTAAGAATCAGTCATGAGTTCACTCCAATTCTCCCCAGAAAATTTCAATTTTGTTGGGAAATGCCACGTGTCGAATTCTTATAAGATTTTGATTTTGACATTCCACCAATAAGAATTTGACACGTAACATTTTCAACAAAATTCACCAAAAAATGGACTATAATCAAATAGATTCTTAAATTGTGGGACTAAATTGAAGATCATGCTAATTATAGAATCAAAATGGAAATATATCATAGTTATGAGAAAAAAATGGTTTAAACCTTATTTCATCTGCTACTATAACTCATGTATATATTTACTAACTAAAATGAAAACAAACAGAAGGCACAAATTTTGCAATAAAAAGAAGTTATAATTTACTTAACCACCATAAGCAGTGGTTGTTGAGCATCATTAATCCTAAACTCCTCCTTCATTCTCCTAATAAAATCCTCAAATTTCTGGTTCAATTCTTCAGTGCTTAACTTCTCTTCTTCTTCTTCGTCTTCTAATTTGTCTTCTTCCACATCATCATAATCACTAGTCACTGCTATGGAAATTGAAACATCTTCTCCTTTTTCATTCACACACTCAAACTGTTGTTCATCTTCTTTGTGATCACTCGATTCATCATCATTTTCATCGTCATCATCATCATCATCTTCTTCTTCTTCTTCTTCGTCATCATCATCTTCTTCTTCTTCTTCATCGTCATCCTCTTCTTTTTCTTCATTGGAAAGGGGTTGTGAATCTGCAGTCTCTACTAGCAAGCCATCACCAATGCTCTTCTGCAGCATGTCGTTGAGATCCAAAGCCGAGGGAGAAGGAACAAAGGCAGATGTTTTGGCCAGAATGACAAGAATCCCATTACATACTAGAAATATACAGTTCTTGTTCATAGCCATGTTCAACAGCTGCAAATAGTGAAACAGCTTTTCGTAGTACAACATTAACGTTGACGTGCCTCTCAGAGATGAGCATGAAAACACCAATGAAAATATAGAAACCCAAACCACCAACTGACCCGCCATCTTCTTATAATATTGTCTCATTATATTTTTTTTCACTATTCAGACAAAAGAGATCTAGAGAGAGAGAGAGAGGAGAGATGAATAATAAGGGTTGGAGGAATGGAGGGTGGTTTGGTTATACTTATATAGGGGTAGGAATGACCAAGATTTTGTGAGATGGGCAGGACGTAGAACTCAAAAAGGATAAGAATTTGGAGAAGATTTGGTTTAAATTTGAGTAAAATGTATAATTTAGTAATGATGGGAGAGGACGTGGAAAAGTGTGATTGTAGCCGTGTGGAAGGGGGTAGGGGTCTGCATTTCTTTATTTTCAAAACTCATTGTCCCATTTCTTGACCTCTGTCCCCACTTAATACGTGGCTTCTTCATCAAGAGATATTCCAATATTATATTGCTTCTAAAATATATTCATCAATAATTGTTACTCTTAATCGTTCAAACTATACATTACTACAAATTTACAGATTACGTATCAAATTTTTACTAATGGATAACCACAACGCTAATTAACGCTAATTAAAAGGGGGTGAACGAAGATTCCATTTGTCTCTAAATAGTGACAAAATGATAGAATATGGCATAAACTTGTAACATGTTATACTAGCATCTAGTTTGTGACGAATGAACTATCGAATATTTTAGACTTACATTATCTGCCTGCGAAGTCTAGCATAAGATGATTTTTCGGATCGCATTTTGTGATATGGGTTGGGTTTCAACTGGTCAATGAGCTAGTCAATAGTCAACAGGTCAAAGTCAATAGTCAACATGCCAAAGTCAACGAACAAAGTCAAAATTAACGGTCAACAACTAAAATCAACTGTCCAGTCAACACCACCCGGTCAATAAAGTCAAAATATAATATTTTTATATATATGAGGTAATACTTATATTTATATTAGGTAATACTTTTGTATTATAAAATATATTATGTGTATGAGTTAGTACTTTTGAGAAATTATAATTTAACAAGTAATACCATGCAATATTTTTGTGTTTATTATGTAATACTTTTATTCATATCATTTAATACTTATATGCATATCATGGAATAGGTTTGCTTTCGAGATTCTAAACCATGATTAATTTGGAAAATTGTAATTTGATAAGCAATATTTTTAGTAGTATAATGTGATACTTTATAACATGTAATTAAACGTTTTGAAAAATTATATTTTGGTAAATCTATGTAATTTTTTTGTTTGTATAAGATATAATACTTATTGTAATGAGTACTACTTTTGGTTCTATAACTTCAAATCAATTATTAATTTGAGAAATTATAATTTTTTAAGTAATACTTTTATTATCATAATGTAATATATATATATATATATATATATGATATACATATATATATATATTATGTAATACTTTTGAAAGTATGAAATGATACACATAAATGTATCATGTAACTTGTAATACTTTTATGTATACCACGTAATATTGTATAACACACTTTTATGTCTCTCTCTTGGTGTTATAGGTTGGTTGGGCCGGCACGGCTGGTGCGCCAACAAGGGGTGTGTGAGTTGCCAGAGTGTGTTGTTGGTGGCAAAGGAACTGAGTCATGTGTGTGTTAGTGGTATGGTCAAGGGGTGGTGAGGTCGCCGACTATGGTGACAGAGCAAGGGACGAGCTGGGTGGATGGATGCCAGTTTTTTGGGCGGCTTCTAGTGGAGACGGGATAGCGACGAGTTTGTTTTGGATAGGTTGAGGGTGTGTTGAAGGGAAGGGTCGTCGTCGTGATGGAGGAGCGATGGGGATGGGGATGGGGAATGGGTTGTTGGGTGCACTGGGCATAATAGCGAACATGAATAGGGGCTGGACGGACGATAGGGTAGGGTGTGTTGTGGAGGTGGGTGCTTGTTTCTTGGTCGGCTAGCATTGTTCGGAGACGGGGGTGTAGGGGGACTGGGGTGCGGTATGCCGACAAAGGAAAGTCATCGGGGTCGTGGTGGAATGAGGCGGTAATGGTGAAACGGTGGCTATAAGGGGTCTCCTCTAGTAAATTAGGATTAATCCAGAGACTTATGAGAAAATACGAACTTCCTGAATATTGTAAAAAACAACCTCTCCCTCATATTAGAAGATTTAAGGACTTCAAATTAAATTACAGTTTTTCAATTTAACCCCTCCTAATTTCAAAATGACATAAAGACCCAAAGATAATTCTAGACATTATAATTTAGCCCTCCTTTAATTTGAAAATGAACCAATGACCTAAATATAAATATTAACTTGTCATTTAAACCCCTCGTATTGTTAAAAGTGGCTTGATGACCTAAAAATGTTGTTGAACTTTACAATTTAACCTCTAAAAACAAAGTCAACTTTTAAATATTTTGAATTTAATCCCAAAATCAAAAGTCAATTTAAAATAGCTTCATTTTGACCATTAGAGTATAAACTATATAGATATTACAATTAAGTCTCTTCTCCTAAATTAACTTTCAATTTTATTTAATTAAGTTTAATTTTATAAAATTTAAACTATAATTTTGATCTAAATGAACTCCAATTTCCTTATTTAACTTTCTAAAATCATTGAATGAAATTAAGTTTAATTTTTTTAATTTTAAACTATAATTTCGATCTAAATGAATCTAATTTCCCTATTTAACTTTCTAAAATCATTGAATGAAATTAAGTTTAATTTTATAAACTTTATTCTATAATTTTGATCTAAATGAATTCTAATTTCCCTATTTAACTCTTTAAAATCATTTGCAAGTCTCCAAAATCTAATATAAGCCCTAATTTCGTAACAAGTTTTCAATAAATATTTTCAAGTCTCCTTGTGAGCTGCATAATTAGCTTTTCTAATTAATTATTTTAGGGATCTGCAAGAATTTTTTTAATCCCTAAACTTTAAAATTTACTTTTCTAAAATTATTTTCAAGTCTTCAAGATCTAACTCAAGTCATAATTTTATAATTAACTTTATTAAAACTAAACTTAAGTCTTTCATGATCTAATTAACACCTAATTAAGTTTTCTAATGTTTTAATAAATACATTTTTAATATAATTTCACCTAAGCCCTACATTTACCTTAACATCGTTTCTTTTATTCTTTAAACCATTACGTCATCGGAAAACCATTTCGACCTCTCTCGTGAACAAAGAAAATCTTAAAGGTCGATTTCCTAAGGTGGGGGTAATTTCTTTTACTCACGTGTTTATGATCTATGTGCTCTTCAATTATGAATCATATTTTAATACGTGCTCGCTGAATGTGAGCTATTATCTTGAAATGTGATTGTGCTTTTTATATTCTTATGTGATTGTTGCTAAATTATGAACTATGTACTATGAGCTTATCAATGTAAATGTGAAGAACAATATGATTAAATGCGTTATTGATTACAATGTGAATATGAGTGTATACGCATGCAAGCTACAGTTGCTTAGAACCACAACTACGGGGGCTTTGAACGACAAACTACGGCGGCTAAGAACTGTAATCTATGACGACTAAGAACCAGAAGTTATGGCTGCTAAGAACCGCAACTAAGTGTTTTGTTTCATTGTTATGTTTATATGTATCAATGTCTATGATAAGACAGGTTAAACCCTGCACCTATGTGATTGCGATTGCGAAACGATGGTTTCACGTGTTTGTTGCTATGATTTATTTATTTGAATTTATTTAGTATTGTTTCGCGATCCCACTGAATGTATTTCAATCACTCACTCCTCTATGTTAAAATGTTTTCAGCTTAAAGAACTTTTGGCGTGGTACACGAGCGGAGGATGTTGGTAGTCGATATTCTAAAGGTTGCAAAAGAGTATTTAGAGCGTTTATTTCATAAATTTGGAAAAGTTTATTTATTTATATGTTAAAAGAGCTATCGTTGTATTTTATTGATATCTATTTCATAATTATTCTTCATTTTATTTAACTTTATTATTTTTAAAAGGGTGAATTTTGAATGTAAGTAACTCCCAGACCAAAAAAATACCTTTAAAAAGAATGGATCATTACATATTTGTTTGAAAGTATCACATGATACACATAAAAATATTATGTTGAGAGCATTAACAGACGAAAATGGATCCCCTGCTGGGGCCAAAAACCCAGCATGAGGTGTTGGGATAAATCAGATCTTCTGTACCATATATTCATGTACCATGCGTGTACCACATCCCAAAACACGTTATATTGATTTTCAAATTAAAAGCGGTTATAAAAAAAAGGAAAAAATTACAAAAACGACGGTGTATGTACCCCAGCATGAAGTGCTGGGTTTTTTGCCCCAGTAGGGGATCCATATCCTTAACAGACCCACCATGGGCCAAGGGGTATTGGGACCCCTCAAATTTTTAAGAAAAAGTAGGAGTATTTATTTGTAATAAATATTTTTAGTAAAAAATTAAAATAAAATATAGACTCTAATTAATTAGCTTTAGTCTTGTATTATCAAATTTCATTTGAAACATTGCCTATTAAAAGTTCTAAGACGAATTCTTAATATATAAGATCACTAATTGTGTTTTTACTTTCATTAATTAATTATCGATTTTATTTTTGTTTATGTGATTATCAAATGTTTAGAAAGTATATAGTATTTTATTCTTTTTATTTAATGAAGTATGAGTAATTGCATAAACTTATTAATTTCAATTCTTAATCTATTGAAACTGTCGCAACCACACTTACTCAACCAAATATAGAACGAATTTTAAATATAACATAACCTGAAAATCTGCTATATATATATTTTAAAATAGCATAACATTATCTCATATTCAAAAATACCCTATTCACATTCATATAAGAGAAGTTTCAACAAGTCACCAACCCACGAACAAATTTCATATTAACCCATTAGTACGCATCACATGTTATATAATATAGAACATATCCAAACGAGACTTACTATCCAAAAACAAAAATAACATAAACCACAATCATGCCCAACATGTCGTCATCTATGTACACGAGTGTTTAATACCCGACATGAACTCCACAATTTACCCGGTATGTCCACAACATTACACATCATCACGGTTACCTACAAAACATAAATTAAGTGAGATAAATCTCAGTAGAAATTATGCATGATAGAATGATTCTTTACAGCTCCTTCCCATGAATCCACTTCTCGAATCACCTATTTCATTTCTAATCTCTCATTCAAACACTCAGCTAGTTCATGTTTAAAATATTATGTGCACACAACACCAATTTCATGCACATAACATCAACCTTATGCACACAACACCAATTTCGTGCACACAACACCACATGGCTAACATAAATATGACCCAGAAGTACAATTTCATTCTCATGTCGTTAAAACACATCATTTGATAAAATATAAATTTACGTTAATGCGTGGTATGCTCGATGCAGTACATGACAAGATATCTCACAACATTCACATATCATTGAACTCACAATTTCAACCCAAAATAATCATTCAACTCACAAATTCATTTCATAATTATTGAACTCGATAACCACTGAACAACAAATCACATCTCGTAAAACACGTAATATCCATTTATCATCAATTAACACAATTAATTCACAAAATAATATTTTAAACTTTATAGTTGTAATAAATATTTACTTACCTAGGTCTCCAAGGATTTGATTGTATAACTTTTTAATTCACCTCTTAAACTTTCTTGATAAGAAATATTATAATATTTCTCTAATTAAACACTAGATGTAGCGTCCCGAATCAAAACGAGCATAATTAATTAATTAAATATTTTAACCTATGATTTAATAATTTTGTGCGTTTCAGATACGTGTTTACTGCACGATTAGATCGATAATTTTTTTTAGACATGGAACATAGGGTAATTTTATATCATTAGATGCATAATAGAAAAACGAGAAGATAGAAATGAACTAGGGGTCAATCGGAGACCCGTAGCTCGACTGACGACGGAAAGGGCAAAACCGAAAGTTTCGGAAAATCGAAAGATATTTACGGTGATTGGAAATGAAGATATTTACGTGAATAGTAACATCGGAAAAGTCAACCGATGAATAGTGTTTGGATATTTTGGATGAATAGTGATTTTCCAGATTTCTATAAATAGAGGTGATTTCGATTCAAAAATCACCGTTTCTTCGATCGAGCCGAACCCGACGAAAACACGTAAGTCCTTCTTTCTCGTCTTTTAATTTCTGATATTCTATTTTCCGGCGCACCGCCGCCGGCTGGTTGCTGGAAAATTTCAAAGTTGTCGGTTTTGGCCGATTTTCGCACACGACATTCGTCTCGACAAGACGAATTTAGGATAGGTCTCGGATTTCAAAACGGCGAAAAATAGCCTTGAAACCCTAACCTTAACCCTTGCACCACCCTTTCTCTCTCCTCTGAGTTTTCTCTCTCCACCGCGCTGGAGCTGCTGCCGGAGGCCGCCGGAGGTCGGGACCCGTCGCTGGAGTGCCGACGCCACCCACGTGTATGCATGCATGTGTGTGTGTTGTATGGTGTGTTTGTGTGTGTTGTTGTGCATGTTGTTGGTGGCGGCGTCGGGGGGCGCCGCCGTGAGGGAAAGAACGGCCGGCGACAGGAGGTCGCCGGCGAGGTGTCAGAGGAGGCGGCTGGAGGCTGGTGGCCGCCGGCCAAGCATGGTCGTGTATGTGTGTGTGCAAACACACCTTACGCTATATGTGTGTGTGCAACTGTGTGCGTGTGTGTGCGTGCACGACAGTGGTGGTGGCCGGCGACCCCCAGTCGCCGGCCAAGGAGTCAGTGGAAGGTGGTGGTCGCCGACGGCAGGTGGCCACCGGCCAAGGAGAGGGAAGTGTGTGTGTGTTTGAGCGTGAGTGTATGTGTATGTATATATGTAAGCATGTGTGTGTGATGATGTTTGTGGTGGGTGTTGCGCGGCTGGTAGGGGGTGGCCGACGACTGGAGGTCGCCAGCCGGAGTTCCAGGTGGTGGGGGAAGGAGTCGCTGGCGGCATGTGGCCGCCGGTCAAGGCTGGTGGTGGCTAGGGTTTAGAGTGTGTATGTGTAGTTTGCATGCGTGTGTGTATATAAGTATGGTTGAGGTGTTGTGGCCGGAATTGGAGGGTTGCCGGCGACAAGGAGGTCGCTAGCCGGAATTGGAGGTTAGGGGGGTGGTCGCCGGTGACTGGAGTCACCGGCCGGAGTTTTTGATTGGTGTTGGTTTTTCCAAAAAACAGGGCTTCGAAGGATTTTACGGCGAGATTTCAGGCACTATTCACCGCCGGAATCCAGCGATTGACGGCCGGAGGTGGTAGCCGGCGGTACAAGGTATCCGGCGAGGTAGGTGGTGGCGGCAGGAGGCGGTGCCGCCGCGCCGGGTGACGCTGGGAAGTGGCCTGCTCGAGCAGGCCACCGTCAGGAAAATCTGGGAAGGGGCTGCCGAGAAAACTCGGCAGCCAGCCGAGGGGCTCTACCCGCTGCCGAGAAAACTCGGCAGCCGTCGGGTGCCGATGTGCACCCGACGCCGTGTTTTCGATCCGACCCTCATTTTCTTTCCATCGTTCATCCTTATCGGGTCTTCGCCGACGAGACGTCGTTGACCGAGGGTCGTGGGCCCGGTCAAAGTCAACCTTTTGACCAAAATTACCATTTTACCCTAAACTTAAAATGCTCCGTTTGAGCTCGTTTTAACTCCGATTGAGCTCATTCTTTTTCCATCGTGCCCCAAATTTCATTCTCTATCATCTCAGCCATATGGATTGGATATCCACTCTCGTTTCTTCAACTCCGATATTTAGAGCTCTCGATCCGTCGCGTAGTTAACGAACGTTTTTCCGCCGGGAGCTTTTATAGCTTTAAGTATACGATGTTAAGGATATAAGAACACCATAACATATGTAGCCTATCAGTTGGATTGAACATTGAGATACAGGATTTGAGACACGGGCTTTGAGATACGAGATCCGAGACACGGGATCTCTGGTACTCGCTACTACGTGGTAACTACCGAACGAGGTGGGGGTAATTTCTAACTCTGTAACTGTTTACAGTTTTCCCTATTGAAGTATGATTGAGATATACTAAAAGATGTGGTCATATGTTATGATTACGTGATCATGTTATACTGTGACAACGTGGCTGAGTGTTATATTTCTGTTATTGTATAACTGTTGACTGTTATAAGATGCAGATGTTATTCCCCACGAGTGTATTCCACGCACTCACCCCCTATTTTGTACTCACACTACAGGAGAAGAAGAGAACCTTGACGCATAGAGAGAGGGGTGCCCTATCAGCTGTGTCCTTTGTCCGGTTTTGTCTTTTAAAGCTGTTATCTGAAACGATGTTCCACGTTTTGTAAAATGTTCACTGTTCTTCTTCTTTGTATAAGAAAACTGGATTTCTCCTTCTTGTATGAGATCCTGATGGTATTATTTCCGCTGCGTAATGTTTTAAACTCCTTTTTATCGGTTGTATCTGATGTTCTAAGTGTATCTCTTCTTATCCTCTCCCTTTTCTTTCTATTTTATATCATGCTAGTCTTCTTCTCCTTTCTCTCTTCACGCCCGCTGAGAAAAACTCTGATATTTTTAACGAAAGATTTTGGGGCGTGACACTAGAAGTTAAACTCAATTATTTTCTATATCTTTTTCCTCCTTCTGCCGACTAAACGAATGCTTAACAAATTATGTGGAGAGGTTCTTCTGTGAACAAACAAATTGGCAAAAAAAAAAAAATACATATATATATATTATAATATAACAATAAAATATATATATATATATATATATATCACCGTCTTTTCGATGGCTTTCCTCAAGAGTTTCCTTTATTTTTATTTTATTTTATTATTATTGTTATATTATTATTATTATAATAAGAACATTATGCTTTGAAAGCTCATTCGCATATCACTCACACACATACATATATATATATATATATGCTCATATATATTATAATATTAGGGAAACTTCTTTTCTCCATATATATAAATATATACACATACGGCTATCATATATTATATATGTATATATATATCATATGGTATACATGTGTATATTTATATAAATAAATTTTAGATTTTTTTTCCTTCCATAGTTTTTACTTAATTTATATTATTAGTAATCTAAAAATTTATTTTGTGAACTCAAACATCATTTAAGTCTCGACCAATTATGATAGCATTTTCTCAACACCAATTATGTAAGAACATATAAATAATTTAATATTTAAAAATAAAATATAATCATGTAAGATCACAAGTAGCACATAAATAATAAGAGATGCATATGGTGGATGAAGTGTATTGATCAGTAAGTGGTGAAGAGCTCGGGTATCATAATAACATTGGTTATTTAACTTTTATTTATGTGAATAATTAGATTTGAGTTACAAATGTTAATTTATAGTTTGTTTAATTTAATATTATTTTATGATTGTGATTTATTTTTCATAAACAATGGAAATATACTATGTAAAAGTACAATATATATTATGAGTTCACATGAACATCACTAAGAGTTAATTTCAACATCGAGTGAGTGATACATTATTAAATTATTATTTAATTACATACATTGAAGATGATGTATTTGGAAATGTTAGCTATGCAACTATTATGCAATGGGTTTGAAATATGAAAATTTATAACATAAATGTTGTAATTGTATTTAAGTTTTTTATTCTTTGATATTGATGCTGGCATGTTGAAATGTAATAAAATTACTAATTTTGGATGTTATTACTTTATAATGTAATATATTGACTTTATCGAAATTGTTAATAGTTTATGATATTTTTAAAATTGTTGAGTTTTTTATTAATTGGGCCCTCTAAATAAAAATCCCGGTCCGTCACTGGTTATGTGAATAAAAGTATCACATTATATAATAATAGCACCATGTAATACTTTTATGTATATCATGTAATATTTTTTGAAAGTAACCTAATACTTTTATGTGTATCATGTAATACATTTTGGTAAATTAGAGTAAATTTACCAAAAAAAAAAAAAATTCTCGCTCAAATCGAGTGTGAATCGAATGGACTTTGATAAATTGATTTGGGATATGGCTATGACTTGAAGAAATGAGTGTTTTGGTGTAGAAAACATAAATTTTGGTTAAGTTTGAAACAGCTCTGTTACAACTGCTGCCTCTACGGTCGGAATCCACCATAATCATCCTCAAGCTCACTAAAAGTTTGATATTTATCAAAATTGAACCAAATTTTATGTTTATATGCCAATACATTCATCTCTCAACCCATAACAAAGCTCCAAATCAATTTAGCAAAATTCGATTCAAGCTCGACTTGAGCAAGAACCGATTTAAATTTCAAAAGCCCTGATCATCTAGAGAGACACATGCCCGACACATGCGATTTAGGCCCGATTTTTTTGGAATTTCAGGCTAGTTGTCCTAAATTGTCCAAATTAAAAAGATAGTGTCCTAATGTCTGAGTGCGAAAAGATAGTATTTTATATGATGAATGATTAAAAGATAGTTTCAAACCTACAATCATGGGAGAAATTAATTATAGTATTGAAGTTCTCAATGAGGTTCTTGCTGATACATCCTCAGTGTAAGTATGATTTATGTGTTTTTCTCTTTTGGTTAATAACTAGTATAGGACTCGGGCGATGCACAAGATTATTAGCAATTTGTTGAATTATTATATTGTTTTTATGTATTTATTATATTATCGATATTATTATGCGTACTATAATGATGATTGCAATATATATTTTATTCAAATATAACATGTGAACTCTTAAAATGAAAACATATTTTAGTCCAAAGTGAATATGTCTTTATTAATCGAAGTATATAGTTAAAATAATTTGAAATACTTATTTATACATAACATTAGTACTTGAGTTATTTGATTCCTTGATCATATTTGGTATAAATTAACATTTTCAAATCATCTCTCTCAGTAACTTTTGAAACAACAATATTGTAACGCCTGTTTTTTTTCTATTAAGGAAATTTTTAACTAAGGCGCTGTGTACAAAAACAATTTACCATTTTAAGAAATATAAATATAAATAAGATAAAGAATAATTGTGAATTACATTTTTCATAAAAATAAAAACATCGTAAATAAAACTCTTTTGCAACCTTTAGAACATCGGCTACCAGCATCCACTGCTCGCGCTTTACTCTCAAGATTTCCTTAAATTGAAAACATTTTAACATAAAAAGGGGTGAGTGCAAAAAGACACTCAGTGGGGTAGGACTGGTGAGCAACTAATAACACCGAGGAAGACATAAACATTTCATTCAATAGCACATAAATGCGGTTCTGAGCCGCCGTGGAAATTATTATTGTGGTTTTGAACCACCGTAGCGCGGTTCTGAGCCGCCGTGGAACATATTATTGTGGTTCTAAGCCACCGTGGAAATTATTATTGTGGTTCTGAGCCACCGTAGCGCGGTTCTGAGCCGCAGTGGAAAACATTATTGTAAACATATTGATTCACATTTCATATAACTCACATTCATTCGCACTTCATAGTAACACATATAATGCAATCTTCATTAAACAAACTTATACATTTCATGTAAACACATAATTTCACATTAACTAATCAAAGAAACACGTACGTAATATAGGAAATTACCCCCACCTCAAAACTCACTTAGAAACTTAAACGTTGAAAACAGGAAATTACCCCCACCTCAAATAACAACGTTTCGGAAGAGCTGTTACGGGTTCAAGATGTTAGTGAGGTCCTTGATTGGCGTCTCCCCTTTATGCTGCCCATACGCGGCGGTGGGGGCACCGGGGGCCGAACCGAGTCCGCACCCGAGACAGGCTTGATAAAAGCTATGTTCTGCACCGTTTACTTGCCGGAAAAGAAGAACGATCGGCCGGCGATAGTGGTGGTGGTTGACGGTGACGAGAAAAAAAGAGGGGAGAGAAAGATTTTCTTCTTGTCCATCTCAGCTTTCATAATAATGGGCTTACAGTAACAAATCAGTAGATAGTAGTAGCAGCATAATACTTGAACAAACAGCCAGAAGGGTAGTTGATTTTTGTTGATCAATTTCCGTGTTAGAAAAATGTAAAGAGGGGCCACCACCCTTGAACTCCCCATCTCTATTTTCTTGCTATAACATGTGGGTGAGGCGTTCGATTTTGGGAGGGTTGAGTGTATTGGTGTGCTAGGTGTCAAGTGTAGATATAGGTGAGGTGTAATAATTCTTAGGGTGTTGGCTTACACATAGCTCAAGACCTTAATGCTCTAAAGCATCCTAATAAATGGCTTTGCAATATAATTGTTATTGTCTAACTAATTAACATTTAAGTAAATATAACTTTACATCTTAATTTAATTAGTGGGGTGTTATAAATATAGATTTCATAGTGACAAAAACCCGATTTCAAATGTTTGGTCTTTTTATAAAATAAATATATTCAATATTCTTGCAAACAAAAAAAAATTATAATAATGTTGTTGATGTTTTATCCTCGTGCAGCGGTGACTGTGCTGTCGAGGCAAGCAAAAATAAATATTACCTTCTTACCTTCAACTAACTTGTAAAAGTGGCAAGTAAGGGTTGATCCCACAGAGAATAGAGGAATTAATTAAATTCACTGGTGCTAATAACTCAACAAATAAATAAGATAAATTGGGGGTTGGTTGGAATTTATCTAATTAAACTAAAAACCGATCAAGCTACCAAGCAACAATCAAGAATGAAAGCAATTAAATAAACAAGAAACAATAAACAAGACACTAATTCTAAGTTCAATATCCCCTTCCATTCTTGACCAAGTGGATCAACTAATAACGCTACTCTCAATCTCTCTCTCAAACTCCCATCCCTTGACTAGCAACAAGCTCTGCTAACGCGGATCGTCTCTTAAATTTAGTCTATTAAAACAAGCACTTTACTAAATATTTTTCAAACAGACAACTTAATAAGTACGACCTCTAAATTTAATGTGACAATCACATTACTCTCTAAGACGATAGTACAAACTAGACTTCAAATTCACAAGCTCAATTCGGATAACCTAGACATGTGTTGCCCCTAACAAATCGATCGTCATTTGCTACAAAGGAATATAAATTCGTAACAATTACAGATTACAGTTTATACTCTAGCAATAGATATCACAACAATTTAATCCAATGGGCCCTGCTAAATAAAATCATGCAATATCAATAATCAAGAAACCAAGCAACACAAATCATTCAAGAGATAAAAATTAAGAAATCGTTACTAATTATCAAGAGTAAATCAAGAATAGATGTTCAACATCCCTTCGAACTAGTGTACGAAATTTAGCCTCGCATCTTGAGAAAATAAAAATCAAATTCTAAACTAAGATCTTCGGCCTCTACATTCTGCCGCTGTGAGAGTAAATTGGCAAACACTCTCTTATCTCTTCAACAGGAGATATATACTTCTGCTGCAAAGTGCAAAAGTATGGCCAAGGGCTTCACTAGGTGGTCTTATGGGCTCTCACTGGGCTTTTCCACACACATTGGATCACCCAATGCCAATGGTGGATCCAATGTGTCCCCTGTAACTTCAAAGATGTGTGTGGATCACCCAATGCCAACGGTGGATCAATGTGTCCCCTGTAACTTCAAAGATTCACACATAATTCGAATCCTCTTTTTGTTCATTGGCCTTCATTATCCTTCATTCCAAAAATTGCTCCAAAATCACTAGATTAATCAAGAAAATAAAAGATTGGAGTTTTCGGACATAAAATAAGGATATATAGAAAAATAGCGAGTGCAAATATGTAAAATGCATTAAAAAGACATTATAAACAAATCAATTTATGCATATTTTTCTACATATCAAAACACCCCAAACCTAAACCTTTGCTTGTCCCCAAACAATATATAATTAAAGTTCATGTAGGGAGAAGTCAACAATTTGAATTAACTTGCTCAGCAGCTCACCTCAATTAAAACGATCTCATAAGATGCAATATATAAAGTATTAAGACATCTTCAAGAGCTTACAAATTTCAGGCTGAATAAAACGTATCACCAAAAATCACTTTTGTGAAAGTGCACCTTAGCCCAAAGTTCCTCACAAAAGTTCATCAATCCACTATGTATGCTCCAAATTGACACTCGAATCAGATTTCACACCGTGGCCAACTTTTTTTCTTTCACATTCCCTTTTTTTTTTTTTAGATTGTCATGTGTTTTTTTTTTTTTTGCATTCATTCTTTTCTTTTACCCAATAAAGTCCGCAGCTCCACACCACCATTAAGTTAGTCCTTAGTGTTAGTATGACTTCACACAAACTTTTAATAGCAGACAGCTGATTCAACCCTTAATTTTCTTTGGAGAAGGGCGGTAGCTATACACCACCATTAGGTTAGTCCACTTTTAGACCCCTGAGGTAAGCAACTGATTCAACCTTTCTTTTTTTTTTTTTTTCAATCATTTCGACTAAACTCCACTACTCCAAACAACTTATCATATAACCAACACAACAGTGGCTACAAGCACTCAATCCAACAAAATTAAGTCAAAGTCGATCATTGAAAAAAACATAAAACGGTTCACAATCAAGCATACTCAACAAATCAATTCACAAACGTGGTTCACAATAAAACTTAGCACCATTATTTCACTCAGTAATTTCAAGAACAACTAAATTCAACAAATTTTAACCAAAAATTCATTATTTCTATCAAACATCTCACTACTCTACCAACACACACAAGGATCCAACAAAATATCACAACCTCTTATGTCATCACTATAAGTTCACAATACTTCTCTTTTATTCTTCTTTTTTTTTTTTTTTTTTTCAATGAGAACATAATAGAAACATGCTAAAGCAATACGCGTGCATCTAAACTAATTATGCAATCCTACAAATACAACACTATATGCTCATGCAATAATGCAATGCAATGGTAGACATTAATTAGAATTATAATCACACCCCAAACCTAAATGTTTGCTTGTCCTCAAGAAATTCAAACCAAGTCACACGTAAGAAGAGGACAAACAGAGGTCAAATTAAAAGGTGGAAAAATAAAATTTAAGTGTAGAATACATCTATTATTCATCAGAAGGTGGCGGTTCAGGCGGTGGCCTTAAGAATGTCTCCTCTTAACTGGGGTCACCCTCACTGGATCATTTTGCTTCTATGGTATTTTCTTCTGAAGAATAGCCGACACATTTTCCTCCATTGTCATCTTCTCATTTCCCTTCAATTTTCATTTGTTTGTACATAAATCTCTGAGAAAATTTGCATATCGTGGGATTTTTTGAATGGCATCGAGCAAGGGTATTTGGATTGCTCATTCTGGGAAATGTCCAAAACTTTTCTTTCCTTGTTGTATGTTGATGTCTTTGCAATCCTGCAAGGAAAAGGTAAAGGGTTAGTTTTAATGGGAATTACCTTAGATGGACTTACCTCTTCAGCACAGTTGGATTTCTGTGGTGATCCACTGTGAGCCTGTTGTTTAGTTTGCAACGGTGCACTAGATGACTCAACATTAAATGACCCAATGTGAACCTGCACATTGGATGGTGCAATGTGGTTCTGTGCATTCGATGACACAATGTGACTTTGAACATTGGATGACGCAATGTACATCTCTTCATCGTCTTCATCCACTGTTCTGCTCAAATGCTTCTATGTGTTTTTCAAGCTGGCTAAGTTGTTTTCCACTCCTTAACGACCCATATTTTTGTAGGATTTTGATGCTACGCGGCGGAATAGAAGAAAATAATTTTCTCAAGCATCAAAACAGAAGAGGATCTTATGCACAATTTAAATAACGATTTACCTCTTGAATTAAGACAGAAGATGAAACCGGATTGGGACCGAAAATCATCTCTATCCGTTTGGAAGCTTGCATCAACATAACCTTCAACAACAAGTTCATTCTCACCTCCATATACTAAGAAACAATCCTTAGTTCTTCTCAAGTACTTGAGGATGTTCTTAGCTGCAATCCAGTATGCTTCACCTGGATTCGATTGGAATCTGCTACACATGCTCAAAGCATATGAGATGTCTGGACAAGTACAAATCATATCATACATGATAGATCCTATTGCTGAGGCATAAGGGATCTTACTCATGCGCTTTTGCTCATCAGGTTTTGAAGGACACTGATTCTTGCTAAGCATTATACCATGTGACATGGGTAGAAATCCTCTCTTCGAGTCTTTCATATTGAACCTTTCAAGAATTTTATCAATATATGTTTCCTGACTTAGTCCAATCATCCTTTTAGATCTATCTCTATAGATCTTGATGCCCAAAATGTACTCTGCATCTCCAAGATCCTTCATTGAAAAACATTTCCTTAACCAAATCTTTATAGAGTTAAGCATTGGAATGTCATTTCCAATGAGCAGTATGTCATCTACATATAGGATCAAGAAGGCCACACTACTCCCACTAATTTTCTTGTAAACACAGGACTCTTCTTCATTTCTGAGAAAACCAAATTGTTTGATTGCCTCATTAAAACGAAGATTCCAACTCCGAGATGCTTGCTTCAATCCATAAATGGATATTTGAAGTTTACATACTTTCCCAGCATTTTTAGAATCTACAAAACCTTCTGGTTGTGTCATATACACAACCTCTTCCAAATTTCCATTAAGGAAGGCAGTTTTGACATCCATTTGCTAAATCTCATAATCATAATAAGCTGCAGTTGCTAGGAGTATCCGAATGGATTTAAGCATAGCAACTGGTGAAAAGGTCTCATCATAGTCTATACCATGAATTTGTTTATATCCCTTAGCCACCAATCTAGCTTTGAAAACACTCACATTTCCTTCCTTGTCTGTTTTCAACTTGAAAACCCATTTGCATCCTATGGGTGTTACCCCATCTGGCAAATCAACCAAGTTCCAAACTTGATTTTCAGACATGGACTTCATTTTAGATTTCATGGCTTCTAGCCATTTATCAGAGTTTGAACTCATTATAGCTTCCTTGTAGTTGTTAGGTTCCCCATCTTCCAAAATTAAGACTTCATGGTTTTCTGTTAAAAGAAAATCCACAAATCTTTTTGGTTTAGATCTAGGCCTATCAGTTCTACAAGGGGCTAGAGCAACAGGAGAAATGTTCACAACAGGTTGTGAACTTTCTTGTGTATCTAATTTGAGTGGGACATCATTCAATACCCCTGTCGGGATTATGAGTTCACGTTCCTCTACCTCTGGCACATGGGGTGCCATATCTGACACGTCTAACATGTCATTAAACATAGAGGTCTCCACCTCTAATGGAGGTTGAATTTCATCCATTTGTTGCTCTTCACGAATTTCTTCGAGAAGTACATTACTCCCACTTGTCGTCTTTGAAATAAACTTTTTTTCCAAGAAGACACCATCTCGAGCAACAAATACTTTGTTATCAGTTTGGTTGTATAAGTAATAGCCCCTTGTTTCTCTTGGATAACCCACAAAGAAACATTTGTCTGATTTAGGTGCAAGCTTATCAGAAAGTAAACGTTTTACATAAGCTTCACATCCCCAGACTTTTAGAAAAGATAACTTTGGAACTTTTCCACTCCATATCTCATATGGTGTCTTTTCTACAGCTTTTGACGGAGTTCTGTTTAGTGTAAAAGTAGCAGTTTTGAGAGCCTATCCCCAAAAGGATAATGGAAGATTAGCATTACTCATCATAGATCAAACCATGTCTAACAATGTTCGATTTCTCCTTTTGGACACACCATTCCATTGGGATGTTCCTGGTGGAGTTAATTGTGAAAGAATTCCACAATTTTTAAGATGATTATCAAATTCTTGACTCAAATATTCACTACCACGATTAGATCGTAATGTTTTAATTTTATTGCCAAGCTGATTCTCTACTTCATTTTGAAATTGTTTGAACTTTTCAAACGATTCAGATTTGTGCCTCATCAAGTAAATATACCCATATCTACTTAAATCATCAGTGAACGTTATGAAGTAGCTAATATTCAAAATCTTAGTGAAACACTGGATTTCTTATCTCATGTCTGCTTTTCGTGAAAAAATACCAATTCCACATACATCAGTATGTATTAGTTCCAATAGTTCACTAGCTCTTTCGCCCTTTCCAGTAAAAGGGGACTTCGTCATTTTTCCTTTTAAACAAGATTCACATACATCATATGATTCAAAATCAAATGATTGCAGAAGACCTTCTTTTTGCATCTTATGTATGTGTTTCAAGTTAATATGGCCTAAACGACAATGCCAAAGGTAAGTGGGATTTGAATCATTTGATTTATGTTTTTTAATATTTATGTTATAGACATGGTTATCTAAATCAAATATATAGAGACTATTCATTAAGTTAGCACTGGCATAAAATAATTCATCCTTATAAATAGAACAACATTTATTCTTAATAATGAATGAAAACCCTTTAGTGTCCAAAACGGAAGCTGAAATAATGTTTCTAGTAATAGAGGGAATGTAATAACAATTATTCAACTCTAAAACTAAACCAGAGGGTACAGATAGACTATAAGACCCTACAGCTAAAGCGGCAACTTTTACTCCATTTCCAACGCGTAGGTCTACCTCTCACTTTTCCAGTCTTCTAACTCTTCTTAGTCCCTACATATTCACAATAATATGAGAACTACATCCGGTATCAAATACCCAAGAAGAAGAGTCTGCTGAATTTGCTAAATTTATTTCAATAACAAATATACCTGAATTGGAAACTATATTTCCATTCTTCTTATCCTCCAAGTACTTCGGGCAATTTCTCTTCCAATGGCCCTTGCCATGGCAATGGAAACACTCTGTATCAGAAAAAACACCTTTGGGTTTAGGTTTAGGTTCAACAACTTTCTTGTTTTCACCCTTTTTCCATTGCTTATTCTTGTCAGTGCCCTTTTTCTTGAACTCTTTTACCTTATTAACCATTAGAACATCCTTCTTTGGTGTTAGGGTCCCAATGTTCTGCTCAGCTGTCTTGAGCATTCCAAGAAGCTCTTCTAAGGTCTTATCAATACCATTCATATTGTAGTTTAACCTGAATTGGTTGTACTCATCATGAAAAGAGTGAAGAATGATATTCGTAGCCAACTCTTGACTATAAGGAAATCCAAGTCTTGCCATGTTTTCAAAAAGACCAATCATTTTGAAGACATGCAAACCAACCAGTTTACCTTTCTCAAGACGACTCTCGAGAATTGCCTTAGAGGTCTCATACCTCTCCATCCTTGATTGTAACTGGAACATGTTTCTCAGTTGTTGAATAATGGTGAGGCATCCATATCCACAAACCTCTTCTGGAGGCTTGTTTCCATGGTTGCCAACATAAGACATGTGACAGTCACAGACCTTTCACGAATAGTTTTTTCCTTAAGTCTATCCCCAACTATTGAGGTGTCACTAAGTTTTGGGATTGGGGTGTCAAGGACATCCTCTCTGTTTTCAGACCTGAGAACAATTCTCAAGTTTCTCTCCCAATCGAGGAAGTTATTTCCGTTCAACTTATCCTTCTCAAGGATTGAACGGAGATTGAAAACTGTGTTGTTGTTGTTGTTAGTCATTTATCTACATATGAAAGAAAAATACACCATTCAATCATGTATAAAAGAAAATAGCTCAAAATTTAAACAAATTTAAAACAGGCTATGCATACTATATTCATACAAATACTCCCTAGTTGAATAAAGTGTTTCCAAGATCCAATTTCACAAAAATTTTGAGCGAACTTGGGCCCTTTCCCAAAACTAAGTGATCAAGGTAAGTAAACTCTTTTACTAATTATAACATTTATAATTCTTGGTCGATATGTTAACATCTCATGTTAAATCATATCCTTTTGCCTCTAAGTCCAAAACTTTGTCTTTTGATAACTTCGTTGAGTTTAACCAAATCATACATGTAAATCCCTCAATGAATTTACCCGTATTATCCCAAGATAAAAAATGACACTTTGCTTAGGCATAACCTATCATAAATTATCAATGGCTTCATAGGCGTATATTTGGAAAGGCATATTACTCAATATTTCTTTAGGGACTTATGATTTATTATGCTGGTTTATATAGCGAACTCATAACATAAACCATAAACATACATAAACATACTATGCATAAAAAAGCATAAAATAAATGTAATCTTAGTATGGCCCCTATATATATGTACATACAAAAGATCAAATCTTCAGTTGCTCCGTCTCGAACCGTCATGGATCTCCATCCTTGATCATCCAATCAATGCTTACAAGATTTTTATTCTAATTACATTAACTAAAATAAGAAAAATAAAAATTTACAACGATCAATACGCAAAGCGTATTCAAAACTCTACAACTACATAAAATTATATATGGGCCATACTTTGATCACAACATACATTCTAAACATCACATATAAAGAATAATAAACATACATTCATTGAAAACATCATATATTAAGAATTATAGGAATGCATACACAATATCAAATATTAAACATACATTCATTTACATTAAATAAACGACAAGAATCTATTAATCAAATTAATAGACAAAATAAAATTCATAATTCAATTAAATTCAACTAGATTTAATGTGGAAATTATTTATCAAAATTGTAATTGAATCAAAATATTTATTATGGCCCAAAATTTATTCAAAATAAGTCCAGGCCCAAAGATATGGAGGCCCAACAGGTGCAGCCTAGCCAGGCCCATCGAGCAGAAGCCCAAGGGTCGGCCTAGCATGGCATGGCCCATCAGATGGGCCCATCGGGCCAGCAGGCGGAAGCTCAATCCTCAGCCCAAACTTATTCAAAATAAATGAGGCCTGAGGGATTTGAACACACGTGATAAAGAGGCAACCATTACCAATTTGGCTCCAGCTTGCTCTACAACAAATAAGGTAACAATTAACATTTAACTGACCCTCCCTTATTTTCGCAAAATTAAACAATTTTTCCAAGAAACATGGGATTTGAAATCAACAACTTCAACCACCTGACCAATACAGTCTATTGGATACGCACAATGCAACCAACCCGGCTACACGATGAGTGGTTAAAGAATCAACCAGAAAACTTATCTAAATGAGTTGCGTAATTCATGGGAAAATAAGGAAAATCTGTGTGGATAAAGGGTCGAACCCACAATCCCCACTGATTTTGCTCACTCCAACCATTGGGACACACGTTAAATCCAAGAAATTATATATCAAATATATATAAAATAACAGATTCTAGGCAACATCATGTTTCCAAACAATTTTTAGGATTTTGTTATGTTAAATAAATCAAATTAAGATCCAACTAATCAGAATCAAACTCTAATTAAACAACTTTAATCCACATATTAATCTCATCTTTTGAATTAAAATCATGAAGAACATACATCAAATTGAAATATGATAAAAACAATCATTATTAATTTGTGCAAGAGGCTCTGATACCACTGTAGGATTTTGATGCTACGTAGTGGAATAGAAGAAAACAATTTTCTCAAGCATCAAAACAGAAGAGGATCTCATGCACACTTTAAATAATGATTTACCTCTTGATGCGTGTCCTTTGATGATGAAGACCAAGAATCACATATGTAATTCCTCTACTCGAGACACACAAGCTCTTCCTAGACCTCCTCCAAAGCATTTGCTAGAACGCAGAGAAACTTCTTTTCTTTACTGGAGGAACTACATTTTCTATTCAGTCAGGGGAAACGTATTTTCTTTTCTGTGTATGGAGAATTATTTTTCATATCTCAAATTAGGTTTAGGCTCATCTATTTATACCAAATAAAAAGCAAAAGCCCATAACCTATTCCTAATCACATTAGGCCCAACACGTATCCTAATCATATTAGGCCCACAACTTATATTCAACGGACTTATTGATCTAGTTCAAACTTAATGTGTGTAACCCTCGTAGGACCCAGTTATTATTAGTAGCAAGCCCAACAATTGTAATGCAGATCGTAGTTGGTTTCTAGCTAAACACTACGACCACCTAAAATAACTGAATTAATAATCTTCATTAATTAAAATCCTTAACTATTTATTATATTGACATCTTATTAAAGGACATCACCTTCAATTTTGGGGATTAAACTCAGACTGTGAGGGCAATATCCCACTGTTCTGTATCTCAAAGCGACTAAATGTCGTCACCAACTAACTAACTTATGTTTCGCGACTCTTAATACTCTATTGAGTATCCTTTTAAAATTGGATGGTAATAGTGGCCAGCGTCTTCACTATATCTTCCAAAGATGGTTGGGGACTTTGTTCTGAGTATTTCTTCTGATATAATAATCCTTTTAGCGGTGGCAGTGTTGGGCGTTCCTGCTCAAATTGGTGCACTTCTTGTTGACTTCCCCACCTCCATTTAGGATGGTCAGACCACCCCGAATTATAAGTGTTGGGGAAGGGGTTATATTTGTGTCCTTGGAAATTTCCAGCACCAACAACATATGCATGCATCTCCATCTCATCCGTCAACACCCAACAATTATCTGTTGTATGATTAGTGTTTGCTCAAATGCAACATGCTTTCACTGGTGGAATACCTCTTGTAGCAAGTTTCTTAACAAAAGAAGTAAGTTCATCTAATTTCACTGGTGGAATACCTCTTGTAGCAAGTTTCTTAACAAAAGATGTAAGTTTATCTAATTTATTTGCCAATGAGGAATCACTTACCTCTTTTACCAATTCAAACGGTGCATCCCAGATACGAAACTATCGTGAATTTGCTACCACTGGAAATTAGAGTTTTGGTTGATTAGGTTACCCAATGTACTGTCCCCTAGCCAATGCGTACGAAACTGGAAGAAGAGAAGAAACATCTTATCAATTTTATTATTTTATTATTTTTAAGACACGAGCACAAAGACTCCAACAAAACAAAATACGATAAAAACAAAAATTAACACCAATAAACTCGATTTATTACACACCGTTCCCTAGCAATGGCACCAAAATCTTGACCGTACTGTCGAGTCATGCAAAAATAAATACTACCTTCTTACCTTCAACTAACTTGTAGAAGTGACAAGTAAGGGTCGATCCCACAGAGACCCAAGGACAAAAATATCGGTATCGGTAGAAATATCGGTACCTTGATTTTACGGAAATATCGACGGATATATCGACTTCGGTGGAAATATTGGACATTTTTTTTAAAAATATGGAAACTTTGTGAAAAAATTGGAAAATATCTAGCAGTTTACAAATATTATAACTAACATTAATACATATATTGAACTTAAAACTACAAATAAAATGATAAATTTACAATAAATATAAAGATACACTAATATTATATACATCATAATCCTTTTATTAAATTTCAAAACAATTAACTAAACTTAATTAAATTATGAGAGAAACCTAAATACTAGTGTACTAATTTATTGTAAATAATTTAATTAGAGTTAATTAAATTATGAGAGGAACCTAAATATTAGTGTACTAATTTATTGTAAATAATTTAATTAAATTTATTTAAAGTAATTGTTTACTCCACTCATAGATAAAAATATAGATATATAAAAATTAAAGAGAGATAAATAACTCAATTTTAAATGATATCCTTCAAATACACCATAAAAAGGAAAAAAGAAAAAGCAAAACAGGAAAAAAGGAAAAGAAAAAAGAAATAAAAAAAAAGAAAATCAGCATGAAAACTCAAAAGGAAGGAAAAAAAGGAAAAAAAACAAACAAACAAAGAAAAAGCAAAACAGTATCAGGCGCGTGTCTTGCACGCTTCTAAAAATATCATGATATTTCACGATATTTTGGTTAAAACGATATATTCGCGATATATCGAGAAATATCGTGATATTTTTGTCGAAATTTTTTTACACCCTTATTTTATGTCAACCCCTTCATTTTCGTGATATTTCGCCGAAATATCGCGATATTTTGGTCCTTGCTGAGAACAGAGGAATTAATTAAATTCACTATTGTAATGGCTCAACAAATAAAAAAGATAAACAGGGGATTAGTTAGAATTTATCTAATTAAACTAAAAACCTTTTAAGCTACTAAGCAACAATTGAGGATGAAACCAATTAAATAAACAAGAAACAAGACAGGAGTTGTAACGCCCCGTTCTTGTAAATTACTGTAGAATATCAGAGTTTAATAAATTTTTCATTTTTGGGCGTCCACCAACTCGATAGAACATGTTTTTCCAAAGGAAATTTAAACTTGCAAATAAAGATAAGTTGGTTCGAACATCCCTATTTTATAAAACATGAATCGTACAGAGCAGAAAGAAAATATTTTTCTTTATAATTATACAACTAAAACTGTACAGCTTTGCAAACTAAGTTTTTCCCCAGAAGGTTTTAAGAGCACTTTCTAAACAATTAAATAATATAACACCTTTTTCAAATCCAGTAAAACTCTTTTGCATTCTTTAGAACATCAGCTACCAGCATCCACCGTTTACGTACCACGCTCGAGGATTTCCATAAACTGAAATATTTTAACATAAAAAGGGGTGAGTGTATGAAGACACTCAGTGTGGTGAGACTAGATGAGCAGTTAAAATACTTAAAGCAAACATAACATAGCACTCAATAGCGCATAAATGCAGTTTTAAACCGCCTTTACAAAAAGTTCTGAGTTGTTGTGGAAAACATGTCCTTTTCGTAACGTTAATGTGGATCTGAGCCACCATGCAAACATATCCTTTTCATAATGTTAGTGGGGATTTAAGCCACCATGCTAACATATTCTTTTCATCGTAATTCCTTTTCATCTTGCAAACATTGCACATTCACCTTTATCACGTAACAGGCATTGCCACATTTACAATTTTAACATATTCATCTCACATCGGCAACTATTTCACATTATAACACTTGATCACATAAAGGGGAAGCAAGAATTTTCCCATAACTCTCACCACATTTCACCATTCATGAAGCACTTTGCATATCACATTTAAACATTCACGTTATAATTAGAAACAAACAACAATTGCACATAAGAGCGCACTTTGTTCACAACATGTAATTTATATGAATTTACCACCATCACCTTGAACTCACTTAAAAACTTAATCGTGGAAATACAGAAATTACCCCCACCTCCGGTGATTAACATCTCGGAGAGCTTCTAGGTGCTAAGCATGATTAACCGCGTCCTTCGCCTGAACTTCCTACATGATGCATAATCCTCGTCTTAGCAACTAAAGGAGTCCATTTATAACTTCACTTAGGTCTCGAATTGAAAGTATTCTTATACAAGGGTCGATGGAAAGAGGTCCGAAGAAAGGACTTTTGAATGTAAGGAAAGATAGCTCGTATCATTTGGAAAAACGAGCGTTTAGCAATAGATAATAGTTTATCAGGGAAGAGAAGTACTAGAGTTTTAAATATAGCATTTAGAAGGCTCGACTTTGGTGGCAAGGAAAACCCCTTTCACACTAATTCAAACTCGCAAAGAAAAATATTAAACTTGCAAAAAAAAAATTAAACTTGCAAAGAAGACATTAAGCTTGCGAAATTAAACTTGCAAAGAAGACATTAAGCTTGCGAAATTAAACTTGCAATTGCAAAGAAGAATTGGTCTTGCGAGGAAGAATTAAACTTTGCAAAGAAGAAACTAAGCTTGCGAAACTAAACTAACAAAGTTGCAAAGAGGAGTTAAGCTTGCAAACTTGCAAATTAAATAATTAAACTTGCAAGGAACATTAAATTTGCGATCTTGCAAAATAAATAACTAAGCTTGCAACGAACACTAAACTTGCAACGAAGGTAAATTAGCTTGCAAAGAATATTAATCTTGCAAAGGAACAAATCTTGCAAAGTAAAATTTAAATTTGTAAACTTGCAAAATTCCATAATTTAAATCAAATACTAGGGGTGAAACATCTAATTACTTAAAACTTAGGGGATTGCAAAATAAGGGCTTGAACTTAATAAAATAACAAGAAAACCCCTTTCTTTTCAGCCCCAAAATCTGCCCGTTTCTAGCTCATTTCCAGCAGTCGCCGCCGCCGCTGGTCGCCGGCGGCTCACCCACCAACCAACACGCAAAACACACATACAAACCGCAACCCAAACACACACAATAAGCACCCTAAACACACCTAAAACAGCAGGCCAAAGACCCGGAAACAGCAGCTCAAACGCCCAGAAAAACAGACCAAATGCACAGAAAAACAGGCTGATTTGTAAAATTTGTAGTAAATCGTATAATACTCGTAAACTTGCATGGTAAATTTCTACATGTCCTTAAAAGCTTGTACTATAATCTGGTAAAATATCGTACACACAGGTGAAGTTTACAACTCAGGAGAAGGTTCCAATTAGACCCGAAAACAGGTCACGTTTGGTCAGAAAATCGCATCTTCTTAGAAAATTCATAGTAAATCGAATTTAACTCCAAATCTTCTGAAATTTTACCCACATAATCTTGACTTGATGAACTTCATATTAGTAAAAGGGTTTAGTCTAATTCAACTTTTACAAGTCTACGAAAGCTCTCGAACAGCAGAGAAATACACACAACAGCAGCAGAATTTTTCTTACCCACAGCAGCAGCATACTTAGACACACAGAGCAGCAGGGCAGCAACGCAGCAGGAAAACTCACGCACAGAAGCAGCAAGACGACAACAGGGCAGTAGGGCAGAGAAAGAGAGAGAGAAGTATCGAGAGAGAGACCGATGGCGAGAGAGAGATGGAGTGTACTGCCGTTTCTTTCTCTTGCTTTCCTTTCCTTTCTTTTCCCCTTCCCGTTTTAGTGTGAAAGCTAGCCTAGGTGTGGGGAGAGAGAGCTGGAGAGAGAGACCGATAGGGAGAGCTGTGGGAAGTGGAAAACTGTGTACTGCTCTTTTTTTTTTCTTGCTTGCTTTCTTCCCTTTTTCCTTTCTATTTTTTCCTTCTTTTTCTTTAGTTCACACCTAAACTAGTTATGTAGATGTGTGTCATATTTTGGGGAGGGAAGAGGGTGAGGTGGCGTGGAGATGGTGATGAGCAGGCATCTCCTAAGTTTACTTCTTTAATTAAGCTTTAATTCCTTGCTTAACTATAATTATTGCTTAATTAATTAGTTCTTAGGCTTACTTAATTAATCCTTTTTATCTAGTTAGTTAATAAGAAAATTACACACGTATAGATATAATTACTTAGTTTCTCAACTACTTATGCATAATTAATTTGATCCCCAAATTAATACTTTACATCTTAATTAATTTAGATTATGATATAAAAATATCCTAGTTAATCCTTACTTAGAATTAATTAATTAATTCTTGGTTTAATTAAGATTATCACTTAGTTAAATTTTAGCTTAATTAAGATTATCCCCTAATTAATTTCTTCTTAGCTTAATTAAAATTATCACTTAATTAATTCTTATACATAATTAATTAATTAGCAATATATATATATATAACATTAGATCGATTCATACAGAAGAAAAGGTTCTCTATTGATTCTGTACCTATGGGATAGGGATAGAGGAAGAGGAAAAACCGAAGATTTCACATAGTACTTTTGATCGAAAAATCAATCAGATTGATTTCGTACCCTTCGTTCAATGGTCAAATTCTACAGGATCAAACCTATGGAACTTAAGGAATGATATAAAAAAAAGAGAGGGAAAAAGAAATTCATATTAAATAAAAATGAAGTAGAAGAACACAGATTCCAAATGAACAAATTAAAACTTGAAAAGGACCTTTCTGATTCTCGAAGAATGAGGGGCAGGGGGATTGATCGAGAAAGATCTCTTGTTCTTATTATAGGATCGTGGTTAGATCCAAAATTTTCATTGAAAAAATATACACAGGTCTATTTTTATCTATCATTAATATTCCCAGAATAAATACAGAACTTTTTCTTAAATTAACAAAAAAAATTATTGATAAATCCATTTACAATAATGAAAGAAAAGAAGAAAAAATTAATAAAAAAAAGAAACCTCCAATTCCGTTTATTTCGACTATAAAAAAGCCACTTGATAATATTAGTAATATTAAAAGAAATTCACATATTTTTTTATGACTTATCCTACATGCCACAAGCATAAACAAAATAATCCATCTTTTTCCGAATCGTCTCTTCAGTTTAATTTATTAAACCAAGCTCTTTAGTAAACCTTGTTCAATTAGACAACCTAATAGGTACAACCTCTAAATTTAATATGACGAATGCATTACTCCCTAAGACGATAAGACGAACTAGACTCCAAATTCACAAGCTCGATTCGGATGACCTAGAGATGTGTTGCCCCTAATGAATCAATCATTATTTGCTACAAATGAATATAAATTTGTAACAATTACAGATTATAGTTTGTACTCTAGCAATAGATATCACAACAATTTAATTCAACAGACCCTGCTAAATAAAATCATGCAATATCAATAATCAAGAAACCAAACAATACGAATCATTCAAGAGATAGAAATTAAGAAAAAATTACTAATTATCCAGAGTAAATCAAGAATAGAGGTTCAACATCCATTCGAACTAGTGTATGAGCCTTGCATCTTGAGAAAATAAAAATCAAATCCTAAACTAAGAATCTCTAGCCTTTACGTTAGTCGCTACGAGAGTAAATTGGCAGACGCTCTCTCATCTCTTCAACAGAATATATATACTTCTGCTACACTAGGTGGTCTTATGGGCTCTCGTTGGGCTCTTACTAGGCTTTTCCGCACACATTTGATCATCCAATGTCAATGGTGGTTCTAATGTGTCCCCTATAACTTCAAAAATTCACACAGAATTCAAATCCTCTCTTAGTTCATTGGCCTTCATCATCCTTCATCTCCAAAATTGCTCCAAAATCACAAGATTAATCAAGAAAACAAAAGATTTGAGTTTTCGGACATAAAATAAGGATATGTAGAAAAATATGTAAAATGCATTAAAAACACATTATAAACAAATCAATTTATGCCCATTTTTCTACATATCAAGCGGAATCATCAAATTTATTTTGTACATTTTTTTTTCTCAAATCCATTGTTCTATTGATGTGATTATGTTAATAGTTTGGTTATAAAATATTTCCTTAATAGTGAATTAATAAAAAAAAATATATTATATAGTATGTAAATGTATATATATATATATATAATATGCGCATTTATAAAAAGTTTTCAGTACAACTTAATTATTATTCTTATTTCAAAATTATTTTTCAAAAAAATTAGTATAGATTTTCTCATTTGAAATTTGAAATTTGAAATAACTTTAAAGCAAATGAGTTTTAGAAAATACACTAAAAATATATTCACATGAACCATGAACCTTGGGCATATCTAATATTTTCAGTTTGCATTTATTTATTGATTGTTTGATTTTATTCAATTAAATTTGGAATTTTCCCCTATTTACCATAATAAGTGTAACACCTCCTTCTAGTAGGGTAATTACTTCTACTAAATTATGCTTAAGTACTTTCCAACTAATAAAAATATGTCATAAGGATTCATATAATTTTTTTTTAAAACAGCGGAAATAATTTTGTTAAGAAACATATCAGAGTTTTAAAACGGTCTAAAGCATCCAAAGAGAATTAAATTATTTGTGTAAAACTTTACGTCAAAAGAACTCAAAACTAAAGTTTACTTTGCATGAAACTTACAAAACTCTTAAAAATCTTAAACCAATTCCGAGGCAGTCACCACCAATCACGCTTCAGTGCTGCTACCTCCTTGCAACACATCTTACATTTGCCTTTATCTACAGTACAAGGTAATACTATAAGAAAAATGCTTAGCAAGTACATCACCTATCTCACAAAACATTTTTCTTTGAAACTTTTGAAAACACAAGAAACATCACTCGTAAAAATAATAAACTCTTATACTTGAAAATAATATACTATGGGTCCAGACATGATACCAATGCGCGTAACTTCGAAGAATCCGGGGTAGCTAGCCACCGAATCCAAACGGAGCAACTAATAATTAATAGGGCAGTCTAGGAGCCCTTAACTTCTTCTCATGGGCAGTCTAGGAGCCCGGTACCAGTCTCTTACAAATATAGAAAATAAAACCATATACATATATGCTCTATCTCAAAATACTTTTCTCACTTTTCGTAAAACAAAATACTTGCATCTTGTACCAGATCAAACATATGGAATCACCACACTTAACAAAACATCTCTTCACATTCACATAAATCATAAATAAAAGCTCACGAAGCATTTAACTTGGCAACTCATTAAAGCATACTCACATAAAACATAAATAAGCACTAACGTAATTTTACATAATCATTAAACAATTAAAACAAAACTACTCATACTGTAGGTTAGAGATGTACTTACCTGGGTTTTTCAGAGCTTATGATATCTCAAAACTCTTAAACACGTTCTAAGCTTTGTCAACCGAATCTAAGGCATGAACAATGAATATAAGAATACTAATTAGAATTTAATAATCTTTAAGAAATATTTCCTTTATATCATATTAAATCTTTAAACTATTTTCTAACCATAATTACTATTTACCTAGTACTGTAACAGAAAAGAAAATTATTGAAAGTGTCCCAACGCTCAAAAGCAAGATAAACAATAACAGTGAGTTTGTGTTGTGTAGAATGTTGTTAACACCAGAGTTAACACGCAGCGGTAAATAACAAAGATATAAAACAAAACGACAAGAAAATTATCCACGAGTATATAATGATACTCGTGGAATGCCAGCAGGGCCAAAATGTCTTATTAGTATATTTTTGTAAAACAACACAATACGAGTACTTTGTGAAATCCCCTAAAAAGACACTCTATATACGTCCACTCTAAAGAAGAACACTATGGACGTGTAAACTCTCAAACCTATCGACCAAGCAACAATTCCTACTTTGTTAGAGATCTATTGGAGAATAGATCTATTAAAATAAGTAGAATGTTGGAAATTAAAAGGTGGTCGACTAAAACAATACAAGAGCTAGAAATGAAAACTTGCTTGATATCTCTTGTATGCAAATGTGGAAGTGTCTCCCTGATCTGCTGGAATTCGTCTCATATTTATAGACTTCTTTTAACACATGATCGAGCAACACTTCATGCTTTAATCCATGATCTAGTTCATTTCCTTGCGCACCAAGGTCACTCCATGGACTCATTCTTCTTCCTTGCACGCCACGCTTTTCCTTCATGCTTCTCCATGGAATCCACACTTCATGCTTTTCACGTGGTTTGACATGATCATCTCTTCTTCATGTTTGACACAGTCTTCTCACTTCACGTTGAATTAGTCCTCCTCTCCTTCTCTTTGAAACGTACGGATCGTGAGTCTTGTGGACAAAGAGTCACGTTTTCTTTTCAAACTAAAAGTCACGTTGCTCCACAAAACAAATCCCATAAATATAGGAATTTGTTACTTTGAATAATTCAATTATCAAGGATCTATAAAGTTAAACTCCCGTAATAATAGATTTAAATATGAAAAAGGAAAAATAATTAATGTTGAAAAAGTCAACATAAACAATCTCCCCATTTTTTGCTTTTTCTACTCAAAACCTTAAATCAATTATCAACTCAACTTCAACTCCCCCTAAATCCTGCAATCACACACAATTCAAACATGCAAAACATTATGAATTCAATTAGAGTTAGAATATAACAAAAATTGAAATTCAAAATTATAAAAACAAATAACCAGTGTTTGAAAATTAAAAAATATAACTCCCCCTGAGATTCAGATCATCATTCTTCATTTCCACCAACATCATCTCCATCTCCTTTGGCAACTCCAGGAGAAAAGGATATCCTACTCCCCCTTTTTGAGTAGAAATAAGCTCCTCTAGAGTGTCACATACCCTCAGCAGTCCATCGATATGAACATCCAAAACCTTAAGTTGTTGTGTGAGTACTTCAGCGAAATGTTAGACCGAATGTGGCCAACCGAAGAGGCAACATCCAGCACTCTAATACTTTCCAATGAACTGAGCCAAATTATCTAGAAGGTTTCAAGAAATAAATTCTCCCCCTCAATGAAAGAGCGAGTATTTGATGGAATTGCTCTTGGTTGAGATTCATGGTGGTTTAGGGTTTGAGAAATTGGAGAAATTTTTGGGAGAGAAGAGTGAGAAAGAGAGACGGGATACGAGAGAGAGAGAAGAGTGAGCAGTGAGAAAGGTGAGAAGTGATGGAGAGAGATAACCAACCTTGGAAGACGTGCTAAGCAAAAATGAATTTCAAATTTGATCATTTGAGCTCAACTAGTTCCATGAAAATAGCATATTATATCAAAAAAAATCAGTTATGCAAAAATAAAGTGTCACTAAATTCAAAAAATTTCGAAAATAAATATTATATCTCTTAAACCTGTATCCACGAAATAAAAAGGATTATATACCAAAAATCTGGGGATGCCTAGAACAAAAATATCCCAATAAAAATCACATACCAAAAATACTTATCCAAATAATGTTTTCCATAATATTGAGAACATTTGCGAGGACAAACCCGATGGAATCATAAAATAACCGACTCTAAAACAACAGTGTAACTTTTTAATTAAATAGCACATGCCAATTCCAATCAACCTTTTGAAAAGAATACATCGTCGTTTCGAGCGCCGTGTACCTAGTTACTCAGATATGGAATCGACTTATATATGAGTTATGATATCTCCTAACACTCTTTGACAAGGAAACATCATCATCGCGAGTGTCGTGCCCTGAGTACTTAGTGTTAGGTCACACAACTCTTAAACATGATCACTAGGCTGCCTGAAAAGCATCATCGCAGCGAACGCCGTGCTTCAAGTGCTCTGTGATCTTATAATAAAAATCTTTAGCATAGTACACATTAAAATGAGTCATCAACGATTCCTTAAAAATTGTCCAAGCAAATATCCTCACAAAAGAAAACATAATCCAGAGAAGCAACATACATATGATGCGAAGAAGGCCAAACAGAATATGGATGTTATGTAGGATATGGTTAACAAGAATGGTAACATCCGTAAAACAATGTATATGCATTCATACAACACACAAACCAAGAGATTTCTTTAGATGTGAAAATCTCTCAAGATCAAGGGCCTTGGTAAAAATATCAGCATTTTGGTTTTCCGTGGACACATATTCAAGATGTATAATATTTTTTTCTACTAAATATCGAATGAAGTGATGCCTTATGTCAATGTGTTTAATGCATGAATGTTGTACCGGATTTTTAGAAATGTTTATCGCACTAGAGTTATCACAAAATAAGCTCAAATAATCAGTTTTGAAACCATAGTCATCTAGCATCTGTCTTAACCAAAGTAATTGTGTACATCCACTACCCGCGGCCACATATTTCCGATTCGACCATTGATAGCTAAACACAATTTTGCTTTCTACTGTGCAAAGAGACAGAATTGTTACCTAGATAGAAACAACCTCCGCTGGTACTCTTTCGATTGTCGAGATCCCCAGGCCAATCCGAGTCGGTATACCCAACTAAATTCAAATTTGTGTCTTTGGTGTACCATATTCCTAAATCAACCGTACTCGACACATACCTTATGATTCTTTTCACAACATGAAGATGTGAAACCTTTGGTGCAACTTGATATCGGGCACATACACTAACATTGTACATAATGTCTGGTCGACTCATGGTGAGATACAATAAGCTGCCTATTATGGAACGATATAAGGTGTTCTCAACATCTTCGGCAACATCGTCTCTACACAACTTTTTTGTTGAACCCATAGGAGTGCGCATTGGTTTAGAATTTTCTAATCCAAAGCAAGGTACCAAATTCTTGGCATACTTGCTTTGAGATATGAAAATCCCATCTTCCATTTGTTTAACCTGCAATCCTAGAAAGTAATTGAGTTCTCCAATCATGCTCATCTCAAATGTTGCCGACATTGCATTCACAAAATCATTAAGATCAGATTGTGGGTTAGAACCGAATACAATATCATCAACATATATTTGAGCAATAACAACAATATGATCAGAATTCTTAATAAAAAGAGTTCGATCGGCCTCTCTACATACAAACCCAAACTCAAGTAAAAAGGTAGTCAAGCGACTATACCAAGGTCGAGGAGCTTGTTTCAATCCATATAAGGCCTTTTTGAGTTTGTAAACATGGTTAGGTAAATAAGGATCTTCAAACCCCTTGGGTTGCTCAACATAAACTTCCTCATTTAAAAAACCATTCAAGAATGCACCTTTAACATCCATTTGATGCAATGTAATTTTTAGATAACATGCAATGACAAGCAACAATCTAATAGATTCGATCCTAGCTACGGGTGCAAACGTTTCATCGAAGTCAATTCCTTCGACCTGCGTATACCCCTGAGCAACTAGTCGTGCTTTGTTTCTTACAATGTTCCCCGACTCATCCGTCTTATTTTTAAAGATCCATTTAGTTCCAATCACATTAGTATTGACGGGTCTAGGAACAAGAAACCACACATCGTTTCTAGTAAATTGTTCTAGTTCATCTTGCATTGTATGTATCAAAAAATTATCCTTAAGAGCTTCATTTATATTCTTAGGTTCAACAAGAGACACAAAGCAATAGGAATATACCTCCGAGAATGTGGTTGACATATACACATGTCTTACCATTTCCTTGTAGTTCACGGGTTGTTTCCTACACGATCTTACACCTTCAGTTACTCCCCCTATCACCTGTGTGGTAGGGTGATCTTTCCTGATACGAGCAGGAGGGTTTCTTCTTACTGGATTGATTTCTTCATCATCGTTTTCCTCAGAATCTGACTCAACAGTTGGTGTGACCTCTGATGTGCCAACATCTGGGATCACATCTGGAGAAATTGGTTCAACTTCAGGAACAACAGGTGTTTCCACTAAATCTTGTGCTACATCTTCATATGACTATCTTGTTAGATCAAAAACGTCATCAAAAATAACATTTACAGATTCTTGAATATTCCTAAGTCTCAAATTGTACACACGATATGCATGACTATTCAAAGAATATCCAAGAAAAATGGATTTATAAGTTTTGGAATCGAACTTTGCAAGATTTTTCCTGTCATTAAGAATGTAGCAAATGCACCCAAAAACATGAAAGTACTTCAAATTAGGTTTTTTTCCTTTCAAAATTTCATATGGTGTCATTTTAGTTCCGGGTCTAAGATAGACTCGATTTTCTAAATGACAAGCGGTGTTCAAAGCTTCTGCCCAAAATCGTTTGGTTAGCTTCTTTGAACTTAACATTACACGGGCTATTTCTTGAAGAGTTCGATTTTTCCTTTCCGCTATACCATTTTGTTGAGGAGTTTTAGGAGCCGAAAATCCATGGAAAATTCCTTTCTTTTCACAAAATACGGAAAACAAGTTGTTTTCAAATTCCTTACCATGATCAGATCTTATGCCAAGAATTTTCATGTCAAAGAAGGTTTTGATACGCATGTAAAGAACTTTGAAGTATGAAAATGTCTCAGATTTTTCTTTTAAAAAATAAATCCATGTAAATCTAGAAAAATCATCAACAATCACATATGAGTATCTCTTACCTCCAAGACTTTCTACTTCTATTGGACCCATAAGATCCATATGCAAAAGTTGAAAATTGTGTGTCGTACCTGAATATTGTCCTGGATGTGATACAATATTGTGATATACGTGTTTGTTTATCTAATTGGCAGTCCCCACAAACAAACTTACTCTTATGATTTAAGTCTGGCAAACCTCTGACAGCTTCAAGCTTCCTCAACTTTTCAAGTGTTCGGAAATTCACATGGCCTAGGTTTTTGTGCCACAAAATTGTGTCATCAAAGTGTGCCTTGTTGCACGTAATTTTTCCTCCCACTAGATAGCAGCTGTCATGTGATCTTGTACCTGTTAAGATGCAAATGTTAGATTTATCAAACACTTCACAAGAGTCTTTATTAAATTTCACCTCCAAGTTATCGTCACAAATAAAGACTTGGAGGTGAAATTTAATAAAGACTCTTGTGAAGTGTTTGATAAATCTAACATTTGCATCTTAACAGGTACAAGATCACATGACAATTGTTATCCAGTGGGAGGAAAAATCACGTGCAACAAGGCACACTTTGATGACACAATTTTGTGGCACAAAAACCTAAGCCATGTGAATTTCCAAACACTTGAAAAGTTAAGGAAGCTTGAAGCTGTCAGAGGTTTGCCAGACTTAAATCATAAGAGTAAGTTTGTTTGTGGGGACTTCTAATCAGGTAAACAAACACGTGTGTCTCACAATGTTGTATCACATCTGGGACAACATTCAGGTACGACACACATTTTTCAACTTTTGCATATGGATCTTATGGGTCCAGTAGAAGTAGAAAGTCTTGGAGGTAAGAGATACTCATATGTGATTGTTGATGATTTTTCTAGATTTACCTGGATTTATATTTTAAAAGAAAAATCTGAGACATTTTCATACTTCAAAGTTCTTTACATGCGTATCAAAACCTTCTTTGACATGAAAATTCTTGGCATAAGATCTGATCATGGTAAGGAATTTGAAAACAACTTGTTTTCTGCATTTTATGAAAAGAAAGGCATTTTCCATGAATTTTCGGCTCCTAAAACTCCTCAACAAAATGGTATAGCGGAAAGGAAAAATCGAACTCTTCAAGAAATGGCCCGTGTAATGCTAAGTTCAAAGAAGCTAACCAAACGATTTTGGGCAGAAGCTTTGAACACCGCTTATCATATAGGAAATCGAGTCTATCTTAGACCCGGAACGAAAATGACACCTTATGAAATTTTGAAAGGAAATAAACCTAATTTGAAGTACTTTCATGTTTTTGGGTGCATTTGCTACATTCTTAATGATAGGGAAAATCTTGCAAAGTTCGATTCCAAAAGTGATAAAGCCATTTTTCTTGGATATTCTTCGAATAGTCATGCATATCGTGTGCACAATTTGAGACTTAGGAATATTCAAGAATCTGTAAATGTTGTTTTTGATGACTTTTTTGATCTAACAAGATAGTCATATGAAGATGCAACACAAGATTTAGTGGAAACACCTGTTGTTCCTGAAGTTGAACCAGTTTCTCCAGATGTGATCCCAGATGTTGGCACATCAGAGGTCACACCAGCTGTTGAGTCAGATTTTGAGGAAAACGATGATGAAGAAATCAATCCAGTAAGAAGAAACCCTCCTGCTCGTATCAGGAAAGATCACCCTACCACACAGGTGATAGGGGGAGTAACTGAAGGTGTAAGAACGTGTAGAAAACAACCCGTGAACTACAAGGAAATGGTAAGACATGTGTGTATGTCAACCACATTCTCGGAGGTACATTCCTATTGTTTTGTGTCTCTTGTTGAACCTAAGAATATAAATGAAGCTCTTAAGGATAATTTTTGGATACATGCAATGCAAGATGAACTAGAACAATTTACTAGAAACGATGTGTGGTTTCTTGTTCCTAGACCTGTCAATACTAATGTGATTGGAACTAAATGGATCTTTAAAAATAAGACGGATGAGTCGGGGAACATTGTAAGAAACAAAGCACGACTAGTTGCTCAGGGGTATACGCAGGTCGAAGGAATTGACTTCGATGAAACGTTTGCACCCGTAGCTAGGATCGAATCTATTAGATTGTTGTTTGTCATTGCATGTTATCTAAAAATTACATTGCATCAAATGGATGTTAAAGGTGCATTCTTGAATGGTTTTTTAAATGAGGAAGTTTATGTTGAGCAACCCAAGGGGTTTGAAGATCCTTATTTACCTAACCACATTTACAAACTCAAAAAGGCCTTATATGGATTAAAACAAGCTCCTTGAGCTTGGTATAGTCGCTTGACTACCTTTTTACTTGAGTTTGGGTTTGTACGTGGAGGGGTCGATCGAATTCTTTTTATTAAGAATTCTGATCATATTGTTGTTATTGCTCAAATATATGTTGATGATATTGTATTCGGTTCTAACTCACAATCTGATCTTAATGATTTTGTGAATGCAATGTCGGCAACATTTGAGATGAGCATGATTGGAGAACTCAATTACTTTCTAGGATTGCAGGTTAAACAAATGGAAGATGGGATTTTCATATCTCAAAGCAAGTATGCCAAGAATTTGGTACCTCGCTTTGGATTAGAAAATTCTAAACCAATGCGCACTCCTATGGGTTCAACACAAAAGTTGTGTAGAGACGATATTGCTGAAGATGTCAATAACACCTTATATCATTCCATGATAGGCAGCTTATTGTATCTCACCGCGAGTCGACCAGACATTATGTACAGTGTTGGTATATGTGCCCGATATCAAGCTGCACCAAAGGTTTCACATCTTCATGTTGTGAAAAGAATCATAAGGTAGTGTCAGGTACGGTTGATTTAGGAATATGGTACACCAAAGACACAAATTTGAATTTAGTTAGGTATACCAACTTGGATTGGCCTGGGGATCTCGACGATTGAAAGAGTACCAGCGGAGGCTGTTTCTATCTAGGTAACAATTCTGTCTCTTGGCACAGTAGAAAGCAAAATTGTGTTTCGCTATCAACGGCCGAATCGGAATATGTGGCCTCGGGTAGTGAATGTACACAATTACTTTGGTTAAGACAGATGCTAGATGACTATGGTTTCAAAACTGATTATTTGAGCTTATTTTATGATAACTCTAGTGCGATAAACATTTCTAAAAATCCGGTACAACATTCACACATTAAACACATTGACATAAGACATCACTTCATTCGAGATTTAGTAGAAAAAAATATTATACATCTTGAATATGTGTTCACGGAAAACCAAAATGCTGATATTTTTACCAAGGCCCTTGATCTTGAGAGATTTTTACATCTAAAGAAATCTCTTGGTTTGTGTGTTGTATGAATGCATATACACTATTTTACGGATGTTACGATTCTTGTTAACCATATCGTATATAACATCCATATTCTGTTTGGCCTTCTTCGCATCATATTCATGTTGCTTCTCTGGATTATGTTTTCTTTTGAGAGGATATTTGCTTGGACAATCTTTAAGGAATCGTTGATGACTCATTTTAATGTGTACTATGCTAAAGATTTTTATTATAAGATCACGAAGCACTTGGAGCACGGCATTCGCTGCGATGATGCTTTTCAGGCAGCCTAGTGATCATGTTTAAGAGTTTTGTGACCTAACACTGAGTACTCAGGGCACGACACTCGCGATGACGATGTTTCCTTGTCAAAGAGTGTTAGGAGATATCATAACTCATATATAAGTCGATTCCATATCTGAGTAACTAGGTACACGGTGCTCGAAACGACGATGTATTCTTTTCAAAAGGTTGATTGGAATTAGCATGTGCTATTTAATTAAAAAGGTACACTGTTGTTTTAGAGTCGGTTATTTTGTGATTCCATCGGGTTTGTCCTCGCAAATGTTCTCAATATTATGGAAAACATTATTTGGATAAGTATTTTTGGTATGTGATTTTTATTGGGATATTTTTGTTCTAGGCATCCCTAGATTTTTGGTATATAATCCTTTTTATTTTGTGGATACAGGTTTAAGAGATATAATATTTATTTTCAAATTTTTTTAAATTTAGTGACACTTTACTTTTGCATAACTGATTTTTTTTGATATAACATGCTATTTTTATGGAACTAGTTGAGCTCAAATGATCAAATTTGAAATTCATTCTTGCTTAGCACGTCTTCCAAGGTTGGTTTTCTCTCTCCATCACTTCTCACCTTTCTCACTGCTCACTCTTCTCTCTCTCATATCCCTCTCTCTTTCTTCACTCTTCTCTCCCAAAAATTTCTCCAATTTCTCAAACCCTAAACCACCATGAATCTCAACCAAGAGCAATTCCATCAAATACTCGCTCTTTCATTGAGGGGGAGAATTTATTTCTGGAAACCTTCTGGATAATTTGGCTCAGTTCGTTGGAAAGTATTAGAGTGCTGGATGTTGCCTCTTCAGTTGGCCACATTCGGTCTAACATTTCGCTGAAGTACTCACACAGCAACTTAAGTTTTTGGATGTTCATATCGATGGACTGCTGAGGGTATGTGACACTCTAGAGGAGCTTATTTCTACTCAAAAAGGGGGAGTAGGATATCCTATTCTGCTGGAGTTGCCAAAGGAGATGGAGATGATGTTGGTGGAAATGAAGAATGATGATATGAATCTCAGGGGGAGTTATATTTTTTAATTTTCAAACACTGGTTATTTGTTTTTATAATTTTGAATTTCAATTTTTGTTATATTCTTACTCTAATTGAATTCATAATGTTTTGCGTGTTTGAATTGTGTGTGATTGCAGGATTTAAGGGGAGTTGAAGTTGAGTTGATAATTGATTTAAGGTTTTGAGTAGAAAAAGCAAAAAATGGAGAGATTGTTTATGTTGACTTTTTCAACATTAATTATTTTTCCTTTTTCGTATTTAAATCAATTATTACGGGAGTTTAATTCATAGATCCTTGATTTAATGTTTTGAACAGAAAAAGCAAAAAAGGGGGAGATTGTTAGTGTTGATGTTGTCAACATCGACTTCAACATTTATTGTTTTTCCTTTTTCTTTAAATTAAATCAAGTGATTTATTAAAGATGTATTTAAGATTCACGTTGCATGATGTTATGAATCTGTTAGAATTTATTTCACGTGTTTTATTTTGCAGATTTGATGATCAAGATATTTGAATATGTCAAATAAACTAAATTCCTATTTTTAAGGGATTTGTTTATTTAGAATGAATCTTGGATATCTTGTATCTTAAATTGTAGGATCTTTAAAGGAGATTTGAATTATTCAAAGTAACAAATTCCTATATCTATGGGATTTATTTTGTGGAGCAACGTGACTTTTAGTTTGAAAAGAAAACTTGACTCTTTGTCCACAAGACTCACGATCCGTACGTTCCAAAGAGAAGGAGAGGAGGACTAATTCAATGTGAAGTGAGAAGACTGTGTCAAACATGAAGAAGAGATGACCATGTCAAACCACATGAAAAGCATGAAGTGTGGATTCCATGGAGAAGCATGAAGGAAGAGCGTGGCGTGCAAGGAAGAAGAATGAGTCCATGGAGTGACCTTGGTGCGCAAGAAAATGAACTAGATCATGGATTAAAGCATGAAGTGTTGCTCGATCATGTGTTAAAAGAAGTCTATAAATATGAGACGAATTCCAGAAGATCAGGGAGACACTTCCACATTTGCATACAAGAGATATCAAGCAAGTTTTCATTTCTAGCTCTTGTATTGTTTTAGTCGACCACCTTTTAATTTCCAACATTCTACTTATTTTAATACATCTATTCTCCAATAGATCTCTAGCAAAGTAGGAATTGTTGTTTGGTCGATAGGTTTGAGAGTTTACACGTCCATAGTGTTCTTCTTTAGAGTGGACGTATATAGAGTGTCTTTTTAGGGGATTTCACAAAGTCCTCGTATTGTGTTGTTTTAAAAAGATATACTAATAAGACATCTTTGCCCTGCTGACATTCCACGAGTATCATTATATACTCATGGATAATTTTCTTGTCGTTTTTGTCACGCCTCGTTTTCTTTTTGTATTTTATCAGAGTTTTACCGTTGGGCGTGAAGAGAGAAAATAGCAAGAGACGCAAACACAACAGAAAGAATTAAGCAAGAGACGACAGAAGAAAGATGTAAGGGATGAAGTGATACTTTCACTTAACAACAATCGACCTCTGCCGATAGCAATCAGTCTCACTACTGATAATATACATCATACGCAGCGGAAATAACATCAGGATCTCTCGTTCACAGAATACTCAGAATATATATACAGAAATATTACAAAACGTGAGTGAAACTTAAAACATATTGTTTTGAAAATGTTTGTGCGATACATCCTAAAATCACAGACTCAAAAGCGGCACCGTCTCTCTCCATCTAGGGTTCATCATGCTCAACAACTCCTGTAGTGTCAGTACAGAATAAGGGGGTGAGTGCGTGGAATACACTCGTGGGAGTAACTCTGCCTCTTGTGACTCTCAATATATATATAAAAACTAATAAAATAATCTTACGTCACGTTGTCACAGCACATAAAATGCATAGCAGATATTAGAAATAGCAAAGGACGCATAGGTGCGGGGTTTCCCCGTCTTACCCTGTAAACGGTCTCATATACCGCTAGCGCATTTCAAGGACCGCCAAACCTTTTCAGAGTATTAGAAGGAGGGGGAGAAGATTCTTTTACAGTCCATAGGACTCTCCGAACATGCAATGTGAACTGAAGTCCTTTCACAGTTATATTATGGCACGGCAAATATAAACATAGCACTTAGTGTTCTTCAATCATGCATTTAATAGGGAAAGCAGTAGACAGATAAAGAGATAGAAATTACCCCCACCTTGTTCGGTGGTTACCCGCGTGAGTCGCTAGTCTCAAAAGTCTGATAACACAAGTCCAATCCAACAGTAACTCAAGCTCAATCCAATATATAGCCTACACAAGTTACGGTGTTGCTTAGATCTTAAATACGGTATAAATAAAGCTGTAAAAGGTTCCGACGGGAAAAAACGCTCGCTAACGACACGACGGATCGAACGATCTAAAGATTGGAGTTCAAGAAACGAGAGGGTCAGATCTGTATGAGTGGCTGAATAGATAGGAAATGAAATAAGGATCGCAACGCAAAAAGAATGAGCTCAATCGGAGTTAAAACGAGCTCAAACGGAGCATTTTAAGTTTAGGGGGTAAAATGGTAATTTTGGTCAAAGGGTTGACTTTGACCGGGCCCACGGACCCGGGTCAACGTCGTCTCGTCGGCGATAACTCGAAAAAGACGAACGGCGGAGAAAACAGGGTCCGGATCGAAAACACGGCGTCGCGAGCGCGTCGGCACGCGCGAACCCGGCGCCGGGTGGAAAAACCCGGCGGCTAGGTGCATGGCTCGGCAGCGTCGTGTCCCGTCTCGGCAGCTGCCGAGATTTCTCGGCAGCGGGTGCATGGCTCGACGGCTGGTCGAGTTTTCTCGGCCAGCCTTGCCCAGATTTTCCCGACGGTGGCCTGCTCGAGCAGGCCACTTCCCGGCGTCGCCCGGCGTGGTAGCGCCACCCCCAGCCACCACCACCTACCTCGCCGGATACCTCGCACCGCCGGCTACCACCTCCGGCAGTCCATCGCCGGATTCCGGCATGAATAGTTCCCAGAAACTTCGCCGCAAAATCCTTCGAAGTCACATTTTTCCAAAATTTCAACTCCAACCAAAACTCCGGCCGGCGACTTCCCGTCGCCGGCGACCCTTCCCTGAGCCTTGGCCGGCGACCCCCCGTCGCCGGCCACCTATTCCGGCCATCCCAACCCATCAACACAGCCACAACCATGCATGCTTGAACACCACACACACACACCGGTTTCCATACACACACACACAGTTCTCTCTTCCTTGGCCGGCGGCCACCTGCCGCCGGCGACCACCACCACCCACCGTGACCTTGGCCGGCGACCCCCAGTCGCCGGCCACCACCAGCCGCCGTCCAAAACACACACACGAGCACAACAGGTTGCACACACACACACCTAGCGTAAGGTGTGTTTACACACACACAGCCGGAAATCCTTGGCCGGCGGACACCAGCCGTCGGCCACCCACCAGACCACCTCGCCGGCGACCTCCCGTCGCCGGCCCACCGATCACACACGGCGGCGCCACCATGCGCCGCCCCAACAGCGAGCTCAACACACACACACACTAGCACACCTAAACACACACACACATGCATGCATACACATATATACACCACTGTCCTTCTCCGGCGCCGCCACCCACGGCGGCGCCGGCACTCCAGCGTCTGGCCACGACCTCCGGCGACCCCCGGCAGCTTCTCCGGCACGGTGGAGAGAGAAAGAACAGAGGAGAGAGAAAGGGTGATCAAGGGTTAGGGTTTAGGGTTTCAAGGCTGTTTTTCGCCGTTTTCCAGCGAACAAGAAGTCGGATTTGAAATCCGAGACCTATTCTAGATTCGTCTCGTCGAGACGAACGTCGTGTGCGAAAATCGTCAGATTCCGACAACGTTGAAATTTTCCGGCGACCGACCGGCGGTGGCGCCGCCGCGCCGACCGGCGCCGCCGACCAGAAAACAGAAAACGAAGAGAGAGAGAGGAGAGAGAGAACTTACGAGTTTTCGGCGCGTTCGGCTCGTTCGGAAAAACGGTGAAAAAAATGAATCGGATGAGCCCCTATTTATAGAATTCCGAAAGTTACTATTCATGTGAAATATCTAAATTACTGTTCATAGTTGACTTTTTTGGGTTACTATTCATCATATATATCTCGTTACTATTCATCGTTAATATCTTCCGGTTTTCCGACCGAAACTTCAGGTTTTGCCCTTTTTGTCGCCGTTCGAGCTACGGGTCTCCGATTAACCCCTAGTTCGTTTCTATCTTCTCGTTTTCTCGATACGCATCTAATGGTATATAAATATCCTACACTCCACATCTAATAAAAATTATCGTTCTTAAATGTGCATTATACACTTATCTGAAACGCACAAATTAAATTAAACAGTTAATTCATACACACAAAATTATTAAATCATAGGTTAAAATATTTAATTAATTAATTATGCTCGTTTTGATCCGGGGTGCTACAGTTTTGTTTTATATCTTTGTTATTTACCGCTGCGTGTTAACTCTGGTGTTAACAATATTCTACACAACACAAACTCATTGTTACTGTTTATCGTGCATTTGAGCGTTGGACACTTTCAATTCTTAAAGTTTAATAAAAGAATTAACTAATAATTTCTTAGAACAAAACATGTTTATTAAAAATAACTTCTAAAATCTGTTGGCCACTTTATAAGAATTATGAAAAGGTGTAAATATGTTCTTAAACTAGCTGTTAACTAATTAATTAATTAATTAATCATACCATGAATCAAATTTCTAAAATTTAATGCACTGACCTAATTAATTATCGATCCTAATTAATATTAACAATGATCTCAAACTAATTCATAATTTATTAATCCCTAAATTCAATTCTACATCACCACTCTTTAATTAGTGTGTTTTTAATATAAAAGAGAATATAAATTAACATTTAGCAACTAAATTCTTCAAGCCAAATACAACCGACTAAATATAAGTTCTCATGTTTAAGCAATAATAATTCCAAAATTCATGGCAGCTGTAAAAAGGTCATCTCTAATATAATGTGATAAAGAAGATGAGTTATTTTCTTGATTTGCCTCACGGTCACAACCAACCATGGGAAACTATAATTTAATCTAAATTACGCTAATTTAATTTATTTTAATTATTTTTTTCAGCTTTTGATTACTAATTACTTCTAACAGTTTAATTCGAACTCAAACAGAAATAAGATAAAGCCAGTTTGAACGAGATATACTCAAATCAAAGAGTAATCATATTTCCCTAGATTATAAAATTTCATCAAATCGCACCATATGACATAAAGAAACAGTATCCCTAATTTACTTTATTTGGTTAACAAGATGCTCTATTGTAACAACTACTTTTCTCCTTCAGTATCATATCCTACATTAAAACAAAGTTTATGTACTATGGAAATCAATCAATTAATTGTATTTCTCAGACTATGTGACGTTATCTAATAATTTAACATTACACAAAAATAAAAATTTTCATAAATTAAACAAATTGCTTAACATAATACTCTTCTACCCGAATAATTAATTATTAATTTGTTTAACGTAAAATCTAATCTCAAAATTTTACATGGATGCATAAATTGACAGAATATTTCCTTATTCATAACAGAATTGCAACACATATTCCTACTCAATATACCTACTAATTTTGCTTTATTTTCTTTAGTGATAACAAATGCCTTCAAATAAATCTCGCTAACATAAAATACTAATAATTATGGATGAATACCTTACCAGTAGATTTGTAATCTTTTTCTATTCATCAGCGGAAGTATTCTGAGTTTTCTTTTCTTTTCATTTTCTTCATCTCTTCTCCTCGTCCCCCTCCCTCTCTCTCTAGTTATGTTTTTATTTTGTAGGTTTTACCCTATATTTATTTACCTAGGGTTTGAGATTTTTTTATCCTTTAGGAGTTTAATAGTACGTGGCCTCCTAGATCTTCTCAACTAATTATTTTAAATTTTAAAATCCTACATTTAATGTAATAGGATCTTTAATCTACTAATTATTTAAGAATTCTAAACACCTCACATAACTAATTCACTATAATCTAGTATGAGGCCACGATAAAAATAAAATCTATTATTCATAAAAGAGATTTAATTAGAAATTTTAAATAGAAATTTGGGGTATTACAATAAGTAATTTATTTTGAATTATTACAGATTCTGTTTAGTTAGTCTTGAGCTAAATCATAAATATTTAAAAATTATTCAAGTAAAAATCTACACATTTTTTTTAAGTATTATTATGGAGGATTTATAATCCATATATATATATATATATATATATAATAACAACAATTACCCCCTCCAAATAGAAATGATAAAGTTTTCCCGCCCATTTCCACCTCCCAAAATAGAAAGACAATATTTATTATTTCATAGTTTATAATTAAAAATTTATTGTATTAAACATGATTTATATATATGGTAATGATATCACCTATGATACTGAAAAAATCTTTAAGATTATAATCTATATATGACATATGAATATTAATGATCTCATCTAATAAATGTTTAATTCTTGCAATGATCAATATTAAAAATATATTTGTTAAATAAATTAAAATAATACAATGATTGAATTTCAAGATTTCTAAATTATCAAAGTAAAAAAATTTATAAAAAATTATCTCAATATTGTATCCCACTCATATATATAAATTATATATATAGAGAGAGAGAGAGAGATATTTGTAACAAAAGCAGGAAAAAGAAAAGAAATCTAAATTTAAGTTGACTAACTATAATTTTATCCATGTGCAAAAGTATGATCCAAATCATTTTATGATTTTCATTATACATGTAATTATAAATAGATATATATGATTTTGTACTATATATATATGATTTTTTTTGTTATATGGACACACATATATAAATTATATATATATATATATAGAGAGAGAGAGAGAGATATTTGTAACAAAAGCGGAAAAAAAAAAGAAATCTAAATTTAAGTTGACTAACTATAATTTTATCCATGTGCAAAAATATGATCCAAATCATTTTATGATTTTCATTATACATGTAATTATAAATAGATATATATGATTTTGTAATATATATATATATATATGATTTTTTTTGTTATGTGGTTTTGATTTATTATTCATCTACAAATACATGTCAACTATAAGTTTGTACATCATCAATTTTTCGCTCACCTTTTCAAGATATAGAGTCATTTTGGTTTTCATTACAATAACCATTATTTTGACGCTTATGACTCATGTTTTTAATGTTGTCGATGGTATCAATGTCTTTCAAAATTTTGTGGGAACTAAAAATTCGTTTCTTTAGATCACATGACATTCTTGCATATAGAAATAAATTTTAAAAAAAGATGTTTATAGTTATGAAAACGTCTTCAAAGACAAGATGTAATTTTACAATATTGTTTTATTCAAATCTTTATATATATATATATAACTATATATATTATACAGTTATATTATATATATATCACCCAATTAATATTTAATAATCAAGTTACTTAGCATAACTAATAGAACAACTTAAATTAACTATTTCTATTTAACATATTCGAAATAAATATTGAAAAACTATAATAAAAATCACATATTTTTTTATTTGACAAGTATGTTGTTTATATTACTCAAGTCTAATATGTCTTTCTATAACTATACTAATCTAATTTCCACTTTCTAAAGTTGAAATACAAATATTGATTATTTTATAATTTATAAATTATAAATATTGCATTTTGCATCATTTATGTATATATCCATGATAGGAAAATCATTTTGTATTTACATGAAAATTGAGGAAAAAAAACATTATGATATTTGATATGTGATAAATTTAGCTTGATTTGTGTATATATGATAATAATATCATGCTAAACGATCATGAAAGTTGTGAATAACAATTTGTACCTTAATCTAAATTATTTTATATATTCATAAAAATTTAGCAAACAAATATATCATTTTTTATGTAAGAATAAATATTGTTTCCTCCATGATTAAAAATCAAATTATATAAATTTGAAATTTCATTATTATGGTAGCATGATGTTCATCATTATATGAACAATGATAAAATATTTTTCTTTCTGTTGTTTTATAATTTCATTGTTTTAGATTTATCAGATTTTAAAATGTTTAACATCCAACATGAATTTTCTAAGAGATGAATTTTGATTTTAAGGCATCTGGAAAAAAAAATTATATAAATATTTTTAATGGTACCTTAAATTTAGAAAATTTATTTTGGACTAATATACAATAATATCATTGTTTTTACGTTTATTATGAATCAATTATTAAACATATATTTGCATCAGTGTTTTTTTCAGGTCAATTGTGACAAAAACAATTAGTAAAGTAGCCAAACAACGTATGATGAAAATCAGAAATATTCAAAATTGGTAAATTATATGGCTAGTAGATTAAATTAAAATAACTTATAAGAACTATATTGTTTTCCATGATCAACATTTTTATATCAAAATATTATTAACACTTGAAATTTATTTGCTGCATCACACAAGTACCAAATGAGGTTGAAATATTATTGAAACTTAATTATAACATACAATAATATCATCATTTTACACTCTATATAATGAATAAGTTATGAGCATATATATATTTGCATAATTTTTTTCCATACTAATTATGAAAAAAAAACAATTATTTCTAAAGTAGCAAATAAGATAATGTATGATGAAAATAAGAAATATTTAAAATTCGTATATATAACACCCCAAATTAATTAGCTAATGTGTAGTGTTATATATATATATATATGTTTCTAATAAATTAACTATGTATAAGAATTAATTAATTAAGATTATATGTTGCTAATTACTTAATTAAGCTAAGAATTTATTAAGTAAGTGATAATTTTAATTAAGCTAAGAAGTAATTAATTAGGGGATAATCTTAATTAAGTTAAGATTTAACTAAGTGATAATCTTAATTAAACTAAGGATTAATTAATTAAAGCCCAAGTAATTAACTAACTAAGTATAAGGAGTGGATTAATTAAATAAGCAATTGATTAGTTAAAGTACAAGAAATTAGATAATCAACAAATAAAGAGAAAGGCAGGTAAGTAAACATCAGCGTGCCACCCGCCCTCACTCAAGCCTCTCTCTCTCCACAAAAATTAAACACCACATCACTGACTCACCTTTGTCAAGTGGAGAAAAGAAAAGGGGAATAAAGAAAATAGAGAAAGAAGAAGAAAAAAGGACAGCAATACTCTCTCTCTCGTCTCCAGCCTTCTCTCTCTCACTCTTTCTCTTTGTTTGCTCCAGCGGCTGCTGTGTTGGGTGTGTTGGGCCGTTGTATTTAGGTGTGGTTAGGCTGCTGTGTTTAGGTGTGTTTAGGGTGCTAGTTGTGTGTGTGTTTGGGCTGCTGTGTGCGTGTGTTGTGGGCTGCTATGTGTGTGTATATGCTGCTGCGTTGTGGTGACTGTGTGTGGGTGTGTGAGGGCTGGAGTATACATGTCGCCGGCTGTGACGGGGGCAGCGGCTATGGAGAGGGCTGGAAGTGGTTGGGTTAGGAGGAATGGGCTGTAGGTTGTTGGTCGAAAGCATGGGTTGTCGGCGACATAGGGTCGCAGGCCAAGGAGGATGGCGACGATGAAGGTGCTACTGGCAAACCGCTCGCGCGCCGGGTTTATGCGAGCGCACCGGGGAGCGGCGACGGGCGCGCTGCAGGTGCGCGTTGGGTGCGCTGCAGGTGGGCGCCGGGAGCTGGGCGTCGGGGGCGCGCCGAGTCTGCGCTGGGGCTGACTGATGGGCGCCCTTCGTGCTGTGTTTGGCTGAGTTGTAGTGTAGTTATGTGTGGGGTTGTGGGTCGTCTGGATAGGTGGAAGTCTGGTGGTCAGTCGGGGGTGAATCGCCGGCGATGCAGGTCGCTGGAATCGGTGGTAGCAACGATGGAAAGGAGCTAGTTGCAACAGATTTTGGTGATCGGGTCTGCGCCGAAGACTGCATGCAGGCAGCGTTCGACACACCGTTTCAGGCACTTTCGAGGATGGGATCAAAAAACTATTTTTGTGGCAAATACTAGAGAGGATGGGGAAGGTCTCCACCAAATTTGGTGGTCATTCGAGGTCCGAGGACCAAGGAAGAATTTTACGAAGTCGAGGCTGCGTTTCTGCGCCGAAGACTGCGCGCAGGCAGTGCTCGACATATCATTTCAGGCACTTTCGGGGATGGGATCGGAAAACTGTTTTTATGGCATATACTAGGGTGTATAGGGAAGATCTCCACCAAGTTTGGTGGCCATCCGAGGTCGGACGACCGAGGAATAATTTTACGAAGTCGGGGCTGCGTTTCTACACCCGAACCGGAAATAGTCGCGGAGCAGAAGGTCTTACCGAAAGTGTTTCCTAAAATTGTTCGTATGAGATATTCTTCAATGTGTTGAGAGCAATCCTACAAAATTTCATCTTAAGGCGAGTCCGTTTGAGGGGCCTAAGATGCATCGGGGCACAGAGTGACAGTGTAGTATGTAATGGTGAATTCAGCCTTTTGCAAGGGCAATTCCCAGACGATCGAAAGTCGGATGGGCTTGAGATTTTACGGAGGTGATATTCACACCGACAGCTTCATTACGGGCTTTCTGGATCATAAATCGGAGCTCGGACAAGGAAGATAAGTAACGACGATTTTCTTTCCAGTTGGCAAGGGATTTTATGATTTGCAATTTACTTTGCAAGTTCTATTTAATTTGCAAGATTGATTTATTTTGCATTTTGCAAGATAGATTTATTTTGCAAATGGATTTATTTTGCAAGATTTATTTACTTTGCAAAAATAGTTTGCCTTGCAAGTTTAATTTTTACGGAACTATACCATTGAACCCTGTCTAAGAATATTCTCAATTCAAGGTTCTAATAGAGATATGAATAGTCTCTTTAAGCCGCTAAGACAGGTTTATATATATATTTTGAAGGAAACGCAGACGAATGACCTCGTTAATTCTCTGAAACGTAGCAGTTTTTCCAAGAGACCACTTGATTGGGGTGAAGGAACGAACTTAGGATTTAAAGAGTTGAGCTTCACGAGGGTTATCACCGAACAAGGTGGGGGTAAATTCTTATAAATTACATGTTGTGAATAATGTGCGCTCTTACGTGCAATTGTTGTATGCCTTTAATTGTAACGTGAAAGTTTAAACATGAAGTGCAAAGTGAATTATTTATACTTCATGAATGATGAATTGTGGTGACGGCTATGTGGAAATTCTTGCTTTTCCATTTATGCGATCAAGTGCTATAACGTGAAGATGTTGGCTGTTGTGAGAAGTGTGTATGATAATTTGTAACCGTGGCGTAATGTGCATATTACGTGCCAAAAGTGAATGTGAAATATTTGTAAAATGAAAGGAATTATTATGTGAATGCTATGTATGCTCGATGATGATGAAGTCATGACGATGTCATGATAATGAAGATGAAATCATGATAATATGATGATGATGATGATATGATGATGAATTAATAAAAACGTTGTCACGGCGGCTCAGAACCGCAAAGTTTTCCAAGGCGGCCCAGACCCGCAACTATGTGCTTAATGAATTATATGTTTATGTTTCCTGTTATGTTTTAACTGCTCACAAGTCCCACCCCACTGACTGTCTTCATACACTCACCCCTTTCTATGTTTAAAATGTTTTCAGTTTAAGGAAACCTTGAGCGTGGTGTGCAAGCAATGGATGCTGGTAGCCGATGTTCTAAAGATTACGAAAGAGTTTTACTGGAAGTGAAAGAGGTGTTATATTATTTAATTGCATAGAAAGTGCTCTTGAAACCTTTTTGGGAAAAACTTAGTTTACAAAATTGTACAGTTTTAGCTGTATGATTATAAAGAAAAAGAAAAAAAATATTTCTCTTCCGATGTGTACGATTTACGTTTTATAAAATAGGGATGCTCGAATTGACTTATCTTTATTTGAAAATTTTAAATTACCTTGGAAAGGCATGTTTTATCGAGTATCTAGACGCCCAAATGAAAAATTTATTAAACTCCGATATTCTACAGTAACGTAAAAGAAACGGGGCGTCGCAGTATATTATATGGGTAGTAGATTAAATTAAAATAACTTTGAATAACTATATTATTTTTCATGATCAACATCAAAAAATTATTGACACTTGAAATTTATTTGTCCATACATCACACGGGTATCAAATGAGATTGAAATATTATCGAAAACTTGATTTTTTTAGTAAATTAATATTTTCACATCAAACTTAAAATATTTAAATTTTATGATCATGCATAGAACAGGTAATAAATTAGATCGATATCCTTCCAAAAAAATTATTATTTTTTATTTTCATATTTATATATATAAATTGTAAAATTTGTGTACGGGACTTATACCAGTTGAAATGAAAATAGATACATAAACTAAATACAATTATGAAATTTGATTAATCTGGATATATCCAAAATCATGATGAAACAATTCTCCTTAATTTTCGTGTATGTAAAACAAAATGTGGTAATTGCATAAAGATCTTAAGATTTTTCTCAAGTTAAAGAGCATATTTGATTGAGATAGAATACATTTCATATCTTTAATCTATAAGTTGGTCTTGTGTGCATTTGGTGTACATGCAATTCGGGTCGATCCAGTTTTGACCCGAATCCGCGTGTTTTTGAATTTAGTGTTTTTTTTTTTTTTCTTTTTGCTTCAGGTTGTTACCTTTATGTTGTATTAGTGTGACATTTATGTTATAGATGTGTGATCTTTATGTACAACTATCATGACTTTTATGTCTGTAACTTAGAAAAAAAAGTGAAGATTTTCAACATAATTTGAGCTGTATACCTTTATGTGATATCAATGTGACATTTATGTTATATCATGTCACCTTTATATACAATTAAAGGTCATAAAGGTGACATGATATAACATAAATGTCACATTGATATCACATAAAGGTATACAGTTCAAATTATGTTAAAAATCTTCACTTTTTTTTCTAAGTTACAGACATAAAGGTACAGATGTTTGTACATAAAAGTCACACATTTATAACATAAAGGTCAAGATAAAAATTTGGAAAAAAAAATAAAAAAATAGAAATTCGCGGATCCGGATCGGATCGACTCGGATTACATGAATCTTAGATCCATGCACCTGGTGCACAGGAGTTTTTGTGTTAATCTATAAGTGTTCTGGAATCGATAAATAATACTTAATATTCCTTAATATAGAAATTAATTATTTAATATGAAACAATTTTAGAAAATTCCTTATCGAAAATTGACGGGATTGCATGAAATAAAAGCTACATATTTTGTATAAATATATCTAAATGTGAAACTTATAGTGTTGCATGTATTTTTTTACATGTTTTAATAATATGTATCTCTTGGACAGTTAACTACAAAATTCGTTTTTCAATTGAAGTGTAAATTTGAATTTTTGTAGCACATTTTTTCGTGATTCAGGTTTTATCTAACTAATTTCTGTTGGTTTTACGTTCACAATCAAAGAGATATTAGCTACATAACCAATAATGTTAAGAGTAACACTCTTGTGCATAAGGTGCACAAATCCAAATTTGTGCACAACAATACTGTTATATTATATGAAGTAATACAGTTATATTATATGAGTAATACTGTTAAAACTATATATAATATAACTGTATCACTCATATAATATAACAGTATTACTTCATATAATATAATAGTATTGTTGTGCACAGATTTGGATCCTTGCACCTTGTGCACAAAAGTTTTTGCCTAATGTTAATTGTAAATCAATATATGGAGTATTATATGAATAGTTATATAAGTATTTGAATCATAATTGATTTTGTAAATCAATATATGAGTATTATGTAATTATGTAAATATTTAAATAATAATTGATGGAGAAAAAATCAGTTACTTTAAAAAACATTATGTTCAACAACATTTTATAATATATTTCAAAATCTTTATACCCACGCAAATTAATATACATAAATTACACATAATATTTATATTTTTTTTTGAACGTACACATAATATTTATAGAACACACACATTTTGATCTCCATAATCCTTATGATTATTAGGAACATTGATTCCTTAAAAATATCAAACTTTTTTTAATCAACATCTAGTACTGTCTTTTTTTAGAGTTCAGTTGAGATCAGGGATGAATCCAGGATTTTGTTTTAAGGGGGTGGAAAACTTCATTTTGTAGTGTTATTCAAAAAACGTTCCCAATTTAAAGTTCATAAATATATAATACTAAAATATAGTGTTATTGAAAAGAAGTAACTTAATAGACATCCATAATTTGATAAAATATTTTTCTTCTACAATATATCATAAAGTCTATACAAAAAGAAAGATATACAAAAGATAAACTATCTTTCTATTTTTCTAAGTTCGACATCTTGAATTGTACTCTGCGATGTTTCAAGAGTTCAAAATCATCAATGATAGAATCTATTGAAAATTATCGAGCTATCTCTTTCTTGATATATGTGACCAAGTAAGTCGAAAGAAAATCATCTTCCATTTTGTTCCTAAGTTGTGTCTTCACAATCTTCATAGTAGAAAATGTCTGTTCTGTTGTTGCTGTTGAGACAGGAAGAGTTAGCACAAGACGAATAATTCTATCAACAAGAGGATAAACTATAGACTTTTCTGTCTCTGCTAGCACTTGACATAAGTCTACAATTGTTGACACATTTTGCAACTTTGAGTTTTGGTGTGCATCAATTTCAAAATGCTCAAATTGAATTTTCAAATGCTCAATTTCTTGTGCTGTAAAATCATCAGGATAAAACTTACTCACAAGCTTGCATATGTCTTCAACTCGAAATGATTTATAATCATCTCGTGGATCCAAAGCAGAGCTAAGGACAAGTAATTCCACTATATCATCCTTAAAACGAAAATTCATTTCTTGGAACAACAAATCCACAACAGAGATGAATATATCAACACGGTAGTGATGCTAACTGTTGGGTTATCTCTTTGATGGCAAGACCGGCCTCGACCTGCTTTGTATTGAACATTGAAATCCGGAACCTCCACATCATGTTTTTCACAAAACATTGTCACTTTCTCAAGTAAGGAATTCCACCCACATTCTCCATATTTTTGGAGAAGTGTTTTTGTTGATGACACCAATTGCATTGCATTCAGTATATCTTGAGATTTATGCTGCAAAGCTTGACATAAATCATCAGTAATTCCAAGTACATCAATCATAAAATGCATGACAAATATAAACTCAAAGGATATCATCATATCATACACTCCATCAGCTTCACTTCTTTGAGTTAGATTCCCAGATTTAATGATGTCTCGTAGAACAACACAAATTGAATCAAACATCCTTGCCAAACTACGAAGAGATGTTAAATGAGAGCCCCATCGAGTATCTGTAGGACGCTAAAGAGTGCCAACTTGATTTTTTCTTTGCCAGACTCAATTTCACTAGCATTAATGAATTTTGTGATGTTTGATGTCTCAATGTCTCGTAATTGATCGTATCTTTTGCTCGAACAAGCAACCAAGTTGATAATGGTTGTCACATATGAAAATAATTGATTAACAGAGATAGTCTCCTTTGATGTAGTGACCAGAGTTAATTGAAGAAGATGAGCTAAACAATGAATGTAATATGTGAACGGATACTCTTTAGTTATTAAAACTTGCAATCCCTTCAAGTCCCCTCGCATATTACTGGTACCATCATACACTTGGCCTCGAATATCCTTCACATTAAGACAATAACGTGAAAGAACTTCAGAAATTGCTTTCTCCAATGCTAAGGATGTCGTCTCCTTTACGAACTATATCAAAGAATCTCTCAATGTATGAAACTTTTCTATCAACAAATCTCAATATAATTGTCATTTGCTCTTTTTTGGACTCATCACGAGCTTCATCTACTATTATGCAAAATTTTGAATCACCAATCTCTCCCAAATATATCTTTGGATTTTGGTTGCCATGATAGATAGAATTTCCTTTTGAATAGTTGGAGAAACATATGATGCATTTTTTGGGGCATTCTCTAAGACAACCACTTTAACTTCCTCGTTATAAGATGCTAAGAGCTTCAGTAGTTCAAGAAAATTACCTTGATTTCTTGATTTTTTAGTCTCATCACGCCCCCCTAAAGGCACAACCTTAAAACGTGAGCCACTTGACAACATCTATAGACACCTTTAATTGTAGCCGATTTCTTGCAACTTGTTGTGAAGTTTGTTTCTCAATAACTCTTTCAATATGTTGCAAAGAATTCTCAAGATCAATATAATATTTCATTGATTTCTTGTGTAGAGAATTTGGATCTGTGCCCACATGAGTAACAAAAGGGCATTGAGATCCTTCATTTACTTTCTTCCATGATCGAAATCTCTCAACTATAAAAGTACTTTCATGATGACCGTATGGTTTGTTGAATAGAAAACAAGGTAAACAAAAAGTAGCATCCTTAGTTGGTGAAAATTCAAGCCAATTCGGGAATAATTTGTACGCAGATGCAAGAAACCGACGCTCATTCTTATCAACATACTTTGGAGATTTTGGAGGGATGGGTTGATATGGTCCAAACATGATGTAAGCTCGACGAACTTCATCCTGTTGATTAGGGGGATACTCCCAAATTGATTTTTGAAGTCCCGGATCACGCTCCAAAGAAGACATGTCAAAGTCTTTATTTTCAACTCTAGGAGTCTTGTTTTGGCGCTCACATATTTGAGAAGACTCATTAGATATTTGATCATTGACTTGAGTAGAAGGTTAAGCAATTTGAGAATTATTATTGATTTCAGGACCTCTTTTCTTGAAAAAAGAATCAATCTTTTTGTTGCCCATGTGAATATGAGATCCTGATATACTACAATGAAATACTTTAAGAATTAGAAACACAACACTTTTTAATACACATATCACATATATATTTATAAATTATATATATTAATATATTACAAAATAATTAACATAAATGCTTCTCCTCTCCAATGTCCATCATTCAAACTTCTAAAGCTAATTAATGCTCCGTTTTCGAATTCAACTCTGCGGCTCTGCCTCTTATGCCTTTTTCAAAAAAAAAATTCAATTTTTGTTTTCAATTTTTATAAAATACTAATGTGCTAAGCTACAAACTCTTTGCCTACATGATCCAAAAATTGAGGAAGGAAACAATAAACTCATTACTCATCATTCATGATCATGAATTCATCTAAATTAGAATAACACATTTGTAAGTGATATAAAATATGAATTCAAAATTCTCAACTCACCTTTTAACTTGAGATTCTTAAAATATATTGAATTTTACTTGAATGATAGATCATGTGCACCCAAAATGATTATTGAATTCAGAATTGAGATAGAGAATTTGAATTTGACAAGTTGTCCTAATCTATTCTTTTCTCCCTTTATCCCCTTTTAGTAGAAGGGTTTCAAATTATAACTTATGAGGTATTATAAATAAATTGGGCTTATAGTTTGGGCCTTTGGGCTAAAATTGTATCTCATAAGTTGTAAATCTATTTAACTTATTAATTTACTACAATCAAATAAAATATGATTTAACAAATTGTGGACTTGTTATTTACAAATTTCTCCAATTTTATTACAGTTTTATTTTACTATCACTGCTAAATCATATTTTTAATTACAACTTAAGAGGGGCGAAATTTTAGAAATAAAGGGGGGCGAACTCTTAAAAATTAAATATCTAAATAACAAAGTCTATATATAAATTGAAATTTTATAAAAATCCAAGGGGGCGACCGCCCCCGCGCCCCCCCTAAATCCGTCCCCGGTTGAGATCATTTTATTCAATCATCCATTAATTTTCATAAAAATAATTTTATAGTGAATAATATTAAATAATAGCATTCATAAACGTTAAATTCAATTAAAATAAATAGACAGGATTAGATTTTTTTTTTATTGCATTAAAGTAAATAAAAAGTTAGATTTCAGTGTACAAAATTAGACTTTACCACAAATATCTATTGTAAACCAATTACATTTTCTAATAGATTTAATAAACTTTAAATTCAATTTAAATAAATAGAATTTTCTTTTTTTCGATAAAGTAAATTAAATTGTTCAATTATGGTCCATAAGATTAGACTTCGATTATTATTTAATACCAACGAAATATATAATTGTTTTTTTGGTAAAATCATCAAATATCAATTTTTTTGAAGAAGTCTGTTTGGCTATATCATAGTATCAATTAATCCTTAAATATCGGAAATGTGATATTGTTGTTTGTTGATGGGAGAATATTAGATACAACAACAGGTTCATTTAATAGTTTAATTGAAATCTTCTAAATATATGTCATGAGAGAGAAAACAAGGAAAAAAAAAGAAAAAAAAATTAATTCCACTTTTTAAGGAAACTAAAAAAGATATTTGTGAATGATAAAAAAAACTAAAATAGAAAGTTAAATTGTTGACTTTTAGTAGGATTTTACTATTTTGGGAAAATAATTAATGATGATTTTATTATTATTATAATATATCTATATATATATATATATATTGTAAGTTAGTTATTATCTTGCAAATTATTGATTTTTAATTTCTGATAATGACCCATAGAATTATTCTGTTGATTTACACAAGTATAATTCATTTAAAATAGGCAAAATAGTCAAAAAATCCAAACCTTTGCTACTTTTTGTTATTTTAGCCAATCCTGTAAAATTTGTTAATTTATTCATAATTTTGTTAAGGCCAAATAGCTAAAAAAATCCAAACATTTTCAGGTTTTTGCTATTTTGGTCAATCCTTTTATTTTTGTCAATTCATCCATAATTTTAAAAATTTGTTGTTATTTTGACCAAATTAAGTTTTGAGTCAAAATTAAATTACATAGCTTATATATGGCTGTCACATAAGCTTCCTTCTAATACACATCATCAAAATGTTAACTCTCTCTAATTAACCATGATTAATGTTTATCTGCAAAGTGAGATTACTTTTCAAAATAATCTCATTCGTTTTTCCAACTCAGTTCAGATTTTGCTTTCAATTTGAGTTAACCCAGCCACATTCATTCCCAATTCCTTAATCCTCACTCTTTCCCTCAACAATCTTGATTTTTCAGTTCAAATTCTCTTCAAATCTACTGCATTTCTCTCTCTCTCCTTTTTCAAATTTCTCTCAATCTCACATACATTATTTCGCAATTCTTTCAGTTATCTGTATCCGAATTTGCGCGAGGAAGTCAAAATGAGTGCGCAGAGATCTGCAAAACCCTCAAAACCCCCCAACCAAACTGCTCCATCTAGATCATCTTCGGTTTCTGCGTCGTCTTCGCTCTCATCCCATTTAGCAATGGTGGAGTTGAAGCAGAGAACTCTGACTTCCCTGTCGAAGCTCGCCGACCGCGACACTCACCAGATCGCCGTCGAAGACCTCGAGAAGATTATCCAATCCCTCACAAACGACTGCATTTCAATGCTACTCAACTGCCTCTATGACGCTGTCAATGACCCCAAGCCTGCTCTGAAGGAGGAAAAAGAAGAATAAGAAGCCTACTAATTTTTTTCTTCAATCGAAGACGACACAAGGGGGTTTTTTGTTTTCGCTTTTAAGTTGCTCAAATTGTTTAAGAAATATAATGAAAAAAAGTTATTAATCATGATTAATTAGAAAGAGTTAACATTTTGATGATGTGTATTAGAAGGAAACTTATGTGGCAACAATTGACAAAAATAAAAAGATTGGCCAAAATAGCAAAACCCCGAAAAGGTTTGGATTTTTTTAGCTACCTTTTGTTAATTAGTTGCAATATTAGCCACTTTTGAATTCAAGTCAAAATTGGATGAAGTGTCACTTATGTGGGGCTACATAGATCAAGTTCTACTCCACATCATCATCTATATATCTAATTCATCCCTATCCAAACCCATTGATAATAAAGTTAAATCGTCTCTAGAACCCTAATTTTATAATTATTGTTTTTTTCATAGATATAATATACATGTTTGGGCATTAAGAGTTAAGGCATTCACATGTGTTTTGGGTGACTATTTTCGAGAAGATATGTCGCGGGTGGTTCCCATAAGATGGTGGCGGCCATAGTTGGAGGTGTCTAGTGATGGTGGCGGCTCCGATGTTTGTTATCAGATTTGGGCAACACCAGAAGAGTAGTCATGGCTTTGAGAATGATGCTGGAATGGGTGTTTGGTGGCTTTGTTATCCTGTAGCCATTTATTTTCTGTTTGTTAGTGTGTATTTCTATGGTTGTCATGTAGTGCATTGGTGGGAGCAAACAAGGCGATTGTTATCTTCATGTACCTTCAATGGTGGTTGTTGGTGGAAGCACTTTCAATGTATTAAAAAAAAGGTAAAAAGGAAAAAGAATTAATCATATTTGGTGGTGTGTCACAAAATTATATTTATATGCCTGCTATATCATCTACAAGTCATTTAATTTTGACTGAAATATTAAGTTGGCTAAAATTACAACTAATTAATAAAATTATGAATAAATTAATAAATTTTTAAGGATTAGCCAAAATAACAAAAGGGAGCAAACATGTGGATTTTTTTGGCTATTTGACCTTTAAATAAAGCTACTCAACTTTTGATTATAACATTCAATTAATTGAGAAGAGACATGAAAAATAGGATAGCATTATTATTTCTCATAAGTAATTTTTTTTTTCTCTGTTTATCTAAATCGACTAGATTCTAAAACAATCTTCCTTGGTTTGATAAGTTGGTGTTTGTTTAGCAATTGATGTATATTCTTCTGTTATTACACTATTGAGGTTGCATCTATAATAGTATTGAAATTATGGTAGTAGTTTTGAAGAGAGTGCTTTATATCTAATTTGAAGAGAGAATGAAGAAATCCTTGGAGAAATTTAGTGAATTTTGAGAAAGAACTCAAATTAGTGTAGATTTGAAAGAGGGAAATCAATTTGGAGATTTTGAATAAAGGTGAGCTAATTTTCCCTAAAAAAATTAGGGTTGGATATTTTCTGTGAATAATGGATAGAAAGTTAAAAGAATATTTCAAATCTAGTAATTTTTTAAACACAAGGTATTAACCTTGTAAGTCGTGAAAATAGTAGTATCGAATTTGAAAAAGAGCAATACTTTAGGCACCAAAATTTTAATCTACTCGAAATTTAATAAACAAAATGAAGGATTATTATTTTGGTGCTATAATAATCTCTAAAATCTCATGTTAAATTTCCTAATTTTTAATAAAGTTTTCGTCATTTAAAAAAAATTGCAATATTAATATACAATATTAACATATCCATCGATATTTTCATAAAATTAAGATTGTTAGGAATTTCCATTATAATTTTAATGATGACAAAACTCCTCATCTTTTAGGTCATCCTCTTTGCATAGATCAAGTCCTCTGTATAGTCATGTTTCGTAGGGTCATCTTTATGGTTCGCTAGAAGACCATCTGATCAAATTGTAGCGTCCCGGACAAAAAACGAAGCATAATAAATTAATTAAATATTTAAACCTATGATTTAATAATTATGTGCGTGTGTTTTAACTGTTTAACTTATTTCGTGCGTTTCAAATACGTGTTTAATGCAAGTTTAAGACAGACATATTTTCTAGACGTGGAACATAGGATTTTCTTTAATCATTAGATGTGTAATAGAAAGACGAGAAGATAGAAACGAACTAGGGGTCAATCGGAGACCCGTAGCTCAACCGGCGACGAAAAGGGCGGAACACGAAGTTTCGAAAAATCGAAAGATATTTCCGGTGAATAGTAATGGAGACTTTTCAACAGATGAATAGTAACGAAGATATTTTTGGATGAATAGTAACTTTCGAAAATCTATAAATTGGGGTGTTTTCGATTTGAAAATCACCGTTTTTCCGAACGAGCCGAAAACTTGTAAGTCTCTCTCTCTTCCTGTTTTTCTGTTCCGGTGCGCCGCCGGCCGTGGCCGAAAAATATTAAAGTTATCGGTTTCAGCCGATTTTCACACACGACGTTCATCTCGACGAGACGAATCTAGGATAGGTCTCGGAATTTAATTCCGATTTCTCGTTCGCCGGAAAACGGCGAAAAACAACCCCAAACCCTAGTTTTGTGCCACCCATTCTCTCTCATCTGTTTTCTCTCTCTCTCTCTCCTTCTCTCACCGGAGCCGTCGCCGGAGAAGCTGCTGGGTGTGAGGGTGACATGTCGGAGGGCCAGCGCCACCGTTGGTGGCGGCGCCGGAGCTGAACAGGTTGTGTTTGGATACATCGTGCATGTGTGTGTTTTTGAGTATGTGAGGCTGTGTTGTGTGCTGTTGGGGCAGCACCGCCGTGTGAGGACTAGAGGCCGGCGCCTATAAAGGGTGGTAGAGTGGTGGCCGGTGGCCGGTGACTGGAAGACGCCGACCAAGCTTTGTTTTTCGGTGTGTTTATATACATGTATGTATGTGTGTGATTGGGTGGCCGGGGAAGGTTGCCGGTGATGGGGGGTCGCCGGCCGGTGTTCCGGGAGCGAGGGGAGTGATTGCCGGCGACTGGAAGTCACTGGCTAGGGCTGGGAAAGGTTGGGGTTGGTGTTGCGTACGTGTGTGACGAAGGAAGTTGCGGTGATTTTTCGGGTACTATTCACCGCCGGAATCTGGTGAGGGATGGCCGGAGGTGGTAGCCGGCGGTGAAAGCTTTCCGGCCGACATGGTGGTGGCGGCCCAAGACGGCGCCGCCGCAGCTGGTGGTGCTGGGAAGTGGCCTGGTCGAGCAGGCTAACGCCGGGAGACGCCGGGGTGCGGGCTGCCGAGAAAACTCGACAGGCACCGAGAGAAGCCACCCGCTGTCGAGAAGACTCGGCAGCTGTCGAGCCGTTACCCGATGCTGCCGAGAAAACTCGGAAGCCGCCGAGCCACCTGTCGGGGCCGCCGGGTTTTTCACCCGGCACCGGGTCCGCGCGTGCCCCGTCGCACGGGACGTCGTGTTTTCGATCTGAACCCCATTTTTTCCACCGTACATCAACATCGAGTCGTCGCCGATGAGATGTCATTGACCGAGGGTCGTGGGCCCGGTCAAAGTCAATCCTTTGACCAAAATTACCAAAATACCCCTGAACTTAAAATGCTCCGTTTGAGCTCGTTTTAACTCCGATTGAGCTCATTCTTTTTCCATCGTAACCCAAATTTCATTCTCTATCATCTCAGCCTATTGGACTAATTATCCATTCTTGTTTCTTCAACTCCAATCTTTAGAGCTCTCGATCCGTCGTGTATTTAACGATCGTTTCTCCACTGGAGTCTTGTTGGGTCCCAAGCGGTGTCCGAGGTTCAGAGGGGGGGTGAATGAACCTTGGTCTATTTTTAAAAACCTTTTCAAAATAAACTGTTCTGCAAGCTATGAAAACTTGCAGTACCAGTCAGTTACAGCTTACAGCAGTAGAAGGCTGCTGCTTGTAGTAACTTAGAGTTTTAAGAGCAGTGGAAAGATAAACTTCTTTTTGACACAAGGTTGGCTGGTTTTCTCAAATATGCTCCTTTCAATATGTTTTATGCATATGACAGATAGAGATATAAAGGATAAAGCGCAGATAGGAAAGCAGTAAAACACATATGGCTTCTAGTGGTTCGAAGGTGGTGTAAGCCTTCTACGTCCACTCTACTGCTACCTCGAGCAGGAACTTTGTCAAGCAAGATTGAATTACAGGACTCTTCCTCACAACCTATCAACTTTACAAAGTAAACGCCAACTAGAGTCCAGAGATCACACAGCACTGCAAACTCTAAATGCCCACCAACTAGAATCCAGAGATCACACAGCACTGCAAATTCTAAAGGCTAACCCACACAGGGTTCCACACTCCCACACAGGGAAGCTGCCTAGCACCTAGACAACTATACAAACAGTAAGGATTTCTTCTATCAACTGTTTGACACCAAAACAACCTACGCACACAGGCAACAAGGTTGAAAGTATATGTTTGTTCTTCAACTGGTGCGATGAAGTGAGCTTCTGAATCCTCCAAAGGATCTTTTCTGCTTTGAGTGTGCTCCACTTCTTTGAGGTTGAGTGACTAAGACTAAGTATGTAGCTTGAATGCTTGAGAACTTTTATGAGAAAGCTTTCAGTTCAGTTGTTCTCAATTTTTCAGTTATTGGCTCACTTTATAATGTTATAGAATAGTTGCTCAGTGATTCAGTTCTTCAGTGGTTATCCAGTTCAGCTCTTCCTCTATTTATATTTTATAAGGAAAATATCCGTTGAAGGAGATATCTTCCATTTCAAATTTTTTAGATCTTCTGATCAAAGGTATGGCTCGCATTTAATGCGACTTGACATCTCCTTTTGGAGCAATTAATGCGGTGGCTGCGGCTCATAGCTTATCTACAGGCGCGTCAGTCCACGCCGCGTCTTGATATTGGCTCCATGTCTGCAACTTTGATTATCTCTCGAACGGCTCTTTTCCTCGTACTGCATTTATCCTCCCTCGGAGTGCAGGATACTCAACCTCTTTGTCGTCAGCGCTGTTGAGTGTCTAAGCTGTAAGCTTCGCGCTGTATTCTTGGCCTGCTTGCAGTATTCTTGTAGCTTTTTCATGCAGCGATGCTGCATGCCGTTCTTTCATGCTTTGCTGTAACTGCCTTCTTGCAGCAGTGTCTTTCTGAAAATTTCTAATACAGCATGGTATGTATTTGTATCTCTATCTTTTAGCTTCCATAACAAGACTCAAAACTAGTCTATGTTTTATCTTAACCATCGTGAGAAATGGGGTACTCAAACTTCCTATTACATCCTTGGTTTGTCTCATCAAAATCTAAACACTAAAGCCTCAACAATTTCCCCCTTTTTGATGATGACAAAACCAACTCCCAAAATTATTTATGAAGGAAGTTTTTCATTACATAATATCAAATTACATCAGGATTACATATGAGATAATCAAAAAGAAAATAACCCTGAATGTATCACAGAAGGATAAAATAAGCATTACTGAAAAAGAGACCTTCTTGTAGATGATTCATTTGATCTTCTTTCAGCAATCTTCCCTTCTTGCTCTTCTCTTCCTTTTGAACCTTTCCACCAGTCTCGAATGGACTCCTAATAGGATTCTTCAAGTTTCTCCTTGATCTTTGGGATCTGAATCCATCTCAGCCAGAAGTCCTCGCAGTAAGGCACTGTATGGCCTTTCTTCACTAGGTCTATGTAGTAATTCTGAATTTCAAGCTCTCCAGCCCTAGTAAGCTCTTCATATCTTCTCAGTGCAGTTTGACAGGTTTGAAATCTACTGAATTTGCCCTTTCTGCACAGAAATTTGAAGTATCTGAGATACTCGGATCTCTTATACAGCGTGATTGCTTCAAAGGATGGATTCCTATCTGTAGGCAATTTAATTTCCTTGAAGATGTTTAGACTCCAGGCCATGTTTTCTCTTTCGGGCCTCTAATCCATCAACACTGATACTTCAGCAGATATGTTGTCCGTGTCGAGACGTGGAATTTCTTGAGGGGGGTATTGGTGGAGATCCCTGTCAAAGATTCTCCTCTCACCAATCACTCCAAGCCTTTGCATCCAGGCATATTCTTCTTTTTCTGCTCTGGCTCTCTCCGCCCTCTGAGCAACCATTTTCTCGTTGTAGAGCCTTTCAGCCTCAGCTTTGCTCACTCTCTTTCTTGAGCCTTGCTGTTGGCTCTCTCTCCCTCTCTTTGTATGATGATCAGAGGGAGGTGTTGTGTCTCTTCTTGCAGCACTGTTGTATGCAGCGCCTGCTGCTGATTTGCTTGCAGCAGCTGCACCGCCAGCTCCTTCTTCATCATCTTTTCTCCATCTTTTTGGAAAAGGAGCATCAGCAGCAGCAGATGATCCAGACCTCTTCTTCCTCCTGCTTAGAGGCTGGTCATCATCTTCTTCCTCACTTTCATTCTCTTCCCCTCGGCTCTGGTATCTATCTTGAAATCCTTCGTTATCTTCCCCCTTTTTGGCATCATAAAAAATCGGGGGTGAAGCAGGGATATGGGAAACTACTTTAGAATGTAGTCCTCTCGGGGGTGCTGGGGCGACCCTGGATCCTTCGGCATACTGAGGATATGCTTGCATCATCATATGGGCCAGTTCGCCAACTATCATTTCCAGGTTTGCCAAACGATCATCGACACTCTTGGTTCTTTTGGATTGATCTGAGATATGGTCCAAAAGTGTCGATAGCACCAGGGAGTGAGTTTGAAGCCTGTTCGATACTGTTTCTGCATGTTCTTTACAGAGTTTGACTTCAGCTCTAGTTTCTGCAACATCTTTCTTCAGTTCTCCTTCCAGTCTAATCCTGTCCCTGTACATCCTGTTAGCGTTCTCATTCACGCTTCTCTGGATCATTGCTGGAAGTGCTTCAAGATCTTTCTTGAAGGTGGACATGGTCTTAGCATGGAACTTGGCTTGTGCAGTCATGTTCTGCACCATGTTAGATTCATGATCCTGAAGAGCATGAATAAGATGCATGACAACATTAGTTATCCTATCAATCGATGCACCATGATCGGAGCCAGTGTTCCGTTGATGTGAGCCGGCAGTCGGTGCAACATACAGAATTAGTGATCTTGGGGGTTGTGCTGCATCCTGCTGTGGAGCTGCCGGTTCTGCTTGTGTATCCGCATCCTCATGTAGACTTAATGCGGCATCTTCTTCAAAGACTGTTTCCTCCTCATCCAATGAAGTTGGGACTAACATATCACTAATATTTCCATAACTGGCTTTATTTCGTTCAGCCATTCACCGGAGAAATTCAGCCATTTGGGCTTCTGCAGTAACCGTTGTTACTGTAGTCTTGGTCGGTACTGGTATACATGCAAGAGCAAGGGTTACTTCGGCTCCTTCTCGATCATCCTCTAAGGATACTGTCTCAACAGCTGGTCCTTTAGGGGTCTCCTCGCCCTCAGAGAGTGTTGTCTGAACAACAGTCTCCTCTATCGGTCCTGCAACTTCGACAGATTCTGCTGCAAGAATGGGTTCTTGCAGCTCTTGTTAATTTCTTGTAGCATCTACTGTATGTGTGACTGACAACTCAATTTCTGCAAGAATCTCAGCATCCACTCATTGTGTATCTTCTGCAGCTTCTGATAGGATGGCTGCTTGCTGTACTGCTATATCTATCAGTACAGGGAGTATCGCCTCTGCAACGTCCTCCATAGCTGCGTCATTGGCAACTTCCGCAACATCAGAGAGAACATCTCTAATTATGGTATTTGGTTCCCCCTGATTGTCTGCAGCAGTATTGGGAACAATATGCATTGGGGAATCTTCGTAGTACACAAGTTGAGGCTCGTCCTCCATAGAATCAAGCATGACGATATTGGAGAGACCTTCAACTATTTGCTCAAATGCAGGAGAGTTTGAGTTGTGATGACTTGAGCTTCCTTCTCCCCACATCCTCTGCGGAGTGTGTTGCATCCTTGTCTCCTTTACACTTGCTTGCAACACCTGTTGCATCATGGCTTCCTCAGCCTGTTCAAAACCCAGAGTGTCGATTTGCACTTATGCGAATGTGACATCATTGCCCCTTCTTACAGCCTCTGCAGTCGGGGCTAGGAGGATTTGAGCATCCTCTATTGCTGCGTTCATTGGCATCTCTGCAGAGTGGGATTCTGCAAGATCTTTGCTTTTTCCTTTGTCCAGAGTTCCTTGAGTAGCAGTGCCTCTTGATTGATCTTGCATCTTTGTTGCACACTTAGGTTGCAGGAGTGCCAAAATATCTTCTGTATTGGCCCACTCCAGGACTGCTTTTTCCACAGAGAGGAAATCTTCCCATTGCATCAGGATTTCCCCCTTGGACAGTCTCTTCTCCCTCCAGAGATTGTATAGCTGCACTATATCCTTGGTAGCTGGAAGGATTGGATCGAGCACAGACTGAACCTCTTCTCCTTGCTGAATCCTTTGTTGATGTGAATCATTCACACCAACATCTACTGACAAACTTACAGTAGAGAGTTGAAGGTTAGTGGCTACATCAGTCTTCTTCTTTCGGCACGGGGCTCTCCTAGTCAGAGGTGCGTCATCATCTGAGGATGAGAGCTCTGGTTCAGGTTCTCTCCTCCTTGATGATTTTGTGATGACAGGAAGAGAATTTTCATCATCATTATCATCATTTTTACCCCTACTGCCTGTATCTTCATCTTGCAGTGCCAAAGTTGTACTCCTTTTGTCTTTGGTTTTCTTCTGTGCAACCCCATCAACGGTTGTCTTTGGTTGGGTCTTCCCCTTCTTCTTTTCACCGAGGTACTTCCCAATAGGAATGGGGGCGGGAGCTGCAAGCTAGACTCCTAGCTTGCAGAACAGATAGCAAATGGTGATTCCATAACTTCTCCTTGGTGTGTCCTTCTCTGCTTCCTCCCATATTCTCTTCATGATGAACCTTGCCCAGTTCACCTTCACTCTGGCCATGATGGCAGACATGATTCGAAACCGGAGATCTATGCATTTGTCATAACTCTCTGTTCTTCCCTCAATAGAGTACGCACAAATATCATGGAACAGTTCAAACTCCGGTTTGAAGAGTTTCTTCGGGGCACTTCTCTTGATCTCTGCCCCTACAGTTTTCACTCGAAAGAGATCCCACATCTCTTGAGCATTACCTTCTCCATATGACGCTAGTTGACTGGGAGTTAGCCTTTCTGACGAGATGCTGAAAGTGGTGGCTATGTCTTTGATGGATAGAGACTTTTTTTCTTCATCTGTACCCATCCTAAACAAGATGCGGTTCCTTTCCTCAGACATTTTAGCAAAGGCGTAGAAATTTTAGACAGATTCTACAGAGTAACCTGTGTAGATGGTGGTTAGTAACCCTAGGATTCGGGTCTTTTCAAGGGCGTCAAATATCCTTCTGTTGACAGTGCTTTCATACAATCCAGAAGTGTAGACATGTTCCTAATTGATCAGGCGTCCTTCCAAGACAATGGTTTGTCGAGCCGCCATTAATAAGGATTTGAGAGAGATTTGAGATATCTGAGTTTGGAAAGCTTGTGAAGAAAGAAACTTCTCTTTGCGGTGAAGGCGAATATGAATTTGAAAAGAGGAGGTTAAGGGTTTGTGAAGAACATCAAGGGACGTGTAGTAAGATCAACGGTTGAGGTTAAGAGAATGAAAAAGATCTGACGGTCCCTTAAAGAGTATAGATGGGTCAAATCGTAAATAATCATGACTGTGCAGATATGGATTCTGACCGCGCCTCTATGTCTTCTGACGGAGCGGATTTGCATTAAATGATGACTTGGTTTGCCGTCTAATTTATTATCTTTTTAAGGTTGCAGTATCCTGAGTACGAGGTTACCGAGTATTAAATACTCTTTGAAATAAATGCTGAAACCACGTGCTGCTAGTTTTTCCATCATCTTACTATGTTGTACGGATAATAGATGCAACGCTGTTTGAACCCAACGCTGTATGCAGATGCATCTTGCAGCACTATACTTGCAGCTTTTTGCAAGCATGCAGATATTCCCCCTGGGCTTCTGCATCTTTCTTTCCTCTTCACAAATTTAGAATTCCTAGCTCATTTCTTAGCATGGAAAACCTCGATTCACTCAAAGGTTTAGTGAATATATCTGTAAGCTGGAAATCTGTATGAACTTTTTCAAGTACAACATCCTTCTTTTCGACGTGATCCCTAATAAAGTGATGTGGTATCTCTATACGCTTAGTTCTTGAGTGGAATACGAGATTAAGTGTAATTGCAATTGCACTCGTGTTGTCACAGAGAATTGGTGTCTCCTTCTCTTCAATCCCATAATCTCTGAGTTGCTGTTGTATCCAGAGAATCTGTGCACAGCAACTTCCTGCTGCAACATATTCTGTTTCTGCTGTAGATGTTGTAATAGATGTTTACTTCCTGCAGAACCATGAACAAAGTCTATTTTCTAGAAATTGACAAGTTCCACTTGTGCTTTTTCTATCAATTTTGCAGTCTGCATGATCTGAGTCAGAATATCCTTTGAGTTTGAAGCCTCCTTCATTTGGATACCATAGGCCTACTTCCTGTGTTCCTTTTAGATACTTGATGATCCTTTTGACCGCTGAAAGGCGTGACTCTTTTGGTGCTGCTTGAAATCTTGCACAAACTCCAACTGCAAACATGATGTCTGGCCTACTTGTTGTGAGATACAACAAGGATCCTATGAGTCATCTGTACTTTGTGATATCTACATCTTTGCTATCTTCATCTTTGTTAAGGTTTATGGATGTAGACATGGGAACAGATGTTGCTGACCCTTTTTCCATACCAAACTTCTTGATGAGCTCATTTATATATTTGACCTGGCTGATGAAGGTTCCTACAGCCAGCTGCTTTACTTGTAGCCCTAAGGAGAAACTTAGTTCTCCCATCATACTCATCTCGAATTTTGATTGCATCAGATTGGAGAACTTCTCACATAGTTCCTTGTTGGAGGATCCGAAGATGATATCATCCACATATATCTGTACAAGAAGTATATTGTCTCCATCTTGTACCCTGAACAGAGTTTTGTCCACTGTTCCTTTCTTAAACCCTTTTTCCAGAAGATAGACAGATAAGGTGTCATACCAAGCTCTTGGTGCTTGCTTTAGTCCATATAGTGCTTTGTGCAGCCTAAACACCTTCTCTTCTGCTTGATCTTCAAAACCAGGAGGTTGTTCTACATATACTTCCTTTGTAAGAATACCATTAAGGAATGCACTCTTCACATCCATTTGGTATACCTTGAAATTCATGTGAGCTGCATATGCTAGAAAAATCCTTATGGCTTCCAGTCTTGCTACTGGAGCAAAAGTCTCATCAAAATCAATTCCTTCTTTCTGGCAATATCCTTTAGCAACTAATCGTGCTTTGTTCCTCACAACACGTCAAGTTTCATCTAGCTTGTTCTTGAAGACCCATTTTGTTCCAATGACTCTTTGATGTGTTGGTCTTGTAACCATTTGCCAGACCTGATTTCTTTCAAATCCATTCAGCTCCTCTTGCATGGCTTGTACCCAGTTGCTATCTTGTAAGACTTCTTCAACATTTTGGGCCTCCGTTTGAGATATGAAACATGTAAACATTGCTTCATTAGGGATGGACCTTCTTGTCCTTACTCCTATGGATGGATTTCCAATGATGAGATTTCTAGGTTGATCCCTTAACCATGTTCTATCGGGCTCAAAAGCATGTATCGATCTAATTTATTCCTCTTGTTGCTGTAAGATTGGAGGTTCCATAGTTGTAGGATTATCTGCTGTATCCAGAGATACGGCTTCCTCCTCTTTGTCTTCTCCTGTAGGCAGGACTCCTTCAACGTATGAGATACCATCTTCTTTCCTTGGAGCTGTATATTCAGTTGGTTCCTCTGGTTTCTCTGTGTCACAATGTGGTTCATCAAACACCACATGGATTGACTCTTCAACCACTAAGCTTTTTTTGTTAAAAACTCTGAAGGTTCTGCTTACAGTAGAGTATCCTAAGAATATTCCCTCGTCTGATTTTGCATCAAAGGTTCTTAGATGCTCTTTTCCATTATTGAGGATATAGCACCTGCATCCGAAGATATGCAGATGTGAGACATTCGGTGTATATCCATTCTAGACTTCATACGGGGTTTTGTCAAGATCCTTGTTGATAAGGCATCTATTCTGTGTATAGCATGCAGTGTTGGTTGCTTCGGCCCAAAATCTCTTAAGTAACTCTGCTTCTGCTATCATTGTTCTTGCTGCTTTATTGAGGGTTCTGTTTCTTCTTTCAGCTACACCATTCTGTTGAGGTGTTCTTGCAGCAGAGTATTCATGACGAATACCATTGTTAGAGCGGAATTTTTCGATGAATTTGTTTGTGAACTCGGTTCCTCTTTCTGATCTGATCTTCACAATGCTCAGGCTCTTTTCATTTTGAATTTTCTTCATGAAGTCAGGTAGCTTGGTTTGTGTTTTTGATTTCTTGGCGAGGAATATGGTCCACGTGTATCTGGAGTAGTCATCTACTACCACAAGTGAGTACTTCTTCCCACTCACGCTTACTGGTTCTACTGGTCCAAAAAGATCCATATATAGAAGATCTAGAATCCTGTGTGATGACTTCTGCAGCTTGTCCTTGAATGAGCTTTTCACTTGCTTTCCCTTTTGGCACGCTCCACACACATTTTCCTTCTTAAATGCTATATCTGGCAATCCCCTTTCAAGTCCTTTTCTTGCTAGCCTGTTGATTGTCTTGAAGTTCAGGTGGCTCAATCTCTTGTGCCATAGCCAGCTTAGCTCTGGTGGACTTTTCACAATAAAACATGTTGGATGAATAGAAGAATTCCAATCTGCAAGATATATGTTTCCTCTTCTTATTCCCGTAAGTCTGACTTCATTTGATGTATTATCCTTGATCAAGCACTTGTTTAAGTTGAATTCCACTGAGTATCCTTTGTCACAGAACTGACTGATGCTTAGAAGATTGTATCTGAGGCCTTTCACATAGGATATATCTTTGATCTGCACGTTTCCTTTGACTAAGCATCCAATTCCTTTTTGTGCTTCCTTTGGAATCATCTCCAAAGATGACTTTTGGTCCTTTGCATTTTGGAAGTCTTTCAGGGCTTCTTTATTGCCTGTCATGTGCCTTGAGCAGCCACTGTCTATGTACCATACATCGCTGCTACAGCCTGGCACTGAAACCTACAACAAACTCAGGCAGATTTAGGTACCCATAGCTGTAAGGGTACTTTGGAGTTAGATACTTTGGGGATCCATATTTTCTTAACAGTCACTGTTTTGCGGTAAGGTTTATTGGATCTCTGAATGTATGCAATTTTGTAGTTAAACTGCTTAAGCATTGTGTGTGCAGAGACAAAACATGTGCTACCAACACCCTTACAGTGTGGTCTTCCACCATACTTCCCTTGAGTATATCTCCTATGAGGTTTAGACATATATGTCTTAGTATAGGTGGGAAACATCTTCTTGTGCTGCAACTTTGTGGGTTGCTGCATCTTCTTGCTGCTTACAGTAGATAGTTTCTACTGCAGCCAGTTCCGAGATGCAGGCTTACTTTCTGCAGTTGAGCATTGGGGTTTCTTTCTCTTGTCCATCAATGCTGATTTGTTCAAGATCTTTTCTGAGTTACTGAGTAATTCACTCTCCATTGAAGTTTCTGCTTGAACAAATTTTACAGCTCTGGATGTACTTGCTGTATTCTGAGAGGGATGAGTGCTATAACCTATGCCCGATTTTTCAAAAGGACTTCTGCTTTGACTTATGCACTCTCTTGCGTCCTTAGCTGATTTGCTAAATGTTCTGATCGTGGACTGCAAGTTCTCCTTCTCATTTTCTAGCTTAGTGACCAGCAGACTTAGCCTTGAGACTTCTTCTTGTAGCTTGCTGCACCTTGAGTTATCAGACTCACATGCAGTGAGTTTTTTGGCGATATTAATGTTTTCGCCTCTGAGAATCTCATTGTCGATTCTGAGATTTTCATTTTTAACTTTTAGCTCCTCATGAGTTGAGTTAATCTGCTCGAAATCACTCATGATCCTCTTTAGAGAGTGGATCATGTTCAGCTCCTCTCTTTCTGGTATGGACAGCGGTTGGGAAGTTACCTCATCTTCATCACTGTCCTCTTAGTCATTTGTCATTAGGCATATTAGCGCTTCATCATCAGATGATGAGGTTTCAGTGTCGCTGTCAGAGCATTCTGCGGCCTTCAGTATCTCCTTTGAGATTACTGTATCATTGGCTTTCTCCAATTCTCCAATGAGGGCTCGAAGCTTGTGTCTATCCTCTCTTTTCTTTACTCTTCTCCGTTCTCGCTCTCCTTCAGGATATTTGTACACGGTTGGGTGAGGACAGCTTCTGGCATAATGTCCAGGCTTTCTGCAGTTGTAGCACAAATCAAGGTCAATCGTATTTGAATGGGGAGAGGATATCTGGAGAGGTGGTTGACTCATTCTAAAGTCATTTTTCTTATTGGAATTGGTGTTGTTGTTCTTCATAAATCTCCTAAATTTCTTTAGAAGAAGGGCCATGTCTTCTTCAACGTCTTCTGCAGCAGCCTCTGTTTGCTTGTTGCAGCTTGTAGTTGCAGCTTGTAGTTGCAGCATCTTTAGGTCCTCTGGCAGTTAGAGCTGTTACTTTGGAGCTCGTTTCTTCTGTCTCCTTTCTCCGTCTGTTGATATCATATTCAAAAGCTTTGAGGTCGGAGAATAGATCAAATGTACTCATGGATTTCAAATCCATAGATACTCTCATGGCAGTAGTCTTGATATCCCATTCGGCAGGTAGGGCTCTAAGAACTTTCATGTTCTTCTCCTTCTGCGTGTAGTGCTTACCCAGAGCTTCCAGTTCATTCACAATAGATGTGAATCTTAAGTCTAGTTGCTCAAGAGTTTCTTCACTCTTCATCTCGAAGAGCTCAAAGAGTTGGGTGGCGTTGGAGATCTTATTGTCTTTTGTAAGCTCTGTTCCTTCACATATCTGTTCCAACTTTTCCCAAATTTCCTTGGACGTTCTACAAGCTTTGACTTTGTTGAATGTGTCTTTATCCAAGGTGATGAATAGAGCGTTCTTGGCCACGTTGTCTAAGTTGGCTCTCTTTCTATCTTCATTGGTCCATTCTTGTCTTGGTTTGACTAGGAAGTTGGGTGGTGACGGTGCTCTTTCTTCTATTTCTCTACCGAACATGGGATTCAATTTCATGGGGGTGATCGGTCCTTCGGTGAGGACTGTCCACATCTCATCATTCATTGCTGAAAGGTGTGCCTGCATTCTTATCTTCCAGTCGTCATATTCCTCTATGGAAAACATGGGTAGCTTATGATTGGAGGAATCCATGGTATGCTAAAAGAATGAGATTTTAGAATGCAGAGAAAAACAGTGAGACAAATGTAGATCTGGGTTGGCAACCAGATAAGTTGGCTTTTATCCCAACCTACTCTGATACCACTTGTTGGGTCCCAAGCAGTGTCCGAGGTTCAGAGGGGGGTGAATGAACCTTGGCCTATTTTTAAAAACCTTTTCAAAATAAACTGTTCTGCAAGCTATGAAAACTTGCAGCACCAGTCAGTTACAGCTTACAGCAGTAGATGGCTGCTGCTTGCAGTAACTTAGAGTTTTAAGCACAACGGAAAGATAAACTTCTTTTTGACACAAGGTTGGCTGGTTTTCTCAAATATGCTCCTTTCAATATGTTTTATGCATATGATAGATAGAGATATAAAGGATAAAACGCAGATAGGAAAGTAGTAAAACACATATGGCTTATAGTGGTTCGAAGGTGGTGTAAGCCTTCTACGTCCACTCTACTACTACCTCGAGCAGGAACTTTGTCAAGCAAGATTGAATTACAGGACTCTTCCTCACAACCTATCAACTTTACAAAGTAAATGCCAACTAGAGTCCAGAGATCACACAGCACTGCAAACTCTAAAGGCCCGTCAACTAGAATCCAGAGATCACACAGCACTGCAAATTCTAAAGGTTAACCCACACAGGGTTCTACACTCCCACACAGGGAATCTGCCTAGCACCTAGACAACTATACAAACAGCAAGGATTTCTCCTATCAACTGTTCGACACCAAAACAACCTACGCACACAGGCAATAAGGTTGAAAGTATATGTTTATTCTTCAACTGGTGCGATGAAGTGAGCTTCTGAATCCTCCAAAGGATCTTTTCTGCTTTGAGTGTGCTCCACTTCTTTGAGGTTGAGTGACTGAGACTGAGTATGTAGCTTGAATGCTTGAGAACTTTTATGAGAAAGCTTTCGGTTCAGTTGTTCTCAATTTTTCAGTTATTGGCTCATTTTATAATGTTATAGAATAATTGCTCAGTGATTCAGTTCTTCAGTGGTTATCCAGTTCAGCTCTTCCTCTATTTATATTTTGTAAGGAAAATATCCGTTGAAGGAGATATCTTCCATTTTAAATTTTTTAGATCTTCTGATCAAAGGCATGGCTCGTATTTAATGCGACTTGACATCTCCTTTTGGAGCAATTAATGCGGTGGCTACGGCTCATAGCTTATCTGCAGGTGCGTCAGTCCACGTGGCGTCTTGATATTGGCTCCATGTCTGCAACTTTGATCTTCTCTCGAACGACTCTTTTCCTCGTACTGCATTTATCCTCCCTCGGAGTGCAGGATACTCAACCTCTTTGTCGTCAGCGCTGTTGAGTGTCTAAGCTGTAAGCTTCGCGCTGTATCCTTGGCCTGCTTGCAGTATTCTTGTAGCTTTTTCATGCAGCGATGCTGCATGCCGTTGTTTCATGCTTTGCTGTAACTGCCTTCTTGCAGCAGTGTCTTTCTGAATATTTCTAATACAGCATGGTATGTATTTGTATCTCCATCTTTTAGCTTCCATAACAAGACTCAAACCTAGTCTATGTTTTTTCTTAACCATCGTGAGAAATGGGGTACTCAAACTTCCTATTACATCCTTGGTTTGTCTCATCAAAATCTAAACACTGAATACTCAACAAGTCTTTTACAGCTTTAAATATATTTATTAAGGATCTAAGAAATGTCATAACTTATGTAGGCTACTTATTAGATTGAGCCTTGTGATATCCGAACCTTGGTACTCGCTACTCATGTGGTAATCACCGAACAAGGTGGGGGTAATTTCTATCCCTTTATCTGTTTACTATTTTCCCTATTATTTGCATGAATGAGGGATACTAAGTGTTATGAATATAATTGTTGTGCCATACTTTATACTGTGAAAGAACTTCGGTTCACATTGCATGTTCGGATGGTCTTATGGACCGTAAAAGAATTGACTCCCTCCCATTCTACTACTCTGAAAAGGTCTGGCGGTCCTTGAAATGCGCTAGCAGTATTGAGACCGTTTTATAGGGTAAGATGGGGAATTCCCGCACCTATCTTTCTTCTGCTATTTCTAATATTTGTTGTGCATTTTATGTGCTGTGACAATGTGACTGTAGGTTATATTTACGGTATTTTATATCTGTTAAGTATCACAAGAGGCAGAGTTTATCCCCACGAGTGTATTCCACGCACTCACCCCCTATTATGTGCTCACACTACAGGAGCTGATGAGCATGATGAACCCTAGATGGAGAGAGGTCGTACTGTTTCTGGATTTGTGATTTTAGGATGTGTCACACAAACAGTTTCAAAACAATGTTTCATTTTATTCACGTTTTTTTGTAATAAATTCTGAGTATACTGTGGATGTGAGATCCTGATGGTTTGTTTCAGCTGCTAAATTATGTTGTATTGTCGGTAGTGAGATCGACTGTTGATATGTGAATGATCCATATCATCTCTTACCTCTTTCTTCTGGTGTCTCTTACTCCTTTCTGTATATGAGATGTGTCCTTTGCTATTTCTTTCTTCACGCCCGTGTGAAAACTCTGATATTTTGTGAAAGAAAACGGAGCGTGACAGATGGTATCAGAGTAATGTTCTACTGATTTTGAACTTGCTCGAATTGGTTTTAAAGTAGGAAAAGTGTGATTTAAAAACGTGAAAAGGTTTTTGAAAAGACACTGATAGGCATCATCCTCTCTCCATAGGTGACTCTCCCTGAACATAGGACTTGCTTAAGTAAGTGTTTACCTGATGTGTGTTACTTTGTTGATATGATATAAACTGTGAAGACTGATGGGATGTTAAGGAATACTGTTTTACGATGAAACAATCTATTAAAACCCTTTTGACGTCACTATAATCACGATGAAAAGATTTTGTGAAAACCTCTTGAGGTCACTATAATCGACACACTGCTCTAAGCCACCACCACAAAGCCGCTGACTGCAGCAGCGTGAGCTTGTGTGCGAGTATGGCCATTTGCAGGAGTTGATAGCGTGTGACTAAAAGTTAAAACTATCATGGATCCTTGTTTATAACAGGGTGTACTAATGAGTGAGATTTCCCAGTCCGTGGTTGTAATACGTAAGGTCGGTTTTGATAACTAAGGGCTATAAAAACTCTTTGAGGATGTTAGTAATGTGAGTTATAATGTTTTGCGTATGATACATTTTCTCTGGTTTGATTGTGCGAGTTGTGTATACGCTATCATACATAATAAATGGATAATAGAAGATCTGTTAAGGTTATTATATGATTTATGGAATAGCGTTTATTGGTACCATGATATTGGTTATTAGTTTGTTTATTACTATAGATTGTTGGATTGCGCATGGTAGATTATAAGGGTTAGTTTGCTTATGTCTGCTGTAGAACGATATGCCACGAGGACGACCATGAAAGGATAAGCCGTCAATGGGAAATTCATTTGATCACGATGTGAACGCCGCAAGGAGAGACTGGAGGTCCGAACTGAGAAGCGTGGCCCGATAATACGAGACCACACAAGCTATGCCTCCACCATCATTTAGAAATGATGCTAAACAAACCGTTGAATTGTTCCGACAATTCGGTCCACCGACCTACAACGGAATAGGAGAACCAATCGAAGCCGAAGAGTGGCTAAAGTCGTTGGATCAACTCTTTGGACATTTAGCATGCACAGAAGAGCAGAAGATCTCCTGTGCCGTGTTACAACTCACCGAAGGAGCCCGCTATTGGTGAGAGGGACAAGAAGGGGCTATATCACCAGAATTTAGGAAAGTTATATCCTAGGGAGTCTTCAAAGAGTTGGTTAAACAGAAATACCTGTCTTAGTCATACCGTGACAAACAGACAGATTTCCTACTCATTCGTCAAGAAACCACCTTCGTAGAAGAATACATTAGGAGATTCAACTGATTAAGTAGGTACGCGCCCTATCTGGTGGACACGAATGCCAAGAAGACCCAACACTTTGAGAGGGGTCTTTGTTGGGAGATCGACTCTATTTTGGCAAGACATGGAGAAATGTCCTATGCCGTGGTTATAGAAAGGGCTCAAGGGATTGCCTCTCGTCTCTGCTTAGACATGATGCCATCCAAGAGGGTGGAGGTTGCAACAGGAAAGAGGAAACTGATCAGTCTTAATCAAGACTTTGACCAACATCAGCTTCCACGGATCAACAATGCCCTGATCTCCCCCACTTCCAGGCCGGAGAATGTCTGTCCCAAGTGTGGGAAGATACATGTGGGGCCATGCCTTTAAGGAACCCGAAACTGCTTTAAATGCAGTGAGTCGGGCCACATGGCATACAGTTGCCAGAATCCCTGATATCCAGGAGTTTTCGCCCCAACACCGAGGCCAGGGAACTTATGCTCCCAGTGTGGAAAATTAACAGGAGACCGTGCACACAGGGGACACGGAGTTGCTACCGGTGTAGAGAAGTGGGACACGTAATGAGTAACTGTCAGAAGTATAGAAACTCGATGGCTGCAACGCTGACGCAAGGAAACCGAAATTGTTATGAGTGTGGGAGACTAGGACACATTGCAGTTAACTGTTGGAAAATTAAGAATCTAATATGTAGCACCCCGAATCAAAACGAGCATAATTGATTAATTAAATATTTAACATATGACTTAATAAGTATGTGCATTTACTTTGACTATTTAAATTACTTACGTGCGTTTAAGATACTTGTTTAATGTGTGATTCAAATGGATAATTTTCTTGGACATGGTATATAAAATATTTCTTTACCATTAGATGCGTCTTGGAAAGACGAGAAGATAGAAACGAACTAGGGGTCAATCGGAGACCCGTAGCTCAAACGGCGACGAAAAGGGCGAAACACGAAGTTTCGAAAATATCAGAAGATATTTACGTGAATAGTGAAATGAGATATTTTGGTGAATAGTAACTTTTCCAATTCTATAAATAGGGGCTTCCTCCAATTCCTTTCTCACCCTTTCTTCGAACAAGCCTAAAGCGACGTTTACGGGTAAGTTTCTCTCTCCTCCCTTCTCTCTCTCTCCTCTCTTTCCGTCTCCGGCGCGCCACTGCCGGCGCGGTGGTGCCGCCGCTGGTGATCACCGGAAAATTTCAAAGTTGTCGGTTTTGGTTGATTTTCGCACACGATGTAGGTCTCGACGAGATGAGTCTAGAACAGATCTCGGATTTCAATTCCGACTTCTGGTTCACCGGAAAATGGCGAAAAACCATCTTGAAACCCTAAACCCTATCTTGGGCACCTTTCTCTCTCTTACTGTTTTCTCACTCCTACTCATCGGAGAAGTTGACCGGAGGTTCGCCGGGGGTGAGGGATTGTAGCTGGAGGGCCGGCGCCACCGTGGGTGGTGGCGCCGGAGACGAACAGTATGTATATGTATGTAAACGTGCATGTGTGTATATGTGTGTGCGTTTATGTGTGTGCGTGTGCGATCTCTGTTGGGGGCGGCACAGGTGGTGCTACCATGGGAAAAGTGATGGTCGGCGCTGGTGATGCGCCAGCGAGTCTTAACGATGGGTTTCCGGCGACTAGAGGTCGCCGGCCAAGTGTTTAAGAATGTATGTGTGTTGTATATATATATGCATGTTTGTGTGAGTTTTGAGGTTGGGAAGGGTTTATTCTCACACCGGAGTTCGTTGGGGGTAACCGGAGATGGAGGAGGTTGGAACGGGATTGCCGGTGAGTCGTGGAGATGGTGGCCGGTGACGGGAGGTCACCGGCAAAAGCTCCATTTTCAGGTGCACGGTCGTGCGCGGTGGCACGGTCGTGCCCGGGGAGGAAATGACCGTGCGCAGTAGGGCAGTTGCTCCGTTCGGGCTCGTTTCAACTCCGATTGAGCTCATTCTTTTTTTGTTGCGACCCTAATCGAACCCTCTTTCATCTCAACCCATTAAACTGAAATTTTACCCTTGTCTCCTCAATCCCAATCTTTAGATCTCTCGATCCGCCGTGTCGTTAACGATCGTTTTTCTGCCGGTAATGTTTATAGCTTTATTTATATGTTATTAAGGATCTAAGAATACTGTAACGTATGTAGGTTATCAGTTGGATTGAACTTTGAGGCACGAGGTTTGAGACACGAGACTTTGGAACTCGCTACTCACGTGGTAACCACCGAACGAGGTGGGGGTACATTCTAAACCTTAAGCTTTAAGTTTCTGTTAATAAATGCATGAATGATGATAAACGAATGCGTGATATGTGAACCCGTACTTAATGAAATGAACCTCAATTGTGATGCTACGTGAATCTATGATTAGTGAAACGATTCTTAAATGATACGAAATGATTGAATCCTATGTGTTACGTGGGGGTAACTTCTAAACTCTATGTGTTTACTGTTTTCCCTATTTGATATATGAAATGTTGAATCTTACTGTGAATATTGTGAATGTATTGTTTTATTGTGGGGAAGGGACAGGGTGGTCTGTAAGTACACCGTTAGAGATGGACAGGGTGGTCCGTATGTATACCGTTAGAGATGGACTGGGTGGTCCGTGAATACACCGATAGGTAGGGACTAGGTGGTTCGTGAATACACCGCTAGGAAGGGATCGGGTGGTCCGTGAATACACTGCTAGGTGGGTGGTCCGTGAATACACCGCTAGGGAGGGACTGAGTGGTCCGTGAATACACCGCTCAGTACAAGAAAAATGACATTTAACAACCCCTCAAAGACAACCTTTTTTATGAATTTGTGGTCTTTTTGAATTAACAACCCTTTTTGCAACGCAAGCGTTGTCTTTGTTCAAAAAATTCGACCAAAGACAACGTTTTTTTTTGGATAAGACAACGCTTTTATCATAGGGTTGTTAAATAGCAAATTTTTTTAAAAATAGACAACGGTTTTTTGGATAAGACAACGCTTTTTCGTAGGGTTGTTAAATAGCGAAATTTTTTTAAAAATAGACAACGGTTTTTTTGGATAAGACAACGCTTTTTCGTAGGGTTGTTAAATAGCGAATTTTTTTTAAAAATAGACAACGCTTTTTTTGGATAAGACAACGCTTTTTCGTAGGGTTGTTAAATAGGGAATTTTTTTTTAAAAATAGACAACACTTTTTTTGGATAAGACAACGCTTTTTCGTAGGGTTTTTAAATAGCGAATTTTTTTAAAAATAGACAACGCTTTTTTTGGATAAGACAACGCTTTTTCGTAGGGTTGTTAAATAGCGAATTTTTTTTAAAAATAGACAACGCTTTTCTGCAACGCTTTTTTCAAAGTGTTGTCAAATAGCTTATTTTTTTAAAAATAGACAACCCTTGTATGCAACGCTTTTATGCGTTGTCTTTTCATAGTTCTTTTTCGCCAATAGACAACACATTGTGCAACGCTTTTATTATGTGTTGTGTTAATTATAAATTAATTGTTTTTTAATTTAATTAAATTTAAAAAATTTAATTAATTTATAATGTTTTCTTATATTATTTGCATTAATATTATCTTATATGAACAAACTCATAATTTTAAAAAATAGTATTTTTATAAAATACTATTTTGAATTAATTAAGAAACTACACCTAAAATATTACTATCACCCTTTTATATAATAATACAAAATTTATATATTATTTTAAAACATAATTCGAAAATTATGTTTTATAATTCATAATTCATAAATTATAAATGTTTTTCTAAAATAAAAATAAAGATAGAATGAGTTTGGTTTTAAAATTAATGCAAAAAACATAAATTATTTTAAACAATTATTTTATAAAGCAAAAAAAAGATATATATAAATCATACCAATTATATGTATATATTGTTAACCTTTTAGAATATATTCGAAATACAAATAATAAAAATTAACAAAAAATATGTAATAATATTAATTATTTTTTAATTAAATTAAATTTGAAAAGTTTAATTTGAAAATAGTATTTTCATAAAATATATTAAAAATATGCACTAGTATATTTTATAATTACCTTAAAATGAAATTAGATTAAACATTACTAAATATATTAATTAGTCATTAATCTTCCAATTATATATATATATATATATATATATTTAACCTTTTAATTAGAAAATTGAAAAATATCAAAAATTGAAATAAAAGAAATGCATGTAGAATTTTATAACATAAAGCACTAGTGGTCTAGTGGTTGGAGTACGTCAATGGCTGTAACGCCCCGAAATCTTTTCGTCAAAATATCAGAGTTTTTCATTTTTGGGCGTTAAGAAAGAAAGGGGAAGGAGGCGTGCATGATATAAAATAGAAAGAAAAAGAAAAGGACAAGGAGTGATACACTTGAAACATCGGATACAACCGATAAAATGGAATTTTGAAACCATACGCAGCGGAAAAACATCAGGATCCTTTACATAGAAACAAAACAGTTTTACATAGCTTTAAAACACAAAAATAGAAGATGGACACAGCTGATAGGGCACCCCTCTCTCTACGAGTCAAGGTTCTCTTCTTCTCCTGTAGTGTGAGTACAGGTGGGGGGTGAGTGCGTTGAATACACTCGTGGGAGTGAATTTCTTATTTTAACATCATTAAGCAGTTAAACAAAATAACATATACAAGTTCAGCAATTCAACACCGCATATATATAATGCATATCATATAACTTAAGAGTACCCAGCTCTAAGTAGCACTCAGCTTTAATTAGCTCACAGCTCTAGATAACACTTAGCTCTAATTAGTACACAGCTCTAACTAGCACACAACTTTTAAACAGCACACAACTCTTAAACAACACACAGCTCTACCTAGCACACAGCTCTTAAATAGCACACAGTTCTATCTAGCACACAGCTCTTAATAGCACTCAAATGGGCATCCAACCCCTGACTTATCATACTATCATAATGTAAACACGATATTCATAACATAGTGCCCGGAAACTTCGCCGCAAAAACCTTCGAAGTCACATTTTTCCAAAATTCCAACTTCAACCAAAACTCCGGCCGGCGACTTCCCATCGCCGGCGACCACTCCCAGCTCCTCCGTCGGCGACTCCCCGTCGCCGGCAACCCATTCCGGCCAAGCCCAACCACCATCACAGCCTTTACACCCTCTTGCATAAACACACACACACTTACGTATTACACACACACACACACCGATTTCCAGTTCCAGCCGGCGGCCACCTGCCGCCGGCGACCACCACCCATCACCGTGACCTTGGCCGGTGACCCCCAGTCGCCGCCCAAAACACACGCGCACAGTAGCATACAGACACACACATCGCAAGGTGTGTTTACACACACACACCCACTGCCAAGCCTTGGCCGGCGGCCACTCGCCGCCGGCTGCCTCCTCCGACAACTCGCCGGCGACCTCCCGTCACCGGCCGTTCCTTCCCACACGGCGGCGCCACCCGACGCCGCCTCCAACAACATGCAACACCACACACACCAACACACCTCAACACACACACACATGCACGATCATGCATATACACACACTGTCCTTCTCCGGTGCCGCCACCCACGGCGGCGCCGGCCCTCCAGCAGGTCATCCTACCTCCGGCGGCCCTCCAGTCGTCAGCTCCGGCGAGAAGAGAGAGAAAAACAGAGGAGAGAGAGAAGGTGGTGCAAGGAATAGGGTTAGGGTTTAGGGGCTGTTTTTCGCCATTTTCCGGCGAACGAGAAGTCGGATTTGAAATCCGAGACCTATCCTAGATTCATCTCATCGAGACGAACGTTGTGTGCGAAAATCATCCAATTCCGATAACGTTGGATTTTCCGGCCACCGGCCGGCGGCGGCGGTGACCCGCCGGAGACAGAATATCGAAAAGAAAGAGAGAGGAGAGAGAGACTTACGGGTTTTCATCGCTTTCGGCTCGTTCGGAAAAATGGTGAAAACTGAATCGGAGGAGCCCCTATTTATAGAATTCCAGAATTCACTATTCATCCAAAATATCCCGGCACTATTCCTCGGTTGACTTTTCCGATGTTACTATTCACGTAAATATCTTCGTTTCCAATCACCGTAAATATCTTCCGAAACTTTCGATTTTGCCCTTTCCGTCGTCATTCGAGCTACGGGTCTCCGATTGACTTCTAGTTCATTTCTATCTTCTCGTCTTTCCAAGAGGCATCTTATGGTATGAAAATATTCTATATACCATGTCCACAAAAATTATCCATCTAAGTCCCGCGTTAAACACATATCTGAAATGCACGTAATAAATTAAACAGTCAAAGTAAACACGCATACTTATTAAGTCATACGTTATATATTTAATTTAATCAATTATGCTCGTTTTGATTCGGGGCGCTACAATGGCTCTCGGGTTCGAATCCCAGCCAACACGCATTATTTATCATGATGATGTGTCTACAATATGGTGATGTGGCATGATGACGTCAGCACTTTGTTGACGTGGCATGATGATGTGTCATCACTTGGATGACGTGGAATGATGACATCAGCACCTTGATGACGTGGCATGACGACATGGCATGATGATGTGACATCACTTGGATGACGTGGAATGATGACATCGGCACCTTGATGATGTGGCATGATGACGTGTCGGCACTTTGATGACGTGGCATCATGATGCCACGTCAGTGTGCTGATGACATCAGCATCCTATTTAATATTTAATTAAAAAAATATTTAAAAAAGACAACACTTTCGTGCAACGGTAGAAAAGCGTTGTCGTATCTACATAAGACAACGCTTTTAGTGCGTTGTAAAATGGCGAATTTTTTTTTTGCAACCCTAGATACGACAACGCTCAAAAATTGGCTACGACAACGGGTTTTACCCGTTGTAAAAACCCAAATTTCTTGTAGTGGCTAGCTGGGAATGGGCTGGGAAATGGCTAGGTCGTTTGTTAAGGAAATGATTACATGTTGTACCTTATATGTGATGTGTTTATTTGCCGATCATATTTACGATTGATTTGTGCAACTGCATAATAATTGTTAAAACTTGGAAAGTATCCCCTCGAGTGTATTCAACGCACTCACCCCTATTCTGTACTCACACTACAGGAGAAGATGAGAATTTTGACGCGTAGAGAGAGGGGTGCCCTATCAGCCGTATCCATCTTCTGGTTTTATCTTTTAAAAGTTATGTTGATCGTTTGTAAAACAGAAAACTGTATTTCTCCTTTGTAAAAGATCCTGATGTTTTTTCGCTGCGTAAGGTTTTAAAACTCTATTTTATCGGTTGTTTCCGATGTCTCAAGTGATCTGCTTCTTATCCTCTCATTTTCCTTTCTATTTTATATCATATGTCTTTTTCCCCTTTCTTTCTTCATGCCCAAAATGAAAAACTCTGATATTTTTAAGTGAAAGATTTTGGGCGTGACATAATAGTTGCAACACGAAGACCAAAGCCAGGAACAGGCGATGCTTGAGTGTATTCCCTCGCTCACTCAAAAAAACTGCCGAGGGATAGATTACGGATGATGAATCGTTAGTATTATATATGTAAATAGATATATAGTAATCCATACCTTGTAGTAGTGTATGTAATCCTTTTGTATGATATACGAGCTGCCCACCTTTTACCCTTATATATATCTATACCGGAATGTATTTCGCTATTCAATGGAATCCATGTCTACTTCTCATTTCACGTTACATATAGTATATGCATGCAGCTATTTCCTCTTGTTGGATACGACATCTTTTTCCCCCGTCTCTTCAACTCTATTTAACTTTCTCTTTCCTTCTCTCTTTTCTTTACCTTTATCGTAAACGTACTTGCTTCTTCGATTGAGAGAATACGATTCTTCAGCGCGAACTACTCCTCACCCTACTCTGCAAGTAAAATGGTGAAAATGAGAAGTACATAGGATGATTATCACGACAAACAGTACTATGAGTTGAAGAAGGAGAAGAATGAGAAACAGAAGTGTGGTTCGGATAGGAAGGTTCGAGAAAGAATCAGAGAAGCTCAAGACTGGCAAAAGTTCTGAACATTGAGCTTTAGCTAAATAATCAAGGCTTACAAGTTCCTTGACTAGAAATGAAAAGAAAGAAACAACACAGACATACGATAACGAGATTATTGGCAAAATATCTAGTTTCGTCGTTCCTAGTACGCGTTTAATTTCGAGGATGAAATTATTTTAAGGGGTAAGGGATGTAGCACCCTGGACCAAAAACGAAGCATAATAAATTAATTAAATATTTAAACCTATGATTTAATAATTATGTGCGTGTGTTTTAACTGTTTAATTTATTTCGTGCATTTCAGATACGTGTTTAATGCAAGTTTAAGACGGACATATTTTCTAGACGTGGAACATAGGATTTTCTTTAATCATTAGATGCGTAATAGAAAGACGAGAAGATAGAAATGAACTAAGGGTCAATTGGAGACCCGTAGCTCAACCGGCGACGAAAAGGGCGGAACACGAAGTTTCAAAAAATCGAAAGATATCTCCAGTAAATAATAATTGAGACTTTTCAACCGATCCAATATGAAATTGGATTAATTTATTTGAATTCAGGAAATTATGAACAGTAACGAAGATATTTTTGGATGAATAGTAACTTTCGAAAATCTATAAATAGGGATGTTTTCGATTCGAAAATCACCATTTTTCCGAACGAGTCGAACGTGCCAAAAACTTATAAGTCTCTCTCTCCTCTCTCTCTCTCTTCCTGTTTTTCTATTCCGGTGCACCGCTGCCGCTGCTGGTGGTGGTCGGAAAATATAAAAGTTGTCGGTTTCGGCTGATTTTTGCGCATGACGTTCGTCTCGACAAGATGAATCTAGGATAGGTCTCGAAATTTAATTCCGATTTCTCGTTCATCGGAAAACGGTGAAAAACAGCCCCAAACCCTAGTTTTGTGCCACCCTTTCTCTCTCCTCTGTTTTCTCTCTCACTCCTCCTTCTCTCGCCGTAGCCGTCATTGGAGAAGCTGCTGGGTGTGAGGGTGACATGTCGGAGGGCCGGTGCCACCGTGGGCGGGGTGTCGGAGCTGAACAGGTTGTGTTTGGATACATCGTGCATGTGTGTGTTTTTTAGTGTGTTGAGTGTGTGGGGCTGTGTTGTGTGCTGTTGGGGCGACGCCGCCGTGTGAGGATTGGAGGCCGACGCCTGTGATGCGCCGGCAAGGGTGGTTGAGTGGTGGCCGGCGACTGGAAATCGCAGGCCAAGCTTTTTTTTTCGGTGTTTGTTTATATACATGTATGTATGTGTGTGATGGGGTGGCCGGGAAAGTTCGCCGGTGATGGGGGGTCGCCGGCCGGTGTTCCGGAAGCGAGGGGAGTGATTGCCGGTGATTGGAAGTCACCGACCGGAGCTGGAAAAGGTTGGGGTTGGTGTTGCGTACGTGTGTGACAAAGGAAGTTGCGGTGATTTTTTGGGTACTATTCACCGCTAGAATCCGACGAGGGATGGCCGGAGGTGGTAGCCGGCAGTGCCAGCTTTCCGGCGGACATGGTGGTGGCGGCCCAGGACGGCGCCGCCGCAGCTGGTGGTGCCGGGAAGTGGCATGGTCGAGCAGGCCAATGCCGGCAGCCGCCGAGAGAAGCCACCCGCTGCCGAGAAAACTCGGCAGCTGCCAAGCCATTACCCGATGCTGCCAAGAAAACTCGGCAGCCGCCGAGCCACCTGTCGGGGCTGTCGGGTTTTTCACCCGGTGCGGGGTCTGCGCGTGCCCCGTCGCACGCGACGTCGTGTTTTCAATCCGAATCCCGTTTTTTCCGCCATACATCAACATCGAGTCATCGCCGACGAGATGTCATTGACCGAGGGTCGTGGGCCCGATCAAATTCAACCCTTTGACCAAAATTACCAAAATACCCCTGAACTTAAAATTCTCTGTTTGAGCTCGTTTTAACTCCGACTGAGCTCATTCTTTTTCCGTCGTAACCAAATTTCATTCTCTATCATCTCAGCCTATTGGACTGATTATCCATTCTCATTTCTTCAACTCCGATCTTTAGAGCTCTCGATCCGTCGCGTATTTAACGATCGTTTCTTCGCTGGAGTCTTTTACAGCTTTAATTATATTTATTAAGGATCTAAGAAACGTCATAACTTATGTAGGCTACTTGTTGGATTGAACCTTATGATATCCGAACATTGGTACTCGCTACTCACATGGTAACCACCGAACAAGGTGGGGGTAATTTCCATCCCTTTATCTGTTTACTGTTTTCCCTATTGTTTGCATGAATGAGGGATACTAAGTGCTGTGAATATAATTATTGTGTCATACTTTATACTGTGAAGAAACTTCGGTTCACATTGCATGTTCGGAGGGTCCTATGGACGATAAAAGAATTAACTCCCTCTCCTTCTACTACTCTGAAAAGGTCTGGCGGTCCTTGAAATGCGCTAGCGGTATTGAGACCGTTTATAGGGTAAGACGAGGAATTCCCGCACCTATCCTTCCCCTGCTATTTCTAATATCTACTGTGCATTTTATGTGCTGTGACAACGTGACAGTAGGTTATATTTACGGTATTTTATGTCTATTAAGTGTCACAAGAGACAGAGTTTATCCCCACGAGTGTATTCCACGCACTCACCCCCTATTTTGTACTCACACTACAGGAGCTGATGAGCATGATGAACCCTAGATGGAGAGAGGCGGTGCTGTTTCTGGATTTGTGATTTTAGGATGTGTTACACAAACAGTTTCAAAACAATGTTTCATTTTATTCACGTTTTTTTGTAATAAATTCTGAGTATACTATGGATATGAGATCCTGATGGTTTGTTTCAGCTGCTAAATTATGTTGTATTGTCTGTAGTGAGACCGACTGTTGATATGTGAATGATCCATATCATCCCTTACCTCTTTCTTCTAGCGTCTCTTACTCCTTTTTTTTGTTTATGAGATGTGTCCCTTGTTATTTCTTTCTTCACGCCCGTGTGAAAACTCTGATATTTTGTGAAAGAAAACGGGGCGTGACACAAATAGAAGACCAACCATATGTGAACACTTCGAAAAGCATAAATCAGGAGGAACATATATCAGAAGACCTCATATAATGAAGACTCAGAATTCTTGCTCATCTAGTAGACCGATTCAGATGAAAGTCAGTTCCAGAAGAGAAAGCCGAAAATAGGAATATGTCAACTGAAAGATATATGCTCTTCTAGAGAAAAATGAGTCCGTGTAAATTTTTAAGAAGACTCATCAAAAGAAGGAAAGGAAAAGCTCCACAGAAGACTTTCCTTCTGGAAATAGAAACTGGAAGACTTCAACAATTATTGAAACACATTTATTGAAGTCTCCAATCATTGAAGTATACATATTTAAGAAATCAAACACTCTCCATCAAAGTTTGTTATCAACCGTCAAGTCAACCAAAATAGATTAACTTAGAATTGATCAAAAACAGTACCTGATCTGAAGACTTGTGAAGAGACTGAAGTTACCGTTAGCATAAGGTCAAAATCTCCTGAGAAATACACTTACAGCCTAAAGACAATGAGCCTATACATCTTTCAAATTCACTCTCTCTAATGGCTGAAATCTCACTTTGTCCTATAAATAGAGATCTATTCTCGCTCTTGAAGACTGACCGAGATTATACCAAAGAAGCTACATTTTCAAACTCTCAAAACTCATCAAGTTCTCAAACTCAAGAGCCATTGTCGTACTCCAACCACTAGACCACTAGTGTTTTATGTTATAATATTCTACATGCATTTGTTTTATTTCAATTTTTGATATTTTTCAATTTTCTATTATCACATATTTTTTGTTAATTTTTATAATTTGTATTTTTAATATATTTTAAAAGGTTAAATATATATATATATATATAATTGGAAGATTAATGACTAATTAATATGTTTATTAATGTTTAATCTAATTTCATTTTAAGATAATTATAAAATATACTAGTGCATATTTTTAATATATTTTATGAAAATACTATTTTCAAATTAAACTTTTCAAATTTAATTTAATTAAAAAATAATTAATATTATTACATATTTTTTGTTAATTTTTATTATTTGTATTTTCAATATATTTTAAAAGGTTAACAATATATATATATATATATAATTGGTATGATTTATATATATCTTGTTTTTGCTTTATAAAATAATTGTTTAAAATAATTTATGTTTTTTGCATTAATTTTAAAACCAAACTCATTCTATCTTTATTTTTATTTTAGAAAAACATTTATAATTTATGAATTATGAATTATAAAATTATGTTTTAAAATAATATATAAATTTTGTATTATTATATAAAAGGGTGATAGTAATATTTTAGGTGTAGTTTCTTAATTAATTCAAAATAGTATTTTATAAAAATACTATTTTTTAAAATTATGAGTTTGTTCATATAAGATAATATTAATGCAAATAATATAAGAAAACATTATAAATTAATTAAATTTTTTAAATTTAATTAAATTAAAAAACAATTAATTTATAATTAACACAACACATAAAAAAAGCGTTGCACAATGTGTTGTCTATTGGCGAAAAAGAACTATGAAAAGACAACGCATAAAAGCGTTGCATACAAGGGTTGTCTATTTTTTAAAAAATAAGCTATTTGACAACACTTTCAAAAAAAGCGTTGCACAAAAGCGTTGTCTATTTTTAAAAAAATACGCTATTTAACAACCCTACGAAAAAGCGTTGTCTTATCCAAAAAAAACCGTTGTCTATTTTTAAAAAAATTCGCTATTTAACAACCCTATGAAAAAAGCGTTGTCTTATCCAAAAAAACCGTTGTCTATTTTTAAAAAAATTCGCTATTTAACAACCTTATGAAAAAAACGTTGTCTTATCCAAAAAAAGCATTGTCTTTGTTCGAATTTTTTGAACAAAGACAACGCTCGCGTTGCAAAAAGGGTTGTTAATTCAAAAAGACAACACAAATTCATAAAAAGGGTTGTCTTTGAGGGGTTGTTAAAGGTCATTTTTCTTGTAGTGATACTAGGACATTTACTACAGTTGCAAATATAATTAGCTTTTTGAAATTGATTAAACAAAAGACATTTAGTCCAAAACGCTTGATAATTCGACTGATAATTGTTGTGCAATAAAATCTCCATTCATCGCTAGGGAAAATGAAACAAACGAGAAATAAAATAAACAAACAAAACAACAATCCACAACACAAGAATTTACGTGGAAAACTCCCAAATCGGAGAAAAGCCACAATCCTCGATAGGAAGAACACTATGTGAAAAATTCTTACAATCACACAATATTCCTCTCTCTCGCACCCTACACTCCCACACTTTTACAAGCCTTAAATGACTCTCACCTTTCTTACACCATTCTCCAAAAGAGAAGAACTAGAAATGAATTTAATTAGAATCAAACACAAAACTAAAGTGTATTGATTGGGGCATATCAGGGCACACTTGTGACAAAGACACCCAGACTCCTTAAGTAGCTTTAAGAATCTCTTCCTCTTTATTTACAAAACTAATGTGGAACAACCATTTCTTTTATTTTAACACAAACCCATCAATAATTGTAATGATCTTTATACATATCTATCTATCTATCTATATATATATAATAACAATTACCCCCTCAAAATAGAAATGCTAAAATTTTCCCGCCCATTTCCACCTCCCAAAAATAGAAATACATATTCTTTCATAATTTATAAATTATAAATTATTAATTTTATTGTATTAAACATGATTTATATATATGGTAATAATATCATTTATAATATTGACAAAATCTTGGAAATTATTATCTATATATGGTATATGAATGTTAATATGATCTCATCTAATAACTTTTTTAATTATTGATATAATCAAAGATTAAATATATGTTTGTTGATTAAATTAAAATAACATAATAATCGGATTTCAAGAACTATAGATCATCAAAGTATTTTTTTTATCTCTAATGTAGTACCCCACATACATATATACCACCTCAATAAATATATGATTGCATTGATTGGGGGCGGTCGTAGTGACTGAGGGGGTTGAAGACCAAGAAGTGAGTTATTAATCAAGTCAACCAACATATATAAAACAACGTAAATTATCTATTTTTATTTACTATATTCAAAATATGTATTGTAAAATTATTATAAACATCACACAATTTTATTTGACAAATATGTCATATACAATACTCCAATTTTTATATATCTTATATGTAACAATGTTAATAATATAACATAGTGTTTATATAATTTTATTTTATTATACTATATTAATTCTTATTAAAAATCATAAAGATTTGTAATATATCTTGAATATAATAAAAAAAATATACATATGATATATTGTTGCACACAATAACATTTAGGAAGTATAAAATTTATGAATTCATATACTTTCTATTAAAAACTACAAATTAAGTATAAAAAATGATAAAAAAATCATATCATTTATACTTATACTTATAAAAAATAATAAAAAATACGTTCTATTTCATAATGCTAAATTATATAAATATATCTTCATTATTAATCATGAAGAATAGATAGTCGATGCTATTTATAAGAGTGATAATACGTAGATGAAGAATTTTTACATATATATTTTAAATACTTTGAATTTTTTATTATGAAATTTCATTGTCATCTATATAAAAACCAACTAACCTCATTTCTACTTTTTAAAGTAGAAATACAAATATTTTTTATTTTATAAATTTATAAATTGTTAATATTTAGTTTTTCATAATTTATGTATATTCATGGTATGAAAATCATTTTGTATATATATGAAAATTGAGGAAAAAAATATGATCGTATTTGATATGTTATAAAGTTAGTATGATTTGTGTATATATGGTAATAATATCATGTCATGAAAAGTTGGAAATAAAATTTTGTGTCTTAATCTAAATCATTTTATATATCCACGAAAAAATTAGCGAATTTATCATTTTTTTTGTTGTAAGAATAAATAATGTTTCTTCCTTAATTAAAAAGTAAATAAAAATCTGAAATTTCACTATCATGGTAGCATGAACAGAACAATGATAAAATATATTTAGTTTATGTTGTAATATAGTTTCATGGTTTTAGATTTATTAAATTTTGAAATGTTTACCATCCAATATGATTTTTTTAATAGATAAATTTTAATTTTAAGACATCTGAAAAAAAATAATTATACAGATTTTTTGATGGTATGTTAGATTTAAAATTTTTATTTTGGGGTAATATACAATAATATCAATATTTTAAGCTCATTATGAATAAGTTGTTGAACATATATTTGTAAAAGTATTTTCTAGGCCAATTGTGACAAAAACAAGTACTAAAATTGTTAAACAACATATGATGAAAATAATAAATATTTAGATGAATTACATGAGTAGTAGATTAAATTGAAATAACTTTGAAAAACTATATAATTTTTCATGATCATCATTATTATATCAAAAAATTACTAACACATGAAATTTATTCACTACATCATACGAATACCAAATGAGGTTGAAATATTATCAAGACTTGATTATAATGCTCAATAATATCACCATTTTATACTCATTATGAATAAATTATTGAACATAAATTTGCATAAGTTTATTTCAGGTCAATAGTGACGACAACGTATAATGAAAATAAAAAATATTTAAATTCGTAAATTATATGGGTAGTAGATTAAATTGAAAACACTTTGAAGAATTATATTATTTTTCATGAACAACATTTTTATATCAAAAAATTACCAACATTTCAAATTTATTTGTCCATACATCACACGGACACAAGTATATCAAATGAGATTGAAATATTATGAGAACTTAATTTTTTTTTTATAAATTAAAATTCTCACATCAAACTCAAAATATTTAAATTTTATGGTCGTGAGTCATAGAAGTAACAAATCAGACTGAAATTCTCCAAAAAAATTTATTATTTTTCGTGTTCAACATTTTCATATTAAAATATATAAATAGTAAAATTTATATGTCCGTGCATTGCACGGAACTTATACTAATTTTCATTTTAATATTGATTGAATATTAAAGAAAATTACGGTAATTAATAGAACTTATATCTTGAAAAATAACATCACTTCAATATATAACTATTAAATTATTATAATAAATATATTTATGCAACATTAATATCTCACTGCATTGCACATGTAGTTTGCTAGCACTATAATCACTGTTACTTTATCCCTTGCCAGCCTGCCTTAAAATTGTCCAACACGTTGCTCATAAATTGCTGCCACGTCACCAAGGAATTAATATATAATATCTCATATTTGCTGATTCTTGTCTATTTCACCATATTTTTACGCCTCCAACTGCTTTTTTTCTTTTTCCTCTTCTCTCCTCACATTTTTTTGTTGCTGGTTTTTCGACTCTCCTTTAAATTTTTATTTTGTTTCTCTTAATATCTGCGGGCTGATTTGGTGGGCTCAAATTTCCTACCAATGAGATGATTTGGGCTCATTTATCAAAATAGATTATATTTAGGCCCAATTTTTGAATAAAATTAATTTAGATGAGTTGGGTTAAGGCCTAAACCTAATGATACATTGCAAATATGTCTATGTTTATGAAATACAACAAAAATAACTATATTAAAGAATCTAAATCTTCTATTACATTAACAGGTGTTTCATTTTGTATTATATTATCATTAATACACAATACACATTACGTTTTAATCAATGATATCACTTTTAAAAATAATGAGTAATAACTATTTTAAAATATCAAATGAAAGATATTGAAGATTTCATTTGTAAATTAATGTGATAAAAGTGCTGAGAATTATCAGTTACATAACAATCACACTGGTCGCCTTTCATTGTGAAACTTACATTCCGACAAAAATCTACACTTTGTATGATAATTCTATTACTGCAACAACTAGTAATCGCATATAAATACACATATAGATACATAAATCAAAGCTGATGAGGCCATAAAAAAGCACCCATGGCAAATTGCCTCTTTTCTTCAAAGATCCCACTGAAATTAAGGCCATATTCCTGGAGAAGATTGTCGATCTGCCATTCCTCCATCTTCTCGTAATCCGATTTCACGTACCTTGGATAATGCAGCGGCATTCGGAATCCGAATTTCTCAATCCCTTCTCCGACGCTTTCCTTTTTGAGCTCGCGCTGTGGAAGAATCGCGTGTGCTAAACTCAGAAGCCAATTCAGAGCCATTTTATTCTAAGTTTTAATTATGTAGGTTGGTGAGTTTAACTGGGGGGGATGAATTTATATAAAGAGTAGCGGTTGCTTGGCCAACAATCCAACTCATGAATGCCAGCTTTGTCTCTAGATGTTTCCACCCACAGCTGGCCTGGGTCCCACTATACTTATATTTACGTAAACAAAATGGTTGATATTTAAGAAAAAACTAGGGGAGGTTAATTTATGTTTTTTATTAGTCTTAATTTTCAGTATTTTTAATGTTGTTTAAGATATTGTATTGGTTTTCATGTGGATCGAAATAGATAGAGCTCACATGTTTATTATACGATGACTATTGTGGGTAATTTTTAATATGTCCATGAGTGATATATGATGATCCATCTATTTGAATTATGAAATTTGAAATTAATAAATATATTAGATATTTGACATTTCAACAATGGACACATATTAATATGTTCACGGTGGAAGGTTAGCAGGACTGCTATTACTATTACTAATGTAAAAGATGTCTTAGAAAATTTGAATTGTCTAATATATCCTTATTAAAAATTATTATTCATGGTTGTAATAGTAATTTATTATTTTATTATTTAATAAAATTAAATTTGAATCCTATTTTAGTATTTTTTTATCTTATAATTTTATGTTAGAATGCTAATCCAAAATCGTATAAAATTGCAATCATATATACAATCTTATTACAAATTTCACTATAAAAATGTGGCGATATACAGACAGACATGTTCTGTCGTTTATTGACGGATTTTCATCAGTAAACTCCTTAATTGTTTTTTTTTAAATGACTTTTTTCGATAGAATTCCGTAGATAATTACCTATGGACGAATTTCTATCGATGGATATGGAATTTCGATGGCATTTCCGATGGAATTCCGTCGGTAAACTGACAACAGAATATTCCGTCAAAGAGAAGACAAAACACTATTGTTTTTCATCGTTTTTCAATTCCCCCCTAAATGATGTACAACGGTAAATGTTGTCAACAAAAGTTGAGAACATTTTCTCCTGCATTTCTGACGGAATGTCCATCAGTATTTTGAAAATTACACATCCATCGGTATTTAGGTCGCGAAACCCTAAATTTTTTATATTCTTTAACGATACCTTATTTTGATGATTTTTCTCCAATAATCTAAATTTAATTACTGTTATATTGTATTAATAATCATAACATACCATTGCATAATGTTGTTATATTATATTAATTACATATGTACGTATATATGTGGTAATAATTATATATTATAAGTTAGTCGAGCTAGATTTAAATATCTTAATCTAATAAATGTACATAACTTTGTATTTCATTAGATGCTTATTCGACAATCGTAGATGACACTATAGTGATAGGATAATATATAGTTATTTTATTTATGTAATTCAAATAATCGATTTTACTTACTTTTTTCTATTCGAACGTGTGTATATATATATATCACCTATCGATGTAGCAAGTTTATTGTTTTAGATTTGAATTGAACTTATATATAAAATTGAATTCTTCATATAAAATTGTAAGTAGAACTTAAAATATGTAACTGGAACAAAGTTCGCAAAAAAAAAAAAAAAAAAAAATCTCACATAAAATGTAAATAAATGGAACACAACATTTCTGTCGGTATCACCATCGACAAACAAATAAAACGACATCGTTTTATTAGTTATCGATGGATGCCATCAGTAAAATTTTAGTAACTTTTTAAGGAATATTTTTAAATTATTCGCAATTTAGCGACGAAATTTCAAAAGAACGACGTGGTTTTGTTTCCCCTTTTTTTAGATATAATTGTACAACGTCATATTGATCTATAATCATGGACGAAAAAATCGCGATATTTCGGCGATATATCGCCGAAATATCGAGATTTTTGAGACACCGAAATAAAAACGGGGTGACAAAAAATTTCGTCAAAATATCGGAGATATATCGGTATAATATCATTTTCGGTAAATAGTGCATCATTTTTGTAGGATATCGCCGATATATTGGAGATATATCGGTGATATATCGCAGATATATCAGTCGGTGGTTTTTTTGAATTGTTTTGATTTTTTTTGAATTTTTTTTAATGGTAAATTAATTAGGCTAGTGTGTTAAACAATGAAATACATATTTGAATTCAACTATATTTTTAATTAAATAATTAGTAAACTTATATTTAGTAAATTATTTGAATTTAGGTTCCTCATATAAATTAATTAGGCTAGTGTGTTAAACAATGAAATACGTATTTGAATTCAACTAATAGTTTTAATTAAATAATTAGTAAACTTATATTTAGTAAAGTATTTGAATTTAGGTTCCTATCATAAATTATCATGGCTAGTGTGTTAAACAATGAAATATGTATTTGAATTCAAAATTTGTCATGTTATCATAACCAGTGACGGAAATGTTATTATAAGAGACAACGTTTATATAATAGTTTATCTCTAAATTTATTGTAAACATAACTTTTTATTTGAAATTTAAGTTCAATATATGTATTAATGTTACTTATAATATTATATAAAGTACTAGATATATTTTTCAATTTTTTTTCAAATGTTTTCAATTTTTTTTCAAATGTTTTCAATTTTTTGCGCAAAAACCGATATATCCATCGATATCGATATATCCATCGATATATCCGTAAAATCAAGGTACCGATATATCCACAAGTACCGATATTTTTGTCCTTGTCTATAATACATCAAAACAATGTAGTTTATGGAAGATTTACCGACGGAATTTATGATAGATTTTCCATCGGTATATTCTTCAGTACTTCTAAATGAATTAGGTGGCGGATCCCCTTCCTCTCTCTCTCGTTTTCACTCTTTTACTCTCACTCACTCACTCACCCTCTCGCCGCCGACAGCCGTCGCCTACAGCCGCCGGCAAGCCTACCCACCCCCAGCCCCCATGCCCCCCCTCCCTCCCTCTCCCTCTCTTCTCCTCTCCCCTCTCCCATCCCCAGCCCCTCCCCCAACCCCCAGCTAGTCTGCTGCCGCTGTCAGCTCTCTTGCAGATGTCGTCCGTCAGTCGGAAAAATAAGGTCAGTCCTATCGTTTGTTTTTTTTAGTTAATTGGTTGTTTAATTAGTTGATTTGGTGATTTACTTGAATTTGTTAGATAATGTAGAATGATGATGTTGTGGAGTTTGAATTTCTTGCTTTAGTTGAGGTTAATTTTTAGGTAATTTGGTGATTTGGTGATGATGATGATGATGCTAGTTTCAATTTGTTAGTTGAGTTAATTTGGTGATTTACTTTAATTAGTTATTTTAGGTTAATTTGGTTTATAATTTTGAATAATATATGTTAATTTATAATTTATCTTAATTTTGAAAGTTTATAATGTTAGTTTAGGTTAATTTATGTTATAATTTTGAATAATTTATGTTAATTTATAATTTATCTTAAATTTTGATAGTTTATTGTAGCGCCCTGGACAAAAAATGAAGCATAATTGATTAATTAAGTATTTAAACCCATAATTTAATTTACATGCGTATGTTTTGATTGTTTAATTAATTACGTGCGTTTCAGATACGTGTTTAATGCACGATTTAGATGGATAATTTTTCTAGACATGGGACATAAAATATTTTTATACCATTAGATGCGTAATGGGAAAACGAGAAGATAGAAACTAACTAGGGGTCAATCGGAGATCCGTAGTTCAAACGGCGGCAAAAAGGGCGAAACACGAAGTTTCTGAAAAAAAATCGGAAGATATTTACGGTGAATAGTAAAACGAGATATTTTTGGTGAATAGTAACTTTTCAAAATCTATAAATAGGGGCTCATTCGTTTCATTTTTCACCCCTTCTCCGAATGAGCTGAACGCGACAAAAACGAGTAAGTTTCTCTCTCCTCCCTTCTCTCTCTCTCCTCTCTTTTCTACCTGGCGGTGCCGCCGGTGGCCGGAAAATTCCAACTCTGTCGGTTTCGGCCGATTTTCACACACAATGTTCGTCTCAATGAGACGAATCTAGGATAGGTCTCGGAATTCAATTCTGATTTCTCATTCACCGGAAAACGGTAAAAAACGGGCTCCAAACCCTAAATCCTAGTTTTCTACCACCTTTCTTCTCTCCTCTGTTTCTTCCACCTACTCGCCGGAGAAGCTGACCGGAGGTCCACCGGTGGTGAGGGGGTGTTGCTGGAAGGCCGGTGCCACCGTGGGTGGCGGCGTCGGAGCTGTACAGGCTAGATATATATATATATATATTACATGTGTGTGCGTATAGTGTGTGTGTATTGGTGTGTGAGCTGTTGTGGGCGGCGCTGGGTGGCGCCGCCGTGTGGGAACCAGTGGTCGGCGCTGGTGATGCGTCGGCGGGGTCATGTGGTGGGTGGCCGGCGACCGGCCAAGCTTGGACAGTGTGTGTGTATTAATATGTGCGTGTGTGTGTGTGAAGCTACTGGTGTTTGAGGGTTGGAGAGGTGGTGGCTGGCGACTGGAAGTCACCGACCGGTGTTCTGGGAGTGAGGGGGTGGTCACCGGTGACTGGAAGTCACCGGCCGGAGCTGGAGAAGCTAGGTTTGGTTTTGGGTACGTGTGTGTCGAAGGGTTTTGCGGCGGAGTTTCGGGTACTGTTCACGGCCAGATTCCGGCGAGTGATGGCCGGAGGTAGTAGCCGGCGGTGCAAGCTTTCCGGCGGACATGGTGGCGGTGGCGATGGGCGGCACCGCCGCAACTGGTGGCGCCGGGAAGGAGGTTGGTCGAGCAGGCCCGGCGTCGGGTGGCCTAGGCGCGAGTTGCTGAGAAAACTCTGCCAGGACGGGATGCCAACCTGCCGAGAAATCTCGGCCCATGTCGAGAAGCTACCGAGACGTACGCACACGCTGCCGAGAAAACTCGGCAGCCATCGAGCCACCTGCCGCTGCCGAGACCTACTACCCACACTGCCGAGAAGGGCCGAGGCCATTGGGTTTTCCCACCTGACGCCGAGTGCGCGCGTGCCCCGTCGCACGCGACGCCGTGTTTTCGGTCCGAACCTCGTTTTTTCCACCGTACGTGAACATCGAGTCATCACCGACGAGATGTCGTTGACCGAGGGTCATGGGCCCGGTCAAAGTCAACCCTTTGACCAAAATTACCAAAATACCCCTAAACTTAAAATGCTTCGTTTTAACTCCGATCGAGCTCATTCTTTTTCCGTCGTGACCCAAATTTCATTTTCTATCATCTCAGCCTCTTAGACTGATCTGTCCTTATCATTTCTTCGACCCCAATCTTTAGATCTCTCGATCCGTCGCGTCTTTAACGATCGTTTTTCCTCCGGAAACGTTTATAACTTTAATTATACATTTTAAGGATCTAAGATATACCGTAAACTTGTGTAGGCTACTTGTTGGATTGAGCTTTGAGTTATTTGATCTTTGGTATTCGCTACTCAAGCTTTGAGTTGTCCGACCTTTGGTACTAGCTACTCACGTGGTAACCACCGAACAAGGTGGGGGTAGTTTCTAAATCTTTATGTGTTTACAGTTTTCCCTATTATGAAGCATGAATGAGGAATACTAAATGCTATGAATATACGTGTTGTATCATACTTTATACTGTGAAAGGACTTCGGTTCACATTGCATGTTCGTAGAGTCCTATGGACCGTAAAAAATTATCTCCCTCCCCTTCTACTACTCTGTGAGGTTTGGTGGTCCTTTAAATGCACCAGCGGTATTGAGACCGTTTTATAGGGTAAGACGGGGAATTCCCGCACCTATCCTTCCCTTGCAATTTCTAATATCTGCTATGCATTTTACTTGCTATGACTTTGTGCCGATTGTTACATATTGTTGAGCTATATATATCTGTTGAATGTTATAAGATGCGGACTTTATCCCCACGATTGTATTCCACGCACTCACCCCTTATTCTGTACTCACACTACAAGAGCTGATGAGCATGATGAACCCTAGTTGGAGAGAGATGGTGCTATTTTATGGGCTTGTATATTTAAGCTGACGTCACACAAATATTTCCAAACGATGTCTTTATTAAATCACATTTTGTAATAATATTTGATACATGATTCGGATGGGGATCCTGATGAATTATTTCCGCTATTTTGTATGGTGTTTTTATTGGTATTGAGACCGATTGTTGATATGTGGATGTTTCACATCGTCCCTCACCACTTTCTTCTGTCGTCTCCTACTATTTCTTCTGTTGTCTCTTACTATTTCTTCTTCACGCCCAAAGCAAAACTCTGATATTTTTACGAAAGAAAATGGGGCGTGATATTTATAATGCTAGTTTAGGTTAATTTAGGTTATAATTTTGAATTATGTATATTTTAATTAGTTGATAGTTAGTTTAGAGTCTGGGTTTAATTATTTGATTCAATTTTATTGTTATGTTATATTATCCAATAATGTTAGTTTTCATAATTTAGTTGTAATGTTAATTAAACTTAGGGTATGTTTGGATTGGACTTGGCCCATCCGGAATTTGGATGAGTTTAGTTCAGTCCAATAAAAACATTTACTTTTTCTATACAACTCCCAATAAAAAACATTTACTTTTTCTACAATTCCCTAAGTGAAAATGACATTTTAACTATAATACTACTCAAAATTCAATCTTACAAAATCCTTTTCAAACCAAAATTCAGATTTGCAAAAGCCACCTTAAGTCCAGTCCAAACATACCCTTTGTTTCTACTTTGCTCTAATGTTCATTTAGATGTTATAAATTGTTTGTTTTGTTAGTTTAAGATTTTAGTTGTTAGTTTAGTTAGTATATTGGTGATTTTGAAATGTTAATAATGTATTGGTAATTTGATGATTTTTAAATGTTGGTAATGTATTGGTGATTTTTGAAATGTACAATTTTAGTAATTTAGTGGAGCGGATTGTGGAATTGCTAAATAGTTAGAACTGCGAAATCATTGAGAATTGCATGCTTTAATTTTTTTTTTTTTTAATTGTAGAGAGACTGGGAGTCGAAACTTCGTAGAATGCGTCGATGCAGCCGAATTTTTGTTAGAATTTAGGGTTTAATTATTAGAGTTTAGATTGTTTTTATGTTTAGTTACTTTAAATGTTTCAAATTTTGGATATTATATTTCAAATTTAGATGATGGTAGAGACCACCGAGCCACTCGGACTGGGTACAGGAGCCTCCAAACTAAAGGAGACTCGAGATCGGTTGTGAGCATTTGGATGAGCTCGTAAGTATTCCTCTTCCACCTTTCCGTTTATTATTACTAGTAAATTATAAATTAACATAAATTATTCAAAATTATAAGTACTTATAATTACTAATTTTGAAGTTAATTTACAAAATTTCAAAATGAACTTAATTATTAATTATAAGTACTTATAATTAATAATTAAGTCCATTTCTTATGTTTTTTTTTTTTTTTACAGTCCCGGAAGAAGGGTGCCCTGCTGACAATTACAACCTCTTCATGAGGTTACACGGCCCCGACAAAGATAGGTCTTACACCGATGACAAGTCCAAGGTAATTCTCTTAAGTATTTTTTTTGTACTTCTAGTTTAACTTCAAAATTTATTAAAATTGTTTATCTCTTGATTTTTTAATTTGTAAATATGTTTCTGGAGGCTTTTCAGGAGAGGACGACCCAACTCAGTTAGTCTAAGGATGAGTCATCGAAGTCCTACCCCGTGGACTTAGATCAGTTGTACATCGAGACAACTAGTGTCTAGAAGGGGCAGGTGTTTTAGTTGGATTTGTCGACAAGAGACGATCGATCAAACTGCACCATCTCGGCTGCCAGATACAGAGAGGAGGATAATTAGAATATGGTGGAAGCAGTCGAAGAGTGGGCACGTCACCGACATGAAGAGGACATGGTCGCCCTTCGCCGCGAGTAGGAGGACTTGCAGAACATAGTCACCCACCAGCAAACAATCATACAATAGTTGGTTGCCAACATAGGAACAACTGGCTCATCACTAGTGGCACAACTCCGATCGATGTTGATCCCCGAGTCCCGAAGTCTGAGGATGATGAGTGAAAAATAGATACAAACAATTTTACTACATCAAACAATTTTATTTTCATTTGTAATTAAATGTATATCTCTTTAGAATTTTAATTTGATTTCATTTCATTTCTCGAATTTTAATTTTATAAATTTGCATTTTAATTTTAATTGTTATGAATAATACATTTTAATTTCCATTTCTTAAAAAAAAAAAGAAAAAACAACAACAATACCGATGGATAATAATCCGTCTGTAAAGTTTGGAATATATTTTTAATAAATTTTAAAACATTTCACATTACCAATGAACTTATTTCCATTGGTAATGTCACGCCCCGAAATCTTTTCACATTTTATCAGAGTTTTTCTTTTTCGGGCGTGAAGAAAGAAAGGGGAAAAAGACGAGCATGATATAAAATAGAAAGAAAAAGGAGAAGACAAGAAGCAGAATGCTTGGAACATCGGATACAACCGATAAAAGGAAGTTTGAAACCTTACGCAGCGGAAAAACATCAGGATCTATAACAAAGAAGGAGAAAGAGACGACAGAAGAATAAAGATGAGGGGACAAAGTAATACAATCACATATCAATAGTCGGCCTCGGCCGATAACAATCGGTCTCAATACTGATTATTACAACATAACAAAGCAGCGGAAACAAACCATGAGGATCTCACATCTACAGAATACTCAGAATATTTTACAAAACGATCAATATAACTTTAAAAGTCAAAACCGAATAAAGGACACAGCTGATAGGGCACCCTCTCTCTACGCGTCAAGATTCTCTTCTTTTCCTGTAGTGTGAGTACAGATTAAGGGGTGAGTGCGTTGAATACACTCGTGGGGAATAACATCCGCATCTTATAACAGTCAACAGTTATACATACCAGGAATATAACACTCAGCCACGTTGCCACAGTATAACATGATCACGTAATCATAACATATGTCACATCATTTAGGACTTCTCAATCATACTTTGAAATAGGGAAAACTGTAAACAGTTACAGAGTTAGAAATTACCCCCACTTCGTATAGTGGTTACCATGTGAACAAGTATTGGCGGATCATATTTCACAAGCGAGTACCAAAGGATCTGATATCACAAGGCTCAACTCAACAAGTAGCCTACATAAGTTATGATGTTCCTTAGATCCTAAATAAATTATAATTAAAGCTGTAAAAGGTTCCGTTGGAAATCGGTCATTAAATACGCGACGGATCGATCGATCTAAAGATTGGAATTTTGGAAACAAGGCTGAAAGTCAAGTCTAAAGGTCTGAGATGATAGGAAATGAAATAAGGATCGCAACGCAAAAAGAACGAGCTCGATTGGAGTTAAAACGAGCTCAAACGGAGTATTTTAAATTTAGGGGTAAAATGGTAATTTTGGTCAAAGGGTTGACTCTGACCGGGCCCACGGACCCCGATCAACGACGTCTCGTTATCGACAACTCGATACGGATGAACAACGGAAAGGAAACGAGGTTCGAATCGAAAACACGGCGTCGGGTGCGCATCGGCACCCTACGGGTGCGCATGGGCGCGCACAGTACGCGCCGGCTACCCGACACCCGACGGCTGCCGAGTTTTCTCGGCAGCTGCGCGCAGCTCGGCCAGGCTGGTCGAGTTTTCTCGGCCAGCCTCTTCCCAGGCTCCCGGCGTCCAGGCTGCTCGACGCGCCACCTTCCCGGCGTCACCCAGCGCAGCGGCGCCGCCTCCAGCCACCACCACCTACCTCGCCGGATACCTCGCACCGTCGGCTACCACCTCCGGCCATCCATCTCCGGATTCCGGCATGAATAGTGCCTGGAAACTTCGCCGCAAAACCCTTCGAAGTCACATTTTTCCAAAATTCCAACTTCAACCAAAACTCCGGCCGGCAACTTCCCGTCACCGGCGACCACTCCCTGAGCCTTGGCCGGCGACCCCCCGTCGCCGGCCACCTATTCCGGCCATCACAACCCACCAACACAGCCACTATATACATGCATGCTTCAACACACACACACACGCGCGGAAACACACACACACTGATTTCCTCTCTGGCCGGCGGCCACCAGCCGCCGGCGACCCACCAAACCACCTCTCCGGCGACCTCCCGTCGCCGGCCATCCCTTCCCTCACGGCGGCGCCCCCCGGCGTCGCCTCCAACAGAAAGCACGAGCACACACACTCACACACCACACAACACACGCACATGCATGCATACACATATATATCTACTGTCCATCTCCGGCGCCGCCACCCACGGCGGTGCCGGCCCTCCAGCGGCTGACCCTGACCTCCGGCAGCCTCCGACAGCAACTCCGGCGCGGTGGAGAGAGAAAACACAGAAGAGAGAGAAAGGGTGGTGCAAGGGTTGGGGTTAGGGTTTCAAGGCTGTTTTTCACCGTTTCCGGCGAACGAGAAGTCGGATTTGAAATCCGAGACCTATCCTAGATTCGTCTCGTCGAGACGAACGTCGTGTGCGAAAATTGTCCGATTCTGACAACGTTGAAATTTTCCGGCGACCGGCCGGCGGCGGCGTCGGCGGTGGCCCGCCGGAAACAGAAACCCGGAAAGAAAGAGAGGAGAAAGAAGGACTTACGTGTTTTCGTCGGGTTCAGCTCGATCGAAGAAACGGTGATTTTCGAATCGAAACTACCCCTATTTATAGAAGTCCGGAAATTCATCCAAAATATCTCCGTTACTATTCACCAGTTGACTTTTCAACGTTACTATTCACGTAAAATATCTCGGTAAATATCTTGGTAAATATCTTCTGATATTTCCGAAACCTCGTGGTTTGTTCTCTTCATTGCCGTTTAAGCTACAGATCCCCGATTAACCTCTAGTTCGTTTCTATCCTCTCGTTTTTCTATTACGCATCTAATGATATAAAAATATCTCCTATCCCATGTCTAAGTAAATTATCCATCTCATACTCGCGTTAACACTTATCTGAAACGCATGTAATAAATTAAACAGTTAACTCATACGCACATAATTATTAAATCATAGATTTAAATATTTAATTAATCAATTATGTTCGTTTTGATCCGGGACGCTACAGGTAATATAAAATTTACCCGACAACGATTTACCGATGGAATTCTAAACAATCTGTCGGTATAATCATGGATTTTTTCACGGATTTTCCACATTTTAAATTTTTATTTAAATCGGTAATTTATTTATTGACGAAATTATTATTGGTAATATACCGACGGAAAATATTTTTCCATCACCAAATGATTACCGACGAGCAAATTGACGACAACATTTACCGATGAAAATTCATTCGGTAAAAAGTTTACCAACGAAATTTTCTTGTTTACCAATAGAAATTTTCATTGGTAATTCAAAAGATTTTTGTAGTACTTTAAAATATTGAATAAAATTTTAAAAACTAATTTTTGTAGTTAACTCCAATTTATAAAACATATCTTTTGACTCTTATACATGGAGTACTTAAAGTGCAATGGTACTTACTTCAGTTTATAATCAAAGAGCTAACCTTCTTATTTTTATAGAATAAAATTATGAAAGGGTCTCCTGTGCACCGTGCAAATGGGGCGGTCCGAATCCAATTCGGATGCACATGCTTTTGTATTTTTTTTTGTTTTATTTTTTATTTTTTGTACGCTTATCTTTATAGTATATTAGTCATATCTTTATACAAATATCATAATCTTTATATACTTTAATTTAAAAAAAAAACCAATTTCGGCATTATTTGTACATATTTACCTTTATGTGTTATTACTCATACCTTTATATTTTAATTTAAAAAAAAAAACCAATTTCGGCATTATTTGTACATATTTACCTTTATGTGTTATTACTCATACCTTTATATGATATTATTTATATTTTTATATCAACATAGTCATACATTTATGTAATATATAATGGTACAACTAAAATAACTACAATGTATGATTAATATAACTAAAATGAACATAAAATAAATGTATGACTAACACTATTGAAATGAATGATTAACATAACATAAATGTATAACACCTGAAAGTGAGTTTGTGCATGGACACACAGGTGCGATGCAGCGTGTGGTGTTGTATGCTTGGTCGGATCGACCCGATTACATGGATTAAGATTCATGCAACGGGTGTATAAAAGTTTTGGTGTAAAATAATTTGTTTTTGAAATTTTATTTTTTAATGAGAAATGCACTTTCTTACGGGTCCTTTTTTTTTGTTCGCATTATAAAAGAAAACATTAGAATAAATTTGACTCTCCAACTGTCCTCTGATGACCTGAGATCAACATTGGCCTTTTAATATTTATTTATTTATTTTTTTTATAAACTTTGGAATTTTTCATTTCTTATTCTTCTTTCGTAAATCTTCAACACCACTCATGCATTAATGCACAAATGGTTATATATATATTTATTATTGGATTTCAACCATTATACAAAAAGTTTGTTTATAATTTTCTTCACATATAATCTAAAAATTTCTGCTTAAAAGAAATATTTTGTTCATTTTTAATTTGTAATCATTTTAAAATATAATATTTACTTAGAACATGAATTTTTTTAACTCAAATATTATATTTTACTACTATTATAATAGAAACTACTAAAAATAATAAAGAGTATTTTAATGCGCCAAAATTTTTATATTTGAGATGTAATTTTTTTTTATCTGCAACTTAAATATTAATTAATAATTAAAAAAAAAACTTTAATATATAAAATATAAAAAATGAACGTTTAAAACACCCATTAACGTTTTATAGGCCTTTTCTCTTTTCATTTAATTTTGGGCTTGCATTAAAAAATTTCTTGTAAAGCCCATGTTTCATATGTAAAGCCCATCTAAATTTGACAATTAACGCACAAAAATTAGAACTCTTCTTCTCTGCTGTAATCTTGTTCCCGTTGCAACTTAGTCCTGCTAATTTATTGCTGTTAAAATAAATTAATCAGAGTAACTTTGGTTTTAATAAACACTAATTATTTTTCCTAACACAAAAGCTTATGTTGACATGGATTTGGATTCGTGCACTCGGATCGATCCGGCTCACCACGTGCCGTCATGTGCCGCTCGCGCCACCAAGTCGCGCACAAATTCGACAAAATTCGCTCTCAAATGTTGTACTTTTATGTTATATTAGTCATATCTTTTAGGTTTTTAACTGTACCTTAACATATTTTTGGACAACTATTAATACATTTCATACCTTTTAGTTATATTTGTCATACATTTTAGTTGTGTTAGTCATACCTTTTAGTTATGTTAGATGTATCTTTATATATTACATAAATGTATGATTATGTTGATATAAAGGTATAAATAATATCACATAAATGTATGAGTAATATCACATAAAGGTAAACATGTAAAACTTGTGCCGAAAGTAGGGTTTTTTTGGAGTTAAAATATTACATAAACGTATGCCTAATATAACATAAAGATATGACTAGTATAACATAAACGTATGATTAACATAGTATAAAAGTCAGTGAATTTTCTTTTAATTTAAAGTCTTGCACTAACATTATGAAATCTGGACATAAATGTATGACTAATATAACATAAATGTATGACTAACATAATATAAATGTTAGGGTAAAAAAAAAAATACACGGCTCCGAATCGGATCCGGCCCAACCCAAATGCATGAATCTAAGATCCATGCACCAAGAGACATCTTTTCCTAAAACCATCAAAGGTAACAATTTTTGTGTGTTGCATGTATTTCTTTTGCGAATACTGTAATGTTTTATTACTTTTGATACATTGAACTCTCCATTTTACCCTTTGATGATGGTATAAAATGGTACACACCCTAGCTACTTAATATTGATAATTAAAATTGCATTTCACACATTTTCCAGCAGCCAACAAGAAAGTTAGTCGCTAATTATCATTTATTTCCTTCATTCTTTTAATTTTCTGTTTTAACCGAATTTTTTCTACGTTAATCCTGAAATTATAATGTTATATACATGTTTTTATGTATGTTATTTTCATATTTCTAATATATAATCAGATTCAATCAATCACACTTGAATAATGTACACCGTAAATACTTCTTTGATATTTGATATTCTAGGTTTTAATAAAAAATAAAAATAAGAAAAACGTTGAAGTTTAGATACATCAAATTCTTTTCATACACGAGACACTACCACTTCACATAACCTTTTTTCCAATTCTCATCCAACACAGACGCTCCATCATCTATGACATTCACGATACAGACCTTTTTCCCAACTCTCATCCCACATAGACGCTCCACCATCTTTGAGATTTGATTTGATGATGGACGTAGATAGTGGAGTGTCTGTGTGGGATAGGAATTGGGAAGAAGATCTGTGTTGATGAGGAGCATAGATGATGAAGCGCTTGTGTGGAATGGGAATTCTTTGTGTGGGTTGAGAATTGAGAAAAATGTCTGTGTGTGAAGTGATAGTTGCGCATGAGAAAAGAATTCAGTGTATTTTCTTATTTTCATTTTTTATTAAAAATTAAAATATGGAATATTAAAGAAGCGTGTATGCATGAGAAAAAATTTATGTGTATTTTCTTATTTTCATTTTTTATTAAAAATTAAAATATGAAATATTAAAGAAGCATGTATGCACCATATTCTTTAGGTACATACTTGATCAAATTGGTAAATATATATATATATATATATATATATATATATATATATATATATGGATTACAAGGTCATTTTATTATACCTGTAAATTGTTTGTTGAATATATTTGTTTTCAGGAAAAAAGGGGCATGAAGATTGAATATAGGTACTCTCGTTGTATGTTCATCATGGCTCACAAAAGGCTCATATTATACTTTTTTTTTTTTTTTTAATCATAATAAATTAAAAAGGACATATTGTTGTGTTGATATAATATTGTCTTCAGTATCCACATAAAGAATTGGACCTGGATTGTCCTCAAAATAAAAATGAATGACTTTCTAGATATTCATTGAACAAACACATGCAATAGATCTTTATCCCCTTCAAGAAGTGTCAAATCTTTGTCATTTTCAACCTCGAGCTAAAGAACAAACTTCTACTTTGTAACTTTTGCATTGCCCTTTTTATTTGTTCCCTTGATTCAATTCATTGTAGAAAAAAAAAGCCCATCAACATCTACTAATGTAACCATTACCCTTTCACCCATCAAAACATCTAAACTTTGAGACTCAGAATTAATGCTACCCATATATAAAATGTAGGATATTGAGACCCCGCCATAACTACAAATTAAGTATTGAAAATTATAATAAATCACCACAATGAAGGCTATAACTGAGAAAATAAATAACTAGAAAGCTGATATGATCGGTTATTATACATGTGAAATTGAATGTTTTTAATTTTTTTCCTTCTAAATCCATGTCATTCAAAAAGGAAAAAGACAAAAATCAGCAAATTTAACTAAAATTAATGAATTAATATTATTATTATTATGATAATTAGGTTGGAATAGTTTAAAATAACAAATAAAATTGAAAATATTATTTAATATATAAATATAAAATCTGAAATTTAAAAAAAAAATCATATAAATATTTCAAATTATCTAAATAAACAAATTGCGGTGGAGGCGACGTCAGATGCTGGAGATGATCCCAGATCTGGAACGGGCTTGTCAAAACCTTTGATTTGGTATGAGATTTGACTGAAAAGGAGGGTGGCTGAGGCGGTGCCCGCGGCGGCGGCCAACGGACAACATATAGAGAGAGAGAGTGTCCACCTCATACACAATGATCCAAATTTTTGCCCTAGGTTGCACAACATTGTCTTTTTATACTATACCCTTATAGAGGTGGTCAGGCGATTCGAACTGCTGGTTTCGGTTTCAAACTGGCGGTTCGGCAAACCGCAATAGGCAAAATCGAAACCGAAATGTGGGGGGCTCAGTTTCGGTTCCGATTCGGAATCGTCGGTTCAATTGGAACCGGCGGTTCGGTTTTGGTTTTTTAGATTTTCGGGCACGGATCGTGCGCCGGGGCATAGCCGTGCCCAGCGCACAGAGATACTATGTTTGGCGCACTGTCGGCGTGCACGGCTGTGCACGCGCGCTGAATTTTTTATTTTTTTTGTTATTTTTTTGCATTAATTGTTTAATATTTCAAAATTTTAGTCTTTAGATTTCTTATAAAGTTTTTAAGACTTTTAACAAAGTAAAATGAGTGAAAATTAATAAATAAAAAATTACTTTAAAACATTAGAAGTACAAGTACAACATTACAACTTAAAATTTTCAAAAAATTACAATAAAACAAATTACAATTATGAAATAAAAAAATATTATAACTCAATATATTACAATCATTGTAACGCCCCGAAATCTTTTCGTCAAAATATCAGAGTTTTTCATTTTTGGGCGTTAAGAAAGAAAGGGGAAAAAGACGTACATGATATATAAAAGAAAGAAAATGAGGGGACAAGAAAAGAACATCGGTTTCAACCGATAAAAGGAAGTTTGAAACCTTACGCAGCGGAAAAAAAAAACATCAGGATCTTTTACAAAGATGAGAAATACAAATAACATTTTACAAAACGTGGAACATCATTTTACAAACGAACAACATATCTTTAAAAAGATAAAACCGGAAAATGGACACAGCTGATAGGGCACCCCTCTCTCTACGCGTCAAGGTTCTCTTCTTCTCCTGTAGTGTGAGTACAGAATAAGGGGTGAGTGTGTTGAATACACTCGTGGGGATACTTTCCAAGTTCAAACATTCAATCATATAAAAGTTCGGTAAATAAATACATCACATAATGACACGTAGCTTAGAAATAGACCGAAGTCCCTTCGTAACACAGTTATGGACCAAAGTCCCTTCGTAGCATCACCATCGTAAAATAAATACAGAATATATCACAGCATGTAGAGTTCAACAATTTATCGGTCACACAGACAATTATCGGTCACAAAGACGATTATCGGTCACGCAGACAAATATCGATCACACAGACGATTATCGGTCACACAGACAATTATCGGTCACAAAGACGATTATCGGTCACGCAGACAATTATTGGTCACAAAGACGATTATCGATCACACAGACTATTATCGGTCACACAGACAATTATTGGTCACAAAAACGATTATCGGTCACACAGACGATTATCGATCACACAGACAATTATCGGTCACAAAGACGATTATCGGTCACGCAGACAATTATTGGTCACAAAGACGATTCATAACATACAGTATCATAACAAAATCATCAATTATGGAAAACAAAAAACGTGTTGAGTTTAGAAGTTACCCCCATGTAACACATATCATGCGTTCGTTTATAATCATTCATGCATTTATTAACAGAAACTTAAAGCTTAAGGTTTAGAATGTACCCCCACCTCGTATAGTGGTTACCACGTGAGTAGCTAGAACAGTAAGTCTGATAACCCAACACCTCAAAGCTTAGTCCAACAAATAGCCTACACATACATGGTGTTTCTTAGATCTTAAATACAGTATAAATAAAGCTGTAAAGGGTTCCGACGGAAAAACGCTCGTTAACGACACGACGGATCGAACGATCTAAAGATTGAAATTTTGGATACAAGGCTGAAAGTCAAGTCCAAAGGACTGAGATGATAGGAAATGAAATAAGGATCGCAACGCAAAAAGAATGAGCTTAATCGGAGTTGAAACGAGCTCAAACGAAGCGTTTTAAGATTTGGGATTCCGGTCGTCGCGCCCGCGCGAACAGGCTACCTAAATGGGCTTCCAGCCGCCGCCGTCCGGCGAACCACCGGTCGCTGATCACACCTCCAGATTCCCCCCACTTCAGGCTACCAATTCCAACCAACGGCGGCCACAACGGAGCCGCCTAACTCAGCCAAAACACCTGCAAAGACAGCCTGTTGCCCAGTTTCCGACGGTGGCCTGCTCGACCAGGCCACTTCCCGGCGCCACCCGGCGCGGCGGCGCCACCCCCTTCCGCCACCACCTAGCTCTCCGGATACCTTGAACCGTCGGCTACCATATCCAGCCGTCCATCGCCATAATCCGGCATGAATAGTGCCCGGAAATTACGCCGCAAAACCCTTCGTTACCCTGTTTTTCCAAAAATTCAACACCAATCCAAAACTTCCGGCCGGCGACCCCAGTCGCCGGCGACCCTTTCCTGACCTCCGGGCACCCCAGCCGGCGACCCCCCTTCGCCGGCGACCTCTCCGGCCACCTCCAAACACACCAACAACAAGCTTATACACACACATGTATGCAAGATACACACACACATCAACAAGACTTGGCCGGCGGCCACCTGCCGCCGGCCACCACCACCAGCCGCCGGAAACACTGGCCGGCGACCTCCCGTCGCCGGCCATCACCAGTAGGCCGCGCAACACACAACCATACAATCTCCATATACACACACGTACATATACATAAACACACACACTCCAACCAAGCAAACCCTAACCCTTCCAGGCCATTCCTACTCCGGTCGGCGACCACCAGTCGCCGGCCACCACCTCCAACCATCACACACACCCTCAGCCGCTGTCCGGCAACTTTTCCGGCGAGAGGAGAGAGAAGAGAAGCTGTCGGGGAGAGAGAAGAGGGAGGGAAGAGAGAGAAAAGTTGGCCGGATCTTTGACCGGCGATTGCCGGAGAAGGAGAGATCCGTTCGGAAATCTGAGCCCGGTTTCGTGACGGGCTCGACGAGAGCTTCAATCTAGAGTTTGAGTTTACCCAAAACGGAGAAGAAACGAGGTAGAAAGGAGGAGAGAGAAAACGGGTTTGGAGACCGTTTTTCGCCGTTTTCCGGCGAACAAGAAATCGAATTTGAAATCCGAGACCTATCCTAGATTCGTCTCGTCGAAATAAACGTCGTGTGCGAAAATCGTCCGATTCCGACAACGTTGGATTTTTCCGGCCACCGGCCGGCGGCGGCGCCGCCGCGCCGGCGGCGGCGCCGACGGCCCCCCGCCGGAAGACAGAATCCCGAAAAAGGAGAGAGAGGAGAGAGGGACTTACTCGTTTTCGTCGCTTTCGGCTCGTTCGGAGAAACGGTGAAAAATGAATCGGGAGAGCCTCTATTTATAGAATTCGGAAAATTACTATTCATCGAAATATCTCCGTTACTATTCATCCAAAATATCCCGTCACTATTCATCAGTTGATTTTTCAAAGTTACTATTCACGTAAATATCTTCCGGTTTTCCGGATCTTCGGGTTTTGCCCTTTCCGTTGTCGTTCGAGCTACGAGACTCCGATTGACCCCTAGTTCATTTCTATCTTCTCGTCTTTCCAAGACACATCTTATGGTATGAAAATATTCTATATACCATGTCCACGAAAATTATCCATCCGAAACGTACATTATACACGTATCTGAAATGCATGTAATTAATTAGACAGTCAAAATATATGCACGTAATTATTAAGTCATACGTTAAAGTATTTAATTAATAAATTATGCTCGTTTTGATCCGGGGCGCTACAATCATGAATGATGAATCATACTACAATATTGAAGACTTGAAGTTCAAATACTCTAACTTTTTCATCTTTGTATAAAATAAATTGAAGAAGAAGAAAAAAAAATTGAAAGAGCTTGAGTTTCATTCTAAGATTGAAAGTGTAACTTCCAAACTTAGAATGAAATTGTCTATATATCCTTGTCAAAATGAAGGAATCAAAGCTCACGTAGTTCTCTAACTCTTACCCAAACTTACCTTCATTTGTCGATGTTGGTTCCGACGGAGGAGGATGTGTTTGAATCGTATCCATACGTGTAATCTCCATCGTCGTCTAAATACGAGAAATCAAGATGTTGTTGACGGTTATTTGATCTCACCCAATCTTCAAGGAGAGTAATATTTTGTACATTCTTTTTCGTCAATTTGGATCTTCTTGGATTTAAAATATGACCTCCTTTGCTAAAAGCATGTTCGACGGCAACGGTTGAGGCGGGACTTGCAAAACTCTCCTTAGCAATAATCGTTAGAATAGAATAAATGGTGGTCCTTCTTGACCACCACTTCAATAAATCCATAGGATTTTTAAATAAAATATGTTCAAAAGTAGCACCTAAATATGAATCTAATTCTTGACAAGGGTTAAAATCTTTAGCTCATTTTTGTGTTCTAATATCATAAAAATTGTAAAATTGACTAAGGGTCGGAGCCGCATGAAAACTCGATGAAGATGTCGAATGACTACTACCTCCTACATTTTGATTACCTATATCATCACTAGAATCACCAAACATTACTTTATATTCTTTAAACAAATCGTATAATTTATGTTTAGCTCTACCAACAACTTCAATAAGATTAGAAACATAATCAACTAAATCATATTCTCCTAATATCATATTTGGGAACAATGCATTATAATACATTTTTAATAATTCTTCTAAGCCATCTTCTCTAATTCTAGGATCTAATAACTTAGCACATAAAAATATATCGGGTATTTCATGAAAATATTTTAACCATTTAGCTTTCATTACTATAATTGTGTTACCTAAAATATCACATGTTGAATATTCATTCAAAATAAGAGCAATTTTTACACAATAATCTAAAGCTAATGGAGAAGTAGGATAATAACAACCAGATAATTCTCTAGTTGCCTTTTCAAAAAAATTTAAAAGTTGAATTAAATTAAGACATGCATCCCATGAATTTTCAAATAAAACAATGTCATCATGTGGATTTTCTAGATAAAACTCACAAAGCATTTGTCTATACTCATAAGAATCTTGAAGCATGTAATGTAATATGTAGAATTCCAATGATGTTGCACATCGACTACAAATTTTTTAACTTCTATTCCGTTTTTCTTAAAAAACTTAGCCCATTTTTTATGATATGTCGTAGAGCTAGCAATTTCATAAATTTCATCTTTAATAGGTTTAATATTATCGTTTAATGATTCTAAGTCATCTTGAACACATAAGTTTAAACAATGACACATACAACGAATATGAAAAAATTTACCTCCAATCGGAGGTCGACAAAACTCAATAAGTGAAAGTAAACTAGCCGTCTTACCACTAGCATTATCAAATCCAATGGAAAATATTTTTCTTAGTATACCATAATCATTTAAAACATGTCTAATTTTTTGTGCAATGTGTATTGTCGAATGTCTTTCATCAAAATCAATATATGCAATTAAACATTTTTTGTATGTTCCATGCATCATCTATTCAATGACAAATAATACCCATATAATCATGCATCTTATAAGGATCCTTCCAAATATCACTACATATAGAAAGTTTTTGTTTTAAAATTTTAAATTCTTCAATTAATTTAACTTTATACTTTCCTACTATTTTTTCTATATCCCTAGTAACGTTGTTTCTAGATATTTTTCTACACGTCGGTTGTAAGTAAGTGCTAGTATATTTTTCAAAAGCATCATCACAAGAAAATTGAAATGGAAGATGTTTTTCGACAATTAATTCAACTACGCCTCTCCTATGGTTCAATTGACTAAATTTAAAAGTAAGAGAATCCATACCTCCACCTTGAGAAGAACCGGTAAATCCTCGAAGTTGCGTTTGAGCTCGATCAATCCTCCATGCTTGAATTTGTACATTTTTGCACAATGGTTGCACGTGACTATGTAATCGATGTTGCTATTTGGTACTTTCTCCTTCTTAAAATGAAAGGAGAAAATATCACTCCGAAGTGTAGAAGGTGCTCGAGGAGTAGTGTTGCGTGTTGTATTGCCACTTTCTTGTATTTCTCTCAGCACCTCCTCTTCTTCTTCGGCAAAGGCAGCGGTGGTATTAAGGCCTAACTTGGCCTCCAAATCATCTTGATTATATTGAGTCAAAAAAGTCTTAATATAATCATCATCATCGTCATGGAAAGATTATGGTGGCGGCATTGACATCGAACTCTTTCATTTTCCACGAGATGAACCGGCGGAAGAAGAACTTCTTTTAGACATTTTTTTTTTTGGAATAGAAATGAAATATAGTTGAAGAACAACAAACAAATAAAGTATGGATTGAAATTGATCAAAGATGGAAAGTGTGAGCTTGAGAGAGAGATTGAATCAAGAATGATGAAATTGGTGTGCAAATTACAAATGGAATGAGGGTATTTATAGATTTCAATGAAAATTCAAAAAAAAAAAATATATATATATATAAATTTATCGGGCCGATTTGAACCGCCGGTTCCGATTCGGTTGAACCGGCAATTCGGATCATCCCAACCGTCCATCATCAACGGTCGTTTAATCATGACCGTTGATCGATTTTGAATCTCAAATCGGTGGTTCGAACCGCCGTTTCGTCCAACGGCTAGTTAATCTGAGTTGATGATCATCAACGGCTCTATCATCACTGTCGTACACGTGTCACGATGTCAGATTATAAATAAATATATATATATATATATAGGCAAACCGCCGGTTTAATTGGCGGTTCGAAATCCCCGGAACCGAAATCGAACCGTGGAACCACGGTTTATGGTTTCTGTTCGAACCGAAACCGTTAACTGGCAGTTCCGAACCGGTCTGATTCTGGTTTTTCAAACTGGTTGGCCACCTCTACACCCTTGGGTGTCCTAATCTAATGAGCCTTAAACTCATGGACTTATTCTATGTAAAGTGCCTCTAGAATAAACATTATTGGTGCACAACACATAAACACACATTTAATCCATTGGTCAATATATAATAAATCAAGCAAGGTAAATAAAGAATAATTAAAATTTAAAATTAAATTAAATCAAATGTCACGTAAATGAAACCTAGGTGTTATACTTTTTCCAACAGCCAACAAGCAGGTTAGTCTCTAATTATCATTTATTTCCTTCATTTATAATTTTTCATTTAATTGAAATTTTCTATGTTAATCGTGAAATGGTAATGCTATATACTTTTTTTTTATGTATGCCATTTTATATTTGGAAATATTGGTGAAAATATGCCGTATATTACCTCTAATTATGACATTACCCTTTAATTTTTTTAGTTTTTAAGATACTCTGTATGTTGATGTTGGTTGTCAAATATTATACACATTTATCATTTATAGTAGGTGACATGCTGACATGATCGGTTATTATACATGTGGAATTTAATGTTTTTTTTTTTTTGTATATTTCCTTCTAAATCCATGTCATTAAAATAGAAAGACAAACATTAGCAAATTTCAAGAAAATATTGAATTAATATTATTATTATTATTAAGAAAATAATGTTTGAATATTTTAAAATAACAAATAAAATTGAAAATATTATTTAATATAAACTATAAAATCTGAAAATTTTATTTAAAAAAATATAGAAACATTTTAAATTATCTAAATAAACAAATTAATAATATCTAGAAAAAGTGTTTAAATAAAGTAATAATTATCATTATTATTAAGCATAATTGCCAAAAAAAAATCACCACTTTTTAAAAAAATTGTAGATTTATTCACACTTAACACTTATTCATTGTTGCAATTTATGCCATATTTATATTTTCCGGCCATTGGAGTCCATGTGTCCAGCAAACATGCCACGTCACATGCTATGTCAAATGTCACATCATTCCCAATAAAAACAAACTTAAAGATCAAATTGCAAAATAAAATCACCAGCATTCCAAAATTGCAATTTAATCCCAACTTTTTATATAATTAGCAAAAAAAGCCATAACCTTCTTTCATTTGCAATTCAAATTTATTCTTTGGTGTCTAAGTTCATGTAACACAAAATGATATGAAATTATGCCCCTAAATGCATCAAATAACGCAAGTTATCAAACCGCCAAACTTAAACTATTGTTCATCCCCGAATAATGAAAAGAAGAAAGCTCCTACATGGGTGGAATGATGATCATTTTGCTCTTAGGCTCAAGCATTTTTTATTTCAAAACAAATAAGCGTGCATCATATAATTTAGGAAGACATAGGATATTCATGCCAATTACTTTCAAATTAATGCTCAGAACAATAAGTGAATACTCACAAGATAAGCATATCACTCATCACTCAAGTGCTTAGGAAAAATACGCTCAAGTCAAAGCAAAGCATGCACCCTACCATAAGCTTGCAAATCGTCTAACCTCTCCACCACTTTGATGTGTGCTCAAAACAAGAATCAAATAGGACTTTATCTTTGGTTGTAATGTAGGCTCTTTGGTTGAGGTACAAATTATTTTGGCCAAGTGATTAAAACTGGGACTAGAAAAAAATGGATCGTCACCCATTAAAACCAATCTAATCCTCAATTCACTTAAACAACTCTTCTACTCTTCAATGGAATTCATCCTTCCATCATCCTCAACCCCATTTTATTTTTCGTCACAAATTCACTTCTTCCAAAGCATGAGTTCCACAATATCATATTAAGCATAAGTCAAATGAATTCTAGAAAAGGCACAACTCATGATAAGAAAAAATATTTTTCTCTCTCTCTCTCTCTTTTTCATACCAAGTATTGACGATTTTTTTTTCACTTGGTCTTTTTTTTGTCTTTTTTTTTCCTCACAACCCTCTCTTTTCTCTTTTTTTTTTTACTTTTCTTTTTCGAAGCTCACATCACCATATTTTTTCTCATGACTAAGATACACATTCACACTTTCACTTCACGTTCTCATTTTTCTTGTTTCACCTCTGAAAACTTGATACCATAGCTATGCTTGAGTTTGACTTTCTTCTTTGTCATTTCCTGCAAATAACTCAAAGAACCAACATCATTATATGAGTTAACCTCATCTATGTCAAAAATTAAATCAATAGAAAAGATAGAGGGGCGTAGGTGATCTTTCAAGGGATCATCAAATGATTTTTCCTTTGAACTTCCTTGAACTCGCTCCTCTATTATGTCAATTGAATGACACTCTTCTGTATCATTTTAGAACTTCGTGGCATTATAGATGGAGAAAATTACTTGCTCGTTATTCACTCTCAATGTAAGCTCCCCTTTATCCACATCTATCAATGTTTTTCCTGTAGCTAAAAATGGTCTTCCCAATACAAGAGGCATATCGAAATCCTCCTCCATATCAAGTACTAGGAAAGATGAATTTCTCCACCTTCACCAATATATTTTCAATTACACCCTTGGGAAACTTAATTGATCGATAGGCCAATTGAAGTGTCATTGTTATTGGTTATAATGTCCCCAATCCAATCTTTTGAAAAATAGTCGATGTCATCAAATTAATTGATACTTTGTGATACCCGAACTTCTCACCACTCACTGATCAATGCACTTCATGCATTATATGCATCTCTTATTATTTATGTGCTACTTGTGAACTTGCATGATTATATTTTGCTTTTAAATATTGAGTTATTACGTGCTATTACATAATTTGTGATGAGAAAACCTTATTATAATTTTGAGACTCTAATGATGCTTGAGTGCACAATGTAAATTATTTGATTAATGATAGTATAAATTATTTAAAGAGAATAGATCTAATGTTGATATATATATATTATGTGCAAGTGATTGCAGTGTGTATGTGTATATATAATAAAAACAAGTTTGAGTAATATTATAATATTTATATATATGAAAGTGTCGTAGATATGTATAATAAAAACCATTAACATTAAAATATTATTTATATATATTGACGTGTACGTAAATGGGTAGAGGTTTGCAAACATTTGTCATATCTTTTAATATTAATAATATAATAATGATAAAAAAAACTTACAACAGAAGCTAATTAGAAGACGGTGGCTTAGAACAAAGTTCATATATGTTTCAACTTTTCTGATATCACAAAACACACCCTCCAACGCTAGTTTAGTTATAAAAAAAATTGAGGGAAAATCTTTGTGATGTCCTCTAGTTCTCATCGAATAAGTACTATCAGATTTGGTATCGAGAAAGTTCGAGAGATGAATTAGAAGATTATACAACCAAAATCTTTGAAATCCCAGATACGTAGAAATTTATTATAACTACAAAGTATAAAATAGTATTTTGTGAATTATTATGTTAATTGATGGTACATGTATACTACGTGTTTTACGAGATTTGAATTGTTGTTCAGTGGCTATTGTAAAATAAATGAACCTGCGAGTTCAATGATTGTTATGAAATGAATTTGATAGTTGAATTGTTATTGTGGAATGAAGTAGTGAATCCTATCAAATAATGTGTTTTGACAATAAGGGGATGAAACTGTACTTTTGGGTCATATTTATGTTGGCCACATGGTGTTGTGTGCACGAAATTGGTGCTGTGTGCATGAGGTTGGTGCTATGTGTATGAAATTGGTGCTGTGTGCACAAGGTTGGTGCTATGTACATGAATTGGTGCTGTGTGTACGAGGTTGGTGTTGTGTGTATAGAGTAGGTGTTGTGTGCACAAAATATTCTAGAAATGAACTAGTTGAGAGTTTAAGTGGGAAATTAGAAATGAAATAGGTGATTCGAGAAGTGGATCCATGGGAAGGAGTTCTAAAGAATCATACTATAATGCATAATTTCTGCTTACTGAGATTTATCTCACGTAATTTATGCTTTGTAGGTAACCATGATGATTTGTAATGTTATGGACGTATCGGGTAAGCTATGGAGCTCCTACGGGATTTTGAGCACTCATGTACATAGATGATGACCTGTTGGGCATGATTGTATTTTATGCTACTTTTGCTTTTAGATATTAAGTCTCGTTTGGACATATTTTGTATTATATAATATGATGCGTACTAATGGTTAACATGAAAATTATTCGTGAATTGCTGACTTGTTGAAACTTCTTTTATATGAATGTGAATAGAGTAGTTTTAGGTATGAGATAATATTATGTTGTAAAGAAAATGGTTTTTTAGATTGTGTTATATTTAAAATTCGTTCTATATGCAGTTGAGTAAGTGTAGTCATGACATAGTAGTATCAGAGCCCAGCTGATGGTCATGTAGACTGTTTATGCACGTAGGCTCAAAACTTTGGGAGAACAGCTATAACAGTAAGTTAATTTAAATTATGTTTATTTTATGTGCATCATAAATTATATAATTGACCATGTGGTGTAGGATTGTAGTGTTGTTATACAAATATGGTAAGTGGTGAAGGTGAGAGTAGTAGGACGGATAGAACTCCTGAACCTGAGACACAAGCTGCGGGTGTTGAACGTGATGCTATTATTACACGACTAGCAGATTTAGTTGAGCGGCAGTCTCAACAAATCCAACAACTTATTCAACAAAGGGATGTTGATAGGCAACCGCGTGATGAAGTTAATCAACCATAGCCCCGAGCAGAACATGCTGAAATGATTTGTGAGCGATTCCGAAAACTGAACCCACCTACCTTTGAGGATGCTAAAGATCCTTTAGTTGCAGAAGATTGACTTAGAATCCTTGACAACATATTTCAATACAGTAGAATTCCTGAGAGAGAGAAGGTTTTGTGTGCATCATCTATGCTACGAGGTAGTGCTGGACATTGGTGGGATACCGTTAAAAGCATAAAAGACGTTACCATTATGACTTGGCAGAGATTCAAAGAAATTTTCAGAAACAAGTATTTCACGACCCCAGTTAGGATACTAAAAATGAATGAATTTATACAGTTGAAATAAGGAACTATGACCGTTAAAGACTACCTCTATAAGTTTGAACAATTATCCAGGTTTGCTGAACATATGGTTAGTACTGAAGCTCTGAAGGTGGAGAGATTTCTTGAGGGTTTAAGGCTCGAGTTTTACAGGGATGTTGGTATGGCAGGTGTAGCGCCCCGAATCAAAACGAGCATAATTGATTAATTAAATATTTAAATCTATGATTTAATAATTATGTGCGTATGAGTTAACTGTTTAATTAATTACGTGCGTTTCAGATACGTGTTTAAAGCGTGACTTAGACGGATAATTTCCATGGACATGGTATATAGAATATTTTCATACCATAAGATGCGTCTTGGAAAGACGAGAAGATAGAAACGAACTAGGGGTCAATCGGAGACCTGTAGCTCGAATGACGACGGAAAGGGCAAAACCACGAGGTTTCGGAAATATCAGAAGATATTTACCAAGATTTTTACCAAGATATTTACCACGATATTTACCAAGATTTTTACTGAGATATTTACGGTGAATAGTAACTTCTGAAATCTATAAATAGGAGCTCACCCCAGTTCATTTTTATCACCGTTTCTTCGAACGAGCCGAACGAACCGAAAGCGCCGAAAACACGTAAGTCTCTCTCTCCTCCTTTATCTCTCCCGTTTTTAGTTTTCTGGTCGGCGGCACCACCGTCGGCACCGCCGCCGGCCGGTCGCCGGAAAATTTCAACGTTGTCGGAATCGGACGATTTTCGCACACGACGTTCGTCTCGACGAGACGAATCTAGGATAGGTCTCGGATTTCAAATCCGATTTCTCGTTCGCCGGAAAACGGCGAAAAACAGCCTCTTAAACCCTAACCCTAACTCTTTCCACCACCTTCTCTCTCTCTTCTCGCCGGAGATGATGACCGGAAACCGCCGGAGGTAAGGGTGCCGAGCTGGAGGGCCGGCGCCGCCGTGGGTGGCGGCGCCGGAGATGGACAGTGTATGCATATATATGTATGCATGCATGTATGTGTGTTTGAAGGTGTTGTGGTGTGTGTGTGTGTTGTGCTCACTGTTGGGGCGGCGCATGGTGGCGCCGCCGTGTGTGAACTGGTGGCCGGCGACGGGAGGTCGCCGGCGAGGCCGTGGGGAGGGTGGCCGGCGACTGTAAGTCGCCGGCCAAGAGTTGACAGTGTGTGTGTGTTTACATATATGCATGCGTGTGTGTGTTGAAGCTGCCGGAGTTGGTGGCTGGGTTTAGGGGGCTGCCGGCGACTCCCGGTGGTCAGAGAGTGAGCTGGTGGTGGTGGCCGACGGCGGTGGTCGCCGGCCAAGCTATTGGATATGTGTGTGTGTTTAACCGTGGGATAGTGTGTGTATGCGTATGGGTGTATATGTATGTATAAGGGTGTTGGGCTGGCCGGGAAAGGTTGCCGGCGACGGGGAGTCGCCGGCGGAGGTACTGGGAGTGGTCGCCGGCGATGGGAAGTCGCCGGCCGAAGTTTTGGTTGAAGTTGGAATTTTGGAAAAATGTGACTTCGAAGGGTTTTGCGGCGAAGTTTCCAGGCACTATTCATGCCTGAATCCGGCGATGAACGGCCGGGGGTGGTAGCCGGCGGTGTGAGGTATCCGACGAGGTAGGTGTTGGTGGCTGGAGGCGGCGCCGCTGCTCCGGGCGACGCTGGGAAGGTGGCGCGTTGAGCAGGCCACCGTCGGGAAGAGCTGGGAATGGCTGGCCGAGAAAACTCGACCAGCCGGGTTGAGCCACGCCCCGCTGTCGAGAAAACTCGGCAGCCGTCGGGTGTCGGGTAGCCGGCGCGCACCGTGCGCACCCGTCTGGTGCCGACGTGCACCCGACGCCGTGTTTTCGATCCGAATCTCGTTTTCTTTCCACCGTTCATCCGTATCGAGTCGTCGCTGACGAGACGTCATTGACCGAGGGTCGTGGGCCCGGTCAAAGTCAACCCTTTGACCAAATTACCATTTTACCCCTAAACTTAAAACGCTTCGTTTGAGTTCATTTTAACTCCGATCGAGCTCATTCTTTTTGCGTTGCGATCCTTATTTCTTTTCCTATCTTTTCAGCCACTTATACAGATCTGACCCTCTCGTTTCTTGAATTCCAATCTTTAGATCGCTCGATCCGTCGCGTATTTAACGACCGATTTCCAATGGAACCTTTTACAGCTTTATATATAATTTATTAAGGATTTAAGGGACGTCATAACTTATGTAGGCTACTTGTTGAGTTGAGCTTTGTGATATCGGATCCTTTGGTACTCGCTTGTGAAATCTGATCCGCCGATACTTGTTCACGTGGTAACCACTATACGAGGTGGAGGTACATTCTAAACCTTAAGCTTTATGTTTTTGTTAATAAATGCATGAACGATGATAAACGAATGCGTGATATGTGAACCCGTACTTAATGACATGAACCTCAATTGTGATGCTACGTGAATTTATGATTAGTGAAACGATTCTTAAATGATACGAAATGACTGAATCCTATGTGTTACGTGGGGGTAATTTCTAACTCTTAATCTGTTTACCGTTTTCCCTATATATGCATGATTGAGGAATACTAAGTGCTGTGTTTATACTTGTTGTGCCATGATATAACTGTGGAAGGACAGAGGTCCTCCGATCATGCATTCTGTTCGTCCCATGCTATTATTCTACTACTCTGTGGAGGTGTCGTGAGCCTCTTGAAATGCACTAACGTTGAGATACCGTTATAGGATAAGACGGGGGAATCCCGCACCTATTCGTCCCTTACCATTTCTAATATCTGCTTTGCATTTATACGTGCCGTGACAACGTGACTGTAGGATAGCTTTTCGGTATTTAATTCTGATATGAGTTGTGCGAGGTGGATATTATCCCCACGAGTGTATTCCACGCACTCATCCCTTAATCTGTACTCACACTACAGGCGATGACGAGCGTGAGGAACCCTAGTTGGAGAGAGATGAAGTGTTGATCCTGTTTTGTTGTAATGAGACGATGTCTCTTAAACATTTTCAAACTATGTTTTGGATAACTTGTGTTTTGTAGTATGTTGATACATGTAAGGATGTGAGATCCTGAAGATATTTCCGCTGCGTATGATGTTTTATTTCGGTAGTGAGATCGATTGCTAACGACAGAGGCCGTATGTTTATAAGTGAGAGATTCACTTCGTCCCTTATCTCTTTCTTCTAGCGTCCCTTGCTTATTCTTTCTGTCTTAAAAAACGTCCTTTGCCTTTTTCTATCTTCACGCCCGAATAAAAACTCTGATAAAATGTGAAAAGATTTCGGGGCATGACAGCAGGAATCCAGAGTATGACTTATTCTCAAGTCGCAGAGAGAACACATATCGCAGAATAAGCTGAGATACGGATAAGACATGCATAAGAGGCTCGTCGTCAGTTTTAACAAAGACAAGCACCATAATGGAGTGGGGATAACAAGAAGAGACCAGTGTAATTTCAAAGACCGAGACCTACTTTTCAACCCAAACAAGGACAGAGACCAGAACAAGAGGGTGTAGATAAATGTATTAAGATCGATCATAGTAGAGTACCGCTGCTACAACCACCATCATTGTGTTTAAATTATGGTAGATCATATGTTGGAGTTTGCTATTTAAGCCCAAGGAACTGTTATTCTTGTGGATAAAAGGGATATATAGCCACTATATGTCCCAACAATAATAAACAAAAAGATCAAGTGAGAGTTTCAACACGAGTTTTTACAATGACTAAGGAAGATGCTGAAGACAATTCAGTCGTCACAGGTAAACTCTATATCTTTGGTATTGCAATCTTTATGTTATTTGATTCTGAAGCAACTCATTTATTTGCATCCACCAAGTATGTGAGAAGATTGGGTGAACGACCTACCCTAACAGAAGCTAGGTTTGATATGATAATTCCATCTGGTGATTCGAAACAAACCAATCAAATTCTATGAGGATGTATTATTTTGATAGAAGATAGAAAATTGTGTGTCGATTTGATTGTGCTAGATATGAATGATTATGATGTGATATTGGGTATGGATTGGTTATCAATATATGTTGCTACAATCGATTGCTAGAAAAAGAGTATTACCTTTCAACCAGTAGAAGAGAAATCTTTATTGTTTATCGGATTAAAGAAAAGTTCTAAATTCCCAATGATATCAACAACTAGAGCACAAAGATAACTGGAAAGCGGTTGTGGTTGTTATTTGGTAAGTATAATGAATATCGAGGGACAACATTGCTCGACTGTCAGTGAAATGCCAATTGTGCAAAAGTATCCTGAGGTATTTCCAGATGATCTTCCAGGGTTACCACCAGGTCGTGAAATAGAGTTTGTGATTGAACTACAACAAGGGTTTCTCCTATATCTAAATCACCGTATAAAATGGCACCAGATGAGTTGAAACAACTGAAGATACAATTACAAGAATTACTTGACAAAGGTTTCATTCAGCCTAGTTTTTCACCATGGAGAGCACTTGTTTTGTTTGTTCGAAAGAAAGATGGTACATTGAGAATGTGTATAGATTATTGAGAGTTGAACAAAATCACAATCAAGAATAAATATCCTTTACCTCAAATTGATGATTTGTTTGATCAACTTCAAGGTGTATCCATGTTTTCAAAGATTGACTTGCAATCTGGATACCATCAGTTGAAAATCAAAGAGAAAGATATTCCTAAAACTATATTTAGTATGAGGTATGAACATTATGAGTTTCTAGTGATGTTGTTTGGACTGACAAATGCTCCAGTAGCGTTAATGGACTTGATGAATAGGATATTTAAAGACTTTTTAGACAGATTCCTTATCGTATTCATTGATGATATCTTAATTTATTCTAAGAATGAAGAAGATCATATGGTGCATTTGAGGTGCGTATTGGAAGTCTTGAAAGAAAAACATATACGCAAAATTCAAGAAATGTGAATTTTGGTTAAATCAAGTTATCTTCTTGGGACATGTGATATGTGGAGTAGGAATTTCAGTTGACCCAAGTAAAGTTGAAGTTATTGATAATTGGCCACAACCAACAAATCCATCGGAGGTGCGTAGTTTTCTTGGTTTAGCGGGATATTATCAAAGATTTGTAGAAGGATTCTCTTCTAAGATTGCCTCTCCATTAACACAATTAACTAGGAAGAATGTGACTTATAAATGGATAGAGGCATGTGAACGAAGTTTTCATGAATTGAAGAAGCGATTGACATCAACACCTATCTTAGCATTTCTAACAGGAACTGAAGGCTTCAAAGTATACAGTGATGCTTTGAAGAATGGTCTTGGTTGTGTGTTGATGCAAAATGGTAAAGTGATAGCATATGCATCCCGACAACTAAAAAAATATGAGAAGAACTACCCCACCCATGATCTAGAGCTTGTTGCGGTGGTATTTGCATTGAAAATTTGGAGACATTATTTGTATGGGGAATGTTGCGAGATCTACACTGATCATAAGAGTCTGAAATATATTTTCACCTAAAAAAAGTTGAATATAAGGCAACGAATGTGGTTAGAACTTGTGAAAGAATACGATTGTGTCATCAATTATCACCCAGACAACGCTAATGTGATGGTAGACACATTAAGCCAAAAGTTAGTAGAAAGAGTAACAGTTATGATCTTAATTCAAAAGCCCGAGCTACGTGACCTACAAAGAATGAACGTGGAAATCGTTGATCATGGACTAGTAGAAGTAAAACTTGTAGCGCTAACACTCGGACTTATTTTGCTGGATAGAATCCATCAAGGACAACAGATTGATGAATATTCTACTAAAGTGAAGGACATCATTTTAGGAAAACCATCTGACTTTTCAGTTAATGGAGAATGGTGTACTTCGATACAGAAATCGATTATATGTGCCTAATGTGGATAAGATTGTGAAAACGTGATTACAGAGGCACATTCGACATCATATTCAGTCCATCCAGGAGCCACTAAAATGTATGAAGACTTGAAATTGCATTACTGGTGGCCGGGTATGAAGAAAGATATTGCGCGGTATATAGAACAGAGAACATAAAAGACCTGCAGGAATGTTGCAATCCCTGTTCATTCCAGAGTGGAAATGGGAGAATATAACTATTAATTTTGTCATAGGTCAACCCAAGACAGTTAAAGGTTATAATGCAATTTGGGTTATTGTGGATCGATTAACTAAATCAGCTCATTTTCTTCTGATTTGTATCACATATCCTATGGACCATTATGCTCAAATGTATATATACGAGATTTTCAGGCTCCATGGCGTACCATTTACTATTAATTTAGATAGGAACACCAGACTTTTGTTTGCCTTTTGGAAGAGTTTACACAAAGCATTAGGTACTCAATTATCTTTCAGTACCGCGTATCATCCATAGACAGATGGACAATCAGAACAAACAATAAAAATTTTGGAAGGTATGCTGAGAGCTTGTGTGTTAGATTTCAAGGGTCAGTGGAGGAAATTTCTACCTTTGATAGAGTTTTCTTATAACAATAGTTACCAATCCACTATCAGAATGGCTCCGTATGAAGCACTCTATAGTAGAAAATGTCGATCTCCAGTACATTGGGATGAAGTCGGAGAGAGGAAAATTTTGGGTCTAGATATGATTCAGGAGATGAGTGAAGGAGTGGACCAGATTCAAAAAAGAATGAAGACTAGTCAAAGTCGATAGAAAAGTTACGCGGACAAAAGAAGAAGAAAATTAGAATTTGAAGTTGGTGATCAAGTGTCACGCCCCGTTTTCTTTCATAAAAATATCAGAGTTTTTCTCACGGGCGTGAAGAAAGAAATAGAAAGAGACATATCTCATAAACAGAAAGAAGGAGTAAGAGACGACAGAAGAAAGAGGTAAGGGACGATGTGAATCTTTCACATATCAACAATCGGTCTGAGCCTATAAACTCAACATTCGCAGTGGAATAATTCATCAGGATCTCACATCCAAAACATATACGGAATTATTACAAAAACGTGAATTAATTAAAACATTGTTTGGAAATGTTTGTGTGACATCAGTCTAAACATACAAGTCCAGATACAGCACCTCCTCTCTCCATCTAGGGTTCACTATGCTCATCATCTCCTATAGTGTGAGTACAAAATAGGGGGTGAGTGCGTGGAATACACTCATGGGGATAAACTCCGCATATTATAACATACGGCAGATATATAAAACAGAAAGAAAATGAAGATATCAATCGACACGTTGTCACCGCACGTAAAATGCAAAGTAGATATTAGAAATGGTAAGGTATTCCCCGTCTTACCCTAATAAACGGTCTCAATACCGCTGGTACATTTCAAGGACCACCAAACCTCTCAAAGTAGTTGTCACGCCCCAAAATCTTTTCATATTTTATCAGAGTTTCACATGGGCGTGAAGAGAGAAAGAGTAAGGGACACAAAACACAGGCAGAAAAAATAAGTAAGAGACGATAGAAGAAAGGGGTAAGGGACGAAGTGAATCTTCCACTTAACAACAATCGGCCTCTGCCGATAACAATCAGTCTCACTACTGATAAAAATACAACATACGCAGCGGAAAACATCAGGATCTCACATCCTTTCTTGTATCAAATATTATTACAAAACGTGATAAACTTAAAATATTGTTTGAAAATGTTCGTGTGGAACCACATCCTAAAACATAGGTTTTCATCATTCAGAAATCACCAATCCACAAATCAGCACCACATTTCTCCACCTAGGGTTTAACATGCTCACCAGCTCCTGAGGTGTGAGTACAGATTAAGGGGGTGAGTGCGTGGAATACACTCATGGGGATAAAGTCCGCCTCTTGTGACTCTCAACAGATATAAAATACTAATAAAATAAACTTAAGTCACGTTGTCACAACACGTAAAATGCATAGTAGATATTAGAAATGGCAAGGGACGAATAGGTGCGGGATCAGCCCGTCTTACCTTATAAAATGGTCTCAATACCGTTAGTGTATTTCAAGAGGCTTACCACACCTCCACCAGAGTGATAACAATAGTAAGAGACGACAGAATAGTAGAAGGTAGCAAGGAATGCATGATCAGAGTGGACCTCTGTCCTTTCACAGTGATATTGATATTATGGCACAACAAATATAAACACAACACTTAGTATTCCTCAATCATGCATTTACTTAGGGAAAACAGTAAACAGGTTAAGAGATAGAAATTACCCCCACCTTGTTCGGTGGTTACCACGTGATCAACGAGTACCGACAGATCAGATATCACAAGCAAGTACCAAAGGATCCGATATCACAAGGTTCAACTCAACAAGTAGCCTACACAAGTTATGACGTTCCTTAAATCCTTAATAAATTATAATTAAAGCTGTAAAAGGATCCGTTGGAAATCGGTCGTTAAATACGCGACGGATCGATCGATCTAAAGATTGGGATTTTGGAGACAAGGCTGGAAGTTAAGTCTAAAAGGCTGAGATGATAGGAAATGAAATAAGGATCGCAACGCAAAAAGAATGAGCTCAATCGGAGTTGAAACGAGCTCAAACGAAGCGTTTTAAGTTTAGGGGTAAAATGGTAATTTTGGTCAAAGGGTCGACTTTGACCGGGCCCACGGACCCCGATCAACGATGTCTCGTCATCGACAACTCGATACGGATGAACGACGAAAAGAAAACGAGATTCGGATCGAAAACACGGCGTCGGGTGCGCGTCGGCACCCGACAGGCGCGCATGGTGCGCGCTGGCACCCGGCACCCGACGGCTGCCGAGTTTTCTCGGCAGCTAGGCACAACTCAACCCGGCTGGTCGAGTTTTCTCGGCCAGCCTTGCCCAGAAATTCCCGACGGTGGCCTGCTCGAGCAGGCCACTTCCCGGCGTCGCTAGCCACCACCACCTACCTCGCCGGATACCACCTCCGACCGTCCATAGCCAGATTCTGGCATGAATAGTACCCGAAAATTACGCCGCAAAATCCTTCAATGCTCAGTTTTTCGAAAATTCAACCTTCACCAAAACTTCTCCGGCCGGCGACCCCAGTCGTCGGTGACCATCCCCCCGACCACCAGACACCGGCCGGCGACCTCCTTGTCGCTGGCAACCCCCCAACTCCGGCCACAACTCATGCAAGAACCAACATATACACACACACCCGTTTGCAAACCCACACTGACTTTCCATCTCCGGCCGGCGGCTACCTGCCGCCGGCGACCACCACCCATCATCCTCACCTTGGCCGGCGACCCCCAGTCGCCGGCCACCACCAGCCGCTGTACCAAAACACACACACGAGCACAATAGGTTGCACATACACACACACACACACCTAGCGTAAGGTGTGTTTACACACACACAGCCGGAAATCCTTGGCCGGCAGACACCAGCCACCGACCACCCGCCAGACCACCTCGCTGGCGACCTCCCGTCGCCGGCCTACCTTCCTCGCACGGCGGCGCCACCCGGCGCCGCCACCAACAGCCAGCAAGAAACACACACACTAACACACATAATATTACACACACATGCACGTACTAAATACATCTCTACTTTTCCGGCCAGGCGCCGCCACCAGCGGCGGCGCCACCTCCTCCACATCACCACCTCACCACCACCAGCTTCTCCGGCCACCTCTCCGGCAAGAGGACGAGGAGAGAGAAAGAAATCAGAGGAGAGAGAAAGGGTGACGAGGGTTAGGGTTTGGGGCTATTTTTCACCGTTTTCCGATGAACGAAAAATCGGATTTGAAATCCGAGACCTATCCTAGATTCATCTTGTCGAGACGAACGTCGTGTGCGAAAATCGTCCGATTCCGACAACATTGACATTTTCCGGCGACCGGCCGGTGGCGGCGCCGGCGGTGGCGCCACCGACCAGAAAACTAAAAACGGGAAAGAGAAGGGAGGAGAGAGAGACTTACTCGTTTTCAGCGCGTTCGGCTCGTTCGGAAAAAAGGGTGAGAAATGAATCGGAGGAGCCCCTATTTATAGAATTCGAAAAACACTATTCACGTGAAAATATCTTGGTCACTATTCATCGGTTGACTTTTCTCATGTTACTATTCGCGTAAATATCTTTGTTTCCAATCACCGTAAATATCTTTCGATTTTTCGAAACTTCCGATTTTGCCCTTTCCGTCGCCGTTCGAGCTACGGGTCTCCGATTGACCCCTAGTTCGTTTCTATCTTCTCGTTTTCTCGATACGCATCTATTGGTATATAAAAATCCTATGTTCCACGTCTAATAAAATTATCGATCTAAAACGTGCAATAAACACTTATTTGAAACACACAAATTAAATTAAACAGTTAAATCATACGCACAAAATTATTAAATCATAGGTTAAAATGTTTAATTAATTAATTATGCTCGTTTTGATTCGGGGCGCTACAGTAGTAGAAGAGATAGGAGACAAATTTTTTACGGTCCATAAGATCCTCCGAACATGCAATGTGAACCGAAGTCCTTTCACAGTATATAGTATGACACAACAATTATTTTCACAGCATTTAGTATTCCGTGATTTATGCATTTAATAGGGAAAACAGTAAACAGATAAAGATTTAGAAGTTACCCCCACCTTGTTCGGTGGTTTCCGCGTGAGTAGCAAGTACCAAAGGTCAGATAACTCAAGGCTCAATCCAACAAGTAGCCTACACAATTATGGTGTGTCTTAGATCCTTAATAATTATAAATAAAGCTATAAAAGTCTCCGGCGGAAAAATGATCGTTAAAGACGCGACGGATCGAGAGATCTAAAGTTTGGAGTTAAAGAAACGAGGATGGAAATTCAGTCTAAATGGCTGAGATGATAGAAGATAAAATTTGGATCACGACGGAAAAAGAATGAGCTCAATCGGAGTTAAAACGAGCTCAAACAGAGCATTTTAAGTTTAGGGGTATATTGGTAATTTTGGTCAAAGGGTTGACTTTGACCAGGCCCACAAACCCCGGTCAACGACATCTCATCGGCGACGACTCGATGATGACATACGATGGAAAAAATGGGATTCAGATCGAAAACACGGCGTTGAGTGTGCACCCGTCACCCAACGGGGCACGCGCGTGCGCGCGCGCACCCGGCGTCGGGTGAAAAACTCGGCGGCTTCACTCGATAGCTGCCGAGTCGGCAGACGCTCCTCGGCAGCTGCTGAGTTTTCTCGACAGCATCGATACCCATCTCGACAGCTCGGCACCCAAGCACCCGGCATCGGCCCTGCTCGACCAGCCCACTTCCCGGTGCCGCCGCCCTGAGCTGCCGCCACCTCGTCCGCCGGCAAGCCTGCACCTCCGGCCATCCCTCACCGGATTCCGGCATGAATAGTGCCGGAAAAACAGCCCCAAACACTCTTCGTCACACATGCATGCAAAAACAACCCTACCCTTCCCCAGCTCCGATCGGCGACTCCCAGTCGCAGGCGACCACCCCCAGCCACTTGGAACACTGGCCAGCGACTACCAGTCGCCGGCCACCCCCTCTCCAGCCACACACGCACCTACAGCAACCCAACACACACACACGTACATATATATAAACACACACCTGAAAAAACAGCTTGGCCGGTGACTTCCAGTCGCCGGCCACCACCCTACCACCCTCGCCGGCACATCACAGGCGCCGGCTCCAGTTTTCCCACGACGGCACCACCTGCGCCGCCCACAATAGCACACACACGCAACACACACTACACACATATGTGATTACACACACACACAACCTATTCAGCTCTGGTGCCACCACCCACAGCGGCGCCGACCCTCCAGCAACACCCTCTCACCACCAGGAGAACCTCCGGCAGCAGCTCCGGCGAGAAGGAGAGAGAAAACAGGAGGAATGAGAAAAGGTGGCCAAAGCTAGGGTTTAGGGTTTGGAGATCATTTTTCACCGTTTTCCGACGAATAAGAAATTGGAATTGAATTTCGAGACCTATCCTAGATTCGTCTCGTCGAGACCTACATTGTGTGCGAAAATCGACCGAAATCAATAACGTTGAAAATTTCCGGCCACCGACGGCGGTGCGCCGGAGGCAGAAAATCAGAAAAAGAGAGAGAAGAGAGAGAGACTTACAAGTTTTCGTCGCTTTCGGCTCGTTCGGGAAAACGATGATTTTTAAATCGAAAACGCCCCTATTTATAGAAATCCGAAAAACACTATTCATCTAAAAAATCTAGATTTACTGTTCATCGGGTGAAAAGTCCAAGTTACTATTCACGTAAAAATCTCCATTACTATTCATCGTAAATATCTTTCGGTTTTCTTTTTCGAAACTCCGTGTTTTGCCCTTTTTATCGTCGTTTGAGCTACGGGTCTCTGATCGACCCCTAGTTCATTTCTATCTTCTTATTTTTCCATTATGCATCTAATGGTATAAAAATATCCTATGTTCCACGTCTAGAAAAATTATCCATCTAAAACATGCTTTAAACACGTATTTGAAACACACTTAATTAAATTAAACAGTCAAAACATACGCACATAATTATTAAATCCTAGGTTCAAATATTTAATTAATAAATTATATTTCGATTTTGGTCCGGGGCGCTACATCAAGTGTTTACGAAAGTGTCTCCAATGAAAGGTATATTACGTTTTGGGAAGAAAAGAAAGCTTAGTCCAAGGTATGCTGGACCATTTCCTATTATTGAAATGATTGGTGAAACTTGATTTGACTGCATCAATGTCTCAAATACATAATGTGTTCCACGTGTCTACACTGAGAAAATACATCACAAATCCATCTCATGTTTTAAACAAAGAGCCCTCGGAGCTGAAAGAAGATTTAAGTTATGAAGAAGTACTAGTTGAGATTTTACTATGAGAGGTAAAACGACTCAAGAATAAGGAAATTACATTGGTCAAAGTCTTATGGAGAAATCAACTAGAAGAGGAAGCCACTTGGTAAAGAGAAGATTTAATAAAGTCCAAATACCCAGAACTTTTCAGGTAAGTGAAATTTAAGGGACAAAATTTTTATAAGGAGGGGAGGATGTGATACCCGAACTTCTCACCACTCACTGATCAATGTACTTCTTGCATCATATGCATCTCTTACTATTTATGTTCTACTTGTGAACTTGCATGATTATATTTATGCTTTTAAATATTGAATTATAACGTGCTATTGCATAATTTGTGATGAGAAAACCTTATTATAATTTTGAGACTCTAATGATGCTTGAGTGCACAATGTAAATTATTTGATTAATGATAGTATAAATTATTTAAAGAGAATAGATCTAATGTTGATATATATATATATATATATATATTATGTGCAAGTGATTGCAGTGTGTATGTGTATATATAATAAAAACAAGTTTGATTAATATTATAATATTTATATATATGAAAGTGTCATGCATATGTATAATGAAAACCATTAACATTACAATATTATTTATATATATAGACATATACGTGAATGGGTAGAGGTTTGTGTAGCAACCCGGACCAAAAAACGAAGAATAAATGATTAATTAAATATTTAAACCTATAATTTAATAATTATGTGCGTATGATTTGACTGTTTAATTAATTTGGTGCGTTTCAGATAAGTGTTTAATGCACGTTTTAGATTGATAATTTTATTAGACATGGAACATAGGATATTTATATACCATTAGATGCGTATCGAGAAAATGAGAAGATAGAAACGAACTAGGGGTCAATCGGAGACCCGTAGCTCAAACGGCGACAAAAAGGGCAAATCACGGAGTTTCGGAACAGAAAATCGAAAGATATTTTACGATGAGCAGTAACCCGGAAAAGTCAATGATGAACAGTAACAAAGATTTTTCTTATGAATAGTAACTTTTCGGAATTCTATAAATAGGGTTTTTCCCGATTCATTTTTCACCATTTTTCCGAACGAGCCGAAAACTCATAAGTCTCTCTTTTCTCCCTCCTCTCTCTCGTTTTCAGTTTTCTGGTCGGCACCGCCGCCGCCGGCCGGTGGCCGGAAAAGTCCAATGTTGTTGGATTTGGTCGATTTTCGCACACGACGTTCGTCTCGACGAGACGATTTTAGAATAGGTCTCGGAATTCAATTCCGATTTGTCATTCACCGGAAAATGGCGAAAAAAAGCCTTGAAACCCTAACCCTATTCCTTGCACCACCTTCTCTCTCTCTTTTATTTTTCTCTCTCCACCGCGCCGGAGCTGCTGCCGGAGGTCGTCGGAGGTAAGGGTGACACGCTGGAATGCCGGCGCTGCCACCCATGTGTGTGTGTATATATATGTATAAAACGTGCATGTGTGTGTGTATATATGTGTGCTAGTGTGTTTGTTTGGTTGCATGCTGTTGTGGGCGGCCCCGGGTGGCGCCGCCATGTGAGAAATATCGGCCGGCGACGAGAGATCGCCGACGAAGGTCCGGGAAAGGTGGCCGGCGGCTGGAGTTCGCCGGCCAAGCAACAATAATGGGTGTGTGTGTGTCTTTACACCTTGCGTTGTGTGTGTGGGTGCTCCTGTGTGTGAGGGATCGCGGCGGCTGGTGGTGGCCGGCGACCCCCCGTCGCCGTCGGCCAGAGCTGGGAATCAGTATGTGTGTGTGAAATACGTGTGTGTGTGTTTATGCAAGTAGGTATATAGGCTGTGTATGTGGATGGGGTTGGCCGGGAAAGGTTGCCAACGACGGGGGGTCGCCGGTAGAGGGATTGGGAGTGGTCGCCGGCGACGGGAAGTCGCCGGCCGAAGTTTTGAAAATTTGGGGTTGGGTTCGAAAATCTAAGTATCGAAGGGTTTTGCAGCGTACTTTTCAGGCACTATTGATGTCGGAATCCGGCGAAGGATGGCCGGAGGTGGTAGCCGGCGGTGCTAGGTTTCCGATGACCCTGGGAGTGGCGGTAGGAGGCGGCGCCGCCGCGCCGGGCGACGCCGGGAAGTAGCCTGGTCGAGCAGGCCACCGTCAGGAAGGCTGGATACGACGCTGCCGAGAAAACTTGGCAGCCAGCCGAGCACCGTGTCCCGCTGCCGAGAAAACTCGGCAGCTGCGAGTGCCGGGAGCCCCACGTACGCCGACACCGTGTTTTCGATCCGAACCTCTATTTTTCCATCGTTCATCCGTATCGAGTCGTCACCGACAAGACGTCGTTGACCGAGGGTCGTGGGCCCGGTCAAAGTCAACCCTTTGACCAAAATTACCATTTTACCCCTAAACTTAAAATGCTCCGCTTGAGCTCGTTTTAACTTCGATTGAGTTCATTCTTTTTCCGTTGTGACCCAAATTTCATTTCCTATCTTCTCAGCCATTTGGACAGATCTGTCCCTCTCATTTCTTGGACTCCAATCTTTAGATTTCTCGATCCGTCGCATATTTAACGATCGTCTTTACTCCGGAATCAGTTATCGCTTTAATAAAACTTATTAAGGACTTAAGAAATACTGTAACTTGTGTAGGCTATCTATTGGACTGAGCAATTGAGTTATCAGATCATCGGACCTCGCTACTCACGTGGTAACCATCGAACAAGGTGGGGGTAATTTCTATCTCTTTATCTGTCTACAGTTTTCCCTATTTAATGCATGATTGACGGAATACTAAATGCTGTGATTATACGCTATGTTTACGTGTCATGTTATACTGTGAAAGGACATGGGTCCACATACATTCTAAGTAGGGTCGAGTGATACTCGTACCTGAGTTGTTGTAGGGTTGGAGGATATCCGTACCTGAATATTGTAGGGTCGGGTGATGCTCATACCTGAGTTTCCGTAGGGTCGGGTGATACCCGTACTTGAGATTTTGTATGGTCGAGTGATACTCGTACTTGAGATTCTGTAGGGTCGGGTGATGCCCGTACCTGAGACTATGTATGATCGAGTGATACTCGTACCTGAGATGCTGTAGGGTCGGGTGATTCCCGTACCTGAGATAACGTAGGGGTAAGTCAGGTAATACCTGCACCTGAGATTTGTAGGGGTAAGATGGGGAATACCCGCACCTGAGTTGGGTTGCAAAATACATGTTATGCATTTTATGTGTTGTGACAACATGACTGAATGTTACCTTTCCAGTATTTTATATCTGTTGACTATTTTAAGAGACTGATTTCATTCCCACGAGTGTATTCCACACACTCACCCCCTTAATCTATACTCATACTATAGGAGCTGGTGAGCATGTTGAACCCTAGTCGGAGAGAATCGGTGCTGTTACTAAACCTGTGTTTTAGGAGGTGGTCCTACACGAACATTTTCAAAACAATATTTTAAGTTTATTCACGTTTTGTAATTATTTCTGAGTATACTGTGAATGTGAGATCCTGATGTTTAATTCCGCTGCTTTATTGTGGTGTATATATATCGGTATTGAGATCGAATATTGTCGGTAGTGAGACCGACTGTTGATATATGAATGATCTATATCATCTCTTACCTCTTTCTTCTAGTGTCTCTTACTCATTCTTTCTATTGTGTTTTGTGTCCCTTGCTATTTCTCTCTTCACACCCATGTGAAACTCTGATAAAAATACCAAAAGATTTTGAGGTGTGACAGATGGTATTGTTGGAACCGACGGATCGCCGGCCTATGCTATCAGAATCGGGATCCATATATATATCGCAGCGGAACGAAAACATACCCTTGTAGACCTCTTCGATCTTCTGATGTATTCCTACAGCCTTTCTCGAACGTTGCGTGGCCAACGATCCTTCGAGAAAACTCAGTTCTGCTCTCTCTCACTATCACGTATTTTCTGTGATCTGTGTTATTGAGGCGCTGATGGAAAAGAGCTATATATAGGCTACATCAGGGACCTAGAGGAGGAATTGGGTTGGGCCTCCTGATGGGCTTAAGTATCCTGTGTTCGGCCCGAACACATAACTTAAGCCCATCAATAATAATTCAGTCCACTAGAGAATTATTATTGAACTACCGTCCCAATCCCATATTTAATATGGGCTCCTTCTTATTATGTGTACATTTATTTCCCCGTGTTTAAGATATCGAATGTCCGTAAATTAAATAAGTTACTGACAACTTAATTAATTTACATCTAATTCCAAGAGTAGTACCACTCATCCTTATTATCATGTCGGATTAAATCCACCTGCAGAGTTTACATGATAATCCTTATGAGCTCCTCAAGGGGACATTATCATCCTAAATAATTAGGACACGGATTCCTTCTATAATCAACAGCACACCATATAAACAATGCTATCTCCCAACTCACCGAGCTTATTGATTTATGAATAAATCTCACCCATTGGCAAATTAAAGAAATAAACATTGAGCATACGTGCCCGTTATTATATAGGGATTAAGAAGATGTACATCCATAATAACAGAGGTCTTGTTCTATTATATAGTCAGTATAAAACGAACAACCTCAAATGGTCCTGCTCAATACACACAAAGTGTACTAGTGTAGTTTTATAGTCAAGACAGACTAATACCAAACTACACTACAACCATTCCGATGATTTGTCCAAATCCATCTTGGTTGTGAGCTACTATTTATAATTTATAAGAAACTGATAACATGATCTTCTGTGTAGCACCACACACCAAGTTATCTATAATATAAATTAATTGGACATTGCATAAACATATATAACAAATATAAAATGCAAACATATGACCAAAGTGATTCTTATTCCATAAAAGATGTTCATACAAAAGCTAGGCTTATAGTATACATCCTAACAGGTATCAGAGCAGTTCTAACATTGAGAACTTGCTCGAGTTGGTTTGAAAAGTGAGAAAAACATGATTTCAAAAGTGTGATTTTAAATTATGGTCGGGTTTTTGAAAATACACAGATAGGCACTAATCTCTCTCCATAGGTAACTCTCCCTGAATAAAGAACTTGCTTGAGTAAGTGTTTACCTAATATGCGTTACTTTGTTGATACGATATAAACTGTTTGGGACTGATGGGGTGTTAATGAAACTGTTTCACGGTGAAACAATCTGTTAAAACCCTCTTAACGTCATTACAATCACGATGAAAAGATTTGTGAAAACCTCTTGAGGTCACTATAATCGACACACTATTCTGAGTCACCGCCACAAAGCCACTGACTGCAGCAGCGTGAACTAGTGTGCGAGTATGGCCGTATGCAGGAGTTGATATCGTGTGACTAAAAGTTGAAACTACCATGGACCCTTGTTTATAACAGGGTGTACTAATGAGTGAGTTTTCCCAGTCCGTGGTTGTAATGCGTAAGGTCGGTTTTGATAGCTGAGGGCTATAAAAAATAAAAACTCTTTGAGGATGTCAGTAATGTGACTCATAATGTTTTGCGTATGATACTTTTTCTCTGGTTTGATTGTGCGAGTTGTGTATACGCTATCCTACTTAATAAACAGATAATAGAAGATCTGTTAATGTTATTATATGATTTATGGTATATCGTTTATTGGTACCATGATATTGGTTATTAGTTTGTCTATTACTATAGATTGTTGGGTTACGCGGGGTAGAGTATAAGGATTAGTTTGCTCAGGTCGGCTGCAGAACGATATGCCACGAGGACGACCACAAAAGAATAAGCCGTCAATGTAGGGGATTTGGTTACAGTGCTACAAGCGTTAGCACAACACTTTGAAGTAACCAGAGCCGCCCCACATCCAGCCAGAACTGACCCGAATCTCATATGCGAATAGTCCTAGTGATTTAACCCACCAATGTTCGATGGGAAGGGAGAACCAATGGAGGCGGAAGAGTGGCTAAGGTCACTCAACGGATTGTTTGGGCACCTGACCTGCTCTCAAGGGTAGATGGTCAGCTGTGCGATCTTCCAGTTGACTGATGAAGCCAGTCACTGGTGGGACTCGTACAAAAGGACTCTGCTACCCGTTCAAAGAGAGGAGATGACGTGAAAGGAGTTTAAGGAAGTGGTTACTCACCACTTCATCCCTCAAACGTACCGGGACAAGAAGAAGACAGAGTTCCTTCATCTCCGACAGGGAAGCTCATTTGAGGAAGACTATGAGCGGCGATTTAATCATCTGAGCCGGTATGCTCCACATTTGGTGAATACCGACAACCAAAAAGGCCCGAAGATTTGAGAAGGGCCTTCACTCAGAGATCAGCTCGATTCTGGCTGGGTAAGGGCAGAGATTAGCTCGATTCTGGTTGGGCGGGGGATGATGACATATGCAAGTGTCATCAAGAGAGCCTAGGAGATCGTCTCTCAAATGGGTTTGGATGCAGCACCCCTCCAGAAAGTCTTCCATGCTCCTGTCAAGAGGAAGTGGATTGGCTCGAGTTAGGATTTTGCTTAGAACAAAATTCCGAGGGTAAGCAACGCTCCACTTCTTCTTACTCCCCGACCTGGAAACCCGTGCCCTAGACGCAGGAAGGTACACTCGGGACCGTGTTAGCTAGAAACACGGAACTGCTTCACCTGTTGGACACCGGGGCATATAGCGGCCAACTGCTGGAAAGCGAGGAACATGCCAACTACAGCCCTGTACTTGAGGCCGGTGGCAGGCAGAGAGCGAGCATTTGTTCTTACTCGCCCAGGAGCCATCGAAGGAACTAAGGTGATGACAGCATGAAGACAATAAGGACAAAACATCTGTACCGTCACCTTAGGATTGCTTTCAAAGATAAGATCCTTCTAGTTAATCTCCACGCTTTGGAGATGTAGGATTTTGATACAATATTGGGGATGGACTGGCTAGAGTCCAATCACGCGGAAATCAAGTGCCGTGCGAAGGAGATCATCTTTCAAGCACCTGAAGAACCGGAGTTCACCTTTCGTGGGACCCCAAACAAAGACGACTCAAGGAATATTTTGGACATGAAGGCAACCGAGATGCTTAGCAAAGGAAATTGTGAAGCTTGGTTGGTCAACATGGTGAACTCTTAAAAGGAATCGACTATTATCAAGAAGGTGCCGGTGATAAAGGGATTCATAGACGTTTTCCTGAGGATTTACCTGGTCTTCCACCGGATCGATAGAAGGTCTTCGAGATTGATCTCGTCCCAGGACTAGCACCGGTATCGAAAGCTTCATAGCGGATGACACTGAAGGAATTACAAGAACTGAAGGTCCATCTAACAGAACTGTTGGATAAAGGCTCTATTAAACCGAGTATGCCGCCTTGGGAAACTTCAGTGTTCTTTGGGAAGAGAAAAATGATGGAAGCTTTTAAGCGTGTGGATCACCAATGGACGAACAAGCGGACCCTAGAGAACAAGTATCCACTACCTCAAATTTAAGATCTTTTTGATCAATTAAGAGGTGCTAATGTGTTCTCGAAGGTTGACTTAAGGTCTGGATATCACCAGATAAAAGTCAAAGATGCTGATATATCAAAGACAACAATTCAGAAACGTGTTGGAATTCTACAAAAGGAGATATGCATGCCGCTGATTCCTCCTACTGGATGCGACATATTTTGTTCCCGTCTCATCAACTCTATCTCTCTTTCTCCCTCTCCTTTCTTCGACCATATCGAGAACATACTGATTTTCGGTGACTGGGAATACGACTCTTCAGCGTCTTCTACTTCTCACCCTACTTCGCAAGTAAAATGATGAAAACGAGAAGGGTTTGACGTAATACAGAACCGACAAAAGTTTAGAACATCGAGCTTAGTAAAAAAAAATCAAGGAACTTGCAAGCCTGAGTTAGTTCCTTGATGAGAAATGGAAAGAAAGAAGCAACTCGGATATAAGAGGATGAGAGTTTTGACAAAGTATCTGGTTTCACAGCTTTTAGTACGCGTTTAGTTACGAGTCATTCTTAGTGCGCGTTCAATTTCGAGGACGAAATTATTTTAAGGGGTAAGGGATGTAGCAACCCGGACCAAAAAATGAAGAATAAATGATTAATTAAATATTTAAACCTATAATTTAATAATTATGTGCGTATGCTTTGACTGTTTAATTAATTTCGTGCGTTTCAGATAAGTGTTTAATGCACATTTTAGATCGATAATTTTATTAGACGTGGAACATAGGATATTTATATACCATTAGATGCGTATCGAGAAAATGAGAAGATAGAAACAAACTAGGGGTCAATCGGAGATCCGTAGCTCAAACGATGACAAAAAGGGCAAATCACGGAGTTTCGAAATAGAAAATCGAAAGATATTTCACAATGAGCAGTAACCCGGAAAAGTCAATGATGAACAGTAACAAAGATTTTTCTTGTGAATAGTAACTTTCCGGAATTCTATAAATAGGGTCTTCCCCGATTCATTTTTCACCATTTTTCCGAACGCGTTGAAAACTCGTAAGTCTCTCTCTCCTCCCTTCTCTCTCTCATTTTCAGTTTTCTGGTCGGCGGCGCAACTGCCGGCACGGCGGCGCCGCCGGCCGGTGGCCTGAAAAATCCAACATTGTCGGATTTGGCCGATTTTCACACACGACGTTCGTCTCGATAAGACGATTCTAGAATAAGTCTTGGAATTCAATTTCGATTTGTCATTCACCAGAAAATGACGAAAAATAACCTTGAAACCCTAACCCTATTCCTTGCACCACCTTCTCTCTCTTCTGTGTTTCTCTCTCCACCGCGCCAGAGCTGCTGCAGGAGGTCGTCGGAGGTAAGGGTGACACGCTGGAGTGCCGGCGCCGCCATGGGTGGCAGCGCCGGAGAAGGACAGTGTATATATATGTATGAAACGTGCATGTGTGTGTGTATATATGTGTGCTAGTGTGTGTGTTTGGTTGCATGTTGTTGTGGGCGGCGCCGGGTGGCGCCGCCGTGTGGGAAAGATTGGCCGGCGACGGGAGATCGCCGGCGAAAGTCCGGGGAAGGTGGCCAGCGGCTGGAGTTTGTCGGCCAAGCAACAACAATGGGTGTGTGTGTGTTTACACCTTGCGTTATGTGTGTGTGGGTGCTCCTGTGTGTGAGGGATCGCGGCGGCTGGTGGTGGTCGGTGACCCCACCCGTCGCCGGCCAGGGTTAGGCGAGTGGTGGTGGTCGCCGGCGGCAGGTGGCCGCCGGCCAGAGTTGGGAATCAGTGTGTGTGTGTGTGTGTTTATGCAAGTAGGTATATAGGCTGTGTATGTGGATGGGGTTGGCCGGGAAAGGTTGCCGGTGATGGGGGGTCGCCGGCGGAGGGGTTGGGAGTGGTCTCCGGCGACGGGAAGTCGCCGGTCGGAGTTTTGAAAATTTGGGGTTGGGTTCGAAAATCTGAGTATCGAAGGGTTTTGCGGCGTACTTTTCAGGCACTATTCATGCCAGAATCCGGTGAAGGATGGCCGGAGGTGGTAGCCGGCGGTGCGAGGTTTCCAGTGAACCTGTGGGTGGCGGCAGGAGGCGGCGCCGCCGCGCCGGGCGACGCCGCACCGGGCGACGCCGGGATGTAGCCTGGTCGAGCAGGCCACCGTTGGGAAGGCTGGACATGACGCTGCCGAGAAAACTCGGCAGCTAGCCGAGCGCCGTGTCCCACTACCGAGAAAACTTGACAGCCACCGAGTGCCGGGAGCCGCGCGCACCCGTCAGGTGGCGACGTGCACCCGATGCCGTATTTTCGATCCGAACCTCGTTTTTTCCATCGTTCATCCGTATTGAGTCGTCGTTGATGAGACATCGTTGACCAAGGGTCATGGGCCCGGTCAAAGTCAACCCTTTGACCAAAATTACCATTTTACCCCTAAACTTAATATGCTCCGTTTGAGCTCGTTTTAACTCCAATTGAGCTCATTCTTTTTCCATTGTGACCCAAATTTCATTTCCTATCTTCTCAGCCATTTGGACAGATCTGTCCCTCTCGTTTCTTGGACTCCAATCTTTAGATTTCTCGATCCGTTGCGTATTTAACGATTGTCTTTACTCCGGAATCAGTTATCGCTTTAATAAAACTTATTAAGGACTTAAGAAATATTGTAACTTGTGTAGGCTATCTGTTGGACTGAGCAATTGAGTTATTAGATCATCGGACCTCGCTAATCACGTGGTAACCACCGAACAAGGTGGGGATAATTTCTATCTCTTTATCTGTTTACAGTTTTCCCTATTTAATGCATGATTGACGGAATACTAAATGTTGTGATTATACGCTATGTTTACGTGTCATGTTATACTGTGAAAGGACATGGGTCCACATACATTCTAAGTAAGGTCGAGTGATACTCGTACCGGAGATGCTGTAGGATTGGAGGATATCCGTACCTGAGATATTGTAGGGTCAGGTGATGCCCATACCTGAGTTTCCGTATGGTCGGGTGATGCCCGTACCTGAGATTTTGTAGGGTCAAGTGATACTCGTACCTGAGATTCTGTAGGGTCGGATGATGCCCGTACCTGAGACTATATAGGGTCGAGTGATACTCGTACCTGAGATGCTGTATGGTCGGGTGATTCCCGTACCTGAGATAACGTAGGGATAAGTCAGGTAATACCTGCACCTGAGATTTGTAGGGGTAAGACGGGGGATACCCGCACCTGAGTTGGGTTGCAAAATACATGTTATGCATTTTATGTGCTGTGACAACATGACTGAATGTTCCCATGAGTGTATTCCACGCACTCACCCCCTTAATCTGTACTCACACTACAGGAGCTGGTGAGCATGTTGAACCCTAGTCGAAGAGAGTCGGTGCTGTTACTGAACCTGTGTTTTAGGAGGTGGTCCCACATGAACATTTTCAAAATAATATTTTAAGTTTATTCACATTTTGTAATTATTTATGAGTATACAGTGAACGTGAGATCCTGATGTTTAATTCCGCTGCTTTATTGTGGTATATATATATCGGTATTGAGATCGAATATTGTCGGTAGTGAGACCCACTGTTGATATGTGAATGATCTATATCATCCTTTACCTCTTTCTTTTGGCGTCTCTTACTTCTTCTTTCTGTTGTGTTTTGTGTCCCTTGTTATTTCTCTCTTCACGCCCATGTGAAACTCTGATAAAAATACCAAAAGATTTTGGGGCGTGACAGTTTGCAAGAATTTGCCATATCTTTTAATATTAATAATATAATAATGATAACAAATAAAAAATAAAAATAAAAAAGCTTACAACAGAAGCTAATTAGAAGACGGTGGCTTAGAACGAAGTGCATATATGTTTCAACTTTTCTGATATCACAGAACACACCCTTCCAACGCTAGTTTAGTTATAAAAAAAATTGAGGGAAAATCTTTGTGATGTCCCATAGTTCTCATCGAATAAGTACTATCAGATTTAGTATCGAGAAAGTTCGAGAGATGAATTAGAAGATTATACAACCAAAATCTTTAGAATCCCAGTTAAGTAGAAATTTATTATAACTACAAAGCATAAAATAGTATTTTGTGGATTATTTGTGTTAATTGATGGTACATGTATACTATGTGTTTTACGAGATTTGAATTGTTGTTCAGTGGCTATCATAAAATAAATGAACCTGCGAGTTCAATGATTGTTATGAAATGAATTTGATAGTTGAATGGTTATTGTGGAATGCAGTTGTGAGTCCTATCAAATGATGTATTTTGACAACAAGGGGATGAAACTGTACTTTTGGGTCATATTTATATTAGCCACGTGGTGCTGTGTGCATGAAATTGGTGTTGTGTGTACGAAGTTGGTGCTATGTGTACGTAATTGGTGCTGTGTGCACAAAATTAGTGTTGTGTGTACAAGGTTGGTGTTGTGTGCATGAATTGGTGTTCTGTGTACGAGGTTGGTGTTGTGTGCATGTAGTGGGTGCTGTGTGCACAAAATATTTTAGAAATAAACTAGTTGAGTATTTGAGTGAATGATTCGAGAAGTGGATCCATGAGAAGGAGCTGTAAAGAACCATACTATCATGCATAATTTCTGCTTACTGAGATTTATCTCACGTAATTTATGCTTTGTAGGTAACCATGATGATGTGTAACGTTATGGACGTACCGGACAAGCTGTTGAGCTCCTACAGGATTTGGAGCACTCATGTACATAGATGACGACCTATTGGGCATGATTGTAGTTTATGCTACTTTTGCTTTTAGATATTATGTCTTGTTTGGACATGTTTTATATTATATAATATGATGCATACTAATAGGTTAATATGAAAACGTTCGTGAGTTGCTGACTTATTGAAATTTCTTTTATATGAATGTGAAGAGAGTAGCTTTAGGTATGAGATAAAATTATGTTGTAAAAAAAATAGCAGTTTTTTAGATTGTGTTATATTTAAAATTCGTTCTATGTGCGGTTGAGTAAGTGTGGTCATGATATGCTCCTAGATCACACAAAGCTTTCTTGAATTGGACACCTCCGATCTCACGTGGAATTGAGAAGCTCCTTGGTTCTTTCAATTTTTATGGAAGTTTTCTTTGGATTATCACACTATACTCCTCGGTCAAGTTCACCATCTCGTTGTCAACTATCTTCCATTTTCTTGACATGATATCTTTCAAAAACTTCGGATAATGTGGCATTTACTCTAAAGCTTTGGCAAAAGGGATGTTGATGTGAATTTTCTTGAAGATATCAAGAAATTTCTTAAATTCTCCATCCAAATTTTTTTTTTGCATCCTTCTTGGAAACGGTAATGCCACGAGTGTTCTAGTTGTTTCGACTTCCTTTTGAACACCCTGATCCTTCTCTTTCTCTTTATACTTTTCTTTTGTGATCTCTTCCAACTCTTCTCTTTCTTTCTCATTTTCAGAAGGCATGGAGGGTCCTTCATACTGTGTTTCACTTCTCAAATAAATGTTTAACAATACTCTTTCGGGTTCATTTCGGTGTTACTAAAAAACTACCCTCTTTGATGTTGTGCCCCAATTATGGTTGCAATTTGAACAATTTAAGTATCCAAAGACTTCAATTGTACTCCTATGTTGACATTCATTTTGTTTACTTGAATTTCAATTTGGTCCAATTTCACCTCATCTTTTGTGAACCTATTCTTAGTCTCATTCATGAATGACATGAGTATATCTTCAAGTGCCGCCTTTTTCCCATCATTTATAACACCATTGGTGACTGAGAACCCCAAAAGTGACTGCAAGACATTTCGATTGTTGGCATATGAAAAGTTCTCATGATTTTCCCATCCATGGTTGTATTGATATGACCCTCTTTTGTTTTGGAAGTTGCTATAATTCTGCCCATTTATATAATTCAAATCTTCAACTCCTTCTTGTTGGGCAAAATCAACTAACTGTTCCCCCGAACTTTCTCCAACTTGTGAGTGTGGTTGAGTAATCATACTCAATTGAGTTGTGAGTTTAGCTAATTGAGCTTCCAAGGATGAAAATGTTAGGGATATACTGGAAAGTATGCTTTTAATGCTACTTTGTATATAAACTGATTCTTGCTTTTATGAGAATAAATCTTTTATCACTGTTTGCATTAAATATTATGAATGTCATTTACATAAATGCATATATGTTTAATACATTTTACATTATAGAGGTGTGTAGAAGATCACATTGTCAGATTCTTGTAATAAGTATAATAAAATTCACAACTTAGATGGAATTGAACAATCCATTGGTAGAAGTTGAAGTGTAAAGCTCGGATTGGTTTATCTTAACCAAGAAATTACACTAGTACATTTAATGTGTTGAATAGGACCTACAGTGAGATAAATCTTCTAGACTGACTTGGAAAGAAGAATTAGATCTCAGTGGTTATTGATTTCTTAATTTATGTCACTTAATTGATATTGTATATAATTAATTGATATTGCTTTGATTTATTATGGGTAAAGAATCAATAGATTCAATACTTTGTATTTTGGGCAATATTATTATATGACAGATTGCTAAATTAATACAGAAAATCGTGTCTTGATACGTCAAGTTGAGAATGTCCCCTTAGTGGGCTCAGTACGTTTATCATATCAAATCTGGCCAGTGGATTAATTTTCGGTATGATAATAAAGTTGAGCTGTCTTTTCCCAAGGAATAAAAGATACTCCCTCCGTCCCACAATAAGTTTCCCAATTCTTTTTTGGTGTTGTTTTTAAGGAAAATGTGTATTTTAATGTGAGTGGGAGGAGGGAGGGTATTTAGTAGAAAAAGGTGGAAGGGCCCACTTACTTATCAAAACAAGGGATGACATATTTGTAATTTTTGTGAAGTTTTCTTTGCCATTTTTAGTAAGTTTTGAAATGGGAAACTTATTGTGGGACGGACCAAAAAGGAAAGTGGGAAAGTTATTGTGGGACGGAGGGAGTATTAATTAATTAAAGCATTCAGTAGCTTAAATTAATTCATGGACATTGGATCTTAAATACGAGAAATAATAATCGGGAGCCATATTTCATAATATGGGTTAGGATGGATAGTGCAATATTAATTCTATAGTGGAATGAATTAATATTAATGGGCTAGAATAATATTGTGGCTCAATATTGGTTTCTAGGCCCATTGGGAGGTCCAATCCTAATTATCCTAAAGGCCCATTGAGTAGCCCAATAAAAACCCATTTAACTAAGGTGATTAAAAATAAGAATTAATTATTGTTGCTCGATATGAGGAGATCATATCTTTTGATATGTTGTTGCTAGATATGAGGAGATCAAATCTTGATATTTCTTCTCATCCAAGGCTCAAATTTTCGGCCACTATGCCTATAATTAGGGGCTGATTTTTCAGCCTAGTCTGTGTGTGCATATACAAAAGTGATGATTTTTTAGAGTTACAAAAGTGAGAAATTAATTCTTTCTACAAGAGTTAAAAGAGTTCGTTTGATTCTCCACCGAATTTACGAGCTTAAACTTGGGGAATACTCAAGAAGGTATTTGGGTTGAAACTACTAATCTTCTCAACGGTGTCTCTCCGATCAAGAGGTAAATACATATCCCTTAGTTCCGCATGTTTAGGGCTATGAATAATTCATCATTTATTCAAAGCATGAATTAATTTGATTTAATTGCTTTAATTCATAAGGTTAGATTTATGATAATTCTTATTTAAATTACACTCGAATAGATCCATGTAGATCTCCAACAGAAAATGGATCACAACTAGAAATTTCAGCCACCTTGCATAAGTGTTCCTTTCAGATAACCACTAATAACTGTTTGTTGTCATCTCCTCAAGAATGTACATAGCATCCTTAGAACTTTTGGCCAATAAAGCTCCTCTTGTAGCTGCATCAATCATAGCTCACGTATTCCCGTTAAGTCCATTATAGAAATAACAAACTTGTTGATCCTCTGGGAATCCATGTTGAGGAAACCTTCTCAACATGTCTTTGAACCTTTCCCACGCTTCTCCTAAAGGCTTTCCATCAAGTTGTCTGAATTGAGTGATCTCACTCTTCAATTTAAGCATCTTACTCGGTGGAAAATACTTGAAGAGAAACCTCTTTCTCAACTCATCCCAAGTATTAATCAAGCTCGGTGGAGGTGAATCGAACCATATCGTTGATTTATCTCTAGTGAGAATGAGAATAAACAAAACTTGATTGCATCATCGGGGACCCCATTCAATTTGATAGTATCATAGACCTCCAGAAATTACGCTAGATGCGCGTTGGGATCATTTGAATTATTTCCACCGAACTGATTTTGTTGTACCATTGTACTAAGGCTGGATCGGTAGTCTCACAACTCCTCTTCTGTTTTGTTGAGGCTAAAAATAATCTCGAATTGCCCTATGGTGAGCAGCGATATTGGGCTGATTATTTCTTCCTTTATTTTCCTCACCAAGCGGTAATTGATTTCTTTGTTGATCGTCTGCCATCTTATTGAATAACAATTTTTTCTTCACTTTGATGTGTCTACAAGTTGACTCAATCTCAGGATCAGATGCTATCAGATTAGCTCTTTTGTAGTGTGTGATCATGCACTATCTGAAAATAATCAATAAAAATGTATCAGATGCTGTTTAAATGGAGAAATAAAGAGGAAATAAAACAATTTAGATATATATAATGGATTTAGAAGAAAGATTAAAACTAGAAATTCAACAAAATATCCATCAAAATACTCTCATGCCCTAAGATCACGAGATCCCTAACCAATAATCATGTTCGTAATACAAAATAAATTACAAGACAACATGATAAAAACTAGAAAAAAAATCAAAGAAAAACTTAGTGAATTCGTGTTTGGGTGCTTGTGATCTTGAATCTTCAATCTCTTGATCTTTTGTTTATTCTCTAGATGTATTTCATGTATGAGTGCTCGTCTCCCTCAGATGACTTTCTTAGTCCTTATTTAGGGTTGGAAAAGTCAAAATTGGATTTGGATAGAAATCCTAATCGAAAAAAATCCAATTTGAGTAGGAAAACCATGACTCGACCACTTCCGACCTGGATGGACACAAATCTCGACTTTCAAACGTATTTAGGGACTTTTATGGCTGAATTGGTCTTTGGTATCTCATAAAATTTATAGCCCTTTAAGTTTGCTATCCAATTTCATTCATTTCAGTCTGATATCAATTTCCTACACCAAGTTATGCCAAAAATACTCGAACTCTGTCAAGACAAAAAATTGAAAGACTTACACAACTGCCGCTTTCTTGCAACTTCTCACTCTCTTGGAGACAGAATTATGAAAAGTATTGAACAGGAAATTCTTCTTAGCTTTCCAACAAAACAAGAATCAAAGCTGGACTTCTAGAGTTTGAGATATAAATTTTCTCCCAAAACTGCGCATTTTTGACTTCGTATCTTGACTCCAGCTTGGCTTTTCAATCGATTGAGCTCACTTTTTGCTAAATTCTATCAAACTAGGTTTTAACCCGTGCATTGCACGGGCTTCATTTAACACTTATCTAATTTTTATTTTAAAAGTATTATTATAGCACAAAGCAGAGAGAATAATTGTTGCCATCATTTTTCTATGGCAAAAGTAACATGCTATGACATTTGTGCATTGTCAGTCGTTGAATGAAAGAAACCTTGATAATTAAGTTTTGTGCATTGATAAAAGAAACGAAGTTTCTGTAAACCTGGACAATTATTGACATGTTAAGAAAATCACCAAATAAGATTATGAAAACATTATGCTAAATAAAATATAAAGCTTCAACAAATAAGAAAGTACTGAGAAATTGAAATTGTAACGCCCCGAAATCTTTTCGTCAAAATATCAGAGTTTTTCATTTTTGGGCGTTAAGAAAGAAAGGGGAAAAAGGCGTACATGATATATAAAAGAAAGAAAATGAGGGGATAAGAAGCAGAACACTTGGAACATCAGATACAATCGATAAAAGGAGTTTAAAACATACGCAGCGGAAAAATACCATCAGGATCTCATACAAAGAAGGAGAAACAGAGTTTTCTTTTACAAAATAACATCATAACTTTGAAAGATAAAATCGAAAGATGGACACAGCTGATAGGGCACCCCTCTCTACGCATCAAGATTCTCTTCGTTTCCTGTAGTGTGAGTACAGAATAAGGGGGTGAGTGCGTTGAATACACTCGTGGGGAATAACATCCGCATCTTATAACAGTCAACAGTTATACAATACCAGGAATATAACACTCAGCCACGTTGCCACAGTATAACATGATCACAGCATTTAGTATTTCTCATTCATACTTCAATATAGGGAACACTGTAAACAGCTACAGAGTTAGAAATTACCCCCACCTTGTTCGGTGGTTACCACGTGATCGCAAGTACCAACGATCCCGTATCTCAGATCTCGTGTCTCAAATCCCGTGTCTAAAATCCCGTATCTCGATATTCAATCCAACAGATAGCCTACATACGTAACGGTGTTCTTAGATCCTTAAAAACATAATTAAAGCGATAACAGACTCCGGCGGAGAAACGATCGTAAAATACACGACGGATCGGAGCTCTAAAGATCGGAGTTGAAGAAACGAGAGTGGATATCCAATCCATATGGCTGAGATGATAGAGAATAAAATTTGGGGCACAACGGAAAAGGAATGAGCTCAATCGGAGTTCAAACGAGCTCAAACGGAGCATTTTAAGTTTAAGGGTAAAATGGTAATTTTGGTCAAAGGGTTGACTTTGACCGGGCCCACGGACCCTGATCAACGACTTCTCGTCATCGACGACTCGATACGGATGAACGACGGAAAGAAAACGAGGTTCGGATCGAAAACACGGTGTCGGGTGCGCATGGTGCGCGCGCGGCTCCCCGACACCCGACGGCTGCCGAGTTTTCTCGGCAGCTGCTGCACCCGGCGCACACCTGGTCGAGTTTTCTCGACCGGGACCTTCCCAGCTTTCCCGACGATGGCCTGCTCGAGCAGGCCATTCCCGGCGTCGCCCGTCGCGGCGGCGCCGCCTCCAGCCACCACCACCTACCTCGCCGGATACCTCGCACCGCCGGCTACCACCTTCAACCGTCTATCGCCGGATTCCGTCATGAATAGTGCCTGGAAACTTCGCCGCAAAACCCTTCGAAGTCACATTTTTCCAAAATTCCAACTTCAACCAAAACTCCGGCCGGCGACTTCCCATCGCCGGCGACCACTCCCAGTACCTCCGCCGGCGACTCCCCGTCGCCGGCAACCCATTCCGGCCACCACAACACACCAACATAGCCTTATATACATGCATGCTTCAACACACACACACACGCGATTCCATACACACACACACGTTTCCACTGCCTCGCCGGCGGCCACCTGCCGCCGGCGACCACCACCAACCATCTTCGCCTTGGCCGGCAACCCCCAGTCGCCGGCCACCACCACCACCACCGCACAAACACACACACAGTTGCATACACACTCACACACAACGTGAGGTGTGTTTACACACACACATCCACTGATTTCCAGTTCCGGTCGGCGGCCACCTGCCACCGGCTACCTCGTCCTCCACCTCACCGGCGACCTCCCGTCGCCGGTCGTTCATTTCTCCACGGCGGCGCCCCCCGGCACCGCCTCCAACAGCGAGCCACACAACACACACCATCACACCATACATGACACACACATGCATGCATATATATATATATTCACCCACTGTCCATCTCCGGCGCCGCCGTGGGTGGCGGCGCCGGCACTCCAGCGTGTGGCCACAACCTCCGGCGACCTCCGGCAGCTTCTCCGGCGCGGTGGAGAGAGAAAGAACAGAGGAGAGAGAAAGGGTGGTGCAAGGGTTGGGGTTAGGGTTTCAAGGCTGTTTTTCACCGTTTTCCGGCGAACGAGAAATCGGATTTGAAATCCGAGACCTATCCTAGATTCGTCTCGTCGAGACGAACGTCATGTGCGAAAATCATCCGATTCCGACAACTTTGAATTTTCCGGCCACCGGCAGGCAGCGCCGGCGCTGGCGCCGCGCCGTCGACCAGAAATCTGAAAACGAGAGAGAGAAGGGAGGAGAGAGAGACTTACTCATTTTCGTCGCTTTCGGCTCGTTCGGAGAAACGGTAAAATATGAACTGAGAGGGCCTCCTATTTATAGAATTCCAAAAGTTACTATTCACCGAAAAAATATCTCCATTACTATTCATCCAAAATATCCCATCACTATTCATCAGTTGATTTTTCAAAGTTACTATTCATCGGAAATATCTTCCGGTTTTCCAACCGTAACTCCGTGATTTGCCCTTTCCGTCATCGCTCGAGATACGGGTCTCCGATTGACCCCTAGTTCATTTCTATTTTCTCGTCTTTCCAAGATGCATCTTATGGTATGAAAATATTCTATATACCATGTCCACGAAAATTATCCGTCTAAGTCCCGTGTTAAACACGTATCTGAAACGCACGTAATAAATTAAACAGTCAAAGTAAACGCGCATACTTATTAAGTCATACGTTAAATATTTAATTTAATCAATTATGCTCATTTTGATCCGGGACGCTACAGAAATTCTACTACCTTATCAGTTTCGCAATGTTCCGTAGGTGATGTTGAATACCCATATAAGACAACCCAACAACAAACTATTTATTCAGAAAATGTGGCTTGATTTATAGTGCCTGTCAGAAATCACATGTATCTATCATGGATTAGGCATCGAAAAAATCAATTTTCCACTCTACTTCATGAAACACAGTATGCCAATTATTCATATACCGTAATGAAAAAAAAAATATCTTAAGGGGATAATGGTAGCTATCTTGTGTTTCAAAAGTGTTTTTAATGGTATACCTGATATATTGCTGTTTTTCTTATTTGAACATCTGCTTCTAGAGAAAACGTAGAGCGTCATATCCTTTCTGAATAGCAAACTCAACAATTGTTCTTTCTGTAAGCCTATGGAAGGTTAATGAGAGAACTTTAATTCCAACAACAAAGATATTATGTCTTGAAAAAACTACCAAATATGTATAGATTATACACATCAACCAAGCAACAAATATCTATAGAAAATATATGAACGAAACTTTATCATAAGATAATAACCTTCGATAGTTTAAGTATTACTCAGGCAACATAAAATGATATCCACTGATCAATTGTAAACATGTATATTGTCAATCCACCAAAATGCAAACTAATGGGAAGATAAATATTCTTTAGTCTATTGTTATTGCTGGCTTCAACTTGGTAATGCATTTGCCAGTAGGTCTTTAGCCCATCTTTCAAATTAAAGATCAAAACACTCTTTAGAAGATCATTTTAATCACAAATCTAATCATGGAAGTCATCTAAAATCGGGCCATATCTACAAAAGTCCTATTACCTAAGCCCAACACAACGCATTGCAAGCAAATTTTTGAAATATTGAATTCAGTTTCATCTAATATAGAAGTTAACTTACATATCAAAAACACTAAAAAACACATTAGTTAATAACGAATGCAATTTCTCGATCACGGAACAGTATCACTTGTGAAAAGTTCTCATTTGGATTACGCATAAATCAGAAAACTGAGAAAATAACGCACAAACCTTGAGATGATATGTATCTGACTCTTTTGAGCACTATTGTTGTTGGATTCCAATATTCGATTAATGGTATCCCTCAATGTCTTGTTAGGCAGAAGATCATCTGCAAGAATACTTGTGGCCCACAGATACACACTCTTCTTGAAATAATGCGATCTTGTATATCTAAAGAAACGTAAAAGATCAGAACGTGTGAACTATTTTAAGAGTAAAAATTAGATATGACGGAAGATGTTGCTAATATAAAAATAAATTATCAAAGTAAAAGTAACTTACATTTATCACATAAGCTAGTAAAAAACACTTGCTTGTAAAGACAACATCTTTCATCACTTTTTTACATAGCAAGCAATGCAATTTTGGTGGAAGTTCACCAATTGGACGTGTGGATGGCATCCCCTCCATCTCTTTCTCAAAGACAACCCTAAAATTTCAAAAAATGTATATATTTTTAACTTAAATCCAGATCTCATTCTAATTCAGAAGTGGAAACCCTATTGGATACTCAGTGGCTTACAAATAAAACAAACAGGATGTTATTTAGGATGTTTATTCAGTAAAGGACTATGCAGAAAGGGCAAGCAAGCCAACAATACCTGAAAGCTCAAATTAACTCCAAAAAGAGCATACACATCCACATGACAGATTGATAAGCTACTTCTCGAGCAAACAACAGGACATGCAATAGCAGTTGCTTAATAACTCAGCTTAAATCAACTTGAAGCGCCACCGTCTGATAATTTGTAAGAAAACACTTGGAAAACTGTGAGCTCGAATTATATAAAAAAATTCCATATATAGACATTTTTATCAGGTCCCCCTTGTAAGCTACAATAAATGCCTCATAAGGCTCAAATGGTTCTATCTCAAGTATCAGAAAAGTCTTTCAGAACATAATCTTAGAGACTTGTGATAGTTGGTTGGACATAATAAAAGATTCAGATTGAAAAAAGAAATAAACAATACTCTAAAAATTAAACTTAGTTTGCACTTAAACAATCCTAGAGAAGCTACGACTGATAACTGACATATTTTTCCCTTATATGCTTCTACGGGTTAAATTCAATTTTAGTTCATTTAAAAAGCTACTGTCCATTTTTCATCCACCATGGAAGCGTTTTTCAATTTTAGTGTAATTAAGCCAAAAATTGTCACTATTTGGTCCATTTTTCGTCGGAATACCACTCTCGTCGGCGATTGTAATACAATCGCCTCCAATTTTAATTTTCGCCCCACTCGCGCTTATGTGGCACATTTTAAATGGGGAAAAATTCAATTTTAGTCCATTTAAAAAGCCACTATCCAATTTTCGTCCACCTTGGAACTTATTTACAAAATCCAATAAATTAAATAAAAATATAAATATTATTTAAAAATTTAAAAATGTTAAAATGAAAAAAATTATAAAAAGTATAAATAACATTAAGAAATATTTAAATCAATTTACACATAAATAATAATTTAAATCATAGTATTATTCCAATTTTAATTAAATTTTATGTTGTTAAAATATTATTTGTATTTTTAAATAAAAATCTATATATTATTAAAAAAAATCTTAACAATTATTTAAAAATATTAATAACATTAAGAAAAATTTAGATAAATATTAAATTATAAATTATAATTTTAATAAAAATAATATTCAAATTTTGAATTTAATTTTTCAGTTATAAATTATAATTTATATTTTAATATAAAAATCTAAATATTATTTAAAATTTTAAAATATTTAAGATGAAAAAATTATATAAAAATTGTAATAAGAAATAATTAAATCAGTATTAAAATACTAATAATAAACTAAATATAAATTAAAATAAAAAAAACTAAAATTGGGGGCGATTGTATTATAATCGCCGGCAAGAGTGGTATTTCGGCGAAAAATGGACAAAATAGTGATGATTTTTGGCTTAATTAGACTATAATTGAAAAATGCTTCCATGGTGGACGAAAAATGGATAGTAGCTTTTTAAATGGACTAAAACTGAATTTAACCCATGCTTCTACTATTTCAAAAGTGATTTATCTCTAAAATCTCTCACTTCATGGCTTAATCAAAGAATCATCAACAAGTATATTTGTGGCATGAAAACTAACTTTGTAAATAGACTCTCCAACCATCTCTCCACATGAAATTCACTTTCTTTTTTGAATCTTCTTGACAAGCTTCTTAGCTAATAGCTTCTTATTGCCAGATAATGTAGGCCCTGCAATCGCATCAAATGTAGCGCCCCTGACCAAAACGAAGCATAATTTATTAATTAAATATTCAAACACATGATTTAATAATTATGTGCATATGTTTTAACTGTTTAATCTAATTACGTGCGTTCCAGATATGTGATTAATGCATGTTTCAGATGGATAATTTTTCTACACATGGAACATAGAATATGTTTATACCATTAGATGCGTATCGAGAAAACGAGAAGGTAGAAACGAACTAGGGGTCAATCGGAGACCCTAACTCAAACGGTGGCAAAAAGGGCGAAACACGAAGTTTCGAAAAAAATCGAAAGATTTTTACGGTGAATAGTAAAAACGAGATATTTTTTGGTAAATAGTAACTTTTCAGAATCTATAAATAGGGGCTCATTCGATTCAATTTTCACTCTTTCTCTGAACGAGCCAAAAAGAGACGAAAAATGAGTAAGTCTCTCTCTCCTCCCTTTTCTCTCTCTCTCCTCTCTATTTTGGCCTCCGGCGTGCCACCACCGATGGTCGGAAAATTTTGAAGTTGTCGGTTTCGGTCGATTTTCACACACGACGTAGGTCTCGACAAGATGAGTCTAGAACAGGTCTCGGATTTCAGTTCCGATTTCTCGTTCGCCGGAAAACGGCGAAAAACCATCTCAAAACCCTAAACCCTGATCCTAGCCAACTTTTCTCTCTCGGTTTTCTCTTTTTTTCTCCCTCCTTCTCACCGGAGCTGTTGTCGGAGGTCCTCCTGGAGATGAGGGTGAGTAGTTGGAGGGACAGCGCCGCTGTGGGTGGTGGCACCGGAGTCATATCGGGTTGGGTTTTTGTTATGCACATATGAGTGTGTGTTTGTGTGTGTGTGTGATCTCTATTGGGGGCGACGCAGGTGGCACCGCCGTGGAAAAGTGATGGCCAGCGCTGGTGATGCGTCAACGGGACTTGACGATGGGTTGCCGGTGACTGGAAGTTGCCGGCTAAGTGTTATAGAGATATGTGTGTTTGTATATATATGTTTGTGTGTGTGAGTTTTGGGGTTGGGCAGGGTTTGTTCTCATACCGGAGTCCATTGGGGGTGGCCGGAGATGGAGGAGTTTGGAACGAGGTCGCTGGTGGACTAGGAGGGGGCGGTGCTGGACGGTGCCACCGCAGCTGCAAGCAGCTGCGCAGGCTGTTTGGCGCACAGGTTGCCGGGCGCAGGGGCACACGCGGTCGTGCCGGAGTGCACGGTCGTGCGCCAACCGGGTGGAGCTACTGGAAGTTGGTGCACGGTCGTGTACGAGGGGGCACGGTCATGCGCTGGATGGGCGCGTCGGGAGCGGGCGCTGGGTGATGGGCGCGAGCTATGAGGCGTCGGGAGACGGGAGACGCGCACGTGTGCCACGTCATGTGACGGATGCGCACGTGATGCCGTATTTTCGACCCGAATTCCATTCCTTTCCATCGTACATTATCATCGAATCTTAGCCGGCGAGATGTCTTTGGCCGGGGGTCATGGGCCCGGTCAAAGTCAAGTCTTTGATCAAAAATTACCAAAACACCCCCTAAACTTAAAATGCTCCGTTCAAGCTCATTTCAACTCCGATCGAGCTCATTCTTTTTCCATCGTGACCCAAATTTCATTCTCTATCATCTCAGCCACATAGACTGACCTTTCAGCCTCGTCTCCTAAATCCCAATCCTTAGATCTCTCGATCCGCCGCGTCGTTAACGATCGTTTTTCTTTCGGAACCTTTTACAGCTTTAATTATACATTATTAAGGATCTAAGAAACACCGTAATTGTGTAGGCTACTTGTTGGATTAAGTCTTGAGTTATTAGACCTTTGGTACTTGCGACTCACGTGGTAACCATCGAACAAGGTAAGGGTATTTTCTATCTCTTATTCTATTTACTGTTTTTCCTATAAAATGCATGATTGAGCAATACTAAATGTTGTGATTATAATTGTTGTGCCATAATATTACAGTGAAAGGACCGAGGTCCACTCTGATCATGCATACGTATCTTTCTCCTTTCTACTACTCTGTGAGGTTTGGTAGTCCTCTTGAAGTGCACCAGCGGTATTGAGACCGTTTTATAGGATAAGATGGGCTGCTCCCGCACCTATTCGTCCCTTGCCATTTCTAATATCTGCTTTGCATTTTACGTGCGGTGACAACGTGTTGTTAGATACCTTTATTTTCTTCCTATTTTACATATTTATTGATGTTATAAGAGGTGGATAGTATCCCCACGAGTGTATTCAACGCACTCACCCCTATTCTGTACTCACATTACAGGAGATGAAGAGATTCTTGATGCGTAGAGAGAGGGGTGCCCTATCAACTGTGTCCATCTTCTGGTTTTGTCTTTTAAAGCTATGTTGTTCGTTTGTAAAAGAAAACTGTATTTCTCCTTCTTTGTAAGGGATCCTGATGTTTTTCCACTACGTAAGGTTTCAAACTCTATTTTATCGATTGTATCTGATGTTGCAAGTGTACCACTTCTTATCCTTTCCTTTTTTTTTCTATTTTATATCATGTACGTCTTTTTCCCCTTTCTCTCTTCACGCCCAAAAATGAAAGAACTTTGATATTTTATGAAAAGAAAACGGGGCGTGACATCAAACATCTTACTTACATTATCCAAAACCGTTCTTTCTCTTACTCAAACAAAAATTATGAAAATTTGATTCTTGTAAAATTCAGCTTACCAATATATCATCACCACCACCACTCTTCCTGATAATCTTCTTGAATGCCAACCTAAAACCCTTAATTCCCTTCAAATTTTTGTGAACAAATTGAAGGGGAAGTGTGAGAGACCCCTCTGGCAACGCTGCAGATCTTATATAGCCTCTTCTACACTTTAGTTTTGTCTTTCCAAGAATCATTATTCTTCACGCTCTTCTATTTCTAATCTCTAGGAAACTCACACATAAGTAGCAACACATAAACAGGGGCAAACTATATTGTTGAATCATTGAGCACATTTCCCGAATAGTATTAAAGCTAAAATCTTTGCACTCAAAATATTTTTTTCAATAGTTGTACTTATAATGTCACTGGCAAAACATTAGAAGAAGCATTAGAAAGTTATGTCATTGAGGCAGTTGATCAAACACCTGGTACGCAAAAAGTGAAACCTTGTAGTGATAGTTGATTCATCAATTAAAAGGGCTAAGGTTCATTCATCAAGTAAACTGAGAAAATGATTAAAAGTTGAGAGAGAGCTCACCGATTAGAAATGATAGATAGTCTGAAGGAGTAAGAATTGAGTGAAGAATGAAGAGAGGAGATAGAACGACGCTGAGAATGTGAGCCATTTTCATTGACTATGAGATGGAAGAGGAAGAGAGGTTACAAAATAAAAAGTTTGTAACGGTTGTAGGTTAAAGAAGGAGGGAGGGGGGGAGGACACATGATTGCTCCACATTTCTCCAAGATGCTGATGTGTCGGCTCCAAATTCCTCCAAAATGTTGAGGTGACAAGTTTTGGGAGAGCCAAAACCTCCTTTTATCTATATAGATTCCTCTGAAATCAAGCAAATACGTGAAATCGTAAAATGATAATAAAGTCTATATAAAATATCACGAATGCGTTCTTTTTTAACACAAAATAATATGAAATTAGACCTCGATATGAATCAAATAACGCAAGTTATCAGTATCCAAATAAATTTGATTACCAAAATTTAAATTTAACAGAGAAAACTTATAATACTTATTTACTTAATATAATAAATTAGAAATATTTATTAAAAAAATCATAACTAATTTTATATCACAAAAAAACTATGTTTGATATTGTCAAAAAGACCTATGTTTAATAATAATGATAATAATAAAAATGTCTTTAAAAAATGGACTAATATAGGACAAATCAGTTTGAATCAACTAATTTCGATCTAATTCGCACGAGAAAGTCACATGTCTCTACTTATAAATTAATTCAATTTTTATAAATTTCACCTCACTAAATAAAAAGTCATACGATTAAATCAAATGCCACGTGTCAAACAAAACCATGATGAAAATCCAAATCATCATTTGAAATGTAAAGAAACTTAGAAAAAATTCACTAAAAAAACCCTAAACTAAACGCAAAATTCCCAAATCACTCTCTCCAAAATTGATAACTTGTGAACACCTGATCTTGAGAATTAACTACAAGAAATTCTCTCATAGACAACACCCCTACGACATGTGTTTTTGCTAAAAACCCTTGTCGTAGCCTAAAATTCTGTTGTCGTAGATCAAAAACTTCTCTCATAGACAAGGGTTTTTTAGCTACCGTTGTCGTAGCTCAAAAACTTCTCTCATAGACAAGGGTTTTTTAGCAACCATTGTCAAAACCGTTGTCGTAGCCCCAAAAATTCTCTCATAGACAACGGTTTTAGCTACCGTTGTCGTAGACATTTTTAAACCGTTGTCATAGCCCGAAAACTTCTCTCATAGACAATGGTATTAACCTACCGTTGTCGTAGACGTGTTGTCCTAGGACCCCTAAGACAAGAGTCAGAAAACGTTGTCGTAGCCATTTTAAAACCCTTGTCATAGACTGAAATTTAAAAAAAAAAGACAATTATTTTAATTTTTTTCTTAATTAAATGATATAAAAAATGATATATATTATTGAATTAAATGAATGAAATAAATTAATTTTGACAATTAAATTTTATTTCATTATAAATAAAATTTTGTAAATATTTACAACAAATTATAAACCACAAATTATAAGCTTAAATTAAACAAAAAATGCTGATTACTTAACACAAATAAAACCTGGATTACTTAAAATTAATTATAAATAAAATAGGAATAATAAAAAGACTTTCTAATATATTAGAAATATGAGAAAAGCAAATGCAAGAGTTGTTTTCTAACGTTGTCGTAGCCTCGTAGAAGCATTGTCGTAGACTAATATTTAAAAATAAAAGTCAACTATTACAATATTTTTTTTTCAAAATGATATAAGAAATGCTATATATTGTTGAATTAAATTAATGAAATAAACTAATTTTGAGAATTAAATTTTATTTCATTATAAATAAAATTTAGAAAATATTTACAACAGATTATTAATTTTATAAATATATTAATTTGAAAAATACATTAATTATATAAATTTATTAATTGTAAATATAATTTTGAAAAATATATTGATTTTATAAATATATTAATTATATATATAATTTGAAAAATATATGCATTATTAATATACATATATTAATTTGAAAAATATATTAATTTTATAAATATAATCATTATATATATAATTTGAAAATTATATTAATTATTATTAATATAGTCATTAATTAATCTTCCAATTATATATATATATATATATATATATTAATCTATCAAAATTGGAAATCAATTACTTATATTAATAAGTAATGGTACTTTATAAAAGTTAACAAAGAAATGCATATATTAATTGTTGAATTAATTAAATTAATGAAATAAACTAATTTTGAGAATTAAATTTTATTTCATTATAAAGAAACTTTAGAAAATATGTACAACAGATTATTAATTTTATAAATATATTAACTATAAATATAATTTGAAAAATATATTAATTATTAATATACATATATTAATTTGAAAAATATATTAATTTTATAAATATATTCATTATATATATAATTTGAAAATTATATTAATTATTATTAATATAGTCATTAATCATTGAATTATTTATATATATATATATATATTAATATATCAAAATTGGAAATCAATTACTTATATTAATAACTAATGGTACTTAATTTATAAAAGTTAACAAAAAATATGTAATAATAGAAAATTGAAAAATATCAAAAATATATTATAAAAGAAATATATGCAAGACAATGTCACATGAGTTGTTTTCTAACGTTGTCGTAGCCTCGTAGAAGTGTTGTCGTAGACTAATATTTAAAAAAAAAAGTCAAATATTACAATTTTTTTTAAATGAAAGAAGAAATGCTATATATTATTGAATAAAATTGATGAAAAAACTAATTTTGAGAATTAAATTTTATTTCATTATAAAGAAATTTTAGAAAATATGTACAATAGATTATTAATTTTATAAATATATTAATGAGAAAAATACATTAATGTTATAAATATATTAATTATACATATAATTTGAAATATATATTAATTTTATAAATATATTCATTATATATATAATTTGAATAATATATTAATTTTATAAATATATTCATTATATATATATATATAATTTGAAAATTATATTAATTATTATTAATATAGTCATTAATCATTCAATTATATATATATATATATATATATTAATATATCAAAATTGGAAATCAATTACTTATATTAATAAGTAATGGTTTTATAAAAGTTAACAAAGAAATGCATTAATAATAGAAAATTGAAAAATATCAAAAATATATTATAAAAGAAATATATGCAAGACATTGTCACATGAGGCATCAATGGTCTAGTGGTTAGAGCACCACCGGGCCACCCGGGTTCGAATCTCACACAACGCATAATATTGATTGTGATGATTTCAGTGATGATGTCATCCTTAGCATGACGTGGCATGATGTGTTTGATGATGTGGCAAGCATACGTGGCAAAATATTGTTTTTTTATTAATATGGCTACGACAACGGTTTTTAACAGTTGTCGTAGACACTACGACACCGTTGTCGTACGACAACGGTTTTTAAGATATGACGATCTACGACAACGGTTATTATATGGCTACGACAACGATTTTTTTCAACACTACGATCTACGACAACGGTTTTTATATGGCTACGACAACGGTTAAAAACCGTTGTCTATGAGCGGATTTTTTCAGAGGCTACGACAACACCAGCTACGACAACGGTTTGAATATGGCTACGACAAGGGTTAAAAACACTTGTCGTAGCCCTTTTTTCTTGTATATTCGCCGAGATGGGCGGTGGAAAAGAGGGGTGCATGGCTCTGGTCGGTGAAGAAGATGGACATCTGGAGATGGAGTCGGGAGACAAGTGGTTGAGCGTGGCGGTGCCTTGGTGGTGTTGGACGGTGGTGGTATGGGTGTTCCTGTCTCGCGGCGGCGAAAAAACAATAGTAGGCTGCTCAAAGTAGAAGAAAGATTGATGCACCATGCGATAGTGGAGGTGATGCAGCTGTCGAAGCGATGGCTGGCGAACTGTGGCGGCGGTGGTCGGGAAACCCCTGAGCTAGGGCAATTTCATTCTCACTCTCTAATATTTGATTCGAGAAGGGAGATGATCAACAGTAAAAGGTCATCCCATTTTTTTTCAATGTTTTTGTACTTTTGATATATATATATTTTTTTTGTAAAAAATGTACATCACATATATTCTCTAAAAATTAATTATTCATGAGTCATATTATGAAATCACTCATTTAATCTCTACTCTTTTATTAATTTACTATTTTGATATTTTGTTGTACAATTATTTATTATTGATAATATTTATATTAACAATATAATTGACTAAGTAATTATGGTAAAAATTAATTACAAGACAACTTTTCAGATTATTAAAATGAATTTATAATTTTTTTTATATTTATTATAATTATTTTAATTTCCAAATTTTGATCTATAAATTTCCAATTTCCAATTTTGTTTTGATTTTTTTTTAAAGATAATTAGAAGACAATTTTTCAGATTTTTAAAAAAGAATTTATAAATTTCTAATATCTATTATAATTATTTCAATTATTATTATTGGATAATAATATGTTAAAAATATTTTTTAATATTTTATAAATAATTTTTTACATGAATAGGTATTATTTAATTTAAAGTGCATTATTTTATCTTAACAAATAAAGTTATTGACTTGTATTATTTAATATAATTATGAGGGTTTTTATTTACTAAGGTGACATTTATAAATTGAATTAATTTATGATCCCAAAGCCACATCAGCGAGAAGCCAAAATATAAGTAGAAGCACGTGACTTTCTCATGCGAATTAGCCCGAAATTTATCAATTCAGAGTGATTTGTCCTAATTTCGTTCATTTTTCAAAGATATCGTCTCAATTTCAAAACTTGAAAACATAATGCCCCTAAATGGTGAAAGGTTTACTGTCCCAAATATGCAATTTTTCTGAGTAATTTTGGCTTTATTAAACACAAAGTATTTTCCCTAAAACCATGAGAGATAACAATTGTGTTGCATGTGTTTTGTTTGCGCATACTACATTGTTTCATTACATTTGATACATTGAATTGACCATTTTAACCTTTAGTGACGGTATAAAATGATACAACCTATCTACCTAATATTGAAAAAATTGCATTGCACTCTTTTTCCAACAGCCAACAAGCAGTTTAGCCTCTAATTATCATTTATTTCCTTCATTTAATCGAAAATTTTCTATCTTAATCGTGAAATGATAATGCCATATACATGTTTTATGTATGCCATTTTTATATTTGGGAATTGGTGTACCCTGTATATTACCTCTAATTATGACTTTACCCTTTAATTTTTTAATTTTTTAAGAATACACCATATGTTGATGTTGGTTGTCGAAAATTATACACATTTATCGTTTATAGCTAGACGTGTGCAACCGGTTTAAAAAACCGAAATCGGGCCAGTTCGGAACGGCCGGTCAACGGTTCCGGTTCGAACCGGAACAGGAAACCGGGGTCCACCGGTTCGGTTTCGATTTCCTCTTTTCCAAACCTCCTATTTCCCTATTTTTTATTTTTTATTTTTTAATTAAATGCACATGCCACATGGACGGCCAGGATGAACTAGCCGTTGATGATCAACGACTAAGATTAACTAGCTGTTGGAGCAGAACCGGCAGTTCGGTGTGATTTTTGATTTTTGGTGTACCCTGTATATTACCTCTAATTATGACTTTACCCTTTAATTTTTTTATTTTTTAAGAATACACCATATGTTGATGTTGATTGTCGAAAATTATACACATTTATCATTTATAGCTAGACGTGTGCAACCAGTTTAAAAAACCGAAATCGGGCTGGTTCGGAACTGCCGGTCAATGGTTCCGGTTCGAACCGGAACAGGAAACCGGGGTCCACCGGTTCGGTTCCGGTTTCCTCTTTTCCAAACCTCCTGTTTCCCTATTTTTTATTTTTTATTTTTTAATTAAATGCACATGCCACATGGACGGCCAGGATGAACTAGCCATTGATGATCAACAACTAAGATTAACTAGCCGTTGGAGCAGAACCAGCGGTTCGGTGTGATTTTTGAAATCAACGGTCGTGCGACTGTTGATGATTGACGATGTAAATGGCCCGAATCGCCAGTTCAACAGAACCGGAACTGGCGGTTCGAATTGGCTGATGTAAATTTTTTTTTTAATTTTCAATGTGATCTATAAATACCCCCATTCCATTTTTATTTTTCACACCAATCTTGATTCAATCTCTCTCTCAACTTTACTCTCTCAAGCTCACAAACACATCTTTGATCAATTTCTAGCTCATTTGATTTTTTTGTTGTTCTTCAATTTATTTTTCAATCACAATCTCAAAAAAAAATATCTCGAAGAGCTTCTTCATCCGCTGGTTCATCTTGTGGCAAGGGAAAGAGTCTGATGTCGCCACCAGAATCTTTCAACGACAATGATGATCTTGATTATATTGATTCGTATCAATGTAATCAAGAAGATATGGAGGTGATGTTGGGCCCTAACACCGTTGTCGCCTTTGCAGAAGAATAAGAGGTACTGAGGAGAGAAACGCAAGAGAGTGGAAACACAACACAAACCACTACTCCTCGACAACCTTCTACCCTTCGAAGTGATATTTTTCCTTCCATTTTACGAAGAAGAAAGTGCCGAATAGCGCCACCGACTACAATTTGATGTGCAACCATTGTTCGAAGGTTTACAAGTTCAAACATGGAGGAGGCTACGGGACTTTCTCCAACCATGTGATCAAAAAGCATCCCGACAAGGTGGGGCTCGATCGAGGGCAAACGCAACTCTGGGGATTTACCGGATCTTCTCAAGATGGAGGTATTGTAGCGCCCAGGACAAAAACGAAGCATACTTGGTTAATTAAATAATTAAACCCTTAATTGAATTATTTTATTATGTGCATTAACCCTTGACTGTTTAATTTAATTACATGCGTTTTAGATAATTGATAAATGCATGTTTTAGATGGAAGTATAATTTAGTCGCGAATCATAGATTATAATTATACCATAAGATGCGTAATGGAAAAATAAGAAGATAGAAATGAATTAGAGGTCAATCGGAGACTCGTAGCTCAAATGGCGAAGAAAAGGGCGAAATACAAAGATTCGGAAAAACGAGAGATATTTCGGTGAATAGTGAATTCGAGATATTTTCGGTGAATAGTAACCCAAGATTTTTATGATTAATAGTGATTTCGGAAGTCTATATATATGGGTGTTTTCGAGCCGAAAAATCACCATTTTTTGAACGAGGCAAAAATCGGGAAAAATCACAAGTCTCTCTCTCCTCCCTTCTTTCTCTCTATTTTCTGTTTTATGGTCTCCGGGGCGTCGCCGCCGGTGCCGAAAAATAATTTTTCTCGGTTTCGGTCGATTTTCGCACAGAATGTAGGTCTCATCGAGACGAGTCTAGGATAGGTTTCGGATTTCCATTCCGATGTTTACTTCATTGAAAAATGGCAAAAACGTCGTCGGAAAACCCTAACCCATGTTTTTCCACCCTTTCTCTCTTCTCGATTCTCTTTCTCTCTGTCCTCCTTCGTTGGAGTGGTGGCTAACCTTCCCGGGATGATGGGCTATTAGTTGGGGGTGGTGGCGCGCCGTAGACGGCGGTATCGGGGTTGGAAGTGGTGGTGGAAAGTGGTTGGGTGTGTGTGTAGGCTAATGTGTGTGTGCTTTTGGGCTATTCGTTGCCGGTGATGGGAGGTCGCCGGCCGGAGTTGAGTGTTGGGGCAGCGCCTCGTTGCACCACCGTGTCAGGTGGTGTCACTGTCGACGGGAGATCGCCGGCCATGGCCGGAGTTTGGGGGGGGAGAAAACTGTTGAGGGGCTGGGCTGGGCACCGGGTGCTGGAAGACGCTGGGTAACTGGGCGCACGGCGTCGGGAGATGAGCAGCGCGTGCCCGCGCGATACCGTGTGATGGGTGCGCACGTGGCGCCGTGTTTGCGATACATAACGTGTTTTTTCCATTGTACGTTATCGTCGAGTCGTCGGTGATGAGATGTCATCGACTGGGAGTCGGGGGTCCCGATCAAAGTCAACCCTTTGACCAAAATTACCAAAATACCCCTCAATCTTATAATACTCCGTTTGAGCTCATTTCAACTCCGATTAAGCTCATTCTTTTCCATTGCGACCCAAATGTTTCCCTCTTTCTTATCAGTTTTTTGGATTCACCTTCCACTCTCGTTCCTTCATCCTTGATCTTTAGATCTTCCGTTCCGTCTCGTTTTTACCGATTGTTTCTTCTCCGAGAAAGTCTATACCTTTGTTTATATGTATTTAACGTATTAAAGATCTAAGAAATATCATTACTTGTGCAGGCTATCAATTGGATCATACACTTTAGTTTTGATACTTGTTACTCGACAACTCACGTGGTAACCATCGAACAAGGTAGGGGTAACTTTTAAACTCTATATGTTTATTGTTTTCCATATTTGATATATGAACTGTTGGACTCTACGTGTTGTGATTATGTGTTGTGATTACTATGTACATGCATACATTATGAATATGATAAATGAGGAAGGATGTCCAAAATACGTTAAGGATGGACTGGTGGCCCGTAAAAAGCACCGAGTTATAGTTGAGTGCTCTTAGAGCTGTGTGTTCTTAAAATTATGTGTTATACATTCTATATGCTATGTCTATTTGCCAAACTTGTATATGTTTGATTTGTTATACCTACCTAATAACTGTTAAAAATATGGAAAGTATCCCCACGAGTGTATTCAACGCACTCACTCCCACATGTATTCATGTTACAGGAGATGACGAGCATGTTGAGCTTTAGAGAGAGAGAGATGGTGCCCTATCTGGATATTTTTATATTCTATCTTTTTGTCACATAACGATTATAAAATTCTTATTTTGTAAGTATAACTTCGTTAATCCTATGGATAATGGATCCTGATGTTTTTCCGCTACCATGTTTTCTCCCAGCTTTGTGCCGAAGGATTTTTATCATGATGTAAAGTTTACTTCCGCTGCATAAGGTTTCAAACTCTATTTTATCGATTGTATCCGATGTTTCAAGTATACCACTTCACATCCTTTCCTTTTTCCTTGTATTTTATATCATGTACGTCTTTTTTCCCTTTTGCTCTTGACGCCCAAAAAGGAAACTCTAATATATTTTAAGTGTGAAAAATAGGGCGTGACAGGTATGGATGAAGTTACTTTTAAATTTAGTCAATTAAATTCTAGGAGAGGCGTAGTTGAATTCATAGCAGAAAAATATCTTCCATTTACTTTTTCAACCGGTGATGCTTATGAAAAATTCACTTGTAAATATTTTAATCCGGCAAGTAGAAAAATCTCTAGAAACACTGTTACTAGGGATATAGAAAAAACCGTATTAGAATATAAATATAAATTAATTGAAGACTTACAAATTTTAAAACAAAAAGTTTCTATATGTAGTGATTGTTGGAATGATCCTTATAAGTTGAATGATTATATGGGTATAACTTGTCATTGGATAGATGATGCATGAAATCTTAAAAAATGTTTAATTGCATATATAGATTTTGATGTTAGACATTCGGCACAACACATTGCACATAAAATTCCACATGTTTTAAATGATTATGGTATTTTAAGAAAAGTATTTTCGATAGAATTTGATAATGCTAGTAATAATACGACGACTTTACCTTACTTGATTGAATTTTGTCAACCTCCGATTGAGGGCAATTTTTTTCATATTCGTTGTATGTGTCATTGCTTGAATTTATGTGTTCAAGATGGATTAGAATCATTAGAAAAATATATTAAACCTAATAAAATGACAATTTATGAAATTGCTAACTTTACGGTATTGCATAAAAAATGGGCAAGATTTTGTAAAAGAGATGGTGATGAAGTTAAAAAATTTATAATGGATGTTAAACATCGTTGGAATTTTATTTTTTATATGCTCAAGATTCGTATGAATATAGATCAATGCTATGTGGATTTTATTTAGAAAATCCAAATGATTATGTTATTTTATTTAAAACTTCATGGGATGCATGTTTTAATTGAATTCAACTTTTAGAAATATTTGAAGAGGCTCTAGAGAATTAAGTGGTTGTTATTATCCTACTTCTCCTATAGCTTTAGATAATTGTGTTAAAATTGCTCTAATTTTAAATTCATATTCAACATGTCCAAGTTTAGGTCCAACCGTCTTAGTAATGAAAACAAAATGGTTAAAATATTTTTATGAAATACCCGATGTTTTTTTATGTGCTAAGTTATTAGATCCTAGGATTAGAGAAGATGGATTAGAAGAATTACTAAATTTATATTATAATGCATTGTTTCCAAATATGGTATTAAATGATTATGATTTATGTGATTATATTCCTATCCCTAGTGATGTTGTAAGTAGAACAAAGAAAAATTTATATAATTTCTTTAAAGAATATAAACAATTGTTAGGTGATGATTGTTGTTATGATATAAGTGATCAAAATGTAGGAGGTAGTAGTCAATTATCTAGTTTTCAACCTGTCACGCCCCGTTTTCTTACACCAAATTATCAGAGTTTTCACACGGGCGTGAAGAAAGAATTAGCAGGAGACACATATTACAAGCAGAAAGAAGGAGTAAGAGACGACAGAAGAAAGAGGTAAGGGATGATATGGATCATTCACATATCAACAGTCGGTCTCAATACCGACAAATTATATCTTTAACATAGCAGCGGAAACAAACATCAGGATCTCACATCCCAAAATATATACAGAAATATTACAGAAAACGTGAGTTAATCCTAAATCACAAGTCCAGAAACAGCACCGTCTCTCTCCATCTAGGGTTCATCGTGCCCGTCAGCTCCTATAGTGTGAGTACAGAATAGGGGGTGAGTGCGTGGAATACACTCGTGGAGATAAACTCCGCATCTTATGACTCTCAACAAATATAAAATACTGGTAAAATAACCTTAGGTCACGTTGTTACAGCACATAAAATGCAGAACAGATATTAGAAATAGCAAGGGAAGGATAGGTGCGGGAATTCCCCATCTTACCCTATAAAACGGTCTCAATATCGTTAGCGCATTTCAAGGACCGCCAGACCTTTTCAGAGTAGTAGAAGGGGAGGGAGTCAATTCTTTTACGGTCCATAGGACCCTCCGAACATGCAATGTGCACCGAAGTCCTTTCACAGTATAAAGTATGGCACAACAAATATATCCACAGTATTTAGTATTCCTCAATTATGCAAATAATAGGGAAAACAGTAAACAGATAAAGATTAGAAGTTACCCCCACCTTGTTCGGTAGTTACCACGTGAGTCGCTAGTACCAAAAGTCTGATAACTCAAAGCTCAGCTCAACAAGTAGCCTACATAATTATAGCGTTTCTTAGATCCTTAATAACGTATAAATAAAGTTGTTAAAGGTTCCGGCAGAAAAATGTTCGTTAAAGACGCGACGGATCAAGCAATCTAAAGATTGGGATTTAGGAGACGAGGCTGAAAGTTCAGTTCAAAGGGCTGAGATGATAGGAAATGAAATTTGGATCACGACGGAAAAAGAATGAGCTCGATCGAAGTTAAAACGAACTCAAACGGAGCATTTTAGGTTCAGGGGTATTTTAGTAATTTTGGTCAAAGAGTTGACTTTGACCGGGCCCACGAACACCGGTCAATGACGTCTCGTCAGCGACGACTCGATACAGATGAATGATTGCAAAAATGAGGTTCGGATCAAAAACACGGTGTCACGTACGCGTGCGGCACCCGGCGGTCTCGGCAGCTCGAGTCCCCATCTAGGCAGGCTGTCGAGTTTTCTCGGCAGCGGGTGCACAGCTCTCGGCAGCTGCCGAGTTTTCTCGGCAGCGGGCGCGCACCACTCAGCAGGGGCCGAGATTTCTCGGCAGGTGTCACCCGACACGTGTAGCGTCGCGCCTAGTGCTCCCGGCGCTGGCCTGCTCGACCATCATTAAGATTTGTGTATCTTCTCTTTTGTCCAGCACGTTTTCTTTGATGCCATTTATATTTGGCATCGACTGTTCAAACATACAATCATTCAAATAAGAATTAAATATAAAATAAAAACGCAACCAAATAAAAGTAAACAAAAAATGTTTGATCTACAATTTAAATCTAAGAAGGTTAAATAATAATAAATGAAGATAAAATAAAAAACATAAATAAATTTAATTCTAACAAAGAATGAAAATAGATCTTACGGTTGTCACCAATTTTAGCATTGGTATCAATTCCATTCGTTTCAACAATTGACATCACAGCTTTTCTTTGACTATATTTAAAAAACAAAAGGAGTTAATTAAATATTCAAAAAAATAAGATTTTGTTTCATATTTTGGATTTTCAAATATTTTCTAATAATGTAATTACTAAGACTGATCTATTATGTAATTCTTCTCCAAGTACTGCAGGAGAAAAGAACATCAATAATGAAAATGCATCAGCTACATTGAAAGGTAATTTCACACTACCTATTATTTTCTATATTGCTAAATCTAGGCAATTTCAAACATTTTAAAAAAGAATCAAACATACATGTTACCACAACCCACGATTTCAAATTTAAAACTTCAATCTTTAATTACTCATCCTAATTTATTCGAACTCTTGCCATATAATCCTCACGATTTTCACATGATCACAAAAATATTAAACAGATTTGAAGACAAACCACTACGCCAATGATATATATGCGCGCGCACACACACAATGTGTTCATATTAAATTAGAATCCAAATAAACTTTTAATGATATTAGATATAACTACGAAAGTCATGTTGCCTGATTTTGGTGTATCATAACATTACATAATGAAATAGAATAAAGTGCCTTAGAAAATCTTAAGTTGTGTCACCAAAGATAACAAAGCATTAAATCTTATATATTTGAACTATCATGCAGGACATTGGACGTGCTACCTCGAATTACCATCCACTCATTTCAAAAGAAAGAGCAAGAAAAAGTCAGAGGCAACTTCTTCAGATCAAATATTGTCCTCAGACACCAAGATTCATACTGATGTGGCATCTCCAACCTTCAACTATAAGTTCATTTTAGGTGTGGCTCTTGTCTCAGTTATCATTGACATTATTCTTGGGAATAGATATTAAGGTATGTGAGTGTTAGATTTCATGCATATATAGATTGAGGGTTCTTTTTTATTATTATTATTATTATTATTATTATTATTATTATTATTTCTTTTTGGTTCATTTTTGAAATTAATTAGTTTGCTATTGGAAGAAAGTACATGGAAAGCTTTGTTGGTATTGAATTTTAGTTTGGGTTTTAGTTTTATAGTTAGGAAACTGGTTTTCATTTGAATCCTGACATGTAGCTATAGCTGGGGAAAACAAGATGAAATGTGTGCACGTGAAACTCACTTTTGAGGGATGAATAATGTTTTCTAGAAAATTACAAGTACTAAAATATAATAATAAAAGGTTAAAGTAAAATAACAATTGCGTTTTATTTTTTTAGAATAAAGCTTATAATTACTCACTCCAAGTATAAGTTTAGTTATCTATTGGAAAAAAATCACCAACTTTCTAATACACAAAAACATAATGATTTGGAGGATTTCTTATTTTTTAATTTAAAAAAATTGGATGTATCTTGATTTTCGTACAAATTGATATTATTCAAATTGTAATCTATTTACCTTCTAAAATAATTAGGATTTTAATTAAATTAGATATGGAGAGTTTTCTTTAGTTAGGACTTTAATCAAATTATATGAAGAATTGTGATTTGTATGGACTCTAAGAAAGGAATTGTGATTTGTATGGACTCTAAGAAGACCACTATATTATAATTAAAGAAACAAATAAGATTTTGACAAAAAAAGCATAAGAATATAATTTCTAATAATACCATACTTTAATAAAAATATTAAATTTTTAGTATATTTTTTTGTATAATTTTTTTTAAATATGCTAACAATATATCATTGAAAAGCTCTTTAAATAGATATTAATATAAGACTTGTCAAGCCCCGTTTTCTTACGTAAAATATCAGAGCTTTCACATGGGCGTGAAGAAGAAATGGTAAGAGATAATTAATCACTAACAGAAAAAATAGTAGGAGACGACAGAAGAATAAGGTAAGGGACGATATGATTCATTCACATATCAGCAATCGGTCTCAGTACCGATAAATACAACATAATTAGCAGCGGAAATTATCATCAGGATCTCATATCCAAAATATATACAAACTTATTACAAAAACGTGAAATAATTAAAACATTGTTTGGAAATGTTTGTGTAACATCAGTCTAAACATACAAGATCAGATACAGCACCGCCTCTCTCCAACTAGGGTTCATCATGCTCATCATCTCCTATAATGTGAATTACAGAATAGGGGTGAGTGCGTGGAATACACTCGTGGGGATGAAATCTGCCTCTTATAACATTCAACAGATATAAAATACCAGAAAAATAACCTTCAGTCACGTTGTCACAACACATAAAATGCATAGCAGATATTAGAAATGGTAAGGGATGAATAGGTACGGGTATTCCCCGTCTTACCCTATAAAACGGTCTTAATACCGCTGGTGCATTTCAAGGACCACCAAACCTTTCAGAGTATTAGAAGAGGTAGGAGACGGTTTTTTTACGGTCTATAAGACCCTCCAAACATGTAATATATATGAACCGAAGTCCTTTCACAGTATAACGTATGACACAACAATTATATTCACAGCATTTAGTATTCTGCAATTCATGCATTTAATAGGGAAAACAGTAAACAGATAAAGAGATAGAGATTACCCCCACCTTGTTCGGTGGTTTCCACGTGAGTAGTAAGTACTAAAGGTCAGATAACTCAGAACTCAATCCAACAAGTAGCCTACACAATTATGATGTTTCTTAGATCCTTAATAATGTATAAATAAAGCTATAAAAGGTTCCGGCGAAAAAACGATCGTTAAAGATGCGATGAATCGAGAGATCTAAAGATTGGAGTTGAAGAAACGAGAGCGGATAATCAATCTAAAAGGCTGAGATGATAGAGGATGAAATTTGGATCACAACGGAAAAAGAATGAGCTCAATCGGAGTTGAAATGAGCTCAAACGAAACATTTTAAATTTAAGGGTATTTTGGTAATTTTGGTCAAATGGTTGACTTTGACCGGGCCCTCGAACCCCGGTCAATGACATCTCGTCGGCGATGACTCGATAAAGATGTACGATGGAAAAAATGGGATTTGGATTGAAAATATGACGTTGCGCGCGTGCGGCACCTGGCGTCCTCGACAGCTACCGAGTTCGGTAGCTCGGTAATTTTTCTCGGCCACTACCGAGTTTTCTTGGCAGCTCTCGGCATCGGGTCAGCACCTCTCAGCAGCTGCCGAGTTTCTCGGCAGCTCTACGCCCAGTGCTCCCGGCGTCGCCCTGCTCGACCAGCCCACTTCCCGACGCCACCAGCTGCAGCGGTGCAGCCTTGTGCCACTACCACCTCGTCTACCGGCAAGCTTGTATCGCCAGCTACCAACTCCGGCCACCCTCGCCGGATTCCGGCATGAACAGTGCCAGAAAAACAGCCGCAAACACCTTTCGTCTCACAAGCATGTAAAAACAAACCCCACCACTCCCAGCTTCGGTCGGCGACTTCCAGTCACCGGCGACCCTTCCCAGACCCTCGGCCGGCGACCTTCCTAACCCAGCCCCAAACCCCCAGCAACCAAAAACACACCCACGCATATATGTATACACACACGCATATGAACACATGCACACACACTCAACAGCCTTGGCCGGCGGCCACCTGCCACCGGCCACCACCACCTGGACCTTGCCGGTGCATCACCAGCACTGGCCACCAGTTCCCACATGGCGGCGCCACCCGACGCCGCCCACAACAGTAACAACACACTCACACACACTACACACACATGCACGTTTTATACATATACAACCCACTACTGCTTTGGCACCGCCGCCCACGGCGGTGCCACCCCCCTAGCATCTCTACCACACCACCAGCAGTTTCTCCGGCGATGGCTCCTACGAGAAGAGGAGGAGAGAGAGAGAGAAATTAGAAGAGAGAGAAGGTGGTGGAAATCTAAGGTTTAGGGTTTGGAGCTTGCTTTTCACCGTTTTCCGGCGAACGAGTAATCGGAATTAAATTCCGAGACCTATCCTAGATTCATCTCGTCGAGACCTACGTCGTGTGCGAAAATCGGTTGAAACCGACAAAGTTGAAATTACAGCCACCGGCGGCGGCAGTGGCAGTGGCGACCGGAGACAGAAAGACGGGAAGAGAGAGAGAGGAGAGAGACTTACGGGTTTTCATCGCTTTCGGCTCGTTTGGAAAAACGGTGATTTTTGAATCGAAAACGCCCCTATTTATAGAAATCCAAAAAACACTATTCACCAGAAAAATCTAAAGTTACTATTCACGGGTTGAAAAGTCTGAGTTACTATTCACGTAAAAATCTCATTACTATTCACCGTAAATATCTTTCGGTTTTTCCCGAAACTTCGTGTTTTGCCCTTTTCGTCGCCGTTTGAGCTACGGGTCTCCGATTGACCCCTAGTTCATTTCTATCTTCTCGTTTTTCCAATACGCATCTAATGGTATAAAAATATTCTATGTTCCATGTCTAAGAAAATTATCGATCTAAAACACGCATTAAACACGTATCTGAAACACACGTAATTAAATCAAACAATCAAAATATTCGCACATAGTTATTAAGTCATGCGTTTAAATATTTAATTAATAAATTATACTTCATTTTTGGTCCGGGGTGCTACAAGACTAATTTTAGTTTAAGATTCAAAATGTTCAAGATTATAAAAGGAAAATAATCAAAACATGTATTTTTTTCAAGAAGAGTTTGAAATGTAAATGACTCTTGCTTTTTGTAATCAAATTGAAAAATAAAATAAATATTAAATTACATTACTATCCCTAATAAAAGGTTTTCTTTAATTAGGACTCTAATTTAATTTGATTTGATTTAATTATGTAGGAGGGTTAAAATAGACATTATGAAAAATGGACGAAGCATCCGTACTTATATATTGTAAAATAAAATTGATATATGTGTGCACGCCTTACGTGTATATATGAAAATGTTCACTAATATTCCTCACGTTGTCTTCTCTTCTGATGACAACGAGTCGTGTTATGGACGTAAGCCATCGTGGTTGGTGGTGTTGTGGATGAGCGTGGGTGTGTGTCGTTGAAGTCAGAAGCGTTGAAGGCTAGAAAACGAGGGAAAGGCAAACTCTCTAAGATTCAGATCATCACGGATAATGCAAATTCAAACAACATTTAAGGTGGGGGTAACCATTTAAGTATGCATTCATGATTTTTGTATTCTCAATTGTGTAATCTTTATGAATATATAAAGTGAGATTGCCCTTATTATATGTCAATGTGATTGTTACTAAATTGCGAATGCGATACTCTTATTAATGTAAATGTGAAGAATGATATGGTTAAATGTGTAACTGATTGTGAAGTAAATATGTGCTTATATGATAATGGCACATATATGTAACTGTTGAAAACATATGATTCATTGATGTAATAGATGCAAGTCTGCTGATCAAATTCCTGGTTTCTTCGTCTTCTATTTCTATAACTCTATTTCATGTGTCTCATCGTTCTTGTCATCTAAATATATAAATTTAGGTACTGGCTAAATACTCTTTTTTGTAATTTTTAATTATAAAAAGAAGTAAATAAATGAAATGAAAAAGAAGTTGAGTTTGAGATCAAACTAAGATTTATGGCGCAAAAAGAATTTTGACGTGGTTTAGAAACTAAGGACATGTTCTAGGACTCAATGGAGGAAAATTAAGAATTTCTTGGATGTTTGGGAAAATTTAAACATCAAGTCTAAATGGGAAGATTTTAAATTTACTGTGCGACAGTGATTGAAATATTTTTCTCTCAAGATATATAAGACCAAACTATCCTTAATTTTCTTCATCTTAAAATCTAGACTCAAATTATAGTTTAATTTCACTTAAACATTGTGAAAAATGGAGTACTCAATTTTCCTATCTCATTTATGTTTTGTCTCATCAAAATCTAAACAATAAATTCCTAACAAAGTACCAGTCGGTTTAAATTGAAAATTGAAAATAAAAAATATTGCAAATGGATAAAAAAAAAGTTCAGCTAGTGTTTTTGCTCTCTCTCTTGTTCTCTTTGTTTATTCCCCCTAGGTCATCATCTACATATTCTTCCTCTCTTTTTTCTTTCTTATTTTTTCCTTCTTCTCTCTAGACTGTGTTACTTTTTATTTTCGTATTTTTTTTGTATTATATATATTAACAAATATACAATTTCTTAATTAGGAGTAAAATAAGGATTAAAAAAATGATAAAAATTGTAGAGTATATAATTTTATTTCTAAAAATAAAATCTTTAAACCCCATTCTAGTTAGGCTCCTCATCCTCAGAAGTGATCAAGTGGGCATATGGGCTGATTATATCAATTATTCAATGGTATACCTATAATACAACACAGTTGATCAAATTTGTTATTATTATTTTGTGATTTTCTGTATTTGGAAAGGCTGGTGTAATTTCCTTTTGTGTTAAATATATAAAATTAAAGGTTTGATATACACTTATTGAAATGCTATGAAAGGAGTGGAGTGCATAAGATGATAAAATATTTGGCAAGTAGGTAGACGAGGTTGGACTTATTATGTGTAAAGTGTGAACATTATTAAAACATTTTAAATATAAAATGAGAAGTCTTTGATCTCATTTAAGAATTGACTAACAATAATATCCCGGTTAAACCTTACATTATCATTATTTCCCTCAATCCAAACAATTGCAACTTGATCTGTTGTCGGAGCATTATAAACTCGCCGATCTAATCTCACATCTTTTGTCATAGAAAGTTACACATCATCTAAAGAAGAATACATGTGAATTAAGGTTTTCATTGAGCTAATCTATAGCATTTCAGTGAGCTTCCGTACAGTTCTTTCTGATAAATGCGAATTAAGACACATTCTATTCTTCGTTTCATTTTCAGTATCAAAAAAATATAACTGAAAATTAGTTGGTTTGTTTCCATTAAGACTCAAACTTGGGAGATAAATCATTCATTGTACTTGAAAAGTGAAAACTCCTCATCGCACCGAAGAAGGCTCTTTATCCAATTTCACTCCAAATGAAGTGAATTATGAAATTGTATAAACGTATATTTTTTCAAAAACCAACACTCTTCTGATAGAGAAGTGCATAGTTCGTACAATTTCTCTGGAACTTCTGAATCTGCAAGTTTAACTTTTCCATTATCACAACAAAATGTGGGAGACTCATACTCAAATCTTGTTGCTCCACAGTGAATGCAACTTCGTATTGTTTTTTATTTTATGTTCTTCTGACATTAAAATTTATAATTAGATAAATAATTAAAATACAATTTCCAATTTTAATTGAAAGATGTACTTTAATACAAAGTTTAAAGAATATTAAATAAATATACCTACTTAGATTCTCTTGAGCTTGTAAATTACATGTTTTTTCTTATCTCTTTTCACACTTCTGCAAAACATGTTCTACATAGTTTTTTTTTTTAGCATCATTAAGATTTGCGTATCTTCTCTTTTGTCTAGCAAGTTTCCTTTGACGCCATTTGTATTTGGCATAGACTGCTCAGACATACAATCATTCAAAAAAGAATTAAATATAAAATAAAAACGCAACCAAATAAAAGTATACAAAAAATGTTTGATCTACAATTTAAATCTAAGAAGGTTAAATAATAATAAATGAAGATAAAATAAAAATATAAACAAATTGAATTCTAACAAAGAATGAAAATAGATCTTACGGTTGTCACATATTTTAGGATTGGTATCAATTCCACTCATTTAAACAATTGACATCACCACTTTTCTTTGACTATATTTCAATAACAAAAGGAGTTAATTAAATATTTAAAAAAATAAGATTTTGTTTCATATTTTGGATTTTCAAATATTCTCTAATAATGTCACTACTAAGGCTGATTTATTATGTAATGCTTCTCCAAGTACTACAGGAGAATAGAACATCAATGCACTACAAGAAAAATGGTCAACAACAACCCATCAAAGACAACCCTTTCTATGAATTTATGTTGTCTTTCTGAAATTAACAACCTTTTTTCCAAAAAGTGTTGTCTTTTTTCAAAAAATGTGCTGAAAGACAATGCGAATAATGAGAAAGACAACGCTTTTACATAGGGTTGTCTTTCAACGGATTTTTTTACATAAAGACAACCATTTTGTGCAACGCTTTTTTCAAAGGGTTGTCTTTCAGCGGATTTTTTAAAAAAAGACAACCCTTTTATGCAACGCTCTTTATGTGTTGTCTTTCAGCAGAATTTTTTTAATAAAAGACAACCCTTTTATGCAACACTTTTTTCAAAGAGTTGTCTTTCAGCGGATTTCTTTTAATAAAAGACAACCCTTTTATGCAACGCTCTTTATGCGTTGTCTTTCAGTGTACCTTTTAGTTAATAGACAATCCATTGTGCAACGCGGTTTTTAATTGTTGTGTTAATTGTGCACCTTTTCATAATATTAATTGTTTTTTAATTAAATTAAATTTGAAAAGTTTAATTATTTTATGATGTTATCTTATATTATTTGCATTAATATTATCTTATATGAACAAACTCATAATTTTATAAAAATAGTATTTTTATAAAATATATTAAAAATATGCACTAGTATATTTTATAATTGTCTTAAAATGAAATTAGATTCAACATTACTAAACATATTAATTAGTCATTCATCTTCCAATTATATATATATATTGTTAACCTTTTAAAATATATAAAAAATACAAATAATATTGTGATTCTTCAATAATATTTTAGGTATTGAATAAATCTATGTACACAATATGACAAATAGTCCAACAAATTAAAGTAACGAATAATATTTTAATTGAGTCACATTTATATTTTGTATCGTGAGTGCATTAACATTTTAGGTTTTGAGCATTCATATGTTGCCCATTGAAATCGAGTTAAATACAGTAATATATCAAAATTGGAAATCAATGACTTATATTAATAAGTAATGGTACTTTATAAAAATTAACAAAAAATATGTGATAATAGAAAATTGAAAAATATCAAAAATTGAAATAAAACAAATGCATGTAGGATATTATTACATAAAACATTAGTGGTTTAGTGGTTAGAGTACCACCTTACCACCCGAGTTCGATTCCCAAACAACATGCAATATTAGCTATTATGATATCATCGTTGACGTCAGCGTCCTATACAATAGTTTGGTATGATGACGTCATCGCTATGATGACGTGTAAACACTATGCAATAGTTGGGTATACTGACGTGTCAGCATTATGATGACGTGTCAGCACTATGCATCTCTAGCCTTGAACTATAAGTTCATTTTAGGTGTGACTTTTGTCTTAGTTATCATTGACATTATTCTTGGGAATAGATATTAAGGTATGTGAGTGTTAGATTTCATGCACAGATTGAGGGCTCTTTTATTATTATTATTTATTTTTTTTTGGTTCATTTTTAAAATTAATTAGTTTGTTATTGGAAGAAAGTGCATGGAAAGCTTTGTTGGTATTGAATTTTAGTTTGGGTTTTGGTTTTATAGTTGGGAAACTCCCGTCTAATCTTCACCAAGTGGGCTTATGGGCTGATCCTTTCAATTTTTCAATCGTAGTAGTAGTACAAGTTGTAGAACATCCTTTCAAGTGGGCATATGGGCTGATTATATCAATTATTCAATGGTATACCTATAATACAACACGGTTGATAAAATTTATTATTATTATTATTATTATTATTTTGTGATTTTCTGTATTTGGAAAGGGTGCTGTAATTTCCTTTTCTGTTAAATATATATAAAATTAAAGGTTTGATATACACTTATTGAAATGCTATGAATGGAGTGGAGTGCATAAGATGATAAAATATTTGGCAAGTAGGTAGACGAGGTTGGACTTATTATGTGTAAAGTGTGAACATTATTAAAACATTTTAAATATATATATAATGAGAGGTCTTTGATGTCATTAAGAATTGACTGGTGTCAAAGCGAGTGGAATACTAGCTAGTTTCATTTGAGTCAAAGCTTTGGTTAAGGCATATATGCATGCAGCAGTGGAATGAAGGAAGGACTATTCATGGTCTAATATTATGTGCATGGGAGTTGTAATATTTTATGCCAATTAAATATTATTAAATTAGTCACGTGAAAAAATTATGTAGTAATAATGTTAGAGAAGCTAGCTAGCTGATACAGATCATCACAGCTTATATATATGTCCTCTATATATTTTGGAAGAGATATTATCTACATCAATATAGCTAAAGCCTAAAAAGCATTTATATATATCACAATGGAGTATTATTCAGCAGTATATCTTGCATTAATATTTGTCCCTGGTCTTGTGTTCTTCCTGAGTAGGAATTGTAATTCCAAGAGAGCTAGGCTACCACCTGGTTCACTTGGCTTTCCTATACTGGGCCAAAGCTTTCAACTTTTCAAAGCGATGAGAGACAACAGAGGTGAAGAGTGGCTTCAAGAAAGAGCCCGAAAATACGGGCCGATTTCAAAGCTTAGCATTTTTGGAAATGCCACAGTTTTCCTCCATGGACAATCAGCAAACAAATTCATATACACCTCCAATGACAACTCATTATCCAGTCAGCAACCCATATCGATTAGGAGATTGATCGGTGAAAGGAGTCTATTTGAATTAAGCGGTGAAGACCACAAGCGCGTGAGGGGAACAATCCATTCATTCTTGAAGCCCGAAGCACTGAAACGGTATGTGGGGAAGATGGATGAAGAGATCAGATTACATTTCAAGGAGCATTGGCATCACAATGAGGAGATCATGGTATATATACAATTCCCATTAATTAATGTCATTGATTATGAAAATATATATATGGCTGACAAATTATTATTAATTAGGTAATGCCCCTTATGAAGACATTGACCTTCAATGTTATTTGCACACTTCTCTTTGGAATTGAAAGGGGAACAAGAAGAGATAGGCTTGTTAAGCTGTTTGAGCAAATGATTGGAGGAGTGTCGGCTATGCCAATAAACTTGCCTTTCACACGCTTCAACAGAAGCCTACGTGCAAGGTCCCAAGTTAGAGACATAATTGTGGAACTTATACAAGAAAAGAGAGAAAAATTGGACAAACAACAAATTGGGGATCACCAAGATCTCATCACTTGCATGCTAACCATGTCATCTTTGTTGTCTGATGAGGAAATTGTGGATAATTGTATTCTTACGATGATTGCTGGCCATGACACTACCTCCATCCTTATTACTTTCTTGGTCAAACTTCTATCTGAAAATCCACAAGTTTATCAATCTGTCCTTACAGAACAAGAGGAGATTTCTCAGGGAAAGGCATCGGGGGAGCTTCTCACGTGGGATGATCTCGCTAAGATGAAGTATACATGGAGTGTGGCTACTGAGGCATTGAGGATGTATCCACCAATGATATTCAGCTTTAGGAGGGTCATCAAAGATATTGAACTAGGAGGATATGTAATTCCTAAGGGCTATCAGATATGTTGGGCAGGATGCATGACCCAAATGGATAAATCTATATTCTCCGATCCATGCAAATTCAACCCGTTGCGCTCTGAAAACAAAGGATCGATTCCACCTTATACCTATGTGCCATTCGGGGGAGGAGCAAGAATGTGCCCAGGAAATGAATTTACTAGAGTTGAAACTTTAACCATGATTCATTACTTGGTTACTATATTCAACTGGAAGCTTTGCTTGGAAGATAATGTTTGGAGTAGAGAACCTATGCCCGTTTTTCTCAAGGGCTTACCTATAAAGATTGAGATCAAGAAGCCTCTACATTTTACATTCTAAATTTATTTTACTGGACAAGTACATTCATTTTTTTTTTCTATGTAAAAGCTTCATGTGACTTAATATAATTACGCATTCACAACTGTTATATTTCTTTTATTTCCAACATAAATTTCACAATACATATACATATGAATGGAGTGGAGTGCATAACATGATAAAATATTTGGCAAGTAGGTAGACGAGGTGGACTTATTATGTGTATAGAGTGAACATTATTAAAACATTTAAAATATATATATAATGAGAGGTCTTTGATCTCATTAAGAATTGACTGGTATCTGTTGGGATATTTCTGTTAGGATTTTGATGAGACAAATAGTTTTGTATAGAAAGTTAGATTACCCCATTTTTCCACATTGTTTAAGTGGAACTTAGTTTTGTAAAGTTATCTTTCTTTGTCATATTTGTAAATTGTAAAAATCAGAAAGATGGAGGATACTGATGTTAGCAGAATGTTGGTTGTGAAGAAGTATCGAATGTTGATTCTCAGCAAGGAAAGTCAGTAAGCAGTATCAGCAAGCTGAATCCTTAGTTGGAAAGATTTAGATCCTCACTAAGTATTAGTTTTTGTGTAAGGTTGTTTACTCTGTGTGAGTGTTGTACACTCGATAGGAAGAGGTTTGTAAAGTTGAGACTTGTAAAGCAAACTGACCTAGTGGAATTCCTCTTGTGTAAAGGAGAAGAGTGGATGTAGAAGGATTACACCACCTTCGAACAACTATAAACCTTTGTATGTTTATCGCTTATCTTACTTGTTGCATATATCATTTATATACCTTACTCATACTGCTAAAGGGATTCTGATAAAATCATTCTTGTGAAAAAAAACTGTTTTTCAAAAGAAACTCTATGTTTGATTTTTGCTACATACTGTGATATACCGAGACAGTAAGCTGAACAAGCATACTGTCAGCTTACTGAATCGAGAGAGTTATTGTATTCTCTGTAGAATCAGCAACCTATTTACAGATAAGTTTTTAAAACGCAAAATTTGATAGAGGTTCATTCACCCCCTCTGAACCTCTAACCACTTGGGACCAACAAGTGGTATCAGAGCAAGTTAGGTTTAAAGCCAACTTGACTGGTAACCTACCCAGATCCACCTATTTCTGTTGGAAAAACCATTTTTCTCTTTCAAGACCAAAACTCATAGTTTTAGCATAAGCATGGATTTCTCACACCATAAACTCCCAATGTTTTCCATAGATGGATACGATGACTGGCAGATACATATGGAGGCCCATTTGTCGGCCATGCACGATGAAATGTGGTACGTGATTACTGAGGGACCACTAATAATCGTCAAGCCAAACCCTATTCTTGGGAGAGAGCATCGTGAGTAAGCAAGTGCTGAGGAAGTTGCAGCAGCTGAGGTGGCAACAGCAGGAGAAATCGAGGGCGTAGCAATCAGCGACGATGACACTGAAGGGGTTCTAGGACCCACCCCACGTGCAGCAACACCAGCCTACATGAGTGCTGCTCCACTACCTGAATACTGTAGTACCCCGGATCAAAAATAAAGCATAATTGGTTAATTAAATAATTAAACCGTTAATTAAAATATTTTATGTGCATTAATTCTTACTTGTTTATGTGCGATTTTAATATACGATAAGGTACGATTTAGACCGATGAAAATTCTAGATATGGAATGTAAAATATTTTTATACCATGAGATGCACAACGGAAAAACGAGAAAATAGAAACAAACTAGAGATCAATCAGAGACCCGTAGCTCAAATGATGAATAAAAGAGCCGGATACGAAGGTTCGGTAAAACGGAATGGGTAGAATCCGAATAAACGGTAAAACGGAAAATAATATTTTAATGAACGGTAAATTAATTTTACTAGGTAAATAGTAACTTTGAAAATCTATAAATAGGGGCTCAGTCAATTCAAAAATTTTCATTTTCCACCGACGACGAAAGCGACGCGAACAAGTTTCTCTTTCTTTTCTCTTTCTTTACTTTTTTTTAGCCGCCGGAAAAGTCACCGGAGCTGCCGTCGCCGGAGCCGCCACCGCCGCTGGCAGTGGTGCTGGTGGTGGTGCGCCGAGTGCTGAGTGTGCAATGGTGAGCGAGCGTCGGGTGCCGGTGTGTGCGTCGGGGATGGGACGTGCGCGTTAGGTTGGCGTCGGGGTTCGGATGCGCGTCGGGGGGCCGGGTGCACACGGGCGTCGGGTGCCGGGTGCGTGCGGGCGATGGGAGCGGGCTGGCCGAGAAAACTCGACAGCTGGAAGCTAGGCGCGCGCGGGTGCGGTGACGGGGGGCGGGCTGGCCGAGAAAACTCGGCAGCCGAGAGCGGGCGCGCGGGCGCAGGCGACGATGGGGGCCGAGCTGCCGAGAAAACTCGGCAGCTGCCGGGTGGGCGCGCCAGCGTCGGGTCTTTTCACCCGATGCCGAGTGCTCACGTGCTCCGACGCATGCGATACCGTATTTTCGACCCGAAACCCGTTTTTTCCACCGTACGTCAACATCGAGTCATTTTTTACGAGATGTCGTTGACCGAGGGTCGTGGGCCCGGTCAAAGTCAACCCTTTAACCAAAATTACCAAAATACCCCTAAACTTAAAATGCTCCGTACGAGCTCGTTTCAACTCCGATCGAGCTCATTCTTTTTGTGTTGCGATCCTTATTTCACCCTCTTTCACCTCAGCCTAAGAAACTGAGCTTTCACCCTTGTTACTTTAACCTCAAATTTTGAGATCCCTTGATCCGTCACGCGTTAAACGATCATTCTTTCTTCGAAATTATTTATAGCTTTAATTATATTTATTAAGAAACTAAGAAACACTGTAACTTGTGTAGGTTGTCAGTTGGATCGTGTCTGTGATATTTAGTACTAGCTACTCGACAAGGTGGGGGTAACTTCTAAATCTTTATCTATTTACTGTTTTCTAGTAAAAGCATAAACTGCAGGATATTACGTGCTGTGATTTTAATTGTTGTGCCATACTTATACTGTGACGGACTGAGGTCCACTCTGATCATGCATTCGTCCCTGCTTCTCTTCTACTACTCTTGAGGTTTGGTGGTCCTCTTAAAGCGCACCAACGGTATTGAGACCGTTTATTTGGGTGGCGGGCAGATCCCGTACCCATCCTTCTCTCTTTCTAATATCTGCTATGCATTTTACGTGTTGTGGCAATGTGCTGGTAGATGTTTACTTTCTGTTGGTTATCTGTTAAGTGTCATAAGATACAGATGTTATTCCCACGGGTGTATTCCACCCCTTAATCAGTACTCACACTACAGGAGATGAGGAAACTGATGAACTCTAGTCAGAGAGTGGTGGTGCTGTCTTGGGGGTTTGTAATTTCAGGATGATATTACTCAAACATCTTCAAACCATGTTTTAAACACTTTACGTTTTGTGATGTCCGAATACGTATGTTGAGTGTGGGATCCTGATGAAATATTTCGCTGTGCCTAATGTAAATATCGGTAATGAGACCGATGGCTATCGGCAAAGGCCGATTGATGTGTGAATGATATATATATATATATATATTGTTCCTTATCCCTTTCTTCTGTCGTCTCCTGCTATTTCTTTCTGTGGTAATATGCGTCCCTCTCTATTTTCTATCTTCACGCCCATGTGAAAACTCTGATATTTTACTAAAAGAAAATGGGGCGTGACAGGTGGTATCAGAGCTTAGTTCTACCTTTTGTAGGACTTTGCTCAAGTCTGTTTTTAAACATGTTTTAAATGTGAGTCGATTTTGAAATGAAAAATATAGACAAGCACCATCCTCTCTCCATAGGTGTCCCTCCCTGATTATGATACCTGTGAAAATGTGTTTATTCGTTATATGATTCTGTATTGGCATGATATAAATTGTTAGGATATATGATCCACCTATATTTTAATTTTTCCTTTTTTACTTATTTATATTTTTATCTACATTTTTTAACTAAAAAATTTCAAATATATATATGATTTTTGTATTTGAAGTCTAGCATGTACAATCAAATTTAGTTAAAATTTTTATAATATTTAGTAATATTTAATATCAACATTAAACTTGATATATTAATTAACCATATTAATTAGCTTTCGATTCTATTTACTATAGATTTATTCTACAAAAAAAATAAAAAATTAATATGTAAAAAATGTAAACTTGACATGTGGCACATGCGGTCATACTTATATATATATACTAGTATAGGGCCCGTGTAATACACGGGATTTAAAAAAAAACTTAAAATTTTGAAAATTTTAAATTTTATTTATACATTAAAATTAAATTTATGATTTTTGTAATATATATCACCTAATATAACATTAAATATAACATAAAATGATTGAATAATTATTTAATTATCGAAATATAATTTGCATTTGTAGAGGATCATAAATAATATTTTTTTATTATTTTGAAAATAATATATATATATATATATATATTGTTTTGCCTATTTTAACGTTTATAATAACCATCAAATTTTCTTTTCAATTAAATGATAAAAAATGAAAGCCAAAATTTTACAAATAAATTTCGTTATTTATTCTAAAATACTTATTAAAAAAATTCAATGTCATTAATTAATAAATTTTAAAAGTTTGAACAATAATTTCCAATCAACCCACATTAATTTAAGAATTTTTTTTTATTTATTTATATTTTTTCTCTAAACTTTTAAATTTAACAAATCTCAAATATGTAAATAATTTATATTATTGAAGCTTAGCATATGTTATTTAAATAAATTTAACTAATATTTCTATATTATTAAATTAGTAATGTTTCTTAGTAACATAAAATTTGAAGTAATTAATTAACCATATTTAATGTGAAAACATTGTAGATTTGCGGCGTTTGCCAAGTGTCCCTTTGGTCATTCTTTTATATAATATAATGGGGTGTGTCTCCTATGTCCCGGGGACACGGATCTAGATTCGTTTTCCCAGCCCATCCCGTGGGTCCCACATTAATTTTTAATTTTTATTTTTTCGCTCAGGTTTTTTTTTTCATGTATACAAAAAAGGTATCACATGTATACCTTCAAAGTATCACATGTATACCATCAAGGTATCCATGAGATATCTTGAAGGTATCACACCTAGTTCAGATGAAGGTGCGCGCGGCGTGGGCGCATGGGCGCGCGGTGCGCGCGTGGCGTGGGCACATGGGCGCGCGTGGCTTGGTGACCAAGGTGCGCGCAGGTATCACATGGATATCTTCAAGGTATCTACATGTATACCTTCAAGGTATCCATGGCGTGGGCGCGCGCGTTTGTGAGGTGCGCGCGCGGTGTGCACGTGGCGTGGTGAGATGCGCGTATACATGTGGATATCTTGAAGATATTCCATGGATACCTTCAAGGTATGCATGGGATACCTGTTCCTGCACGGTGTGCACGCACGGCGTGGGTGCATGGGCGCACGGTGTGGGCGTATGAGCGCACAATTGGTGAGGTTTTACAGGTTTGTCTTATAGGTATTACAAATATGAACTAAATGTATCTGATACCTGAAGAGTATATGTGGGATACCTTTAGAATAAATATGGAATACCTATCAGGTGTGCGCACATGGACGCGCGTGGGTCCTCGGGGCGGGTTGGGGACACTAGGACATAGAAGTTTTTGTCATATAAATGAAGATGTTATATTAAAAGGTTATTTATGGTGGTGATTTTATTTTGCAATTATATTCAAGTGGAAGCTTTGCTTAGAAGATAATGTTTGAAGTAGAGAACCTATGCCGGTTTTTCTCGAGGGCTTACCTATAAAGATTAAAATCAAGAAACCTCTAGATTTTACATTATTAATTTACTTTACTGGACAAGTATATTCATTTATTTTTTCGTAAGTAAATAGTCCCTGTGACTTAGTATTGTACGGATTACACATTTACAATTGTTATATTTGTAAGTTCCCACATAAATATCTCGATTAAATATTTATTTTGAATATATTTTCTGAATCATTATCAAAAAGGTAATAAAAATGTAGAAGAAATACATATAGTACATGACCATGTTATCACCGGTACGATAAAATTAAATTTATTTCTCTACTCAAACCACTACAAAGACGTAGAAGTGATAAGCAAAGGTCGATCCCAATGAGAGCAGACAAAACTAAATATTTTGTATTTAGAGTTCAATCAAGAAAATAGGGGAGTTGTTTTTGATTTAAAATTATAGAGAAACCTTCAAGAATAAAGCGAGCAATTAAAATGAAATTTAATCAATAAGAAAGCACTCGGTTCTTAGTTCCGTTTCCACCCTCACTCAACTATGTAAAATTGATTGTAACAATATTTTCTTCTTTCCTCATGAATTACTAACCCTAAATAACAAGTACGACGAGTTATTCGGATTTTTCCTTAAGTATATCTAATTAAGAAACGATCGTTAATTAGACCTAATCGTTGGACAACCTAATAAACTAGATTTAATGCAACGACAACTTTGGGATCAAGGAAAATAGATTAGTCTAAGCAACAAATATGTACGACAATTCGTTTAACTTAGGTCGTGTTATCCCTAGCGATGCTCGACCAGTAGTTTGCTACTACGAATTAAGAATAACAACAATTACGGATTGCAATCTCAATTCTAGCAATAGACATGCACAAATTCAATAAAGTTGATCAGGCTAAATCAAATATACACAAATCATAAACTTTCATTACAGAATAACACGATCAATTCATGAGGATAAATTAGAGAATATGTTACTGTAATCAATCAAAGCATAAAAGAGGTTTTGGGTTTTAACATACCTTCGAACCAAGTGAAAGTAGTCTAGCCTTGCATATCGGCTTTAAAAACTCCCAAAAGAAAAGATGGAAAACCTTGTTCTTGCATCCAGATTCCCTTTTTTCCATCCATGACAAATCTTTATTAAATACATCTAAAATAGGTCTCAATATGTCCTGGTCATGACCTACAGTCTTGGGCCGAAATAATTAAGATTGGGCCAAAACTTGGCCTCCAAGAAATTCTAAACAGCTTCAGCGAAATGGCCCAAACACCGGCGTTTCAGTCAACACAGGCGCAACTTGTGTCGATGTACTGTTCAGCATTTTCAGCTCCAAAATCCAACAACTTTATTCATTGCTCTCCTATGCCTCACTCCAACACGTGCAACTAGGATTCATCCTCGGAACAACTCCATTAAGCCCCTAAAATACATAAAAACAAGGAATCGAAGAGATCTACCAAGAAGAATTAATAAGTAGGAAAATATAACAAATAGCACGAATATGCAACTATAACCAAACGCCTAAATACATAAGAAGAAGCAACTTTCCTACTTATCAAATCCCCCTAAACTTAGCTTGTTGCTTGTCCTCAAGCAACACCAACACAAACCAAAATAAGGACCGACTCAAAAAAAACTGAATTTATTTCAATCCTTTTTCATGTTTATGCACAATCGAGTCGAAAGAGACAACCAAACAAAACTCATGTCAAGCAACCATCGTGTCCCTCGAAAATTCCCCCGAGTTTAAGTATACACAATTTAATACTCCTTACCAATGTTTCACACAAACCGCTCAAGAGTGTATATAAGGATAATTCACTTAAAAATCACGAAATAAGCTGATTGGTAAGCTCGTATAGGTATATAAAAATCTCCACCAACTACATGAGTGCACACACTGATCAGTAGGTCTTAAAATTTTGTTGTAACAGGACTCAGGGTAGAGGGTAGGATAAAGATATTTAGTGGGCTAAAAGCATCAAAAGACAGCGTAAACAACTACATTAATTCCTCTACAGATGTAACACTTCCAAGCAACCATGGTGCTAATCAACAAGCTAACCCAACGCATCAAAAGTATCAACTGGGAAACAACATGAAGAATAATCAATGAAGTCAGTCAACCACGCTATCATGACAAGTATAACTCAAAACTCTCGAGAGATCAAAATCAGAATCCATGTAGTAGCTTATGAAAACAAATTGCACTTTGACCGATTGAATTGTTCATGACAAAACAGGTGCAAGACAACATCTAATATCTAATGAAGAATACAAAACAAATGAGATTTCTAATTATATTGTTGTCGCTAAGAGAAAGCCCGTTTTCTCTCTTTTTTATTTTTTTATTTTATTTTATATTTTTTTCGGACTCCCCCCTCGCAACAACATTTGCTGAACTAAAATTCCATGCTCATTACACTTCAGAAATCAAAATAAATAAAGAACTAACGCTACTAATACTTAAATAACATCTCGAAAAAATATGCTCAAAAGAAATCGGAGCTTCACAAATATCAACGTAGTTATTCATATCGTCTTCTGATAGTGGGTTTAATGGTAGAAGGCCTTGAAAGAAGATGATTAACGGTTGTTTATCTGCAGCTAACATCAAGAAAGAATAGGCTTCAAGACTCAAGTTCATATGTGGCTACTAAGGATATTATGAAGGGGTAGGAGTTATTCGTCTGGAAGCCATAGCTGGTTAATCCTAGGTGTCTCGTCATTTCAATGTTTGCAACACAATTGTGGCCTCACAGTTTATAACCTATGCAAGTTTTAGAACATTCGACTTATTCGTAAACTCTCAACAAAGAAAGATCAAGCATGTGGTGTATTGCTCGTCAAAGGCTCAAATCTAACTTTCAGTGACTTAGTGCTACTCATGTACACTTTCATCCTGGAGAAACATCAAGGATCGCAATAGTTGCTCAAAATGCATAATCCCATTCAGGCTCAAATTTCTTCCAAATGATGCATATTCATTCAAAAGCTTGGAATAAAACCTACGACTCAAATGCTATGACCATCATGCAATAATGTTGAAGCAGTAAACATGAATATCCTGCCGAATCTCCTATTTTTTTTAGTTGGGTTGCCTCCTAATAAGTGCAATATTTTTACGTCGTTATGCTCGACTTGGCGGCCGTTTGGATGGTCAAGTATAAATTGGATTCTCTAGACTCATTTGCTCTACGTGTGCTTGAAATCCTTGGCGTATGATTTGATCCGAGCAATGCTTCCACAAGTACGGATCGTCCAAAACATAATATTTGGAGTTACTCTTAAGTTTATCCTTCTGGACCTTTGAAAATTCTGTGGGAAATTGGTTAGTGACAATAAAATTCACTAAATCAGCGTACTAGGGTGTAACAGTGTCCGACACGGGTTGCACTGGTGTCGACTGATATGTTTGTGTCAGTGCAAGCAGTTGTTCATCAGGAAAACTATCGCGCAATAGGGAGTCGTCCTCTTCCCGAACTATTTGGCTCAAGTGATCCGCCACTGTATTTCAGTTCCCTTCTTGTTCTTAATCTCCAAGTCAAATTCTTGAAGTAGGAGAATCCAATGTAAGAGCCTCGGCTTCGCATCTTTCTTTGTAAGCAAGTATTTAAGGGCTACATGATACGTGAAAACTACTTTAGTGCCCAATAAATATGAACAAAATTTATCTAAAGCAAAAACAATAGAGAGGAGCTCTTTTTCCGTGGTCGGGTAATTCACTTAGGCGGCATCCAATGTTTTTGATATATAATAAATAACATGTGCGGCCCGTCCTACTTACTGACCCAATACCGCCCCCAATACGTAATCACTTGCATCGCACATTATTTCAAATGGAAGCTTCCAGTCAGGAGGTTGTACAATAGGTGGTGAAATTAGGCATTGCTTCAGTTTGTCGAAAGCGTCCTTGCAAGCATCATCAAACTCAAAAGTGGTTTCTTTCTAGAGTAGCTTGCATAGTGGTAACGTAATTTTTGAAAAATCTTTGATAAACCTTCGATAGAATCCTGCATGACCAAGAAAAGAAGGAATCATACACCACTGGAAAGTCGCAGGATCATTGCAAACGTCGAAAGACATGCAGCGATAAGCAAAGGTGCCAAAGGGGCACGTGAATGTGGTTTTCTCTTGGTCCTTTGGAGCGATAGCAATCTGAAAATAACCTGAAAAGCCATCCAAAAAACAATAGTGAGTTTTTCCAGCTAAAAGTTCCAATATTTGGTCAATAAAGGGGAGGGAAAAATGATCTTTGCGAGTCATAGAATTAAGCTTCCTGTAATCAATACAAACGCGCCACCCGGTTTGTACGTGAGTGGGGACCGGTTCACCTTTTTTATTTTCAACCACTGTTACACCGGATTTCTTTGGTACCACCTGTGTTGGGCTTATCCACTTGCTATCGAAAATTGGGTAAATCACCCCAATATCTAACAACTTCAAAATATCCTTCTTTACAACCTCCATCATTGGTGGATTTAGCCGTCGTTGTGCTTCTCGAGTTGGTTTGGAATTTTCTTCGAGAAGTATATGATGCATACACATGGAAGGGCTTATACCCTTAATGTCGGCTATCGTCCATCCAATCATTGTTTTATGACACTTGAGAGCAGAAATCAATGCACTCTCCTGGTCTGGTGCTAGCCGAGCTGAAATGATCACAGGTAGGGTCTCTGTTTTACCTAAGTAGATGTACTTTAGGTGTTTTGGTAGAGGTTTTAATTCGACCGTTGGGGCCTGCACAATAGAAAGCAATAACTTTTGGTGAGAATAGGTAATTGAATTGAGCGAAAACCAGACCTTGCTGGAAGGGGTTCCAATTCTTGTAAAGCAAATATCATCTCCTCTATTTCTTGACTTTTCACCATTTCTTTGACATCCTTCCTAGTGAGGTACTTAGTAAGAACTAATTCAAGCTCATCCCTGCATGAAAATTCAAACATGTCCTGCACTGGATCCTTACATTTAAGAGGAATTTTCTTTCGAAATATGGCTGATACATTTTCTCCCATCATAACTTTTTCATTACCATTCAATTTTCTCTTGTTGGTGTAAAGATCTTTGAGAAATTTGGCATACCTCAGAATTTGTTTGATCGCATCGATCAATGGTATATTTAACTCGACTTTGCGAAACACCTCTAACATTTCCCTTTCTTTTTCCTGTTGTTTTTTCTTTTCCAACCTGCAAGGAAAAGATGGACGATCAGTTTTAATTTGAAGAGATGGATTAATTTGTACCTGTTTGTCTGTAGTCTTTCTAGTGACCTAGGCTAGGTCATGTTGAGTGACACATCCATGTCAAGCATCGACAGACTTGTGACTTTCACCGTGATCTTCATTTTCTGACCCCGAAACAGGTTTCTTCAATTCCTCGAGCTATTTCCCACTCCTCAGGGTCATTGCACCACATTCTTTGTGCGGTTGATCTCGGGTTGAGATGGTAATTTTCCTCCATTTTGTGATTCAAGCCGATTCATAGTTGTTGCTAATTGGCTAACTTGATTTTCTAGGTTGTGAATGCTCGACCTTGTTTCTTGCTGGAATTGCATCATGCCTTGCTGGAATGTCATCATACCCTGCTAGAATTAAACAGTGTTAGATGTAAGGGTCTTAAGCATTTCATCCAACGATTTACTTGAGTCGGGAGGTGGTTGTGGCGGCTTGGCTGAAATGACACTTGATGGTGATTTGGAAATGAATTTTGATGTTGCTGCTTATTCCCTCCCCAACGAAAATTAGGATGATCTCGCCAACCTGGATTGTAGGTGTTTGAGAATGGATCATACTTCATTTTTTGATAATTTTCAGCCCCACAGCATTTGCATGTGCTTCAATTTCATCAATCAAAACTAGACATGAGTTGGTCTCATACTCCGTCGTTTGGCAAAGACGACATGGTTTTACGTGTTGTTTTCCTACAACAAGTTGGCGAACAAAAGAGGGTAATTCAGATAATTTTTGCTCCATTGAAGAATCATTCACCTCGTTCACCTTTTTTATGGGTGCATCGCCTCGAATGCCGAATTGTTGGGAATTCGCCGCCATGTTAGCAATTAATTCCCTCACGGCTTGTGGAGTTTTATCGACTAAAGCTCCACCACTTGCTGCATTGATTATGTTCATGTCCATCAAGGAAAGTCCTTCGTAGAAGTATTGAATGAGGAGTTGCTCGCTAATCTGATGTTGCGGATAACTTGACCAGAGTTTTTTGAAGTGCTCCCAATATTCATAAAGTGATTCCCCTTGCATTTGTCGGATTCCACATATTTCTTTTCGTAAATTGCCAACACGTGATGCAGGGAAATATCGCTCCAAGAATAATTGTTTCATTCATTTCCATGTAGTTACCGTGCCTGATGGCAAGTAAAACAACCAATCCTTTGTAGCGTCCTTCAAGAAGAACGGAAATGCACGCAACTTAATTTGTTCTTTAGTCACAACATTGGGTTTCTTGCTCGTGCATACAACATGGAATTCCTTGAGATGTTTGTGCGGGTCCTCTCCTGCCAAACCATGAAAGTGGGATAATAAGTGAATTAATCCAGATTTAAGCTCAAAATTACTATTTTCATTAAAATCAGGAAAATTAATGCAAAGAGGTTGCTGAGTAAGATCGGGATTTGCGAGCTCTTTTAGCGTTCGTGTGGCTGCCATCGTGTCTTCCTCACTGTTGTGCGAATCGCTACTCTCTTGCTCCAAGTGAAACAACAATTCTTTCAACCTTTCCTTAGTTGTCTTTCACAAGACACGTTCTCTTTTCGCAAGCTCTGGATAGTATTCAAAGTTTCTCCTGCCAAAAGAACGTGTGATCATCTACCAAACAAGAAAATAAGGGGGATAATTAATGAAAACAACTAAAAACAAAAAAAAAATTGATTTAATACCGCTCCCCGGGCAACAGTGCCAAACTTTGATCGTGTTGTCACCGGCACGATAAAATTAAATTTATTTCTCTACTCAAACCACTACAAAGACGTAGAAGTGATAAGCAAAGGTCGATCCCAATGAAAGCGGACAAAACTAAATATTTTATATTTAGAGTTCAATCAAGAAAATAGGGGAGTTTTTTTTTTCTTGATTTAAAATTCTAGAGAAAGCTTCAAGAATAAAGCGAGCAATTAAAATGAAATTTAATCAATTAAGAAAGCACTCGGTTCTTAGTTCTGTTTCCACCCTCACTCAACTATGTAAAATTGATTGTAACAATATTTTCTTCTTTCCTCATGAATTACTAACCCTAAATAACAAGTACGATGAGTTATTCGGATTTTCCCTTAAGTATATCTAATTAAGAAACGATCGTTAATTAGACCTAATCGTTGGACAACCTAATAAACTAGATTTAATGCAACGACAACTTTGGGATCAAGGAAAATAGATTAGTCTAAGCAGCAAATATGTACGACGATTCGTTTAACTTAGGTCGTGTTATCCCTAGCAATGCTAGACCACTAGTTTGCTACTACGAATCAAGAATACCAATAATTACGGATTACAATCTCAATTCTAGCAATAGACATGCACAAATTCAATAAAGTTGATCAGGCTAAATCAAATATACACAAATCATAAACTTTCATCACAGAATAACACGATCAATTCACAAGAAAAAATTAGAGAATATGTTACTGAAATCAATCAAAGCATAAAAGAAGTTTTGGGTTTCAACATATCTTCGAGCCAAGTGAAAGTAGTCTAGCCTTGCATATCAGCTTCAAAAACTCCCAAAAGAAAATATGGAAAACCTTGTTCTCGCGTCCAGATTCTCTTTTTTCCATCCATGACAAATCTTCCTTAAATACGTGTAAGATAGGTCTCAATATGTTCTGACCGTGACCTACAGTCTTAGGCCGAAATAATTAAGATTGGGCCGAAACTTGGCCTCCAAGAAATTCTAAACAACTTCAGCAAAATGGCCTAACACGGGTGTGTCAGTCAACACAGGCACAACTTGTGTCAATGTATTGTTCAGTGTTTTCAGCTCCAAAATCCAGCAACTTTATTCCTTGTTTTCCTATGCCTCACTCCAACATGTGCAACTAGGATTCATCCTCGCAACAGCTCCATTAAACCCCTAAAATACACAAAAACAAGGAATCGAAAAGATCTACCAAGAAGAATTAATAAGTAGAAAAATATAACAAAATAGCACGAATATGCAACTAAAACCAAACGCCTAATCACATAAATTATTAGGAAAACCAAACGTCTTATCAGTACAACAACAATTGTCCATAAATTATTAACATTTACACTTAATCGATTTTATTAATTATTTTACCTCTAAGAATTTCATCGATTTTTTTCTAATTTGTTTAGAGGTTTTAAGATGATTTTCCAACAAAAAATTTATTTTAAAATCTATTTGCAAGACTTTTTTTCTTGGTTAATAACTATGACATATCATATCTTATTTCTATTCTGAAATTTTATATCATTAATTAAAAATATAACATAATTTTCTATCATCATCATCATTAAACATTGGTTTTAGTAATCTAAAATTTGTTTTGATTTTTTAATTAAATATTTTTGATTAATTAGCATTTTATCGATTTAATATTGTAAAATTATTTAATTTCATAATATTATAATAATAATGATGATAATTAGTATTTTGTTTGAACACTTTTTCTAGATTTTATTTGTTTATTTAGATAATTTAAAATATTTCTATGATTTTTTTAATAAAACTTTCAGATTTTATATTCTTATATTACATAATATTTTCAATTTTATTTGTTATTTTAAAATATTCAAACATAATTATCATAATAATAACATTAATTCATTATTTTTACTGACATTTGCTGATTATTGTCTTTCTTTTTGAATGACATGGATTTAGAAAGAAAAAAAAATTCAATTCCAGTGTAATAACAGGTCAAGAAGCATGTCGCATGCTGTAAATGGTAAATGGGTATAATTTTCTACAACCAACGTCAACAAAAAGGGGTATTCTTAAAAACTTAAAAAATTAAAAGATAAGATCATAATTAGGGATAATATATGGGTTATTTTCATAAAATTTTCCCAAATATAGAAATAGCTTACATAAAAACATGAATATAACATCATCATTTCAAGATTAACATCGAAAATTTTCAATTAAACAAAAAAAAATGAAGGAAATAAATGATAATTAGAGAGTAACATCTGTGTTGACTGGAGGGAAAAGAGTGAAATGCAATTTTTTACTATTAAGTAGCTAAGGTGTGTCATTTCATACTAGACCTGTCAAAACAGGCCCGTGGGGCGGGTCTGCCAGTAACCCATCATAACCCACCATTTAGTGGGGTGGGGCGGGCGGTGCACCATTTATGCGGGCTAGAAAAACCCCAACTCAGCCCAACCCACCGACGGGCCGCGGACCAACCCACTTGAATTTTTTATTTTTTTCTTTATTTTTTATTTTTTAATTTTTAATTTTTCTTTTCTAAAAGAAAAGAAAATAATATTTATAATATTTTTTAATCTTTACTCAATCTTATATGCATTGAATTACATGTAAAACACAAAAAAAACATTATAAAAGGTAGAAATTCCTTTAAAATTCTTTCATTAATATAAATAAGTGACCAAATTTAATATATTAATATTAAACATCATTACTTGCATTAGATGGTAATTTGTACCATTATTATACATATTTCATACATGTGTAAAATAAAATTTTTTTTAAGGCGGGCCAACCCACTTGACCGCGGGCTAGCCCACCAAAAGCCCACCCCACCTGGGCCCGTCTTTTGACGGTTTCCTAATTGCTTAGCCTACCCTCCATATTGACGGTGCGGGGCGGGCTGGCCCAACGGGCCCAGTCCATTTTTACGGCTCTATTTCATACCATCAATTCAGTGTATCAAAAGTAATAAAACAATTTAGTAATCGCAAAAGAAACACATGCAAAACACAATTGTTACCTTTGATGGTTTTAGGGAAAACACTTCGTGTTTATTAAAACCAAGTTAATCTAGTGAATTTACTTTAACTGAGCACGAAAACCTAGTTGAAATACTAAAAGATAAGGGGGGTTCATGTAGTTTACCCCTTAATGAGGTCATCGAATAATATAATTATAAAATTTAGGGTAAATTGCACCAAAGCCCGAATTATTTCAATATTAAGTGTGATTTCCTTTTTTGTTATAATATTTGAAGAGAAAACCAATGTGAATTTGTAACATCCAAATTTTTGTAAACTTTAGAAAAGTGCATACGTAGTAGCTCAAAGACTTTACATGCACACAACGAAGAAAAATAAAATAATTTTTGTTTGAAGTCAAAATTAAAACTTAAATAAATGGAACTTCATGAGCATGCAACGGAAAATCATACATTAAATAAGTAAAAATTTCATGACTATGCAGCGGAAAATTTAATGACGAGTTTGACTAATTAATTAAACTTTCTCAAAACAAACTAACGTTAAGATAAATCATAGTTTACAAAACATGGAAGATGGTTTTCATAAAATGAATATTACTAAAAATAAGTAGACTTCTTAACACCAGTCATCACATATCCACCCCGCTCCATGTGAAAACATTTTATTCTAATCAAAAGTTAGATTATATATATGAGGTGAGCAAAAAAACGAGCTCAGTGGGGACATGCTTGTCAAGATTAAATATGATATGTAAATACAAGACAAACATCAATAACATGCATAAAAATATTTCATCGTCTTGGGATTGACCAATCAATTCTGAGCACGACGGGAATACCCGAGGATCTAACTTTTGATCCTTGAACCTCTGGGATCCCTGGATAGTTCTGAGTCTCATGCATAGATCCTAAATTATGGCATGTTTCCATAAAATCATCTTCCTCGTAACATATAGCATCAATTCATCAATCACATCAGACAAGCATTTAATCAAGACAAACATAAGTTAGAAATCCTCAATCTAATAGTTGAAAACCTTGAATGCATTGATGTAATGGATACAGTCTGCCGATCAAATTCCTTGCTTCTTCATCTTCTATTCCTATAACTCTATTTCATGTGTCTTGTTGTTCTCGTCGTCTAAATATATAATTTAGATACTAGCTCAATACTCTTTTCTTTCGTAATTTTTAATTATAAAAAAGAAGTAAATCAATAAAATGGAAAAGAAGTTGAGTTTGAGATCCAACGTAAGATTTTTTGGCGGGAGAATATTTTTGACATGGTTTATTTTCAGTGTTTTGAAAATGATGTATGTTAATACTTCAATATGTTAAAACTTATGCATATCTGCACTTTGAATTTATGTATGTCAGTCCAACGTTGTTTCATTATTGATATGGTTTGAAATTGCATTTTGATTATGTGTATGTTCATATGGTTTTATTTGAAAGTATATGTTCGTGATAAGTTTAATACATAAAACAAAATTTGGCGTGATCTGAAGTTCCAATCGTGCAGTTTTTTCACAACAAAGCATCTTTGGCTGTCGTTTTTTTGTGGAGAGACAAGCTAATCGTCTCCCACGCGCTTGCACAGAAAACTCTTTTACAAGCTTGTTCTTTAGAATTTCACTGTCTAATCTAGTTTCTATTGGTACCTCTTGTGGTTGCCTTTAATTTCTCAATATGTATTATTCCACGGCTATTATATGCCCATAATATGTTGTCAATCCATTTTATAAGACGATAACAGCTAGAAGACAACTTTCTGCTCAAGTAAATCGTTTGGGTTAAAACCATTTTTCGTCCCATAACTATGTTGTCTTCCGATTTTGGTCCCATGAATATCATAATTTTCAATTTAGTTCAAAAATTTAAGATTATGTTTGACTTTAGTCCAAGTTTGGCCAGAAAATTCAAATTTCGCCTGAAAATGATTTTCTAATGAGCTGGAAGTGACGTGGCGACACGTGTCAATTAATCAATTTGACATGTGTTGCCAAGTCATTTTTGGTCACCAGAAAGCCCAAATTCGAAGAAATTGGACTAAAATCGAACAGATTTTTAAATTGTGTGACTAAATTGAAAATCATGACAATTATAATATCAAAATCAAAAGGCACCATATTTATGAGATGAGGAATGATTTTAACCCAAATTTTTTGAACATGCATTCTACTACACAATAATACTAAATGACAAGAATCATCCCTTTATTTTTGTGTAGGTGAGGATATTAATCTTCATTTGGGCTTAAACTAGGTCTACCTACAGGGAAAATAGAGATTTGATTTTCAGCAGCTGTGTTAGAGCTTCTTTCATGTTAATCCTATCATTCGGTGATTCTGGACAACACTTCAAAGCCAACTCCAAAATAGACGATACACATTGCACGATATTTCCACAATGTTGTTGATCAAGATTAATGAATAAGTTTGCATCCTTAACCTGTTGTGTTGATTGTGGAAGCGAATTTTGAATCCAACTCTTTAATGTCAAATCTCCAATGAATATATCATCACTTGGCCTTTTCCTAGTAAAAGTTTCCATCAACATCACACCATAACTATAAACATCACACTTTCTTGAAACTTGCCCTTCCAAGCCATACTCTGAATAAATTAAACAAAAATCATATTGCAAGAGGATAACGTTAAAATTGAAGATCATGAAATGAAATCAAAATGTAGAATAAAAATAAACCTGGAGCGATGTAACCGAATGTTGCTAAGGTGTTAGTTAGCACAGTGCTCTCCTCGTTGCCCAAAAGTCTTGCTATACCAAAATCACAAACATGGTCAATAATCTCTTCATCTAACAACACGTTACTGGGTTTTAAGTCGCAATGAATAATGGGTGTTGAATAACCATGATGAAGATATTCTAATGCGGATGCAACATCAATCATTATATTCAATCTTTTGTACGATATCCAAGCAATAGTTGTGGGAATACAACCATTTTTCAAGGTTACCATTGGACATATATTCAAGTACTAATGCCCGGAAATCTTGATTGGAGCAACTGCTTATGACTTTGGTAAGATTTCTGTGACGAATGTTTCGTAGTACTTCACACTCGATGTCAAAACTCCTGAAAGCAGCTTCATTTTGCATGTTAAACACCTTCACCACAATAACATTCCCATCTCTAAGAATCCCTCTATAAACAGAACCAAAACTCCCAAATCCTATTAAATTACTTTCGTTGAACTGCTCAGTTGCTTGCAAGATTTCATAATAGGAAATTCTTTCAAACACAATAGACACTTGCCCATCAAATCTACCAGTGGCATTTTCTCTACTTCTGTATCTTATAAAGATAAAGGCCAATGAGACAACAGTGATTAGTGCAACCACTCCAAGAAGAATAAATAGAGCAAATTCAACATTCGTTTCCCTTGATCTGCGATTGGTAATTGTATGGCAAAGAGTGACATGAAACCTCTCTATTCCACATAATGCTTTATTAGCCTTAAAAGACTCCATAGTGAAGTTTCTGAAAGGTCCACCGGTAGGAATTTCTCCACTTAAAGCATTGAAAGAGACATTGAAGTAGCCAAGTTATTGAAGGTTTTCCATGGAATATGGGATTGAACCAGAAAGATTGTTGTAAGAAAAGTCCAGTGTTTCCAAACCAAGCATGTCCCCACAGACACAGGAATCGTACCTTCAAGTCTATTATGTGCCAAAGATAGACCAATCAATTTTTTTAAATTTCCAATTGTGGTTGGGATATATTCTGACAACCGATTCCTTGATAGGACGATTTTTTTTACTGCTATTAAATTACCTATCTCTGGAGATAAAATTCAACTGAAGGAATTATTGGACATGATTAGTCTTAACAAATCTTTGAGGCCCCACAAGCTTGATGGTATGCTGGAAGTCAACATGTTGGAACGGAGATAAAGATGTCTTAAAGAAGAGACATTTCCTAGACATTCAGGAATCGAACCTGATAATTGGTTTTTGCTTAAACTTAGTTTATACAGGCTGTGTAAATCACACAGACCTGGAATTGGACCTCTGAGATTGTTTTTTCCTAGAGATAACGATTGAAGCTTATGCAAATGTTTGATAGTAGGAGGAATGTTACCAGACTACTCATTATCACGTAGAGAAAGAAAGACCAAGCTGCTTAAATTAGCAATATTAGCAGGAATGCTACCCTTAATATTGCAATTGTAAGCAAAGAATTTTTCGAGAGAGGATGATAAATTCCCAATTGAAACTGGAATGACACCATGGAGAGGATTACTACCTATTGAAAAATATTTTAAAGATGGGCAATTTGTTAATGAAGTAATGAAGCTTAGTTCCGAAGAAGATGATTCGATCCTTAGATCGTTGCCTTTCAGTTGAACAACTTCGAGGAGTCTTAAATTTCCAAAGAAGTGCGGTACAAAACCAGTAAAATTGTTAGAAGATAGTCTGAGTCTCCTAAGTTTCGAACAATTTGAAATGGAGTCAGGTATTTCTCCACTCAGGTAATTTTTAGAGAGGAACAGTTCTTCAAGAACAAGTAACCTGTAACACAAATTGGTTGGAAGACTACCCGATAGACCATTCCTAACAATTGAAAATTGTGTAAGAGTTGAGATATTATAGATCTCGGGCGGAATTGAACCAGTGAAGCTATTAAACTCTAATATTAAATGCTCCAAAACACCTGTAGCCCTGCAAAATGAAAAGTGAGCATTGCAAATATAAAGAAACTATTACTACTTTGAATCTATCTATCATTCACCTGAGAAGTTGTTGAAGCGGAGATACAAGAAATTTATCTTTGTAAGATTCCCAATTTCTTTCGGTACAATACCTGATAAGAATGAAAAAAAACCTAATTTTTGCAATCTATATAAGAAGATCAAAACCACTTTTAGAGTGTTAGCAACCTCTAAAGTATGATTAAGTTAATCACTTTCAAGCTATGAACCAAAGGGAGTGTTTACAAGCACTTTAAAAAAAAGATCATTCTTCATTACACTTATTATTAAACGATTTGATTTAGAGTGTTTTAATAATCAGTTTCTGTTCAAATAAAGTAGCCAAAAAAAAAAAAACAGAATTTCCAAAGGAACAAAATCTTACTTCAAACTGAAAAAAGTCTCTTTTTTTTTTTTCTTCTCAATTATACATAGAATCAATTTCTTAAAAACTTTCTCTCTCACTGTTTTTTATTTCGGCAAACAATTCCCAAAATAGTTTGGGGAGTGCTAGCTTTTTTATGCTTCATGGTATTTTGTTAAATAAATTGAAATTGATTTGACATTTACAACCTATTTTTTCTGCACAAATCTCCTTTGCACTTGGTACATGGATCTAAGATCCCAATCCGGGTCTACCAGACCCGGATCCGCGAATTTTGATATTTTTTTTTAAGTTTTTATGTGTTGATCTTTATGTTATAAATGTGTGACATTTATGTTATATTAGTGTGACTTTTATGTATAAATATCATCACATTTATGTACTGGAACTTTAAAAAAAAATGGAAGAATTTCAGCGCTTTTTTTGGATCAACATACCTTTATGTGCCTTTTAGTTATATTAGTTGCACTTTTATATATTACATAAATATATGACTATGCTAATATAAAAGTATAAGTAATATCACATAAATATGTTGTAGCGCCCCGGATCAAAACGAACATAATTAATTAATTAAATATTTTAACTTATGATTTAATAATTTTGTGCGTATGATTTAATTGTTTAATTTATTTCGTGCGTTTCAGATACGTGTTTTAATGCGAGGTTTAGATCGATAATTTTTATTAGACGTGGAACATAGGGTAATTTTATACCAGTAGATACGTATCGAGAAAACGAGAAGATAGAAACGAACTAGGGGTCAATCGGAGACCCGTAGCTCAACCGGCGACGAAAAGGGCGAAACACGAGGTTTCGGAAAACCGGAAGATATTTCGGTGAATAGTAGCGTGGAAAATTCAACCGATGAATAGTGACGAGATATTTTCACGTGAATAGTGTTTTCCAACTTCTATAAATAGGGGCTCCTCCGATTCATTTTTCACCGTTTTTCCGAACGAGCCGAACGCGCCGAAAACTCGTAAGTTCTCTCTCTCCTCTCTCTCTCTCTTCGTTTTCTGTTTTCTGGTCGGCGGCGCCACCACCAGCGCCGCCGCCGACCGGCGCCGGAAAATTTCAACGTTGTCGGAATCGGGCGATTTTCGCACACGACGTTCGTCTCGACGAGACGAATCTAGGATAGGTCTCGGATTTCAAATCCGATTTCTCATTCGCCGGAAAACGGCGAAAAACAGCCGCAAAACCCTAAACCCTAACCCTTGATCACCCTTTCTCTCTCCTCTGTTCTTTCTCTCTCCACCGCGCCGGAGAAGCTGCCGGGGGTCGCCGGAGGTCGTGGTCAGACGTTGGAGTGCCGGCTCCGCCGTGGGTGGCGGCGCCGGAGAAGGACAGTATGTATATATGTATGTATTTGTGCATGTGCGTGTGTATGTAGGTGTGTTAGTGTGTGAGTGTGTTTGCATGCTGTTGGGGCGGCGCATGGTGGCGCCGCCGTGTGGGAATGAACGGCCGGCGACGGGAGGTCGCCGGTGAGGTGGAGGAGGAGGTCGCCGGCGGCTGGTGGCCGCCGGCCAAGAGTGGCAGTAGGGGTGTGTGTGTAAACACACCCTACGCTATGTGTGTGTGTGCATCTGTGTGCGTGTGTTTGAGTGCACGGCGGTGGTGGTGGCCGGCGAAGGGGGTCGCCGGCCAAGGGCCTGAGTGGACGGCGGTGGTCGCCGGCGGCAGGTGGCCGCCGGCCAAGGAAGAGAGAACAGTGTGTGTGTGTATGGAAACGGGTGTGTGTGTGTGGTGTTCAAGCATGCATGGTTGTGGCTGTGTTGATGGGTTGGGATGGCCGGAATAGGTGGCCGGCGACGGGGGGTCGCCGGCCAAGGCTCAGGGAAGGGTCGCCGGCGACGGGAAGTCGCCGGCCGGAGTTTTGGTTGGAGTTGAAATTTTGGAAAAATGTGACTTCGAAGGATTTTGCGGCGAAGTTTCGGGGCACTATTCATGCCGGAATCCGGCAATGGACGGCCGGAAGTGGTAGCCGGCGGTGTGAGGTATCCGGATAGGTAGGTGGTGGTGGCTGGGGGTGGCGCCACCGCGCCGGGCGACGCCGGGAAGTGGCCTGCTCGAGCAGGCCACCGTCGGGAACTTCTGGGCAGGGCTGGCCGAGAAAACTCGACCAGCCGGGTTGGGTCACGCCTAGCTGCCGAGAAAACTCGGCAGCCGTCGGGTGCCGGGTGCCGGCGCGCACCGTGCGCGCCCGTCGGGTGCCGACGCGCACCCGACGCCGTGTTTTCGATCCGAACCTCGTTTTCTTTCCGTCGTTCATCCGTATCGACGAGACGTCATTGACCGAGGGTCGTGGGCCCGGTCAAAGTCAACCCTTTGACCAAAATTACCATTTTACCCCTAAACTTAAAATGTTCCGTTTGAGCTCGTTTCAACTCCGATTGAGCTCATTCTTTTTGCGTTGCGATCCTTATTTCATTTCCTATCTATTCAGCCACTCACACAGATCTGACCCTCTCGTTTCTTGAACTCCATTCTTTAGATCGTTCGATCCGTCGTGTCGTTAGCGAGTGTTTTTCCGTCGGAACCTTTTACAGCTTTATTTATACAGTATTTAAGATCTAAGCAACACCGTAACTTGTGTAGGCTATATATTGGATTGAGCTTGAGTTACTGTTGGATTGGACTTGTGTTATCAGACTTTTGAGACTAGCGACTCACGCGGGTAACCACCGAACAAGGTGGGGGTAATTTCTATCTCTTTATCTGTCTACTGCTTTCCCTATTAAATGCATGATTGAGGAACACTAAGTGCTATGTTTATATTTGCCGTGCCATAATATAACTGTGAAAGGACTTCGGTTCACATTGCATGTTCGGAGAGTCCTATGGACTGTAAAAGAATCTTCTCCCTCTCCTTCTAATACTCTGAAAAGGTCTGGCGGTCCTTGAAATGCGCTAGCGGTATATGAGACCGTTTACAGGGTAAGACGGGGAAACCCCGCACCTATGCGTCCTTTGCTATTTCTAATATCTGCTATGCATTTTATGTGCTGTGACAACGTGACGTAAGATTATTTTTATTAGTTTTTATATATCTGTTGAGAGTCACAAGAGGCAGAGTTACTCCCACGAGTGTATTCCACGCACTCACCCCCTTAATCTGTACTCACACTACAGGAGCTGTTGAGCATGATGAACCCTAGATGGAGAGAGGTGGTGCCGCTTTTGAACCTGTGATTTTTAGGGTGTGTTGCACAACATTTTCAAAACAATATGTTATAAGTTTATTCACGTTTTGTAATTATATTCTGAGTATTCTGTGAACGAGAGATCCTGATGTTATTTCCGCTGCGTATGATGTACATTATCAGTAGTGAGACTGATTGCTATCGGCAGAGGCCGATTGTTGTTAAGTGAAGGAATCATTTCGTCTCTTACCTCTTTCTTCTGTCGTCTCTTGCTTATTCTTTCTGTTGTGTATGCGTCTCTTGCTATTTCTCTCTTCACGCCCAACGGTAAAACTCTGATAAAATACTAAAAGATTTCGGGGCGTGACATATGTGAGTAAAAGTATATATGTAAAAATTATGCTGAAATTTATCTTTTTTTTCTCCTAAGTTCCAGTACATAAAGATTAGCATACTTGTACATAAATGTCATACTAATATAATATAAAATGTCACAATCATACAACATAAAGGTCAACACCTGAAGTGAAAAAAAAAAAAACATCAATCCTGGTCAACCCACGCCGACTCGGATTGCACAGTGCATCAGGTGCACACCAGACTTGCTCTTTTTTCTGAAATATGTGATTACTCAACAAACTTTTCAAATCTTAATTTTTTCCAGATTTGTTTGGAAGAGATTTGGCATTGAAGGATTTTGGACTTCAAAATCATAATGTATGTTGGTTTCCACGTTTAAATTTGGATCACAAAATCAAGACATAATCATTACTACCTATATTTGAATCATCAATCATTTTCAAATACACATTTTTATAAAAAAAAATCACATCAACCCACCTTTTCACAGTAAAATATTATATCAACCCATTTTTTTTTAGCATTGTTTTGACATATACAGTATAATCCTACCCTATAAAATCCTCAAACAAAGATACATTTTCACTATTCAGCTTTATTGTAAATCCAGGATTTCAATGACGCGTTTTCACCAAACCCACATAAACCCCTTCCAAACATAACCTAAAATATTCTTAAACACTGCCACCTTTTTGCTATGATTTTTCTAAAACAAGCACTTTTCTTAAAAGTAAATTATCTGCAAATTAAACACCCACCTCTTAAGTTGTTGTAGGAGAGATCAAACTTTTCGATCTTCGTAAGATTCCAAATATCTCTTGATAGGCTCCCACTAAACTGGTTCTTCGGAGCCCTAAATGAAACTAGGCTATGAAGATTGCCAATCTCTCTTGGAATAACACCTGTCAAAACTCATAATTAAACTTAATTTTTGAAGTAAAACATAAATATGAAGCTCAAAGAAAAATACCCTTTGAAATATATGTACCATTTAAATTGTTGTTCCCAAGGTATAAAGTCTGAAGCAAAACCAACTTTCCGATTTCTACTGGTATCTCCCCACTGAAGGAGTTGAAAGACAATGACAGAATTCGAAGTTGTGAACATTGGGAAATATTTGCTGGAATTTGGCCACTCAGCTTATTGTGAGAAAGATATAACTCTTCAAGAAGTGGAAGATTACTACATATTTCACTAGGAAAACTGCCACTCAATTCATTTGATCTAAAATCGATAGTTTTCAGTGTGGATATGTTATACATGGCGGATGGTATAGCACTCGACAGATGATTGTTTAGAATAGCCAGAAACTGTAGCCTACGAAGTTTTCCAAGCTCTTCTGGAATTTTTCCTTGTAGATAATTGTTAGAAAGGTCGAGGGAAACGAGGAAGGAGAGGTTTGCTAGATACGGTGGAATGGTGCCAGAGAGCACCATATTTGAAATATTTAGTGCACTTACTCTGTGGTGGCGCGAGCTGCATGTGACGCCAATCCAACTGCAAACGGAGCTTGAATTGGTCCAATTTCTTGCAAGTATATGATCAGGGTCTAACACGATGTTTGCTTTCAAGGCAAGAAGGGCGGATTGATCTGATGCGAGATTTGTAGATGTTTCACCTATGTAAAACATTTGGCTGGAGGTCACTATTAGGATGATATGTGCAAATATGTAATAGTAAGTGATCTCCATTATAGTTGCTAGACTAAAGTGCTGTAATACAAGAAAATATTGATATATATATATATATATAGGTGGAGTGGTTAATTCCTCTTGACAATGCTACTACTAATATAGATGCTTCACCTCTAAGCTTGATAGTGTCAATTATTGAAATCCAAAAAGGACTTTAAGAAAGTTGATAATTAAGAATTATATTTGTTTTAGGGGAGATTGAAGGTTTATTTTTATTTAATTGTTGTGATTATAAAGGTTTATGCTTTAATTCCACCAGTCCAGCGTAAAGTTTATGCTGCCAAGAAAAAAAAATATTTAAAAAAGAATTCATGATTGATGGCGTTAATTAAAGTCTGAGACATTTTTTTTTCTTTTTTTATTAATTAAATAATTTCAGCTAAAGCAAGATATATTCTATTTTAATTATCTCTTAATTTATCTTCATCAATCAGCGAAGACTGCTTTTAGCCATGTTACACGCGGTTTCATTCAACTTCTTTCCTTACGAAAAGCAAACTCTTTTTTTTTTCTCCATAATAATGCATATATATCCCTATATATATATATATATATGTATATAATAGAGTCTTTTAAAGAGTAAGTTGATGAACTTTTTCATACACAACGCTTATTAATTTGAGACAATGCCACTGATATTATTTCGTGAAATAGAATGTTAGTATCTAAAACTCAAACACCACTACAAGATAAATGCAATGAACTAAATATATGTTGTGTGTATATAATGGTGTTGTAAAACATTGCTAATAGACAACAACTTTTTTCTAGTTGTCTATTCGAGAAACAACAACGGTTCTGCAATATTAACAAACCATTGTCAATTTTACAGAAGACAACGCATTATATCAGTTGTCAAATGGGTAGAGTATTCGTTGTGTATAATAATGATGTAAAAGTTTATTTATAACACCTCAAATTAAAAATTTAACTACGTAATGTCTAACGAAAATTTTCATAATTATTAGGAGACCCAGATGATGATATAAATTATGTATAAATTATGGAAGAAACTAAAATAAATTTCACACTTGATCATTAATATATGTGTATATAATATTATAATATGTATAAATATATATCTTTCATCTTTTATATACTAAAGTAATAACCATAAAGGACACATGTCACTCTCTTATTAATTTGGTTTCCCTCCCAAGCCTAAACCTCAATTAAATTACTTTAAATTTATTTTATATCAATTAATGCTAAATTAAATAAATTATTAAATATTAAGTTATTAATTTTCTATCAATTTATAGTCAATATTAACTTACTTTCTTTGTGATGAAATAAAAAAATTATTATTATTATTATTATTATTATTATTATTATTATAAATATTACTGTATTCATTAATATTATCTTACTTATTATATATAAAGATATAATTACAATTTTGAAACAAATAAAAATAGGGGAAATCAAAATTTAAGTACACTCACAATTTTATTTAAGTGCAAAAATACAATATAAGATAAAAAAATTATTCATACATATCATAAATAAGAAAATTATGTGTATAAATTGACATTACAAATATGTTTTGGTCATGTGATTATAAATTATTTTTTAAAGAAAACTAAGATCAGTAAATTCAAGAAAACAAATGTCGCTTGTTAATATTAGTACATAAAAGAAAATGCTAATAAAAAATGTGATGTTAATTTATGTTAGTACATATGTATAAAAAAAACTCTAAATATATTATAACACCTTAAATAAATTAACTAAGGTCTAATGTTATAGATATTATGTTTATTAATTAATTATGTATAAGTAATTGATTAATTAAGTGCAAGTAATTAACAATTGAGGTGCAAGCACATGCATAAAGGAAAGGTGGCTAGTCATCACCCCTCCACGCCACTTGCCACCTTTTCCACTCACCGTCTCACAAAAACATGACACCCATGACACCAAAAACATGACACACATGAAAAAGAAAGGAAAAGAAAGAAACGAAAGAAAGAAAGAACAGCAGCTTCTCCATCTCAACTCTCTCTCTCTCTATTCTCAATCTCTCTCACGGTCTCTCTCTCTCTTTTTCTCTCACTCTCTCTCTGCCCTGCTGCTGCTCTCTCTCCACTGTTTGCTGGCGCGCATCGGGTGTGCGCTGGGTGTGTTGGTGCGCACGTCGGGTGGCGCGCAGGCGGCGCTGGTGCACGCAGGTGAGCACGTCGGGTGGCACGCAGGCGGGTGCTGGCGGGCGCGCTGGTGTGCGCGTGCGGGGACGCGGTGTGTGCGCGTGCAGGAAGGCGCGGGCGCACGAGCGCCGGGGGCAGCGTCGGCTGTGTGTAATTTTCTGCTGTTCTAGAATTTTCATAGACTTATAGAAGTCGAATCATCCTAAACCCTTTTACTAATATCAAGCTTATTAAGTCAAGATTATGTGTGTAAAATTTCATAAGATTTGGAGTTAAACTCGATTTATTATGATTTTTCTAATATAGGTTGTTCAGAGACAGTTTTGCCCTGTTTTTCAATTTGAGTAAATCTATTCTCCTACGTTATGGGCTTGGAATTCATATGTGATATTTTACAATTTTATAGTAACCGTTCTTATGAGCATGTAGAAGTTTACCATGTAATTTTTGAAGTCATGTACGATTTATGTTAAATTTTACAAGACAGCTTGTTTTCAACGAAGTCTAAACCCTGTTTTCTATCAACTTCTAAATCTCATAACTAATTGTGTGATCATTGTTTGTACTTGATAATTTTACATTATATTCTTCATCATGTTATGTAGCTTTTGTAAAAATTCAAAAGCTTTCACTAATCCTATAAAATTTGGTGAATTTTTCATTATAAACTTGTTTTTGAGTTAAATTGAAATGGAAAAGCTAGTTTAGAGAATTATTTTAAATAAATTAAACATTTCTGCTGCTTCAATTAAACCTTAATTCTATAATTAGTCTTTCTATAATTATTTCTAAATCTTTCAAGATGTAATTTAAGTTCCAATTTTATATTTAGCTTTCTTAAAACTGAAGTCAAATCTTGCAATATCCAATGTAAGTCTAATAAAGATTCTCTAATCAATGCATTTTATTATAGAGTTCATTAAAGTTCCATATTTACCCTTAAAGTCATTTCTTTTCATTCTTTGTCTATAAAATTATCGAAAGTCGTTTCAATTTCTTTTCGTGAGCAATAGAAATCCTAAAGGTCGTATTTTAATAGCTAGTAACATTAACCTATGAACTTATAGCTAGAAGAGGTACTAACACCCTTTTAATGTTCGATGTAGGAAACGAGGGAAAGATGAATCATCTAGGCTTGCTCGATAATTTAAGAAGAGACGATCCAACTTTTCCTAAGGTGGGGGTAATTTTCCTATATCACGTTTGAGTTCTAAGTGAGTTTGAAATGAAGTTGAAAGTGTCCGAGTGCTCCTATGCAAGATAAAAAACAACAGAAACCAAATATTGTGTTTAATGCTGTCAACACCAGAGATAACATGCAGCGGAAAAATCAAAGATAAAAATTAACAAGACAAGAAATTTATCCACGAGTATATAATGATACTCGTGGAATGCTTACAGGGCAAAAAGTGTCTTATTCGATTTATCTTTGTAATACACAACACAAACGAGGACTTGGAAAAAACATCTTAAAACGACACTTGATACGTCCACTATAATGAAAACAATGGACGTGTAAACTAATAAAAACCTGTCGACCAAGCAACGATCCTACTTTGCTAGAGAACTATTGGAGTAGACATACTCTATAGTTCCACGGAAAAGAAATAGGAAAGTTGATAATCAAAAGATGGTCGACTAAACTAGATATGAATAACTTGCTTGTGTTCTCTTGTATGCAAATCTGGAAGTGTGTCCCAATCTCTGCAAATTCTCTCGTATTTATAGACGCTCTTGATTCCATGATTGAGCACTTCTTCAAACCACTAACTCCACTTCTTGTTCCTATTCTTGGTCACCAAGTTTTACTTGCTCACCAAGTTCACTTGCTCACCAAGTTTTACTTGCTCACCATGTTGACTCCATGGACTTGTTCCTATTCTTGGTCACCAAGTTTACTTGCTCACCAAGTTCATTAATAATTGATTTTATTAAACAAGAAAAAGGAAAAATAAGTTGACAAAGTCAACATTAACAATCTCCCCCTTTTTTACGTTTTCTACTCAAAACCTTAAATCAATTATCAACGCAACTTCAACTCCCCCTAAATCCATTATTGTCATCCTTATGAAAAATTACTCCCCCTGGAATTCAGATCATCATCATTCATTTCCACCATCATCATCCATTTCCATCTTCTTCGGTAGCTCCAACAGACCTGCTCCCCCTTTTTGAGTAGAAATGAGCTCCTCTAGGGTGTCACGTACCCTTAGCAGTCTATCGATATGAACATTCAAAACCTTAAGATGTTGTTTGAGTACCTCTAGTGAAATGTTGGACCGAATGTTGTCAACCGAAGAAGCAACATTCAGGTTATACGGCAAATCCAACACTCTAGGACCTATTAACAAGGCTTTGGCACTCCAGCATTCCATTTATATTAGAAGGCTTCAAGGACTGAATTCTCCCCCTCAAGTAAAGAGTGTGAATTTTATGGAATTGCTCTTGGTTGAGATTCATGGTGGTTTAGGGTTTGAGAAAATTGGGGAAAAATTTGAGAGAGAAAGAGAGATTAACGGTGAGAGAGAAAGTAAAATATAGAGAAAATAGACCTTGGGAGACATGTTGAATAAATGGATTTCAAATTGAATTTTTTTAGCCACAAACAACTTCCACAAAATTAGCATATTATTAGATAAGAATTAAAACCAATTATGCTATTAATAAGAAGTCACTTAATTCAAAATTCAAAATAGATTAAAATATTATCCATACCAAATCTGTATCCACGAGAAAATATGAGATTATATACCATAAATCTAGGGATGCCTAGAACAGAAAATAAATAAAAAATCGCACACAAAAACTTACCCAGATTATGTGTTCCTCAATGTTGAGAACATTTGCAACAACATCACACAGGAATCACAGACAGGCTCAAAAACAACTGTGTATTTTTTAAACCAATTAGCACATGTCAATCTCAACCAACCTTTTTAAGAGAGTGCATCGTCGTAGCGAACGTCGTGCATCTAGTTACTCAGTTGTGAGATCGATTTTTTATATGTGGGTTATGGTATCTCCATTCACTTTGTGACAAGGAAGCATCGTCATAGCGAGTGTCGTGTCCCAAGTACTTAGTGTTAGGTCACACAACCCCTTTAAATATGATCACTAGGCTGCCTGAAAAGCATCGTCGTCGCGAACGCCGTGTTCCAAGTGCTTTGTGAACTTATAATAAAAATTATTAAGCATAAGACACTTTAAAATGAGCCACAAAAGATTCCTTAAATTGTCCAAGCAAATATCCTCTCAAAAGAACACATATTCCAGACAAGCAACATGCATATGATGCGAAGAAGGCCAAACAAAAATGGATGTTATGCAAGATGTGAGAAACATGTACCGTAACATCCGTAAACAGTGTATATGCATTCATACAACACACAAATCAAGAGATTTCTTTAGATGAGAAAATCTCTCAAGATCAAGGGCCTTGGTAAAAATATCAGCATTTTGGTTTTCCATGGACACATATTCAAGATGTATAATATTATTTTCTACTAAATCTCGAATGAAGTGATGTCTTATGTCTATATGTTTAGTGCGAGAATGTTGAACGGGATTCTTTGAGATGTTTATCGCACTAGAGTTATCACAATATAAGCTCAAATATTCAGTTTTAAAACCATAGTCATCTAACATTTGTCTCAACCAAAGTAATTGTGTACATCCACTACCCGCAGCCACATATTCCGATTCCACCATTGATAGGGAAACACAATTCTGTTTTCTACTGTGCCAAGAAACAAGATTGTTACCTAGATAGAAACAGCCTCCGCTGGTACTCTTTCGATCATCCAGATCTCCAGCCCAATCCGAGTCGGTATACCCAACTAAATTCAAATTTGTGTATTTGGTGTACCATATACCTAAATCAACTGTACCCGACACATACCTTATAATTCGCTTCACAGCTTGAAGATGTGAAACCTTCGGTGTAGATTGATATCGAGCATATACACCCACACTATACATAATGTCCGGACGACTTGCAGTGAGATACAATAGGCTGCCTATCATGGAACGATACAGAGTGTTGTCGACATCTTCAGCAACATCATCTCTGCACAGCTTTTGTGTTGATCCCATGGGAGTGCGCATTGGTTTAGAATTTTCTAATCCAAAGCGAGATACCAAATTCTTAGCATACTTGCTTTGTGATACGAAAATCCCATCTTCCACTTGATGTACCTGCAATCCAAGAAAGTAATTTGGCTCCCCAATCATGCTCATCTCGAATGTGGATGACATTGCACTCACAAACTTATTGAGTTCGAATTCTGAAGTAGAACCGAAAATAATGTCATCTACATAGATTTGAGCAATAACAAAAGTACGATCAGTATTCTTAATAAAAAGAGTTCGATCGGCCTCTCCACGTACAAAACCAAACTCAAGTAAAAAGGTAGTCAAACGACTATACCAAGCTCGAGGAGCTTGTTTTAAACCATATAAAGCCTTTCTGAGTTTGTAAATGTGGTTAGGTAAATAAGAATCTTCGAAACCCTCGGGTTGCTCTATATATACTTCCTCATTTAAAAAACCATTTAAGAATGCTCATTTTACATCCATTTGATGCAAGGTAATTTTTAAAAAACATGCAATGGCAAACAACAATCTAATAGACTCAATCCTAGCGACGGGAGCAAATGTTTCATCGAAATCAATGCCTTTGACTTGCGTATACCCCTGAGCTACTAGGCGTGCTTTGTTCCTTACAATATTCCCAGACTCATCAGACTTATTTTTAAAGATCCATTTCGTTCCAATCACATTAGTATTGATGGGTCTAGGAACAAGGAACCACACATCATTTCTAGAAAATTGTTCTAGTTCTTCTTGCATTGCTTGAATCCAAAAATTATCCTTGAGAGCCTCATTGATATTTTTGGGTTCAACAAGAGACACAAAGCTGTAGGAATGTACCTCCGAGAATGTGGTTGACATACACACGTGTCTTACCATTTCTTTGTAGTTCACAGGTTGTTTCCTACGAGTTCTTACCCCTTCAGATACTCCCCCTATCACCTGTGTGGTAGGGTGGTTCTTCCTGATGTGAGCAGGAGGATCTCTTCTTACTGGTTTAAGAGATTCATCATCGTTTTCTTCCGATTCTGACTCAGCAGCTGGTGTGACCTCTAATGTGCCAACATCCGGGATCACATTTGGTGAAACTGGTTCAACTTTGGGAACAGTAGGCTCTTCCGCTAAATCTTGTGCTGCATCTTCATATGATTTACCTGTTAGATAGGAAAAGTCATCAAAAACAACATTTACTGATTCTTGAATATTTCTAAGTCTCAAATTGTACACACGATATGCATGACTATTTGATGAATATCCAAGAAAAATAGCCTTGTCACTTTTGGAATCAAACTTTGCAAGATTCTCCCTGTTATTTAAAATGTAACAAATACACCCAAAAACATGAAAGTACTTCAAATTTGGTTTCTTTCCTTTCAAAATTTCATAAGGTGTCATTTTAGTATCGGGTCTAAGGTAGACTCGATTTCCTATAAGACAAGCGGTGTTCAAAGCTCTACCCAAAAATGTTTGGTTAGCTTCTTTGAACTTAGCATTACACAGGTCATTTCTTGAAGAGTTCGATTTTTCCTTTCCGCTATACCATTTTGTTGAGGGGTTTTAGGAGCCGAAAATTCATGGAAAATGTCTTTCTTTTCACAAAAAGCAGAAAACAAGTTGTTTTCAAATTCCTTACCATGATCAGATCTTATGCCAAGAATTTTCATGTCAAATAAGGTTTTGATACGCATGTAAAGAACTTTGAAGTATGAAAATGTCTTAGATTTTTCTTTTAAAAAATAAATCCATGTAAATCTAGAAAAATCATCAACAATCACATACGAGTATCTTTTATCTCCAAGACTTTCTACATCTACTGGACCCATAAGATCCATATGCAAAAGTTGAAAACTGTGTGTCGTACCTGAATGTTGTCCCGGATGTGATACAACATTGTGAGACACACGTGTTTGTTTACCTGATTGACAGTCTCCACAAACAAACTTACTCTTATGATTTAAGTCTGGTAGACCTCTGACAGCTTCAAACCTTCTCAAATTTTCTAGTGTTAGGAAATTTACATGGCCTAGCTTTTGATGCCACAAAATTGTGTCATTAAAGTGTGTCTTGTTGCATGTGATCTTTCCTCCCACTAAATAGCAGTTGTCATGTGATCTTGTACCTATTAAGATGCAAATATTAGATTTATCAAACACCTCACAAGAGTCTTTATTAAACTTCACCTCCAAGTTGTCATCACAGAGTTGACTAATGCTTATAAGATTTGCCATTAGACCATCAACAAGCAATACATTATTCAACTTTGGTAAATCAGGTACACTCAAGGTTTCTTTGCCAATAATCTTCCCTTTAGCTCCTCCACCATAAGTTACACAACCAGTCTCAAGGGGTATGAAATCGGAAAGAAATTCTTTGGTCCCCATCATATGGCGTGAGCAGCCACTATCGAAGTACCAAGAACCTGCAATGTTAGTCTTTAAAGCAGTAAAAATGACATTGCAAAGAATGGTGGATTTAGGAACCCAGATTTTCTATCACTACAAGAAATTCTCTCATAGACAACACCCCTACGACATGTGTTTTTGCTAAAAACCCTTGTCGTAGCCTAAAATTCTGTTGTCGTAGATAAAACCGTTGTCGTAGCTTAAAAACTTCTCTCATAGACAAGGGTATTTTAGCAACCGTTGTCAAAACCGTTGTCGAAGCCCCAAAAATTCTCTCATAGACAACGGTTTTAGCCTACCGTTGTCGTAGACATTTTTAAACCGTTGTCATAGCCCGAAAACTTCTCTCATAGACAATGGTATTAACCTACCGTTGTTGTAGACGTGTTGTCCTAGGACCCCTAAGACAAGAGTTAGAAAACGTTGTCGTAGCCATCTTAAAACCCTTGTCGTAGACTGAAATTTAAAAAAAAAAGACAATTATTTTAATTTTTTTCTTAATTAAATGATATAAAAAATGATATATATTGTTGAATTAAATGAATGAAATAAATTAATTTTGACAATTAAATTTTATTTCATTATAAATAAAATTTTGTAAATATTTACAACAAATTATAAACCACAAATTATAAGCTTAAATTAAACAAAAAATGCTGATTACTTAACACAAATAAAACCTGGATTACTTAAAATTAATTATAAATAAAATAGGAATAATAAAAAGACTTTCTAATATATTAGAAATATGAGAAAAGCAAAGGCAAGAGTTGTTTTCTAACGTTGTCGTAGCCTCGTAGAAGCGTTGTCGTAGACTAATATTAAAAAAAAAGTCAACTATTACAATTTTTTTTTTCAAAATGATATAAGAAATGCTATATATTGTTGAATTAAATTAATGAAATAAACTAATTTTGAGAATTAAATTTTATTTCATTATAAATAAAATTTAGAAAATATTTACAACAGATTATTATAAATATATTAATTTGAAAAATACATTAATTATATAAATTTATTAATTGTAAATATAATTTTGAAAAATATATTGATTTTATAAATATATTAATTATATATATAATTTGAAAAATATATGCATTATTAATATACATATATTAATTTGAAAAATATATTAATTTTTTAAATATAATCATTATATATATAATTTGAAAATTATATTAATTATTATTAATATAGTCATTAATTAATCTTCCAATTATATATATATATATATTAATCTATCAAAATTGGAAATCAATTACTTATATTAATAAGTAATGCTACTTTATAAAAATTAACAAAGAAATGCATATATTAATTGTTGAATTAATTAAATTAATGAAATAAACTAATTTTGAGAATTAAATTTTATTTCATTATAAAGAAACTTTAGAAAATATGTACAACAGATTATTAATTTTATAAATATATTAATTATAAATATAATTTGAAAAATATATTAATTATTAATATACATATATTAATTTGAAAAATATATTAATTTTATAAATATATTCATTATATATATAATTTGAAAATTATATTAATTATTATTAATATAGTCATTAATCATTGAATTATTTATATATATATATATTAATATATAAAAATTGGAAATCAGTTACTTATATTAATAAGTAATGGTACGTAATTTATAAAAGTTAACAAAAAAATATGTAATAATAGAAAATTGAAAAATATCAAAAATATATTATAAAAGAAATATATGTAAGACAATGTCACATGAGTTGTTTTCTAACGTTGTCGTAGCCTCGTAGAAGCATTGTCGTAGACTAATATTTTTTAAAAAAAAGTCGAATATTACAAATTTTTTTTAATGAAAGAAGAAATGCTATATATTGTTGAATAAAATTGATGAAATAAACTAATTTTGAGAATTAAATTTTATTTCATTATAAAGAAATTTTAGAAAATATGTACAATAGATTATTAATTTTATAAATATATTAATGAGAAAAATACATTAATGTTATAAATATATTAATTATACATATAATTTGAAATATATATTAATTTTATAAATATATTCATTATATATATAATTTGAAAAATATATTAATTTTATAAATATATTCATTATATATATAATTTGAAAATTATATTAATTATTATTAATATAGTCATTAATCATTCAATTATATATATATATATATATTAATATATCAAAATTGGAAATCAATTACTTATATTAATAAGTAATGGTACTTTATAAAAGTTAACAAAGAAATGCATTAATAATAGAAAATTGAAAAATAACAAAAATATATTATAAAAGAAATATATGCAAGACATTGTCATATGAGGCATCAATGGTCTAGTGGTTAGAGTACCACCAGGCCACCTGGGTTCGAATCTCACACAACGCATAATATTGATTATGATTATTTCAGTGATGATGTCATCCCTAGCATGACGTGTGTGATGATGTGGCAAGCTTACGTGGCAAAATATTGTTCTACGACAAGGGTTTGAATATGGCTACGACAAGGGTTAAAAACACTTGTCGTAGCCCTTTTTTCTTGTAGTGTGTATACCTTTTTTGGAGGGAATGTTGCCTGAAATGTTTGACAACATTTGGGGCAACATTTGTCTACTGGACAAATCATTTTTCAGTTTAAAACAAAAAGGTCTAATATGTCCTTGACGAAAGCAGTAATGACAAACATATTTCCTTTTTCTTTTTCTAGGAGAATTTTCAGTAGACTTATCTGACTCTTTAACAAAAATGATTTTTAACTTTTTATCATAAAAAAGAGTTGGAAACACAGAACTAGAAGATTTAACAAAGCCGATACCTGCTCTATCATGGTTACCTAACTCAAGAGATTCATTCAACTTGAGCGTACAAGTATTCCACTTACCAATGGTAGCTTTGTCCATGTCCAGTTGGATTTGCGTTTTTCCAAGTTCAAAATCCTTTTGAGTGAGTGTCATTTCCAATTTAGCCATCGATTGCTTCAACACATCGTTTTCCTTGGTAAGTAACTTGACTTGTTTGACTTCCTTTTTCCATTTCTTAAGCAATGATGTATAGATTTCTTGAAGTTCTTTGATGATAGCATCTTTATCTAATTCATCATCGTCTCCGAATTCTGCATCATCATCAACAGAGGCATTCAAACAAGTTAGGTTAGAAAAATTGAATAATTCATACCGTTCTGATGTGTCGATCAATGTTGTGACATTAGTGGTAACATTTGAGGCAACATTGTCAAACAACAAGGTTTGGTCATCGACTGCTTCAAAATCGTCTTCATCATCACTCATAGATACCCATAAGTTCCTCTTTCAATATTTTCTCAGTGTGTTCGCACACTCATTTGCATAGTGACCCCAACCCAAACACACCCAACATTGAACCGAATCGAGATGTCGAGGGTCGTTTCTGTCATGGTCTGAATCGGGTTTCATGGGTGTTTGTGATGAAGATCCAATCTGATTCCATTGAGGTTGAGGAGCAGCTTTGTTGAATCTTCATTTTCCTTTTGATCCGAACTTTTTCTTGTTCATGTTTCGTACCATTTTGTTGAACTTCTTAGCGAGCATGGCAACACTTTTTTGTCCTTCTTGAATCTCCTCCAACACTCATCATCATCTTCATCACTTCTTCCTTCAGTTTGTCCTTGAAAAGTGATGCCCTTATCCTTTTGAACACTTGATTGATTCTTCAAATTTAGTTCATATGTTTGCATGATGCTTTGGAGAGTCTCGAAACTCATCTTTGCTAGATTATGGGCTTCTTCAATAGCACACACCTTCATATTGTACTTTGGTGTCAAGGTTCGGATAACCTTGGATACTAAGTTCTTGTGAGTTATTGAATCTCCAAGTACCAAAAACTGATTTGAGATATCACGCAGTCTCTCGAAATAAGAGCTAATATCTTCAATTTCTCCCATTCTCATGGTTTCAAACTCTGACATTAACTGACAAAGCTTCGTTTCTCGTACGATGGTGTCTCCTTCATACTGTCTTTCCAGAATATCCCAAGCTTCTTTTGCAGATAAACAATTTTGGACAAGTTTAAAAACTCGAAGATCTATGGAACCATGGATGATGTTGAGTGCCTTATCATTGTAGTTTAAGGCGGCAACTTCGGCAGCAGTCCATTCACTTCTTGGTTTGGAAACGATATCACCATCTCGTTCATGGACCTTCACAGGATGAGTAAACTCATCCAAAACAACATCCCAGGCATTTGAATCAATGGACTTGATTTGAGATCGTATGCGAATCTTCCAGTAAGAGTAGTTTGATCCATCAAGAATAGGCCACTTCCCTTGTGGATTACACCAATCCATCTTGCACGAGCAGAACCAACCACCTAGTATATCAGGTAAGTGGCTCTGATACCAAATGAAAGTGTCCGAGTGCTCCTATGCAAGATAAAAAACAACAGAAACCAAATGTTGTTAACACCAGAGATAACATGCAGTGGAAAAATCAAAGATAAAAATTAACAAGACAAGAAATTTATCCACGAATATATAATGATACTCGTGGAATGCCTATAGGGCAAAAAGTGTCTTATTCGATTTATCTTTGTAATACACAACACAAACGAGGACTTGGAAAGAACCTCTTAAAACGACACTTGATACGTCCACTATAATGAAAACAATGGACGTGTAAACTAATAAAAACCTATCGACCAAGCAACGATCCTATTTTTCTAGAGAACTATTGGAGTAGACATACTCTATAGTTCTACGAAAAAGAAATAGAAAAGTTGATAATCAAAAGATGGTCGACTAAACAATACAAGAGAAAAAACTAGATATGAATAACTTGCTTGTGTTCTCTTGTATGCAAATCTGGAAGTGTGTCTCAATCTCTGCAAATTGTCTCGTATTTATAAACGCTCTTGATTCCATGATTGAGCACTTCTTCAAACCACTAACTCCACTTCTTGTTCCTATTCTTGGTCACCAAGTTTTACTTGCTCACCAAGTTCACTTGCTCACCAAGTTTTACTTGCTCACCAAGTTCACTCCATGGACTTGTTCCTATTCTTGGTCACCAAGTTTACTTGCTCACCAAGTTTATTAATAATTGATTTATTAAACAAGAAAAAGGAAAAATAAGTTGACAAAGTCAACATTAACAGAAGTTATGTGTCTACGTGAAATATATGTGTTTATTTGATGAAGGATTGCATTATATGCTTTACTACGAGGTGCATACAAATGTGTGTTAATTGCAAAGTGAAGGAACGTGTATTATTTGCAAAGTAAATGAATGTGATTATTCGATGAACGTGGAATTATATGCTTTACTACGTGGTGCACACAAATGTGTGTTAATTGCAAAGTGAAGGAATATGTGTTATTTGCAAAGTAAATGAATGTGATTATTCGATGAACGTTGCATTATATGCTTTACTACGAGGTGCAAACGAATGTGGGTATAATGAAAAGTGAATGAATATGTGTTAAATGCAAAGTGAATGAACGTGCTTATGTAATGAAATTTCCACGACAGCTCAGAACCGCACTACGGTGGCTTAGAACCACAATAATATTTTCCACGGCGGCTCAAAACCGTACTACGGTGGCTCAGAACCACAATAATATTTTCCACGGTGGCATAGAACCGCACTACGGTGGCTTAGAACAACAATCATATTTTCTACGGCGGCTCAAAACCACACTACGGTGGCTCAGAACCACACTAATGTTTTCCAAGGCGGCTCAGACCCGCAACTATATACTTAATGAATTATATGTCTATATTTCTTTTTATGTTTTAAATGCTCACAAGTCCCACCCCACTAAGTGTCTTCATCCACTCACCCCTTTATGTCAAAAAAAAATTCAGCTTAAGGAATCCTTGAGAATGGTGCACGAGCGGTGGATGCTAGTAGCCGATGTTATAAAGGTTGCAAAAGAGTTTTACTTACAGTGTTCTTATTTTATGAAAAATGTAATTCATAATTATTCTTAATTTCATTTATATCTATAATTCTTAAAAGAGTGAATTTTGTACGTAACGCCTTAGCTAAAAAAATTCCTTATAGAAAAGAAATGGGGTTGTATAGAAGATGATCTTGAAATCTTTTGGGAAAGCTTAGTTTGCAAAGCTGTACAGTTTAGCTGTATATTTATAAAGAAAAATATTTTTTCCCGCAGTGTACAATTCACGTTTTATAAAATAGGGATGTTCGAACTGACTTATCTTTATTTGCAAGTTTAAATTACCTTAGAAATACATGTTTTATCGAATTGTTGGACGCCCAAATGAAAATTTATTAAACTTTGATATTCTACAGTAACGTAAAACAAGGCGTGACATATATTGTATTTTACGTCATATTATTAAATGAATTTTGGTTTAATTTTAATTTGAATTTTAATAAAATATATATTGTTAAAGTATGTATTACAAACTCTGGTAAAAAAGAACTTACAAATCTTTAATAAAATATTAAAATATTATTCACTAAAAAAACATTTTTGATTACCATAAATACATTTTTTTATATAAATCAAAATTTATTGACTAAACTATATATATATATATGTATATAATGGCGTATGTGTGTGGGTATATATATAAACAAGATTAGTTAATGTTACAATTAATATATTAATATATGTATATTCATAGGTGGCATATATTAATACCATCAAGGCTTAGCACTTGGCAACAGCTTTAATTACAATAAAAATAAAAAGTCAAAAAACTTACACCAAAAAAATTTAAGAAGGCGGTGGATATGTATATGCACCCATGCTAATTAATAAAATTACATTGTAAATTAAGTGCAGACAAGATCACAATTAAATGATAAAGTCATAATAAAATAATAAATGGCAGAACACTAACATCAACAATTATAAAATATTAATAATAATGAAAATGAAATAGAACTTATCTTAGAAGATGTTAGGCGGTGTGCAGAGATATTATGCACCTCTCTCTCATCCCTCTCTCACTTTACTCGCCCGCTCTGCTTCTCTCGTCCATCTTTTCTCTCGTTCATTTTCTGCCTGGGTGGAAATTTCTCTCCTTCACTTCCATTGTGACCTCTTTCTTCTCCCTTTGTTGGTGCGAGTTTGTGGTGTCGTCGACAACTGCAAGTCTCCAGTCATGGTGATGAGGGCGCGAGGGTCTGTGTTAGTTGTGGTAGGTGCGAGGGTGTGAGCTATGTGTGTTATGAGGGCGTGCTCGCCGATGATAACAATGGCAGGGTAGTGGCGAGGGTGTGTGTCGCTTGCGATGGAGGTGTTGCCAACGTCGGGTGGTCGCCGGCCAAGGTGACGGGGAGCTATCGTTTCAACCTCTCACATGAACAAAGAAAACCTTAGAGATCGTATTTTTATTACTTGTGACCTTAAAGTACAAACTTATAGCTAGACAAGGTACTAAGATCATTTTGATGTTCGATATAGAAAACGAGGAAAGATGAAGTATCTAAGCTTGCATGACAGCTTATGAATAGACGCTTCAGTTTTTCTTAAGGTAGAGTAATTTTTTGTAACTACGTGTTCATGAACGTGTTTTTTTATGGGTGAAATTTGTTATATGTTGTTGATTTTATTATAAATGTTTGATTCTGAATTTCGAAATGGGATTGCGATGATGACGTATGAAGGTGAAGGTTCTTTATTAATTTGAATGTTGTGGATTTGGATGTTGAGGTTATTGAGGTTTAACTACATCGGACTTAAAAATTCCGAAATACGTCGGACTTAAAGACTCCGAATTATGTCAGACTTAAAGAATCTGGAATACACAGGGCTTAAAGACCCGATATGGGTTTGTTTAAGCCCCTAATTCATATGCAATGCTTTTTTCGTTCAGAATGTTGATTTTTATGATATAAATTTAATGTTTCGAATTTGTGTTTTTCTTAATCTTACAAGGTTACCTCCACTGAGTATATTTCAAATAATCATCCGTTTATGTTAAAATAATTTCAGTGCAAAACGTTTAGGATATAGTGCCCGAACGTTGGATGTTGGTAGCCGATATTCTGAAGGTTACACAAGGATTTATGAAGAGTTTTATTTTTATAAATTTTAGGAAACGTGTAATTCATAATTATTATTGAATTTATTTATTATATCATTTTTAAAAGGGTGAATCTTGTACGTAAGTAACGCCTTAGTCAAAATTATCTCTAAAACTAAACGGGGCGTTACATTATTAATTGACAAAGGAGTTTTTCCGTTGTCTTTTTGGAAACAACTGTTTTGCAACAGTGCATAACTATTATTTATTCTCGAAACTTCATACCTGATGTTCTATTATAACCCTTGTGTTTCCTTAATTAACAACGGTTATGCAATAGGTAAAATATGTTGTCTTTACTAGAAACAACAACAGTTCAATAGTGTTGTTTGTTTACACCACACACACACACACATATATATATAAACTAGTATAACACATGTGCATTGCACGTGTGATATTATAACTGTATGATTTATTATTAAATACTTTTTTAAGACATTAAGTACTATTTTTTAAGATCTAAGAATTTCATTAATTACAATAATTTCTATAAAATTTAATCAAGAATTAGTTAAAAATTTAAAAAAAATACTTACTCGTGTTTTAGAAACATCTTATTTCTATTTTGTCATAAAATTATGGGAAATTATTTCTATTTTATCTGTTAAGTAACTTATAATATTTACAGTTTAAGTCATCTTTAAATCCATAGGTTGATTTTGGATAAAATGAGTCAAACCCCCTTATGATATAAATATTCTCCCAAGTGTTAAAAGACTTACACTTGTGATTTAATAAATGTTGCACGTTTTCCCTTAAATTGTTAAATTAAACAACTATGTTTTAAACGTACTGCTAGTGCGAAAATTGAAATTTTTTGGCACTTTTTCCAAAATTTTTAAAGTTTTGAATTACATTTTTGTCATTTTCCACTCTTTTTTTTAGAATATTTTAATATTATTCTTTGTATTTTTGTTGAATATTTTACAACTTTAATTTATATAAGAAATTATACACTATATATATATTTATATAATCTATTTTGCAATAAATCCCAAAAATAATAAAATAAATCTTGGAAACTATAGCATATAATTTGAGAATTTGAATTATTTAAAAATTTAAAATTCAAAGATTGTTCATATCTTCAAAAAAAATCAAGTAAATCTAACGAATTTTTAATTAATCAAATTATCAAATTCATAAATTTACTAACAAAATAAGAATAATTATAGGATATATATATATATATATATTTCTTGAAATAAAAATAATTCTAATAAATCTTAAAATTTAAAATTAAATTGAAATACGACTAAAATCTGAAGATTAAAGAAAAAATCTTAAGATTAATAAAATACAGTGTTACAAGATATATATTGAAAATAAACAAATTGTCACGCCCCGTTTTCGTTCTTAAAAAAATCAGAGTTTCCTTTTAGGCGTGAAGAAAGAAAGAGGAAAGAAACGTACATGATATAAAATAGAAACCTTTGGAAACAGATAACATACGATTTTACATGTACAAATACTCGGCGGCTAGCCTAAATAAATCATTTAAAACATAGCAGCGGAACATCATACAGGATCCTTTACATAACAGAAGAACCGTTAATCTTTTACAAACGTGACATATTAACATTATCATTTCAACAACAAGGTTTGAAAAGAAAAAGGAGAAAATCTTGATACGGCACACATCTTGATTCTCACCAGTTCACATGGGGGTGAGTGCGTTGAATACACTCGTGGGGATAATCTCGTATATCAAAGTTCATTAAACAATTAAATTGTTTTAATATTTACGAATACAACAATTAGACACAACACATATAATGCATAGCACATAATTTAAGCACACACAGCTCTATGAGTACTCAGCTCTAAATAGGTGCAGGAGCAGCCCATCTTATCCTATAAATGGTTTTTAATACCGTTGGTGCTTTTTACGGGCCACCAGTCCATCCCTAACATATGGTGCTTTTTACGGGCCACCAGTCCATCCTTTTTACGGGCCACCAGTCCATCCCTAACGTATGGTGCTTTTTACAGGCCACCAGTCCATCTCTAACGTATACGTGGACTTCCATCCTCACTTAATTATCATATTCATAACGTATGCATATACATAGTAATCACAACATATAATCACAGCACGTAGAGTTCAACAGTTCATATATCAAATATGGAAAACAATAAACATATAGAGATTAGAAGTTACCCTTACCTTGTTCGGTGGTAACCACGTGAGTTGTCAAAGTATCAAAATTAAAGCGTACGATCCGATTGATAACCTACACAAGTAAAGAGGTTTCTTAGATCCTTAATACGTTAATTACGTATATATAAAGATATAAATTTTTTCGAAGAAGAAATGATAGGGAAAAAGAGACGGATCGTGAGATCTAAAGATCAAGGATGAATAAACGAGTGTGGAAGGTAAAACACTTGATCTTAAGATGAAAAGGGAAAGATTAGGGTTGCAAAGGAAAAAGAATGAGCTTAATATGGGATGCGTAACAGAAAAATGAGAAAATAGAAACGAACTAGAGGTCAATCGGAATTTTGTAGCTCGAGTAATGAAGAAAACAGTGATATTTAACAGAGGTCAATACGACGTATACAAGAAGTATGCGAAGAGTAGAATACGAGATATTTAACATGAATAGTGACCATTTTCGGAGAAGTATATATAGGACGTTTTTAAGTTGAAAAGTCACGCGAGCACATAATCGAAAAACACGTAAGTTTCTCTCCTTCTTCTCTTTCTTTTTTCGGTGGACGCCGCCGCCACAGTCGGTGGCCGGAAAAGTCAACCTTCTCAGAATTCAACGGTTTCCACATAGGTTGTAGCTCTCGTCGAGGTGAGTCTAGTGACGGTCTTATTTCTTTGTTCCGACGGTCGGATCGCCGGTCAACCGCCGGAAAAACCTTGTTTTGAGTCCATCACCTTTTCTCTCTCCTCGTTTCTTATTTTCTCTCTCTCATCTTCCTTGCCGGGGTGGTAGATAACCATTCCGGAGTGTGTGTCTATGGGTTGGAGGTGGTAGAGCCACCGGAGGGGCGGTGTGGCCGGAGTTAGGTTTGTGTGTGTTGTGGGTTGAAGCTTGGTTTTGCTGTGTGTGTTGCGTGTGTGTTGTTCTTGCTTGGGTCGTTGTGTTGTGTGTTGTTGGAAGTTGCCAGTTAGGGAGGTAGAGGCGTCGCCGGCCCAAGCTAGAGGAAGAAGATGGTGAAGGCGGCGCTGCTGTGTGGGCTGCTGCGCGCAGGACCGTACGCTGGGGCACGACCGTGCTCTGGGGCACGACCGTGCGCCAGGAGTGAGCGATCGTGCGCGGCCACTGGAAGGTGGCGCACGGTCGAGTGTTGTGGGGCACGGTCGCGTGCAGTTTTTGCACGACCGTGCGAGGGGTTTTGTGTATGGGGTTTTACCGGGTTTTGCCGGGTGCGTCGTGGGTGCACCAGTAAGTGTTTTCGCGGGTTGTTTTTTTTTTTTTTTTTTTTTTTTTTTTTTTTTTTTTTTAAACCAAACACCCTACGGGGTGAGGGGTTTAGGCAGACCCCCAACCTGTACATAGAAACCAAAATATCAAAGTATACAAGAAAGAAAACATAGAAAACATGAAAAGCGAACAAAGCGGCCGAAACAGGTGGCCATAAACGACTGCCGACAGGTGGCAGGAAAAAATAGTAGCAAAAAACGAGCTAAGCGGCCAAAACAGGTGGCCAAGATCAACTGCCGACAAGTGGCAGGAAGAAACAAGAGCAACAACAGGAAACCAAGTCCAAAAGAACAAGATAAGAGCAAAAAAGCCGATGCATCAAAATCTAGCACCATCACGATCCACACGAAACGACGGCCATCCTAACTGATCAAATCGAGCCAAAACCTGAACCCGTCGAGGTAACGCTGCCGGAGGAAAGGACCCAGCTAACTCAGTCTGACACCCTAAGTTAGCCAGGGAATCTGCAACAGAATTCCCTTCCCGATGAATATGCGACACATCAAACTCCAAAAGGGCGAGGAAGTTCCGGATGCATGTGAGATAACACTGTAAACTCCAATGACCTGTATCCGGATGTGAAAGGAGCTGAACCACAGAAGTAGCATCCAACTCAATCCACACTCGATCCAACCCAAGCCTCATGATATGATGAAGGCCTCGGGAGAGAGCCTCCAACTCCGCTGCTAAGCTCCCAACTGCCGATCCTCGCTCGTGAAATGCAAAGATCACCTCACCTGTATGGTCGCGGATGACTCCACCAATCCCAGACACCAAAGATGCCATCCTGTAGGCTCCGTCAGTGTTCAGCTTCACCCAACCCAAGTCAGGTGGATGCCAAACAATCGGAGGAAGAGGAGGCCGAGGGGGCCTCGAACGATAATAAAGGCCAAGAGAAGTGGCCACATGGAGAACACCTCCCCAGCTCTCCCTGCTGAGAAGCCTACAGTGATGTAGGACCCTGATCTGCCTCATCACCCGAAAGATAATCGAGTCTGCCCGAACTGGTAACCGCCGATGCTTGCCGTCATTTCTAGCAGTCCAAAGGAACCACAAGATCAGGCAAGGGATCACTGTCGTGATGTGTGTGCAATGTGAGTGCATACCAGAGGAAGAATGCCTCCAGTATTGCAGAACATGGGGTGTGTGCACAGTGTGTGGAGGTGTCAAACCAAACAACCCATAGAAATGCTCCCACACTCTCGTAGCAGTGCGGCTCGAGAAGAAGATATGCTCGATGGACTCGATATCAGAAGACTCAAGAGAGGACTGACTCGATATGGGGTGTGTGCACAGTGTGTTTTCGCGGGTTGTTTCGAGTTGTTTGTTTCCATCCTTGTGTCGGGAGTTGGGGATCTCCGTCGAGTCAACCCTTTTTCCAAGTTTACCACTCACACTCTACCCGATATCCTTGATCTTCTAGTCTTGTATACCCGTTCTGCCTTCTCGATCGAACGTTTCCTTTATTTTTATATCCGTCTTTTAATCTCTTGAGGATCTAAGATATCACGGTACTTTTGTAGGCTATCGGTTGGATCGTACGCATTAGGCTTGACTCTTTATTTTGTCAGAACACGTGATAACCTCTTATCGAGGTGGGGGTATCTTCTAATTCTTAATCTGTTTACTGTTTTCCCTATTTTGATGCTCGTTTGAGAAATGCTAAATGTTGTGTACTATAAGTATTGTGTCATATTTATATTGTACATGGGCTGCGGTCCACCTTTGATCATGCATTTGTCCTCACTCTTTTCTACTACTCCTGAGGGTTTGGTGGTCCTGAAATTACACCAACGGTAATGAGACCGTTTCCATAGGATAAGACGGGGAACACCCGCACCTATTTGTCCCTTACCACTTCTAATGCCTGCTGTGAATTTTACGTGCTGTGACAACGTGCCTCCTTATTGTGAACTTTCGAATTACTATATATATATATCTTTGTCGATTGTTATAAGATGCAGAGTTTATCTCCACCAGTGTATTCCATGCACTGACCCCTTAATCTGTACTCACACTACAGGAGATGATGAACAGTAGAGCAGTAGAGAGAGAGATGGTGCCACTTTTGGGGATTTTCATAAAATGTATTTTACAAAGTTTCAAGAAACAATGATCACAAACTTTTGTAATGTAAATATAATTCTGTAATTTCTAAAGATGATGGATCCTGATAGTACTTTTCCGCTATGATGACGTGTTTTGGAGAATCGGCTGTAACCGATGTTTTGTATGATATGGAATCGGCTGAGTCCGATATGTTATGAGAAAGACTCTGATGTCTTCTATCTTCTTCTTCTTCTGATCGTCCCTTGCCTCCTTCTTCTTTTGCACGCCTCTGTTTTTAATTAAAACTCTGATATATTTGTATGGAAGAAATCGGGGCGTGACAAAAATGCTACAGATGTGGAGAACCAGGACACATTGCGTTAAACTGTCAGAAGACTGGAAATTTAGTTGGTGCAACACCGAGGCTGGGGCGAGGGGGAATTCGGAAATGCTACAGATGTGGAGAACCGGGACACATCGCAGTAAACTGTCAGAAGTTTGGAAACTCAGAGGCTGTCAAGAGATAGATTATGGATGAGGAACAGTTAGTATTATATATGTAGATAGATATGTAGTGGCTCAAACCTTGTAGTGGTGTACGTAAAACTTTGGATATGATGTACGAGCGGCCTATCTTTTGCTTATAAGTATACGATGTTAGTTTGACTTTTGTTAATCGATGGAACCCACGTTTACTTCTTTTCTCACGATTCGTGTTTATTCTTCTTCACCTATGTTATGATTATAACACCAGACCCGTTGAAGCATAAGAACGATAAGTAGTTGCTGAAGCTTTAGAAGTTATTGTTTCGGATTGAAAGGATTGAGAAAGAATTGGAGAAGCTCAGGACTGACAAAGATTCTGAACATCGAGCTTGGCCACATATTCAAGGCTTGTAAGCCGAGTTATTTCCTTGACAGAAATGGAAAGAACAACGCGACACGAGAGTAAGAGGATGAGATCCTGGCAAAGTAGCCAGTCTTGTCGATTCTAAGTACGCGCTCAATTTCGAGGACGAAATTATTTTAAGGGGTAAGGGATGTAGTGCCCCGGATCAAAACGAGCATAATTGATTAATTAAATATTTAACATATGACTTAATAAGTATGTGCGTTTACTTTGACTGTTTAAATTACTTACGTGCATTTCAGATACGTGTTTAATGTGTGATTCAGATGGATAATTTTCTTGGACATGGTATATAAAATATTTCTACACCATTAGATGCGTCTTGGAAAGACGAGAAGATAGAAATGAACTAGAGGTCAATCGGAGACCCATAGCTCAAACGGCGATGAAAAGGGCGAAACACGAAGTTTCGGAAATATCAGAAGATATTTACGTGAATAGTGAAATGAGATATTTTGGTGAATAGTAACTTTTCCAATTTCTATAAATAGGGGCTTCCCCCAATTCATTTCTCACCCTTTCTTCGAACGAGCCTAAAGCGACGTTTACGAGTAAGTCTTTCTCTCTTCTCTCTCTCTTTTCTTTTTCGGCCTTCGGCGCGCCACCACCGGCGCCGCCGCCGGCGATCGCCGGAATATTTTCAACGTCGTCGGAATCGAACGATTTTCGCATAGGTTGTAGCTCTCGTCGAGGCGAGTCTAGTGACGGTTTTGTTTCTCCGTTCCGATGGTCGGATCGCCGGCAAATCACCGGTCAACCACCGGAAAAACCTTGTTTGAGTTCATCACCTTTTCTCTCTCCTCGTTTCTTGCTTTCTCTCTCTCGTCTTCCTTGCCGGGGTGGTAGATAACCATTCCGGAGTCAACCGAGTCCTAGAAGATCTGCTTAGGACATGTGTTTTAGATTTTGGAGGAAGTTGGGAAGAGTATTTATCTTTAGTAGAATTTGCGTACAACAACAGCTTCCAATCAACCATTGGAATGGTCCCATATGAAGCGCTGTACGGGCGAAGATGTAGAACGCTAATTCATTGGAATGATGTTGGGATAAGGAAGATTTTATGCCCAGAACTAATACAGAGATCCACAGAAGCGAACACCAGGATTCGAGAAAGAATTAAGATAGCACAGGATCAACAAAAATCTTATGCCGACTTGCGGAAGAGGGATCTACATATTGAGATTGGTGAGAAAGTGTTCCTCAAAATTATGCCGGTTAAGGGAATAATTCATTTTGGGAAGAAAGGAAAGTTGAGACCAAGATTTATAGGACCGTTTGAAATCTTGGATCGTATTGGAGATGTTGCTTATCGACTTGCCCTTACTTCGAATTTATCTGCATTTCATGACCAACATTCTGCTAACATCAGTATCCTCCATCTTTCTGATTTTTACAACTTTTACAAATATAACAAAGAAAGATAACTTTACAAAACTAAGTTCCACTTAAACAATGTGGAAAAATGGGGTAATCTAACTTTCTATACAAAACTATTTATCTCATCAAAATCCTAACAGAAATATCCCAACAGATACCAGTCAATTCTTAATGAGATCAAAGACCTCTCATTATATATATATTTTAAATGTTTTAATAATGTTCACTCTATACACATAATAAGTCCACCTCGTCTACCTACTTGCCAAATATTTTATCATGTTATGCACTCCACTCCATTCATATGTATATGTATTGTGAAATTTATGTTGGAAATAAAAGAAATATAACAGTTGTGAATGCGTAATTATATTAAGTCACATGAAGCTTTTACATAGAAAAAAAAAATGAATGTACTTGTCCAGTAAAATAAATTTAGAATGTAAAATGTAGAGGCTTCTTGATCTCAATCTTTATAGGTAAGCCCTTGAGAAAAACGGGCATAGGTTCTCTACTCCAAACATTATCTTCCAAGCAAAGCTTCCAGTTGAATATAGTAACCAAGTAATGAATCATGGTTAAAGTTTCAACTCTAGTAAATTCATTTCCTGGGCACATTCTTGCTCCTCCCCCGAATGGCACATAGGTATAAGGTGGAATCGATCCTTTGTTTTCAGAGCGCAACGGGTTGAATTTGCATGGATCGGAGAATATAGATTTATCCATTTGGGTCATGCATCCTGCCCAACATATCTGATAGCCCTTAGGAATTACATATCCTCCTAGTTCAATATCTTTGATGACCCTCCTAAAGCTGAATATCATTGGTGGATACATCCTCAATGCCTCAGTAGCCACACTCCATGTATACTTCATCTTAGCGAGATCATCCCACGTGAGAAGCTCCCCCGATGCCTTTCCCTGAGAAATCTCCTCTTGTTCTGTAAGGACAGATTGATAAACTTGTGGATTTTCAGATAGAAGTTTGACCAAGAAAGTAATAAGGATGGAGGTAGTGTCATGGCCAGCAATCATCGTAAGAATACAATTATCCACAATTTCCTCATCAGACAACAAAGATGACATGGTTAGCATGCAAGTGATGAGATCTTGGTGATCCCCAATTTGTTGTTTGTCCAATTTTTCTCTCTTTTCTTGTATAAGTTCCACAATTATGTCTCTAACTTGGGACCTTGCACGTAGGCTTCTGTTGAAGCGTGTGAAAGGCAAGTTTATTGGCATAGCCGACACTCCTCCAATCATTTGCTCAAACAGCTTAACAAGCCTATCTCTTCTTGTTCCCCTTTCAATTCCAAAGAGAAGTGTGCAAATAACATTGAAGGTCAATGTCTTCATAAGGGGCATTACCTAATTAATAATAATTTGTCAGCCATATATATATTTTCATAATCAATGACATTAATTAATGGGAATTGTATATATACCATGATCTCCTCATTGTGATGCCAATGCTCCTTGAAATGTAATCTGATCTCTTCATCCATCTTCCCCACATACCGTTTCAGTGCTTCGGGCTTCAAGAATGAATGGATTGTTCCCCTCACGCGCTTGTGGTCTTCACCGCTTAATTCAAATAGACTCCTTTCACCGATCAATCTCCTAATCGATATGGGTTGCTGACTGGATAATGAGTTGTCATTGGAGGTGTATATGAATTTGTTTGCTGATTGTCCATGGAGGAAAACTGTGGCATTTCCAAAAATGCTAAGCTTTGAAATCGGCCCGTATTTTCGGGCTCTTTCTTGAAGCCACTCTTCACCTCTGTTGTCTCTCATCGCTTTGAAAAGTTGAAGGCTTTGGCCCAGTATAGGAAAGCCAAGTGAACCAGGTGGTAGCCTAGCTCTCTTGGAATTACAATTCCTACTCAGGAAGAACACAAGACCAGGGACAAATATTAATGCAAGATATACTGCTGAATAATACTCCATTGTGATATATATAAATGCTTTTTAGGCTTTAGCTATATTGATGTAGATAATATCTCTTCCAAAATATATAGAGGACATATATATAAGCTGTGATGATCTGTATCAGCTAGCTAGCTTCTCTAACATTATTACTACATAATTTTTTCACGTGACTAATTTAATAATATTTAATTGGCATAAAATATTACAACTCCCATGCACATAATATTAGACCATGAATAGTCCTTCCTTCATTCCACTGCTGCATGCATATATGCCTTAACCAAAGCTTTGACTCAAATGAAACTAGCTAGTATTCCACTCGCTTTGACACCAGTCAATTCTTAATGACATCAAAGACCTCTCATTATATATATATATTTAAAATGTTTTAATAATGTTCACACTTTACACATAATAAGTCCAACCTCGTCTACCTACTTGCCAAATATTTTATCATCTTATGCACTCCACTCCATTCATTGCATTTCAATAAGTGTATATCAAACCTTTAATTTTATATATATTTAACAGAAAAGGAAATTACAGCACCCTTTCCAAATACAGAAAATCACAAAATAATAATAATAATAATAATAATAAATTTTATCAACCGTGTTGTATTATAGGTATACCATTGAATAATTGATATAATCAGCCCATATGCCCACTTGATCACTTCTGAGGATGAGGAGCCTAATTAGAATGGGGTTTAAAGATTTTATTTTTAGAAATAAAATTTTATACCTTACAATTTTTATCATTTTTTTAAATCATTATTTTACACCTAATTAAGAAATTGTATATTTGTTAATGTATATAATACAAACAAAATACGAAAATAAAACGTAACACAGTCTAGAGAGAAGAAAGAAAAAATAAGAAAGAAAAAGGAGAAGAAGAATATGTAGATGATGACCTAGGGGGAATAAACAAAGAGAACAAAAACACGAGCTGAACTTTTTTTTTTATCCATTTGCAATATTTTTTATTTTCAATTTTCAATTTAAACTTGCTAGTATTCTCACTCGTTTTGACTTATAATAAAGTTCACACTATACACATAATAAGTCCACGTCAACCTACTTGCCATGTGTTTTATTTCTTCTCCATCTTATGCTCTCGATACATAGCATGTTCTACAACTTGTACTACTACGATTGAAAAATTGAAAGGATCAGCCCATAAGCCCACTTGGTGAAGATTAGACGGGAGTTTCCCTACTATAAAACCAAAACTCAAACTAAAATTCAATACCAACAAAGCTTTCCATGCACTTTCTTCCAATAACAAACTAATTAATTTTAAAAATGAACCAAAAAGAAAAAAAAATAATAATAATAATAATAATAATAATAATAATAATAAAAAAAAAAGAACCCTCAATTTGTGCATGAAATCTAACACTCACATACCTTAATATCTATTCCCAAGAATAATGCCAATGATAACTAAGACAAAATTCATACCTAAAATGAACTTATAGTCCAAGGCTGGAGATGCCACATCAATATGAATCTTGGTGTCTGAGGACAATGCTTGATCTGAAGAAGTTGTCTCTGACTTTTTCTTGCTCTATCTTTTGGAAGGAGTGGATGGTAATTCGAGGTAGCACCTCTAATGTCCTGCATGATAGTTCAGATATACAAGATTTAATGCTTTGTTACCTTTGGTGACACAGTTTAAGATTTTTTAAGGCAGTTTACTCTATTTCATTATGTAATGTTAATACATGGAAATCAGGCTACATGACTTTCATAGTTATATCTAATATTATTAGAAGTTTATTGAGATTCTAATTTAATATGAACACATTGTGTGTGTGTGTATATATATATATCATTAGCGATAGTGGTTTGTCTTCAAATCTGTTTAATATTTTTGTGATCATGTGAAAATCATGAGGATTATGTGGCAAGAGTTCGAACAGATTAGGACGAGTAGTTAAACATTGAAGTTTAAAATTTGAAATCGTGGGTTGTGGTAACAGGTGTGTTTGATTCTTTTTTAAAATGTTTGAAATTGCCTAGATTTAGCAATATAGAAAATAATAGGCAGCGTGAAATTACCCTTCAATGTAGCTGATGCATTTTCATCATATATTGATGTTCTATTCTCCTGCAGTACTTGGAGAAGCATTACATAAGAAATCAGCCTTAGTAGTGACATTATTAGAGAATATTTGAAAATCCAAAATATGAAACAAAATCTTATTTTTTTGAATATTTAATTAACTCCTTTTGTTTTTGAAATATAGTCAAAGAAAAGTGGTGATGTCAATTGTTTAAACGAGTGGAATTGATACCAATCCTAAAATTGGTGACAACCGTAAGATCTATTTTCATTCTTTGTTAGAATTCAATTTGTTTATATTTTTATTTTATCTTCATTTATTATTATTTAACCTTCTTAGATTTAAATTGTAGATCAAACATTTTTTGTTTACTTTTATTTGGTTGCGTTTTTATTTTATATTTAATTCTTTTTTGAATGATTGTATGTTTGAGCAGTCGATGCCAAATACAAATGACGTCAAAGGAAACTTGCTAGCTGGATAAAAGAGAAGATACGCAAATCTTAATGATGCTAAGAAAAAAAACTATGTAGAACATGTTTTGCAAAATCGTGAAAAGAGATAAAAAAAACATGTAATTTACAAGTTCAAGAGAATCTAAGTAACTCTGAAGGTATATTTATTTAATTTTCTTTAAACTTTGTATTAAAGTACATCTTTCAATTAAAATTGGAAATTGTATTTTAAGCGTTGTCTGGGATTCAAACCCGAGTGACAAGGTGTTACTCCAACCACTAGACCACTAGTGTTTTATGTAGTAATATTCTACATGCATTTCTTTTATTTCAATTTTTTATATTTTTCAATTTTCTATTATCACATACTTTTTGTTAATTTTTATTATTTGTATTTTTAATATATTTTAAAAGATATATATATATATATATAATTGGAAGATTAATGACTAATTAATATGTTTAGTAATATTTAATCTAATTTCATTTTAAGACAATTATAAAATATACTAGTGCATATTTTTAATATATTTTATAAAAATACTATTTTTTAAAATTATGAGTTTGTTCATATAAGATAATATTAATGCAAATAATAAGATATATATATATATATAATTGGAAGATTAATGACTAATTAACATAAGATAATATAAGATAACATCATAAAATAATTAAACTTTTCAAATTTAATATAATTAAAAGAATTAATATTATCACATATTTTTTGTTAATTTTTATTATTTGTATTTTTAATATATTTTAAAAGTTTAACAATATATATATATATATATATATATAATTGAAAGATTAATGACTAATTAATTAACATAAAATAATTAAACTTTTTAAATTTAATTTAATTAAAAAATAATTAATATATATCATTTCTTCTTTCATTCAAAAAAATATATATTGTAATATTTGACTTTTTTTTAAATTAATTAAATTAGTCTACGACAACGCTTCTCCGAGGCTACGACAATGTTAGAAAACAACCCTTGTCTTAGGGTCCTAGGACAACACGTCTACAACGGCAAGTTCAAACCCTTATCTATGAGAGAATTTTTTGAGCAAAGACAACGGTTCCGTCAGTTTAGACTACGACAAGGGTTTTTTGAAAAAACCCTTGTCTTAGGGGTGTAGTCTATGAGAGAATTTCTTGTAGTGGTCCTACGACAACACGTCTACGACAACGGCAAGTTCAAACCCTTGTCTATGAGAGAATTTTTCAGGCAAAGACAACGGTTTCGTCTACGACAACGGCAATTTAGGCTACAATGAGGGTTTTTTGAAAAAACCCTTGTCTTTTAGGGGTGTAGTTTATGAGAGAATTTCTTGTAGTGGAAGAACATAAAAAAAAAAAAAAAAAACGAAGTTGCATTCACTGTGGAGCAACAAGATTTGACTATGAGTCTCCCACATTTTGTTATGATAATGGAAAAGTTAAACTTGCAGCTTCAAAAGTTTCAGAAAATTTGTACGAACTATGCACTTCTCTATCAGAAGAGTGTTGGTTTTCGAAACAAAGAGAACAAAAACACTAGTTGAACTTTTTTTTTTATCCATTTGCAATATTTTGAAGATCAGATCTGAGTTCTTCAAAATGCAATTTATGTTTTTTTATCCATCAACTTTTCTGGCAAAATGTACGAAACGTGATTTGCACATGATATTCATAAGGAGGTAAAATCAAAACACAAGTTAATGTATGACTTTTATTTTTTAATTTTCAATTTAAACCGACTGGTACTTTGTTAGACATTTATTGTTTAAATTTTGATGAGACAAAATGTACGAAACATGTTTTTAATTTCTAAACCACGTCAAAATTCTTTTTGCGCCATAAATCTTAGTTTGATCTCAAACTTAACTTCTTTTTCATTTCATTTATTTACTTCTTTTTATAATTAAAAATTACGAAAAAGAGTATTCAGCCAATACCTAAATTTATATATTTAGATGACAAGAACGATTAGACACATGAAATAGAGTTATAGAAATAGAAGACGAAGAAAACTAGAAATTTAGTGAGTTCGTGTTTGGGTGCTTCCTCTTTGATCTTGAATCTTCAATTTCTTGGTTTCTTGCTTGTTCTCTAGTGTATTTCGTAGATATGAGTGTTTGTCCCTTTCCAATGACTCCTCAAGTCCTTATTTCGGGTTGAAAAAGTCAAAATCAGATTTGAATAACAGTCCTAGTCGAAAAAGAGTCTAATTTGAGTAGGAAACCGTCAACCTGACCACTTCCAACCTGGTTGGCCCGGGTGGACACGGATCTCGACTTTCAGATGCGTTTTGGGCCCTTTTTGTGCCAAATTTGTCTTTGATGTCTTCATGAAAGTAGGCTATCCAATGATATTAACTTCAAACCGATATCAATTCTATACACCAAGTTATGCCCAAAATACTCAAACCTATCAAGATGAAAAACTGGACGATTTTGCACAACTTCCACCTTCTTGCAATTTTCTGCTCTCTTGGAGGCAAAACTAGGAAAAGTGTTGAATATAAATGTTGTCGAACGTCTTCTTAACTTTCTAAAAAGATAAGAATCATCGAATTTGGACATTTAGAGTTTGAGATATAATTTTTCTCCCAAAACTTTGTGTTTTCGACTTTGTATCTCGACTCCAACTTGACTTTTCAATCAATTGAGCTCACTTTGTGCTAAAATCTATCAAATTCCTCTCAAATCAAGCAAATACGTGAAATCTAAAAAAGGTTATAAAGTCTATCTAAAATATTATGAATGTGTGCTTTTTAACACAAAATGTATGAAATCAAGCCCCGAAATACATCCAATAACGCAAGTTATCAAATACAATTGTTATAAGATGCAAATTAGAGATCCAAGACACTCTACTCTATTATTTGTGGGAAGATTATTGCAACAATATACTATTGATAGTTATATAAAATTGGAGACAACAAGATTATAATAATAAAATCGTTGTCTGCCCAAGCGTTATACCAAACTCATTTTTCTATCTTTTATTATACATTAACGCAATACGACACAATACAATTTCTGTCATACAATATGAAAGGAGGTTTGACAAGACTGTGTCATACATCTATCATCCTTTGTATCATGTCTTGATAGGATCTGGGTAGCCCTATAATATGAGCAAAATGTTAAAAATGGCTAGAAATTAAATAATTTTGAGTGAAAGTAAGTAGAAAATTATAATGGTTTCCTTAGTCAAAAATGATAAAATAATTTTTTTTCATATGAAATACAAATATAATTAACTGTAAGGTCAATTACATTTTGATATCTCAATTATACATGACTTTACACTTTCTTTATAATATTTAATCATTCCATTTTATTAAATATACTTTAAATTTGATGCATTTTATCATATCAAAAAGAAATATTAGACTCGTGTTAGAATCCATAACTATGAATTGTCTGAGACATAAAATACATCAAATTTAAAATTTACAAGTGGAAATTGTATAGTTCAAAGTTTATATATAAAAAAAATGTTAAATCGTGTATAATTTGGAAGAGAAAATAAGTTGGGATATCTATACAAAAAGTTTCCAGAGCATTTTGTCACACCCCGTTTTCATAACCTAAAATTATCAGAGTTTTTTGTTGCGGACGTGCAGCAAGAGAGAAAAGAAATATGCGTTCAAAACTTTAAAGAATAAATGAGCGATAAGAGATCATTTATAATAGAATCTTTACAAATTTTGAACTTGCAGTTTTACATATTCAAAACCATCGGCACAAAGTTGGAAGGAAATATTAAAATCTAAGCAGCGAAAAATTCATATAGGATACATTTACGGAAAATATATCTCACTTTTTACAAAACGGATAACAACATTGTTTAGAAAACTAAGATTTGAAAAGAAAAAGGGCACTTCTTGATATGACATTCCACTCTCTACGCTTCCCTGTTTACATCATTTCCTGTAGCGTGAATAAACGCGAGGGTGAGTGCTTGAAATACACTCGTGGGGATACTTTCTAAATATAACGTTCATTAAGCAGTGGAGAGAAATAAGCAATCAATATCACAACAATTAAGCATAGCACTTAAACTCATGGCACGTAGCTGTAGATAGGTGCGGGAGCAGCCTGTCTTATCCTATAAACGGTTTTTATCCCGTTAACATCTTTCATTACGGACCATTGGTCCCTCCGTGGTATGATTTTGGACCTTAGTCCCTTTATAGCATAGATATGATATGCATGCATGTTCATTAAATTCACAGCACATAAACATGACACATGGAATTCAACATTTAATAGTGTTAAATAAAGGTTTCATTATTATTAGGTTCACATGCATGCGTTCGTTAATCATCATTCATACATTAAATACGAAAACGTAAAACTTTAGGGATTAGAAGTTACCCCCACCTTGTTCGGTGGTAACCCTCGTGAAACTTTGAATCCTAAGTCCTAAGATCTTTGTTTCTAGACGTGCTAAACCGGTTCGGTTTGAACTAGAATCGGCGGTCAATGGTTTCGGGAACCGTTGACCCAACCACCGGTTCAAACCAAAATCGGGAACCGGGGAGAAGCGGTTTGGTTTCGGTTCCAAATAATACAAACCGCCAAACCGGCGGTTCCAAAATGCTAGTGAAACCGCCGGTTCGCCCTTTTTTTTTAATTGATTAATACGAGTATCGCAGTATCCAAACCGATACTGCGGTACTGAGAACCTCCTGGAAGTTGACCGCGGTATCGGATTTGGATACCGCGGTACTGAGATGCAGAACCCAACTTTATGCAACAAAAAAAAAACCAAAAATCGAACCGCCGGATCCGGTTTAACCGGCGGTTCGAAACCAGAACCGTGACCCCCACGGTTCGGTTCCTGTTCGGGGGTGGGCGGTTCGGCGAACCGTCGGTTTCGGAACCGTGAGCATGTCTATTTCTTTCGCTTGAAAGCCTACACATATAAATGAAGGTTCTTAGATTCCTTATTACGTCACTTATACATAAATTAATATAGAAATTCTCTCGAAAAGGAGCATTAGGGGGAAGGATATGAAACGAAAGCTTTCGAGATCATAAGAGGCATTGGAACAATCATTGAAGCTTAAATCTTTGATTATAGGATTTAAAGGAATCGATTAGAGTTTTAACAAAGAAAAAACGAGCTTAAACGAAATTTTTAGAAGCTTAGATACATTTTCATAAATTTTGGAAATGTTACTTCTTCCATGCACATAGTATTAGACCATGAATAGTCACATGCATGCATAAAAATGAAGGTATTCTCCCTCGCTTTGACTTATAATAATGTTCACACTATACACAATAAGTCCACGTCAACCTACTTGCCAAGTGTTTTATTTCTTCTTCATCTACTTGTACTACTATGGAGCATGTCCCACTTGGTGAAGATTAGACGGGAGTAACTACAATATACTGGCATTATATAAGATTTTTTTTTAAAATTAAATCAATTATCTAAAATTTGTATCATTATTTTTTTTTAAATCGATATTTTACTTCTGAAAAATTATCTGTTTTTGAGTACTTGTACAAATATTCATACATCCAAACCATAAGAAATGAAAAGAAAAAATCAAAATTGAGAGAAGAAAGAAAAAAATAAGAAAAGAAAAAAGAGAAGAAGAATGTGTAGCTGATGACATAGGGGAAATAAACAAAGAGAACAAGAGAAGATAAGAACAAAAACGCTTGCTGAAGAAGAAATGGTTGAACACAAAAGTAAATTTTAAAATATGACCATTTTTTAGTTTTCTATCTAAATTTTTTATTTTATTCCATTATAACCTAAAGATTCGATATGAGTTTTTCAAAATATAATCTAAATTTTTTATCCGTCAACTTTTTCGGCGAAATGTATGATTCTTGACTTGCACGTGACTTTCATAAATGGATTAAAAGCAAAACCCAACTTCATGTATGACCGTTTTTCAATTTTTAATTTTTATTAAATATTCCAACAGTAGTTCAGTTGGAAAATATGCTAGGTTTTTTTAATTTAGAAATTCCAACAGATATATTTGAAGCAAAACGACATCATTTTGCTTGTATAATTTGCTAAAAATGATGTTGTTTCTTTCTTTCTCAAATTTTTATGGGGAAACTAAATGATGTCGTTTTATTTGAACTCACAAATGCATTTAAATCCTCAGTAATATTTCAACTTAAGTATTAAAAAAAATTAATAATTGATAATTGTCGCTTTTTACATGTTTTTGCATACATTTATGTATTCGTTTGAGTACATTTAGGTATATTTTCATAGTGATTTCTATGATTATTAGGAATAAGTGGCATTTGATGGTTTTTATAGTTAGTTTCATGATTTTTGTGGAAAAAAAAACTAACACATGCAGTTGTGGGAGAAATGACATATCCCTTAATTTAGAAGTCCAAATTGAAATATTTTTCCAAGATAAGGAAGAGATCTACAACTTTGATGTTAATCACTTTTCCTTATTATCTCTCTAAGAAAGCATAAAATTTAGAGACGGCGAAAGCTGTGACTTTCAATTTTGCGTCCTGACAGAGCTCTAGTATTTTGGTCATAACTTCTTTTAAAAAAAATTATTGAGCTGAAACTTATGGCATTGGAAAGCTAACTTCAAGGACTACAACTCTCATGCAGAATACAAAGTCAAATTCTGTCTTTTTGATCGCAAATGGTCCGTGCTATGGTGCATGACCATGCTAAATCGTCTAGAGAGCTTATGCAGTAGAGCACGGTTGATCTTGCCGTGGGGCACGATAGTGCCTGAAGGATTCAAACTCGCTCAAAACACATTTTTTAGTGTGTTCTCAACTTCTACTCGACTTAAGAGACCTCCAAAAAGTTATATTTAGACTTCTACTTCGCTTAGGAGTCCTTCAAACTCTTATATAAGCCCAAAGGTGATGGAGATATGAGGAGGAGATTACACACACATATAGAGAGGCATCATACACACATTTTGAGAGAGAAAAGAAAAGATAATTTGAGAGCATCAAAAGGAGAAGACAAAGGATTCAAGAGATCGAGGAATCACGAGATCATCATTCGATAGAGTTTTTAATCTTTCCTCTTTTGTTAGATATTAGTTTTGATATGATATTTTCAATCTTGTCTATGAGTCACGTCTAGCTAATTTTGTAGGATTTTTAGGATTTGTTAGTAGTTTAATTCGAATCTTGATGAATCTTTAATTTCAATTCAAGTTCATGATTATTGATACGTGGAAAATATGTGCAATTTTGTGATGATTAATGTGAGATTTTATGATCGTTTATTTGATTGGATGCACTATTTTCCTACATATATGTGATTTGTGTCTCCAAATACTTCAAATATTATTTTCTTGATTATTTTAGGGGTTTTTGGAGGATTTTCATGTGAAGAAAAGAATGATCGTGGTTAAGTCAAGTCGTTTGGGCGAATTTTATTCCAAGAGCCCAAATTGAAGAGAAGGAAAGAAAATGGCCAATGGCCCATTACCTAAAGATTGGTGGCCCAAGTGTTTTTCACGCCAACATCCAAGCAACAGCCTTATTTATTTAACTTTTTCTCCAAAAAAGGGCATCATCATAACAATTCACGCAGGCAGAAGATTAGAAAGGAGAGAGAAAGATTGAAGAGAGAGAGTGAGTCTTTAGAGAGAGAAATAATTTTATTTCCCTAGAATTTTGATGGAGTTCTCAATTGCTTTGATGGATTCAATTTTGAGGATGCTGGCTAAATTCTTAATTCTGGTTAGCAGGGATGTTTGAACCCGTATATCTATTTATTTTCTAATTAATCCCGTATTCCCTTCTCGATGTTTGATTGGAATTGATTATGTTATTTGTGTATAATGTTCTTGATTATTGATGCTTGATTTAGCCTGATCACCTAGGTTAAGTGTTTGATAATTGATTACTAGAATCTTAAATCATGAATCCTAATCGTTGTGGTTTAATTTTCATAAGTGGTAAACTAGAGATCGTGCATCTCTAGGGTAGCATAATCCTAGATTATCGAATCAAGCTTGTGTATTCGGAGTCTAGTTCATCCTATCGTCTTGGTGATTAATGCATTTAATGAATTAAATCTAGAGAGCTTATTCTGGGTTATTCAATTAAATAGGGTTAATTAGAGATCGTATCCTAATTTAACTAATCTTAAGAGACGATTCGGTTTAACATAGCTTGTTGTTAGACTAGGGGTGATAATTCCATGATAATCTGAGAGAGGGGTAATACATTGATTAGGGAATAATTGATATCAGAGGATAATTTGAACTGTTAACTGGAATATTTGCATCTATTGATTACTTGTTTAATTTGCTTTCTAAATTATTAGTAATTTTTAGTGGCAGTTAATTAATCTCAAAACTCCCCCCCAATAATTTGTTATTCGATTGAATTGAACATAGGTGGCATAGTTAATCATCACTCCTCGTGGGATCGACTCTTACTTGCCCTAGCTACTAGTTGGTTAGGTTAAGAAAGAAATTAATAATTTTATCGCGTTGCGATGCGCGGTCAATTATTATCCTATATGTGTGTTTATGTTTTGATTGCTTGTTTAATTGTTCGGCCGGCAATTGAACATGTTTAAGTATTAGGTCAAAATTCGGGAGATGATATTTAATTATGGAAGAATAAACACATGACACATAAATCGAATTAAATTGGAAGATTAACGAATTTATGTGATGAGAAATCAATTATATGTGCTTTTAGGAGTTATTATGTTTTAATCAAATTGAGTATGGATACCTTTGGTAGCATAATAATCAATCAGTTAACTGACTCGGGAGAGTTGTTAATTCAATATTTGTGATTGCTCATATATGATGATTAATTAATGAACTTGGATTGGTTAGAGTTATATTTTAATGAGAATTAGATGAAAGCATGTCCTAGAACCTGTCTTAGTTATATTTGTTATCTCGTTTGCAACTAAGAAAAAAAACTATATCTGTTATCTCGTTAGAAGGAAAAAAAAAACAGCAACTAAAGAAAGCACAATTTTCTCCCTTGCAACCTTGAAGGTATTTTAACTTAAACCTTCTAATTTCTTCTTTAAATCTTGATGTTTTCTGACTTGTAGTATATATTAGAAGTTTCAAAGATATTCTTTGGAATTTTATTGGGAATTTTCAACTTATAGTGTTCACTTGAATGTATAAAATATTTATTTCTATGCTGGAATTCAACTCTATGTCTTGCTTCTCTATTCTGTAACATTCTGAAATATTTAGAAACTGAATTAGGGTAAATCCTTTTAAAAAATTGTAATATATGAAGTCAAGAACATTTATGTTATATTTCAGAAGATTTGAACTTAAATTCAATTTACTATGATTTTTTAAGCATGACCCTATTCTGTGACATATTTACCCTGTTTTTTAGGTCAGATTAATTTTTTTACTTCGTTTTAAAAACTAATCTTCAACTATGTTGTATTTACATATTCTTATAAATACTTAAAAATTTACCAAGTAATTTTTTGAGTCATGTACAATTTATGATGAGTTTTACAAAAAAAAGTCTATTTTCAGCATACACTATGTCCTGTTTTCTGCTAACTTTGAAAATTCATAACTAATTATGTGAATCCTTATTTTTTGTTAGTATTTTTATATGTTATACTTGAATATGTATTATGAATTTTTTAAAAATATCAAAGCATTTAATTAATCCTATATGGTTTGGTAGGGCTTGCAATATAAACTAATTTTGAGCTAAAATTCTAAATGAAAAACATGTTTAGGATTTCATTTTTAGTTATTTATATATATACTGTAAAACATGAGTATTTTTAGAATATGATAGTTGAGCTTAATATGTGGTTATGTAAATATTCTTATGATTTTAGGAGTTATCTATAAATTATTAAAATTGTTGTGACTTTATGTGTCATTTTATGTTTAAAATAGCTAATTTAAGTGCTTAACAATTATATAATAAGTATGATGATGCATTCTATATTCTAAATCTCACTTAAATGATTTATGTATGATATGATAATGTTTAGAATTTCATATATGAATCAAGTATGTATTGAATAAAGTATGATGAATAATATGCTTGAATAATGTGTATAAAATCATGTTAATATATGTCTTTAGAGTGATTTATTTGCCTTAAGTTATTGAATGGCTATGCTTTAGATTAAGATAACCTAGATATAAATACAACAAGTATGTTATAAATACAACAAGTATGTTATATGACATAATAGACTAAATAGTTAAATGTGTCGAGCGTAGTTTGAGACAGTCGGTGAATCCAGAAGCAATCCTCGCACAATCAACTTACAAGTGGATAACTTCTACTCTCTACTATGTGTTAATAATTGAATTAATAAGTTATGTAAGAAATCTATGGTTGAAGCCCATAGTTATAATCGGTAGGTAGCTTCCCTACCGGGCGACGACCATAAAGACGAGAGTGTCTGGTCTGTGAAAGCAAGGTTAAGTGGGCGAGCGACTCTCACATTCTTTTATGTTATAGTATGGTTCAGGGTGAGCATACCCGAATGACGTGTAGTACTTGCTTAATAGTTTAATTGATTCAATGTATTAGACAATAAAGTTATCCCATTGGGATTCCTCTCCGGAGGTGTCTCATGATGCTGTTTTTTATATTTTTCAGGCTCGGCAGATGATGACATGGACGTGTAGCAGGTTAGACCGACTTCTCACTATCCCTTTAGAGTTGTTGTACTAGAATAATGTTTCCTTTTGAGAACTATATGTTGTTTAAATATGTATAGTATGATAAACAATAGGCCTAGACTTATATCCTATTATAATATATATGTTTTGTTGTGTTAATTCATGTAGGTCTTTGGTTAGAATATTTTACCTAGAAATATGGGTGATGCACGAACTAGATTTGGATATATATATATATGTGTTACGTTTTTACACAAACAAAAAAAAAATTGCTCTCGTGTCTTCATTTTAGTCTTCTGCTGTATATTAAAAAGTAATTATGATATATTTAGTTTTTCAGTAAGGGTGACGACCTATTGTTGGTCCCAAGTGGTCAGAGGTTCAGAGAGGGGTGAATGAACCTCTATCGATTTTGCAATTTTAAGACTTCAGTGAAACAGGCTCCTAATTCTACAGAGAAACAATATCCTGACTCGATCAGAAACCTGACAGTAAGCTGATTCAGGTTTCTTACTCGGTGATCACAGTATGCAGCGGAATAAACTTAAGATAGAGTTTCCTTTGAAAAACAGTTTTCTTTTCTTAAGAATGTTTTTAACAGAAACCTTTTGCAGAATGCTGATGATGTATACAACAAGGTATATCAATGCAATGCAATAGGTAGATAAACATTGTAAACACTTATGACTTATAGTGGTTCGAAGGTGGTGTAATCCTTCTACGTCCACTCTACCCCTTCTCTGAGGAGAAACTTCATTAAGTCAGTTCGTTTTACAAGTCTCGGCTTTATAAATCTCTTCCTAACTCAAGTTTACCTACAAACCCACATAAGGTACAAGAACTCACACAGAGTTACAAAGCCTACACAAGACTAACACTTAGCAAGGATCAAATCCTATCAACTAAGGACATCAAAAGTAAAACAACCTAGCATACAACATAAAAGGTTAAAAGTATATAAAATCTTCAACTTGGTGCAACACGAAGACAACCTTGAACTTGAGAGCTCGAGTGCTTGAAATGACTGCTTCAAAGGTTGAGTGACTGAACTTGGAGAACTTTGGGAATAGCTTGAGAGTTTGAGAGCTTTGAGAGAAAATTAATTGTTCAGTACTTTTCAAGGTCACTCCACCCTTCTATATATATCCGTAGGAAAATGTCCGTTGAAGAGAGACATTGTCCTTATTGCAATACAAACTTGATCTTCAAATCTCTTACAATTAATACGTCTGGAAAAACCGTGTACATGATCTCATCCTTCTCTGATTCACATTAATGGCGTCACTCCACAGCTTCAATACTTTTTGCAGAGTTGCGGGTCCAAGTGTCACGACTTGATTGGCTTGGCACTGACTTCTATCTACCGGTAACTTGAGCAGGAACTAATCCTCGTACATCACCAGAATAAATCTCGTATGAAAAGATAGAAGGAACTTACAGCTTTCTACTCAGGTAGCAGTGGATGCTAACTATTCTGTGCCTACTTCCTGTCCTGCATAAGCTTCCTATTTCAGAATAACTTCATGTTCCTGAAACCTACAGTCGCTTTCTGTCTTTCAAACTGCTTCCTGATTTATTTGCTTACTGATCCTTCTTCGTTTTTTAACTTTTTGTCTTCCAGGAACCCGTTACAAATAATTTTCTCCATCTTTCTGATACTCTTATCATTACAAAGCAAAACCTAGAAGAATAAACTTATCAACCAGAGTTCTACTTATAAAAACGGTAAATTGGTACTCTAACTTCCTATCTAGAGTTATATTGTCTCATCAAAACCTAAATGGAAATTTCCAACACTTATTTCCAATTAAAGGGGAATGAGGCGTCATATAGTTGCAATCTGTTAGTCCACATGTCGGTAGATTACTGGTTCTAGGTACGACTTGATCATTTTGTCTCTATTGGCTAGTTTTGAAAAGACATTTCCTCGAACATTGATCTTCCTTGATGAGCATTGTTGTATGTGATGGTCCATTCATTTTCTATATCTTTCTTTGACTTTAGAGTATTGTACTAGCTTTTTACAACCACTATAGTAATGTTGCTTTCTGTTCAACTTGTTGTATCCGATCTGCTTTCTGTACTGCTGCATTTTTCCTTCTTACAGAATTTGAGTACTATTTTCTTCTATTGTATCCAGTAACGACCTTTCTTCACTACAAGAAATTTGGGATACAACAACCCCCAAAAGACAACCCTTTTTATGATTTTTTGTTGTCTTTTGTAAATTTACAACCCTTTTTACGAAAAGCGTTGTCTTTTTTCAAAAAATTCGCTCAACAACAACGCAAAAAATGGAAACGACAACGCTTTTTTCGTAGGGTTGTTAAATGGCGTTTTTTTTTTAAAAAAGACAACGCTTTTGTGCAACGCTTTTTTCAAAGGGTTGTCAAATGGCGTTTTTTTTTTAAAAGACAACCCTTTTATGCAACACTTTTATGCGTTGTCTTTTCTTAGTACTTTTTTTACAATAGACAACACATTATGCAACCCTTTTTTTTATGTGTTGTGTTGTGTTAAGTATAAAATAATTGTTTTTAATTAAATTAAATTTAATAAATTTAATTAATTTAGGGATGTTATCTTATAATATATTATTTGCATTAATATTATCCTATATGAACAAACTCATAATTTTAAAAAAAATTATTTTCATAAAATATTATTTTGAATTAATTAAAAAACTAGACCTAAAATATTACTCTCATCCTTTTATATAATAATACAAAATTGGTATATTATTTTAAAACATAAGCTTGAAAATTGTGTTTTATAATTCATAATTCATAAATTATGAATGTTTTCCTTAAAAAGAAAAGATAAAATTATTGTGTTTTAAAATTAATACAAAAAAAATAAATTAGGACAAAAAGAAAATTTTATAATTAAAAAAAAGATATATATAAATCATGACAATTAAAATTAAGAATATGTAAAAATGAAATAGTTAATTTTAAAAATGTTGCTACCAGGATCGAACCTCAAACTCAAGTGGAAGGGTATCATCAATTTTACCAAACATGTCTTTGGTCATTATTTTCCAACAATTAATATTAATACTCACATGACTAATTCTTATACACAATCTTGGACTTGCAATTTTTCAAATACCCAAACTTCGACAATTCCTTCCCACCCCTACCAAAATCCACTGTACGTCTTGCCGCCACCCCCTTTCCACATCAACTGCACTTCACCACTCAAGCCTCTTCCGCCGCTTAGTCGTCGCCGCCCCATCTTCTCATTCTATTTTTTCTTCGTGTCGCAGCCGCCCAGAATCTGCTGTCATCACGTCACCGCTGCCGCCGAGTAGATTTGTCGCGCCCCTCTCTTTTTTCATTCTTATCGCCGCAGGTTCGCCGCTAATACCTCTCTCTCACACACAATCTTCTCAATTGACGATTCAGTGCCCTAATTTCATAGATTTCCAATTTTAGGTCACATATCTTATGCAATTTAGGCGAATGAAATTTTATATGACTTAGGATTTAGGGTAAGTTAGACATTTTGAAGAAAATTATCTGATGAGTAATTTGTGTTTCCTCGAGTATTAATGATAAGGCTAAGATCATGCTCATGGCGTCAGAGGGTCTTTATCAAGGGGTATGCATCTTTTCTTTTATATGTATCTTGTATACACAATTGATACCTCTGATTTAGTCAATGATCAATGTATTGTATTTGTGAATTAGAAAGCAGTACACGAAGAAAATGGTTATTACTAATTAATGTTAGTTGTTCGATTTAAACTATTTTGGAATTCAGATTAGTGTTGGTTTGATCTTTGGGGTGGTTTGACAATTGCAAGAGTGCTACTTTGTGTGTTTTTGAACAGAATGATCCTTTAAAAAAGGTGGTGACGGAGTTGCCTGGTGCCAGAAAGGTGAGGGCCGTCGTACCAGGAAGGAAACAAATGGTACCAAACAAAGTGGATTGATGGCGATATACTAGGATCATAGCATTGTCCGAATGTGGTCTCAAGGTACACAAAGCTTACCTTGAGCATGAAACTAGAGCAGTCTTTAGATTTTTTTTTTCTTTTTTTCTCTTTTATTTTCCCTACAAGTTTGGTGATATATTATTCATTGGAATACTCTCAGTAGTTAATTCGTCGTCATCATCATTGTCATCAAAGCCTACTCTCGTCCTATCTGCTAAAGTTAATTTGATTCCTTCACTAGTGGCATGTAGTGGAGTTAGAGTCAAACATAGTAGCAGATGATCACCATCATTGAAAGAAATGAGCTTTTTCAGATACTTTATTAGTTTTCTCCACTCTGAAGGTAGTCAGCAGAGTTAAAAAGATTGCATCAATTTTAGCTGTAAGCACAAAACATAATTAAGCATTTTCAGTCCCTCAAGTTGACTAAAACACAGGAAGGAGAAGAAAGAAATTGCAAAATGGAATGACCAAACAATTCCCAGATAGTAATGCAATTTTGTGGGATTGTCAAAATTCTTATTTTGCCTCTATCCAATGAAACTAGTATCTTTACCTTGTGATAGCTTATCCATGTGATCAAGGTGTAATATTCATTATTGGAATCAGACAACCAATAAACATTGTTTTGTGTCATAATAATGTTGTTGACTGATTACTAATGGAATTGTCTGGATATGAGGGGAACATTTTGTTTATATGTTAACCCAAGTCTGCATGGCATTAAATTTGTTTTCTAACACAAAAATAATGTTACTAGGGTATGCTAGGCCTTGCTGTGTCTACTAATAGATTAATGAGAAGAGCACAACAAACTGCTCGAAGGAATATGTGGTATACTTGTTTGGTTGACCATTATTGAATTTCTATTTGATATATTGTAAAGTACACCTTTCTCATCAGCTTATTTTGAATTGTGTTACTTTGATATTCAAGTTTTGAAACACTTGTTTCAACTTCAGATTCAATTTTTTAGACATATCATTTGGTTTGGAAATCACATATATTTTGGAATTAAGTGGAGAGTTGGAACTTTCAAAAACTCAGAGAATTTTGGTCATTTGGTTCCGATGATTTATTGAGATTAATCTAGAAAGTTTACATTCCAAATCAAGATATCAAGCATTCATTTGATCAACTTTCCCCGCATGAATGATTTTGCTGCATACCAAATTGCTAAATACACTTGTGGGTCATTATTGTGCACTAATGCCATTGAAACCTTGTATTGTGCTAGATGTGTGAGCTTGTGCTTGTACTATTCTCACAATTATAAGCAAGTGGTCTACTTGCATTTTTGACAGAGTTATAAAAATTTATATGATTGAAAGTTAATTCCTAAACACTTCATATTCTTAAAAAACGGTTAAAACCAATTTGTTTCTGTATATAAACTTGTTTTACGGCTTATTAATTACTTGCCATTTGCCTTATAAAACTTCCAACTTGCTGTCTTGCTGCTGATATTGAACTTTTCGTCCTCAATTTACCTGGGAAAATGATGGAAATTATATGTTATGTTAAGTATGTTAATGTGAGGAGGGAGGGTAAAAGGTTTTCCTTCCTTTTCATCTAGTAGATGCAAGAAATATTGTAAAAACTGCTGGTTAAGATATTGCATGCATAAATTTAATGATCTATGAAAATAATATAGGGAGGATGATAGCACATAATACTTGCAAAGCTAGCGATAAAAGATTGATCACGGAGATGTAAAACAGATATGGGATATACACTTGCATGATATGCAAAAATTTAGAATTAATTTTACGAACATATACATCGGCAGTTAATAATACCTACTATTATGTTACAATTCGAAATATGGGGTAAAAAATGGGTCTAGAATTACGAAATGGGTCATATATAGGTATGAATACGTAAAATATATATATTAATTTGTAAAGTTTTGTAAGGAGCACATATAATATTATGCAACATGTTTCATGCTAAAATTATGAACATTATTAAACTCAAAATGTTCCTGAGATGAGAATGTTTTTCAATCACTCACATATATGTGTTATATGGCCGTACTTAGGCCACATTGAAAAATATCATTCTCACCCTCTTCATATTTGTGTATGTATCTGTTCTGTTCACAAAATTGCATTACTATCTGGGAATTGTTTGGTCATTCCATTTTGCAATTTCTTTCTTCTCCTTCCTGTGTTTTAGTCAACTTGAGGGACTGAAAATGCTTAATTATGTTTTGTGTTTACAGCTAAAATTGATGCAATCTTTTTAACTCTGCTGACTACCTTCAGAGTGGATAATTTACTTTATAATATCTGTAATAGGACTTAATGCATCATATCAGAATTTCGTTGGCGAAAAGCAGAGCTTCCTGTGTTTTAGTCAACTTGAGGGACTGAAAATGCTTAATTATGTTTTGTGCTTACAGCTAAAATTGATGCAATCTTTTTAACTCTGCTGACTACCTTCAGAGTTGATAATTTACTTTATAATATCTGTAATAAGACTTAATGCATCATATCGGAATTTTGTTGGCGAAAAGCAGAGGAGCAAAGATGGTTTCAAAAATGGAATTTTGATACATAGCATGATAGTCTGCTCAGTTGATGTCACATTGCATGTCTATAGAATCTTCAGATCTGTTTGAACTGCATTTTGGAGCATATCAATTTAATTCAGAAATATTTTTTGGGCATTGTATTGATAGTGTCTTCTGCTAGACTGCTACTTGGTTATCTTTAATGATAAATAATGAAAGTCTTTTGCTTAAGGCAAACTTATGGTCTAATGTATGTGGGGATTGACATCATATGATATCTTACTATTTTAGCTATGGTTTTACACTATCTAGCATTGGGTTTATTGGTATCTACAAGTATGTTTGCTGAAAACAGGAAATCTGTATATGCCTATGATTTGGGATTTATTTGCTCTGTGCTGGTTTCCTTTGGTTTTGAGAAGCTACACTAACAAGCCTTTTAGCCTAGCAAATTTCTGTTATAGTAATTCAATATTTTATTATTACCTTTATTTTTGTATAATAAATAACTTTGACACCCCCTAAAAGGCATGCAACTTACTTTGTATGGAAACCCTACTACATGTGGAATTTTCTAGACATGCTTCATTGGAACTTTGTAGAAATTTAGATGCAAGTCAATTTATTCATTGTTCTTTTATTATTATCTTATTTTCTGAACTAAGCAAGGATATTTGTGTCTGTTACTTGGTGGTAGTTGTACTGTAGTATTCATTTGATTAATCTTTTGTCCTGGTATGGTGTAATGATACTGAAATTTTTCAGTTCAGTGATAGGTGTCGCATGAAGTACACTGTGCTGAAAAACAAATTGTCTACCATGTCACAGTAATTGGACCTGACGCTTTTCACAAAACAAACACCTTCATCAATAAAAAGGTGAGATACTGGTATATCCCCTTTTACTAAGTTGTGATTTTCTTTGATTTTGGTTTGTATAATTCTATGATCAGTTTGTCACCATGTTGAAAAAAGGTTGATCAGAATTGCGTTGAGGATTATAAAGAAGCGAGGGGTCATTGGCAGAGGATTGGGAGGAGTGGCCAGGATTTACAGCTTGAATCGGAAGAGCAAGAGTTTTGCATTGTTCTTAAGGTTAGGTTGTGAAACCTTTCTTAGATGGTTATTTTAATCCTTTTCGATTAATATTATATTTATTACCATTTTTTAGAAGATATTGGTACTGGTGTTGTTTTAAGTGAGCAGCTATTAGATAGATTTGGTAGTTAGATTAATTACCAAATCTGAATTACCACGATATATCTGCTGATTATAACAATTTGTGTAGACTATGCTTTTATTATTTGAGGCATATTTGAGTGCAAAGAGAATGAGATAATAGCTTTTAACATCTGCTGGTGTAGATAGTTACTTTCTTAAAAATATAGACTAAAGAAATAATTGCCCAAAGAAATAGAGACTAATAACAACTTTGGGGATGTGAATGAGATGATAGCTTGACTTACTGATGTTCTACCTAAATTTGTGTTATAACTTGTTAACCACTGAATTAGCGTAGTTTGTGTAATCTGTGTTATCATTTGCCTAGCATACATTAACTAACTATGCTCAATTAGTGTAATTAATTTATCAATGGTTACTGAAATGTGATCTTTTGTTAATTAGTTTATTTCCTACTTGAGATGGACAAGGAATGGATGTTGAAGGACAGACTCTCAGATGAATACAAGGCTGGGGTCGAGTCTTTTATGCATTTTGCATTTCAAAATATAGATGATGTCAATGCAATGTCTTGTCCATGTTCTGATTGTGGTAATCTTAGGAAATGGAAACATGTCATCGTTAGGTTGCATTTGTTGACTAAGGGAATTGATAAAACATATCATACATGGATATAGCATGGAGAGAGACCTAGGTCAAGAAAGTCTAGCTATGATGGTGATCAGTTTAGGGGAAATGAATATAATTTTGGTGTAGAAGATCCTATTGGCATGGTACATGCTGGATATGAATACACTGATCACAACCCAAACGAATTTGGTGAATTGCTTGAGGATGCAGAGAAACCTCTATATCCTGGATGTACTTTTTTCACAAAGTTGTCTGCCGTTGTGAAATTGTATAACTTAAAGACAAAATTTGGTTGGAGTGATAAAAGTTTTACTGAGTTGCTTAGTTTGGTTAGGCAAATGCTTCCTCCCCAAAATGAATTACCTTCATCTTTGTATGATGCAAAGAAAACCTTGGTTGCATTGGGGATGGATTATGAGAAAATTCATGCGTGTTCAAATGATTGTGTCCTGTATCGTAAGGAGTACAAGGACCTTACTAATTGTCCTAATTGTGGTATCTCAAGATGGAAAGTGGGGAAAAATTCTAAGATTTATGAAGGAGTTCCAGGAAAGGTCCTTTGGTACTTCCCACCTATTCCAAGGTTTCGACGGATGTTTCGAAATAAGGAGATATCCAAGGACTTGACTTGGCATTCTGATAATCGTGTTGTTGATGGTTATTTGCGTCACCCAGCTGATGCACCATCTTGGAAAGTAGTGGACCTTAAGTGGCCTGAATTTGCCTCCGAGTCAAGAAATCTCAAATTGGCTCTATCATCAGACGGGATCAATCCTCATGGTATGATGACCTCTACTACGTACAGTTGTTGGCCAGTAATGCTGATCACATATAATCTTCCTCCATGGTTGTATATGAAACGAAGATTTATGATGCTCACTATGTTAATTGGTGGTCCTAAACAACCAGGGAATGACATTGATGTTTACTTGTCACCCTTAATTGAGGACTTAAAACTTCTTTGGGAAGTAGGTATTGAAACTTATGATAGTTTTCGAGATGAAAGATTTTTACTTAGAGCAGTGTTGTTGTGGACCATCAATGACTTTCCAGCTTATGGAAACTTATCTGGTTGTATCATGAAAGGATATCGTGCGTGTCCAATTTGTGGTGATAAAACTTATGCAAAAAGGCTGAAACATTCCAGGAAAATGTCATATATGGGTCACAGAAGGTTTCTCCATGCGACTCATCCTTATCGAAGACAAAAAAAGTCATTTGATGGTAATCAAGAGTTTGACCCTGCCCCAATACCATTGATGGGCAGTGATGTTTTTAAACGAGTATCAGAAATCCAATGTACATGGGGTAAAAAAAGCTGTAACAATGTGTCAAAAGTCAGTGAAGATAAGCCATGTTGGAAGAAGAAATCAATTTTTTTTGAACTCGAGTATTGGCAACACTTACATGTGAGACATGTTCTGGATGTGATGCATATTGAGAAGAACGTATGTGAAAGTCTAGTCGGCACATTACTTAACACTCCAGGGAAGACGAAAGATGGAATAACAGCTAGACTAGATCTTGTGTCGATGAAAGTTAGAACAGAGTTGGCACCAAAGGTGGGTGACAAAAAAACTTTCTTGCCACCAGCTTGTTACACACTAAGTAAAGAAGAAAAAAGAAAGGTTTGTAACTCTTTGATGGGAATGAAGGTCCCTACGGGGTATTCGTCTAATGTCAGAAATTTGGTCTCAATGAAAGATTTGAAGCTTGTTGGCCTAAAGTCACATGATTGCCACACTTTAATGCAACAGTTGCTTCCAGTGGCTATACGTGGTGTTTTACCTGATAATGTGAGACATGCAATCACAAGGTTGTGCTTCTTTTTTGTTGTGATCTGCAACAAAGTTATAGATATCTCAAAGTTGGATGAAATTCAAAAGGAGATTGTGACAACCTTGTGTTTACTTGAAAAGTATTTCCCTCCCTCGTTCTTTGATATCATGGTTCACCTAGTTGTTCATCTTGTGCGGGAGGTGAAATTGTGTGGACCAGTCTGGTACAGATGGATGTATCTATTTGAGAGATACATGAAGGTCTTAAAAGGTTATGTGCGAAATCGTAATCGGCCTGAAGGATGTATAGCTAAATGCTATATTGCTGAGGAGGCTGTGGAATTTTGTTCAAACTACCTTTCTAGTGTTCACACAATTGGAATCCCATCAAAACATCATCAAGGTAATATGACTAGGCCATTATCAACTGCAAAAGTGATCCAAGCTAGTCCTGATGATTTGATACAAGCGCATCTCTATGTTTTGACAAATGACATTGAGGTTGAACCGTATGTAAGGTGATCTCACTAACTCATTAAACCTTATATGTTACTATTTTTATATTCATCTCATTAAACTTTTTTAGTGAACATACTAAAGCTAACTTCTGGAAGAAAGTCGGAGAAACAACTCTTGGATGAACACAACAAGACATTTATTAATTGGTTAACTGATCGAGTACGTATTATAACTCTAACTTGTCCTATTGGATTATATAATTTTAATTAACATGTTAATTACGACTTGTTGAATTATAGGTTTCAAATGAAATTAATCATTCCAATGGTCAAGTATCAGAGAAGTTAAAGTTGATTGCAAGTGGTCCCGAAAAAAATGTGTTCAAGTACTCTAGTTACATGATTAATGGACTTACCTATCATACGAGGGAGCGTGATAGTATACGAGCTGTTCAAAACTCGGGAGTCAGTTTAGTGGCAAAAACCATGCAAGTGGCTAGTGCAAAGGACAAAAATCCAGTTGTGACGGACATGGTTTATTATGGGGTTATTGAAGAGATATGGGAACTTGATTACCACACTTTTCGGCTTCCAATGTTCAAATGTAATTGGGTTGAGCACAATAATGGAATTCAAATAGATGATCTTGGTTTCACAACAGTAAACCTCAATAGAATTGGATTTAAATCTGATCGGTTTATATTGGGTAGTCAAGCTAAACAAGTCTTCTACGTTGAAGACCCTCGAGATCCTGCGTGGCATGTTGTACTTTCAACCCCCAGTAGAGAGTATTTTGATCACATTCATGGTTATGATTTAGAAGAATGTAACATGGACCATCAATGTTTTACAGTGGGGATGCCCCCATTAGAGGTTGATGGTATAGATGAGAACGAAACATCATTTGTGCGTGAAGATTGTGATGGGATTTGGGTTGATAATTGCACTTCCTAGTTATGTGATTATCTTTTTTGGTATATAACCTCTGAACTTATTACTTTTCTCTTATGATATTCGTCTTGTTTGTTAAATATTTGCCAACTAACCTAATCTCAACTATTTTGTAGGCTCGAATCATGGTGTGTCGTAGAAGGTCATCTGCAAAAGAAGACGAGAAAAAGGATAAAAATAAGAACAAACTTCGAAAGGATAAAACTGTTTCAAAAAGTTCAAGTTCAGTTGATGTTGATTTGGGAACGTCGGATGAAGAGGGTAGCCCCATGACTAAAGGGAAGAACACATCAAGACAGTATAGGGGTCGTACTTACATGCATGCTCTTGCGGTACAAAGAGCTCAATGTTTCAAAAAGAAGGTCTTGTTCAACAACAAAGGTCAGCCCATTGGGCCTTTTGGTGCAGAAATGCAGAGTTACATTGGAGTGTTAGCTCGGGAAAAGGTCAAAATAACAATTGATGATTGGAGGGAGGTGCATACTGATGTCAAGGACTCGATATGGGAATCTGTAAATGTAAGTGCATGTGTTTCTTTTATTGTGTTTTTAATTAAAATAAGAATATTTTCCTATCATGGTCCTAATTGCTGATTTTTTTATAGTTGTTGTTCGAGGTTCCTCCTTCATGGAAGAAGAGGTGTTTGAATTCGGCTAACCAGAAGTGGCGTCAATACAAGGCAAGACTCACGAATAAGTATGTTTTCAGTAGAGTCCAGGAGCCTGAAAAGTTGAATACTCCACCTAATAAGTCTTGCATTGAGCAAAGTGATTGGAGCAATTTTGTGATCACTCGATTATCGGAAGAGTTCAAGGTAAGATTCAAATACAGATTTTTTAATTGATATTTCTCGTCATTGGTGTCTTACGGTTGTTAATCAATTGACGTAGACAAAGAGTCAGGAACAAAAGAAGCGAAGAGGTCAAGTGCAATATCCTCATAAGCTTTCTCGTAAAGGATATGCACGTTTGGCTGAAGAGTGTGTAAGTCTTTCATTTTTGATCGATTATTTTTTGTATCATCACTCGGAAAATTTAACGATCATTTTATATAAATAATATGTTATTGGTTGTAGGCTGCTGAGTTAGGGAACGATGATGAAATCAATAGAGCAATTTTGTGGATGAAAGCACGATTGCCCAAAGAAGGGGATATACAAGAAGAGAGTTTAAAAGACACGATTACTAAGATTGTGAGGTTTTTTAGTACTTAATTATTTTTCAAACTAACACTCTCTCTTACTTACCCTTCGGTTTGTTGTTATGTTGTTACTAATTAAATTTGAAGGACGAGTACATACAACAAAGAAAGGAGGGTAACTTAGTCATGCAACGGAAGGGAGATAGCATCCTTGCGAAAGCTCTCAATTCACAAGAACACTCTGGACGTTTGAGGGGGATCGGAGGTCATGTCACTCCCTCAACTTACAAGAGTGTTTCGTCTAGTACGCTGGTGGATAAAGATTTGCTTTTACAAGAGCAAAAAAAGATCAATTCAGAACTCGACGCACGAGTAAGAAAACTAGAAGCAATGATTTTGAAGAATGCACCTACGTCTGCTTATGATAAAGAAGAGAAGGGCAGTTGTTCAGTTAAACTCCCAAGTCCCTTAGTAATGGAAGATGAGAGAGACAAAGATGACAAACCACAAATGCAGAACTTTGTTGAAAATGTAGACTCGGATGATGATCTCAAAATTGTTGAGAATAATTGGCCATCAAAGGTAAAATTTTGTATCATGTTATAGATTTATATTTCGGTAATATATATGAATTATCTCTATGACGTAATCTACATTGTAGGGTGAACCAGTCGCTTTAACGTTGGAATCTCAAGCAAATATTGCTGCTTATGGCACAATTATCAAAGTGGGTGGACGTAAACAACTTCTTCATGGTAGTCCTTTACCTGAAAATTGCATGAGTGTGTCCATTGACCAAGCATTGGATCACGATGCCCCTTTGCCCATTCCTGGAGAATGCAATAGTATTGGTGAGGCGGTAGGTTCTCAGGTTGCGTGGCCATCGCATTTAATAAAACCCAAAGTGAAGGTAATTCTTTTTTGCCGAGTGTTATATTACATTATTTTTTACTATTGCCAGAAATATGGCATGTCTACTTACATATCATGCTAATACAATTTTTAGAAACCTGGGAAGAAGAAAATCGTGCACAAAGACTTGCCTTCTGTTGATCTATCAAGTGTGTCAAAGCCATTGCATATGTTATATTGTTATACTAAGCTTGTTATTCAGAATGGAGGCAATGTGCAGATAGATCTTGATCATGAATTATTTGGTCGTGAGTTGAATATCTTTGTTAACATTGAAGATTTGGTTCCCTTCTGTAAGTTGGAGTCAATCTCACACGTATGTGTAGTTGTCTATATTTGGTAAGTATTCTGGGCAATTATTATTCTTGTTGTTATTATTATTATTATATTTAACATTGTGGTTTTTTTCTTTTAAAAAAAATGATGGTTAGGCATCTCTACAAACGGTTGGTGAACGAAAACAAGCTTCAAAATTTCAGATTTGTGGATCCATATGAAATAGGACATTTGCCATCAACAAAAGTTGATCAAGATTTTCGTGAAAATGAGATGGAAAGAAGGGCATGTGCTCTAGCCAAAAGGTTGAGTGGTACATTGCCCTCTCAATTAGTTTTGGCACCTTGTAATGTCGGGTAAGTTTTGATTTGCTTTTTTGCCATCAATATTGTGATAACTAGGAATAATTCGCATATTACTAATTGTTTGTGAGAAAATTAACTTCATAGATGTTATAATTGTATGAGTGAAGTTGGAAAATGAGTCTTTGTAAGTAGTAAACTGCATGACAGATAGTTTCTTTAATTATGATCTTATGTGCTTATTAACCTGATAATTAAAGAAGACATGGTTTCCAGTAGCTGAATTGTTGAGTTTCAGTTTTGATCCGTATGGTAACTGTTAAAAAGGTTTAGCAGCCTTTTGTTTTGTTGATTTCTGGTTTGAAGTTTTGACTGATTGTTTTAATTATCTAATCACAATAGATTTCATTGGATTCTAACTGTCATCAACCCCCACAAGCAAACTTGTCATTTGTTGGACCCTCTTTATCATCGCTTGCATGATCAAGCTTGGAAAACAATAGTTGATCTGTAAGTTTCAATTAGTTTAGTACATTTTAGTTCCCTTATTTTATGTTGCACAATTGATGATTAATACCTTGTTTTGAATTGAAGGGCCTTGAGAATGTTCAATACAGAAATTGGAAAGAATGTGAAAAAACAACCTACATGGGAAGTAGTCAAGGTATGTATCGCAAAGATGTGAATAATACGTTGATACTTATGTATATTTTTATTTTATCATCATCAAGCATGTATGTAAGTTGATACTCATACATTGTAATGTAGGCTCCTTTGCAACCTGATACCAAACAATGTGGTTTTTTTGTGTTGTGGTACATGAGACACCTTGTTGAAAAGGATGCAACGGCGGACATGGTCTCATTGCGTTCAATTGTGAGTAACTACTTCCTATTTAGTTTGCATATTGTATACTTCACCAAAATGAAATGAAGTTGATTATTCTCTATATTCTTTTTTCAAAGTTCACTGATGTTAAGTGCACTAGAGCTGATATTGATGAAGTACGTGTTGAATGGGCTGATTGCGTTCAAGAAAATATAAATGGGTAGAACAAGGTGACTACTATATTTTAACTTGCAATGCTTTCTTTTGAATATTTCATATGATGACGTTATGATTTTTAGGTGTTGATGTTTACGAACATTTGACAAACTGTGGGGACGTAGGGCGTACATGTCAAGTTCGTGATGCCGTGATTGTAAAGTTTTTGATGTTATTAAAACAAATTCGATCATTTTGTTAGTAATTGTGGAGTACTTTAAATGTATGAATTTAAGGTTGTGTGATTTATTGTGTTAGGATGGGACATATTGTTGGGATGATTTTTGAATGTGACCGATGATATTGACGATGTTTAAATGTTCTTCTAATAGCATTTGTTAATTTATGTAAGTAAATTATATTGTTATATATATCCAGGAAAATATGAAATTATTGTAAAAAAATGTGAAAAACATTTAAGACAACACAAAAAAGGGTTGTCATTAGTGTTGTTATTTTAAAACACGACAACCCTAGAAAAGCGTTGCATAATTGTAATTGTATGCAATTTAAAAAAAAAAATCAAAAAAAAAGACAACGGTTATAAGCGTTGAATAAAATCGTGTTGTAATGCTTCAGAAAGACAATGCTTTTTAAGCGTTGCATATGTAGTTGCACAAAATAAGAAAAGACAACTCTTTCTTGCAACGGTTTAAATGCGTTGTCGTATCTAGATAAGACAACGCTTGAAAGACAACGATTTTTAAGCGTTGCATAGATAGAAACCACAAAATCAGAAAAGACAACCCTTTCTTGCAACGGTATAAATGCGTTGTCGTATGTAGAAAAGACAACGCTTTTTGGTGCGTTGTTAAATGGTGAAATTTTTTTTTGCAACGCTGGATACAACAACGCTCGGAAAATGGATACGACAACGGGGAAAACCCGTTGTAAAATGTCAAATTTCTTGTAGTGCTTGTTGCTTGCAGTAATACTTTCTTTGATCAATGGGCTATTAAATAGCGAGATCCACCATTCTTTAACTTGTCTTCTTGACTTAAAACTAATTTAAGTTTCACTTAAATATTGTGGAAAATGGGATACTCTAAATTCCTACTACAATATTATTTTGTTTCATCAAAATCTAAATATAAATTTCCTAGCATAGGTTATAGTTTATGATGCTTAGCAAGCTAAATAGTTTAAAAAAAAAAAGTCGGTAACCTATAATTGTTGTGTGTAGTAACGTATATCTAAGTTATTTTAATTATTTTATTCATTATTAGTATAGATTTCTCAAAAACTATGTATACTTTCACTTAAAGTTTTTTTTATTTCACTTATATATATGTACATATCGTAGGTTCTGATAACAGTCAAATAAATCTAGTGAGGTAAATAAACTTATAAAAACACTTCTTCAACCAAGATAAAATAAGAGCTTATCAAAGGTATACTATCAGATAGATGACAAATAAAGAATGGATGATGAGATAGGCTAAGCAGGCTAAAACACTTGGTTGAAGACAAAGGACGAACTGTGAGGCTCTATACAAAATTGTGAGGACCCAACTCTTCTCTTCTATCACAACAATATATATATCATGAATAAAAAGCACTTTGAAGATATAAGCATGGAGATATACAATGTATAGATGACAAATATGTGACAAAGAGTAGAAATAGATGAGATAGGAATAGATATAACATATATGAATTAATGTAAAAGAGACAACGATTTATAGAGGTTCAAAAGTTGTGTAATCCTCCAACATCTTCTCTTTCCAAAGCAGGGGAATTCACTAAGTAAACTGACTATTACAACTTACTTCCCTTACAAGAGAAACAATACACGTTTTTCTTCGCAATCACTTGGGAAACACAACAACAATGGTTTCTTCCTAATCACTGTGGTATACTCTTCCCAAACATACAAGGGAATACTCCTTAAACACAAGGAGGACCGATCTTGTGTTTCAAGGATTTACAAGATGTGTAAGACAGATAAATTTTCTCTCTTCTAATCTATTTCTCACTCAAGAAAGATAAATGATTTAAAGAATGCTGAGTTTGAAACTTTGATGAGCTTTGAGAGTTTGAAGGATAGTTTCCTTAGAATAGTCAGGTATCGGTGCCTTTAAGAGTGAGGATAGATCTTTATTTATCGGAGAGAATGAGATTCCAACCGTTAGAGAGAGTGAGTTTGAAATGGTGGACATACTCCTTGTCTTTAGGCTTTAAAAGTACTTGTCTGTCCATCTTTTTCAGAGGAGGCAACAGTCTTCTAAAAAGTTGTTGTGACATTTAAGGTTGTTATACTTGTTTATCAGAGGATTTTGACCTTATACTAACAGTAACTTCAGTCTCTTCTCAAGTCTTTATAACAGGTGCTGCTTTTTATCAATTCCAAGTTGATCTTCTTTGGTTGACTTGACGACTGATAGTAGACTTTGATGGAGAGTGTGTGATTCCTTAAATATGTCTGCTTCAGGCAACTTCAATAAATGTGCTTCAGTGGTAGTTGAGGTCTTCCAATTTTTACTTCAAAAATGAAGATCTTATGCAAGACTTCACATTCTTTCTTTCGATAAGTCTTCTTGAGAACTTGCGCAGACTCATCTTTCTTTATATAAACGTGTGTCTTTTGAGTTGACACTTTCCTATCCTCAACTTTTCCTTTTGGAATAATTCTCATCTTGAATGGAAATTCTGATAAGTAATATACTCCGAGTCTTCATAATGTGAGTCTCTTGATATATGTTCCCCTTGATATATGTTTTTCAAGACATATGGAATAAACTTGTTTCTATTAAATAAGATGGTCTTCTAGTGAACCAGGTCTTCTAGCAAATCATAAGGATGACCCTAGGAAACATAACTATAAGGAAAAACTCGATTTATACATGGAAGACATCCTAAAAGAGTGAGGAGTTTTGTTATCATTAAAATTACAATGAAAATTCCTACCATATACTCCTTTCGTCCCAAAAAGATAGTGACATTTGGGCATACACACAGATTAAAAAAACTTCTTTAATATTATTGCAAAAGCAATTTTTACTCACAACTTTCCATTTATGCCCTTATTTATCTATGTTGACTTTTTAAAAAAAGAGAGAATGATTAATAGGTCTAACAAATATTAAATAGGGGTATTTTAGAGAAATTATATCACCTATATATGAAAATTAACTATAACTTGGGACAACAAAAATGAAAAGTGTGACTATCTTTTTGGGACGGAGGGAGTACATACTAAATGAGTAACACTCATGTGCACCTGATGCATACATGCATGCGGGTTGGGTATGGGTGCGGGTTGACCAGTATCCGCGTACTTTTACGTTTTTTTTTGTGCCCTGATCTCTATGTTATATTAGTTATATCTTTAAGTTATATTAGTCATACATTTATATCTAGATATTATACCATTATTTAATACTTTTAACTCTAAAAAAACCCTAATTTCACCACAATTTGTACATGTTTATATCACTTTATGTGATATTACTTATATATTTATATCAACATGTTATACATTTATGTAATATATAAAGGTACAACCAACATAACTAAAAAAAGTATATCTAACATAACTAAACTGTATGACTGTTATAACTAAAATGTATGCAAGGTTAATATGTCTGTTTAAAAGAAATGTTAAGATACAACTAACTTTACAAAATGTATGACTACCATAACTAAAATGTATAACCAATATTATTAAAATGTATAGTTAATATAACATAAAAGTCTGGCACCTGAAAACATGTTTGAACGAATTTTGTCTGCAACTTGATGGCTTGTCCAGACGCGTGGCTGCATGTGGTGGGACGAGTCGACTTGAGTACACGAATCTAGAGTCTGTGCAGCAAGTGCATAAATTTTTTTATCATACTAAATAGAGTACAAAATGTAAACAAATTTTATCTATAATTATTTCTACACCGAACAAAAAGAATTATATAATAACAGTAAAATCTCGGAATACTAGTTTATTATTTTATATTAAATGATTTGAGAGTACTTAAACTCAAATATAAATATTTAATTTTGAAGTAATGATAAATTTGAAAATAAAAATGCGTAAATATTGGAAATGTGATTTTGAAATGAAAAACAAAAATTTAAGGGCATGTTTGGTACATGGGTTTATGTTGATTTGGGATTATTAACCAACCTAAACCCATGTTTGGTACATAGGTTTGAGGCCCGGGTTTAAATAGGATTTTACTATTTAAGTGGGTTTAGATTGTTTTATTCATGAGTTTATAAACCCACCATCTTTGGTGGGTTTAAACTAATCCCAATAGTAAAAAATGATTTAAATTACATAATTGCCCCACCCTCAAATGAAAAAAACAATACAACTTTTTAATAAAAAATACAAAGTGATATAATTTATAAACCCTATTTTTTCCACTAAACTTAAATAATTAATTAAAATTATTTAGTGAAATTGTTAAAAAAAATTTTTATATAAATTATTTACTAAATTATTAAATTTTGGGATATTAAATTTTATATATATATATATATAATTATTTTTTAATCTTTTAAACTATTAAATTATTAAATTTTGGGATATTAAATTATTTTTTAATCTTTTAATATTTTAAATTATTAAATTTTGGGATATTGAATTATATATATATATATTAAATTATTTTTTAATCTTTTAAACTATTAAATTATTAAATTTTGGGATATTAAATTATATATATGAAATTATTTTTTAATCTTTTAATATTTTAAATTATTAAATTTTGGGATATTAAATTATATATATATTAAATTATTTTTTAATCTTTTAAACTATTAATTTATTAAATTTTGGGATATTAAATTATATATATATTAAATTATTTTTTAATCTTTTGATATTTTAAATTATTAAATTTTGGGATATTAAATTATATATATATTAAATTGTTTTTTAATCTTTTAAATTATTAAATTATTAAATTTTGGGATATTAAATTATATATATAAAATTATTTTTTAATCTTTTAATATATTAAATTATTAAATTTTGGGATATTAAATTATATATATAAAATTATTTTTTAATCTTTTAATATATTAAATTATTAAATTTTGGGATATTAAATTATATATATATATATAAACTTATTTTTTAATCTTTTAATATATATATATATAATTAATTTAATTCATGTTTTTTGAATTATTATAAGTAAGGGCATAATCGTCTTTTCATATTTTTTATCAGTTCTAACCCACAAAGCAAACACCAAATTTAAATTAAACTCACATTTACAAACTCATAATCCTTTAAAGTAAACAACAAATTTAACTCAAACCTATCCCAAAACCTATATAATAAACACCCAAAAAATATTATTTTATCTTCTATGAACAGTAAAAGCCCACAAAAATTATCAAACCAATCAAACTCAATCTTCGAAAGAAACGGGGGTAAGGGGCCAATGGCATTCTTGATTTTCACGTCAAAAATTTATTAATTTTCGAATTATTGCACAGGTATGATCGGCTACCGTAGTATATTTTGTTTTTCGGCCGCTCAAATTTCGAAATCCCCCTCCCTCCATTTTCGTTCGTGAAATAGAGAAATCTCCGTCGTTGATGAATGCTGCATCGTAGTGTAGCCTCTTTGCTCCGAGCCTAAAATATCTTTGGGTTAGAATTTGAAAGCAATGAATTTGGGCGATGTCAACAAAATTTGGGAAATCAAATCGCTCAAACGGAAACCTAAGACGGATGAAGCGCAGAAGATTTTAGATAGAGTAGCAAAACAGGTTCAGCCAATAATGCGTAAGCATAATTGGAGGGTCAAATTACTATCTGAATTCTGGTATGGCGTTTTATTGCTTTTTATGTAAGCAACTGTGCTTTTCATATACGAATTTATTTATTTATTATATTATTTATGGTCTTCGGATTAATGTTATAGCCTTTGAGTATGTGTGGATTAAAGAACTTGTTTGTTTAATTGTTTAGGATTCGAATCAATAGTATCAAATTTATTGGAATCGTTTGGTTATTTTGAGTTACTGAGAATTTCAACTCCCGGAGTAACTAATTTGGGCTGCTGTTTTGGTCGTTATTATGGATTAGAATATTTCAATCGGGAGCTTAAGTCATATTCATTATCTTGAAGCATGTGGATTTAATTATGGAAAGTGAAATGTTGCAGTCCAAAAAACCGGGCTCTACTTGGCTTGAATGTAGGACGTGGTATTCATGTAAAATTAAGGCTTAGGAGGCCGGACAGAGATGAGGAATTTCTTCCTTTCCATGAAGTTCTGGATACAATGCTCCATGAGCTATGCCACAACGCAATTAGCCCTCATAATGCCAGTTTCTACAAGCTATGGGATGAAATTCGGAAGGTAAATAGTTTACATAGTTTTACACCCATGTTATGTGCATGATGCTGACCTCTATAGGCCTGCTAGGTTTGACGAGGAAGAACGAGCTTTCTCTCATGATTACCTAGAAAAAACTTTTAATTGCTGTGGGGGGAGGGAGGGTTTGGCAGTTGAAACTTGAAAGTCTTACGTTGGTGGTGGTTACATAATAACAAGTGGATTGAAACTCATATCTATTTATTTCTTTTCTGCTAAGGGTGTGTGCATCTAAATGCATTGAACTGGATCATGGTTGATTTGCACATCAACTTCATCTCACAAGTATAATTGTGGCAGGAATTCTATGTTCTTTCAATATTCAAATGGCTTTTGCAAAGATAAACTATCACTGTATCGAATGTTGAATTGCAACTCATTTGATTTAAGCATTTGCACATCTCTCATTAGAAGTATAATCTTGTAAGGTTGCTAAACTGCATCAACACGGTCTAAATAATCAAGATAGGGATAGGTTTTGCTCAGTGTTCTTGCAATTGAACTTGTTCTTAGCTTGAACTGTTGATGGGATAATAAAGTTTCGTGCAAGCTTAAAGCTACATAATTTTCATATTACTGTGACCTGATGCTTGACAGCTGATGTTCAGAATCAAATATGCATATCACTGTATTTTTCCTGTAGTAGTTGTAGTTTCGAATTCAATTTGCAAAAATGTTACAAATCTATGTTGAGTAAAGATTTGAAAAATGCACTAACAATTGTTACTGGTGGGGAAATCTATTGAAAAACTATTTAAAGTAAAGTATGTTGAAATTGAAAGGATAATTTTATCAAACAACTATAAGACCGCTGATGCTTTTTGGATCAAAGTGTTGGATGACTAAATTTGAACATGCAAAACAAATGTGGAACAGAGATGAGAATGTTGAGATTTATATGTAGATTCACTAGATTAGATAGAACAAGTAATGAATGCATTAGAAAGTGGGGTTTCCATGTATAGATGCCATAAACCTAATATTACATGTAGAACATAGAGAATATATAACTCAAACTAAAAGGGGAGGGGAAAGTTCTTTTTGAGTTGGAAGGAATATATTAAAAACAACATCTTACATGTAAATATATAAATGAGAAATAAAAATTGTTTCAACCATGCAAAAATGATCCATATGGCCGAACCCACATAGTGGGATAAAGTCTTAGTTATATAAAAGGATGAGCTCATCGATACACAGCCTACATTTCTCAGACTAGTTTAGATAAAAGTTATCTCCCAGAATTTCAATTGGTGTACATGCTTCTTGTTTCCAATATTTATATTCTGACTGTGGTTTCAATAAGAAACAAAAAGATGTGAGACGCTTTATTTCTTATTTAATGAGGCCTCTTAATGTATGTACATTAATGCTCGATGCTCGTAGGAGTGCGAAGACCTCATAAACAAAGGGATAAGTGGATCAGGAGAAGGATTTGATCTTCCTGGAAAGCGTTTGGGTGGAGTCTCTCGTAAACCACTTTCTTTGTCTCTCCGCCAGGCTGCATTGGCAGCTGCAGAAAATAGGGCCCGTCTTGGATCTTTGCTGCCTTCAGGACCTAAGAGAATTGGTGGTGATAGTTCTATTATGGTTGCACTTAGTCCTGTTCAAGCTGCTGCTATGGCAGCTGAAAGAAGATTACAGGATAATATTTGGTGTGGATCAGAATTCTATGATATAACTGAAGAAGACGAATGCTCTGATTCTTTGCCAAAATCATCAGATAAGGGTTGCTGTTCTGAAATCTCAAACACTGTATATGATGAACATGATATAAAGGTGAACTCTCTGAAAAGAAGCAGAGAATCAGATGATGTTTCTGTCCTCCATCCTGCAAAAGGTGAAAAAAAATCCACATTTATTGACTTGACCAAATCTTCTCCTAAGAATGAATCAGCTTCCTATTTACATGAAAGGCCTCCTCCTAAGACTTACCATAAAGATTTTGGAGAAGCTTCAACATCTTCATCCTTAAATGAGCTGATGCATAAAAATGATTGTGGGACATGGCAATGTACAGCATGCACTTTGTTGAACCCAGTGAGTTACGTAGTTACTATTGGTTTTCTTAAAATATCATGTCTATGGTATTCTTGATTAAGTTTTTATTCTGAAACTGTTGCCATTGTTGATATGTAAGTTACAAATGTCTTTATTTGCAGCTGGTCATTCAAAATTTTCTTTTTAATTCATTTTATTAGTGTTTGCAATCTCAATGGATGAATATTATTATTTCAACCTCTCGATAATGGACAGACTCGCTACTGAGGACTAGTTAATGACATTCAATGTTCTGTTGCTTTTGTCCATGCATATGTTTCTTGATTATTGGGTCATATTTTTATATCTTGATGATGCATGATTGCCCTAAAATGAAAGCATACCGAAACAATTCATGTTATTTACTGCTCTCTATGTCTTTGCTTCCATCCACTTATTTGTACTACATTCTATGGTTTTTTGTTTTTTTTGGAGAGGCAAAAGTGTTCCCATCACTAGTTCACCCTAGCTTTAGTTTTTAAGAAGTTGCCATATTTATTAGTGTTTCCGAGTGCTGCCTTTCTGTTAAGCTTATGACCTCATTTACTGATTATTGCAGCCATTGTCTCTAATATGTGGCCTCTGTGAAACTCGAAAGCCCAAAGATGATAATCTGAAAGCTGAAATCTGGTCATGTAGATTTTGTACTTTGGAAAATGATGTGAAAATGGATAAATGTGCAGTATGTGGGTCTTGGAGGTATTCTTATGGTCCACCTGTTGCTGCTTCAGCACCCAATCTTGGAACTTGAGGTAAAATTTAATTGGTCGTAGTGTTAGTATCCATAGTTAAATAAATTCATTCAGATGTTTCTTATGCTGTCTTTTTGCTAGTGTTTCGTAGCCATATCCACTGGGTGTTTATTCTTGTTCATTTTTTGCTAATATAATCTCAAGGTTAGACCACGTTCACTAATATTGCCAATATTTATGATTAAATATAGAAAATGCCCACAAATGCAGTAAATTGACTAATTTCCACTCTCTATGATTGCACAAAACCTGCATTATACTCTTGTGTGTTGTTAAATTGTCTATTCTTTTGTCAATTTTCTTTTACTCATTTGTTGACAAAGATGTTGGAAATCGGGGGCTAATATCTGGTATATATCTTCTTTCAGATTCACTCGTACAAGGTGTAGAGATAAGCAGTTGCATGATGCATTGCTCTTTCAATATCATTTTAAGTTATAGGTGGGTGAGTTAAGGCCCCATGGATAGTTTTGCATTTGGCTTTTGGCTGTATGGGGATTGCACAAGTTTTGCACTACTGAATGCTGAAAGGTGTAACATGTAATTCATGATGGGAAAGCTCAATGCATCATTTCACTGATATTTGTCTTTCTTATTTTATGTTATTTTATTTTATTTTTTGAGATAACTGAAATTTATCTTTATTTTACAAGAGGCTTCTTGCTGATGTTAAGGATAGTAATATATCAAGTAGGTCCTATTCAGGTGTAATAGCCGTGCAGCAACAAACTTTAGGAAATGTCTATGCTTGTGAAGTCAAACCTTCACGGTACAATAAAATTTCAAGATAGCCTGGGAACTAACTTAGAACACATTGTGTTGGTAAAATATGAGATAAAGTATGTCAAGAACTATGTACTTGAAATATCATATTTGTCCTGAAAAGTAACCTTCTAGGAATCTTCGAGCTTTCTCTAAAGTCTAAATTAGTAAATTTGTTCTTGAATCTTATTTACTCGAGTTGAAAACAAAGAAGCATCTTCTAAAATTCGTTAGTTTTTAGCATTGGTGAAGGTAATAATACTCTAATACATTTTGAGAGAGCATAAGTACTGATTAGAAAAATTAGCTTGAGAAAAAAACATTGATTTTTAAAGTTAAGTAAAAAGAAAGTTAACGTAAGACAACTAAAGCCCATAGCTTTACTTTTGTATATGATTAAAAATATATATGATGTTGAAAACATTAAAATGTTCGTCTTTTACCATGTGCTAATTGAAAATAAAAGGGGAGAGAGAGAGAGAGTTGCCATTGCATGCTATGAAAGAATATGTTATATTTATGTATTAGCTTTCGTAGAAAATACTATCCTAGAAAGGTTGATTTAATTATGCCTGCTATGAATGTCTGGCATTTTGTTTAGATCCTGTCTAACTTTTGCTAATGCATTAGCGATTTAGCACTAATTAGTACAAGTTCGTGGTGGCCTTTTCTGAAATGAGTGTTGTCTTTCATGGATAGGCTGATAGAACCTCGAAGTATCTCCACTTCCATCACCTTTGCGTCCACCAGATAATGATGTAAAATAGATCATTTGCGCTTATTTGAAAATTGAAACATAGGAGTGAAGATAAAAGGAGGTTAATCTTTAGAGAAACTGGTGTCTTTCAAACTTCACTCTCTTTCTCTGTTGTATCACATGTTTGAAGATCAGTACTTTGATCAACCAATTTTCTCTTGCTTTAGAAAAATTGAAACTTAGTGCATCACATTTGCTAACTCTATACACCTAATGAAAGAGAAGAACACTTATCATGCTTTATGATTCAGCAAAAAAAATGGGTCCTAAATATTTGTAACTACAATCTTAGCCACTGCTCCCCACTGATGAACGTAGTATCGAGATAAGGTTTAGCTTCAAGGTGATTTAGGGCATTCGACCATCCCACTCGTCCACTTCTATCAGCTCCTCTTCCTCTGCACTCGTATTCTCCGAATACAACAGTGCTACAAGAACAAACATATATGTACACATGTTAGAAAAACTGCAGTGCTTTACATTGCTTTTTGCTATGATTAATAGGAAGCTTAGAAACAATGTAGTACTTGTGTCTAGATGGCACGCCCCAATCATCCCATCCTTGTGGTCTTACGTTTATATTGAATTCACAATATGAATATATGACTCTTGAATAATCTCCCCAGGATCTGCCCAAGAAGACAGCTCCAGTTCCAGTCCCTCCTAGTGTACAGTTTACAAAAGAGAAACCCGTATCATCAGTGGCCGAGTTCCTACTCTGAGCTGCTACAGCATATGAATTCCCCACAGCCGAGAGGGTACATTCCTGTTAAAAACCATTTATGTCAACTATTTATCCAGCATGATGTTGCCTCTCTTTCAAGGCTCTCAACCATGGATGAGGAAATTACCGAAAATTTCAGTATGTCGCACTGTTATATCGAAATTTCGGTGATACCCAACCTCACGTTGGAAAACGAGGTAAATCACAGTTTAATCCTCATATAGTCGGGAGAGAAAGGGGAAAGATTCATTCCCCTAGCTATTGAAGCAAAACCGAACCAGAATCGAAATATCGAATCGAACCGAGTGATTCGGTTCGGTTTACTAAAACTATAGGATTTTGGTTTCAGGTTTTTGGTTCGGTTTGATTTTAGATCGAATGTGATCAAATTAGAGAAAGCAAACCAATAGACTGGGGTGGGGTGGGGGTGGAGTGATTGTTGGGGAATACCTGATAGAGTGATTTGGCATTGCCAAAAATGAAATCTATAGAGCCTTGAATGAAGCACTGGAAAAAATAGTGGGTCCCAGTTTCGTCCAAAAGTGTATCCTGTGACCCCAAAAATCTGACTTTGTAGAACACAGACTTATCACCTGCTATCCTTAATGCAACTGCTTGGTATCCATCTCTTCCCACAGCAACTACTGTGTTCTGCCATTACACAAGATTTTAGATAAATTTTGATTATGAAAAATAGATTAATACATTGGTGGATAAAATTATTAAAAAGAAATGAAATTAAGTGAGGTAATAATAATTGCCTGAAACGTAATCCCTGAAGCACAAAAGTAGTCAGATTCAACAGTTGCAGATGATGAGTTCCAAGTTCCGACCATCCCACCATTGTTATCCCTGTCCGAAGCTTTGTCGTGCCATGCTATAACTGTTGCAGATGCTTCATTTGGATCTCCGATTAATGATATATATGGCTTTGTTTTTGGAATGTGAATCTTTTCACTGTTTCATTATTACAAAACATTAAGCACTCATTTAACACCATGCATGCAACAAGTGGGAAAATACTTTAGTTTTTCCTTTTATCTTCTCTACACATACGCTTCATGTGGATTGAGTGATTTGAAATCGAGAATTTGACATCGGAGTGAATTTGAAATGCACCTATATTATTATTAAAATTAGTTCAAAATGAAAGTAATGAATTTCAAATTTGTATCCATCCGAACACTACTGATAAATTTATTGCTAGGAATTTCAAATCCCTCCATCCAAATGGAGTTTTACGGTTGTCTAGCTTTTGTCTCTTCGTTTAAGTCTTTTACATTTTTAAATAATGAACCTTTATTTTTGCTGACTTTTGTTACTTCATTAATGAAATAAGGGGCAAAGTTATAGGACATAGAAGACAATTTAAAATGTAGGAAGTATAAAACGTAAAATATAAAATATAGCAATAAAAGACAAAAAATAAAAATAAAAAAAATAAAAGAATACGACAGATTTTGTAGTTTAATCATGGCAGTTTAATTTTGTAATTTCATACATGATTTTTTTAAGGTTCTGTTTACGTTGGTAAATAGAGATAGGTTAATTATCTAGACCAACGAGACAACTTCATAGGATAAAATATAAATTGTTATCTACTTCCAATGTTTACTCTATCATATAATATCTAGATAAGGATATTAACTATCATTATCCATCGTTTACTAAGTAATATATGAATGTTAGGATATGAGTGATATTACCTAAATATTCATTTTATGTAAATGTTTAATGTTTAATAGGGATAGAAATGTAATTTCCTAATATTATCTCAAGTTTTGAGCAACTATCCTAGGGAGTAGCTTGGATTATTATCCAAGGTATTTCCGAATTTTAGCATTTTATTTTGGGTCGGAAAGATAATCAGGCTTTTTATTTCCATCAAATTAAACATTAGATAAAGTTAGATAAAATGTCGCCACCCTAAATCATCCCTCAAAACATACAGAGCCTAAATAGATAAGTTTTTCGAGATTTTTTTGTTGATTTGGCTACCAGCACTACCACATTGGATGCTACATAGAACAAACAAGTTCCCACACTAAACTTTTATATCACACTTAAAAAAATAGAAAAAGGATAATTAAGAAAGAGACAACTACCCTCCATCCAAAGAAAAGAGACGTGATTGCACTCTTACGTACATAATTCATCTAACTCATTTTCAAATTGAGAACTTTGCATGGTAGCCTCAAAAGAATTGATGAAAGAAACCAAACATTAAATTGAGCTTCACAATAAGCAAAGTACAAAAAAGGAATGTAAGGGGTGAAAATATAGATGCCAAAAGTTTGTCAATAGCAACATGTAAGCATTGTGTTTCAAATATTTATCTTGGTTTGGTTGTTCAATGTGGCGGTTTTGACAACCACCTTAACAAAATACATAAAGTGATAGATGAAACAAATTGCAACATTTTAAACTTTATGCATGAAATGCAAAAAATTAGAAGTCGTATTAATTTAAAATTTTTAAATATGATATTGAAAAGAGTAAAAATTAATGACTGAACTAAAAAAAATTAGTTTTTAAATAACACGAAATCATAAAATAAAATGACGAGCAAAATATGTTTATCCCACCAAAAAAAGTGAAAAAAGTTTTTAAATCAATCAAAAATGATGTAATGGCACATTTATATAATTCACTACCTAAACATATTTTACTATACCCAATCAAAATAGTGTAATGTTATTGCAAAGAAAGAAACCCATGATAGTAAGATCAAAGTGAGACAGGATGTAGAGACTCAAAGCAATAAAAACTTAAAATGATGAAAGGTAGTTGTTGATCAACCACAAAATGTCACAAGGGGGAGCCCACTACATGATCATGCATGCAAACTCCCATACTTACCACCTCATCATTTCAGTTTCCAATACCATATAATTAAGGATGATTTTGTGGTGCATCTGAGGTCACTTGATTCACCTTTCAACTTTTACATGTTATGCAGGTTATAATTTTTTATATTTATTATTTTCTTAATCTAATAGAAGAAATTCAATGATGAATGATATCGAGTATAATATTTATCATCCATGTGCACACAGTTTACGCACATACTCATGTACACATTACCAGACATTATACTCAATGTAATCCACTAACTATAGTATCTAAGGTTGTGTTTGGATAGAGTGATTTGTAATCCAGGATATGAGAATGAATATCAAATCCACCCAAGTTGGAGTGGATTTGAAATTCATCGGAATAACTTTCAAATTAGTTCAAAATGAACATCTATTCAAATTTTATCGATGAATTTGCTGCCGCAGATTTCAAATACCTCCTGAAACCTACCTATCCAAATAAACCCTAAAAGACTAATAGAACGTACACAAGCGCGTATATGGATGCATGGAAAAAAAAAATGAAATTATGAAAGTGAAATAAAATAAGGTGAACCTGTAGAGACCGGGAAGAATGTGTATTTTGAGTCTATAAGCGTTATTAAGAGGCACCATATCAACTGCACCTTGCACTGTCAATGAATCTCCACCCCCATTTTTATCAACCACTATCACTCTATCTTCCCCTACCTCTCTGCTTCTATATCTCTCATTATTTACAATCAAATCCTTCCACGTTATATAATTACTTGGTGCTCCGGTTCCTGATACAAAAAGGATCAAAAGGCAAATACTAAAATATGGGAGTTTCATTGGGAAAATGGTTTTCTGGTACTACTTTCAACAGTTGAGAAATAGTTGATTGAAGGGGTGAGAAAAGAGGTAGAAAAGCACACAAACACACACACACACATATATATACACACACACAAACACACAGGTCACACGTGTGTATGTGTGTGTTGTGTTAGTTTAGGTGCATTCTTTTGACGTAATTGATGCATGAGAATGGGTGTAATCATGTTATTACGTATTAGAACAAGTTATCAGAGAAAAAAGTTCCAAAGATGAGTTGTGCTAAATCTTAAGGGTAAAAAAACGACTAATGGGAACAGAAGATTCATCACTGATTAATTAATGTGAAGTGTACATGTTTTGAATTTTAGGAATTCTTCACAAAAAATGTGAAGTGTGTCTTAAATTGTGTTGAGTTTTGAGAGTTTGAAGCAGTGTCGAATTCAAAAATTATTCAAAAATTATAAACAGGCTATGCATAATTATAGAATATACTAAGAAAATAATATCATATATTTCAAAATGGAAAACAATTCCTAAAAAACTGAGTATCATAAACAAAAAAAATAATAATAATTCTAGAACTTGAAAACATATAATATAAAGAATTACAAACAATTTTTTTTTTTAATTTAATGAAAAACTACACTTGTTCTCAATGAGTTCTCATACTTTGAAATGGGTTAAGAAAGTCATTATTTCTTATTTTTTAAAACACATCTCTCTCAATATAAGTAACCAAATTGATTTATGATGCTATTTCGTTGTTTGTTCTTCACATAAGTCATTGTAGAAAAAATTCTTTCTATTTTTAAACTGGTTCGGCTTAACTATAAAATTGATATATGCAATAAGATAAAAAATTATTGAGCTCAAAATGACAACAAATTATTTAATATAAGCACAACAAAAAATCATGTGCAAATTTTAGAGTTCAAAAAATCATATCATATTTTAAACTCCACATAATAAGACTTTCTTTAAAAAAAAAAAAAAAAGTTGTGCATACTCACTTAACCATGTAGATCTGCCACTGGTTTGAAGTGTAATATAAGATCACACTCCCATTTTAAGAACAAATCTTTCTTATGCTAATATTTCACATATTGAATTTTTATAAATCAAATTTAAAGAAATCAATCTTTATGATAAAAAAAACATATAATTGCAAATTTGTATTGTATTTTTTGAATAATAGATATTCGGAATACTTAAGACTAAACAATTAATATAATTTAAAAAAATAACTAAATAAATTGCAGGCTAGTGGCCAGTAGATATTCGGATACTTAAGACTAAACAATTAATATAATTTTAAAAAATTACTAAATAAATTGCAGGCTAGTTGCCAGTAGGTTAACCTTCTGACTGGTCTTAGCATGTTTGTGCAAAACGGATTTCGGGGTTACCATTATTAGAAAAATTAAATCACAACCTTGGTTTTTTTTTTTTTTTTCTCCAGTTAAATGAGTTGGCTTGTCGGGCTATGATCCATTTAACATTCTCACCTGAAAGTACTTCTCCATATATGGAAAAAAAAAAAACACCCATCATGATATGTGCAATACGAATAAATTCATTTAACATCTTCTCAATCAAATGATTTTTCTCATAGTCACTGGGGACTTTGTTTGACATAAAGTCCCAGAAGTCTGTAAACTAAGAAAATGTTGGAAGGTATGTGTAGTTACAAAAAACTAAAATTCAGGTATGCAAGAACTTGCACATAACGCGTTTTTTTAAACATTTTTAAAATGGAATATTTTAAACATTTTCATAGTTTAAAGAACTTTATTTTGAAATATCTTTGTGGAAATTTAAGATAACATTGAAGCTTACAAATGGAGTAAAGTTTCAAGCAAGATCCTTGATTCCACTCTGGTGGAGATTAAGCAGAAGATATTAAAAGTAATACTTTGAATGCATGGGCTTTTATTTTTTTTTTTATTATTATTATTATTATTATTATTATTATTATTATTATTTATTTATTTTTTTTTTTTTTTTGAGAATAAAATGCAGGGCAGCTTCTGCCAAAAATTGATTGTCCGCAAAAGATTAGGGTTAATTGTGGTTGGGCTCTGAAATAAGGGATCTGAAACTAACCATATGAACCGAAGTTTGAATTATAGTTAAATTTGGGCTGATATTTTCTTCAATATGAAACAATATGATGACCCATTGGTTTGGATTATTTTTGGATAAATACAAACGTGTTTAACATACTTTTCATGGATACTATCTTATTTGTTGGATAACACATCTCCTAAATTTTTAGATTTAATGATATCTATATCTTGATTTGGATAAAATTTGTTTTAAATTCAAATTCTTTGGATAAATAGATAAAATCTCTTCATTTTTTGAAGATTTGAGTTTGAATTTATTGTTGAAAAGTTTAAGGGGTTGAGGGTTTTGTAACTCTTTATGTATATCATATTTCTGACCCATGTCAAAATCACCATCTCTCTCACTCATCTCATACACTCTCTCTTCTCCTACCACAACATCACGGTATATATATTGAAATCCATTTTAATAATTTAGTTGTTAATTTTGATTTCCCGAAAGGAAGAGCATGAAATTCGTTTTCCTTTCCGCAGGGACCAAAAGATTGGATCTAGCCGTAAGAAGAATGCTTGGTATAAATAACTCACTTCTTGGTCTTCAACCCCCTCAATCACTATGAACGCCCCGATCAGTGCAATGGGATGTCGGGTGGGGGACGACTCCTTTGATGGGTGTCGCAATGGCCTTATTTGCGGTATTTCTATCTATTATTTTGGAAATTTATAATTCTTCTGTTTTATTGGATGGAATTTCAATGAATTTACATGAAGACAATATCTCATCTCTATATTGTCTTCCCCATACTCTTCTTTCTCTCTCAAAATTTCTCTTTTGTTCAATCCCTCAGTGTCTGCTCCTAGCTCATTTTTTTTTACTTTATTATTGGTTTGCTACGAAGAAATTCGTTTAAGTGGAGATCAAATTGGTGTTTGCTTTAGACTGACAAAAATGTCCCTATTAATGTTGCAACATCAGTTCCAACATTTGTTACACTAACATATTTTTATCTCGAGATATTTTTATGCAGATCTGAATTGACTCGACAAGTTGATGAGGTGACTAGCATTAGAAACATCTTTTTGCTGATCTTTCTTCCCAAAAAGGGGGAGAAATTTCTAGCGTTAGTGTGATTTTTGTTAAGGGGGAGTTTGAAGGTTTTCAAAAAAAATAATTCAAAAGTTGATCTTAGTTTAAGGGGGAGATTAATTTTGTTGTGTTTTGTGAAGAAAGGCAAAAAAGGGGAGATTGTTAGAGTTTAATTTTTTTTCAAAGAGATCTTATTTTATTTTGCATTTCTCACAAAACATAACATTTGGTATTTTTATCCAAAACAAATTAATATTTCAATTGATTTGTTTGGAGTTTTTTTAGGAGATTTGATTTTTCTCATATACGTTGTTTTCTTGTAGTAGGAATGAAGATTTGACTAAATCATAGGAGTTAGTTATTTGGAGTATCCTACAAGTCTTGTTTCTCATGTTGATAAAGCATGGAGAATGAGATTTGACTAAGTCTCATGAGTTATTTAACAAATCCCTAAATTAAGGGATTATTATTTCTTTGTGTTTAAATATTTTGTCCAGAATAAAATGTGGAGAAACAGAAGTGGTGAAGGAAGAATAAAACGTGGAGAAAAGAGAAGTGGTGAAAACATGAAGAAGCCAAAGTGGAGAAGTGGAGAAGTGGTGCATGACTTGAAGATCATGGGTGGAACATGACATGAAGATAATGGAGAACATGGGTGATGTTCCATCAAGAAGAAGAGTCTGCAGTGTTTTATAAGTAACAGATTCAAAGACTGCAGAAGGTGTGCAAGAAAAGCGAGCAAAGTAATAAGAGAGAGTGAAGAGTAGTTTTAGTTTACAAAGCTATCCAATGTTGGCACATTAGTGACAACATTTTCATAGTGATTCTAGTCTCTGAATATTTCAGTTTGTAGGATGACTTTGTAAACGTTAGAGAATTTGTCACATTCATAGAGCTTAAGAGATAATCTTTAGTGTGTCTTTTCCAAAGAGAATCCTTCAAGATCTCTTTGTGTTTTTGTAATTACTCTTTATAGTAATAAAAGTTTTGCCCTGCTGGCGTTCCACGAGTATTTTTATATACTCATGGATAATTTCTCTGTTCTTTATTTCTTTCTTAAAGTTCAATTTCGCTGCATGTTTTGGTTGATGTTGTGACATTTGACACAACATTAATCTTTCTGTTTAGTCTTGCAGGAGATTCTGTCCACCCGAACTATCACTTAATTTTTGATAACTAATTATTTCTTGGACCTTAATTTTTTATTTTCCTATGTTATGTATTTTGGGACAAATTTCTTGCTATATATCTTATGTGTTTTTTCATTTGGAATGAATAGTTTCTTTTCTTATTTGATGTCTAATTGTCTTTTTGAACCTTAATTTGTGATCATTGATTGATGACTCATTACCAAACCCATCAACGAAAATTCCTTACTTTTTTTTTGCCTTTCTACATGGTATTATTTTAGTTCTACAATAAAACTTTATTATCGATGTAAATTTGAAATACTAAATAGTAGAGAAATAGTGTTTAAACCCTTATTATTGACACATTTTAAATTCTAAGAGTAGATAAATAGTTTTTAACATTATTTGTATTATATATATTTTATTAATGATAATATTTACTCGTTTATAATAATTTCAAAGATTAATATATAAGGTTGTATGATATTTTCCAGCATCGCACAGGTTTATAAATTTATATAATTTTAATAAATTATTAAAAATATTTATTTAATAAATAATATATATACATACATATAATTTATTTTACTCCCCCATCTCAATTCCCATCCACATACATATTTTGGATTTGATAAATATTTATGTATTTAATAAATATTTTGAATGTTAATTTTCGATCTTTTGATTTATTAATTGTTGCACTTGATGCAAAAAGTTGATGAATGTTTTATTCCTTACTAAGTATTATATAGGTATTATGTCATGTATGCATATGCTATGTGACGACTCGGATTTATCGATGCATAATTTGATAATTAAATATCTAAACCCCTAATTATTTGATTTATTTTATGTGCGTTTCAGAAAATTTAATTATAAGTATGCTTTAATTAAGTTTAACGTTTGGGAGATTTATTTCGTAAAAATACAAAGTCGATAAAATAATTCGTAAGTGGGACGAGATGAACGAGAACGAAAAATCGAACAAAACGCAAAAAGAATGGATCAAATCGGAGTTCGTTTGATATCCCAAATTAATTAATATCATAAGAAAGTTTAATATAAAGTTTAACATTATAATATGTTTAATGACTTAATTAATCAAGGTATATAACACAACTCTTATCCTAAGTAAAAACCATATGATAAGTTTAACCTAAGGTAAATTATGTCATCAACTCTCCTCCTTCTCTCTAGCTTTCCGGCGGCCGGCCGGTCGGAGCGCCGCCGTCGCCGCCGCCGGCGACCACTATCGCCGGAATTTTCTTCCGACCGAAATGTATCGAATCCTACACCATCTTGAAGCTCTCGCCGAGCCCGTTCCAACCCCAGGCTCGGAATTGTCATCCGCCACCGCGTTCGCCGGCAAATCGCCGGAGAAGATTTGGTTTCTCTCTCTAAAAACCCTCTACTTTCTCTCTCTTCGTTTTCGGCTATCCGGCCACCGATCGGGGCGAATCTTGAGTCTAAATTGAAGTTTTCGCCGAGCCCGTCTCAATTCCGGGCTCGGATCGTTGATCGGACCGGCCGATTTCCGGCAACGGTCGGTCAAAGTTTCTGCAAGTTTGCTTTCTCTCTCTAAGCTTTCCCTCTCTCTCTTCGATCTCTCTCCCTCGTCTCTCTCTCTCAATCTCTCTGCTCTCCCTCGTCTCTCTCGCCTGGGTAGGGTGGTCGGGGCGGCGCATGCAGCGCCGCCGTGTGAGTGGCTGACCGACGCAAGGAGCGCCGACAATGCTTATGTTTGGTTGTGTTGGTTGAGCTCGGCCGAGTTGGCTGTGTTTGGACAGTTTTGGGGCGGCGTTTCAGGCGCCGTCGTGATCGGAGGGACCGGTGCACGGTGCACCGGAGGATGGTGGCGGTCTTGGGTGGTGGCTGGCAGCGGTGGTTTTGGTGGAGGGGCAGTGGGTGTTTTGGTTGGGGTGATTTTTGGGAATTTGACTTATTCCAGGGACCTCTTTGCAATTTCCTCAATTTCTGCTTATTTTCAGTTTGGTCCTCCAGCTTTTATTCTGTACACTTTAGTCCTCAAAGTTCTGGAAATTATATTTCCACCCCCAAAACTTCACAAGGCTTTAACTTTCCTCTCCAAGACTTTCTGAAATTGCATTCTGACCCCCCAGAATTCCTGAAACTTCGTTTTGACCCCAAAACTTATCTGTAATTACAGTTTTACCCCTCAAACCCTAAAATGCTTCGTTTAGCTTCGTTTCTTATCCGTTTTAATCCGTTCTCATCTCTAAACCTTCCTTTTTGAATCCTCTATATTTCTAGACCTAGTCGGCTCGAGTTCTGTTCTATTTTCAATTCATTGTTTCTTCCGAGCATCTAATTACAAACGCTTAATTAATAAATGTAACCTAATAATTTACGTTGTGTGTTTGTAGGCCCAAACGCTCCGAACACATCTCAAAACTAAAAGGAAAAGAACGTGATAATCGCACCGCCCAGGCTGAGGTGGGGGTAATTTCTGAATTAACGTTTAACTTTACGTTTATTTTGTATAGTTGCATGCTAGGGTTTTCGATATGTTATGATATGATGATGAACGTTATATGATATGCGATTTGAGATTATGAGTATGAAATGTGATTGATGATATCAACATGCTATTAATTGTTATACATGCCCGTTATATGTGTTTTGTCTACGTGTTGTAATTTGAATCTTTTGTTGGGATTAAGATATGTGTTCATGTGCACGGTCTTTGGGAAGACAGGTTGGGATTAAGTCCTAACAGGAAAAAGGAGGATTGGTGAAGTCCTCCTGACCAAATAATCACCAGGAGGATAAGGTGGTGGGGTAAGGCGGGATATACCTGTGCCCACGTCATTTATGTGCTGTGCATTGTACTTGCTGTGATTAACTGTTTATCTGATTTAAAGTTTTATGTTAATTTATGAACTTGCCTCCATGGGGTGTATTTCTATGCACTCACCCCGCTTACGTGTTCGTTACAGGTGATGATTTTGTTGGGAGGAGTTGAAGGGAGAGATGCACCCTGTCTGTTAAAGATTTCTTTTGTTATTTCGATATTTTGTTATGATGATTTATAACTGTTTCAGAACAACGTACGTTTACGTTTTCTTTTGGCTTAAACACGTATTTTAGAATCCGCTGCTGTACATAGTTAACTTTTAAAGTTCGATATATATATATATATATTCATCGTTTCTCTTTTCTTTCTTTTCTTCTTTCATGCACGTCTGTCGGGGATACTCTGATAATTTAAAAATGTTTTTCCTAAATTCATTAATCTTTTGAAATAAAATATGGTTAAGTTTCGGGGCGTGACATGCTACATATTTGCAATTTCATATTATTAATTGAAAATAAATAGATTTTTGAAAAAAAAAATGAAATTCCAAGTTCATATTTACGAATTTGAATATTTGAATGTATTCAAATATTTTATTAGAATACGAATATAAATTTCATATTTTATTCGAATAATAAACAAATATGAATACGAATACGAATATTCGTGAAACTAAATAAATATGAATAAAATATCATGATATTCGAATCGATTCAATTCGTTTACAACCCTACTTTGTGTGTTTGCTCATTCTCTTGATCTTATTTTAGAAGATATTGAACAAATGGTGTGAAATAAAATTGATATTGAAGAAAGTAATGAGTTTTAGTGTTTATGTTTATACCTAATCGAACTTGATGAATATGCTACAGAACTACACAGAGATGGAGCTTTGTCGGGTTGGTATCAATAGATTTGCTACGACCTTTCTCACTTTAAAAAATATGTAATTTAACTTGGATGGAGAATTTGATGATGATGTAAACTTCACAAGATTGTACATAAAGTACATAGGAAAAAGAACACGATGGTAAAAAGGTTATTACAATTATCTTGTCACAAAGGTTATGGAGTAATGTTCACTATAATTGGCGTCACTGGTGCATTACTCTATCTTGCAAATTGATCTAGACTTGATATTTTGCATTTACAATAATTTTTAGTAAGGTTTAGTGCTTCTCCCACATGGAGATATTAGAATGACATTAAACATATCTCTTAGTAATTTGAATGTAATAAAGATCTTGGTTTACTTAAAAAAATAAAAATAAGTCAATGATGGGTTACTCACATGCTGGTTATATGTCTGATATCCCCATAATGCCAAATCTCACACTAGTTATGTTTTTCTCTGTGCATGGTGGTACTGTAATTCTCATAAAAGTTTGTTAAACAATTTATGGTTACCATTTCTTCAAACCACTCAATGATTATTGTTTTATGTGAAGCATTACGAGAATGTATATAATTAAAATTTTTGGTAAAATACATTTGTGAGTGATTTGGCATTACTAAAAGTAATGAGAATATATATTAAAGGCAATTTAAAGAAAAACATAACCCATAAATTCTTTTATCTGCATGAGCTTTGAAAGACTGGTGAATTAATATACAAAAAGTGCACTCTAGTGACAATCTTATAAATTTGTTCACTAAAAATCTCTATCTACATCTACTTTTTGAAAAACACTTTCATGATATTGGAATGCACAAGCTTGGAAGATTGTTGTCTTCAGATAGAGCGATAACTTTAAAACAACCCCGAAGGTTAGATACTGAAGACAAGTTGTTGTACTCTTTTTCTATTTACTAAGTTTTTTCCCACTATATTTTCTTAGTTAAATGTTTTTAACAAGACAACTAGATCATCACATTAGAACATGTATGTCATATACTCTTTTCTCGTTTGATTTTTTCGCACTTAGTTTTTGTTCATTATATCATAATGTCCAATGTAAAGTGTTATAAATTTGTAGAAATGAATGTGACTACTACTTTCACAAGGCCTTTCAATATTGTTTGCCTTTTGGCTTTTCATTTCAATGATCTTTGAAATTCAATGTTCATGTATATATATTGTATTCAATAGAATCAATAAAAAGAAGTTGATACAAGTATCTCTTCCATCTTACCTTAATTACATTGGTTCATGTCTCAACACAGTTCCAATTGGCTGATTTGTTCACAAAGTTGCTTGGCCCTACTTGTTTTCAGTTTCTATTGTGCAAGTTGGGACTTGTGGTTTTCCACCCAAGTCCCACTTGAGGGGGGTAGGTGGTGCATGGAACTTGGAGTATAGCAGCATGGAGTTTGGAGTGTAGCAGTGATGTCGTATTTTGTGTTTTACGTTTCTTCTAGTTGAGTGTTATGGTGTTGTAAGCGCCTATCACTTATAAAGGCGCATTGGATGCTTTACGTTTTTTCTGTGATGTAGTCCACATGGGTGTGCCACGTGTCCATCTTGCTCAGCATATACTCTATAAATAAGCTGCTTCTTTGTATCTCTTTCATTATGTTGAAATAAAAGTATCTTTCTTGCTTTATTTTTCTTTCTATCAATGGATTCTTCTAGAATTTTACACTGACTTTAGGTAAAAATAAGGAATCATTACCTGCCATGTGATGTGTACGTCAAATGCATCTAAATTATCAAAACTAACATCATTAGGAACCTCACCAGCTAAAAATCTCGCCACGAGATAGGTATTGTGGGTTGGGTTATTCCGAACTCTTTTAAAATTTTAAGTCACTCTCTGAATTGAAGATGTTTAAATCGAGATTTCTTCTCTCCTTCTTGGTGGGTTGATTGACATGGCACAAAATTCTTCCACGCCTTCTTGATCACTCTCATATTGAGCCTCAAAAATTGTTTTTGAAACTAGACTTCTTTCTTGAGGCTCTCGTGAATTTCCAATTACTCATAACAAATTTAGGATATGGATTTGATGAATGAAGAAAAAAGAAAATTTGATGTCTTACAAAAGATTATACTCTCCTTAAGTTAAAAAATATATATTTGTTCTTTTGTAGAAACATGATTATTTTCTTGTACTCACCGCGTTACATTCTGAGATTGTCGAGCGTGAAAAGGTATGGACGACCATTTATGAATTTGAATGGGCACTGATAGTGATTGTCATGTTTTGGGTGTTGCTCACTCCGACTTCGAAAGGCCATTCCAAACTTTTAATATCACCCACTAATGTGTAACTAAATTAACATTTTCTTGTAGGTCCATTATATCAACCTCTCGAAAAGCCTTAGATTTTATATATATATATATATATATATATATATATATATATATATATATAGAACTAAAATGAAATTTGGTAATATATATTCTTAATAAATTAAATATTGATAGATTTTACTACGTTATAATTTTAAGAATCAATCAAGCTACAAAGCGATATTATTAGGTTTTTCAAAGTATTATATTGCTTTGCTTTTCAGAAATTAAAAGAAAATTACTTCTCACATAACTTATACTTCATCTGTCCCAAATTAATTGTCATTTTAGCATTTGAGATTTGTCTCAAAATATTATAGAAATCCAAGAAACATTTTCCTCAATTCTTACAAAATTGCCCCCATTTATTCTTCCTTATTAAATGCTTTATTATCTCATTGTGAATATTGGAAATATAAAAAAGAAGAAAAAATGTTATAGATAGATCGGCCATTTTATAGGTTTCCTTAATTTGTGTGAAAAATGCTAAAACGTCAATCAATTTGGGACATAGGTAGTACCATTTATATCGATTATGAAATAAGATCACCCCAGAACTTTTTATGGCACTTTTTTTTTTTATTTACGTGGTAATAGTTTGTACACTTCTCAAATATACAAAATTGGTCTCATAACTGGGCGGTGTTGCAAAATTAGTCTTTTTTCTTTTAAAAGTGACAAAAATAGTCAACTCTCACTTTAATTATCTCATCTTTTGTCTCAAATTAGCAAGAATTTTAAAAATTATGTATTGGTCTTATAACTGGGCGGTGTTGCAAAATTAGTCTTTTTTTTCTTTTAAAAGTGGCATAAATAGTCAACTTTCAATTTAGTTATCTCATCTTTTGTCTAAAATTAGCAAGAATTTTAAAAGTTATGTACGAATATTTTAGATGGCATGGTTGATCAAGACATTTTGAACATGACATGACACTTCATAAAATAAATAAAATTATCAATTGGCGTTGCATCAAGTTTATATCATTTTGAAGTAGGGAACTCCATCTAAATTAGCATGCATATGTAGAATTTCATCTAATTTGAAGATTTTAGGACAAAAAACACGATAATTAAAATGAAAGATACCAATTATATCATTTTTAAAAGAAAATTGATTTGTTTTAGCATACAACAATAGTTATAACTTATGAGATCAATTTTCCATTTTTTTTCCATGTAATGTTGTTAGTAAAGATATGATTAAACTTTTGATTAGTTAATTTGAAAATAATAATAGTTATTAAGTACTGGGAATAAAATTGATACTGGTTAATTTCATTTCTAAGAGATTTCAGGAAAAAATAATTTTAAGCAACAAAGGTCAACACAAGTATTTAAGGGTTATATGAAGTTGCTAATGACATTTTTTTTTTCTATTTGGTATCTAAATCTAATATATATATATATATATATATATATATGCAAAATTATAGATCCGTGCCCCCAACCTAACCTGGCGCGTGGGCCACTTTCAAGCACGCCCACGTGCGCTGTTATGGTGTAGCCGCGCGCGCACCTGATTATATACTCTTCAAGTATCACATATTTACTCTTTAGGTATCAGGTATCACACATTTAAGCGGTCCACGTGCGCTGTTATGGTGTAGCCACGCACGCACCTGATTATATACTCTTCAAGTATCATACATTTACTCTTCAGGTATCAGGTATCACACATTTACTCTTTAGGTATCACATATCTACTTTAAGGTATTATGCAGAAACAATGTTGTTTTCTTCTTTTTCCTCTTTTTTTTTCTTCTTTCTCCTTCGTCTTCTTAGTCTCTTTTCTTATTGATTTGTTATTCTTCTTATTTATTTAGTACATTCTTCTTATTATTTTTCTTATATATCTTCTTGTTTCTTATTCTTCTTCAAATTGTCATGAAATCATTTAAGGTATTACATAATTACCTAATAAGTATTTGTATATGTTACTTTCAGGGGTATCACATAAATACCTTTCAGGTATTATATAAGTATATCACACATATTTCCTTCGAGTATTACATAAACACGTTATAGGTATTTGTATATGTTACTTTCAGGTATTACACAAATATCTTTTAAATATCACACATATTACTTTCAGGTATTACATAAATACCTTATAGATATTTTGTATATGTTACTCTCATGTATTATATAAATACCTTTTAAGTATTACACAAAGTAGCTTTTAAGTATCACACATATTACTTTCAGGTATTATATAAATACCTTGTAGGTTTTAGTATATGTTACTTTCAGGTATTATATAAATACCTTTTAGGTATTACACAGATAACTTATAGTATCATAAATATTTCTTTCAGGTATTACATAAGTACTTTATAGTTCAGGTATTATATAAATACCTTATATGTTTTTATATATATTACTCTCAGGTATTATATAAAACCTCTCACGCATTACACAAATAACTTATAGTATTATACATATTTCTTTTAGGTATTACATAAATACTTTATAGGTAACTCACCAATTTGATGGAATCTTCACTTCACCTTTTTACTCTAGAATTCAACCCAAAATTTTCATAAACCACACTCCATCTCTGAGAAGGAAGAGAGGAAAAAAAAAAACTCAAATGTACATTGCAATCATCCCATTTGTATCTAAATGTTACTCACCTAATTTCAGTTCTCCATTTCCGGTAATAATCCAAATCAAAAGACTAGTGTCTATGAGTAGATCAACACATATTTTAACACTACAATGTCTTGCTGGATTTTGAACTTCATATTGAAACATTAAAATGTATCAGAGAAAGGATAATAACCGTAATACATTACCATCATTGCCACCACATTCAAGACAACTGTACCCTCTTCTTGCACTAATCACGATGCGACGAACTTACAGATTTTGATGAGTCAATCTCCCCACTCTAGTCGGTTTTCTTTTCTTTCTTTGCATGTGATTTTTCATAAATAATTATCTGACTTAAGATTGTACCATTTGTGACAATGCCAATCACAGAGCCCATGACCACTGAAAAGAAAATGCAGTAGTTAATGGAGAAGATTAGAACCAAGAGATTACAAAAGGGGAAATCCATCAATGGCTTCACGTAATCGAAAATCGAGGATATATCGTGGAACTGTTTGGGGTTCCACGGCGGCCGTCCACCGGCGACTAGCGGCGCCGCCACCATAAGCAATAGAAAACTCACACGAAATAGAAACCCGGAAAAGGTCATCTTGAATTGAAGAAGAAGAAGGGTTGTGAAGAAGAGAGAAGGAGGGGGAGGCGCTAGGTTGCAGCAGAGAGGAAAAAAAATGAAAAAAAATATATAAATAGGCGCGTCGGATTGGGTTGGGGGCACGGGATCCATGCCCCTGGGGTACAGGAGTGATGCCCATATATATATATATATATATATATATATTTGATCACTAGTCATACTTTACGAATTTTTCGATCAGACATCGAACTCAATTTGGACACATTTTCTGGCCACAAACGTAGTCAAAAAACTCGAAAATGCAATCTGTCTTCAAATATTAACCAAAATACATGAGTCATATATATGTCAAAATGACCCTTTTTGAAGTCAAATTATAACTCTAAGTCAATTTGATGATTTTTGTTACATTCAAACTTGAGTCGAACAAAAATTAATGTTCATGTTGGAAAGTGAGATCTGGTTTAAAATAAAAGTAAGTGAACAGTGGCAGATGATACCGACGGTGTTGCCACAACACTTGACACAACACTCATTTTAAAAAGAGTTTGCAGCGGAAATTAAAAGATACTCAAAGATATAACTTTTCAAGATATATATAATTATATATCTTGAGGTGCTTTAGGCAAAAAATTATTCACAAGAAAAAGTGAATACAAGTGAATTCCAAAAATAGAAAAAACCTACACAAAACTAGAACTCACTAAAGATCGAAAAAGACCAAAAGAAAAACTCTTTGAGTATACTATATCACTCAACTCACTCAACTCACTCTTGGAAGGATTCTTGGATACTTAGAATATTGCAAGATCGTTGGGATTGCAAGGATAAATTACAAGATAAAGTAATTCTCCTATTTATAGACTCCTTCCAAGATAACAAACTAAACTACTTTCCTAAATTGTAGCCTCATAAAAACGTGGATCCTTGCTCAGCAAGGTCTTGTAAAATGCACGAGCACTTTTCTCCAGGTTGTTACTTCATTGTTCCAGCTTGATTAACATGGTCCACTCACGCAATCCTTGAGCTTTTATCTCTAGTTAGTTGCTAGGTTGTTGCTCGTTCTCTTGACTCATCCATACTCTTCATTTACTTACTTAGTCTATAACTTGCAAAACAGTATAAACGAGATACAAATGCAAAACACGTGGAGAATTGCGAAGGAAGACAAAACAATCAAGAATGTTGCCACGGATGTTGGACAACATTCCAATCAACATTTGGTTTCTGGACAACAATATAATTAACAAAATTGTTAATTAAAAACGTTGACTTTTTAGTCAACTAAAGTCCATCTAACAGTTCAAAATCATAAAATAATTATTGTACACTTCAGATTTCAATCAGATCAGACGGGAATCATGAAATTAACTTAAGATTATAATTTCGCTTCGAAAGGTGTGTCATTTTGACCAACGACTTATGAATTTCGACTAATACTTTGAGATGGACTGCATTGTCGAGTTTTTCAAGGATTTTGGTTGAAACATGTGTCAAAAATTGAGTTTGATTAGCAACCAAAAAATTTCATAAAATATGGTTGTTAGTGATCAATTTTTTTTTAAGTTTAGACGTCAATTAAAAAATATCATAGTTCAAATAACAAATTAATACTAACCATATTTAAAATACACTTAAAATTTTAAGTAAATTTTGAGAAGATGACATCTTTAGAGCGATCCTCATGATGAAAAAACGTCAAATGATATATTTTTCAATCATCGTTATTTGATTGCATCGTCACAACATACCCTTAGCTATCCAGTAATTGACATATTATTTTCAACAAAACATTTTTTTCACAAGAAGACACCATCCTAGATTATATATGTTCATGAGATTGAGATATTTATTAATTAAAGAAATTGGCCATAGGATAAAATTACACCAAGAAATGTCTCACGAAAAAATGATATATTTGATAAAAACATATCGAGATACATTAAGGTATTAATTAAAAAAATTCAATACACCATGAATCCTAAAATAGTATGTGTGTGTGAGTCTGTGTTTCTCAAAATCACCTACAAACTAAAAGAGTTTTAGAAGTAAAAAACTTCGTAGAATCTAATACTAATTTGGTAAATCAAACATGTCAATAGTAATTTGGTTTCTCAATTGCAATATAGTTAATTCAGAAAATACTTTTTTGAAATCAGGGCACGAATAAATTGATGCTTAAAATCAATGTTTAGTGTGAAAATTTTGTACATGAATTTTCAAATTGTTAAACACGACTAAAAATGAATTCCATTTATAGATAGTAAGGATACATTTTAGAATAATTATCCATGAGATCATTTCACATGAGTTTTGATAAAAATAAAATAGGGAAATCAATCCAAAATTCTTCAATGAAAGTTCCTAAAATATATTTGGGCACAAAAGTTGGTTTACTCGTTCTTTCCTTTCAAGTTTTTGCGCCTTCCGATCACTCAAGTGTGATCTGAGTAATAAGAGAATCCACATCAATGTGTTAATTAGGGTGGATCCATGAAAAGTAGCTGAAAAGTAAACATTTCGAGACATTAAAATTTATACATAACATAATATTTGGATGTTCAATTAAGTTGTGCCAATATGATAAAGGCTGAAACATAAGTTTCTGCAAAACTATAACCATATGAAAATAGAAATTTAATAACTAACTACTAATTACTTTCAAAGTAACGAGTAGAATTTAATTCCTTGCATCTTAAATTAAATGAAGTGGTACTAGTAGTTGTATGTTGATTTAATAACTAATTAATTAAATAAATTACGTAATTAAATTCAAAGAATTCAAAGTTTCCTAAGCTAATTGAATTCAAAGTTTAAATCAAATCTTAATACAATGGAAAATATTAATTGAATAACTAACTAAATTACTAATAAATTCAAAGATATAACAAATAAAAATTATATTATTCATATATATTTCAAGACACAAATATATTTGAGTCATGAGACATTATTCATATGTAGATATATTTATATTTTATTTATACATATTTCAAAAAAATAATTAAATGAATTTTTAAAAAACATTACCTTTAAATGTAGTTGGAGATTTCAAAAAACTCACCTCCTGAAAATTTCAAGAAAGTTGATTTTTGTTGTTGATGAAGATTCTCATTCTCTTTCAATATTTATATTTGATGTTTGGAAAAAGACAAAAAAAGAAAGGAAAAAAAAAAAAAAGAAGAAAGAGGATCTGAACTGGGACCAACACGCAACAACATGACATAATTTATTAAGGGTTTTAAATTTGCAGATGGACTTTACTTTTGGGCTTGTGCAGTATTTTGATTTGAGCTTTAAAATATAACTTTGAGTGTATATATATATATATATATATATAGAGTAAAATGCCAATTCTACCACCAAACATATAAGGAATGCCAATTCTACCATCAATTATAAGAAATTGTCCCTTTCTACCACCAATTATAAGAAATTGTCCCTTTCTACCACTTTTTTGAATTGGTCAACTATGAATAGTATCAGGAAAGGGACATGTGCATGAGAGTTATGGTATATAATATTTCGAAGAGAATTAAATAAACTGAAGAAATTACTCGATAATTTTATAACGCTACACGAGAATGAAATAAAAAAACTGAATGTTTTCACGAGAATTAAATATAATCTATGCACGAGAATTAAATATAATGCTACACGAAAATTAAATATAAAAAATAAATGTTTTCATGAGAATTAAATATAATCTATGCACGAGAATTAAATATAATGCTACACGAAAATTAGATTTAAAAAATGAATGTTTTCACGAGAATTAAATATAATCTATGCACGAGAATTAAATATAATGCTACACGAAAATTAAATATAAAAAATGAATGTTTTCACGAGAATTAAACATAATCTATACATGAGAATTAAATATAAAGCTACACGAGAATTAAATATAAAAATGTTCGTGTAACGTTGTAACATTAATTCTCGTGTAGCACTATTTTCTAAGCTAATGTTCGTGTAACGTTGTAAGCTTAATTCTCGGGTAGCCCTATTTTCTAAGCTAATGTTCGTGTAACGTTGTAAGCTTAATTCTCGGGTAGCCCTATTTACTAAGCTAATGTTCGTGTAACGTTTACTTAATTTTCGTGTACCTTAGGTTTTTTTTTTTTGGAAATGTTCGTTCACTACTCAACCCAAAATCTTCATGTAAGCTAAAGTTTAATCTATTCAATTCATGTGATGGGGCCCATGGGTTGTTGGAGGAATTAATTACCTACTTAGGGTCATTTTTTTTAATCTTCGTGTAAGGTTATGAAAATATATTTAATTCTCGTGTAACATTATATTTAATTCTCGTGTAGCTTTATATTTAATTCTCAAGTATATATTATATTTAATTCTCGTGAAATAATATCATTTTTTATATTTAATTCTCGTGTAGCATTATATTTAATTCTCATGTATATATTATATTTAATTCTCGTGAAAACATTCATTTTTATATTTAATTCTCGTGTAGCTTTATATTTAATTCTCATGTATAGATTATGTTTAATTCTCGTGAAAACATTCATTTTTTATATTTAATTTTCGTGTAGCATTATATTTAATTCTCGTGCATAGATTATATTTAATTCTCGTGAAAACATTCATTTTTTAAATCTAATTTTCGTGTAGCATTATATTTAATTCTCGTGCATAGATTATATTTAATTCTCATGAAAACATTTATTTTTTATATTTAATTTTCGTGTAGCATTATATTTAATTCTCGTGCATAGATTATATTTAATTCTCGTGAAAACATTCAGTTTTTTTATTTCATTCTCGTGTAGCGTTATAAAATTATCGAGTAATTTCTTTAGTTTATTTAATTCTCGTCGAAATATTATATACCATAACTCTCATGCACATGTTCCTTTCCTGACACTATTCATAGTTGACCAATTCAAAAAAGTGGTAGAAAGGGACAATTTCTTATAATTGGTGGTAGAAAGGGACAATTCCTTATAATTGATGGTAGAATTGACATTCCTTATATGTTTGGTGGTAGAATTGACATTTTACTCTATATATATATATAGGAAATATTTAACAATTTATTTGACATCACAACTAGAATGAATCATTACTAATTTTGGAATCAATCGTAAGATTACACTATATAACAAGATTAATGCAGGAGACTGAAAGAGAACAACTTTTGATATTGACATGTACTTAAAACTATTAAATTGGTGGGTTGAGTTGAGTAATTAGAGGTCCGTGACAAAATGAGCCTAAATGAGTTTGGTCCACTGTGGCTTGGACTTTTACTTGGTTGACTCGTCTTCATTTCTTTTTAAATTTTCTTAAAAATCTGTATGAAAAATAAATAAATTATTACCTGGTACAGTTGTACAAGTAGTAATTTATAAATATGAGTCATATATTTTTCGGTATGAAGAAATTTTAATAAATGAGCTTTTTTTAAAACTTGTTTTCTTATATTATAATTAAAAAAAACAATAATACTAATGGATTGAGTTGGTTTGGGATTTTGAGTCCCACGATTAAGGTCCTCCCCCTAACCAGTGTGTTATACTGGGTTGTTGGCCGAGTTGTATTTACAATTCTAGCTGTACAGTTTCCGTGTTAGATTTGTTTTTTCCCACTTTCATTTTTAGCTTTCAAGTGTTTGCTGAAATAAACTTATTTCCTATTTTACTTTCTATCATATTAAATTGTGGGAAAAAACTCTATTGGTTTACTATTTTAAATTATTGATTAAATAATAATAATAATAATAACAACAACAACAACAACAAGTAACAGTAATACTATTTATACTACACCTTATATTATATTGTTTTGCTTTTAATAAATATTTTTATTTCAACTAATATTACTTAAAAAATGATGACATACGTAATTAATACTACACCATGTATAATATATATTAAATATATTATCTAATAAATTTAAGATAATTAAGTTTAATATCACGACCTGGCTAGACATGTAATAGATTTTCATATTAAAAGACCTATAAGTGAGTGTGTGACTTTTTTTTTTCTCTAAAAAAGTATAATAACATAAATAACTTTTCTTGCACATGAAAACCTAGTAAGACTATAATACGTTTCGTAGTGTGTACCATAAAGTCAAGCCACACCCATTTCTATATTTTACATGTTTATATACATCAGAAGATCAAACAGAAGAAGTCAAAGTACTTTATCAAATATTGTTTAAAGCAAAATAAGTCCACAGCATAGCCCAACAGGTCGTCATCCATGTACACCATCTCCGAACCTGTAGGAACTCAACAACATGATCAGTAAGTTTGTGAGTTTATACATCAGCAGGTTTATCTACAATGCATGAACTATATGAGTTAAAAAGATCAGAAAATAGAAATTATGCATATAACATTAATAATACAGAATGATGTTAATGAAGCGTGCTAATGAATGAAAACATTTATATCAAAATCATTTTCCTTCATTGGGCCCTTAACCACTGATGGAGAATAGAGATTAGATATATTTGATGGAGATTTATTTTGATTTATTGTTATTCATATCTTTATATTGATTTCATCGTATATTTAAGATTATAGGTTTTTATTAGTATAAATAGGAGTTATCTTTATTATGTTGGGGGAGTTAAATTGATTTATAAAATAAGAAAACATAGTTTTCTCTTTACATCCGGTATTTCCAGAATCAACGGATAGTAATATTATCTTTACTGAATCAGTTGGTATCCAAAGACCAGTCACAATCCATGATGGTTTCAACGGTTCAAGTTTTCACCACTTTCACTTTGTATAAAGATGTTGAAGTAGATGGTGTTTACATCGGACCACCAATTTTTGATGAGGAGAGTGTTGATGATTTTTTCTTGATTGATGATGTTGACTATGATAGTCTACCAATTTTCGACGAGGGGAGTGATGATATCTCCATCATCGAAGAGAGTGGTGATTTGTCGATCGACGAGAAGAATGGTAATTTTTCGATTGATGATGGTGACTATGAAGGTTTATCAATTTTTGACGAGGAGAATGATGTTTCATTTTTAGGGGTTGTCACCGTTGCTGATTGTTCATTGATTTTTAGCAAGGTTGAAGAAGAGTCTCACTACACCTTTGAGGAAGATAAAAATGAGGTTGATGTGGTCAAGAACAATGAAGAAAATATTATCTAGAAGGACAACTTTGAAGAGAAATATTTGGTGTTACATAGGTGGAACTTGACAAACCAACAACATTCAATATAGAGGAGCAAATCCAATATTATCATAAAAGAGCATTCAGTGTTTTACAAAAATCAGGTTGGTGGTACTCAACTTCATTTTTTGTTTGCTATTCCATGTGCCCCATCATGGATTTCTTGTCTACTTCTGTAGTTGATTCCGATTCGTCTCTTGTCTACTTCTGCAACATGGATTTCTTGTCTACTTCTATAGTTGATTCTGATTCATATCTTGTCTACTTCTGCAGCTGATTTCGATTCAAGGACGAATATAACGGGAAGAATGATGGAGAATAGAGATTAGATATATTTGGTGGAGATTTATTTAGATTTATTGTTATTTATATCTTTATATTGATTTCATCGTATCTTTAAAATTCTATGTTTTTAATAGTATATATAGGAGTTATCTTTATTATGTTGGGGGAGTTGAATTGATTTATAAAATAAGAAAATATAGTTTTCTCTTTACATCCGGTGTTTCCAGAATCAACAGATAGTAATATTATCTTTCTTGTATCAACCACCATCTACTAGGCACCGGATAAAGCTCAATATAACATCATTCATCATAGCCATATCCATGTCTCACATGCCACCGACTAAGCATATTGTATTGGTAGTCATATCTATATCTCACATGCCACCGGCTGAACAAATCAAGCCATATTCATATCTCACATACCACCGGCTATCCATATAAATATATCATAAGCATGATTACATGTCTTGGTGCACTAGTAGTGGTCAACAAAATACTTTTCATCTTGAAATCATGTCTTGCATGTCGAATGCAATAACTTTCATCATTTACGTATGCATATGTTGATGCTCGTGATTGATATTCATAATGCATCACATATACTTTCTCATAGCATCATTCAAACACGCCAATTCTCAAGGATACGTAAAATCACGTAATATCACTTAAGCAATATATAACATGAAGTACTACGTTCATGCATTGTAGTTGCAAAAAAATTTCTACTTACCTGAAAATCAAATGATTTTGGTTGCATAAGCTTCAAATTTTCCTCCAGAACTCTCTTGATATTTTCTTTCTCTCGGCAATGCTCTGTTTTTATGTCTCACATACCACCGGCTATCCATATAAATATATCATAAGCATGATTACATGCCTTGGTGCACTAGTAGTGGTCAATAAAATACTTTTCATCTTGAAATCATGTCTTGCATGTCGAATGCAATAACTTTCATCATTTACGTATGCATATGTTGATGCTCGTGATTGATATTCATAATGCATCACATATACTTTCTCATAGCATCATTCAAATACGTCAATTCTCAAGGATACGTAAAATCACGTAATATCACTTAAGCAATATATAACATGAAGTACTACGTTCATGCATTGTAGTTGCAAAAAAATTTCTACTTACCTGAAAATCAAATGATTTTGGTTGCATAAGCTTCAAATTTTCCTCCAGAACTCTCTTGATATTTTCTTTCTCTCGGCGATGCTCTGTTTTCTGTTATCTTGTTTTCTTAAGTTACCCCCACTTCTTTTGCTGGTAACCCTCGTGAAGCTCGATTCTCTAAATCCTAAGTTCATTCATTCACCCCAATCAAGTGATATCTTGGGAAAATGACTACGTTTCAGGGAACTAGTGGGGTTCTTCATTTGTATTTCCTACAACATATATAAAACTCGTCTCAATGACTAATAAGACTATTTATAACTTGAATTGAAAATATTCTTAAACAAGGGTTGATAGAAATAGGTCTGTAGGAAAAACTTTTGAATGCAATGGAATATAGCTCGTATCATTTAGAAAAATGAGTGTTAGCAACAGATGATGGCTTATAAGGGGAAAATGAGAGTTCTAAATATAGCATTTGACGGTTCGACTTTTATGGCAAAGAAAGAAAGCTTAAACTTGCAAGGAAAAATTAGACTTGCAAAAAGAATTAAATTTGCAAGGAAACATTAAACTTGCAAACTTGCAAGGAAAATAATTAAGCTTGCAAAGAACATTAAACTTGCAAACTTGCAAAAAAGATAATTTAGCTTTGCAAAGAACCTTAATCCTGCAAGGAAAACAAATCTTGCAAAGTAAAATTAATCTTGCAAAATCAACCCACTTTGCAAAGTAATAAATCTTGCACAATAAATCTCTCTTGCAAAGTAATTAATCTTGCAAAATAAACCCTTTACACCAATAATTAAACTTGTAAAGAATGCCCTTTGCACACTTAATTAAATTTGTAAAGCAAACCCCTTCACACTTAGCCCCAAACCTGCTGTCACTACACTACCACTCTTGGCCTCGATATGCCGTATACCCCTTAAACGGACTCATCTCAAGGCGATACTTGGTGGGAATGTTCTCAACTCATTGGAGAACACCCCATATGAACAGTTCTTGAAAATACTTTTGTTTAGACCTTCTGCTCTGCAACTATTTCCAATTCGGATGCAGAAATGTATCTTTGACTTTGTAAAGTTCCTTCTCGGTCCTCCGACCTTGGATGACCACAAAATTTGGTGGAGACCTTCCTTGTACTCTCTAGTATTTGGCATAATAGCAATTTTCTGATCACATCCTCGTAAGTGTCTCAAATGGCATGTCGAGCTCTGTCTGCGCACAATCTTCGACACTCCTGGCACCCGCTGTCACCCCTTGCTCATGGGCAAGAAAACCCTTGCCAAATGGAAAGAAAACCCTCTTCTTCTCAACCCAAACCAACCACCACCAGCCCTCTCCGCCGCTGCATACATACGCACACCCAACAGAAAAACACACACATACACACACACCAAAAACATACACCCAAAGCAGCAGAAACACATGCACACACAACAACATATACACGGTCAGCAGAAGCCGGGTAGGGCCAGGCACCCCTGACGCTCGTGCATCTGCCAGCTGCGCTCCCGACGCCTGCTGCTGCCCCCGGCGGCAGTCAAAATCTCACCCAGCAGAAAACACAACAGCTCCAAGGCAGTAGGGCAGCAACCAGTGGCGAGGAGAAGATGGACAACAAGAGAGAGAGAGAGAAAATATACCGAGAAAGAATCGAGAGAGAAGGCTGGAGAGAGAGAGTTGTCTGTGAGAAAGGGAGAGAGATATGGAGGGTTTGTGAGCTTACTGTCCTTTCTCTTGTTTTCTTTCCTTTTATTACATATTATTTTCTCCCTTTCCCACCTAAACTAGTTAACATGGTGTGTGTCATGTTTTGAAGAGAGAGAGAGAGAGAGGAAAGTTGGCGTGGGAGGTGATGACTCACCTTTCTTTCCCTTACATACATGTTTTGCACTCATAGACTAGGTAATTACTTAATCAACCTAATTAACCAAAAATTAAAACATTACCCCCTTAAATTAAGTAATGGGGTGTTATATTTAATAAGTTATTATTTTAATTTATATTAAAACAATTTAATAAAATATTATGTTTACACAATGATAATCATTCATTTTATTCAAATAGTTAATTATTTAAAATTACCGAAAATATATTTAATTGATGTTAGATGTAAATAAATATAAAATTTTTTATACACTTGGTGCGTGGATCTGACCCGGATCTAAGAAATATAAATAGTCTTTTTTTTTCACTTTGAAAGTTTAGCATTTGATTTGGAATTTTATTTCTCTTTGCTTGTGGTATTGGAACCCTAGGTTTGTATCTGATTTACATTTTTTGTTTGTCAAATTATTGTTTTGTATTATGTTTATTTTTTGAAGTATTTTTGGAATTAGTTTGTTCATCTTCTGTTTTGTATTTCATTTTTGTTCTTCAACATTTGTATTGAAAACCCTAATTTTATGAATTTTTGTGTATATTTGATATTATTTGACATTTTGCTTTATATTGACACTAATTTCATCTCTACATGTGTTTAGATGTCTTTGAAGAAAGATATTGCAGTTATTCCTGATAGACAAGTTTCGAGGAAGAGACCTAGGAGGTTTTTGATACTCCTTGTGTTGATAAGGATAGGTATATATTTTATTTTTTGTTTGATATCCCTTGTGTAATGCATGTTATGTGTAGTGCATGGCTTTGATGAGTACATCTGTAAGTTTTATATTTTTTCATGTGTCTTTGTTTTCTGTTTATAAAAGGTATGTCTATTATTTATAAAAGGTATATTTAATGTAACATAAAGGTATGGTTAAAGCACAGTTAGGTATGACTAAAGTAATGCAGAGGTATGTGAATGTTATATAAAAAGTATGTTTAATGTATCATAAAGGTATGGTTAAAGAATAATTAAGGTATGACTAAAGTAATGTAAAGGTATGTGAAGCTTATATGAAGGTATGTTTAGTGTAACATAAATGTATGTCTATTTTATGTAAAAGGTATGTTTAGTGTAACATAAATGTGTGATTTATGTACTATATTTTGTGTATTAGTATTTTCTGTTTTGGTTTTATGATTTGTGTAGTGTTTATATTTATATTGATTTCATATGTTTTTTAATTAGTGATTGAGATATTGTGTTTTTATTTGCAGTTTGATTTATACACTATGTAGACCAAGTGGTGTTGTAGAACTGGTGCGATGTTTGACTGATAGGCAGAAGACAGATGTATTAAGTATAGGTTTTGGAGGTTTGTTAAGAATGTGTTTGACTAGGGTTAACAAGATGATGAATACATGGTTAGTTTATCGTTTTAATGGTGGCAGTAGGATGTTAACTATAGATAGTCATTATAGTTTTGTTGTAACTGCTAATGATGTTTATGATATTTTTATGATTCCACAAGGAAGTCAGAATGTTGTGAAGTTTGTAAAGAGTGGGGATGATGAAATATTTGATATGTACAAGGATAGATATAACATTGAGCCTAGAACACCTCTGAAGGTGTTATACAATGTGATGACTACTACTTTAGTTGATGGAGGGATGATTTTAAAAGGTTGTTTATTTTGTATGTTATGAATGTTTTTTTGGCTCCAACTTCAAATAGATTACTATGTATGGGGATTTTGAAGTGTTTGTTAGATGTAAAGAATATTCGTAATTTTGATTGGTGTACATATATTTTAGAAAGAATTTGTGAGTCTATCACAAACTTTCACTAAGACAAGACAAATACTTTAAATTTTTGTGTGCTAGTCTTGCAAATGACGTATTTGCATAGGCTGAAGTGGCATGGTATTGAGAAGCCTCACAGTTTGCCATTGATACAACATTGGACGAATGATAAAATAGACAGAATGTGTGATGAAGAGGCAACTTCTGGTCCTTATGGCGATGCAGAGATGTTGAATGTTTACCCATTATCTAAAGAAGAATGTTTGAAAAAAATTGACAATTCTAGTGAGAATGTTTGTGAAGAGCGTGTTGCTGCTGGTGAGAAAGATGATGGTGCTGCTGGTGATAAGATTGATGGTGATGCTGCTGATAAGAATGATGTTAATGCTGGTGGTAAGAATGATGCTTCTGCTGGTGAGAAAGATAAATCTTCCAGGTTTATGAAGTTTGCATTGCCGAAAGATGAACCTGATGATAATGAAATCAAAAAAATGGCCAAGGATACCTTTATGTTTTTTTAGTTATAATTTTATGTTTCTTTATTGATACCTTTATTGCATTAGACATACCTTCATGTATCATTAGTCATACCTTATGTTCAACTAGTTATACCTTTATATTGTAGTAGACATACACTTATGTTTCATTAGTCATACCTTCATGTTTGATTAAGCATACATTTATGTTGCAGTAGACATACCTTTATGTTTAATTAAACATACCCTTTTTTTATGTTACTGTACAAGGTACTCATGAATCATTTCTTTTATTTAAAAGAGATATTTTTGTGGTGACAAATTACCATATGGAAAAGCTGTTGGGTGTGAAAAGAAGTATGGAGGATAAACAATCTAACTTCAGCTGCTGAAGTTTTAGATTCTCAAGGCCAATCGAATACCCAAGTTTTCTTTTCCAATGTAGATCTACACAACTATATTGACAGTGTTGTTGTAAATTTCTTGTCCATGCAGAAGCTAGCATCGGAGATGCCTTCTTTTGAGCTGCTTACACCTGAGAATCAAGGTGTTTAATTCAATTTGAATGAAGAACAAACAACAACAGTTGATGGAGCTGATACTGAGGAAGATGTCACCGATGTTATGAAGTAGGACCATTCTGGAACATCACTGAGAAAGTTGGATATCTTTCTGATTTCATGATTTATTCAAACAAGTTTTTGAGTAATTTGAGTCAGATTCAAAAAAAAGTTGTTGATTACTGTCTTTTTAAAGATGTGTCAAACAACAATGAAGAGTAAGTAGTTTGTTTTGAGAAGCTCTTTTTTTTTTGGATGAATAATTTATGTCCTAATTTTTTGATTTGAATTTTTTTTTATGTTAACAGTGAAGAGTTGGTGAAGAATGGGTACTATAATTTTATCAACAAGGAGAATATGTTATCATTGTCTCCAAAGGTTGAAATTTTTTAGTTTGTCTTAACTAGTTGGTTTTTGCTTTTGAATGCAAAGATAGACGAAAGCGATTTGTCTTTAACTTGGAACATTCTGTAAGTTTTTATATATTCTATTTTTTTTAATATATTACACTATGGTGATTTGTCTTAACAATGGTTATTTTTGTTATAAGGCAAATTTGAAAAATATTATAGAAGATGTTGGTGATGTTGCGGAGAATGAGCGTTACATGAGGAATACTTTTGATTTGTGGATGGCTTCAAATAAAGATACTTTGGTCACTGTTGAGATGGTATGTATACCTGTACAGTACCTTTATGTGTTCATAAGATGACCATTATATATTTTAAGTGTACATTTATGTTAAGTTACTTATACTTTCTGTCTCAATAACATGGCTTTTATGTATTGTTAAGAATACCTTAAGGTTTAGTTAAGTATACCTTTATGTGTTCATAAGATGACCCTTATGTATTTTTAAGTATACCTTTATAATATCATAACATAAAGGTCTGATCAGATATATTTTTTTTCAATGTAGATCTTTGTTCCATTTTGTTTCAATTATCACTATGCTGTTATAGCTATCAACTTTATTGAAAAGAGAATCCAGTACTTGGACAACAGGAGGTATCCAGATTCTGAAAATGATTTTTTTAAGAGTGTAGAGATTGTCACGTCCCATTTTCTTTCATAAAATATCAGAGTTTTCCATTGGGCGTGAAGAAAGAAGTAGGAAGAGACACATCTCATAAACAGAAAGAAGGAGTAAGAGATGACAGAAGAATGAGGTAAGGGACGATGTGAATCACTCACATATAAATAATCGGTCTCAGTACCGATAATCTCAACACAGTTATCAGAAGAAATAAGTAGGGGATGACAAAATCACATTAACATCAACTATCGGATTCAACCGACAAACATAAACATTCACAGCGGAAAGTATCATCAGGATCTCACATCCGATATATAAATCAAATTATTACAAAACGTGATTTGATTAAAATATTGTTTGAAAAATATGTGTGGGACATCTACTCATATATATACAAAACCAGACACAACACCTCCTCTCTCCATCTAGGGTTCAACATGCTCGTCAGCTCCTGTAACGTGAATTACAGAATAGGGGGTGAGTGCGTGGAATACACTTCTAGAGAATAACATCCGCATCATATAACAGTCGACAGATATATTATACAGGAAAAGTAATATTCAGTCACGTTATCACAGTATATCATGATCATATAATCATAACATATAATAGTCACATTTGGTATTCCTCAATCGTACTTTGAAATAGGGAAAACTGTAAACAGTTATAGAGTTAGAAATTACCCCCACCTTGTTCGGTGGTTACCACGTGAGTAGCGAGTACCAATATCGAATCACTCAAGGCTCAATCCAACAAGTAGCCTACACAATTACGGTGTTTCTTAGATTCTTAATAATGTATAATTAAAGCTGTAAAAGGACTCCGGCGGAGAAACGATCATTAAATACATGACGGATTGAGAGATCTAAAGATTGGGATTTTGGAGACGAGGCTGAAAGTTCATTCTATGTCTCTGAGATGATAGAGAATGAAATTTGGGTCATGACGGAAAAAGAATGAGCTCAATTGGAGTTGAAACGAGCTCGAACGGAGCATTTTAAGTTCGGGGGTATTTTGGTAATTTTGGTCAAAAGGTTGACTTTGACCGGGCCCATGACCCTCGATCAATGACATCTCATCAGAGATGACTCGATGTTGACATACGGTAGAAAAAATGGGGTTCGGATCGAAAACACGACGTCGCGTGCGACAAGGCAAACGTGGACTCGGCGTCGGGTTGGAAAACCCAGTGGCTTGGCAACTTCCTCGGTAGTTGCCGAGTTTTCTTGGCAGCGGGTGCATGGGTCTCGGCGGCTGCTGAGTTTTCTCGGTAGCATGGGCATTCTCTCTCGGCAGCGGATGTCGACGCTCGGCAGCTGGTTGAGTTTTCTCGGCAGCTCGTCACCCGGTGCTCCCGGCGTCGGCCTGCTCGACCAACCATCTTCCCGGCGCCACCAACCGCGGCGGCGCCGCCCATCACTGTCACCACCATGTCCGCCGGAAAGCTTGCACCGCCGGCTACCACTTTCGGCCATCCCTCATCGGAATCCGGCCGTGAAAGTACCCAAAACTTCACCGCAAAACCCTTCGACATAACATGCCTAAAACCAAACCCCACCATTTTTCAGCTCCGGCCGGCGACTCCCAGTCGTCGGTGACCCTTCCCGGACCCCCGGCCGGCGACCTCCCGTCACCGGTAACCATTCGCGGCCACCCTAACACACATATACAACATATATATAAGCATTCTCATATACACACACGCGAATACACACACCCACACTACCAGCCTTGGCCGGCGGCCACCACCCTCCACCCATCGGAACCACTGGCCGGCGACCTCCAGTCGTCGGCCGCCACCTGTTGGCCGCGCATACACACTCAGAACCATACACACACACATATGATAAAACACACACACACACACACTTCATCTTAGCTTGGCCGGCGACTTCCAGTCACCAACTACCCACCAGTGGACCTCACCGGCGCATCACCAGCACCGACCATTATTTCCCACACAGCGGCGCCACCTGCGCCGCCCACAACAGTCCACACAAACACACACACTATTACACCTCCAACACACACACACACATGCACGATACATATATATAGCAACTATTCCGGCCCGACGCCGCCACCCACGGCGGCGCCACCACCCCGTCAGCTCCCCCTCACACCCAGGTAGCTTCGCCGGCCACTGCTCCGGCAAGAGGAGGTAGAGAGAGAAAGAAATCAAAGGAGAGAGAGAAGGTGGTGCAGAGTTAGGGTTTAGGGTTTTGGGGTTGTTTTTCACCGTTTTCCGGCGAACAAGAAATCGGAATTGAATTCCGAGACCTATACTAGATTCGTCTCGTCGAGATGAACGTCGTGTGCAAAAATCGACCGAAACCGACAACTTTTATATTTTCCGGCCACCGCCGGTGGCAGCGCCGGTGGTGGCGCGCTAGAATAGAAAGACGGGAAGATAGAGAGAGGAGAGAGAGACTTACAAGTTTTCGTCGCGTTCGGCTCGTTTTGAAAAACAGTGACTTTCGAATCGAAAACACCCCTATTTATAGATTTTCCAAAAACCACTATTCATCAAAAATATCCAATCACTATTCATCGGTTGAAAAGTCTCTGTTACTATTCATCGCAAAAATCTTCGTTTTACTATTCACCGAAAATATCTTTTGGTTTTCTAAAACTTCGGGTTTTGCCCTTTTCATCGCCGTTTGAGCTATGGGTCTCCGATTGACTCATAGTTCATTTCTATCCTCTCATTTTTCTATTACGCATCTAATGATAAAATTAAAATTCTATGTTCCATGTCTAGAAAATATTTCCGTCTTAAACTTGCATTAAGTCATATCTGAAACGCACGAAATAAATTAAACAGTTAAAACATACACACATAATTATTAAATCATAGGTTTAAATATTTAATTAATTTATTATGCTTCGTTTTTGGTCCGGGGCACTACATCCCTTACCCCTTAAAATAATTTCGTCCTCAAAATTAAACGCGTACTAAGAACGACTCGGAGTTAAACGTGTACTAAGAATAGCGTAACTAGATACTTTGCCAAAAATCTCGTTATCGTATGTTTGTGTTGCTTCTTTCTTTCCATTTCTCATCAAGGAACTTGCAAGCCTTGATTATTTGGCTAAGCTCGATGTTCTGAACTTTTGTCGGTCTTGAGCTCTTCCAATTCTTTCTCGAACCTTTCTATCTGGATCACACTTCTGTTTCTCATTCTCCTCCTTTTTCAACTCATAGTTCTGATTGTTGTAATAATCATCAAGTCCATGAAGACAGCTGGAGCATTCCTCAATCCAAATGGCATTACTACAAACTCGTAGTGGCCATATCTCATCCTGAATGCTGTCTTTGATATATCGGCATCTTTGACTTTCACCTGGTGGTATCCAGACCTTAAGTCAATTTTCGAGAACACACTGACACCTCTTATTTGATCAGGAGGATCTTTAATTCGAGGCAGTGGATACTTATTCTCTAGGGTCCGCTTGTTCAGCTCTTGGCGACCCATACACCTCTGAAGGCTTCCATCTTTTTTCTTCACAAAGAGCACTGGAACTTCCCAAGGCGACATGCTCGGTCTAATGGAGCCTTTGTCCAAAAGTTCTGGTAGTTGGACCTTCAGTTCTTGCATTTCCTTCGGTGCCATCCAATAAGGAGCTTTCGACACCGGTGCTGATCTTGGAACGAGATCGATCTCGAAGGTCACTTGTCAATCTGGTGGAGGACCAGGTAAATCCTGTGGAAACACGTCCATGAATTCCTTTATCACCGGCACCTTCTCAGTAGAAGTTGATCCTTGCTCGGGGTTCACCATGTTGACCAACCAAGCTTCGCAATTTCCTTTGCTAAGCATCTTGGTTGTCTTCATGACCGATATAATCCTTGGGTCAACCTTAACTCGTGTCCCATGGAAGATGTATTCCGACTCTCCCAGTGTTTGGAAGATAATTTCCCTCGCACGACACTTATTTACCGCGTGATTGGGCTCTAGCTAGTCCAATCCCAAGATTATGTCAAAATCCTTCATCTCCAAAAGCGATCTTAAGGTGACGGTACATGTGTTTTGTCTTTACCGTCTTCCATGATGGGATACTAACCTCTAAGGTTTTAGCGACTATCCTACCGTCCACATGATTCAACAAGTTATAGAAATTTATAGAGACAAAGGAATATGTCGCTCCGGTACTGAATAAGATGAACACATGTATATCACACACTAGTAACATACCTGTCATCGTTTCCGCTCCTTCAACAGCCTTTGGGTGCGTAAGAGCGAAAGCCCCGTGCCCTACCTGCCACTGGCCTCGAGTTTGGGATGGAAACTCCGGGATTTTGAGGATTCTGGCAGCTGTATGCCATGTGGCCCGGTTCACCGCATTTGAAGCAGTTGTGGATCCCTTGGAGGCATGGCCCCACGTGTATCTTCCCACACTTGGGATAGACATTTCCTGGCCTAGGCGTAGTGAGTAGCGGAGCATCCTTGGTCCGTGAGGACTTGCTTTGGTTGAAATCCTGACTGGGTTCGTCCCTCTTCCTCTTCTTTGTTGTCACTTCCACTCTCTTGGGTGATGCCACATCCAAGCACAGTCGGGAAGCGATTTCTTGAGCCCTTTCAACCACAGCGGCGTACGTAATCGCACCTTGCCCCGCCAAGATGGAGCTGATCTCCGGATGAAGGCCCTTTTCGAAGCGTTAAGCCTTTTTTATGTCTGTATCCACCAGATGGGGTGTATATGGGCTCAGTTGATTAATTCTTCTCTCATTTTCGCCCATAGTGGATGGCCCCTAGCAGAGTTGCAGAAACTCTGTCTCTTTTTGGTCGCGATAAGATTGGGGTACATAGCTTTGCACGACCACCTCCTTGAAGGCCTCCCAGTTCAGAGCGTCTGTCTGCTCCAGGGTTATCGTTCGAACACATGATTCCCACCAATGGCTTGCCTTTTCAGTAAGTTGAAAAACAGCACAGGAAACCTTCTATTCCTCCGTGCAGGTCAAGTGCCCGAACAACCGATCCAAAGCCCTCAGCCATTCTTCCGCTTCTGAGGGTTCCCCTCTTCCGCTGAAAGTCGGCGGGTTGAACCGCCGGAACCGCTCGATCGCTTGATTGGTGTTGCTCTTTGCCAATGCGACTGACACTGGTTGTGGTGTCTCAAAATGTTGAGCCAGCCCCCTTAAAACTGACACTAAATCCCCCTCGGTGGTGTTCACCTGCTCCGGAGGATTTTCCTTTGGCAAATGATCATTCATCGGTAGTTGATTGTCTCTGGGTGGTTGATCTCATCTTGGGCGGCCACGAGGCATACTGTTCTAGTTATAATGTACGAAAATCTACTCCTTAGTGTCTACCCCACGCAAACCAGCAAAATACGAAAACAACAACAAAATAAATGAGTAGTAGATAGATATGATTCAGATAACCATATAACATATAAGCATTATTCCATAAATCAAATAACAACCTCAAAGGATCTCTCTCCCATTCGTTTATCATCATTACACACAAAAATGCATTGCACCTTCAGAGAAAAATTCCTTCGATATGGGAGGGTATTTCCAGTCTTACCCTGTATCTTAAGTACAGGAGAGAATTCCCCATCTTACCCCATTTCTTTTAAATACATGAGAGAATTTCCCATCCTATCCCGTACATTAGGTACATGAGAGAATTCTCATCTTATCTCGTTTCTTTTAAATACATGAGAGAATTTCCCATCTTACCCCGTACAATTAAGTACATGAGAGAATTCCCCTCTTACCCCGTTTCTTTTAAATACAGGAGAGAATTTCCCATCCTACCCCGTACACTAGGTACATGAGAGAATTCTCGTCTTACCCCATTTCTTTTAAATACAGGAGAAAATTTCCCACCTTACCCTGTTCACTTAAGTACAGGAGAGAATTCTCATCTTATCCTGTTTTTTTTATATCGAAGGGTTTCTTTTTTAAGAGATCTTTTAATCGTGAAACTTGTATTCTTAACACCTCTTCAAACCTAAATGGTTTATAATCATGCAACCCAAATATCACATAACAGATAAACACTCTTTTCGCAAGTTTTATGATCAGGGGAGGCTCCTATAAAGAGAGGATAGTGTCTATCTATTCCATTTGAAAACACGTATAAAAACAAGCTTGAACAAAGTCCTACAAAGGGTAGAACTAAGCTCTGATACCATCTGTCATGCCCCGTTTACTTTCATAAAATATCAGAGTTTTCCATTGGGCGTGAAGAAAGAAATAGGAAGAGACACATCTCATAAACAGAAAGAAGGAGTAAGAGACGACAGAAGAATGAGGTAAGGGACGATGTGAATCACTCACAGATCAATAATCGGTCTTAGTACCGATAATCTCAACATAGTTATCAGAATAAATAAGTAGGGGACGACAGAATCACATTAACATCAACTGTCGGATTCAACCGACAAACACAAATATTCGCAGCGAAAAGTATCATCAGGATCTCACATCCGATACATAAATCAAATTATTACAAAACGTGATTTGATTAAAACATTGTTTGAAAAATGTGTGTGGGACATCTACTCATATATATATACAAAACCAGACACAACACCTCCTCTCTCCATCTAGGGTTCAACATGCTCGTCAGCTCCTGTAACATGAATTACAGAATAGGGGGTGAGTGCGTGGAATACACTTCTGGGGAATAACATCCGCATCATATAACAATCGACATATATATTATACAGGAAAAATAACATTCAGTCACGTTGTCCCAGTATATCATGATCACATAATCATAACATATAATCGTCACATTTGGTATTCCTCAATCATACTTTGATATAGGGAAAACTGTAAACAGTTACAGAGTTAGAAATTACCCCCACCTTGTTCGGTGGTTACCACATGAGTAGCGAGTACCAATATCGGATCACTCAAGTCTCAATCCAACAAGTAGCCTACACAATTGCGATATTTCTTAGTTTCTTAATAATATATAATTAAAGTTGTAAAAGGACTCCGGCGGAGAAACGATCGTTAAATACATGATGGATCGAGAGATCTAAAGATTGGGATTTACGAGACGAGGTTGAAAGTTCAGTCTATGTGGCTGAGATGATAGAGAACGAAATTTGGGTCACGACGGAAAAAGAATAAGCTCAATCGAAGTTGAAATGAGCTCGAACGGAGCATTTTAAGTTCGGGGGTATTTTGGTAATTTTGGTCAAATGGTTGACTTTGATCGGGCCCACAACCCTCGGTCAACGAAATCTTGTCGGTGACGACTCGATGTTGACGTACGGTGGAAAAAATTGGGTTCGGAACGAAAACACGACATCGCGTGCGACTGGACACGAGCGGACCCGACGCCGGATGGGAAAACCCGGCGGCTTGGCAACTTCCTCGGCAGCTGTCGAGTTTTCTTGATAGCGTGTGCGTGGGTCTCGGCGGCTGTCGAGTTTTCTCGGCAGCATGGGCGTCCTCTCTCGGCAGCTGCCGAGTTTTCTAGGCAGCGGGTGTCGATGCTCGGCAGCTGGTCGAGTTTTCTCGGCAGCTCGTCACCCGGCGCTCCCGGCGTCGGCCTGCTCAACCAGCCATCTTCCCGGCGCCACCAACGGACTAATGGACCTTGCCGGCGCATCACCAGCGCCGGCCATCACTTCCCACACAGCGGCGTCACCTGCGCCGCCCAGAACAGTCCGCACACACACACACACACTATTACACCTCTAACACACACACATGTACGATACATATATAGCCACTGTTCCGGCCCGACGCTGCCACCCACGGCGGTGCCACCATCCCGTCAGCTCCCCCTCACACCCAGGTAGCTTCGCCGGCCACTGCTCCGACAAGAGAAGGTAGAGAGAGAAAAAAATCAGAGGAGAGAGAGAAAGTGGTGCAAAGTTAGGGTTTAGGGTTTTGGGGCTGTTTTTCGTCGTTTTCCGGCGAACGAGAAATTGGAATTGAATTCTGAGACCTATACTAGATTCGTCTCGTCGAGACGAACGTCGTGTGCAAAAATCGGCCGAAACCAACAATTTTTATATTTTCCAGCCATCGTCGGCGCGCGTGTCGGAATAGAAAGACGAGAAGAGAAAGAGACTTACAAGTTTTCATCGCGTTTGGCTCGTTCGGAAAAATGGTGACTTTCAAATCGAAAACACCCTTATTTATAGATTTTTCGAAAATCACTATTCATCCAAAATATCCAATCACTATTCATCAATTTGCATTCTTTCTTATACGCCCGTTCAGGCACTTCATGATTGATCCCCGGACCATAGTTACGTTCGGAAGATCGCAAACACTTTCATATCTAGTGTCAGCTGATCCTTCAGCGTCTGCACCAACTAAACGAGATTGATAGATGAATGATGAATAGAGGAGTCCCCCCCAATTACTAGCTGAAAGCTAGGGCCTAGCAGTGGGGACTGCTCACAAGACACGAAAAGGAGACACGGAGACCTTTCCTTCTCAGGAGGCGGAAACCATAGAAATGGCTATGCAACAAAGGATCGGTTGAAAAGTCTCCGTTACTATTCACCGGAAAAATCTTCATTTTACTATTCACCGAAAATATCTTCCGGTTTTCCAAAACTTCGGGTTTTGCCCTTTTTATCGCCGTTTGAGCTACGGGTCTCCGATTGACCCCTAGTTCGTTTCTATCCTCTCGTTTTTCTATTACGCGTCTAATGATAAAATTAAAATTCTATGTTCCACATCTAGAAAATATTTCCGTCTTAAACTTGCATTAAGTCGTATCTGAAACACACGAAATAAATTAATTAGTTAAAACATACTCACATAATTATTAAATCATAGGTTTAAATATTTAATTAATTTATTATGCTTCGTTTTTGGTCCGGGGCGCTACAGAGATTCTGGTAAGTTTTTGAAGTATGGTAATCTTGTTAGGTGTGTTTAAGTGATGTAATATTAATTTTTTATTTTGTCAATTGATTTTGTAGAAAGTACAGATGTCAAAGTTTCTGAAAACTAGAAAACATGTCAAAGCTGAGGAGATTTTGAACTACGAATTTGAAAATATATTGTTTAAGTGGCAAACTACGAGCAAAGATCTTGACTGTGGTGTTTATATGATGCACCATTATGACGCTCCGTTTCCCTTTTTATTGAAAATAGGTCAACACCCTTTACTTTTTTTTAATTAAAGAAATCATAATTACGTTCTAATATACAGCGGAAGACTTAAAATGAAGACACAAGAACTATTTTTCTTTTATTTAAAAACGTAACATATATATATATATATATCCAACTATAAACTAGTCTAGTCGTGCTTCATCCATATTTCTAGGTAAAATGTTTGAACCAAAAACCTATATGAATTAACACAACAAAGCATACATATATTTATGTAACATGACATAAGTCTGGGCCCATTGTTTATCATACTATACATATATCAACATATCGTTCTCAAAATGAAACCTTATTCTAGTACAACAACTTTAAAGGGAGAGTGAGAAGCCAGCCAAGCCTGCTACATATCCACATCATCGTCTGTCGGGCCTAAAAAAAAAAAAAAAACAACATCATGAGACACCTCCGGAGAGGGATCCCAGTGGGATAACTTTACTGTCTAATACATTGAAGCAATTAAACTATTAAGCAAGTACTACATGTCCTTCAGGTATGCTCACCCTGGACCATACTATAACATAAAGGAATGTGGGAGTCGCTCGCCCACTAAACCTTGCTTTCATAAACCAGACACTCTCGCCCTTATGGTCGTCGCCTGGTAGAGAAGCTACATACTAGTTATAACTACGGGGCTTCATCCGTAGATTTCATACATAACTTATTTATTCAATTATCAACACATAATAGAGAGTAGAAGTTACCCACTTGTAATCGAATTGATTTGACTTTACGAGGATATCTCCGGATCCACCGACTGTCTCGAACTACGCTCGATATATATAATTGTTTAGTCTATTTAAATAATATATGGAAAAATAAATATGATCATATTATAGATAAATCATTTTAGTCAAAAAAACATGTAAATCAAAGCATGCTTATTATGATATGCCTTTTGGTCACTTAAATTAGTAATTTTAGACATAAAATGACACATAAAATTATAATAATTTTAATAATACATAGCTAACTCCTAAAATTACAAAATTATTTATATAATCATATGCTATCTTTTAGTATAACATACTAAAAATTCATAAGTTTTAACTACTAGAACAAAGCATTAAAAATTACACATTTAACTAGGTTTTCACTTCAATTTCAGCTGAAAAACAGCCTTCAATGAAAAATTCACCATACCTTATAAGATTGATGAAAATCTTTCAAATTTTTAAAAAATTTGGAAAATATATTTAAGTATAACATATAAAAATTTCAAGTAGAAATAAGGTTCATATAATTAGTTATATATTTTACAAGTTGGATAAAAACAGTGCATAACACACGCTTAAAATAGGGTTACTTGTAAAATTTCTTATAAATTTATTATACTCCAAAATTCACGAGGTAAATTTCATCATGTTATTTAGAGTTATATTACAACATAGTAAACTATGGCTTATAAATATGATTCAGATAAATAGTTATGAATTTTATAAGTTGGCAGAAAATAGGACATAGTGTATACTGAAAATAGACTTTCTTGTGGAAATCGGCATAAATCGTACAAGACTCAAAAAAATACATACTAAATTTTTGCACATATATAAGAACTGATTCTAAAACATAGTAGAAGATCATACATAAAATCGAAGGATACAGTTTAAGAAAATTGTTTAATTCAGACCCAAAAATGGGGCAAAAACTGTCTCTGAACAGCTTATCTTAGAAAAATCATAGAAAATAGGGTTTAACTCCAAATCTTCTGAAATTTTACACACATGTTTTAGACTTCATATACTAGATTGTGGTAAAATGTTTTAGCCTAAATCGATTCCTATATTGCTTAAAATATTTCTGAACATAGAAACAGAGCATAAAATGGAATTGTAACATACCAAGCTATTTTGTTTCATTCAAGAAATTTATAAACAACTTATTCTCAACCCTAATTCCAAATAACAACTTTGGACTTCATAATATATGCTGAAAGTAAGAAAATATCAGATTCTAAGAAAGAAATAAGAAGGTTTTAGTTAAAAACTTACCAAAAGGGAGATGTGAAAGATGGAGATAGTGAATTTGTGTGTGTGTGTTATGCCCTTTCCTTCTTTCTTTTCGTTGCTTCTCTTTTCTTTTTGATCTTACCCTTCCCTTTCTCTTTTCACACTTAAATCAATTAGTAGGTTATGTGGCATGTTTTGGGGGAGAAAGAGAGAGATAGTGACGGGTGGCAGAGGAGAAAGATGACTAACCAATTTGGTTTAATTAAGATTAATATTTAATTAATTAATTCTTAGCATAATTAAGATTATCACTTAATTAATTAATTCTTATACATAGTTATTTAATTAGCAACATATATATACATATCATTACACCTTAGTTAATTAATTAGGGTGTTATAATTTTACTTGTGTGATGAGAAGATATTTCGATACACAATGAATTAGGAATGCATGTTTAAGCAAAATATTTTATCACATAAAATCACATATAAAAATCATGTGCAAAAAAATTCATTAAACAAGAACATTCATAACACAACGAGCATGTTTAGCATCTAAACCTAATATCATTTTAAACCTATCTGGTATCTTATCTTTTTACTTCCGTTCATATGTGTCGAGTGAGTGGAGATCGAGCTCGGCTTCCTCCGTGAGTTATCCTGTAAAACCCTTAAAATCTCGAAAGAGATATTAATCATAAAATCTTTAAAATCATCAAGCACAACGTAATTCGTAAATCATAAATTTAAGTAATATAAGAACTCGCACTTAAATCATATATAATTGAATGCTAAAAGAAATTTTATAAAATATGCAATGCAGGTTTTCTTGAAAATCGGATGTTACAACCATGTCAAATTCTTTGATGGTGTTCTGTATTCTAGTCTTGATATGACGAAGGTATATATGCATTATTTATTTCATTTTTTTTAGTAATCTGTTATAGTTTTATTATTCATTATACTTACTAATTTATTATTTTCTTTGTTTTGAAGGCTATCATACGACATGCACTTCTAGCTGAAATATGTGCTACGCTTGTTCTTTCAGATCTCAATAAACTGAGGCTAGATGTCATAAGAAAAATTTATGCCTTTTACATTGCTAAACCTGATGTGAAAGCTAAGATGATAGAGGAAAAAAGAAATGTGAATGTTGGGAAGAGAAAGACAAAAGACATCGTGGAAGTTGAAAGGACATATAGAAGGAAAAAAAAATGAGAGTTTTATGTTTGGTAGTATGTTTTGGTAGTACACATATATACATTGTGTGATGGTTTGGTAGTATATGTTGGTGGGTTTATATACATTTCGATGATTTTATGGTAGTTTTCTTCGATAGACATATACGTATATACATTGTGTGATGGTTTAGCAGTATATGTTGATGGGTATATATACATTTCAATGATTTTATGGTAGTTTTTCAGATAGATATGTACGTATATACATTTTACAATCTAATAATTTTTATGATAATATTCAGTGCATTTATTGTTTTTAGTATTTTTATTCTTTATTGTTTATTTTCTTGAAGTATGTTTATGTATTATTGTACTGTTGAATAAGATATGTGTTATTTGTATAATTGTATGGCTATCACAATGTAAAAGGTATGCTTGTCATAATAAAAAAGTATGCTTATTATAAGTAAAAGGTATGCTTATCATTATTAAAAGATCATACTAAAATAAAGGTATGCTTATCATAATTTAAAGGTCGTAAAAGGTATACTTATCATAAGTAAAGATATGTTTATCATAAGTAAAAGGTCGTATAATTTTTCAAGAGTAATCAATCATGATCATAAAAGGTTAAGTATCACTAACACAATGTAAAGGTACGACCAATACAATACAATGGTATTCTTATCATAAGTAAAAGGTCATACATACTAAAACAAATGAACATTTGGTGTTTTAGAACCAAATTCATTTGCTGTTGTTTTTCTTTTGTGATTGCTCTTTTTCTGAAAGTGACCTTTGATTCGCTGTCTTCGCCCCTTTGTAACCGAGCGAGCAGGATCAAGCATAATGTTAGATGATTTGGAAAAGGCAAGATCTGCTGAATTTGTTGAAATGATTCCATTAACATTTAAAGAATCTCTGTCATAAGCTTCTTCAAGTATTCTCCTTGTATCTTCATTGTCTTCACATTGCAAAAATAGATTGTAATATTTTCTAGCCATTTCATGTCTCTAGAGAACACAATCACGAGACTTGTTTGTATCACTAGTAGTAGTAGCCTCGAAACTATCCTACATTTGTGGTTTTGCTTCTTTTGTCCATCTTTTTTGTATATAAGAATCAGGTATCATTTCTATAGAGTTGATATGAAGTATTCTCAATGAGTGGTAACACATCATACCATATTGTTCAAACTTCTTGCAAGTGCAAGCAATCAAGTTCATTTTGTTGTCAAATATCACATGATTGGTATTCTGGTCAATACCAAGTGGTGAAACATCATAAATCACTGTATTGTCTTGAATTTCAACAATTTTGGATGTAGTTGAAATACATTTGACAAACTCTTCCTCAAAATTTCTAAAAAGTGGTAGTGTATATACCTCAGAAGCATGCTTCAACAATCCAATTATTGGTAGAATTGAGTCGGGAATGCATCTTGAAGAATGAAATTCATCTTGACGTTCTTTGCTTCTCCAATTGTTGATTGTGTTTCTTGAAAATTATGTAAAAATTCAGTTAAGCTTGTAGTCTTCTTGACATTGAACAGAATGACATGATTTGTACTTTCACTTCATTGTGAAGATCGAATCCCTACTGAAAAGAAATCTTTATTCAATGCAGTACACCACTTTTGTTTAAGTTGTTAACCTTGCAAACCAAAGTTGTTCTTCCAATTTTTATGTAGATATCACATTTTTCCAGCAATCCTTGAATTCATTCTCATCGACACACCCCGACAAGCACTTGTTGAATGAATCTTTAAGTGTGTTGTCACATTTGAGTTGTGCAAACTTGCTAACTGCATTCTGCTGGAGGTGTCATAGGCATAGACGATGTCTTGTTGAAGAGAAAACCTATAAAACATAACACCTTATAGTCAGAATAAAAATACCTTTTAACATAGTTAAGTATACCTTTATTCATTATTTATGATACCAGACTGAGATTAGAATAATACATTCTCAATTGCATTTGCAATTGCAAAATCTTGGTCAGTGAATAATGTTATTGGACATTTTCCTCCCATATACTTCTTAAATACTTCAAAAAGCCATTCAAATGACTCTATTTTTTTATGGGCTAGAAACGCACAACCAAACATGACATTCCCCCAATGATTATTTACACCAACAAATGGAGCACAAATTAGATTGTACTTGTTTGTTCTATATGTTGTGTCAAAAAAAAAACATCACCATATATCTTGTAATCCTCCATCATAGAATCTCTCCAAAAGATATTGTTCAATCTTCCATCAGCATCTAATCTAACCTTATAGTAAAAGTCATCATTGTCATCTTGTTGTCTTTGAATCATATCAATAATTGTTTGAGCATCCTCACCTTCAATGACCTTCATTTTCATACGATTGACAAAATTCAAATGATCTTTTATCGTATGTCCTACAATCTCTTTACCTCCAGCATTATGAACCATAAAATGAAAAGAGTTTGTTGCACTTATTCCTACTGATATCAAGTTCTCTATGGTTTTACATTTTTCATTGGTGATACTTCTCTCCGAACGGTGTAGATGGTTCCATTCAATTCTAGTAAATGGATGATTATGCAACATAACATGATTAACCATCTCATATAGCCCTTCATCATTTATTTTCACCCTTATTAATGCATTACAGCCTGTTCTTGTAATTCCAGTTTTTTTTCTCTTGATTTTTGTAACATGTGATGTCTTCAATCTGACACAAAAGCATACAAAAAGCTTGTCCAACAACACATTAGATGTTTCTCCTGTAGAGTATCTACTAGTAGACTTACGAACATAAAATCCCAATAATCGAGCATGCTTACAGTAGATTTTATGCATGTCGTCAACTGTTTTCCTTGTTAATCCAACTAGAGAACCAGTGAGATCATTTAATTGAATTGTGTCATTTGAAAAAAAAAAGAATATTAAGTTACTTATCCCTTCTATCACAATAACATGACATTTATATATTACTAAGAATAACTTTATAAACAGAACTAAAATAAGTCAGTTATATATACAAGACATACAGTTTGTTAAAATAAGGAGACCTTTAGGTTTAGTTAAGTATATCTTTATGTGTTTATAAGATGATTTTTGTGTATTTTTAAGTATACTTTTATAAACAGAACTAAAATAAGTCAATTATATATATAAGACATTCAGTTTGTTTAAATACGGAGACCTTCAGATGTAGTTAAGTATATCTTTATGTGTTCATAAGATGACTCTTATGTATTTTTAAGTATACCTTTATAAACAGAACTAAAATAAGTCAGTTATATATACAAGACATTTAGTTTGTTTAAATACGGAGACCTTCAAATGTAGTTAAGTATACCTTTATGTGTTCATAAGACGACCCTTATGTATTTTTAAGTATACCTTTATAAACAAAACAAAAATAAGTCAGTTATATATACAAGACATTCAGTTTGTTTAAATATGGAGACCTTCAGATGTAGTTAAGTATACCTTTATGTGTTCATAAGATGACCTTTAGATTTCGTTATCTATACTTTTATGTCTGAAGAAGATGATATTTAAGTATACCTATAGTCGAGTTGGTTCCAGAAATTTTATCAATTGTATTGGCAAATTCATCTTCTCCACTAGATAACTCAACAATTTGAAGGTTGGGTATAGTTTCACATATGATAGAATATTAAGAACAACATCAGTTAACCTTTTCGCATTGATAATTGAAGACAATTTCTGAATCTGTAATTTACCAGCGCTGTCTATATTTTCATTTGTAATTTGAACATTGGAATCACAGGCGTCCATGGAGATGATTGATTGAAGACGTGATGGTGAATTGAGAGAATGCGCACGATGGTGAACTGAGGAAATGCGTGCGATGGTGGACTGAGGAAATGCGCCTCTGTCAATTAGGGCATTTATGACGAATTTAAAAAAAAGGTATACATATTTATCTGCCTGGGTCGGGTCGAGTCTGAGTTGCACGGATCTTAAGATCTTAAGATCCTTGCAACAAGTGCACACCGGTCCAACTCGTAAATAAATATGAGTTAGTGAATAATGAGACCATGAATAATGAGTATTAATGTTAAAATAAACGTGGACATATGACAATAGACAATGGTTGTTTATGACATGGTGATCAGCATTTTTAGGTGGATGTTTTTAAGATTCATTATTTTGGATGTTCTTACTCACGTCTATTGTAAGATTAATGGGAAAATATCCATTTTTATCCTATAACATAGATTTTGTCTACTTTTTACCATCAGTTGTATGTATTTCATTTCAGGTCTTTTAACTTTCAAATTTTTTTCCAATTTAAGTTCGATTTTGATTGAAATTTGGTTCCTAATAATGAGGATGTCAAACTTACTTATGTGGCACTAAAATTGGGATTCTCAAATTTTGAAGGGAAAATTGTGCTTATTTGTCAAATTGGATTTGTCACGTCATTAAATTATAAATAATCAATATAAATAATCAATTTCATAATGAAACGGTCCGTCCAAGCCCAACGAGCCAATTTAGCCCGAGCCAATCAAGCTCATCGGACTACTTGGACTTAGCCTAATAAGCCCAATTTTTTTTGAACCACTATATTTATAGTCCTACTTAACATTATTTACGGGTTGTTCGATTTGATCTATATTGGACTATGCTTAAGTTGTCGATTCTAATGCTACCAAGACCACATAGTAAATGATGAGTATTAGTATCTTATTTCATAGGAAGTGCTATATATGTCTTGGTGTTGAGCAATATTTAGTAGGTCGGGTATAAAGGTAGTAAACTATATCTAACATAATGATAGGATTATCAGAAATATATGTTCTATTTCAAGATGAAATGAGCCTCCTAGAAATTATGAAAGAGAAGAGAGGATGATTATTTTTTTATCAAACTTAAATTACCTACTTTCATTAAATCTTCATATATTTATGCAGGCCCAAACTCTCAATTGATAAAACATAATTAAATGTGGGAAAATAGAATTGCATGTAACTAAAAAATAAGCCATAAGAGACTCCACATACCCACAACTCCTAAGTTATAAGAACAAATTTTGACTCTTAAAATTAAATTCTCTGAATTCTAAATATGTGTGTGTAACATTACTCTTGTTATAACTGATGTGAAAAAGATCTAAAGAAATGATAAACAAAGAACATAGAATTTACGCGGTTCACTAAAAATGTGTTACCTACGTCCACGAGCAGAAGAAAGGATCTCGCATATTATTTCTGAGAGCAGCTACAGTACAAATTACAATGACTCTAGGTCAAGTAGGAATATATATAACCCCTAACACACTGAGCCCAATAAATAAGCCCAAAATCAAAATTGAGTCTGAACACATAATATATACCAATTAAGGGTTCAAGGCACTCTAACAAATCCCTCCCTTGACTTGAATCCTCTCACATATCAACAGATGTACCAAATGTACCAGCTCCACCATAAAAAAATGCCAGATGTACGAGCAACTCCTCGTACTCGGACTTGCCCCAAACCAGGACAACTAACATCTTGTAATATTTAACAAGTCCAAACAGTACTGGAACTTGCTATTTGGAACCGACTAGGTGAATATATCAGCTGGTTTATCAGCAGTCCCAACTTTCTCCACCTTAATCCTCTTCTCACTTCTCAAGAAATCATACTTGAGATCAATATGTTTCGTTCTCTCATGATGAACTTGATCCTTAGCTAAACATATAGCACTTTGACTGTCACAAAACACAATTTGTAGCACCCCGGACCAAAAACGAAGTATAATTTATTAATTAAATATTTAAACCCATGATATAATAATTATATGCGTATATTTTAACTGTTTAATTTAATTACGTGTGTTTCAGATACATATTTAATGCATGAATTAGATGGATAATTTTCGTGGACATGGAACATAGAATATTTTTACACCAATAGATGCGTATTGGAAAAACGAGAAGATAGAAATGAACTAGGGGTCAATTGGAGACCCGTAGCTCAAATGACGATGAAAAGGGCAAAACACGAAGTTTCGAAAAAATCGAAAGATATCACGGTGAATAGTAATGAAGATTTTTACGTGAATAGTATGAAGAATTTTCAACCATGAACAGTAACTTTAAATTTTTTAGGTGAATAGTGATTTCTGGGATTTCTATAAATAGGGACGTTTTCGATTCAAAAATCACCATTTTTCCGAACGAGCCAAAAACGATGAAAACCTGTAAGTCTCTCTCTCTTTTCTGATTTCTGTCTCCGACGCGTCGCCACGCCGCCGCCGTCGGTGGCCGAAAAATTTCAAATTGTCGGTTTCGGCCGATTTTCACACACGACATAGGTCTCGACGAGACGAGTCTAGAATAGGTCTCGGATTTCAATTCCAATTTCTCGTTCGCCGAAAAACGACGAAAAACGCTCTTCAAACCCTAAACCCTAACTTTTTTCAACCTTTCTCTCTCCTCTAATTTCTCTCTCTCTCGCCGGAGCAGTCACCGGAGAAGCTGCTGGTGGTGTGGTTGAGACGCCGGAGGGGTGGCGCCGCCATGGATGGCGGTGTCGGGGTTGTTATGGCTATGTCTGTGCATATGCGTGTGTGAGTGTGTGTTTATGTATGTGTGTGTGTTGGCTGTTGGGGGCGGCGCTGGTGGCACCACCGTGAGCTATTGTTGGGCCGGTGCTGGTGATGTACCGGCGAGGCCTGGGTGGTGGTGGCCGCCGGCCAAGGCTGTGTGTGTGCGGTGAGTTTCATGCGTGTATATGCTATGCGTGGGTGTATATATGTTGCTTGGGGTTCAGGGTTGGGTTTGGAAGGTTGCCGGTGACTGAAAGTCGCCAGTCGGAGTTGGGAATGATAAGGTTTGTTTTTGCATGTGTGTGTGATGGGGTGTGTTTGGGGCTATTTTTCCGGCACTGTTCATGCCGAAATCCAGCGAGGAATGGCTGGAGGTGGTAGCCAGTGGTGCAGGGTTGCCGGCGGACAAGATGGCTGCAGCGCTGGGCGACGCCGCCGTAGCGGATGGTCCCGGGAAGTACAACAGGTGAGCAGGGTCGACGCCAGGTGGGCACGAGCCTGGCCAAGGCTGCAAAGAAAACTCGGTAGCTGCCGAGGAAGCTGGACCCACTACCGAGCGCTACTGCCGATAACGTCGAGAGCTGTCGAGGACGCGTGCGCATGCTACCGAGCTACCGAGAGACGCGCGCGTTGGACGCACGGGCCTGCCGAGGCCGCCGAGTTTCCCACCCGACGCCGGATGTGCACGTGATATCGTATTTTCGATCCGAATCCCATTTTTCCATCATACGTCATCATCGAGTCATCGCCAATGAGATGTCATTAACCGGGGATCGTGGGCCTGGTCAAAGTCAACAATTTGACCAAAATTACAAAAATACCCCTAAACTTAAAATGCTCCATTCGAGCTCGTTTCAACTCCGATTGAGCTTATTCTTTTTCCGTTGTGATCCAAATTTCATCCTCTATCATCTCAGCCTTTTAGACTGAACTTTCACTCTCATTTCTTCAACTCCAATCTTTAGATTTCTCGATCTATCGTGTCTCTAACTGTCGTGTCTCGATCTTTAGACTGAACTTTTATAGCTTTAATTATACTTATTAAGGATCTAAGAAACACCATAATTGTGTAGGCTACCTATTGGATTAAACCTTGAGATAATTGATCTTTGGTACTTGCTACTCACGCGGAAACCACCGAACAAGGTGGGGGTAATTTCTATCTCTTTATCTGTTTACAGTTTCCCCTATTACGAGGCATGAATTGTTGAACCTTATGTGCTGTGATTATATGCTATGATTAATTTGTTCATGCATGGTTTATGAAGATGTTGTGAAAGGACGAAAGTCCATGTTTATATGAAGAGACAAAGGTCCACATTCATGATTGAATAGACGAAAGTCTATCTTTATATTATGGGGGAACAATGATACCCGTATTACGGGAGAACAATGATACCCGTATAATAAGTCGGGGAGTACCCACACATGGGGTCTACGGGGAGTACCCACCCTCGCTGCAGATATGAGCTTTATAGGTCTACATGTCCATCAAGGATCCGAATTATGTGCTATGCATTCTATATGTTGTCTATTTGCCAAACTTATATATGTTTGATTTGTTATACCTTTCTAATAACTGTTAAGCACATGGAAAATATCCCCACGAGTATATTCCACTCACTCACTCCTTATTCTGTAATTCATGTTACAGGAGATGACGAGCATGATGAACCCTAGATGGAGAGAGGTGACGCTATATCTGGACCTGTATATTTAGGTTGATGTCTCACAAATATTTTCAAACAATGTTTAAATTAATTCACGTTTTGTAATAATTTTGTATATGTTTCGGTTGTTGGATCCTGATGATATTTTCCGCTGCTATGATATGATATGATTATCGATATTGAGACCGATTGTTGATATGTGATTGATTCACATCGTCTCCTACCTCATTCTTTCGTCGTCTCCTATCTACTTCTTCTGTTTGTGAAAAATGTGTCTCTTACTATTTCTTTCTTCACGCCCGTGAGAAAAACTCTGATATTTTTTATGAAAGAAAATGGGGCGTGACAGATGGTATCAAAACAATGTTCTAATGATTTTGAACTTGCTCAAACTTGCTTTATAAATAGAAAAATAGGAAAAACGTGATTTTAAAACGTGTATATGTTTTGAAAAAAAATAGATAGACACCCTCCTCTCTCTATAGGTGACTTTCCCTGAACATAGAACTTGCTAATATGAGTGCTTATCTGGTATGTGTTACCTTGATAGTATGATATAAACTATTTAGGATTGACGGGGTGTTAAGAAAATGGTTACACGATGAAAAGATCTTTTAAAACCCTCTTGACGTCACTACAACCACGATAAAAAGATCTTGTAAAAACCTCTTGATGTCACTACAATCGATACACTGCTTTGAGCCACCACCATAAAGTCACTGACCGCAGCAGCGTGAGCTCGTGTGCGAGTATGGCCATTCGCAGGAGTTGATGTTGTGTGACTGAAAGTTGAAACTACCATGGGCTCTTGTTTATAACAGGGTGTACTAATGAGTGAGTTTTCTCAGTTCATGGTTGTAATGCGTAAGGTTGGTTTTGATACTTGTGGTCTATAAGGAACCATGTGTGGATATCAGTAAAGTGGTTCATGATGTTTTGTTTTATTTTGTGTTTTTTTTTCTGGTTGGTATATGCAAGATGGGTATATGATACCCTACAACTTTATACTAACATAATAAATGAATGACAAAGAATCTTTTGAGATTATTATATGATTTATGGAGTAACGTTTACCGGTACTATGATACTTGTTATTAGTTTAATTGTTGTTATTTATATTGGTTGGGTTACGTAGGGTAGATTATAAGGGTTAGTTTCCTTATGTCGGCTATAGAATGATATGCCACGAGGTCGACCACGAAGGGATAAGCTGTCAATGGAGAATTCATCTGATCACGATGTGAACGCCGTGAGGAGAAACTTGGAGTCCGTACTGGGAAGCTTGGCTCGACAATATGAGACCGCACAAGTTATGCCACCACCATCATTTAGAAATAATGTTAACCAAATCATTGAACAGTTCAGATGATTCGATCCACCGACCTTCAACGAAATAGGAGAACCAATTGAAGCTGAGGAGTGGCTAAGGATGTTGGATCAACTCTTTGGACATTTGGCATGTACAGAAGAGCAGAAGATCTCCTATGTCGTGTTACAACTCACCGAAGGAACCAGCTACTGGTGGGAGTCACATGAAAGGACTATGTCACTAGAATTTGGGAGTGCTATGTCCTGGGGAGTCTTCAAAGAGTTGGTTAGATAGGAATTTCTGCCTCAGTCGTACCGTGACCAAAAGAAAGCAGATTTCATACATATTCGTCAAGGAACCACCTCCGTAGAAGAGTACGCGAAGAGGTTCAACCGACTAAGTAGGTATGCGCCCCATTTGGTGGACACGAATGCCAAGAAGGTTCGACACTTTAAGAAGGGACTTCGCTGGGAGATCGGCTCCATTCTGGCTGGCCAAGGTATAATGTCTTATGCCGCGATCGTTGAGAGAGCTCAAGAGATCGTTTCTCATCTCTGCTTAGATGTGGTGTCATCCAAGGGAGTGGAGGTAGCGATTGGAAAGAGGAAATGAACCGGTCCTAATCAAGACTTCGACCAGCACAAGCTCACATGGGCTAGTAATGCCCCATTTTTTTCCTACTCCCAGGCCAGGGAATTTATGTTTCAAGTGTGGGAAATCACATGTGGGACCCTGCCTCCATGGAACCCGGAAATGTTACCGGTATAGAGAACCTGGATATATAGCGCATGACTGCCAGAAGTTCAAGAATCCAGTAAATGCAGCACAAAGGCTGAGGCCAGGAGCAGGCCAGACTTGAACATTCATCCTCACTCGTTCTGAGGCTGTCGAGAGATAGATTGCAGACGATGAACTCTTAATATTATATATGTAGATAGTTATGTAGTGACTCATACCTTGTAGTAGTGTACGTAATCCTCTTGTATAATGTACGAGCTGCCCACCTTTTACCTTTATATATATACTATACCAGATCGTATTTTGATATTCAATGGAATCCACGTTTACTTCTCCCTTTGCAATTCGTGTTTTATTTCTTCATCTTTAGTAATGTGGTGGCACCGGATCTGTTAAAACATGAGAACATTTTGGTAGTCGCTAAAATTTTGGAAGTTAGTATTCCATCGGGAAGAACAATACGAACGAAACACCTTTGTCTAGGCCTAAAGATCGTGCTTGGGAGTAGAATTCTTTTAGCCGATCTATATGCGTTGGAGATGAAGGACTTTGAGGTGATTATGGAAATGGATTGGCTTTAGGTAAAATCACGCGGTAATCAAATGTTGTGCGAGGGAAATCATCTTTCAAACACCTGGAGAACCGATGTTTACATTTTATGGGACGCGAGTTAAAGTGGACTCAAGGATTATCTCAGCTATGAAAGCAACCCAGATGCTTAGCAAAAGAAATTGCGAAGCTTGGTTGGTCAACATGGTGAACTCTGAGAAGGAATCGACTACTATCTAGAAGGTACCAGTGATAAATGAATTCATGGACGTGTTTCCTAAGGATTTACCTGGTTCTCCACCAAAACGACAGGTGACCTTCGAGATAGATCTCATTCCAGTATCAGAGCCGGTGTCAAGAGCTTCTTATCAAATGACACTGAAAGAGTTACAGGAACTGAAGGTCTAATTACAAGAACTTTTGGACAAAGGCTTCATTAGACCGAGCGTGTCATCTTGGGAAGCTCCAGTGTTTTTTGTGAAGAAAAAGGATGGCAACTTTCGGATGTGTATTGATTATCGAAAGCTGAACAAGCAAACAATAAAAAACAAGTATCCACTGCCTCGAATTGAAGATCTTTTTGATCAATTAAGAGGTGCCAGTGTGTTCTCGAAGATTGACTTAAAGTCTGGATATCACCAGATGAAAAGTCAAGGACGTGGATATATCAAAGACAGCATTCCGGACGAGATATGGCCACTACGAGTTTGTAGTAATGTCATTTGGACTATCTCTCTTTCTCTCTATCTCTTTTCTTTACCTTCATCGAAAACGTACTTACTTCTTCGATTGAGAGAATACGACTCTTCAGTGACAACTACTCCTCACCTTACTCCACAAGTAAAATGGTGAAAACAAGAAGTATATAGGATGATTAATATAATAATCGGTACTATGAGTTGAAGAAGAAGAAGGATGAGAGGTAGAAGTGCAAATCGGTTAGGAAGGTTCGAGAAAGAATTGGAAAAGCTCAGGACCGACAAAAGTTCTAAACATGGAGCTTAGCAAAATAATCTTGTCCTTCAAGTTCCTTGATGAGAAATGGAAAGAACGAAACCACACAAGAATAAGAGGATGAGATTCTGGTAGAGTATCCCAGGATCGACAAAAAGTATATGCAGACAAAAGAAGGAGGGAGCTGAAGTTTGAAGTAGGAGATAAAGTTTTTCTCAAAATGTCGCCCACCATAGGGGTCCCTCATTTTGGAAGAGGGGGAAGCTAAAGCCGAGGTACGTGGGACCATTTGAAATTCTAGATCAAGTTGGGGAAGTCGCGTACCGTCTAGCACTACCGCCGGACTTCGCTGGAGTACACAATGTTTTTCACGTGTCTATGCTATGAAAGTATATAGTCGATCCAAATCATATAATCGAACAAGAAGGCATAGAACATGAGAATGATCTGACATATGAAGAAGTCCCGATAGCCATCTTGGATGGAAAGAAATGACAACTAAGAAATCGAGAGATGGCTATAGTGAAGGTTCAGTGGAGCCGTCATGGAAAGGAAAAAGCAACTTGGGAACTAGAAGACGAAATCCTGAGGAAGTACCCCGACTTACCTTTCCTAGGTATGTGTTTATTTTCCTTCCTAGGTACACGTTTAATTTTCGAGCACCAATATTTTTAAGGGGTAAGGGATATAGCACCCCGGAGCAAAAATAAAGCATAATTTATTAATTAAATATTTAAACCCATGATTTAATAATTATTTTCATATATTTTAACTGTTTAATTTAATTACGTGCGTTTCAAATACGTGTTTAATGCATGAATTAGATGGATAATTTTTGTGGATATGAAACATCGAATATTTTTACACCAATAGATGCATATTGGAAAAATGAGAAGATAGAAACGAACTAGTGGTCAATCGAAGACCCGTAGCTCAAACGGCGACGAAAAGGGTAAAACACGAAGTTTCAGAAAAACCGAAAGATATCACGGTAAATAGTAACGAAGATTTTTACGTGAATAGTATGAAGAATTATCAACTATGAACAGTAACTTTAGATTTTTTTAGGTGAATATTGATTTTTGGGATTTCTATAAATACGAACGTTTTCGATTCAAAAATCACAATTTTTCCGAACGAGCCAAAAGCGTTGAAAACCTGTAAGTCTCTCTCTTTTTTCCGATTTCTATCTCTGGTGGTCGGAAAATTTCAAAGTTGTCAGTTTCGGCCGATTTTCGCACATGACGTAGGTCTCGACGAGACGAGTCTACAATAGGTCTCAGATTTCAATTCCGATTTTTCGTTCGCTGGAAAACGGCGAAAAATGCTCTCTAAACCTTAAACCCTAACTTTTGTCAACCTTTCTCTCTCCTCTGATTTCACTCTCTCTCGCCGGAGCAGTCACTGGAGAAGCTGCTGGTGGTGTGGTTGAGACGCCGGAGGGGTGGCACCGCCATGGGTGGCGGCGTCGGGGCTGTTATGGCTGTGTGTGTGCATATGCGTGTGTGAGTGTGTGTTTATGTGTGTGTGTTGGTTGTTGGGGGCGGCGCTGGTGGCGCCGTTGTGAGCTTCTGTTAGGCCGGCGCTGGTGATACGCCGGCGAGGCCTGGGTGGTGGTGGCTGGCGAGGCTTGGGTGGTGGTGGCCGCCGGCCAAGGCTGTATGTGTGCTTCGAGTTTCATGCGTGTGTGTATGCTATGCGTGGGTGTATATATGTTGCTGGGGGTTTGGGGCTGGGTTTGGAAGGTTGCCGGCGACTTCCAAGGGTCAGGGAAGGGTCGTCGGCGACTGAAAGTCGCCGGCCGGAGCTGGGAAGGATAGGGTTTGTTTTTGCATGTGTGTGTGATGGGGTGTGTTTGGGGCTATTTTTCCGACACTGTTCATGCCGGAATCCGGCGAGGGATGGCCGGAGGTGGTAGCCGATGGTCCAGGATTACCGGCGGACAAGGTGGCCGCGGCGCTGGATGGCACCACCGCAGCGGGTGGCACCGGAAAGTACAGCAGGTGTGCAGGGTCGATGCCGGGTGGCCTGGGCGCGAGCCTGGCCGAGGCTGCTGAGAAAACTCGGCAGCTGCCAAGAACGTCGAGAGCTGCCAAGGACGCGCGCATGCTACCAAGAGATACGCACGTGGGCCTGTCGAGGCCACCGAGTTTTCCACCTGACAAAGGGTGTGCGCGTGCGTGCGCCCCGTCGGGTGACGGGTGCGCACGCAACGTCGTTTTCGATCTTAATCCCATTTTCCATCGTACATCATCATCGAGTCATCGCCGACGAGATGTCGTTGACCGGGGATAGTGGGTCCGATCAAAGTCAACCCTTTGACCAAAATTACCAAAATACCCATAAACTTAAAATGCTCCGTTCGAGCTCGTTTCAACTCCGATTGAGCACATTCTTTTTCCATTGTGATCCAAATTTCATCCTCTATCATCTCAGCCTTAGACTGAACTTTCACTATCACGCCCCATTTTCTTTAGAACAAAATATCAGAGTTTTCACATATCTTAAACAGAAAGAAGTAGTAGGAGACGATAGAAGAAATAGATAAGGGATGATATGGAACCTTCACGTCCCATCAATCGGTCTCAGCCAATAAACATAACATTCGCAGTGGAAAATACCATCAGGATCTCACATCCGTAACATGTACCAAAGTTAATACTTTATAAAACATGAGTCATAAAATTTCTGTCTAAAAGTTGGGTCATAACAGACTTAAAATAACAGATTCCGATAGGACACCACCATCTCTCCCTCTACGGTTCATCATGCATGTCATCACCTGTAACGTGAGTTACAGAATATGAGGTGAGTGCATTGAATACACTCGTGGGAGTAAAAACAGCATCTTATGACACACGACAGACAACAGAAGGAAAATAAAAGTATTTACCAGTATGTTGCCACAACACGTAAAATGCATAGCAGATATTAGAAATGGTAAGGGATGAATAGGTACGGGTATCACCCGTCTTACCCTATAAAACGGTCTCACTACCACTAGTGTATTTCAAGAGGACCACCAAACCTCATCAGAGTAGTAGAAGAGGGAGTAAGGGACGAATGCATGTTCAAAGCGGACCTCAGTCCTTTCACAGTGTAAAGTATGGCACAACAACTAAATTCACAGCACGTAGTATTTCGCAGTTCATGCTTTTAATAGACGAAAGCGGTAAACAGATAAAGATTTAGAAGTTACCCCAACCTTATTGAGTTGTTGAGTAACAAGTTTTATGTATCACAAACACGATCCAACTGATAACCTACACAAGTTACAGTGTTTCTTAAATTCTTAATAAATATAATTAAAGCTATAAATGATTTCGAAGAAAGAACGATCGTTTAGGGCGCGACGAATCAAGGGATCTCAAAATTGAGATTAAAGTAACAAGGGTGAAAGTTCAATTCATAAGCCTGAGATGAAAGAGAATGAAATAAGGGTTGCAACGCAAAAAGAATGAGCTCAATCGGAGTTGAAACGAGCTCGAACGGAGCATTTTAAGATTAAGGGGTATTTTGGTCAAAGTGTTGACTTTGACCGGACCCACGACCCTCGGTCAACGATATCGCGTCAACGACGACTCGATGTTGAGGTATGATGGAAAAAAAATAGGGTTCGGGTCGAAAACTCGGCGTCGTGTGCGCGTCGGCACGTGCGGACCCGGCGGCCCCGGTTTTTCTCGGCAGCGTCGGGGACCCGGCTCGACAGCTACCGAGTTTTCTCGGCAGCGTGGGCGCGGTCTCGACGGCTGGCCAAGTTTTCTCGGCAGCGGGCACCCGATGTCTCCCGGCGTCGCCCGTGCCCAGCGCGCCCGTCTCCTGTCGCCCGCGCCCGACTCGTACTCGTCTCCCGTCGCCCGGCATGCACCTACCTCCCGTTGCCCGACGCGCACCCGTCTCTCGTTGCACACCCGCACGTGCACACCCACCCCCGACGCACACACGCACGCGCACACCCCGCACACCCGGCGCTCGCCCACACATGCGCCCACGCGCGCCAACCGGCATACACCCGTGCCCCGGCGCACCCCACCGGTATAGCTGCCGGCCAGTGGCGGCGATGGCGGCGGTAGTTCCGGCGGTGACGGCAGCTCTAGTGGCAACTCCGGCGACAGCGGCGGAAAAAAAAAAAAAGAAAGAGAGAGGAGCGAGAAACTTACTTGTTCGCGTCGCTTTCGTTGTCGACGGAAAATGAAAATTTTGAATCGAATGAGCCCCTATTTATAGATTTTAGAAGTTACTATTTACCAAGTAAATTTTAATTATCATTCATTAAATTATTATTTTTCCTTTTTACCGTTCATCAGGATTTTATCCCCGTGTTTTACTTAACCTTTGTATTCGGCTCTTTTCTTCGCTATTTGAGCTACGGGTCTCCGATTGACCCCTAGTTTGTTTCTATCTTCTTGTTTTTCCGTTACGCATCGTATGGTATAAAAATATTCTATGTTCCATGTCTAAAATTTTATCCACCTAAAACATGCATTAAATATATTTCTGAAACGCACGTAAACAATCAAGAATTAATGCGCATAAAATATTTCAATTATGGGTTTAATTATTTAATTAACCAATTATGTTTCGTTTTTGGTCCGGGGTGCTACATCCCTTACCCCTTAAATGAATTTCGTCCTCGAAATTAAACGCGTACTAAGAAGGGTAAGTCGGGATATTTCTTCAGAATTCCCTCTTCTAATTCCCAAGTTGTCTCTTCCCTTCCATGACGGCTCCATTAGACCTTTACAATAGTCATCTCCCGATTTCTTAATCGTCGGGTCTTTCTATCTAATATGGCTATCGGAACTTCTTCATAAGTTAGATCTTTCTCAAGTTCTATGCCCTTCTGTCTGATTATGTGGTTCGGATCGAATACATACTTTCGTAGCATAGACACATGAAAAATGTTATGTACTCCAGTGAATTCTGGCGGTAACGCTAGACGATATGCCATCTCCCCAACTCGGTCTAGGATTTCAAATGGCCCCACGTACCTTGACTTCAACTTTCCCTTCTTCCCAAAACGATAAACCCCTTTAGTGGGTGACACTTTGAGGAAAACCTTGTCTCCCACTTCAAATTTTAATTCTCTCTGTCTCTTGTTCGCATATGTTTTTTGTCGATCTTGGGCCATTCGTATTCTTTCTCGAATTTTTTTTATTACCTCGACCGTTTGATCTACCAATTCGGGCCCCAAAAGCTTCTTTTCGCCTACTTCATCCCAACAGATGGGTGAGTGGCATTTCCTTCCGTAGAGAGTTTCATAGGGCGTCATACCAATTGTCGATTGGTAGCTGTTGTTGTAGGTAAATTCTATCAAGCACAGGTGGTCTTCCCAGCTTCCGGGAAAATCTAAAACGCATGCCCTCAACATATCCTCTAGGATTTATATGGTCCTTTCTGTTTGCCCGTCAGTTTGTGGGTGGAAAGTTGTACTGAAAGACAGCTTGGTTTCTAACTCCTTTTGTAGACTTTGCCAGAATCTAGAGTTGAACCGAGGATCTCTATCCGATACGATAGAAACTGGCATGCCATGCAGTCGAACAATCTCTTCAAGATATATTTGTGCCAACTTATCCAGTCCAAAATTCATCTTGATTGGCAAAAAGTGGGCAGACTTGGTTAGTCTATCAATTATTACCCATATGGCGTGGTTTCCTCGTTTGGTGTTTGGCAACCCAACCACAAAATCCATGGCTATGTGTTCCCACTTCCACTCTGGTATCTCCAAAGGAGTTAGCATCCCAGCCGATCGTTGATGCTCTGTCTTCACTTCTTGATGAACAGCCCTATGTTTCTCTTCATGTTTCTCCATCAAAAATTCACCCTTAAATCTCGGTATATCTTTGTACCTCCTGGGTGTGCCGCCATCGGCGTGCAATGTGCTTCTTTGAGAATTTCGTTTCTTAATTCCTCGTCTTTTGACATGCATATCCTTCCTCTGAAGACAAGAGCTCCGTCAGAAGCTAAAGAGAAACCTTCAGCCCTTTCATTGTCCATATGAGCTTTCATCTTCATTAGAAAGCTATCTTTCTTCTGAGCTTCAATAATTCGATTGCGCAATGTGGGATTCACGAATAACACTACCATCCTAGCTTCGATGTTGTCCGGAGGTGTGACTATCTCCAAATTCAGCTTTGACATCTCTTCGATCAGTTGGTGCTGGTTGGTGGTCATAGACATCATCCTCTTTCCTTTTCTGCTAAGGGCATCAACTACTACGTTTGCTATTCCAGGATGGTAGTGGATTGTAAGATCGTAATCTTTTACCAACTCTAGCCATCTCTGTTGTCTCATGTTGAGCTCCTTTTATTCAAAAAAGTATTTCAGGCTCTTGTGGTCAGTATAGACCTCACACCTCACCCCGTAGAGATAGTGTCTCCATATCTTGAGAGCGTGTACCACAGCTGCTAGCTCCAGATCGTACGTTGGGTAGTTCTGTTCGTGAACCTTCAATTGGCATGATGCATATGCCACTACCTTCCCTTGTTGCATCAAAACACATCCTAAACCTTTCTTGGATGCGTCGCTGTAAATCACGAACTCCTTAGTTGCGTCTGGAGCTATTAAGATTGATGCCTCTGTCAACCTCTTTTTTAGTTCCTGAAAGCTATGCTCACATTGCTCCTCCATTGAAACTTACGTCTTTCCTTGTCAAACGAGTCATAGGAGCAGCAACCTTCGAAAATCCTTTTATAAATCTTCGGTAGTAGCCCGTCAAACCTATAAAACTCCGCACTTTCTTGACATTTGTTAGGGTCTCCCATTTGCTGATTGCTTTTACCTTTTCAGGGTCTACCTCGATTCCTTGCGAAGAGACAATGTGGCCAAGGAAATTTACTTTGTTCATCCAGAATTCACACTTCTTGTATTTTGCGTAAAGCTTCTCTTTACGTAAAACTTCTAATGAAATTCTGAGATGTTGTTCATGGTGCGTCCTATCGCACGAATAGATAAAAATGTCATCAATGAACACAATAACAAAGAGGTCGAGATACGGATGGAAGACACGATTCATCAGGTCCATAAAGACAGCTGGAGCATTGTTAAGTCCAAATGACATTACTACAAACTCGTAGTGGTCATATCTCATCCTGAATGCTGTCTTAGGTATATCTCTATCCTGGACTTTCATCTGGTGATATCCAGACCTTAAGTCAATCTTCGAGAACACACTTGCACATCTTAATTGATCGAAAAGATCTTCAATTCGAGACAGTGAATACTTGTTCTTTATAGTCCGCTTGTTCAGCTCTCGATAATCTATACACATCCGAAAGTTGTCGTCCTTCTTCTTTACAAAAAGCACTAGAGCTCCCCAAGGCGACACACTTGGTCTGATGAAACCTTTGTCCAAAAGTTCTTGTATTTGGACCTTTAATTCTTGTAATTCTCTCGGTGCCATCCAATGAGGAGCCTTCGACACTGGTGTTGTTTCTGGGATAAGATCAATCTCAAAGGTCACTTGTCTATCTGGCGGAGGACCGGGTAAATCCTCTGGGAAGACGTCCAAGAATTCTCTTATTATTGGCACATCCTCGATAGGCATTGACTCCTGCTCAGGTTTTACCATGTTGACTAACCAAGCTTCGCAATTCCTTTTGCTAAGCATCTGGGTTGCTTTCATGGCTGAGATAATCCTTGAGTCAACCCCAACTCGTGTTCCATGGAAGGTGAACTCCGGTTCTCCTGGTGCTTGAAAGGTAATCTCTCTCGTATGACATTTGATTACCGCGTGATTGGACTCTAACCAGTCCATTCCTAGGATTACGTTAAAATCCTTTATCTCCAAAGTGTGAAGATCAGCTAGGAGAATCTTATTTTCGAAAGTGATCTTAAGGTGACGGTATAGATGTCTTGTTTTAACTGTCTTCCCTGAAGGAATACTAACTTCTAGGGTTCGAGCGACTATCCTACCATCCTCATACTTCAGCAGTTTACAGAAGTTGATAGATATAAAGGAATGTGTCGCTCTAGTATCAAATAGGATGAGGGCAGGTATATCACACACTGGTATCATACCTGTTATCGCCTCCGCTTCCTCAGCAGCTTCTGGGTGGGTGAGAGCAAAGGCTCGTGCTTTGCCTGCTACTGGCCTCGAGTTCGGTGTTGTGGCTGGTGAATTTCTCGTCTTCCAACAGTTGGCCGCTATATGCCCCGGTGCCCCACACGTGAAGCAACTCCGTGTTTCTTGCTGACACGGCCCATGTGTACCTTTTTACATTTAGGGCATGGGTTTCCCGGTCTAAGAGTAGGAAGAAGTGAAGCATTGTTTGCCCTTGGAAATTTATTTGGGGCAGGTCTTTGACTCGGGCCAGTCCATGCCCTTTTTATAGGAGCCGGGAAAGTTCTCTTAGGAGGCACAATATCCAAATGCAAACTAGAGGTAATCTCCTGTGCTCTCTCAATAACACTTGCATATGACATCTCCCCTTGCCCAGCTAGAATGGATCCAATCTCTGGATGAAGGCCTTTTTCAAATCTTCGAGCCTTCTTACTATCGGTGTCTACCAAGTGTGTGGTATACCGACTCAAATAGTTGAATCTCTGCTCGTATTCTCCATCCGTCGAGCTTTCTTGATGGAGATGTAGAAACTCTATTTCCTTTTTATCCCGGTAAGATTGAGGGATAAAGTGACGAAAAACTATTTCCTTAAACTCCTCCCAAGTCATCTCTTTTCTCTGAGCAGCTGATAGGGTTCGTTCATACGAGTCCCACCAGTGGCTCGCTTCTTCAGTAAGTTGGAAGATCGCACAAGAGACCTTCTGTTCCTAGATACAGGTCAAATGTCCAAACAATCGGTCGAGTGACCTTAGCCACTCTTTCACACTCGCTGGTTCATCTTTCCCGTCGAATATCAGCAAATTAAATTGCCTAAACTGTTCGTATATAAGGTTAGGATCCGATCTTGCCGACTGGGGGTTGGCTTGGGTTACTTCAAAATATTGTGCCAATTCCCTTAGTACCGAGACTAAATCTCCTAGATTCGCATTTTCAGCTCTCTCTGGCTGATTAGCCATTTGCGGTTGTTCATTTCGAGGTCGTCCTCCAGGCATGGTTCTGTTAGGTTATATACATATATATATCGTTACCATACATAACCAAATATAGATAAAGAAGAAGAATAGATGTAATACGCAAGAAGAGATATAAACATGTATCCCATCACAAAAAGGGATTACACGGTTATAATATATACGTATCTGCAAAATAGGGTAGCCTTTACATCATGTCAAAAGGATTATGTACACTATCTACATGAAATAAAAGCTACCATGTACATATAGAGGGATATATCGTATGTAACCTATATACATCAAAAAGATCATCTCTCTAGTCTACGCAACAGCTGGAGGCGACGGTCCTGGTAATCCCGATGCCCCAACTCCCGGGTCATCTGCCCCTAGATCAATCTCCTCGGGGTCACCATCCTCCTTAGGGTCTTCCTCAATATCATCATCCGACTCTGAGCTACTACTAGAAGGATCGTAGGGTCCTGGCTAAGGAATAGTAGGAAGGCCGTGTCGACCCCACAACTCCAGCATCGCCCTCGCTACATTCCCAAACTCGGCAAATGGTACAAAGTCTCTCGATGAATGTACAAGCTCATCTCTATATACTAAACGTGTCGTAGTCTCCCACTCACCGGGTAGGGTGTGGATCATATGTAGAGACACCTGTACACCACTAATCCTATCTCTAATGTCCCCTAACTCCTTCCAGCAATCCAGAAGTCTAGCAACGTGCTCTCCTACCGACCTATCGTCCGTTACTCTACTTTCATAAAAACAACGTCGAAGTCTCTCCTCACGTGTCTCCACAATCGGTACTCGCATCCTAACGGTAACATAAACTTTATTCATTTGTCATATAGAAGTCACACGAGTTTCTATCATCAGCCTATATCCGTAATCGCCCCCTCTATGCCTTAACAATTTATATCATGCCAATACAATATCATATAACAAATAAACACTCCTTTTCACAAGTCTTATAATTAGGGAGGGACACCTATAGGGAGAAGATGGTGTCTATCTTATATCTTTTCGAAAACATGTTCGCATTTAAAACACGTTTAAAAATAAGCTTGAGCAAAGCTTTACAAAGAGTAGAACCTGGCTCTCATACCACCTGTCACGTCCCATTTTCTTTACAATGAAATATCAGTTTTCACATAGGCTTGAAAAAACAAATAGAAAGGGACACATATCTTAAACAGAAAGAAGTAGTAGGAGACGATAGAAGAAATAGATAAGGGACGATATGGAACATTCACGTGCCATCAATCGGTCTCAGCCGATAAACATAACATTCGCAGCGGAAAATACCATCAGGATCTCACATCCGTAACATGTACCAAAGTTATACTTTACAAAACATGAGTCATAAATTTTTTGTCTAAAAGTTGGGTGATAACAGACTTAAAATGACAGATTCCGATAGGGCACCACCATCTCTCCCTTTATGGTTCATCATGTATGTAATCACCTGTAACGTGAGTTATAGAATATGGGGTGAGTGTGTTGAATACACTCGTGGGAGTAAAAACCACATCTTATGATACACGACAGACAACAAAAGGAAAATAAAAGTATCTACCAGCACGTTGCCACAACACGTAAAATGCACAACAGATATTAGAAATGGTAAGGAATGAATAGGTGCGGGTATCACCTGTCTTATCCTATAAAACGGTCTCTCTACCGTTGGTGCATTTCAAGAGGACCACCAAACCTCATCAGAGTAGTAGAAGAGGGAGTAAGGGACGAATGCATGTTCAGAGCAGACCTCAGTCCTTTCACAGTATAAAGTATGGCACAACAACTAAATTCACAGCACGTAGTATTCCGCAGTTCATGCTTTTAATAGACGAAAGCGGTAAACAGATAAAGATTTAGAAGTTACCCCTACCTTGTTGAGTTGTTGAGTAATAAGTTTTATGTATCACAAACATGATCCAATTGATAACCTACACAAGTTACAGTGTTTCTTAGATTCTTAATAAATATAATTAAAGCTATAAATGATTTCGAAGAAAGAACGATCGTTTAGGGCGCGACGAATCAAGGGATCTCAAAATTGAGGTTAAAGTAACAAAGGTAAAAGTTCAGTTCATAAGACTGAGATTAAAGAGGATGAAATAAGGGTTGCAACGCAAAAAGAATGAGCTCAATCAGAGTTGAAACGAGCTCAAACGGAGCATTTTAAGATTGAGGGGTATTTTGGTAATTTTGGTCAAAGTGTTGACTTTGACCTGGCCCACGACCCTCGGTCAACGACATCGCGTCAACGACGACTCGATGTTGAGGTACGACGGAAAAAAATGGGTGTCGGGTCGAAAACACGGCATCATGTGCACGTCGGAACGCGCGGACCCGGCATTTCTCTACAGCTGCCGAGTTTTCTCGGCAGCATCGAGGACCCGGCTCGGCAGCTGCCGAGTTTTCTCGGCAGCATGGGAGCGGGCTCGGCGGCTGGCCGAGTTTTCTCGGCAGCAGGCACCTGGCGTCGCCCGCGCCCAGCGCACCCGTCTCCAGTAGCCCGCGCCCGACACGCACCCGCCTCCCGTCGCCAGGCGCGCACCCGTCTCCCGTCGCCCACGCCCGGCACGCACCCGTCTCCCCTCACACACCCGCACATGCACACCCGGCCCCGACGCACACCCGCACGCGCACACTCCGCGCACCTGGCGCCCGCGACCCGACGCTCACTCACACGCATGCCCGCGCGCGCCCACCGGCACACACCCGCGTCCTGGCGTGCCCCACCGGCACAGCTACCGGCCGACAGCGGCTCCGGCGGCAGCTCCGGCGGCGGTGGCGGAAAAAAAAGAAAAGAAAGAGAGAGGAGCGAGAAACTTACTTGTTCGCTTTCGTCGTCGATGGAAAATGAAAATTTTGAATTGAATGAGCCCCTATTTATAGATTTTAGAAGTTACTATTTACTAAGTAAATTTTAATTACCATTCATTAAATTATTATTTTTTCTTTTTACCGTTCATCAGGATTTTACCCCCGTGTTTTACCTAACCTTCGTATTCGGCTCTTTTCTTCACCATTTGAGCTACGGGTCTCTGATTGACCCCTAGTTTATTTCTATCTTCTCATTTTTCCATTACGCATCGTATGGTATAAAAATATTCTATATTCCACATCTAAAGTTTTATCCACCTAAAACATGCATTAAATATATTTCTAAAACGCACGTAAACAATCAAGAATTAACGCGCATAAAATATTTCAATTATGGGTTTAATTATTTAATTAACCAATTATGCTTCGGTTTTGGTCCGGGGTGCTACATTCACTCTCGTTTCTTCAACTCCAATCTTTAGATCTCTTGATCTGTCGCGTCTCTAACGATCGTTCTTTCTTCAAAATCTTTTATAGCTTTAATTATACTTATTAAGGATCTAAGAAACACCGTAATTGTATAGGCTACCCGTTGGATTGAATCTTGAGATAATTGATCTTTGGTACTTGCTACTAACGTGGAAACCACCGAAGAAGGTGGGGTAATTTCTATCTCTTCATCTGTTTACAGTTTTTCCTATTACGAGGCATGAATTGTTGAACCTTATGTGTTGTGATTATATGCTATGATTAATGTGTTCATGCATGGTTTATGAAGATGTTGTGAAAGGACGAAAGTGCATATTTATATGAAGAGACAAATGTCCACATTCATGATTGAATGGACGAAGGTCTATCTGTTGGAACCGACGGATCGCCGGCCCTATGCTATCGGAATCGGGATCCAAAGATAAATCACAGCGGAAAGAAATCATACCGTTGTAGACCTCTTGATCTTCTGATGTATTCCTCTGAGCCCTTCTCGAACGTTGCGTGGCCAACAATCCTTCGAGAAAAATCAGTTCCGCTCTCTCTCACTTATCACGTGTTTTCTGTGATCTGTGTTCTGTGTTATGAGAGGCGCTGATGAAAAGAGCTATATATAGGCTACACCAGGGACCTAGAGGAGGAATTGGGTTGGGCCTCCTGATGGGCTTTAGTATCCTGTGTTCGGCCCGAACACATAACTGAAGCCCATCAATAATAATTCAGTCCACTAGAGAATTATTATTGAACTACCATCCCAATCCCATATTTAATATGGGCTCCTTCTTATTATGTGTACATTTATTTCCCCGTGTTTAAGATATCGAATGTCCGTAAATTAAATAAGTTACTGACAACTTAAATAATTTACATCTAATTCCAAGAGTAGTACCACTCATCCTTATTATCATGTCGGATTAAATCCACCTGCAGGGTTTACATGATAATCCTTATGAGCTCCTCAAGGGGACATTATCATCCTAAATAATTAGGACACGGATTCCTTCTATAATCAACAGAACACCATATAAACAATGCTATCTCCCAACTCACCGAGTTTATTGATTTATGAATAAATCTCACCATTGGCAAATTAAAGAAATAAACATTGAGCATACGTGCCCGTTATTATATAGGGATTAAGAAGATGTACATCCATAATAACAGAGGTCTTGTTCTATTATATAGTCAGTATAAAACGAACAACTTCAAATGGTCCTGCTCAATACACACAAAGTGTACTAGTGTAGTTTTATAGTCAAGACAGACTAATACCAAACTACACTACAACCATTCCGATGATTTGTCCAAATCCATCTTGGTTGTGAGCTACTATTTATAATTTATAAGAAACTGATAACATGATCTTCTGTGTGGCACCACACACCAAGTTATCTATAATATAAATTAATTGGACATTGCATAAACATATATAACAAATATAAAATGCAAACATATGACCAATGTGATTCTCATTCCATAAACGATGTTCATACAAAAAACTAGGCTTATAGTATACATCCTAACACTATCTTCATCATATTACAGGGGAACAATGACACTCGTATTACGGGAGAACAATGATACCCGTATAATAAGTCGGGGAGTATCCGCACCTGGGGTCTATGGGGAGTACCCGCCCTCGCTGCAGATGTAACATTCCCAAGCTTTACTAATTCGAAATACTTTTAAGAAACACAGTATGAGAATGTTAGATTCTTGACTTAACTTGAAAACGCAGCCAGCCATTAAAGAAGGTCCCCAATATTTAATTCATGCAAGAGAACTTCATAATACTTGAAAGGAACTTTGTCGATTGAAATATACCATCGTTTATACATGGAACCCAAAATATCTATTTACAACAAAAGACCCTCAATAGTTTAATTGTCCAAAAGATAAGTAATTGAACATAAGCTTCAAAAATTCATCTCGAGCATGGCATATGAACAAACTGACTGGCCATTTAGGAGACCAATTATCACTGCACATCATTACCTGCATTACAAAAACTTATTAATGAGCAATAAGCTCAGTAAGTTGAAACTTATGCACACAACCACGTATAATGAATCATATCATGCAATATGCTTTTCCATACTCATTTATTCTGAAAACATTCTTTGTAGGGTACCCGAAAGGCTGGTACTCAATCATTATTAGTAGGTCGTATAAGCGTTTCATTAAGATTGGTCAATCATCATATCATGATATCTACTCTCTGTTAGTTAAGCACTATCATTAGTACTCAACCAACATCAGCAGACCGTACATATTGTGTCTACTCTCCGATAGCTCAACTATCATCTGTAGACCGTATAGTCATGTTGCCCACTCTCAATCAATCAAGTACCATACTTCCTCTTTCAAAACATCTTTTATATGCATCATGTATCACGTTAATCTCACATACCATTCAATCATAGACATAGAACCATCATTCATATATCATACAAATTACTTGAATATCAATTAGTTCTTGCAATGCAGCAAATAAAAGCTTCAACTTACCTCGAATCCAAAGCAAGTACAATAGTGGAAGTGTTTGGCCCTTGGGGAAGATACGATGTGCTTATAAACCTAAAAGGATCAAGCATGCATATACATATCTTTAAATGCTCATTCAATGAAGAGACACTATCATTCAATTAAACACATCAAAACGTATAATTCATCTTAATATCATTCCTTAATTCAATAAATTAAGAATACTAATAAGGTAGCCCCTAACTTTGCAATAATAAAAACTCACATTAACCGAACTAATTATGTTCTTGCATAACTTAACCTAAATAACCACTTGAGTTACCTATCCTCTAATTCTTTAAGCATACTTCCAATCATTATAACAATACCAAGCATCAATAGAATCAGCCACAACTTATCAGATTCACAAGTTTAATTAAACAACTTCAACTAACTTAATTATCTTCAATTCATCTTCATAATATTACATATAAAATCAGATCATGTAATCATCATATAAACATAATTTTAAGCACAAAACACAGAGATAGGATCAGACCTAATAATTAAGCTTAAGGATGCAACGTTTTCACCAAAAGAGTCACCAACTAGCTTCAATTCATCTCATATGCAACCTCCATGATATAGTTCAGGTTTTGTATGGTATTTGGGGTTCTAAGGTTGAAGAAAGGAAGAGGAGAAGAGGCTGGTCATTTTTGAGTCTCATGTGAACAAAAGAAAGCATAAAATGACATTTCCTACCATATTTGACCATGCTAAAGGCAACCACTTGCTTTGTCCTAATTGGCTGAACTAGTATAGGTGTCAAATGTGTCATATACCACGTTTTTGGTCTTAGGAAAAGGTTAGTGTTGGAGGAAAGATCAAAATAATCTAGTGCAACACATTAAAAGTGCTTTTGGTGCATCCTAGTCAACTAACCAATCAAATTGCAGCATTTTACTTACTTTAGAATTATAAATAAATGAAATGAAATTCATAAATTAGAAGTGTAATCAAGTTAGTCTAGGAATGTCGTTTTTGAGATATTATGCATTTAGCGTATTTATAACCGTTTTCAGCACATCTATCTTCTCTTCCCAAGCCAAACCTTTCCACTGTAAAAGAAGAAGCACTAAACAGAGTATATTAGACTATAGAGTTGGAACGCCTTAATAATATCATGCAAAGATAAAGTAATCATGACTAATTAGATCATAAAATAGGCATGTACTTGAGAATTCAGCGCATTTCGTAATAAGATGCTTAGAAATATAGATTGAATGTTCATGAATGCATTTCAATGTAAGATGCATGTGATTAGAGAATTGGGTGTTACAGCAGATATGAGCTTTATGGGACTACATGTCCATCAAGGATCCGAATTATGTGTTATGCATTCTATATGATGTGTCTATTTACCAAACTTATATATGTTTGATTTGTTATACCTTTCTAATAACTGTTAAACACATGGAAAGTATCCCCACGAGTGTATTCCACGCTCTCACTCCCTATTCTGTAATTCACGTTACAGGAGATGACGAGCATGATGAACCCTAGATGGAGAGAGGTGACGCTATATCTGGACCTGTATATTTAGGTTGATGTCTCACAAACATTTTCAAACAATGTTTAAATTAATTCACATTTTGTAATAATTTTGTATATGTTTCGGATGTTGGATCCTGATTATATTTTCCACTGCTATTATATGATATGATTATCGGTATTGAGACTGATTATTGATATGTGATTGATTCACATCGTCTCCTACCTCATTCTTCTGTCGTCTCCTATCTACTTCTTCTGTTTGTGAAAAATGTGTCTCTTACTATTTCTTTCTTCACGCCCGTGAGAAAAACTCTGATATTTTTTATGAAAGAAAATGGGACGTGACACAATTGCATAATCATTACGTAGACCAAGATCACTAACTAACCCTTTCAACCAAATTCCTTATTTGGCTGCTTCTGTCAAAGCCATGTACTCTGCTTCTGTAATAAACAAAGTAATTGTAGGTTGTAAAGTGGAGTTCCAACTGACAATAGAACCACCAAGAGTTAAAATATAACCGGTTATGGATCTCCTACTGTCCACATCTCCTACATAATCAGAGTCACTATAGCCTGAAACTAAACAATTACTATCATCTCCATAAATGAGACTGACATCAAATATACCTCTGAGGTATCGAATATACCTTTTCACTCCATAAACCTGCTAACAACACTAACAAAATGTACAAGGTCAGGTCTAGTACAGACCATAACATATATCAAACTCCCTACTGCACAAGCATAAGAAACCCAAGACATGTACTCTTCCTTTTCAGCTACCAACATATCATCTACATATAAGACGAAGTAGATGAATGAATCATTTTCCAACTTCTTGTTACACACACAACTATCATATGGACTTTTGTTGTAGCCAAGATGTGTCATATAGTCGTCAAACCTCTTATACCACTGCCTTGGAGACTATTTTAGCCCTTATAAGGACTTCTTCAACTTGCAAACATACTCTTCTTTCCCCGGAACTTGAAAACCATCTGGTTGAGTCATATATATCTCTTTATCCAACTCTCCATGTAGAAAAGTTGTCTTCACATCAAACTGTTCAAGTTCTAAATCCTGATATGCTACCATTTGTAGAACACTCTGATGAAAATATGTCTGACCACATGTGAAAAAATCTCATCATAGTCTACTCCTTCTTTCTAATGGAACCCTCTAGCAACAACTCTAGTCTTATACTTGATACCCTCAGCAAGTGATATTCATTCTTTTTTCGTGAAGACCCATTTGCAAGTAATAATTTTTCCCTCCGGAGGTCATTTGATTAATTCTCAAGTCATATTCTTATAGAATGACTTCATCTCATCTCCCATGACAACAAGTCATTGGGTAGCCTCTGTACATGTATCAACTTCTTTGTATGTGGGTGACTCATGAGAATCCACCTCGTCAGCAACTTGCAATACATAACCCACCATATCCTCAAACACTTTGGAGCTTCAACTTCAATCCTTCTAGCTTGATCAAAAGCTATATTGTATGGTCTAGCCTCAAATGGTTGAGTTTTTGATAATGAAACATCTTTCAGCTTAGTGTTAGAATGTGGGTGTTGTTCTCCATCTTCTTTTTGTAACCCATTTTGCTCCACCTGTTTGTTAACACTATTGTTTCCTGGTACAACAATAGACTTCATAGTGGGATTAAACATAGAATTCTCATCAAAAATAACATTTCTGCTAAGAATCACTTTATTTTCTGATGGAGACAAGATTCTATACCCCTTAACACTATCTCTACAGCTTACAAAAAGTTCATTCTTCATTCTTGGCTCCAATTTACTCTTATTAACATGATAATAAATAGTACAACCAAAACCTCTCAAATTAGAGTAATTAGCAGACTTACCAAACCACATCTCGTAGGGTGTTTTGAGATTGATACTTGTGTGAGGTCCACGATTTATCAAGTAACATGTTGTGTTAACAGCTTCTGCCCAAAATATTCAAGCTAATCCAACATTAGAGAGCATACATCAAGCTCTCTATAAAAGTGTATGATTCATGTGTTCTACTATACCATTCTGTTGTGATGTATCCTTCAATGTATGATGTCTTGCAAAACTTATCAAAATCAGAAGAACATAATTCCAAACCATTATCAGTTCGCAACCTTTTAATTTTCTTCCCAATTTGATTTTCCACCAACGTCTTCCACTGCTTGAAACTCTTGAAGACTTCACTTTTATCTATGCTTCATCATAATCATCCAAGTCATTCTTGAGTAGTTATCAATCATAAACACAAAACATATGTGGCCTCTTAGAGAATCAACATGAGAAGGACCCCAACAATCAAAATGGATGTAATCAAACGTGTTTTTTGTTCAGCGATGAAGCTTCCCAAAGACAATGTTCACAGAATCCAAGACTAGTGACCTTGTGGCCACCAATAAAACCCCTATTTTGACAAAATTTGCATCTTTCTTTCAACCATGTGATCAAGTCTCATATGTCATAACTTAGTCAAATCATCATTATGAACCTCCGATGATACAACAACAACAAAATTAGATAGTGCTGAACCTTGCAGAAAATACAAAATTCCCTGTTTCACACATTTCAAAACCATATTAGAACCCTTACAGACATACAAAACATCACCTTCACCTTTGAAACTGAAACCCTTTCTATCTAAAAAGCTTAGGGATATCAGATTCTTCATCACGTGTGGAACATGCCTAACATCGTTTAAAGTGCATAATTTACCATCATGTGCTCATAATTTAATAGAGCCTATTCCAACCTTCTTACAAACAAAACTGATGGCCATAGAAATATTGTCTCGATCCACCTGCTCGTAAGTTGTAAACCATTCTCTGCGCGGATATATATGATAAGATGCCCTAAAATCAAGAACCCACACATCAGTGTGATGTGTTTGTCCATCAGCAACTAGAGTTTTATCCTCATCGAAAGTGTTGTGATCTCATTCAGCAACAGTATGAGTACCTGTTTTATTTTCCCGTTTCTTCTTCTAAAGAAAATCATTTTTCCAATGCCCTAGCTCTTTACATTAGTTATAGATCATCTAGTTTAGGACCTTTAAACCCAGACTTTTTGAATTTATTTTTTTCCAATTTTCCAGGTTCCTTATTCCCACTAGCTACTAATCCAACGACCAAATCATCTATACTTCCACCACCCGCACCACTCATCTTATGACGTAGCTCTCTAGTATATAGAGATGATTTAACCTCTTCCAGAGACACAATGTCTTTTCCAACAATGAAACACTGTACAAAATTCTCATACGACACAGGTAGAAAAACCAACAAAATTAAAGCAGCATTCTCATCATTAACTTTAATATCAATATTACGCAATTCCAATAAAATTGTATTTAATTGATCTAGATGTTCTCGAAGTGGCTGACCTTCATTTATTCACAGACTGAACAGGCATTGCTTCAACAACAACTTGTTGGTTAACAACTTCATCATATATAGACTCTCCAGTTTCAACCATAGACCAGCCGTAGTTTCCTCATTTGCGACCTCAATACTGATATCATCTGCAAGACTTAACATGATTGATGAGTGCGTCATATTTTCCTTACTGGCCATCTCAGATTCTTTTAGATCCACCACATTTTCTATCAGCGGTGCCTACAACCCTTATTGTTTCAACATAGCATGCATCTTAATCTGACATAAATTGAAATTATTCCTTCCCATAAATTTCTCGATTTTCACATTCATCCCAGACAACTTTCTCACCCGATTATGAAAACCTTAATCAAGCTTTTGTTGTCAGTTTGTTATAACTGATGTGAAAAAGATCTAAAAATTGATAAACAAAGAACATAGAATTTACGTGGTTCATTAACAATGTATTAGCTACGTCCACGGGCAGAAGAGAGGATCTCATATATTATTTCTGAGAGTGGTTACAGTACAAATTACAATGACACTAGGTGAAATAGGAATATATATATATCCCCTAACAGACTGAGCCCAATAAATAAGTCCAAAACTAAAACTGAGCCCAAACATAAAACATGCATTAATTAAGGGCTCAAGGCATTCTAACCACTCTCCCTTAGAAAATGGGCCTTGTCCTCAAGGCTCAATGATATCTGTTGAGTTGTCGAACTTGAGGTTGGGTGTATCAGGACTTTCTTTCACTTCTTGTGAAATCAATAAAAACTGTGGACTTTTGCAACGATGTCCTTGGACCTATTTCTCTTCATAAGAGAAATCATAACAAAGACATTTAGCCCTTCTTTCCTTAACTTCAACATCACTTAATCTGTGGAACAGGGGTGTAGTAGTCAGCTTCAGAGGCGTAATGAAGAGTGAAGTAGCATGGTCGGGGGTAGAAATAAGTGGTATTAGCTATGAAGGCACGTGATCCTTGTTGAGTTTATTTAGCCAGGATCAATTTGTTTTGTCCAATTGCCAACAAAATAGTAGAAGATTTCCATAATGCGAGCTCAGTTTGAATTTCGGGCTTTAGACATGAAAGAAAACAATCTAAGAGACATATGGGGATAATCAATCAACTTAATTATAAAATGTTTCGAATTGGCTTGAAATTCCTCAACAATGTCAAGTTGTTGTAATTTGAATAGGGCTGCTCGGTGGTTGTCGTAAGATGAGGGCCTAAAACACATTTCCAACGCACGTTCAAATGCTTCACATGTTGTGAGTTGATGTTTATGTACCATCCTTATATACCAATTGAGTGCTTGGTCTTGCATATAAAACAAGATCATGCTCAATCGTTGATCGGGAAACACTTGGTAATAGTTGAAATATTGGTTAGCTTGAAATATTCATTCTAATGAATTGGAGCCATCAAGGAGGGAAGATGAAGTTTAGGTGGTTTTATATTGGTTAAAGGATTAGTATGTTGGAGGTGAATGGTTGAATGTGAAGAAGATGAACCATTTTGATATGACTGATGTGAGGTTGGGTGGTTGTTTCTAATGAATGTTGAGAAGGTTTCTTTTACATTTCAGATATCATAGAGGTGAGTTTGGTGACAGCATCTTGCAAGGTTGGAATTATGGTAAGAGTCTGTTGGATGGAGAAAATCAAGACAATGTGGTCGATCATTTCTTCAGTTCTAATTTGTAGTTTTTAACTGTATCATGAATATTTGCTACTTGTTCTTTTATTAATAATTCGGGTTGAGCGGGATTTGGAGGTATTTCGACTCAATGAAAGCACCAAAATGATAGGATTATCAAAATTATATATTCTGGTTAGAAATCTAATGAGTCTCCTAAAAATTAAGAATGAGAAAGGATGAGACGATTTTTTTTACCAAACTAAACCTATTTATTTTCATTAAATCTTCAAATATCTAAACAGGACTGGACTCTTAACTCATAAAGTAAAAGTAAAATTAAACGTGGGAATTACATACAACTAAAAATAAGTCAGCAAAGAATTCCACATACCCACGACTCCTAAAATATAGAAATAAATTTTGACTCTTCAAATTAAATTCCCTAAATTCTATACATGTGCGTAAACACTTATAGTATGTTTGGATTGGGATGTGTCCATCTGGATTTGAGATGGACTAAATTCCAATCCTTATTTGTTATGGGATGGGGAAGTATTTGCAAATCTCATCTCTATCTACTTTTTTTACAACTCTCAATAAAAACATCTACTTTTTCTATAATTACTCAAAAAAACATCTACTTTTTCTATAATTCCCAATGTGATGAGGACATCTTAACTATAATCCTATCCTATATAATTCCAAAACAAACACAAGTTTTTAAAATTCAATTTTATGCAAAATCCACTCAAATTCTAAATCTGAACTTGTAAAATTCACCTCCACCACAATCCAAACATACCCTTAGGGACCTATACAAACCAATACAACATTACAACACTATAGTAAGACATTTAACATATATTTAACGGAAAAGACATCATAATACCATAAAAACTATAATATGGATAAGAAAATACCAACAAATATAATTAACATCCAAATATACCACCAAATATAATACTATACCCTAATATACCATATTTTTTGTCAATGTCACACATGTGTATTTAAGCTCATTAACTACTTCTTGGACCTATATTATAATATTTAATTATTTTCTCAAAAAAAAAAGGTTTAATTAATTCAAATCCAATTTTAAGATATTTTTAATTAATTTCCTTCCGGAATAAGTATATAGGCTGGAATACTTTCCTCATACCGATATTGTTTAAAAAACAGTGGTCTGCAATGAGTAACAATACCACGTACAAATTCCTTGGGAAAATTAAACATTAATTTGACAATTTTATCCTTCCAAGTATTTGGTTAGATCCGGACTCGAAAATGGTATCAGATCCTAGATTTATTAAGAACTTTTAAGTTATATTTATTATGTTTATGTAATTAACCTTTGGTGAGGAGAATTTCCTCGAGAAAATATGGATCTGGGCGATTGTCCAAGATGTATACCATACAGGAGATATCGTCAAATTTTGACGATGTATGAACAAGAACACAAAGACCAGGTAACATATTGGCAAAATCAATATGTTGAACAAGAAAATACAGGAGCCGACAGGGAGACCTTGAGGTAATACAACAAACGAGCGGAATACTACATGGGTTTCCTTGCGGTTAACCAAATGTTATATTCCGAACTAATGAACCTTCAGGAGATAGTTCATCTAAATCATTGATGATAGGAGGAGAACCTGAATGAAACGAGATACTTTCAGATACATCTAAGATCTCCCTAGATCTTAGAGAAATCCAGAAGACGGTGCAAAATTATAGGAACCGTCATAATCATCTACCAACACAAGTCCATCAGATCCAGAACCAGATGGAGACGATGGTGAAATATCAGAAGGAGACTCTTGAGATCCTTCATGATATTCAAAAAAGAGTCAAGAATCTGGAGGACAAACCAAGTCTTTCCGAAGGAAGAAAATGTATAGATTTTGGAACAGTTCCCTATTTACACCAAAAGGGGAAACCAACCAAAGTCATACGACCAATGACCCAAGATGAAAAGCTCATTGCTATCATCAAAGGAAAATCCATCATAAATTAAAGATGGATATGGAGAGGATGAATCTTCAAGATCTACATGAACTTGCCGAGTCCTTCGCAGGATTAGGTATTGTAGATCTAAAACTGAATGAAGGAAGTGGTTCAACTTTGGTCACCCGTGATCAACACCAAAGACCACCTCCACAACCACTAGTAGATCCCAACGTTGCAGAAAGTTCAGGTTCACATCATATGGATGAACCAATGCCACACGCTGGAGATTTTACTACAAGAGGAGATCTTATTGTTTCAGGAACTCGACAACGTTCCAGAAGGCCAAATCTTTTTAATACGCCTTATGGAAAGTCACAACTAGATCTGATACATCCATGTGGATTGATGCTAAATCTGGATATTCCAGATTTCAAAAATCAAAAAGTCTTTATCGATGATTGGACATCGGCAATGAGGATTGCAGGAGGAACCTAGATCTTACAAAGGAATGATTCATTTTACTTCTTGAAATGAGTCTTGAAGGATCAGTAAAGATCACGTGGGATATGACGGCACCAGACATGAGGGACAACGTCACGGCTGGTGAATCATTAAAAAGAATTGTAGATAACATGGCCAAGTTATTCAAAATCCATTTTATTGGCATAGGCTATTTCGAGGGATTGAAAGAGGAAAAATGAAAGAGATACAAACAAGCCCTCTACTGCCGAATACATCAAGTTATTCACCGAGTACTGATGGAAGTCCAAGGTGGATGATAAAGAAGCTTCGCAACTTTTCTTTGCGAAGATACCAAGTCCCTGGAGAGGGATGCTCATCAGGGAATACAAGAGTGCAGATGATTTGGATACAGTGGCTAGAAGAATATCTTTCTTAAAAGCCAAGTTAGCCGAATGGTGCCATCAGGCAACACTCTACAAGTACTACAAGAGACTCCGAGGAATCAATAAAATGGTTTTCCTATATTGCGAAGATAATGACATCCCAACAGTGGTGGGAGGTTAACCACGGAGGCATAAAAGGAGAAAACAAAGAAGTCATCCTTATAGCCGTGGAAGCAACAACAATAGAAGGAGTCATAAGTCTTCATGGAGACCTAGAAAGATGTGGTCAAAACAAAAGGCCCGAAGTTATAAATCAGGGCAAAGACCAGCACCTAGCAGGAGTAGAGCCTCTTTACCAGGTTCCAATCAAGGAAGTGCCAACAGAACTATGGGAAGACAAACTTTCAGACGAGCTCACACCCGAGCTAATGAAAGTTTTAAAGACTGTAATTGCTAGACATGCGGAGCAAGAGGGCATATCTCAACGGATTGCCCAAAGAACCAAAAGAGAGGTCTTAGACAGTTCGAAGCAACACCAGAATTCGAAGAAGCTGTCTATTATCAAGATCTCATACAAGTGTATCAATTTGAGGATCTTCTCTCAAATGAAAGCATCTATGAAGAAGAGATCTATTCGGAGGATAAAAGCGAATCCACATCAGAATCGGAGTGAAGAAAAAATTCTTCAAACTATAAGAGAGGATATATCAGGATTCCTCTCATACAGGATGGTGTCTCATAAGACTCTTATGAGGATTATGAAGGAGGATCCAAAGCTCCAGATGTACGATGGTTTTACCATTGGAGCAATGGAAAAGGCTTTGAATAAATTTGGGCTTCGTAATAGAAAATACCAAATTATCCATAAGGTTACTACTGGAGAATTTGTCATTCTGATGGAGTTCACAATAACCTAATCGAGATGCAGTTGATCCCTTACCAAGAGGTTCAGGAGATCAGAAGCAAAGTTAAGAGAGAAGTTGCAAATACACTCTCATGGATTCATATCGAAGCCATAAGAGTTATTATTAAAGCAACCTTTAAAGAAGGAATTGATTCACCTCTCAATCTTGTCATATTTGACAAGCGAATCTCAAATCTCAAGAATTCATACCTTAGAGTGGTCATAGGAAACTTATGTGCAGGGAAATTGACATTCAATATCTATCCTCGTATTGCATACAATGTAGAAGATCGAGACTTCAACAAAGTCTTAACCCTTCACCAAGATTTCAAAAGAGACGACTTGATGAAAGAAGGAAACAGACCCTACTCGATCACATACAAGATTTCCTATGCTCTCTCGAATACACATCATTCAAATGTATTCTTGAGAAAGGGATTTATCGAAGTCCCAAGAATCTTTGAGGATTTCGCTAGGGTGGTTTTGCCAGAGCTTATTGAATCTCCAACTATAAAGGAGATCGATATGAAAATACAAGATCAATCTATCTTCAACAGAAGTCAAAGCCTCAGAATGGAGACAAAAAAGATGTCTTTCCAACAAGACAGACTGATGAGCAGCAGTCGTTGGGAAGAAAGGAGGCCTAGTATAGTTCATCGAATCCCAGATGTGTTCAAAACACAAGAAGAGCTAAAATGTCCAGAAGGTTGGAGAGTAGTTGAAGTAATATTCGACATCACCAAGAAGGATTATATTTTTCCTTGTGATGTTCTATATTATCTCCAACAACCGATAGTCGGAAGATTTCAAGGAAACCTAAAGATAAGTGAAATCGAACTGACTATCACAGGAGTGGCAGGAAAAATCCCAGAACGACTTATACTGGGTATTAACTTTCTTGAGGATCATAAGCCTTGTGAAAGATTACAAGAAGGAATGAAGTTTACTGTGGCTGAGAAAAGATACAGAATCCAATGACCACTAGTCCATTCTCCATATACATTTCTATTGAAATGTTATATGCTGATTACAAGACTTAATATTTCGCAGCCTATATTGATTCAGGAGCAGGGATTTGTACTGCAAAATAGGAGGTTTTTCCTAAAGAAATGGAAGAAGATCTACCAGCCATTGCAGGACGAGATTTCTCCAAAAGGATTCTTATCCTTAATCGAGGAATCAAACAAGCGAAAATTATGATCAGAGGTGCAGACGGTACCCCATGGTACAAAGTAAAGTTGCCACCAATCTATTTTCATGATACAAGAGCAGATGTTTTATTAGAAAACAATTTCCTACAAACATTTAAGCGATTTACACAAGAGAATGAAACAAGAAGACTTATTTTCACAACATTATGTGATCATAAGTTCCTTATCCAGAGAATGCGGGAAGCATTCTATCGATGAATGCCTATTAATTTTCGTAGCAAGCGTGGTGATGGAGCCAAACTTCGACATCCAAAGATGGTGGATAAAAGAAGATTTGGTGATGCCTTATTATCCTTTTGACAATTTGGTTCGAAATAAAAAGATACCAAGAGATGGAATACTAATTTGTATTCATTTAGAATACAAGGAGAGGAACGAGTTCCTCCAGAGGCTATTGCAGAATTGTGAAAAACCCTATTGAAGAATCCACAGAGTGATGTTACCATTAAAGAATAAATATTACTCGAGGATTTCAAGAAAAGGATCCAAAGGAATTACAATGAAGATCCTTTAACATGATGGGATAAGAACGAACTCAAAGCATCCTTAAAGGTTAAAACTGGAAAGGAACATGAGTTCATAAGGCTCAAACCAATCCTTATGAATCAAAATGATCGTGAGGATATGTAGGAGATACTTAAGGAACATCTGAACCTTAAGTTGATTTCACCAGGAGTTTCTCCATATAGCAGGCCGGGATTCCTTGTGAGGAATCATGGAGAAATCAAAAGAGGTAAACCTAGACTTGTTATTAATTACAAAGGGATTAATAACATTCTGGAGTTTGATGGATACTATATCCCGAGTAGAGAACACTTGGTTAATTGTATCAAAGGTGCCAAGATATTCTCAAAGTTCGATTGCAAGTCTGGATTCTACCAGATCAAGATGGAGGAAGAAAGTAAGAAATTCACAGCTTTCTCCACACTACAAGGACACTATGTCTGGAACGTGATGCCTATGAGATTGGCAAATGCACCACAGATATATCAAAGAAAGATGGATAATCTGTTCAAAGATTATTTTAACTTCATGTTCGTATACATCGATGATATTCTCATCGCATCAAAGAATATGAAAGAGCATCTCAAATATTTAGAGATATTTTCATATGTTTGTCATAAAGAAGGATTAATGCTTTCTGAAAAGAAGACAATAATTGCTACGAGACAAATTGAATTCCTCGGAATTGAAATTGATGAGTCTGGAATCATTCTACAAAGTCATATTGTAGAAAAGATACAAGGATTTTCAGATGATCTCAAAGACAAGAAACAACTTCAAAGTTTTCTCAGAGTTGTTAATTTTGCTGGAATGTTCATCAACAATCTGACATTTCACAGGAAAGTGTTCAGTCCATTACTCAAAAAAGATGCAACATTCAAATGGGAAGATGAACATCGAGAAGAGATAAAGCAACTTAAGGAAGTCTGCAAAAAGCTTCTGAAACTTGTTAACCCCAAGACGAGGATAAACTGGTTCATTACATAGATGCCAGTAACTATTGGTGGACAGCAGTTCTTATGAAAGCCACACCAAATAAAGAAGTGTTATGTAGATACTGCAGCGATCTATTTACAGACGGAAAAACAATTCGATGGCATATCAATGAGAAGGAATTATTTGCAGTCAGAAAGACTTTCAAAAAATGGTCTCTCTTTTTGTTAGCTAAAAAGTTTACCTTAAAAATTGACAATTCAAGTGTTAAGGCTTTTCTGAAATATAAAATAGAATCAAAACCAGAAAAGGCTAGATTACTTAGATGGCAAGCTGAATGCCAATATTATTATTACGATATTGTCATTGTGAAATCTCATGAGAATGTTCTTGTAGATTTCTTAACACGAGATGGAAGGACACGTTGCTGACGAAGTCCTTAAACGAGTAAGACATCTCAGGGAAAACCTGGAGAGTCTTAAATGAGAATTTGGGACGCTATGTCTCAATGCCGAAGTTGATGGACGACTTCAATGAGATGATCAGAAATCCATTTCTGGTCTAATACGAGTATGCCAATACATTCAGGGACAATTATTCCAAACGTTGCATAAGCCCATCCTCTAGGCTGCATCTCTCACGGTGCAAAAAAGAGTGATTAGAGAACAAGACTCTAACCCGGAGGTTATGGATTCAAATACCATAATCAAGAGTGTTACAGGTGATGCATTCCTTGAGGATGTACAAACTGTAACGAATGTTGAAGCTCCGGTGTCACAACCCGAGTCTTCAAGTCAACCCAGCACCTTTGGGGTAAAAGAGAGAGAGTTTAACCTTAGGCCACAGACAGACAAAAATAAGGTTCAAATTGACGAGATTAAGATTTCTCCTATGCAGGTTTACCAACGGCAATGGGAGAAGCTGGTAACTAGAAAGGGAATTAACCTAGAAAGATTGGTGGTTGATATCTTTGGAAAGTACCCAAGAGTTTGGATGAAACCTGGAAGTCATCCAAACAAAGTTCAAGAATGGTATACTTTTGGAGCTTTAACTTCAATCCATACCGTATCACCTGGATTCCCTGAAATTTCGAAGTTACCGAAATGGATTGGGGAAGTCGTTCACGAGACATGGGCAAATAATACACATTTATCCAGAGGCGATATTTTGGAGCTCTATTTCATCAGCGCAGCCCCAGAACCAGCGAAGAAAAGCTTCAATGAAGCTTTTCATTTCATCAAGCTAAGGAGGCCGGATGGAAATGCCTTAAAATATATAAATGCAGCTTCACCGAAAGAAATTTCAATACTGGTAGGAGCATTTTCAGAAGATGAAGCTTCTACAAGGCGAGCATGGGGACTTTTGATTTGTCTAACAAAAATGGACAAAGTCAAATATCCATTTCAGTTTTTCCAGAATTCAGCAAGTGGATCTTTCCTACTCAATTCCATGACTGGATCAACAACAGGATTTGTAGAGGAACTCTTCGAGACAAAAAGAAGGAACCTCTGGGAGAACTAGATTCCGGCGAGTAAAGAAACTTACCGAAAATTCTGTAATATGGCGCATGTTGGACGATGGATCGATCGGATCTATCAAGCATGCCCGGATCAGAAAAAGTCCGAGTTTGGGAAAGGATTTCGACCCAAACCTGACGACAGGAATATGGGTCTGAAAAAGACAAAGGCCCAGTACACAAGAAATGTTATCCTCGGGGACCACGAAAACCAAACTTTTAAAGATTCCCCGATAAATGTAACATGGGATAAGTCACGAGAAAATGACTCCCCAACCAACATCACATGGTGGGCTGAATTAAAAGCAAATGATTCCCCAACAAACTTAACATGGGTTGTCTCACAGGGCATTAAGAGGAAGAACACTAACTAAGCTGAAAGGGACTCCCCAACAACTGTCACACGGGAGCACTAATGAAGTAGGTCAACTGGTGTTCAAACAAGATTTGGAATCCGCCTTTCAAGTCCGGATTCATGCCTATATATATCAAGAGTTGAAGGAAGCTGAGGACATCAACCATTCTCCTTAGTTTTCTTACAATAAAATCTTTGTAATATTTTGAGTATTCTTAGTTTATGTGTGTACGAGTACAGGCCTCTTCTCTTATGAGAGGCTAGACAAGTATTCTCCTCCCAACAGGAGATTACTTATGTAATAAATATTTCTTATAAAGTTCTTAATAAAAGAAAGGTTTTTGCTTTCAACATGTGTTCTTAGTATTGTTAGTTTATCCCTTAGAAGGAGTACTTTATACACCTGGTGTAGGAAACAAACCAAGGTTGTGTCGTGCAGTTGCTGAAGGAGCTGGATAACTTGCAGATCATCTTCTCTAAGGGTTGAAGTTGAATAGTAAGGAGTTGTTCCTAAAACGGTCTGAGGGCAGTGATTTTCCAGCTGGTGGCTTTGCATCTCACCCGGTGTTGTTGCGGTCAAAGAAATGTATGAATTTTTAAGGGATTAATTAATTTTACGGAAGCATGTTGGGTCTGATATTGATCAGTGGACGTTTTATCCGGATCTAATTGAATAAATGGAGTAGAATTAAATTAATGATGTGGATTTGCATTTAATAATAAAAGGAGAATTTAATGAGTTTGGAATTTAGTTAAAAGTCAAATTGAAGCATTGAATGTTTTTGTGGTATTTTGTGGTATAGTGTTATATTTGATGGTATTTTTATGCATAATATTATATTTGATGTTAATTTTGATATGTTATTATATTTTGTGGTATTTCCTTACCTATATTATAGTAATTGTGGTAACGTGGGATGCTATCCCTTAACCCCAAAATCACACTGGCAATTTAATAGTGACATACGGCATGCACAAAGCACAGTATCTAAATGGGCAAGGATAGTTCGAATTAAAAATTTCAGGAAATTTTGTACCAATCAATGTGGATATATTTAATTAGTAAACTAGTGACAGTAATAATCATGTAGAAAAAGAAAGTCATATTTCAAATGACATTGACCTTAGAAAAAGACATGAAAAGGGTAGGCAATGGGGACAGCAGGAGAGTGGTCCCAACCCAAAGAATCTCACGAGTGGGATTTTATTTTATGGTGGAGAGAAGTTGAGGTAGTGAACGGTGGAGGTGCGCCGCATATATATTAGTGGGTTGCAAATGTCTTACAAAGAATATGTATAGAGACATTGTCATAACATCATTTAATGGATTTTGGTTTTTTACAAACAGTTCTTATTTAAAACATTCAAATGTAGAAAATTCGTGTAATAGTAAATTTACACTTAGTACAAAATCGAAAAAAAAAATAAAGATGTTGATTTCTTATTGTCTTGCTTAGCAACTATACGTGAGAGTATTTATAGAGTCAATAGAAAAATCTAAATCTATAACAAATGAGAATTCTAAACTACAGTAGAGCATTATAGAAATGAGAGAACTTAAAAGACCCACAACATTAGTTTAGATGATTAAAAAACGGCTGTAATTATCAACAATAATTAGGTACAATAAATTGAACTAAGTTTCGTTTCCTAAATTGTAATTTGCGAGACTTTTTTAACCAAATTTCTACCAAAACATGAAAGATAATAGTCTGAACATATTATACAATATAAACAATCTTTAGTACTCATAGGTTTACCTCGATAGAAGCTACATTTTTCAATCCAAATATGGTTAGACCTTGTTCAAGTCATCAACCCAATTTGTAATTTAAAAAGAAAAAAAAAAAAAACAACAATGATCATTAAAAAATTAATTGAAATAAGAAAAAGTTAAAATAAAGTAGTGGATTGGAATGATTAACCAAACTTTCCAAATTTAATAGTTAAAAAAATGAATAACTTTTGCAAAACATATATTTTTAAAATACAATATGAAATTAGTTTAGGAAACTTTTACTTTACTGTCTAATCTAATATATATTTAAAAAGAAAAATTGAGGATGATTCTAAATTCGGATTTTACACAAAAAATAATACAACAGTAAATGGTGAGTGCATTGAATGAGAATTTTCCAAAATTTATTGTTTCACCAAAATAAAGAATTTTGATAAACATGTATTTTAAAATGAATTACAGGTAACTTATTAATTTAATAAATAGTATATAATTATTTTTATTTTAAAAATAAAAATAAATTATATACAGTGGAATATCATTAAAAACACATAATTGAACCATATAAAGAATTTCTTTTAAATTTAGATAATTCAAAACATATTATAATTTTATTTAAGATATTCATTTCAAAAAAATAACATATATTATACGATTGTTACATTAGTATCAATTAAGGAGGTTTTGGATTCAAATATATTATCCAAAATAATTATTATTGTAATAGAAAAGTACGGTATAGTATAATAATTAAAAATAGAAATTAAAAAACAAAAAATGGCCCACAGAATCCAATGATGAACCTGTACCCATAACACGGCCGCATTCAAACCAATTATTTGTATATGAGAATTTTTTTTTTTTTTTTTTTTAATGTAGCTCTAAATTTAATAATAAACTTCTTCCCTAGGCTTATCTCTTTTGAGAATTTTTTTTTTTCTATATAGTTTAAAAGGAAGCGATGAATTTAAAAAGTAAATTCTTGTTGTTCACTCGTGAAATATAAGAAGAAAAAAGTAGCACAATATCTCGGTTCAGTCGCATTTATAAATGTGAGGTGAATTAACATCAATTTGCATCTTTTTTCATAAAAACAAAAAAATATAAATTTATTTAAGAAATAGAAAAATATTTAAGGAATATGATATTCTTAATTTTTCCGAATATTGTCGAGTACTGTATCACATTTCCTAGCTTGTCTGATTTTGGCCATATGAATTATTCCATCATATTATTTCCTAATAAATCATTTTCTTCCCCAAAATTTCCATTTCCATTACTCAGTCTCTCTCCTCCACAATTCTCTCTCTATATAGCTGCTCTCTCCACTCCACCTCCCACACTCTCTCACCTCTCATTTCCATGTCCTCAACTTTCTTAGGATCACCATTCCTACTTAAATACCCACCCCTTTTCACGCCATTGAGGAGCTCACCTTCAACCATGGCCACTTGCATACACTCTTCGCGAACAGAGACTCCTTCTCAATCCCTAGACGACAACGTTTTCGACAACTTCGTCAGATTCTGTAGGCCTAATCTGCCTGATCTCGTCTCATGCTCCCCCATTTTAGAGAGAGAAAGCGTAAACCCTAAAGGCGATTTATGGCGGCGGATGAAGGACGAAGCGAGGTTAGATGTCGATCAGGAACCAATTTTGTCTAATTACTATTTCACTTCGATTTTATCGCATGATTCCATGGAAAGTGCCCTAGCTAATTATCTATCCATGAAATTGAGTAATTCTGGATTGCCTATTGCAACCCTATATGACCTGTTTTTGGGGGTTTTGAAAGAGGATAAGGAGATCATGGGGGCAGTGGATGATGATTTGAGGGCAGTCAAAGAGAGGGACCCTGCTTGTATTACCTATGTGCAATGCTTCTTGAATTTCAAAGGGTTTTTAGCAGTTCAATCTCATAGAATAGCTCACAATCTATGGTACAAGGGTAGGAAAGCCTTAGCCCTCTTGATTCAGAATAGGGTTTCGGAGGTTTTCGCGGTGGATATCCACCCGGGGGCGAAAATCGGGCGGGGGATTCTTCTCGATCACGCGACGGGGGTGGTGATCGGAGAGACGGCAGTGATTGGGGATAATGTGTCGATTTTGCATAATGTGACGTTGGGCGGGACCGGGAAGGTATCGGGTGACCGCCACCCGAAAATCGGGGACGGGGTGTTGATTGGGGCAGGGACTTGTGTTTTGGGCAATGTTAGGATCGAAGAGGGGGCCAAGATTGGGGCAGGGTCGGTGGTTCTAAAGCAGGTGCCGGCTAGAACCACGGCCGTTGGGAACCCCGCGAAGTTGTTGGGGGGGAAGGAGAATCCGACGAAGCTAGATAAGATGCCTAGCTTCACTATGGACCAAACGTCACACATATCCGAGTGGTCTGATTACGTTATTTAGATTCGTGTATATGTTTTCGTTAGATAGTGTTTGTTTTTTATGTTTGAGGTGGTGGTGTTTCTGCTTTTAAGAGAGAACTAAATGGTGTTTTCCTATTAGCATTGATGTATCCTTGAATCCATGATTATGCACTTGTGTTGAATTTGCCTTTTTGGGAGTGTTAGTTTTGTATCTATTGTTTGATGTTCTGTGATTAATGAGGGGCAATCCCCAGTATCCAACTAGTTAGTTGTTTTGTTGTAGCTTATGGAAAAGCTTTGTGTATATGCTTAAATAGTAGTTTTCCTGCTCATTGCACAATGTGTTTTTTGAGCAAAGTAACCACAATAGAGAGTTGTGAGTGTTTGAGCTATGAGCAATTTGGACTATTGTGGTTTCAAATCATTCAAGCAAATTTGGACTATTGAGAATGATCATTTTTTTTACAAAGATGTATATAGTACAAAAACACCATTTTTGTACTATATCTGAACATTATTGTAGTATTATAGTATAAATTGTTAGTATTATTATCATCTGTACACTCTTCATGATTCCAACTAAAGTCAAATTATTGTAAAAATAATTATTACAATATTACCTAAAATCTCAATTAAAATTCCAGTGTTTTTAAAATATATTTTATTTTATTTTATTTCAAATATTTACCTGAATCTTTATTGATGTCATTTTTCCATTGATATTTCTGTACAATTGAAGTATCAATATTTCTACCAATATTTTCAACCTTGATTTTAGCACAAACTCAGGCTAAATGTCTAATATTTGTCGCTTGTTGGTAAAAACATCTTTCCATTTAGAATCTACATCGTCTAACACTTCTCTTTGTATAGATATTAAATCATTCAAGATTATCATATGAACTTTATATTCATGTATTTACGGTATCAAAAAACATTATATTGTTCACATGTTAGAGATCAACGATTATAATTTGTCATAGATGGAGAAATATATCAAATTTAGATTATAATTTGTCATAGATGGAGAAATATATCAAATTTAGAGTTTATATCATTAAATAGAGGGATTCAAAATTTATATAAAAACAATATTAAATTTACATGTAGTAACAAACTATTTCTTTTCTTTTTCTTTTTTTCTTTTTTTACTTTACCATTTCAACTTTTATTTGTTAATGGTTTTCGTTCCCTGCTTCAAATTATTAAGTCTTGTTATACAAAGTTACAAACCCATAAAAAATCAGGGTCCTTCTATAGTACATCATTGTATTAATACACCAATGTTTTCAGCCATTAAATCTTGATCGATTGCATCCTGACTCTTCATTAATGTTTTAACTTTTTTACCTGTCTTCAAAAGTTACCACTGTAAAAACCAAAAAATTCCTCTCAACAAGTCTAATAGTATAGACAATGTAGTACATATCTACCTTCTTCGATCATCGTATTTAACAGTCAATTGCAATCATAAAATCGCAATCAAATCTACTGGTATTATACATTTTGTGATGACGAATCATTTAAGACCCATATTCTATATGTTAGTTTTTCATGTTGAAAATCATCGTCATTAATATTTTGTATAAACTATGCAGCTAAACTACTATCCGCAAACTCATGATTCTATCTCCAAGCATTGGTTGTTGATGTTTGTTTGAAATATCACAACTAACCAACCCATTTGATTCATCAATTTGTGTAAGCTATTGCAAGGATCAATCAATGCCATATTGATTTCACATTATCGTTTAATGTGTTTTGTACGACTGTCACTCTACTGTGAATATGTTTTAAGGATGATTTTTAATCAACTGATACAATAGTAAAATAATAGTCATATATGAAATAATGAATATGATATATTGATTCAATAATACATTATTAAAAATAATTGTAGATACATGCATCCAAAATCATTGAAACAATGGTTTTAATGGTTTTATCCTAATCACAAAGTTAAAAATAGTAGATCACTTACATTTGTGTGATGTTGTTTATTTGCATAACATCTAAAACCATTGCAACCGTGGTTTTCTATGGAATTAATTCTTCTTATATGTATGTTTTGTATGCAATGAGACCTATTCACAGTTAAAAAAATATCACTGATATGCATTCAACGTGATACCCACAATGTTGTATTCAATGATACCAATTAAAAGCATTGCTACAATAAGCAATGTATGCAATGATTTTGATATATGTGTTGCATGAATCTAAAAACATTGCAACAATGATTTTGTAATTCAAAACTATTGCAGCAATGGTTCTGATACCTGTGTTGCATAACTTGTATAGAATCTAAATTATTACAACAATGATTTTGTATCCAATGATATTAAAAACACACGATTAGTTCACCCGTTCGATGCTCGATTTATTATTTATTAGGTAATATATACATAATTGTAGTAATACAATGGAGTTGTGTAAAATTAAATTAAAAGTTACGCTTAACGTCTTTTATTATTTCAAAATATGTACGAAATACAAATGTATTTCTCATAATTTTTTAAAATTATATTTTGTAATTTTAAAAAATGGTTGTATAAAGTAGAATTTTAACTGAAAATAATAGAGTTTTGATTTGATTAAATTTTGCAGTACGTATACGGGCTGTGTGTAAGGTAGATAATAATTTAACTTATGTTTGAAAGTTTTTAAATCTCGTAATTTACAATCTCTTGGTAACTAAGAAGTGAGTTATAGTTCTCAACATTTTTGTTGTTTTTTAAAGTTAGAATAACATTATAATTTTTAATATAAATTTCTGCATCGTTTTCAAACTTACTAGTTAAAAAAATTAAAACTATTTAAATTTAGTTAGTTTTAAAAAAATTAATAGCTTTTGAATTATTTTTAAGATTTTAAAATCATTAATATCAAGATTTTTTTTTTAAATACTTCAGAATTTGAAAACAAATTGCAGATTTTTTATAAATAAAATTATGTATATCTTTCTATTTTCTTAAGATATTTTTTTAAAAAACAATTGCCCAATATTTTTGTTTCGGATTCATTTAAATATGTTTTATTTGTTGATTATCAATTATCACATTAAACCTACACTAACTTAATTACATCAAAACCAATATTGACATAATCAAACTATACTAACACAATCAAACATTAACATTAACAACTATACATTACATTATTAACAACATATATTTACATAATTGCATAAAAACCAACATCGACAATCAAAACTAATTAAATATAAACTAACCTAATTAAATTAAAACTAACATTACATTAACATAAAACATAAAACATAAAATTAACATAATTAAACATAAACTAACATAACCAACATTAACATAAAACATAATATTAACAATTAAACCAAAACAAACCTAATTATATTAAATCTAATTCACATAAAACATATGATTACATAATTAACTAAATTTAATTAAAGGAGGCCTACTATAGTTAACTAATTTTTTAGCAATTGAGCTAAAGATCTACGGAACATAAAGAATAGCTGTCAAACCATAGTTGAATTAATTTTTTAGTTTTGAATATGAATCATGGACTTATAATATTAGGACACAACTAAAAATTATGTATGTCGTAAAAATATATATTTTTATAATACACTATAAAGAGGTCAGCCTGTTAGGTCTTTTAGGCTTTTTTTTAAAGTTTGGGTCTGGTCTATTCTAAAAAAAAAAGGCCTAATACCTTGGCCTGAATCATTTATTAAATAGGTTGAGCCAAGTTGGGCCAATACTAGGCTGAGTCGTAAGCCCCTGTCAAGTAGCCTTATTTATTCCCACCCCTAGGCTTAGGGGAGCTCGGGGGAAGGGGTTGGGGTGGCGGGGAAAAGGGGTTGGGGAGGATCGGAGGTGGGTTGGGGTGGCATCGATGGTGGTGGGGATGGGGCAATGGTGGAAGGAGGGAGGGAGGGGAGAGAGAGAGAGGAAATGACGCTACTTTTATATTAGTCAAATTTACCAATAGATTTATTGACGGAAATCCGATCGGTAAATCCACCAAAATTTTTTGGGGGAAAAATACACATTACCGACGGATTTAACGATGAAATTTCCGTCGGTAAATTTTTCAAATTTTTTTGGGGGGAAAAATACTCGTAATTTATTTCCCAAATATTTTTTGGGGGAAATACTCTAAACTACCAATGGAAATTCCGTCGGTAAGTTTTTCAATTTTCTTTAATCTTTTTTGCATAATTTACTGATGGAAAATTTCGTCAGTAAATTTTGTGAAAATAAATTTCAAAATAATTTAATAATATTACCGACAGAAATTCCGTCTATGGATTTATTACCAACGGAAATTCCATCGGTACATGTCTCATTCAATTTAATATGTTTTTTATGATATTTTATTTCCAAACTATGTTACAATAACACATTTTGAGATTCATTTTTACCATCTTATATGAAGAATTAAATTTATAAATGATTTCAGTTCAATCTAATACAATGAACTTATTAAATCCATTGGTAATATGTTCGAAAATGAAAACAAATATATGTAAAATCGTTTGAACAACATAAATAATAAAATTATATCTTGTCAATCAATAGTAGTGACATTTAATTACCAAATACGAATAACCATTTTTACGATAAACATATATAAATATATATTAATTAGATTAAGATAAATTTAGCTAGACGAATATTGACTTATTAATTATATATACATATACATGCGTCGCATACGTAATTATTATAATATAACAACATCACATTGTATGTTATGATTATTAATACAATATAATGATCATTAATTTTAGATAGAGGTGCTCAACCGGAATCGAACCGCCAGTTTCAGTTCAGAACCGGCAGTTCAGCGAACCGCAAAAAGGCAAATCAGAACTGAACTATAGAGGGCTCGGTTTCGATTCTGGTTCTGAATCGTTGGTTCAACTGAAATTGGCGGTTCGGTTTTTATTTTTTTTTTAAATTTAGGCACAGACCGTGAGCTGAGGCACGACCGTGCCCACTGCACCAATAGGTTCGTGCTTCGCGCACGACCGTGTTTGAGTGCCATTTTTTTTTTGTTCTTTTTGGGCATTAATTGTTTAATATTTCATAATTTTAGTCTTTAGATTTCTTATAGAGTTTTTAAGACTTTTAACAAAGTAAAATGAGTGAAAATTAATAAAATACAATCAATTCAAAAATTACTTTAAAACATTAGAAATTTAGAAATACAAGTACAACATTTGTTCAAAATCATATATTACAACTCAATATAATTACAATCATGAATGATGAATCATACTACAATATTGAAGACTTGAAGTTAAAATATTACAACTTTTTCATCTTTGTATAAAATAAATTGGAGAAGAGGAAAAAAAATTGAAAGAGCTTGAGTTTCATTCTAAGATTGAAAGTGTAACTTCCAAACTTAGAATGAAATTGTCTACGTATCCTTGTCAAAATGAAAGAATCAAAGCTCACGTAGTTCTCTAACTCTTACCTAAACTTACCTTCATTTGTCGACGTTGGTTCCGGTGGAGGAGGATGTGTTTGAATCATATCCATATGTGTCATCTCCATCTTCGTCTAGATACGAGAAATCGAGATGTTGTTGAAAGTTATTTACTCTCACCCAATCTTCAATGAGAGTAATATTTTGTACATTCTCTTTCATCAATTTGGATCTTCTTGGATTCAACATATGACTTTCTATGCTAAAAGCATGTTCGACGGCAACGGTTGAGGTAGGACTTGCAAAAATCTCCTTAGCAATAATTATTAGAATAGGAGAAATGGTGGTCCTTCTTGACCACCACTTCAATAAATCCATAGGATTTTCAAATAAAATTTGTTCAAAAGTAGCACCTAAATATGAATCTAATTCTTGACAAGGGTTAGAACCTCTAACTCGTTTTTGTGTTCTAACATAATAAAAATTGTAAAATTGACTAAGAGCCAGAGCCGCAGGAAAACTAGATGAAGATGTCGAATGACTACTACCTCCTACATTTTGATTACCTACATCATCACTAGAATCGTTGAACATTACTTTATATTCTTTACACAAATCGTATAAGTTATGTTTAACTCTACCAACAACTTCAATATAGGATTAGGAACATAATCACATAAATCATATTCTCCTAATATCATATTTGGGAACAATGCAATATAATACATTTTTAATAATTATTCTAAGCCATCTTCTCTAATTCTAGGATCTAATAACTTAGCACATAAAAATATATCGGGTATTTCATGAAAATATTTTAACCATTTAACTTTCATTACTATACATGTGTTACTTAAAATATCACATGTTGAATATTCATTCAAAATAAGAACAATTTTTACACAATGATCTAATGCTAATGGAGAAGTAGGATAATAACAACCGGATAATTCTCTAGTTGCCTCTTCAAAAAAATTTAAAAGTTGAATTAAATTAAGACATGCATCCCATGAATTTTCAAATAAAACAATGTCATCATGTGGATTCTCTAGATAAAATTCACAAAGCATTTGTCTATACTCATAAGAATCTTGTAGCATGTAATATGTAGAATTCCAACGATGTTGCATATCGACTACAAATTTTTTAACTTCCAATCCATTTTTCATACAAAAATTAACCCATTTTTTATGATATGTCGTAGAGCTAGCAATTTCATAAATTGCATCTTTAATAGGTTTAATATTTTCGTTTAATGATTCTAAGTCATCTTAAACACATAAGTTTAAACAATGACATATACAACAAATATGAAAAACTTTACCTCCAATCGGAGGTCGACAAAACTCAATCAATGAAGGTAAACTAGTCGTATTACCACTAGCATTATCAAATCCAATGGAAAATATTTTACTTAATATACCATAATCATTTAAAACATGTCTAATTTTTTGTGTAATGTGTATAGCCGAATATCTTTCATCAAAATCAATATATGCAATTAAACGTTTTTGTATGTTCCATGCATCATCTATCCAATGACAAGTAATACCCATATAATCATGCATCTTATAAGGATCCTGTAGCACCCCGGATCAAAATGAGCATAATTGATTAATTAAATATTTAACACATGATTTAATAATTATGTGTGTACATTTTGATTGTTTAATTTATTACGTGCGTTTCAAATACGTGTTTAATGCACATTTTAGATGGATAATTTTATTGGACATGGTATATAGAATATTTCTATATCATTAGATGCGTATTGAGAAAATGAGAAGATAGAAACGAACTAGGGGTCAATCGGAGACCCGTAGCTCAAACGACGACGAAAAGGGCAAATCATGGAGTTTCGGTCGGAAAACCGGAAGATATTTCCGGTAAATAGTAAACGGAGACTTTTCAACCGATGAATAGTAACTTGGATTTTTCTCCCGATGAACAGTAACGGAGATATTTTTTATGAATAGTAACTTTTGGAAAAGCTATAAATAGAGGTAGTTTCGATTCGAAAATCACCGTTTTTCCGAACGAGCCGAACAAGCCAAAAGCGACGAAAACGAGTAAATCTCTCTCTCCTCTCTCTCTTTTCGGGTTTCTGTCTCCGGCGGGCCACCGCCGGTGCCGCCGGCCGGTGGCCGAAAAATCCAATATTGTCGGTTTTGGCTAATTTTCGCACACGACGTTCGTCTCGACGAGACGAATCTAGGATAGGTCTCGGAATTTAATTCCGATTTGTAGTTCGTCGGAAAACGGTGAAAAACGGTCTCCAAACCCGTTTTCTCTCTCTTCCTTTCCACCTCGTTTTCTTCTCCGTTTTGGGTGAACTCAAACTCTAGATTGAAGCTCTCGTCGAGTCCGTTATGAAACCGGGCTCGGATTTCTGAACGTATCTCTCCTTCTCCGGCAATCACCGGTCAAAGATCCGGCCAATCTTTCTCTCTCCTCCCTCTCTCTTCTCTTTTCCCGTCGGCTCTCTTCCTCTCTTCTCTCGCCGGAAAACTTGCTGAGACAGTAGCTGGGTGTGTGTGTGATGGGTTGGAGGTGGTGGTCGGCGACTGGAAGTCGCCGACCGGAGCCGAGAATGGGCTGGAAGGGTTAGGGTTTGCATGGTTTGAGTGTGTGTGTTTATATATATGTACGTGTGTGTGATGGTGGCTGTTGGTGCTGTTATGTGCGGCCAGCAGGCAGCGGTCGGCGACTGGAGGTCGCCGGCCAGTGTTCCCGCAAGGTTCAGGCAGGGGTGGCCGCCGGCCAAGTGGAACTATGTGTGTGTGTTCATATATATGCATGCGTGTGTGTATCTTGCCCGTGTGTGTGTATTTGGTGGCGGTTGGGTGAGTTGTGCGGCGACAGGTGGCGGCCGGCGACAGGTGGCGGCCGGCGACTGGGGGTCGCCGGCCAGGGTTACCGGAGGGGGGTGGTGGTGGCCGGCGGCAGGTGGCCGCCGACCAAGGCTTGTTGACGTGTGTGTGTGTTTGTTTGCATGCATGTGTGTGTATAACCTAATGTATGTGTGTGTTGCGTAGATGGTAGGGGTGGTCGGCGACGGGAAGTCGCCGGCCGGTGTCATGGCGGTGGAGGAGAGTCGCTGGCGGTAGGTGGCCGCCAGCCAAGGGCTGGGTTTGGCTAGGGTTGTGTGCGTGTGTGTGTTCGCGTATGCATCTATATATATATATATCTTCTGTTTGTGTGTTGGGGGTGGCCGGAGAAGTCGCCGGTGATGGGGGGTCGCCGGTCGGGGTGCCAGGAGGTCCGGGGGGTGGTCGCCGGAGACGAGAAGTCGCCGGCCGGAGGTTTTTTGTTGAAGTTTGGTTTTGAAAAAATGTGACTTCGAAGGGTTTTGCAGCAAAGTTTTGAGCACTATTCACGGCCGGAATCCGGCGAGGGATGGCCGGAGGTGGTAGCCGGCGGTGTGAGATATCCGGCGAATGAGGTGGCGGCGGTGGAGGGCGGCGCCACCGCGCCGGGTGGTGCCGGGAAGAGGGGTTGTTGAGCAGCCCGGCGCCGGGAGCGCCGGGTGACGACCCGTCCAGAAAACTCGACCAGCCCGTCGAGCCGAGCACCCGCTATCGAGAAATCTCGGCCAGCTGCCGAGCCGTGACCCGACGCTGCCAAGAAAACTCGGCAACTGCCGAGAAATGTGGCCGAGCCGCCGGGTTTTCCACCCGACACCGGGTCCGCGCGTGCCGACGCGCGCACAACGCCGTGTTTTCGATCCGAATCCCATTTTTTCCGCCGTTCGTCTTTTTCGAGCCATCGCCGATGAGAAGTCGTTGACCCGGGTCCGTATGCCCGGTCAAAGTCAACCCTTTGACCAAAATTACCATTTTACCCCTAAACCTAAAATGCTCCGTTTGAGCTCGTTTTAACTCCGATCGAGCTCATTCTTTTTCCGTCGTGATCCAAATTTCATTTTCCTATCTTCTCAGCCACTTAAAATGATCTTCCTCTCTCATTTCTTCGATCTTCCTATCCGCCGCGTAGTTAACGATCGTTTCTCCGCCGGAGTCTGTTATCGCTTTAATTATATTTATTAAGGATCTAAGATACGTCGTAACGTATGTAGGCTATCAGTTGGATTGAACTTTGAGACACGAGATTCGAGACACGAGATCTGAGACACGAGATTTGAGATTCGAGCTTTGAGATATTCGATCTCTGGTACTCGCTACTCACATGGTAACCACCGAATGAGGTGGGGGTAACTTCTAAACTCTATGTGTTTACTATTTTCCCTATGTGATATTTGAATTATTGAACTCTACGTGTTGTGTTTATATACTGTGTTTATTTTTACGGTGGTGTGATAGGTTTCGACAGAGCGTCCAGTGGGCTGCGTGTCCTTGGGCTGCGTGTCTGGTAGTGAGTCGGTGGAGTGTCCTTTGGGCTCAGTGTCCATTGGACTGCGTGTTTGGTAGTGAGTCGGCGGAGTGTCCTTTGGGCTTAGTGACCATTGGGCTGCGAGTCATTTTGTGAGTCATGGGTTGTGTGTCCGTTATTGAACCGTTTTATGTGTTGCATATATTATGTGATGTGTTTAATGGCTGAGCTATTTTATATGTTTAATAATTTTAAAACATGGAAAGTATCCCCACGAGTGTATTCAACGCACTCACCCCTATTATGTACTCACACTACAGGAGAAGAAGAGAATCTTGACGCGTAGAGAGAGGGGTGCCCTATCAGCTGTATCCATCTTCTGGTTTTGGCTTTTAAAGTTATGTTGTTCGGTTGTAGAAGAAAACTATTTTTCTCCTTCTTTGTAAAAGATCCTGATGTTTTTCCGCTGCATAAGGTTTCAAAATTCTACTGTTATCGGTTGTATCCGATGTTTCAAGTGTACCACTCCTTGTCCTTTCCTTATTCTTTCTTTTATATATCATGTACGTCTTCTTCTCATTTCTCTCTTCACGCCCAAAAAGAAAAACTCTGATATTTTTAACGAAAGATTTTGGGGCGTGACAGATCCTTCCAAATATCACTACATATAGAAATTTTTTGTTTTAAAATTTTAAAATCTTCAATTAATTTAAATTTATACTCTCCTAATATTTTTTTCTATATACCTAGTAACGGTGTTTTTAGATATTTTTCTACTCACCGATTGTAAGTAAGTTCTACTGTATTTTTCAAAAGTATCATCACAAGGAAATTGAAATGGAAGATGTTTTTCAGCAATTAATTCAACTACGCATCTCCTATGGTTCAATTGACTAAATTTAAAAGTAAGAGAATCCATACCTCCACCTTGAGAAGAATTGGTAAATCCTCGAAGTTGTGTTTGCCCTCGATCAATACCCACTTGTCGGGATGTTTTTTCAACACATGATTGTTGAATGTCCCATAGCCTCCTCCATGCTTGAATTTGTACATCTTCGCATAATGGTTGCACGTGACTATGTAGTCAACTTTGCTATTCGGTACTTTCTCCTTCTTAAAATGGAAGGAGAAAATATCACTCCGAAGTGTAAAAGGTGCTCGAGGAGTAGTGTTGCGTGTTGTATTGCCACTTTCTTGTATTTTTTTCGACACCACCTTTTCTTCTTAGGCAAAGGTGGCGGCGGTATTAGGGCCTAACGTGGCCTCCAAATAATCTTGATTATATTGAATCGAATAAGACTCAATATAATCATCATCATCGTCATGGAAAGATTGTGGTGGCGACATTGACATCGGACTCTTTCCTTTTCCACGAGATGAATCGACGGAAGAAGAACCTCTTCGAGATATTTTTTTTTTGAATAGAAATGAAATAAAATTGAAGAACAATAAAAAAATAAAGTATTGATTGAAATTGATCAAAGATGGAAAGTGTGAGCTTGAGAGAGTTGAATTGAGAGAGAGATTGCATCAAGAATGATGAAATTGGTGTGCAAATCACAAATGGAATGAGGGTATTTACAGATTTCACTGAAAATTTAAAAAATAAATTATCGGGCCGTTTCGAACCGTCGGTTCCAGTTCGGTTGAACCGGCGGCTCGGACCAACAAAATCGTCCATCATCAACAGTCGTTTAAATATTTTTTATAATTTTAATTAATATTACCGACGGAATTATCTATCGATAAATTTTAATTTTTTTTTAAATATATAATTATTTTCTTAATTTTTTAATTATTTTTCTGTATAATTTACCAATGGAAAATTCCGTCACTAATTTTGTCAGTAAATTATGCGAAAAAAATTTGAAAAATTAATTATCGACAAATTAATTTTGCGAAATAAATAAAAAAATATTTTTTTTATAATTTTAATTAATAATTACCTACAAAATGTTCGTCGAGAAATTAACGACGGAATTTATGTCGCAAAAACCATCAGTAAACCTAATTTTTTGACGGAATTATTTCCCTCATTAATATCAATAGAATTTTCGTCGGTAATCCGTCGTTATTTTGTATTTTAAAAAAAAATTGATTACCGAAGAAAATTCATCGGTAATTTTCGACAGAACTTGTTCGTCGGTAAATCGTCACATTTTTGTAATGTTTGGGTAATGTATCTTATAATACAAAAGTATTACCAGATATACAGAAAAGTATTACCTGATACACATAAAAGTATTACATATTTTCTCACAATCCAACTCAACTCAAAACGCATTCTATAATACAAAGTATTATCTAATATACATAAAAATATTACCTAATACAAACAAAAGTATTACATAATTTTTTATGTTCAATCTGATCCGATCTTTCTTACAGAATGAGATCCGTGAGATGGTCACACCCAATATTTTACCATGGTGTTTTTGGAGTTCTTATAACAAAATACAATGTAAAAGCACCTTAAAAACAATTCAAAAAAACACATTTTACAATTAATTTTTTTGTTAATGTGATTCACAAGTAATATAATAAAACATGAATGTAGATGTCCTAACCAATCAAGTTTAACTCATACATCCACCACCTTGATTATATCCCACTTTTTTGGGTCCACCATCATTTACTTCTTTTTTCTCCGTATCTTCCATTAAAGAAATATATTTCAATTTATTTTCATATTGTAAAATTTTTGGAACACAAAATAATTATTTATAACTAATTTTTCGTGTAAAATAATCTAATATTAATTTCCCATTAATATGAATAAATTAAAATTTGATTTTCAAAATTTCAGTTTATTCACTATATTAAATTAAATTTTGTGTTAAAATTTTATAATTATGGCTCATTTTTCTTTTACCAATTTTGGAGGGTTTATTTATTATTATTATTATTTTTGGGTCTTAAAGTGAGGACAATACAGTTTTAAGACAATTTTTTTATAAACTTAAAGAGATAGTATAACATAATAAAAATATACTGTTAAAAATAAAACCAAATAATAAATTTAAGAAGCTAAATAGATAGTGTACAATTATGCTCAACTAAATCGGCACAAAGTTGGTGATGAACTTGGTTGTTATGGAGCTTGGAATTCATCTTAATATATTCTTGAAAATCTCGGGTAGCACACTGTATTACTTGTTCAAAATCAACACCTTCATTGTTATTTTAATGCAAACCATTTCTCCTTCATTTTTTACTATCATGTTATGCAAAATGATACAAGTTAACATTATTGTCTTCATAAACGAGTAGGACCCCTACAATTGCTCATCGTGCTTGGAGCACCCCAAATGCTTCTTCAACATCCTTTTTTGAAACTTCTTGTCCTTCCTTAAACAATCATCTCTTTGAATTTGTGGGCATGGAAAAGTCTTTACAAAAATAGACCATTTTAAATAGATACCTATAACACCTCGAATTAAAATTTAACTACATAAAATACAATAAGAATTTTTCACGTTCATACGAGGCCCAAATAATAATACGGAAGCCCTTAATTTATGTATTAAAGAATATATTAGGAATGAAAAATTAAGGGTCAACATTTTTATAGTTCATATACTGTTATTGGTTGGAAAATTAATAAACTTTTGTAGATGAAAATTAAATGTCATGTGTGTAGCGCCCCGGATCAAAACGAGCATAATTGATTAATTAAATATTAAACCCTTAATTTAATAATTATGTGTGTATGTTTTGACTGTTTATTTAATTACATGCGTTTCAGATAAGTGTTTAATGCACGTTTTAGATCGATAATTTTATCAGACAGGGAACATAGGATTCTTGTATACCATTAGATGCGTATCGAGAAAACGAGAAGATAGAAACGAACTAGAGCTCAATCGGAGATCTGTAGCGCGAACGGCGACGAAAGGGGCAAAATCCGAAGTTTCGGTTGGAAAACCGGAAGATATTCCGGTGAATAGTAACCCGGAAAAGTCAACCGATGAATAGTGGCGAGATATTTTTGGGCGAATAGTAACTACTCAAAATCTATAAATAGGGGCTCCTCTGATTCATTTTTCACCGTTTTTTCGAACGAGCCGAACTCGCCAAAAACTCGTAAGTCTCTCTCTCCTCCCTTCTCTCTCTCGTTTTCAGTTTTCTGGTCGGCGCCGCCGCCGCCGGCCGGTGGTCGGAAAATCCAACGATGTCGGTTTCAGCCGATTTTCACACACGACATTCTTCTCGACGAGATGATTCTAGAATAGGTCTCGGAATTAAATTCCGATTTGTCTTTCACCGGAAAATGGCAAAAAACCGAAGCAAAACCCTAACCCTAACCCTTGCACCATCTTCTCTCTTTCCTCTGTGCTTTCTCTCTCCACCGCGCCGGAGCTGTTGCCGAAGGCCGCCAGAGGTCGGGGTCAGTCGCAGGAGGGCCGGCGCCGCCGTGGGTAGCGGTGCCGGAGAAGGACAGTGTATATATATGTATGTTATGTGCATGTGTGTGTGTATATATATGTGCTAGTGTGTGTGTTTGGTTGCATGTTGTTGTGGGCGGCACCGGGTTGCGCCGCCGTGTGGGAAAGATCGACCGGCGACGGGAGGTTGCCGGCGAGGGTCCGGGGGAGGTGGCCGGCGGCTGGTGTTCCCTGGCCAAGCAACAACAGTGGGTGTGTGTGTGTGCTCCTGTGTGTGTGGCTTCACGGTGGCTGGTGGTGGCCGGCGACTGGGGGTCGCCGGCCAAGGTCACGGTGGGCGGTGGTGGTCGCCGGCAGCAGGTGGCCGCCGGCCAAGGAAGGGAGACTGTGTGTGTATGTGAGTGTGTGAGTGAGTGAGGGTGTGTATATGTATGTATATATGACCGTGTGTGGCTTGGGTTGGTGGGGAAAGGTTGCCGGCGACGGGGAGTCGCCGGCGGAGGGGTTGGGAGTGGTCGCTGGCGACAGGAAGTCACCGGCCGGAGTTTTGGCTTGGAGTTGGATTTTTCGAAAAACAGGGTATCGAAGGATTTTGCGGTGAGATTTCAGGTACTATTCACCACCGGAATCCGGCGATAGATGGCCGGAGGTGGTAGCCGGCGGTGCGAGGTATCCGGCGAGCTAGGTGGCGGCGGCGGAGGGCGGTGCCACCGCGCCGGGTGGCGCGTCGAGCAGGCCCGACGCCGGGAACCTGGGAAGGGCCTGGCCGAGAAAACTCGACCATGCGCGCAACCGCCGAGCCGGGTGACGACGCCTGCCGAGAAATTCCCCACGCTGCCGAGACATCGCGCCTAGCTATCAAGAAAACTCGGCGGCTGCCGAGAGCTGCCGAGCCGCCAAGACCGAGCTGCCAAGACCTGCCGAGAAAACTCGCCTGCTGCCGAGCCGCCGGGTGCCGCGCGCGCCCGTCGCTTGCCGACGCACACGCGACGTCATGTTTTCGATCCAAATCCCATTTTTTCGCCATTCATCTTTTTTGAGTCGTCGCCGACGAGATGTCGTTGACCCGGGTCCGTGGGCCCGGTCAAAGTCAACCCTTTGACCAAAATTACCATTTTACCCCTAAACCTAAAATGCTCCGTTTGAACTCGTTTTAACTCCGATCGAGCTCATTCTTTTTCCGTCGTGACCTAAATTTAATTCCCTATCATCTCAGCCACTTAGACTGATCTTCTTCTCTTGTTTTTTCGACCCCAATCTTTAGATCTCTCGATCCACCGCATAGTTAATGATCGTACTTTCGCCGGGAACGTTTATAGCTTTATTTATACGTTATTAAGGATCTAAGAAACGTCATAACTTATGTAGGCTACTTGTTGGATTAAGCGTTGAGTTATCTGACTTGGGATACTTGCTACTCGAGCTCTGTATTATCAGATTTGTTGGACCTTGCTACTCACGTGGTAACCACCGAACAAGGTGGGGGTAATTTCTAACTCTTAATGTGTTTACAGTTTTTCCTATTACGAAGCATGAATGAGGAATACTAAATGCTGTGAATATACGTGCTGTATCATACTATATACTGTGAAAGAACTTCGGTTCACATTGCATGTTCGGAGAGTCCAATGGACTGTAAAAAACTGTTTCCCCCATTTCTACTACTCTGTTGAGGTTTGGTGGTCCTCTTGAAATGCACCAGCGGTATATGAGACCGTTTTATAGGGTAAGACGGGGGAATCCCGCACCTATTCATCCCTTGCCATTTCTAATATCTGCTATGCATTTTACTTGCTATGATTTCATGCCGATTGTTACATATTGCTGATATATATAATCTGTTGAATGGTATAAGATGTGGACTTTATCCCCACGAGTGTATTCTACGCACTCACCCCCTTATTATGTACTCACACTACAGGAGCTGGTGAGCATGTCGAACCCTAGATAGAGAGGGGCGGTGCTGTTTCTGAACTTGTGTTTTTAAGATGTCGCACAAACAGTTTTAAAACAATGTTTCATTTTATTCACACGTTTTGTAATAATTCTGAGTATACTATGGACGTGAGATCCTGATGGTTATTTCTGCTGCTTTATCATGTAGTATATGTATCGGTATTGAGATCGAATATTATCGGTATTGAGACCGATCGTTATCGGCCGAGGCCGTGTTGATAAGTGAAAGATTCACTTCGTCCCTTACTTCTTTCTTCTGTCGTCTCCTACTATTTCTTTCAGCTTGTGGTTTGTGTCCCTTGCCTTTTTCTCTCTTCACACCCATGTGAAACTCTGATATTTTACCAAAAGATTTTGGGGCGTGACAATGTGTGTCACATACATACATATAATATATATATATATAGTTATTTACTCTTTTATATAACTAAGGAAAGTAAATAAATATATGCATACATATAAAAAAACAAAAAGAAGACAATAAATAAATTAATAAGTAAATAAACAAATGAAGATAATGGATGGTTATAAGGTGGCAACAATTTTTGGATGAGTGTTTCAACAATTTTACCACCATCCTACACGTGTGCCTATGTAAGCATAAATAAATAAATAAATAAACTAGAGTGCCACATTTATAAGAGAAGATCAAATTAACTTTTAGAAAGAAAATAAAGAAAGCAGAAACAAAGACTCAGAGTAGATGAAAAACTTCTCAAAATGGGTAAGCACTTTACCATTTTAACCAGCACTTTACCATTTTAACCAATCTTAGTTATGTATTTAATTTTGCTTCCATAACATAACATATTTGATTAATTATTAATTTAAGAAACTTTCTTTAATTGAGCTTAGAAATTGTAATGATTTTGATATGAAAATTTAGTGATATATATGTATCCTTGGCATTATTTTATAGAACTTAAGAAATTGTAAAATTAATTATGTGTATATTAAAGTTATAAACAATTTTTTTGTATGATAATTTTATTATGTAATTATCCAAGATTAATATGCCTAAGTACCTAAATATATGATTAAGTCTAATTTCTCATAATAGAATGCTATAATATATTTTATTGCAAGCAACAGAGTATAGCCGAACTTAAAATAAGGATAAGTATATGTTTGTTAGTTTATGATCTTTTAATCTTTAATTCTTTTGATAATTGAGAGTTAATAAAACATTAAGGAAAATTATAATCATTTAATTAAGTCAATGGTTATTATCTTCCATCAAATTAATTAAATTGTTGTATTATAGACATTATAATAACTCAAATATTATTTATTCGGGATAAAAGATGTTTTAATGGACGATTTTATTATAAAGTTCATCAAAATTCTATCTTTAACCTTAAAATTACTTATTTTCATTATTTTATCTTAATAACCTTCCATCAAATTAATTAAATTGTTGTATTATAAGCATTATAATAATTCAAATATTATTTATTAGGGATAAAAGATGTTTTAATGGACGATTTTATTACAAAGTTCATCAAAATTCTATCTTTAATCTTAAAATTGCGTATTTTCATTATTTTATCTTCCAAGACATCGCTAATCATTTAATTCAATTACTCTCATGACCAAGAAAAACGTCAAAGGAAATAAGAAAAGATGAACTATCTAGGTTTACTCAACAACTTATGACATTCTAGTTTCTCCTAATGTGGGGTAATTCCTTTTAAATATGCATTCATGATTTTCATACCTTCAATTATGTGGTCTTTATGAATATGTGAAATGAGGTTGCTCTTATTATAATATGCCGATGTGATCGTTGCTAAATTGCGAACGATGAACTATGAGCTTATCAATGCAAATGTGAAGAATGTTGTGGTTAAATGTGTTGGTGATTGCGATGTGAATATATGTATATTTACATGCAAGATACGGTGGCTCAGAACCGCAATCATGTTAAAACGGGTTAATTCCCACATTACGATGGCTCAGAACCACAATTATAACGGCTCAGAACCACAATTATGTTAAGACAGGTTAATTCCCACATTACGGTGGCTCAGAACCACAATTACGGCAGCTCAAAACCGCAATTATGTTAAGACAGGTTAATTTCCGTATTAGGGTGGTTTAGAACCACAATTACGGTGGCTCGGAACCGCAACTATGTAATTTATTTTATTGCTATGTTTATATTTATCCATGTCTATGATAAGATAGGTTAACTCCTGCACCTATGAGATTGCGATTGTGAAGCGATGTTTTCACGTGTTTGTGCTAAGATTTATTTATTGAATTTATTTAGTAATACTCGGGGATCCTCCACTAAGTGTATTTCAAACACTCACCCCTCTATGTTAAAATGTTTTCAGTGTAAAGAGTTTAGGATGGGGTACGCGAGCAGTGGATGCTGATAGCCGATATTTTAAAGATTGCAGAAGAATATGTTTTATTTCATGAATTTTAGAATTATTCCTAATTTTATTTATCTTTATTATTATAAAAATGGTGAATTTTATACGTAACGCCTTAGCTAAAAAGTTTCTTTATAGAAAAAAAACAGGGCGTTACAGGTGGTATCAGAGCAGGTCTGTGATTCTGTAGACTTGCTAAAATATTTTATTTTTTAAAAATCTTTTATTCAACGCAAATCTGAAGAGAGAAGTAAAAATATAACTTTTGTTTGAAAGGAAAAATTTATTAGCTATAGGCATTCACTTCTATCCTACCGCCCGGCTTCATTAAGGTATGTTATGCTAAGATGTTTAACTATTTTATGACCTTGAATCTAAGCGATAAATGAAGTTGTATGAATATTTTCTTGTTTAGTTGCTTTAATGGATGATGATCTTGTTGCCTCTTGATGTCACTACAATCGACACACTGCTTTTGGCCGCCGCCACAGGGCCGCTGACTACAGCAGCGTGAGCTCGTGTGCGTAAATGGTCGTTTGCAGGAGTTGGTGCGGTGTTACAGAGGATTGAGACTATCATGGGCTCTTGTCTACAACAGGGTGAGCTAGTAGGTGTGTTTTCCCAGTACGTGGGTGTGATACATAAAGTTGCAGCTAATGTTTGAGGTCTATGGGACCATACATGTATACTTTGTGTGATGTTTTATGATGATTTTGACGTGTTTTCATGTCTTGTATATGTAAGTTAAATATATGTTAATCTACATTACGATGTTATGCTATGATGACAAACGAATGACAGGAAAATCTATTGAGGTTATTATTTGATTTACAGAATTATTTTATATGTAACATTCTACTGTATAAGTTTTGATGAGGTGTTATATTTCAAGTATGTATTTGCGATGTCTTGCATGATGAATTTATTGCTGAAATGATAATTATTAAATAATTTTTCCACGTGTCCTCATACCACATAGACATTAACGTATGATAGACTTCATAAAATGTCTAGCTGCTAAGAATGGACTTCACATGCTTTGAACCTTAAGAATATAATGACGATAAAAATTTAATAATAGATAGAATCTTTAGGCTTATGTTTATAACAATGACAAGCTTTGGGTTTGCCACTAAACAACCATAGTGGAATGACCTTAGCGGAAAGTTGACGACTACAATCCTATTAAAACTAAATCGAATTGAAAATACATTGCCCTAACATTTCTCCTCATATATATCAAGCATTTCGCTCTAAGTTATCTTCTTTCTTAAACTTCTTCTTGGCCCATGTTCCAATTTGAAGTTTTACCTATAATGTTGAAATCATATGAGTACTAAAATCCAAACCATAAGTCGACGTCTGCTATGACAATGTATACTCCAAAAAAGAAAAAAAATATATTAAAAAAATTAATAATTGTAAGAAAGATCAAGACGTATTCTATATGGAAAGGTAAGAGTATCCTTAGGTCTCAAGAAATATGGCTATAAAATGAAGAAATTAAAGATAAGATTGAAAGTGTAGCACCCCAACCCATCTTTGTAGGATTGAGACACCACCTTAACCTTATATGCTCAAATGATTTCGTAAAAGAGATAATATTTTTTCTTTTTAAATGATTTTCGTAAATAAACTCAGCGAAAGACTTTACTAAACACAAGTATTCTTTTTTTTCTTTCTATTTTAAATCAAAAGGCTTAGCATGCAAGAAACTAACTCGTGTTCTACCCACATCTGTAAATCAAAACCTCGACATTTTAAGACATTTTTAAAAAAAAGTTTACTTAAGCCAACATTGGAAGTGTCAAAAGGGGCATTAAACATATTAACTTCATACATATTAACATATATTAAAAACAAATAACATATATGTATTAATGTTATAGCTTCTAGAGGGGAGTCTATGCAGCTGGCTACTCATCCATTTCGTCGTAAGGGGGTCCTGAAAATGTTTAAACATAGCAACATAAGATTTGAGAAATCTTAGTGGATAACACTTATTAACTGTTACGTTAAAGAGATTAACCGATAGGCTTAATACATCATCTCTAAGGTCCGAAGTCCTGGTATAAACTCCAAGGTCCGAAGACCTGGCATCCAAGGTTCGTCAACCTGGTACTTCACCAGAAGGTGTCATTTCAAGGCATCTGTCGGTCCCGAAAGTCCCAATTGGTCAGAGGTTCAAAGGGGGGTGAATGAACCTCTATCGATTTTTCAAACTCTTTTAAAATCTATCAGAGATACAGGTTCCTATTTTATGAAGAACAGCAACCTAACTTGATCAGAAACCTGGTAGAATGCAGATTCAGGTTTCTGACCCAGTTTTCTCAGTGTGCAGCGGAATAAACAATGATAGGGTTTCTTTTTGGTACAAAATCGGTTTTTCATTTCAAACATGATTTTAGCAAAGTCTTTTCTCAGGATGCTTATGATGTATGCAACAGTATAAATATGCAGTAAGTAAAGTGCAGCATACAATCAAAGCATGTAAATACATTTTGCTTGTAGTGGTTTGAAGGTGGTGTAAGCCTTCTACATCCACTCTACATCCACTCTCAAGGGGGAACTTTGTTAGGTCAGTTCGATTTACAAGTATCGCTTTACAAACATTTTCCTAACAAACTACGCCTACTAGAGTCCCAGACTCTAGTCGAAGGCCATCACCCACAAAGGGTTCACAATCCCACAAAGGGCAAGTAGTCTAACTCTAGACTACACACTTAGCAAGGATTTAATTCTCTCAACTAAGTTACACCATAAACAACCTAGCGCACACAACACAGTGGTTAAAAGAAAATAAAAGTTCTTCAACTGGTGCGAACATGGATCAGTCTTGAACATGAAAGCTCCATTGCTAAGATAGACTGATCCTAGAAGGTTGAGTAGCTGAACATGGTATCTCTAAATATTCTCTTGACTTTGCGCACCATGTCCAGCTTGTGTGCATGTTCAGCCACACCTTCTATTTATAAATCTTGAGAATGTATCCGTTGAGAAGTATCAGTTGAAGAGAGATCCTTCTCCTTTTTTAATATAGGCTTGATCTTCAAGATCTTCTTCATGGTCGCATTAAATGCATCTGAGCTGCTCCTGACATGAGCATTCAATGCACCTACTTTTTGCTCCTGGACTTCTTTGACATTCCTGTTGACTTGTCAAGTCGATATGGGTCCATGGCTGAAGTTCATGCAGCAGTTTCTTGATGTCAGTTAGCTTTGATCTTCTTCATATTGCATGATCTTCTTGATGCTGCTTCTTGCTGTCTTCAGCTTTCTGTTTCCTTTGGCTTGCTGCTTTGTGTACTCTGCTTCATTTGGCATGCAGTTTTCAGCATGTTGTCTCCCTACAGCTTGTTGTCTTCTTGTTGTATACTACTGGAAGCTTTCTGTTTGTAGATCTATGTTATCTCTGTACAGCTTTTAACATGTTGTTCCCTATAGCTTGTTGTCTTCTTGTTGCAGCATTTTATCTGCTCCAAATGCAGATACTCCTTTCAATTTGTTGTTCCCTACAGCTTGCTGACCCCTAGAAGATGTATTCTTACTTCTTCTAAGGTTGGTTTTTCTTTGCACTTGAAAAATCATTACATGATCTTTATCTTACGATCATGTAGACAGTATGGAAACTAGGTACTGACATTCCTAAGCAAACTGGTTTTGTCTCATCATTATAACTACTAGAATATCCCAACAGCATCTTACACTCGTATTCAACATACAAGTTATTCTAATCAATATAACCGTAAATAAATGTTACCCACTTTTGACGTTGATTCGAAAGTTGGGATAGCTCCTGAAGTATCCGGTCGCTCGTACTGCACTCGGCACGTTCATAAATTCTTAGTCTTTAAGTTGCATTTCAATTGTATCATACTTATCTAACCTATCATGCTTATCATACATATAACACATGTATATTACAAAAACATAATTATTGATTTAGGAGAAATTTTAAAGTATACTTTCAAACAAGCATCAATTGTACCTTGAAGAGAATGAAAACCGTATTTTACATCTTCACTCATAAAACTCTAATTCATATACTAAAGACTTAAATTATTTAACACTTCATGCATAAGCACAAATTTAATCACATAATATCAGTTTCAAAATATGGTCAAATTGTATTCTTAAATCATAGAGAAAAATTTGATCTTGAAGTTAGTAATATGTAGGAAGAAAAGGTACTCTTTACCACAACAATTTTCATAATTTAAACGCTGATCCAAAATTCATAAAAATAAGCATGCATTTATATAACAATCCTTAGTTATCCATGCTAAAATATTAGGGATAGATTCAAATCACAAAAGTTTTAATAAATTATTTAATATAATCAAAAATTGTTCGAAAATGTGTGTCATAAAATTCACCCTAAATTGTATATTTACTAAAACCTTTTGAAATTAATAATTTAGACTTCTAACATCATGTACTTAAACATACTAAAATATTTTTGAAAATGTATAATGGACCTATTTTATATAATTAATTTTCTAAGGTCTGAAACTGTATAATTCCAACTCAAACTGAACTATCTTTGAAAAATCATCATAATTCATAAACTACTCCAAACATTACCAAATTTTAACCATAGACTCAAAACTTCATGTAGTATAGCATACCAAAAACATTTTTGAAAAATTCCAAGTATACATTTTTATAAAAATCGACAAAGTGGACTGCCATTTCTAAAAATTTTCATAACTTGATTAAACCTACATATTTTCATGATTAAAATGTAGTTGCGACTTTTATAACTCTATCAACCTCAAATAAACCATCTTAACTCAATTTATCACACATAAAATGAGTTTAGACAAGATAATCAAACATGCAAGGACTAAATCAACATGCAATTGAACAATCAACTCCCAAAAGTGACATATTTTAAAGATCAACCATACAAAACAAGACTTTGAACAAATTTCTTCATATTAGAAGAAAATCACCCTTGGATCATACATGCAATGTGTTTAGGTAAAGAAATCAAACATGCAAAGTTTAATCCAACATGCATTTGCTCAGTCAACACTTAAAATGACATATTTTTTAAGATCCATTACTTAGAATAAGGTATCCAACACATTTGTAGGAAATATCACTTAGATCTTACATGCAACTCAAAATTAGAACTTAATCATCTCCTAAGGAAGAAGATTGTTGAGATTTAGCTAAAATACCTCTTGGGTTGCACACAAAATTAGGAGTTCTTGAGTATTCTTTGAATGGAGACTATCTCTTGAGCTTAACTCTTCTCCTTGCTTTGAAGACTCCTTTTTCTTTGTTAAGTCTTGAATTTGCAGCTTGTTTTGAGGTGGGAATGAAGGCTTTTGGAAGGGAAAAAATGGTAGAGAGAAGGGAGAGAAATGAGCTTTACTAAGGAAGCTCAAAATGAAAGAGAGAGGAAGAGATCATCATATGAGGGGGTATGGAGATTCAATGTAGCCCCCTAGCTATATATATATATATATAGTTCAAATATACTTTAATACATGTATTATACATGTAGATCATCTCTTGTAGTATTTATCCACTAGAGGTGTGATGATTAGTAGCATTGAAACTTGAGGTGGATTTGATGGGGTATGGAAGATTGAGTGTAGCCTTATCTAATGTGACATGCATAAGTAATTTTAATCATGACAATTATGCATGAAATTATTTCCAATTTAATACATCATATAAGCCAAATAATTATGAATGAAGATATATCTAATTTAACACATCATAATAGTCACATACTTTATTGCACATAAACTATATAATAAAAAAAATCTACCTAACTATAATTAAACACATAAGTCACATTTCTTATATTAATTATTAAAATTATTTTATGTGTGACTTATCTTCTTCTTTTTTTTTTTTGTTCGTTCCAATACTCATGCATGTCGAGTGCATTATGATCGAACTCAGTCTCCACGGGTAGCTATCCTGCAAGACTTTTAAACTTAAAGAAACATTAGCTCACACACATTATTGATAAAAAGTAAAATTCGTCTTAAGCTTGAAAAGATCATACGCTATAAATTATTTTATAAAAAATGTAAATTTTATATAAAAAAATATGTTATGCAAGTTAATTTTATGAAAAAGGGGTGTTACAGAAAGATTGAACAAATTATATAGTGACTGATGCTTTAAGTATGAGGTGAATGAATGTCGGAATGCTATAGAATAATTGAGAGACAGTTTGAAGTGAAAATAGTTTATTCATACGAGGAGACTCATGTAGTTATTGGAGACAATAATTTATGATATGAGGAATTAATGAGTATTTCTGGCAATGATTCATTAGAAGCCAAATAGCACAGATGAGATAACATATAATTAAAAAAAAGCTTTTACTTAGACCCTTATCGGCGTCTTAGGTTGGTAAGCTTGCTAAATTTCAAGGACGAAATTTCTTTAAAGGATGTGAGAGTATATCACCCCAAATTAAAATTAATGTCATTACAAGAACCTGCAACCCCAAAAAATACATGGCATATCCACAAGTCTTGGGACGTGACTGCCTATTGTAGGTCATGACCTCTTGTAAATTGGCATTTCAAAGCAATATAATGGTTTTTCCACTTTCATTGCATGCAATCAAGACAACCCAACATACCAGGGAAATAATAGTCTGACTCGTCATTGTAATTTGATCTTCTCAAATATTGATCACCAAATACTTCAACCAACTCTTGTAAATTTTGAACAAACTGACACTTTACAGAGGTTGAATTTCTCATATGTATGTACTCATCAAGGTTGTCGCAAGGAATTCAGAACCCAATTGACAAATTGCAGCAGTGCATTTTTGTAGTGGAAACAAACATTATCTTACTAGTGTGTTAAGTATTTTGTTGGAAGTATGGTGAGTGGTTTTCCAGTTTGTCAGCTATGCTTAGAAATAAATCACTTTGCATGTGAAACTTTTGTCGGAACATGTGGTCGGGATGGAAAAAATAATCATGGAAGAAATATATCATGCCACTCTTCACGATTTCTCTTGATGAACCTTCTTCTCACGTTGTTTTTGTTATTGATGTTGTTTTTCATATATTTAAGAAGCCTCAACATCATCATTTGTTCACCTAGCGAACCTGATTGATCGTCGAACTCACCGTTTGTGATGGAGCTAGAGAGATTTTGAGAATGACATTTAGTTGATTGATGAAAAATTTAAGTGATGTCTTTTACTTCAAAAGTTTGATAAAGTATGATATTTGTGACAACACTGCCTTTTCAAACTTGAAAATTTGATGAAACATCTTCCTTAACACTTTTCAAGATGAAGAAATCTACTTCAATAATCTCATCATATGATCGACATATTTTACAAGATTTCAAGATTGTTATAAGTTTGATAAAAAATATATAAACCTCTAAAATTGATGAAATTTGTAAAGAAAAATAATAACTAAAAATTGTCACAACTTTATATTACAGCAACTGAAAAAAAAAAACGGGCATAGATGTAAACAACACATAAATTTTGTTTCCACTTAAAAAGAAAAAAAAAACATCAATTAAATTTGCAAACTATAAAAATACGATTATGTTATTTTCTCGTCACACCAAAAATTTAAGAGGGGGCGGTGTATGTGTGCTGGTGGGTGTTAAGAAGAGTGCTTGAAATAGATTAAGCTCTTTTTATGTAAAAAAAATTCAAATACAAAGCAATGAGGCCTCCCCTAACTAAATATAGTTAAATAACAGAAGCAAAAGAGCTAAACCCAACATTTATTACCAAGTATCAAATAACAAATACACGAATACTGTCTGTGATACGACAAAAAAATTATAATGAATAGAGTTGAGACATGTGTGGCAAAGCATCACACGAGAACATAGCATAGAATAAGAGTTGTGTACCCAAGTGACCCAAGTAGGGTCTTCAACGATCACTACTTATAAGTGTTCTTGATATATTGCCCCGAATTCGGCCCTCCAAGCTTGATCATCATTGTACTGCAACGTATCATCATCATCATGATGTGTTACATCAGAGTCTTCTCTGTATAATGGAGATCTTAAAGCAGCCTCTGGCAATCTGCTTTCTGCAAGGTACTGTTTCATGGTGATCATCTCCATCTTGTGCTTTCTCTTTAGCTTCTCCATTTGTTTCCTTAGCTTTTCATTCTCCTCTTGAATCATCGCTTTCTTATCCTGTATTAAAAATGTAGAACAAATCAAAATAACTGAATAGTTATTATGTTTTCAATATGATGATGTATATATAAGGTTTAGTTACCTCAGCTAGTGAAGCTGCTGCTTCTGCTTCTCTCAACCGAACAAGAACTTCCCCAGCAGCATGGACTGCTTCTGCGGTGTCTTTGAGTTGGATTTTAAGGCTTCGGTTTTCCTTCTTTAATAACTCCCTTTCGCGCTCTCTTTCCACCCTCAAAGCAGAAAGCTCGGCTGAGAGTGCCTTTGCAAAACGAGAGCCATGACGGCCCTTTGCTCCTGCTTTGGCAGCCGCCTTTTTGACCTCTGCTATCCCTCCCATCATTGCACGATGCTTTTCTACTATCTCGTTGTATTTCTCCTGCAGCTCAGCATAATGCTCGATCATTCTTGCATGACACAGGACGGATCTTTTAAGGGCATCATCCAACTCTTCTGTGCACTTCTTCTCTTGTGTTAACTCCATCCTTACTTCTTCAGCTCGTTGGCGATTGGACTCTATTTCAATCCTGAGTTCATCAGTTAGTGAGATCCATTCACTCTCCATTTCCATCCACTTTTCTCGTTCCTTCTCCAACTCTTCTATACTAATGGCGCCACCTTGAGCACATGCACGGCTTTTTCTCAACTGCATTGATTGTGACAGCAAAGAAGATCTAAGCTTGTCGGATGATCTCCTAGTGGGTGCATCGGAGTAGAACTGCAGTTTGTTTTTAAGAATATCAATTTCTCTGAGAAGTGATTCCCTGTCATCCAAGGTGAAGGAATTTCTCTGAGAACTGCTGCAGTCCTGAATTTCTTTAATTTCACACTTCTCCTTTATAAGTTCTGGTTCAGAACTTTCCTCACTGTTCCATGTCAGAAGCTGGAAAGGATAGCAGTACTACGCATGAGTGAAAATGAACACATTCTCAGAATGCAAAGGAAGCAAAAGAATTAAGTCCTTTTTACTGAAAATGAATACATTCTCAGAATGGGAAGCAAAAGAATTAAGTCCTTTTTACTGAAAATGAATACATTCTCAGAATGCAAAGGAAGCAAAAGAATAAGTCCTTTTTACCTTATTTGCAGTGTTGGGTGAGTAGAGTTTATCGTGTTCATCCTCAATGATTGGTAGCAATTGGTTCTTCATATTGCTGAAATTTGAAGAGCTGCGGCACATGCTGATATCAGTCTGATCATTCATGCACTTGCATTTCTCCAACTGCATAATAACAGGGAGTTATTAACTGCATTACTCTTGAACTGCAATGATTTCAGGGAGTTGGAAAAAATAATACCTTCTTGTTTAAATGCTCAATTTGAGATGCTTGATCCTTGCACATACTATTGAGCTCCTTTTCTCTCTGAATAGCAAGAGCTAAATCTTTCTCTACATCCTGTTACCAGTTAAAAACATTGTGATGTAACAACTGTGATCTAGAGACCACAGAAGAGTTAAGATTAGGGAATCAAGCAACTATACACTAACCTTTGTCACATGAGCTGCCAGTGCATTTGAACTTGCTGATTCATCCACCCTTACTAAACACGTCTTTGGATCATCTTCAGCTTCATTGCTCTCTCTACCTTGACATTTAATGCAAACAAAGGTAGCAGATGTCTGATCTGAAGGGTTTTCTCCTTTGGGTGAGGTTTGAACAGAAACATTGGTCTTGTCACCTGATAGACACGGTTTGAGTGCCATATGCTCAAAAGAGAAGGAAACAGATGATCGAGCCGTTGCTGGATTTCTCTGATGATGGTCAATAATCTGCAATCCTCTATGGAGGCTAGCTTCCAAGGACTCAGTAGGGCCAGCAAATATTCTACTGGATCTTAAGGAGGATTTAATGCTGTCTGGTTGGTGAGAGTGTCGTATCACATCCAGATTTCTGCAAGCTCGTTCCTCCTCATCCTGAATGGAGAGATGATTTGATGCTAAAATTAAGCTTTTCCTTTGGGAACTTTTGATTTTAGGAGACTCGGACAACACAGGACCTTGGAGGTCTGTAGACTGATGGCACCCACTGATTGTCAAGCTATCCCTTGATGGAGGATCAATAGCAATCGAATTCTTCAAAATTTTATCAGATTCATCCAATGTTCCAGTGTCGTTTGGGCATGGCTCTTCTGTTTGAATTTCACTAGAATTAATTTCTTCATCCTCGCTCTCGTCAGAGCAGCTCAAGTAATTTTCACAAGTGAACTCTGTATCACAACCTTCCGCAGAAAATAAGAGGGTGTTCTCTCCATTCTCAGAATCTTCTTTCATGTTATCTTCTTGAGAGCTATGTATATTGTCAATGTGAAGTTTTAATTCTTTTACATCATCCTCACTGATGCGTAAATTCTCTTCAGAATCGTTGTCTATGCAGGGCAAAATCAGTGACCGATTGAGGCTTAGTCTCAGCTGATTCAAACTTTCTCGCACATTTCCCCCTCTGAAGTATCCACGATTGTCGCTAAGAGAGTTGCATTCACTGGACTTGGCTCTCATGAGTTCTTCCTGCATACAACACCACCAGTTAAACGACATTCAAGATACACCTTAAAGGGCAAAAGCTCTTCCTTAAGCAACTGGCTGTACCTTTAACTGACGAATCTGATCGCTCAGGTCATTAACATCATCTTCTGTTATTTCATTCACTGCAGGTTCATTCTTCATGAGTTTTGCCCGCAATCCAAATCTGAGGGTACTTGTACTTTCATTATGATACCTGCTTTTACATTAAGAGTAAAAGAAGGAACCATATTACTATAATTATCTCTGCTTCAAAACTGCACAATGTTCCACAATTGGCAAGAAATTTTCCAAAAGGGAACAATTTCAAAACTACACCACCAACATAACCCCACAACCGAAAAACCAAGTGCTATTTATTATCCATTCCCAAGATGATATATCTCAGTATCTACTATTTAATCATATAAATCGACAAAAAGGTGGAAGAATTCATTACTTGCTATCCGGAGTAATGGTGCATATAACGGAGAGTTTAGCATTGCCACCAAAAGATTCTCTCAGCAGATGAGTCAGACGAGAACGTCTATAAGGAACTTCTTCAAACTTCGCGGATTGACTTCCTTCTACAAGAATGTTGACCAAGCGCCTACCCAAAGTGCAGGTTCAGGTTAACAGGTTATGCTTTAATTAAGTATGCAAATAGAAAATCATACAAGCGAAAAATAACAGTAAATAGCAAATAGGCACCAATATAAAAAAAAATGTGGTGCAACTATTGGAAAGTTTTTTGATAAATCAAACTAAAAATTATAACATGTGCCTACACGAATTGCAGCAAGTCGACTAAAAGAGTTTTCAATTGTATGTATGCATCGAACTAAGTATTCAAATATGCATCTAGTAGAACTCAACAATAAATCATTTGCAAATAGGAGTGCAAGTGCATAATAATGGTAATCAAATTGTTCATTTGTTGCTTCAGTATACGTATGGTACAAATAATTTTAAATGAGATTTAACTCATTTAAATAATTCTACAAAGAGAATATCTCATCTGGAAGTCACTAGCTAATGGCAATCAGAAAACCAAATTGAACTCCAAATACTGTCAAATCTAAATTACATTTATCTATCATGTCTTATCAAACAACCAACCATTTATCCATGCATTTTTACGTGATACTCTAAAAGCATTAGAACAAATGACATACTTTGCAGGAAACAGAAAAGAGAAACCAAAGGCTCAAAGACCTAAACTCAAAAGATGTCAGTTATACATACCCAAGTTTTGACGTAGACTTCTTTATGTATTTTCCTTCTTTCACATGCTGTCTACTAGCATTGTCAAGTATATTTCTCTCAAATCCAGCCAGATCAACCAGACTGATTCTACTAATCTTTGAACTGCCAAAGCACTTGGATGAGGAATCCTGCAGAATAGTTTTTAAAATAACCAAAAGTGTAATAAAATAAATATTAATAAAGACCAACGATAACAGAAAAAAGTAGACACATTTAGCATATGAATTAATCCGACCAGAAATGATGTTCATTGATGAAAAAGCTATTGTAAACTCCATAACGTGTTAACTGTTGTTGCTATTATTTTTATTATTATCAGGGGAATGTCTGGATGGCTCTTTTCGATGCTTTGGAAGAGTAAATTGACAATGAAAGTGGTGAAAATTGTGTATAGTATTATGACAATGAAATAAAAAGTGTAAATGTGTGCATTTGTGTTTTAGTAAGACAGTGTTTTCTCTTTTGAAAAAAAAATTCAGTGCTGAAAATTTTCAAATCACTCAATACTCGCAATATTGAATAGTCCAATTGAGATTATACCTTGCACCAAGACTCTATAATGCATGTGAACATGATATGGGATCTTGAGCTCTTGGAATTAATTCGTGTTGCTCCCATCTTTCTGTTTGATAGACCCTGCAACATAAAGTTATAATTAGAGTAATCCCCAGTAATAAGAAAGAAAAACATGTGAGAACCAATATGTTATTCTCAAACTGTCCTTGCTACCTACCTTAATCAAAATTTGAGTGATATCCTCATAGCAGGTTACATACTCCTCTGTCAAATTTTCTACATAAAATCCATTTTTGGCATCATCCTTTATCTGAAATTGCCAAACCAATAACAAGCTCAACACATTTGCGAATCAGAAGATATGTATATTGATTTTTAAAAAGGAAAAGTAAATTTACCTCCAAGTCTCGTTGTTGTGGATCAATTAAATCACCAATTTTCTCATCATACACCTATACAAATAAACAATATATTGTAATTAAGCCATGCACTGAAATCAAACCAAGAGCCTCGACACTCAGAACAAAAGAATCACCTCAAGAAACGAGCACCGACACTGATAATTTATCTGTTTGCCATCAGTATTCCCTTGCTCCTGTATCATTAATTACATTAATTAAAGCAAATGACCACCACAAGGCTCAATTTTAATTCAAAACTCACAATTTACGTAATCTACCTTTTGAATCTCTGAGAATAGATTCTGGAAAATGCGAGGTGCAATACCCTGAAGACCATCAACGGAAGGACCCTCTACCATGGCACTTGGGGGTCCCCACATTGTGTAGGTCTTCCCACTCCCAGTCTAACATTGACAAACCAAAACATACTATCAAATTCATAAAATGCACAGAAGATGGCATGAACTTTATATTAAGATTAGCCGGAAAAAAAAAGTTACCTGTCCATAAGCAACTATTGATGTATTATAACCACATAATGCATCTTTAACCAAAGGAGCGCCGACTAATTGGTAAACATCCTCCTAAAATCATACAAAGCCACAATGCTATTAATAAAATCGATGATTACGTTTTTTGAAGTAAGCTACAATAGAAGAATCCTTGTATCTGGTTTTCTGGGTCCAAATAATTACAGAAATACTTAATCAAACCAATCAATAAAAACATATTTTCTCAATGAGCAGTTATATATTTGAGTAATTGAAGAATTCTGTAAATAGTTCCAAACCTGAGTTGAATTTGAGTCAAACACCCCATCAAATGTATATTTCCTATGAGCAACAGATAGAGAATCTTTTGAAACTTTTCTCACAGCAGTATCTCCATTATCTGGTCTAATCCTTACCAAAACCTATCCATATACCAGAAACAACAAACAGAATCACAATCAGATTATTCAAATCAGGATACAACCTGGAATCTGCTAGGACGCAAATTAGGGTTACACAAAATTGAAATAACAAGAGCTTCAAACCAGTACCTTCACCGGTGGATCTGGAGCTTCAGGAACTTTTTCCTGTACAACAGATGTGGTGAGCTCTTCCTTTAGAGGACTAATTTTGACTTTAGAGGGCGATTTTTTGGGGAATGAAACGGAGGCAGAAAGTGGTGGATCGGAGAATTGAATGTTGGGATCAATTGGGGCTATGTTTTCACTGTCCGATCGGATCTTTGAGCGTCTCATTGACAGAGCCTTCTGCTTTGCTTTTGGGAGTAAACTCTTGAATGGCACTGAAGCAGAGATGCTTCCGAAGAATCTGCTGTTTTCAGAGATTTCTGAATTGGGCTTCGCCATGATAGGATTAAACAAAGCAAAATCTGGTTGATTACTTTGGAACCAACAATATTCAGGGAGAGAGATCTGAATAAATGAGAAGAAATAAATGTGTGATGTATCTGCAATGTGTGTGAGAGAAAGAGGGAGGGGAGATGGTTTTATTTGAAATTTAAATCAAATGTAGAGAGAGACGTTAGATCTGTAGCATGTGACCGTTGGAGCGTTTAAAAATTTAAACCTTGTAGTGAAATGACAGAAAGAGGCCTGTCTATCTCCTCAATGCCGTCAATTACCAATTTACCCATTTGTGACTTCCAAACAAGATAATGGAGTCCAAATTGATTGCACCTCAATAAAAAAAAAAAAAGTCATCTCGATTAGGAAATTCACGAAAATCTTATATTTCAAATAAAATCTTAGCGTCAATTCTTTTTTCTTTTCTTTTTTTCTTTTTTCTTTTCTTTTTTTCTTTTTTGACGAACATAGTGTCAATTCATGTAACACTAAAACATATCTATAATTTTTATTAAAGTGAAAATCATCTAAAAATATGTATCACTGTCTAATTGATTTGGTTTCCGTACCAAATTAGAACTTCAATTATATCATGATCATGTTTATTCTAAATGTATTAATGTTAAGTTAAATAAATGATACTATTAAATTATTAATTTTCAATTACTTTATAATCAATAGTAACTTACACACGATTTATCTTAAATGGAAAATACAATATTAACTTCAAATGCATATAATAAAATTCTATGTATATAATCATTAAAGGTAGAAAAATATATATTCATATGTATCATGAATAAGGAAATTATTGATATGAATTTACATTATAAATATTTTTTGAGTAATGTTTATGTGCACCAAGTGCATGGATCACGATTCATGTTATTGTGCGTGCAAGTCGAGTCTGGTCGGGTTCGGTCCGGATCCGCACCCAGGATTTTTTTATTTATTTATGACTTAACATTTATGTTAACCGAGTATAACATTTATGTTATATTAGTATAACTTTTATGTATAAATATCATAATTTTTAAGTAAAATTACTTGGACCTTTTTCAGTATAAAAAATATAATTAAAAGTTATGTAACATTTATGTTAACCGAGTATAACTTTTATACTATATTAGTATAACTTTTATATACATATATCGTAATCTTTAAGTGATATTACTTAAAAAAAAATCACTATAAAAATTCATATAATATGGTTTAACCTTTATGTTATGATAATTTAACTTTTATATTATATTAGTATAACATTTATGTATTTAAAGAATAACATAAGGTTATATTATTATAATGAAAAGGTTAAATTATTATGCATAAAAGTTATATTATTACAACATAAAAAAAGTATTATAGGTTTGTCATACATTGCAAAAAGTTATACGAACATAACTAAAGGGTTAGGTTTGTCAAATAAAAAATTAGGTCAATATAACTGCGAAACTAGGGTTTGAGCAAGGGTTTGGGCTAGGATTTGGGCGCGTGAGGCACACGTGAAATGCATCCGTGATCGAATTGACACAGTTGCACAGATCTAAGATTCGTGTACCTGGTGCACATAAATAATTGTGATCTTTTTTAGGTCATGTCATTGTAAAAATATTTTTGTAATAAAACTAACAATAGTAAATTCAAGGAAAAAAGTTGTTGCTTGCTTAATATTAAAACATAAAATAAAATGCAAATAAAAAATGTCATGTTAATTTATGTCAATACATATTTGTAAAGGATTCTAAATATATTGTATTTTATGTCTTATTATTATTATATGAATTTCGATTTCAATTTGATTTTATATAACATATAGTTAAAGTATATGTATCACAAATTCCGCTAAAAAGATCTTAAATTTTTTTAATAAAATGTTAAAATATTATTCACTAAAAAACATTTTTGATTACCATAAAGACATATATTTTCTTTACATAAATCAAAATTCTTCTCCAAATTATTATATTTCTTACTCAAAAGGTAATACATTTTTATATTAGTTTCTTAAAAAAAATTATTTGAGAGTAACAGTCTTGTGAACCAACTCCATGGATCCTAACTAGACTGCCCCGATTGGATTCCGCTAACTATAAGTAAGGTTTTTTTTCCTTAACTCAAATTCTCATGCTCAGAAAGCAGAAACCTTATTAGTCGCGCTCTTCTACCTCTGCTTGTTCATCTTCTTCTTGTTCTTCTTCTCTCATGCAAGCCTTCTTACTCTTCTTTCTTTTCTATCAGGCGCGTATTCTTTGTCCTTTGTTATCTTCTTTTTTTTTTCTTTTTAGTGATTTTTTTGTCTTTTTTATTTGGTTTATTCAATTGGATTCTTTCATATTTACGAAAAATATTCAATATGTATGAAAAATCCTCCATAACCAACAAATACTCCATAATCATAATCATTTCCTTATAAAAAAAAATGAAGAGCACCATGAATTGTTGAAGGTTCAAAAGTGATTTTGTTATTTTACTGAAATATATTATATAAATATATTACTAGTTGACATCTGCTACCTTAACATAGGCCCTGGGTTCGAGTCATCATGGGGATATGAGTAAAATTCTTTGATCCTCTTTAGCAAAAAAGGAAAAAATATTTCACTAGTTAATATATAAAGGTATTGCTAGTATTACATAGAGGTGCTTAAATGGTTCAAACCACCGATTCCGGTTCGGAACCGCTGGTTCGAAAAACTGTTGAGGGCTAAACCAGAACCGAACCATGGGGATTCCATTTTCGGTTCCAGTTTGTAAACCGCCAATTCTAGTTCGAACCTTAGGTTTGGACGGTTTGTTTTTTTTTTAATTTAAAAAAAATTAAATTTGTATATAAATATTACAATTACTCATATATTACAAAATAACAATGTTTTTTGGGTAAATAATTTGATATAAATTAAAAAATAGAACTTACATTTACAAATTACAACAATACTGCATTACAACTTATAAGTTCCAATTTCAAACATTAGAAATTACAATTTAAATACAACCAAATTCAAACCATAAACCTAAAAAAATTACAACTTATAATACAAATTAATAATAATAATAATAATCAATACAACTTAAAATTAAAGAGTAAAATAACATAAATACATAATATTATTTATATAAAATATAAATTAAAAAAAAATAGATAAACCGCCTGTTCCAACCGCCAGTTTGGAACCACCGGTTTACAGTTTGAAATATGCCCAAACCAAAACCGAACCGTCGAATCACGGTTCATGGTTTCGGTTTGGAATAGAAACCGGGTCAACGATTTTCCGAACCGTTGACCCCGATTCGGTTCCAGTTTTCCAAACCGGATGAGCACCTCTAGTATTACATAATTGTATTATTTCATCTACATATGTCACGCCCCGTTTTCACACTTAAAAAAATATCAGAGTTTTCTTTGTGGGCGTGCAAGAAGAAGGGGAAAGAGACGTACATGATAATTAAAGTAGAAACTTTAAGAAGGGGAAAGAGACATACATGATAATAAACCTCGGCACAAAGCCGAGAGAAAACATAGCAACGGAAATACATCAGGATCTATTACATAAAAGAAATTACGATATAATTTTTACAAAACGTGAAAATAAAACAAACATTGTTTCGACAACAAGATTTAAAAGCAAAAAGAGCAATCTTGATATAGCATCATCCTCTCTACACATCATGATTTTCATCACTTCCTGTAATGTGAATACACATGGGGGTGAGTGCGTTGAATACACTCGTGGGGATAAACTCCGTATCTTAACATGCTATGATAGTTAAACAATTCGAATATACATAAGTTCGGCAATTAGACACAACACGTAAAATGCATAGCACATAATTCGTAACCCAACCTCAGGTGCGGGTATTTCCCGTCTTACCCTACAAAACGGTTTGATATACCGTTGGTGCATTTTCAGGACCACCAAACCTCCCAAGATAGTAGAATATAAGGGACGTTTTTTTACAGACCATAAGTCCTTCCGAGGATGAATGTGAACTTTAGTCCTTTCACAGTATAAAAGTATGACACATTATTCACAACATATAATCACGGTATATAGTATTCAACAGTTCATACATCAAATAGAAAAAATAATAAACACATAGAGATTTAGAAATTACCCCCACCTTATTCGGTGGCAACCACGTGTAATGTCAAAATAACAAGTTCTTAAGGTGTACGTTCCAATTGTAAGCCTACACATGTAAAGAGGTTTCTTAGATCCATATTATGTTAATTACGTATAATTAATTATAAAAATTCTCTCTCGAAGAAGCGATAGGAAAAAAAACGAGACGGAATAAAAGATCTAAAGATCAAGGATGAAGAAACGAGTGTGGATGGTTAAACATGTGATCTAAAGATGAAGAGAGAAAGATTAGGGTTGCAACGGAAGAAGAACGAGATTAATCGGAGTTAAAATGAGTTCAAACAAAGCGTTTTAAGGTATAGGGGCGTTTTCGTAATTTTCAAAAAAAAGTTAACTTTGACCGAGACCCCGACTCCCGGCCGACGACATCCCATCGCCGGCGACACAACGCGCACACACACACAATGGCACACACACGACGTGCACAGTAGAACCGTTCCCCGCGCACATGCGTGCGCGCGCTCACTCCCGTCACCCGCTCCCGGTGCTCGCACGCACCCGTCTCCCGGCATCTCCCGGCACGCGCACAGCGCGCATACCAGTCACCCGGCATCTCCCGATGCTCGCACAGCACGCACACACGGCACCCGACGTCTCCCGACGCGCGCACAGCGTGCACACACAGCGCCTCCCGGCACGCGCACCAGTGCTCCCGTCGCGCTCACCAACAACCCAGCAGCAGCAACAGGGGCTGTGACGCCCCGACGACCTCCCGTCGTCGGTGACACCACCTGTAACAGCAGCGTAACGAGGCGCCGCCCCAAACCCAACTCCGGCTGATGACCTCCCGTCGCCGGCAACAACCAATACAAACCCACGTACACACACACACATAACAGCCCAACACCGCCGCCCATGGTGGCGCCACCCCTCCCCTACACGACCCACACCCTCACCGGTGACCGTGGGGAGAGAATCCGGCGAGGTAGAGAGAGAGGAGGGAGAGAGAGAACCAGAAGAGAGAGAAAGGAAGAGAGGAGAGAGAAAAGAGGGTTTTTCGACGATTGATCGGTCGTTTTCCGGCGAAGGAGATGTCGGAATGAAAATCCGAGACCTATTATAGAATCGTCTCGGCGAGACCTACAAGCTGTGCGAAAATCGACCGAAACTGAGAAAACGTTTCCGGCATCGGTGGCGGCTATCGAAAAACAGAGGAGAGAAGAGAGAGAAAAGAGAGAAAATTCTTACTTTTTCGATTTCTCGTTCGAATAATTACTTTTACGATTCGTTTTGTATTATTTATACTCTTTTCCGAAATAACGTACTATTCATCGAGAATATCTTACTTTTACTATTCACGAAAATATCATACTATTTATCGAAATATCTTACTTTTATTATTCATCGAAATATCTCGTTTTTTATTCTTCGTATATCGTCATATACTTCGTGATTTGAGCTACGGGTCTCCGATTGACCTCAAATTAGTTTCTATCTTCTCGTTTTTCGATTACGAACCTTATGATAAAATTATAACTTATGTTTTTCAATTAAATTATACCTCCGATTTATTACACATGCATTTTATCGTTTTTCTGAAACGCACATAATTAAATCAAACAATTAGAGGTTTAATTATTTAATTAGCAAATTATGTGTCGTTTTATCCTGGACGCTACAACATAAATATATAAACTCGTTTTAATGAAATATGACATAAACGTTTTATTAAATATATCACATAAAGGTATTAATTGTATTATATAACAGTATTATTCACACAACATAAAAGTTTTACTTTATTAACATAAAAATATTATCTTATTTAATTGAAATACAACATAAGGGTATTATTTGGATCACGTAAAAACATTAATAATAATATAACGTAACTGAATTAATACATCTACTTAAAAGTCTTGTTTGATTTTACTTAAAATATAATTTATGTTATTATACTGAAATATATTAGCGTATTAATAAATGTAAATGTATCACAAATATGTATTACTTCATTTACGTAAAGATATTAATTACTTCATTTTATGTAATATAATGTAAAAGTATTATTCATATAATATAAATGTAGTATTAGCGTAACTAAAATGTATCATGAAATATATTTTTATAATAGATCAATTTGATTACTCAGAGAAATGTCAATGTGTGGAATTGGATCAGACTAATCGGTTCGATCAAAATCGGCAACGTGTCTGATCCAGAGAAAAAAAAAGTTCAAATATTCAATTTAGTCAAACAAATAATAAGGTTGAATTGAGAAAAATAGAAGTTTTATTTTTTAAAAGACAATTTCTGAAATAGTTTTTTTTTTTTAATGTTTTTGGATCTAGAAATAAAAGTTTATATTGCATTTATATATTTTTATTATTTTTAAAATTTGTACAAAATGTAATATATGTTAAGTAGAAATGAAAAAAAAAAAAATAGTGAAAAGATTGTTTTTCTTAATATATATTGCCTTCAGGAAAATAGTGTGCGACAGGATTGGATTGAAAGTAATAGATAATGCTAAAGTTAGGTTGACTATGTTCTACATAAATATATTCTAATATCTGAGTAGGCACCGTATTAGTTAACACAAATTGGAATAAAATTTTGTAGATGAAATAATAAATGAACAATAATAATAATAAGTAGATACATTTGTATTTTAAATGTGTGGACATAATATACCATATTTACGGCTCATTTTTTATTCATTCTCATTAATGTCATTATTTAAATCCATATATTGTCAACGACGGTATCCACCAAATTATCTCTATATTTTTTAGGGTCAATTTCATTTTCCAATCTATACTATGCATATTTTTTATTTTGCATCATAAATTATATTTTTTAACCGATCGCAACTTATATTATATATTTTGTTCACTTTTGCAACCTCTGTCAACATTTTCCGATGAGAAAAAAGGTCAAACTAAAATTTATTTTCGTCATTTTTTAGGCCATTTACTAATTTCCCCTCAAAAATCCTCATTTCTTTTGCAAATTGTTTGAGTAAATGAAAAATGATTGTGATGATGAGTTTCAAACAAAAATAAGATTTCTTTATCATTGAAAAATAATTTTAAAAGTGCAAATGATAAAAATAAATTTTGAAGAACCGAATTTACTCATGTTTTAGAAGTGCAAATGATGAAAATAATTTTGATAAATTAGCAGTGAATATCACGTGTGCCTTTTTTCACCGGAAAATGTTGATTGAATGTTGCAAAAATAAACAAAACTTATAATATAAATTGTTATCTAAGAAAAATAATAATTTATGATGCAAAATTAAAAAATGTGTATAATACATGTTGAAAAATGAAATTAGCCCTAATTTTTAATAACACCATTGAAGCACTCAACAAGAACACATGACATTTGACATGCTCTTGGAAATGAGTTGTACTCAATCTCTCCACACCAATTATAAGTAACATGTTTACAGTTTACATGCACTTTGATCTTTATTATCGTATTCATGTGATCTTAAAATTCATGATTAGTCATTGATATTGCACGTATCCAAATTAGAGATCCCTTTTGTTTGTCCTTCCATTTTTTCTCTATGTTGTTGTACACGTGGCGTACACAAAATAGGTGATATTGAAAATGATACAATTCATCTACATTTCTTTGTTCTTGATTTCGGGGGGTTGATGGAAGAAATAAAGGAAGATTTTTTTCTCCCCCTCTTTCAAATGAGAAAACTTGGAGAAGAAATATATTGTTTTCTCTATTCTTGTCTGGTGATATTAGAGTTTTCACCTTTAAATATCACAAAACTATTTTTCTTCTATTAAGAAATATCATTTTCTACCCACTTTTCTTTCTAAAGACAAAAATGTCGGTAGGATCAATTAAATTATATCATGTAATTCAACTACTATGGGCGTAACACCTAATCAATGTTGTATAATACTTAAAATTGACTAGTGTAATGACTAAAAATAACTATCATGTCATGTAACACCTGAAAATTGACTGTTACGTCATGTAACACGTTATGTCGTGTAACACCTTAAATTGAATATTATATTGTGCAACTCTCGAAAATCAACTATTATGTTGTGTAACATGTTTTGTCGTGTAACTTCTATAATCAACTATTTTGACATGTAATGCCTAAAAATCGACTATTATATCGTTTAATATATTATGTCGTGCAATACCTAAAATCAATTATTATATCATGTAACACCTAAAATCGATTATTATGTTGTATAACACTTAAAATTTCCTAATATATCATGGAACACCCAATTTTATAAAATCGTATTTTTGTCCATTAGTGGAAAAAGGTAGTTTGTTATATTTTAGGATAAAAAAATGTGTTCCTTATCTTAAAGTAGTTTAGGTTTTTCACCCTTCTTGCCTATGTGGCCACATTAGCGACACCTGACAGCCACATCAACTTCTGTGAGAAAAAATACTTGACAATCACATCAATTTTTGTGAAATAAAGTTTGTTGAAGTTGAGCCTTAATTTGATAGTTTCTAATCTTCTAGACTGTAAATCGATATATTTCTCTTTCAAACTCTGCATTAAGGTTGAATGATATTTCAAGATTAGAACCCAATTAAGTATGATATTATCCAATCCTATACTATTCAAGTACAATCAATTCTATACTTGGAATTTGTATTTAAAATCATAACCAAACCAAACCAGCTTTTACTCACATTGACGGCTCAAACAAGCAATCCAATTCCCAGCACAGATTGAAATAAAGCTAAAAATAATGTATTTTTTACTTTCACTAAACAATTTCCTACAAACTGAGAATTTACCTTAATTGACCCCAAACAACAGCTCAGTAACTCCAATATATTTCTAAACGATGTGAATTTTCACTTTCATCCTTCAACTCCTAATGATAACATTTTTATGTCCTTCCACAGAGGAGACTATCAAAATTCTAATCAAACTTACAACTATGTGATTACCTGTCATTCAAGACTATTAAGAACACATAAAAAAAGCTTCTTGCAAAAAAAAAAAAAAAAATCAATCACATTACATCTATTTCATACGTGAAAGAAATTGTAAACATGTAAGATACAGAAGCTCCAGTAAAATGAATAATCATACTATTCGATATATTTATTGAAGGGAAACATAGGAGGTATCCCTATTATATTTCACGCTAATAAATCAAACAGAAGCTCACATACAGTCTCACAATCCGAGAGATGATGATACAAATCCCAGATAGAGAAGAAAAAACCTTCACCAGTCTTTAGAGCCGACAAAAGACAAGTAAAGAAAAATGAATACAAAAAAGAAAAAAAAAAACTCTCTACCTTTTTTCAATGTCGTACCAGCAGAAGCCGTTTTGTGTTGAAGAGTTGAACAAGAAATAAAGCAAGAAGGAAGGATCTCCCACAGTCTGATTTACATCTCAATCAAAATGGTGATAAACGAAGCTATGTTATACTAAAAACCAAACCTCAAACCTTGGCAAAATCCCTTGAAACAACTGTCGTCTTGCTCATCATGTATACTTTGCACCAAGACCCTGTTAGCTCTGTATAGTAACATCATTATATAAGCTGAGATATATCTCTATGAGGGCCGTAAACAAAATTCACAACCCACAATTTTTGTTTAAAATTTCCTCTCCTACCATCATCTTCAGATTACTGAGTTCCTATGCAGAAATTCCTGAGAAGAACCATAGAGACAAGTTAGTTTAGCGATTTTGGTTCAAGTATATTGGATATTCCATGTAACATAGATAGAAAATGAAAAAGGGAATCACAACACTTTTGTGTTAGATTTTCAAAAACTGTGTAATGATCCCACATCTTAAACTTGAGGTAACTTTAATTTGTTTGAGCCTATGACATTTGCATGATCTTCAACAAAAGGTTGTGTTTGGATAGATGGATTTGAAATACAAGATTTGAAATGAATGAATTTCAAATTATCTCAAAAATCAAAGTAGATTCGGAATCCACCTATATTATTCAAATTAGATCAAAATGAAGTGATGGATAAAGGAACTCAAACACTCTCGAAATAACTCATTTTATAAGTGTTGCAACAATTACAAGTGCATTTTTATATGGATATTTCTTTGACCTCATGCATCTCAGAGAAAGAAAGCTCAAGCACAATTTTAATTAGATAATTAATTTTGATGATTGAAGTGGATCAAAACTATTTTATCAGAGATAAAATATGTGGAGCATTTTGCAGGAGCGAGTTAATGTTGAGATAGGCTAGAAAAGAGAGCTTTGATATAACAACGTACAAACTAACAATAGCAAATAACTACATTACTAAGGATGAAATTTTCAAAAGATATAGTATCATAAGTTTATAAAGATGATATATTATCATGTCACATTATCATAATCAAATTCAATTATTATCATACGCACAACTTACAATCTTAGGGGAAACCAAAAGCAATAAACATAAAATGAAACTTGAGTGACGGTTGAACAAGTGATAAGATAGTGAAATGAAACTTGAGTGAAGGTTGAACAAGTGATAAGATAGTGAAATGATGTCTAAACTTGGGTATAAATCAACAAAAGGGAATGTTTAGTGTGTTATTCATAGTAGAACCGTTGAGACTATAAATTAACACGAGGAAAGGCATTACTTTAATTGGCTACAAGTTCTTTTCACACTAAGATCAGACTATACAATAACAAAAAACTAAGCATTTATCCGACTGTAGTTTTAGATGTGTAATATCTCACCGTCATCTATAGTGCTCTAATTTATATGTATAACATGTCAATTTTAATCGTTTATTTACAATTATTTTCGGCCTCCCCCCTCCCTTTTCATTTAAGTTAAAAGACTCTTTACTTGCTATATGTCGTACTAAGGCATCTAAAGCACTCTAAATTTCTTGTCTATTGGTGCTACCCACTTTCTTTCTAATGCATTCATGTCTTATTCTATCTAATCTAGTTGTCCACACATCCATCTTACCATTTTCACCTGTGCAACTCTCAAAGTTTCTAAAGATGGTTAAAAAAAAAAAAAATCCAATTTTCATTACAAACAGATAAAACAACAAAATCAACCTCAAGTACATTTATTTGAATATGAATGTCCATAAGCCTTTCAGTTAAAGCACATCAAATTCATATCTAAAACATGCATTTAACTGTCGTTAAGGTAGTTTCACAAAATTGAGTATTTAATACGCATAAAATAAATACACATAAAATGATTAATTGACTTCAACACCCTCTTTTAGAAAGAATATTAGTTGTATGAATTCATTACTACAAAATCAAGACAGAGGTATATTTGGAAAGTAAGACTTTAATTTGTCTTGGTAATATATAAAATAAAATCTAAAAACCAGAAAAAGAAAAAAAGTGAAAGAAAGTATATTTTATAGATAATGTTACCTATTACTATTAGTGACAATCTGGACATAGTATTCATCAGATCATGTTGAAGGTCAAATATCTTGAGTGACCACAAGCAGAATAACAAAAGATAAAGTAAAACCATTCCTCGATGCTCATCTCAGTATTCAGCTTAATTTAAAATTCTCCAGAACATGGCAAGAAAAAGCAAGTTTGATGTCTAACATCCCGAAAGTTGGTAATGCACCATAGTATACAAACAAACTAATTCTTAGACACATGATTCTTTTGCACATAAACTAGGTGGACGAAGTTGTAAACTCGAAGTCAAGATTTTCTACAATATAACCACAAACAAGAACATTAACTCTTAGCTACTTGCTTCTTTTGAGATATAGGTGTGATTATGTCAACAGATCTAAACAAATATTTGCATGTAGGAGAGATTTATCTCAATCAATCAGGTTAAGCTTTATAAATTTATTTTTTCACAACTTCCAATGCATAAGGACAAAAAATGTAATACCTCTATTGGATTGTCTATTTGGAATGTCATAGGCCACCCCATAATCTTCAGAATCTTTGGCAGCGACATCTTCAGAGTTTCCAAGTGAATAACCAAATGAAGCAGAATGATCAAGCTCAGAAGATGTAGTTTGCCAAGTAGGATCACCATAAACAGAGCCACTGCGATAAAAGTCCCCATAAGATCCCTCATAACCACCGCTTGAGACAGAAAACGACGATGACGTGGCTACCCCTGTTACGCTGTTTCTTCCAAATCCTCCAGCCCCAAGAGCATAGCTATTTTCTCCACCTCTATAACCAACATTTCCCCCATTGAAGCCAGAAGAACTTCCCCCAAGTGAGGGAGCAATTGGCGAAGAGCCCCAATTCGATCCATTGTTTCTAAAGACTCCAAAACCACTACTTCCAGAACCAAAGTATGAACCAGAACCAGTATTATTAGCTGAAGTATTAAGGTTACCGTTTCCCCACACATTTCTGGATGATGAATTCAAAAAGAACTCACCTCGGCTGCTACTTGTGTTATAACCAACAGGAGTATTGTACCTGCTCTGATTACTGCCAAAATACGGGCTTAGTACACGGCCATAGCCTATGTTGCCACTAAAGTTTGAACCCCCACCAAACCCGGAATTCAAACCCTGCTCCATATTCACACCCACTCCATAAGCTGGTGAACCAAACTGAGAGAACCCACCACGTGCACTAGCCAATGGACTGTATCTTCCATCCATTCTGACACCATACCCTCCAAGCGAGCTCAGATTGTATCCCTGTGGGTAGCTATTAAGGAAGTTGTTCCCTCTACTAAAACCATAGTTATAACCAACCATTGGGCTCCGGTTGGGCCCTGGAGACAGTTCTTTCGGAACTGCTCGCTTCACCTCAACCATCTTACCATTGAGTTCATGAAAGGTTTTGTGCAACACCCTATCCACTGCATCCTCTGAATCGTATGTAATAAATCCAAAACCTCTTGGCCTTTGAGTGTTGTGGTCATACATAACTACGACATCTGTTATGGTGCCAAACTGATCAAAGTAACTTTTAAAGTCACTCTCAGTGACTGTGGATGCTAATCCTCCTACAAAAATCTTTTTAGTGCGCCCGGGTCCTGGTGATCCCTGACTGCTACCACTGTTTCTATTTATCAAGTGTTGGTCATCCCTTGGAACAGCTTTCTTTGCTTCCACCTGAAAGATGTACAACAATTAATAGCCATGCAAATCGACAATGCAGACCATGTAAAGTGGATTACATAAAATTCACATAGAGTACGGCATTGCCTGGTCATCCGTTCATAGTAACAAACCAACTCAACAACACAATCAATTCATGAAACTCACACAGCATCAAGGCAGCTTCTTTAACATCAAGAACAGTTATTATTGACAATGCATAATAGAGCACTTCAAATGCACAATGACAATTAATCCGGCCAACTTACAGTTCGTCCATCGATCATGTGTTTCTCCTGAACCACTCTCTCAGCAACCGCAGGGTCCGCAAAGACGACAAAACCAAATCCACGAGCACGACCCGTGGTTCGATCCCTCATGATCACTGTCTCCACCACTTTCCCATATGTTTCAAAGTATTCCTTGAGACGTTCCTCATTGGTGTCCCAAGAAATCCCACCAACGAAGAGTTTACCTTGATCCGACTCCATCTTTCCTGCAATTTGCCACCAAATTAACTCACATATATCCTCATAACCAAGTGGAACAAACTTTTAACAAAAGAAAACAATCGTGCAAATCAAGCAAGATACTTTACTGCAACTAAGTATCACAAAATCTCAAAGAATTCTCTGATCCTAACAAATGTATGAATCAACTCATGAGTGAGATTACTAAGTTGAATCTCACCGATTGCAGATAACGGTTAGATAATCAAAGCAGTACAATTAAAACAGAATCATCGCAAGATAAATCTAATAGATCCCAGAGCAAATAAAAGCACAATCACACCTTATCAACAAAATCGAGCAGAAACCCAGTAGCAGAGACTGATCAAATACAAGCTGCGAATGCTGGATTCAATCGAAAATCATCGGATCCCTGATTCATCAACCAAGATTCAATACGGGGAGCCCTGAGATTGCATAATTGATGCAGATCGGAGAGACCCACAATCATGGAAAACACAACAAATCACAAACGTTTTTTTTTTTTTTTTAATTTTTTTTATTTGAGTTTCGATAAAGAACTCACCACTGGGAGGGGGAGAAATAGATAGGGAAATTGATGAAAACAAGATCTAATGAGAGGAATATACATAAATGAAAACAGAGGGTATGCTCATCCTCTGTCTCTCTACCCTCTCTCTCTCCAATGGTCCTTCTCTTGCTTTCTTTTCTTGGTTATTCCACTCCTTTTTAAACAAATTCAAAAGAAATGGAATTCCTTTAAGCTTACATGAGATGGGATAATATTTATATTCTATGAAAAATAAAATATTTAGGTAGAGAGAGAGAAAGATGCAATATGCATATATATGTATGTATGTATGTGTATGGGATTGGGATTGTTAGGCTATCTCTGGTTAATGAATGAATATTTGAAGTGTAAGGTAGATGACAATTGACATGAGAGAGGATGAGCGTTACTAAATTACATCCTATTTATTCTTACCTTTAAACCTTAATTTTAATTTATATTTTTGTCCTTTTTTTTTTTTTAATAACTTCTTTTATCTATTGTAAGATTCTTGCATTTACAAATGATGTAGTTTCTAGTACAAATCTAACCCTCACCTATTCTTGTTAAAAAAAAAAATTATGATAGTCAGTAATAATATAATAATATATATGTATGTATATACACTCATATATATCATATTATATATATATATATATATATATATGAAACTGTCTCAGAAAAGTGACTATCACTCATATAATTGAAGTGTATTTTCACATGTCAAAACTTTGATATTTTGAGTTATGGTTAACTCATTTCACAGAATTCGATTCGTGAGATGCTTCACATAAATTTTACTTTAAATTTTAACTTTTTTTTCCTTCTCAATTGGTATTGTTATTTTGTAACACTCGGAGTGAGTAGTTTCTTCATATCCCTTCGAATTTAAGTTATGTTACTATATCTTTTTTGACAAATTTTAGTTTTGTCTACCTAAGTTATTGGCTGATAAAATTGATGATGTGTAGACAAAACTAGGAAGTTGAACATTTAAAATATTAGATTAATAGTAAATGTTTAAAAAAGTTTTAATAAAAATAACCAAATGAAAACGATTCTATCAAAATAAGATTTTTTTTAAAAATATAAGTTGAGTTTTATTTTTTCAAGATTATAGACTCTATTATCTTATTTTGCAAGCAAATATGATCTTTTGAAAGATTTACCTAACCTTTTGAAATAAATAAGGTCTACAAAACAGGTGGATGGTATTATTTCTGTTTATTATATTTTCAGCCATTTGAAAAGCTATAAACCTCTCTTGTAAAGGGGAAAAAACCAATAAACCAATTCTTTCTTGAATATATAAACCAACTTACTAGTTTTTTTACATGTCATAAATAAATAAATTATATGTAACCAAATAATATACAGAAAAATAAAGAAGGATTGGGGCTTATCTTTGGGCAATGTCATATGGACCATTTAAATTATTACCGAAGATAAATGTTGCATACCGTATATAAAAGGTATACACACATCATCAACTAAAGGAGAACAAAAAAAACAAAAAAAAAAGAAAAAAAAGAAGAAGAAAAAGGGACAAGAGAATATAAATACAAATGAGGAATATGTTATTATTAATTATTATCGTTGTTTTATTTCATTTTCATTGATAGTGGTGGCCCACTAAAGTGCTATCCTACTCCACACAATATAAGTTCTTGCAATTTGCATTCTAAATTTTGATAATGGCAACTCAATTTATGAAATAAATTTTCTTCCAATATTTTTGTTTTTTTAACTGTAGAATTCTTATAAAAAACCTTCTCACAAATATAATTTCGTGAGACGAGTCAATTAGTTTGCAACTCATAATCTACGTAATATAATTTGATTTATGAAAAAAGTATAACTCTTTGAGATGATCTTAAGTTTTTTTGTTTTTTTCCTCGATCTTTAAAATCTTTATATCCTATAATTAAAAAATTGACAATCTTTTTTACACATTTTAGCAAACCAATTTCAACATAGTAAAGTACATTAGGCCAATGTAATTTTTGTATACTATTATACTTCATGAATTTTAAAACTTTCGATCCTCTGGTCTACATATTAAAGTATTTAATAAAAAAATTATATATATGCTAAATTTGTATGAATAAAAATATAATATGTTGAATGTAATTATAGTTCCAAGTACTGGAAAACTAAAAGTTGTTAGCTATAATAGTAGTATAGCTAATAAAACCAAGCATAATGATGTAAATGCCAGCTAAACCACACTAATTATAATAATAACTAAAAAAATTGCAACTGTTACTAATTTTTGTGGATATTTGACTTCCTCTTCCCAATAATGAATGGTTCTATCTGTTGTCACCATAATCAACCTTTAATGTGAATGTGTCCTTTTATACTCCTCCTTTGTATTTAACTATACATGCAATACCTATAATATTTGATTGACTGAGATATCTCCCATATTACATATCTAGTTGGAGTAGACGTGATCAACCGGTTCGGGAAATCGTGAACCGGCCGGTCGGAACCGTCGGTCAACGGTTCCCGGAACTGTTTGTTGATCCGGTTCCGGTTTTCCTTTTTCCAAACCGCCGAACCGGCAGTTGGAACCGCCGGTTAAACCGTCGATTTCCCTATTTTTTTAATTTTTTTTTAAAATTAGTTGATGCTTGCTAGTGGACGGTCCAGATGAATCAGCCGTTGATCAACGGCTGAGATTAACTAGCCGTTGATCATCAAATAGCCGTTGGAACTGAACCGTCGGTTCAAGATGATTTTCGAAATCAACGGTCGTGATCACACGACCGTTGATGATCAACGGTGGAGATGGCCCGAACAGCCGGTTCAACCGAACCGGAACCGGCGGTTAGAACCGGCCGATCCATTTTTATTTTTTTTAATTTTCAATGTGATCTATAAATACCCCAATTTCATTTGTATTTTTCACACAAATCTTGATTCAATCTCTCTCTCAATTCTACTCTTCAAGCTCACAAACACCATCTTTGATCAATTTCTAGCTCACTTGATTTTTTTTGTTGTTCTTCAATTTATTTTTCAATCTCTCTCTAAAAAAAAATGTCTCGAAGAGGTTCTTCATCCGTCGGTTCATCTCGTGGGAAGGGAAAGAGTCCGATGCCACCGCCACCACAATCTTTCCATGACGATGATGATCTTGATTATATTGACTCGTATCAATGTAATCAAGAAGATATGGAGGCGATGTTGGGCCCTAACACCGCCGCCGCCTTTGCCGAAGAAGAAGAGGTGCCAAGAGAAACTCAAGAGAGTGGCAATACAACACAAACAACTACTACTCGACAACCTTCTACCCTTCGGAGTGACATTTTCTCCTTCCATTTTAAGAAGGAGAAAGTGCCGAATAGCGCCACCGACTACATTGTGACGTGCAACCATTGTTCGAAGATGTACAAGTTCAAGCATGGAGGAGGCTACGAGACATTCTCCAACCATGTGATCAAAAAGCATCTTGACAAGGTGGGGCTCGATCGAGGACAAACGCAACTCTGGGGATTTTTCGGATCTTCTCAAGATGGAGGTATGGATGATATAACTTTTAAATTTAGTCAATTAAATACTAGGAGAGGCGTAGTTGAATTCATAGCCGAAAAACATCTTCCATTTAATTTTCCAAACGATGATGCTTATGAAAAATTCACTATTAAATATTTACAACCGACAAGTAGAAAAATCTCCAAAAACACTGTTACTAGGGACAAACCGTATTTGAAACTCCTATGGATTTATTGAAGTGGTGGTCAAGAAGGGCCATCACTTATCCTATACTAACCACTATTGCTAAAGAAGTTTTTGCAAGTCCCGCCTCAACCGTTGCGGTCAAACATGCTTTTTCCGAAGGAGGACACATTTGAATCCAAGAAGATCGAAGTTGATGAAAGAGAATGTACAAAACATTACTCTCCTTGAAGATTGGGTGAGAGCAAGCAACCGTCAACAAGATCTCGATCTCTCGAACTTAAACTCCGATGGAAATGACCTCTACGGATACGATTCAAACACGTCCTCCTCCAATGAATGAAGGTAAGTTTCGGTGAGTTAGAGAACTATGTGAGCTTTCCTTCGTTTTGACAAGGATACGTAGGCAACTTCATTCTAAATTTAGAAATTACCCTTTCAATCTTAGAATGAAACTCAAGTTCTTTCAAAAAAAATTTCCTCTTCTTCAATTTATTTATACAAAGATGAAAAGTTATTATATTTTAAATTCAAGTCTTCAATATTGTAGTATGATTCAATGAATAATGATTGTAATATATTGAGTTGTAATATATGATTTTGAACATATATTGTACTTGTATTTCAAAATTTATAATGTTTTATTGTAACTTTTTAATTGATTGTATTTTATTAATTTTCACTCATTTTTCTTTGTTAAAAGTCTTCAAAACTTTATATAAAAATTTAAAGACTAAAATTATGAAATATTACACATTTCATGCTAAAAAAGACAAGAAAAAAAAATCGAAAATCGAACCGCCGGTTCCGGTTTAACTGGCGGTTCGAAATCGGAACCAAAACCAAACACCCCACGGTTCCGTTCCGGTTTGAGGGACGACGGTTCGCCGAACTGCCGATTTGAAACCGGGAACCGACGGTTTGCGAACCGTGAACACGTCTAGTTGGGAGTGTATTTATTATTATTATTATTATTATTATTATTATTTGATAGTAAAAGAAATAAATTCATTAATCATATGAAAAATTACAATCATGATCTAGTTAGGCTAGTTACAAAATTAGGGTCTTCAACAAAAGTTAGAAGGATTGAGAAGATTGATAGCGTGGTGAACAAGAAAAACGGCAATACGATTCAACTCTGTTTTTAAAAGCAAACATAAAACACAAAAACTCACATGAGATCGTCTCACGTAAGGCTTTACGTGAGATAGAGCTTTTTATAGTCTTATGTGAGATCGAAATTGACCATATTAATGGGTTGACCCGCCTTGTTGATCCATAAGAATTAGTGAAATATTTGAGGATGTTACAGTAACCTGAGATTATCACTCCTAACTCTGACAAATCTTTACCATTTGCATATATATAACTTATCAATAATACATTTTGCATCCATTTCGAAAATAATATGATCATGTCTCATGTTTTTATGCACATTATAACCTCCTTAAGACCATTGGCCTCCATTTCCAAAATATCATATGAGCCTGGATGAACAATAGTTTTGCAAGATAGGAAGTGTCCCTCATGATCACAAAAATTCATGTGAGACGGTCTCATGAATAGTTTTCATGAGACGGAACCTCATCACTTACAAACAACATGTGAATTGTAGAGTTTGGGTAGTGGGTAATTGGATTGTGGATTGACCCGTCTCGATCAATGCATTAAAATTTTGTGAGACAGTCTCACAAGAGACTTACTCCCTCTTGATTCCTTAAAATCATGTCAATCTCAATATTATTATAGTGGACAAGAAGTGTTTTTACCAATAACAATAATAATAATAATAATAATAATAATAATAATAATAATAATAATAATAATAATAAGTATCATTATTTTAAATAATTATATTTTCTTAATTTATATTATTCAATTAAAAAATGATTATATATATATATATAAAGAAATAGACATCTAGCAAACCCACATTTTTCTCATTTTAATTCTTCTGACATATAAAATTTATAATAAATAATAATAATTAAAAATTTAAAAATACAATAACTATTTAGTATGACTAATTAATAAGTACTTGAAATTTAATGTTGATAAAGAAACATTACTAAATAATTTAGGAATTCTAACTAGATTAATTGTTAAAATGATTTTTTTTAAGATAATGATTACATAAATAATTATTAAAATCATCCAACCGTGCATGAATACACACTATTGAAGGTTGTTTTTCACGGTCTTGTCTTCAAACATGGTCCGACCATGTGCGTCCATGGTCTCATATGAATTTTTGGAAACAAAAATATATTTATTTTTTTCTAAATTAATATATATTATATCCAAATTCGCATTGATATATATTTAGAAATTAATTTTTAATACTTAAAAATTATAAAATGAAAAAAAAAAAATGGTAATATGTTAATTAATATACTTTGTGAATTAAATAATTTTTCTTTTAAAATTGAAAGTCAATTCTATGCCATTGATTATATGGACGATTTTTTATGAAATACTTTTTGCTTTATAGATTTGTGATAATCAATATTTGATCTTAAAGAGGATTTCCTAAACTATATACAGGGGTGCTGAAACGGTTCCAGAAATCGGAATCGAACCGAAGTCACTGTTGACTCAATTTCCATTTGAAATTGAAACCGTGAACTATGATTCGATGGTTCGGTTTTGGGTTCCCCTATTTTCAAATCGAAAAATCGGTGGTTTATTACAGTTTATCTATTTTTTTAATTTTTATATTATATATAAATAATATTATGTATTTATGTTATTTTACTCTTTCATTTTAAGTTATATTTATTATTACTTTTATTTTGTATTATAAATTGTAACTTTTTTAGGTATATAGTTTGCATTTTGTTGTATTTAAATTGTAATTTCTAATTTTTGAAGTTGTAACTTGTAAAGTGTAATGTTGTGTTGTTATAACTTGTAAATATAAGTTATAATTTTTAATTTATATCTAATTATAAACTCAAACAATATTATTATTTTGTAGTATATGAAGAATTGTAATATTTATATATAAATATAATAAATATATATAAAGATTAAAAAAATGAAAAAAAATGAAAAAACAAACCATCAAATCGACGGTTCGAATCGAAACCGACGATTTGTAAACTGGAATCAAAATCGAGAACCCCACAATTCAATTCCAATTCGACCTTTTGCGATTTCCCAAACTGCCGGTTCGAAATGGGGTACCTGAATACCCTAATTATACCATTCATCTCCCTAACTGCAGCTTTTGCATGAAGTTATATTTAAAAAAGAAATTTATTAAAAACTGACAGCACCTTTTAATTGGCCAATAAAAACCTTTCATATTTCAATGTTTTCTGGAAAATTCTTTTTTCAACATGACTCTGACATTCCTCGTCATTTATAAAATCCACAAACAAAGTGCTTGCTGAAGATCTTACCTAATTTTTACTCTGGAAAAAGTGAGTGAATTGAACCAAATACAGTCCTTGTACTAGATTATCACATAATTAAATGCATGCTCAAATTTTCTTATGATTTTATTCTAAATGAAACTAGTATTTATCTCATGCGTTGCACGGATTGTCATATATTTACTTAGTTTTTTATTATTATATCAAAAATTTGTTGTTAATTTATTTATCAAATAATCTAAAAGTTTTATTTAAAAATTATATTTTATTAATTTTCTAATTTTTAATTTTATTTTGACATGTCACTTCATATTTGTAAATTGTAAAGTATAATTTTTACTTTAAACACATATTTTATTAACTCTAATATTTTAGTTCACTACTATCCGACACTACTGTTTGAAATAGGGGGTTAAATTTTTTTATTTCTTGTGTACATTTGTCAAATTTAAACATTTATATATATATATATATATATATATAGTAGGCTTTTAAAAAGTTAAAAAATAAAATGAAGGATTTTTTTTTAATTTTTTCTCAAATAATTTAAAATTTTTATTAAGAAAACATATTTTATTAATTTTCTTATCTATATTTTAATTTTTTCATTCTCATTTTCATTTTCTATCTGTAATTTTTATAGTATAATAATCACTTAGAACACATATTTTTTAATTTCCACATTTTGATCTACTACTATAGATATGAAAACTATTGCAATTAAATAAAAAAAATACTCAAATGCACCAAAATTCAAATATTTAAAATTTAATTTTTCACTTTTCTATATGCAATATATATTTTATATATAAATAATAATTAAGATATATTGTAAAAAATAATAATTTCTATAGCATGTATTTAAAATGAATTTTAGATGAAGTATTTAATTTGAGATTGTGGGTTATAAAAACTAAATAAAAAATATTATCTTTATATTTAATATGTGATTTTATTAAAAAAAAAGATCAAATATTATATTAATTTTCATAATTTTATATAAATATATGGATTTTTATTGAAATTTCTAAGTCAATCAACATAAAAATATCAATTATTTTACTTGTCATCAATTAAAAAGATATTTTACCTTTATATATAAAGTAACAAATTAAACATCATATAAAAATAATAAATTTTATTTATTGTCAAAAAATAAAATTTAAGATTAAAACAATTAAATTGAATTATTATTTAATAAAAAAACCTAAACCCAAACTCAAACCACCCACCAATCCAAACACCCCTCACGCCCCCCAACACAACCCTTATGTGGCTTTTAGATGTTACTTATGAAATATAATTTTTTTCTAAAATCAATGAATAATACTCCCTCCGTCCCCACTTATTTTGCCTACTTTGATCGACACGGATCCTAAGAAAATACAGTTGACTGTTGATTGGATGTTTAAGTTTATGCTTTTTTCACTTTAATTAGGAAGTTGACAAAATAAGTTGGGACAAGCAAAAATGGAAAGTAGGCAAAATAAGGTGGGACGGAGGGAGTAATATTTTATTGTAAAATTTTGTGGCGAAAAATGATAAAATTGTAATTCTTTCCAAAGATTATATATATATATATATATATGTCTTGAAAACATGAGAACACCACCCTGTTTCAGATCTTAATACTCTGTCATCAAGAGTTGGACTGGTGTGCAACTAGTGCATGGATCTTAGATCCATGCATTCGGGTCGGGTCAGGCTGAATTTGATCAGGATCCGCGCATTTTTTTCTCTGTATTTTTTTTTTTGCCCTGACCTTTATGTTGTGTTAGGCATACATTTATATTATATTAGTCATACCTTTATGTTATATTAGTGATACCCTTATTTTCAAATTTCATACTTTAACCCTAAACTCTAAACCCTAATTTCGGCACAATAAACCCTAATTTGACACAAATTGTAGATATTTACATTTATGTGATATTACTTATACATTTATATGAGATTATTTATACATTTATATCAACATAAATATACATTTATGTAATATATATAAGGGTACAACGAACATAATTAGAAGGTATGACTAACATAACTAAAGGTATGCCTAATATAACTAAAAGTTATGAAAGGTATTAATATATCAGTTTAAAAAAAATGCTAAGGTACAACTATCCTTACAAAAAGGTATGTCTAACATAACTAAAAGGTATGTCTAACACTACTAAAAGGTATACTTAACATAACACTAAAGGTATGACTAACATAACTAAAAGGTATGTCTAATACAATTAAAAAGTATAGTTAAACATAACATAAAAAGTATGTCTGACATAACTAAATGGTATGTCTAACACTACTAAAAGGTATGCTTAACATAACATAAAGTTCAGGCACCTAGGAGCATCTTTGGGTGGATTTTGTCCGCAACCTAGAGGCGCGTGCGGGTGCGTCAGAGCACGTGACGGGTCGGGTCAGAACTGGTGCATGGATCACAGATCCACACACAATTTGTATATAATTTTTTATGTGTCATCAAAACTTATTTTAGTGGGATATGAAGTTGAGGTTGATCCATCTCTACAAAGTAAAATGTCAGATGTTGATGCATAAATCCGATAAGATAGATCAAGTCAAACAACCAAATAAAATGAATAGAAAATAGTAACACAATTATTTATATGCATCGGGTGCACGAGTTGAGAATCGTGCAATTGGGTTGATTCGATCCAGCGATGTTTTTCATGCACCCCATGTGCATTTCACGTGCCCATTGCGCATATAGGTCCACGCTCACAAACCTTAGCTCACACGTCTGACCTTTCTGTTATGTTCGTCCAACCTTTTAGTTATATTCATATAACATTTATGTTATGCTAGTTTAACCTTTTGAAATGTATTACAAACCTATAATACCATTTCAACTTTTATATTGTAATAATATAATCTTTATGCATAATAATTTAACCTTTATGTTTATAATAATATAACATTTATGTTATTCTTTAAGTATATAAAGGTTATACTAGTATAATTTTCTAACATTTCAATTGTTAAATGAGACCCTATTTATAGTGTAGGCTAAAGATTTCAAAATATTTGGGAATATAAGGAATCAAGTTGAATCAAACTATTGAGATTAATTTATCAAACAAATTTGAGCTTAATTTATCGAATACATTTATGATTATCGAACTTAATTTATCGTATACATTCATGGTTCATGAGCTTACTCGAGCTTAATCGAGTGCTACAAAACTTAATAAATATAAATAATAAATTATACTATTCATCAACTCATTAGTAAAATAAATTATGTATTCTAAAAAAACAATATATTATTTAAAAATTGTAACTTAATTATACAAAATATCTAGAATCAGTATACATATATATACCTATTATATGTATAAGTATAATTTTTTTTATTAAAATGTCAAACATTGTATTATATTTTAACTAGCTCATGAGCCTTCTGACGAGCTTGCTCATGAGCTGACGAGCCTAATACCGTGAAATTTGAGTTTGTTTGTCTACTTTAATGAATCACCATAAATAATCTCGAATGAACTTTTATAAATAGTCCTCAAATAGTTTGTTTCATTTACATCCCAAAAAATCTTGGTAAGTAAATCTCGTTGCATGATTTCAAAGATGTAAAACTACCAAATTAGATTTGATTTTATCCAAATTTATTTTCTTATCTAAATTTCTTAGCTTGGGCTTACTCTAATCTTATCACTAATTTTCTAGGATCAATATCCGTTGATGAGAGTTTTAATACCTTTTTTTTAAATTTAACTCGGTTCGACCGATGTGGGTTGACACTTTTAGGTCGATCCCCCTTGAACATGGTCAGTCTTATTTGGCATTGTTGGGATATTTCTAATAGGTTTTGATGAGATAAATAACTTTGTATAGGAAGTTAGAGTACCCCATTTTTCCACTTTGTTTAAGTGGATGTTAGCTTTGATAAGTTTACTTTCTGAGATGTATTTTTGAAGAGTTATAAAAATCAGAAAGATGGAAGTTTCTAATCGCAGTAGGATTTTGCAAAAAGAGAAGTATCGGATGCTGATTTTCAGCAAGGAGAATCAGTAAGTAGAAGGAGTAAGCTGAATCATACTTGTGAAAAGAAAATTGTTTTTTAAAAGAAACTCTATCTTAAGTTTTCGCTGCATACTATAAAAACCGAGACATTAAGCTGATCAAGCTAATTGCTAGCTTACTGAATCGAGAGTGTTGTTATATTCTCTCTAGAATTTAGTAACCTACTTATATAAAAGTTTTAAAATGTAAAATTTGATAAATGTTCATTCATCCCCCTCTAAACCTCTAACCACTTGGGACCAACAAGTGGTATTAGAACGAGTTTGGTTAAAAGCCAACTTGACTGGTAACCTACTCAGATCCACCCATTTATGTTGGAAAAACCATTTTTCTTTTTCAAGATCAAAATTCATAATTTTAGCATAAGCATGGATTTCTCTCATCACACACTTCCAATGTTTTCCATAGAGGAATATGATGATTGGAGAATACATATGGAAGCACACCAATCATCCATGCATGATGAGATATGGTACGTGATTACAGATGGGCCACCAGTAATCACTAAGCCAAATCCTATCTTTGGGAGAGAGCTCTGCGAGTATGCACGAGCTAAGGCAAAAGTTGGAGCGGCTGAGACAGCAGCAGTTGGAGAAATCAAGGGTGCATCAACCAGCGACGACAACGCTGAAATGGCTCTAAGACCCACCCCACGTGCAGCAACACCAGATTATAAGAGAGCGCCTCCACCAGCTGAATTCATAGTCAAGGCTAGACATGAGTATACAGTTGATGAAAGAAAGAGGGTCAACTTGAATAATATGGCCAAGAACTCATTATTCCTGACACTGGATAAAGGCTGTAAAGGTGAAAAGCTGTAAAACAGCTAAGGAGATATGAGACAAGTTGGAGTTAATCTGTGAAGACAACAAGCTTGTCAAGGACACCAAAGTGTCAAATGCTACACATCTGTACAAGAGCTTTAAGATGAAACCTAGAGAATCACCGGAAAAACTTGACCCAAGATTCACCATCATTGTCAACGAGCTGAAATCTGTGGGGAAGTTCTACTCCCAGAAAGAGAAGAACACTAAGGTGTTGAAAGTGCCACCCTTGGACTGGAACTATAAAGCAACCGCAATGAGAGTCTTTCTTGATCTTAATGCGATGAGCACATTTGATCTATTTTCAGACCTTAAAGCGTTTGAATTTGGCATAGATCAAATGAGGAAGGTACTGGAGGAGTCGAGTGCCAAAGTAACAACACTTATAGCAAGAGTCAATGATATAGCTACTGCAAACAGCAATAAGCAGAAAGACAAACAGAAAGAAGTACTTGCTGAAGATGCTGAGGAAGAAATAATGTTCCTCCTTAAGAAGTTTAAGAAGTTTCTGAAGACGAATAAGAGAGAAAATGACTTCAGAAAAAAGCCTCTAACTTCAGAAAGAAGCCCCCTGGTAAGACAAACATCATCGTTAAATACTGGTTCCTCTGACTTGTACTATAATTGCAGAAAACCTGGACACTTCACCAGAAACTACCCATACCCTTAAGTACATAAGTATACTGAGGATGAGAGGAAGCAGAGGAAAGACAGGAGGAAGAATGAGAAGCAGAAACTCTGGGCTTTTCAAAATGAAGCTGAAGCTAAAAAAACAGCAAGCAGTGCCAAAGAGGAATAATGCAAGGACAACTGTTCATCCGAGAGCGATAGCGACAACTCTACCTTAGATGTGAAAGCACCACTATACCTTATGGCTAAAGACTGTGAAGAAGAAAAAGATGATGATGTAACTTCTTAATCTCTTGAAGTTTCCAGTTCTGAAAAGTTGAACATGATCTAGTCATTTAGACAGATCATGAGTGACTTTGAGCAGATAAACTTAGCTCATGAGGAATTGAATGAAGAAAACCTGATGCTCAAGAGTGAGCAAACTGTACTGAAGGAAAATGTTTCTGACCTTGAGTACTACAGTACAAAATGCAACAATCTCCGAGCGGAGGTTTCTAAGTTCAAGTTGCTAGTCACTAAGCTAGAAGTTGAGAAAACTAGCTTGTAAAATACAATTGATGTGTATAGCAAATCAGCTGGGAAAACACAAGAATATATCCTGGGGACCCAAAATGCCTACAGAGGAAATGGTCTCGGATACTGTGCAGGAAGCTCTCAGAAAGCAACAAGCACATTCAATGCTGGAAAGTTTGTTCAGGCCCGAGTATCCTATACTCAGGAACTCCTTCCAACCAATGGAAGCTATAACAAAACTAGTACAGTTGATAAAGGTAAAGCCCATGCTGCAAACCGCAGACAGTAAGCCTGCTCAAATCCTGAGAAAGCAGCAAAATCAGTATGCTGCAAACATGAGGAGAATGCAGCAGTCTTCCAGGTTATAGCAAAAGTTCTATCCCTACTATACCAAAGCATACTTGCTTAAATCCAAAGGAGTCTATACTCCGGAAAGGTATAAGAGGATACCTTCCTCAAACAGGAAAGGTAATACTTGGAAATCTCCAGCACACACACATCACAAACAATATCTTGCAGAGGACACTTACAGGAAGACAACCACCAAGGCTAATGATAAACCAATTATCATTAAGCAGGTGTGGGTTCCAAAGAGGACTAACCCCCTAGGACCCGTACTTGTATGAGTACCTAAATCTACCTGATTTACTTGCAGTCACAGTTGCTAGAAAGTAGCGGAGATGTATGGTATATCGATAGGGCTGCTCGCGACATATGATTGGCAACAAAACAGGATTAAAGGACTTCCAGCCATGCAAAGGCCCTAAAGTTGTCTTCGGGGAAGACTCCAAATGAAGCACTAAGGGTATATGAAGCTTAATCAGAGACAATGCAGGTATCAGTGACGTTTCATATGTCAAAGGGCTAAAGTACAACCTCCTGAGTAATAGCCAATTCTGTGACAAAGGATGTTCAGTGGAGTTCAACCTCAATAAGTGTCTGATAAGAGACAACAAGATGAATGGGGTGAAGCTTACTAGAACCAGGAGAGGTAACATGCTGGGATATTTCTGACTAGGTTTTGATGAGACAATGTAATATTAGTTGAGACTTTATAGTACCCATCAACCACGTTTTTATAAGTGGATTATAGTTTGATAGGTTTATCTTTCTAAGTCATATATGTAAAAGTTTTAAAGATTAGAAAGATAGAGAAAACTGATCATAACAGGTTTCTGGATCATAAGAAGACATGAAGACTGATTTTCAATAAGGAAGATTAGTAAGCTGAAGAAGAGACCATGATCAGGAAGCTAGATCAGTAAGCAGATGAAACAGATAACAGGAGGAGATGTAGGTCAGGAAGCTGACTGCAGGATTCTGGAACAGGAAGCTGTTTAGAGTCAGGAAGCTGAAACAGATCAGAAAGAAGATGTAGATGAGGAAGCTTACGCAGGTTAGGAAGTTGACTGCAGGACTCTGGAATAGGTAGTTGTTTAGAGTTAGGAAGCTAAAGCAGATCAGAAAGGAGGTACAGGTCAGGAAGCTGATTGCAGGTTTCTAGAACAGGAAGTTGTTCTGAAGCAGAAACCTGGCGCAGAACAGAAAGCGGCTACTGCATCCTGAGCAGCAAACTGTAAGCCTTTCTAACTTATTCAATGCAGTACGAGGAATATGCTGGAGACAGTACGAGATTTGATTACTGTCAAAGTTACCAGTAGATAGAAGTAAGCAACGAGCCAATGAGGTGATGTCACCTGGACAATGGCTCTGCAAAAGTACTGTAGTTGGAGTATGACGCCATTAATACGGATCAGAGTAGGATGCTCTAAATCCCGGATCTTCCAAGATACATTTAATGCGAAGATTTGAAGATCAATTTGAATTGCAACAAGGACCATGCCCCTCTTCAAAGGGCATTTTCCTACATATATAAATAAAAGGTAAAGAGAACTGAGAAGACTACTGAACTACTGACTATTGCAAGCATTTTCTAAGATCTTCATTTTCAAGCTATTCTCAAGTTATCCAAGTTCAGTCATTCAACCTTCTGAAGCAGTCATTCAAGCAATCGAGCTTTCAAGTTCAAGACTGACTTCTTGTTGCACCAGTTGAAAAAAACCATATACTTTTAACCATTTGATGTGTGCTAGGTTGTTTTAGTTTGGTGTCCTTAGTTGATAAGATTAGATCCTTGCTAAGTATTAGCCTTGTGTAGGCTTATAACTCTGTGTGTGTTTTGTACCATATGTGGGATAGTGCCTAAGAATCCTTGGATTCTAATAGGTTAATTTGTTTGGAAGAGGTTTGTAAAGCAGTATCTTGTAAAACAAACTGACTTAACGAAGTTCCTCCTTATGAAGGAGTAGAGTGGACGTAGAAGGATTACACCACCTTCGAACCACTATAAAACCTTAAGTGTTTACTGCTTTGATTACTTGTTGTATTGAAATTTATATATATCTATCTTGCTGTATTTATCATAAGCATACTGTCAAAAGGATTACATAAAAAATCATACTTATGAAAGAAAACTATTTTCCAAAGAAAACTCTATCTTAAGTTTTTTCCGCTGCATACTGTGATACTGAGTCAGGAACCTGAAACAGCTTACTGCCAGGTTTTTGAATTAAGTCAGGTTACTGCATTCACTGTTGAATCAGGAACCTGTTTTATAGAAAAGTTTTCAAAATCGATAGAGGTTCATTCACCCCCCTTGAACCTATGACCACTTGGGACCAAGTGGTATCAAAGCGAGTTAGGTTAAAAGCCAACTTGACTAGTAACCTTCCCAGATACACCCATTTTTACTGGTTAAACCTTTTTCTTTTACGAGACCAAAAATCATCTTTTTAACATAAACATGGATTTTTCACATCACAAGCTACCTATGTTTTCCATAGATGAGTATGACGACTGGAGGATTCATATGGAAGCCCACTTATCGGCCATGCACGATGAGATGTGGTATGTTATAACTGAAGCGCCACCAGTCATCTACAAACTAAACCCTAATTATGTAGCACAACATCGCGAATGAAGGTGATCTGAAGAAACTGCTTAGGTCCACAAAAAGTGCCAGCTATCATCGATGATAAAGTAGAAGTGCCACCAGGATTCGGTCCACAAGATGCTATACCAGCATACAGGAGACCTCTTCTACCAGCGGAGTATATTGTCAAAGCTAGACATGAATATACTCCTAAAGAGCGAAAATGAGCAAACCTGGACAACGTAGCCAAAAATGACTTATTTCTCACGCTGGATAAAGACACATTCAGCAAGGTGAAGAGCTGCAAGACAGCTAAGGAAATCTGGGAAAATCTAGGGTTAATCTGTGAAGGTAATGAGCTTGCCAGAGATAATAGGGTTTCTAAAACTACACAACTGTATGAACAATTTACAATGAAACCTGGAGAAATCCTAGAAGAGCTTGATCAGAGATTCATAACCATCATTAGTGAGCTTGAATCTCTGGAAAAAACCTACACCGAAAAAGAGAAAAACACAAAGGTGTTGAGAGCCTTACCCTACGAATGACACAACAAAGAAACCGTAATGAGAGTCTTACTAAATCTTGGTGCGATGAGCACCTTTGAACTGTTCTCAGACCTCAAGGCGTTAGAATTTGATATTGAATGTAGGAGAAAAAAGGTTGAAGGATCAAGTACCAAACTTACAGCACTTACTGCTAGGGTACAAGATACTGTCACCACAAGCGGCAGTAAGCTGAAGAGCAAACAGAAAGAAGCGCTTGCTAAGGATGCTGAGGAAGAGATGACACTCTTGCTTAAGAAGTTCAAAAGGTTCCTGAAGACCAACCACAAAGATATTGACTTCAGGAAGAAGCCTTAGACATCAGAAAGAAGTCCCCAGATAAGACCACAACAGCAAGCAAACACAGGTTCCTCTGACTTGTGTTATAACTGCAGGAAACCTGGTCACTTCGCCAGAAACTGCCCCCACCCTTAAGAACATAAGTACAATGAGAAAGAGAGGGTGCAAATGAGAGAAATGAGGAGAGATGACAAGCAGAAATTCAGGACACTTCTTAGTGAAGCTGAAGCTCTTAAAACAGCAAGTAGCTCCAAAGAAGAAGTCAAGGATGACTGTTCATCCAAGAGCGATTCTGACAATTCTACCTCCGATGAGGAAGCACTATTATGCCTCATAGCCAAAGATTGTGAGGATGATCAAGATGATGAGGTAACTTCACAATCCCTTGAGATTTCAAGTTCTGAAAGGCTTAACATGATCCAGTCTTTTAGACAGATCATGAATGACTTTGAGCAGATAAATTTAGCTCATGAAGAACTTAAAGAGGAAAACCTCTAGCTCAAGAGTGAGTAGGTTGTATTAAAGGAACATGTTTCTGACCTGGAGTACTTCAGTACACAATGCAATAACCTCAGAGTTGAGGTCTCTAAGTTCAAGCTGCTAGTCACTAAGCTTGAATCTAAGAAAACTGGCTTGCAAAACACAATTGATGTGTATAGCAAATCAGCAAGGAAAACATAGGAATGTATCTTGAAGACCTAGAATGCTTACTCAGGAAGTGGTCTAGGATACTGTGCTGAAAGCTTACAGAAACTTGCTAGCACATCCAAGACTGGAAAGTTTGTTCACATCCGAGTCTCATATACTCAGGAACTCCTTCCAATTAATGGAAGTTTGAACAAAGCTAGTACACTGGATAAGGGAAAAAAACCCTTGCTGCAGAAAGAAGACAGTAAAACTGTAAGGAACCTCAGAAAGCAGCATAACCAATATGCTGCAAGTAGAAGAAGACAACAACAATCTTCCAGGTTTTAGGAAAACCTTGAATCTCTATATACCAAGATACTCTTATCTAAATTCCAAAAATTTTATGATTAGGAAAGGTATAAGAGAGTACTTTCCTCTAACAGAAAACGCAAAACCTGGAAACCTCAAGTTCACACACATCACAAACAGTATCCTGCTAAGGATACTAACAGGAAGAGAACCACCAAGGCTTATGGTAAACCAATTACCATAAAGCAGGTGTGGGTTTCTAAATGAACTAACCCTTTAGGACCCATACTTGTATGAGTACCTAAATCTACCTGATTTACTTGCAGGTACAGTTGCCAGGAAGCAGCAGTGATGTATGGTATATTGATAGTGGCTGCTCCAGACATATGACTGGAAACAAGGCCGGATTAAGAGACTTCCAACCATGCAAATGACCCAAGGTTGTCTTCGTAGATGACTTCTAAGGAAGCACCAAAGGAACATGAAACTTAGTTAGAGACAATGTATATATCAGTAATGTTTCATATGTCAAAGGGCTAAAGTATAACCTCCTAAGTATCAGTCAGTTTTGTGACAAAGGATGTTCAGTGAAGTTCAACCTCAACAGGTGTCTGATTAGAGATAATAAAACAAATGAGGTTAAGCTTACTGGCACCAGAAGAGGCAACATCTACCTTGCCAATTGGAGTTCAACATTGCAGCCCACATGCTTCATTGCAAAGAGCACTCCTAAGCTGAGTTGGCTATGACACAAAAGGATGAGCCATCTGAACTTCAAAACAATCAACAAGCTGGCAAGGAAGAACTTGGTGAGAGGTCTACCTGATGTTGCTTACAAAAAGGAGAATGTTTGTGGAGCCTATTAGAAAGACAAACAAGTAAGAAGCTCTTTCAAGGATAAGGTTCAGAGATCCTCCAATAGGATACTGGATCTTCTGCACATGGATCTATTTGGACCAGTGGAGCCTGTTAGTGTAAGTGGAAATAAGTATTCCCTGGTGATTGTCGATGATTACTCTAGATTTACTTGGACCATCTTCTTGGCCAAGAAATCAGAAACTCAAAATAGGCTGCCAGAATTCATGAAGGAGATGCAGAATGAGAAGAGCTTAAGCATTGTAAAGATAAGATCTGACAGATGAACTCACAAATAAGTTTATAGAGAAGTACTGTTCAGAGAATGAGATCAGTCATGAGTATTCTACAACAAGGACTCCTCAACAGAATGGAGTTACAGAAATGGGGAATAGGACTCTGAAGGAAGTTGCAAGGACAATGATTGCTGATGCTGCAATACCTAAGAGATTTTGGGCTGAAGCAACCAGCACAACATGCTACACACAAAATAGATACCTGATCAACAAGGACCATGACAAGACTCCCTATGAGGTATGATATGGTGTAACACCTAACATTTCATATTTGCATATCTTTGGATACAGGTGTTACATTCTGAACAATGGAAAGGAGTACCTGAAGACTTTGATGAAAATCTGATGAATGAGTATTCTTGGGATACTCTCCAATAAGCAAGGCTTTCAGGATCTTCAACAAGAGAAGTTTGGTTGTGGAAGAGTCAATTCATGTGGTGTTTGATGAACCATATTGTGATATTGCTGAACTGGACAAACTAAATGAAGATGTATCCACAATGGAGATCAAGGATCAAATAGTGAGATACATTGAAGGAGTTCCAGTGCTTGTTGAAGAGATTACTGCAAGCAGTTCATATGTTACTGCACCTGGGAATGCAGTAGCACAGGATGCTGGACAGTAAGCTGACAGGATTCAACAGACCAACGGTAACTGTAGTCAGGATACTGAAGATCAATAGGTTACTGTCCAGCAACCTGCTTTCTCTTTTGAGCCTGATAGGACATGGCTCAGAAATCACCCAAGAGAACTTGTGATTAGAGATATCAATGAAGGCGTGAGAACAAGAAGATCAAGACCTCAAGAATCATTGTTCACATGCTTCATATCACAAGTTGAACCCAAGAGTATTGAGGAAGCTCTTGAGGACAGTAACTGGATTCAAGCCATGCAGGAGGAGCTGAATGGATTTGAAAGGAACCAAGTATGGAGATTGGTTCCAAGGCCTGATCACCAAGAAGTTATTGGAACTAAGTGGGTGTTCAAGAACAAGCTGGATGAATCTGGTACAGTGGTAAAAAACAAGACAAGGTTTAGAGTTTGATAGGACCTTTGCCCCGGTTGCTAGGCTTGAAGCAATAAGGATATTTCTGGTCTATGCTGCTCACAATGACATCAAGGTTTATCAGATGGATGTGAATAGTGCATTTCTGACTGGATTACTATCTGAGGAAGTATATGTGGAATAACCACCAGGTTTTGAAGAACAGACAAAAGACAAAGTATTCAGATTGGAGAAGGCCTTGTATGGATTAAAGCAAGCTCCTAGAGCTTGGTATGATACACTGTCCTTATATCTCTTGGAAAATGGATTTTAGAAAGGGACAATAGACAAGACTCTCTTCAGGATACAGGATGGAGACAGTATACTGCTTGTTCAGATCTATGTAGATGATATTATCTTTGGATCCACAAACAAGGATTTGTGTGGAAAGTTCTCAGCACTCATGCAAAGTAACTTTGAGATGAGCATGATGGGTGAGTTAAGCTTATTTCTTGGTCTACAAGTGAAACAATAGAATGAAACTTTCATTAATCAAGCCAAGTATACCAAAGAGCTGATCAAGAAGTTTGGAATGGAAAGTGGATTATCAGTAAGCATACCTATGTCCACATCTATCAGCTTGGATAAGGATAAAGGTGGAAAGTATGAAGAGATTACTAAGTATAGAAGACGTATAAGATCCTTACTATATCTAACAACAAACAGGCCAGATATAGTATTTGTAGTTGGAGTTTGTGCAAGATTTCAAACAGCCCCCAAGGAGTCACATCTTACAATAGTAAAAAAGATTATTAAGTATCTAAAGGGCACTCAAGATGTTGGACTTTGGTATCCTAAGGAATGAGGATTCAACCTCAAAGGATATTCAGATTCTGATTTTGCAGGTTGTAAGATTGACAAGAAGAACACTAGTGGTACCTGTCAGTTTCTAGGACACAGACTTGTTTCTTGGTTTTGTAGGAAGTAGATATCTATTGCAACTTCAACCGTCGAAGCTGAATATGTAGCTGCAGGAAGCTGCTGTGCACAGATTTTGTGGATTCAACAACAACTGAAGGATTATGGCATCATAAAGAAGAAAACTCCCATTCTGTGTGACAACATAAATGTCATTGCCATAACCCAAAATCCTATCTTCCACTTAAGAATAAAGCATATTGATGTAAGACATCACTTCATCAGAGATCATGTGGAAAAGAAGGATATTGCACTGGAGAAAGTGTATACTGACATGCAGCTTGCTGACATATTCACAAAACCTTTATGTGAATCAAGGTTTTCTATGTTGAGAACTGAGTTTGGGATAATCAAGCTTTGATGTGTAAACTTTTAAAGGTTCCTTAAGTAAGAGGGAACCTGGTCTATATTTTATTCATTCTTGAACTTTATTAAGTATTCAGTATACTGGGACAGGATACTGTATTTTATTATAGACATGATTCTCTAACAGTATTTAGTCTCAGGATACAGCAAGTAACAACAGGTTACTATAACAGGTTGCTGAAAACAGTAATCAGAAACAGGATACTCCAACAAGTTTCTGATACAGGTTTATGAGATAGGTTACTGTAGGTTGCATACAATATTTATTGATATCAACATTCATTGAGTTGCAACCTTGTACCAGGAACGGTAACCTGATTAATAATGATTACAAGAGATATTTTGGCAACCACATTAAATGCAAAAAACCGCTTTACAATGGAGGCGAAAAATGTGCGGTTTAACGTCTGATATGTTTTCAGTAAATTACAGATTTGCCCCTCCGCTATTTAATTTCAACCGTTGGATCAAGCACGTCTCTTAAGTTTTTAATCGAGACCGTCGATATTTTTGAAACTTGAATTCAAATCTAAACCGATCATATTCTTTGTCTTCCTCTCTACGCTTTCATTTCTCACTTTCAAAGTTTCTAACTCTCTGCAATCTAGTTTCTCTCTCTCTATACACTCAAGCTTTCTACAGATAACAATGGTTGTTGTAAGGGAAACAAAGATTGTAGAAGGGAGGTTGGTGAACAATACGGTGATGCTGGGATCCGACTCACCCTTTAAGGACCTGGATCTTATCAAGGAGATATGAGAGAAAGTGAACCAGAGTCAACTTGCTGGGCTCTTCACCAGCAACTCTGGGTTCTGTGAAAAGTCAGTGGAAAGGTTCTATGCCTTTGCCAAGTTGTCTGAGGATGAAGAGACAATTCTCTTCAAGATAGATGCTGATGATGAAGACTGGCACTCCCTGACAGTCGACGACATTGCCAAGACCTTTGGCATCTCAGACAAGGGAATGGAGTACTCTAACCTACTATCGTATGGGTCAGAATACTTAAAGGAGAGTTGGAACTAGTTTAAGCTGGTTTCTGTGTTGGAGGAGACAGCCACCAACAACTTTGGCAAGAAGCTGTTAAAGCCAAAGTATGAACTTCTCCACGACATCCTCGTCTACACCGTTGAGGGAAGGTGCGACAACTATGATAAATACACCAACCAACCTCAGGATGAGGATGATGACTGCCATCATGTGAGGAGATGTAGTCAACTGGGCTCAATTCCTCTTTAAAAGGATTTGGGATGAGGCCACCAAACACACGACCAGGAGAGGGTTTGGAATCATCCTCACAAGCATCCTCCGAAGGATGTTTACATACCTGGAGAAACTTGCATCAATCCACCCTAGCTTGTTTCTAGATGTCAAGAAAGGCTTTTCCAAGAGCAAGAATGAAGAGAAGAAGCCCAATAAGAAGCCTGTTGCCAAGCCCAAGGGTGTTGGCACCAATTTCGATGACTCTGGCAGTGATGATGATAAGCCAGTGAGGAAACTGGTGACCAAGAGAGCACCATTAAAGAAGACAGGGGAAAAGAAGGTTGTTGTCCCATTGATAGCACCTTCAGATGCTGCATCTGAAGTTCCTGAGCTGCCCCTTGAAGTTGCTGAGAAGGCTTTAGAAGCCACTGCAGGGGAAGAACAGGATGCTGAGCAGGCAGCGGGACAGGTTGCTGCTCCAGGGTCTCTAGTTCCTGAGGAAGATCCTCTTGTTGCTGAAGAGGATCCTGATGAACAGGTTGTTGCTCTAGTGATCCAGATTTCTGAAGAATCTGAGGAGGAGGTTGCTGAAGAGGTCCCTGCCCCAAAGAAGAAGAGGAGACTGGGCGAGAAGCAGAAGTTGAAAGAGATTGACACTCTTAACAGGGTGGTAGATTTAATTGACTCAATCACTGCCGAAGATGCTGAAAGAGCAGTGACTGATTCCTGTTCAGAGTCAGGAACATGAAGCATATCAGAAAGGAGGTCAGGAAGCTGACTGCAGGTTTCTAGAACAGGAAGCTGTTCTGAAGCAGAAACCTGGTGTAGAACAGAAAGCGGCTATTGCATCCTGAGCAGCAAGCTATAAGACTTTCTAACCTATTCAATGCAGTACGAGGAATATGCTGGAGATAGTACGAGGTTTGGTTACTATCAAAATTACTAGTAGATAGAAATAAGCAATGAGCCAATGAGGTGATGCGACCTGGACAGCGGCTCTGGAAAAGTACTATAGCTGGAGTATGGCATCATTAATACGGATCAGAGTAGGACATGCTCTAAATCCCAGATCTTCCAAGATGCATTTAATGCGAAGATTTGAAGATCAATTTGAATTGCAACAAGGACTATGCCTTTCTTCAACGAGCATTTTCCTACAGATATAAATAGAAGGTAAAGAGTGTAGGAACCGACAGATCACCGATCCCGCACAATCAGAACTGGGGTCCATGAAAAATACGACAACGCGCAGCGAAAGAGATTGTTAGTCATACCTTTCTTCGGACACAGATGAAGACGAACAGGGATTAAAATGCCCGATCGATTTGCAGCCTCATACCTCTTGATCTTTAGTTGTATTCCTTATCTTTTCTTGGACGTCGTATGGCCGACGATCCTCCAAGAAGTTTCAGACGTCTCACCTTTTTTCTCTTTCTTGCAATCTTACTTTTAACGAACGCGTAAGATTAAGTTCAATTGAGGCCGACTTACATAAGGCTTATTTATAGGCTACATCAGGGACCCAAAGGAGGAATTAGGGTTGGGCCTCCTAATGGGCTTAGGCGTCCCGTGTTTGGCCCGAACACACCACTTAAATTCATCAAAAATAACTCGGTCCACTAAGGAGTTATAATTGAACTACCGCCCCAATCCCATATTACAATATGGGCTTCTTCTTACTATGAGCACGTTTATCTCCCCGTGTTTAAGATATCGAATGTCCGTTAATTAAATAAGTTACTAATAACTTAATTAATTTACATCCAATTCCAAGAGTAGTACCACTCAACTTTATTATCATGTCGGACTAAATCCACCTGTAGGGTTTACATGATAATCCATATGAGCTCCTCAAGGGGACATCATCATCCTAAATAATTAGGACACGGATTCCTTCTACAATCAACAACACACCATATAAACAGTACTATCTCCCAATTCACCGAGCTTATTGATTTATGAATAAATCTCACCCATTGGCAAATTAAAGAAACAAACACTGAGTACACGTGTCCGTTATTATATATGGAGTAAGAGAATGCACATCCATAATAACAGAGGTCTTGTTCTTTTATATAGTCAGTACAAGTTGAACAACCTCAAATGGTCCTACTCAATACACACAAAATATACTAGTGTAATTTTATAGTCAAGATAGACTAATACCAAATTACACTACAGTCGTTCCAATGGTTCGTCCAAATCCATCTTGGTTGTGAGCTACTATTTATAATTTATAAGGAATCGATAACATGATCTTCTGTGTGGCACCACACACCATGTTATCTACAATATAAATTAATTTGGACAATTGCATTAACATATATAACAAATATAAAATGCAAACATTTGACCAAAATGATTCTCATTTCAATAATAATGTTTATACAAAAGCTAGGCTTATAGTATACATCCTAACAAGCTCCCACTTATACTAAAAGACTATGCTGCCATAAACGCTGCCATACATCTGATTCCCATTCCCTCAACATGCCCATCAAAAGCTTTCGCTGGAAGGGCCTTTGTGAAAGAGTCTGCTAGGTTATTTGTTGATGTAATTTTGGTGACAAAAACTTCCCCTCGTTTTACGATGTCTCGTATTAGGTGGTATTTGCACTCAATGTGTTTACTTGTCTTATAGGCTCGTGGTTCCTTCGAGTTTGCTACTGCACCACTGTTATCACAGTAAATTGTGATAGCTTTGGGCAAACCAGGAACCACTTCTAAGTCCATCAAGAAGTTTCTGAGCCATACAACTTATTTGGCTACTTTAGAGGCTGCCACATACTCAGCTTCCATGGTGGAGTCTGAAACGCATTTCAGCTTAACACTCCTCCATACTATGGCTCCACCTCCCAAGGTAAACACATACGCTGTAATATCCCGTTTTCAAGAAAACCTACATTGCATATTTTATAAATTTTCTTTTAGCGTTCAATTATGAATGATTTAGGCGTGAGATCTTATATTACTTAAAGTTATAATTTATGATTTATGAATTACGTTGTGCTTGATGATTTAAAAGATTTTATGATCGATATTTTCTTTCGAGATTTTAAGGGTTTTTGCAGGATTGCTCACGGAGGAAACCGAACTTGATCTCAACTCACTCGACAAACATGGATGAAAGTAAAAAGATAAGATATTAGATAGGTTTAAAATAATATTAGCTTTAGATGCTAGACATACTCGTTGTGTTATGAATGTTCTTGTTTAATGAATTTTTACGCATGATTTTTATATGCGATTTTATGTGATAAAATATTTTGCTTAAACATGCATTCCTAATTCATTGTGTATCGAAATATCTTCTCATCACACAAGTAAAATTATGACACCCTAATTAATTAATTAACGTGTAATGATATATATATATGTTGCTAATTAATTAACTATGTATAAGAATTAATTAGTTAAGCCTAAGAATTAATTAATTAAGATTATATATTTCTAATTAATTAATTAAGCTAAGAATTAATTAATTAATTAATAATCTTAATTAAGCTAAGTAATTATATATAGATATTTAGTTAATTAATTAACTATGCTTAAGAATTTATTAATTAAGCTTAAGATTTAATTAATCCTAATTAAGTGAATAAGCCATGAGAAGGCTTAGTTGATTCTTTTCATGCCACATGCCACCAAACCCCTTCTCCTACCACAAACACATAACCCACAACCTGATTCACACTAAGCTGGAAAGGTAATAAAAAGAAAGAAAAGCAAAACGTAAGAAAGAAAAAAGAGCAGTAAGCTATTCGTTTCTCTCTTTCGATTCTTTCTCTCCATCTCTCTCACGGTATCTCTATCTACCCCCATCTTCTTCGTGCTACTATCTGCTGCCCTACTACCTATATACATATGTATGTTACTGCCGTGCATTTTTTCTTCCTGTTGCTGCTGTGAGGAAGTATGCTGCTGCTATGTGTATTTCTCTGTTGTTTGAAAATTTTTGTAGCCTTGTAGAAGTTGAATTAGACTAAATTATTTTACCAAAGTCTAGTATATGAAGTGTAGAATATTCATGTTAAATTTCAGAAGATTTGGAGTTAAAGACGAACAGGGATTGAAACGCCCTATCGATTTGAAACCTCAGACCTCTCGATCTTCCACTGTATTCCTTGTCCTTCCTTGGATGTTGTGTGACCAACGATCCTCTAAGGAGTTTCAGCTGTCTCACCTCTTTTATCTTTCTTACGATCTTGCTTTTAACGCATGCGTAAGATTAAGTTCAACTGAGGTCGTCTGACATAAGCCTTATATATAGGCTATAGCAGGGATCCAAAGGAGGAATTAAGGTTGGGCCTCCTGATGGGCTTAGGCGTCCTGTGTTCGGCCCGAACACACCGCTTAAGTTCATCAAAAATAGCTCGGTCCACTAAGAAGTTATAATTAAACTACCTCCCCAATCCCATATTACAATATGGGCTCCTTCTTACTATGAGCATGTTTATCTCCCCGTGTTTAAGATATCGAATGTCCGTTAATTAAATAAGTTACTAACAACTTAATTAATTTACATCTAATTCCAAGAGTAGTACCACTCAACTTTATTATCATGCCGGACTAAATCCACATACAGGGTTTACATGATAATCCCTATGAGCTCCTCAAGGGGACATCATCATCCTAAATAATTAGGACACGAATTCCTTCTACAATCAACAACACACCATATAAACAGTATTGTCTCCCAATTCACCGAGCTTATTGATTTATGAATAAATCTCACCCATTGGCAAATTAAAGAAACAAACACTGAGTACATGTACCCGTTATTATACATGGATTAAGAGGACGCACATCCATAATAACAAAGATCTTGTTCTTTTATATAGTCAGTACAAGTCGAACAACCTTAAATGGTCCTTCTCAATACATACAAAGTGTACTAGTGTAATTTTATAGTCAAGACAGACTAATACCAAATTACACTACAACCGTTCTAATGGTTTGCCCAAATCCATCTTGGTTGTGAGCTACTATTTATAATTTATAAGGAACCAATAACATGATCTTCTGTGTGGCACCACACACCATGTTATCTATAATATAAATTAATTTGGACAATTGCATTAACATATATAACAAATATAAAATGCAAACATTTGACCAAAATGATTCTCATTTCAAAAATAATGTTCATACAAAAGCTAGGCTTATAGTATACATCCTAACAAAGAGGACTGAGAAGACTACTGAACTACTGACTATTGCAAGCATTTTCTAAGCTCTTCATTTTCAAGCTATTCTCAAGCTATCAAAGTTCAGTCACTCAACCTTCTGAAGCAGTCATTCAAGCAATCGAGCTTTCAAGTTCAAGACTGACTTCTTGTTGTACTAGTTGACAGTCATTCAAGAAAAATCATATATTGTGTGCTAGGTTGTTTTAGTTTGGTGTCCTTAGTTGATAGGATTAGATCCTTACTTAGTGTTAGTCTTGTGTAGGCTTATAACTCTGTGTGAGTTTTGTACCATGTGTGGGATAGTGCTTAAGAATCCTTGGATTCTAGTAGGTTAACTTGTTTGGAAGAGGTTTGTAAAGCAGTGTCTTGTAAAGCAAACTGACCTAACAAAGATCCTCCTTGTGAAAGAGTAGAGTGGACGTAGAAGGATTACACTACCTTCGAACCACTATAAACCCTTAAGTATTTACTGTTTTGATTACTTGCAGCATTATATTTTATATCTATCTATCTTGTTGTATTTATCATAAGCATATTGTCAAAAGGATTACATAAAAAATCATACTTGTAAAAGAAAACTGTTTTCTAAAGCAAACTCTATCTTAAGTTTATTCCACTGCATACTATGATACAGAGTCAGGAACCTAAAATAGCTTGCTGCCAGGTTTCTGAATCGAGTCAAGTTACTGCATTCACTGTTGAATCAGGAACCTATTTTATAGAAAAGTTTTCAAAATCGATAGAGGTTCATTCACCCCTCTGAACCTCTAACCACTTGGGACCAACATAATATCTATCTTACTGATTGGAGTTCAACAGTGCAGCCACCATGCTTTGTTGCTAAGAGCACTCCAGAACTGAGCTGACTATGGCACAAAAGAATGGACCATCTGAACTTCGAAACGATCAACAAACTAGCAAAAAAAAACCTAGTGAGAGGTTTACCAGATGTTACTTACAAGAAAGAGAATATTTATGGAGCTTGTCAGAATGACAAATAAGTATGAAGCTCTTTCAAAGAGAAAGTATAGAGATCTTCTCACAATATTCTAGATCTCCTACATATGGATCTTTTCAGTCCAGTTGAGCCTGTTAGTATAAGTAAGAAGAAGTATTCCCTTATGATCGTGGATGACTACTCTATATTTACTTGAACTATCTTTCTGGCCAAGAAATCAGAAACTTAGAACAGGCTGCCAGAATTCATGAAGAGGTTATAGAATAAGAAAAGCTTGAACATTGTGAAGATAAGATCTTACAGAGGAACAAAATTGACAAACAGGTATATAGAGAAGTATTGTTCAGAGAATAAAATCTACCATGAGTACTCTGCAGCAAGAACTTCCTAATAGAATGGAGTTGCAGAAAGAAGAAACAGGACTTTGAATGAAGCAAGAAGAACCATGATTGCTGATGCTGGTATACCAAAGAGATTTTGGGCTGAAGTAACCAGTACAACATACTATACTTAGAATAGATGTTTAATCAACAAGGATCATGATAAGACTTTCTATGAAGTTTGGCATAGAGTTACACCAAATATTTCATATCTACACATCTTTAGATGTAGATGTTACATTCTAAATAATGGAATAGAACACTTGAAGACCTTTGATGAAAAATCTGATGAATGAGTATTTCTAGGATACTCTTTAGTAAGCAAAACATTCAGGATCTTCAACAAAAGAAGCTTGGTTGTAGAAGAATCAATACATGTGGTGTTTGATGAACCACACTGTGCTACTGCTGAGTTGGACAAGCTAAAGAAAGATGTATCTCAGATGAATATCAAGGATCATATAGTAAGATACATTAATGGAGTTCTAGTATCTGCTGAAGTGGCTACTGAAAACAGTACACAGGTTATTACATTCGGGAATACAGTAACGCAGGATACTGCACAGCAAGCAGACAGAATACTGTAGTCCAATAGTAACCGTAGTGAGAATACTACTGATCAACAGGTTACTGCTTAGCAACCAGCTTACAGCTTTGAGCTTGATAAGACATGGCTCAGGAATCACCCAAGAGAGCTTGTTATTGGGGATATCAATGAAGGTGTTAGAATAAAAAGATCAAGACTGCAAGAATAACTGTTCACATGCTTCATATCTCAAGTTGAACCTAAAAGTGTGGAAGAAGCTCTTGAAGACAGTAACTGGTACAGACCATGCAAGAAGAGCTGAATGGTTTTGAACGGAATCACGTATGGAGATTAGTTCCAAGGCCTGACCATTAAGGAGTTATTGGAACAAAGTAGATGTTCAAGAATAAGCTAGATGAAATCGGTACTGTTGTCAGAAACAAAATAGGCTAATAGCTAAAGGATACTACCAAGAAGAAGGTATAGATTTTGATGAGACCTTCACTCCTGTTGTAAGGCTTGAGGTAATAAGAATATTTGTAGTCTATGTTGCCCATAAGAATTTCAATGTGTATCAGATGGATATGAAAAGTGTATTTCTGAATGGACTCTTATCTAAAGAAGTATATGTGGAGCAGCCACCGGGTTTCAAAGAACAAGCAGAAGACAAGGTATTCAGATTGGAGAAAACTTTATATGGTCTAAAACAAGCACCTAGAGCTTGGTATGACACTCTATCCCTATATCTCTTGGAGAACGAGTTTCAGAAAGGGACAGTAGACAAGACTCTTTTCAGAATACAGGACGGAGATAATATACTGCTTGTGTAGATACATGTGGATGACATTATCTTTGGATCCACAAATAAAGATTTATGTGAAAAATTCTCAACCCTCATGCAGAAAAAGTTTGAGATGAGCATGATGGGAGAATTAAGTTTCTTTCTTGGTCTATAAGTAAAACAACTGGACAATGAGATTTTTATAAATCAAGCTAAGTACACCAAGGAACTGATCAAGAAGTTTGGAATGGATAACGGGTCTTCTGTAAGCATACTAATAGCCACATCTATCAGTCTTGACAAGGATGAAAGTGGAAAGGATATGGAGATTACAAAATATAGAAGGCTTATTGAATCCCTACTGTATCTTATAGCAAGCCGGCCAAATATAGTATTTGTAGTAGGAGTATGTACAAGATTCCAAATGGTACCGAAGGAGTTACATCTTGCAGCAGTGAAAAGAATTATCAAGTATCTGAAGGGTACTCAAGATATTGGCTTATGGTATTCTAAGAAAGGAGGATTCAATCTCAAAGGATACTCAGATTCAAACTTTGCACGATGTAAGATTGATATAAAGAGTACTAGTGGTACTTGTCAATTCCTAGGAGAAATGCTAGTTTCTTGATTCTGTAGGAAACGAACATCCATAGCAACGTCGACTGCTGAAGTAGAGTATGTAGCAGCAGGAAGTTGTTGTGCTCAAATCTTGTGGATACAACAACTTAAGGATTATGGGATAACATAGAGAGAGACTGTCATTCTGTGTGATAATACTAGTGTCATTGCTATCACACAATTTAATTTTTCACTCAAGGACAAAGCACATTGATGTGAGACATCACTTCATTAGAGATGATGTGGAGAAGAAGGATATTGTGCTTGAGAAAGTGCATACTGATATTTAGCTAGCAGATATATTCAAAAACCTCTTTGTGAATCATGGTTTTATATGTGAAGGGATGAGTTTGGGATCATCAAGCTATGAAGTATATAAAGGATAAGTTTCTTAGAAAGGGAAGTAGGAAGTAAGGGGAAAATATATGCAGTACTTCAGCATTTAATATTGGTATTTTCAGTATTTCAGGATATAGCTGAACAATATTTGGTCAATAGTATTCTAATTCAGAATACTGTGGCCAATAGGTTACTGCAACAGGTTACTGCAGGAAGAAAACAACATTTATTAGAGACAATATTTAAGAAGTCCTACAACCTCGTATCGAGAATAGTAACCTTATGACTAATCATTTTAAACGACAATTTGGAGTTCGCATTTAATGCAAAAATTGTTTTTTCAGAGAAGTCGAAAGAGCGCGGTTTATCTTCTGACACATCAAATCCAGGATATTATGGATTTGCCCCTCCATTTTTTTATCTCGACCGTCAGATCGCGTGCCTTTCTCACACATATTTTTGATCTGGACTGTTGATCAGATTCAAACACATGTTTGAATTAAAACCGATTATCATTTCTTCTCTACTCTATATTTCATACTTATCATTTTTTGAGAAGTAGAAACTGACTATTTGCATTCAAAAGAACTCTCTCTATTTTCTCTCTAAGTTTACAGATCTTTCAAACTCATCAATGGCTGTCGGAAGACAAACCAAGGTTTTGGAGGGAAGACTCGTCAACACCGAGGTGTTCCTCGATTATGACCCCCCGTTTGACAGGGATATCATTTCAGAGGTCTGGGATCATGTTTGTAAGAGCAAGGTTTCTGGACTATTGACCACCACCTACAGCGGGTTCTTTGCCCGGGCTATACAAATGTTTTACGTATATGCCGAGTTATCTAAGGACTTGGACACGATCCTCTTCAAGATGGACCCTGATGAAGAAGAGAAGTACACTCTGACGGCTAGTAACATTGCCGCCACCTTTGACATCTCCAACGAATGTATGAAGTTCTCTGACCTAGAAACCTATGGTTCAAGTTACTTGGAGGAAAACTGGAACCTGTTCAAATAGGATTCTGTCTCAGAGTGTCTGACGAAGAGCTTCGAGAAGAAGAAACTCAAGCCTGGGTATGAGTTTCTTTATGACATCTGCACATACACTATTGAAGGTAGATGTGGAAGCTTTGAAAAGTGCACCAATCTACTGATTCAGTTAATGACTGTGATTGTGAAGAAAGAAGCAATAAACTGAGCACAATTCCTCTTCCGAAGGATTTGGAAAGAGACCTCCAAGAAGATTATTAGGAGGAGTTTTGGGATTACACTCACCTCCATTCTCTACAAGAAGCTGATCTCAGTGGAAAGAACCATGTCAGTCGCCCCTGGTTAGTACTTAGGAGTGAATAAAGGGTACACAAAGAAGAAGTCTGAGGAGAAGGCTCAACAACCAAAGAAGAAGATTGCTGCTAAATGCAAGATTGCAGAAAGTGACTCAAATAATGCAACACACCATCGTAGTGATGCTGCACGAGGAGCTACTGACTCGATTTCTTCTGGCGATGAGGATGATGACAGTGATAAGCCTGCTAGGAGGCCGATGAAGAAGGATCTCAAGAGAGCTCCATTGAAAAAGAACCCATTGAAGAATCTCAATGTGGTTGAAGATGTGCAAGCATCAGCTCTTGAGAATGCTGCACCCAAGCAAGCACAAACGGGGCTCAGTAAGCCCAATGTGGTAGAATATCCTAAGGTTGTTGCAGTTGGCGATTCTGATGATAAAAATAGTGATAGTTGCCAAAAAGCAACTAAAGATGTTGCTCTGGGAGATTCTGACCCCAGATATGTTAGTCCCAGCTTATCCTATCCCTGATCAGAGATATGATGAAGATCAGAAAGCTAGAATTCAGGATACTGATCCTAGAAACAAGGATGCTGATCGGGTTGTTGATCAGGAAGCTCAGAGTGCTGATCAGATTGCAAAACAAGTTACTATACAGGATGTTGTTTAGAAAATAGATGAAGGTTTGGCCCCTGAACCAGTACCTGAATTAAAACTCCTTACTTCACCGGAGACGAGAAAGATGAGAAGGAAGAGAAAGATGCTTGCAAAGGAAAGCAAGAGGAAACACATAAGCAAATCCCGAAAGCATGCAAGAAAATAGAATGTGTCAATGGGACTGAAGAAAGCTCTCAAGAAAATTAAAACACTGATCAATGTTAAGAGGTCCATCAAAGATATCGATTCAGACACGACACAGAAAGCTCTTACAGAAATCGCTGATTTGATATGCCGGAGATTCTACACTGTTTATGATTATTGGAGACTGATAAAGCTCTCTGGAGTAAGAGACTTGCTGAGGTGGGAAAACTGGGTGATAGTGGAGGACATTGTTCTCACCTGGATTGTAAACTTCACTGGTGATGCTGACAATCTTCTACCTCTCTTTCAAGAAGAATTTATTGCAACCTGCTTTGATGACATGGTTGCTCGGATCATTGAAAGACTAGGAATAGTTGAGAAAACACAGGAAAGCCAAAGGTAAGTCTACCTTTGAGGAGCCAGAGAGTGAGGAATCGATGAAGACTGAGAAAGACAACACATTGATGATCCCCAATACTGAGACTGTTAGGATCCCGTCAGAACTAGAGCTTGCTGAAGCTCAGTTAGCTACCCTCAATCCTGATGAAGCTAACTAGAGGATGCTGCAGCTGGGGTTGGAAGCAAGCAGAGCAAAACCCATCAGACAATCACCCAGAATACTGCAAGTAGGAGAAGAAAGTAGTGTTGCTGCTGAAGCACATGATTCACCAACCTACAGGAACTTAGCAGTACTATCCCCCATTGAGTCTAGATGCGATGGAAACCAACGAGCAATAATTGGTTGATTACACAAGTTCCTCAGTATATCATGTTTTATCATCTGAGGAGGAACCATCACCAAAAATTCAAGGAGTCCTAAATGACTTAAATTAGGGATTTGCCGATGAAGCAACCATGAAGGAAGTTGCAAAGATAGGACTCTCTATATTGGCTACTGTAGCAGTACAGAATGCTGATGAGCAACAGGAACTTGCAGTTGCTGAAGAGCAATAGGAACCTGCAGTTGCTGAAGAGCAACAACAACAGGAAGCAGCGGTTGCTGAAGAGCAACAGGAAGCAGCGGTTACTAAAGAACAATAGGTACCAGCAGTTGCTGATGAGCAACAGGATACAACAATTGCTGATGCTGGCGTCCCTACAGAACTTGCTGAATGAACCATCCAAGTTATTCATGTTAAAGCTGAAAGATCATAAGAGGATCTCGTCCTTCTACTAGATGTTGCCACCAAAGTTGTTGGAGCTAGTAAGGTTGTTAAGGATGTTGTTGAAGTTGCTGCTGATGAGAATGCTGTTGAGATAGCTTCTCCTAAGAAGACCTTGGGCGCAGATATTGTTGAGACAATACTGACGGAGGATAAAGAAGAGAATGTTGATAAGGAGACAAATGAGTTCTTGTTGCTGCCCTTGAGCCAAATCCTGATGATGGAGATGACTCATCTAGTGATAATGATGACAATCCTGAAAGGGACAGTTCATATAGATCACCAGACAAGATTAAGGAATCGAAAGAGGCCAGCAAAAAATGATTCCTGCAGTATGCTAATGATACTGCACAACAACAGGACACTGATCTGAGTCAGGCTATGGTTCTCTATACTCAAGAGGATGCTGAACCAAGTATAGCTAGGGTTGAGACCCTTTTTGACTCCTAGGAACAATCCCTTCAAGGGATTATGGATGTCATCCAAGGCCTTATTCGAGCCATGCAAACCTATGAGATGAATATGACAACTGGCATTTATATAAGTGAAAAAGTACACTCATCATCAATGGCAGATTTGAGGAAGGAGTTGCCTAAACTTCCTTCCAGGATTCAACGAATGATGAATGATGAGTGGAACGCTCAGTATCGTGAGCGCAAGAAAGTTGAGCATGAATAACAAACTGCATCTGAGGCAAGGGACAGGTTAATCGATGAGATAAAGAGCAACCTTGCAGTACAAACCAGATCAGTTGATGAGATCAGAAGCAATCAGACTGCGCAGAATCTGGTGCTTAACTCCCTAAAAGAGAATGCCATAACACAAGCTTGTGTTGTTCAAAGCACAAATGACAGGATCTCAAACTTAGAGCTATTTGTTGATGAGATGCGAGTTATTCTGCATCGGGCTTTTCCTCAACATGTGTCCACAGAATCAGCTTCTTCGAATGTTGCCCCAGTTGATGATACCAAAAAGGGAGAAAGTAAGAAGCAGACAAATAAGGAGTTTGAGGTTGTGGTGGATGAAACTGTGAAGGAATTGGATGAGGATCCTGATGATGATGATCTTCTCTTGGTCATCAGCAGGAAGCGCAAAAGGTCTGATTTAGGACATGGTTAGACCATCCAACCAAAGAAGAGGAAAGACGATGAAGATGAAGAAGATGCATGTGCTGGGATACTATTCCTCAATCAGTAAGCAACACTATAGCTCAGCAAGGAGCAATCATTTTAGCTGCAACAACTCGTCCAAGAAGTTCCAGGCAACAAACACAACAAAACAGATAGAAACCACAATAAACAAGTCAGAATGCTAAACCTTTTATGGGTATTGCTGCAGGTAGAAAGCAAACTGGATGTTAAGGTTGGGAAAGGTTGGAATGGAGAAACCTGAGCTTGCAAAGAAAGTGGATTCAGCTCTAATTTTGTTCCTATCACAGGATGTTCCATGTTTTGATAAAGACTTAACCTCTGCCGCCAAAGTTTCCATTCTGTTGGATCAGAAACCTGAAAAAGTGAATATGACGTGGGAGTTTAAGATGTTTGACCAGATATCCTTGCCAAAGAACAGAAATCCAACATTCGAAGAGATTACGCTTTTCAAGAGAACTAAATACTTAAGGTATTTCAGACGTTTATGCAAATATGACTGCTTTGTGAATTATCCAACATGTCTCGAGGCCTTGATAAAGTTTGAGAAACTGGTGAGAAATGGAGAGTTGGATATTCAGCAAATATTGCTGGGAAGGGTGAAGAAAGGAGAATAGATTCATTTCTGTCGGATTCTGGCTTCATTGGATTCATGTTCCTGATATGAAGAATAAGCTGGAAGAATCCTATCAAGAGTCGATTTTGAATTGATAGAAGGGAACGAAGTATGAATTGTGTGTAAAGCAACCTAGAACCGTTCTGGACACGACCTTATGAAAAGAAGATTGTTTAGAGGAACAGAAACCTGAGGAAGTGGCCGCTTACTGCAGTTTCTTAGAAGATAAGTTTAGTAAGCACTTCCTTGTAAAGAATTTCTTTATTATTTTATTTCTTCATTTTATTTATGAAGTCAATGAGCTATGTGTTTTTTTGAAGTTAGCTCACATTGTAATTTTCTTGTACAAATCAGTTGTAATTATGTACATCTGTATATGTTACCTTGTAATGGGTTTTGTCATATCAAAAAGGGGGAAAATGTTGGGATATTTTTGATAGGTTTTGATGAGATAAATAACTTTGTATAGAAAGTTAGAGTACCACATTTTTCCACTTTGTTTAAGTGGATGTTAGCTTTGATAAGTTTACTTTCTAAGATGTATTTTTGAAGAGTTGTAAAAATCAGAAAGATGGAAGTTTCTGATCGTAGTAGGATTCTACAAAAAGAGAAGTATCGGATGCTGATTTTCAGTAAGGAAAATCAGTAAGTAGAAGAAGTAAGCCGAATCAGCAAGCTAGATCAGTAAGTAGCATACAAATATCAGTAAGGAGAACTGGAGGCTTTCTGCAGGATTTAGAAATAGGAAGCTGTTGTGGAATCAGCAAGCAGGATTTAGAAACAGGAAGTTGTTATAGAATCAGTAAGCAGACGCAAAATAGAAAGCTGGCGCAGAAAAGAAAGTAGCTACTACAACTTAAGCAGGAAACAGTAAGTTTACCTTTCTTATTTATTGAAGTACGAGGAAGGGGTGAATGCAGTACGAGATTTCTGCATTATCAAAGTATTTGGTAGATGGAGGTTAGTATCTGACCAATGAGGTGATGTCATCTGGACCACGGACCTGCAAAAGTACTGCTGCCGAGGAGTGACGCCATTAATGCGGTGCAGAGTAGGACATGTCATACTTCCCAATTTTTCCATGCGCATTTAATACGAAGATCATGAAGATCAATATTATAATTTCTACAAGGACTATGTCTCTCTTCAACGGACATTTTTCTACAAGTATAAATAGTAGGCAAGGTGACTCAAGTAGACTACTGAACATACAAGATATTTTCTAAGCGATCAGAATTCTTAAGCAAAACACAAGTTTGCTAACAGTTCAGTCACTCAACCATCAAGAAGTAATCGAGCCCAAGATTTTGAGCTTAAAAAGATCTTAAGGTTGTCTTCGAACACACCAATTGAAGAACATATACTTTTAACCTATTTGTTATGTGCTAGGTTGTTTTAGTTGGTGTCCTTAGTGGGAAGAATTTAGATCATCACTAAGTGTTTAGTCTTTATTTAAGGTTTTTTACTCTGTATGAGTATTTGTACCCTGTGTGGGATTAGCCTAGGAATCTTACTGATTCTAGTAGGTGTTGGCTCGTTAGGAAGATGATTGTAAAATCGAGACTTGTAAATCAATCTGACCTAGTGGAGTTTCTCCTGTGTGAGAGAAAAGTGGACGTAGAAGGATTACACCACATTCGAACCACTATAAACCCTTGTGTGTTTATCATTTTCATTTACTTGTTCCATATCTTATATATATCCTACTCATTCTACTAAAAAGGTTTCTGATAAAATCATACTTGTGAAAAAAAAACTATTTTTCAAAAGAAACTCTATCTTAAGTTTCCACTGCATACTGTAAAAATCGAGGTAGTAAGCTGATCAAGCATACTGCTAGCTTATTGAATCGAGTGTGTTGTTGTATTCTCTCTAGAATTCAGTAACCTACTTACAGAAAAGTTTCAAAACGCAAAATTTGATAAGAGGTTCATTCACCCCCCTCTGAACCTCTGACCACTTGGGATAACAAGCATCTTCCTAGCCAGTTAGCCTAGTTCAAACGACGTGAGGTCAGTCAGTTCCTCCATACAACCTCAAGTTGGATTGAAGTGCTACATCGATTAGATAAATTTCAACTTAGTATTTGTTAATAACTAGCACTCAACAATGGACAATGACCTGTCGGATAGAAACAAAGCAAATAAACAAGAAAACAAGAAATAATGTGACTTATAAAAGTCCTGTACTAGTACAGTGCAATGTGGCAGCAAGTCGAGTCGAGGAGAGGCCCTCTTTCCTTAAAATGAGATACGACTAGGGTAGAGCACACTAGATCATGTGCATCGTCTCCCAAAGATAAAATGACTTTGTCTCCAAAGGTAGCAACACTGAAAACCTCGAGAGCTATGACAAACTTTAGGTGTTAGAGGATTGAGCTTGATGCAAATGGAAAAGCTATACAAGGGTTTGAATTTTTGTGTGGAAAAATATGTCCAAAATGATGCATGACAACCTCTATTTATAGATCTCCAACAAGGGGGTTACACTTGATAATTGATGGAAATTTATTACCCAAAATAGATTTTTTTATATAAGAAAATGTCTCGTTCAAAATCAAAACTACAACACATATAACGCTTGCTGCAACCTGCACACATCAACATAGCTTAACAACATGCTATATCCTGGTTCAGCTGCATGCAGCAACCTGGTCCGGTGTGTATCCTGGTCTGGTGCAACAACCTGGCTCGGTGCAGCATCTTGGTCTGGTGCAGCAACCTGACTTAGTGTTTTATCTTGGACCTATCGATGCAACCACGACCCAAAAAGATAAAGTGGGTTAGGTCAACTTCTAGGCCCCATCCGCCCAAGTCCAATTGTTAAGATCCATGGCTGAGGTTGGGTTGGGCCCTGGCCTAGATTCGTGTTGTGCCGAGCCGAGCCACGTGCGTGCGTGTGTGCTGCACAAGTATACCATTCCAAGAGTGTATTAATTACTAAGCCTTTATACATGGCTTCTTAAATACTTGTATTTTCAAGGTCAATCTTCCAATGTAGGATAGTTAAGCTCTCTATCCACATCCAAAACCTTTTCATTCCCATTCCAAGTGACTAACTTTGTTTCTTAATGTCTTACTCACCAAAAATTGGTTTTGAGTGATTCAACATGTCTCGATTATCTACTCCAAATGTAGATTAATCTTTTGACATTCAATCCTTGAAATGATTAACTTCTAACCACTTAATCATTAGTCAAAGTGGTGCCACCCACCACTTTTATCAACTAATTTTCTAATAATCCCTTACATGAGTGGAAATTATGCATAAATATAGATGCAAAACTCAATCCTCGAGAGACCTTGTTGCATAAAGATAAGTGGTTTTTAGTTTTGAACCTTCCATAGCGAACATCGTTGGGTGCACCGGCTTCTTAGTGGACGCAATGTCTTGAACTATTCCACCGTAGTGTACACCTAGTCAACAAGGCTCACGCAACAAAACCTCAACACATTTGTTCTTACGTTTTCATCTTTTTCGATCATGGACACATCTTTGGTTCGTAAGTGTTCTTTAGAAGCGGCCACCACTTCTACTTACATAGGTAATATCCATATGAGTATCCTACTATACTATAGCCGAAGAAAGGATCGACCAATCTTTTGACTTTACATAGTTGATTGACATCACACCGGTCGAGATCAATTGTCTCATGGTATTATGTCGATGATGTATATATCTCGACTTACCATTGTAAATATTATTCATTTCTCTACCTATTATAACTTGGCAATCACAATGTACCATCACGGTTGGAACCAGCTTACTCCAACATGGAATATACTCAAGAAAGATACAGAGTCATTCGGTCTCTTCTCTCATCTTATATAAAGCAATAAACTCGGATTCCATAGTGGAACGAGCTAACACGTTTGCTTCATGGACTTTCATGACACGACTACACCACCTATAGTAAAAACTTATCCACTCATTTTCCATGAGTCTTTCTTGTCTAAAATCCAATTAACATCACTATACCCATCAAGTACTGTGGGGTACTTCGTGTAATGCAAACCAAAGTCGAGAGTATACTTCAAGTATCTCCAGACTCTCACGAGAGCTTTCCAATGCTCGTTACTTGGATTACTTGTGAACATACTAAACTTATTCACCGAGTACGCAAGATCCGGTCTCATACAATTTGATATGTACATTAGGCTTCCTATAACCCTTGCGTATTCAACTTGAGCTACAGGCTCCCTAGATTTTTATTCAAGTGTACGTTAAGTTCTAAAGGTGTTTTGGCGATTGAATTGTTATAAGCATTAAACTTTCTAAGCAAGTATCAACGTAGTGAGTTTGCGTTAGTGTTATTCCCTCAAGCGTCCTAAGTATTTTGATCCCAAGAATCACGTTTGTCACACCCATATCTTTCATATCGAAATTTCATTTCAACATGCGCTTCGTTTCAACTATGACTTCATGGTTGCTATCCATTATTAACATGTCATCTACGTAAAGACACATAATGACATAAGTCTCAGTGTGCCCTTAATGTAGACGCATTTATCACACTCATTGATTTTGAAGTCATTTGACAACATAGTGTTGTAAAATTTCACGTGTCATTGCTTAGACGCTTGCTATAATCCATATACGGACCATATAAATTTACACACCTTCTTTTCTTATCCAGGTGCCACAAACCATTCAGGTTGATCTATATAGATCTCTTATACTAGCTCACTATTTAGGAATGTCATTTTCACGTCCATTTGATGAATTTCAAGATTGTGCAATGCTACAATCACTAGAAATACACGTATTGATGTAATTCTCATTATAGGCAAGTACATGTCGAAGAAGTCATCTCCTTCTTTTTGCTTAAAGCGTTTAGCAACTAGATAAGCTTTATACTAGTCTATACTTCCATCAACCTTATATTTTCTTTTAAGGATCCATTTACAACGTAAGTGCTTACAACCGGGAGAAAAATCAACTAACTCCTACGTGTTGTTTTGCATGATGGAATCGATCTCACTATTAATCACTTCTCTTCAAAGAGAAGCAATAGGGCTCGATAGAGCTTTCTTGTTCGATCTCGGTTCGTCATCCAATATATAAGTGATGAAATTGGGACCGAAGCTTTCAGTAACTTTAACTATTTTACTACGTCTAGGTTCATATTCTATAGGACTAGAAATAATAGCTTGTTCTAGAGCTCTTTTATTTGTTGAGCTCATTCCTATCATTTCCTTACAAGGATACACATTTTTAAAAAATATAGCATTTCTTGATTCTATAATTGTTTCCTCCGTCATGTTAGGTATTTTCGACTTATGGATTACGAAACGATAAGCACTACTATTAAGTGCATATTCCACAAAGACACAATGGATCATCTTAGGACTGATTTTTACTTGCTTAGGAGGTGGTACCTCCACTTTAGCCAAACACCCCCATATTTTGAGGTATTTATACGATGATTTACATCATTTCCATAATTCGTAGGGGGTTTCATTCTTTCCTTTCAAAGGAATTTGTTAAGTATATAATTCACTATTAGGACAGGCTCCCCTCATAGGTTCTATGATAATCCCGAGCTAATAAGCATGACATTCATCATCTCTTTTAGAGTATGATATTTACATTCGGCTACGCTATTTGATTGAGGTGAGTAAAGAGCCATCGTTTGGTAAATTATGCCACTTTGTGAACACAACTCCTCAAACGGTGCCACGTACTCTCCACCTCTATCACTTCGAATAACTTTTATCTTGTTATTTAATTGATTCTCTACCTCATTCTTGTAATTCTTGAATGTTTTTATAGTTTCGTCTTTACTTTTCAAGAGATAGACATAACAATACTCTGTGCAATCGTCAATGAAAGTAACGAAATACTTTTTCCCACCTTTAGTTTGTACAAATTTAAAATCACATACATTAGTGTGAATTAATTCTAGATGTTTTGTGCTTCTATTTACATTATGAAAAGGTAGCTTAACCATTTTGGCTTCAACACACACTTCATATTTCTTTTGTGTGTGAATTTCATCAACTTTAAGTAAGTCCAAGGTTACTAACCTTTTTTATAACATTTATATTTAGATGTCCTAATCTATTATGTCATAAATCACAACACTTAACAATATAAGAAGAAGTTGTTGCATTTTCATTATTCATTTTGGGTACAACTTAGCGCTTGGCCATTACATTTATTTTGAATAGATCACTAGCCAAATAACCTCTACCAAAAAATACATCATGCTTTGTATGAATAAACTTTTCAGCCTCGAACACAAGTTTAAAGCCATGTTTTACAAGCAATGAACCACTAACTAGGTTCTTACGGATAACCGAGATATGCAACACATCTTTCAACGTTAGTTCTTTATCCAAAATGAGCTTTAAAACCACATTTTCCACTCCAACCACCTCGAATAAAGCTTGATTACCCATGTGGAGTTTTCCTCCCCTGGTCGTCTTGTAGAAGTAAACATACCAAGTGGCTTCCGTGTCCACGAACCATTCTCAAGGGTTGTCCATCAAATTGGCTTCAAACACCATGACATAAAGATCTTGATCATCCAAGTCTTTGTTTTGCTCTGTCATGTTAGTTTTGTTGTCTTTCTTTTTCTTTGGCAACCTACACTCCTTGGTCATATGGGTTGGCTTACCATAATTATAAAAATTGTTGTTGAACTTTTTCATCGGCTTCTTTCCCTTCTTGATTTGACTAGGGTTGAGACGTTTTTTCTTGTTGCTCTCTAATAAGTTGTCTTTAGCATCCATTGGCCTATGAGGCCAAAGATCAGTCTTCTTATTATCTTTCTCAATTCGGAGCTTAACAATCAAGTCCTCAAGGGTCATCTCCTTTCGCTTGTACTTCAAGTAATTCTTGAAGTCCCTTCAACTAGATGGGAGCTTTTCAATCATACAAGCAATAGTGAAAGACTTGGACAAATTCATACCTTCAGCTTGGACTTCAGGCACCACCAATTGGAAATCTTACACTTGGTCCATCACGGGATGTGAATCCACCATTTGGAACTCCAAGAACTGAGCCACCATGAACTTCTTCACACCGACGTCTTCGGTCTTGTATATCTTCTCTTAAATATCCCACAGCTCTTTGGTCATCTTGCAGCCCACGTACACGATATACAACTAGTCACTTATCTCATTCAGGATATAGTTCTTGCACAAGAAGTCATTGTGTATCCAAACACCTAGAGTTGTACGAAACTCTAAATTTGTATCATCCTCATCTACGACCGGGGGGTCTTCCCTCAAATACATCGTCATGCCAATGGTGGTTAGGTAGAACAATATATTTTGTTGTCATCTCTTGAAGTTCTCACCTTTGAACCTATCAGGCTTCTCAGCAGTAGGCAAAACAACATGGCGAGTTGCTGCATTGTAGGTTGTAGCAGCAACAGTAGTCCTTAAGATGAGATACGTCCGAGGTAGTGTTCACTAGATTGTACGTATCGTCTTCCAAAGATAAAACAACTTCATTTTCAAAGATAGCAACACTGCAAACCTCGAGAGTTGCGGCGAACGTTAGGTGTTAGAGGATTGAGCTTGATGGAAATGGAAAAGCTATGCAAGGGTTTGAATTTTCATGTGGAAAAGTATATCCAAAATGATGCATGACAACCCCTATATATAAGTTTCCAATATGGGGGTTACACTTGATAATTGATGTTAATTTATTGCCCAAAAACAGGTCTTTTAATGCAAAAAAAACAACTCATTCAAAAATGAAATTGCAACATATATAACGTTTGCTGCAACCTGCAAACAGCAATCTGGCTCAGCAACATGCAACAACTTGGTTCAACAACATGCTATACCCTAGTTCAACTGTATGCAACAACTTGGTCCAATGCAGTAACCTAGCTCTGATATATCCTGGTCCGGTGTGGCAACCTAGCTCGATGCTGCATCTTAGACCTAGCGATGCAACTACGGTCTAAAAAGATAAAGCGGGTTGGGTCAACCCTCGATTCCCATCCGCCCATAGTCCAATTGCCAAGGGCTAAGACCTCACTTAAATATAAGTACTATTTGTCATTTAATCTCTTCATCAATTGCATCTTCTTTAATGTTAGAAAAAGGCCTCACTTAAATATAAGTATTTGTCATTTGATTTATTCCTTCATCTTAAAAATTATTGTAATTTGCAAGTCTTTATGTTAACACCATATAAATTGAAGAATTTCAAAACTTCTGAATGAGCAGTATTGATGGAGAAGAAAATTTATCATTCTGATAAAAAATTAGACATTAATTAGTTTCAAGAAGATTGATACCCTAATTACCCCATCAAATCCCAATAATGGCTTTTAATTTTCAAAAGGGAAATTACAAATGACCGTGTTCATTCGAAAAACCGTGAAGCCAATTTTAATTTGTAACATTCTATGTGTATGTTTTTCTTTTTCTTTTAACAGCTAACATTGTTCATTTGTTGTGGAAAAAATGAATATATCTCATAATTTATCAAATTTTCATTTAATTTTTCTCCTAATTATATTTGAGGAAAAATATGTTTATACTGATTCATCTTTATTTTTATATATATAAAAGTAAAATCATTTGTGCCATATGAACCTCACAATTTTTCTCATAATACTAATTTTTTTGCAATAAAATCTTTAATAGATAAAATTTTAAACACAATGACCTTTAATATGACTAATTAATGACTTTAAATTAATGATTATAAGAATCATTACTAAATAATATAAGAATTTAAGTTAGATTTGTTAAAATAGCAAATGTTATACTTGAATATAGAAATTTTTTATATGTTTGAAATTTGTTTAATTTAAAAAAGTCTGATACACATATAAATAAATAAAAGAAAACCATAAAATTAGCTAAATTAGGAGATATGTATTGCACAAAACCATAAATTTATTTTTTCTATATAAATAATATTTTTAAAATTTCAAATTTTATTAAGTTCAATTTAAAAATTTTAAAATCATGTGTATTACATAGAACTTATACTAGAATATATATATATATATATATATATATACATTAAATGATATATATATATTCTTTTTTTCTTTTGTATACAGTAACATTATTTTTTAGGCTTAATGTTGAAATTTTATTTACAACGTTTCCATATTTTTTATTTTAATTTTATATTTTTGTATTGATAGACCCTAATTTGTTTGCATTACAATTTAATTTAGAGAAACACTTATGTATCCGAGGCATGGATCCATGCTCCCAACCCGACCCGATCTGTTCATTTGTATTATATATATATTTTTTTTTTCTCTCTCACATCATGCCGCCTTCCTCCTCTCTTCTTCACACCCCGCCTCGTCCTCCTCTCTTCTTCTTCTTCTTCTTCCTCCTTACGTTGTCTTCTTTTTCTTTATTTTTTTTCTTCTTATTCTAATCATGATTTGTGTTTGAGATTTTTTTTGTTTTTTCTCTTTTTTTTTCCTTTCTCATGACAGAATTTTGGCTTCGTGATTCTCTAATCAAATGAGTTTTTTAATCTTGTATATAATTCACAACGACTCTTGCAAATTAGTGATGGTGATTTTACGAATTTCTTGTGAGATTTAATGTGAGATCAATGTATAGGTTTATGATAGCAAGTTAATTGTTTATGATTTTTTGTTGTTGTTTTTTTTTTCGTCGTCCTAAATTTAGATGATTAATTACAAATCACTATTCCATTAAAATGTTTTAAAACATTGAAATCAATTATTGCAGGAACATTCGAGGAAGAATATGATGAAAAATCGCATTTGAAGTTTTAAGATTTAAGCTTACACCATACAATACAATGATATATTTTGAATATATGATTAATATCTTTAAATTATATGAGTAATACCTTACATTTCTATAACTTGTAAAATAAATTTTAAGATTTTAAACTTACATGATACCTTTTGAGTATATGGAAATATACCTTTATATGAAACAAGTAATATCTTAAATAATATCTTTCACTAAAATAAAGTAAAACAAACTTAAGTAGTAGTATGAAATTAATACCTTATGAATTAACAAAGTAATACCTTTTAAATATATAAGTAATATCTTTAGACCTTTGTTATAGACAAGTAATACCTTTAGGTAAAATAAGTAATATTTTTCATTAAAAACAAAGTAGTACCTTTAAATAAAACAAGTAATACCTCATGAGTAAGAAACTAATACATTATGTATATACAACTAATACATTTCACTTAACAAAGTAAAATGCAAGTAATACATTCTGAATATGCAACTAATACCCTATGAGTATATAACCAACTATTGTGTAGGCGGCATATGGAGGTGCGTGGATGCGCGTGGAGGCGGTCTATGCACCGGAACGGGTTGGGAGCATGGATCTAAGATCTGTGCCCCATGGGGTATATAAATTTTTTGCGTTTAATTTATTGGCCTTTCTTTTATATATATATATGTGTGTGTATATATATATAAATGAGTTTGGGGTAGTGGAAGAAAGTGGGACAATAAATACTAGAAAACTTATGTGACCCAAATTCAAACCCCGAACATCACAATCTACACCTTATAAATGTGAGATACAACTTGACCTTTCTTATATTGTTTGGATGAAAAAATTGTTAATAAATATCAATTTTTTTGAGTGTCCATGATTGTTTTTTTAGATTTTTTATTATTATTAAAATAATCATGGTTATATAATTAGACTCAGTACAATAATAATAATTGTAGTTATATTTTTAATTAAAATTATTGGTTTTGATTTATTTATTACAGCAATTTAGTATATAGGTTAATGTTTTCCGATTATGTATTAGTATAACTGGGCTTATAAAAAGAGCAGCCCAATTATTGGGTCTATGCATATATTGATTGATATTGGTCTTACATTTTTATGTATTCATATTCATTTCTATAATTTAAAAGAATTAAAAAAAATCGTTAGTTTACATGTTGCAGCACTATTTATCCTTATTATTTGAAAAACGCATTTTTTTAATTATAAATGAAAAGTGATCATTTCTTGTGTTTCTGATTCTTTAATATGAGTTGTTTCTCAACAAAAACTAGTTGGTTTATGCATAATATATATGTAAATGTAACTATAAAGGATCATCATTCATTCATAGTCTGTCTTACCAATATATACCAGCCTGTAAGAACAATAGAAAAATATTATTGCAAGAGTCAATTTGAAGAAGAAAATTGATCTCGGATAAATCCTGACATATTTGTAGGGCTAGGATCCAGAGTACAAAGAACAATCTAACCAACTATTACACTGAGTATAGTTTAAATACAGACAAATAAAGGGAAAAAAAGTAGAAAGATAAAGGAACAGAATCACCAGAAACTTGGAGTCGAACACACAGGACTGTGTTCGAAAACAACAGGCTCAGTCCCCACACAGAGCCAAGTTCACACACAGTGTCAAACCACCTAAACCCAGCGGTAGCACCAAGCCAAGCACATTGGAAAGCCAGCAAAACCCCTAACCACCACTTGAATCTCACAGAGAGAAGAACACTCAGTTTAAGGAAGTGAAGGGCATAGAAAAACTCAGTATTGTTTGGTGAGGAGCCTCTCTCTAATTTTCCCATTTTATAGCACCAGGTGATGAGCAAAAAAGGAAAGGAAGTCCGGCACAGCGAGATCGCCGAGATATGGAATCAGAGATGGGAGAGAGAAGAGAGGCGCCACGAAGAGGAGAGAGAAAGGTAGGGTTAGGTTATGAGAGGAGGGGATCCGAAAGGGTATATATATGATAAACGAAGGGCCGAGATCATCCTAGTTTGAATTAACGGATCAGATCAGAAGGCCAACTAAAGGGATGGGCTTGGGCTTGGGCTTGTCCAGAGGCTGCATTGGGCTGCCCGAGTGTGACCCAAAAAATTAGGCCCACATAATTACACTCTCCACCTTGGGCCAAATTTGGGTGATCTGATGAACTTTCATAATTGATGGCAAGTGGGGTCATCATAGCCTCATTTTTTTTCTCATCCATACTGCAATACACAGAGTTCAAAAGCAGGTAAGAGAGAAAAAACACAAGTACATAGAGACAATCACATGGAAAGCTCATAACCAGGGAAAAAGAGTTAAGGGGCAGAGGACATATTCAGAGTCTTCATGCAAGATCTGAATTTTTCAGTAGGGAGTACTTTAGTTCCCATATCTGCAGGATTGAATTCTGATGGGATTTTTTGTAGATCAATATCTCATTTCTCAACAATGTCTCTTATAAAATGGAACTTGACATCAATGTGTTTAGTTCTGTCATGAAAGACAGGGTTTTTGCACAATTGTATCCCTAATTGGCTGTCCGAAAACACAATAACTTTCTCCTTCAAAATATCAATTTCAGACAGCAAGTCTTTGAGCCATATGGCTTCTTTTATAGCCTAGTGGCTGCAATATATTCAAATTCTGTGGTGGACAAAGCAACAATATTTTGTAGTTGGGATTTCCAACTAATAGGGGCACCACATAAAGTAAACACATAGGAAGTTGTGGATTTTCGATTATCTTTATCATTGGCAAAGTTGGAATCCACATAACTACATAGGCACTTAGATACATGATCAATAGCACTTACAGATGGACTAGCCAAGAGCATGTCATCAACATAAATCACTAAGAACACAGGGTTATGATCATCTTCTTTAAAATATAGGCATGGATCATAAGAGCTTCTTTTAAAACACAGAGATAACATACATGCATCAAATATCTTATTCCATTGTCTGGGAGATTGTTTAAGACCATATAAAGATTTTTTTCAACAAACAAACATAATCAGGACATTTCTTATCCACAAAACCTTCAGGTTGTTTCATATATATCTATTTATCAAGGTCTCCATGTAAGAAAGCAGTTTTAACATTCATTTGATTCAATTCCCAGTTATGATGAGCAGTTAAGGCAAGCAAGATTCTCACGGTAGTAAATTTAACAACAGAAGCAAATATTTCACTGTAATCAACACCTTCCTTTTGTGTGAAACCTTTAGCAACTAATCTTGCCTTATATCTTACTGAGTCAGTTTCATACTTGATTTTAAACAACCATTTACAGTCAACAAGAGAGCACTTAGCAGGTTTGGGCACAAGAGACCAAGTATTGTTAACATGCAAAGATTTCATTTCATCATTCATAGCATTGATCCATTTAGCAGACTCAACAGATTGTATAGCCTATTTATATATCTTAGGTTCATTTCCATCAAGACTTTCAAACACATTAAACACAAAGGATGCAAGATTAAAATCATCAAGATGTTGAGGTCTTCTAATGTTCCTTCTAGCTCTATCTCTTGCAAGCAGATATTCACTTAGGTTATCAGATTGAGATGCAGAAGGTTCATTATCATGTTTAGGAGAATGCACAGTAGATTCATTATGATCATCAGAAGAGAGCTCCACCTCATTTGGAGCAGAATCAGGAACAATGAGATTAGGTGCAGGTAGACATGGGAAAACAGATTCATTAAACACAACATTTCTACTAATTATGGTTTTATAGTCATGTTCATCTTTTATCCAACATCTATAACCTTTCACACCATCAGGATATCCAAGGAACATACCTTTAACTGATCTTGGTTCCAATTTATCAGAATTATTATGCACAAAAGCAGTACATCCAAAAACTCTCAAGTTAGACAGATCCACAGGTTTACCATTCCACACAGATTCAGGCAAATCCCCATTTAAAGGCACAGAGGGGCATCTATTAACAAGATATGCAGCAGTTAAGATTGTTTCACTCCAGAATATCTTAGGCAAACCAGATGAGCACAACATGGATCTTACCTTATCTAACAGGGTTCTGTTCATCCTTTCAGCAATTCCATTTTGTTGAGGTGTATGCACAACAGTTCTATGTCTTTTAATACTAGATTCAGCACACAAAGCATCAAATTCATGGTTGCAGAACTCAGTTCCATTATCTGTTCTCAAGATCTTAATTTTCTTTCCAATTTGGTTTTCAATAAGTATCTTTCATGCTTTGAACTTGTCAATCACATCAGATTTTTATTTAAGCAGGAATACAAACACTTTTCTGGAAAAATCATCAATAACAGACAAGAAATATTTATTTCCACTTGGTGTAGGAACTGGTGCAGGCCCCCAAACATCAGCATGTATATATTCAAGAATTTCAGAACACTTTGAGGTATTAGGGAAAGGGGTTTCAGGGAATTTTAACTTGGGTTGCTTACCCATAATGCATGAGTCACACATAGGCACATCAGTGATAGAATCACCACATAGGTAATTGTTTTTATGCAATATTCCAAGACCCTTGTTGCTTTTATGTCCAAGTCTTTTATGCCAAATGTCAGATGCATTATTTTGGACAGAGTTAACATACCGAACAGGTTTAGCATATGCAACATACATGTTATGGGTTCTTTTTGCATCAAACATCACTGATCCATTCTTTAACAGGTTCATTTTACCATTTCCTCATTCCCCTTTAAAATCAGAATCTTCCAAGACAACACAAGACATCAAATTGCTGCACAAATTAGGAACATGCCTCACATTTTTCAGAGATAACACATAGCCATCATCAAACTTTAAATTCACAGTTCCAATATCAAGCACATGTCTTTGGCTGCTATCAGCCATAGAAACAGATCCATCTTTCAATTCCACATAAGATGAAAACATAATAATGTGAGGTGTCATGTGATTGGTGCATGCAGAATCCAACAGCCAGATTTTATCAGTATCAAGCACAGAGTTCACAGAGTCAGAGATCATTGAAAACATCACCCATGTTATCAGAAACATTATTGGCTTGATTGGGTTGATTATTATTAGGCCTTTCTTTCTTGGGTTCACTGCACCTATTTACATAATGACCAGGTTTTCCACAATTATAACACTTCCTGTTATTAGGCCTTGGTTTGAAGCCATCCTTATTCTGATTTTGACTCTGATTCTGGTTTGGATTAGGATTCTGATTTGGCTTGTTTAGAGTTTTAGGAGGATGCTTATTTTGAGGGTTGGTCCTAGGTTTTCCTCTCACATGATTAACATTATCCATAGACCTGTTACCTCTACTGTTTTTAAGATTCAACTCCTTACTCTTTAAGCCATTTATAACTGTATCCAAAGTCACTTTATCTCTACCATATTTTATAGCAGATTTTACATCACTATATGAATCAGGTATAACATTAAGCAGCACTATAGGGGTGTAATCATCAATGTTCTTATCTCCAGTTAACTTAATATCTTGAACCAATTTAGTAAACACATCAATGTTCTCATCAATATATTTATGCATATCAAGCTTAAATCTGAAGAATTTTTCCAACAAGAACATTTTAGAAGGTAGGGATGTTTCAATATAAAATTCCTCAAGTTTGTTGCATAGAGACTCAGCAGAATCATGCTTACCTAGCTTTCTAATCACAGAGTCAGAAAGGTTCAAAATTATAAGAGAGTAAGCAAGTTCATCAAGATCACATATAGTTTCTTTAGTTGTTTTATCATCATACTTCTAAGTTATAGCTTTAAAACACTTTTTTTGAACAAGAACACCCTTCATCTTTTGTTGCTAGATAGCAAAATCACCCTTACCATCAAAAGGAGCCACTGATAGAGCATTCATGTTCACTGATCACAGAGAAGAAACAACACAGAGTATATAGGGATCACACAGAGTGATGTGAATCACACAGATCACAGGAAACCACCGGTCAACCCCCTCAGCCCAGATTCCAGGTCACTTAGTAGACCGAACAAGGTGAGTATTGTGGAGGACCAGAAAGAGAGGTATGTAGCGGAAAGAGAAATCACACAGATCAGATCAAGACCAAGGATTGCACAGAGAACCCTAGACTTATACCAGCACGAAGCCCAATAGACTCACAAAGAGATCTCACAGGATCTTACCAAAAGTAAAGAGATAGGGATTAAGCCAAGATACCTGACTTCACCAAGAAAAACTCCGGATCGCCCCACATAGTGCTCTGATACCACTGTAGGACTAGGATCCAGAGTACAAAGAACAATCTAACCAACTATTACACTGAGTATAGTTTAAATACAGACCAATAAAGGGAAAAAAAGTAGAAAGATAGAGGAACAGAATCACCAGAAACTTGGAACCGAACACACAAGACTGTGTTCGAAAACAAGCTCAGTCCCTACACAGAGCCAAGTTCACACACAGTGCCAAACCACCTAAACCCAGCAGTAGCACCAAGCCAAGCACACTGGAAAGCCAGCAAAACCCCTAACCACCACTTGAATCTCACAGAGAGAAGAACACTCAGTTTAAGGAAGTGAAGGGTATAGAAAAACTCAGTATTGTTTGGTGAGGAGCCTCTCTCTGATTCTCCCATTTTATAGCACCAGGAGATGATGAGCAAAAAATGAAAGGAAGCCCGGCACAGCGAGATTGTCGAGATATGGAATTAGAGATGGGAGAGAGAAGAGAGGCGCCGCGGAGAGGAGAAAGAAAGGTAGAGTTAGGTTATGAGAGAGGGGAGGATCCGGAAGGGTATATATATGATAAGCGAAGGGCCAAGATCATCCTAGTTTGAATTAACGGATCAAATCAGAAGGCCAACTAAAGGGATGGGCTTGGGCTTGGGCTTGTCCAGAGGCTACATTGGGCTGCCCGAGTGTGGCCCAAAAAATTAGGCCCACATAATTACAATATCTTTGAAGTTTAACTTAATTATAAATTATAAGTATGTTGGTTGATGAGGTTTGTATTAGTTTTACAAATATTTTTTTAATGTTGTCTAATATTATGTTTTTAAGAAACCAATGTGAATGACAAATTTTAACTGCACAAATTGAAATAATTCTTTTGATATGTTTCATGCATCTACACCTTTTAAAGATTAGTAAAAAATATTTGTGACAGCTATCTCATAAATCTAATTCTTCAAATTCCAAGAAGTAAGAAAATAGCCTTGTATAGAAATTTATGATGATAAATACATTACATAGAATTTCTCACATTCTGCAGAATTATAGATATGAAAATGGTTTGTATATAAAGAAGCCTTTATCCCTGGTTCTATGAAATCTAACTGCACCCTTCCCCTGCTATATTATTTTCCTCCGACTAAAATCCAATTGTAGTAACTACATTCACTGCAATCAATAGCAAATCAAAATCAAAATCATATAGAAAATATAATTAATTACATGACAAATCATCATTTTTTAACATTTTTTTCCATCTAAAACATGATCTTTCGACCTCTGCACTACAAATCACTACCTTAAATTTTTTAACAATTGGGTAAATGATCAAATATTTTGGGTTAATTCAGAGCCACGTGAACAGATAACGAGGATAATTTTCAAATTCCAGGCTCGACATCAACAATTGTAGCCCGAAATGTCAAATCATGGTAAATGAAAAAACATCAAAAGTGATGATTTGTCATGTAATTGTCTCTACAAAATAACATGATTATACTTCAACTTTAAGAAAGAAAAAACAGAGAAAAAGAGAGGATCTACCTTAGAGCATTATGTCCATGCACAAGAGCCAACTAAATCTCTATTCATCCAGCCAAGAAAGAGACATCCATCTCTCTCTTTAAGAGTATACATCTCACTGTACTTCTCCAACAGAGTCTTTATCGCAGCGTTCACGAACGAGCTCAATGGAAACGGCTTGAATCCAGCCATAGCAAATCGTAGCCTCCATTTTCCGAGAGGCTCATGACGCTCGACTCTCTCCACCCCTTCACATGCAATTATGTTCACAATATCCCGAGCTAAACAGTGTTGCTCAACGTTGATCCGTTCCTTATGATCCCTAGATAAAGCCTCCCCTATTGACTCGAATACAGCAAGATAATAGTCAAGTGTCTCAGTGAAACGAAGAATGAAAGGGGCGGTGTTGGTGTTCGATTCTTGCTCGACCAGAGTAACAACCTTGGGAGACAAGTTCTTGACCATCCTCAAGAGCCTATCACGGTGATTTTGAATGACCACACCCTCATCCGGCATGTGGTGTAGCATCATCGCGAAATTCACAGCCAATGCTTCTCCTGATTTAATCCTAAGATGTTTACTTTCAATATCAACCCCAGAAATCGCCACAGCATCAAACTCAAATGGCACTCCACATGAATTAGCAAACCTCGATAGCCTCTGGCCCACCATTTCAAGACCACCCCCTCGGGCATAAGCGGATACGGGATCGTCTATCCCAGTGATCCGGACTTGTGGGGGCCCACCTGGCCGTGTGGCGAGAGCTTGGATAAGAGTGATCCATTGGCTACCCTGAGTGATTTGAAAATCGATTATATGAATCTTGCTTTCGTTTTTCATGGCCTCTGCAATGGCCCCATTTGCTGATAAATAGCCAAATTTGAAATATGGACAGACTTCGTAGAGCAAGTGCATGTAGGATAGGAGATCGGAGCTCGTTGGTTCTTTGCACTTTAAGGCTTTATAAATGGAGCTTCCTGAGAAGGACAATCTAGCAACCAATCCTTCTAACATGTAAGCTCCTAATCTCTGCAATGGCTCCCCCTTTACTGAAACCATTAACCTTAATTCAGACATCAAGAACTCACATGTCAGTAGGTCATTATCAGCTACAGCTTTAGCACAAGCAATAAGCATCTCTTTTAAGTTCTTTCTATGCATAATCGTCTCTAGTGCTTGATTCGACAACTCAGACCCATGACTAGGCTGCATAGCAGCTTTTAGTTCTTTTATCTTCTCGTTTTCCAGGTCATATAGGCAGCTTACTTTGCTTGCAGCCAAAGGGAGGTTATTGTGAACGTAATTATTTGTATCCGAGGAACAATCTGGCTGGGTAATGGAACTTCCATTGGACGAGAAACTGAGAGTAGAAGGAGAACTATAAAATGGGTGGCTGCCACTTGCTATCGATGTTTCAATGGCACAACGTTGCTCGTACGTTTGAAAAGAGAATTGTGTCCCTGGATTACAAGATGGATCGAACAAATAGGAATCCAGATCCTCGAGGGTTTGGTCATTGAAACCACCTAAATTCTCATGATTCTGAGATGTCATTCTGAGGATCCTAGCTTTACAATCTAGCACGAGTCCAAGAAAGTCAAGGATACATCAAGAATACATGAATAGATTCAACATCTGATGTAGAAACATTAGGATATCCATTTCACTTCATTCGGTGGACAACCTGTACACAAATAAACAAAATACTCTTAGGTTGTGTTTGGATTGAGGGATTTGAAATAAAAGATTGAAATGAATGATTTCAAATGCACTCAAATCACAAAGGATTCAAATTAGTTACAAATGAGCGAGAGAGTTCAAATTCATATCAATCCAAACACCACCAATGAATCTATTGCTATGAATTTCAAATCCTTCCTCAAATCCCTCCATCCAAATGCAACCTTACATAATAAAACATATGTTTCACTTACAAATAGCCTAAACACATCAATGCTCAATTAGATTTAGCAGGTTTCTGGTCTCATAGGAATTAAACAACATTTGATTTTGCAACTTAGAAGTGAGGAACTTAATCAAGATATTTCAGGTTAATTCCAACAATTTGTCACTAAACTGGATTAGTTCATCACAATAGCTCATATTAGCCATCCAGAGTGAGTAATTATATGTTCAATTCACGTAATTTTGAACACCGACACAATTATAAGTGCTGGTATCCTTATCCATATGAACATAGATTTGTCAGCCCTACACCTAATCAAACTGCTACCATTCTAATCAGCCTTATGAAGCTAATTCACAATTTGCAGACGAAAAAAGAAAAATATATCCCCATGGATAGGCACCCCTACTCCATAGCTTCTGATGCAGATGAGCTTATTTCACACTGCTGAAATTAGAAGAAACTAATTGCTGATATCGAGAAACACCATTAGAAAGAAACAGACAATTTTTCATCACCAAGAACCACCTATTATTACCACAAACATCCAGAAAAATCAAAAATAGCTATTCATCACTAAATCAAGATGGAAAAACATGTAGGGATGATTCGGCATACCTTTCTCCGGGAATTGATTGAAATAAGCTCCTTTAATTTTTTTTGTTAGCTTTTTCAGTTAATCATTTCATATCGAAGCAGTTTTGTGGGTGAGTGGGGGATCATCGAATGCCATCGCCAACCATAAATATGATAAACGCGTCTAGTGCTCAACTCATGTTGCGCGTGCCGCCACTCGCGGAACGCGTAGTTGTATTGATTGGCACGATTTTTATACCTTTCTACTGTTTTTTTGTTTTGTTGTCAGCGATTTTGGGTCTTTGTTTGAATAATTTAATTTTGAAAGTCAAAAGTTTGACTCCTCACTCAAAATTTAAACCCTTTAAGTCTGAACACTTTTTAGGTCAAAGAGTATATGATTGTTATGAAATTGTAATAATACGATTAAATTACTCGATGGATGTTTATTTGCAAAACTCTAATTTCTTATTTTATTATAATTCATTTTCTATCATTTTTCAATTTCTTTGTTTTTGTTTTAACATCTTTTTAACTATTGAGATTTGAGTACCTCGTATACTCAAGCTAATGAATACTATTTTATTTCAAAAAAAATAAATTATATTTAAGTTCTGATTGAATATTTAATTGGCAGATTAAACAATTTATTGAGTCAATAATGTAGTAATGAGAAATAATTATCTTATTTCCAAAGACATGATTTGAGGCCTCTACATTTAAGTTTAATTCTCCCATCCTACAACATTCAAAAACTCTTATTACAATTAAAAACTCTCAAAAAAAATAAAACTCTTATTACAATTAAAAACGATTAAAAACTCCCACTCTCACTAAAGTCTCCTATAAAATCGTATCAGATACGATGATAATATAAACTCCATTTAAAATAGTACTTGCATGCATGCATTAGAACAACCACTTCAATTAATGATGATGATGTATTAACTGGAAAAGAAAAGATACTCGACCATTAATGAATATGATATTTAAATGATTATGGCGAAACTATATTGTTTTCCTTTATATGGTATTTTTATAATTTATGTTAAGTGGGAGATCGATACAATGAGCCTCTAGAAGGCCATGAGACTCAGTTATTTCACTATTATTATATTGAAACTGACTCAACTAAATCTCTTCAAACAACCTACTTAATAACGATCAGATTATTAATTACTTAATATTATATATATATATGTATATATATGTATATATATGTATATATAATATTATATTACTCCTAATTTACAATAATTATCATTTGGAAAATTGAATTTTTATTGTAAATATTTGTCATTTTAAATTATAATGTAACTTCATTCCAAAATTATTTTACATATCTTAGAAAAGAAAAACTCTCCTATTTTCCAACTCAACGGAGTTGATTATGAGGAAAGAGAGATTAATTAGGATTAGTGTTGATTATTTATGCATATTTAGTATATAAATGTCATCATATTAACACATGATGTGTATTATTAAAGATAAATAAATATAAGATGAAACTGGATCTAAAATTGAATTGAAAACATTCAAGTTCCTTATTTTAACAGTTCCTGATTTTGATCTAGTTCCTTATTCCAACTAATGTTGACTTAATTAAAGAAAACAAATAAAATTCTCTATTACAAACTATGTTTCATCTGATATTTCAAAATAATTACTACATATATAAATGTCATTACTTATAATTGATATCACATATGATAGTTGATAGAAGTTAGTGCAAGTACAAAATTCGTTTCTAACCTGTATCCAAATTCTGCAATAAAAGTGTATCCATTTTAAAATGGATAAAGGATAAATTTCATATATAACAAGACCCAATTTATATCTTAATTTTTAATATTACACTCAAATTTAGAAAAATTTCAACAAGATACTCAATTTAACCATATTTTTCAATTTATGGATTCAAATAAGATTAAGTTCTATATTCAAGAATAGATAACGGATTAAAATCGTTCTAAAATTGTACAAACTTGTGTTGATTTATCCAATTTGTAAATACATATGAAATATAAATAAATCTACTATTATAAATAAATAGAAAAAAAGAAAATGTAATTTTGTTTTAAATTGAGAACTCAATCGAATTAGAAGTCTTAAGTAAATTTAAAAAAAAAAAAAAAGATTAATCAAGTTCCTTATTGAAAAATTTCAAAAATTGAGTTTACAATATAACACTAATATATAAATTGGATATTAATATGAAATTTATAAGTTAGGGTCAATTTTAAACTCAAATTTTGTCTTGTTCTATACTAACTAAGAAAATATGTGAACCTTACCATAATTGATCATCTTGAAATATTACATGCAATTCATGTGCGTCAGCCCCCCGTAATGATATCGTATTGTGTCTCATTAAATAATTATTTTCTCTTTTATTTGGATAAATATTTCTTAATTAATGATATTTTTGTGATAAGTATTGGTAAGACATTTATGGTTCAAAAGTCAAATGTCCACAAGGTAAAAGTCTGTTAGAGAAACACGCTTTTCACCCTACGACAAAAATTCTTTGTCACTTCTTCGTAACATTCGACATCGACAATATTTGACCAACTGCACGACCTTTTATTTTTCGCGTTTTATTAATTACAATAATGATAGTTTATCATATTCAGGTGGCCAATTCAAATTAAATGTGAACACATAAATAAAATTTGATTTTTTTTTAATTTAAAAAATTTAGAGAAAAATACAAATAATAAAAAAGCAAAAGTAAGGTGAACTAATTGAAAATTATTGAACTAATTTAAACTTTTCAAACTTCTTAGTTAATAAAATTGAATTGTTTTTATGAATATGTGTTTTAAAATAGACTGAAATTTATTTGATATATTTTGATTTTCATTTTATGGAAAAAAATGTGTTATATCAATCAAATTGTGTTATATTTAATGTTAAATTAGACGATGTGTATTGTATAAAACCATAAATTTATTTATTCTTATATAATAATATTTACATTTTTCTAGTTTTAATAGGTTTAGTTTTTTTTAATCATGTGCATTATACGGGTCTTATACTAATCAAATATATAAATTTATCCTAAAGTGTTTGTGCAATATGTTATGTAAGATGTTAAGAGTTAGTCTATAGCGAGACTACCTCAGGTAAGTACTTACATAAGATAAATCTATTTGACCACATGATAAACTAATTCACTAAAAAATAATCACAATATGATCTCACTGCAAAAGTTGAAGAGAACTAAATACCCCCGCCAATTTTATTTATAAATAGGAAAAGAGGATCACATGTCTTTGAGACTATTCACCATATATATAAGAGAAGTCGGATATATGATCATCCAGTAAATGCAGGAATCCTCTCTTACAGAATGAAGCTTCCATACAAAATTTAAGACATGTCCATAACATAGTACATAAGGTATAATAAATTGTACTTAATGCTCTAGTAGACAAGAATGATTTTGTATTAATTTTTCAAATAAATTTGCATTGTATTAAGGTCCATAACATAGTACATAAGGTATAATAAATTTTGTATTAACCAAATAACTTCACTCGAGCTCAAGATTAATTTTTCTCAAAGTACAACCATACCAAGAGAGAGATGCAAAACAACGGTAATTCTTGGCTCGAATTTTCTCTGAGTTTTGGAGTCAGTCGTGCCATTGAAATTTTCTGTTGGTTAATTTTGGGTAGAATTTTTTATCGTTATTTTTTTGGGCTTGCTGGTTATTTAGGGTGGATTTCTTTTAGGTCTTGGGGGGTCATTCATGGGTCACAGAATTATGGGTCAAAGGATATCGATGTTAATAGGTAAATTATTGTTTTGAATTGTAATTAATTACAATATTTTAATCCCATTGACTAATTGTTTGTCCTAATAGCCATGGATGAAAAATTATTTTTGCCCACTCATGATTTTCTGAAAAATAAACTCACACTTGTATAGATATATACTGTAACGCCCAATTCTCTAATCAGTTGCATCTTACATTAAAATGCATTCGTGAGCATTCAAGCTATATTTCTAAGCATCTTATTACGAAATGCGCTGAATTCTCAAGTATCTCTTTTATGATCTAATTAGTCATGATTACTTTATCTATGCATGAAATTATTATGGCATTTCAACTTTATAGTCTAATATACTCTGATTAGTGCTTCTTCTTTTACAGTGGAAAGGTTTGGCTTGGGAAGAGAAGATGGATGTGATGAAAACGGTTATAAATATGCTAAATGCATAATATCTCTAAAACGACATTCCTAAATTAATTTGATTACACTTCTAATTTATGAATTTCATTGCATTTATTTATAATTCTAAAGTAAGAAAAATGGTGCAATTTGATTGGTTAGTTGACTAGGGTGCACCAAAAGCAATTTTAATGTGTTGCACTTGATTATTATGATCTTTCATCCAACACCAACCCTCTCCTAAGGCCAAAAACGTGGCATACTACCCATTTAACACCCACACATGTCCAGCCATTAAGAACAAAACAAGTGTTTCTCTTTAGCATGGTCAAAAGTGGTAGGAAATGCTCTTTTGTGTTCTCATTTGATCACCTTGGACTAAAAAACGACCATCCCTCTTCTCCTCTTTATTTCTTCATGCTTAGAACCCCAAAATACCATACAAGACTGAAATCAATCATGGAGGTTGCATATGAGATGAACTGAAGCTAGTTGGTGTCTCTTTTGGTTAAAACGTTGCATCCTTGAGCTTATTTTCTAGGTCTGATTCTATCCCTATGTTTTATGTTTAAAATTATGTTTATATGATATATCACATGATCTGATATTATATGTATTGTTATGAAGATGAATTGAAGATAACTAAGTTAGTTGAAGTAGTTTAATTGAACTTGTGAATCTGATAAGTTGTGGTTGTATATTGATTCAATTGATGTTTGGTATTGTTATAATGATTGGAAGTATGCTTGAAGAGTTAGAGGATAGGTAACTCAATTGGTTATTTAGGTTAAGTTATGCAAGAACATAATTAGTTCGGTTCATTTAAGTTCTTAGTATTGCAAAGTTAGGGGCTGCCCTATTAGTATTCTTACCTTATTGAATTAAGAAATGATATTAGATGTATATTCTTATAAGTCTTGATGTGTGTAATTGAAAGATATTGTCTCTTCATTGAATGAACATTTAAACATATGTATATGCATGCTTGATCCTTTTAGGTTTATAAGCACATCGTATCTTCCCCAAGGGCCAAACACTTCCACAATTGTACTTGCTTTGGATTCGAGGTAAGTTGAAGTTCTTATTTGTTGCATTGCAAGAACTAATTGATATTCATGTAATTTGAATGATATGTGAATGATTGTTCTATGCCTACGATTGAATGGTATGTGAGGTTCATGTGATACATGATGCATATAAAAGGTGTTTTGAAAGAGGAAGTATGGTACTTGGTTGATTGAGAGTACACAACATGACTATACAGTTTACAGATGATAGTTGAGTACCAAAAGAATAAGTGGAATGATGTTTGGCTATCGGAAAGTAGACACAATATGTTTACGGTCTGCTAGCTGATGTTTGTTGAGTACTAATGATATTGCTTAACTAACAAATAGTAGATATCAAGATATGATGACTGCCCAATCTTAATGAAATGCTTATACAGCCTACTGATATTGATTGAGTATCAGTCTTCCGGGTACCCTATAAAGGATATTTTCAGAATAAATGAATATGGAAAAGCATATTGCATGATATGATTCATTATACGTGATTGTGTGCATAAGTTTCAACTTACTGAGTTTATTGCTCATTATTAAGTTTTTGTAATACAGGTAATGATGTGCCGAGAAAATGGGTCTCCTAAATGGCAAGTCAGTTTGTTCATATGTCATACTTGAGACGAACTTTTGAAGCTTATGTTCAGATACTCTTCTTTTGGACAATTAAACCTTTGAGATGTCTTTTAATGTAAATAGATATTTTGATCCTATGTATAAATGATGGTATATTTCAATCGACCAAGTTTCTTTCAAGTATTTTGAAGTTCTTTCATAAAAAATTAACATATAGGACCTATTTAATGGCTTGCTACATTTTGAAGTTAAGTCAAGAATCTAACATTCTCATACATGTATGTTTTTAAAGTAACTCAAATCAGTAAAGTTTGGGAGTGTTACATATATAATATATATACAAAGAAACAATTAATGATGTCACTTGTTCCTCACTCATTAAAAATTTTCTCGATCATTTCTTATAATAATATTTATTTAGAAAAATATCATTTTTCATTCTGTAAGTTAGATCATCTTCGATTTTAAGTTTTTCAATTTTGATTTTTTAATTGTCGAATTTTTCATTTTAGGTCCGATTTTCATCGGAAAAAATGTGGTTGCCGAAATGCTTGTGTGGCATCAAAATTGAAAAATCCCCAAATTTTGAAGGAAAAACAAGCTTAATTGGCATTGTCCCTCGCCACTAGTACTGTCAAAACAGGCCGGCGGGCAGGGCCTGGCCAGACCGACCCACAACCCACCTTAACCCAATCTTTGGCGGGGTGGGGTGGGGTGGGCTTTTTATATGACGAGCACCCAAATCCCAACCCAACTCAACCCACCGGCGGCCACGGGCCAACCCACTTGAATTTTTATTTATTTATTTTTTTAAAAACCTTTTCAAAACGTCGAAGAACCCCCTGCATTTGTGGTGATAGTTCGACAGGAAACAAAACAACCTTACCATCATTCGGGAAAGGAGAGACATGAGTCATAAATAGTTCGAAATACTCACAAGGCTTGCGCAAGGCAGGGAGATGAAAGAGCTAGTGAAGTGACAATTGTTGTGGTATAAGAGTATCGCCATATAATGCCACTGGTTTGTTTTCCCAGCTAAATTTCATGGTAAGACTCGCATAATCATGGGTGATCTTCCCCAAAAGCTGTAGCCACTGTATACCAAGTACAATATCGGGGCTATGTAAAGCCAACACAAATAAATCCAGCAGAAAAGTCGTATCTTGCATCGTAAGTGGAACCCGAGGACATTTCTGAGTGCATGATAGAGAGTCCCCATTACCGACGTAAACTCGAAAAGGCGACGTTGGTTCGATCATCAATTTTAGTTTTTCCACGATATGGGGGTGGACAAAACTGTGTGTACTGCCGCTATCAATGAGAACTGAAATCGGATGTCCATTGATGGTACCTAAAATACGTAAGGAACGAGGATGTGATACACCAGCCAAACTATTTAAACTGGAGATATCACCTGCTAGGATTGTTTCCTCTAATATTTCCTCCATAGAATCACCATTAATGGCTTCCGGATCTTTTTCTATCGAGTCACACAACAACAAAAATTTGCCACAATCATGGCCTTTAAACCAGTTCCGATCACAATTAAAACATAAACCTTTTTTTATCACTCCACACATTCTGTCAAAGAGAGATGACGAACTAGCATATCTTTTGGCTAATTGTTGTTGATCACACCACCCTGAACAGCCGCAGTAGTACGAGACCTAGTAGAAGGCGAGACAAAAGATGTCTTAGTCCCCGTGGTACTCCATGGTTTCTTTTGAGCCTGCAAAAAAGAATGAAGTTGCTCAGAATATGATACATCCAATTCCCTCGCCATTGAGAAGGCAAACATGAGGGTGCGTGGACGTCATAATTCCAATTTTCGACTCAAATGAGCTTTTAAACCAGCATGAAACAAAGCCTCGATCTCCTCTTGGTATGCCAAAACCTGGATTTTTGAGTCAGTTTGGATAATAATCTAAAGTAATCCCTGTAATATTCCGGATCAAAACTGTGTTTTAAATCCTGCACAAAATCTGGCCAAGAACGCAACAAATTGTTACTCTTTAAATAACGGAACCAATCGGACGTCGTACCTTCCAAGAGTAATCCCACGAGACGTAGTCGTTGATCCATTGGAGTCTTGAAATAATCAAAATACTCCTGAACCCGGAAAAGCCACCCATTCGCATCTACCCCAGAAAATTTAGGTGGTTTCAATCGTAACTTTGGCTGAAAATTGAGATTGTCGTCGTCTGACGTCATTGTGATGATCCCTCAATATTTTCCATAAGGGATATGTGTTGTTGTATTTGGTTATGGACAAGGATGAAAATATCGATATCGCAAGTGATATCGCAACCTTAATTTTATGGATATATCGATGGATATATCGTGGATATATCACATATCCCCCATATCCATATCCCCTCATATCCATATCGCAACATTCAAAGTATGGATATATCGTGGATATATCGCACATGTATCGGGATATTTTCATCCTTGGTTATGGAGGAACTCATAAGCACGATTTGTGGCTTGCTGAAATGTTTCAAAATAAATTTCCATGTCATCCAGCCGAGACAGAATCTTTGAGATGTCATCTTCAGAAGACGATATTTTCCCGAATTTGGATGCCATGAAAGCACCAATGATATGCTAATGATATTTAAAAGAGGCAATTCGAGTGGCCTTAAACTCCCAAAACTATGAAAAGATAATTTTTATTACTTGACTTTATAGTAGAATTACATAGATTATTTATAGTGTGCAAAATCATCTAAGAAAGGAAAAGAGATCAGCCTATTTAATGCTATTATTCTGCTGATCCATAATGTGATAGACATGCCATAAAAGATAATTATGGAAAAGATGCTAAACATATCCCTGTAACCGAGTTGAAGATCGGCAGTCACGTAATCCTTGATGGAGTAGTAGCGGCTGAGGATCACGTGCAATGGAAGCTTCTGGCTGTTCATCATCATCTTTCTGTGATGGCATAATAATCGTATCAATAAGATATAATATAATTAAGCTTGTAAATAATGTTAGTTAAGTTTAAAAAATTAAATTAGAGGCGAAAAGAGACTTCTAGAAATCGCTTCTGCAATGTAGTGACTACCACCATAGAAGGAGAAGAATCAACGGAGGAGAAAATGAGAGAACTCGAGAGAAGACTACTCGAGAAAGTAAGCCACGTCATCTCCTCCATTGATGACAAAAACCACGTCGATCAAGTTATTCTAGCTCTCTATTCTCTCGCAATCTCTCTATTCCCCTTTCACTCTAATTCTCTATCACGTTTTTCAATTTGTTTTACAGACATCAACTTAAGTTCATCACAATTTAGAAATAGACTGATACGTGCATGTATTATAATTTTTGAGCTCTAATTTTTTTTTTTTTTATGTTTTGTGGAAATGTAGGCAGTGTTGATGAAAAGTATCATGATAAGGTACACATTTTTTTTCTATAGCTTTGAGCGAGGTTTAAGTTTAGGATTTGAAAATGGAATCAAATTGAGAAACACATGTAAAAGAAAATATTTTTTTTTATTTTTTATTTTTATGGGCTACTATTATAGAATTTTTTCTTTTCTTTTCTTGAGTAGCTGCAAGCTGTGGAGGTTCCTAATGGTGATGAGAAAACTGAGTGATGGCATGTTTTCTACAAAGGATCCGCATTCCTTGCTTTTGCTAGAGTTTTGTTGTATGGTAAATTTTGTTTTGCCTTATTGAAGTATTCTACTTGTTTTTTGAATCATGTTTCAACGTAAAAATCTTAATACTGAAGCTGCAGTATTTGCATTAATATACACTGTTTTGTTATGTATATCTAAACCAAAGCCATAATATCACGTGCAATACCAATATGAGTTTGGGTGGGACTATCCGCACCCCAAGGATTTCTAACCACACCCCAATTTTAATATCTACATCTTAAAGTATTTCTAAACATACCCCAAATATTTTCAATTATACCCTTTGACCCAAAAAAAAAAACCTACCCTAAACTTGCAGTTTGAACAAGAAGAAAAGGGAGAAGAAAATTGTTGAACAAATTTGGCCAAATTCGACTTGAGAAATCGAACAACTACAATGGACACTCCAAGAGATTGTGATACTTCGGTACCAGGTTCGTTTTTTACCCAAACCACAAGTTTTTTGAGTTATTTTGAATCTTGAATAGAAGTTATAATAATTAGATTGATTGATGGGTAAAAATCGAACCAATTAGTATGTCTTATGGTATGAGCATGTAATTGTAGTCTATTGTGGGAAAATTTTGAGATTTGTATGCTGAAAAATGTAAAAATTTTGAACAACTGCTCGACACTGGTTCGAACCTGGTTCTTCGCCAGATGTGATGTGTGTTCGACTTGGGAAGTCGAACAAATCATAGTTGTTCGACTATGGAAGTCGAACAAAGCTTAAAGCGTTCGACTGGGAAAATCAAACTTAAACTAAGACGTTCGACTAGCAAAATCGAACATAACTTAAACCGTTCGACTATTTCAGTCGAACACTCTCCAATAAGTTTGACTGGCAAAATCGAACACAACTTAAGTTGTTCGACTATTTCAGTTGAACACCAGACTATTGTTCGAACTAGAGGAGTCAAATATTTGTTGGTGTGTTCGACTTAGTGAATCGAACATTTTAAGGTTGGTCGAACAATCCATATTTGTGATGTCTCTTTTATTTTTTGTTATTGACAAGTATTTTTTGACTTCCTGCAGCCGATAAAATATACAGGAGGAGGAATCGACCAACGGCTTTTGAAAGAAAGCGATGAAATAAAGAACTTGATGCCACTACTGAATGCGTGAATGAACAGAGACCGTTTGATGACGTGAATGAACACGTCATGGCTCCTTCTGTGGAGGAAGATGCTACAGGAGAAGAAAGTGAGGCCATCATGAACAAGCAACCCGAGTTGCCTCCGGCATATCATCCTGATGCCCTTGAAGAGATAGTTGCCGATATGGATGAAACTAAGGCTGTGAATGTGGAAGAGCCTGAGAACGATGTTTTGATTGGGCCACATCCTGGTAGGCCCACGGACCCTAGATTGATTTCCAGTTTCAAGACCCACGTTGCGTCAAAGATTTGGTTCAATAGAGAGAGATGTGCTGAAGTTATGGTGTCATACCACGAAGATGGAGTCGTGGAAGCTAGATGGCGTATTTGATGATTGGAGTGTTCTGATGTCTCGAACCCGGATTTATGGACTACAGCACATATCATACAAAAATCCCAACAAGAACCTCATATGTGCCTTCGTAGAGTGTTGGCATCTGGAGACCAACAACTTTCACCTACCGTTTGGTGAGATGATCATCACTCTAGATGATATCTCCTGCATTACCGGACTTCCAGTGATGAGACGTCCGGTTGTATTACCTGACAATAGGGCAGTACCCACCACAGTCATGATGTCTAGATATCTTGGGATAATAGTGGATAAGGCGGAGGATGCCCTTGGTGTGATAAGAGGTTTGTCAGTTAAGCTTGAGTGGTTACGATCTAGATTTAGTCAGGGTGTGACTAGTACAAATGAGGCCACCAGACTTTGTGCAGCTAGAGCATATCTATGGTTTGTGTTTGGTTGCACAATCTTCTCAGACAAGAACGACAACAGAGTGTCGATGAATATTTTGAGAATGGTCGGTAATGTCTCAAAAGTACATAAGTATGCATGGGAGGCTGCTGCACTGGCTTTTCTTTATCATCAGTTAGGATTGACATCTTGTTATGGCGTGAAACAGGTATCGGGATAATTCACATTGCTAGAGGTAAAAATAGTTCAACTTTGATTTAAGTTCTTTTTACTATTTATCTAATTTTCATAATATTTCAATGATGTTTTGTGTTGTAGGCATGGATATATGAGCGTTTTCCCATGACAAGGCCAACTCACAATGTGAACTTTCGAAGTGACCATCCACTAACCTTTAGGTGGGCCCAACAAGCCACTCACGGAGGTTCCATTGACCGTATAGTAGATTGGAGAGAGATACTAAACACATTGTCACCGAGTAATGTAAGTGGAAATGAGATTGTCATTGTGAATGTTTTGTACTGTAGTGTAGGTCTTAATATTTTGAATTTTTAATAGATGTAGGTTGTTTGGACTCCCTATGCTGGGATGAGGAATGTTTATCCTCATGAAGTTGTAACATTCTATGTTGGATGCATCAGTGCATTTGACATCATTGAATCATACCATCCCGATTGTGTCTTGTGTCAGTACGGCCATGTGCAGATGATACCTGAGGCGCCACTCATCCCAAGTAAAGTGTGTAGAGACAGTACGGATGCTTCATACAAGATTGTCTTCCATTTGCTGGGCAACTATTTCATACAGTGGAGTAGTCATTTGCTACTCGTGGATCATCTTGGTGCACCTGCAGACCCTACATGGGAGTTCTCGCCGAATTACTTGGAATGGTATTACGTAGTATCTCATCCAAAGGTGCAGAATCCTGACCATATTTCCAGAGTTACAGGTGCCACACATTCTCAGGTCCACAACCCTTGGAGATTATTTATTCGACACGTGCTCAACTTCATCTGTTGGTGCAAAGATGGGCCCATCGTGATCCAGACTTATCCATCGACTTCATGATGCCAATTGTGGAGCGTGCTTATGAATCGTTGACCCTGAATGACCCTTCTGAGGCTGAGCCCTCATGAAGGCCGCAAGTTAGGCTTAATAGAAGTCGTAGATGTTAGTCATTCATTGTTATTCATTAATAGAAGTCGGAATTATATGTAATGTTGTTTTCGAACCTATGTTTGATATATTCGGTCGTAATATATGATGAAACTAGAAATCAAACATGATGCCATTGTCGATATATTTGGTTGTTTATGTCGTATGAAACTAGATATAATGTGATTGTGTGAATCCTTGTGTTTTGAAGATAATTCCCTCACAAATTTGATGTCATTGTCGATATATTTGGTTGTTTACGTCGTATAAAACTAGATATAATGTGATTGCCGAAATCCTTTTGTTTTGAAAATAATTCCCTGTCAAATTTGCCACTATATGATCTCAGAAATCAAACATCTTGTTTACTGTTCAATTCTTTAATTCGAACATCTTGTATAACATTCAAATCTATAAATCGAACGGCTTGTTTGTTGTTCGAATTCATAAGTCGAACTTTATGCATACAGTTCGATTATCATAATTGAACGGGGTATATATTTTTTAACTATAGAAGTCCAATGGGTCTAGAAATGTTCGACTTTCGAAGTCGATATTTGTTAAATTGTTCAACTATTGAGATCGAACTAGTTGTGAATTGTTCAACTTCTATAATCGAACAGTACCAAATTAATGGAAATAAAGGCCATAATACTAACAAACATATCCAAAACCATACAACATAAGATCCAGACTCGCAAACAACATAATAATACAATGGTAAAAGAATGAAGTATAAGATCCAGACTCGCAAACAACATAATAATATACATGAGTGTATCTAATCACTGTCAATAATATCCAAACTCGTAACACCAATTGATGAACTATCTTGTGTTACCATACTGGTGTACTTGGCCAGTTGTGCTTAGTAGAGAAGTACCCACTCATCAGCGCATGGATAGTGATATCCATACCATGTGGTACTAATAGGAGGTATCAGTGTGCGCTCTACCAATTCAACCTGTTAAAAACATTGTAACAATCACAGTATTAGCCGATAAACACTAGATATAAAATGAAGTATTAAGGTGAAAGAATTACCCTAATGAAATGGTTGTTTCCAATAAGTGCCATGTATGCTAGACGAGGATTCGTCGGAACAGGTGTCTTCAAAGGTAGAAATGTCAAACTCTGCTGAGGTGAAATATGCACGAAAGCCATATTATATCTTGATGTCGTCAAGTTATAAGTTTCCGAAAAAATAAACCAATATTTCGAATTGTATACTTCATCACGGAAACACTTCAACATCAATAACATCTTCTCAACCCGAGTAGCATCCAACCAAACGGTAGTGTATAAGACTCTGAATTCCTCCAACTTTTTGATTTGATCATCACGAACTTTTGCCCACGAGTACTCACCCAACCCAAGTGCATGTGAGACACATCAAAAGCCACAATGACCGTCACCTTTTACATTTATTGTGTTTGACACGTAAGGTCTCCATTGAGTTGGGAGTAGTTCTATAAGTAGAGTGTTAGATGGATTACGCAGTGATTGACGTTGAACATGTTGTTTTTATCTTCGTGTTTTAATAAACATCGATCCAATTGATGAAGGTCTAGATACTTGAATAGTTTGTTCAACTAGTGAACAACTATCAATGACCGACTCCACATACTCAAATGCACTCTTATCTCATTTGGTGGACTTGTCTTTATGACTTTTAGCCTTACTAGGTCGACCACGAACACGGGTATGAACCTCAGGTTCAAGCAACGATGATGTCCTCGGGTTTGAGATCTCTCTGAGTCATTTAAGAAACAATAATCTTTGAGATTTATTTGCAAACTCGAATACGTTGTTAATATCACCCACAGTCTCCTGCCATCGACTTCTAAGATCATAGACAATATTGACATCTGTCTTTAAAGGCTCATAGTCTAATTTCCTCCATACCCTGTCAACCATGTCCAGTGTGATTGGTGCATTGCTTAGTTTCAATACTGCAATTTCATGTGCACATGGCAACCCACACGATCTTCTCAAAACACATCCACACAATAAGGGATCGACACCGCATGAATCTACACCCTCCATTTCTTCATAAATCTTCTGCAGAGTAGTATGTGAGACCAAACCTCTTATAATCTTGAAAACAAAGGACTTGTAACGATGATGTAACACATTCAAACTCTTCTCAAATGATGTTTTGATTGTATTGTGAGATACAATCAACAAACCGTGAATCTTTTTCCAAGATATTTCGAAGTTCGATTGACTTGTACCAAGTTGTTTCTTCAGTCTTGAATATGCACTCTCAGCCCTATGGGATCAAGTACAAATAATTACCGATCAAAAAAAATTTAGTGGTAAAGTAAAACAACAATTGATATATGAATTTATGTTGTTAAATACACGTACCTACTACTTATTGTGTTGTCAAAATGCATGACATTATTGGTCCAGCAAGACGCAAACCTCTCCTTATAAGGTGTTATCCAATTGTCAACGACATAGTTAACGACTTCTGGGTGGTCGGTGTAATCATCCTTCAATCTTCGCATCAACTCATCAAATTTCATCAAGTCCTCAGCAAGTATTAATGAATTCTATGAATTGTTAAATGAATCCCACTTATCTTTTTTTATATGAAACATTGGTCTGCACTTGGTCAAAATATTCTTACTGATATGCCACCGACATAGTAAATATTTCGAGTTCGGAAACATAACCTCTATCGCATTCATTAATGCGATCTCTCGATCCGTAACAATCACTTGCGGTAATGTTGATTGATCCATTAATCCCTTCAGAATTGTGAGCGCCCAAATATAGTTCTCCTGACATTCTATCTCCAGATAAATACATGCCACCGAGAATGTGATATCAGTGGATGTAATCTCAACGATCTCCAAAAGAGGCATCTTGTACCGATTGGTCTTGTATGTACAATCCATCAATAATATATTTGAAAACACACGTAACAACTCGACATTGGTCGGGTGAGCATAAAATAAATTCTTAACCCTATCCGTCTGCTCACATCTCTTAGCAAATAATAATATTTATGTTGTTTCAATTTCTCCAATAGGTATTGCATTTGAGAACGACCTCCGTGCTCAACAATTCGATGCTTATGATGAGCATTGTAAATGGTCTTCAGCGTTGACTCATTATCAACAAAGGATTCTTTCAAAATGCTCAAAATATATTTCGATTTTATGTTATTCTTTGACAAGTCAAACACATACCAATCTTCAATAGGTGTAAGTCGATCGGCATACGAGTGACCAACTAAGTAATACCCAATCGGGTGATTATGAACACCCGATAAAACTGTTAGTGACCATTGGTCTTCATCCAATTGAGTGTCCTTCAAAAGAAATGGACAGTCACACTTCTTCGTATCGATAACTCTCTCTCTCTAGAGCTTTTCTTTTCAACAACTTGATTGTCGAAAACCAAATGTTGTCTTTACGTTTTTGGTTTAGATGGACGGTACTTGTCACTTCTTTCACATCCCAATAACACTCCAGGCCTCCAACCACTTTCCACTCAATCTGAGCGTTTCATAAAACCATTATAATAAGTCTATGCGCTACTTCTCTCACCCATTCCACCAAAGAAGTACAACTATCAAAAAGTTCTCCCTTCGAAAACTCAATTGTGTAATCTATTTGTTCATACATTGGATCAATCTCTTGTTAATCCATCTTATTTTCATCAATGGGATTCACCACACTTAGTTCTGTGGATTTTGAACGATTTTCCTAATGAACAATGAAAATAGGACATAATAACATGTTGTTCAACGACAAAACCCAAAAAAACTTAAATCATCCTACTGTACAATTTAAAAAATCGAACGTATTGAAAAGTGTTCAACCAAACAAATCAAACAAACTTCATAGTGTTCGAACACCATTAAAGAAGTTCGACTTTTTTGATCGAACAAATCCTACTCGACACGGTCATATAAGTCGAACGTTATTCAGAATGTTCGACTATTTTAGTTGAACACTCTTCAATACGTTCGACCTAGAGTAGTCGAAAGGGTCTGTTCCAGCGAGATTTTCAAATTTTCAAACCAAAACTCAATTTTTTGTACTACACTACTAAGAATTATTAAAAAGGTGTGAGAAATCTTACATTGTTTGCTTCAAATGTATCTTTCCGTTCCATAAATATTTTTGTAGAGAATATTGGTTAGGTGATATTCTTAGGGTTTATCAAAGGAGAAGAAAATTTCGTGATATGGAAGAGAAGAAGAATTTATACAAGGAGAAGAAGAGTGGGAATGGTGTGTGTTTAGAAATTATGGGGTATCCTTAGTTACTCAAATTATATGTAGGGTGTGGTCAAGGGGTATTCTAGACATTTAATATATAATTACTTTTCATTTAATTAATTATGGGGTGTGGTTAGAAATCCTTGGGGTGTGAATAGTGCCACCCTATGAGTTTTCATCTTCTTAAATTCGTGCTTCATGGTTTCTTTAAGCATTAAAAAGTTATCTTGCATGCTTGTTGAATGTTGAGATAAAAGCTATGTGGCTAAGAAAAAAAAAAGTTTGCTGCTTTGAATGGCAATTGCAGCAGATTTATAATATGATTCTCGGATTATCTCCATTGTATTCTCATTCTATCTAATGTTGTAGTCTCTTCTGCCTTTTGATTATCTACAATAGATGATAGATAATTGATATTGTTAATTTGTAATATTTGTATTGATTGGTTATTTAGTGTTGTGAGATTCGGATACTTTTGACTTCTAAAAGCATTTTCATGGTTTGTAGATGTTGATTCCAATTGGTTAGCCTGTTTTCCTGCATCTGCAAGAAAACATGTATATGACACTTTCTTTTTAAATGGGTGTGCCACTGAGGTAGTTCAGGTGGTGTTTCCTTATCTTCAGCTCAGTGAAACTTGCCGTTATGATGCAAGTGTTGTGTGCTCAAATGCAGAGAGGTAATAAGTTAATTGTCTAACGCACTAATGTTCACCTTAAGAAGGTTGCATTTGAAATTATTTATCAAAGGTTCATCACTCTTATGTCCTGTTGTTATGCTTATACCTCTCGCTGCCGATAGAAAATTCAGTTTTATATTACTGGAACAAGTCATGATCAATAAAATTGTTTTGCTTCCCTTCTCTAATTCTTATGAGTCCATAATGTCTCTAATCTTGTAAAGATCACTATTGCCAATATGTGGAATCGCAAATAAATTTGTGCAATCATTGAGTAGGTTTCATTTTATTATTGTTTTCATCTTACGTGTCAACATATGGAGGACAATTCTTGGATAATCAAAGTTATGGGCTGCTGAGTTTTTACATTTTATATCTTGTGCACTTGATGTCTTTAGTTTATAGAGTATTTATATCAGTTACAAAATATCATGTTCAAACCTGGCCAATGGTATTTGCATCACATGTCATCCCTGATTGTTTCTTAGATGGATTCAGCTTAGAAACAAATGAGTTAATATTGAACCATAACCGTAATTCTAATTACTAACTTGGGTTTGAAAATTTCGGTTTAGTTAGTATACCAGCCAACCGATAAATGTGTATAACAAATCTTATGCTTTACACTTTCTCATGTTATTTTTTCAATAGATTACTTGTGCTTTGCCTGCTGGAGAATGGTTTGGTACTTCAGATGGCTAGAGAATTTTCTTGTGGTTATACTTAGCCATGTAAAAATCAAGCAGGCCATTTCCAGAGCCTCACAGCTTATTACATCCATTCCTGACAAAGCAAGACGAGGAGCTGCAACTTCACTTTCCCCACAGTATCCTTATCTCAAATAGAAAATTAAATTTCATCTTGTCTGATTTATTTCTTCTTCATAAAGTCTGGAATAGAGAGAAAGTGCCTGCAATGTAGGTTCTCTGAGTCTGTTGAATCACTTAAACACATTTTGTCTTCTCCATCATTAACCTTAATGCTCACTTAAGACATTTCATAAAGATGATGCATAGGATCTACATGCTTTGATAAACCATAGATTTGTATTTCAACATCCAACCACCATGAGATATTGGGTGTTGGGGAATCATTCTTAGTTCAATCTTTTCAACTCCCTTTTTGCTCTGTGTTTTTCTTTACTTGATATTTCCAGTGTGTTCTTCAAAAGACTTACCATGGGATCTAAAGTTGGTAAATAAGTCGTCTGTTTCAAATGAAAACCATCTTGATGCAACTATTCATTTTGTTGGAGAAGCATTTGCTCGCATTTGTCATCGTGGGTCAGCTGGTATTGTGAAATTCCTAGAGCCTGAAATTCACTTATTTGGAAACCATTTTTTCTGTTGTAAAAAATTCTCTGGTTGTCACAGTTTTACATTTTGGCAGATGTGCTTTTAAGTGAGGTCATTCCACTGATCCTTGGGCATGTGAGGAGTGTCTTGTCATCAACCTCTGATCTGGACATTAGGGAAATGTTTGAGTCAAAACCTGATTTTCGCTTCTGGTTGAAGATCATGGACGCAGTAAATGATTCCCATTCTGTGGAAAGAATAGCTGAAGAACTCTTGCGACAACTAGCTGCCCAAAACCTTAATGCGGTTGAAGGTTACTGGATTTTATGGATACTTTTTGATCGGATCTATAAACACCACACTTCAATCAGGTACACAATCCCTTGCCAGGTTATTTTTTTTCACTTGGAAGCTCCAGTTAACTGAAATTTGCATCTTTTAAGAATGTTTTAAACTGTACAATTTGAAATTCGACGAATATCTATTCCTATCACTGACACACACATCAGCATTATTCAAAAAGATGAAGTTCTAAATAAACATGAATAAGTATTAGATGATTAAGCTCCTCTCTTTCTGCGAGCTGATCATAATAATTGTGTTGGTATAATTGCTTGATGTATGTAGGAAAATGTTTGGCTAAGAATGTTTTACTTTACAAATAGCTAAATGTAAGGAATTAGGTTCTGGTGTTATCAATAGTTATTGTAATTCTAGATTTATTGGGATCATTAGTAGGGTTGTTTCATCCCACAACAGATATTGGAGAAAGAGATTGAAAGACTGAAACTTTATTGGGTTCTCTTGAGAACTCTTCTTTTGGTGATTGCTCCTCTAGCAATTTCTAGTATCTAATTTCAAGCTTAGATTTTTTGGTTCGAGTTCTTTTGGACTATGGGTAATTGACTCAGGAGCTGTAGGTCACATGTGCAATTCTCTCTAGACTTCTCTTCGACTCCATGTTCAAGCTTCAAAAGTCATCCCAATAAGATTTGTCACCTGGGTTTTTTGACAATGGTGGCACAACTAGGAGAAATTAATATATAATACTAAATCTTGGAAGATGTTGTCCCTAAGCTTTCAACTACTTTAATTTCCTTTATTGAGTTGGGAGCAGTGTTGTTTTTCACATTTCTCATTGTGTTGTTGAGGATCAGTTGAGGAAAAATGATTGGATTTACTAAGGAAAAGGATATCTTTACTGCTTTAGTGCTATATTTCCTTATATACTATAATAAAAAATAGAACTGAGAAGTAGTTCCATTTGTCATACCTGAGTGGAAGTACTTTATTAAAAGATAAACTCTGGTTTTGCCTGGTTTGTTCAAATAGAATTTGAGCGAACAATTTCATTTAATTATGGTTTTCTTTCTTTTGACTCATTATAGATTGTGTGCTTAATGCTTCTGCCCCTTTGTATTCCAGATTCACTTTTGCGGATAAGTTTTTGCTCTGGAAAGTATTTCCCACTTGTTGCTTGAGATGGATTATTCACTTTGCGGTGCTTGAATGCACCCCTAATAGTGCTTCATCAAAATCTTACAATGCTCATAGTCTTTCGGACACAGTGCACCGTCTTGTGGTACCATGGTCTAGAAAAGAGTTTGTCCAATCATCTCCAACTGAGCAGCAAGCTTGTATCCTTTGTAATCAATTTTGATGGTTTCTTTATAAATATTTTTACAACCATAAATATAATACCTATAGTGTCTGCTGTTGGCCACAGAGTTTCTTGCTTGCTGTTGATACTTTCACTTGCAGAAGCTGCAAACTCTTTATGGAATTAAACATTCCATCTTCTACTACTAATGTAATGAATTTATTTCATAATTTTCAATAGCATACATCATCTGTTAATTTATTTGAAATTTTTCCAAAATTTTTTGTGTTAGTCAATTTGTTATGCTATGCATTTTCTCCTGTTACACCTTAACATAGAATTCAGATGTAACTGCTGGTTTGGGCATTTGCCTGGAGAAGATGACCAAACAAGATCTAGATGCCATGAAGGATGGACTGCACTTAATTCTTCAGGGAATTAGTTGTAAGGATTTGGTTCTTTCTCTCTTTAGATGCAAAATCTTATCAATTGTTTGTCTGAAGTTACCAAGTATACTAAATTCTTAAATGCCTGCAGGTAGGCTAGAGAACCCTGTATATTTGATTCGAAAAATGGCAAGCACAATTGCTTTAGTATTTTCAAAGATTATAGACCCCAAAAATCCTTTATACCTTGATGATAGTTGTCAGGATGAGACAATTGACTGGGACTTTGGGTTTGCGATCCCCAGAAAAGACCCTGTCACAACATCAGTGCTTGATGATGAAAAGACTCATGAAAGAGAATGCCCTTCAACCCAAATATCAGGAAAAGAAATTCAAAAGATAGGAGACAAGGTGGTTGGTAAAAATTCTAAATCTAGAAATGAAAAGAAATCATTAGTCAGTCTAATTGACCCAGATGAGATTATTGATCCGGCAAACCTAAGTAATGAATACCCTTTTGATGAAGATGAGAGTGACAATGCAAGTGAGGATTCTGAGGCTTCAAGCGACTCATCATTGCAACCGGTGACGGACCCAGGATTTCGACTCAGGGGGTCCAAGTCAATTAATAAAAAGATATAATATTATTAGAGAATTAACATATATATATATATATATATCGCAATCTCGATAAAATCAATATATTACAACATTTCTCTTCTATTTTTCATATTCTGAAATCGTTACTAACCTTTCTAAATAAATTTTTTCAATATATGCAACTAAATAATCATTCAACAGTGTATCACTCATTCGATTGCGAAGAGAACTCTTAATGATTTTTTTCTTTTGCAAAAGAAACTATATATTATAGTAGTAATTTAATCAAATTAATTAAGAAACCTAAGTTTGACCATTTTCTACCATAGTGAATTTTTTTCCCATAACTACATAGTATAACTACAGAATTGGTAAATAAAATGCAAAATCATTCATCAATCTTTTTCATCTAATCATTATATCACATAAGATATTATAAATCTATAAAAAAAAAAAAAAAAAAAGCAAAATAAATTAAATAAAGACAATATTTTATGCTGAAATTAGATGGAAAGATATTGGATATAAGGTATTATAAATCTAGAAAAATAAAGAAAAAAAAGCAAAAAAAATTAAATAAAGACAATATGTTATGTTCAAATTAGATGGAAAGACGTTGGGGAGAGAAATAAACATAAAGTCTAAAAACAATGCTGAGTAAGGAGTTTATGCTAGGTGAAAGAAAAGAAATGAAGAAAATCTGTGAAGAAACTATGCTGGGTAAGGGGTAGTGTAAATTGTGTAATTCTATTTATTTTTATTTATTTAAATAGTGAGAGTACTAATATACCCCTAATAATTTTTCAAATTTCAGGGGCCCAGTGCCCCCTTGGCCCAGCTGTGGCTCCATCTCTGATTGCAACCATTTGATTTGACCGACGATGATGCAGATCTGAAAAGAAAATACTCACAGTTGGTTGATATGGTTGGTGTACTAAGAAAATCCGATGATGCTGAAGGTGTAAGTTCAATATTATTCACCAATCTTTTACATGCCTTTACGAACAAAAAATATCTTTATGGCTGTTTGTGACTAAATGAATAGATTTTTTATTGTGGCTCTCGATATGAAGATTGAAGCCATTGCATTATGATTGTGGCTTGCCCATATGAAGCAATTTTACTTATACATAGCCTTAGGTCGATTTAACTTGAACCACTGTTTGTCGTGTTTCCACTTAAATGTGTTGGTTAGTTATTTGCAGAAGTCAGCGGCATATTACCTTAACTTTGTTGATTATAACTAGGGGTGAGATACTAAGTGTCAGGAGTTTCTGAAATTTTACGGATGATCTTTCCCGTTTTGCAGGTTGAAAAGGCTCTCGATGTTGTTGAGAAGGTAATTCGAGCATCACCAGACGAGCTCAAACACATAGCAGGTGATCTGGGTAGAGCTCTTGTACAGGTTCATTGCAATGATTTCACAGTTGAAGGAGATGAAGAATCAGCTGAAGAAAAAAAAGACAAAAGGCGCTGGTGTCTTTGATTGTCACAAGCCCTTATGAAGCTCTTGATAGTCTGAACAAGCTGTTTTATTCACCTAATCTAGACATCAGACAGCGGATAATGATCTTGGATGTAATGACAGATGCAGCTCAAGAGCTTGCAAGTGCTCGAGTGCTGAAATCAGAATATCGACCAACAACTCTCATATCATCAGCTTCTGATCAACCATGGTTCATCCCAAGAAATATTAGTCCTCCAGGAGCAGGCTCCTGGAAAGAGATATCTTCGAGGGAACTCTATTGAACTGGTCTTATTCTTATGAAAGAGAATTACCATCAAAACGAGGTCAGATTAAGAAGGGGAAGACACGGCGATGGAACCACAGACCACCAGTATTGGATAACCAGTTGGAATGGTCTCAAAATAAGTTTCCTCAGTATGCTGTTGCGTTTATGCTCCCAGCTATGCAGGGATTCGATAAAAAGAGACATGGAGTTGATTTACTGGGTAGGGATTTTATTGTCTTGGGGAAATTCATATACATGCTTGGAGTTTGTATAAAATGTGTCGCGATGCATCCTGAAGCTTCCGTTTTAGCATCACCACTTTTGGATATGTTAAGAACTAGGTACCAACATTTTACCGGTTTCCTAGAGTCAGAATATTTGAAATCAAAGCATAGTTCATAGTGTCTTATGGCTTTGATCTTTCTCTGATTTTGCACAGAGAGATATCGCATCATGCAGAAGCATATGTGAGAAGATCAGTCCTTTTTGCAGCCTCGTGTGTTCTATTGGCCCTTCATCCCTCATACGTTGCATCTGCAGTGGTTGAAGGAAATATTGAGATCTTTGAAGGGCTCGACTGGGTACGTACATGGGCACTACAGGTGGCCGAGTCAGAGATAGACAGAGAATGCTACACGGTAAGCACTTCAAATTTGAACAACTTATGTGCAGATCAAAAAATTGAACAATATAATCCACCTTGCTACTAATAATATCATTTAAAAGGCTTTATTCAGTTGAATTTGCAATTCTTCAGGAGATTTAATCTGATTGACATTTGTCTTCTCAATACAATACCCCATTCAATTCTTTACTGCTAAATTGTCATTTATTGAGGCATTTCAATGACAATATGAACCTTTTTGTATATTTAGTAGCTTCAAAATTTGTCTCTTTAAAATTTGAGTTTATAATACAACGCAGCTTGCTACAACGTGCCTGCAACTTCACGCGGAGATGGCTCTACAAGCTTCTCGAGCACTTGCATCCACGTCGAAAGATGCCAAGACCATTAGTCTACTACCAAGTATGTCTAATACACCAATTAAGATTCCCTACTTAAATTCCTAGGATCACTAATACACTGTTGTACATACTACATTCCTTGATACTCTAACAGAGAGCTCTACTTTAGTGGATTCTAGATTTCTTTAAATTCTCTCTTTAAGTTATCATTCAATTCTGCAAAAATGCAAATGTTGATCCACTATATTTCCATTATGTGAATTTCTTGTGAAAAACATATAAACACTGCAAGAAAAATAGGAAACAACCCCCAAAGACAACCCTTTTTATGAATTTGTGGTCTTTTCAAAATTTACAACCCTTTTTCCGAAAAGCGTTGTCTTTGTTCAAAAAATTCGCTGAAAGACAACGCAAATAATGGGAAAGACAACGGTTTTTTCATAAGGTTGTTAAATAGCGTTTTTTTTAAGAAAAGACAACCATTTTGTGCAACGCTTTTTTCAAAGGGTTGTCTTTTAGCGGATTTTTTTTAAAAAAGACAACCCTTTTATGCAACGCTTTTATGCATTGTCTTTCAGTGAATTTTTTTAAAAAAAGACAACGCTTTTGTGCAACGCTTTTTTTAAAGGGTTGTCTTTCAGGGGATTTTTTTTTTTAAAAAACAACCATTTTATGCAATGCTCTTTATGCGTTGTCTTTTAGTGGATTTTTTTAAAAAAAGACAACCCATTGTGAAACGCTTTTTTTATGTGTTGTGTTAATTGTGCACCTTTTCATAATATTAATTGTTTTTTAATTAAATTAAATTTGAAAAGTTTAATTATTTTATGATGTTATCTTATGTAATTATTTGCATTAATATTATCTTATATGAACAAACTCATAATTTTATAAAATATATTAAAAATATGCACTAGTATATTTTATAATTGTCTTAAAATGAAATTAGATTAAACATTACTAAACATATTAATTAGTCATTAATCTTCCAATTATATATATATATATATATATATATTTTGTTAACCTTTTAAAAATATGGGATAATAGAAAATTGAAAAATATCAAAAATACTTATAAAACAAATGCATGTAGAATATTATTACATAAAACACCAATGGTCTAGTGGTTAGAGTACCACCTTGAGTCCCGGGTTTGATTCCCAGACAACCGCAATATTGGCTATGCTATGATGATGATGATGTGTCGGCGTCAGCGTCCTATTTTATAGTTGTCAGCGTCAGCGTCCTATTTTATAGTTAATTAAAAAAAAGATAATCCTTTTGTACAACGGTTTTTAAGTGTTGTCTTCTAAAGAAGACAACGCTTGTAGTGCGTTGTCTATTAGCGAAATTTTTTTTGCAACGCTAGATACGACAACGCTAAAAAACTGGGAAAGACAACGGGTAAAAACCGTTGTCGTATAGCGAATTTCTTGTAGTGAAACTAGAAATTGTGTGGGTTCCACTTTTGCAATGTGGAAGATGGCTTGTCAGTGTCATGTATACGAGCTTAACACATATGTGACTTTGAGCTTTTTAATGGAAATGACCTTTATTTTAATTTTTTTGTCATTGTAATGAATTTATTTGGATATTCTTGCATTGTTATCATCTAGTTTATTATCTGTCCGTTGCATGTTCTTTTAGATTTGTTGGTTTGTATTTTGAGATACAAAATCAAACCAAATTTCATGATATTATTAGATTTCAGATAGTTTGTTTGAGCCTGATTATAAATATATCCAGATAGATTGATAATGAAATTTCGTCTCATGAAATTATATTCATGAGTCGATGTTATATAGGTTTTTTTCTTTTTTAATATTGGTGGCAATGGTCGACAAATAAGTACATGATTTTTTAATGTTACACGTCAACCTCAATTACCACACAAACAAGTCCCATATGACAAAAAAATTGTGACCATGGAAAAAGCAAAATTGAATTGTAGAAGCAAAATGGGCCAGAAACCCCAACATGGACCGGGCCCACTTCTTGTAATCCAGAAATCTCCACGAAATTCTCGAGCCCAAAAGATCCTCTATGCCAAATTACCAACTTAACCTTTGCAATATTGACCTATTCTCAACCAGATTATCTTAGCTTTTAATCCATTCCTCTATATATATATATATAATTCTCAATCCACTATTGATGATCTTAATGAGAAGATTAAGCTTTATAAGCTACAAAAACAAAATAAGAAAGAAGAAGAAAAGGATTCTCTTAGTCCTTTTAAAAGGATTTCTCAAAAATACTCTGGAACATTTTCAAAACAGAAAATGATTGAATTATATATTGAAGAAATGAAGAGTGATCTCTTTAGAAATCTTGAAACTCCAGGTTCAAAATCTGATACTTTTATGTTATATTATCTGGTTCCAACAACATAGAAGATACAGAGAACATTTTCTCAGACCAAGAAGCTCAATATCCAGAGGAAGATATTCCAGATCTTAGTGTGTCCTTTGATATTTTAAAGGAATCTCTTATAGAGAAATTTAAAGATTGATCATGGTTTTTCATTCAATTCAAGAGAATTATCCATCTTGTTTATAGAAACCATATTATAATCCAATTATAATAGATGGATATGGAAGCAATAACAGGGTTTTCACTATTAACCAGAAAATCAGAATTATACAAATATGTATAAGGCAAGTCAAAGAGCTGATAATTGATGATTCATATATGAGATCAAGAGAAAATAACACAAGATTGATAGAATTGTTCGAACTTCGAGAATCATTGAAGCATTTTGAAATTCAAAGTTCTTTTCTTGCAGCATGACCAAGACAAAGAAGAAAAGCACCTTTTGAAGAAGTGACAGACAAGATGGGATATAGCTTTTTGACTATTGTGGAAAGGCGCTCAATTATTTCTCCCACTTGTAATAGATAATGGATAATAGGTTTAGATTTTCATTTGTAGAAGGCATGCTTGAGTAAAGTACTCGTCTCTCTCTTCTCTCTCCACACTCTCAACCCTTGTAATAATCCCTCAGTGTTTAATATATATTTGTGTTCTTGGTGTTCTTCATATCTTGTAAGTATTTAAATTTCTGCACTTTTATTTTATTTTTTTATATTTTATAAGGCCCAACTATAGTGGGCTGGATCTATATGTGTTAGATCATAGCTACTGGTTTTGAACATGTCTGTTTAAAATTGAATTTGGAAACATGAAAATTAATGAAAGGTTAAGACACTCAAGTTTGAGTTTTACAACTGAGATGATTATAAATTCCTAATGTTCATCCTTTTAGCCATTCAAACCAGAAAGGCGTTCAGGCGTTTGTTAGGTTGAAGGGGAATCTAAAATCATCAAAGTTTTATATCTCAGTAAAGTTCTAAGAGTTTAAATGTCTTGTAAAATTATCCTTACGTCTTTAATTTTCATGTATCTTTTGGAATAAGTATATCGGCTGGAATAAATTTCTCATGCCAATACTGTCTTAAAAATAGTGGTCTGGAATGAGTAACAATGCCACGTACAAATTCCTAATCCTGGGTTTGAAATGGTATCAGAGCCATGTTTAAAATGAAAGTAGTAATGATCTAACACATAATCTTGATTCTTATGAACCCCTTCAAGGTAAAAGATACTGTTAAAAACAGTATGACAGAGGAGTATGATATTCCTCAAAATTTAGATTTGTTAAACAAATGGACTATTCCTAAGGTAGAACTTAAAACTATCTATCATATAGGAACCTTTGAAAAGATGAGATTTAAATAGTTGGTGAAAACCACTGAATCCTCAGTTCCTCTTGATAATCAAGAAATAATTTTAAATTTACTTGATAAAAAAGATATATTACCTTTTATAAAGATACATAAATATTTACATAGAGGATTAGTGCAAATTGCATTCAGACCTTTAACTTTAAAAGGGTTACCAGAAAGCTTTATAGCAGCTTTAAAAGATGGAAGAAATAAAGCATGGAATAAATCTCTTATGGGAATAATTAATCTAGTCTCGCACATGGACCAGTATATTTTGATGTATATTCTGATCTATGTTTGTCTCTTACTGATAATAATATATTAAATGCTTTAACATTAAATGTTAAAACTCATAGATATGATTATATTCCAGGTTCTGAAATAATATGTATTTGTGACAAAATATATTATAAACCCTTATATACTATGAATCCAAGATGTAGATTATTGGATAAAATGATTAATGAAACAATTTTAATTGAAACAAATTTCAATAGATCCAATATTACTACCAGAAGAGCTATTAAATGGGAAGAAATAAATTTTCCAAAAGAATGGATTATAGAACAGGCGGTTTATAAAGAACCTCTAATAAATAATGATTTAAAGAATATAATCCAAACAGAAGAAGAAACTGTTCAAATACAATTTACAAATGAACATAGAAAATTACTTCATTCGTCCAATTTATCTAGAACTAATTCTATGTTTAAAACTAGAACAATAGATTCTTATATTTCACCTCTAAATTATTGAGTTTGATTTACCACAAACTTCTAGAGCATCAACTTCTCAAATAAGAGAAGAAATAGAATCAGAAAGAAATAAAAGAAATCCTAATGAAGAAGTTTTTATAGATAGAAACAATATTGTTAGAGATTTTAACTATGGAAATATCCATAAAGAAAGTGACACTATGTCAGATGCCTCATTTAGTCTTTAATGATTAATATAAAAGAAATAGATTTTTCAAAGGGATCACCTGCTAGACGGGAAATTAATAAAGAATTCAAAAATCCAGAATGGATACTTTTCAGAAAATGGTTTTTTGAAAATTTCTCTGAAAAACTTGAATTAATTCAAGAAGAATTTTATAAATATTGTAAAGAAAAGAATATGATAATGTTCTTTATTCCTTGATTCATAAAAACATATATTATAGACCATATTTCGGTTTTAGAAAGAACATATAAATTAACAACAGGACAGAAACAAAAATCTTTATATCCTCCTAGTACTTCATTCAAAATGGAGAAAAATAACAAAATAATAGAATTTACAGTTTTTTCAAAATTAATTGAAAATGATACTTTACAAGTTACAATAAAACATATAAATATTTTAATGGAAAAACAAAATTATACTAATTTATATCTTATTGTTATAGGAGAAGAATTAAATTCTTTACATAACAAAGTAGAAACAATAATTTCTACTCTTAAACAAATAAAACCAGATGTTCATATAGATGTTAAGAAAGAAACAAATATAGTTTCAATTGCATCCTCATCTATACAATCACCCCCAAAAATAAAAGATTTTAAATTAAAATCATCTAAAAATAATTTAGAATAATTAATTACAGAATTAACTGAAAAATTTAAGGGTCAAAATATCTCTACTTTAAGTAATGAAGCAGGACCCTCTAAACCTTCTAAAGATATTATAAATAAAATGAATTGGGCTGGTAGATCTACTCAACAAAAATTATTATAGTAGACCAACTCCTATAGATGTTCTCCATGAAGAACAAGATTTTTTCTCTGAAAGAAGTTATAATGGGAAAAGTATATATGAAAGAAATTTAGATGGATGTGCTGATAAACACAATTATAATTTAGCTCATAAAATGCTTATGTATAGCACTATTTGTACAACAGCAGGAAATACTGATAGTAATATTACTAAAATGATTATAGCAGATTTTACTGGACAACTTAAAGGTTGGTGGGATAATTATTTGTCTAAAGTACAGAAAAATGGAATTTTAAATTCTGTTAAAATAGAAAATAATGTTCAAACAGAAAATGTTGTTTATACATTAATTATGACTATAATTGAACATTTTACTGGAAAATTCACAGATAATAGTGAAAATATTCGTACCCTTCTTAGTAATCTAAGATGTAGAACACTAACAGATTTTCGTTGGTATAAAGATACTTTTCTTTCTAGAGTCTTTGAACTCCATGACTGTAATGCTAGTTATTGGAAGGCCAAATTTATTGATGGTCTCCCAAGTCTTTTTGTAGAAAGAATTAAAATTATTTTAAGAAAAGACAATCTTAATATTCCCTATGATAATTATACATATGGAAATTTAATTAGTAGTTGTGTCCAAGAAGACTTAGCCCTCTGTAATGAATTAAAGCTTAATAAGCAAATCAAAAACCAAAGTCTTATTGAAAGAAAATAATTAGGACATTTTTTGTGACCAATTTGGCATGGATACTCCTGATAAAGATAAAGAAAAAAAATATTCTAAAAATAAAAAACATTCTAAAGATTCTAGAGATAAAAATGAAAAATATTATAAAAAAAAGACATCATTATTTTGAAAAATATAAAGAGAAAAAGAAAAGGCGAAAAGAAACCTTTAATATTAATAAAGGAAAACCGGATAAAAAACATATTATATGTAATAAATGTCATAAGCCAGGTCATTATGCAAATGAATGCTGGATAAAAATAAAAAATTAATGAATTAAAGATTGATGATAATATCAAACAAGCTTTATTACATAATATGATTGAATCTGATTCAGAAAATTCTGATAATAAATCAGAAGAAGAATCATCTTATTATTCTGAAGAAATAAGAGATTTAGATAATGAAAATCTTACTTTCGAAAATGAAGAATGTGATGTTTGTATACAAGGACAACCTTGTATAAATCATATCAGTAATACTGATGAAAAAGGAGACGAGTTCTATAAACTTTTATCTCAATTTCAGGATTTAAATATTAATGTTTTAGATAATAATTCTTTTATAAAATTACTTAAGAATATTAAAAATCCTAATTTAAGATAAAAAAATTATTAATCAAATAGAAAATTTACCATCAACAAGTTATACTAAAATGGAGGAAATTAATATTCCTAGCCAAAATCAAACATATTCTATGAAAGAAGTTCGTAAACTTTTAAAACAAAAATATGGAAACAAAAATCCTACAACTATTGAAAATTTAATAAAAGAAATTGATAATCTCAAAGATGAAGTAAAAAAATCTTCATAATTATAATATTAATCTTCATAATAGAATTTCTATTATAGAAAATAATAATTCTATAAAAAAATGAAGAAATACAAGAAACAGAAGAAAAACAAAAAAAATTCTTGTCTCTAATAAATATAAATAAATCTTCAAAAGAAATTATTCAAATAATGAATATCTTTACATCACAAAAATGGTATACAAAAATTACTCTTTTAATTGATAAAAATTATCAAAAAGAATTTATTGTCATGATTGATACTGGTGCCGACTTAAATATTATTCAAGAAAGATTAATTCCTTCAAGGTTTTTTCATAAAACAACACGTTCTCTCTCACATGCAGGAGGAGATTCTCTAAATATTAGTTACAAACTACCAAACACCCTAATATGTAAAAATGGAAGCTGTATTCCTACTAGCTTTCTTCTTGCAAAAGATATTTCTAGTCAACTTATTCTTGGCTTACCTTTTATTCATAGTATTTATCCTTTAACTCGTGTTGATGAAAAGGGCATAATTGGAATTTTTAATAAAAAAACCAATTATTTTTCAATTTATTAATAAACCCGTTCAAAAAGTTCTTAATGAAATAAAAGAACAAATGAATAGAAAATTATTCCATATTAATTCTTTAAAAGAAGAAGTTAATTCTCTCACTATTGAGGAAAAATTAAAAAATACAAAATTACAAAATAAAATTCAACTTATTCATAATAAGTTTTCTATAGAAATATGTGATGATCACCCAAATGCCTTTTGGGATAGAAAGAAACATATTATTTCTCTTCCATATGAGGAAGATTTTTTAGAAAAAAATATACGTACAAAGGCTAAACCTTGTCAGATGAATGCTGAATATCTTGAGCTTTGTAAACAGGAGATAAAATCTCTTTTAGATAAAGGATTAATAACCCCTTCCAAGTCTTCATGGTCTTATACAACTTTCTATGTTAATAAACATTTAGAACAAGAACGAGGTGTATCTAGACTCGTCATAAATTATAAACCTCTTAATATGGTTTTAAAATGGATTAGACATCATATTCCTAATAAAAAAGATCTTATAGATAGGCTTTTCGGAGCTTTGATATTTTCAAAATTCGATTTAAAATCAGGATATTGACAGATTCAAATAGAAGAATCTGATAGATATAAAACAGCTTTTACTGTTCCAATATGATATTATGAATAGATAGTTTTGCCCTTTGGGTTAAAAAATACTCCATCAGAATTTCAACAAATCATGAGTGATATTTTTATCCCTTATAGTAATTTTATAATTATTTATATTGATGATATTCTTGTATTCTTTAAAGACATTGAAACTCATTTCAAACATTTAGAAATATTTAGAAAATTGATTATTCAAAATGATCTTGTTATATCAAAACCAAAAATGAATTTATTCCAAACAAATGTCAGATTTTTAGGACATAATATCAATAATGGAAAAATTATTCCTATAAAAAGAAGTATAGAATTTGGAAATAAATTTTCAGATATAATTACTGATAAAACTCAATTACAAAGATTTCTTGGAAGTCTTAATTATGTTTCCTCTTTTGTTGAAAATATTTCAAATTTTTTTGCTATTTTATATGATAGACTTAAAAAGAATCCTTTCCCTTGGACTGATAACATACCAAGACTGTTAGTATTATAAAAGAAAAAATTAAGAATATTCCTTGTCTTATAATTGCAAATCCTCAATGGGACAAAATTATTGAAACAAATGCATTAGATATAGGATTTGGAGGTATTTTAAAACAAATAAATTCAAAGGATAAACAAGAAATTCTTGTTAGATTTTATTCAAGAAAATGGAATCCTACACAAAAAAGTTATGTAACTGTAGCTAAAGAAATACTTGCTATAGTCAAATGTGTTATAAAATTTCAAGATGATTTCTATAATTAAAAATTTATTATAAAAACTGATTGTCAAACACCAAAAGGAATCTTTAAAAAAGATTTTAAACATGATATTTCTAAACAAATGTTTGCTAGATGGCAGACTTATTTAGCCCCTTTTGATTTTGAAATTGTTTATAAACAAGGAAAAGATAATAATTTGCCTGATTATTTAACAAGAGAATTTCTTTCATGATTACAGATATGAGTCAGCCAGGCAGATGATCCTATTTTCCTAATAGCGGAAGAGGAAGGGGAAGAACCCCACACATCATTGCCCAACAGGATAAACAGAAGCTGATAACCCAGAATATTTCTGAAATCTCCTCAGGAAATATTCATGATAAAACTCATCCATTATATGGAGAGTTTCAAGATTTTCTTAAAAAGAAAACACAAGAAAAGGATGATATTCCAAATTCTTCACAAACTTCTTATGCTAATATTGCAACAGAAGAAAAGAGTAATATACTCTTTAAGAAAAATGATCACAGAGATCTAATTCTTCTAATAGAAGAAAGAGATATCCAATGGAAGGATAACCCATGGACTATTATGGATAGATATATTCCAAGTGGGACTTTTTCAAATGGATCCTACAAACCAAGAGGATTTTATAAACATGTGTTTATAGTATTAGAAAATATTGATATTGAACATTTTACTTTTGAAAATACCCAACAGAATGAGTATGCTTACTCAAAATTCACTATCAAGAAGATTATATCTCTTGAAGAATGGGGAATATCTCCACTCATTGAAAAGGAAGCTCTTCATCCTACTCAAAGACATAATTTCAAATTTAATTTTGGGATTATGCTAAAAGTTTTTATAAAATCCTTTTCTTTGAAAATAAGAAACGAAAGCATACTTGGCTCATCAAGATATGTGGAAATTGTTCTCATCATCCAGTTAATAACTGGTTTTATGACTGGTGGAAAATGTTTGGTATTCTACCAGAGAATTTTAAAAATCTAATAGAAGAATGGACATTGGTTTCACCCTCTTTTCAAAAGAATTTCATTAAGGGTCAAACCCCTTGTCAATTCTTTATAGAATCAAGCATTACATGAATATGAAAATTGACACCAGAATTCGGTTATACCAAAAATGGTACTCCTTATCTTTGGAGGATTGGTTATACCAAAATGTGGGATAAAATGACAATAATTGATCCAAGCACTGGAGAATTATATTCTCAATCCACTAATGATGATCTTAATGAGAAGATTAAGCTTTATATATATATATATATATATATATATTATAAAACATGATATCAAATAATAATAATTATTAAATATTTATATATTTCATTTTTATTTCTAATTTTGATGAAAAAAATGCATATTTTGTTCCATCTACTTTCACATGTTATTCGTTGTTGTATATTTCATTTTCTGGGTATTTGCTCAATAAAATTTTATTATTTCTTGTTAATTTTTGTCTCTTATACTTTGTTTTTTTTTTCCCTCTTTTGTCCTTTTTTAATCTCAATAATTTACCTTTTTATTAATGAATGAGGAACAAGTTGACAGAAATAACAGTGAAAGAAAAAAAAAAAAAAAAGGAAAGAAACAAAACATAAATTCTTTATCCTAAAATATTAATAACTGCATAAGCTTTGATATATTGATCATTTGATATTTTATTGTATCAAAATACATTAAGTGTATAAATATACCCACATATAGTAGAGTGTAATAATATGAGAAACTATTTAAATAAATAATACCATTTTTGATCAAATGATTTTATGTGGCAAATAACTGGAACCTCGGCCTACCAAATTAACTTTTAGACTTTACCTAACATTAGAACAAAACCCACGTTTATATATACGTAATTAGGAAATTAAGAGTAATAAAGTTAATACTAATATAATGCATTTCATTCTAAACCTATACTGCTTATACAAAAAAAATATAACTAAAATATATTCTTCTTAGCATAAACCTAATCAAATAATATTTTCAACCCTAAATGTACAATAAATGAAACCAAATAAGAAGTTGGTTAATCTAGCATAAAATGATATATTTTTAGATTCTTTTTCTTCACAAAATTTGAATTTATTAAAGAAGTTTTATCGATCTGATGTTTAAAAGATGAATCAACTATCGAATTGAGATGTAATTTTTTTTTCTTTTGTTGGCTTGAGCAAGGAAAAATCCAAAGAAAATAAAGAATGGAAACAAACATTGTACCAATATTAAAAGAATGGAAGCAATGATAGCTCGGTATTCAAGTCTCGATTTGATAAAAAATAAATTCAAGTCCTTAAATAATAGTTAGTCTATATTTTGATTTTAAATCGATAAAACTTCACAAATAAAATATAAATTTCTATGAAATTAGTTATATTCGTGTATAATTTCGTTTTAATTCATATTTTCACCAAAGCAATTTTTTAGTCATTCAAAAAACTTGTATTAGCCGTATTATAAGCATCACTCTTTTTTACCAAATAGACTTGAAAATTAACATTGCACTTCTTCCCCATCTCACTCACTATATTTACTTATCATTACTAATTAATGACAAATTTACAGATTCAATACAAACAAAAAATAAAAAATAATAAAAATAAAACGCAAAAGGGTAGTGTGGTAATTTAAGTGAAACAGAGGACGACACTGTGTATAAAACCGATGGATTCTCCTAATCCAATAGCAGTATAGCACAGTGTTTCTCGCAACAATATTTTCAATCAAATATATTTTCTCCAGTCGAATTTGGTTAGCTGTGTAGAAAATCAGTGGCGGCTGATAATTTATTCTGTTAGATCCAAGTTTCTCGGTATAATCCAATCAAGGTATTTCTAACGTATAATAAAAAAAAAAAATCTGTGTTTTTCGGTGTATATTTTGTGAATTATTGAGAGGGATGTTGGTGTTAAATCATTTGTTTGTCTGGTGTAGGAGGAAGGTGGTGGTGTTGATTGAGGATGGAAACTGTAGCTGCTTTTCGGGCTTCTTTCAGCAGCCTTGCACCTATTTGGGCCGCCCGATCCGAGCCGCCCAGGACCTGTTTGAGTGTTGGCTCAAGGTCCCTCCGTTCGAACACATGGATTCAGGTATGACCTTTCTGCCCGCTTTAATGTTAGTTTGAGTAGTTCTCTTGTTCAAAGTCTGCTACTTTTAGGTATTTTTTTGGGGGGGTTTTCGTTATTTTTACTGAATGCTGTGATTGTACTGTTGAAGGCCATTGAAAAGCATTTCAATTCATGCTATGTGTGAGATATGATACCTGATATCTTTAGTTGGGTTTCTTTTGTGTTGGATAATGGTGTTGGGTAGAAGAAGACGATCGACTTATTCTTATATTAAGGGTTGGGGGAGAGGGCATTTGGGGTGGGGGGGTGGGGGTGGTGGTGGTGGTGGTAGTTTTGATTGAACTTAGGTGCTTTTCTGTAGAGAACTTAGCTGTTCATCCTTTGTTTTTCTGTTGCGTGAAAATAGTCTCCAAAACCACACCCCTCCCCCCAGTAAAAAAAGATAGACACACATTGAAGATAGGAAGAAAATTCAATGTATAATGATTATAATTCTTTGTCCTTGATTGACTAACCAACGGACTCTGGTAATTCCTCAAGCTTTCAAATAGTTGTAATGTAAAATTATATTCATGTAAGGTCTCTGATAATAGAAATAAATTTATTGGGCTGGTGAACTGCAGCTAACATCATCAGTTTTTAACCTGAAGAATGGGTACCGGAAAGTGGGCAATTTGAGCAGGAAGCGGACTGCAATCAGAGCTTCTCTGCAACCTTCTGATTCTGGCAGTTCAGAAGCTCGCATTGCTCCACTTCGGCTGGAGTCTCCAATTGGGCAATTTCTCTCTCAGATATTAGTAAGTCATCCACATCTTGTCCCTGCAGCTGTAGAACAGCAACTTGAACAGCTTCAGACTGACCGTGATGCGGACAAAGAGAAGGATGAACCACCTGCATCTGGAACTGACATTGTCTTGTACAGGTGTGTAACAGTTACAGCTAACTGCTTGAACTTTTGATCTTTGTATTAATAGAGCCACTCTATAGAGGTAGTTGTTTGATTTGCAAAGATACTGCTTAAAGTAATTAATTAAAGCCTAATAAGGTATGAGGATTGGGGCTGCTGAGCTTCTATAATGTGTTTTTATATGAAGATCGCTTTCATCATTCTTGAAGTGGAATGTGCATAATAACTGCTTGATGGTATTCTTTGGATTTTAGGAGAATTGCAGAGGTTAAAGCCAATGAAAGGAGAAAGGTTTTGGAAGAGATATTATATGCAATGGTTGTACAGAAATTCATGGATGCCAGTGTACCCTTGATTCCTACAATCACTCCTTCATCACCAGATACTTCTGTCCGTGTGGATTCTTGGCCTAGCCACGAAGGAAATCTGGAGAGCCTCCACTCTCCTGAAGCTTATGAGATGATTCAAAACCACCTATCTTTCATTCTTGGTAATCGGCTTGGCGATCCTAACACTGAAGCTCAAATAAGCAAACTAAGGGTTGGCCAGGTTTATGCAGCTTCTGTGATGTATGGATATTTCCTTAAACGAGTGGACCAAAGGTTTCAGTTAGAGAAGGGTATGAAAATCCTTCCCCAAGGTATTGACAGTGAAGAGAATAATATCGAACAAGTTTTAGGGGAGGAGAAAAGACCTGGTGGTGTTAATCAGTCTCTTGGAAATGCTCAACCCCATCCAGAAGTGTCTTCATGGTCTGTTGGTGGTGGTGGTGTTGGTTTGGGTGGAATAAAGCCATCCCGATTGCGAAGTTATGTCATGGCATTCGATGGGGAGACACTTCACAGATATGCAACCATCAGATCTAAAGAGGCGATTGGCATCATCGAGAAACATACAGAAGCATTATTTGGTAGACCCGAGATAGTAATCACACCTGATGGAACCATTGATTCTTCCAAAGATGAAGTCATCAAGATCAGCTTTGGCGGTCTGAGGAGACTTGTTTTGGAAGCTGTGACTTTCGGTTCTTTCCTTTGGGATGTTGAGAGCTATGTGGATTCAAGATACCATCTTGTTGCAAATTAAGCACCATCTCGATGAAAATGGAGATTTACTGACGTGCTTAAACATAATGGATTTTGCTTGAAGAAAATACTATCTTAGATGACACCTGTACATAGTGACTTTGTCTTATTGTAATGCTTCTGACAATTGAAACTTTCTACATATTATAGGAATACTTGTCAGATTGATTTTAACTCTAATTCTTCAGCAAAGTCTTTTAATTTAGTTAATTCTATTTCATTAAACACCCAGCATGCAGCTGCACTGCTCGATCAATAAACCCCTTGTCTGCAGGGCACAGCAACAGGGATTGTTTAGTATTTGTTGTACAATTGCCCTAGGCTTTATCCCTTATTTACATAATACTCATGTGTATTTGTTAATCTATATTGTGTAAGTGGCTGGCCTCTCAGCAGCAAAATCAGAGTTTATTGTCCCAACAGAAGAAATATGCAACAGAAAAAGAACAACTCAGTTTACTGTATTACTTTCAGAAATCCTATTCATTCACTGTTATTGCTTTGTTCTGATATGCTGTGATTACAAATGATAAAGTTGATTGAAAGATATATGCGCTATATTACTTAGCATATTTCTTTAGCCTAAAATTATGCAGGATTTTGCCAGAAACATCATAGAAAGATACACTTGCTTCGCCTCTTGTGAGTTGAACTGATATGAAGCCTTGTCCATCCTAGTAAAACCTCAAGTTCTTCTTGTATCTATCAGAATGATAAGTGTTACTCCATGCCTTTGACCCTCCTCCGCTTGTCAGAAATTCTATGGGGCTGAAAATCAAAAAAGAAATGCTAGTTATTCGTATGTATCCGATACTTGAATAACTACATAAAAATGTTCATTTGGATCTGATTATTATTACATTCTTGTATTGTTAATATGTTCCAGGCAATGGTCATGTCCATTTATGTATATGGGAACCCTGTTTGCCTGATTTAAAAAAAAATGGGGTTAACATAAGCTTATGAATCATTTTCAGATGCTATGATTTTAACTTTGTAGAACCTTTTTTTTTTCCAGGTGAAGTAAAAGATTGTATGTGTACTTGTAGGATTGGAAGGAGATGCTTGAGAAGTTCTACAGTATCGCCTCGATATCCAATGCTTCTTATGGGGTGGTGTCCAACAACAATTTTCCAGGTTGCATTTGATCTTTTCAGAGCTGTTTTTAAGTCCTATATAATTAAAGTATACTTTCAGAATCTAGCTCTGTATTGATGTCTGGAAATCATGAGTTAATCTAAACTTAAAAATGTTGAAGGTGAGATGAAACTGACCGCCACAAGTGTTGAAAGATATCTGTACCGGGGCAGTACACCTTTCCAGTTGAACTTGTTGGGTTTTTTGAAAAAATACTTGTCCACGAAAGGAGTTGTGTCGACGAAGAAAATCTGAAGGAGCCCTGAAAATAATGCTCAATTTATATGTTGAAGATTTTGGGAAAATTTCTATCTTGATAATCAAAATAAAATGAGAAAGAAATCCATCTTTTTATTGAAAATTGCAACTTTAGTCCTGTGTGGCCTTCTTTCCCTTAGGTACAGTTATAAAAATAGTGTACTAACTTTAACCCTTTATAAGTTTGGATTGCTTTGGTGACAATTACCGGCTCGAAGGATGTAAGACCTGTGGCAATTCCATCGACAATCGCGTTTTCTGAGAAGTGGACTCAGTTCCGCCTCTGTATTGCCATGGTAATCATGGTTTCCTAGTACTACATTATTATATGTAGAAGAGAAACATAGATGAGATGTAATAAGATTTGTGAAAAGTGATAGAGAGATTAGTTGTGGATTAGATGCCGAACTTACTTGCATACCAAGGTTTTTGAAGGCTTCTTGCAGTATATATATTGCTAAATGATTCTTCAAAAGCTGAGTCATTTACACCACTTAAGCCATCTTTGTAGAAGTTATCTCCAGTTGAGACTATTTCGACCCTTAGATTGCCTCCGATTTCTCCCATCTGCATTCCACATTCAGAGAGAAATTAGGACACGTGATGTGTGGTGGTTTAATTAGTCGCAAATTTCGTATAATTTAGGTTGGAAATTGCAATTTAAAGATACCCTTTGAGCAACTAAGGATTGATTGTAACCTCCCTTTCTTTCCCAATCTCCCACAGCCAAAAAGCTGACTCTGTTGTTATTTCTGACTCTTTGCTGAATCTGTAAGAGTTTAGGTTTAACTACACTGCTTAGACATAGAAATGCTATTAACAGAATGCAATTTCTGTATGTATTATTACCCATGACTATGATACTGTTATAATGTAAGAATATATCACTTAGGATTGTCAATATGGTTATTTATAGAAAGAGGTGATGGGCACTACAATCTACTTTTGGATGTTGGCATTATGCATTGATCATTTTTTAAGTCAAATGCATAGATTTTGAACCCCCTTTTCCCTATCTTCACTTTATTTATTACACAATCTTGAATTTGAGAGGAAGAGAAATCCCACATAGACTATAGATTCAGCTTTATTCATGAGTTTGGAGGATTTTCCATTCATTTAAATATGATAAAGATATTTTCTACCCATTAAAAAATCAATTTTAGTTACTTTGTGCTTTTGATAAAAATGGCCTTCATTTTGACTTCAAAAATTCAAGGAAACACCACATTCTCGAAGTATTATGATCCTTTTTTATGAAAAGTTGGTAAAAAACTCTTTTTTTCTTTTTTCTTTTTTAATAGACGGGTAAAAAAGCATATTTTCTTTATGTAAAAATGGCATCCACACATGTTTCTCCATCTATTCTTTCATCTCAAAGCTGAATATGGATGTCTTATATGAGCTGTTTCTTGTTTTTATAATTTTTGATATTATGTATGGATGATACATTTATGACTTGTTTCTCTTTTCTTTTTTTTCTTTTTAATACATTTATGTCTCCTTTCTTAGGCAAGCAAATAACTAGTTTTCTTAAGTTGGGATCCCCAAATTCAATATATACTCAAATCTTATATTTCATTTAACGCAATAAATATGACAAGTTAAATAACAAAGTCATTACATATACATGATAGTGTGACGATTATTTTAGAAAATGAGATAAAATACCACAGATTTGGTACCTATATTACCAAACAACAATATTACAAATACATCCTTGGAACAATTATTTACCAACCCTTCCTTTTCAACACTAAAGGTAAATAACTTCACATATGTTTTTTCTCTGGTAGGTTAATATTATACAAAGGTTTCCCAAAACATCATAAAATGTTATCCATGCCTCTTTAGGTGTAAGCTTAACAGACATGAAGCCTTGTCCATCATAATAAAAGTTGATGCACTCATTATGCATTCCATAGTGAATTATATTTTTCCAAGCCTTTGAACCACCTCCACTTGTAAAGAATTGCAATGACCTGTGCCAAAATTCCATATGTTTTTATGAAGCAAATTTCAATATAAATTACTTTGATTCTATAGAAAACCAGTTATAGGGTTCTATATAATCGTAACTATTTAAAATTATACTTGTCTTTGTTACTAAGATGCTCCAAGCAATGGTCATGTCCATTTATGTACATATCCACCTTGTGAGCCTGAAATTTTTTTTAAATAAAATAAAACTAATACTTTGAACATTGTATTTGTATATAGTGATTTTACTCATGTATAAGTTGATATATTATTGTAATAGTACCTCAAGAATTGGGAGAATGTGATCTACAATTTCTTGAGTGTCACCATGATTTCGGATGCTTCGTATTGGGTGGTGTCCAACCACTATTTTCCATGCAGCCTTTGATTGTTTCAATGACAAATCTAGGTTCAGATTGATATCCACGTTATATATAAGTGGTTAATTTTCTTTTAGATTATATATATATATATATATATATATATATATATATATATATATATATATGTGGATGAAATCACAAAGTTTGGTCAAATTGTGAAAATTACAACCAAACTCATTGATGGACAAATATTCAAGATATAGTCTTATCAAATGGTATGATGTCAATAACAAATCAATATCTTAGAACTAAATAACATTAAACATCTTAATTTCTCTTTAGATTTTAGGAGAAAAATTGACCCTCAAATATTTTAGTTACACAATAGTTTGGATGTTCTCATTTTTTGATAATATTGTACTCCTTCCATCTCAATTATATATACCACTTCTTTTTTTCTCATTCCAATTATTTAGTTAACTTTCTCACATTTGATAGTGTTTTTTTCATTTTACTAATATGCCCACTTTTTAAATGCATAATTATGCCCTGTTGATGATGATAGCTAGTCTTCTTCTTCTTCGTCGTCTTCTTCTTCTTTGATAGTGTTTTTTTCATTTTACTAATATGCCCACTTTTTAAATGCATAATTATGCCCTGTTGATGATGATAGCTAGTCTTCTATTATTATTATTACTATTATTCTTCTTCTTCTTCTTATTACTACTACTATTATTATTATTATTATTATTTAAAAGAGTATTGTGTATGGTCAACAAGTTTGGTTGCAACTTCCACAAACTTTGAAATTCATTTGATAATTTGACCAAATTTTGGAGAAGGTAACTAAAATTCAACCATTTTTTCTTACAAAATGTGAAGTATGATGTATAGAATTTAAGATGTATGAATTGTATATTATTCCCAAGTAACTCTAGTACTATTTGTACACTGTAAAGAATAAAAAAAAAACATAAGATTACAACAAATCTGTATCTAAAAATAAGCTAACTAAATCCCACAAAATCAGTTAGGAAAATTTAGACAAATCTTCCTTAATACGCCCCCGCAAAATTGACGTGCCATCGGCCACAGAAATTTTGGAATGGAGATGAGTAAATCGCGAACGAGCAAGTGGTTTGGTCAATAAATCGGCAAGTTGATCAACAGTATTGACATAGGCAACTGAGAAAATGCCCTTGGAAGCAAGGTCCCGAACAAAGTGAAGATCGAGAGCAATGTGTTTCATCCGCGAGTGCATTACCGGATTCAGTGCAAGACGCGTAGCTCCAAGATTGTCACACAAGAGCTTTGGTGAGTGAGATAAGGAGAACTTAAGTTCCCTGAAAAGATGATAAATCCAACATAGCTCGGACGCGGTTGAGGCGAGAGCACGGTACTCCACCTCAGTCGAAGATCGGACGACCCCCATTTGGCGTCGTGAAAGCCAAGATATTGGCGAACCATCTAGAAAAATAATATAGGCTGATGTGGACTTGCCGTCAGTCAAATTACCCCCAAAATCAGAGTCGGAGTAAGCTGAGAGGGTTAGTGACGTTGGTTTGCGAAGTAGCAACCCATGATGAAGTGTGCCCTTCAAATAGCGAAGAATTCTCTTAACACCAAGCCAATCTGAAGTTATCGGTGTCGACATATGCTGGGCAAGTTTATTTACAACAAATGAGACATCAGGGCGCGTTAGTGTTAAGTATTGGAGACCTCCAATGGCACTTCTGTATAGAGTGGGATCGACCTCACCAGATACCACCAATGTGTTCGAAGTGGGCATAGGCGTACTGACAGCCTTAGCACCGCTCATTTCCAACCGTTGGAGTAGATCGATCATATATTTATGTTGGGAAAGAAGTAAACCCTCACGGTAATGAGAAACTTCAATTCCCAGGAAATAGGAGAGGGGTCTGAGATCCTTGAGCTTGAAACTTGACTGTAGATGAGTGACCAGTGTTTGGAGGAGAGAATTGTCAGAGCCCGTAATGATGATGTTATCAACATAGACGAGTGCAAAAAGTCGAACATGTGGTTTTTGATAAATGAAGAGACTATGATCGGCATGTGATTGAGAAAAACCAAACTGAATAAGAGAAGCACTCAATGTATGATACCATGCTCGGGGTGCCTGCCGAAGCCCATATAAGGACTTGCGAAGGCGACATACATGATGTGGCTGATCTTTGTCGATAAATCCCATCTGGAGTTTCTTTTTGTATATTATATGGATGATCCAATCCGCAAGGACCATATAGACCGGTTTTGTCAACGCTCCATGTAAGAAAGCATTGCTTATGTCGAGTTGTTGAAGATTCCAATTGTGAAATAGAGCCAAGGTGAGAACTATGCGGATGGTAACCGATTTTACCACCGGACTAAAAGTCTCATTGTAGTCGACACCGGGGCATTGATGAAACCCCTTGGCAACGAGTCGTGCTTTGTAGCGATCAATCGTACCATCCGGTTTATGCTTCACTACGAAGACCCATTTACGCCTGACGATGTTACAATCGGGAGGAGATTGGACTAGATCTCAAGTGCCGTGAGTAGAGAGAGCTGTCATTTCTTCTGTCATAGCCTCGCGCCAATGTGAGTGCTGTAGAGCTTGTACGACAGTGGTTGGAGGGGAATCCAACGGCAATGGGTGTTTAGTGGTAGCGTTGGCTGTTGGTTGAGGTTGCAAGGACGGCGGAAGGGCTGTAGAGTATCCATCAAGACGTGTGGATAATTGTCGAGACCTCATGCTTCGGCATTGAGGAACTGAAGGGTTAAGTTGTTGGTTTTGTGTAGAGGATCTTGGCAACAATGATGCTTCAGTTTCGGTAGTAGTCCTCGGAAGATTAGGCGGTGGACCGAGGATAGACACAGGAACAGTGGACGATTCATCCAATTCTGTAGAAGGCCGGGCAACGGCAAAGTCAGCCACTTGAGTCTCTGCAAAACGAACGTGGCGGGAAATATACATGCGACCAGATACAATGTCGAGACACTTGTATGCACTCTGGTTGGGGGAATAGCCCAAAAATATACATGGCCACGAGAAGGGCTCGAGTTTGTGAGAAGAATAAGGTCGTAGCCAAGGATAACATACACAACCAAAGGTGCGAAGTTTTAGATAGTTCGGTCGGCGAAGAAATAGAGCCTCAAATGGGCTTTTGTGACCAAGAATAGGAGTTGGCATTCTGTTAATCAAGTAGACCGCTGTTTGAAATGCATATGACTAAAAACTGTGCGGAAGTTGGGAATAGTGCAAAAGAGTCTTGCCCGTTTCAACAATGTGACGGTGGCGGCGTTCCACAAGACCATTTTGTTCAGGAGTGTGAGGAGTTGTGGTCAACCACTGTATACCATGATCCGAGAAATAAGATCGAAGAGCAAGACTCTTGTGGAACGCCGCCACCGTCACATTGTTGAAATGGGCAAGACTCTTTTGCACTATTCCCAACTTCCGCACAGTTTTTGGTCATATGCATTTCAGACAGCGGTCTACTTGATTAACAGAATGCCAACTCCTATTCTTGGTCACAAAAGCCCATTCGAGGCTCTATTTCTTCGCCGACCGAACTATCTAAAACTTCGCACCTTTGGTTGTGTATGTTATCCTTGGCTACGACCCTATTCTTCTCACAAACTCGAGCCCTTCTCGCGACCATGTATATTTTTGGGCTATTCCCCCAACCAGAGTGCATACAAGTGTCTCGACATTGTATCTGGTCGCATGTATATTTCCCGCCACGTTCGTTTTGCAGAGACTCAAGTGGCTGACTTTGTCGTTGCCCGGCCTTCTATAGAATTGGATGAATCATCCACTGTTCTTGTGTCTATCCTCGGTCCACCGCCTAATCTTCCGAGGACTACTACCAAAACTGAAGCATCATTGTCGCCAAGATCCTCTACACAAAACCAGCAACTTAACCCTTCAGTTCCTCAACGCCGAAGCATGAGGTCTCGACAACTGTCCACACATCTTGATGGATACTCTACAGCCCTTCCGTCATCCTTGCAACCTCAACCAACAGCCAACGTTACCACTAAACACCCATTGCCGTTGCAAGACACACAAATTACCATTTAATGATAGTTCATTGGTTGCAAACCATCCTCTTCATTATTTATATGCAGACGTGTGGGGGCCTACACTTACTTCTGTTGATGGTTGCCGTTTTTACTTGTTATTGGTTGATGCATGTACACGATATTGTTGGATATTTCCTATGCTTGCTAAGTCACAAGTGCGTGGCATCATTGAGAAGCTTATTCCTTTACTTGAGCAACAATTTGGTCACTCGGTTCGGAATTTTTACAGTGATAATGGTGGGGAGTTCCTTGTTCTGATACCATATAGAATTTAAGATGTATGAATTGTATATTATTCCCAAGGAACTCTAGCCCTATTTGTACACTGTAAAGAATAAAAAAAACATAAGATTACAACAAATCTGTATCTAAAAATAAGCTAACTAAATCCCACAAAATCAGTTAGGAAGATTTAGACAAATCTTCCTTAATATGATGGTGCATAAACCAAACTTACTTTCGAGAGATTAGACATATATTTGTCTCTTGGCAACACATTTCTCCAATCAAACTTCTGTTTCTTAGGATTGTCAAAGTAGTTGTTATAACACCCCAAATTAATTAGCTAAGGTGTAATGTTATATATATATATATATTGCTAATTAATTAACTATATATAAGAATTAATTAATTAAGCTTAAGAATTAATTAATTAAGATTATATGTTGCTAATTAATTAATTAAGCTAAGAATTAATTAATTAAGTGATAATCTTACTTAAGCTAAGAAGTAATTAATTAAGTCTAAGTAATCGATTAATTAAATTTTGATGTTTTAATTTTGGTTGCTCAAGTAATATTTGATAAGTAATTGATTAATTAAGTATAAGAAATGGATTAATTAACTAATTAAAGCAATAAGGTTAGTCATCATAAGCCTTCTCACAATCTGCTCACCATCGCCACCTCACTCCTCTCACACTCGAAAACATGACACACACACTTAACTAGGTTAGGTGTGAAAAGGGAAAAAGAAGGGAAAATAAAAGGAAAGAAAGAAAGAGCAAGGCTGTATGCACAAACAGATTCTCCTCTCTTTCTCTCTCTCTCGACTCTCTCTCTCTCTCCCTCTCTTTCCCTCGTTTCGCTACTGTTGCTGCTCTGTTTTTGCTGTTCGCGGCCGCTACAAGTTTCCGACGCAGGGTGCACCGGCGTGTGGGTTGTTGGCCGTTGCCGGGGGCGGTGGCAGGTGTAGGGCACCGCACTGGGAGCGCCTAGTGCGCATCGGGAGAGGTCTGGTGCATTGGGAAGGGGTTGTGTGCATGCCGGGAGAAGTCTGCGGGTATGCCGGGAGCGCTGGTGTGCTGGGTGCTGGGCTGGGTGCCGGGAATTGGTGCGCGCGCCGGGGAGTGCCGCGCACGCGCTCACTGGGAGCTGACGCTGATAGTTCAGCTATGCGCGCTGGGCAGTCTGCGTGGGTTTTTCTGTGCTGTCATGTGTGTGTGTGCAGGCTGTTACAGTGTAAGTTTGTGTGCGAGTTGATCGGTATGTGAGTCGCCGACGACTGGGATCGTCGGTAGCGAACAGAGGCGGTGGAAAAAGGGCCGGTAGTGGCAGATTTGGGGTGATGAGAGCGAGGGTTTTCGCAAGGTTTTTCCTTCCAATTTGCGAGGGTTTTTGCAAGGTTTTCTTTCCTCTTGGCAAGGGTTTTCTTACCCATGAGCAAGGGGCAGCAACAGGTGTTGGGTATGCGACGGGGAGCGCGAGCGCGCTCAGGCCAGCGCCGGAGGCCTGCTGTCCTACTTTTGCTGCTGCGTGCAGGCAGCGCTCGACACGTCGTTTGAGGCACTTTCGAGGATGGGATCGAAAAACTATTTTTGTGGCAAATACTAGAGAGTATGGGGAAGGTCTCCACCAAGTTTGATGGCCATCCGAGGTCGGATGACCTAGGAGGAATTTTGCGAAGTCGGGGCTGCAAATCTGCATCCGAACTGGAGATAGTTGCGGAGCAGAAGATCTTAATGAAGGAGTTTCCTAAAACTGTTCATATGGGGTGTTTTACAATGTGTTGAGAGCAATCCTACCAAGTTTCACCTTAAGGCAAGTTCGTTTGAGGGGTATACGATGTGTCGGGGCAAAGAGCGGTAGTGCAGGTTGCAAGTTTAATTAAGTATGCAAGGGGTTTTTCTTTGCAAGTTTAATTAAGTGTGCGAAGGGTTTACTTTGCAAATTGAATTTTAACTTTGCAAGATTGATTTATTTTGCAAAGTTGATTTAATTTTGTGAGATTGATTTACTTTGCAAGATTGATTTATTTTTGTCAAGTTGATTTAATTTTTGCAAGATTGATTTACTTTGCAAGATTGATTTATTTTGCGAAATTGATTTATTTAGCAAGATTAAAATTACTCCTTGCAAGTTAAAGTCTCCCCTTGCAAATTAAGTTCTGTCCTTGCAGGTTAAATTTTTTCCCTTTATGAGTCTTCACTTACACAAATGCTCGTTTTTCCAAGTAGTACGAGTCATCTTCCTTTATATTCAAAAACTCTTATCTATAGACCCATGTCATCAACCTTATTGAATAATATTTTTAATTCAAGTTATAAGTAGTTTCTTTAAGCTGCTAAAATGAGTTTTTATATATTTTTTTTGTAGGAAATGCAAGCGAGGAACCCCGTTAATTCCTTGAACCATAGCAGTTGCTAGAGACACCACTTATTTGAGGTGGGGGTAAATACTTGTATCACGTTTAAGTTTCTAAGTGAGCTTGAAGTAAAGTTATGTGTCTACGTGAAAAGTATGTGTTATTTGATGAAGGTTGCATTATATGCTGTACTACGAGTTGCAACGAATATAGGTTATTTGCAATGGGAATGAGTGGAATTTCGATGAACATGTTTACGTTAATTAAAGTGAAGGAATGTGTTTAGGGTGCACCCAAATGTGTATTGTTGGCAATGTGAATGAATGTGTTTGTATTAATGAATTAATGTTCACGGCGGCTAAGAACCGCAATACGGTGGCTAAGAACCACAACAATGTTCACTGCGGCTAAGAACCGCGATACGGTGGCTAAGAACCACAATAATGTTCACGGCGGCTGAGAACCGCGATATGGTGGCTAAGAACCACAACAATGTTCACGGCGGCTGAGAACCGCGATATGGTGGCTAAGAACCACAACAATGTTCACGGCGGCTAAGAACTGCAATACGGTGGCTAAGAACCACAACAATGTTAACGACGGCTAAGAACCGTAATACGGTGGTTGAGAACCACAAAATGTTTTCACGGTGGCTAAGAACCACAAAAATGTTTTCCAAGGCGGCTCAGACCCACAACTATATGCTTGGTGAATTATGTATATGTTTTGTGTTATGTTTTAATTGCTCACAAGTCCCATCCCACTAAGTGTCTTCATGCACTCACCCCTTTATGTCGAAAATGTTTTCAGCTTATGGAAATCCTCGAGCGTGGTGTGCAAGTGGTGGATGCTGGTAGTCAATATTTTAAGGATTGCGAAAGAGTTTTATTGAAAGTGAAAGAGGTGTTATATTATTTGTATAGAAGATGATCTTGAAATCTTTTGGGAAAGCTTAGTTTGTAAAGCTGTACAGTATAGTTGTTCAATTATAAAGAAAAAATGTTTTACTTCCGTTGTGTATGATTCACGTTTTATAAAACAGAAATGTTCGAACTCACTTATCTTTATTTGCAAGTTTAAATTACCTTGGAAATGCATGTTTTATCGAATATCTGGATGCCCAAACGAAAAATTTATTAAACTCTGATATTCTACAGTAATTTACAAGAGCGGGGCGTTACATTTGTTCACAAATGGAGTGGTATCAACAAAGACAACATCAACAAATCCTGAGCATTAACACTCATCAATCCATACATTAGTATTTATGAAACATATGGTTAAAATAAAAAACGATCCGTAAAGTATGAATTTTTTTTCACACTTTACAACCTAAACTTAATATTTTTCTTTGACTTGGTCCACAATTTTTTCACTTTTGCAACCTGAAGTCATTTTTTTCTGACCACATTACAGAATGTAAAAAAATGTCATACTTTAGATTGTTTTTTATAATCAACCCTAAAATAAACATCAAATTAGACACCGGAAACATAGACTAATACCGGCCACAATGATGAAATTTCTCATGCAACGCCACCGGGCATCAAGTTTCCTAAGTACCGGGCTTAGCTGCGCCTCGATATTGCCCTGATAGTCGTGGTTTCCTAACACTTTGTTTCAGTTGAAATATAGTGTCAAATAGTAGTTGTAATTAAGAAGATGAAATAATAGGCCATAAATAATGGATGCATGATTACATGTAAAATACAAAAAAAAAAACTATAGAAAACATAAATTTCTTTAAAATTCTTTCATTAATATAAATAAGTGACCAAATTTAATATGTTAAACATCATTACTTGCATTAGATGGTAATTTATGTCATTATTATACATATTTCATACATGTGTAAAATAAAAAATAATAATAAATAAATAATTTTTTTTTTTAGGCGGGCCAACCCACTTGGCTCGGGAGCTAGCCCGCCAAAAGCCCGCCCTGCCCAGACAAGCTCATAAATGTTTGGCCCAACCCTCCCTTTTGGCGGTGCGGGACGGATTGGCCCAACGGGCCCCACCCATTTGACGGCTCTACTCGCTAATCCTTAAAAAATAATAAATTAATTCAAAATTAAGAAAATGAAATAAATTATAATTTTTATGAAAGAAAAACGAAAACAAAATTTAAAATTTTAAAATTTAAAATTTAAAATTTAAAATTTAAAATTTAAAATTTAAAACATAACTGAAAAATCAATATTGAAAATATGAATAAAATTTAAAACAAAAAAGTGAAAATTCTTCTGCAGCCTCCCTCTTTCTTCCTCCTCAATCTCCATCTCTTTTCATTTCTTGAGTCCACCCATCTCCATCGCCGTCAATCCCCTTTTCTTTCTTACTTTAACATTCTTCACCTCTTTCCCTATTTTCAGCAAATCCCTTGTTTTTTTCTACCACCTCGTTTCTCTCTCCCTCGCTCGCAACTGCTATCATCAATCCAAAATCCTAGTTCGAATTATTCCGAGGGAAAAAGAGATCTCCAGAGACATCAGGTTATTAAGCCTATTTACACACAATTCTCACTGGTGGACATGTGAGGAAGGGAACGAAGATAGAGGAGATGGAGGGACTGCAAGGGAAACAACGGCGGTGGTGGAGTTGTTACCCATTATACCCATCAGAATTTACTAAACACCCTTTTTTTTTTTTTTTAAATGAAAGCTATAAATTTACATTTTTATATTATATTAGTCATACATTTATATCCAAATATCATACTTTTATTTAATATTTTTAACTCTAAAAAATCCTAATTTCGCCACAATTTGTACATTTTAACTCTAAAAAAATCATAATTTCGCCACAATTTGTACATGATTACCTTTAAATAATAATAATCATACCTTTATGTTGGGTTGTGCACGAGTCTCGGAGATTACTGAAACCCGGACCAAAAAAGTTCCAAATCGAAAATCTCCATTTATTTTTTGATTTTCTTTGAATCGAATTTATTTTAGGGTTGGTTTTTGAGATTTTTCAGTTATCCGAACAGAGAATTGAACCTAATTGAGACCGAACTAAACTGAATTGGACAAAATCGAAGAATCGATTTTAATATATATATATATATATATATATATGTCATTTTTTTTTTATATCTTGATATAATTACATAATACATATTTTGATTAAGTTAATAAATTTTAAAGCTATAAATAATTTACATTTTTTATTTTTTAATAATTAATAATTCTAAACTACATTCTAATGACTCTTATCAAAAAACATAAATTTTCTTAAATTATGAAATTTTGTAACTTTTGAAATGAATTATGTAGTTTTCTGTTGTCAATAAAACTTTGTTAATACATGCTAAATTTATTTTTTGTTATTTATTTTTCTAATTTAATTTGGTGCATTTCAACTTATTTGTTTTTTGATTTTAATTTCTTTTAAAATCACTGAATATCCGAATATCCGTCCCGAACTGATACAAACCAGTGAACTCGAAGCTCCGACTGAATTGAACCGAAATTTGGTTTGGTTTGGTTCTAGAGATTTTTTATTTTGGTTTGGTTTTCGAGAATCAATTTTGACATTCTCCGAAATTTGGTTCGATTAAGGAGATTTTCAAATCTCCGAACCAACCCGAATCGTGCACACCCCTACATTTATGTGATATTACTTATACTTTTATATCAACATAGTCATACCTTTATGTAATATATAAATGTACAACTAACATAACTAAAATGTATATCTAACATAACTTAAATTTATGACTATTATAACTAAAAGGAATGAAATATTAATATGTCTATTTAAAAAAAATGCTAAGGTACAACTAGCCTTACAAAAGGTACGACTAACATAACTAAAATGTATTAATAACACTACTAAAATGTATAGTTAACATAACATAAATGTATGGCATATTGGAGCATGTTTGGACGGATTTTGTCCGCGACCTGGTGGCGAGTATGGGCGGGTGGCAGGTTGGGTCGACCCGAGTGCACAGATTTAGGGCCCGTGCACGAGGTGCACAAAAGTTTTTGTCCTCAATATAAGTAACCAAATTGATTTCTGATGCTATTTCGCAGCTTGTTCTTCACATAAGTCATTGTAGAAAAAACTCCGCTAAACTATAAAATTGATATATGCAATAAGAAAGAAAAATGATTTAGCTCAAAATGACAACACGTTATTTAATATAAGCACAACAAAAAATCATATCTAAATTTTAGAATTCAAAAAATCATATCATATTTTAAACTCCACATAATAAAATATTTTTTAAAAAAAATTAAAAAGGTTGTGCATACTCACTTAACCATGTAGATCAGTAGATCTGCCACTGGTTTGAAGTGTAATATAAGACCACACTCCCTTTTTAAGAACAAATATTTCTTATACTAATATTTCACATATTGAATTTTTATAAATCAAATTTAAAGAAATCAATCTTTATGATAAAAAAATATATATATAATTGCAAATTTGTATTGTATTTTTTGAATAATAGGTATTCGGAATACTTAAAGACTAAACCATTAATATAATTTAAAAAAATTATGCAACGCCCCATTTCTAAAGGTAATTTTAACTAAGGCGTTACTTACATACAAAATTCACCATTTTAAAACTTATAAATATAAACAAAATTAAGAATAATTATGAATTACAATTTTCTTAGAATTCATGAAATAAAACACTTTAAATAAAACTCTTTTGGAATCTTTAGAACATCGGCTACCAGCATCCACTGCTCGTGTACCACGCTCAAGGATTCTTTAAGCTGAAAACATTTTAACATAAAAAGGGGTGAGTGTTTTTAATACACTCAATGGGGATCCCAAAATATCACTAATTAAATTCAACAAATAAAACAGAGTACCAATACACGGGACCATTACCTTGAATGCAATCATAATCTCATAGGCGCAAGAGTTAAATTGTCTAATCATAGACACAGAGACACATAAACATAACATTCAAACAAAGCATTTAGTTGAGGTTCTTAGCCGTCATGGATTACATTTCATTATCACATACATTCACATTTACCTTGCATATAACATACATTCAATCACAACCTTCATCACATTGCATCATTTAGCACACAGTACCATGCTCATGTAGTAAAACAAATCTTGTTTCACATATGCATTAAAGATTTCACAAATTGGAATTTACTTGAAAATCATAAGAGTAACACTTCTGTGCAACTGGTACACCAGTTGCATGGATACCTTTATGTTATAAATGTAATACCCTTATGTATGTTCATTTTAAAAGGTATGGATATTTGTACATAAAGGTATTACATTTATAACATAAAGGTATTTGTGCAACTGGTGCACCAGTTGCACAGAAGTTTTTGCCAAATCATAAATACTAATTTAAGGAAGTTACCCCCACCTAAGGAAAAATTGAAGCGTATGTTTTTAAGTGGTCGAGCAAGCCTAGATAATTACTCTTTCCTCGTTTCCTACATTGAACATTTTAAAAGGTTTTAGTATCTTATTTAGTTAAGAGTTTATAATCTTAGATCACTAGTAATTATATACGACCTTTAAGGTTTTCCTTGTTTATGAGAGAGAAGTTGAAACGGTTTTCCAATGTTGTTGAGGTTTAAAGAATAAAAGAAATGATTTTAAGGTAAATATAGAATTTACATGAAGTTATAATAAAATTGTTATTCAAAGCATTTCTTATTCGGTATTAATAAGATTTGAGTGATTTGAGTTAGAATGAAGCTTATGATACAATAATATTAATTAAGTTAGATGGAAGATAATGAGCACTGACTTAGTTAAAATGAATACAATTGTTCTTTAATATTCTATTAACTTTCAAATGTCTAAAGAATTAAAAGAAAATTAGAGATCATATAAACTAAACTAACGTACAGTCCTACTTTTTTTTAGTTCGACTATACTCTGTTGCATGCAATAAGAATATTCTAGTATTAGAAATTAGACTTAATCATGATATATTTACCATATTATCATTGATAAAAACTTCAAATTTCATAAATCGAAGAAATCGAGTAATTTGAAAATCATCATCACCTAATGAAACTGAATTTCTTTTATTTCAAAATTAATATTCTATAATACCTGTTAACTAACGACACCTACTGCATTCCACCTAATCCCAAAATTCTCACATTAAGTCATTCAATCAAATTCGAAAATTTCTTTTATTTTACGATGAATATTTCATTAACCTTAGAGTTGTGCTCATCTATTTACTACAATTATAACTTAGTTAACCCCTTAATAAAGATAATAAAATACCATTCAAAATTTGAAGAGAATACTCACCCAAAATGATATTGAACCTGTTTTATTGCTTCTCGTTCTCCTTTCTTTTATCTTTGCTTTTTTTTTTTTTTTGTTACTACTTATTTTTTGCTTTTAATATTAATGATGCATGAGTCATCAATTTACCAATGACACACAACTCTCACTCTCATTACTCTTCATGTTAGGGGTATCATATTATTAACCTTATTTTTTTCTTCTTCTCTTTTATTTAATGTAATATTTATAAATGTACATACATATATCCTACGAGGGGCATTTATCATATATAACTTATGCATGTGTATATAATTACACGTAAATATTATTTTATATATATATATATATATATTTTCTTTTTCTAAATAAATATATTAAATATATGATTTCGTTAACTTCTTAATTCCATAACTATATTAATAAAAACTTTCCTAATAAATTAACTGACAAATTAGCTCACCATGAGTTTCACTTGCATCTAGTTTCTTATTATCCAAATAAAGGTTGGACTTCAGATTTGGGAGTTTAAAATTATATTATTATTTGGGTCTCCTATTAACCTTAGAAAATTCTCGTCATATATTACTTAGTTAAGTTTGAATTTGGAGTGTTATAAAATAATTGATAAAGTGCAGGTGAGTGGCCAGTAGATATTCGGATACTTAAGACTAAACCATTAATATAATTTAAAAAAATTACTAAATAAATTGCAGGCTAGTTGCCAGTAGGTCAACAGTCTGACCGGTCCTAGCATGTTTTGTGCAAAACGAATTTCGGGGTTAACATTGTTAGAAAAATTAAATCATAACCTTATGGGCCGTTTGGTAGGTACCTTTGGAACTAAGCAATGGAAATGGAATGGATTTAAAGTGTTTGGTTCACTACTTTGATTGCTGCTACAGTGATTTGAAATCCTAATACTAAGGAATCACGATTACTCAAGTTTTCCTAAGCTATGACTTTCATTACTCAACTCTATTTTTTAAAACAATAATAATAATAATAATAATAATAATAATAATAATAATTATAATAATTATAATTTTATTATTATTATAATAATTATAATAATGCTACTAATAATAATAATAATACTAATAATAATACTAATACTAATAATAATAATAATAATAATAATAATAATAATAATACTAATACTAATGCTAATAATAATAATAATATTAATACTAATAATACTAATACTAATAAAATAATAATAATAATAATACTAATAATAATAATAATAATAATAATTATTATTATTATTATTATTATTATTAATAATACTAATGCTAATAATAATAATAATAATACTAATAGTAATACTAATAATAATAATAATAATAATACTAATGCTAATAATAATAATAATAATACTAATAATAATAATAATAATAATTATTATTATTATTATACTAATAATAATAATAACTAATAATAATAATAATAATAATAATAATAATAATAATTATTATTATTATACTAATAATAATAATAACTAATAATAATAATACTAATAATAATAATAATAATACGAATAATTATTATTATAATAATAATAATTATTATTATAATTATAATAATACTAATAATAATAATAATACTAATAATAATAATAATTATAATAATAATAATATTATTATTATTATAATTATTATAATTATTATAATAATAATAATAATAATAATAATAATATTATTATTATTATTATTAGTATTATTATTATAATTATTTTAATAATAATAATTATAATAATAATAATTATTATTAGTATTATTATTATTATAATTAATATTATTATTATTATTAGTAATATTATAATAATAATAATTATTATTATTGTTAATGTTATTATTATTATTAAGTTGATTCCATTCCTAAAGAATTTTGGTAAACCAAACAACACAAATTTAAAGAGACTATTCATTCCATTCCTCACTACTGTCATTACCATTCATTTTCTCATTCCTTACCATCATACCAAGCGGCCCCTTAGTTTTTTTTTTTTTTTTTTCGGTTAAATGAGTTGTCTTGTCGGACTATGATCCGTTTAACATTCCCACCTGAAAGTACTTCTCCCGATGTGGAAAAAAAACCATCATGATATGTGTAATACAAATAAATTCATTTAGTATCGTCTCAATCAAATGATTTTTCTCTTAGTCACTGTGGACTTTGTTTGACATAAAGTCCCAGTAGTCTGTAAACTAAGAAAATGTTGGAAGGTATGTGTAGTTACAAAAACTAAAAGCCGCACCCAAAAAATTACTAAACACACCTTATTTCTATACAAATGAAAAATATAATTACATTAGGAATGGAGTGTGTTTAGTAATTTTTGGGGTGCGGATAGCCGCACCCAAACTAAAATTAAGATATGCAAGGGCGTACCTGAAACTAAAATTCAGGTATGTGTTGGGCATTTTTATTAGGGTGCGGCTATCCGCACCCCATTAAATACTAAACACACCCTAATGCAAGTGTTACTGTTCACATGATAACACTTGCATTGGGGTGTGCTTAGTAATATGTGGGGTGCGGATAGCCGCACCCTTTTTATTATTATTATTATTATTATTATTATTATTATTATTAATTTGTTTGAGAATAAAATGCAGGGCAGCTTCTGCCAGAAATTGATTGTCCGCAAAAGATTAGGGTTAATTGTGGTTGGTCTTATTTAAGAAACTAGTAGTGCACCCGTGCGATGCACGAGATTAAATATAAGAAGGTTATATGATTATCAGTATATTTAAATTATTTTAATTTATATTTAGAGTCAATTGTATGTTTTAAGACACGATTAATCAAACAAAATAAATGTTTAAGTTCACATTGTTGTTTACAAATTTTAAAATATTTCTTTATAAACTACATTTGTGGTTCTATTGTTTTGTCCACCCACCCTATCGTATATTAAAATCTTGAGTCCCCTACGATTGGTGACTCTGGAGACTGAGATATATAACTATCAATGACTGAAGACTTTTAATTTTTTTAAGATACAAACCAACATAGAGACTGACCCCGACTCTTTTAGACCGAGATTGAGTGCACCACTCAACATTCATATCTACGTCATATCTACGTCATATCTTAATAAAAGATCGTGGTGGAACTCCACTCTTCACAATTGTTCTTCCCAAATCTCAATGTCTTTATATCAGATATCCTTCATTATTAATGTCCATCATGTGAGCAAATTTTTTTGGAGAATTCTTTTTTAAAAGACCACTCAACATTATATGTGTATAACAAATTTTTTTGGATAACGAATCTATTATGCAATTGAACTCCACTCTTCATAATTGTTCTTTCCAAATTCCGACGTTTGTATATCAAATACCCTTCATTATCAATATCCACCGCGTCAAAGGCCATTGATGCATCATGTAGTTACATACTACATTGATTTCCTCATTTAGGATCTCAGATGAAATAAATGATATTATAATAAATTTCTAAATACGTTAAATGATTAAATTCTCAAAAAACTATATAATCAACTTGGATTAATTGTTTTGAATATTGAATTTGTTTCTTAAAAATGTAGTATCATTACATTAATAATAAGGAAGTTTTATTAATATTAATCAAAGTGAATAATATCAAGATTTTAGATTCAAAGTAATCATTATAATATTCATTAAAAAATTGACAAATATCTCAATCGATATACGGACTTTTAAAAAATATCTAGATAAAGACCTTTTTTTAGATATTTAGGAAAAAATAATTCATACCTTACAGTATTCAAAATAATAAAAATTCAAATAAATCCTATAGTTGATGAAATAACCTCATGTGGATTTTGTCATTGTTTTATTTTCCATTATTTTATTTGATTTTTTTAGATATTTAGTGAAATAGAAATCATACCTATAAAATAACCTTCTGTGAATTGTCAAAAACTCATTGTTTTAGTTTAGATAGTGGGCATTATTATTTATTATAGATAGATTTTTATTACGAATTTATATAATATATATGCTATTTATGTCTTACATAAATAAATGTTATTTAAGAATGAACAATTTAATTTTAAAATAACATTAAAATTCGAAATATCTTAACATACATAAATATGTAATACAACATATTTTACATAAATGTCTTACATAAAAAAATTGATCTTGAGTGCTACATCTTCAATAACACAACTGTGTAATGTTTTTGCTTCAATATGAATAATTTTGGAGGTTTTACAAACAGAAAAATATATTTTTTTAAATATGATTAAAGACGTGAAATTTACTCTGTCCAATCAAATGTACCATGAAAGCAATTGAGCATAGAGGAGATTAGTGCAGATTTGGAACCACTGCGAAAAAAATAAAAGCATTATTAGATATGTTGTTATATTTATATAAGTGAGTGATGAATGAGTTCGATTAAACAATATTGAAGATCTTCTACATTGAAGAGTTGTAGTTATAAGTTAACATGAAATACCATATAAAATTCATTAACTTTAACCAATATGAAATAACCAAAACTAATAACAAATCAGCATAACAAAACTTTTCGTCAATTTATCAGCATCAGATAATGGGAATCCAATCTAGTGTATTTGAAAATATCAAATCTCACAGATTGTGTTTCGTTCATTTTTAACCAAGCAGAAATAACAAAAAATAATCATAACAAAAAAATTTCATCAATTCATTTATTTCTTAACCAAGTACAAAGTACACTAAACAATCATAAATCAACATAACAAAACTTTTCCAACAATCATTCATCATTATGCATCAGAAAGTTGAAAATCTAATCTAGCAAACTACTTGTGTTTCCTTTCCTTCTTCTTTCTCATACGAAGGTAAATTCACAGTCTCTCCTCATATTGATTGTGCACAGAATGAATATGTCAATCTTCCAAAAAAAATTATCTCGTAAATTATTTACTTCAAAATTTAGCTATGATTTATTAGTGAATACCTGTAATATTACTTGATTCGGTCAGATTAAATTGTCATCTGATAATTGATTCTGTCAGATTAAATTCGTCATCTGATATGCTGCTGCTTGATTCTGTCAGACTAAATTCTTCATCTGCGGCATATTTTTATACTTTTTATGTAGGATGTTGATCTCTAGGATTTATTTTCTAAATTCTTTATCTGCTGCTTGATTCTGCATATTACTAAATTCTTCATCTGCTGCATATTACTAAATTCTTTATTGGGCTTACATTTATGTATTGGGAAATTGTATTTATATTCATTCCTATAATTTTAAAGAATAAAGAAATCATTAGTTTACATATATCCTCAACATTTGAAAAATGTATTCATTGTTTGTGTTTGCTAATCTTTAATATGAGTTGTTTCTCAACAAAAACTAATTGGTCTATTCTCTAATTATAAATTATGTTTAACTATGATTTCAAACTTAACTTTTTTTTTTTTTTTGTTTCCCTATATTTATTAGTATTTATTAAAAGTTGCTTGGAGGCAAGACAAATGTGGAAATACAAATAGGGTGGGGTGTTTCGTAAAATGAAAAATACCCACCTCATAAAAAAATCATGAATTCTATCCAAATTGAAGGCAAAAATACTTTAGTACCCTTCAATTTGAATTTTGGGAAAACTTAGAATGAAAACAAAGAAGCTCTCCACCCACCGCAACTCTTTCATCTGAAATTTCTACCCATCCACCATATTGAGATCAGGCGACGATGATAGCAAGATTAACGGCGAAGCTTATAGTATAATATAATGTCGTTTGTAATGTTAGAATCAAAATATGCGTTTCAGGATGTAAATTGAAGCTTAAAAAACGAAAAAAAATCACAAAAAATGCGAAAAACGCAAATATTTATATCAGGAAAAAATCACAATGCTCAGCTGATATCAAATGATCACAAATATCGTGATCTATTTTTATCTTTTTTTTTTTCCAACAACATAGATCACGATGCTTAGCAGCTTAGATCATGATGCTCAACTTAGATCACGATGGCCACGAGCATCGTGATCTATTTTTGCATTTTTTTTCCAATAACTTAGATCTTGATGATCAGTATAGATCACGATACTCAACTCAGATCACGATGGTCACGAACACCAAGATCTATTTTTGCATTTTTTTCCAACAACTTAGATCACAATGTTTAGCTTAGATCACGATGCTCAACTTATATCGCGATGATATTTGACATCAAGATCTATAAATCACGATCCTTGTGACCATCGTGATCTAAGTTGAGTATTGTGATCTAAGCTAAGCATCGTGATCTGTTCATGGTATAGATTTTCGCATTTTTCGTGATTTTTTTATTTTTTAAAGCTTCGATTTACATCCTGTAAATATGTAATACTTGTATGTGTATTAGCTAATATTTTTCTTTATATCAGGTAATACTGTCACGCCCCATTTTCTTTTCATAAAAATTATCAGAGTTTTTCTTTTTGGGCGTGAAGAAAGAAAGGGGAAGAAGACGTACATGATATAAAATAGAAAGAAAAAGGAAAGGATAAGAAATGGTACACTTGCAACATCAAATACAACCGATAAAATAGAGTTTGAAACCTTACGCAGTGAAAAAATATCAGGATCCATTACAAAGAAGGAGAAATACAGTTTTCTTTTACAAACGAACAACATAGCTTTAAAAGACAAAACCAGAAGATGGACACAGCTGATAGGGCACCCCTCTCTCTACGCATCAACATTCTCTTCATATCCTGTAGTGTGAGTACAGAATAGGGGTGAGTGCGTTGAATACACTCGTGGGGATACTTTCCTTATTTTTAACAGTTATTAGGTGAGCATAACAAATCCAACATATACTAGTTTGGCAAGTAGTCACAGTGTATAAAATGCATAGCACACAATTTAAAGAACACACGGCTCTAAGAGCACTCAACTATACTCGGTGCTTTTTACGGGCCACCAGTCCATCCCTAATGTATCTTGGACATCCGTCCACATTTATCGTATTCATAATGTATGCAAGTACATAGTAATCATAGCATATAATCATAGCACGTAGATTTCAACAATTCAAATATCAAATATGGAAATCAATAAACATATTGAGTTTAGAAGTTACCCCCACCTTGTTCGGTGGTTACCACGTGAGTCGCAAGTACCAAAAGCCACATATCACAAGGCTCAACTCAACAAGTAGCCTACACAATTTACAGTGTTTCTTAGATCCTTTATAATATATAATTAAAGCTGTAAAAGACTCCGGTGGAGAAATGATCGTTAAAGACGCGACGGATCGAGAGCTCTAAAGATCGGAGTTGAAGAAACAAGAATGGATAATCAGTCCAATAGACTGGAATGATAGAGAATGAAATTTGGGTCACAATGGAAAAAGAATAAGCTCAATCGAAGTTAAAACGAGCTCAAACGGAGCATTTTAAGTTTAGGGGTATTTTGGTAATTTTGGTTAAAAGGTTGACTGTAACCGGGCCCACGAACCCCGGTCAACGATGTCTCATCGACGATGACTTGATAAAGATGAATGATGAAAAAAACGGAATTCAGATCGAAAACACGGCGTTGCGTGCAATAGGGCGTGCGTGCACCCGGCGCCGGGTGGAAAACCCGGCGGCCTCGGTAGCTTCTCGGCAGCTGCCGAGTTTTCTCGACAGCTGCCGAGTTTTCTCGACAGCATCGGGTGGATGGCTCGGCAGCTACCGAGTTTTCTCGGCAGCTCGGCGATGTGTCTTGGCAGCTCCTCCCGGCGGCTGTCGAGTTTTTTCGGCAGCTCGGTGACCAGCACTCCCGGCATCGGGCCTGCTCAACCAGTCACCTTCCTGGTGCCACCAGCTGCGGCGGTGCCACCCTGCGCCGCCGCCACCATGTCCACCGGCGAGCCTGCACCGCCAGCTACCACCTCCGTCTATCCCTCGTCGGATTCCGGCAAGAGTGGTGTCGGAAAATCCACCGCAAACACCCTTCGATACACACGTATGCAAAACTCACACCCTACCTTTCCAGCTCCGGCCAGCGACTCCTAGTTGCCGACGACCACCCCCCTCACTCCTAGAACACAGGCCGGTGACTTCCAGTCGCCGGCCACCACCTTTCCAGCCCCTCTAACACCGACAACTTCAAACACACACACACGCACGTATATATAACACACACTGTCACCGGCCACCCACCACAGGACCCCGCTGGCGCATCACCAGCGCCGGCCACTAGTTTCCACACGGCGGCGCCACCCGGCGCCGCCCACAACAACCACAACACGGCACACACACTCAACACACACTAACACACACACACTCAAACCCCATGCAAACCCTACCCTTTCCAGCCCACTTCCAGCTCCGGCCGGCGACTTCCAGTGGCCGGCCACCACCTCCAACCCATCCCATACAAAGCCAACCACTGTCCTTGCAACATATACGACGAGAGAAGTGAGAAAGAGAGCTGATGGGGAGAGAGAAGAGGGAGGGAGGAGAGAGAGTGTTTTGGCTGGATCTTTGACCGACGATTGCTGGAGGAGGAGAGATCCATTCAGAAATCCGAGCCCGGTTTCGTGACGGGCTCAACGAGACCTTCAACTTAGAGTTTGAGTTTACCCAAAACGGAGAAGAATCGAGGTGGAGAGGAAGAGAGAGAAAAATGGTCTGGAGGCGGTTTTTTGTCGTTTTCCAGCGAACGAGAAATCAGAATTAAATTCTGAGATCTATCCTAGATTCGTCTCGTCGAGACCTACGTCGTGTGCGAAAATCGGCTGAAACCGACAATGCTGAAATTTTCCGACCACCGGCGGCGGCGCGCCGGAGGCAGAAATCGGAAAAGAGAGAGAGGAGAGAGAGACTTACAAGTTTTCGTTGCTTTCGGCTCGTTCAAAAAACAGTGATTTTCGAATCGAAAACACCCCTATTTATAGATTTTCCGGAAACACTATTCACCAAAAATATCCTAGTTACTATTCATCAGTTGAAAAGTCTTTGCCACTATTCACCAGAAAAATCTTCGTTTCTATTCACCGTAAATATCTTCCGGTTTTCTAAAACTTTGTGTTTTGCCCTTTTCGTCGCCGTTTGAGCTACAGGTCTCCGATTGACCCCTAGTTCGTTTCTATCTTCTCGTTTTTCCATTGCACATCTAATGGTATAAAAATATTCTATATACCATGTCCAAGAAAATTATCCGTCTAAAACATGCTTTAACACGATCTGAAACACACGTAATTAATGTAAACAGTCAAAGCATACACACATAATTATTAAATCATGTGTTTAAATATTTTATTAATAAATTATGTTTCGTTTTTGGTCCGGGGCGCTACAAATACATTTGTACTATAGGATATATGATCCAAATTGGATCGGGTCGAATTTTTCAAAAAACAAGTGGATACTCCACGTTATTCTCCCTCGACCGTGAATTCTGCAACAAGTAATACTTTTGTGTATATTATGTAATATTTTTCTATATAGTAAATAATACAAGTATTATTTACATATACTACAAAATGTAATACTACTACAAAATATAATATAAAAGTATTACCTAATACATAGAAAAATATTACATTATACAAACATAAGTGTTACTTAATTCTTTAAGTTCAATTTGACCCGATCAATTTTACGAAATGGGATCCGTGAGACGGTTTTACACAAAACTCACACGATGTTTAAACAATATATACTAGTAGAGTCGTACCTATGAATATTTTTGTCTGAATCAAATTTCAAAATTTGCCTTAATCTCACTTGTACACGTATAATATAAAACAAAAAAAAATTGAAATATTTACATTATTCAAAATATTTATATTATGTTATAAAAAAGTTTAAAATAATCACTTAAGTCAACCTTGACTTTAAACTAAATTTTATATCCTTAATTTTCCTTTTCTTTTCACACTTGTGGACTCATAGTCTCATACTTGTGAGATATTAATACAATAATAATAGAAATATAAATTAAAATAGAAACTTACATTAAAAAGCTTAGTAATAGAAAACACATATAGATGAATACAAAATATATTAAGTTGGGGTTGACATTAATTAGGATTTTAGATTCTTATTCTATAACAAGTTTTAAACTAATAATAAACAACCTTAATCAAGAACAATATATAATAAAAATAAAAGAAAAACTATGAAAACTAAATAATAAAAAGAAATTCAAATGAATAATCAACATCAATTTCGTAAGAAACAACATTATATGACAACTAAATAATAATAATAATAATAATAATAAAAATAAAAATAAAAGTAAGATTAATCAATATTAGAAATAAAAGAAAAACTACAAAATTTTAACGATAGTGCATTGAGGGATTCGATCAATAAGTTATTGAAGTAAGGTAATCAATAAAATCCCACTAAACCAATGTGCATATTGAATTTTATTAAACCAAGTATTATATATATATATTTGGCCCCTAAATTTTCGATTTCTGGGCTTGAGTCAATGGACTTATTACACTTATAAGAAGTGTCCTGGTATACCAGCATGTTATAGAGAAAAAATATTGCAAGAGTAAATTTAAAGAGGAAAATTGATTTAAAATAAATACTGAATTTGGCTTGTGCCTGACATTCCCCTTTCTCTGTGTTCTGTTTTGCTGGACAACTCTGGCATTCTTTTTCTCCTTTTTTTTGGCATCCTTTTTCTCCTTTTTTTTTCTCTGTGTTTTGCTCCCTCTCTCCTCCCTCCCTCTCTCTTCTCCTTTCTCTCTCGCCTCCTTTTTCTCTTCCTCACAATTAATCCTTGTCCTAACACTCCTGCGTCTCCACTGCACAATTGTACTTAAATATAGGCAATGATGAAAATTTCAGTTTTAATAGAAATATCGATAGCTTAATTTTACGGAAATATCGTGGAAATATCGATATCGGTGGAAATATCAGTACATAAATTTATCGATATTTTTTCGATATTTAACGATATTTCCCCGACATTGCACCGATATTTATCGATATTTCAATGATATTTCATGGATTTTCATATAATTTGTACCATCAAACCACCAATATTGAAATCAATACTGATATTTATCGATATTTCGTCAATAGTTTTCCAATATTTCGTCAATATTTTCCCAATATTTTACCTATTTTCCTACCAATTGTACCATGTCGTCGATATTTTCCCAATATTTCTTTGATATTTCCCCAATATTTTACTTATTTTCCTACAAATTGTAGGATGAAGTCACCGATATTGAAATCGATATTTCGGTGATATTTTCCCGATATTTCACCTATTTTCCTACAAATTGTAGGATGAAGTGACCGATATTGAAATCGATATTTCACCGATATATCGATATTTTAATAAAAGTTCTCATTTGTAGGATGAAGTCACCGATATTGAATCGATATTTTGCCAATATTTTACCTATACTTAATAAAATTTCTCGTTTCTTTACCGGTTTTGTGGAAAAATGAAAATATCGGAAATTTATCGATTGCACCCTATTTATCGATCACGTGAAAAAATGAAAATATCGAAGAAATATCGAAAACGTTTCCAGATATTTTCATCCATGATTATAGAGAATATATATATATATATATATATATATATATATGGACAAGGATTATTATCATCAACTTCAATATACCAAGTCTTAAAAAATTTGATATGAGTGTATTGGTGCTAATCGGTGGAATATATGCCACCGAGAGTGAAGTTCAGACAGAAGCACAAAAGTATATGGACCCTGTCAAGTCATGGCTTTCTTGAGAGTACAGAAAGGAGAACTTACACTCACATACTACCATGTAAGCTTTTTTAGTTTAGTCGGAGCTGCATTACGCAAATTTGGAATGCCAGGAACATACATAAACAGACGTTCTTGTAAGGTCTTCTCGTCGTTGGAAGAGTTCTTTCGACATGGGCCTGACCCTCCTCCCTCCGCCAATGGTGGTTCCAGTCTCGTCGCCTCCCGGCGGTTCTAGTCTCGCTGACACCGTCATGCACCTCAGAGGGAGCTCTTACGGGTACAGAACAGATACGGAAAATTTTGGTCGACCTTTATTTAGGGGAGGTGGTTCCATTCATAGATCGAGGGAGGATAGGGAAGAAGACTCTCCGCTGAGCCAAAGGCGTACGATCCTTTAAAGAGAAATTGTTCATTCTCCAGGAATATCAGAGATTTTTGTTGAAAACTAGGAGATTTTATGATGTTCTTTATCTTTTGTGCTTTTAACTAGGAGATTTTATGATGTTCTTTATCTTTTGTGCTTTTTTCTTTTTATGTTGCTGTTTAGAACGTGCAGGCACGATAACTTATTATTTATCCATAACCAACTATACTCATAACCAATTAATAAACAATATATATCTCTCTTTTCCACATAAACATTCTACACTACAACCCAATCTCATGTTTTTCATATTTTATCAAAAACCACCCATAACCACAACCAACCTTTAATAAATTATTTCTTTTATAATTTAACAATTATATCTATAATTAATTGTTTTTATATTTAAAATATTTAAGAAATATATACAATTATTTGATATTAAAAAATCGTAATTATAATAAAAAAAACTACAATACACTTAAAATAAATTACAACATCCAATAACATAATTAAAATTACAAGAATTGAAATACAAAAAGAAAATAAATAAATCGACCAATCATACGGTGCCATGTGCCATCATAATTGATTAACAATAAAATAAAATATTTAAAGCAAATGTCATGACCATGGTCCCGGAACAATTTGGTCATGGAAATTAATTTCATTTTCCTTTTTTTATTGTCTTCTTCTTAGACCTGGGCAACAATTCTGCCGATAAACATGGTCTTATATTATTTTGGTTTTAAATGATTTTCTCAATCGGGATTGTGCATGATTCGTTCGTATCGGGAACCTTGTTATTTTTATTCTGTTTGGCTGTAAGATCATGCAAAACATAATTTAAGTGAATTCTTTTGTGTTGCTTATCGGATGCATGCATTTTTTTCATTAATCCGTAAATATCAATTAATTGTAATGTTATTACAATATTAAATAAACCTTTAACACTTACAAATAAAATTGAAAAATTTATTCTAAAATAATAGTTATTCACAAATCACAAATATTAGAAAATATTGTTTATTTCAATAAAATATAATATACATTTTGGATAGCAACCTAAAATACCACAACAAATATAAAGGATCCCAATTTTACCTAACTAAATAAAATTGGGATCCTTTATACCATAAAAAATAAAAGTATGATAATTTTTACCATGAAATATAATTCTATATCCTAAAATACCGCAAATCTTCATTAACTTTGATTGGGCATTCATTGCCCCACAACAACCTCCAATCAATCACTTTGAATGGTCAAAGAGAATCTTTGTTCTCACCCTCACTATTCTCTCACCCTACACGAGACTTAATCTCACTCTCACCCTCACTATAAGTTTTTCACATCTCACCCTCTTCTCTCTAGTAAAAAAAAAAATCACTGTGAATTTTTTTTCCCTCATCCTCATCTTTCGAATTTTTTTTGGAAAATCCCCGTTAAACACAAAGATGTCAAACGTTAGTGGAGAGGTTAGTGCTCTAATCCCCGTTTTCATTTTTGAATTTATTGAAATTGATTCGAAACCATGGAGGATTAAACGTGGATTTGAAATCCACGTTTAACCCTAAATTATTAGGGTTTAGGTTAATTTGTTTGAATATGTGCTTGAATTAATGTTTGAAAGGGTTAAACGGGCACTTTTTTCGAATTATAGTGTTAAACGTGGATTATGGGCATAATCCACGTTTAACCTTATTTTTTTCGAATTATAGGGTTAAACGTGGATTATGTGCATAATCCACGTTTAACCCTATTTTATTTCGAATTATAAGGTTAAATGTGGATTATGGGCATAATCCACATTTAACCCTATTTTTTTCGAATTATAGGGTTAAATGAAAAAATAGGGTTAAACGTGGATTATGCACATAATCCACATTTAACCCTATTTTATTTCAAATTATAGGGTTAAACGTGAATTATGAGAATAATCAATGTTTAACCCTATTTTTTTTCGAAAAAATAGGGTTAAACGTGGATTATGCACATAATCCACTTTTAACCCTATTTTTTTCGAATTATAGGGTTAAACGTGGATTATGGGCATAATCCACGTTTAATCCTATTTTTTGTCGAATTATAGGGTTAAACTTGGATTATGCACTTATAGGATTAAACGTGGATTATGTGCAAATCCACGTTTAACCCTTTTTTTTTTGAATTTTAGGGTTAAACGGGATTATTCAAAATAATCCCCGCTTAACTCTATATTTTTCGAATCATAGGGTTAATAATTTTAATAATCCCTGTTTAATAATTAAAACAACATAATTTAATAATTCTTCTTTAATCATTGTTTACTAATTTTAATAATCCCCCTTTAATAATTAAAACAACATAATTTAATAATCCCCGTTTAATCCTCGTTTACTAATTTTAATAATCCCCCTTCATTAATTTTAATAATCCCTGTTTAATAATTAAAACAACATATGTTAATAATCCCCGTTTAATAATTATAATAATCCCCCTTTAATAATTATAATAATTATAATAATTTTAATAATACCCGTTTAATAATTAAAACAACATATGTTAATAATCCCCATTTAATAATTATAATAATCCCCCTTTAATAATTATAATAATTTTAAGTGATTTTAATAATCCCCGTTTAAGAATTATAATAATTTTAATAATCCCCATTTAATAATTAAAACAACATATGTTAATAATCCTCGTTTAATAATTATAATAATCCCAGTTTAATAATTATAATAATTTTAATAATTTTAATAATCCCCATTTAATTATCCCTGTTTAATAATTGAAACAACATATGTTAATAATCCCTGTTTAATAATTGTAATAATCCCCATTTAATAATTTTAATAATCCCCATTTAATTATCCCCGTTTAATAATTGAAACAACATATGTTAATAATCCCTGTTTAATAATTGTAATAATCCCCCTTTAATAATCCCCATTTAATAATTAAAACAACATAATTTAATAATCCACATTTAATCACCGTTTAACCCTATTACATATTTAATTATTAAAATATTATTTATACTTAAATATTATTTCTGCATAAAAAAGTATTTTTATAATTGAAAATTATACTTATAATATTATTTGTATATTATATTTATATATAGTAAATAAAAAAATTATACTTATATTTTTTGTATTGTAATTATAAAAATATATATATGTTTTGGGTGTTATCCCTATAGTAAATACCCCGTTTTGTATTATTTATTTTTTATGTGGACAAAAAAAATTAATTTGTGATTGTAATCTTGGACAAACATTTATTCAATTCTATATGTATTAAATATATTATTTATTAACTAAAAAACGCTGCTGTATAAGTTTGATATATTTATTTTCCACATCGATAGTAAGACAATAATTCGTATTTGCACTTTCAATTTGTATATTAACTAATAAATTAATATGAATATTTTTTCCATTATTTTAGCTCATTTGGGTACGTCCGGAGTGTCAGGGCCGGCAGGCATACGTTAACTCGTACACTCATCTTAGAGTATTGGACGATATAGAGAAGATGTTACGGCAGATTTCTGTTGATTGTATAAGGGATTTTGAGAGGACATGTTTCGACCATTTCTTACTTTGGGGTACCGAGCGTGACAGTTGCAAGGGCTTTCTGCATGCCCTTATGTCACGTGAGGTGCGTGGGCCCGATACCCCCATGGGTGAGAAATGGTTTGTCATTGGTGGAGACCGTCGTCTATGTCGGTTCTCAAGAAGGGAGTTCGCCTTGGTGATCGGTTTAAGGTTTGGCGACTCTGATTTCATCCCGTCTGTTCTTCACCATCCACATCTAGCCGGTGTATTTTCGCGAGTCTATACAGCTAGCCAGCCTCGGATTATTGTGCATAATCTTCATCGTAGATTTAACGTTGGGGAGTTCTCAGAGAGTCAGGTGGACACGATGAAGATTGACAAGATTCTCCTCATGTATAACATTTTGCTTGGAGTCGATCCAAGAACATGTTCAGTTGACTCTTGGGTTTGAGACTTGGTGGACCAGCAGGAGCGATGGGAGAGCTTTCCATGGGGTAAGATTTTTTATCTTACCTTGATGACGAAGATGAACATGCTACCATCAACTGTGCCAGATCTAGTGGGAAACAAACCCCCTACGTAACACTTCTATAGATTCTCATTAGCCCTAATGGTTAGGTTCAAATTATGATTTTTTATCCAAATCATATTTTGAGTTTTTTTTTCGATTTACTTATAACATGAATTGTGCTTGTAATTTTCTAGATATGGGCTTTCAAGACGATTCCGTTCACCGGTAATTATGTCGGATATCTTCTTTCGGATGATCGCGATGTGTGGCCAAGGTTATTGAAGTGGTCGATAAAGATTCCTGTAAACGATATGTCGACGAAGCTGGATGAGGAGGTATGTTGATGTGCAAAAATGTTCTTGTTCTGATAATCTCATTCTTTACATGTACTTACAGTATCCATATTTATAAATTGGTCTTATTTTAACTATGTCTACTGCAGGGTCTTGTATGTTTTGAGAATCTTATCCCTTCAACATTTGAGACACGTCAGCCGTACTGGCTGTTCATCGATAAGAACCTCTCAGAAGGGGTTCAGCTTCCTATGCGTACTCAGGGTCGTCCGAGTAGGTAGACTGTCGTCTTGTCTGTTGGAGTGACTGCTGATGTAGATGTTGGTGGTCCATCGGTCGCAGAAACTGAATGCCCGACTCGAGCACGAAGATCAACCCGTACGACCCAGACGACACGATGGAGTTCTTGGTAGATACGCCATCCAGCCTTATTGTATCCAAATCAACGTACATATCATGCTCTAATGTTGCAGATCGGAGAGAAAGATTATGGTAGGGTATACGAGCCAAGTGAGGTCCTTATATCGTCCTTGTATGAGATTCTGATATAGGGGGATTATGAGCTGCCGACCTATCAGCCTGAGATTCCTTCATTTTACCCACAACCGCAGTATTGTCATGAAGAGATACCCAGTTATCCGCCACAGACATCCCCTTTCACCGATCATGATGAGATGTTCCGTTATCCGCCACATACATCCCTTTTCATCGATCAGCCAGGTCCATCATACACGAGTCACGAAGATGGTGATCGGGATGGCCAGCTTCTCTATAAACTGAGGGACATGTTCAACACAGGCTTCGAACAAATAAGGACTTACGTGGGACAACAATACTCAGATCTCCGAAGCTATGTAGACAATAGGATACAGGACGAGACACAACGTTTGGAGTTAGAGATTCCAAACTTGATTCGAACTGAGTTGTCGAACTACTTCGACCAGAGACCCTCTTTACATGAGTCCTACTATCCTCCAGCAGATCAGGGTTGGCAAGATTTGCAAACACAACAGAGTGGAGAGCATTGGTGTACTCCCACCGAGCAGCCGACCACTAGTGCCCATCATGGACAGCATTCAGCTATACCTTTTAATATAGGGACTTATACAGCTGGTATGCACGTTCCACACACACACACACACTAGCCCAAGATCGGGGAAGATCACCAGATTCGAGTGCCTCATACGATATCCCTAAGACGGGCACCGACCTCTGATTGGTTCGACTGAGAGCAACGAGTAAATATGTCCGAAGTTCGTACATACAGGGTAAGAGTCATTCATGGTTGCTCACAAAGGAGGAGGAGTTCGATGCGTACCTGACCAACAGAGATTCTGCAACGCTGTGAGTTTCGTTATAAAAAAATGATTACAATAATTTTCTTTGTAATTCTTGTCAAAATGAGCTACTAACATATTTTGGTACTCCTCTTTTCAGGGTTAATATTGGGTTAGGCTATCCAGTAGGTCCTATTTTTTCAGAACCTTCATAAACCCGAAGGTTGACATCCATTTTGAGGTACGTATTATGATGAATCTAACCTAACTCAAATAATAAGTACTATCATTATGTTATGAGTGCAAAAATATTGTTATTTTGTTGTAGGCCCTTGATGCATATATGGGGATTCTTCAAACGACACCGAAGTTTCTCGGTGTTAGACATGATCCACAAGATCTTTTCAAGTACCAGATAGTAGACACACACTTCTTTGCAATGATCCTTCATCTAATCTTAAAATTTTGTCTATTATTTGAGAAGCACGCTCTCATAAGTTATTGTATTGATTTATACACTGAAGCGATTCATGATGAGGCGCATGCCGGCGAAGCAGATCACATCAAATACAACTTGAACCCTGTGAGAAAGTATTTTCCTACTTCGTCTCTAGATGTGTTGACTCCCTACGTCGACGGTGCACATCCGAAATGGGGACGTGTGAAACCATGGTGGAAGAACATTGATCGTGTAAGTTTTACTTTAATTTGTCTAATGATATTAGTTTTTGAGTATATATAGGTTTTTCCTGAGTTAGTTAATTTTTCTTTGTTTGGTTATTCAAGCAGATACTTACAGTAATGAACATTGACGCACATTGGGTGGTCTGTGTGATGGAGCTTTGTAATGGACACGTTACCCTTTTCGATAGCATGATACACACATATGACAAACTCAAAGAACGAAGGCGCTTGAGACAGACATTGCCGCTCCGACTTGTAATACCAACCCTTCTATAGTATACGAATTTCCACGGTAAAAGATGGGAGGAGGGTCTTGAGGATGTTCCTAATCCTGATGAGTACTCATTGTTTGTCTGTGAGTCAGCCAAGTGTTATCAGCATGAGGACAATAGTTCTTGCGGTATATTTGCTTTGATGTCGCTCGAGAGTCAATTGGCAAGTACTTGGCCTAGACACTATCTCCACAATGACATAGATTGGATTAGGCGATAGATGGGTATTCACATATATAGATGGAGTACTGATCAGGACACGGTTGCTGGTGATGAATGGGAGTGATATATTGTTTTTACAGTACACTTGTATTTTGCTCTCCTTTTGAGTAATGTTATTGAGAAACTCTTTTCAGGATCTATTTATGCACTTATGCTTCTAAAATATGATAGTTAATGTTTTGTCGATCCTATTTCATTATATATATAGGGTTTAACCTACATGAAAATTTACACCTCGTTTGAAAACCATATTTCCAAATTGTTTTTCCATGAATATTTTGATTTTTTAATGTTGGACATGACATAAAATTTATAAAAACTTGTCTGCTAACAAACACTTAATTTTACAAATAATGCTAGACATACTTTACAGAACTTTCTCTAGATCAAATTGGAAACTTCATACATCGATCGGGGTTCTTCATTTTAACCTCAAAAAAGCACAACCCACTAGCTATCTCAATAACTTGAAATAGTCGTCATACATATTGAAACAAACAAATAAAGGAGAAAAATCTACCATCCTTTTATCCACATTAGGATTGATACAAATGACATCTTATTCTTGTATGTTCTTTCAAACCTCACAGATTGCATTTCTTATATTTTCTCGTCCTTACTATATTGTCTCTTGGTGTTGGATTTTCTTCATCGAGCTCGGCTGCATATCGATTTGGGTGCTGGGAGAGAACTTGTTCTGTACATCTAGCTATGTTGTGTTCGGGACGGCCACAACGACTACATGTCCCTGTGGTCCTTCTTTGACTAGAGCATTCACCTGTTGAAGAAATATGTTTACCTTTCGGTCGGCCAGCTTGTTTGGGTTTGTCAGGCGCTTGACATAATTATTTACGAACATCATCCGACATGATCCAATCTTATGCTTCAGTTACAGGGTTAATATCACCAGTCCACATTCCCCTCAAAGACCTCATCGTGTAATACTCGGACACGTATTCAGTGACTGATTCGTTCGAAAAACTGTATGTAAATATTACAGAAAGCATAATTTAGTGTAAGCGTATGTCAAATGATATAAGGTATGAAAAGACAAGTAGACGTTTGAGTTCAAGTACAAATCTTATTGCGGCACATGCATGCTAGCATGATATCAAGTCCATCTGGAAAATAGAACACGTGCACATCCATGAATTTAGGTTAATGATAAAAATCTTAGACCGATCCGTGACCTTGTATTTCTGGCGTCCAAGCATATCCACATGCATTTGTCGTCCAAGCTTTACGCATTCTAGAACACAATCATGTACAGATTTTGAGAGATGGTTTTATCGATCTTCGGTTGTCGTTCTTCTCTCGTTAAACTATTTATCTATTATCCGTTGAGCTCCTTCCACAAACGAACACACAGACAGCCTCCATACCTAAAAGAAGCAAGAATTTCACGTCTCGGCAGCATTTGATGTCATGAAGTTAAATCTTCGAACACGACAGTGAACGCACGACCATCTACTTTTATTTGCTTTGTTTAAGGTGTCGATTGCACCTTGAACCTTCAATGCATTCAAACTACTCATATACTTGAAAAAACATGAAGATAAAAAAGAGCTTCGACGTTATAAGGGCAACATGTCTACTATAAAGATCTATTGAATGTAACAACCACTGTGGATTTAATATAGTGTGGGAGTGTGTCCCTGTAGCACCCCAGATCAAAATAGAGCATAATTCATTAATTAAATATTTAAACTCAGGATTTAATATATATGTGCGTATGTTTTGTCTGTTTAATTTAATTACGTGTGTTTCAGATAAGTGTTTAATACATGCATGAGATGGATAATTTACCTAGACGTGGAACATAGGATATTTTTATATCACTAGATGCGTTTTGGAAAAATGAGAAGATAGAAATGAACTAGAGGTCAATCGGAGACTTGTGGCTCAAACGGCGATGAAAAGGACAAACCACGAGGTTTTGGAAATATCAGAAGATATTTATGGTGAATAGTAAAACGAGATATTTTCGGTGAATAGTAACTTTTCGAAATCTATAAATAGGAGGCTCTTTCAATTCATTTTTTCACCTTTCTTCGATCGAGCCAAAAGCGACGAAACTTGTAAGTCTTTCTCTCTTCTCTCTCTTTTTGGTTCTGGCCTCCTGCGCGCCGCCGCCGGCGCGGCGGCGCCACCGCCGTCGTTCACCGGAAAATTTCAAAGTTGTTGGTTTCTACCGATTTTCGCACACAATGTAGGTTTTGACGAGAGAAGTCTAGAACAGGTCTCGGATTTCAATTCCAATTTCTCGTTCACAGGAAAACAGCGAAAAACCATCTCAAAACCCTAAACCCTAACCCTAGCCAACTTTTCTCTCTCCTCGGTTTTCTCTCTTTTTCTTCCTCCTTCTCGTCGGAGTTATTGCCGGAGGTCCTCCCAGAGGTGAGAGTAAGTTGTTGGAAGGACGGTGTCACCGTGGGTGGTGGCGTCGGAACCATACGGGTTGGGAAGGTGTTATGTATATATGTGTGTGCGTTTGTGTGTGTACGTGTGTGATCTCTGTTGGGGGCGGCACAGGTGGTGCCGCCATGGGAAAAATAATGGTCAGCATTGGTGATGCGCCGGCGAGTTGTGACGATGGATTTTCGGCGACCGGAGGTCGCCGGCCAAGAGTTATGGTGATGTGTGTTTTTGTATATATATATATATATTTGTGTGTGTGAGATGGGGTTGGGGAAGAGTGGTTTCATATCGGAGATGTAGTAGGTTGGAATGAAGTAACTGGAGGATCGGGAGGGGGAGGCGCCGGGTGGCGTTGCTGCAGCAAGAGGCAGCCGGAGAAGCTGCTGGGCGCGCAGGCTGTTGGGCGCTCTGGCGCGCGGTCGTGCCGAAGTGCACTGTCGTGCGCCAGTTGGCAGAAGTTACTGGAGGTCAGCGCACGGTCGTGCTTGGGGAGCATAGTCATGCACGAGCCGACAGGATCCACTGGAAGCTGGCACACGATTGTGCGTGAGGGGACACGGTCGTATGCTGGGTGGGTGCACCGGGAGCGGCGTCGGGTGCTGGGCGCACGCCGAGAGACGCCGGGAGACGGGAGATACATGCGTGTGCCACGTCGAGTGATGGTGGGCGCGTGACGTCATGATTCCATTCCTTTCCCTTTGCACGTTTATCATCGAGACTTAGTCGATGAGATGTCGTTGACTGAGGGTCGTGGGCCCGGTCAAAGTCAAACCTTTGATCTCTTTTACCAATATACCCTCCAACTTTATATACTTTGTTTGAGCTCGTATCAACTCCGAACGAGCTCCCTCGTTTTCCAATCTTTAGATCTCTCGACTCGTCGCGCTTTTAACGGTCATCTTCTTCTGGAAACATTTATCGCTTTAGTTATAATTAATAAGGATCTAAGAACACCATAACTCGTGTAAGCTATTTGTTGGATTGAGCTTGAGTTACTGTTGGATTGAGCTTGTGTTATCAGACGTTTGATACTAGTAACTCACGCGGAAAACCACCGAACAAGGTGGGGGTAATTTCTATCTCTTTATCTGTCTACTGTTTTCCCTATTAAATGCATGATTGCGGAATACTAAGTGCTGTGATTATATTTGTTGTGCCATAATATAACTGTGAAAGGACTGAGGTCCACTCTGTTCGTCCCTTGCTATCTTCTACTACTCTGTTGAGGTTTGGTGAGCCTCTTGAAGTGCACTAGCGGTATTGAGACCGTTTTATAGGATAAGACGGGCTGATCCCGCACCTATTCATCCCTTGCCATGTGAATGTTTTACATCGTCCCTTACCTCATTCTTCTGTCGTCTCTTACTACTTCATTTGTTAATGATGTGCGTCTCTTACCTTTTTTTTCTTCACGCCCAAGTGCAAACTCTGATATTTTTATGAAAGAAAATGGGGCGTGACAGATTTTTTTATCAATTCAAAGTTAAGTCATTTATCAATGTGAGCCTAAATGATGAAATTTATTAAATATTTGTAACTCCCCTTTCTAATTGGATAATTCTTCTATTATTCAAGCATAACCTTCCAACTAATAGACATTTTGTAAAGATTCATAGTTTTTTTTTTAAAGAAAGAAACGAAAATAAATTTTGCTAAAAAACATGTCAGAGTTTTAGAGTGGTCTAAAACATCCAAAAATGAATTAAATCATTTGAGTAAAATTTCACGTCAAAAGAAGTCCACTTAGCATGAGATTATAGAAAAATATTAAAATCAATTTCGAGGTTCTGCCGTCACCATCAATCACGCTTCATTGTTGCTACCTCTTTGCATCACACCTTACATTTGTCTTTATCTGCAGTATGAGATAAATACTCTAAGCAAAATGCTTAGCAAGTACATCACCTAATCTCATAAATATATTTTGTTTTCTTTGCAACTTTTAAAATAAACTAGAAATAACAACTAATAAAGAAATATTTCTTTATACTTGAAAATAATAAACTATTGGCCCACACATTGTACCAATATGTGCAACTCTGAAGAATCTGATATAGCTAGTCACCGAATCCAAATGGAGCAACTCACTACTCATAGGGCGGTTTAGGAAACCTTAACTTCTTCTAATGGATGGTCTCGGATCCGATACCAGTCTCTAAGAAAATATATAAAATAAAACTATATATATACTTATATATAATATATTTTCTCAAAAAAAATATATTTGTCCTCATTTGACATAAAACAAGATTAACTAGCATCTGGTACTTGAAACTCATCTCTTAGAAAATATACGCATGGAAGCACATCACTTAGAAAATCATCTCTTCATATTCATAGAAAATCATAAATAAAACTCACGAAGCACATAACTTAGTAAATTATTAAAACATATTCATTGAAACAAAAATAGGCATTCATGTAAAGTTTGCTGCAACAATAAACAAATAAAACAGAACTACTCATACTGCAAGTGAGAGATGTATTTACCTAGAGTTTTGAAAACTTATAAATCCCAAGATCCTTAAGCACGTTCTAAACCTTCTTAACAAAATCTAAAGGGTAAAATCATTGATAAAAATACAATTAGAATTTAACCATCTACTATTAATATTAATATTAATTTATTTCTTTTAAAATTTGTACAACTTCTTTTGTAATACCCCAAATTAAACTTTGACTACAAGAAATATAATAAAAAAAATTCCTAATTAATACAAGACCAAAATGGTGATGATATGAATTATTTAAACAATAGTAGTATAAAATGGATATAAATCATGAAAGAAAGATAAATATAAAATTTAATATATGTAAATAAATAAATAGATGCATACAATGAATATACTATATATAAGTGCATATGACACATAATAATAATAATAATAATAATAATAATAATAATAATAATAATACTAATAATACTAATAATAATAATAATAATAATATAACAACAAGATGATAGAAATAATAAATAATAATAATAATAATAATAATCTATACTATACTAATAGCAGGAAAGTTGGAAATAATTTCAAGATTGCCACTTTCCCTCTTAAAAATGTCACATCATAATGCTGATTGTGTAAATAATTTCTTTTCTTTTTAATTTCATTTTGATTTTCTAAATAATTTTGTGTCAGACTTCATTTTCAAGCCATTTGAATGAGGCTTTGTCTCAAAGCCATTTGAATGAGACTTTCTCTCCAAGCCATTGTACTATATAAGTTTTAAGTGATTGATTAGAATACACATTGAACAATTGAGCAAGAAAAGAAATAATGGAGATGAGTATTAGGCTGAAAATAAGAAGAAAATTTGTGGGGCCTCAAAATGTCAAAATAAGAAGAAAAATTAGAGATGGAAGCTGCAACATTAAACAAAAATTATTTTTGTTTCATTTTGGTAACTTGAAATCATATACTTGAGCCTGAATAGAGAGTTTTTCAATGCTTTGCAGCACATCTGTCACAATCCAAGTTGGCGACTCTCACTCTATCATCTACATATCAACAAAAAAAAACCACAAATTGTAGTAGTAGGATTTGAAAAACAAAGAAGTTTTTCTCTTTTATTAGTCTTTTCTAATGGATAACAATATTGTTTATTAAACTAGGAACATAATCCGCACACACAAAAAAACGTAAAGAAATATGGAAAAAATATCTAAAAATCTGATAAAATCTTCAATATAAGTGTACAACAACAAATAAAATATGAGATAAAGTATATAAAATGTTATATGATTTTATAAATGCTAGATAAATTATATAAAGTGTAATAGATATAATAAACGACATTATTTTTGTTTCACGTGCTTTTTAAATGTATTCGTTTTTATGTTAAAAAAATTATTAATTATATACATTGTCAAAAAGAATATATTAATTAATTACAATGTTTACAAATAATTAAAACTTGATTTCCTTTTCATAAAAGATCATAGTTCAAAATATATACATAATCTTTTAATATAATAATTAAAATTATAATTTAACTAAAAATATAACAATTCGTGCAATACACGGGTGCACTGTCAGTGTATTAAAATGATTTTGTTATATAATAATACGCGCAACGCACGGGTACACTACTAGTAATAATAATAAAACAAAAAGGAAGCTTACCTAGGAAGATTTAGGAGATGTGTTGGAACTTGGAATGTATTAAGTGTCAAGTGTCTCTCTTCCCTCTTTCTCTATCTCTCATCTCTCTTTCTCTCCCCCTTTCCTCTCCTCCATGGCCAAAGCCACTGCCTCCGATCATCGGCATGACCACCATCCTTCTCGGTATATTTTTGGACCAAAGTGAAGCTCTATCCGAGCCCGTCACAGATCCAGTCTTGATTTGACTTTTCACTGTCGCCTCCATCCTTCTCGAACGTAGCATACAACTCTTCGTTGTACTGCGCTCTCCAAGTGAAGCCGCGACTCATACACCCCTTCTCTTCCCTCTCTTCTCCATCTCATTTGCAGGGGCGGAGCTAGACTAAAAATATTGAGGGGTTGAATGATTTTGGGGCTAGATTACTATAAAATCTGTATTTTAACACTAAAAATAAAAAATTCCTAAAAGTATATGTAGGTAATTAATTTTTTTTAAAAAAAATTTGGGGGCTAAGCCCCCCTCATGGTGTATGAGGCTCCACCCCTGTTCACTACCTATATTGAAACCTTGCTGCCATTCAATTGTTAACGTGATTTTTCTAAGAGTTAGTCAAATATTCATCAGTTGTCATTGTGCAACTGGACACACAGAACATATAAACTAACATAACCGAAAAGTTAATTTTAAATTTGGGTGAAAATATGAAATGAAACGTACATGTTAAATGATGAAATTTAATAAATATTTGTAACTCCCCCTTCTAATTGAATAATTCTTCTATTATTCAAGCATAACCTTCCAACTAATAGACATTTTGTAAAGATTCATAGTTTTTTTTTTTTAAAGAAAGCAATGAAAATAAATTTTGCTAAAAAACATGTCAGAGTTTTAAAGTGGTCTAAAACATCCAAAAATGAATTAAATCATTTGAGTAAAATTTCACGTCAAAAGAAGTCTACTTAGCATGAGATTATAGAAAAATATTAAAATCAATTTCGAGGTTCTTCCGTCAGCAGCAATCACGCTTCATTGTTGCTACCTCTTTGCATCACACCTTACATTTGTCTTTATTTGCAGTATGAGGTAAATACTCTAAGCAAAATGCTTAGCAAGTACATCACCTAATCTCATAAATATATTTTGTTTTCTTTGCAACTTTTAAAATAAACTAGAAATAACAACTAATAAAGAAATATTTCTTTATACTTGAAAATAATAAACTATTGGCCCACACATTGTACCAATATGTGCAACTCTGAAGAATCTGATGTAGCTAGTCATCGAATCCAAATGGAGCAACTCAATACACATAGGACGGTCTAGGAAACCTTAACTTCTTCTAATGGATGGTCTCGGATCCGATACCAGTCTCTAAGAAAATATATAAAATAAAACTATATATATACTTATATATATAATATATTTTCTCAAAAAAGTATATTTGTCCTCATTTTACATAAAACAAGATTAACTAGCATCTGGTACTTGAAACTCATCTCTTAGAAAATATACGCATGGAAGCACATCACTTAGAAAATCATCTCTTCATATTCATAGAAAATCATAAATAAAACTCATGAAGCACATAACTTAGTAAATCATTAAAACATATTCATTGAAACAAAAATAGGCATTCATGTAAATTTTGCTGCAACAATAAACAAATAAAACAGAACTACTCATACTGCAAGTGAGAGATGTATTTAAATAGAGTTTTGAAAACTTATAAATCCCAAGATCCTTAAGCATGTTCTAAACCTTCTTAACAAAATCTAAAGGGTAAAATCATTGATAAAAATGCAATTAGAATTTAACCATCTTCTATTAATATTAATATTTATTTATTTCTTTTAAAATTTGTACAACTTCCTTTGTAACACCCCAAATTAAACTTTGACTACAAGAAATATAATAAAAAAATTCATAATTAATACAAGACCGAGATGGTGATGATATGAATTATTTAAACAATAGTAGTATAAAATGGATATAAATCATGAAAGAAAGATAAATATAAAATTTAATATATGTAAATAAATAAATAGATGCCTACAATGAATATACTATATATAAGTGCATATGACACATAATAATAATAATAATAATAATAATATAACAACAAGATGATAGAAATAACAACAAGATGATAGAAATAATAAATAAATAATAATAATAATAATAATAATAATAATAATAATAATAATAAAACAAAAAGGAAGCTTACCTAGGAAGATTTAGGAGATGTGTTGGAACTTGGAATGTATTAAGTGTCAAGGGTCTCTCTTCCCTCTTTCTCTATCTCTTCTCTATCTCTCGCTCTCCTCTCTCTTTCTCTCTCATCTCTCTTTCTCTCCCCCTTTCCTCTCCTCCATGGCCAAAGCCACTGCCTACGATCATCGGCATGGCCACCATCCTTCTCAGTATATTTTTGGACCAAAGTGAAGCTCTATCCGAGCCCGTCACAGATCCAGTCTTGATTTGACTTTTCACTGTCGCCTGCATCCTTCTCGAACGCAGCATACAACTCTTCGTTGTACTGCGCTCTCCAAGTGAAGCCGCGACTCCTACACCCCTTCTCTTTTCTCTCTTCTCCATCTCATTTGCTTGAGGGACTGAATGATTGTGGGGGCCAGATTACTATAAAATCTGTATTTTAACACTAAAAATAAAAAAAAACCTAAAAGTATATGTAGGTAATTAATTTTTTTAAATTGTTTTTGGGGGGTTAAGCCCTCCTCATGGTGTATGAGGCTCCACCCCTGTTCATTACCTATATTGAAACCTTGTTGCCATTCAATTGTTAACGTGATTTTTCTAAGAGTTAGTCAAATATTGTGCATCAGTTGTCATTGTGCAACTGGACACACAGAACATATTAATTAATATAACCGAATCGTTTATTTTAAATTTGGGTGAAAATATGAAATGAAACGTACATGTTAATACGTGCAGACTAATGTAATTGAAATGTACAAATTAATATGAGTAAAATGTGGCGAGTGCACAAACCTAAAATCCCAAATCTCAGAATTTTAAACAAGGTCCCAAATCTACGCTGCAATAACTTTACGGAACTCTTTGCCATATCTTTGTTTGTAGAAACATGTTTTACAGTTCACTAACACATTTTGTCATACACCTCCCGTGTAGGAGATCACCTGCTTGTTCCAATACTCCCAGTCTCCCTTCCCATGCTCCCGTAGTAGATTTTTTTTTATTTTAAGTTTTAGCATGATTTTCTTAATAATCTCTCTCAAAAGAAGTGAAGATATTCTACAGAAAAGGGTTGCTAATATGAATAAATCCTCTCTTGGAAATTCAAAGCTTCTCTTGTTCTGGGAATAACAAGGCTGGATTAGGATATGATCCCCATCAATCTTCACTAGGTCAACTGAATGCATCTAGAAAACAGAGAGTGTTTGTTAAGCCACAACTTCTGTTGTAGCCATTCCACCTGCTCATCATAAACAAACTCTCAGACCACATAGAAACTTCAGGAAACTTAACAAAGGTCCTATGAACAAGTTTCCTGAACCTTCTAAGACTAGCACTGGTACTCAGCCAACTTCTAAGGCACATGAGAAGAGGACTGTGTATATTGATGTATATGGAAGACAAATTCGCTTCAACCAGATTGATTAAGGAAATTTGGATTCCTAAAGGTACATCTAACAAGATAGGACCCAACACAAAGTGGGTACCTGTAGCTTAAACTCTGTGCAGGAAGTTGTGGGTCAAGCTAGAGGAGTGGATACCAAGGAAACTATCTGGTAGTTGGACAGTGGATGCTCAAGACATATAATTGGATCAAAACATCTACTCACTTATCTCATTGAAGAACAAGGCCCACAAGCAACACTTGGTGATAATCCTCATGAACATTTCACCGAAAGTTATCAAGCTCATATTGTTGCTCGCCTTTGTATTAAAAAAAAATTCGGTCAAATTTGCTCGCTATTTTTTTAAAATAAAATTTTACATGGTCATAATCAATATTCTACATAATATAGAATTAGAACAACTAATACCATATAATTGAACAACGAATATCAATTAATTGAACAACTAAAATAACAATTGGATGGTTATGTTCATTTTTTTAGTGTGTAGGCCACTTGAATTCATCATGATTTTTTTTGTTGAAATATTATGAATTTGTGTGTATTTATTTTGTTTAATTTGAACAAGAGAAAGACGTATAAAAAGAATAAGGACAAAAAATTCCTTTGGTCCTGATTTTTCAACTTATATGCTTGAAGTTGAAGCTCAAACATTAATACTACGAATGCTCCACAATGGAAGTTGCGGATCTTCCACCATTAAGTTTCGAACGGATTTTCAAAAACAAGCAAAAAGCATATTATGTATACTAAGTTCAACTATGGGATGGCCCACTTTGGCCCATCCCATAGTAATTAATTAATTAGATCGAGAAAATTATACATATACTAGAGCGTTCGAAACTGATCAAGAAGACAGACGTTGAGGAAGAAGTTGAGGGTAGCCTATGTACAATAAATATCTAGAATTGGATTTTTTTATATGCACAGATATATCATTCAGTCACTTTAATTATTTTCTGCAAGTAACCATGTTACTTATGGTTAAATTATTTTTTGAAAGTAACCATGTTACTTAAGATATATTGATGGTAAATTTAATTTTATTTAAGTTTAAATTCCGATAACTTATTTGTCAACAAATTAACTAGAAAAGATTTTAAAGTTTATTCCGGCCGGTCATCTTTTTTGGTGATGCATGGTAAGTAAAAAAATTCTTCTCCAACATCTCAAAATGACCACCTTGAAGTAGGTCGCAGTGGTACCATTCTTGAGACTAACTGATTAGCGATGTGACGGGAAGAGATATTTGAAGTTAAATAAGAAAGAGAAGAAGATTAAAAAGACACATTAATTAGTCTTTTTATTGACTAGATAACAGCAAGTAGAAGGATATACAATCTAGGATCGACAGCCTTCTACAACATAGAAACAGAAAATACAAACAGCTAGCACCAGACTATGAGACTAGTCTAGCATATTTTTGTCACATACATGACAATTATTGAAAGCCAGAAAAGCAACACTTATTAGATGTATACCCGAAGTGGATATACATGCATGCTTGTTTAGGCAGTTTCAACTGCAGTAATAGAACCCTTGGTGCAAAAAGCAGAACATGCATTGGTACATTTTTCAACTGCTCCATTCACAACTTCACTTGCATCTAGTCACCCCAAAAAAAAAAAGCGTAATTAGAATTATTGAATCTCTTGTCTCTGACAAAATAGCAAAATAAAAATAATAATGATCGAGCTTGGGGACGCTTTACCAGAATTTTGGAGAGTGGTTATGGCACCGCACACAGAGGACACACAACCCAACTTGCAGTATTCATTGACTGCATTATCACCTTGTGTCAAATTACATGCAATTTGCATCAAAATGAAATCTTTTGCAGCAAGTAAACTAAATAATTAGAACAAATGAGTTTATTTATTTTACCAGCATTTTCGAGAATATCTTTATCCCAACCACCGGGACATTTCCCATCAACGGTTTTGCATCCAGAGGTTGCTGCACAAAATGGCCTGGAGCCTCCCGCAAAGCGACAGGTATTATAGATATTTCTGGCAGTGGTGCTTGGGCAACAACTCTTTGCCTCAACTTGAATTTGTCCCAAAGCAAGGCTCACCAAAAGAGCACTCATAATAACAATTTTACCTTCCATCGATCTTCTCGTGATATATCTTCTTACAAAATATAGAGAATTAATACAACTTTGTATTGATGAAATGCTGATGAAACTAGACTTGGATACCCAACTTAAATAGTAGGAGTTCTGCCATTCAAGCTTCACTTGACACCATAAACTTCACCAGCTGTCATCCTTATCTCAACCTCACAGGTCTGCAAACCTAACATTTTAGTTATGTTCGCATGACCTTTTGCAGTGTATTACAGACCTATAATACCTTTCAAAACCTTTATGTTGTAATAATATAACATTTATGCATAAGTTAAATTATAATAATATAATCTTATGTTATTCTTTAAGTACATAAAAGTTATGATATTTGTACATAAAGGTTATACTAATATAACATAATGGTTAAATTATTACAATATAAAAGTTAAACCATATTATATGAATTTTTATAGTGAAAAAAGTCTAAATAATATCACTTAAAGGTTATGATATATGTATGTAAATGTTATACTAATATTACATAAAGGTTATACTCTATTAACATAAATGTTACATAACTTTTAATTATATTTTTTATATTGAAAAAAGTCTAAGTAATTTTACTTGAAGGTTATGATATTTGTATATAAAGGTTATACTTGGTAAATATAATGGTTATTATATTCAGTAAACATAAATGTTATGTCATAAATTTAAAAAAAGAAAAAAAATTTAGGCACGGATCCAGGCCGGACCTGACCCTACCCGACCCGCGCGCCCAGTTGCATGAACCATGATCCATGAACTTGATGCACACAAACACTACTCTTAATTTCATTGTTTATTCCTAAAACAAATTATGGAAATTGAAAGGTAAACATGAGTGACCTAACTACTTATGATCTATACAACTATTTAGTTATGTTTAAGTTTTGATATATTCTAACATGAGATTCTTAAACTAAACAATTAATTAACAAAAAGCTTTTTATCCTACCAATTAACTGTTTATTAAACACAGAAACTAATTCTCAAAATTACAAAGATACATGAATTGACCACGAGTCATAATGGCTTACAAGAGCCTCGATGTAGTACAATTTTTTTTTTTTACGTAATTGGTCTCCTTACTTCTATTAATTTTTTCTTTTTATATTTAATCTACAAATTTCTTAATCTGAAAATTAATCATCTAACCCTAATTAATATCTATTTTGTCACAAACATCTCAGATTTTCTAAAGAAATGAATCATGTAAAAATTCTCTCTTGAAGACATGCTACGTTACTATACTACTAATTCCCCAAAAATTGATCAATAAAAGAAACACTAATAACCAATGAGTAAATCTCTTGTGAGATCGTCTCACGGAGTTTTATTATATTGCGTGAGACGGGTCAACCCACAATCCAATTACCCACAACCCAAACCCTACAATTCACATGTTGTTCGTGGGTGATGGAACTCCGTCTCACAGTAATTATCTGTGAGACCGTCTCACATGAATTTTTGTGAATAGATATATCACACATCCAATGAATTATGGTAATCAATCCCATGAACATGGATAAGGTGGACAAATTAAAACAACTCATACTGGTCAAATGAACCTCCCAACTGCATCTGACCTAACAACTTCATTAATTGCTTGTTTCTTTAGTTATAAAGTACTGTTCCATGTTTTAGCAATTAAGATCATATTTGATCTTTTGATGAAAAACATGTACAAACTTATATTTGGCACCATCGCTATTTCTCTGAAAGAAAAACTTATGTGATGAGAGGTGGTGGATGCAAAATTAATACCCACCTATTTATGAATGTACTACTTATAACTATTGATTGTTACTCAGATTCAATCTTCTGTGTTTTATTTTAACTATTAAATTATAATCATGTGCATTTTAAAAATCCCACTTTTAACATTTCACTAATGCTTGCTAAGAAAGTAGAAATATAATATCTTTAATTTAGATACAATTTATTGGCCCAAAACATTTATCTTTCCTTCTCTTTTCATGAACTTTTGAATCATATGTAGACAATTTTTTAATCTTTGATATGTAGAATTGAGCATTTGATGTCTGCAGAATTGCTGATTAATTTGGTTTTTTTTTTGTCTAATATATATATATATAGTTATTTAAAAAAAAGGTAAAAACTGAAGTTATAACCGAAACCGAATTTTTATTTCGGTTCGGTTTTTTTCGATTTTCAAGAACTTCGGTTTCGCTTTCGCTTTTTGAAATTTTACAATTTTCGGTTAGGTTAACCGAAATAAATTTTGGTTCGTTGACCGAACCAACTGATGCTCACCCGTATATACACATAAAGTACAATTCAATTATTAAGAATAGAAGATGAAATATAATTTAGAAATAGAAAATCTAGTTGCTACTTTATTACCTAACAAATTAAGGTATAATATTCAAGAGATTATATCCGTTCAAGCCTAAAACATAGGTCATCTAATAATGTGAAACTAAACGATGAAATTTATTAATTTAAAGCATGAAAATTTTGAAACTATCAAATAGTTAAAGACTTTGAATATTAATGGTGTTAGCACTCTCTCTCAAAGAAGTTGGGGTGGCTGTCAAATGGCCATTTAGGCAAGCCATATCAATTCAAAAAATAAGAATTAAAATTTCAATTGTTTGGCCGCCTCCAAACACTCCCTCTTTCTCCCATGGCCGCTAAGCCGTTTCAGGCTCGAATGAATCTGTGATGGTAAAGAATGAATCGGGGGTTTCTGCGAATTCAACGGTGGTGGCTTTGTTGTCGAGTTATGCGGAGATCATGGTTTTGTAGATAATGGAATCGGTGGTGGCGCAGAATGAGAGGGGTTTGGTGGTGGTGGCGCAGGCCAGCCACGACCATGGTGTGGCGGCGGAGGTGGCGGCGGGTTCGGATTTGAATAGGAATAGGAATCTTATTTTCTTGCCCATTTAAGCAGATAAGGGGAATGAGAGGAAATTGAAATTGAAATTGTGATGCAATAAATTTTAGGATTGTTGGTTGATTTTGTTGGTATGAACTTTGGAGAGCATTCAAAGATGATTCCAGGGAACCGTTCATGGACTTCGGACAATTAGGGTTTGTTTTGATTTGACGATGAATTTTCCCCCATTTTGGCAAGTCACAGTGGTGGGCCCCATTTAATAATACACATGTCAAAATAAAACTAAAAGTAAAATTCCACCTCGCTAAATCATGTGCCACCTCAGCAAATTGAGCCCGATTGAGGGTGTCATGTGCAAAAAGCGTGCAATTTAAGCCCAAATAAGCAATTCGGGCAGAAATTGGGCAGTAATTGCTAAAATTGAAAACAAAATATCTTAAATTGCCAGTCCAAAATATTTTTGTCCTAAATTGCCAGATCCCTTACTTAATGGGCGAAAAAAGTAATAAACTCTTATAAAATGTTTGTCCTCATTTTACAACACAATCAAATGCATTGAACTTATTTGTTAAATTAAATCAAATCTAAGAATGTATTTTCTCTTCAAAAGAACTTTCATTATATTTATTCAGATGCACAACTCAAGAATTTCCTATTTAAGTAATGATTTTACAGCAATTGGTAGCCGTAAGTTGTGGCGTAAAAACAGTTGAAATTAGACAATTAAAATTCTTTCGATTGCTATATCTTCTAATTTAATTGCGTTTATCGTTATATATTAATAAAGTTACAAGTTTTGTTGATTAAAATAAATAATATATATATATATATATATATATAGTTTATTACTTTTTTCGCCCATTATTTAAGGAGTCTGACAATTTTGCCTTATTTTTTTTCGGGCTTGCAATTTAGGACTTTCTGTTTTCAAATTTAGCAATTACTGCCCAATTTTAGCCCGAATTGCTTATTTGGGCTGAAATTGCATGTTTTTTTGCACGTGACACCTCTAATCGGGCTGAAATTGCTGAGGTGGCAGATTATTTAGTGATGTGGATTTTCAGACTGATTTTTTTTAATGCCATGTGTATTATTTAGTGGCCCCACCTGGACACATCATTCAAATTTAAAAAAAAAACATATTATGTGAGCCCTAATTGTTCATCTTCCTCTTCCATTGTAGACCACCGCCGCTTCTCCAGTCTAAGTCCACCGCCACTTTCATCCTTCTCCATCATCGTACCTTACTGCACCACCTCTTTCGACGAGAGACTCAACTCCGACGAACGTTGCCGGCGTCGCTCTATCTTTTCCCTTTTCGCCTTTCCTACCAATCTCCAGCCATCATACACTATACTCGCCGCCGATATCTCCATCACCATCTCCGGTGGACTGCCGCTGCTCAATCACCCATCTTCTCCTACGATTCATCCACCACTTCTCCTCACTATCGCTGGACAACTGCTCCGTCACAACCATATCACCACTGCCATCTTCTTCTTCTCTCTGAAACAACCACCCTTCTTCACCACTCTCCTACAAAGCTGCCCCAATACTGCCGCCACCACTGCCTCTGCAACAGCCAGCTCCGTCGCCGCCGATCTGCTGCCTGTCGCACCGCGAACAGCAGGAACTAGTCAGGTGATTTGGGGAAATTAGGGTTGATTTTGTTCGGGAGGTTTTGTTAGAATTGGTCAAGTGATTTGTCGTTGGTGTTGGGGAGATTTTGTTTGGGAGATTTGGCGAAATTGTTCGAGAATGTGATGTTCTTCAATTTGGGGAAATTAGGGTTCTAAAGAATTGGGGGTGGGGGTTTTGCGATTTGGGGATTTAAATTTTCCCCATTTCTATATTACCGTTTTTTTTAAATTTGGATGATGTGTCAAGGTGGGGCCTACTATATAATACACATGTCATTAAAAAAATTAAGTCCGAAAATACACGTCACTAAATGAAATGCCACCACAGTAATTTTAGCCCGATTAGGGGTGTCACGTGCAAAAAAACGTGCAATTTCAACCCAAATAAGCAATTCGGGCTGAAATTGGGCAGTAATTGCCAAATTCGAAAACAGAAAGTCCTAAATTGCAAGCCCGAAAAAAATAAGGCAAAATTTCCAGACCCTTATATAATGGGCGAAAAAAGTAATAAACTCTCTCTATATATATAAACTTTATATATATATATACTAGTCGAGTACACTCTATATATATATAAACTTTATATATATATATACTAGTTGAGTACACGTGCGTTGTATGTGGATAGACAAACTCGTGAGAACCATTTATTGGTTGACTTTGTGGGTTTTAACATTTGATTATTATAATAATGTCTTTTCAATTTAATATAGGTATCATAACAACAATAATTTATTATAAAAATATTGTTCGATGAAAAAATTATAGTTCCAGTATTCCTATTAAAAAAAAGAATAATAAATCTAAAACGAAAGGTTATAATTTTAATTTGACCATTAACTATATCTTTTCTTGTTTGATCTTCTTTTCCATCCTAGTCCTCTTTCTTCATGATTTGGTTAATAAATCTTTGATTGTATGATCCTCCTCACCGCTGGATACGTGGATACATTCCTTATTTTTTGTCTTCCTAATTCTTCATTTTTTCTTGTTTTCATCATATGTTGTGGTGGCCACTGTTACTGTCGTTGTCGTGGTTGTATTATTTAATTTATCATCTTTTATCTCCACGGGTTCCAACTTTTCTATTGCTTCAGCTACTGCACTCAATCTTCCTCCTTCAACTTTCATATTGTAGTTTAGTACAATTAGAAAACGAACCTCACTTGCTCCTTGTAAGATCAATTGTCTGTAGTATTCAGATGTGTTTTGACCCTACATATGATTTTTTGTTAAAAAGAACAAGAAAGATAGATTTTAGCAATCTATATAAAAATTCTTAGATTTTAGTTATATATTCTTTTTAAATCATTTAACTAAAGAAATATTGTTACATTCTCAATGGACTTCAAGTAGTCTTCTACTGAGCATCCAACATAAATTGATGTCGTGTCACCAAACATTGTCATTGTTGCTTCAAGATGACCTTGTATCACACTTAGTTTAACTATGTATCTGCAATCAATGAATTTATAAAAGAAACACTAATAACTAATGAGTAAATCTCTTGTGAGATCGTCTCAAGGATTTTTATTGTATTGCGTGAGACGGGTCAACCCACAATCCAATTACCCACAACCCAAACCCTACAATTCACATGTTGTTCGTGGGTGATGGAACTCCGTCTCACATGAATTTTTGTGAATAGATATATCACACATCCAATGAACTATGGTAATCAATCCCATGAACATGAATAAGGTGGACAAATTAAAACAACTCATACTGGTCAAATGAACCTCCCAACTGCATCTGACCTAATAACTTCATTTATTGCTTGTTTCTTTAGTTAATAAAGTACTGTTCCATGTTTTAGCAATTAAGATCATATTTGATCTTTTGATGAAAAACATGTACAAACTTATATTTGGCTCCATCGCTATTTCTCTGAAAGAGAAACTTATGTGATGAGAGGTGGTGGATGCAAAATTAATACCCACCTATTTATGAATGTACTACTTATAACTATTGATTGTTACTCAGATTCAATCTTCTGTGTTTTATTTTAACTATTAAATTATAATCATGTGCATTTTAAAAATCCCACTTTTAACATTTCACTAATGCTTGCTAAGAAAGTAGAAATATAATATCTTTAATTTAGATACAATTTATTGGCCCAAAACATTTATCTTTCCTTCTCTTTTCATGAACTTTTGAATCATATATAGGCAATTTTTTAATCTTTGATATGTAGAATTGAGCATTTGATGTCTGCAGAATTGCTGATTAATTTGGTTTTTTTTTTGTCTAATATATATATATATATAGTTATTTAAAAAAAAGGTAAAAACTGAAGTTATAACCGAAACCGAATTTTTATTTCGGTTCGGTTTTTTTCGATTTTCAAGAACTTCAGTTTCGCTTTCGCTTTTTGAAATTTTACAATTTTCGGTTAGGTTAACCGAAATAAATTTTGGTTCGTTGACCGAACCAACTGATGCTCACCCATATATACACATAAAGTACAATTCAATTATTAAGAATAGAAGATGAAATATAATTTAGAAATAGAAAATCTAGTTGCTACTTTATTACCTAACAAATTAAGGTATAATATTCAAGAGATTATATCCGTTCAAGCCTAAAACATAGGTCATCTAATAATGTGAAACTAAACGATGAAATTTATTAATTTAAAGCATGGAAATTTTGAAACTATCAAATAGTTAAAGACTTTGAATATTAATGGTGTTAGCACTCTCTCTCAAAGAAGTTGGGGTGGCTGTCAAATGGCCATTTAGGCAAGCCATATCAATTCAAAAAATAAGAATTAAAATTTCAATTGTTATTATATTTCTCTACATGATTGTCTTCTTGAATGATTGTGGCCGGTGTCTCCTCGTTGGCCAGTCATGTATAGTTAAATCATTTTTATCTTCTATGGTACTCATTTTTGTTGCTAATACCTATCTTTCTTAGAGGAGGAAGAAAATTTATCTGGATCAAGAGTTGAATCCTAATTTCCATAGTCGTTTAATCATAAGATCAAGAAGTGTTAGAATATTAATGTTTATATTTTGATGAGACAAAACAATTAATGTAATAGATCTAACTAAAAAATTTCCATTTCTTACACCGTATTTGGTGAATTAAATAAGGCTAGATAATTAGCAAGTTAATTTCGGTCGAAACTGCAAGAACACAAGTCTCATTAAGAGTTAACTTATATCTAAGATGTAAGCAACGTTGTAAGGTGTATCTCCCCAAGTAACTCTAAGGTGTGTTGTAAGAACCAACTTCTTAATAGCTTACAACTGACATAATCCACAATGTTTGAGAAGTTTTAAAAGTTTTAAAAAGTTTATTCACACTTCTCCCCCTCTAATTTGCATTTATACCACTTGAGATCAACATGAAGTGTCAATAGAAAAAAGGATGACACCAACACAATGACACTGGCATGTTTATGAGTATTTGTTCTTGGCACGTTTTTATAATAATAATTCTATACAAATATGAAATATGTATGTGCAACGTGCGTTGTGTTACTATATATATCTATTTCATATTGGACTACTTTGTAACCTTTATCAATATATAACTTCACACTATATTATTTGACCAAACATCAAATAATCCAATTTTTTTCTTTTTTATGAATTCAAATTACGAGATTTAATTGTTTATATAACTGCATATATTTAGATATGTCAATTTGTTTTCGTATATCAATATAAATCAATATAACTGTATCTGATCAAGAAGGAAGCGTAGAGAGAGGATGCCATATCGAGAAGTGTCTTTATTTCTTTTCAACCTTAGTTTTCTGAAAAATGTCCGTTTATTCGCTTTGTAAAGCTAAAACACTTTTCTTTTAGTGGATCATATATGGATTTTCCGCTGTTTAAGTTTCAAACATTTCTTCCAGCTTTGTGCCGATGGTTTTGATTATATAATAACGCAAGTTTAAAATTTGTGAAGTTTCTGTTATGGCTGATATTTAAATTCTTTTATCGCTGATTTATTATGTAAAATTTTGAATGCATGTTCCTTTTCTCTTCTGCTGCACGCCTGCTATGAAAACTTTTATATTTTTAAGTTATGAAAATGGGGCATGACATCTGATCAATTAAACTATATAATACAACTAGTTGGAATTAAATTGGTATGTATAGTAAAACGAGAAATTATACTCTATTTAAGTGGGCTCTATTATATATATAAGGATAATTTCAATAGTGTTCATGTGTATATAAGGTACTTTCCATTTTGTGATAATGAAGTCTCTGTTTATCATTTTTGCTTGTTTATGTTTTAATTTTTTCAATTTCGATCATTTTTTGTTAGAATTTTTTGAATTATTGATGTAGTCGTAGGAAAATCTAACTTAGCATCCAAATTTCAACAGCCACATCAGCAATTTTGAAAATTTTAAATAAAAATGACAAAAATTGGAACCAAAATAGAAAAATTGATTGTTGATTGTCAAAAAAGGAAAAGTGTCTTACATACATAACCAAAATTGAAATTAACACTATATATAACTCAAGTGATTTGTAATATCGAATATATTAAAGAAAAAATCAATCACCAATATTATTTTTACTTACTTTTTTAAGATAATATGTGGAGTAGTTATGATAATATGTAACTTGACAGCAACCATTATAAAATGGAGTTTATTACTTTTTTCGCCCATTAAGTAAGGGTCCGACAATTTAGGATAAAAATATTTCGGGCTGGCAATTTAAGACTTTTTGTTTTCAATTTTAGCAATTACTGTCCAATTTCAGCCCGAATTGCTTATTTGGGCTGAAATTGCACGTTTTTTGCACGTGACACCCCTAATCGGACTCAATTTGCTGAGGTGGCGCGTGATTTAGCAAGGTGGAATTTTACTTTTAATTTTATTCTGTCATGTGTATTAATAAGTGGGGCCCACCACCTCATGTCTCCACCTCCATCCAAATCCCACCTCTCCCTCATCTGTTTCTTCTCTCTCATCTTCCTCGCCTATCCATCACCACTCTCTCTCCTTCCTGTAGACTCCGTCGTGTAGGATTTTGATGCTACGCAGCGGAATAGAAGAAAATAATTTTCTCAAGCATCAAAACAGAAGAGGATCTCATGCACAATTTAAATAACGATTTACCTCTTGATGCGTGTCCTTTGATGACGAAGACCAAGAATCACAGATGTAATTCCTCTACTCGAGACACACAAGCTCTTCCTAGATCTCCTCCAAAACATTTGCTAGAACGTAGAGAAACTTCTTTTCTTTACTGGAGGAACTACGTTTTCTATTCAGTCAGGGGAAACGTATTTTCTTTGTGTATGGAGAATTATTTTTCCTATCTCAAATTAGGTTTAGGCTCATCTATTTATACCAAATAAAAAGCAAAAGTCCATAACCTATGCCTAATCACATTAGGCCCAACACGTATCCTAATCATATTAAGCCCACAACTTATATTCAACGGGCTTATTGATCTTGTTCAAACTTAACATGTGTAACCCTCGTAGGACCCAGTTATTATTAGTAGCAAGCCCAACAATTGGAATACAGATCGTAGTTGGTTTCTAGCTAAACACTACGACCACCTAAAATAACTGAATTAATAATCTTCATTAATTAAAATCCTTAACTATTTATTATATTGACATCTTATTAAAGGACATCTCCTTCAATCTCCCACTTGTCCTTAACAAGTGTACAATAATAAATTTCCTTGTCATTTTAATGTCTTAATCTGAACATCATGTAAGATAGTTCGTCATTCTATCTTATTCAGACTTTTTCTTGAATTCCAAATTTAAACTGTCAAAACAAATGATTAACTCTTAATCCATTTGAGCATGGCCATGCATTTCAGTCTTCATTTTTCAAGAGGCCAAAGACAACATTCCTATTAAATAGGAAGATAATCCCATTCTTGTACACCCACACTTCTCCACACAATTCATGTCAATTCTGATTCTCGACTTTATAGCCTCCTTTTACGGCACGACGTTTGACGAAATCAAGAATATCCAATCCTTATATAAGAAATAAGTAGTATACTCATGGTTTAGGAACTTATTTAATAGTTACTGAAAATTCTATGACGTTTTACAGAATTTTATTCGGGTTAATCCAATATCTGTTCTCCAAAAAATATCTATGTAATTGATTAGACATCAAATGTCTCTATAGCCTATGAAACTGCGCTATCAACCAACTTACAAACTAGTCTTTATAAGTCACTATTGTCCAATTTAATGACTTAGACTAGGGACAATGATAAATATAACTTTAAGTTCGCATGATAGGGTTTCATTCATCAAATCACATATTTGACAATCCTATTTGAAATTATAAATTATTTTGGACATATTAATTCAACAAAATAATGAATCAACATTGAAAATCTATTTCAAAACAAACATATCATTTTTCTCAAGTCTATGAACAAGTTTCATAAAATTAGAAAATTACATGATTTAAAACCAATCTCTAGAACACTTAATCCCTATGGCCCTAGTATGACCTTCATGCTTGGGTTGAGGTAGTGGCTTAGTCAATGGATCTGCAACATTGTCATCTGTATGAATTTTGCAAATTTTCACATATTTTCTCTCAATAATATCTCGTATCACGTGAAACTTCCTCATAATGTGTTTGGACTTCTAGTGTGATCTAGGTTCCTTAGCTTGGGCAATGGCTCCATTATTATCACAATAAAGATTTACACCATTGTCTATGTTAGGAACCACACCAAGTTCGGTAATGAACTTTTTAATCCAAACTCCTTCCTTTGCTGCTTCTGAAGCTGCAAGGTATTCTGCTTCAGTTGTAGAATCTGCAACATGCTTTGCTTTGAACTTTTCCAGCTCACTGCTCCTCCATTAAGACAGAAGATGAAACCGGATTGGGACCGAAAATCATCTCTATCCGTTTGGAAGCTTGCATCAATATAACCTTCAACAATAAGTTCATTCTCACCTCCATATACTAAGAAACAATCCTTAGTTCTTCTCAAGTACTTGAGGATGTTCTTAGCCGCAATCCAGTGTGCTTCACCTGGATTCGATTGGAATCTGCTACACATGCTCAAAGCATATGAGATGTTTGGACGAGTACAAATCATGACATACATGATAGATCCTATTGCTGACGAATAAGGGATCTTACTCATGCGCTTTTGTTCATCAGGTTTTAAAGGACACTAATTCTTGTAAACACAGGACTCTTCTTCATTTATGAGAAAACCAAACTGTTTGATTACCTCATTAAAACGAAGATTCCAACTCCGAGATGCTTGCTTCAATCCATAAATAGATTTTTGAAGTTTACATACTTTCCCAGCATTTTTAGAATCTACAAAGCCTTCCGGTTGTGTCATATACACAACCTCTTCCAAATTGACACAACCTCTTCAAAATTTCCATTAAGGAAGACAGTTTTGACATCCATTTGCCAAATCTTATAATCATAATGAGCTGCAATTGCTAAGAGTATCCGAATGGATTTAAGCATAGCAACTGGTGAAAAGGTCTCATCATAGTCTATACCATGAATTTGTTTATATCCCTTAGCCACCAATCTAGCTTTGAAAACACTCACATTTCCTTCTTTGTCTGTTTTCAACTTGAAAACCCATTTGCTTCCTATGGGTATACCCCATCTGGCAAATCAACCAAGTTCCAAACTTGATTTTCAGACATGGACTCCATTTCAGATTTCATGGCTTCTAGCCATTTATCAGAGTTTGGACTCGTCATAGCTTCATTGTAGTTGTTAGGTTTCGCATCTTCCAAAATTAAGACTTCACGGTTTTCTGTCAAAAGAAAATTCACAAATCTCTTTGGTCTAGATCTAGGCCTATCAGTTCTACGAGGGGCTAAAGCAATAGGAGAAATATTCACAACAGGTTGTGAACTTTCTTGTGTATCTAATTCGAGTGGGACATCATTCAATACCCCTGTCGGGATTATGAGTTCACGTTCCTCTACCTCTAGCACATGGGGTGCCATATCTGACATGTCTAACATGTCATTAAACATAGATGTCTCCACCTCTAATGGAGGTTGAATTTCATCCATTTGTTGCTCTTTACGAATTTCTTCAAGAAGTACATTACTCCCACTTGTCGTCTTTGAAATAAACTCTTTTTCCAAGAAGACACCATCTCGAGCAACAAACACTTTGTTCTCAGTTTGGTTGTAGAAGTAATAGCCCCTTGTTTCTTTTGGATAACTCACAAAGAAACATTTGTCTGATTTTGGTGCAAGCTTATCAGAAAGTAAACATTTTACATAAGCTTCATATCCCCAGACTTTTAGAAAAGATAACTTTGGAACTTTTCCACTCCATATCTCATATGGTGTCTTTTCTACAGCTTTTGATGGAGTTCTGTTTAGTGTAAAAGTAGCAGTTTCGAGAGCATATCCCCAAAAGGATAATGGAAGATTAGCATTACTCATCATAGATCAAACCATGTCTAACAATGTTCTATTATTCCTTTCGGACACACCATTCCATTGGGGTGTTCTTGGTGGAGTTAATTGTGAAAGAATTCCACAATTTTTAAGATGATTATCAAATTCTTGACTCAAATATTCACCACCACGATCAGATCGTAATGTTTTAATTTTCTTGCCAAGCTGATTCTCTACTTCATTTTGAAATTGTTTGAACTTTTCAAACGATTCAGATTCGTGCCTCATCAAGTAAATATACCCATATCTACTTAAATCATCAGTGAATGTTATGAAGTAGCTAAAATTACCCCTGACTTTTGAACTCATTGGTCCACATACATCAGTATGTATTAGTTCCAATAGTTCACTAGCTCTTTCTCCCTTTCTAGTAAAAGGAGACTTCGTCATTTTTCCTTTTAAATAAGATTCACATACATCATATGATTCAAAATCAAATGATTGCAGAAGATCTTCTTTTTGCATCTTATGTATGCGTTTCAAGTTAATATGGCCTAAACGACAATGCCAAAGGTAAGTGGGATTTGAATCATTTGATTTATGCTTTTTAGTATTTATGTTATAGACATGGTTATCTAAATCAAATATATAGAGACCATTCATTAAGTTAGCACTGGCATAAAACAATTCATCCTTATAAACAGAACAACATTTATTCTTCATAATGAATGAAAACCCTTCAGTGTCCAAAATGGAAGCTGAAATAATGTTTCTAGTAATAGAGGGAATGTAATAACAATTATTCAACTCTAAAACTAAACCAGAGGGTAGAGATAGACTATAAGACCCTACAGTTAAAGCGGTAACTTTTGCTCCATTTCCAACGCGTAGGTCTACCTCTCCCTTTTCCAGTCTTCCAACTCTTTTTAGCCCCTGCATATTCGCAATAATATGAGAACTATATCCGGTATCAAATACCCAAGAAGAAGAGTCTGCTGAATTTGCTAAATTTATTTCAATAACAAATATACCTGAATTGGAAACTATATTTCCATTCTTCTTATCCTCCAAGTACTTTGGGAAATTTCTCTTCCAATGGCCCTTATCATGGCAATGGAAACACTCTGTATCAGTAGAAGCACCTTTGAGTTTAGGTTTAGGTTCAATAACTTTCTTGTTTTCACCCTTTTTTCCCTTGCTTATTCTTGTCAGTGCCCTTTTTCTTGAACCTTTTTCCCTTATTAACCATTAGAACATCCTTCTTTGGTGTTAGGGTCCCAATGTTTTGCTCAACTGTTTTGAACATTCCAAGAAGCTCTTCTAAGGTCTTATCAATACCATTCATATTGTAGTTTAACCTAAATTGGTTGTACTCATCATGAAGAGATTGAAGAATGATATTTGTAGCCAACTCTTGACTATAAGGAAATCCAAGTCTTGCCATATTTTCCAAAAGACCAATCATTTTGAAGACATGCACACCAACCGGTTTACCTTTCTCAAGACGACTCTCGAGAATTGCCTTAAAGGTCTCATACATTTCCATCTTTGATTGTAACTGGAACATGTTTCTCAGTTGTTGAATGATGGTGTAGGCATCCATATCCACAAACCTCTTCTGGAGGCTTGTTTCCATGGTTGCCAACATAAGACATGTGACAGTCACAGACCTTTCACGAATAGCTTTTTTCTTAAGTCTCTCCCCAACTGTTGAGATGTCACTAAGTTTTGGGATTGGGGTGTCAAGGACATCCTCTCTATTTTCAGACCCAAGAACAATTCTCAAGTTTCTCTCCCAATCGAGGAAGTTATTTTCGTTCAACTTATCCTTATCAAGGATTGAATGGAGATTGAAAACTGTGTTGTTGTTGTTGTTAGTCATTTATCTACATATGAAAGAAAAATACACCATTCAATCATGTATAAAAGAAAATAGCTCAAAATTTAAACAAATTTAAAACAGGCTATGCACACTATATTCATTACAAATCCTCCTTAGTTGAATAAAGTGTTTCCAAGATCCTATTTCACAAAATTTTGAGCAGACTTGGGCCCTTCCCCAAAACTAAGTGATCAAGGTAAGTAAACTCTTTTACTAATTATAACATTTAGAATTCTTGGTTGATATGTTAACATCTCATGTTAAATCATATCCTTTTGCCTCGAAGTCCAAAACTTTGTCTTTTGATAACTTCGTTGAGTTTAACCAAATCATACATGTAAATCTCTTCAATGAATTTACCTGTATTATCCCAAGATAAAAAATGACACTTTGCTTAGGCATAACCTATCATAAATTATCAAGGGTTTCATAGGCGTATATTTGGAAAGACATATTACTCAATATTTCTTTAAGGACTTATGATTTATTATGCAGGTTTATATAGCGAACTCAAAACATAAACCATAAACATGCATAAACATACAATATATAATAAAATGCATAAAATAAATGTGATCTTAGTATGGCCCCTATATATATATACATATAAAAGATCAAATCTTCAGTTGCTCCATCTTGAACCGTCATGGATCTCCATCCTTGATCATCCAATCAATGCTTACAAGATTTTTATTCTAATTACAATAACTAAAATGATAAAAAAAAACATTTACAACGATCGATACGCAAAGCGTATTCAAAACTCTACAACTACATAAAATTATATATGGGTCATACTTTGATCACAACATTCATTCTAAACATCACATATAAAGAATAATAAGCATACATTCATTCAAAACATCATATATTAAGAATTATAGGAATGCATGCACAATATCAAATATTAAACATACATTCATTTACATTAAATAAACGACAAAAATCTATTAATCAAATTAATAGACAAAATAAACTTCATAATTCAATTTAATTCAACTAGATTTAATGTGGAAATATTTTCAAATTTGTAATTGAATCAAAATGTTTATTATGGCCTAGAATTTATTTAAAATAAATCCAGGCCCAAAGATATACAGGCCCAACAGGTGCAGCCTAGCCAGGCCCATCGAGCAGAAGCCCAAAGGTCGGCCTAGCATGCCATGACCCATCAGATGGGCCCATCAGGCCAACAGGCGGAAGCCCATCAGAAGAAAATCCTCAGCCCAACACTTATTCAAAATGATTGCGAACTGAGGGATTTGAAAACGCGACCACGCGCTGTAATAATTACCAGTTTAATTCAAGCCTGCTCTATGTCAAATAAGGGAACAATTAACATTTACCTGATTCTCCCTTATTTTCACTAAATGAAACAAATTTTCCGAGAGAGGATTCAATGCCAAGTTTCTAGCCACAACTTCAACCACTTGACCAGTACAATCTACTAGTTATAAAATCATGTAATTTAAATTTATCTTAAACAGAAAATCCACAACAATTGGGATATACGCGACCGTTAGGATTTGATCCCGGGATTTGATCCCGGGTGGTCAGCGCAAGTCACGCACAATGCAACCATCCCGGCTACACGATGAGTGATTGAAAATATATCAAGAAAACTTATCAAGTCACGCACAATGCAACCATCCCGGCTACACGATGAGTGATTGAAAATATATCAAGAAAACTTATCCCGGCTACACGATGAGTGATTGAAAATATATCAAGAAAACTTATCAAGTCCCGCACAATGCAACCATCCCGACTACACGATGAGTGATTGAAAATATATCAAGAAAACTTATCTAAATGAGTTAAGCAATTCATGGGATTTTAAGGAAAATTCATGTGGATGAGGGGTCGAACCCGCAACCCCCACTGATTTTGCTCACCCCAACCATTGGGACATATGCTATATCCAGAAAATTATATATCAAATATATATAAAAAATAGATTCTAAGCAACATCATGTTCCCAAGCGATTTTTAGGGTTTTGTTATGTCAAATACATCAAATTAAGATCCAACTAATCAGAATCAAATTCTAATTAAACAACTTTAATCCACATATCAATCTCATCTTTTGAATTAAAATCATGAAGAACATACATCAAATTGAAATATGATAAAAACAATCATTATTAATTTGTGCAAGAGGCTCTGATACCACTATAGGATTTTGATGCTACGCAGTGGAATAAAAGAAAACAATTTTCTCAAGCATCAAAACAGAAGAGGATCTCATGCACAATTTAAATAACGATTTACCTCTTGATTCGTGTCCTTTGATGACGAAGACCAAGAATCACAGATGTAATTCCTCTACTCGAGACACACAAGCTCTTCCTAGATCTCCTCCAAAACGTTTGCTAGAACGTAGAGAAACTTCTTTTCTTTACTGGAGGAACTATGTTTTCTATTCAGTCAGGGGAAACGTATTTTCTTTTGTGTATGGAGAATTATTTTTCCTATCTCAAATTAGGTTTAGGCTCATCTATTTATACCAAATAAAAAGCAAAAACCCATAACCTATGTCTAATCACATTAGGCCCAACACGTATCCTAATCATATTAGGCCCACAACTTATATTCAACGGGCTTATTTATCTAGTTCAAACTTAACGTGTGTAACCCTCGTAGGATCCAGTTATTATTAGTAGCAAGCTCAACAATTGGAATGTAGATCGTAGTTGGTTTCTAGTTAAACACTACAACCACCTAAAATAACTGAATTAATAATCTTCATTAATTAAAATCCTTAACTATTTATTATATTGACATCTTATTAAGGACATCTCCTTCACGCCGCCCTTTCGCTCCTCCACAAACACCTCGGTCTCCGCCGCATACCGCCGAGGAATCCCTGCGACATCTCCGGCAACAATTTCTCAAAAAGGGAAATCCTTCTAAAAAAACAAAAATTCCTATTCCAGCTAAGCATGAGAGCACTGTGTCCCCAGCAAAGCAACACTCTTCACACAAATTACTGATAACGCAAATACAATACAATACAATACAATACAATACAATACAATACCCCTAACCAACCCTCCATCTCCACTCTCTCCCATGGCCGCCTCCAAACACTCCCTCTTTCTCCCATGGCCGCCTCCAAACACTCCCTCTTTCTCCCATGGCCGCTAAGCCGTTTCAGGCTCGAATGAATCTGTGATGGTAAAGAGTGAATCGGGGGTTTCTATGAATTCAACGGTGGTGGCTTTGTCATCGAGTTATGCGGAGATCATGGTTTTGTAGATAATGGAATCGATGGTGGCGCAGAATGAGAGGGGTTTGGTAGTGGTGGCACAGGCCAACCACGACCATGGTGCGGCGGCGGAGGTGGCGGCGGGTTCGAATTTGAAGAGGAATGGGAATCTCATTTTCTTGCCCATTTGAGCAGATAAGGGGAATGAAAGGAAATTGAAATTGAAATTGTGATGCAATAAATTTTAGGATTGTTGGATGATTTTGTTGGATGATTTTGTTGGTATGAACTTTGGAGAGCATTCAAAGATGATTCCAGGGAACCGTTCATGGACTTCAGACAATTAGGGTTTGTTTTGATTTGGGGATGAATTTTTCCCCATTTTAGCAAGTCACAGTGGTGGGCCCCATTTAATAATACACATGGCAGAATAAAACTAAAAGTAAAATTTCACCTCGCTAAATCATGTGTCATCTCAGTAAATTGAGTCCGATTAGGGGTGTCACGTGCAAAAAGGGTGTAATTTAAGCCCAAATAAGTAATTCGGGCTGAAATTGGGCAGTAATTGCTAAAATTGAAAATAAAATGTCCTAAATTGCCAGCCCGAAATATTTTTGTCCTAAATTGCCAGACCCCTTACTTAATGGGCGAAAAAAGTAATAAACTCTTATAAAATGGTTGTCCTTATTTTACAACACAATCAAATGCATTGAACTTATTTGTTAAATTAAATCAAATCTAAGAATGTATTTTCTCTTCAAAAGAACTTTCATTATATTTATTCAGATGCACAACTCAAGAATTTCCTAATTAAGTAATGATTTTACAGCAATTGGTAGCCGTAAGTTGTGGTGTAAAAACAGTTGAAATTAGACAATTAAAATTCTTTCGATTGCTATATCTTCTAATTTACGTTTATCGTTATATATTAATAAAGTTACAAGTTTTGTTGATCAAAATAAATAAATATATATATATATAGAGTTTATTACTTTTTTCGCCCATTATATATATATATAATATAGAGTTTATTACTTTTTTCGCCCATTTTATATATATATATAGAGAGTTTATTACTTTTTTCACCTATTATATAAGGGGTCTGGCAATTTTGCCTTATTTTTTTTCGGGCTTGCAATTTAGGACTTTCTGTTTTCAAATTTAGCAATTACTGCCTAATTTCAGTCCGAATTACTTATTTGGGCTGAAATTACATGTTTTTTGCACGTGACACCCCTAATCGGGCTGAAATTGCTGAGGTGGCAGATTATTTAGTGACGTGGATTTTCAGACTGATTTTTTAATGTCATGTGTATTATTTAGTGGACCCCACCTGGACACATCATTCAAATTTAAAAAAAAAACAAATTTTGTGAGCCCTAACTGTTCATCTTCCTCTTCCATTGTAGACCACCGCCGCTTCTCCAGTCCAAGTCCACCGCCACTTTCATCCTTCTCCATCATCGTACCTTGCTGCACCACCTCTTCCGACGAGAGACTCAACTCCGACGAACGTTGCCGGCATCGCTCTATCTTTTCCCTTTTCGCCTTCCCCACCAATCTCCAGCCCTCATACACTATACTCGCCGCCGACATCTCCATCACCATCACCATCTCCAGTGGACTGTTGTTGCTCGATCTCCATCTCCGGCGGACTGCCACTGCTCAATCACCCATCTTTTCTTGTGATTCATCCACCATTTCTCCTCACCATCGCCGGACAGCTGCTCCGTTACAACCATATCACCACTGCCATCTTCTTCTTCTCTCTGAAACAACCACCCTTCTTCACCACTCTCCTACAAAGCTGCCCCGACACTATCGCTACCACTGCCTCTGCAACAGCCAGCTCCGTCGCCGCCGATTTGTTGTCCGTCACACCGCGAACAACAGGAACTGGTCAGGTGATTTGGGGAAATTAGGGTTGATTTGGTTCGGGAGATTTTGTTAGAATTGGTCAAGTGATTTGTCGTTGGTGTTGGGGAGATTTTGTTCGGGAGATTTGGCGAAATTGTTCTTCAATTTGGGGAAATTAGGGTTCTAAGGAATTGGGGGTGGGGGTGTCACAATTTGGGGATTTAAGTTTCCCTCCGCCGCCCTTCCCTACTCTCCCTCCTACATCTTTCTTTCCTCATCAACTCCCCGTCGGTCCGTCCATCCCTACACAGCCCCACTTAGGTACCCTCTGCCGCCCTTCCTTCCTCATCAACAACCCGTCAGTCCGTCCTTTCCTACTCAGCCCCACTTAGGTCCCCATATACACCATCTCTGAACCTGTAGGAACTCAACAACACAGTTAGTAAGTCCATGAGCTTATACATCAGTAGATTCACCTACAATGCATGAACTATATGAGCTAATAAGCTCAGTAAGAAAAAATTATGCACATAACATTAATGATATAGAATGATGTCAATGATGCATGTTAATGAATGAAAACCTTTCTTTACAAAATCATTTTCCTTCATTGGGCCCCTTAACCACCTCGCTACTAAGCACCGAATAGAGCTCATATAGCATCATTCATCATTATAGCCATAACCATGTCTCACAGGCCCCCGACTGAACGAATCAAGCCATAACCATGTCTCATAGGCCCCCGGCTAAACGTATAGTAATGGTAGCCATAACCATGTCTCACAGGCCCCCGGTTGAGCAAATCAAGCCATAGCCATGTCTCACAGGCCCCTGGCTACCCATATAATATATCGTAAGCATGATTACATACCTTGGTGCTAGTAGTGGTCAATAAAATACTTCTCATCTTGAAATCATGTCTTGTATGTAGAATGCAATATCTTTCATCATTTACATATGCACATGTTGATGCTCGTGATTAATATTCGTAATGCATCACATATACTTCCCCCATAGCATCATTCAAACACGTCAATTCTCAAGAATACGTAAAATTACGTAATATCACTTAAGCAATATATAACCATGACGTACTACGTTCATGCATTGTAGTTGCAAATGAATTTCTACTTACCTTGCTTCCACGTGAAATTGTTATTCTGAAACTTCTTGCCTCTTTGTGCCAATACAACTAAACCAAAAATAAACTATTCTATTAAACTAATGATAATAAACTTAAACTATTAATCGAAAATTTAAGGAAATTAAGTCATTCATTATTCAGATTCCTTTTATTTATTATATCTAAACCAATACTTTTTATGCATGATAATATAGTTATTGAGTACAATATTCATTATAAAATGTATCAGTCTGATTAACTTTTACTATTTTTCTCAACTAATATATATTCTAATTAATGGTTCCATTTAAGGAATTAGTAAATTTTCCATCTCAATGATATAAAATATTAATATATTTACAAATTTAAATACTTTTAATTAAAAAATCATCTTAAGTAAGAATATAATTCTCCTGCAATCATATCTATGCACATAAAGTAGAAACTTTAATTAGTGAAGTTAAATTTTATTTATTCAAACATACAACATTTTACCCCAATGATTAGCCTTTTGAAATATATTTCATCCAACAGTGGTAATCAATTCGAGAATTATTAAGATAAAACTTGTAAAATTTATATAAGGAGTTGGTTAATTATTTTTATATAAACAATCCCTTTTTAAAACAAGTGTATTTATATGCAATTGAATCTGTGAGCCAGTTAATTGACACCAACAATAAAGATTACTTAATCTTAGGCAATTACATAACCAAATTAACTTAGAAATTGTTTAAACTTTAATATATGCATAATTAATTTTTCAATTTCTTAAGTTCTATAAAATAATGCCAACGATACAAATATATCACTAAATTTCCATATCAAAATCAATATAATTACTAAGCTTAATTGTGGAAGATTTCACAAATAGATTCAGTAGCAAGTAGATATTCAATTAAACCCTTCAAATTTAATCGACAAAATCATAATAGCGTGAGTAAAATAAAACAGTAAATTCTTCAATTATTGAATCTAATCTTATTATTATAAACTATATTTTGAAAAGTATACAGTAAATTCTTCAATTATTGAATCTAATCTTATTATTATAAACTATATTTTGAAAAGTATAGACCAAAGATAAGAATAACAAACAAAGAAGAATTTTCTTCAATACATATTTCCTTAGATTGAAACTTAAAGAGTCATTATATTCTTAACTATTACTTATCCTATCTATTACTTGAAATACAAATCAGTAACCCATAAAATATCACTTAATTTAAGAATAAAGATTATATACTAACCTTCTGTAGATTTTCATCCCCTTTCTTCCTTCTTTTTTATTAATTTTCTTTTCCTTTCCAAAATTTTCTCTCTGCTTATCAAAGTATTTCTCAAGGTTTAGAAAGAGTAGTCATCATGGTTTCTTAAATTGTTGCCAAAAATAGTAGAGGGAGAGAGATGATAGGTAAAGAGAGATAAAGATAGGTTGCAGCATAAAAAGGAAAATGAGGTTGATGGGGAAGGACACATGAATTTCTTTGAGGAGAAAGAGAAGATAAAGAAAAGTGGAGAGAAAGAGGTAGTAAACGTGTGTATGAGGGAGAGAGACATGTGGGTTATGCCTAACACCTCCAAATTTTTTTCTTCTCCTTTTATTATTATCATCCTTATTAATTTATTAATGTCATCTATCCTAAGCATGCTTGTATACATATATATATATATATAACATGTGTACTTTTATATATATATATATATATGTAATGTGTGCCGTGTGTTACCTATTAATATACAATGAATTTTAGTTTTATTTTTCTTTTATATTTTTAAATTAATTCATACTATCTTTAATTAAACAATTTACATTGTTATTATTTAAGTCTTATTTTAACTATAGAAAATTCTCGTTATATTTTACTTAGTCAAATTTTAATTTGGGGCGTTACAATCAACACCCTGTCGGTTCGTCCTTCCTTACTCAGCCCCTCTTAGGTCACCTTCCGATGCCCTTCCCTACTCTCCCTCCGTCGCCCTTTCTTCCTCATAAACACCCCGTCGGTCCGTCCTTTACTACTCAGCCCCACTTAGGTCCCCCTCCACCGCCCTTCCTTCTTCATCAACACCCCGTCGATTCGTCTTTCCCTACTCAGCCCCTCTTAGGTCACCTTCCGACGCCCTTCCCTACTCTCCCTCCACCGCCCTTCCTTTCACATCAACACCCCATCGATCGGTCTTTTCCTACTCAGCCCCACTTAGGTCCCCCTCTACCGCCCTTCCTTCCTCATCAACACCCCGTCAGTCCATCCTTCCCTACTCTGCCCCACTTAGGTCACCCTCCGCTGCTCTTCCCTACTCTCCCTCATACTTTCTTCCTTCCTCATCAACTCCTGGTTGGTCCGTCCTTCCCTACTCAGCCCCACTATGGTCACCCTCCGCCGCCCTTCCCTACTCTCTCTCTTACGTCCTTTCTTCCTCATCAACTACCCGTCGGTCCGTCCTTCCCTACTCAGCCCCACTTAGGTCACCCTCCGTCGCCCTTCCTTCCTCATCAATACCCCGTAGTTCCATACTTCCCTACTCAGCCCCACTTAGGTCACTCTCCGCCGCCCTTTCCTATTCTCCCTCCTACGTCCGTCCTTCCTCATCAACTCCCCGTCGGTCTGTCCTTCCCTACTCAGTCCCGTTTAGGTCACCTCCGTGAGTTTCTATACCTAGTGACAACCCAAACTATCCAGTATTCAACGTTAACCCAGCATTAAATTTTAGCTCCATCAAGTGGGCTAGATATATGTTAAATGGATATATGGGAGTATATATATGTCATGCAGGGATACAAACTGCCCGCTCCCTCTCGTCCGACACTATCAAGGGATGTGCAGCACCTGACATTCCCTTTTCTCTGTGTTCTGCTTTTGCTGCAAATCTTTGGTATCCTCTCTCCTATTTTTTCTCTGTGTTTTGCTCCCTCTCTCCTTCCTCTCTCTTTCTCTTCTTATTTTTCTATTCCTCACAATTATCCTTGTCCACACACTCCTGCGCCTCCACTGCACAACTATACGTGTGTACCTCTATATTTATTATAGGGAATATATATATATATATACAAATTACATTATCCAAAGAAATTTTAAATGGCCTCCACTGCACAACTGTCCTAGTGTACCTTCATAAATTTATTATGATATACATATATACATGGACAATGATTATTATCGTCGACTTCAAAATACCAAGTTTTAAAAAATTTGATATGAGTGTATCGGTGCTAATCAGTGGAATATATGTCACCGAGAATGAAATTCTGTTAGAATCACAAAAGTTTGGACCCTGTCAAGTCATGGCTTTCTTGAGAGTCTAGAAATGAGAACTTACACTCACATACTACCATGTAAGATTTTTTAGTTTAGTTGGAGCTGCATTATGCAAATTTGGGATGCTAGGAACATGCATAAACGGGCGTTCTTGTAAGCTCTTCTCGTCGTTGGAAGAGATCATTCGAGATGGGTTTGACCCTCCTCCCTCCTTCCCTTCTCTATTCTTCCCTCAGCCTCCGCCACCCTTTTCTACTCTCCCTCCTACATCCTTCCTTCCTCATCAACACCCCGTCGGTCCGTCCTTCCCTACTCAGCCCCACTTAGGTCACCCTCTGTCGTCCTTTCCTACTCTCCCTCCTATGTCCTTCCTTTCTCATCAACTTCCCGTCGGTCCGTCCTTTCCTTCTTTCCTCATTAACACCCCGTCGGTTCGTCCTTCCCTACTCAGCCCCATTTAGATACCCTCTGTCGTCCTTCCTTCCTCATTAACACCCCATCAGTCCGTCCTTCCCTACTCAGCCTCACTTAGGTCACCCTGCACCGCCCTTTTCTACTCTCCCTCCTACGTCCTTCATTTCTCATCAATTCCCCATCGGTCCGTCCTTTCCTACTCAGCCCCATTTAGGTCATCTTTATGAGTTTTATACCCGGTGCATCCCAAACTATACAGTATCCAACGTTAACCCAGCATCAAAATTCAGCTCCATCCAGTAGGCCAGATATATATCAAATGGATATATGTGACTATATGTGTGTCATGCAGGGATACGAACTGCACGCTCCCTCTCATTCGACACTGTTAGGGGATGTAAGCGGGGCACTTCCCTTCGTCCCGCTTCCGATGATACTGTTGTCAGTCTTGCCTCGTTCGATATTGGAGTTTTAAGCCTTGTCATTTTCGACAACGGTGGTTATAATCTCGCCACCTCCGTCAATAGTGGTTCTAGTCTTGTCGCCTCTGACAACGGCGGTTCTATTCTCGTTGACACCGTCATGCTCCTTAGAGGGAGCTCTTATGGTGTACAGAACATATGCAGAAAATTTTGGTTGACCTTTATTTAGGGGAGGTGGTTCTATTCATAGATCGAGGGAAGTTGGGGAAGCAAACTCTCCGCCGAGCCAAAGGCGTATGATCCTTTAAAGAAAAATTGTTCATTCTCCAGGAATATCAGAGATTTTTTTTTGAAAACTAGGAGATTTTATGATGTTCTTTTTTTTATGATTTTTTCTTTCTATGTTGCCGTTTAGAATGTGCAGGCACGATCACTTATTATTTATCCATAACCAACTATACCCATAACCAACTAATAAACAATTCATTTTTCTCTCCTCCACATACACATTCTACACTACAACCTAATATCATGTTTTTCATACTTTATCAATAACCACCCACAACCACAACCAACCTTTAATAAATTATTTCTTTTATAATTTAACAATTATATCTATAATTAATTTTTTTTATATTAAAAATATTTAAGAAATATATACAATTATTTGATATTAAAAAAATCGTAATTATAAAAAAAATTACAATACACTTAAAATAAATTACAACACCAATAACAAAATTAAAATTACAAGAATTGAAATTGTAGCACCCCGGACCAAAAATGAAGCATAATTGAATTATTAAATATTAAACCCTTAATTGAATTATTATGTTCGTTAATCTTAACTGTTTAATTTAATTACGTGCGTTTCAGATAAGTGTTTAATGCATGTTTTAGATAGAAATATTTTCTAGTCGCGGAACATAGATTATAATTTTACCATTAGATGCGTAATGGAAAAATGAGAAGATAGAAACGAATTCAAGGTCAATCGGAGACTCGTAGCTCAAATGACGACAAAAAGGGCGAAATACGAAGATTCGGAAAACCGAAAGATACTTATGGTGAATAGTAACGAAGATTTTTACATGAATAGTGACCAAGATTTTTACCATGAATAGTAATTTTAAGATTTTTACATGAATAGTGATTTTCGGGAAATCTATATATAGGGGCGTTTTCGATTCAAAAATCACCATTTTTCCAAACGAGGCTAAATCGACGAAAATACGTAAGTCTCTCTCTCCTCTCTCCTCTCTCTCTATTTTCTATTTTTTGGTCACCGGCGCCGCCGCCGCCACCACCGGAGCTGGAAAATCATTTTTCTCGATTTCAGCCGATTTTCGCACAAAACGTAGGTCTCGTCGAGACGAGTTTAGGATAGGTTTTGGATTTCAATTCCGATGTCCTGTTCGCCAGGAAACGATAAAAACGTCATCGAAAAACCTTAACCCTTGTTTTTTCCACCCTTTCTCTCTCCTCGGTTTTCTCTCTCTCTCTCTCTCCTCTTTCGCCGGAGTGGTGGCTGACCTTTCCGGGATGTCGGGCTATTAGTTGGGGGTGGTGGCGCAGCCGTGGGCGGCGGTGCCGGGACTGGAAGTGGTGGTGGAAAGTGGTTGTGTGTGTAGGCTGGTGTGTGTGTGTGTTTTTTCATGATAGTGTGTGTGTTTTTGGGCTGTTGATTGCCCGCGATGGGAGGTCGCCGGCCGGAGTTGAGTGTTGGGGCGATGCCTCGTTGCGCCGCAGTGTCAGGTGGTGTTGCTGGCGATGAGAGGTCGCTGGCCATGGCCGGAATTTGGGGGGGAGAAAACGGTTGAGGGGCTGGTCTGGCCACACGGCGCCGGGAGACGCTGGGCACGCTGGGCGTCGGGAGACGGGAAGCGCGCGCGCGCCACGCCGTGTTTTCGATCCGAATCTCATTTTTCCATCGTATGTTATCATCGAGTCATCACCGACGAGATGTCGTTGATCGGGGGTTGTGGGTCCCGGTCAAAGTCAACCTTTTGACCAAAATTACCAAAATACCCCCAATCTTAAAACGCTCTGTTTGATCTCGTTTCAACTTCGATTGAGCTCATTATTTTTCCGTTGTGACCCAAATTTCATCCTCTTTCATCTCAGCCTTATAAATTGAACATCCACTCTCGTTTCTTCAACCTCAATCTCTAGATCTCCCGATCCATTGCGTCTTTAACGATTGCACTTTCTCCGAAATCATTTATATCTTTAGTTATACATATCAAGGATCTAAAAAATATTGTAACCTGTGTAGGCTATCAGATGGATTGAGCTTTGTGATACTTGATCTTTGATACTCGGCTACTCATGTGGTAACCACCGAATAAGGTGGGGGTAATTTCTGAATCTTTATTTGTTTACAGTTTTCCCTATTATAATGCATGATTGAGGAATACTAAATGATGTGATTATATGCTATGATTATGTGTCAAATTTATACTGTGAAAGGATGGGGGTCCATATTCATTTTCTGTAGGACCTATGGTCCGAGAAAAATATCTGTCTCTTACCCCATCTACTACCTGGAAGGTTTGGTGGTCCTGTAAATGCACCAGCGGTTTGTGGACCGTTTTGTAGGGGACGGGAAATACCCGCACCTGAAATGTATGGGACGAAATGTAACGCCCCATTTCAAGTAAACACCCTGCATTGCATATTTTATAAAATTTCTTTTAATGTTCATTTAAGAATGATTTAAGTGCAAGTTCTTATACTACTTAAAGTTATGATTTACAAATTATATTATGATCGATGATTTTAAAATTTTTATGATCTAATATCTCTTTCGAGATTTAAGGATTTTTGCAGGATAACTTATAGAGGAAACCGAGCTCGATCTCCACTCACTCGACACATATGAATGGAAGTAAAAAGATAAGATGTTAATTAAATTTAAATGAATAAAATGATATTAAGTTTACATGCTTTCTTCTTATGAAATTTTACTTATAATCTTTATATGTGATTTTGTGAAATAAAACATTTTACTTGAACGAGCATGCATTATAGTGAATATTAAAATAACCACAATATTTATTAATCTAAGTACGTAAATTTTTAATACTTAATTTTATGCTAAGTAATTTTCACATTTATGTGAATTACACATTATATTATTATTGTTAGTCCCTTCAATAAGGTATACATATACTTATATATATGTGTAATATAAAACACCAAAGTATCAAGATAACAAAGTAATTTAAATCACAAGCTTACTTGCTAAGTTATGACTAAGCAATCTATACCTAGCCTAGCCACCTCATCATCCTACTTCAACTTGCAACATGCAACACATCCTTTACTTGAGGATATATCTCTCTCTCGTCCAAGCCATATGAAGAGAACCAAAGCCATAAGTAGTTGAACATAAGAAGCAAAGAAAGGGAAGAAAACACACACAAACTCTCAAACCCTCACGGTCTTGTGCTCACATCTCTCTCTTGGTAAGTTTTGGCTAAACTCTCTTAATACCTTCATTAAATCTCATGATTTATGATTAATATCTTAGGTTAGAAAGTCCAAAGATGTTCTTTGGCAATTGGTTGGGAATTTTATGTTGCTTGAATGGAGAAATAAGTTGTTTCTAGAATATACTTAAGGATGAGCTCTATTTTTGCTTCTATTTTGGAACTGTTTGAAAACCTTAGAAATTGATTTAAGCTAAATCCTTTTGCCAAGTTGAAATATATGAAGTTAAGAGTATGTCTGTAAAATTTTAAAATTTTTGGACTTGAATTCGATTTACTATGAATTTTCAAACATGACCCTGTTCTGTGACAAATTCGCCTTATTTTTAGGTCTGAATCATATAATTTTCTGGAACAGTATACTTCGAATTTATGCATAATCTTCTACTATGTTTTATAAACAGTTCTTAGATAAGTGTAGGAATTTAGTATGTATTTGTTTGAGTTTTGTAAGATTTATGCCGAATTTTACAACATAACCTATTTTCTGCGTAGATGATGTCCTGTTTTCAGTCTTGTTCTAAAATTTATAACTATTTATTGAGATCATATTTATAAGCCATATTTTATTAAGTTGTAGTACACGTTCTTATGAGTATGAAGAATTTACCACGTAATTTTTAGAACCTTTTGCGATTTATGATAATTTTTACAAGAAAGTCTGTTTTCAGCATGTACTATGTCCTGTTTTCAGCCAACTTAGAAAATTCATAACTAATTATGTGAATCTTATTTTCGGTTGATATTTTTATATGTCATACTTCTGTAAGGTATCTATAGTCTGTAGAAATTTTAAAGGATTCCATGGATTCTATAGGGATTGATTATTTATTCAAAAACAGACTGTTCTGGAGCTAGAATTGAAGTGAAAAACTAGTTAAATGTGTGATTTTTAATTCTTTGTACAAGCTGTTAAAATTCATGAATTTTCAGTATGTTATACTAAAAGAAGTTGTGTGATTATAGGAATAATTATGTGATTTTAGGAATTATATATGAATTATTAAAATTATTACATCTTTATATGTCGTTTTAAGTCTAAACCTGCTAGTTTAAATGCTTAACAATTAAGTTACATGTATGATAGTGTATTTAATGTTCTAATAGCACTTAGATGAATTATGTATGATAGGATCATCTTTAAAGCTTCATATATAAATGAAATATGTATTGAATAAAGTATGATTATCATAAACACTTGAATGATGTGTATAGAATCATTTTAATATTTGCATTAGGACGAAGTGTTTACATTAAATTACTAATGATTACGCTTTAGGTTAAAGTAACCTAATATAAAATATAAAAGATTATGTTATACGACATAAGAGGCTAATCAATTAAGTGTGTCGAGCGCAGTCGAGACGATCGGTGAATCCAGAAGCAATCCTTGCACTATCAACGTACAAGTGGGTAACTTCTACTCTCTACTATGTGTTGTTAATTGAATTGATAAGTTATGTATGAAAATCTACGACTGAAGTCCGTAGCTATAACCAGTATGTAACTTCCATATTGGGCGTGTAGTACCCCGGACCAAAAACAAAACATAAATGGTTAATTAAATAATTAAACCTGTAATATTTTATGTGCGTTACTTCTTAATTGTCTATGTGTGTTTCAAGTATACGCTAAGGTACGAATTAAACCGATGAAAACTCTAGATATGAAACATATAATATTTTTATATCATGAGATACGCAATGGAAAAACAAGAAAATAGAAACAAACTAGAGGTTAATCAGAGAATCGTAGCTCAAATGACGAAGAAAAGAGCCGAATACGAAGGTTAGATAAAACAAGAGGGTAAAATCCGGACGAACGGTAAAACGGAAAAAAAATATTTTAATGAATGGTAATTAAAATTTACCTGATAAATAGTAACTTTGAAAATCTATAAATAGGAGCTCAGTTAGTTCAAAATATTCATTCGGTCGACGAAAACGAAAGCGATGAAAACAAGTAAGTTTCTCTCTCCTCTCTTTTCTTCCCATTTTTCGGTCTCCGGCGCGCTACCACCAGCGCCGCCGCCGGAGCCGCCGCCGTGGCCGGAAAATTCATTAGAGCGCCGCCGCCGACGGTGACCGGAAAAATTGGAAGTTGTCAGTTTTGGCCGATTTTCGCATACGACGTTCGTCTCGTCGAGACGAGTCTAGGATAGGTCTCGGATTTCAATTCCGATTTCTCATTCGCCGGGAAACGGCGAAAAACCGACCCAAAAACCCTAACCCTAGCCTCAATGTTGTGAATGTGGTAACGAAGGATTTTGCGGCGAAGTTTCGGGTACTATTCACCACCGGAATCCGGTGAGGGGTGGCCGGAGGTGGTAGCCAGTGGTGAGAGGTTTCCGACGGGAGTGGTGGCGGTGGCGGAGGGCGGCGCCGCCGCGGCTGGTGGCACCGGGAAGAAGGCCGGGCGAGCAGGCCGGCGTCGGGTGGCCTGGGCGCGACGGGTAGGAGACCTGCCGAGAAATCTCGCCCACGCCGGGTGAAGCGCTGAGAGCTGTCGAGTCGTGCCGCCGAGCTGCCGAGAGGAGCGCCCCCGCTGCCGAGAAAACTCGGCAGCCGCCGAGATCCACGCCACGCCTACCGAGAAGACTCGGCCACCTGCCGAGCCGGGTATGTCTGCTGTCGAGAAAACTTAGCAGCTGCCGAGAAATGCGCTAACCGCCGGGTTTTTCCACCCGGTGCCGGGTACGCGTGTGCCACGTCGCCCGCAATGCCGTGTTTTCAATCCGAACCCCGTTTTCTCCGTCGTACGTCGACATCGAGTCGTCGCCGATGAGATGTCGTTGACCGAGGGCCGTGGGTCTGGTCAAAGTCAACCCTTTGACCAAAATTACGAAAACACCCCTCAATCTTAAAATGCTCCGTTTGAGCTCGTTTCAACTCCGATTGAGCTCATTTTTCTTCCGTAGCAACCCTACTCGTTCCCTCTTCCTCACCTTTCGATCAAAATTACCAAAATACCCCTGAACCTAAAATGCTCCATTTAAGCTCATCTTAACTCCGATCGAGCTCATTCTTTTTCCGTCGTGACCCAAATTTCATTCTCTATCGTCTCGGCTATATGGATTGATTTTCCATTCCCATTTCTTCAACTCTGATCTTTAGAGCTCTAGATCCGTCGTGTATTTAATGATTATCTCTCCGTCGGAGTCTTTTACAGCTTTAATTATAATTATTAAGGATCTAAGAAACGTTATAACTTATGTAGGTTACCTATTGGATTGGGCGTTGTGTATCAAACTTTGGGACTCGCTACTCGAGCTCTGAATTATCAGATCTTTGGTACTAGCTATTCACGTGGTAACCACCGAACAAGGTGGGGGTAACTTTTAAATCTTTATTTGTTTACTGTTTTCTAGTAAAAGCATGATCTACAGGATATTACGTGTTGTGAATTTACTTGTTGTGCCATAATTATATTGTGAACGGGCTGAGGTCCACTCTGGACATGCATTCTTCCCTGCTCCTCTTCTACTACTCTAGAGGTTTGGTGGTCCTCATGAAATACACCAACGGTATTGAGACCGTTTAATTGGGTGGCGGGCAGATCCCGTACCCATTGGGTGGCGGGCAGATCCCGTACCCATCCTTCCCCCTTTCTAATATCTGCTATGCATTTTACGTGTTGTGGCAACGTGCTGGTTGACGTTTTATTTTCCTTTGGTTATCCGTCGTGTGTTATAAGATGCAGATGTTACTCCCACGAGTGTATTCAACGCACTCACCCCTTAATCTGTACTCACACTACAAGAACGTATGGGCCTGATAAACCCTAAAAGGAGAGAGGAGGTGCCATGTCTGGACCTGTTTTGTTAAGTTGGTGTCACACATCGTTTTCAAACAAAGTCTTATTTAATTCACGTATTATAATATTTGATACATATGATGAAAGTGAGATCCTGATGGTTGGTTTCCGCTGCTGTATTTTGTTGTGGTATCGGTATTGAGACCGATTGCTATCAGCAGAGGCTGATTGTTGATATGTGAATGAGTCACATCATCCCTTACCTCTTTCTTAGGCATCTTTAATCTTCTTCTTGCTGTGTATAAAGAAAAAAAAATGTGTCTCTTATCTTCTCATTCTTCACGCCCGTACGAAAACTCTGATATTTTAAGTGAAAGAAAACGGGGCGTGATAGGACGACGACCATAAGGGCAAAAATGTCTGGTCTATGAAGCAAGGTTTAGTGGGCGAGCGACTCCCACATTCCTTTATGTTGTCATAAAGGGCGAGAGTGTCTGGTCTATGTTCTCAGGGTGGCTAAGAACCACAAAATGTTTTCAGAGTGGCTAAGAACCACAAAATGTTTTCAGAGTGGCTAAGAACCACAAAATGTTCTCAAGGTGGCTAAGAACCACATGTAGTACTCGCTTAATAATTTAATTGCTTCAATGTATTAGACAGTAAAGTTATCCCACTGGGATTCCTCTCCGGAGGTGTCTCATGATGCTACTTTTTATAATTTTCAGGCTCAACAGATGATGACGTGGACGTGTAGCAGGCTGGGCTGACTTCTCACTGTATTTATAAAATTGTACTAGTATAACGTTTCCTTTTGAGAACAATATGCTGTCAATATGCATAGTATGATAAACTACGGGCCTAGACTCGTATCCTATTTTATATATATATATATATATATATATATATATATATGTTTTGTTGTGTAATTCATGTAAGTCTTTGGTTCAAACATTTTTCCTAAAAATGTGGGTGAGACACGACTAGACTTGATTAATAGTCGATAAATAATTACATATATATGTCATATTTAAAAAAATAAAAATTAATAACTCTCGTGTCTTCACTTTTAAGTCTTCCGCTGTATATTAGAAAGTAATTATAATTTCTTTAATTTTTAGATAAGTAAAGGATGACGACTCATTTCCAATTAAAAGGAAAACAGGACGTTACACGAAAAATACTCGTACCTGAGATGTAGAGAACGGGAAATACCCATACTTGAGATGTAGGGGACGGGAAATACCCACACCTGAGTTTGGGTTATAATATACGTGCTATGCATTTTACGTACTGTGACTAAATGCTGAATGTTACATATTTCTGATTTATATATCTGTCGAATGTTATAAGATGCGGAGTTTATCCCCACGAATGTATTCCACGCACTCATCCCCTATTCTATAATTCACGTTACAGGAGATGACGAGCATGTTGAGCTTTAGAGAGAGAAGTGGTGCCCTATCCGGATATTTTTTTTATATTCTATCTTTTGTCAAATAACGATTATAAAATTCTTGTTTTGTAAGTATAACTTCGTTAATCCTATGAATGATGGATCCTGATGTATTGTTCCGATGCTTAAGGTTTTCAAATCCTTCGAAATCGGTTGTATCCGAATGTTTAAATGTAATATTTCTGATCGTCTCTTACCTCCTTCTATTTTATTTCATGCACGTCTTTTTCCCTTCTTTCTTCACGCCCAAAAAAGAAAACTCTGATAATTTTTAAGTAATGAAATAAACGGGGCGTGACAGATGGTATCAGAGCAATGTTCTATCATTTTTTAACTTGCTCAAACTTGTTTTATAAAGATAAAATAAGAAAAAAATGTGATTTAAACGTGAAAATATTTTCGAAAAGAAATGGATAAGCATCATCCTCTCTCTATACGTGTCTCTCCCTAATCATGAGTGTTTATATTTTATGTGTTTTCTTGTTTATCTGTTATAAACCATTTAGGTTTAAAAAGCGTTAAGGATATATTTTCATGATGAAAAGATCTTTTAAAAACCCTCTTGACGTCACTACAATCGACGCATTGCACTTGGCCGCCACCACAAGGGCCGCTGATTGCAGCTGCGTGAGCTCATGTGCGTAAACCGCCACAAGAGCCGCTGACTGCAGCAACGTGAGCTCATGTGCGTAAATGGTCATTTGCATTAGTAGATGTTATGTGACTGATAGTTGAGACTACCATTGGCCCTTGTTTACAACAGGACGAGCTAGTTGGTGTGTTTTCCCAGTCCTTGGATACGATATGTAAAGTCACTGTTAATACTTGAGGTATATGAAGACCATGTGAGGATGTCAGTAATGTGTTTCATGATGTTTTACTATGATGTATTTTTCTGGTTGGCTTATGCAAGTTGAGTCTACGCTATCATACATGATAAACGAATGACAAAGAATTTATTGAGATTATTAAATGATTTATGGAATAACATCTATTGGTACAATATTACCTGTTTCTGTTTAGCTGTTGTTATTTTATGTTGTTGGGTTATGTAGGGTAGATAATAAGGGTTAGTTTTCGTATGTTGTCTTTAGAATTATGCCTCGAGGTCGACCACGGAAGGACCAACCACCAACTACAAATCCGCCAACTGTAAATCCACCAGAACAAAATATGGATGCTACAATGGTGGATTTAGTGTCCATCCTTAGAGGATTACCCCGACAATTTGAGGTCACGCAAGCTACGCCACCACCAGTGAGGAACGACGTGAATCAGATTTTTGAATAGTTCAGGCATTTCAATCTGCCGACGTTTAATGGAAAAGGCGAACCAGCTGACACCGAGGAGTGGCTAAGGTCACTAGATCGTTTATTTGGACATCTAACCTGCTCGAAAGAACAAAAGATTTCATGCGCGGTGTTCCAACTCACGGAAGTAGCCAGTCACTGGTGGGATTCGTATGAGAGAACGTTGTTGCTGGACCAAAAGAAGGATATGACATGGAAAACCTTCAAGGAAGTGATAGCGCAACATTTCATACCACAATCCTATCGCGATCAAAAGGAAACAGAGTTCTTACGTCTCCGTCAAGGAATCTCGTCAATAGGGGAGTATGTACGGAGATTTAACCAGTTGAGTAGATATGCAATTCATCTGGTTGACACTAATATCAAGAAGGCCCGATGTTTTGAAAAAGGTCTTCGCTCAGAGATCAGTTCAATTTTGGCAGGTCAGGAAAACATGACCTAGCCAACATCGTGGAGAGAGCCCAAGAGATCTCCTCTCGTCTGCGCTTGGACATGTTACCGTCCAAGAAGATTGATGAGATACCTGGAAAGAAGAAGTGGATAGAGCCGAGTCAAAGCTTCGATCCAAACAAGTTTCCTAGGAATAATAATACTCTACTTTTTCCCACTCCCAGACCGGGAAACACTGTGTTAGATGTGGAAGAATACACATAGGACCGTGCCAGCAAGAGACACGAAGTTGCTACCGTTGTGGAGTACCAGGACACATCTCAACTAACTGTTCGAGGTCTAGAAACTCACCAGCTACAATGCCAAATTCGAGGCCAGGATCAGGCCAGACTCAAACATTCATCCTCACTCATTCAGAGGTTGTCGAGAGATAGATTGCAGATGAAGAACTCTTAATATTGTATATGTAGATAGATATGTAGTGGCTCTTACCTTGTAGTTAGTATACATAATCCTTTGGATATGATGTATGAGCTACCCATCTTTTGCTTATATATATAAGATATCAGTTTGTCTTTTGCTAATCGATGGAATCCACATATACTTCTCACCTCGTGATTCGTGTTTATTCTCCTCACCTATAGTAATATTGTGACACTGGATCTGTTGAAGTATAAGAAAGATAAGGTAGTCACTGAAACTCTGGAAGTTAGTATCCCATTGGGAATGACGAGATTCCATCTTCTTATCGGAAATTGGAAAAGAAGTTAAGAACGCACCTTGGATGATCCTTGGCTTGTGGTGTTAATCTTGGAAGAAGGAATGAGAGAGTTCACACCATCGGACAAAGGTTGTAGGTTCGGGCATTGACTTTGCTCATTACTCAACATGATATGATGAAGTAAACAAGAAACGAAAAGTCCCTAACTAATCGGTTGTTACATGTAACCATCCCATTTGTTTTCTCAAATACCACCAGAGAATCTAAAAATCACCTTTTTCATTCGTATCTCGAACGTTTCCTCATAGTGTTCATCAATGATACTCTAGTCTACTCATGTGATAATACACGCCACGAACATCTCAGGAGCGCGTTGGAGATTCTATGAAAAAAGTAACACATGCAGTTGATTCTTTCTATTTGATAAGACACCCTTTTCTCTGTCTCTTCGACTCTCTTCATTTTTTTTCTCTCTCTCTATCTCTTTTCTTTGTCTTTGTCGAAAACGTACTTACTTCTTTGACCGAGGAATACGACTCTCCAGTGCCAACTGCTTCTCACTATACTCCACAAGTAAAATGGTGAAAATGAGAAGTAAATGGGATGCATATTATAGTTGAAGAGGAAGCAATGGATGTTGTGATTGAGGAAGGTCTCTAAAAGTCGAACCAGAGAATGCAAAGCAGACTCATAACAATGATGTTCGTGTTGATATGGAGAGTTAGGATGATCCAGAGGTGTCTGATGAGGTTTATAAAATGGGTGAATCTCCATCTCGTGTATCGTCTGATGGTTCCTCTTCCTCGAGTGATGATGAATGTGAAAACGAGGATGTAAAGCAAATGAGTAGCAAAATGAGTGTGAGGAAAGAAAGTGATCGAAAACAGATGATATGATGAATATTATTAATGACAAGGAGACGATGTCCAGTGGAAGAGTGAAACTGAAACTGAAGTCAATAAAGGTTGTCATCATAAAACGAGTATGGGTTGGAAAAATGAGAAATAGAAGTGCGATTCGGTTAGGAAGGTTCGAGAAAGAATTGGAGAAGCTCGGGACTGACAAAAGTTCAAAACATCGAGCTTAGCCAAATAATCGAGGCCTGCAAATTACTTGACGAGAAATGAAAAAAATAAAACAACACGGGAATAAGAGGATGAGATTCTGGCAAAGTAGCCAATCTTGTCCTTTCTAAGTGCACGTTTAATTTCGAGGACGAAATTTTTTTAAGGGGTAAGGGATGTAGCACCCCGGATAAAAAACGAAGCATAATTGAATAATTAAATATTAAACTCTTAATTGAATTATTATGTGCGTTAATCTTGATTGTTTAATTTAATTACGTGCGTTTTAGATAAGTGTTTAATGCAATTTTTAGATAGAAATATTTTCTAGTTGCGGAACATAGATTATAATTTTATCATTAGATGTGTAATGGAAAAATGAGAAGATAGAAACAAATTAGAGGTCAATCGAAGACCCGTAGCTCAAATGGCGACAAAAAGGGCGAAATACAAAGATTCGGAAAACCGAAAGATACTTACGGTGAATAGTAACGAAGATTTTTACATGAATAGTACCCAATATTTTTACCATGAACAGTAATTTTAAGATTTTTATGTGAATAGCGATTTTCAGGAAATCTATATATAGGGGCATTTTCAATTCAAAAATCATCATTTTTCCGAACGAGGCTAAATAGACGAAAACACGTAAGTCTCTCTCTCCTCCTTCCTCCTCTCTCTCTATTTTCTGTTTTCTGGTCACTGGCGCCGGTGACACCGCCGGTGCCGGAAAATTGTTTTTCTCTGTTTTGGCCGATTTTCACACAGAACGTAGGTCTCGTCGAGACGAGTCTAGGATAGATTTCGGATTTCAATTTCGATGTCTCGTTCGTTGGGAAACGGTAAAAACATCGCCGGAAAACCCTAACCTTGTTTTTTCCACCCTTTCTCTCTCCTCGGTTTTCTCTCTCTCTCTCTCTCTTCCTTCGCCGAAGTGGTGGCTGACTTTCCTGGGATGTCGGGTTATTAGTTGGAGGCGGTAGCGCCGCCGTAGGCGGCGACGTCGGGGCTGGAAGTGGTGGTGGAAAGTGGTTGTGTGTGTGTGTAGGCTGGTGTGTGTGTGTGTTTTTCCGTGATAGTATGTGTGCTTTTGGGCTGTTGGTTGCCGGTGATGGGAGGTCGCCGGCCGGAGTTGAGTGTTGGGGCGACGCCTCGTTATGTCGCCGTGTTAGGTGGTGTCACCGGCGATGGGAGGTCGCCGGCCATGGCCGGAATTTGGGGGGGGAGAAAACGATTGAGGGGCTGGTCTGGGCACACGGCGCCGGGAGATGCTGGGCGTGCTGGGCACACGGCGCCGAGAGACGGGAAACGCGCATGCGCCACGCCGTGTGACGGGTGCGCGTGCGATGCCGTGTTTTTTATCCGAATCTCATTTTTCCATCGTACATTATCATCGGGTCATCGCCAATGAGATGTCGTTGATCGGGGGTTGTGGGTCCCGGTCAAAGTCAACCCTTTGACCAAAATTACCAAAATACCCACAATCTTAAAACATTCCGTTTGAGCTTGTTTCAACTATGATTGAGCTCATTCTTTTTCCATTGTGACCCAAATTTCATCCTCTTTCATCTCAGCCTTATAATATGAACATCAACTCTCGTTTCTTCAACCTCAATCTTTAGATCTCCCGATCCGTCGCGTCTTTAACGATCGCACTTTCTTCGAAATCATTTATATCTTTAGTTATACATATTAAGGATCTAAGAAACATTGTAACCTGTGTAGGCTATCAGTTGGATTGAGCTTTGTAATACTTGATCTTTGATACTCGGCTACTCACGTGGTAACCACCAAACAAGGTGGGGGTAATTTCTGAATCTTTATTTGTTTACAGTTTTTCATATTATAATGCATGATTGAGGAATACTAAATGCTGTGATTATATGCTATGATTATGTGTCATATTTATACCATGAAAGGACGGGGGTCCACATTCATTTTCTGTAGGACCTATGGTCCGAGAAAAACATCTGTCTCTTACCCCTCTACTACTTGGAAGTTCTTGTCGGTTTCTTGCAACGTTGTGTTTTCCATCCGAACCCCTTTTTTCCATCGTACGTCATCATCGAGTCATCGCCGAGGAGACGTCGTTGACCGGGGTTCGTGGGCCCGGTCAAAGTCAACCCTTTGACCAAAATTACCAAAATACCCCTAAACTTAAAATGCTCCGTTTGAGCTCGTTTTAACTCTGATTGAGCTCATTCTTTTTCCGTCGTGACCCAAATTTCATTCTCTATCATCTCAGCCTCTTAAACTGATCATCCACTCTCATTTCTTCAAACTCCAATCTTTAGATCTCTCGATCCGTCGTGTATTTAACGATCGTTTTTCCGTCGGGATCTTTTATAGCTTTATTTACACGTTAAGAATCTAAGAAACACCGTAACTCATGTAGGCTACTTGTTTGATTGAGCCTTGTGATATTCGATCTTTGGTACTCGCTACTCACGTAGTAACCACCGAACAAGGTGGGGGTAACTTCTAAACTCATTATGTTTACTGTTTTCCATATTTGATATTTGAACTGTTGAATTCTATGTGCTGTGATTATATGTTGTGATTACTATATTCATGCATACCTTATGAATACGATATACGTGGACGGATGTCCTGAGTCATGTTAGGGATAGACTGGTGGCCCATAAAAAGCACCGAGTATAGTTGAGTGCTCTTAGATCGTGTGTTCTTAAAATTATATGCTATGCATTTTATATGTTGTGACTACATGCCAAACTTGTATATGTTGGATTTGTTATACCTACCTAATAACTGTTTAAAACATGGAAAGTATCCCCACGAGTGTATTCAACGCACTCACCCCTCTTCAGTACTCACACTACAAGAGACGACTCATGTTACAGGTGATGAAGAGAATCATGATACGTAGAGAGAGGGTTGTCTTATCAGCTGTGTCATTTTCCGGTTTTGTCTTTTAAAACCATGTTAAAACGATGTTCCATGTTTTGTAAAATGTTAACTATTCTTCTCCTTTGTAATGGATCCTGATGTTTTTCCGCTGCATAAGGTTTCGAACTCTTTTTATCGGTTGTATCCGATGTTTCAAGTGTGCCACTTCTTATCCTCCCCTTTTTCTTTCCATTTTATATCATGTACGCCTTCTTCCTCTTTCTTTCTTCACGCCCAAAAAGAAAACTATGATAATTTTAAGTGCGAAGAAAACGGGGCGTGACAATGATAATGATGATGATAATGATAATTATGATGATAATGATAACGATGATGATGATGATGATGAGGATGATGATGAACTAATAAAAATGTTTTCACGGCGGTTCAGAACCGTATTTTCAAAGGCGGCCTTATATCGCATTTATGTGCCAATACATGATATGTTTATGTTTCAAGAATTTTAACTGTTCACCAGTCCCACCCCACTGAGTGTCTTTTTACACTCACCCCTCTTATGTTAAAAATGTTTTCAGCTTGAGGAATCTTTAAGTGTGGTGCGCGAGCGATGGATGCTGGTAGCCGATGTTCTAAAGATTGCAAAAGAATTTTATTTACAGTGTTTTGTTTTATGGATTTGAAGAAAAATGTAATTCTTAATTATTCTTCATTTCATTTGTATTTATATTTCTTAAAATAGTGAATTTCTATATGTAACGCCTTAGTTAAAAATTTCCTTTATTAAAAAGAAACGGGGCGTTACAGGTGGTATCAGAGCGGGTCTATGATTCTGTAGACTTGCTAAAATATTTTGTTTAAAAAAAAATTCTTTTATTCAACGCAAATTTGAAGAGATGTAAAAACTTTTGTTTGAAAGGAAAATTTTATTAGCTACCGACATTCACTCTGCCGCTCGGCTTCGCTAAGGTATGTTATGCTATGTTGACAAATGAATGATAGAGAAGTCTATTGAGGTTATTTGTGGAATAATGTTTTAGGCGTTTATTTGTTTGAGCTTTAAGTATGAGATGATGTTTAAGAGGTGTTTCGCTACGAAAACTTACGTAAGATTGTGTATGGAAGATGGTGAGGTCTAGGGTTGTTGCTAGGAAAATGATAAAGTAGATGCGGAAGTCTCTAAGGCTAGCATACTCTCAGGAAGAACTATAACATGTCGAGACGTACCAATCGCTTTGAAAAGAAATTTTTACGGCTGACTTGCATGTTTTGGAGACCCCCCCTCAGCGCTAGCCCGCGCGCACTCCTATCGCTGCCCAGCACCTGCTGCCGCCCTCGGCGGCAGCCAACTCTACTTGCAGCAGCCAAAGAGAGCGAGAGAGAGGCAGAGAGACAGAGATAGAGAGAGAGAGATCTCGAGAGAGTGAGATGGAGAGATGCACAGCGCTTTCTCTCTCTTTGCTTTTCTTTCCTTTTCTTGCTGCCCTTTTTCTTTTTCCTTTCACACTTAGCCTAGGTGTGTGTCACTTTGTGGTAAGGAGAGAGAGAGGAAGTTGGTGTGAGGTGGCAGGAAGTGTGGTGACTAGCTTTCTTATGCTTTTCACTTAATTTGGCATAAACTTAAGCTTAATTAATTAATAAGCTTAATATATATGACATGTTTATTAAATATGTCACACTTACATATATGGGATGTGTGTGTTACATATTTATATATATATATATAATGAATTTTAGTTTTATTTTTCTTTTATATTTTGCAATTAATTCATACTGCCACTAATTAAATAATTTACATTGTTATTATTTAAATCTTATTTTAACGATAGAAAATTCTCGTTATATTTTACTTAGTCAAGGTTTAATATGGGGTGTTACACATTAATATTGTAGAAATCAAATTAAATTAAAATTAGTACCAAGAAAAACTTTTTATGTTATAATGTTAAACGGTAACTGATATTTAAAAATTATCTTAACTCCTAAAATATGCATGGTGTCGTCAATATAGATGTAAGTACAAAGATTAATAAATATTATATTTTTTGATTTATACTTAATATGTGATTTTATTAAAAAAAAAGTTATTAGTAAATATTTTATTGTTGTTCATAACTATAGATTTCTTTAAAAAATTTGGGTCCAACCAATGCAAACATCTTAATTATTTCAAGTTGAAGAAAAAATATATTTGCATATCAAATACCTAAAATATCTTGATATCTATTTAAATAACATAAGTAACTAAATATTCAACCCACTTGGATTGACAAATCGACTAAAGAATCATACCAAAATGTTTTTCATGGTAATTATTTTCACAAATATCTAAATTTTTTTTTATTTTCTAATCTATAGTTTAATTTCATCATTTTTTTCGTATTTGTAAATTTTTAAGTATAATTATGCACCAAAATTTAAATATTAAATCTATATTTTGTTTTTTCTACAATGCAATGTAAATAACAAATTAAAATTCACAAAAAATGATAAATTTGATATATCATGCATAAACAAAAAAGTTTAGATGAATACATTTTTTAATTTGAAATTATGATTTGTTAAAAAAAAACTCACATCCCTAAACTTGTCCCACGGCCTCATCAAAATTAAAATACAAATTAGAAACAATAATGTTGGGTCCCAAGCGGTGTCCAAGGTTCACAGGGGTGAATGAATCTTGGTCGATTTTGAAAATCCATTAAAACTTACTGTTCTACAAGTTACTTGAACTTGCAGCGCCAGTCAGTTACTGCTTACAGCACTAGGATGCAGTGTTGCACGCTATAACTAGAGTTTTATACGCAGCGGAAAGATAAAGCTTTTAAGACACAAGGCTGGCTGGTTTTCTCAAATATGATCATTTTCAAAATGTTTTATGCATATGACAGATATATGAAAGATAAAGCGCAGAAAGGAAAACAATAAAACACTTATGGCTTATAGTGGTTCGAAGGTGGTGTAAGCCTTCTACGTCCACTCTACTGCTACCTCGAGCAGGAACTTTGTTAAGCAAGATTGAATTATAGGACACTCTCTAACAATCTATCAACATACAAAGCTAACCACCTACTAGAGTCCAGCGTCCACACAGCAACTGCAAACTCTAAAGGCTAACCCACACAGGGTTCCACACTCCCACACAGGGAAGTTGCCTAACACTTAGACAACTATACATACAGAAAGGATCTCTCCTATCAACTGTATGACACCTAAAATAACCTACGCACACAGCTTCAAGGTTAAAAATAAAATAAAGATCTTCAACTGGTGAGGAGCAGTCCTGGTCTCTGAAAGCTCATTTGTTGTTGTAGACCTGCTCCTAGAAGGTTGAGTGGCTGAACATGTGAAAGCTAAAAAGCTTTGGATGATATGTGAGTTTCCTCTCGACTCTGTTCAGCAATTTCTTCAATCAGCCACACCTTCTATTTATAGATCTTGAGAGTTTTATCCGTTGGGAAGTATCCGTTGAAGAGAGATACTTCTCCTTCTTTGAAGTCAAGTTTTGATTTCCAAGATCTTCTTTGTGGTCGCATTAAATGCATCTGAGCTTCTTGACCAAAGGAATGGCTTGCATTTAATGCGACTTGACTTTTCTCTCCGAAGCATTTAATGCGGTGATAGCGGCTCGCAGCTTTCTACAGCGCGTTAGTCCACGTGGCGTCTCGACATTGGCTCCGTGTCTACAACTTTAGTCTTCTCTTGAACGGCTCTATTTAATCTTACTTGGATCTTCAATCCTTGTACTGCATTTATCCTTCCTCGGATTGCAGGATACTTCTTCAGTTAACTGTTTGTCATTGGCGCTGTATCCTAGGTCTGTTTGCAGCTTTTAGTGTTTTGCAGCGCTACTGTAACTTGGATCTTCTTGCAGTGTCATCGTACAGTACTGCTGTATCCTTTCTTGCAGTGCTCCAGTATGCCGTTCTTACTTTTTCTGCTGCAATGCTGTAACTACCTTCTTGCAGTGTTGCTGTATATGTTTTCTTGCAGCAGCTTCTTGCAGACTCAGCTTCCTCAGTAACCTCTGATGTTATACCCTGGATAGGTTCTTGTGAGCTTGCAGCAACAACATCAACCTCCTCATGAGGTGTCTCTAGCTGTTTAGCGGTTACCTCAGCTTCTCCTCGAACATCCTCTAAGGTACTGTCTCAACAGTCGTCCCTTCAGAGGTCTTCTTATCCTCAGAGAGTGTTGTCAGAACAACAACCTCGCCTGAGGTCTTCAGCAAGGACCACGTCTACAACTGGTCCTGTAACCTCGACATCCTCTGCTGCAAGTATGGGTTCTTGCAGTTCTTGTCGGTTTCTTGCAGCAGCTTACTTGCTTTCTGAATTCTCCTTTTAAATAGCTTTCTCACAGCCTGCTGACAGCTTCTCCAGTATCATAACTCCTTTCTACTAAGGATAGTTCTTCTAGCTTGCTGTTCCCTACAACATGCTAACCCTTAGAAGTGTTTTTACTTCTTCTAAGGTTGGTTTCCTTGTCTCTTGGAAAACCATTACATGATCTTTCCTTGATCATGTGATGTGGAAACTAGGCATCAATGCCTTAAGCAAACTGTTCTTATCTTATTGTACTAGTGTTTTGTCTTATCAAGATAACAAGTGAAATATCCCAACAAATAATAAACAAAATTACAAGTAAAAATGGTAAAATTGATCCATCATACAATAAAAACAAATTTTCAATGAATAAATTATTTATGTTGAAATCATGATTTGTTATTTAATTTGCTTAAGAAATACACTCGCCCACTCCTACCCCACTTCTTATCAAAATTATAAATACAAAATAAAAATAACAATCAAATTCTAAATAAAAAATGATAAAGTTGACATATATTGATTGAAACAAAATTTAATATGTAAAACATTATTTAATTTAAAGATTATGATTTATATGAAAAAACAAAATAGAAAGAGAGAACCTACAAAACTCTACCCATATCCCTCTCATAAGTCATAGGTCATAGCCCAATCTAGAGGACCCCACAATCCTACTCAAAAGTATAAATCTTTTTATTTTGAAATTTTTAAATTTTTTGTAACTCCTTTCTTTACATCCATAGTATGTCAATTTGGGAGGGAAAATTAGTTATTGTCATTTTTACGGAAGGTCTTCTTTTAAATGGATATAGATGTACTTCTACTGATAAAATCTCAATTTATTTTTAAATTAAAATCTTATTTCTTAAAACACTTTTAATTTTGATCATTTAAATTACACAATTACCATTACTAGCATCTTATCTATCCAAATATTTCTATAACTTATTTTTATACTAAAATTAAATAAATTATATAAACTCTAAAAATCATCTTATAAGATGAGAGAGAAAGCTCTTTTAAATAACCTTTAGTCAAACACCATCTTATTAGAGTATCTTTATCAGTGACACCAATCCAACTTAACCTACAAATAAAATATTAATTTCTCTCTTTTCCACCTACACAATCCACAACCCAATCCAACCCAATATTTTTTTTTGAGCTTTTTTTATTATATTTAAAATATGTAAAAAATAGATGAAGAAATATTTGATATATTAATTCCGCAATTATAATAAGAAAATTGATTTACCATACATTTAAAATAACATACAAACACAATAATTAAATCAAAATTACAATAATTGGAATACGAAATCAAAATATATATATATATATCAGGCTACAAATACATGCATACTAAATTACAAATATAAAATATGTGAATTTCGGATTGATGAGAAAATATGTCAATATTGGACTCTATTTGTAGAGAAAAAAAATTATGAATTTTAATAATTTTTTTAATAAAAATTATTTTCAATATCAACACTTTAAATTATATCAAAAATAAAAAATCTATCACCACTAATGAGATCGTATCATGTGTCACTTGTGGATAAAGAGATGATGAAGTGGCAAGGTTGTGACATTGGTCACCAATGTCATGACACCTAGGGGTGAGCATCGGTCGGTTCGGTCACCGAATTGAAAATTTTTTCGATTAACCGAACCGAAATTTTTAAAATTTAAAAAATGAAGTTTTTGAAAATCGAAAAAAACCGAACTGAAATAAAACTTCGGTTTCGGTTATAAATTCAGTTTTAACCGAATTTTTTTAATCATTATATATTCTTCAAAAAATACCAAATGAATTGGCAGTTTTTAATTCGTATTATAAAAACTTTGGTTCGGTTTTCGATTATTCAATTTTTTGATAATAACGTGATAAAAACTTGTAGACCAAATTTATTGATAAAAACTTTTTATTGCCAATTAATTGATGTATAACTGATGTATCAAAATACCAAATATATATATTCTACAGTCTACAAGTTTTTATCACGTACATCCATATAATAACTAAAAAATAAACATCCATAATTAAATATATATATATATATATATTTAATATATATGTAAAAATTTATTTATTTATTTAAAAATTATCAATAAAAACTTCGGTTTGATTTTCTGTTGTTCGGTTGTTCAGACATGAAAACCGAATCGAAAATCGAAATTCAAAATTTTCAAAAATCAAAATCGAGACCGAAATTTACTATCCAAAAACCGAACCGAAATGTTAATTTCAATTCTATTATGTTCGATTTTTTGATTTGTACCCATTTTTTGATTACCCCTAGTGACACGAAGCCTAGGGGTGGAAATCGGACGGATCGGATTGGAAATAGGGTGTTTCGGAAAAATTCCAAAAATTTTCGGGATTGAAAAACCAATTCCAATTCCGTTCCAAAAATTTTCGGAATTGTAAAATCCATTCCGATTCCGATTTTTCGGAAATTTTGGAATTCCAAAATTTTGGGATTTTCGGAAATTTCTGAAATTTTGGAAATTCGGAAATTTTGCAAATTTCGGAAATTCTGAAAATCATTTATATAGCAATAAAATAGATTTCAAACATAAAACATATTTCAAACATAAAACAGATTTTAATTCTCATAGTTCACATTGTTTTAGAGATGAGGGATATAGTATATAATATATTTAATATACACTATAGTATATAGTATAAAATAAAACTATAAAATTTATATGAAAATTTTTGAGTCATATTATAGTATATAATATATAGTATATAGTATAAAATAAAACTATAAAACTATAGGTTTATAGTTTCGGATCGGAAATCGGATCGGAATTTTCGAAAATTAAATTTCGAAAATATTTCGGATCGGATTTCGGAATTTTCCAAAATTTTAAAACTAATTTCAATTCCGATCCGAAATTTTTCGGAAAAATCGGAAATCGGAATTTCGCATTAAAAATATTCGTTCCAATTTCGGAAATTTTCGGATCAAATTCGGCGGACATCGGAAATTCCGTTCCGATTTCCACCCCTAACCAAGCCACAATTTCTATATTTTATTATTATAATTATTTATCCTTTAGTTGTGATATTTGGGTGGCATTTGATAAAAAAGCAAGTTGTCATTTACAAGTGGCCAAAAAGCAATTTAGCGACAATAAATTCCCACGTTAATATTGACACCGCAGTTAATGAGACGATTATGACATTTGCAGTTGATCACCACCATTTCGCGTTATCTCAACTCAAGCACAATGCAAGTCTACTGAAATCACCGGCGCCGCCATGACAGATGTTGCCTCCAAAGTCGCCGTCATTGGCAGCGGTAGTAAGTAGCACCGCTCTTCTAATTTTGCTCGCACAATTTCTCAATCAAATCTAGGTTAATTTACAAATATAAATTGATTCTTCATCAAGCTTTTGATACGCATAAATTCTCAGTTGCAGGAGCAGTTTGTGCGTCAATCGTCGCCAGAAATGGAATATCAGTCACCATTTTCGAGTCCGCCAGAGGTCCCGGTGGCCGCATGTCGCAGCGAAGGTTTTTCTTTCGCGTCTGTGCGTGTGTGTGTGTGTGTGAATTTTTATTTTGTTTTATTTAATTTTTTTAGTCACAGTTTGTTATGCTACTGAACAATATATATATCAATTAATTTGTTTATTTACTATTGAATCGTTGTAGAGAACACTGCGAAGATGGGAGTGAGCTATCGTTCGATCACGGTGCGCCGTGTTTCAGTGTGAATGCTAGCAATCTAGAAGTTCAAAGACTTGTTAAAGATTGGGAATCCAGAGGCTTTGTGGCTGAGTGGAAAGAGAAATTCGGTTCTTTTGATTTTGTTTCCAGAAAGTTTGTCACCAGTGAAGAGGTTAGCTCAAATTATCACTGTTTAAGGGAAATGCACTAGTTACAATGTCTTACCTGTAAATTGTTGGCTTGTTGATTGTTTTTGTTACCTGTAAATTTTATATTATCAAGGTTCAAATTATTTTGTCGTATAATGGCATATAAGGGTAAAATTTGGGTACTTTAAAACTATTAGGGTTAAATTGTACATTTTCCAATCTTTTGGGGTGAAATTGTCTCCATCGCTATTTATTAATATGCTTGCTTTCTATTTGAAATACAAACATGAGTATTGAGAACTTGTTCTGCTTTTAACTTGTCATGATGCACTGAAATAATGAATTTATGTAGGACTAATGTTTGTCGTAGCTAGAGCTCTCTTATTTGGATTATAATTTGTCGTCTCTTGTGCTTCTATTATGAAATTAAGATAGATAAATGACAGCAGATTCCTATTTTATACACTAGTATCGCAACTCTCGTAATCCTTAGGGGTAAAATTCTCCAATTTTTCCACATTGAAAGGTGACTCTACAAGAAGTTAATAATCAGCTGACAGACTTAACCGAACTTCTAGATTTTGACAAAAAAAAAAAAAAAGGCACTTTTAGTTATACCTTGGAACTTGAATCAAAGGAAAATTTTCAATGATCCGATGATGATGTGTCATGCACTAGACACTAGTTACAACCCTTTTGTCATACTATCAATGTCAGTATGGCAGATGAGTTGTATAAGTGTTGAACACATCATTATCAAATCATAGAAAAGTTGATTAGTGATTCAATTTGCAAGTTATAACTAAAAAGTCGTGACTGTTTTTGGTTTGTACTTTTCTTTAAATGCCAAAATATGATTAAGTTTGAAAATATATTAAAGTTTTTGTTTAGGCCTTAAAAATACTATTTTTGTGGTTCAATGGTGTATGTAAATTACAAATACCTCTCTTGGCATTTGCTTCTATTTTACAATTTGCGTCTTCTGAGGAGGTGCTCATAGTAACTTAAGGGGGAATTTGGAATATGAAAATAGACTCTTGTGTATGTGATAGAGAAGGCATATCCCGTGGCTAGAAATCATGGATTGTTTATAGGGGCAGGCTTAATCCAAGGGATCCAAACAGATTTGATAATAAAAGAAGCTAAACTGAAGTATCTGAATAGCATATAATTAGCTTACCTTTTCTAGTCTTTTATTTTGGTTATAAATGAAGTCCTCAATGAGGTAAGAGAGCATCAGATACCTTTATTCCAATAATTAGTATTTGGGACAGGATTATAGTTCCTGTTGGGGAAATCGTTTCCTATACTTGTTCTTAGTCTACTTTTAATTAATAAAAATCTACTTCTTGGTTCTTTTCTCTAACAGTAAATGTAATACTAGTGACAATGTAAATTCATGAAGATATATCTAGTAGTCTTCAAGTGATTATTTTCCTAATGTTTAGATTAATTCAGGAAGGATTGAACAAGAGATATGTTGGTGTCCCTGGAATGAACTCCATCTGCAAAGCATTATGCCGTGAGCCTGGTATAATATTTCATGTTAATTGTTTCTCTTCTGCATGCACTTTGCTTAATACATTTCTCTCCGTTAGGAGTTGAAAGCAGGTTTGGATGTGGTATCGGAAGGTTGGATTGGTTGGATAATGATGATGCATGGTCATTGACGAGCTTGGACGGACAAGATTTTGGCCGGTTTAAGGGAGTGGTGGCATCAGACAAAATTACATTTTCCTCCAGGTTTACAGATCTCACAGGAAAACCACCTCCTATTGGTATAACTTAAGCCTTCCCTTTGTAACCTTATACTTTTATTGGATAAGTTTGTATTCTTTGATTAGAGCTCTCAACACCGATTGTTTTAATTTCAATTGCTGCCATATATGCCTTCACTCTTACAATCACTGGAGCTGCACAGCTGAATTCCCATGTTCTCATAGCTGAAGGTGATACACAAATTGATTCCATACACAAGAGCTTGGGAGACACTGAAATACATGTCAACACTTTTTCTAGGCTTAAGGGACTTCAGCCATGTAAAATTGTTGAAACTATTATGTTTCTAAATGAAGTTCTTTAATGTGATTTCAAATCGTTTACAATCAATTTCCAAAAGCTTTCCCAGATACTACTATATCACAAGATACACCCTGTCCTTTCACATTTCTGCTCTTGTCTAACTTAAAGAATGGGGGCTAAATCAATCATACTTATTCACAGGTAAAGTGACAATCTTTGATATGAATATATTTTCTTGCCGATAGTCTGAAAAAGAGCTTTTTTCACTCAAATAGTTATATTAGCAGTTGACATATCTGTTAGTAATTCTGTTAATCAGATGCAAATAACTAGAATGTGTCTCTTAATGCATATTCCTTAATCTGCTATTGCATGAACTAGAGAAACTTTACACCTACATAAAATAGATTCTGCAATGGAGTTCAGTGAGCGACTTGCACATGCTATACGAACTTTTCATTCTTTTTATTTTTGTCTTCTGTCTACTAATTTCTGTATGACTCATGCATATTTTTTTCTATCAACCAGCTTATATGTCTGTGTTACTATCTCATGACCCCTTAGTGTTAGCCAATTTTCTCCTACTAATTATGTTTGCTTCTTCTATGTAGATTTGATTTCAGTTTCAGACGGCAGCTTTCAAATAAAAGAAATTCCAGCTTTTCCTTGCTTTGCTCTTATGCTGGCATTTACACAGCCTCTTTCCTCAGTAAGTGTGTTGAGGCACCCTGTAATGTAAGGTTAAGTGTTAACAAACTTCTAAAACTACTAGTTTGTGTTTTTCCTATGCTTCATTATGGTCATGCTGGTGCCAAATTATTGGAGTTGTGACTATAAATTTAATCATTGCTCTCACATTCTCTTCCTGAGTTGAAAGAGTTCATCTATGATCTTGTTTTATACTAACAATCCCTTCACCATTTCTGCTCTTCTATGGTTCAGATACCAGTGAAGGGCTTTTCTTTCAAGAACTCAGAAAGTCTGAGTTGGGCTTATTGTGACAGCAGCAAACCGGGACGTTCAACTGCTAGGTGGTGTGATACACAATAGGCTTGAAAACTTCATTTATCCTCCATGATTTTCTTTCTCTAACACACTATCCGTGCCTTGTTTCAGTGAGCGCTGGGTGCTGCATTCTACAGCAAAGTATGCAGAGATTGTAATCTCTCAAACAGGATTCAAGAAGCTTTCTAGTGAAGTATTGGCGAAAGTGGCTGAGGAACTATTTCAAGAATTCCAAAGCACTGGGCTCAACATCTCACAGCCTTTTTTCAAGAAAGCTCATAGATGGTTTGCCTTCACTCTTATGCTCAGATTATCTGACAACTTGTCGGTTCTAGAAAACATGATGATTAATTAAAAAAAGGAGATGAAGTGAAAAGAAAAACATATATAACATCTATTTATGTTATAACATAAATAATATCCGTGTTTTCATTGCCCTTTTCGTAACGTGACCTGAATGTCTCAGGGGGAGTGCTTTCCCAGCTCCCGGCATTGGCGGAGACGAGAAATGCTTGTGGGTAGGAAAAAGGAGGTTAGCAATTTGTGGAGACTTTTGTGTGATGCCAAATGTTGAAGGAGCCATTTCTAGTGGCATTGCTGCTGCTTCAAATCTCATTGAAATCCTTGCTTCTGAGTAGCTATCTGATTGTGAGTGGTACTTTATTTTCTTTTTTTCTTTTTTTTTTCCTTTTTCAATTCAGAATTCTTTACCTACTTGTAATTTATTTGGAAAGGTTTTAGCATGCTTGTATGGTTGTACCTTTTGGAACATTGTTGCCTTTCACCTTATTGGTCGATATTATTGTAGGACCAGTTGTAATAAAATTTCGGAGTATCTTATAGTTTACTATCTACATGTCAATGGTAGTTGCAATGACAATTCAATGCTTTAGAAATTAGAAGAGCATCTATTATGGTGTAGTTATATTCACACCTCTAAATTCAACATGCCACTAAACTTTCATTAACCCCACAGGCCATATTCATTCCACCGTTATGGCTCACTTTTTGGAGGAATTCATCTTTCGCCCACTAATTGTATTCATATTATGCATCGAATAAATTCCATATTATTTACAATCTTTAAAAGAAATTGAATTAACGATAATTATCCGATTTTGAGAATATTTATTAATTCAATTATTTTATATTATTTTGCGAGTATCATTAACTTAAATAAATCGATTTATTTCATTATTAATATGACTATTTATTAAAATAGTTTTGACTTTATTTTTCCACTAGGATAATACATTAAAAAAAATTGTTATTATCAATCAAAGATGGAGTGCCACATGGCCCAAAATAAAATTAATTGATAATAAACATAATAAAATTTTAAAACATGTAAAATCTTCTTGCTGCTAGTTATCGCCGTTTTGCTCAATTTTGATTAACTTCGTAACCATTTCTCCCCATCTTTGATAGCCATGTTGTGCAAAATAGTAGTGTAATTATATGAAATTTTCATATGTCAATAACGAGCTAACTCTCTGATAATTGAACTTCAACTTTTTCATATGTCAATAACGAGCCGACACTCTGATAATTGTGCAGCGTGCTTGGAGCATCCCAAATACTTGTTCAACATCCATTCTTTTAGCATCATATCTTTCCTTAAACAATCGTCTCTTTGGATGGATCAGGGCATAGAAAAGTCTTGATGAAAGTAAACAATTTCGGTAGGCTTCATCTATTAGATAGTATTCATTTGTATAATGTGATGTGAAATCAATCTCAAATGGATCCCCTGATAAAATGTCGTTGAAAAAATAAAGAGATTCTTTACCACATTAATATTATTAAGTGAACTTGTCCAAGAGAATGCATGTTATATCCATGGTTCATGAGAAGCAACCTCTTCAAGTATGTTTGTAGGTGACTAACTCATGACCTCTTGTAAATTGACAATTTTTCACTCTTAGTATATGCAATTTAGACTACCCTATATACAAGGGAACCATGTCTCGACTTGTGCATTTGGAGAAAGCTCTAAACGTTATCATAATTGAGCCTTTCATAAAATATCGATTTCAAAATATTTCAAAATATTCCAACCTCATGATTTCTCTCAATGAACTTCTTCGTCATGTGTGCCTCGTCTTTCAGAAGTAGAAGAAGTGATAACATCATTCTTTCATCCGATGAACTAGCTGTTGATCATTAGATTTATGGGTTGTGCTTGAGTTAAAACAGTTGCAATATCGAAACATTTTTTAAAGAACCATGCATGAGATATATATGTTCAAATATTTTAAATATTAAAAGATTTCAAAATCTCCATATATATTACATAATGTAAGAAAAATTTGGGATGAAATTATAAATAGAACACTATAAAAAGAAACATTCTTTCTTAATCAAGAGTTTGGAATTATTCCGTTTTAGCCAAAAGAATATTTTTTTAAACCATTGTATCCTTAATGATATTCATTCTGTACTAGCCCGTATCACCATATTTCAACTCGTACCAGCCCGTACCACCATATTTCACTTTGTATCAATCTGTATCACCATATAGTACACCCTCGTTACCTCGTACCATAACGAATGTGGTCTGTACAACCATATTACACATTTTTACCATTATTAATGCAGCTCGAACCACCATATTAAATTCTCGTACCATCATTAATGTAGCATATACTGTCATGTTACACCCAAAATGTTAAAAGGGTATAGTTGGCAAAAATCATTTATCTTGACTAAAAAATAACAAAATTTAATAAATTAACAAAAAAGAATGGTTATAAGTAGAGATGGTTAAGAATGGAGTTCCCACGAATTTTTTTTTCATATCGATCATAAATCCATTTAGTTTATTAATATTAAAATCAATTTATTCTATATATATAACATATAAAATTTTGAAAATTGATTATTATATCAAAAATATTTATTTAAATTGCTTGATTATTATCATTATGTATATTAAGATTATATCTTGATAGTTGTTGAGGAATATTATTATGGATCATAATGTTATACTCAATTAAAGTAATCTATATCATCACATGCTTATAATTAACTCAACAAATAAACATATTTTATATCATGTACAACTGTTTACAAGAAACCGGTGCATGGATCTAGTATTCATACACTCAGGTCCAGTGATGAAGTCAAATTTTTTTGGGTCCACTTATAGAGTATAAAAATTCGAAATACGTATAAATTATATATCTATTAAGGAACCTTTTCGTTTCACAGTGAACATATATTCAACATTGAATTTTTAATATTCTAGCTTTTAACAAATTCGTATTAATGGTTTGATACTAAAATGATAAAACTTAAATGTTGGATACTTAAATAATACAAATATAGGTGACCACTAATATAATTTATTCATTTTAGTTATCTAGAAAACTTACACCACCATTCTATTATTATCAATTTGGTGCCTAAAATGATTAAGAAAAATCAAAGATTGAAAACGTGTGAAGATATGAGATTTATGTATATATAATTAAGAGAAATAATATATATATATATATTGATTTAATATGAAATAAAATTACAATTCATTAATAATTGTAATTCAATTACACCTTAACATAAAAAATTATCACTTATATATATATATATATAAATAATTTCACAAAATTGATATAATACACCTATAATATATATATATATATATATAATATAGTAATTTTTAAAATTTTAGGGGGGCCCAATGCTCCCCTTGCCCCCCTCTCCCCCAGATCAGGTCGACCTCATTCGGAACATGTCTGACGCGTCCCATGCTCCTAGTTTTCCATGCCCAACTGCATCTGCATGTTATACCTTTTAGTTGTGTTGGTCATACATACATTTTAGTTGTACCTTAATATTATTTTCACACAAATATATAATACATTTATACATTTTAATTATGTTAGTCATACATTTAGTTATATTAGTTATACATTTATATATTACATGAATGTATGACTATGTTGATATAAATGTACAAATAATATCACATAAATGTATATATGTATAAATTGTGTCGAAATTGATTTTTTTTAAGTTAAAATATTATATAAAAGGTTATGATATTTGTACATGGTCTAACTAATATAACATAAATGTCATAATAATATAATATAAAAATCAATGCATGAAACAAAAAAAGGGGGTGTGGATCCGGGTCGACCCAGTTGCACGGTGCACCAGTTTCACACAAACAATACGGATGCTAATAATTGGAATAATATTTGTTTCTATATTTAGTGTGTTGTCATGAAATTGATTCAAATATATTCCATAAACTGGCTTAAACTTGTGCCTGTGATTATGGTTGTGGAGTGGCTTGAGATGGGAGTAGTGGCCAGACAATGGCGGCAGCAACGAGTCATCTATTTCTATATTTGAGTTTGATTAGCATTTAGGTTTTGCAGTTTTTGGCTTTTGGCTTTGTAAATGGAGATGGGCACGAAAGAATTGAAGTGAATTAGAAAAATGAATTGAAGGTTTGACCTTGTGGAGGCTGTGGTAAGTCATAGAGTGACTTATGAGTATGAGTTATGAAACGCGGAAATGAATAGAATTAATATTTTAATTGAAGAAATATTATAATAATCATATTTTTCAGGTTTCGGTTTGATCCGATTAATCAGATCTAAAAACTAAAAAAAATCCTCAAAAATGAAAAATCAAAAACCGAATCGAGTTTTTGGTTTAGTTTTCCGTTCGAATATCGGATGGTTAACCGACTCATTACATCCGCATCTGGGACTCATATACTAGAGGTATCAAATGGTGAATTTCCAATTAATTGTCGATTCAGAATTTGAGCCATTATAGTCTGAAAATCCACAAGTAAAAGAAGAAAATTTATTATAAATATTTACAAGAAAATAAATAAAAGATATTTGGATTGGGACCCACGACTAACAATTTAAGGATATGAATAAACAATCGTAGATTCAGAATACCATAAACTCCCAACAAGAGTACTGGCACCATATGGATTGATGACATTGAATGACCCCAAATTGCTATCTTTCCTTTAAATATTAAGATGTCCTTGTTTCAAGGACAATACTTTTTCTAGTTATAATTACTCCAAACCTTACGTAAGGTGAAAGATGTATTTATCATTAAATTAAACCTATGAGTACAACACAACACATCTTGTAACCGTAAAATGATATAATCATATAATCATGCTTCATGTGTGATGGTGTTACACAATACATTGGGTATCATGAACACAAAAGTGGGGGGATATAGGCGTGCGTGAGGTGCATGACTTTGTTATATATATAACACATAATTTATATGATATATATAATAAATTTTTCTACTCGATACCATATTTGATATATATATATATATATATATATATATTGATCATGATAAACCCATAAAACTTATTTCGAGGGACCAACAAGAGTTAGTCTCTTGTGAGATCGTCTCACGGATCCTTTTACGTGAGACATATCTATTTTATCCATAAGCTATGACAAATCCACTACCCCAACTCACATTAAACAACAGCCCAACCCACAACAACATAAATATAAAGCCCTTTGGTTGCACAATCTCACTTGCATAAGAGAAGGGGGAGAATTGATGCAATGTTGGGTCGCACCATCGCACCTGGGGAGATAAAGGATGCAGTGTTGTGAGGATAGCGTGGCTAATAAATCCAATTCTCAATTCAAAATGCAATCAAATTATGTGATTTTGGGTCAATTATTGTTATATTCTTTTTTTTTTTTAAGCTAGAAAATTTGCTACAGTTTTCAAATACCAATTCTGCCAAACTTATTCAAATATCAATGCTGCCAAACTTATTTTAAATACCATTAATGCTGCCAAACTTATTTGTGAATGTAAGTCAATTATTATGTATTTTTTTTTTCTTATCTTTCAATTGAAATTCTCAAGTGGGACAGTCACACACTTCATTCATATCCAACCGACAAATAACTACCATCTCATAATATTTATATATATTACTAATATAGTTATATATTTATATTACTAATACGTTTATAACTATTAAGAATTAAAAAAAAAACATACTTATAGTTTTAAAATGCGTACATATAGCTATAAAACACATACTTATATAAAATGCTTACTTTTATATAGCTACATAACTATTAAGAATAAAATGCACACTTATAGTTGTAAAACACATACATATAGATATAAAACACTTAATTATAGATATAAAACACTTAATATAACTATTAAAAATAAAATGTACACTTATAGCTGTCAAACACATACATATAACTATAAAACACATACTTAAATAAAATGCTTACTTTTATATAGCTACATAACAATTAAGAATAAAATACATACTTATAGTTGTAAAATACATACTTATAACTACAAAACACATACTTATATAAAATGCTTACTTTTATATAGCTACATAACTATTAAGAATAAAACACATACTTATAGTTGTAAAAAACATACTTATAGCTTTAAAACATATACTTATATAGCAACATAACTATTAAGAATAAAACACATACTTATAGCTGTAAAAAAATATACTTATAATTGTAAAATGCATACTCATATAACAACATAACTAATTTAAGAATAAAACACATACTTATAAATGTAAAAACATACTTATAACTGTAAAACACATACTTATAACTGTAAAACGTATACTTATTTGTAAAACACATACTTATATTTATACAACATATACTTATATAACTAATATAATCAAGTATATTATAACTATTCAATAAGGCACATACTTATATTTGTACTAATCTATACTAATACAATCAATGTCTGACTAATATTACTAAAAACCTCCACTCACAAATTTTTTTATTATATCAATAATTAATCGTATTGATATATATATATATATTAAGATGTTGTTAATATATATATATATAAAAGTTTTTTTAATATTTTTTTGTATGGTTTAACAAATTTGACGTGTAGTCATGTAGCTTTCAGAAGATAAATAACATTTAGAATTGTAGATGAAGTTTTAAATAAAATTATGATATACACATACACATATAAATATCAAACTAAGTGATTTGATATTAATTTGAATTCCTCAAAATAAAATTTATTGTGAAAGTTAGTTGGTCTCTTTTCTTTAAAAAAAAAAAAAAGGAAAAAAATTCTCACTTATAGTATTTTTCTGAATTTATTTAATTTAATATTTACACATGGGGTAAATAAATATACATAACCGTGCACAAAATATCACCTCGGAGAAATCTAGCCTTTAGTTACTTGGTAGGTGAGTCCTTTGGAATATGATGTCTTACAGAGAAATATGGGTTGAGTTACCTATCCACTGATCTTGGAAAATAATCACATGGCTGGGCTTCATTGGATTAGTTTGGGCTGAGTTTTGGGTTAGGTCAAAAGATCCATCTCACGAAAGGGGATCCGTGAGACGGTCTCATATAAGTTTTTGCGGACCAACATTAACATAAAATTGAAATTACACAATTTATTGCATACCTTAAATTTTCTTATTAATAAATCGGAATTCAAATTAGTTTTACTTTTATCATTTTAGTTAGAAAAACGTTAAAATATATAACATATAATTTTTCAACCACAAAAGGGTAAAATATGTAAATTATATTTATGATAACATACATTTATATTCTGCAACAAAGTAATATCCAAGATTAATAACTAAGGGCATATTTGATTTAAATGGTGGGTTTGTTAAAATTGTTAGATTAGCGTGGGATTAGAGAATGGTTGAAGTTTGAATTTGAATAAAGTTTGTTGGTTAAAGGTTGTGTTAATCTCAAACTTTTATTAGGAATGATGGTTTAAGTAATAGTTAAAAGAGAATGTCGTTGCTTGGATTATAGGTTTTGATTAAAATATATCTTACATTAATACAGTGCAAATATATCTTACTACCCTTCACATTAATTATAAATATTGTCTCTTAGACAACAATATTATTATATTACAAGTTGGGGTATATTGGTTTTTTTTTTTTTTTTTGCGTAAGAATACTGTAGATGAGGATGTAGTTTAATAAACCACCCTAGAGTGGGTGGGTGGTTTATATAACCAACAACAAGCCCTACATATTTAATTTATCTTTTTAGTTTAAAATATATATATACACACACAACATAAATGTTTTGTACACCAAGTGCACGGATCTAATCTACCTGACTCGAGAGTGCATTTCACGCATCCCACACGCGGTCTCACACGCCCAAACCCTAGTTTCACTGTTATGTTGACCTAACTTTTTAGTTTGACGAACTTAACCTTTTAGTTTGCCGAACATAACCTTTCAGTTATGTTTGCATAACGTTTTGCAGTGTATGACAAACCTATAATACCTTTCAAAACTTTTATGTTGTAATAATATAACATTTATGTATAATAATTTAACATTTCCGTTATAATATTATTACCTTATGTTATTCTTTAAGTACATAAAATTTATAATATTTGTACATAAAGGTTAACTAATGTAATATAAAAGTTAAATTATTATAACATAAAGGTTCAGTCATACTATATAAATTTTTATAGTGAAAAAAATCTAAGTAATATCACTTAAAGGTTATGATATATGTATGTAAAGGTTATACTAATATAACATATATGTTATACTCGGTTAACATAAAAATTACATAACTTTTCATTATATTTTTTATACTGAAAAAAGTCTAAGTAATTTCATTTAAATGTTATAATATTTGTACATAAATGTTATACTTGGTTAACATAATACTCGGTTAACATAAAAATTATGTCATAAAAAAAAAAACCAGGCACGGATCCGGACCAAACCCGACCCGACCCATACACACTCAATTGCATGGATCATGATTCATGTACTGATGCACATAAACATTATTCTATATACAAACAATCATTAATACTATATTTGAGAATATGAGATGGTCATGTTAGAAAATTAAGTTCATTATTAGTAGACACTTCCAATAACTTTCTATCACTCTAAAAGTTCAATCAATCTTTATATGAGGGATTGAGGAAGTAGTATCCATTAACTAAAAAAATAAAATTATAAAAAAACTTTGAAAAAATTCAAACATATTAGTTCAATAACATAATAATACAATACATAAACAACTTAATATATTATTAAAAAAATTGTTCACATATATTTATTTCTAACAAATATTCTTAAATTCCTATACTACCCTAATATTTCTTGAAACTAGAGGTGTGATCGATGCGCCTCTTAAATTCGGGTTTGAATTCGACTCAAAAAAATTGAGTCCACCTACTTGAGTTGCTTTCAATCTCAAATCCGAACATATTAAGCTCGACAAGTTCACGAAGATAATTGGGCATAATGGAGCATATGTTAAATTTACACTTTTACCCTTAATAATTCAATATCTTACATTAAAATTTTCATTTTTGATTTGTTATAAATATTTTTTAGATAGGAAGTCGAGCTAAGCTGAACTTATCTAATTATTTATTGAGTCGAGTTCAAACATTACAAAAAAAAAAAGATCGATCGAATTTGACTCAAGCTTGAGCTTCAAGTTCTAAAATTGAGCTCAAACCTGCCAATACTTGACTCGACTCTACTCATTTATGCCCCTATTCTTGAGCTACTTTAGGTCTAACAATTATGTTGATAATGTGATTGTGTAAGTAACATAGTAATTGTTTCAAATATAAGACAACAATATCATGTTATAATAGAAAATAAATCAAGTTCACAAAATCTCAAAAAGTATTATAAATAGTCATAAACATGCTTTAAGTATATAATCCAATTTTATCTTTTTCTCTTTTAATTTAAACTTCATTTTTGATATTCAGTATTTTATGTCAATATTTGTAAATTAGTATGCAATTTATATTATATTATATTATACTATTATATTTTGTGTATCTTGCCCAGTGAGGGGTCTGCATCTTCAAGTACTTTAATATCTTTGTTAAAAAAATGGATTTAAAATTTAGATTTTATGTAAATTATTTTAGCCCATATGAATGCATTTTCATAATTAAATAAATTATATGATACGATGGAGACTTGACTTGAGTATAGCAGCCGGTTCCTATCGCTCACATACAATCTGTATCATCATTAATTGAACGTTCTTGTTTTCTATCTTTGTTTTTTTATATTTAAATGTTTGACCACTCTCGATTTTGTAAGATGTTATATTAGTTAAATAATTCAAACTTATTATAACTAAGATTTGCCAAATCAATGTGGATCTGTAAACAAACAAAAGGAATTAAATTAGCATATAATATTGCCATAATGACACGTGCCATTCGAGATAAGGAAAATAAAAAAGAAACCGTCCTACGTGTCGAAATATGATTGGCTAATAAAGAAGCTTTCACCTGATCGCGCACTTACCTGAAGTAAACCCCCAGTTAAGTATAGTTAAAGTTTAAGTGGAATTCAAGAAACATATATACACATCAGCAACGAAACGTAAAAAGCGAAAACCAGAGAGAGAAAGAGAGTGATAGAGAGAGAAAGAGAGGGAGAGTTGAAGCGCATCGAAACATGAACAGCAAAGCGCTGAAAATTCTGCTCTCTCTCTTCGCACTCAACTCTTTCTCTCTCTACCTCTACCTCACTTCCCACCCCGACCACCGCCATTCTCTCTCCGACGGCCACACTCCGTCGGGATTTTCCCAATCCCGCCTCCGTCTCGCCGTCAAACCGTGGCCGATATTACCGTCTTATCTTCCGTGGTCTCAGAATCCCAACACGCGTTTCCGATCATGCGAAGCGTATTTCGGAAACGGATACACTCAGCGTGTCGACGCTTTGAAGCCGACTACGGAGCCGCACCGGAAAATCTTTCCCGCCGGCGCCGGCGGGGGTTGGTTCAGATGCTCCTACAGCGAGACGTTGAGGAGCTCGGTGTGTGAAGGTGGGAGAATTCGGATGATTCCGGAGAGGATTTCGATGTCGAATGGGGGAGAAAAGCTGGAGAGTGTAATTGGGAGAGGAGAAGATGAGGAATTGCCGAAATTTGAGGATGGGGCTTTTCAGATTGAGGTTGTTGATAGATCAAGAGATGGTAAAAAGATGGTGGGTGAGGAGTTTTTGGATAAATATATTCAGGAAGGCGCTGTTCAGAAGCACACGATGCGTGAGTTGATCGATTCTATTCGGTTAGTTGATGCCACTGAATTTGTTTGTTCTAAGGTTAGTCTATGTTTCTATCTTTGATATTTCTCTGATTGTTAACGTTTCCTGATTCTTGGGTTTGAATGTGCCTTTTGTTTTGAATTCATTGAGTATGTTTGGGAATTGGATTCAGAATTGGATTTGGATGGACAGCATGAAGTGTTAGAATAAAGAATTTGGAATATTGCTTTTTCTCTTGTACGGAAAGTTTTAAATTGAGTTTGAAATGATGCTCTCTATAATCTTGAAATTGGATCAAGTTCTTTGAATGTTGATGCTCTATAAATTCTCTCTGGATTGTTCCACACATCTGGTTTTGATGTTTGACATGAATGTGCAGCACGAACTGTTTCAACTCTTTCGATAGATTACATTTTTTAAATTATTATGAAGCTATTGTGCCGAGAAAAGATAAATTAACTGGATTGCTTTCTTGTGAGGAGCAAGTTGATCTTTTTCAGTAATTTCTGTTACTATTTAATTAAATGTTTCCATGGTCTTAGTCGTTGTGTTAGAATGAGGTCCTTCTGAAAGCTGGTCTGAGGTATATTTATATTGGATGATGAGACTAGTTAATTGATAATGATTAGATGTCGTGTGGAGATAGTAAAATCTTAAGTAAAAGCTTTTACTTAAGATATAATCTCTTTGTTATGTATGATGATGATGAGACTTAAAATTATGTATGATATAACCTCTTTGTTGATCCTTTAATATAGTTATGTTTGTGTTTTCAGCTTAAACTATAATCTCAATTGTAGGCTGTGGTATTTACAGCTTTAACTACATGATATGATTTCTTTTAATCTTATTTTCAGAGTTTTGTATTGTTGGACCAGCTTTAACACTTCTAAAATGGTTTGATTTCAGTGGATTGAAGAGCCAACACTATTAGTCACTCGCTTTGAGTACGCAAATTTGTTTCACACGGTTACAGATTGGTACAGCACATATGTATCTGCCAGAGTCACTGGCGTGCCTAATCGACCCCATCTGGTCTTTGTAGATGGCCACTGTCAGGTATGCTTCTTTGACTTTATTGTAACTTATTTAACATGGTACATCTCTTACTTTATTTTGTTGGACAAAGATTTAATAGAAGTGGAAAATTGATGTGAAGACATGGGATTCGTAATTAGCCTATTGGTTTCTGTATAGTATTAGATTAGGCTTTGATATTTCTGCTGATACATAATTGTTTCCTTTTAGCATCCGATTTTTTTGACGTCGTAGTTTGTTATAATTGTTTTAGCAAGATTGGGATTTATGGAAATCGAATGTCAAAAGTCTGCGAAGTAAATGTATTTAACTCTGCTTGTCTTGAGTGGGTAAGTTTGAAACTTGTTGAGTCAATAAGGTCTAGTTAATTAGGCATCTTTGCTCATCATACTTGATGCACAAACTGATGTATGAAAAGATAATCTATGATTACTAGTCTTTACAAAAAAATATGGTAAGGAAATTAGTAAAAAAGGCCAAGTTTAATCTGCATTAATTGTGTCCATGCAACAATCTCATTATCTCTGATTGTCAACTACATAGTATTTGTAATTGTGTGAGTATTCAATCTGTATTAGTCTATAGATAATAAGTGGCTTATTTATTGATGCTTTATGATATCCCCATTTGCTTAACCATTGTTCTTTGACAAATATCAGACACCTTTGGAAGAAACATGGACGGCATTATTTTCAAGCCTTACATATGCTAAGAATTTTTCAGGCCCTGTTTGTTTTCGCCATGCTATTCTGGCCCCGTTAGGGTATGAAACCGCTCTTTTCAAGGGACTCACTGAACACATAAACTGTCATGGAGCATCTGCACATGATTTGTGGCAAAATCCCGATGATCAGAAGACTGCTCGATTATCTGAGTTTGGTGAAATGATAAGAGCTTCTTTTGGGTTTCCAGTGGATAGACACCATACCCCAAAATCAGCCTATGAGGCTCATAACATCCTTTTTGTTCGGCGTGAAGATTATCTTGCCCATCCCCGTCATGAAGGTAAGGTACAATCTAGGCTTAGCAACGAACAAGAAGTTTTTGATTCTATAAGTAGATGGGCATTGAATCATTCAGATTGTAAACTGAACATTGTTAATGGACTATTTGCACACATGCCCATGAAAGAGCAAGTTCGAGCAATCCAAGATGCTTCGGTCATTATTGGTGCTCATGGAGCAGGTCTGACTCATATAGTTTCTGCTACCCCCGGCACTGTAATTCTCGAGATAATTAGCAGCGAATATATACGTCCGCATTTTCAGCTGATTGCCATGTGGAAAGGGTTGGGGTACCATGCCATTTTTCTTGATGGATCTCATGCTAATCCTCTTGTGGTTATTGATAAACTGAGCAGCATTTTGAGAGGCCTTGGATGTTGAATATTTAGGTTTCGACTAATTCATTGAAGGAGAGAAGATTTACACTTAGATGTAAAGGATTTTTTGAGTAGGTATCTGGTTTACCATATACAGGACAGATTCAATGATGGGCAAGGATGGTTGTATAGTTTTAAGGAAGCTGATATGTTTGTTTCCACTTGCACCAAACCACCGCCGTTTTGGAGGATAGAAAACTGTTAGGTTTCGGTGAAATATGTATATTTAACTATTACTTTAGAGGATGAGTAATTTTAGTTGAAAATGCTGTACGATTTATAGAAATGCTATCATTTTTTTTTTTTTTTCCGGGTAAAATGCATAGAATTCCCTTGGGTTTTGAAATGTGGGGTTGGTCCCTCTATTAAAAGAATGACAAGGATAACACGTGAGATATCAAAAATTAGACATACACTTCATTTTTTTGAATTGAATCTAATGTTGTTATATTTTGTTTTGAATTTCCGATTATACCCTTAAAATAGAATTAAAGTTTAATATAAAAAATTTCTTCTAAAAAAAATTAAAAAAAAAAAAGGAAAAAACATTGTCTCCTCCATTGCAGATAGGAAGGAAGAAGTTGAGTTCTTCTTTTGTTTTTTTTTTTCTTCTTTGAATGATGATTAATTAGATGAAAAATAAGCAGACTTGCGTTTTATTCAATGTAGATCGTCGTTGCTTGAATTTCTTCTCGAATTTTCTGATTTTCGAAAAAAATGAGATCAAAATTGGAGAACTAAAATCGAATGATAATCACAAATAAATATATTATAAGAAAGCTAATATCATGGGGATTAAAACCTCTAAATCAATTTGTGAAATTTTAAGCTAAAATGAGAACTCAAGAAAATGGGTTTGCTTTGAAATTTTGATCGTATTTCGATTAATTTGACTCAAAATCAAATGATTTTTTGCAAATTGATATGAGGTTATGTTTGAGCTTGAGTAGAAGATCATTTTGGTGTACTTTTCACGTATGGTTGAAAAATGAGAAAAATCGAATTTTGGAGCTTGGTATAATAGAGTTTTCCAATGAGAGGTGGGGGTAGTGACATTTATATTTGATTATTTTCAGCAATGTTTATTTGAAATTTTGGAAGGAAAAATGGCTATAGGTTGATTTGGATTTATTTTGTGATGTTTGACAAGAAAAGGAGAAATTTTGGCATTTACCAACGTGGTGGCCGGAGATGAAGATGATGGAGTTATTGAGAAATTCAAATAAATTTAAAATTAAAATATACAATTATCTAAAAATTAAAATATTACTTGAATGATTTAAAATTCATTTTATCAAATATAAATAGTTTCAAATTTATTAAAATTATTCTGATTTCATGAATATATATATATATATACATATATATATCTTGTAAATAATAAATAGTAATAAAAAAATTAAAAGAAATAATGAAATAAAAAAATAGAAAATTTAGAGTGAAAGAGGGAAAAACAACAAAAATAAATAAAAAAATAAGTATACATATACGCACAATATATAAATAGAAAATAACAATAAAAGGTAGTGAAATAATAAAAAAAATATTAACTAAAATTTTACGAAAAATTGAAAAATAAAATTCCAAAAATTGAGAAAAAAAGAGTATTAAATTATAAATTTTGTGAAAAGTGGGTTTGGTGCAATTTTTATCATGGAAGAGACGACAAGTGATTTATGGATAAAACTAAGGGCCCGTTCTCTTCGGGGGTTTAGGTTGGTTTCGCATTATAAACCAATCTAAACCCGTGTTTGGTAGCTATGTTTACGGCCCGAAAAATCGGGCCAGCCCGGGGATTAAAATCGGGTTTAGGCTATGTTAGAGCCCCTTTTCTAAACCCACCATTTTTGGTGGGTTTGAGTTTGTCTCTACAGTAACTAATGTAAATTTACTTTCATGCCCTTACTGTAGAATATTTTGTTACTAATTTATCCTTTTTGGCCCAAATAATTACAGATGTGCTATTAATTTTTGACAAACTTCAAAGGCTTGTGTCTGAACTCAGCCCTATCGAATCCTATCCTGAAGAAAACATCCAATCGTCTACACGAAGAACCTTAGGCATCCGTTACAGTGTCCGATCAAGTGCCGCTTGTGCACCACTGCATCGTGCCCACTATTTGCAGATCGGAAGTTGAAGACATTTTGTTGAAAAAGACATTCCCGCGGTGTTGCGCCAGATGGATCCATAGTGGTAAAATCGAGCAGCCTAGTCTGGGGGAAAAATGAGTCTTTCGAAGACGCCATAGCTGAATGTTTGGAAGACAAGAAGGTACTCGACAGTTTAGGAGGTACACACCGATTTTAAGGTAAACGTTAATGGAGCTTTTGAACTTAGGGTTGTTGTTTGAGTTGTTTTTTGTTTTAATGTGATTACTCGATTGAAAATACTTTTGCTCAAGTTTTGTTTTGTTTTTTTTTTTTGTTTTTTTTTTTTGTTATTATCTAGAAACATCAATAGTATAATCTTGCAATTATCAACTGCATATTTTTGACATGTTCATTATGGCCTCAAGAGAATGAAATTAGACTCGACATGACTTTAGAGCACTAGCATATCAGTTCCATTGCTGTTAGGGAATTAATGATGTAGGTTCTGAATAGCTTGTGATAATTTCCAAATAAGGGATATGCAAACAACCTTGAGGAATCATTGAAGCCTGAGAAATATAACAACCATGTTTTTTGCAATAAAGGGTTAAAGCTTCACTATTCTGATTTGATTCTCATTGATTTTATTCCTATTTATTGAATTTCTGTAGTGGAAATAAAGAAAAAAAAATGAAAGAAACATTGTAACTATAGGAAAAATAAGCTTTGAAATGACTTGATTCACTTTAAAGACTTTTGATTCTTTGAGTGGTAATGGTCCTAATGGATGGATATCCTTAGTTGAATGCTCTATCCATCTTCTCCTAATTTATTAATTGATTTTTCATGGAAATGTATTATTTACTAATCTGGTAGTCAGTTCTTGACAATAAATAAATAGATAAAATGTGCATACTTTCTAATAGATTCAAGCATAAACGGTCAGAAGTCATATTCAATTTATCATTTCAGTTTGCACATATAATTATAGTGTGTATATCTGTGAAAACTTTCAAATAAAAAAAAATGATTTTCGTGAAATCATTTCATAAATTTAATTTTATGAGCTTTATGAGTTTTTACTCCTACACACACATATATTGATTTGAAAAACTTCGATTTCTTTTCCTTTGAATTGGTTGCTGATGTTTACTTTTGTGCTATCAATAATATTAGGGGAATAGAGCAATAGCTGAAATTCAAATTGCAGATTATATTTTTCCAGCTTTTGATCAGGTATGCCCTTCCTCTTTGTCTGCTCTCGTGCTTCCACTTTATTAGTACTGATCTGTTGATAATCCACAGATTATGAATGAAGCTGCTAAGTTTAGATACCGGAGTGGTAATTAGTTTAACTGTGGATAACATTAATCAACTCGTAAACCATGTCTCTCAGAGTTCTGTTTGTACTTTCTAACATTCTTACACTTCTCAGGCTTAACAATCAGAGCACCGTATAGAGCCGTTGGTCATAGAGGCCATTACCATTCGCAATCCCCTGAAGCTTTTTTCTGTCATGTTCTTCGTATAAAGGTATTCATTTCTGAGACTTTTCTAAGACTTATCATTAGACATGTGTATGTTCCTCAACCTGCTGCTTGCTTCCGATATTATACTTTAGTTTGAGTTGAGTTTTAATTCCAAACGAAGTGGCTCAAGATGGTTCTAATAAACTGTGGGACTTTTCACTGCCAGTGTTAGTCTTCCTCTAGACAGTCTTTTTACTTTTCTTAATCAACTCAGGTATAAGAAATGTAATTTCCCTTATTGAGTCACACATAATAAAAACCATATTTTATGATAGCAGAAGTATGAACCCCAACCAAGAAACTGTAAATAGATAAAATGCTTCTACTTTCTAATAGATTCAAGCATAAACGGTCAGAAGTGATATATGGTTTATTATTTAAGTTTGCACATATAATTATAGTGTGTATATCTGTGAAAACTTTCAAATAAAAAAAAAACATGATTCTCGTGAAATCATTTCATAAATTTAATTTTATGAGTTTTATGAGTTTTTCTCCTACATAAACATATATTGATTTTAATGTGAATGTATGAATGAGGATTACCTTAAATGGTACATTGGTTGAGATTTATTTGCTTACGGTATATTAGTTGAGATTGTTGATCTGAACTCAGCTACCTGTTCGGTTATAGTCATATATCATGGATACTCTCTTTGTTGGGTCACTACTAATCGAGTTGTTTTCATCCGTTTGCTTATATTTCATTTGTGTTGGTTGTTAAGATTCGAGTGATTGTAGACAACGATTAAACATGATTTTATATTGACAATATTTTCATGGATGAATGTATGGTATGCTTCCCTGAAACAACATGTTGTATGCCCACAGATTCTTGCTTTTTCAATGCTCTTTTCTATGGAGTTTGCTTTGACTTTCTATTTATTGAACTTACATATGTGTTATGATTCCACCAGAATTTGGATTTGTGGGGATCACTTCGCTATAATCTTCTCATGGGTTTTAGTTAGATGATTGTCTACATGGCATAAATGTTTCATACTCCATGATTAATCATAATCATTTATTATCTGAATCATATAGATGCATCTGCATTTCACTTAGTATCTGATAAACATTGCTGATGATGGTGAATTTTAACAGTTTTGGTAATATGAGATCAAATGATTGGATAATTGTCTTAACAGTGTTGACGGTGTCTGTATCAGATTTATGAATAGTTTCTGTATCAGATTTATGAATAGTTTCAATATAATCTTCTAACAAATTTACGTTTTTATAAACTGAGGTTGAAGTGGGGTTGTATGTTCCAATTGTAAACCAACAGATCAAATCCACGTACCAGGTTTTTTTTGTACAAAGCAATAGAACAATACTTCGGCCAAAAAAAAAAATATATATCTATATATATATATAGTTACATATTTTTTTCCTGCATACATGTAATTCCACAGTCCTGTACAAAACTACTTCTAATATAATTTGGCCACCACAGGAGTCACAAACTGTTGCTTAGGTGAAGGATTTGGTGATTTCAAGGTTAAGCTGGTGCAGAAAAAGGTAAGTTTAAACACTATCCATACCCCATAGCTATGTATTTTTTAAGAAACTTTTTGCATAATATATCGTTAGCTTCTGCAATGTGGCTTGGGTTTGTTTGCTGTAGATTTACGACTTGCGTGCTCTACGAACTTGTATTGTACACTGACGTGTAAGAACAGTTTTTGCAACCTCTGCAATAAGAAATTCTGTGCAACAACAAACATCATGATATTTAAATAGTAGTAGGAGATCCTAACTGGATGTCATCTTCTTGCAACTGATGAAAACTGATTGAAATATTAAAGTTGTGTGTGTGAGCATGCTTGTTTAGTTTAGGAGGTCCTCACTGGACGTATGCATTTCATGTTATTTTTCCTTGTTTATGTTTTTGGCCGTATGTGTGCTTACTTTCTCGATTTCGACTGTTTTATAAGATTGCGTGCCCCTTTATAAAACCCCATAGTTTTTTTCCTTAGTTCTATATACTGGATGTTAGCAGACCATAAGAAGAATTAAATTCAACCACTAGTCCAGAATAAGTAACTTCCATATTCAGGATTGTAGGTACAAAATGGTAAGGTAATAATGAGTGTTACGAACAACCACATTGCAACCAAAACAAACTGTAACCTGTTAAAAATGAGCAGATGTTCTCATCCGTTCATTCTCCAAATTAGACTAGAATTCTGTACTTCAACCAAAATAAGCACTTGCAATAGATTATCCATCACTATCTAAAGGAAAATATCCCCACAATTTCAGCCAAATGACAATTGTCAAAATTATATAAACTCCAATCTTATATAATGTAAGACCCATTTGTTCTATACAAACCATAATTACTAATATACATGTTATTTGCTAACTATATGTGGAATGATAGTTCAAAACAATTACATAAATAATATATCATTTCCGTATAATCGACATATTAACTATATCCAACATTTGGAGGACAACATACTCTGCTGTGGGTGGTAATGGTGAGATATGTCAGCCTTAATATCTAGTTTAAAAGAACTATATCCCTTTGATGATGTCGTTCAATAATCCCATGAATTTGTAAGGAAGAAACAAAATACTGAGCCTCTGCATGTTAAAATGCTAATCTTTTATCAAAAACCCAAAGCACCTAATAACACTCAATACTTTCCCAACTGTTTTTATCTGTTTAATTGTAAAAAGGTGCTATGTCAAGCACTCTATAATTAGATTTCATTGTGAAAAAAATTAGAAATTATAAATTCACCTCAGCCATATCAATGCTATTGTAATAAACGAATTTAAATGTTTAGTGGAACCGACAACAAATGGCAGATAACACAGATCTTGAGGTCATTATGTGTGGAGTCGAGGCAATTAATGCTTCATTCAAAACCTTTTTGCTGCTCGTTGCTTTGGTGTACGCTAGGAGACGTCGAAATGGCAGGTTCAGAAGGACCCCATCTCGGTTGACCAAGAAGTACAATCTATCAAACAAAATTACCCGTCAACTGGACCACATGCGTGGCCTCACCCTTCTAAGCGATGAGACATGCGTCAACCATCTACGAATGAGCAGTGACACCTTTGGTAAGCTATGTTATCTTTTGGAAAACTTAGGAGGACTCCAAAACACAAGACATGTAACAGTAGCCGAACAAGTTGCTATATTTCTGTCAATTCTTTCTCATCATAAGAAAAATAGGGTGGTGAAAGATGATTTCGCCAGAAGCGGGTGCACAATTAGCAGACACTTTAGCTCTGTGTTGAAGTGTCTATTAAGCCTACACCCGGTTCTGCTCATCCAACCAAAACCGATTGTCGGAGATGAAACCAGCGAACGTTGGAAACATTTTAAGGTAACAATTTATAAACCAACAATTTAGCTTGCAATTTGATTATTTCATACACTTTACCTAAATTACCAAAAAAATTTCTTTGCTTGGATTAAAACACAATCATCGAGTAAATTTTTTGAGATGTTCTGTAATCCAATGTAGGGCTGTCTAGGTCCTTAGATGGTACCTACATTCCCGTACAGGTGCCCTTGAAAGACAAACCACGATATAGGAACAGGAAGAGTTTTGTGTCCACAAACGTACTAGGAGTTTGCGACCGTAGCCTTAACTTCATGTTCGTGTTGGCGGGATGGGAAGGATTTACAGCCGACGGTCGGGTGTTGTGCGATGCAATCTCTCGCCCCAACGGACTGAATGTCTCATTGGTAGATTGTTTTTAACAAGTCTTAATACAATAATGTAGTATTAGGGGGGACACCCTGTTTGTTAGACTGTCCTGTTTACTTTCAATGATTTATTGATGAAATTGGGCCATTGAATGAATGTCTTCTTGCATTTGTGTTTGACAGACAATTACTATTTGTGTGATGGTGGATACACAAATGGTGATGGTTTTCTAGCCCCGTATAGGGGTGTCAAATATCATTTGCAAGAATGGAACAATGCGCCACAAGCACCTCAAAATCCAAGGAATACTTTAATTTGATGCATGCTCGAGCACGCAACGTTATTGAACGATCCTTTAGAGTTTTGAAGGCACGTTGGGGCATCCTTAGGAGCAACTCATTTTATCCAATTAAAACGCAAAATCACATCATCCTCGCTTGTTGTTTGCTTCATAACTTCATACGTACCACCGCAACCATAGACCCAATTGAAAGTGAGGTTCCTGATATCTGTAGTGATCCTAATTATCAACCTCCACCGGATGCCGGGTACATTGACCAAGTTGAGAGTTCACCGGCATGGAACTTGTGGCGAGATAACATAGCTTATGAAATGTGGAACAATAGGGCTGATGTGTAGTTTACTTTTATGTTGACACATCTAATAAGATCCTTATTAAAGAAGTTGGGGGTTAGGTCCAACCAACTTAACTGATGTCTCAATGTACGCTTTTATTTCAACACTAAATTTTTCATTATGTTATGAATCTGCCCCTAATTTCATTCAAGCAATTCTACCTTGTAAATTGATTCCATGTGTTATGAATCTGCAAGAAATTTCATTCCAGCAATTCTACCTTATAAAACTTGGCTCCATGTGTTATGAATCTGCCCCTAATTTCATTATTGCAATTCTACCTTGTCAGTTCATTTCCATGTGTTAGCAATCTACCTCTAATTTTGCTGCTGCAATTCCACCTTGTAAATATACTCCATGGAGTAGCAATCTGCCGCATATTTTGCTGCTGCAACTCCACTTTGTAAATTGATTCAATTTGTGTTAGCAATCTGCCCCTAATTTCATTCCTGCAATTCTACATTTGACCATTGACCCATTTTTATATTATTTTATGACTGATGATTTTGTCCTGTCAAATGCTCCCCACAGGATTGTGAAATGAACAAAATCAACTCATCAAAGAAAAGTGGGACTACAAGCCATTCAAGAAGGACTTGGAATGCCCATGACGAGCAACAACTAATAAGTGCACTTAAGGAATTGGTTGCCAAAGGCTATAAAAGCGACAATGGCTTTAGGACTGGGTATCTCACTCTCCTTGAGCAGTACCTATCTCAACACTTTCCCGACACAGACCTATGGGCGGAGCCACACATTTCTTCCAAGATTCATAATTGGAAGAAAAGTTACACCTCATTATCATTAATGATGGGCACAAGTGGCTTCGGACTTGGAGCAACTTTCATGATAGATGTTCCTGATGAAGTTTGGGATAACTATGTCAAGGTAAATTCTTCCGCAATTATTTCAAATTACATCATAGGATCCACTCTTGCATGACATAACTGTGAACATACCTGTGAATATACTGACTAGTTGGAGATAATTGGCAGAGTGACCCTACTGTGAGGACGATGCGATTCAAAACTTGGCCGTACTTCAACGATTGGGTCGAGATTTTTGGGAAAGATCGGGCCAATGGAGAACTTGCCCAAGGATTTGCCGATGCTATAAAGGACTTCCTGAACTACGGCAACACCGACCCCGTTAGGACCGAGTTCACGGCAGCCTCAAATGCTAATGAAGAGTCTTCAACAGCGTTCACCTCAAAGGTTCATACCGAGAGCTCCAACACATCTAAAAGATGTGGGAAGTTCAAGCATATGCGGGTCGAAACCGAGGATGATGACCCCTTGATGTCAAAGATAAGCGAGTATTGCGACATGAACAATACGCAAATGGGGACCATTTCTTCCAAGATAGATCGCATTGCCGAAAAATCAGCATCGACATTGGACACGAGTCAAAAAAGAGGCAAGGTCTACAATATGCTTCAAGTATTCGATTTTCCATGTCTCGAGGCCCGCATGTATGTGGCTCGATACTTATGCAACAATGAGAGTGACTTGGACCTCTTCATGAGCGTACAGGATGATGCACGCAATGTCTTGGTGAAAGACATCATGGATAATCACTTCAACTAAGTGGCAAAATTAATTTTGGATAACACTTGTTTTGTAACCCGTATTTTCGTCGAAGTATTACAATGTCTTTTTTAGAGGCAAAACCAACTGTGAACCATGTGCATGTGTCTTTTGATGTTTTTAAAATAATGAATATCACTTGCTGATATAGATTTTGCTACGTGTAAATATTTTGTTGATGAAATGAATTACTTAGTATTTGACTTTAGGAAAACTCCAAATGTTTGAACTAAATTTGCCTCAAATGTCCACAACAAGTGTCAACATCTAACAGATAAATGTTTGAAGGAGCTGCAAATTTATAATCCCTTTAGTGGGACAATTAATTTGCATACATGAAAAACACCCCTGTACAAAACACAATTGATGTTATTATCATCAAGCATCTAGACAAAAAAACACCCTCATCAGAACGTAGGAACAAATACACTATCACAACAAAAAGAGAAACACTAGATACAACATGGTGCATGCAAAATAAGAAACCACCATTCAAAATTTGCAAGCAAACAACATAACATTTAAAATGATCCAACTTAAACGTTATCCATACAGACCAACATAACATAACTGATAAAATGATCCAATTTCAAGATTATCCATACAGACCAACACATTAAAAAAAGACTAGATAAACCTTGCAATATGAACTCATACACCTCAGAACCTAATAGTGCACAAGATCTTACTTCTTGCCGTTAGGGGAGGCGTGCGACGAAATTGAAATGTAAGATGCCCCATACCACTTCTTGCGAATGGAGCCCATCATTTCCTTACCTCTAGCCCTCGAGTCACCCCTTGGATGGGTTGATGATGTCTCCGTCTTCAGAGACGGAGATCGGAATGATCCTTCGTCATCCGAGCTATTGCCAATTGTCCCCAATTCATTCCAAAACCCCATCGATAAGCTATCAGATTTATCACTAGAAATGGTGATCACCTCATTTAAAGGCACGTAGCTTCGTGCAACATTGGGTGTGGGGATATAGTCATCGATAACTACCAGATCTTCATTGGCAAAAGCTAGAGTTTGTGATGATTTCGCTTCTACTAGCTCCCCAAATATGACCTGTAGATCCTCCCAATGGGGATCTCCATTTTTTGTGTACGCCCATGTGAACGGATCTTCCTACATATAAGAAAACAATATCATTCTCAATAGATATTATTTACGGAGCTAAGGAGGCAATTGCCACTCTATAAACATTACTCCACTCAGCAATTTCACATACCCCATAGTTGAAATTTACCCCATGTCTAGTCACTTACATGTACAATTTCAGCCCACGTCTCATCGGTGCAGCCGATGTCGTTCTCCTCCTTCGACCATCCAATATCATCCCGTAACATCATATTTCCAAACATAGCATGTCTTTTACGCAGCAAACGAACCTGCTTTAGACACTCATTTAGTTCGAAGTTTTTGTTGAAAAATTTGTTGACAAAGTACTGAGCAGTCTGGATAGCATGCTTGTTGTCCCCAGCGGATGAGAAATTTCCCATGCGTGCCTGATCCGCAAGCACCTCCACAAAAAGTGTCACAACATTTATATCCCACTCTAATCCATAGATATAGTCGGCTATCAAGATCTTAAGGTTGTCTCCAAAGCACCAGTTGAAGAATATATACTTTTTAACCTATTGTTGTGTGCTAGGTTGTTTTAGTTGGTGTCCTTAGTGGGAAGGATTTAGATCCTCACTAAGTGTTAGTCTTTGTGTAAGGTTGTTTACTCTGTGTGAGTTTTGTACCCTGTGTGGGAAGTAGCCTAGGAATCTAACTGATTCTAGGAGGTATAACTCGTTAGGAAGAGGTTTGTAAAGTTGAGACTTGTAAAACAAACTGACCTAGTGGAGTTCCTCCTGTGTGAAGGAGAAGAGTGAACGTAGAAGGATTACACCACATTCGAACCACTATAAACATTTGTGTGTTTATCATTTTTCTTACTTGTTGTATATATCATATATATATATATATATCTTGTTCATACTACTAAAAGGATTTTGATAAAATCATACTTGTGAAAAGTAAATTGTTTTTCAAAAAAAAACTTTATCTTTGATTTCTGCTACATACTGTGATATACCGAGAAGTAAGTTGAATCAGCATACTGCAAGCTTACTGAATCGAGAGTGTTACTGCATTCTCTATAGAATCAGCAACCTGTTTATAGAAAATTTTTAAAATGCAAAATTTTATAGAGGTTCATTCACTACCCCTTTAAACCTCTGACCACTTGAGACCAACAAGTGGTATTAGAGCAAGTTGGGTTTAATGCCAACTTGACTGGTAATCTACCCTGATCCACCCGTTTCTGTTGGAAAAACCATTTTTCTTTTTCAAGACCAAAACTCATTCATAGTTTTAGCATAAGCATGGATTTCTCACATCATAAACTCCCAATGTTTTCCATAAATGAATACGATGACTGACGGATATGCATGGAGGCCCACTTGACGGCCATACATGACGAGATGTGGTACGTGATTATTGAGGGACCACCAGTAATCCTCTAGCCAAACCCTATCCTTGGGAGAGAGCACCACGAGCAAGCACACGCTAAGGAAACTGCAGCAGCGAAAGCAGCAGCAACAGGAGAAATTGAGGGCGCAACAACCAGCAAGGACGATGCTGAAGGGGTTCCAAGACTCGCTCCACGAGCACCAGATTATAGGAAAGCTGCTCAACCAGTTGAATACATTGTCAATGCTAGACGTGAGTATATAGCTGATGAAAGAAAAAGAGCTAACCTGGATAATGTGGCAAAAAATGCACTATTTCTCATGCTGGATAAATGAACATTTAGCAAGGTGAAGAGCTGTAAAACAACCAAAGAAATTTGGGACAAGCTGGGGTTGATATGCGAGGGCATCGAACTTGATAAAGATAATAGAGTGTCTAAGACTATACAACTATATGAGCAGTTCACCATGAAACCTAGAGAATCACTGGAAGAACTCGACTTGAGGTTCACAGTCATCGTTAGTGAGCTTGAATCTCTTGGAAAATTATATACCCAAAAGAAGAAGAACACAAAAGTGTTAAGAGCCTTACCCCATGAATGGAAGAGCAAGAAAACAGCAATGAGGGTCTCACTGAACCTCAATGCGATGAGTACTTTTGATCTATTCTCATATCTTAAGGCTTTCGAATTCGATAGTGATCGAAAGAGAAAAGAGGTTGAGGATTCGATCGCCAAAGTTACCGCACTTATAGCAAGGACCAAGATTGCATCTACTAAAGCAGTAAGCAGAAAGACAAGCAAAAATAGGGACTTGCTGAAGATGCTGAGGAGGAGATGACGTTCCTTCTGAAGAATTCAAGAAATTCCTGAAAACAAACAAGAAAGAAAATGACTTCAGAAAGAAGTCTCAGACCTCAGAAAGAAGTCCCCAGGTAAGATCTACTCTACAGACTAACACAGGTTCCTCTGACTTATGTTATAATTGTATAAAACCTGGACTCTTCGCCAGAAACTTCCCCTATCCTCAAGTACATAAGTATGCTGAGGATGAGAGGGTGCAGAGGAGAGAAAAAATGAGGGGTGACAAGCAAAAACTTAGGGCTCTTTTGAATGAAGCTGAAACTCTCAAGGCAGCAAGCAGCTCGAAAGAAGAAGCCAAAGATGATTGCTCATCTGAGTGCAATTCTGACAGCTCTACCTCTGATGATGAAACACTATTGTACCTCATGGCTAAGGATTATGAAGATGAAGAAGATGATGAGGTAACTTCACAATCTCTTGATGTTTCAAGTTCTAAAAAGTTGAACATGATCCAGTCATTTAAACAGATCATGAGTGACTTTGAGCAGATAAATTCAGCTCATGAAGAACTAAAAGAGGAAAACCAACAGCTCAAGAGTGAGTATACTGTATTGAAGGAATGGGTTACTGACCTAGAGTACTACAGTACAGAATGCAATAATCTCAGAGTTGAGGTTTCTAAGTTCAAGCTATTAGTTACTAAGCTAGAAGCTGAGAAAACTAGTTTGCAAAACATAATTGATGTGTATAGCAAATCAGCTAGGAAAGCACAGAAATGTATCTTGGAGACCCAAGATGCCTACAAGGGAAATAGTCTCGGATACTGTGCTGTAAGTTCTTAGAAAGTAGCTAGTACATCCAATGTTGGAAAGTTTATTTGGGCTCGAGTATCCTATGCTCAGGAACTCATTCCAATCAATGGAAACTTGAACAAAGCTAGTACAGTGTATAAGGGAAAGAAGCCCATGCTGCAAACCACAGACAGTAAGTCTGCACAGAAACTCAGAAAACAACACAATCAGTATGCTGCAAGTAGGAGAAGAATACAACAGTCTTTCAAGTTACAGCAAAAGTTCTACCCCTTATATACCAAGACATACATGTCTAGATTCCATAGAGTTCATGCTCTGGAAAGGTATAAGGGAGTAAATTCCTTAAATAGGAAAGGTAACACTTGGAAATCTCCAGCACACACACATTACAAATAGTATCCTGCAAAGGGTACTTTCAGAAAGAGAACCACCAAGGCTAATGGTAAACCAATTATCATTAAGCAGTTGTAGGTCCTAAAGAGGACTAACCCCCCAGGATCCATACTTATATGGGTACCTAAATATACCTGATCTACTTACAGGCACAGTTGCCAGGAAGCAGTGGAGATATATGGTATATCGATAACGGCTGCTCGTGACATATGACTGGCAATAAAGCAGGATTAAGGGACTTCCACCCATGCAAATGACCTAAGGTTGCCTTCGGAGATGACTCCAAAGGAAGCACCAAGGGCACATGAAGCTTAATCAGAGGCAATGCAAGTATCAGTGATGTATCATATATCAAAGGATTGAAGTATAATCTCCTGAGTATCAATCAATTCTATGACAAAGGATGTTTAGTGGAGTTCAACCTCAACAAGTGTCTGATAAGAGACGACAAGACGAACGAGATGAAGTTTACTGGAATCAGGAAAGACAACATCTATCTTGCTGATTGGAGTTCAACAGTGCAGCTAACATGCTTCATTGCAAAGAGCACCCCTGAACTAAACTGGCTATAACACAAAAGAATGAGTCACCTGAACTTCAAAATACTCAACAAACTAGCAAGGAAGAATCTGGTGAGAGGTGTCATGCCCTAAAATCTTTTTATATTTTATCAGAGTTTCAAATGGGCGTGAAGAGAGAAAACGCAAGGGACACAAAACACAGACAGAAAGAAATAGAAGGAGACGATAGAAGAAAGAGATAAGAGACGAAGTGAATCTTTCACTTATCAACATATGGCCTCTGTCGTTAGCAATCGATCTCACTACCGATACATAATACATCATAAGCAGCGGAAAACTTCAGGATCTCACATCCTTACATGTATCAAAATATTACAAAACATAAATTGTTTAAAACATTGTTTAGAGAAAGTTTGTGTTACATCAGTTCAAGCATACGAAACCAAAGATAGCCCATCTCTTTCTCCATCTAGGGTTCCTCTTGTTCGTCATCTCCTGTAGTGTGAGTATAGATTAAAGGGGTGAGTGCATGGAATACACTCTTGGGGATGAAATCCACCTCTTATACATGCATCAACATAAATAAATCTGGAGAAAATAACCTATTATCACGTTGTCACAACACGTAAAATGCACAGCAGATATTAGAAATAGCAAGGGACGAATAGGTGTGGGATTCCCCCATCTTACCCTAATAAATGGTCTCAATACTGCTGGTGCAATTCAAGAAGACCACCAAACCTCAACAGAGTAGTAGAAGATAGCAAGAGACGAATGCATGATCAGAGTGGACCTCGGTCCTTTTCACAGTAATATTATGGCACAACAAATATATTCACAGCATTTAGTATTCCTCAATCATGCATTCTCTAGGGAAAACAATAAACAGATAAAGGGGTAGAAATTACCCCCACCTTGTTCGGTGGTTACCACGTGAGTCGTTAGTATCAGAGAGTCAAGAAACTCAAGCACAATCCAATAGTAACTCAAGCTTAATCCAGCAAATCACCTACACAAGTTACGGTATTCTTAGATCCTTATTGATTATAATTAAAGCGATAAAAGTTTCCCGGAGGAAAGACGACCATTAAGTATGCGACGGTCGAGAGATCTAAAGATTGGAATAAGAAACGAGCTCGATTGGTATTGATACGAACTCAAACAAAGCATATAGAGTTGGAGGATAAAAAGGTAATAAAATCGAAGGGTTGGTTAAGATTCGATGTTAAACGTGTAAGGGACAAGTATGAAAAAAAGATTGGAAAACACGACGTCTCCCGACACACGCCCCGCACCCGGCGCCCTCTCCCGACGCGCCCACTCAGTACACGACCATGCCCTCCTGGCACGACCGTGTGCCACCATCCAAAGACTCCCTCCCCGGCTCAGGCACGACCGTGCGCTCCGGCACAATCGTGTGCCATCCTCCAATGGATTCTGCTGGCTCACGCACGGTCATGCTCTCCAGCACGACCGCGCGCTAGCACGCCCAGCAGCCTGCGCGCCCGGTAGCTTCTCCAGCTACCTCCTATGGTAGCAACGACCCCCAGTTTTTTCCCCTTCCGGACCTCCGATTACTTCGTTTCAACACACTACAACTTCACTAATATGATACCACTTTCCCAAACCCACCACACTCACACAAACATATATACATATACTAAGACACTCATCATCAAAACACTTCACCGGTGACTGAAGGTCACCGAAAACCCATCGTCACAACTTGTCAGCGCATCACCAGCACCGGTAATCACTTTTTCCATGGCGGCACCACCTGTGCCGCTCTCAACAAAGATCACCCACGCACACACACAACCACACATATACATGCATAATATATACCCAACCCGAAAAAGCTCTGACACCACCACCCACGGTGGTGTCGTCCCTTCCACAACTCACCCTCACCTCCGGAAGGACCTCCGACAATATCTTCGGTGAAAAGAATGGAGGAAAAGAGAGAAAACCGAGGAGAGAGAAAAGTTGGCTAGGGTTAGGGTTTAGGGTTTCAAGATGGTTTTTTTTTTCGCCGTTTTCCGGCGAACGACAAGTCGGAAAAGAAATCCAAGACCTGTTCTAGACTCGTCTCGTCGAGACCTACATCGTGTGCAAAAATCGGCCGAAACCAAAAACTTTGAAAATTTTCCAGCGACTTCCTGCGGTGGCGCCGCCGCACCGGCGCCGGAGACAAAAAGAGAGGAGAGAGAGAGTGAGAAGAGAGAAGAGAGAAACTTACTTGTAAACGTTGCTTTAGGCTCGTTCGAAGAAAAGAGGTGAAAAATGAACTAAAGAAGCCCCTATATATAGAGTTTGGAAAAGTTACTATTCACCAAAATATACCGTTTCACTATTCACCATAAATATCTTCCGTTTTTCTGAAACTTTAGGTTTTGCCCTTTTTGCCGCCGTTTGAGCTACAGGTCTCCGATTGACCCCTAGTTCGTTTTTATCTTCTCGTTTTTCCGTTGCACATCTAGTGGTTTAAAATTATTCTGTATTCCATGCTTAGGAATATTATCTATCTAAAACCGGCGTTTAAACACATATCTGAAACGCACGAAATTAATTAGACAGTCAAAACTTACGCACATAATTATTAAATCCTGTGTTTAAATATTTAATTAATAGGTTATGCTCCATTTTGATCTGGGGTGCTACAAGAGGACTACCAGACATTGCTTACAAGAAGGAGAATGTTTGTGGAGCCTGTTAGAAAAGCGAATAAGTAAGAAGCTCTTTCAAGGACAAAGTACAGAGATTTTCACATAGGATTCTGGATCTTCTACATATGGATCTTTTTTGACCAGTGGAGCCTGTCAGTGTAAGTGGGAAAAATATTCCCTTGTGATCGTGGATGACTACTCTAGATTTACTTGGACTATCTTTCTGGCCAAGAAATCAGAAACTCAAAACAGGCTACCAGAATTCATGAAGAGAGTGCAAAATGAGAAGATCTTGAATATTGTGAAGATAAGGTCTGACAGAGGAATATAATTCACAAACAGGTTCATAGAGAAGTATTGTTCAAAGAATGGAATTTATCATGAGTATTCTGCAGCAATAACTCCTCAGCAGAATGGAGTTGCAGAAAAAAGAAATAGGACTCTGAAGGAGGTAGCAAGGACTATGATTGCTGATGTGGCATACCAAAGAGATTTTGGTCTGAAGCAACCAGCACAACATGCTACACTCAGAACAGATGTCTAATCAACAAAGATCATGATAAGACTCCTTATGAAGTTTGGCATAGAGTTACTCCAAACATCTCATACCTGCATATCTTTGGATGTAGATGCTACATTCTGAACATTGGAAAGGAACACCTGAAGATCGATCTTTGATGAAAAATCTGGTGAAGGAGTATTTCTAGGTTACTCTTCAGTAAGCAAGGCTTTCAGGATCTTCAACAAAAGAAGCTTGGTTGTGGAAGAATCAATACATGTGGTTTTTTATGAACCACACTGTGATACTACTGAGTTGGACAAGTTAAAGGAAGATGTATCTAAGATGAAGATCAAGGATCATATAGTAAGATACATTGATGGAGTTCCAGTACCTGTTGAAGTGGCTACTGAAAACAACAATCAGGTTATTGCATCCGAGAATACAGTAATGCAGAATACTGAACAACAAACAGAAAGGATACTGCAGTCCAATAGTAACCGCAGTCAGGATATTGCCGATCAACAGGTTATTGCTCAGTAACCAGCTTACAACTTTGAGCCTAATAAGATATGGCTTAGGAATCACCCAAGAGAGCTTGTGATTAGGGATATTAATGAAGATGTTAGAACAAGAAGATCAAGATCTCAAGAATCACTGTTCACATGTTTCATATCACAAGTAGAACCCAAGAGTGTGGAGGAAGCTCTTGAAGACTGTGACTGGATTCATGTCATACAGGAAAAGCTGAATGGATTTGAAAAGAACCATGTATGGAGATTAGTTCCAAGGTCTGGCCACCAAGGAGTTATTAGAACAAAGTGGGTGTTCAAGAACAAACTAGATGAAACCGGTACAGTGGTCAGAAACAAAGCAAGACTAGTGGCTAAAAGATACTGCCAGGAAGAAGGTATAGATTTTGATGAGACTTTTGCCCCTGTTACCAGACTTGAAGCTATAAGGATATTTTTGGCCTATGCTGCTCATAAGAACTTCAATGTTTATCAGATAGATATGAATAGTGCATTTCTGAATAGACGTCTATCTGAAGAAGTATATGTGGAACAACCACCGGGTTTTGAGGAACAGATAGAAAACAAGGTATTCAGATTAGATAAAGCTTTATATGGTTTGAATAAGCACCTAGAGCTTAGTATGATATACAGTCCTTGTATCTCTTGGAGAATGGATTTTAGAAAGGGACAGTAGACAAGACTTTTTCCAGAATAAAAGATGAAGACAGTATATTGCTTGTTCAGATTTATGTAGATGACATTATCTTTGGATCCACAAACAAAGATTTATGTGAAAAATTCTCAACCCTCATACAGAAAAAGTTTGAGATAAGTGTGATGGGAGAATTAAGTTTCTTCCTTGGTCTATAGGTGAAACAACTAGATAATGGAATTTTCATAAATCAAGTCAAGTACACCAAGGAACTGATTAAGAAGTTTGGAATGGAGAATTGATCTTCAGTAAGCATACCAATGGCTACATCCATCAGTCTTGACAAAGGTGAAAGTGGAAAGGATGTGGAGATAACAAAGTACAGAAGGCTTATTGCCTATTGGATCCTTACTGTATCTTACAGCAAGCAGATCGGATATAGTGTTTGCAGTTGGAGTATGCACAAGATTTCAAACAACACCGAAGGAGTCACATCTTACAGCAGTGAAAAAGATTATCAAGTATCTGAAGGGTACTCAAGATGTTGGCTTATGGTATCAAAATGAAGGAGGATTCAGCCTCAAAGGATACTCAGATTCTGACTTTGCAAGATGCAAAATTGACAGGAAGAGTAGTAGCGGTACATGTCAATTCCTAGGAGATAGACTAGTTTCTTGGTTCTGCAAGAAGCAAACATCCAAAGCAACGTCAACCGCCGAAACAGAGTATGTTGTTGCAGGAAGCTGTTGTGCTCAAATCCTCTAGATACAGCAACAACTCAAGGATTATGGAGTTATAGAAAAAGAGAATCTCATTTTGTGTGATAATACAAGTGTTATTGCTATAACACACAATCCCGTCTTTCACTCAAAGACATAGCACATTGATATAACACATCACTTCATAAGAGATCATGTGGACAAAAAGGATGTTGTGCTTGAGAAAGTGCATACTGATATGCAGTTAGCAGATATATTCACAAAACCTCTTTGTGAATCAAGGTTTTCTATGCTAAGAAGTGAGCTTGGTATCATCAAGCTTTGATGAGTAAGGAAAAATAAGTTCCTTAAGTAAGGGGGAACTTATGCAGTATTTCAATTTTTCAGCATCGGAATATTCAGTATTCTTGGATACAGCTGAACAGTATTTACTAACAGTATTCTGTTTCAGGATACAACAAGTAGGATACAAATTACTGCAACAGAATAAGATAAATGTCAGTTAACTCAAGTGCATTTTTTATGCACACTCTTATTCTCCACAGCCACTACAGGAGGGTCAACATACAACTATAAACACAGACCCTGACAAAGGAGCCTGACATTGAACTTGATAATCAACAGACAAAGGATATCAAACAGCTAGCCGCCAAAATAATTGGTTTGTTGATGAAAGTAATAAACTAAATGAGCAGTGTAAATCACATATACAATCCATTGGTGGATTGACATGCAAAGTAAACACATTTGAGATAGTTTCAACACGAAAGCATCATGAGCGACATTTCAAAATGGAAAAGGTAAAGACCTTGGACAACTAAATCAAAAAACAGATAGCAGAAGCTAGATTAACTTCCGGATTGCTTTCTATTTGTAAAAAATGACACAAAACAAATGTTATACAAATCTCAGATAGTATATGATGGTGTCTTCTCATCATGCGGTGGATAATGGAAGTTTTGGACAATTCGACTCTATAACTTACCGAGAAGCATATTGTACTAAATATTTTATAGATTTATTTCACCCCGAATTTTGAGTTTCTGGAATGCCTATGAACATGATTGAGTTGTTACAAGCACAACCTAATCTTCCTCAGGCAAGACTCAAATTGAAGATTCAATTTGCAGTTACCCAGCAAGTGCATATTTAACAACCTTGCAGATCAAGCTCACATTATCTAAAGAAAAATTGAAAATACTTATCACCATTTTTAGATTGATCATTTATGAGATGAAAGACACTTAACTAAGGTATATTTTTATGCACACCATGATATAATGTCTTATTTTCCAGATACAAATATAAACACAATCTAAGACAAATGAAGCACATGATGAAGCCAAAGCCTAACATTGAACTTGATATGCTGCTATTTAACCATTTAGATGGAGTTTCAGAGCCTAATGAAAAATAAATTCAGAGCAGTTTATCTTTGAGCATAGATTCAAGAAAAACAATGTTACCACATAGCAGAAGGTATTAGGTGTGGCATACATTTCCTACCACCATAGTTGGGAGCATTGTTCCAGAATTCCTCTCGCATCTGCCTTAGTTGTGCCCTTGTTATTGGTTCCGGATGCTCCTATGCCTCGGGTTTTCGTATCTTCGTTTTTGCTGTTTCTAGATTCAGACCAGCAAGACCTTAAGAGAAGCAAGCATCAAGCAGGATCACATTAATCATTCATCTATCATAAAAAAATGAATATTACTAAATAAAAGAACCCTTTACTGAATACACTCATTAGAGAAAACACGCAGAGGAAAAGGAACCAAACAAATCTCTTATTGCGAGAACTAGCACAACCCATGTCCTCAACTAGGCATTCATCATTCATCTATCATAAAAAATTGAATTTTATTGAACAAAAGATTAAACCCTTCATTCAATACACATTAGAGAAAACGCAGAGGAAAGAGAATCATACAAATATCAATCAAGCACTAATACCTAGTACAACAACAACAATATTTTCCTGAATCAAACAACTGCAAGGGTAACAAGAAATACCATCGAAACAAGAAATGCATTAAAACACTACCAAATCTCTTATCGCGAGAACCAACACTACCCATGTCGTCAAATAACAGATTTCTCTCCTCAGAGGATAGTTGTAGAACACTGAAAAACAAAGAAGAAGAAAAAAACAAATGAAAACTGCAATCGAAAACTTAGTTATGGGGAAAAGTAGTCAAATTGATTATGGTATTGGCAAGTAAGCCCAATTTCTACCTATCTCTCTCTCACTCCAAGAAGAGAGTGAGAGACACTGCTGAAATAGAAAAATGGGATACGATTTCAGAAAATCTCGCGGTGTTTGTTGCTATTATACTGGTTTGTTTTGAGTCCTTACATTTCTGGGATCTCTCACATTATTGGTTTCTTGCTATTTAAGTCATCATTATTCAAAATGGCAATTCAATCCTATTTCCGCACTTAACCTCTAAAGTTAATCCATATTTTTATAAACTAATTCAATCACTTCACCCCTGCCCTATGGCCCTCGCATATTAACTAGTAATTTTATGATGACAAAAACTTTTGTGCACCTAGTGCACGGATCCTAAATCCATGCACTCGGGTCGATCCGACCCATCACGCGCCTCTAAATCGCGGATAAAATCCGTCTAAACATGTTCACAGGAGCTAGACCTTTATGTTATGTTAATTATACATTTTAGTAGTGTTAGTCATACTTCTTAGTTATGTTAGTCATACATTTTGTAAGGCTGACAAAATTTGTCCAAACATGCTCCCAGGTGCTAGACCTTTATGTTATGTTAATTATACCTTTTAGTAGTGTTAGTTATATTTTTTAGTTATGTTAGTCATACATTTTATAAGGTTAGTTGTACCTTAGCATTTTTTTTAGACAGACATATTAACCTTTCATTCCTTTTGTTATAACAGTCATACCTTTTAGTTATGTTAGATATACCTTTTAATTATGTTAGTTATATTTTTATATATTACATAAAGGTATGAATATGTTGATATAAAGGTCGTGCACAAATTTGCCCAGATGAGATCACAAATGTTATACCTTTATGTAGTATTAGACATACATTTATGTTATGTTAGTCTTATCTTTTAGATTTCTACATGTACCTTAACATATTTTCAGACAACTATTAATACATTTCATACATTTTAGTTATATTAGTCATACATTTAGTTATGTTAGTCATACATTTTAATTATGTTAGTTGTACCTTTATATATATTATATAAATGTATGTTTATGTTGATATAAATGTATAAATAATATCACATACATGTATGAGTAATATCACATAAATGTAAATATCTACAACTTATGTCGAAATTAGGGTTTATTGTACCGAAATTAGGGTTTAGGATTAAAGTCATAAAGGTATGATCACTATAAGAAATATGCACAACAACAACACAGGAATTACAACGGATTTTAGCATTTTGTGTTGTAAATTTGATAATTACAACGGTTTTGCGGAAATGTGTTGTCGTTGTGCAAAAAAGGCGCTCAACGACAACGGTTTTTAGGTACCATTGTCTTTGTGTGGATTTTTCACACAACGACAACGGTTGGGACAACGCAATTATGGTGGCATTGTTGTTGTGCGTGTTTTTTCAGATAACGACAACAGTTCTTTACAACGGTTTGTTTCGTCGTTGTCGTTGAGCGCATTTTTGTATAACGACAACGGTACGTTACAACGCTATTTTTTCGGCATTGTAATTGAGCGTATTTTTAATATAATTACAACACTAAGAACAACATTTTTTCTACCGTTGTAAAAAATTAGAATTTCACATTTATTTAATTTCAGAAAAAAAAATATTATGAAAAAATATTAAAAATTAACTAATTGAACCATAAACTATTATACAACAATAAAAAAAACATACATATATTAATTGATCAATACAAAAAATTTATTATATAATAATACAAAAATTATAAATTATTTTAATTAAATTAAATTTGAAAAGTTTAATTATTTTATGATGTTATCTTATATTATTTGCATTAATATTATCTTATATATATGAACAAAATCATAATTTTAAAAAATAGTATTTTTATAAAATATATTAAAAATATGCACTAGTATATTTTATAATTGTCTTAAAATGAAATTAGATTAAATATTATTAAATATATTAATTAGTCATTAATCTTCCAATTATATATATAATACATATATAATTAATATATAATATATATATATATTAATTATATATGTATTATATATGTATTAATTATATATAATTAATATATATATTAATATATATATTAATTAATATATATATAATTATAATATATATATATATTAATTAGTCATTAATCTTCCAATTATATATATATATAATTAGTCAATAAAAGAAATGGATGTAGGATATTAATACATAAAGCACTAGTGGCCTAGTGGTTGAGTACCACCTTGGCACCCGAGTTCGATTCCCAGACAATGCACAATATTGGACCGTTGTGGTAGATAAGGTCTACGACAACACCATCTTCCACACAACGTGCAATATTGGACCGTTGTGGTAGATGGTGTTGTAGTAGATAGGGTCTACGACAACACCATCTTCCACAACGGTAAAAAAAAGGGTCTACGACAACACCATCTTCCACAACGGTAAAAAAAGATCTACGACAACGGTTTCTTGTAGTGGATATTTGTATATAAAGATATGACTAACATAGTATGAAGACCAGCAAACTCTTTTTTTTTTAGTTAAAGTATTGCACTAAGGGTATGAAATTTGGACATAAGGTAAAAGTATTGCATTAAGGGTATGAAATTTGGATATAAGGGTATGACTAATATAATATAAAGGTATGACTAATATAACAAAAAGGTCAGGGCAAAAAAAAAAAGAAAAATACACGGATTTGGGTCGGATTCGTCCCGACCCGACCCGAGTGCATGGATCAAAATATTATTTGAATAGTTGCACAGATCCATGCACTAGTTGCACAGGAGACTGACTCTTTTATGATTTCTTTTTATATTAAGTGTTTCAAAATATTTTAGATGTTCATTTTAGCAGAATGTATTAAAATCATAAATATGGTAAAATGTGTCGTCCCTCTTAATATTTGGAAATATTGTGTCGATGTAGCGTCTCGTTTTACGTTACTGTAAAATATCAGAGTTTAATAATTTTTTTGTTTGGGCGTCCAACAACTCGATAAAAGATGTATTTCCAAAGGAAATTTAAATTTGCAAATAAAGGTAAGTCAGTTCGAACATCCTTATTTTATAAACGTGAATCGTACACAGCGGAAGAAAGGTATTTTACTTTATAATTATACAACTAAAACTGTACAGTTTTGCAAACTAAGCTTTCCCAAAAGATTTCAAGATCATCTTCGATATAAATTAACCCTTTTAAGAACTATACATATAAACGAAATTAAGAATAATTAAATTACATTTTTCATAAAATAAGAACACTGTAAATAAAACTCTTTTGCAATCTTTAGATCATCGGCTACCAGCATCCACTGCTTGCACACCACACTGAAGGTTTTCTTAAGCTGAAAACATTTTTGACATAAAGGGGTAAGTGCATGAAGACACTCAGTGGGATGGGACTTGTGAGCAGTTAAAACATAACAGGAAACATAGACATATAATTCATCAAGCACATAGTTGCAAGTTTAAGCCACCTTGGAAAAACTTTGCGGTTTTAAGCCACTGTGAAAACATTTTGTGGTTCTGAGCCATCGTATTGCGGTTCTTTAGCCGCTTCTTTTTGTGGTTCTTTAGCCACTTTGGTACGGTTCGTTAGCCGCTTCTTTTTGTGGTTCTTTAGCCACTTGAAAACATGTGGTTCATTAGCCATTTTGGTGTGGTTCTTTAGCTGCTTTGTTGTGGTTCTTTAGCCACTTGAAAACATGTAGTTCTTTAGCCACTTGAAAACATGTGATTCATTAGCCACTTTAGTGCAGTTCTTTAGCCACTTGAAAACATGTGATTCATTAGCCACTTTAGTGTAGTTCTTTAGCCGCTTTGATGTGGTTATTTAGCCACTTGCAAACATGTGGTTCGTTAGCCACTTTGGTAACCTGTGGTTTGTTACCCACTTGCAAATATTTCATCAATATAAACACTTTCATTCACTTTGCAAAAAACACACCTTCGTTTGCACCTCGTAGTAAAGCATCAAATGCAATTTTCATAGAATAATCATATACGTTTCACGTAGGTATATATCTTTACTTCAATAATCACATACGTTTCACGTGGGCACATAACTTCACTTCAATAACCACATACGTTTCACGTAGGCACATAACTTCACTTAAAACTCACTTAAAACTTAAACATGATACAAGAAAATTACCCCCACCTCGTTCGGTGGTAACCCTCGTGAAGCTCGATTCTTTAAATCCTAAGTTCGTTTCTTCACCTCAAATAAGTGATATCTTGGGAAAACCGCTACGTTTCAGGGAACTAGTGGAGTTCTTCATTTGCGTCTTCTACAAGATATATATATATATATAACCCGTCTTAGCGGCTAAATAAGACTATTTATATCTCGAATTGAAAATATTCTTAAACAGGGTTCGATGGCATAAGTCCGTAAAATTAGACTTGAAATGAAGAATTAAATTTGCAAGGAAACATTAAACTTGCAGGGAAAATAATTAAGCTTGCAAAGAACCTTAATCTTGCAAGGAAAATAATTAAGCTTGCAAAGAACCTTAATCTTGCAAGGAAAACAAATCTTGCAAAGTAGAATTAATCTTGCAAGGGAAACAAATCTTGCAAAATAAACCTTCACACTTAGCCCAAACCTACTCTGCACTGCCACTCTTGGCCTCGGCATGTCGTATACCTCTTAAACAAACTCGCCTCAGGATGATACTTGGTGGGAATGTTCTCAACTCATTGAAGAACACCCCATGTGAACAGTTCTTGGAATTACTTTTGTTTAGACGTTCTGCTCTGCAACTATTTTCAATTTGGATGCAGAAACACAGCTTCAATTTTGTAAAATTCTTCCTCAATCCTCCGATCTTGGATGGCCACCAAACTTGGTGGAGACCTTTCTCATACTCTCTAGTATTTGCCAAAATAACAGTTTTACGATCCCATCCTCGTGAGTGCCTCAAACGGCATGTCGAGCGCTGCTTGAGCGCAGTCTTCATCACTCCTTGCACATTGGAAAGAAAACCATTGCCAATGTAGAAAGAAAACCCTCTCCCATCACCTAAATCTACCACCACCAGCCCTCTCTGTTACTGCTCCCGTTGTTGTCGGCGATATGCAAAAACCAGCCCTCATACACGTACACAAACATAACCACAAACATAGTAGCATACTCATGCACACACAACAGACTTACACACACACACCAAAAAACACACACACAAAACAGCAGAAATGCATGCACACACAGCACATTCTGCACACATGCATAGCAGAATCTGCACACGGGGCAGCAGGGCAAGGTCGGGCACCCTAGCGCCGACCCTGTGAGTGCGCGTACCCGCAGCGCTCCTAGCGCCTGCTGCCACCCCCGGCGGCAGCCAAAAATTCATGCATAGAAAATATACAGCAGCGGCAGAGTAGCAGCATGAGGGCAGCATGAGTATAGGGAGATATATATATATATATATAGAGAGAGAGAGAGAATACCAAGAGAGAATCGGGATAGAGAGCTTGCGAGAGAGAGATGGAAATGGAGAAGCTATATATACATACTTTCTTTTTTTCTTGCTTTCTTTTCATTTCTTTACCCTTCCTTTTCTTTTTCCCTTTTCACACCTAAACTAGTTAAGTGTGTGTTGTCATGTTTTGGGGAGAATGAGGGATGAGTGGCGTGGGTGATGATAACCAGGCCAATTCATGGTTTTGCTTCCTTAATTAATTTTCTTACACTTAATTAGTTAATTACTTAGGTTTAATTAATTAATTCTTATACATAGTTAATTAATTATATATATATATACACACATGACTACACCTTAGTTAATTAATTAGGGTGTTATAGTCGGTCTCCTTATATTAATAAAATGACAATATTTATACTTTTGATATGATTAAATCCGTGCAAAATTCTCTATTCCGTCTAACTTAATGTTTGTCTCATGTGTAAATTGTTGTGCAGTTTGTTTACTTTTTGAGTTGTGTATTGACTATAATACCTTTCTATTATATATAAAAGACTATATATTGATTTCATTCAATTAATAGCATACAATCTCCTTTTTCACTCCAATTTTCAGCTTTCTAACTTTTTATTTTTTATTTCACAAAAACTTTTATACACCTGGTGCTGACCCGACCCATCTTGTGCTTTGATGCACCACCACACACCTGGGTATCCCACGCACAAACTCACTCTCGGGTGTCATACATTTGTGTTATGTTAGTCATACATTTATGTAGTGTTAGTCGTATATTTTAGTTATGTTAGTCATACCTTTAGTAATGTTAGATGTATCTTAAAATTTTTAGACAAACATTAATACATTTCATAATTTTTAGTTATGTTAGTCATACCTTTAAGTTATATTAGTCATACATTTTAGTTATGTTAGTGTATCTTTATTTAATACATAAAGATATAACTATGTTGATATAAAGGTATAAGTATTCAGATAAAGGTATAAGTACTATCACATAAAAGAATATATATACAAATTATGCCGAAATTGATTTTTTTTAAGTTGGAGTATTATATAAAGGTTATGATATTTGTAATTAAATGTATGACTAATATAACATAAACGTATAATTAATATACTATAAAGGTAAGTGCTAAAGTTAAAGTATTATATCATAGTTATGATATTTGTATATAAATGTTAGGTTATTTATGTTTAGATTTTGATGAGACAAAATAGTATTGTAATAGGAAATTAGAGCACCCCATTTTTTCCATATTGTTTAAATGGAAACTTAGATTAGTTTTCGAGTCTCAAAAGTCAAAGATGAAGAATGGAGAAACTCGAAAATCAGTAAGAAGAAGGTCATTGGCAGCAGTCGGATATAGTAGAAAAATATCGGATACTGCATACAGTAAGCAGCTAATACAACAAGCAACAAGCAACAAGCAAGTATACAGTAAGGTGAACAGAAAGTCTCACTACAGTTTTAGGTTGCAGTAAACTGACACAACATTCCAGAACTGAAAGAAGATTTAACATAGGAAGAGACAATCACGCACAAAGATGTTGTACGAGAAAGATCACTGCTATCCGAGAATACATCTTGTCAAACATAGCCAGTAGAGGCAAGTGATCGAACTGTACGAAGAACCAGTGTCCCGCTAATACGTGGACCTAAAGCACAGTACAGTCACATTAAATGAGTTGCAGAATAAGACAAGGAATTCATTCCCAAATTTTCAAAGATATTAAATGCAAGATCAAGGACGATAAAAGAAAATTCAAATTTAAATGAAGTGTGTCCCTCTTCAATGGGCACATTTCTTACATTTATAAATAGAAAAAGAGTCAACTGAAGAGATTACTGAAAATTTGATATTTAAAACTTACTTTTGCAAAGAGCAAGTACTCAAGCTTCCTACTCTCTAAGTTTTCAATCACTCAACCTCCTAGTGAAGCAATCAAGCATTCGAGTCATCAAGCTCCAAAGTCATCAAGGCTGCTTCAAGCACTAGTTGAAGAAAAATGTATATACCTTTAACGTTTGTGTTGTATGCTTAGGTTGTTTTAATGGTGTCTTCAGTTGATAGGATTTAGATCCTTACTGAGTGTTCTTGTCTTAAGTTATTAAGGCAGTAACTCTGTATGAGTTAGTAGGATCTTGTATGGGTCAGCCTATAGATTCGAGCAACTTGTGTGGAAGTTAAATCCTTATAGGTGAAAACCTTGTTAAACGGTTAAATTGTCAGGTCGAGTCCTGTAATTCAATCTCGCTTAACGAAGTTCCTCCTCGAAGTAGGACTAGAGTGGACGTAGAAGAATTGCACTACCTTCAAACAACTATACGCCTCGTGTGTTTATTTTCTGTTCTTAACATTTTTGTGTTGCATTATATATCCTATCATTCTGCCTTAAAGGTTTTGCAAAAGCATATTTGAGAAAATATTTTTAAAAGAAACTCTGTCAGTATTTTTTTTCACACCATTAACTCCGATACAATAAGCTGAGCAACATTCTCGCCCAGCTCACTGTAGTGCATTATGTGTTGTACTCTGTGATAGAATACATCGCCGAAAGTTCATACAAAGTTTAAAAAGAAAAATCAATAGAGGTTCATTCACTCCCCTCTGAACCTCTAAACCACTTGGGACTAACAATAAATGTATGTTTAATATAACATAAAGGTACGACCAAGGATGAAAATATCCCAATATTCGTGCGATATATCCATGATATATCCGTATTTCGGAGGTTGCGATATGGATATGGGGGTAAAGAAAAATTTCCAGGATATCCCAGATATATTACGGATATATCGCATATATCCATATCGATATTCGTTGGTCTTAGTGTAAAATTGGAAAGAAAAATTGGAAAATATTGTGGATATATCATAGATATATCGAAAATTATCAATATTTATCCAAAATCAAGATTTTTTCAAAATTTGTATTTTTAGACAAAAAATAAATTTGATAAAAATGTTATCATTATTTTATAACAACAATAGTTCTTTCAAGTGAAATATTTTAAAAAATAATTAGAACAAAGATGATTAATTTGATTTATCATTTAAACATTGTCAATGATGGAAAAACTCAAATTTTATTTTCGAAATTGAAATGTGCTTGGAACGAAAATGAAAGCTCAAATGCTGATATATATCAATCACTTTCTTTGAGCTTGGACTTAATAGATATATGCACAAATCAAAATGATATGTCTCATGAATCATATACTCTGACATATATGAGAGTTTACAGTTTGATTGGAGTACTCAAAACATATTTCATTATCCACTTCCTTAAATATCTTATGGAAGTCCAAGCATGTACTAACAAAATGATGATTGACTCAATCTACACTATCCAATTTATGGTAAAACCATTGGAAGGGATAGAGCAACGTACCAACATCTGCATAATTATATTCACAATTACTCAAATGTGATGAGTTGGTACCAAACATTGTTTAGACAAAGATAATATTGCACTTGTTATTTTTGAACCTCATAGATCATCATATTGGTACTAGTGATTTGGTTATATCAATCAGTTTTGAATAAATATCAATCTTCGTAACGTTTTTGTATGTTTATTATCTATATATTTGTTGTAAACCTGTTATTTTGTTGATATTACAAATTAAATCTATGCATTTTGGATGTTATAATAGTTTGTAAAATATTATGTAAAATTTCCAATTTTTTAATGGAGTTTCCATCATTTTTTTTAATTTTTTACGATATCGATATGCGATATTAATATATCCATCGATATGTCCATAAAATTAAGGTTGTGATACGTGTTGCGATATGGATATTTCCATCCTTAGGTACGACTAATAAACTATAAGGTAGCGTAAAAAAAATGGAGCGAATCCGAGTTGACCCAGTTACATAGTGCACCAAGTGCACAAGAGAGTCACTCTTTTTATTTTATATTAATGTTATTTTATTCATTATAATTTTTTTAATAGTTAATTTCTTTTAATTGTATGCTATGTTGAGTGTAATATTTTATTCAACCATGTTAAAAATGTGTAAAAATTTATTATTTGTAACGTTGTTGTTTCTTAATTTCACTTTATTATTTGTAAATTTTATTTATTTTTTATTATATAAAATGTAAACATTAAATTAGATTATAAATATTGTGCTCATGATCTTGTGTATTGTGCTCATTACTTGTATACTACTGTTTATTTGTAAATCTTATATCACAAAAACTCATGTGCATCAGTAGAATTGATCTAGATCCATGCAATTAGGTCGATCTCATTCCAATCAGGATCTGCGCACCTAATTTTTTTTATATGTTGACCTTTATGCTATATTAGTATGACTTTTATATACAAATATCATAACTTTCAAGTAATATTGTACATTTATATTATATTATACACACATGCAATACATATTACACATTTTAGTTATGTTAGATATATCTTTTAGTTATCTAGTCATACATTTTAGTTATATTAGTTCTATTTTTATATATTATATAAAGATATGACTACGTTGATATAAAGGTATAAGTAATATCACATAAAGATATGAGTACATCGCATAAAAGTATATATATACAAATTGTGCTGAAATTCAATAAATGATCCAATGTGTGAGAATCAAGCCCACCAAAAGCCCAAGGTTTTGTTTCCAAAGAAGAATGAGCCCTGACCCATAATACTCTTCTATTTTGTTAGAAGGGCCGCAGACTAAAAAAGGAGAGAGGGGACGGCAGATTGGATAGAAGGCGGAGGAGAGTAAAACTGCAGTAGTAATAGATCTTTATCTTCATAGAAATTTCAGAGAAAAATCATGATTGTGAATTTTGTGATGCGCGGCTAATTTTCTTACGCTAGTTCAAAGGGATGTTGAACCTTTATTCTTGATTTACTCCAGATGATTAATAACGTTTTCTTAATTTCTATCTCTTGAATGATTTGCGTTGCTTGGTTAATTGTTTATGATATTGCATGATTTGATCATCTTTGATAGAGATGTCATCTCCAAAGTCTGGGAGTGTTTAAAGAAAAGCAATACATCTGGTATTCTAACCACCATATACAAGGGTATATCAGTCACTGTCGTCTAGAAATTCTATGTCTTCACTAGGCTCTCTGAGGATAATAAGAGCATCATCTTCAAGATGGATGTAGAGAGAGAAGAATACACTCTGACGTCGAAGGACATTGCTTCCACGTTCAACATATCTATGAAAGGGCTACCTCCATTAGAGCTCGAGAGATATGGAACAGAGTACACAGAAGAGATGTGGTATCTGTTCAAGCAGGATTCAATCACCAACCCGATAATGATAATGATGATGATGATAATTAAAATATACCTCTTATGAGGATAGCAAAGAAGAAAGTAACTGTACATCTAGATACAGCAGTTGCAGAAGCTTTAGAGAAGCAAGAGCAATAGAAAGATGAGGACTCTAAGTCCAAAGAAGTTGATAACAGTATGGCCTTTATGTCAGTTCCTCAAGTGAGACACCTCATCTTACCAAGCCGCAGAGAGATGAGAAAGAAGAAGAATTAGAGGCTTGAGTAGAAGAGAAAAGAGCTTAAAGATAAAAAGCATCAGAAGTTGAAGAAGAAGAAGTAAGCACCGGTGGTAAGGGAGACAGCTGAAGACTATTATGAGAAGACTATTAGTGACATTAATTCAGACTTGGTACATTCACTTCTCTCTCACTCTTCTGAATCAATAGAATTTACTTAATTTCTGCATGAAAGTGCATCAACTCAAGCTCGTGCCTCTCAAAGCACAAATGACAGGATTAGCAATCTTGAATTATTCGTTGAAGAAATGAGAACAATCATACATCGCGTTTTTCCTCAATTCGTCCCTACTAAACAAGAATCAGTATCTCACCAACTTACCGCAGTTGATGATGACATAAAAGGGGAAAGTAAGAAAATATCAGAAGACAATGAGATGGATGCTGCAGTAGAGGATGTTATGAAGGATTTGGAGAGGATAATGAAGAAGACGAAGAGCTCTTGGCCAACAAAAAGTGAATGAGATCAGATTCTGGACACTGCCAGAGCCCTCAATATAAAAAGAGAAATGACGATAAAGATAAAGAATGTACAGTGCTGAGGTTGTTGCATCCAAAACAGTAAGTAGCATTGCATCCAAACAAGTAGAAAGAAAAAAAGCTACACCTACTCAGAGAAAGAGTAGCAGCCATCAGCAGAAAAGTAGCAGACAACAGCATCAACCACCTCACAAGAGCAAACCTTTAAGTGTTGTTGCAGTCAGAAGGCTTGATGAAGAGAAATGGAGACAACTGAAAGAAGTTGAAGATAAAAGAATAAGGGACAGGAAGGACTAGATGTCCAGACTTGGAGTGATAGGGGAAAAGAAGTCAGAGCTTGCGAAGAAAGTTGATGAAGCTCTCTATCAATACCCTCCTCAAGATGTTCCCTACTTTGATCCAGACCACATCTCTACTAAAGTGTCTATGATGCTGGACAAGGAAAGTCATGCCTGGGATCTGAAGATTTTTGACAAAGAGGTCCTTCCAAAGCATAGAAATCCTACATTCGAAGCAAAAGATAAGAATATCTGAAGTACTTTAGGTACCATTGTCAGCTAAATTGCTTCACAAGATATGCTACATGTTTTATTGTACTGGAAAGGTACGAATAGCTAACAAGAGATGGAGAGCTGAAAATTCAAAAAGAGCTGATTAAGAAGATCAAGCAAGGAGTGTAGATATCATTCTGTGAAGACTTCTGGTTCAGATGGATTCAAATTCCAGATATCAAAAAGAAGCTTGAAGAAAAATACCAAGAATCAATTATCAATTGAAGGAAAAGGACCAAGTATGAGAAGAGAAAGCCACTAGAAGATGATACAGTAAGAAGAAAGCTTTTCGGAGGACGATAATCCTAAAAGAGTATGCACAAGATCAACAACTTACTGCACTTATCTGTAAAACCTATTTGTAAGCTATTCCTTGTAACTTGTAAACACTACTTTCTGATATACTCAAGTTACTAATGATGGAACAACTTCACACTCTGTGCACTTCATTTTTTTTACTAACTAATGTAGGACAGCATGCTAGAAATATTTGTTTGAACATATGTGTTGTTAGTTTATAAGATAAGGTGCTAGTCCAACTAAATCAATGCATGAAGAATCCTTGTACTATATAATCATTTTCCATATAGTGTATGAAATGGATATACTGCATGACACTCTAAATTCTCGCAATGAACTGCATAATGTAAAGGTTTTGTCATCATAAAAAAAAGGAAAATTGTTAGAATATTTATGTTTAGATTTTGATGAGACAAAACAGTATTGTAATAGGAAATTAGAGTACCCCATTTTTCCATATTGTTTAATTGAAAACTTATATTAGTTTTCGAGTCTAAAAAGTCGAATATGAAGAATGAAGAAACTCGAACATCAGCAAGAAAAAGGTTCTTGGCAACAGTCGGATATAACAGAAAAATATCGGATACTACATACAGTAAGCAGCTCATACAGCAAGCAGCAATCAAGTATAAAGTAAGGCGAACAAAAAGTCTCACTGTAGTTTTTGGTTGTAGTAAACTGACACAGCATTCCAGAACTGAAAGTAGACTTAACGTAGGAAGAGAAATTCACGCACAATCATGTTGTACAAGAAAGATTACTGCTATCCGAGAATACATCTTGTCAAATATAGTTAGTAGAGACAAGTGATCGAATTGTATGAAGAACCAATGTCCCACTGACACGTGGACCGACAAACTGCAACAAACTTGAAGCGTGGTATGGTCACATTAAATGAGTAATAGAATAAGACAAGGAATTCATTCCCAGATTTTCAGAGATATTAAATGTAAGATCAAGAACAATCAAAGGGAATTCAAATTCAAATGAAGTGTATCTCTCTTTGTTGGGATATTTCAGAAGTTATTTTGATAAGACAGAATAATATGCGTAATAAGACAAAACAGTTTGCTAAGAGTATCAATACTTAAGTTTCCACTACATGATCTACAGTCTCTCTATTCTTCGATAAGATCATGTAATGGTTTTCCAAGTGTTAAGGAAAACCAACCTTAGAAGAATCGAGGACATCTTCTAAGAGTCAGCAAGCTGTAGGAAATAACATGCTAAAGGAATGATATGCATAAGAGCAGACAGGAAGCTGAAGGCAGAAGGCTGCATTAAGGAAAAAAGGAAACTGCACAGAAGGAAAAAGGAACCTGGAAGCAGGAAGCTGCCAGCAGTGAACAGCAAGCAAGGTGCAACAAGCTGGAAGCAGTATTGTGAAGACCATGAAGCAGCAAAACCAACTGATGAGTAACCGTTGCATGGACTTCAGCTCTGGACCCATACCGACTTGACAACTCAACAAGAATGTCAGAAAGGTTTAGAAGCAAATGTTGGGCGCATTAAATGCATATGTCAGGATCAACTCAGAAGCATTTAATGCAGCCACAAAGAAAGATCTTGAGATCTTTGCTTGAATTCAAAATGGTGAAGCATCTACCTTCAATGAATACTTTATTCAATGGATATATTCTCAAGATCTATAAATAGAAGGTATGGCTGACTGAAGAAAGAGTTGGACATGTTGCACAGAGTCGAGAGAATATTCAGAGATACCATGTTCAGCCACTCAACCTTCTAGGATCAGTCTACCTCAGCAATGGAGCTTTCATGTTCAAGACTGATCCATGTTCGCAACAGTTGAAGAAAATCTTTTTATCTTTTAACCATTTGTGTTGTGTGCTCTAGGTTGTTTTAGGTGTACTTAGTTGAGAGGATAGTATCCTTGCTAAGTTTAGTAGTTTAGAAATAGGCTACTTGCCCTTTGTGGGATTGTACCCTTTGTGGGTTGTGGCCTTCGACTAGAGTCTGGGATTCTAGTAGGCGTAGCTTGTTAGGAAGAGGTTTGTAAAGCGAGGCTTGTAATTCGCTGACCTAACGAAGTTCCTCCTAGTGAAGGAGTAGAGTGGACGTAGAAGGCTTACACCACCTTCGAACCACTATAAACCATAAGTGTTTATTGTTTTCATTTACTTACTGCACTGTGTTTATCTTGGTATATCTTACTAATCATATCATAAGCATCCTGTACAAAAGAAGTTTATAAAAGAAGCATACTTATAAAAGAAAAAAAAATTCCAAAGAGAAACACTATCGTGTTTTATCCGCTGCGTACTAAGAAAGCTGATCAGAAACCTGAATCAGCATACTGCCAGGCTTCTGATCAAGTCAGGTTGTTGTTTCTTTTCATAATCAGGAACCTGCATCTCTGATTGTTTTAAAATTGAAAAATCGATAGAGGTTCATTCACCCCCTCCTCTCAACCTCTGACCACTTGGGACGTTTGGGACCAATAAGTGGTATTAGAGCAAGTTTGGTTAAAAGCCAACTTGATTGGCTACCGACCCAGATCCACCATTTTTCACTTTGGAAAAACCATTTTTGTCTTTGATCAAAACTTCTTTTTAGCATAAGCATAAAGGTTTTACACTCTCCACTTCATACAAACTATTTTAACTTATCTACTTGAATAAACCTACAGGAAACTGGTCAAAAACAGTAAGCTGGAGAAAAGGATGCTAGAAAGTGAAGAGAACACTTCAACAAGAAAAAGGCTCAAAAACTCTCTTAAAAATCTTCTCAAGAAAAACCTCTACAGAAAAAGGAAAGCACGAACTTAGGGGGAATGTTGTCCATCACAAAGTGTGAAATAATGCAGAGGATCTCTCTGATTTAAACAGTATACAAACTCAGAGCTTAAGCAAAACAACGAGCTAAACCATGATCTCAAGCAGATGTAACATCAATGAAAGAATTAGCAGTATCTTGAAAGAAACATCAGTCATGATTAAACAGGTTGTTGAGGCGATTGAAACTACGACTTTTTAAGTAGTTAAAATCACTAAGGAATTGATAGAAGAACAAGTTACTGTTGCAATCAACATAGATGTACGGCACCAAGAAACTAGTTGCTGAACTAACAAAAGTTATACCTTTTATAGTAGCCTATGTTACTAAGGAAGCAACAAGTATTCTTGAAACTACAAAATGAGATCAAGCTCTAAGGAAATATCTGAGTCATGCCACTTTCCAAAACGCAAGGCCAATCAGAAAAATGAAAAGATCATATACGGCAAAGCATACCACAACTCAAATTACATTAGCAAAATGATAAGAGTTCCTTAAGTAAGGGGGAACTCGTTATGCTATCAATGATTCTCATCTCTTTATCTATTTTATAGATAGCATACTGATATCGGTTGTTCTTACTCTTCTAATATGAGACATCCTTTTCTAAAAACATTCCACCAAGTGATAACAATCAGTATCACACTACATCAAAATGGAACCAGAACTTTCAGGACAAAGGATAATACTGCTCAAACTAACAAGTGGTAGTGGGAAAAGAGTTCCTGAATAAAAGAAGATCAGTAAGCTGAGAAACAAGCTGTGAAGAAACCCAAAGTGCTCAAGGAACTTATCAGCAAGTGAAACCAACAAGTGTTATCACTATTATGTGGGATCAGCAAGTTGAACCAAAAGGAAGCAAAGAGCACATTTCAGATACTGACGATCAAGACTGGAAGGGAAACTAGCAAGCTACTACCTAGAGAACAAAGAACAACGAAAAGGATCAGGAAGCAGCATACAAAAAGAAGATACAAATCACCTCGATCCAAGAGAAGCAGCTTTGAAGATAAAATCTCTAGAGGAGGCGAACAGTCAAATCACAGTTAAATCAATATCTCCTTAGGCGGCTGATGTAAAGTCTATCTTAAAGACATCAACCTTTTCAGAAGGATAACAAGCAGCGTTTCAAGAAGATCAACTTTTTTTTTACAAAAAGGTCCCTCCACCTTTTTAGAACCTACCGTCAGATCGTGTGTTTCATCTCCCAACCATCGATCCAAAGAAACCGCTCACATCCGCCTATTTATAACGGATCCTCCTCATACTTCCCCACATTCACTACTCACTATATGTTTGGCAAACAAAAACTTCACATGTGAGTTACATTTATAGTAATAAAGGAAGAGATGGAGACCCAAGGAAAAGGAGGAGAAGATGATGAAGATGAACAAGACGAGAAGTCTTTGATGACCAAGAAGATGAAGAGGTTTTCAAAGGATGATGAAGAGGTCATCACGGGCATTGAAGCTTATCCCGTCAACCCCACGGCTCTTACTAGAGGAAAGGACATCCTCTATGAAATTGATGCCATCAGAAAAGCATTTGAGGTGCCGGAGATCACTCATAACCCCCTCTTCGAGTTGATTGAAGAAAAAAAAGATGAGAGAAGGATAAACAAGGCTATCACATATACCCTCGTTTATCTAACACAGGTCTGACTTCCTCAACTCCGAGAAGATATGGGATCGAAGCCCATGAGGAAGTCTTCCACATCAAAATCTGATGTGGAAGTTATTCATTAAGGACCAATCCTTGGACAAAAATGACACCTGCTGCCATTCATGGAGATAAAATCAAACAGCAGGTGCTTCACAAGGATATCGTGTCAGCAGCTTCGAGTTGGTTTTTGGGTAAAGTAAAAGACAAAACCAGACCAGCAGTCAAAGATCCAAGGTGAACGTGCCTGGACACTGACGAAGCTGCATAGGTAACTGATCATCCACCGATCAGTTTCCTGATCTCTTGTCGCGTACTGAGGCTAAATAGCTTATTCCCTTGGGTAGAAATAAGAAGGAGGATGCTTAGAGGAAAGTATGAACAGGTTGTTGTTTTGGTTTTAAGCAGCAATTGATAGACAAGAGAACCTGATAGCCTATCTTGGCATTGTAACTCCATCCCTGAGCAGCAAGCTTGAAGATGATGACAGAAAGGGGGAAGAGAGTTACAAGTCAAGAGTCACTGAAAGTCACTGCTGAAGTCTTATTGCAAGAGGGAAGCAATTGAAGGAATAATGGCGATCAGGAGTCTCCTACCATCTGAAGCAGCAAGCTGATGAAAACATGCTGAAAAAGGCATACAGAGATCAGATATGGTAGAGAGAGAAAAGAAGAAGAGCTCCCTGGTGGACAAACGTTGAAACATCAAATTGATTGAAACTGAAGAAAGAAGTAAAGCTAGATGGAGTAGTAGCAGCTTACTTACTGTGTATTAAAAAGTATTTGTACTTGTACAAACATTACGTTTCAAATATTAAGAGCATTTTTATTTTATGACTCTTGTTCTTATTATGTTATGTCATCATCAAAATAAAGGGGGAAATTGTTGGGATATTTCAGAAGTTATTTTGATAAAATAGTTTGCTAAGAGTATCAATACTTAAGTTTCCACTAATTACATGATCTACAGCCTCTCTATCCTTGGATAAAATCATGTAATGGTTTTTCAAGTGTTAAGGAAAACCAACCTTAGAAGAATCGAGGACATCTTCTAAGAGTCAGCAAGCTGTAGGAAATAGCATGCTAAAGGAATCTGCATAAGAGCATACAGGAAGCTAAAGGTAGAAGGTTACATTAAGGAAAGAAGGAAGTTGCACGAAGGAAGAAGGAAGCTGGAAGCAGGAAGCTGCCAGCAGTGAACAGCAAGCTATGGATAGCAGTAAGCTGGAAGCAGTATTGTGAAGACCATGAAGCAGCAAAACCAACTGACGAGTAACTGTTGCATGGACTTCAGCTCTGGACCCATACCGACTTGACAACTCAGCAAGAATGTCAGAAAGGTTCAGAAGCAAATGTTGGGTGCATTAAATGCATATGTCAGGATCAACTCAGAAGCATTTAATGCGGCCACAAAGAAAGATCTTGAGATCTTTGCTTGAATTCATAATGGTGAAGCATCTACCTTCAACGGATACTTCATTCAACGGATACATTCTCAAGATCTATAAATAGAAGGTATGGCTGACTGAAGAAAGAGCTGGACATGTTGCACAGAGTCGAGAGAATATTCAGAGATATCATGTTCAACCACTCAACCTTCTAGGATCAGTCTACCTCAGCAATGGAGTTTTCATGTTCAAGACTGATCCATGTTTGCAACAGTTGAAGAAAATGTTTTTATCTTTTAACCATTTATGTTGTGTGCGCTAGCTTGTTTTAGGTGTACTTAGTTAAGAGGATAGTATCCTTGCTAAGTTTAGTAGTCTAGAAATAGGCTACTTGCCCTTTGTGGGATTGTACCCTTTGTGGGTTGTGGCCTTCGACTAGAGTCTGGGATTCTAGTAGGCGTAGCTTGTTAGGAAGAGGTTTGTAAAGCGAGGCTTGTAATTCGAACTGACCTAACGAAGTTCCTCCTTGTGAAGGAGTAGAGTGGACATAGAAGGCTTACACCACCTTCGAACCACTATAAACCATAAGTGTTTATTGTTTTCATTTACTTACTATATTGTGTTTATCTTGTTATATCTTACTGATCATATCATAAGCATCCTGCACAAAAGAAGTTTATAAAAGAAGCATACTTATAAAAGAAAGTTGTTTTTCTAAAGAGAAACACTATCGTGTTTTATCCGCTGCGTACTAAGAAAGCTGATCAGAAACCTAAATCAGCATACTGCCAGGTTTCTGATTAAGTCAGGTTGTTGTTTCTTTTAAGAATCAGGAACTTGCATCTCTGATTATTTTAAAATCGAAAAATCAATAGAGGTTCATTCATTCACCCCCCTCTGAACCTCTGACCACTTGGGACGTTTAGGATCAACACTCTTCAATGGGCACATTTCTTACATCTATAAATAGACACTACAAGAAAAAAAAGGCTACGACAAGTGTTTTTAACCCTTGTCGTAGCCATATTCAAACCGTTGTCGTAGACTCTGAAAAAATCCGCTCATAGACAACGGTTTTTAACCGTTGTCGTAGACTCTACGACAACGGTTATTAACCGTTGTCGTAGCTATATTAACCGTTGTCATAGATAGCTACGACAACGGTTAATAACCGTTGTCTATGAGCGAAAATTTTTGGACCCCTACCACAACACAGGCTACGACAACGGTTCAAATAGAGCTACAACAACGGTTAAAAACCGTTGTCGTAGCCATATTAATAAAATAAAACAATATTTTGCCACGTATGCTAGGGATGACACGTCAACAGCCACATCATGCCACGTCAACATAAGGATGACATCATCACTGAAATCATCATGATTAACCCGGGTGGTCTGATGGTACTCTAACCACTAGACCATTGATGCTTCATATGACAATGTCTTGCATATTTTTCTTTTATAATATATTTTTTATATTTTTCAATTTTCTATTATTACATATTTTTTGTTAACTTTTATAAAGTACCATTACTTATTAATATAAGTAATTGATTTCCAATTTTGATATATTAATATATACATATAATTGAATGATTAATGACTATATTAATAATAATTAATATAATTTTTAAATTATATATATATAATGAATATATTTATAAAATTAATATATTTTTCAAATTATATATATAATGAATATATTTATAAAATTAATATATATTTCAAATTATATGTATAATTAATATATTTATAACATTAATGTATTTTTCAAATTAATATATTTATAAAATTAATAATTTATTGTACATATTTTCTAAAATTTCTTTATAATGAAATAAAATTTAATTCTCAAAATTAGTTTATTTCATCAATTTAATTCAACAATATATAGCATTTCTTCTTTCATTTAAAAAAAATTGTAATATTTGACTTTTTTTTTAAATATTAGTCTACGACAACGCTTCTACGAGGCTACGACAACGTTAGAAAACAACTCATGTGACAATGTCTTACATATATTTCTTTTATAATATATTTTTGATATTTTTCAATTTTCTATTATTACATATTTTTTTGTTAACTTTTATAAAGTACCATTACTTATTATTTATTAATATAAGTAATTGATTTCCAATTTTGATATATTAATATATATATAATTGAATAATTAATGACTATATTAATAATAATTAATATAATTTTCAAATTATATATATAATGAATATGTTTATAAAATTAATATATTGTTCAAATTATATATATAATGAATATATTTATAAAATTAATATATATTTCAAATTATATGTATAATTAATATATTTATAACATTAATGTATTTTTCAAATTAATATATTTATAAAATTAATAATCTATTGTACATATTTTCTAAAATTTCTTTATAATGAAATAAAATTTAATTCTCAAAATTAGTTTATTTCATCAATTTAATTCAACAATATATAGCATTTCTTCTTTCATTTTAAAAAAAATTGTAATATTTGACTTTTTTTTTAAATATTAGTCTACGACAACGCTTCTACGAGGCTACGACAACGTTAGAAAACAACTCATGTGACAATGTCTTACATATATTTCTTTTATAATATATTTTTGATATTTTTCAATTTTCTATTATTACTTATTTTTTTGTTAACTTTTATAAAGTACCATTACTTATTAATATAAGTAATTGATTTTCAATTTTGATATATTAATATATATATATATAAATAATTGAATGATTAATGACTATATTAATAATAATTAATATAATTTTCAAATTATATATATATATAATGAATATATTAATAAAATTAATATATTTTTCAAATTAATATATGTATATTAATAATTAATATATTTTTCAAATTATATTTATAAAATTAATAATCTGTTGTAAATATTTTCTAAATTTTATTTATAATGAAATAAAATTTAATTCTCAAAATTAGTTTATTTCATTAATTTAATTCAACAATATATAGCATTTCTTTGATAATTTAAATTTTACTTTTGGAAATTTATGTAATGATTAAAAAAAAAACTATACGCAGCTTCTAATTAATATATTATAAGTTCTTTTAAGTTATTAATAATATATATATTATATTAATCATATATATATATTATATTAATATCTTATATATATATATGGCCTTGTTAAACCTTCAGTTTTGTATATATATATACATTAATATTAGAATATATATATATATATATTAATATTAGAAACTCTTTTTATATATATACTAATTAATTTGTATTCATAATTCTCATTTTTATTCTATTTATAATTATTAGTTGTAAATAATCTAACTTTTATTTGTGTTTCATTATTTTTTAATTACTTAATCAGCATTTTTGTGTAATTTTCAAAATAATTAATTTTTGGTTTATAATCTGTTGTACATATTTTCTAAAATTTCTTTATAATGAAATAAAATTTAATTCTCAAAATTAGTTTATTTCATTAATTTAATTCAACAATATTTAGCATATGTTTCTTCTTTCATTAATTTAAAAAATATATATTTTAATATTTGACTTTTTTTTAAAATTAATTAAATTAGTCTATGACAACGCTTTTATGATGCTACGACAACGTTAGAAAACAACCCTTGTCTTAATTACCTACGACAACACATCTACGACAACGGCAAGTTAAAACCGTTGTCTATGAGAGAATTTTTCGAGCTACGACAACGGTAGGTTAAAAACCGTTGTCTATGAGAGAATTTTTTGGGCTACGACAACGGTTGCTAAAAAACCTTTGTCTATGAGAGAAGTTTTTGAGCTACGACAACGGTTTTATCTACGACAACGGAATTTTAGGCTACGACAAGGGTTTTTAGCAAAAACACATGTCGTAGGGGTGTTGTCTATGAGAGAATTTCTTGTAGTGAGAGGAAGAGTCGACTGAAGAGATTAATGAAAAACTGACATTCAAAACTCACTTTCACAAAGAGCAAGTACTCAAGCTTCCTACTCTCTAATTTTTCGGTCATTCAACCTCCTAGTGAAGCAGTCAAGCATCCGAGTCATCAAGCTCCAGAGTCATTAAGGCTGCTTCAAGCACCAGTTAAAGAAATACTTATATACTTTTAACTTTTGTGTTGTGTGCTTAAGTTGTTTTAGTGATGTCCTCAATTGATAGGATTTAGATCCTTACTGAGTATTTTTGTCTTAAGTTGTTAAGGCATTAACTCTGTGTGAGTTAGTAGGATCCTATGTTGGTCAGCCTATGGATTCGAACAACCTGTGTGAAAGCTAAATCCTTGTAGGTGAAAACCTTGTTAGGCTATTAGATTGTCAGGTCGAGTCCTATAATTCAATCTCGCTTAACGAAATTCCTCCTCGAAGTAAGAATAAAGTGGACAAGTGGACGTAGAAGGATTACACCACCTTCGAACCACTATAAACCTTGTGTGTTTATTTTCTGTTCTTAACATTTCTGTGATGCATTATATATCCTATCATTCTACCTTAAAGGTTTTGCAAAAGCATATTTGAGAAAACATTTTCAAAAGAAACTCTCTCAGTATTTGTTTCCGCTGCATTAAGAATTCTGATACAGTAAGCTGAGCAACATTCTCGCCCATCTCATTATACTGCATTCAGTATTGTATTCTATGATAGAATACAGAGCCAAAAGTTCGTACAAGGTTTAAAAAGAAAAATCGACAGAGATTTATTCACCCCCTCTAAATCTCTGAACCACTTAGGACCAAAAATAAATGCATGGCTAATATAACATAAAGGTACGACTAATAAACTATAATGTAAGCGTAGAAAAAATGGAGCGAATCCAGGCTGACCCGATTGGATAGTGCACCAAGTGCACAAGAGAGTCACTCTTTTTATTTTATATTCATATTATTTTATTCATTATAAAATTTTTTAATAGTTAATTTCTTTTATTTGTATGCTATGTTGAGTGTAATATTTTATTCAAACATGTTAAAAATGTGTAAAAAATTATTATTTGTAACGTTGTTGTTTCTTATTCACTTTATTATTGGTAAATTTTATTTATTTTTTATTATATTTTATATAAAATGTAAACATTAAATTAGATTATCAATATTGTGCTCATAATCTTGGGTATTGTGCTCATTATTTGTATACTACTGTTTATTTGTAAATCTTATATCACAAAAACTCATGTGCATCAGTTGCATGGATCTAGATCCATGCAATTGGGTTGATCCCGATCCAATCAGGATCTGCGCACCTTTTTTTTATATACATTGATCTTTATGTTATATTAGTATGATTTTTATATACAAATATCATAACTTTCATATAATATTGTACATTTACATATTATTATACAAACATGCAATACAAATTACATATTTTAGTTATGTTAGATACATCTTTTAGTTATCTAGTCATACATTTTAGTTAAATTAGTTCTACTTTTATATATTACATAAAGATATGACTACGTTGATACAAAGGTATAAGTAATATTACATAAAAGTATGAGTAATATCACATAAAGGTATATATATACAAATTGTGCTTAAATTCTTATTTTTTTTAAGTTAAAGTATAACATAAAGGTTTAACATTTATACATAAAGGTTATACTAATATAACATAAATGTTATATTAATATAACATAAAAGTAACACATGAATCAAAAAAAATAAAGACAAAAAAATATACACGAATTCGAATCGACCCATGTCGACCAAATTGTACTGTGCTCTAGTTCCACAGGAAACCAACTCATCTTATATATGTATTGTGCTCATTATTTGTGTGCTATTGTAAAAGAAATCTTTATCCATATGTTATTGTTTATTTATTTTGATAAGTAAAAAATTTATATATACATTGTGCTCATTTAATTAAATTTTTTATAAGAAAAATGTCATTTACATTTAGGAAATCAATGCCAAAAGTTAAATAAAATTTAGATTTAAGGTACAGTAACTTGTTATATTTTACTAGTGAAAGACTCGTGCATTGCACGGGATCGATCTATAAATCTTATTCATTTTCTCATTGTTGTCTCCATCATTTTTTTGAGGTTCTATAATACTCACTCATTTTATTTTCTCATCGTTGTTCATGTCATTTTTTAGGAGGGAAAGACTAATAGCATTTCTGAAGATTATGGACATGTATTTTTGTTTCAGATACTCAAAAATGGATTGATAAAAAAATATTGTTAAGCGGTGTTTTGCTACAAAATAAATAGATAGAAGCTATCTTGACTACGTATCTAATGAAATTTAGGGTACCATTGTGTTCAGGGACAGATCCACGATTTAATAGTGGGGTAGACTGAAAAGTAAACGCTTCGACAATTATATATAAAGTTGAAATTTTGAAAAATCTAAAATAGGTGATTACTTGTCTAGTCTCCCTATAAATTTTTCTATGCTCCAATTAATAAATAAAAATACTAGACGCCAAATTAGTGCAGATTAAAATATTAGAACTCAAGAATATTTATGAAAAAAGAGAGTATAAAGATCAAATATTAATAATTTATTCATACAAAAAGTATTAAATGAATTTAAAAAAAAAAAAAACATTACCTTTAATAATGTTGTGGCAGATTTCAAAAAACTCACATCTAAATTTTCATCAAGAAAATTAATCTTTGTTATTATCTCTTTATCCTTCAATATTTGTATTTTATATTTGAAAAAAAAAAAAAAAAGGCAAGAACAAGGACCACGCAACTTTGTTGGAAGGAGGATTTTGTTATAAATTTTTTAGGAGAAAGGGTTTTAAATTTGATGTAGGCTGGTTTCATAAAAAAATAAATGATTTGGGTTGTTTTTAAATAAGGGAAAAATTAAGTATTGTGGATCGGTTTCAAAAAAGAATGGGCTTGCCCATTTTTATTAAATTGGGGTAATTCATATATAAGTTTTGGGCCCCATATAAATAAAAAACTTTTGGGCTTGTATTGGACTAGAACCCAGTGCTGGCCATATCTAAATCCGTCTCTAGGATCGGGTCAGGTCGGACCTAATAAATTAGATAACATTTTAGTGTGTATTAGATATTATTTTTCTATATATCAGGTTTTTGCATTATATTATGTATTATATGTATATAATACAAAAATATTACATAATATATAGAAAATTATTACCTAATGTACACAAAAGTATTACATGTTGCATAAGAGAAAAGAGCACCTGCACAACCTAGGATCCGGGTGTTTTTTGAGTGACCCGACCCGACCCAATTCGGGTCATGTATCCTATGATACAAAAGTTCTATTAAAGGAAAATTGATAAAAAGAATAGTTTATTATGTTAAATGATTAAAAAAAACATAGTTTGTTATGATGAAAGTAGAGATGTAAAATGAACTAAGCCGTTCGTGAACTATTTAAAGCTTGATTCGATAAAATTTCGTTTGAATTCATTTGTTGTAATTTGTTAATTGGTAAACAAACAATTTCAAATTTGACAATATATTCAGCTTGTTAGTTTGTAAACAAGTTCATTAAAAGGTTTGTGAGTTAGTTTTTAAGATGTACTAGTGTTTGACATTTTGATATATAATTTATATAACTACAAGTTTTGTAGCTCAAGCGGTACCCCACCTTTATAAAGGTGTAGATTGCAATGACCATGGTTCGAATTACCCAAGTAGTTTGGTTTTTATTCCCTCTCTTCCACTCCTTCTAACTCATTTTAAAAAAACATATATAATTTATATATATTTTTACTTATAATAAATATATAAATATTTAATATAGATATTTTTTATAAATAAATTATAAATTTTAGATAATATATGATTTTTTTAAGAATATATAATTTATGTTGTTCATAAGTTGATAAATAATATAATTTATTATTAATATTTATTAAATTCATTAGAGTTCGATTAAGCTTGTAAACCATAAATGTATTCGGTAAATTAAGTTCGAGTTCGTTTGATAACTAAAGCAATTAAATTCAAACACTCAATAGGTCGATTCAACTCAATTCGATTACATCCATAGTTGAAAGGGTAGAATCTCCTTATCTCACCATCGTTTGTATTAATATCCCCATTTTACAAAAGGATTAGAAATATTCTAATTAATCATATAGGAAATGTAAAATCTTCACCCAGTATTCCAAAATGGCACTTTTTGATTGAAATACTACCAACAATTAGATATACTTCTAGGATGTGTTTGCTTCAATTATTGATTATATCCAAGGGATAATGAGTTGATTTGAATATATGGGATAAACCATCCACCCATCTCCATGGATAGTCATATCACAAGATTAAGAAATATAATAACGTTATGGGCTCACATTTTTCAAACAAATAAGTTAATTTTGGGCTCACATTTTTCAAACAAATAAGTTAATTTTGTTGATATGGTATATTATCAAGCAAATAAGGACAAGCAAACGGATCTCTAATGGACTAGGTGTATTATAGAAAAAAAAAAAGGTAAACAAAGATTTATATGATTGGGTAATAATGTAAACAATATTTACACCGCATGAGTAAAATAACGAGTTAAAAAGATGTTCAAACACACATGAAAGGATAATGATGTAAACAAAATTTACATGAGAGAGAGAGAGAGAGAGAGAGGAGCAGTTAAATTTCAAAGAATAAATTACATCCCTTCCACCTGCATACAGATATATCTCATGAAAACAAGAATCCCAAAAAGAATGAAATACCTACAAGATAAGCAAAACCAATCCTCAAAACATACAAACATGGTAAAAGATCATGAGGATATAAATAATACAATGGTTGGTGATTATCATATTTGTAATTACACCACAAAAGCTGCAAGAAGAATAGCAATGCCACTGAAAATGGTGCTTCCCCCAAGCCTAGGTTGCCCGTTTGGTGGGGTCGGAACCTGTGCCGTTGAGCCATTGCCAGTATTCTCAGAAGGAGGCCTCTCTATTACAGCCGGTAAAGGAGGTTCAACGACACCGTTCTCTGTCAGAACGGGGTTGGGAGCTTCTGCTGGAGGCAAATCTGTAGCTGCCATAATCGACAACAGACCAGCTGGTTGGACTGGAGACATGTATATCGGTACCTCTTTATACCCTAAACACCGATTTCCTGTAAACCAATCAATGCAGCTATTAGTTGAATGTACAAGCAAGGGGTGATCGAGTTAGGTCATGTTGAAAGGCACCTGACTCGAACTCGATTAAGCTTCTTTTTTTTTTTCCTGAGCTCGAGGTCAACTTAGTGGAAAACTCGTTAAAACTCAAGCTTGACTTGATTAGCTATATAACTATTTTAAAATGTGTTGTAGTTCAATTAAAAGAGCTCGATAAAAGTAGTAGCCTAATAGCATAAGAAAAAACTTAAAATAGCCAAAGGATAACAAAGATTAAATATAGCCAAAAGTGACATTTTTACCCTTTAATGAAATGGGATCACCTCCTAAGGAAAAGCAAGTAATGGAAGAGAGAGGGAAAGGTACTTTGTCAAAAACCCAATTTTTTGGCAATTAAAACATTTTTGTTTATTAAATGGCTAAAAAAAAAAATATATTATCCTTATTAGGCTCCTTTGACCTATTTTCACTAAAAATAAATATATAAAAACTAAATATATTAAGGGTAAAACAGTAAAATTCTATAGGCTCAATGAGGCTCGGGGTCTATCGAGTCGAGCATTGTTGAGCTTGGATGCTACTCGATTCATTTCGAATCAAGTTCGAGCTTTTTTCCAAGCCAATTCCGAGTAGCTCGACTCGATCACACCCCTGAGCACATTGAGAAACCCCTTCAATTATAAGAATCGACATACTCACTTCTGTATTTGGAAGCTGTTGCAGGGTAGTCTGTGATGACACCATTAATCTCCATATATGAGACGTACGTGTTAATCTCGACATATGGATCGGAGAAGAAGTCCCATGGTTGAGAAGGAAACTCATTACGGAAATACTGCACATAGACTGAGAGATTAAAGGCCTGAAGTGTTGGAACAATACTTGTTTCACTGGTTATAAAAAACTCATCAGTTGGAAAGACGGATTCCTTGGAGATGACCACAGAGCTCGCAAATTTTTTAATGGCCGAAATGGTTGAGTTCAAAATACCACTGACGTCCTCATCAACCACGTAAACGAGTTCATAGTTGCTGCTGTTCTTAAACTTTGACAGTACTGCACTGTCACTAGACATGATCATAATCTTCTTGGCCGTTCCATTATAACCAGCTTTGCTTAGAGCATCAAAAACTGCATCGGTTACACCTAAACCTTGTTTCTCAGCTAGATAGGCAGCATTCTGCAACGGAGACATATTCGTCAGAGCGTTTTCGACTATATTATCTAACATAAGCTGAAGAACACTATATAGTGTTTAATTCCATGCCACATAAATATGAGGGAGAAAATAGGTAGGAACTTAAGAGATTAGAACCTATCAAGCAGATCAGCAATACATAGTCGTATATATGTATATGTTTTGCATGAGTAGACTCACCTCAATGCTGATTAAGACTCCTCTAACAGAAGATGCGTTTTTTGCATACGCCAAAAAATCAGACAACTGCATTAAGCTTCCCTCATTTTTGGATTTCGGATTTCGAAACAGTGAATAATTTGCATATAGATTGGAAATGGCAGCTGCAATGGATCAAAAATAATATGTTACTGCAAAATTTAAAACTATTCTTCAACAATCAATGAAGAATATGCTAGAAAGCATTGCTAGTCAATGAAAGAAGATATGTTATAATATTGTTAAGAAAAAAAAAAAAAAAAGAGGGATTATCTTGCTTAAATTTCAGCTCTTCAGCATACAAGTGGTGATATGCACTATTCATTCTCAATTATCTAAGAGTTTAGTTTGTAGCCCAACCAAATTTAGCCTAACTAAAAGCCAAATGATACTCAAGCCACTCCACTTTCATGGCCTCCATTATTATGAAAGCATGCAAATTTCCGGAAGAAGTAGACTCCACTGAGATATGTTTAAGCACAATAACTTCAGAAAGAACTCTTGCATAACTGAAAGCATTGTTTACTGAAATAATAGAATTCTCCTCTCATAGAGTCGGTAAGATATGAAGTTTAGAAGAATCATAATACAAAGTAGATGGCTTAGACTTTCACTTACGTTTCAAGCTCTGAATGTCAGACCAAGTGAGATTATATGCGAAAACTCCATTTCGTATGCCAAGATCCGCATTATCCATTGACCGATTGCTGAATTCTGTTTCAGCAACATTTGTTCGATCCCTGAGATTGATTGTTCCCAAGCAAAAAGGTATTCCATCATTTGTCATTTGAACAGGGCAGTCAAGTATATCAGCACCATCTGATACAGCTTTGTCATATGCCTTATCAGTACAACCAGGATAGTCTCCACTTGCTCCCTCGTTTGAGATAACCAAAACCTTTGCTGCATTAAAGGGACCAATAGGATCATGTCAGCATTGAAGAGAAAAAAAAGTATCAAACCATATTTGTGCAAGTATTGTTGCTTACCATTCACAGTATCATTTTTGCTCATGTGAGCAAAGCAATCTGCAAGAAGAAAACATTGAACATTAATAAAAGGGTCAATAAATGGAACATTGCTTGGCAATATTAAAGACAAAAGGCATAAAAAAGCATTGCTTACCAATGGTTTCAGATGGAGTGATTGGAAAGTCGGAGAGCACACCATCAACAGAAAATTTGCCATTGTCCATGTAGGAGAGATACTCGGTCACAGGGTCGTAGCTGAAATTATATGGTAAAGCTGCATCATTTGCAAAATTAGATGCAAAAACCTCTAGACCCGCTGCATGAGCATCAAGTACAACAGTGGTGGAGTCCGTTAAATATTGGTTTTCTGCCGGCCATATGTAACTCTTGGGAACAAGAATTCCCGAGGCGAAGGTTTTGATTAATGTAAGATTACTCAAAAGTGAGCCATATGTTTGGTTAGTTGTGGGCTCTGTATCATCAGGTTTCAGAAACTGGAACACAAGCTTTGTTGGACCTGTTCTAAATCGTGATGCAATACTCCTCAAGAAGCCCACCTCTGGTGATGAAACATAGTTAACAATCACTCGTCTGGATACTGAGAGGACATAGCTCCTCATACTCAGATTATGTTGACTGAAGAATGCATCGTACTGCAAAATCGGATGAATGAAGAAAAGGCTGGTTAGGAAATGCCATAGATTAGAGAATTTCAATATAGAGTCAACAGGACTTGATTCATACCGCTATGTTTAACCACAATCCAGGTAGCGGATTTACTGAGCTAGCTAGAGTTTCAACAGTCAAAATTCGATTTTGAATATTATTATCAAAATTGGGTGCCCGAGAAAAAATCCTCTGTTTCACTGTTTCAAATACAATAGACAGTCAGCACAGATGTAGCAACTACACATTAAAACATATCTAACATAACTATTGAACGATTCATTGAAGAAGCCAACATTGATGATGGATGTACGGCCACATTGAAAGTATCAAAGATGACTAAAATGGAAATGTAAAGTAAGCAGATTAGAGAAGAAGCAAACTTACAAATCAATATCCCTAGCTCCCTAAGGGTGAAATCCACAGAAAACCATCCTTTCGTGGAGACACCATTGACGACATAGGTGCTTTGCCTGTTTCTATATGGATTGATGGTATCAATGTTGGAAGAATTTTCTAGCTTAATATCAGGAAAGCAAATTCCAGCTCCATCTTTCGTAAGTTGAACGTCACACCAGAGGTGCACATTAGGCAATCCAGTTTGTGCTGCCAGTGAATATGCAAACAAACTGGAATCAGGAAATATCCCTGAGAATCCACCTCTTGCTATCACCAATGGCTCATTTCCTGCAAAAAGATATTACTAGAAGGTAAGTTCTTCGATTTTTTTTAGAGGATTTTTACTCTATGCAATATGCTACACAATAAATCAAGAACCATGAATTAACTTAAATACACAAGGATCAAAAATCTAAACTTTCTTTACTTTACACAACGTTCTCCAACAATCAATGTAACTCAAAAGTGAAGCACAAAAAAAGAAAACCAATTAATTTAAAATTAAATCATTTATCTGGTTTTCCGAAAATAAAATCCCCCAGATTTTGCTTCCCCAATTAGCCAAGACCAAGTAAACGAGCAGAAGAAGAAAGCTCAATAATTAGAAAGTAACTCAAAAAGGGTAATTTCAAATCCACAGGTAACTTGTAAATACCAGAAATCCTCGCAAAACAAATACGAGTCACATCAATAATGCAAATCAAAATCTCCGAAAAAAGTATCATTCTCAACAAACTCATCAATAAACACAAAACCTTAACACAGTCTACAGAAGAGCAAATCAAGATGCTAGCAAAACCAGAAAAGGAGAGATCTTATACCGCTAAGTGTTTGCCATTTACTAGGAGGTGGAGCCCTAGATCTTTGAGCAGCCGCGGAGGAGCAGAGCAGCAGAAACGACAAGAAGCTGAAAACTGACCGGAGCTTCCACATTGCCGGCGGCGACTCTCGCCGGAGACTTAGTCACTGAAGTAGGTGAATTTCGTCTTCTCCACGTAATTCTCTCGGAAAATGTGAAGCAGAGATATTGTCAATGATTTAGCACCCTCTCAATTTCTGCTGGCGCCGTGGGAAGGACGAAGAGGAGAGAGAGAGAGAGAGAGAGGTGTTAAACTAAAGTTGCACGTTCTGCGAAGGCTTTTTAAGGGTGGAGTTTTGTGGTGCGTAGTTTATTAATCTCTGTGTTTTGTTAGTTTATGTGTGTTTATTTTTGGAGAAAGAAATATTATTATTATATTGTGTATGAGAGAGAAGATAGATTGGTAGAAAACATAGTAAATAAATGAATGAAGTAAAGTTGATGATGAGAAGGAAGGAGGAGCTACAAATTAATAAATGGGTGTAATAATAGATGCAGGTTTGCCAGGTTGTATTTTCTACGCGTTCCCAGCATTTTCCTCTCCCTCTCTCTTGTCTGAAAGCCGCTTCTCTTACAGCTAACGCCGTTAAGCCGAGGATTCTGTTTCCTTTTCTTTTAGGCTTTTCTTTCTTTCTGTATTATTATATTATATATAGTACCAATCATAGTCTAATTTCATTAATATATTATTTAATTATATATGTTGCATTTATCACGAAATATAAATAAAAAATTATGTCTATCATGTTATTCAGTGTTCCCCAATTTTCTCGTTTTTTAGTATGATTTGTTTTTGTTTAATAAAATTTTAAATATTACAGTTTAATAACATCTTTAAATTTTCATTTCAATTATATAACTCAAAATTAACTATACAATATCAACTATATGATTTTTACACGACACTTTAATTGTACTAGAAGTTACTCACATGATGATCGAGAGGTGTAATTATCATTTATTTTCAAAAGGAATTGCAGCAAAAAAAATTCTGCTACTTCTTCATCTTTGTCTTGCGATGCCGAATGTTAGACTTTTGCAATCGCCGAAAAATTCCCTAGCATCACAACACCCCTCTTTCCACAACAAGCTTAGTAAAATATTTAAACATCTTCTTCATCTTCTAATAAGTGAAAGAAAACTAAAGAAAATGCTAAAAATCACCAAACACGCACATCTCTCGAATGTTCGATTCCACAATTTCTATCACCTTAATCTCCAATATGCAACTATCCTAGTATCCCAACAAAATACATCATTGTTGGGGTAAATTGATCATCTTTCAAATTCAACTGATAATCCAAGCCAATTTTATATTCTTTGTTCAATTCAAACACAAATCAAAAAATCAATCGTTCAAAAAATATAGATTTTGTTCAATTAAAAATGAAAAATGAAGGAATAGATTTTGCCCACCCCATATGAATTGTCGATTTTGCCCTTAATATTAGAAGAGAAATCGCAATTATGCCCATCAATACATCATATGTAAGTCACGTGAATAATTTTCATCCTAAATGTGGTGTCGTATAAAAATCATATAGTTGATATAGTAAAATGAAAAAAATTGTATAATCAATATAGCAAACTGAAAACTTTAAAAAAAAAAAAAAATTAAACGCAATAACTATTACATCTTTTAGTTCATTACATGAAAGATATGTGATCAACGTACAGTGAAATTTTCGTCTCACACGTGGTGTCATATAAAGATTATGGTTGATATAATGAAATGAAATCATTTATAAATGATAAATGATGTTGGAAAATGATAAATCAACTCTATATTGCATGTGTTTTTGTTTCTTTACTCTACATATAATAAGAGATGTTGGAAAATGATAAATCAACTCTATTTTGAATGTGTTTTTGTTTCTTTACTCTACATATAACAAGAAATTGTTCAAAATACAATCTAGTTAAAAATAAATCAAGAACTTTTACTCAATTTTTAAAAATAATAATTTTATCCACGAATTTCAAGTTTTTTGTTTTTAAATTACAACAAAGTGAAAATATTTGGTACAAGACACAAAGGCATGTGAAATGTGTTTTCTTACTATTTCATTTGCAAACGCGAAAATATCAGATGAATTAGTAGTCGCACCATTATAACGACATTATCTTAAAAAAATGACATGTTATTTCATTTGCAAACGCAGAAAAATCAGATGATTTAGACCGGCACCAAATTCTCATTGGATAACTCCACATCAGAGAATGAATTGTGATGGTAGAAATTAAAAAATAAATTCAAAATGAAAAATAAAGGTTGGCTGATTACCCAAGGACTATTCAAACTTTAATTTCAAACTTTTCAAATAAAGAAATTGAGTAGTTTTTGCAATTATATGTTTGAAAATAAACTATGAAATTTATTTGAGAATTTTATTTTCTATCTTTTAATCATTTAAATGAAAATAAAATTTGATTGTTATTCTAAACTTGAATAATAAAATCAAACTAAAAAAATGGTGGGAAAATTTAATAATATAATAAACATAATAATATTTTTTTTCTAAATAAAAAATAAAAATAATTGATATTTCTTTACAAATGCAACATAAAATTCAATAATTAAATAATATATTATTCATATTTGATTGTATTTAATGCTAAATTAGACCGTGTGTATTGTACAAAACCATAAATATATTTTTTCTTATATAAATAATATTTATATTTTTCTAATTTTACTAATTTTAATTTAATTTTTTTTTAATTTTGTATATTGACTAGAAGTATATACAAGATTTTACATAAGTATACATATGATTTTACTTTTAGAAAATTACCTATATTCCATAGAACTGGAAAAGAATCAAAAAATGATATTAATACAATTTTTGGGGGGGAGGGGGGATACCCATTGTTACTTTATTGTTTGGAGGGATAATAACAATTTCTCATTTGAACTATAATCAATAATTAATCTGACTTTTTTTATATAAATTTTATTTAAATTATTTCACATTGACGTATAAACTTTAAATTTGATACATTTTATCATATTTTGCATAAGTCCTATCAATTGATTTCTCATACGTGTACATAATTTGTCTGATATACGATAAAATGAATCAAATTAAATTTTCATATAATATAATTGAATAGTTCAAAGTTTATATATATATATACACACACACACATGCAAATTCTTTTGTGCACCTAGTGCACGGATCTCAATCCGGGTTGACCGGACCAGGATTCGTGAATTTTGATTTTTTTTTTTTTTATGTATTGACCTTTATGTTATAAATGTCTAATCTTTATGTTATATTAGTATGATCTTTATGTGCAAATGTTATCATCTTTATGTACTGTAACTTAGAGAAAAAAAGAAGAATTTTAGCACTTTTTTTTTATCAACATATCTTATTGTGATATTACTCATATATTTTAGTTATGTTAGTTGCACCTTTATATATTATATAAAGGTATAAGTAATATCACATAAAAGTATATATGTACAAATTGTGCTGAAACTCATCCTTTTTTTTTCTTAGTTCCAGTACGTAAAGGTCAGCATACTTATACATAAAGGCCATACTAATATAACAAAAAGGTCACACTCATACAACATAAAAATCAACACGTGAAGCGAAAAAAAAAAGGACCCGCGAATCCGAGTCAACCCGCGCCAATCGGGATTGCACAGTATACCAGGTGTACACCAGACTAACTCATATATATATATATATATATATATATATATATATATATATATATTAAATAATTTTGATGGCAATTAAATGTTTTTGTCCTAGCTATATATGTAAATGCATACAGCTAGCTAGAGTTTCTTTTGTACAATTTTCTAAAACTTACATATTTCCACGGGGAAATAATACTAGTCTTACTAATATTAGGTGGACTTTGTGAGCTCAAGTATTACAACTAGCTAATTGTACAATAATGAACAGCTAATGTAGCATTATCATTTGAATGACACAAACAGGGTTTGGTCTTCATATATATATATATATATATATATATATATATATATATATATATATATATATTCTTATTCGATTTTTTTATCATTCTGGAAATTCAATATAAAGAGACATTTCACATCAATATATATATATATATATAATCATAACACTTTTATTTCTCATTCCCACAAACTAATTAATCATAACACTTTTATTTCTCATTCCCACAAACCGAAAATTGCAACACGTTTTCAAAAGCAAAAAAAAAAAAAACACGTTATTTGCAATCATTACATTTTGGTTATACTAATTCATACACATGCAGTAGTCAAAAAACGCATTTTCTCATCTTGAAGAACTAATTTTGCAGCTCACTATTGTTAACGAAATTTAATATACATAAATACACACACATATATATATATAACAAAAGTACAAGCAGTAAATTAAGATACTTTCAATAAAAAGATAATTAGTAGGAACATTCAATTAAACTTATAAGTACTTTTCAAAGATTTTTTCCCCCTTGACTACAACTTAAATTTCATTGTTTTTCTCAATTATGTAATTCTAGGTTTTCGATTATATAATTTTAAGTTTGGAGTCCAGTAATAATTGGAATAAATTAAAAAGTAAGTCTCCCGAACACTTGATGCACATGCAACCCGCGGATCGGGTCCGGGTTCGAATCAATCAGGATCCGCGTATTTTTTTTTTGCCCTGACATTTATGTTATGTTAGTCATACATTTATGTTATATTAGTTATACATTTATGTCCAGATATCATAATTTTAGTGCAATACTTTAACTTAAAAAAAAAAACCCTGACTTTTACACTATGTTAGTCATACATTTTTACTATGTTAGTCATACATTTATATACAAATATCATACCTTTATGTAATATTTTAACTCAAAAAAAAAACCCTAATTTCAACACAATTTGTAAATGTTTACCTTAATTATGTGATATTATTTATACATTTATATCAACATAATCATACATTTAAGTAATATATAAAGGTACAACTAGCATAATTAAGAGGTGTAACAAACATAACTAAAATGTATGACTAATATAACTAAAAGGTATGAAATGTATTAATAGTTATCTAATAATATGTTAAGGTACAACTAAAAACCCTAAAGGGTGTGTCTAACATAACATAAAGACAAGACTAACATAACATAAAAATATGACTAATATAACATAAATGTACAACACCTGAGAGTGAATTTGGGTGAGTTTGAGTGCATCCATCCAGACATGTGGAGAAGCGCGCAGGCGCGTGAGTGACGCGTTCGGACGGATTTGGGCCGGATCGGATCGAATGATGGATTTATAATCCATGTTGTAGGTGCAAAAAATTATTTGTCTAAATTAAATTGAATTGGATAATATAGTATAAGTTGATATATATATATAGATGGAGGTCTATTAATTATGTTGCTAGGTTAAGGTTTGAATTAGAGAGAGCAACTAATAGGATACTCGCTCAATTATAAAGGTATCAAATTCAATTAACATATAAATACCTAAATCTGATTGAAGCATAATTTAAAACAAACTTGATATCCGAAAGCTACTCAAACCATCAGGTACTTTAATATCATTGTTTTTTTTAATTATTTATAAATATATAATATATGCACACGAAAGTATCTATAAGTATTTATTTGACACAAAAACTTGCGTGAGACGGTTTTATAGATAATTTCCGTGAGATAGATCCTTTTAACCCACAAATCAAACTCATTTTCACAAGTTTGTATGTAGATTGGGGGTTGATCCGTCTCACATAAAATGATCCGTGAGACGGTCTCAAATAAAACTCACTCTTTATTTAGAGTTAATTACAAACAATCATCCAAACTTATTCATTTTTGCAATTAAAGTAATTAACTTTTTTCCAATTGCAACTAACAATCTTACCTTTGTCCGAGTTGCAATTTACTACCCGAGACCACCGAATGTTCATTTCCTTGTCAATTTTTGTCACGTGTCTCATACGCCTTTTACTATTGAGGGTAAAAAAAATTCAACGTATTCAGGTTGCACCTAATCATCTCAACTTTGCACGAGTTGCGGTTTACCATCTCAACTTTGCGCAAGTTGCAGTTTACCATTTGAAACTGTCGGATGTTCATTTTCGGTCAATTTTAGTCATGTGTCTAGCACGTCCTTTACTATTGTGGTTATGATTTATTTTATTTGGAGATGAAATAAATATCCAAATAGGATTAATTAAGTTTTCTCTATTCACTTACTACTAAATCATTCAAAATTTAGTAATCGCTTTCTTTTAAAGAAGATATTTTCCCAATAATATTTGAGCATATAAATTCATAACCGTGAACTCAATATTCAATTTAAGTAGCCCTATCACATTATGATATCAAAACAAGTCCCAAATCAATAACTAAAATGTATTTAATAAAATCAAGTTTAATCAGTTCACTAATTTAAAGACAAAAAATTCCTTTTAAAACAATAGTTTTCACCTTAATTTCAAGTTCCTCTCAACAAAATTTCTGAAATTGAACTTGTAAGTAAATCTGTGGGTTGCACTTGGGCTCTCATCAAACAAGAAAATGAATCATGTTCGAGCTCGGCCCCAACGTTCAAATGCAATATTTCACTCACTAATCAAAACTCACCCTCTTTGAATAATGAATAACGAGATTGTCCATTTCACACTGAGATGGAAAGAAATAAAAAAAGCAAGAAAAGCAGAACATAAGAAAACAAAAGAAAAAGAACAGCAGTATGTGCTATCCATTTCTCTCGCTCGATTCTCTCTCCCTCGGTATTTTTCTCTCTCTCTCTTTGCCCCATCTTCTCCTTGCAACTGTCTACTGCTCTGCTGCCCTGTGTACATGTGTATGTTACTGCTGTGCGTTTTTTTTTCCTGTTGCTGCTGTGAGTAAGCTATGTGTATTTCTCTACTGTTCGAGAATTTTTGTAGCCTAGTAGAAGTTGAATTAGGCTAAAATCTTTTACCAAAATCTATTATATGAAGTGTAGAATACACATGTTAAATTTCAGAAGATTTGGAGTTAAACCCGATTTTCTATGATTTTTCTAAGATAAGTTGTTCAAAGACAGTTTTTTTCCCGTTTTTGGGTCTGAATCAGATAATTTTTTTGAACTGTATCCTTCGATTTTATGTATGATCTTTTACTATGTTTTAGAACTAGTTCTTAGATACGTGCAAAAATTTAGTATGTATTTTTTTGAGTCTTGTACGATTTATGCCGAATTTTACAACATAGCTTGTTTTCAGCATACAATATGCCTTGTTTTCTGCTAATTTAGAAAATTCATAACTAAATATGTAAAGCTTATTTTTAGTTGATATTTTTAAATGTTATACTTGGATATATTTTCTGACTTCTGTAAAAATATGAAAGCATTTGATTAATCCTATAAGATTTGGTAGGGTTTACAATATAAACTGATTTTGAGCTGAAATTTAAGTGAAAATATTTTTTAGGATTCTATTTTTATTTATTTATATACATTGTGAAAAATTGTGAATTTTTAGAATATGATAATTAATACTAATATGTTATTATATGAATAATTTTGTGATTTTAGAAATTATGTATGAATTATTAAAATTATTACATATTTATATGTCATTTTAGGTCTAAAATTGCTAATTTAAACTCTTAACAATTAAGTTATAAGTATGACGATGTATTCTATATTCTAAATCTCACTTAATGATTTGTGTATGATATGATCATATTTAAAATTTAATATAAGGATTCAAGCATGTATTGAATGTTATATGACATAATAGACTAAACAGTTAAATGTGTCGAGCGCAGTTTGAGACAGTCGGTGAATTCAGAAGCAATCCTTGCACAATCAACGTACAAGTGGGTAACTTCTACTCTCTACTATGTGTTGATAATTGAATTGATAAGTTATGTATGAAAATCTACGGCTGAAGCCCGTAGCTATAACTAGTATGTTACTTCCATACTAGGCAACGACCATAAGGGCGAGAGTGCCTGGTCTATGAAAGCAAAGTTTAGTGGACGAGCGACTCCCACATTCCTTTATGTTATAATATAGTCCAGGGTGAGCGTACCCGAAGGACATATAGTACTTGTTTAATGATTTAATTGCTTCAATTTATTAGACAGTAAAGTTATCCCACTGGGATCCCTCTCCGAAGGTATCTCATGATGTTTTTTTATATTTTCAGGCTCAGCAGATGATAATGTGGACGTATAACAGGCCGGACTGACTTCTCACTGTCCTTTTAAAGTTGTTATACTAGAATGAGGTTTCCTTTTGAGAACGATATGTTCATATATGTATAGTATGATAAACAATGGGTCTAGACTTATATCCTGTCATAAATATATGTATGTTTTGTTGTGTTAATTCATATATAGGTTTCTGGTTCAATTATTTTACCTAGAAATGTCGGTGAAGTACGACTAGACTTGGTTTATAGTTTGATATATATGTATATATGTTACGTTTTTTTTTTTTAAAATATAGCTCACGTGTCTTCATTTTAAGTCTTCCGCTGTATATTGAAAAGTAATTATGATTTCTTTAGTTTCTAAATAAGTAAAGGGTGACGACCTATTTCCAATTAAGGGGAACGGGGTACCACAACGTGGTATCAGAGCCGGGGTTTAGGAATTTTACCTCGGACTCTAGGAAATGTTTTAGAATAAGTGTGTTTTCAAGTATAAAAGTTATATGTATGATTAGGATTATGAACTAAGTATGTTAAGTGAGAGAATGTCAACAGCCAGCTACCGTTCAAATCATCGTCGGGTAAGTATTTTAAGATATGTTTTAAGGATATTCGATAAACTATGATACGTTTCATGAAAAAGTTTTAGTTATGATGTTATGCATGTAAGAGATCGTTAGAAACGGTCTAATTAGGGTATGAAAAGTACGATTTAATCGTATGCAGTGGTAAATATTACAATGTTCTGAGTGATTTAATTATGTTATAGTTGTATGAAATGTCTTATTTAAATTTTTTTTTGTACCTCTATTGCTAATTAAATTAAATCGTTTCATTGCAAAATACATGCATTTATTCTCTTCATGGGGTAATATTTTGTAAATCGAGGGTTTTTGCTTCAAAGTCTTTTTCTCTGTAGAGCAAGTACTATGGCCCCACCTACTAGAAAACAAAAAGAAAGACAACACCAACAAGGAATACAAGATAATAGAGAACCACCTGTCGAGCATGATATAACAGCTGATATGGCAAGACAGTTTTTTTCTCAACTAGCTGGTTTCATGAAACAGCAACCTGCACCAGCCCAAAATGCTCAAGAGCAACAGAACCCTAAACCGCATCAGGTCATTAAACAATTTTGACGTTACTAGCCACCTAGATTTAAGGGTAGGGAAGGACCAGCAGCCACAGAAGAGTGGATGCAGAACTAGAAAGAATCTTTGAGCACATGGAGATATCGGAAATACAGAAGGTCTCATGTGCTAGATTCCAACTAGCGGAAGATACAGGCCAGTCGTGGCAATCACACGAGCGAATCCTAATGACGGAAGTAAGAAGAACTCTTGAATGGGAGGAATTTAAGGGGATACTACTAGATCGTTACTTCCTACAGGCATTGAGAGATCAGAAAGAGATTGAGTTTATGAATCTCCGACAATGGACAAGCACAGTTGCAGAATATGAGCACAAATTTAACTCACTCTCCAAGTATGCCCCTCATCTGGTGGATACTGATGATAGGAAAATAAGAAGGTTTGAGAGAGGTTTATGCCCAGAAGTTGGTGGTATAGTGTCCGGATTGTGACTTCCACACTTCAGAGATGTATTTGAGAGAGCGTGCATTGTATCTATGACCTTGGGTTTAGAGAGTGAGCAGAAACAAATTGTGAGTCAGTTTAAGAGGAAGACTCCATCACAACCCATACCGAGAGGGAATACATTTTCTCGTAACGTTCGTCCCATGATGACAGTAGTTCCAATACCCACCCAGATACCCACTTGTCAAAACTGTGGAAAATCCCATTGGGGGAAGTGCATGAAAGACAAAGACATTTGTTTTCGATGCCACAAACCAGGCCACAAGGCTAATGTTTGCACCAATCAGATGGGTATTCCAACAAAGAACGGGGGTACATTTGGACCTCATCCGACAAACCCTCAAAATATGAACCAGAAAGGTACAGGTAAGCTAAATGCCCTACCAGGAATCCAATATGTCGAGGAAGAAGAGGATCCGGAAGAGCAACAACCAGAAGAAGGTGATGAAGAGAATGAGACTGTGATAGGTATGATACCAATTTCGAATATGCCTGCCTATATTTTATTCGATACAGGAGCATCCCATTCTTGTATATCTGATACTTTTAAGAAGGAACTTAAACTAGATTGTGTTAAGAATACGAATCTAGAAGTTAGAGTACCTTCAGGGGAGAATATCAAGATCAAGAACATGGTGAAAGATGTTAGATTGAACCTAGATGAACATGAACTATTAGCCGATCTATATGTGATAGGAATGAAGGGATTTGATGTCATTTTAGGAATGGATTGGTTAAGTAAAAATCGAGTTGTGATCTTGTGTAAAGATAGAAATGTGGATTTAGAAACTCCAAGTGGTCGACGATTCACATTCCATGGAGCAAGAATGCAAGGATATGTACCAGTTATTTCTGCAATGAATACAATCAACCTAATAAAGAAAGGTGGATACAAAGCATATCTTGTGAACGTTACAAAAATAGAAGATGCAAAGCTAAAACTAGCGGATGTGCCAATAGTAAGGGAGTTCCCTAAAGTATTTCCAGAAGACCTCTCAGGAATTCCACCTGATCGATCAGTGGAGTTTACTATTGATCTAATGCCTGGAGCTGCACCAGTGTCAAAGGCTCCATACAGAATGGCCTCGAAGGAATTACATGAACTGAAAATTCAAATAGAGGAGTTGATGGATAAGAAATTCATCTGACCGAGTGCCTCTCCATGGGGAGCACCAGTTTTATTTGTAAAGAAGAAAGATGGTTCATTGAGAATGTGTATTGATTATCGGGAGGTTAATCGATTGACAATCAAGAATAAGTACCATCTACCAAGGATCGAAGACTTATTTGATCAACTGAAGAACGCTGGAGTATTTTCAAAGATAGATCTCCGATCTGGATATCACCAATTGAAAGTCAAAGAAAGTGATATTCCAAAGAGTATTTTTAGAACTCGTTATGGACATTACGAGTTTACTGTAATGCCTTTTGAAGTGATCAATGCACCTGTAATTTTCATGGATATGATGAACCATGTATTTCACAAATACTTGGACAAGTTTGTCATTGTGTTTATTGATGACATCTTGATCTACTCAAAGAATGCAAAAGAGCACGAAGAACATCTCAAAACTATTCTAGAAGTTTTGCAACGGGAGAAGTTGTATGCTAAGTTTAGCAAATGTGAATTCTGGTTGAACAAAATAGCTTTCCTAGGACATGTCATCACGACTAAAGGGATAGAGGTGGATCCCGTCAAGGTTGAAACAGTCCTAAACTGGAGGACCCCGATGAATATCAATGAGATTCATAGTTTTATGGGTCTAGCAGGATACATGCAGAAATTTAGTATATATATTTTTGAGTCTTGTACGATTTATGCTGAATTTTACAACATAACTTGTTTTCAGCATACAATATGCCCTGTTTTTTGCTAATTTAGAAAATTCATAACTAAATATGTAAAGCTTATTTTTAGTTGATATTTTTAAATGTTATACTTGGATATATTTTCTGACTTCTGTAAAAATATGAAAGCATTTGATTAATCCTATAAGATTTGGTAGGGTTTACAATATAGACTGATTTTGAGCTGAAATTCAAGTGAAAATCTTTTTTAGGATTCTATTTTTATTTATTTATATACATTGTGAAAAATTGTGAATTTTTAGAATATGATAATTAATACTAATATGTTATTATATGAATAATTTTGTGATTTTAGAAATTATGTATGAATTATTAAAATTATTACATCTTTATATGTCATTTTAGGTCTAAAATTGCTAATTTAAACGCTTAACAATTAAGTTATAAGTATGATGATGTATTCTATATTCTAAATCTCACTTAAATGATTTGTTTATGATATGATCATATTTAGAATTTAATATAAGGATTCAAGCATGTATTGAATGTTATATGACATAATAGACTAAACAGTTAAATGTGTCGAGCGCAGTTTGAGACAGTCGGTGAATTCAGAAGCAATCCTTGCACAATCAATGTACAAGTGGGTAACTTCTACTCTCTACTATGTGTTGATAATTGAATTGATAAGTTATGTATGAAAATCTACGGCTGAAGCTCGTAGCTATAGCTAGTATGTTACTTCCATACTGGGCGACGACCATAAGGGCGAGAGTGTCTGGTCTATGAAAGCAAAGTTTAGTGGACGAGCGACTCCCACATTCCTTTAGGGATAATTACGCGAAATTCCCTTGTGGTTTGGAAAATCGGCATAAAACCCTCCTGTGTTTTCAAAAATGCGCCAAACCCCCTTATGGTTTTCTAAATATAGTCCGAAATCCCCAACTCCGTTAAGGTTAACGGAAGTGCTATGCACGCGCTGTTCATGCGTTTTTGGTGTTTTTTTTTTTGACTTTTTTGCTATAAAATGATATATATATATATATATATATACCATTTTTTGACTATATTAAAAGATAATTCTCTTGTAGGGTTTCTTACAATTGCAAACACTTCCTTCGATTTGATTTTTTACATTAACAACTATGTATTATTTATTTATTTTTAATTAATTTTTTTATAATATTAATTTTATATATAGTTATTTATTTTATTATTTTTAATACTAACAGTTGGTACGTATGTTTCTTTTTACTTTTGTTTATTTCAATTATTTTTTTTCAATATTGATTTTTATTTAGTTATTTATATTATTGTTATTAATGATTTTTCTTTCTTTTCTTTTATTTTTTTCAATTAATTTTATTATTTTGCAACAATTGATACGTATATTTCTTTCTTTACTTTTTTTTTCAGTTCATTTTTTCAAAATGTTAAATTTTTTATTTAGTTATTTTTTATTGTTATTAACTCAAATATTTATGAAAGTTATATTAAATAAATAAGACTCAATATTAAGAAAAATATAAAATAAATAAATAAAAGACTCATTATTTAATAATTGTTAGGTATAACAAACAAAATTAACCATATCAAGAAACAATTAACATACCAAAAAATTAACCATACCAAGAAACAATTAACATACCAATTTATCATAAACAAAAATAATAATAATAAAAATTATGGGGATAATTGCGTGAAATTTTCTTAGTAAAAATGTTCCAAGTTTTCTTGCATAATTTTTATTATTATTATTTTTTGTTTATGATAAATTGGTATGTTAATTGTTTCTTGGTATGGTTAATTTTTTGGTATGTTAATTGTTTCTTGGTATGGTTAATTTTGTTTGTTATACCTAACAATTATTAAATAATGAGTCTTTTATTTATTTATTTTATATTTTTCTTAATATCGAGTCTTATTTATTTAATATAACTTCCATAAATAGTTGAGTTAATAACAATAAAAAATAATTAAGTAAAAAATTTAACATTTTGAAAAAATGAACTGAAAAAAAAGTAAATAAAGAAATATACGTATCAATTGTTGCAAAACAATAAAATTAATTGAAAAAAATAAAAGAAAAGAAAGAAAAATCATTAACTACAATAATATAAATAACTAAATAAAAATCAATGTTGAAAAAAAATATTTGGAATAAAAAAAAGTAAAAAAGAAACCTACGTACCAACTGTTAGTATTAAAAACAATAAAATAAATAACTATATATAAAATTAACATTATAAAATAATTAATTGAAAATATAAATAAATAACACATAGTTGTTAATGTAAAAAATCAAATTGAAGGAAGTGAACCCCACAAGAAAATTAATCTTTTAATATAGTCAAAAAAAGGTATATATATATCATTTTATAACAAAAAAGTAAAAAAAAAAAACACCAAAAAATGCATAAACAGCGCGTGCATAGCACTTCCGTTAACCTTAATGGAGTTGGGGATTTCGAGCTACATTTAGAAAACCATAAGGGGGTTTCACACATTTTTGAAAACACAGGGGGGTTTCATGCCGATTTTTCAAACCACAAGGGGATTTCGCACAATTATCCCCATTCATTTATGTTATAATATGGTCCAGGGTGAGCGTACCCGAAGGACATGTAGTACTTACTTAATGATTTAATTGCTTCAATGTATTAGACAGTAAAGTTATCCCACTGGGATCCCTCTCCGGAGGTATCTCATGATGTTGTTTTTTTATATTTTCAGGCTCGGCAGATGATGACGTGGACATGTAACAGGCCGGGCTGACTTCTCATTGTCCCTTTAAAGTTGTTATACTAGAATAAGGTTTCCTTTTGAGAATGATATGTTGATATATGTATAGTATGATAAACAATGGGCCTAGACTTATATCCTGTCATAAATATATGTATGTTTTGTTGTGTTAATTCATATAGGTTTTTGGTTCAAATATTTTACCTAGAAATATGGGTGAAGCACGACTAGACTTGGTTTATAGTTTGATATATTAGTATATATGTTACGTTTTTTTTTTTAAATATAGCTCACGTGTCTTCATTTTAAGTCTTCCGCTGTATATTGAAAAGTAATTATGATTTCTTTAGTTCCTAAATAAGTAAAGGGTGACGACCTATTTCTAATTAAGGGGAATGGGGCACCACACATATATACCCTCAATAGTAAAGACATGCAATATGCGCGGATGATTAAAATTGGTTATGAATATTTGGTGATCTTAGATGGTGAATTGCAACTCACACAGAGTTGAGATGATTTATAGCAAGTTGTGTAAAGTTTAGATGGTCAATTGCAATTTGAAAAGGTTGAAAAGATAAATATACCCTCAATAGTGAAGAGTGTGCAAGACACGTTATTAAAATTGGTTGAAAATGAACATCTGGTGGTCTTAGATGGTAAATTACAACTCGCATGAAGGTGAGGATAGTTAGTTGCAATTGGATAAAGTTTAGTTACTTCAGTACAAAAACAGGTGTTGTTTTGATGGTTGTTTGTATTTAGAGTAAATTACAAAATTCAAGCCAAATTATGATCACTTTTGCACTGAGATAGTTAAACTTTGAAGTTATACTGTACAACCGCCTACCTTTACGAATTGTAATAATATTTACCACCAACCACATTTTGTTAAGAACATATGCTTCACTTCTAATAATATTTACACAATGTTAATAAGTATATAACTTTTTTCAATTCCATTTAAAAGTAACTGAAATCATGCACCACATTAAGATTTGAGTATATCAGGTAACATAAATACCTACAAATTTGTTTTTAAGGATGTAGAGATATGAAAAGAGATTTGAAATTTCTAAAATTCATTGGTGGTGTTTGAATAGATATAAAATCAATCACTATCATTTTAAACTAATTTTTTGGACAAAAACTTTTATACACCCGTTGCACAGTTTTGAATCTGTGTACTCACCTCCCACGCGCAACCATACACCCGTATGCGCCCCCAAGGTCGAGCACAAATTCATCCAGATTTGATCACAGATGTTATACATTTATGTAGTGTTAAGCATACATTTATGTTATGTTAGTCAAACCTTTTAGATTTTTACATGTACCTTAACATATTTTCATATAGCTATTAATACCTTTCATACCTTTTACTTATATTAGTCATACTTTTTAGTTATGTTAGTTGTGCATTTCTATATTACATAAATGTATGTTTATGTTGATATAAATGTATAACTAATATCACATAAATGTATGAGTAATACTACATAAATGTAAACATGTACAACTTGTGCCGAAATTAGGGTTTAGGGTTTAGGGTTAAAGTTTTACATAAATGTGTGATATTTGTATATAAAGGTATAACTAATATAAAATAAAGGTATGACTAACATAGTATGAAGGCCAGTGATTTTTTTTAAAGTTAAAGTATTGTACTAAGGGTATGAAATCTGGACATAAATGTATGACTAATATAATATAAATGTATGACTAACATAACATAAAAGTTAGGGGGAAAAAAAAAGGAAAATGCGTGGATCCGAATTGCACAGGAAACCTACTCAATTTTTTGAGCAATATTGTTGGATTTCAAATCTATTCTGATTTGAGTGGATTTAAAATCCATTGATTTAAAATTTTGAATTACAAATCACTAGATTCAAATGATGCATAAGTGGAACGATCTAACTTTCCAACTTTTGATGATACAAAATCATCTAGTGTAAATACAAGAAATAAATGTTAGCCAAAAGATAATGAAATTTAAATTGTTGTAATTTATTTATTTTTTCAATGTGAACGTCTTGGATGATTAATCATCAATATTCACTTTCCTAACTAAACTTTTTAAATAAATAATGTGACGAGCTAATCACTTTATAATTATCAAAATTATGTGTAAAATTCTAACACGTATTTATATCGATCCTATGATGAAATTTAAGATATATTCTCATGTCGATGCAGTTTAAATGTCTTTTAAAGTCTTTATCATAAAAATATTGATACTAGACAAAAATATTCTTAAGAAATCTTATAGTGTTAAAAATATAAATTCAGAAAGAATGTATAGATTTATGGTGTGAAATAAACTATGAAAAAATTAAATACGGTAAGTTGAAAATCAATATTTTTTTTAAGTAAATGAATATTAAGGATAAACTTGAAAGAAAATTAAAATTATAGCTAAAAAAGATAAATAATTAGTAACAAAATTAATCTATAAAATCATGTTTAAATGACATCATGACTCATGAAAGTACATGATAGGCCAAACTTAATTATTTCTAAAATGGTAGCTTTGATAGGCCACAAGTAAACACTCTAAAATAGTAAAATTTATCTCTACCAACTTAATATTGTTAATAAATTAGAAATTAATCTCTAGTCCAAGTAAACTTTAAAAAGTCAGCGGCTTGAGCTTGAGCCAAGAGTGAGCCGCGCGAGCCGAATCTTTCATACGACGTCCGCTAGCTGGCTAGCACAACATGGGTCAGCGGTGTTCTAGCAACTGCCGACGTGGCGTCCACCAATTGGACATAATATGTGACGCCAACCCAACGCGCAAAACGGGTCACGTTCGTTGTGGGGCCCTCTAAACGGGGCGGATCCGACCTGATTAACGGCCATTTGTATCTAATGTGGATTTCTTGCAGAGAACAGAACAAAAACTGTCATTATTATTTCTTTATGGTGGAGTGGTGGACCTCTTCTATTTTCCAAGATTTTATGACCAAGTCAATCTTTTTTTCTTCTTTTCCTTTATTCTATTAGAAAATTTGAAACACTGTGTTTGAATGGAAAATATGGGTAAAAAATGATTCGAATTGTTTTATTTACGACGTGAAAAAAGAGGATATGTATCACATCACCATTACTAAAATCAGATAAAGTATGACAACTTATATTTGTTGTGTAGGAAAGTTATCATTATTATATCACCGCCACATATTGGAATTTCATATGTAATTTGATAAAATACTAAAATAGAAACAATTTTTTACATATAGCGATTTTTTTCTAATAAAGAAGTATTCGATAAATTATCCTTGAATTTACTAAATAAAATAAAATAAAAAAGAAATTATAATTTGGAATTAGGGAAGTAAAGTATATGACTTAACATCTTTCATTTACTTTGTACCATTTTATACAATGTTTATTCAGCATAAGACACCATATGTTATCATGAATTAGTTCAAATCTTTACACTAATTGAAGAAGCCACCAGCACTATTTTTCATGTACTAGTATCGAGAGAAAAGCCTCGTAATTAAGCCAACATTTGACTCGTTAGTAGTTAAATAATTCACGTGGTGTATGTGAAATTTAAGTTTTTAAGACATGTTATTAGCTTCGTGGAACATCCTTTGAATATAACATTATTAATTACAGTTACTTTGTATGATCATGAAAATGTCTCACGAAAATAAACTCTAAAAAAATGTCTCACTAAAATTAGAATGACTTGGTGGAAATAACTGATCATAGATAAGGTAAATGAAAGACTAACTCAAGTTCGTGAATAAGTTATATATCTTTTGAAGACTTTAAGTTGAAAGAACTTAATGACATAACACGGTCGAGTTGGTAATATTTGTGGTGACAAGTAGGCAGAAATCCTTTGTTAATGTAGGTTTAATTCTCACGTGGGACATATTTTCACAAAAATATTATGGAGGTTTGTCATAAAATTGAATCATGCTAGCTTTTTTATATAAATGTCTATTATTTAGGTATATCCCTTAATTTACATCTCATTCAACTAGGGCCTACAATATGGATATGGGGAATTCTTTCTCTCCCTTGTTAAAAAGACTGGAGAATAAATATAATGCACCATATTTTAATTGTTGCCTTATAATGTAAACATAAGCCTTAAGATAGACTACTCTTGCATTTTCTTTTCATACATATTTGTAGTTTATCGCAATTTTTCAAATATAAATTGTCAAACAAGGAATTTGTAAAAAAAATTGGTAAGATTGTGAAAAGAGCAAATATTTTAAACATGTATTTCTCTCTCTTTTAAGTTCATACGTTCAAATATAATTTAGGCGTAGTTGAAAAAAAAAAAAAAACACAACTTTTTCAAAAATTGCAGATTTATTCTTATTTTTCAATAATTGTAAAAAAATCACGACTTTTCTTCAAGGTTGTAATTTAGACCACATTTATATTTTTTGGCGATCAGAGTCCACGTGTCCAGCAAACATGTCATGTCAAATGTCACATCATTCCCAATAAAAACAAACTTAAAGATCAAATTGCAAAATAAAATCACCACATTTCAAAAATTACAATTTAATTCTAACTTTTTATATAATTAGCAAAAAAAGTCATAATGTTCACTCATTATTGCAATTCAAATTTATTCTTTGGTGTCTAAATTCATGTGTCCAAATAAATTTCCACGTGAGATGTCACATAAGCCACACAATCTTAAAAAAAATACTTTATTTACATCAAAACAACGTCGTTTCAAGTATATCTTAATTTAAATATATTTCTTTAATTTGTCACTAAATATGTCACATCCAGTTTTGAAAGCTTATAAATATCAAAGTTTACATAACGGACGTGTAGTAGGAGAGAAAAGAACATATATTTCAAAACTTATACAGGATAAACGAGCGATAAAAGAGTTTAAATATCATCTATAACAGAAACTTCATAAATTTTAAACTTGCGCTATTACATAATCAAAACCATCGGCATAAATTCCGAAGAAATGTTTGAAACCTAACCAGCGGAAAACTTCATACAAGATCCATTGAAAGAAAAGCGATTTAGCTTTACAGAACGGATAAACGGACATTGTCCAGAAAACTAAGGACACTTCTTGATACGGCATCCCCCTCTCTACGCTTCCTCATTTTCATTATTGTCTGTGGTGTGAATACGCATAGGGTGAGTGATTTGAATACACTCGTGGGGATACTTTTCATATTTAACTTTTATTAAGCAGCAGAGATAATTAAGCATTCATGAATACAACAGTTAAACACAACATGTACATAAACTCATAGCACATAACTATAGATAGGTGCGGGTACTCCCAATCTTACCCTATATAATGATCTTCAACCCATTTGTGTTTTTTTATGAACCACTAGTCCCTCCATAGCATGATTTTGAACCTTAGTCCATTCGTAACAGGTGTGATATGCATGCACATTCATAAAGTTCATAACACGTAAACACGACACATAGGATTCAATATTTCATAGCATTAAATAATCGCTTCATTAATCATAGATTCACATAGCGTAGCGATTAAAGTTCCATTTGTTAAGCATGGGTTCACATAACATGCGTTCATTTATCGTCATTCATACATTTATTAACGTAAACATAAAGCTTAGGGTTTGGAAGTTACCCCCACCTCGTTCGGTGGTGATCCCTCGTGGTACTCTGAATCCTAAGTCCTAAGATTTTTCTTTCATTTGAAAGCCTACACATAAACGAGGGTTCTTAGATTCTTATTACGTTATTTATACATAAATTAATATAAAAACTCTCTCGAAAAAGGAGCATTAGAGGGAAGGAAATAAAATGAAAGCTTAAATCTTGATCGTAGGGTTTAAAGGGATCAATTTGAGTTTAAACGGAGGAAAAAACGAGCTTAAAAAGGAGTTTTTAGAAACATAGGGGCATATTCGTAAAATTTGAAAATGTTGACTTTGACCAAGGGGTCATTTTGCAAAAATAGAAAAGATTTGGGACCTTTTAATATTTTTTGAAAACCTTTGGGATCAAAACATAATTTTCAGAAGATTGAGGGTTTAAACATAGAGTTTAGAAACTTTTGGGGGTTAAAAGGAATTTCCAGAAACCTTGAGGATTAAAATGAGATTTTAGGAAGCTCAAGGACCAAAACGTAAAATCACTTAAACCTAGGGTTTACAAAGAGGTCCCTAAATTCTTTCAAAATTGTGGATCAACCCCTCTCCCCCAAACCCTACCAGCCGCTGCCTCCACCTTCCCGCCACCTACTCCGCCGCAGCCAGTGACAACCCGTTGCCAACGACACACCCCAAACACACCACCGCACACACCCGCACACACCCGAGACGCCACCCGACATGGTGTCGCCACACCCGATGGCACCCCATACACACACACAACACGGTGCCACCACGCACGACGGCGCCCAACTCACGCATACCCAGCACACGGCACCGCCACACACGGCAGCTCCCCAACCCACGATGCACGCACACGCCAACGCGGCTCCACGTACCGACAACACACTCACACAACCTGTGCATAGCACGCACGACACAAGCATACACAACCGCTCAAAGAGTGGCACACGACGACGATGCGCTGGTGCGGAAGGGGTCGACTCCCACGACTCGCAACGACAACGTAGAAAGGCGATGAGGGGGGAGCAGCTGAGAGAGGAAGGAGAGAGAAGTAGAGAGACAGAGAAAAGGGGTGGCCGAGATTTCGCAGCCGTTTCCAGCGGAATTGACGGTCAGATGGAGATCCCGAGCTCGGATCTGGAACGGGCTTGGTGAGGGCTTCAAAATGGGGTATGGCTCGACCGGAACAAAGGAGGTAGAGGCAGCGACGGCGGCAGCGAGAGGACGGCGGCCTGAAACATGCCAGAAGAGAGAGAGAAAGAGAGAGAGAGAAATTACTTTGTTCAATTAATCCAAAAATAAATCCTTGTGTATTCCAATTTTATTTTTATGTGCACCAATTTGGGCCACGGGCCCCTAATGGGCTATCCATTAATCGTAAGATCTTGGGCTTCAACATACACTTCGTTCAATTATAATTATAGCTCGATTAATGAATTATACATTATTTCATTTTCTAAAACGCACATAATAAAAACAAACAATTAGGGGTTCAATTATTTAATTACTTCAATTATGTATCAGTTTATCCTAGGTGTTACAAAATAATTGTATATCTTTAAAAAATTGTATCATCCTTCTTTATTCAAGTATTCAAATATTTAACCTCACATGAAAATTTATTTGGACACATGAACTTAGACATCGAATAATAAATTTGAATTGTAACAATGAATGAAGATTATGACTTTTTTTTACTTATTATATATATACAAAGTTAGGATTAAATTGAAATTTGGAAATGTGGTGATTTTATTTTACAATTTGATTTTTAAATTTATTTTTGTTTGGGAATGACGTGACATTTGGCATGGCATGTGACGTAACATGTTTGCAGGGCATGTGGACTTTGGTCATCGGAAAATATAAATGTGATCTAAATTGCAATAGTGAAGAAAAGTCTTGATTTTTTTTTTTTACAATTATTGAAAAGTGGGGATAAATATGTAATTTTAAAAAAAGTGGTGATTTTTTTTTTTTTTATTCAAGCTTTCATATACTTATTCTTTATTGAAACTTAGAAAGTTTTCGTATGTCTTTTAACTGTTGATCTTCATTAAACACAATTTCTACCATCTTCGATCATAAAGAGCAACTACTTTAGATTTATTAAAAGATAATATGAGTAAATTAATGTTTAGTGGATCGTAATGAAATGATTGTTTCGTTATAGAAAAATGCTTAATCAATTTGCAAGCAAGTTTCATGCAAATCTACATACCTCTTCAAGTTTCAACATAACCAACCAACCGTAGATTATAATCATAAGAATAATAAAATATAATTTAAACGAGTCAACACTTTATCTAACTGTAAGTGCCTTAAAGTGACACCACTGTTTATCTAACTATGTAAGTGTCAGTGTTTTTCATCAATTGTAAGTGCCTCAAAGTGACTCAATAACTTAAAGTGACTCACATGGTCAATATCTAGGTATTATCTAGATGTGCGACACGGTCAATATATAGTCAATTTTTAATAATTTTATTAAGATAATTAATCACATATCATACATCCTGCAAATCCAAATACTATATAAATGATTGATATCATTGAATTGATTCAGATCTAGATTTAAAAGTTTACAACGATTAATTTAAGATAACTTTTAAAGAAATTATAATGACGATAGGTAATCCTTAATAATATTGATTATTTCAAAATAAGTTGCCACACAAAAGAAGTACTGGTCATGATCTCCTATCTCAGTTCTTTAAAAAAGACACTATATAATAGACAAAACACATTGTTTCACCACTTGGAGAAAAAACCTAACCATGCTATGTCTGTGTCTCTTTGTTGTTGGATTCTTTTTTTACGAAAAGAATAGCTGTATCTCTTGCCTTTAACCTACAATTGGGAATTATATGGATCTTCATAATTAGGAGCATGTGATTTTGGAAGCTAATTAAATAAGTGATGAAAATAACTCTTGTGAGATCGTTTCACAATTATAATTACATGAGATGGGTCAACCAACCACCGATCATAATCCAAAGTTTAGAGATTGATTTGTAAAAATTGGTTCAGACCTTTATATTTAAGTTTAATTTTGTAATAGGAGATATAATAAAATAATATAATTACCATTCATATTAAAATTATATATATTTTCTTAGATTTTCTGATGATAGTGTTTTTTAGATCACCTGTTAGCTCGATCCGTGTATATATATATATATATATATATATATATATATATATATATATATATATATATATTTAAATATTTTGCTCGATCCTTTCATCTGACATATTCGTCTTCTTTATTATATTTCTCTGCTACTGCTTCTTTTTCTATTTTTGGGTGCAAGTCATAACAAAATTTAGTGTCGGAAAACAATGAATTTTCGAGACAATGCCTGCCTAGTTTAGAATTAACTGTTTTCCTCAAAGAGTATCTTCAAAATTATAACCCTTTCTTTTTTTTTTACTTCATTGTATAGAAATAATTCCACATATGTTAGTTGCAAGTGTTTTACCCATCAACAGTAATTTAATAAGAAGGGAGTCCAAAATAATTATACTACATCAATTCTAAAAAGATATATAGACTCCTTTAATAAGGATAACGACTATAATTTTTGTGAAAAAAAAGTTGATTAAAGAATCTATATTGAAACTAAAAATCTACTCCTTAATTCACTTCACATATAATAATTGCCATACTTTTATTTAATTATATGAAGAAAAAATTGATTTGGGGGAATCTAAAAAATGGAGGGGTGACAATACTTAGTCAAACCACATGGGAAGTCTTCATAAAATAACAAATTTTAAGAAAAGTTTTCCATAGTTGATTAAACACAAAAACTTTGCATTCTTTTCCAAAAGAAATGTATTCTTTTCATTACATGTATTCTACGTTGTATCCAGCACATGAATAACTTTTATATAGTATACACTATACATATAGAAATGACATCAGCAGTGACGTGTATTCAATGATTTTTCTTTCAATAAGTAATCCAATTTACGCAAAACTATTTTTTTTGCCTACATTAATTCAACTTTTATTTTAATTCTTTGTGTACTTGTGGAAATGTTTTATTTGAGTTTAAATGGATAAAGATGAATTCGAATTTCAGGCCGCATTTAAGTTGACATACGTACACACGATCAAATTAAACTTATAAATACATAGTCTAATTGAATCAAGAATTGACAGAAAAACTATATTCTTCTAGAGCAATCTTGATAGTGTGATATTATTGGGTCCATTTCAAATATGATCATTCAAATATATCTCACGATTTATATGGTAGTAATTGTAAGGTAATGTTATTATTTTTTTGGTTAATCAGAAATAGATTTGAAATTGAGTTATAGAGGAAAAAAAAAGGCTGTCAGACAAAAGTTCATTGTTTGTGCTATGTTTGAAAAAAACCAAACAATAAGTTCTCTTAAACCAACAAATCATTAAGTTCAACAGTAATAATTGACGTTAATTCAATTAACACAAATGTTTGTATCGATGCACGGATCCTAAATTCGTGCAATTGGATTGACCCAATCCGGGGGTGCATTTCATGTATCCCACGCGCGCCTCACGTGCCCATACGTGCCCTCACGCGCCAAAACCCTAGCTTGAACCCTAGTTTCACAGTTATATTAGTCTAACATTTTAATTTGACGAACTTAACATTTTAGTTTGCCGAACCTTACTTTTTAGTTATATTCGCTTAATCTTATACAGTGTATGACAGACCTATAATACCTTTCGAAACCTTTATGTTGTAATAATATAACATTTATGCATAATAATTTAACATTTTCGTTATAATAATATAATCTTATGTTATTCTTTAAGTACATAAAAGTTATGATATTTGTACATAAATGTTATACTAATATAACATAAATGTTAAATTATTATAACATAAATGTTAAGCCATTCTATATGAATTTTTATAGTGAAAAAAGTCTAAATAATATCACTTAAATGTTATGATATATGTATCTAAAGGTTATACTAGTATAACATAAAAGTTATACTCGGTTAGCATAAATGTTATATAACTTTTAATTATGTTTTTTATACTGAAAAAAGTTTAAGTAATTTTACTTAAATGTTATGATATTTGTATGTAAAGTTTATATTCGGTAACATAAATGTTATATTCGGTAAACATGAAAGTTAAAGGTTATATTAACTAAATATAAATGTTATGTCATAAATAAATAAATAAACATGTGCTCGGATTTGGGCCGGACCCGACCCGATCTGACCCGCGGGCCCAATTACATGTATCATGATCCATGCACTTGGTGTACACAAACATTACTCTTCAATTAATGTTACTATAATTTAATTTGTCTCTCAGATCTTTGAAAAGATACCGTGTGTAGTCATAATTATATATTTGTAAACAAATCGAATTACGATGATATTTTATATTTATTTTAATTCAAGAAATATTTAATTGAATATGATTTGGTTGTTTTTGGAATCGATCATGATATAAAAAGCTCGACATATTTACACCCTTTACATTTTTTTATCTTTGACTAATTGAGACGTTCTCAATTAAGTTGAGATTCAAGTCTATTAACAAATAATTGTACCGATATTATATGCTATGATGAACAAAATGAGCTGCAATAGATTTCTAAAGATTGGTTCAAGAAATTTTATAATTTATATAATAGTATCAATTAATTTATTTGTCATCTGGAGGTTACCAAAGACCAGGTTTGACAAAGTATATCTTAATAATGTCAAACGAATATTTCAAGGAGGAGTTTATTAAAACATGCAAAATCCATTTGCGCATTTTAAAACTATTTTCAAACTAGAAGTTTTTTTTTTTTTTAATTGAGTTTGATGAAGTGGAAGAGGAAAATAAAGATTTATTGAGTTCACACTTAATTATCACAATTTGCATCTTTAAAAATATAGTATACTACTTAAAGTTTCGAGTCTCATCATACTCTTCAAACTAAAATGATTCGAACTTCAAAAGTTGTTCTATAAATGACATGCCTTAATTCATTTTATCTTAAATCTATAGGTTTTGGATATCTTAAATAATGTGTACGTATGGACTTAAAAGCATTTTCCCACGTTGGGGATTATGAAAGATGTCTAACTTCACATCTTCCATTTTATGGGTACCTCAAATGTTGGTTGAAGGCAACATTTTGATGAGATCATAGATCACTTTTTTTTTTTTTTTTAAATGATTTTATAAAAGAGTGTCTGATGGTTTAATGGTTCGAGTACTTGATCTATACTTATCCTGTGCTTATTTAAATTATATATATGCTTTTGTATGAAATTTAAATAACTCAGAATTATTATTTCACACTGGATAATGTAATATTTGACAATATTATAATAATAATGATTTTTTTTTTTGTCATATAATGACGGACCATTGTAAAATCAGTTAAAATATAATGACTTTCACAATATTACTAAACATTTGTGGCCAAATGTACCTATCCCAATTTCATTTGTGTTATAAAAAAAAAAAGCACGTATCTATATTATTCTTATTATTCAAGTAAATAAAATTAAATTGACTGTACAAACAACTAATTTATGAAATTATTAACGATTCGGATGATTAGTATATCAAAATACCTGGAAAATTTTGCTTTCTAGAGAAGGACGGCCATTATTAATTATAATAACATCCAATTTAGTAAAACATAGACCACTACTTTTCATTTTTATTTTTTATTGTTGGTATTATATATATATATATATACACACACACATTTGGAGAGAATAGATGTGAAACGCACTACTGCTGTGTTTGGTTTGAAATCTTCAATGAAAACGACTTTTGATTTTTTTTATTTTAAATATATAATTGTTTGAAGTACATTTGTTTGGTTTGAAAACGCACTACTATATGCGACATTCATTCAATTCTACTAATTAATGAAGTATATATGCCAGAATATTAAGTTGTTCGCTTTCAACAAATTATTAACTATTTAGGGTCAACTAAAAGGGCATGTTTGAATTATATATTGATTGAGTGAGTTGGGATAAATATTGTATTTGAAATATTAAAATTGAAAATTTTATTATAGATAGTAAAACTAATGTTTGTTATAAGATAATACTCCCTCCAATCCCTTTTAAATGATGTTTTGGAATTTTTAAATTTTTGCTTTCTAATTGATGTTTTGTACACTATTTCTATAATATACCTTTGTGCTTAATTAATTCCTAAATTAATTGATGTGTATATTACTCATGTTCTCAAATATATGCTTAGTTAATAAAAGGCATATTAGGAAAATAAGTAATTCTTAATTTGTGTGTCCAATTTTTGGATGTCAATTAAAAAGGATTGGAGGATGTATAAGATAGAATTGTATAGTAAATGGAGGATAATCTTAGAAAAAGGTGGATGAAACTGTAATAAGGTGGAGATGAAAATTTTCCGATTTTTGTGAAAATGGATGTTACGTTGTTGTTATAATATAGTATGATTTTATGAAACTGAGAAATTTAATTTTACATTTCAAAACAAACGAGAATTGTACGTATTTTTATATTCGAAACCCATTCATGTGAAATGTAAAACAAACATACGCAAATGGTTAATTTGGTTGTGTTGTAAATTAGATACATAATATATATAAAATATATGTATATATTTGAATTTCCAAATTAATTTATATATATATATTGATTGAAGAATTCTTGTTGTAATGTTCATTATTTGTAAAGATAGATAATATTTCATTACATATAATTTATGCCATCAATTACATCCCCTAATTAAAAGAGACGCTCTTTTTTAAAATGAAGTTCCATTGAAAAAATTGTTTTGATTTAATAGAATGAAAAATGAATTGAATGTAACTGTCACATAAAGTGTGATATGTAAAACCATTCTCAGGTTCAGTTAATTAAAAAACACAAAAAAACTCATGTAGAATGGTTTCACGAATAGTTACCGTGAGACGGAGCTCATCACCCACAAAAAACATGTAAATTGTAAATATTTTGGTTGTGGGTTGACCCGTCTCACACAACCTATCACCCACAAATAACATGTAAATTGTAAGCTTTTGGTTATGGGTTGACTCGTTTTACGCAATACAATTAAAGTTCGTGAGACGATCTTACAAGAGATCCATTCATTGAAGAAAAATGTGGGCTACAAAATTCTTATCCTTTCCTTTTCTACTCATACATACAAAATTCTTATCCTTCCCTTTTTTACTCATATTACAAAATTCTAACTGTTCTTTTTTTCTCTTCTTTTTTGAGTTACAATTGGGGACGGAGGACTCGAACTCGAACTTGAGATTTTGCTCAAGGTGAATGATGTAGCTGTCATTAGGCTAAGCTTTGGGTACTACAAGATTCTAACTGTTAATCAAGGAAATAATAAAGTTTCCCAATATTAAATAAATAAATAATAAAAGAAATGGTAAACTATATAGATCGTTTGACTGTGGCCAAGCCAGCCCAACAACAGCTTGATACAAAATGTAGAATTTGTGGGCCTTTAACGCGTTTTTAAGATGAGCAGTCAAAGCCAGCCCAACAACAGCTTGATACAAAATGTAGAATTTATGGGCCTTTCACACGTTTTTAAGATGATATGAGGAATGTATGTCTTGGAGACAAGGATAAAAATATCGGTATCGGTAGAAATATCGGTACCTTAATTTTACGGAAATATCGAAATATCGATGAAAATATCGAAATATTGACGGAAATATCGAAAATATCGAAATATCGGTACTTGAATTTTAAGGAAATATCGGAGAAATTTCGGGGAAATTTCCGGATATTTTTGTCCATGCTTGGAGATAGCAGCGGTCAAATATATTGTTTTCTCCCTTTTTTTTTTGGATAGATAACATATTTTATATAATTAGTTTGTAATCACTTATTTGTGGTTGGAGGAGGAGATTTGAGTAGAGATTTGAAATTTGTAATAATAAATTCATTAGTAGTGTTTGGATTGATATGATTTGTAATTCAAGTTTTCAATAATTAAATAATTAAATGAAAATTTAATTTTACATATTCAAATGGATTTATGTAAATAAATTTGACACATACATAATTTTGAACAACTTTTAATACCATTGGATAATGATTTAGACTTTAGAAATTAAATAAAATTTGCTTAATTTTGGCCAAAATTTTATGTAATTGTATTTTTGTTGTACTCCATTTTAAATTTAAAAAAAAATAGTTTATTTATTTTCATGTCTTGCAAATGAATTATTCTATTTATCTAAAATATGTCAAATTAAATTTGTGTATCCGAAATATAAAATATAAATATTTAATATAGATTAAGAAAGAGGATGTTGAGTGGATAGTGAATTTATAAATAGTTGATTATATTTGATGAAGTGTGTCTATATTTAAATAAATGAAATGTTGATGTGGAGGAGAGAGTTGTAAATTATTAAATAATTTAAGAGTTAGTCTCTCATGCACTAGTTGTATGGATCTAAATTTATGTAATTAGGTCGACCTGATTCGATTCGGATCTACGTGGTTTTGATTTTTTTTTAATGTATTACATTTATATTATATTCATATCACATTTATGTACAAGTATCCTTACATTTATGTACTATAACTGAGGGGAAAAAAAGAATTTCAGCACAATTTGTACATATATATCTTTATATGATATTACTCGTACCTTTATGTGATATTACTTATACCTTTAAATTAATATAGTCATACTTTTATGTAATATATAAAAGTGCAACTAACATAACTAAAAGGTATGTGCACATAACTAAAGGTATGACTAGCATAACTAATGTATGAAAAAGAATTACATAAATGTATGATTATATTGATATAAAGGTTTACATAATATCACATAAAGATATGAGTAATATCATATAAAAGTATGTTGATCCAAAGATGCACTTGTCACGCCCCGTTTTCATACTTTAAAATATCAGAGTTTGTTTATGGGCGTGCAGGAAAAAGAAAGAAAGATAGAAACATACTTTTAAAACGAGATAAGCGAGTGAACAAAAAATCCTTAAAGTTCGTCAAACAGATCAAGTCAGCAAAGACCAGAATTACAAATTTAGAAACAGTTAAGTTCAGTTTAAGCATACGATCCATTGCAATTCTCCAAAAAAACATCGGCACATCGCCGGAAGAAAGCATTTTAAACTAACATCGGAATTAAATAGGATCCATCATAAGTTACAAACAGTTTTACAAAATATTAACAGTTATAAAGCCAAGTTCGACAATCCGTCTGAAATTAAAACAGAAGAGACACTGGATACGACACCCCTCTCGCTGCGTGTCTTAACTTTCATCGTTGTCTGTAGTGTAAGTATAGATAGGGGTGAGTGCGTTTGAATACACTTGTGAGAGTAATTTCCATTTTCAGAGATATATAGGCATTTATATTACGTAAACAATCATCAGCATATCAAGTAATCACAACACATAACAATGCATTGCACATAACATTCCTTAGATACGGGAGGGTGTTTCCCGTCTTACCCCGTACCCTTAGGTACGGGAGAGAATTTCCCATCTTACCCCATACACGGTTTCAAGATCATTCCTTAGGTACGGGAGGGTGTTTCCCGTCTTACCACGTACCCTTAGGTACAGGAGGGAATTTCCCATCTTACCCCGTACATGGTTCCAAGACCGTTGGTGCTTTTTACAGACCACCAGTCCCACCGTGATGAACGTGGACTTCTATCCTCGTATGACATATATCGTTGTATGCATGAACATATAATAATACACACGTAATCCCAAGTCACGTAAGTTCAATCAATTCATAGCATGCGAAAATATATATAATAACATTGATTCACGTATAAGCAGATCATCGGCCTATCAAGACATAATAATTACTGAAATGTAAAAAAGTCGTTTAAGTTTAGAAGTTACCCCACCTAGTTAGGTGGTGTTTTTCCTCGTGACTTGTACTTTAAAACTACGTTTGTCTCTAAAAGCGAAAGCCTACACATGCAAACGTAATCTATTAGTTTCTTATTATGATCATATCTTATTCTTTAAAGAACTCTCTCGAAAAAGAAACGACGAAGGAAGAAAGATTAATGCAAAGGCTTGAAACTCAATCATAAGATGTAGGGGGTTCGATAAAGGTTCGATAGGCACAAGAATGAGCTTAAACGGATGAGAAACGAGTTAGAACGAAGCATTTTAGGGTACAGGAGCAGTTTCGTAAATTCTGAAGGAGGGTTGACTTTGACCAGAGGTGTTTTTGTAAAAACAGAGAACTTTTAGGGTCCTTTTGATATATTCAAAACCTTTGGGGTTAAAGTGCGATTTTTGAAAGTTTTGGGGTGAAAGCAAGATATACAAAAGCTTAGGGACTAAATTGTAAATAGACTTAAATTGGGGCTTTGCAATTAAGCCCCTAAACTTAATCAAATTCTCTAAACACACCCCAAGCACCAACCCCCCTGCCTGTCACCTTCCCTGCCTCCACCACCACCACATCGCCGGCGATGAGCCGGCACACACCCAAGGTCGGCGACGTGGCGTCGCCAGCAACCACTACCACCATAATCGGCGTCGCCACACACGGCAGCGTCTCAACTTACAACCAAATACAGCTCCGTCGCCCTCTTGCCGCCGCCACACCAACACCACGTCGCCGGCCACGCTCGTCTCACGCCGGCGCGACCACCGCGCCGGCCACCTCTACACACGGCGGTGTCCCACAACACACACACTAGCCAACACATGCACACACACCTCCGATCACACACATACACGCACACACACTGGCTGGCGACCACCATGTCGCCGGCGACATCCAACACCAACACCACGACTCACGACGGCGACGAGGAGGAGTAGTGGCGAGAGAGAAGAAACAGGGAAGAGAGAGAATCGCGAGAGAGGAGAGAGAAAGAGAAGAGCTGTGACTTTGACCGGCGATTGCCGGAGGAGGAAAAGGCCGATCGGAGATTCGAGCCCGGATTCGTGACGGGCTCGGCGAGAGCTTCAATTTGATGTAAGAATCAATCGAATAGGAGAAGGGATGGAGAGGATACGAAGAGAGAGAAGACGGGGGAGAGGAGAGAGAAAGACCGCGCCTTTGCCGGCCGATTTCCGGCGGCGGTGGCTCGGCGATCCAAGCCCGGATCCGTGATGGGCTCGGCGAGGGCTTCTTTTTGACGTAGGTTTGAGCGAAAATGAGGGAGGAAAAGGGTGGTTCCGGCGGCGGACGGCGGAGGCACGGTGGAGCTCCGGCCAGGCGCCAGAAAAGCTAGAGAGAGAGAGGGAGATGAGAGAGATAGGGAGAGAATTTACCCTTCTTTGAAATGTGTCCAAACTTGATCCTTTGTGTTCCAAAATCGATTTTATACTCTTCGTTTTGGGCAACAAACTCTTAACGGGCCACCCTTTTAACGATCCGTCTTTTCATTTCTTTTGATTACGAACCTTTCTATCACGTCATAGCCTATGTTTCCGATTCAATTATGCTTTCGATAAATATAAACATATGCTCTTCGAATTAATTACGTTTTCAATAAATTTAATCGTACGTTCGATTAATTAAAGCATGCATCATTCCAATTAATTTTAGTCGCACATAATTAAATCACATAATTAGGGGTTAAATTATTTAATTAACCAATTATGCATCGTTTCGTCCTGGGCGTTACAACACTGAAATTCTACCTTTTTTTTTTCTAAGTTCCAATACATAAGATTATGATATTTATACATAAATGTAATACTATTATAACATAAAAATAATATATGAATTAAAAAAAAAAAATCAAAAGTGTGCGAATCTAGATTGGATCAGTGCATGGAATGCACAGTAGAAATTGTGATAATTTAAATGAACGATATGTTTAATTTAATAGGACTGAGGTAGGTTAAGGTAATTGATGTTCTCTACGAGTATAACTGATAATTAAACTGCAACTTTATTTCCTTAATTGTAGGAACAATTGTTTGATCACATAATTGAAAATCTCAACAATCTCTTCTCTAGAGGCACTATTCATCATAAGTCTAGAGTTGAACATTCTTTAAATAGTTGTTGGTTTAATTCTAATAACAATCACTTTTGAAAATATGATTCAATACAATATGTTTCCTAGGGGCGATTCTTATCATAGAACCATAATCTTGTTGAAATGAGTACACTACTTTTAATCATACAACTCAAGGTCCTACTGAATTTGCCAACAATATCCTTGCCAAAAATACGTACTTCTTTTATCTATCAATCCGAGTGTTGTTGAACATCAATACTCTGAAGAATTAGACCTCATGTTAAACCAAAATCGCTGGTGGTTGATGTACAAACTCAAAATTGTAAAATAAAGTAGATTTAAGTTGAAATATTAAACTTATATTAACATACTAATAAAATGACATCACTTATGTTGAAATGCAATACTTCAGAAAAAAAATTATAATTCAAAAATGACACAAATGATAGATTACACATGATATATTAAAAAAATTTAAAAGTCCTATTTATCATGACTCAGAGAGATCCTACTTATATATATATATATATATATATATATATATATATATATATATATATATATTATGTTAATGCTAAACAACATTCAAAATTTTGCTTGGCCTGACCTACTAGGTCAATGGGTGAATTTGGTCAAGTGGGGTTGAACTATCTTCAGACATTGAATGAAGGCCCAACTCTATCATTTTCCTGGGCCTTTGGGCTTAGGTTCCAATTTGCACCAATTAAAAACAACTCCTAAAATTTGTATGGGCCCAAATAATTAAATGATTCGAGACAACGTTTTTTGTTTCTTACTCAACTTAATGGGCCAAAAGTTATTAGAATGAGGCCCAAGAGAAAATATTAATGTCATGTTATAAATTAGATTACTTGTACATTTAATATATAATAAATGTACGTATAATATAGTTTCAAATATATATGCATACTATTTCAAGAATTTTATCCATTTTATTAATTTTATCAATTTCAAATAATAAAATGATAATTTCAAGATGTGATTTAATTGAACATTATGTATGGCATCACACTTAAAAAAAAATTAGAGATTAATATAAATTACATTGAATGCATGCAATTTGTTCAATATAGATTAAAATAAACAATATAACAAATCATTTAATCTCGAAAAATACAATCAAAGATATACAAATCTACCACCTTCCAAACGTCATCTTACACCCTAACACGTTAGACACAGAGGATCCACATTTTTCTACTCGTATCAAATCTTGTTTTATATTCCAAAACACGAGTCATTTGAATCGAATGTGAATGAAGTAGTAAAAAAAATTATAAATAAAAACAGAAAAAGAGAATTTTGAACCATGTATAAATAAAAAGTAAAATCGATCATACCCTTGATAAGTACATGGATTTGAAACTACGGGCTTGAAAGCCATGAAGCAAATATGGGTTTAGGTTGGTTAACAATCCCAAATCAACATAAACCCATGAACCAAACGGGCCTTAATTATTTCCCCAATTCTCAAAAAAAGATTAGAATTCAACCTACAATCATTTTTCATTCCCTTCATTTTTTCCGAAAAACCTGACCAAAACATAACAATCCACCGCCACCATCGTAACACCACCCTCAAGCTCCAAAATTTATTATTTCTTTCAAATCTTCAGCAAAATGCATGAATCCAATGCAAAAATAACTCTCTACTCAAACAAAAATATTTCCTATTCTTTTTTTTTCGTTCGATTTTAGCCTTAATCGAAAAAGGATGAAAAATGCTTCCTCGGTTCCTCCGTGTCTCGAGGAAGAAGAAAAAATATTGTTCCAGTTGTTGCTGCATTTCTAGAGTAGAAATTGGATATTTTTTTTTTTCAATTTATTTTATTAATTTTTTATGATATGGATTTTATTTTTTCAATTTATTTATTATTTTTTTATGACAAGGCATTAAAAATTGAAAATGATCGAATTCCAACATTTACATCAGAAATAATTGAATTTTCGATTAAAATCGGATCAAAATTGAAAAAATATTAAAATTTAGAAGACAAAGATGGAAAACATACATATATTTAGTGGTGAAAAAATAAAAAAAATATCTTATATACATAGTGAAAATTGAAACTAACATTTTATAATTTTAAGAGATTGTGATGTTGATGTTATCTAGAACAAAATCAAAATGACATTTTAGAGCACCCAAATTACTCATTGCTACTCTTCCACCAATGGAAGCATACTAAATTGCCCAACATAAGTTGAACTAAATTTGTCCTCGTTTTTCATTAGATAAATCACCCTCCTTTTTTCCATCAAATTATTTTTCTAATGTCAATTATTCAGCGTTAGTGCATGTGTATGCATGAGCCACTGATCAAGACTTTGTGGTTGCCATCTCTCTCTCCCTCTCTCTCTCCCTCTCTCTCTCTCTCTCTCCCTCTCTCTCTCACACACACATATATACACACACACACATCTCTCTCTCTCTCTCTCTCACATATATATACACACACACATACACACATGACACATGATACATACAAGTTAACTTTTGTGAGGGAGTGATTAAAAGAGAAATGAAAGAATATAGTATGATGAGGCATCCAATCCCGGCAACAGTTTTGCTCCATTGATAGTGGCATGGAATAGAGAAAGAAAAGCAATATGTTGTCGGCCAAAAGTTATACTCTCAATTGTAGCTATCTTCAAGATTTCTTTTCTCATTTACTAATTATCCAGGTGGGTTCTAGTGGGCCCTCTATTTATTATATTCACTTCACTCCATCATCAACTATGTGATCGTCCAATTAAAATTTCACATCAATTTATAGATTTATGAATGATTTTGTGTCTTCATTAGTATAATGTTTCTTGGAAAACGTCTAAAAACAAAACCAAGCTTGAAAAAACTCGAACCAAACAATATTGTACCAATGCAAGATTTATGTCATGTATATAGGCTCGGGGAGTAGCCACATGCAACATGGCCCCATTATACTCACTTGACTTGATCAACTATTCATTGTCCAATAAATTAAAGTGATTAGAAGCCTCTAGGACAAAATGCAAGGAGATGGTTGGAAAGTTTCGTTGCAAGCTAGCAGTGTGATCTAATCTCAGAAGGAGCAAATTTTGTTTTCTTCTCTATAAAATTAATATTTATGGTGCATGTTATGTTATCAATTGATCCAACTTCAAAACTCTATTGAAAAATATAATTACTTTAAATTGATAGGAAATGGAAATCATATTGAATTTATGAGACCTTTTAGGATAAGTTCAATAACAATAACTAACTAAAGAAACCCATAAAATATTGTATCGAAGCAATGGTAGCATTATACCTCTTTGGAAAATTGAAAAGCAAAATTGTTAACACAAGATTTATGTCGTCCATATATCCTTCAATAAACCAAAAAGAAAAAGGAAAAAGAAAAAAAGAATTAAAGAACACTTATTAGCTATGGAGTAGCCTAGTTTGGTTTATTTAGGAGTCTTGTCATGGGTGGAGTAATGGTTCTATCTTTCCCTCTCATGGGAAAAACGATAAGCTACAAAAATGAAAATTGAAAAAGCAAGAGATTTCTATTATTTGCAAACTGATCCCATCAAAAGCCCTACATCATAGAGTACTATATTCTTGTTAGATAAGTTTGGCATTTATCCAACTTGCTTCCCAGTCCCAGCTTTGATGTTTTTTTGTTTCTAAACTTTTTGTGGTGTCCTGCAAATTTCAAGAATGTCTTGTTTGTTCACTTACTTTTTTTAAGTCTTTGATCTACTAATATATATATTTTGGCTATGGGCCCCCCTTTTTACTATTCAACAAACTTCTATACTCTCCTCTAACTAATACTTTTCCTATCTTAATATGTCTTTTTAAGGTTTTGATCAAGAGATGTATGTAAATGAGAGTAGTGTTCACAATAGTCAATAGTGAATGAATTTTAAGGATCAAGCAACAAATTCAAATAAAATTACACCTCGATTCCTATCACACGACAAACTTAGAGCATATTCATTCACCTTGATTACACCTTAATTCGTTCAAATTCCAAATAGCATAAAGTCCTAACTATTTACAATATAATCTACCACTCATTATATATATAATCATTCATTCAATTTTCACATGACACACAATTGATCTATGAATATACATCCAACAATTAAAATCCAATGGATTGTTGTATATGGTAACCTAATGAGCCTAGGTTACCAATTATTCAAATAGAGGTATATTCTGAGCTAAGCCCGTCAAGAAGTAAGCTAAAAATATTTTAATGATGTAACAAGATTGGATTGAGAACCTCCACACTTGAACTCTCCACAGTTCAATAGGAGTAGCTACTTGTCGCATTCTGATTGGTTCTCAAAACCCACACTTGTTATATTTAGTGACAGCACCATTAAACCGGAGAGCTAATAAGTGGGGTTATAAATGTTGCACAAACAATAATAACTATTTTGGAGTTGAGACACTTCTATTGAGATTTGTTTGAATAATCTCAACATGTCATGCGTTATGTATATCAGTATGTGTCTAGTAATTAATTAACGCAAATAAATAGAGGTCTCAAAAATGCCTTGTGACATTTTTTTTAAGTATAAAGACTATTATTTTATTTTTTTGGGTTATGCTAATGTCATTTTTAGAACATATAGAATTGCCATATATCACGTATTGTGTTAAGTGGGATTCGCTTAATTGATGAAAAAGAAAGAATATTATTGTGGTTGTAGTCATTTATCACAAACATTGGGCTCATTCTATGTATAGTATAACACGATAACCTAGCTATATATGTGAATATTAATACACTATATATATATATAATATTAGATTATTGTTTAAGAGGATGCATTTTCTTACCAAATTTGAATTGTACGATATATCTTTATTCAAAATTATTATTTAAAGGTATTATAGTAATTTAATATTTTGTACACAATATATATGTTGTTAAGGACTAATTCATCGAACTATATCATTTAAACGAACAATAAATCGCATGCCTGAATTAATAGGTTTTATCTTTCAAAAAATAATATATATATATATATATATATATATATATATTATTCACATATGCATCATGATCCATGCACTCAAGTAGGGTCGGGTCAGATCTGATCCGAATCCGTATATTTTTATTTTTTGCCCTGACCTTTATGTTTATGTTAGTCATACTTTTATGGTATGTTAGTCATATATTTATGTACATATATCATAATCTTAGTGCAATACTTTAACTTTAAAAAAAAAACCGTTGACCTTTATACTATGTTAATCATACATTTATGTTATCTTAGTCATACTTTTATATACAAATATCATACATTTATGTAATATTAACTCCAAAAAAAAAAAAACCTAATTTCGTTACAATTTGTACATATTTACCTTTATATGTGATATTACTCATACCTTTATGTAATATTATTTATACTTTTATATCAATATAATCATACATTTATGTAATATATAAAGATACAACTAACATAACTAAATGTATGACTAATATAATTAAAATGTATGAAAGGTATTATTCTAAAAATATGTTAAGGTATAGCTAAAAACCCTAAAGGTATGACTAACATAACATAAAGGTAGGACTAACATAACATAAAAGTATGACTATTATAACATAAATGTACAACACCTAGGAGCGAATTTAGGTAGTTTTACACTTTCACCTTGACGTGTGGAGGCGCGTGCAAGCGCCATATACATAGAGGTTTTTGTAAATTAACAATTATCAATCAAAAACTCACAAAAATAATTAAGGTCATGTTTAGCATGCATATTGCAATTTTGAGTCATATTATTATATTTTTTAAGAAATTCTTATGTGCTTTCATACACATTAAAACAATCAATACAAGTTTTGGGACCACCATTTTAGAATATATTGAGATGATGCCAAACAGAGTTATCAACAAAAAAATGTACTTAAATTAGGAAAAAAAACAATATTATTTAAACATCGAATGTTATAATTTCTTAGGGATAATTGCACAAAATCCTTTTTGATTTGGCAAATATAAAATAAAAAAGACTCAATACCTAAGAATTGTTAGGTATAACAAACAAAATTAACCATAGCAAGAAACGATTAACATACCAATATGTCAGAAAGAAATAAAAATAATAAAAATTATATAAGAAAACTTAGAACATACCAATATGTAAGAGACAAACAAAAAAAATAAAAAAGATTATAGAGAAAAACTTGAAACACGCCTTGTACTTGCTTCATTAGGTTCTTCTTCTAAAATAAAATGTACCTCAATAACAAAATTTATCATTGTTCACTCCTTTAATCATCTAGATTTCTCCAAGAAATTCAATAGATTTTTCATTTTTTTCAAATATAAATATTGATTTTTTTTTTCTGAAAATCAATAGTATATTAATTATATTTAGGGTCCCATTAATTACATTTTTTGGTTAATTTGAGGTGAAAATAGTATACTATCAAATATTTTCACAACCTCCTTGTCAATCGTCGTCATTAATAATAATAAAATAAAAAATTATATAAAAATTTAACATTGTAGAAAAATGAATTATACAAACCAAAGCAAATAAAGGAACATACATAACAACGATTGTCATTAATAAAAATAAATAAATAACTAAATAAAAATTTACATTGCAAAAAGTAAGCGGAAGAAAACAAAAGTAAAAAAGAAACATGTGTATCAATGGTTGGCTTTAAAACAATAAAATAAATAACTAAATAGAAATTTAACATTGTAAAAAAATTAAATGAAAGAAACAAAAGTAAATAAAGAAATAGTTGTTAATGTAGAAAATAAGTTTGAAGGAAATGTTTGCAATTGCAAGGACCCCCACAATAGAATGAGTCTTTTAATATAGTAAAAAAAATGATAAATATGTCATTATATAGCAAAAAAAAAATGAAAAAAAAACACTAAAAAACGTATGAAGAATGCATGTAAGCACTTCTATTAATATATATTGACGAAGTTGAGGATTTCAAACTATATTTAAAAAATCATATTTTTCGTGCAATTTTTTTAACCTTGCGCAATTATCCCTAATGTCTAATAATTAAAAAAGTCCATAAAAGAACTCATTTAGTAGTTTATTTATTTAGTCATTGGAGGAAGGACAAAAAGTAGAAAGCATGATGAGGCATGCATCTATATATATATAAAACAAAAGAAGTCAGTCAGATAAAATGGTAATTCTATTAAGAACTAAGGACAATTTCGTAATTTATCATTTCTATGGATAATATAAAGAAAATAATTTATTTTATGCAAGTTTTAAAAATGAAGATCAGAAAACCGCTTCCTTCTTTCACACAAGTTTTAAAAATCACAATTAGAAAACCGCTTCCTTTTCAAAACTCATTAGTTTTCAAAAAATTTGGCAAAAAATTATGTCAGAAAACTTGGATATTATCCGTACAAAATTTTATTTGTTAACAAACGCTTATCTTTCAACATATCATAAATCAGAAAATCAATTATTTTCAAAAAATAATGATACTTTTTTCAAAAAAAATTTAAACTATAAATGCAAACTGCTTATTCAACAAATTATGTCAGGAAAATAGAATATTATTCATACAAAATTATATTTATTAAGATTCATTCTCAAAAATAAAAAAACCTTATTTTTAATTACATTTGTCTAGATACATTTTCAAAAAAATAATAACAAAAGTCATTCCATAACTATTTTTTAACAAAAATCTAAAAAAAATTAAAAAGAATCTTTTCCAATCTTATCTATCTAATCAGTCTATATAAAAATAGAGAGTGGAAAAACTGCTCCTGCTCATTTTTTATTTTTGACAAAAACTTTTATACACTACAGATCCATGCACCTGACCTGACCCAGCTCATCACGCGCCCGCACTTGCCCACACACGTCTCTAGGTCGCGAACAAAATCCGCCCAAACATGCTCTCAGGTGCCAGACCTTTATGTTATGTGAACTCTACCTTTTAGTAGTGTTAGACATACATTTTAGTTATGTTAGTCAAACCTTTTATGTTATGTTAACTATACCTTTTAGTAGTGTTAGACATACCTTTTAGTTATGTTAGTTATACTTTTTATGTTATGTTAACTATACTTTTTAGTAGTGTTAGACATACTTTTTAGTTATGTTAGTCATACATTTTATAAGGTTAGCTACCTTAGCATTTTTTTTGTTAGATTTAGTTAAATATACCTTTGTGTTCATAAGATGACCATTATATATTTTTAAGTATACCTTTATAAGTCAACCATTTAAGACACATTATGTATAAATTCCAAGACTTTTATGTTAAGTTACTTATACCTTCTGTCTAAATAATATGACATTTATGTATTATTAAGATGACCTTTAGATTTAGAAATTGTATCAATTGCATCGGCAAATTCATCTTCTCCACTAGATAACTCAACAATTTGAAGTTTAGGTATAGTTTCACCTATGATAGAATATTACGAACACAACATCAGTTAACCTTTTCGCATTAATAATAAAAGACAATATCTGAATTTCTAAGAAGTTATCAACGTTGTCCATGTTTTCGTTTGTAATTTGAAGGTTGGAATCACAGACGCCCATGAAGATGATTGATTGAAGAGGTGAAGGTTAGACCGTGTTTTCATTTGTAATTTGAATGTTGGAAACACAGGTGCCCATGGAGATGATTGATTTAAGAGGTGAAGTTTAGAGAGGAGGTGAAGACGCGATAGTGAACTGAGGATTGCGCCTCTTAATTAGGACATTTATTATGAAAAATATATATATATATGTGTCTTCCTGGACCGGATCGGGTCTAACTTATGATCCGTGCAACAGGTGTACACCAGCCCAACTCTTTATTTTTTGGCCAGGGCAGTTATTTATGAATGATTTCTTTTTCTGCAGTTAGCGTCAAAATTTTGATTTCTTTTTTCTGCAATTCATTTCAAGAGCGGTTTGGCTTTTTTGATTTTTTGTTTTTGCAATTCATTTCAAGCATGAAGAAATTGATTTTTTTTTCTACTCCAGTTTGGCTTTTTTTTTTATTCTGCAATTCTTTTCGCTTCTCCTTTGCAAATAGTCAAAATAACTGTTTTCTGTTTTCTTTTCAAGAAATGAAACCCAACAACTTTTTCCTTTTCAAGATCTTGGAAGAATGAGCTTTCAAAGTTACAGATAATTCACATTACCATGTAAGTTTTTTTATATCACATTCTTTATGACTATATTATATCAAATTAATTAGATTAAAATTTTCGTTACATCAGATTGAGATTGTCATTGAATTGAGATCTATTTATTATATAATTAAGATTGAGATTATCAGATTCAGATTATCATGTAAGTTTCTGATATCTACGTTCTTTTAGCACTAAAATTGAGATTGTCATGTAAATTTTTTATATCACATTCTTTTAGCACTCTATTATATTAGATTAATCTGATTGATTGAGATCTATTATATCAGATTTGAGATTGTCATATAGTTTTTTATATCACATCCCTTTAGCACTCTATTATATTAGATGATTGATTGAGATCTATTATATCAGATTTTATTATATTTGAGACTTTTGTTACGTCATATCATATTGAGATTTTTGTTACATCAAATTGAGATTGTCGTTAGATTGAGATCTATTATATCAAATTTATTATATCAGATTAGGATAGATTTTAGTTACATAAGATCGATTCTACTATATAATTATCATATATTAAATTCATTTATTAAATTCTATTATATCAAATTTATTATATCAGATTGGGATTGATTTCTCTTACATAAGGTCGATTCTACTATATAATTATCATATAATAAATTCATTTATTCTACTATATAATTATCATATATAAAATTCATTTATTAAATTGAGATTCTTTTAGCACTATATTGTATTAGATCACGTTCTTTTAGCACTCTATTATATAACTGTCATTTATCGGATTCAAATTGTCATCTAAGTTATTGATATCACGTTCTTTTAGCACTCAAATTGAGACTGTCATGTAAGTTTTTTATATGACATTGTTTTAGCACCTTATTATATCAAATTAATCAGATTGAGATTTTTGTTACATCAGATTGAGATCTATTTTATCAGATTTTTTTATATCAGATTAATTGAGATCTATTATATTAGATTTCGTTATATCAGATTGAGATTGTCATATAGTTTTTTATCTCTTCTTTTAACACTCTATTATATCAGAAGATTGATTGAGATCTATTATATCAGATTTTGTTATATATATATATATTAAGTTTTTTATATCATGTTCTTTTAACACTCTATTATATCAAATTGAGATTTCTGTTATATCAGATTCAGATTGACATTAGATTTAGATTACATATAAGTTTTTTTATATCACTCTATTATATCAGATTTTGCTATATCAAATTAAGATTGTTGTCTTACACTTTGTTTATCAGATTGAGATTGTCATGTATACTTTTGGTTTTATATATCTTTGGGCATTGTGTTATAATTTATAAATCAGTCCCCGCCCATATGAAATCATGTTTACTTGTAATGTTTCGATAAATATTACCGTCTTTTAAGCATTTGAAAAGTTTATTACTATCATGAGAGACATTTGAAAGATTTATTGCAAATGAGTTTCTTAGGGAGAGTTGTTATGAAGTCTATCAATGAGATTATCAATGAAATTGAGAATTTAAGAAAAGAGGTATGTGAAACAAAATAACAGAGTTATAGTCTATATTTTTTAATTTAATTATTATGGATTTGTATAAAATCTAAACCTTAGTTTTATCAATGTATAGGCAAATGATGGATAATATTGGGTTTATGCCTCAAATTTTTAGGTAGAAAATTACAATAGTATATATCACATAGAAAAAGATTGATTATATAGATGGAAGTTGATGTGTACCAAGTATGGTGATGTTAAAATTAAATAGGAATTATATGAATGTGATTAAATTTCAATGAGAATAAAATGTATAATGTAGAACTTGGAACTTCATTTTTAATTTATACATTTCGACCTCAAGGTAAAAAATGAAGGTATGTGTACTCAACCAAGATGACAACACATTATTTGTCATTTGGGATGAAGAGACTATCCCATTACTTAACATGAACAACATTGACTACAAAACTAAAAGTGTAGGTTTCTAAAATTTAAATTGTATAAACGATTATATTTTGTTAAGTCTTCAAATCCATACATTTTATGATATTATTATAATTAAAATTATTTCTTTTTTAATTATTGGAGGCGAATCCTGAGCATCTTACTGGCGAATTGGAGAACTTAAACGAACAAGATGTTCTTTCCAAGATCAAGTTGATCGGTGATCAATACGAAAGTATGATGACTCATTCTTATTGGTGAAATTGACCAAGGATCTTGATTTAAAAGTTAGATTTGATGTTATAAATTGTGAGAGTCAAATAAGTCAATATATTTCTAATAGTTTGAATTAACATCTGTTTTTTTTTATTAGTTAATTTTAATGTATTGTCAATAATTTGGGGGTTGAGACTTCATCGTCGATGAAAAGGTATTATATTTTAACACTTTCTATAATATATGATATTTAAAGTTATTATGTAACTCTTATATGAGAAGTTAATTTCTTTTTCTTTTTAGGATATTCATTTCGATGATGAGGTGAGCATACTAATTTGAGTGAATCAAAATTCAACTGTAATCTTGATCTTGAAGTTGGAGATAATAGAATTTTTAAAAGGAAGCTAGACATAAATTCTAAAAGGAAGCTAGACATTGAATTCTCTCCATCATCCCACAAGAAGGAGAAAATAGTTGTCAAAGTTGAAAAAGACGCTTTGATATTTACCTTGCGTGTTTTGAGACAATATTTAATTTCTAGTGGATTATTCACACATTTTTTGATGCTTTTTCGTAATTTTTCAATTAATGTTGTTGGATGATGGATAATTCCTACGTTTTTATTTATTTTAGAGAAGATAGTTCACACTCATTGAATCATATGCAATGACCATCCACAAGAGTCAAGGTTAGTTTCTAATAAGAATCCGGGTTAGTCTCTAAATCATGTTGGTTTGTATCTTAAGAAACTGTGTTATTAAGAAACAAATGTTCGGTCATGGATAGTTGTATGTCGCAGTTGCCAGATTCAAAAATCGTAGGGGACTCAAGATTTTGATATGTGATAGGGAGGATGGACAAAGTCATAGAACGACGAAGTTTACAAAGAAGTATTTCAAAATTTGTAAACAACAATGTAAACATTACTCTCAATTTATCATATTATGCAATTGATCAATTACTTTAATTTGAGAATCTATTTATTTTGTTGATTTATTATGCCTTGAAACGGATTATTGACTGTAAATATAAATTTAAATAATTTAAAATTTAAATAATTTAAATATATTGATAATATATATATATATATATATATATTTCTTATATTTAATCTCGTGCATCCTTGCTAGTGCAATTAATTATGATTGCAGATTAGGTATGATGATTAGTTTATTAAATACTTTGTTGCTTATGATTGGAAACCCCCTCACAGTAGCAAAATTCCCCCAGTAATTAAGCATGTCATTAAAAGGGGTGATGTTTTCTTATAATCTTGATAAAGTGGAGATTAAACCAAGATTAACTAAAAATAAAAAGGTTGCTCTTTGCCACTTTTGATCACTTTTAATGAGAGATTAAACCAAGATTAACTAAAAATAAAAAGGTTGCTCTTTGCCACTTTTGATCACTTTTAATGAAGAAGCATAATCTACATTTACAGAAAAAAATATAAAATATATATAAAACTATTCACTTTTAGTGAGGGAGCAGTCAGGTATTCTCCTTTTTCCACTCAAAAAAAATCATGTATTCTCCTTTATCTCAATATAAGAAAGAAAAGAAAGTTGTATGCTCTTAGATGGACATCGTACACAATAAATGTGTTATAAATAAATGAATAAATAAATAAAGTAGTAGTTTTATCCATTTAAGGTTTTAGATACGTTAATTATCAATTTATGAACTAAAAGATAAAAAATATTAATTTGAAGTTTGAAAAATGAAATTATAACTTAAAAATTCACTAAAATAAGGTCATGTTTGTCATCTTAAACTTTTAGATTTATTATTTTTATTATATATGATTATTCTATTGTTTTTTTTCCCATATGCATGAAGGTCATCAATAATATTTTGGGATTATCATTTTAAAAATATTTTTAAATACTTAGGAATTTCAAGGTGCCAAAAAAACATAATTTTGTAAGTATGATTGATAGTTTTACCTTTTTAGGTATTGAATAGATAGTTTAATTCATTTTTCAAATCCCAAATTATAATTATTTTTCATCCATATATGTTATAAATTGATACCGTTACAAGAAAAGCATGCCATTATAAACAACATGATTTTGTGAGGAGAATTTTGCGACAATAAAATTTTTGTGAAAAGTTTATTTTTACGACAATATATTATCGTAAAAAACAATAATATAAATTGACCAAAAATTATAAATAAAATTAAAAAAATGTACTTGCGACCACTGTTTGTGGGATCGGACTAGCCGATCAGACCGGTTCAACCATGAACCGGTCATTGGTCCGGTCCCTTAATGTGACGCCTAGGATAAAACGACGCATAATTGACTAATTAAATAATTAAACCCTTAATTGTGTGATTTAATTACGTGCGTTCCAAAAAAATGAAATAATGCATGATTTATTTAATCAAATGTATGATTAATTTATCGAAAGCATAATTGAATTGAAAACATATGATATAATTTAATAGAAGATTTCGTAGTCGAAAAATGGAAAAGGTATATCGTTAAAGGGCGGCCCATTTAGGGCCCAAGGACAAATAAAAGAGAATGAGGTTAAAGATATACATTAGGGTAGTAAAGTTTTCACCACACTTTGATAAAATTTACCAAGGGTAAACTTCTCTCTCCTCTCTCTCTATCTTTTCGGCCGGCTTTGGCTGGAGCGCCGCCGTGCCAACGCCGCCCTTTCTTTCCCCCATTTCATTCATTTTTTACGTTGAAACGTAGCCCTCGCCAAGTCCATCACGGATCCGGGCTCGGATCACCGAGCCGCCGCCGCCTCCGTCGGAAATTGGTCAGCAAAGGCGCGACCAAACCCTTTTCTCTCTTTTCTATCTCTCCCGTCGGCCCCTCTCTCTCTCACCTTGGTCGCCACTAGTCGTGTGGGTGTTGGGGACGGCGGTGCCATGCTGTGTCGTACATGTGTGGCCTGTGCGGGTTGCGTCGGCATGTGTGCGTGTATGGCGGGATGGGGCACGATGTGTGCATGCTGGCGTGGCTGTGTTAGGCGCGCTATGTGCGTGCCGGCCGAGAGTCGGGGGCAACACTGGTAGCCTGCCGGTGTGTGTGTTGCGGCAGCGTTGTGGTTGTGCGCGCGTGTGTGTGTTTCGGTGTGTGCATATGTGAGAGGCGGCGCTGGATGCACCATTGTGTGTCGAGGGAGTGTGGGTGGCTGGCGCGGGTTGCGCCGGCGTGTCGAGGTGGTGTTGTGATGGCAGGACGACGTGGAGTCGCCGGTGGCGGGGTGGGGGTTTGAGGGAAGCAGGGGCCTCCCTGCAATTTCGGAAGAGGCCAGGGACCAGGGTGCAAACCCTAGATTTTTAGTGTATTTACGATTTAATCCCTAAACTTCCTCAAAATATCGTTTTAGCCCTCGAACTTTAAAAAATTATGTTTTGACCCCCAAAAGTTTTCAAACTTTAGACTTTGACCCCCAAAACTTTCGAAAATTACTTTTCAACCCCAAAAGTTTTGAAAATACCAAAGAGACCCCAAAACTTCTCTGATTTTATAAAAATGCCCCTGGTCAAAGTCAACACTTATCAAGAATTTACAAAACTGCCCCTGCACCATAAAACGCTCCGTTTAAGCTCGTTTTTCCTCCGTTTAAGCTCGTTTTTCCTCCGTTAGAACCCTAATCGATCCATTTACATCTTATGATCAAGTTTCAAGCTTTTGTTTCGCTTTTTCTTCCTTCAACGCTTCTTTTTCGAGAGAGTTCTTTTAAGAATATCTAATTATCGTCACAAGAAACTAATAAACCTCGTTTGTATGTGTAGGCTCTCGCATTTAGGACCGATCTTAGACTTAGAGCTCACGTCACACGAGGAAAACACCACCGAATGAGGTGAGTATAATTTTTAATCTCTAATTGCCTTACGTTTCTGTATTTAACATATAGTGATGATGGACGAACGCATGTATGTAAACTTGACGTTATTGAAATGCTATTGATCGCTAATAATTGTTGAACCTTTTGTGCCTTAGGTTACGTGTTGTGTTTTATTTGTTCATGCATACGTTATGAATATGTTATACGAGAACGGAAGTCCACGAAAATGCTACGAATGGACTGGTGGTCCGTAAAAAATATCAACGGTATAAAAACCGTTATGTATGCTACGAAGGGACTGGTGGCCCGTAAAAAGTACAAACGGTATTAAATGTTCATTATGTTACGTGTTATGCATTATACGTGTTGTGGTTAATTGTTGTATTTGTAAATGTTCAAACAACTTAATTGTTTAATGAACATTAAAATACAGAAATTACTTCCATGAGTGTATTCAAACGCACTCACCCCCGTGTGTATTCACGCTACAGGTAACAATGAACGCGGAGAAGCATAAAGAGTGGGGTGCCATATCAGCTGTGTCTTTTCCCTCTTAGTTTTCCGGAATTGTCTTTTTAAACAATGTTGAACATTTGTAAAAGTTAAACTGTACTTCTTTTCGATATGGATCCTGTATGATTTCCGCTGCTATGTTTTTAATATTTTCTCCCGGCGATATGCTGATGGATTTGAATATGTAAAAATCGTATGTTTAACTGATTTTCGAAGTTTCTAATTTGTATGTTGTTTTAAACTGTCACTCGTTAATTATATTTGTAAGTTTTAAAATGTATGTTTCATTCCCTCTTTTCCTGCACACCCACAAGAAAACTCTGATATTTTTAAAGTATGAAAACGAGGCGTGACACTTAACCCACCCAAAATCAGAAAACTGATCAAAACCTGTCAAACCGAATATTCTTTAAAATTTCAGACTTTTTTATAAAAAAAAACTTTTTTTATTATTTTTTTCTATATTTTGAACTTTAAAAATTATTGGACAATTATACTTCTAACCGAATATTCTTTAAAATTTCGACTTTTTCATAAAAAAAATATTTTTTATTAATTTTTTCTATATTTTGAACTTTAAAAATTATCGGACAATTATACTTCTAAGCAATAGGATTATTTATAATGCATAGCTCAATACTATTTTGATTCCTCAATCAATGTGGAACAAAGTTATACATTTGCAACATTAGTTGGCTGACTTCAATGTGAGATGACTTCAATGTCACTTTAGTTGGCTAACCAATGGGGACAAACTCTCACACTTTATACTATAATCTCTCATACTTTTTTTAGTATTTTTTCAATATGGGACAACTTCAAATTCAAAACTTATATATTCTATATCCTTGTATATTTTTTTTTTTTTAAATGTGGGACAACGTTCTAATAATATATTGTGAGTAAGTTATCAGAGATTAAAAATATATTCAATTTTTAAGAGAAATTTGATAAATAAACTCAATGACTTTTGTTAGCTTTTTTAAAATTTAGAAGATATAGTTTTAATATTCTGTTATGTCTATTTATATGGAATTTTATATATTATGTGTTGTTTTAAATAATGTTGTAGATTTTATTAACAATGATCGTGAATTTATAATTATTATTATCATTATTACTAAAATGGATTTTCGTATTATTATTACTATCATCATCATCTACACTTTTATAGAAAATTACATAATGACAACAAAGTTAAAAAAATTATTAAAATTTCTTCTAAACAGCCGGACCTCGCGGTTGAACTATTCCGACCGGTTGAATTTGAACCGATGGTTAAGCCGGTTTGATCACTAGTCCGGTTCAACAAACAATGCTTGCAACAACATGATATTGTATCTAATTAATTAGCAATAACAACATTGTCGCAAAAAAATTATTTACAATAAGGCTTTTGAGATAACATTAGCAATAAAATGTTGCCGCAAAATGTTTTTGGAACAATAAATAATGTTTTTCCGATAACATTTTGTCGTCACTAATAACTTTTTCTTTTCTTTTGTTACAGTGTGAAATACATGACATTGCTATAAATTAGTAGCCATATTCTTAATTCACATCAGATATAATATTTTTCTTAAAATGTCCTACGATTATAATTTTTTTTCCTATAAATTTGTATAAACTTTCAAAAATAATGTTTTATTTCTTAAAATTGATCTTTTCAAAGTGCATTTTAAGGAAAGTAATGATGTAACATAAATCCTGACCAAAAAAAGAAAATAATAATGTGACCTAACTACTTACTAATTTATATCTGGAAATCTATATCTATATATAAATATATATATATATAATAACAGTTACCCCCTACAAATAGAAATGTAAAAATTTTCCCGCTCATTTTCACTTACTAATTATGTAATATATAAATAGTTAATAATTGATAATTATTAAATATAGAAAATATATTTTGTGTAATCTTTTATATATAGAAATTGCACCTATCATTAATTATCTTATATTAACCAATCACATATTTTCTTATTTACTGGCAGTACATCTAAATTTAAGCATTATTTTTCTCCACTAAGTTATCACCTAAATTTATATGTATATAGATTGATATATAAATATATATAAGTTAATTTAATTAATTACTACTCATCCATTAAGTAAAAACATACACGTCATTTTGTGATTCTCAATTTTCTAAATTATTTACGCCTACACACATATATATAGATATATATACATATACAATTAAATTCGATAAAAAAAACTCGACTTTTATACATAAAAATTAATTAAAAAATATATTTAAAAATATTAAAATAGCAACAAACTGATGATTATGATATAAATTTATACATACATACATTGGTAAACTTTGACTGCATAACTACATTTCAATATGAGAGATAAAAAAATTCAAGATTAATATAAAATTAGTTGAAACATGTTTGATTGATACACTAAATAACAAATTAAATGATTTTTTTTATTTTAAAATATTTTAAATAAATTTGGATATGTCATTCACAGTCAATTTCTGGAATAAAAGCAACTTTTTTATTTAATTTTTATCTAAAAATATTTTAAGTAAATTTTTCAGTCCATTTAATATTTTCAAATGTCACAAAAATAAATGGAACTATAACAGAAAAAACAACTTACCTATTTTGTTATTTTAATACATTAATTTTAATTTGTGATTTGTATACAAACATAAATAAATTAAACAAATTAATTTGAACAATTAATATGTTCTCTAAAAAATATCTTAATATTTGAAAAATATAAAATAATTGAGTACGCTAACTATGAACTTTAAAAGAAATAATAATACTTGGTGGAATCTAATAAAAAAAACTGAAAAAAAAGTCAATATTAAAATTTAAAATACCCCTTCATATTTTGATTTTGCAATTGTATAGCTCTAATTAGAGTTTAGTAACAAAATCAACAAATATATTATAATATATAATGAAACACTTATTTAATATTTTCCATCAATTTGTTGTAAGTTTGTTCCTTCAATAAATCGTCAAGATGTATGACAATATTATGACTATGAACATCATACTCAAGTTTTCAAGTGGGAAATATTACATAATTAAATTATGTCGAAATGGTGACAAATATATGAAAATTCGTTGGTGATTTAGGGGGTGTGTGTGTTTGATAGAGAACGTAATTGGAGAATGAATGTTATTTGACATTCTACTATATACGGTGATGTGATGAAACTTTTTTGAAAAAAAATATTCAAAAAAAGTTTTGTTATATCTAAAAAATATTCTAAATAATCAAGGGTTGTTTTATATAGTTAACGTATCTATATCAACAAATTACAACACTTGAAATTCATATAACATACACACACGGGTTGCCAAATGAAATTGAAATATTACTAAGAACTTGATTTTTCCGTAAATTGACATTTTCACACTAAACTCGAAATATATTTAAATTTTATGGTCATGCACCACAAGGGTAACATATTATATTGAATTAATCTTAAATAATATATTATTTTGTATTCAACATTTTCATATCTAAACACCAAAATAGTAATTTTTATATGCACGTACATCGCACGGGACCTATTTACTAGTTAGAAACTAAGAGAACGTATAATCTATTATTTAATACTTCTTTTATTCAAATTTTTTGTCCATTGTTTAATAAAAATTAAGAAAAGACTTATAACAATAATTATATGTATAATATAATTGTGTTGGGATATTTCAGTTGTTATCTTGATAAGATAAAATACTAAGCACAATAAGACAAGAACAGTTTACTTAAGGTATTGATGTCTAGTTTCCACATCACATGATCAAGGAAAGATCATGTAATGGTTTTCCAAGAGACAAGGAAAACCAACCTTAGAAGAAGTAAGAACACTTCTAAGGGTTAGCATGTTGTAGGGAACATCAAGCTAGAAAAAGTATCCTTAGTAGAAAGGAGTTAGGATACTGGAGGAAACTGTCAGCAGGCTGTGAGAAAGCTGTTCTGAAAGGAGAATTCAAAAAGCAAGTAAGCTGCTGCAAGAAACCGACAAGAGCTGCAAGAACCCATACTTGCAGTAGAGGTTGTCAAGGTTACAGGCCAGTTGTAGATGGGGTCCTCGCTGAAGACCTCAGGTGACACTCTCTAAGGATAAGAAGACCTCTGAAGGGGCGACTGTTGAGACAGTACCCTTAGAGGATGTTCGAGGAGAAGCTGAAGTAACCGCTAAACAGCTAGAGACACCTCATGAGGAGGTTGATGCTGCTGTTGCTGCAAGCTCACAAGAACCTATCCAGGTTACAGCAGCAAAAGTTACTGAGGAAGCTGAGTCTACAAGAAGCTGCTGCAAGAAAGCATATACAGCAACACTGCAAGAAGGCAGATACAACATTGCAGCAGAATAAGTAAGAACGACATACAAGAGCACTGCAAGAAAGGATACAACAACACTGCATGAAGATACCGCAAGAAGGTCTAAATTACAGCAGCGCTATAAAGAACTAACAACTGCAAACAGACCTAGAATACAGCGCCAATGACAAACAGTCAACTGAAGAAGTATCCTGCAATTCGAGGAAAAATAAATGCAGTACGAGGAACGAAGATTCAAGCAAGAATAAATAGAGTCGTTCGAGAGAAGACTGAAGTTGCAGACACGGAGCCAATACCGAGACGCCACGTGGACTGACGCACTGAAGAAAGCTGCGAGCCGCTATCACCGTATTAAATGCTCCGAAGAGAAAAGTCAAGTCGCATTAAATGCAAGCCATCCTTTTGGTCAAGAAGCTTAGATGCATTTAATGCGACCACAAAGAAGATCTTGGAGATCAGAGCTTGAATTCAAAGAATGAGAAGTATCCCTCTTCAACGGATACTTCCCAATGAATAAAAACTCTCAAGATCTATAAATAGAAGGTGTGGCTGATTGAAGATTTTGCTGAACAGAGTCGAGAGGAAACTCACATATCATCCAAAGCTTTTTAGCTTTCACATGTTCAGCCACTCAACCTTCTAGGAGCAGGTCTACAACAACAAATGAGCTTTGAGAGACCAAGACAGCTTCTCACTAGTTGAAGATCTTTATTTTCTTTTTAACCTTGAAGCTGTGTGCGTAGGTTGTTTTAGGTGTCGTACAGTTGATAGGAGAGATCCTTGTTGTATGTATAGTTGTCTAGAGTTAGGCAACTTCCCTGTGTGGGAGTATGGAACCCTGTGTGGGTGTGTGGAACCCTGTGTGGGTTAGCCTTTAGAGTTTGCAAATGCTGTGTGGACGCTGGACTCTAGTAGGTGGTTAGGTTTGTAAGTTGATAGATTGTTAGAGAGTGTCCTGTAATTCAATCTTGCTTAACAAAGTTCCTGCTCGAGGTAGCAGTAGAGTGGACGTAGAAGGCTTACACCACCTTCGAACCACTATAAGCCATAAGTATTTTATTGCTTTCTTTTCTGCGCTTTATCCTTCATATATATCTGTCATATGCATAAAACATTTTGAAAATGATCATATTTGAGAAAACCAGCCAACCTTGTGTCTTAAAAGCTTTATTTTTCTGCTGCGTATAAAACTCAAGTTACAGCGTGCAACACTGAATCCTAGTGCCGTAAGCAGTAACTGACTGGCGCTGCAAGTTCAAGTAACTTGCAGAACAGTAAGTTTTAATAGATTTTCAAAATCGACCAAGGTTCATTCACCCCCCCTCTGAACCTCGGACACCGCTTGGGACCCAACAAGTGGTATCAGAGTAGATTGGGTTAACTGCCAACGTATCAGGCTACCTACCCAGTTCCAACCATTTTCTGCTGGTTAAACCGTTCTATTGTTTTCATTTGATCCATATCATGTCTTCTAAACATGCATAACCTAAAATCCAAATTCTCATTCTTAATCAATATATGTTTTATGCGAGGAATAAACATCTGAGAAGATCAACAACTATCCATGACAAAATCCGATCAACAAGAAGACAAGGAAGAGACAAGAGTATCCATGATCGAAGGGCTGAGGATTCTAAAAGCACAGATTCACCACACATGAAGTCTCACGATAAGATACTAGGGAAGTTGCTAAAGTAATCAAGACTACACCTTTTTATAGTTGTTGAGATCACTAAGGAAGCAACTAGGGAAGTTGCTGGAGTAATCTAAGCTACACCTTTTATAGTAGCTAAAGTTACTAAGAAGGCAACTACGAAGGCTGCTGAAAGAAAAATAAGCAAGCACCACCAACAAGTAGTATAGTCAACAAGCGTCTTCATCAACATGTAAAGTCAACAACATGCTGTATCTATCTGATGAGACTGCAAGTGGTATCTACCTGATGAAACTAGATACAAATTTGAGGCAAGATCGAAGAAATCCAAAGAGGACACATATTGAATCAAGGAGGAATGATCCAGAAACTAGACAGCCCAGAAACCTATACCAAGAGAACATGAAGGGAGTTATGAGGTCCCTGAGTAAGGGGGAACTCATCGTATCCTTTGTATTTTCATTCAAGGATACTTAAGGTTATTGAAGCAGTATTCTGAACCTAATCAGGGGAGAATTCTCTAATAAATGCCTTACAGGTTCAAAATCAACAAATGAAGATACAGGAAGAATGGATGCTGAGATTCTTACAGCAATCGAGTTTTCAGAGCTGTATACAGTAGAAGCTGCAAGAAATCAACAAGTGCCAACAACTAAGAAAACAGGAGTGGAAAAGAGAATGCAGAAGCCCAGGGGGAATATCTGCATGCTTGCGAGGAGCTGCAAATATAGTGTTGTAAGCTACATCTACATATAGCGCTGGGTTCAAACAGCGCTGCATCTTCTATTCTTACAACACAATAAGAAAATGAAAGGACATCTCATCTGACGAAGTGATGGAAGATCTTAGCATGGGCAGAAGATCTAGATAGGCGACTGACCAATCACATCAATAAAAAGGCAAGATCTACCTTTTCAGAAGATAAAAAGACGGAAATGAAGATCTACCCAAAGGAACCGGCAAGTGGCGGTAACTGTCTTGAGGAATAAAAGGGAACTTCTCCACCCTTTTAGGATTGACCGTCAGATCGTACGTTTCATCTTCCAACCGTTGATCAAGAAACCTCTCAAACGCCTATATATACACCCGACTTCTCACCATTCTTCTACACATTTATTACTCACCTATATCCCATAAGAAAACCTATTTCCCATGTGAGTTACATTCCCACAAAGAAGAAGATGGAGAGCCAAGAAGGCGGAGAAGGAGATGGAGATGAAGGCGATGATGAAGATACTTCTCTGTCAACCTAGAAGCATAGAAGGTCTTCAGAAGAATGGAGTATAGAGGATCTGTTTTTCTAGAAGCAGAGAAGGTCTTCAGATAAGAAGACGGCCTCTATGAGATGGACACCAAGGAGCCGGCATCCATCCTCCATTCAGATGACACTGGTCTGGCCTTCTCGATCTAGATGAAGATATGAGACCGAGAAGAGCCATCAAGGACCAATCCTTGGACAGAAGACACCTGCAGCCATACATGGAGACAAAATAGAGCAGCAGGTGCTCACAAGACATCCAAGGATCAAGTGTCAAGCAGCTTCAAGCTGGAGTCTGGGACTACTCAAGAGAAATGAAAAACCAGACCAACAGTCATCTAGAATCCAAGGTGAACGTGTCTGGATATTGACGAAGCTGCACAAGTAACTGATCATCCACCGGTCAGTTTCCTGATCTCTTGTCGCGTGCCGAAGCCGAGCAACTTATTCCTTAAGGTAGGAATAAGAAGGAGGATGCTTGGTGGGAAGTACGAACAAGTTACTGCTCTATGGCCTTGGGCAGTAACTGATGGGCAAGAGAAAACCCTGACTTGCCATTTTTGGCGTTGTAGTTCCACTCCCCGGTAACCATGTGAAAGAAGATGACAAAAAGGGGGAAGAGCTGCAAGTCAAGAGTAAAAAGTCATTGCTGAAGCCTTATAGCAAGGGGGAAACAGTTAATAATTACGATCAGGAGTCTCCTACCATCTAAAGCACATCAGAGCAGCAAGCTGATCATCCAAGAAGATTTGATTGAAGGATGCAGCAAGCTGATGAACATGCTGAAAAAGGCATGCAGAGATTAGAGATAGTAGAGAGGGAGAAGAAGAACTCTCTGGTGGAAAAGCGTAGAAACAGCAAACTGATTGAAGCTGAAGAAAAAAGTGAAGCTAGATGGAGTAGGATTAGCTTACTTACTTTTGTACTTAAACAAAGATTGTACTTGTACAACATCTTAGTTTTAGCATCAATAAAGAGTATTTTATCTTATTGACTCTTGACTTGTTATGTTTTGTCATCATTAAGATAAAAGGGGAAATTGTTGGGATATTTCAGTTGTTATCTTGATAAGACAAAACACTAAGCACAATAAGACAAGAACAGTTTGCTTAAGGTATTGATGTCTAGTTTCCACATCACATGATCAAGGAAATATCATGTAATGATTTTCCAAGAGACAAGGAAAACCAACCTTAGAAGAAGTAAGAACACTTCTAAGGGTTAGCATGTTGTAGGGAACAGCAAGCTAGAAGAAGTATCTTTAGTAGAAAGGAGTTAGGATACTGGAGGAAGCTGTCAGCAGGCTGTGAGAAAACTGTTCTGAAAGGAGAATTCAGAAAACAAGTAAGCTGCTGCAAGAAACCGACAAGAGCTGCAAGAACCCATACTTGCAGCAGAAGGTGTCAAGATTACAGGACCAGTTGTAGACGTGAAATGCACTCTCGGGTCTGATCGATCCAGGTACACGGATCAAGGACTAAATCCATACACGAATCAAGGACTAGATCCGTACACCTGGTGTACATAAATAATTGTGTAATACATAACTCATGGGGGTAGTTTGAAATCACCTGAAAATATGGTCAAATACTACAAAAATTAAGCAACGTCGAAACCACATGTTGATTAAAACTAGAGCTAACAAATAGGGTTTGAGTAGCTAGTTTGAGATGTAGTATAACTTTGTTGCCAATATTACAAATCGGAGGGATTATTAGCTCGAATTAATAAATTTGCATGAGAAATAACTAAACTTTTAATGGGCTATGAAATTACGAAAAATAACTAAACTTTGAAATGAGTTGGGTTATAAAATTACGAAAAATAACAATTTTTTTTTTAGAATTATGGGATAAATGTAGGAAATCTCTTTGGGCGTGTTTGGATTGGGGGTTTAGGTTGGTTTCAAATTACTAACCAATCTAAACCCCTATTTGGTTTGGGGGTTTGATGGTCGGATTATAATTTGGGCCCGGAAAAAAACCTGGGCTTATGCTGGATTAGAGAAGGGTTTGTAAACCCATCATATGTAGTGGGTTTATTCCAAGCCCAACAGTAACAAATGTGTTAAGTCAATATTGCCCTCACTTATGTCATCAAAAAGACTAACATTCCACTACTGTTGCAAATAATTATTGATGTGCCATCAGATATAAGACTTGGGATTTCCAAATCAACTTGCAAATCCTAGAGAAACGCAATCCTTGCAAGGTGTGAGATCAAGGGAAGATTAGGAAGCACGAGATCGGGCAAAGCAGATCCACAGATTAGTCGAATCAAATTGGAACAGTAATCATCTGTGCACGACCATGGATTGAACCAGAGAGCTCATTTCGAGGGCATTGACTCTTCAACCATCGGACTTTGCTTATCAGATATGAATCGATATGGTCATGTTGTTTCGATTCTATGCATTCTGAGTCAGATCCACAACATGAGACTCTAGAAAACAAGTTTTGCATATTCGGCTAGGGTATCGAACATGGATTATTTGGTTTTTGAATATGGTGAGGTCTTGCACATCATTATTAGCTTTTAAACTCTGGAAAGTTCACCAAAAATAATTTCTTATGAACCAATAAATTACATTCATATTTTGGGTTGACACATGTCGACAGATTATATATATTTCTTGGGCAATGTTGATCAACGTTATACCCTTGATATCACCCCTTGTGCTTGTACATGATAGTGAATTCGTGTATTTGTGCTTCAATTTTGTAAGTGTTTTATGTTTAGTTGGGGTGGCTTCTACTTAGTGCTACAAACTGTGAAAAGTGTGCTTGAGATTTGGTAAAAATAATGTGCAACCTGTTGAAGAGGTCTAGTTTTATAGAATTCCCTGTAAATGTGATGGATGTTTTTAACCAAGTGGAGCTTTCTTGTCCTGAGATTTAGCTCAAACAAAGGGGTATTGAACTCACATAAATTGTGTTCCCTAAAACGTGCTGCTAGTATTTTTGTCCTAGTGCAGTTGCCAACACATGTTTACTTAGTTTTGACTCTAGTACATTTGTTAAGAACTTAAGATGGCATAACCCATCTCTTATAGTGGGTTTAATTGAAAAGATTGCAATAATGGGATTTTTGGATAGTCACACTTAATCATATAAGATCAATGGATAAAAGAACTGACAAGGCTTGATGCATTCAAACTGAATGGGCAGGTTTATTTATGATTTTCATGTTGTGTTCTCAAATGCTTTCAAAATTCTGGCATATACATACATTTGGTGGTAAGGCAAATGATGCCAGCTATGAACTGAAATCAAAAGCCTGTTTATGTTAAGTTTATACAAATTGTTGTGTATTTATTTTTGTTAGTTGCATAATTTCATAAAGCTTCAGTGTATCCTTGAGAGCCCCAAAGATCCATCTTCCCATCAGACTACAATGTATTGCGGTTGTGATTGTTTTTATATTTTTCATAGTCTTTATACTATACCCTTTGTCCTTATTTGTTATGATATCACCCCCAAAACTCAACACTAATATATCCATCTTTTCCAGTATTTAACCATTACCCTATGGCCATCTTGTTGGATGTATATGAAGAACACTATGTCATCTAGAAGCATTGCCCTCCAAGCTAACAAGATCTCAATCACATATTGCAGGTAACAATCCATGTCGGTTACACACATTTCATACATTGATGATTATTGTCTAGAAAATGGATATTAATTGCAGATAAAGTTTTGAAATCAACTTGCAATTCATATATCTATGTATCATACAATTTTTATACATTTACATATGTATTCATATACGTATGTATTTGGTTCACAATCATTAAATGTCATGAACTGAAATTTACTCCTACTTAGTATATACCTGTTGATCCGACCTAACTATTTTTATGCATAGCCGATGCAGTTTGGTATCACTTACAAGGACCTCTTCAGGGTTGAGAGAGATATCGCATCGTACAACTTGCAGTCTCAGGTCAGAGTGGTATAACATTTTTTATCGATGACAACAACTTATGTAGTTTTTTTACATCACCTGATTATGATTTTGTCGCATTCAATATTTAAGCTTGTGTTTTGTTGTTGTAGTTTTAAGACCTATTGATATGCATTACATACTACTTGCTTATTCTAGTCATACTTCATATGATGAATGGTAAAGGTTTTACAATATGGATACCTAAAACTGTGAGATCCTATTGGATAATGGATATGTGCTTCCATAAACTCTTAGTCTAGGAGATCCTAATTGGATGTCGACAATCTCGGGGTTGTAGAATCCATAATAATTATTTACTGCAATTACTTGTTTACCATCACATGGTGCCTTGACTGGTTTATTTGTTATTCTCAAAGTTATGAGTGCTGAGTATCTCGATGCTACATTCTTGTTTATATGCATTCCCATTCTATCACTGAGGCATGCCTCAATTTGTTTTTGAGGATACACAATAAGTTATGATTCGACTCTTTAATTATGCTAACAAACACTTAGCTCAACTCAACCCTATTTTTGCAAAGACTGTTTTGTCCCACTCACTCCCAATACATGGTCATTCCCCTGAAGTAGAAAGATTTTGCATCCTCTTAATTAATTGAGAAAATGCACCCCATAAAATGTGCACCATGGGGACTGTTTTAAATTCATAACAGTTTCTGTTGTTTGGGATTTAGAATTCCCAACTAATTTAAATATTGCATATATCATGTGTACTTCCAATGCCAACAGTTACCTTGCTTGTTCAAATATATATAATTGAACTCATTCAAAAATGATGTAGTGTAGACTAGTTTGCACATAATTATGTGTTGACCCCTTTTCTTTGCTAAGTAGACTATCAACATGGATGAATACACTGAGTTGGAGATAATAGTTGGTGGTGTAGAGACAATCAATGCATCTATCAAAGTTTTTCTCATGCTCATGACTTTCGCGTACATAAAGGTCTACCGAAAAAATAGGCATAGAGAAAACCTCCCAAACAGATGTAGAAAATATAATTTGTCTCAAAACATAAGTCGTCAATTAGACCACATTTATTCCCTAACATTCACGTCTGATGAAACCTGCATCAACCATCTACGAATGAGCCGTGACACATTTGGTCTTCTGTGTTATCTGTTGGAGCACTTAGAGGGCTAGAACCAACTAGACATCTACCAATTCCGGAATAAGTTGCTATCTTTCTTTCTATTCTTTCCCATCACAAGAAAAATAGAGTAGTGAAAGATGATTTCACCAGAAGTGGATACACGATAAGCAAGCACTTCAATGGTGTTCTCAAGTGTTTATTAAAACTACACACCGTTCTTCTAGTTCAATCCAAGCCTATCGAAACTGATGAACAACAAGATCGTTGGAAATATTTTAAGGTAACAATACCAACACGCGTTCTCAATTGTGTATCCTTTATTTCACATTAATCAGGCTTGTTATGCACAATTAACGCAATTAACGCCAATTAGTCATTTTTTTGTAATGTAGGGTTGTCTAGGTGTCCTAGATGACACGTACATCCTTGTAAAAGTATGTCTTCATGATAAACCTAGATACAGAAACAAGAAAGGTTTTATTTCCGTGAATGTGTTAGGTGTATGTGACCGTAACATGAATTACTCATTCATCTTGGTAGGATGGAAAGGATCTGCAGCCGATGGATGAGTCTTACGTGATGTCATATCCCGCTCGAATGGATTAAAAGTCCCAATTGGTAGATTCCTAATAACTTTACAACATACCGAGTCAATCAATTTTTTTTCTTTCGGTTTTAACTTCTAAATAATTCACATCAATAGACGAAATCCAATTTGTGTGCCCTTTTTCTCATTCCCCAATATTTGTTTGAATGTGGCAAACAATTACTATTTGTGTGACGGAGGATACACAAATGGGAATGAGTTTTTGGCACCATATAGGGGTGTAAGATATCATTTACAAGAATGGAATCATGCATCCCAAGGACCTCAAATGCCCTAGGAATATTTTAACCTGATGCATGCTAGAGCCCGTAATGTGATTAAGCATTCATTCGATGTTCTTAAAGCCCATTGGGGCATTCTTAGGAGTTAGTCATACTATCCAATCAAGACGCAAAATCACATCATCTTGACATGTTGTTTACTTCACAATTTCATTCTTACCAATGCCACCATCGATCCAAGAGAGTGAGGTACTTGACTTTTGTTGTGATCCCAATTTTGAGGCTGACCCGAAGGTAGGCTACGTTGACCAAGTTCAGTCATCCCATGCCTGGACCCTCTAGAGAGATAATATTGCCCTCGAAATGTAGAACAACAGGGACTCATCGTAGAATTTTAATTGCACTTTGATGACTTTATTCCTGTAAAAATCTTTGTGTGATATGTAGTATTTAATAACAGTCTTGGAATTCAATACATTATGAAGTATGAAGGTTTACATGGATAATGTGTTGTGGTTTACATTATGGAACCTTTGATTGATAACTATGTAGGTCCACAAATGTGTACTCACGTGTTATGCAGAAAATTAATAGAATATACAAACGGGAATTATATTTATTTAAAGAATCCAATTTTTTTATTCGTATCATATTGCTCATGTCTCATATCTCTTAGACATGAACAACAAGAATGAGAAGGCAAAAAATAAAGAAACAACCCAATCAAGAAAGACATGGAATTTCATTGAGAAGCAACAACTCATAGAGTCGTTGAAAGAGTTGGTTGTACAAGGATATAAGTCCGACAGTGGTTTCAAGACAAGTTATCTTAATTTATTGGAGCAGTCATTGGTTGCCCGTTTTCCCGGGACTGACCTGAAGGCCGAACCACACATTTCTAGTAAAATTCATGCTTGGAAGAAAAGTTACAACATCTTATCCCTAATGTTTGGCAAAAGTGGTATTGGACTCAGCCCCAACTTCATGATCGATATGAATGATGAAGTGTGGGAAGCGTACGTGAAGGTTTGTGGTGTTGCATAAATTATTTATCATTGAACTATATTTTATCATCCTATTTTAATCAGTTCACCAATCTTTCCTTTGTCAATTAATTTCAATTCTTATCATGTATAACTTCATTCCATTGAAGGTGGAGCCAAATATTTGTCTAATATGTTTCAAGACTTGGCCCTTTTTTAATGATTGGGTCGAGATTTTTGGGAAGGATCGTGTAACTGGGGAACACGCTCAAGGATTTGCAGACGCCATGCAAGATTTCCTCAACACCGACAATACAGAACCACAAAAATTGGCATTCATGCCTACTCCATACAACAATGATGAGTTTTCAACTGAGTACATGTCAAAGGGTATTGCAGAAAGCTCTAACACACTCAAAAGAAGTGAGAAGTCCAAGTATAGGAGAATTGAAAATGAAGATGCAGACCCTTTCACGGTCAAGGTTAGTGAGTATTGTGATCGAAACGACGATTACATGGGTGAGATAGCCAGCAAGATAGGTGATATCGCAAAGAAAAAAAATTCGACCTTGGAGCCAAGTGAGAAACGTATAAAGGTTTACAACATGCTTGAAGGCTTCGAGTTCCCATGCTTGGAAGCTAGAGTGCATGTTGCCCGATACTTATGCAACAATGAGAGTGACCTCGATTTCTTTCTTAGCATACCAAATGATGCTAGAATTGTGTTGGTCAAAGATATTATGGACAAGATTTAAGTATGTAATCTACTGTTGTTTGTGATGAACTTTTTTTAGCAGACTTATCTTAATTTCTATCTATAATCTGTTGTTACATACAAGTGGATTTATACACATTAACATGTTTTATTTTTTATGGAATAGTTGTTTTTAAACAAGCCCACTGAAACTTCAAATATTTTAAGGATAAGCAAACTGAAAGGATATGGTTTAATAAAGGTCTCAACCCAATTTCAGCTTGCAATTAACATTGAAAGCCTAGACTAAAGACAAAAGATTATAGATTGAAGGTTCACAAATTCACGCTATACCCCAGAGAAATACAAAATCACAAAATCTTGTTGTAGCTTCAGTATAACAATCTGGAGTGTAAGGCAAGCATTCACCAAAATGTGCCCTATGTTAACAGTTTCAATAACATACAAAATAACACAATGAAAAGAAAACATAATAGTCTAGGCATCATTCATAACAACATAGATCCATCAAATACCACTCCCAATCTTTCCGACATGACCTCATTTCTTTGAATTCGGCATGGTAGGACCTGAAGAAGAGACATACGAGGCCCCGTACAAGTTCATACACATTCCATCGATTATGTTTTTCCCTTTTCGTTTGGCCCCTTTTGGAGGATTGGATGAGCTCATCTCCGTCTTCAAAGATGGTGAGCAAAATGAATCATCATCATCGGATAAATTCCCACAAGGTCCCAACTCGTTCCAAAAGTTGGTAGATAGACTTCCGGACCTCTCACTATAGATCTCAATAACTTCATCCAAATGGGTGAATTTATTATTCAAATTTGTCTGGGGGATGTCATCTTCGATCACAATCACACTAGGAGCGACGACGGCACAAGCCACTAGCAGTGGATGAACACTGGGATCCCCAAAGATAACTTTGAGGTCAACCCAGTGTGGGTCACCACATCTCGCGTACGCACATGCAAACGGGTTTGCTTGGATAAAGTGAAAAATTTAATGGAATGAACATAAGGTTTCTAGAGACTAAAGATAGGAAGTAACTTTTTTCAAACAAGAGGCCAAATTTCAAATACAAGATAGGTCATATATATATATACCCTGATAATCTCATCCCACATCTCGGGTGTCACGCTCCGGTTTCTTCCACATAAATTTTATCAGAGTTTTAATTAAAAACAGAGGCGTGCAAAAGAAGAAAAATAGAAGGGACGATCAAAAGAAGAAGAGGATAAAAGACATCAGAATCTTTCTCATAACATATCGGACACCGCCAACTCCATATCATACAAAACATCGGTCACAGCCGATTCTCAAACATCATCACAGTGGAAAAATCTAACAGGATCCATCATCATCAGAAATTACAGAATATATATTACATATCAAAAGATATAGATCTTTATTTCTTAAACTTCGTAAAAGACATTTTATGAAAAACCCAAAAGTGGCACCATCTCTCTCTCTACTGCTCTATGGTTCGCCATCTCCGTAGTGTGAGTACAGATTAAGGGGTCAGTGCATGGAATACACTGGTAGAGATAAACTCTGCATCTTATAACATTCGACAAAACAGTATATATAGTAAACCAAATGTTCGCAGCAAAGAGGCACGTTGTCACAGCACGTAAAATCACAGCAGACATTAGAAATGGTAAGGGACGAATAGGTGCGGGTATTCCCCAACTTATCCTATAAAAACGGTCTCATTACCGTTGGTGCATTTCCAGGACCACCAAACCTTCAAGAGTAGTAGAAAAGGGATAGGGGACGAATGCATGTTCAGAGGTGGACCGCAGCCCATGCACAATATAAAGTATGACACAGCACTTATAAAACATAGCACTTAGCATTTCTCAATTGAGCATCAAAATAGGGAAAACAGTAAACAGATTAAGAATTAGAAAATACCCCTATCTCGATAAGAGGTTATCACGTGATCTGACAAGTTAAAGAGTCAAGCCTAATGCGTACGATCCAACAGATAGCCTACAAAAGTACCGTGATAGCTTAGATCCTCAAAAGATTAAACGATGGATATAAATAAAGAAAAGAACGATTGAGGAGGCGAGACGGATAAGCAAGACTCGAGGATTCAGGATATCGAGAAGAGTGTGAAAGGTAAACTTGGAAAAAGGGTTGACTCGACCGAGATCCCCGACTCCCGACAAAACGACGAAAACAAATGACTCGAAACGACCCACGAAAATGCTCGCCGGTGCGCACACATTGCATCCGGCAGCACCCGATAAAACCCCATACACAAAACACCTCACACGGTCGTGCAAAAACTGCACACGATCGTGCGCCACCTTCTAGTGGCCGCGCACGGTCGCTCACTCCTGACGCACGGCCGTGTCCTAGCGCACGGTCGTGCCATAGCGCACGGTCTTGCGCGGACCAGCTTACACAGCAGCGCCGCCATCTCCTTCCCAAGCTCTCTTGCTCCGGCCGGCGACTCCCGTCGCCGGTAACACTTCTGCCACCATGGCCGGCGACCTTCCGTCGCCGACATCACCCAACAACATGCAAAACACACAACCCAAACAAGAACCACACACACAACACACACTTAAAACCAAACCTCTCACCCAAAACACACACTCACAACTCCGGCCACACCGCCCCTCCGGCGGCTCCACCACCTCCAACCCATGATCAAACACTCCGGGATGGTTATTTACCTCTCCGGTGAAGAAAACGAGAGAGAGAAAGCAAGAAACGAGGAGAGAGAAAAGATGGTGGACTAAACTTAGGTTTTTCCGGCGGTTGATCGGCGATTTGCCGGCGATCTAACCGTCGGAACGGAGAAACAAGACCGTCACTAGACTCGCCTCGATGAGAGCTACAACCTATGCGAAAACCGTTCGATTCCGAGCAAGTTGACTTTTCCGACCACCGACGGCGGCGGCGATCGGAAAAAGAAAGAGAAGGAGAGAAAACTTACGTGTCTTTCGATTATAAGTTCGTGTGATTTTTCGTTTTAACCCATCCTATATATACTCCTCCAAAAAGACTTACTATTCACCATAAATATCTCATATTCTACCCTTTGCATACGTCTCGTATACGTCGTATTCTTCGTTTTCACTGTTTTCTACACTACTCGAGCTACGAAACTCCAATTGACTTCTAGTTCGTTTCTATTCTCTCATTTTTCCGTTACGCATCTCATTATATAAAAATCTTCTAGGTTCCATATCTAAAAATTACGTCCTTCTAAACCGGCATCAAACACATATCTGTAACGCACATAAATAAATTTAAACACCCAAAAAATAACACACATAGAAAAAATTCAATTAAGGGTTTAATTATTTAATTATTCATTTATGCTTCGTTTTGTCATGGGCGCTACATCGGGGCTGCAGTCAATGGAGTTAGCCTCAAGGGACCATTCAACGTCATCATGAAGCATGATACTTGCAAGCATTGAATGCCTTTGACGAAGCAAACACACTTGTTTCACACACTCCTTCAACTCAAGGTTTTTGTTGAAAAACTTGTAAATGAAATATTGAGCAGTTTGGGTTGCATGACTGTTATTACCCTTGGGTTGAACTTCCTCATCCTAACTTGGTCGGCTAACACTTCAATGTAAAGAGTGACAACGTTGACATCTCATTCCACTCCGTAGAGGTAGTCATCTTGCTTCAGACATAATTCTTTTCCCAACATGATTAATGGTTGGAGAATAGAGTCCTCTGTAGTGACTTTGTACACACAAGTTTCATACATAATCCTTTTATACTAATATATGTTAAAAATTATCATTGAATATGCAATAGAAAAAATTTCACCCAATACATTCAATGCTTGGAATTTAGTAGATGAAGTATGTGATTTGTATTCATGAGAATAGATACCAACTAGTGAAAGGTGGGTCCAACTCAACCATAGTAGACTTTGACCTCACTAGTGGAGGGTACTGAAATTTCATGAAATGACACTTTATAGTAGGGTTGTTATTTCATTGGAGTACCCCATATCTATCATTTATAGTGGGGTTGTTATGTGCTCTTTGGGGGAGTCCAAGATATTCATTAAATAAATGTAATTTGTTTGTTGATTCAATACATATGCATTGGAAACATGCATCTAATGACTTTTTGCAGCCACGGTTGACATGAGAAAATTAACACTTAATTCCTAACCTCTGCACACCCATTCGAACAACCTGCAAAAATTTAATTAAAAAACCAAGACTACTTTAACAAGACTCAACTTCAAAGAAAATTGTGCAAACTATGGTTGTATCTACTGGTGTTCTGAAAAGGTACTTATAAAAAATGTGTACTCTACTTGTTTTTAACAAAAGAGTCTGCATATAACTTTAAATTATATCCGTATAACTGCAAATTGTAAAATTTGTGAACTTGCTCAATAGGTTATAAGATAATTAGTATTAGACAATTTCATACATTCCTATGTTTCATCTGTACTTGCAGTAGATTGGATTATTAAACATTTTTGGGCATGCATATATTTATTTCTCTACAATGTGCAATCATTCGTTGGAAGTATTCTATCATGAGTGGGTGTTATGCAACCCAATATCAGTTTGGGATCTGTAACCCCATGAACCAGAAAATGGCATGATCAATTAGTTTTGTTGCAGGAAGATGCCTAAGCGCAACAAATCGCTGGATAACTTCTACCATCATTTCAGCTACGATGACGCCAAGGTGCTAATTCATTATTTTAGCGAGGCATGCGTCAAATACAATGCATCCGACGACAAGATTCTCACAAATGTGGTAACAGAACTAGCTACAAGAATGAAGAATGACATAGGGGATGAGCGCTTCAACATCCACGTTGTCAAGGAATTCGTTGCAAACAACATTAAGCTGTATAAAGAGCTCATCATTTATGTTAACTCTATAGCAGGGGTTAAGTACATGAAGAATAAGAATCGGATCGAAGTTAGGGTCGAGTATTGACACCTCATTCGCAAGGTATTGTGTTTAGCTCTTGCTACATTAGATGATATATATTTGTTTTCGCATTCCCCTATATAGATTTCTTTCATCAAGCATAAATACTTAAAAAAAACAGCAAGTTCATATTGCAGATAATTTAATTATGTGTTATATATACATGGTGTACTCACATTGTTTCTTGACATACAGGAGACCAAGAGTCAAAGGTTGTTCAGGGAGTGTGGATTCCCAAACTTCGATGAATGGTCGTGCATCGTTGAAGCGCATCGACCCGATGAGGTAATCATGGAAGATATAGGATCATCATCTGATACGCCAATTGTCGTGAAGGATGAGCCATTCGATAGGGACGTCATGGATAATTGGGATCGGTATTTGCACATGACGAAGACGCAGCCCATCAAGCGAGAGAAATTATCTATCATCTAGCACCCTTTGAACTTGGGATCCCAACATGCTTGTGTATGATTGTATCACATTTTACAGATCAAGTTTAATTTACATCTTCCAAGTACCCGGTTGGCTGACAATTTCAAATACTCATGTTTTGCTGTAGAATGGAACTTCGTAGATATGGTCAAGTCCCATCTACTTTAAAAAGCTCACTACTAGTAGTAGCTTAGCTTTGCAAACGACCAGGGTGCTACTCTGCTATTTTGATATGGTTATGGAAACGGATGTACATATGTCAAACATGACGTTGAATTGTGTCTCCTTAACAAACTTGTAGCTAACACCTGATGTTTTAGTAGTGCATAAACTAACCAAGATACTCACTTCTTGAGTCACATGCTAGATGCACAGACGATAACACATATATGGATAATATAATATTTATAGAAAAACACATAATAACCTGGCATACATGTAATTTGATGCAAAGGAACCCTAACATAAAATATTACAAAACTTACACAATAAACTCATGTGGATATGAAATTGTAAGTCACATGCAAAACACTAAAAACTAGAAGTATAATATCATACATGAGTGTCCACAGTACAACTACATGGGAACTCTAATATATCGGATGCTTAACTAGAGGAAATTCATCATGATAACTTACAATTTCTATTCATATTTCCATATGAGGTTGAGTTTTGCAACAACCACATAAATGTAAAAATTACGAACAAACACACAATGCATATGATTCTTATAAACCTCTTATATTTTGCTTGGCCAACTTTTGTGATGGCAAGTTCGGTCTTCAATCAATCCATCTTATCAATGCATTCAAGAACCACATCTCTAGCACGACCTTTAAGCTGCGGCTCAACCCAAATGAATATCCCGCATCCTTCTTTATGAAATGAACAACAATACCCAAATTTTCATTACAAAATATCAACAACCTTTAATCTGCCAACTCAACAACGTATGAACAAATGGAAATGGATTGTGAGATGTTCGTACCCCTTAAAGAGGACATTTCATGAAACGTCGCATATGATTTTTTTTATTCCAGATGTTTGGATATGCATCAGAATCACATGTCGGCATCAGACAATTCCATCACGGCTTTGAGAATCCTCTCTAGACGTTCCATGGTGATATGAGTACGAACTACAAAACACAATATTATCCTCGCAAGTCGTAAACAAATAGCAAATTTATTGTCATAAGCAGAATATTTTCTCCAATAAAAAACATTGAACCATCCATGTGTTTAAAATAGACAACATCAATGTCCCCATCTAAGAAATTGTTGAATCAAGTAAAAAAACTAAAACCCACCGCCACTTGCATCAAACAGTCTAGAGATACTACACTACAATAAACAACAGAAACCAATTCTTAAAAATCGAATTGCCCAAAATGTTGTGTAATTCAAATTTACATAGAACAACCTAATCTGTGATAAATCATGAATGAAAACGATCTCAATGAAGAATAATATACCTGTTGGACATAATATTGAAACGGAAGTCAATCGATTCTTGGAATTCTACTAATATGCAAGAAATTTCCCTGTAATTGGGGGATCCTACTTGGATCGAGAAAAAGGGGTGCACAAGTTTCTGATATATAGAATCATTTTCATCGGTCGAGGTCCTTATCTCGAAAGTCCACTTTCGTCGAGGGTTTTCAATGTCTGTGTTTGAGCTTGTGAGAAGGGCTACCCAAAATCCACCGTCTTCTTCCCCTGCTGGACAAAATTTCTACTCGACTTGCCACATAAATGGTTAAGCAATGGAAATGGATTGTTGACTATTTTGCAATTCAACATACTTGTTTAAATTAATATTAAAAACTAGTCTTGTTGCATAATTCATTTAATAAGGGGTATTTTGGGCATTTCACATTTTTATCTTAACTAACCTACAAACCAAACAAAGGATTATAAGCTACCCCAATCTAAAAAATATCAAACCATTCAAACCAAACACAAAATGTAACTCAAACCTAATCCTAAACCAACATACCAAACTCCTAAATAACACCTATTTTATCTTTGATGAACAGTACAATCCCACATTTTTAAACAATATGTAACAAACCCAATTTTATTATTATTATTGTAACAATAGTGAATAACACAGCGGAGCGTGGTGAGGGTTTTTTATTTTTTTATTATTTTTTTTATTTTTTATGATTACATGGTTTTATTGCCTTTTTTTTTTATTAAATAAAAGTCTTCTTGACTTGTGGATGTTTCGTATGGATTTTTCAAACCAGCAGAGAGTTTCATGCATTTATCTCTATAAAAGGTCTCTTGACTCGTGTGCGTTTTTTGCAATTTAAAAATCTTCCTTTCATTGATAGGTTTGTACATTTTTTGTTTTATCTTTACCTTTGCTTTTGGGGATTCATCCTATAACTTTAATCAAAAATAAATTGCAACATTATAAAAATATTCCTATTTGTTATAATCTCTCTCACACACACACACACACATATATATATATATATATATATATATATATATATATATATATATATATTATAAATGGATTATAATACAATAACGTAATAAAATTATAATACAATAACGTAATTAAATTGAATTTATATTATCAAAAAAAATTAAAAATGTATGCATGGTAATTTAAATATTTATACCGAATAAACAAATAAAAATATATAATATATGCACATAATTGTGTAGTAATTAAATTGAAATAAAAAAATAAATAGAAAAACATTGGACTAAGAAGTTTCAAAGTATGGGAATGGATTTGCAATTTTGCACACTTTCAAAAAATTGCAGAATGATCCTTCAAAAATTTTGAATTTTCAAAATAAAGTCATTTCCAAACACCTAATCTTCAACTGTCGGCCCTTTAAAATTCTGGAGTTGTGGTATATGGTCAGAGGCTCAAGCTAAAGACTGGACAAAGGACCATTGTGCTTTCATTCCTAACTTAATTTGGTCGGAATTCGTTAGCGAACAATCACATATCCGACACGAAAAATCGAAGAATACAATTAATCATCACATCTATGAAAAATGAAATTCAAGTATAAGAAAACAAAGTTGGTATTTTACGGATTAAAATACCTCAACAGATTGAAAGAAGAAGCATGAAAATATTTAATATTAAGAATCGAGTTTCGATCAGAATTTTTTAGAAAAGTTTTTATTGTTATTTTGGCTTTAATAAACGAGAGACTTTAGAAATTAATGAGGGTAAATATTTTGGCTTGAGGAGGGAAGTGATTTGATGCACGATTTGTTCATTTTGGTTAAGATTTGAAGATGATCAGATTTTTTTGAGCTAGTGGAAAATGTTTCTCTTTAAAACACACGTTTGGACGAGAGTTTGAGAGGTGTTTTAGATTTTAGGTAGTGAAAAATGAGTGGAGTGGCTGTAGAAAACGTTAGTAGATGAGGAAAATTGTATATTTTTTCCATACCTTTTTCCAAATAATGAGGGGTTTGGTGCAATTAGATCCTCTATAAGTATGAACGGTATAATGGAAAAATGCGAGAAAAATTAATACCATCATTTTATTTTTTTCAAAGGTGAGCGTCTACATTATTTAATAAATCATAAATAAATTTCACATAATTTTTAAATTATAAAGAAGTTTTACGTCGATATTCCAAATCACAAGAGGTTTTGTCTGTAAAGTTACTGACTACAAGGTTGGGCTTACTCGATCAATCTCGACCACACCTAATGACTCAACAATTTGGGCTAGTTTTTGATCGGATGCATGGAATTGCCATCTCTAACTAATTGCATCATCACACCAAATTTGAGTGAAAACTTTTTGCGTAGTCATTTGTCACCACGTCAAATCTTACACCAAATTTGTTTGTTCAAATTGTAATTTGTATTTTTATTAAAGTCTGTTCTATTTATCATTATATTTGTATAATTTGATTAAATAAGATTATTTATTTCGTAAATACAACATTGGAATTAAAATATAGATAAAATAAAGTAGCTTAGTTTTTATAATATTTATAAAAGAAATTATATTAATTTAAAAATAGTATGTCAAAATTAAAATTTATTTCAATTGAAGAGTAAAACTCTCGTGCAAAACCAATTGCACAAATTTTAGAATCCATGCAACTCAATTTGCTCCAACATGATCCAAACCGCAACTCACTTAGAAATATATATATATATATATATATATATTTTGAATTGGAGTCCTCCAAATGCACAATCAGTTCTCCATAACGAATTGCAAGTGTGGTTTTGTCTTATCAAAATCTAAACATTAATTCTCCAATAAAAAAAATTCAAGACTCTAAATCTATAATAAATTTGAGAAATTATTATTTGACAAGTATGTTTTTTTTTGTATTTGAAAATGGTCGGTCCTATATATATATATATATATATATAAATTAACAACAAATGATGTTATGAACTATGTTGTCAACACAATAAGCTCGAGTACAAGACATGGTAAAAACAAAATAACAAAGGAAATTAAAAATACTATAAATGTACAATTTTTACAAGTTATAAATAACCAGTGAGTGCTTTTAGGGAGAAATATTCACTACATGATTTGTGAATAATAAAATGATTCCTATCAAAATCTATGAATGAAGAACCTAAGAATCCTAACATCTCAAAAACGATTAAAAGGTTTGTTGAGACAAATAAGTACTGAGCCAACATTTCTGAAACTATTTCTTATTCTAATCAAATTAACTTCAAAAGAAAGACTGATTTACAAAATGGAAACAAACATTATTATCAGAAGTGTTTTAACACTCTTAATAACATTAGAAACGAGTTGTATTATATGAGAAGAATTTGATAGTGAATGAATACATTTTAAATATTTAATTTAAAAGTAACAATTGATTTGAAAAGATGCAAGCGAAAATATGCAAACCAAACATTATTTTAATGTTTCACATAATGAAATATTGAAAAAGTTAATATGAAAGAAAAACAAACCTTCCTAAATGTAAGAAAAAATATGACTATACAAACACTAGTATAGAACCCGTGTAATACAAAAAAAAAATATTAAACTTAGTAATATTATATTTTTTTTAAAATATAATTTTTGTAGGGAAAATAAATTTTATGATCTGTGAGGTACATATAACCTAATTTAGCATTAAATATAACATAATATGATTAATATATTATCTAATTGTTGAAACTTATGCTGCATTTAATATATATACATTTTTTTTTTGATATACCTATTATATTATTCAACAATCCGACCATGTTTTAATTAGTTTGAATTTTATTATTAAAGTCTAGAATAACCCAAATATTTTATTTTCAATTAAATGATAGGAAAAATGAAAGTTAAAATTTCCCAAATATATTTTATAGTTTATTTTAAAACAAATATTTGAGAAAAATTGTAGCGCCTAGGAAAAACGACGCATAATTTGACGATTAAATAATTCAACTTTAATTATGTGATTTAAACTATGTGCGTTTCAGATTAATCGAATAATTTCATGATTTAATTTATCGGACGAACGTTTTATTTTATCGAAACATAATTAATTTGGAGAGCCTATGTGTATATTAATCGGAAGCATAATTGAAACGAAAACGTAGAATTTATGTTATGAGAACAATCGCGATCGAAAGACGAAGAAAACGAAACGAGAATCGGGACAATCGGAGTTCCGAGGCCCAAATGGGGCCCAATTTGATAAAGTGGATGATGGTTAAAACATACCCTTACATGTGGAATTTACCACTTTTGGCAAAATTAACTAAGGTAATAAAAAGTTACTCTCTCTCCCTCTCCCTATTTTTCCGGCGATCGGAGCGCCGCCGCGTTCCCTCTCCATTTTTCACCCGTTTTCACACCAATCGTAGCCCTCGTCGAGCCCGTCACGGATTTGGGCTCGGTTCACCAAGCCACCGCCGCCTTCGCCGAAAATCGGCTGGCGAAGCCGCGGCTCCGTCTCTCTCTCTCCTCCCTTTTTCTCTCTCTTCGTTCCTCCTCCGTTTCTTCTCCGATCGAGCCGATCTACACATGCACTTGAAGCTCTCGTCGAGCCCGTCACGATTCCGAGCTCGAATCGTCGATTGGCCGGCTTGATCTCCGGCAATCATCATCTGAAGTTGCTGTTTGTTTCTCCCTCTCTCTCTCCTCTCTCGCGAACTCTCTCCCTCTCTTCCTCACCGTTTTTCGTCGCCGTCGTCATTGGGTTTGTGTTGTGTGAGTGTGTGGTGCTTGGGGGCGCTGCCGAGGAGGGCGGCACCGTGCTTGGTGTCACCAGCGATGCTCGCCGGTGAAGTGGAAGTATGTGTGTGTGCGTTTTAGTGTTGGTGTGTGTGTCGAGTTTGGGGTTGGGGTGAGTGGCACTTCTAACGCCGCCGTGAGCTGTGGTGGTCGGCGCGAGGAGCGCCGGCGTGTGGTAGTGGTGTTGGGTGGTGGCCGGCGACGAGGTGTCGCCGGTGGAGCTTTGTAGCGGCGGCAATGACGGGTGCAACGGCGGTGGAGGTGGGTTTGGGGGGCAGGGGCTTGGTTGCAATTTCCGAAACCCCAGGGACCTCCTTGCAAAATCCAGAAAGTTTAGGATCTTTTCACTTTAGTCCTCAAACTTTTGGAAATTTCATTTCCACCCCCAGAACTTACCAAACCTTTGATTTTCACCCCCAGGACTCCTGAATATTACAATTCGACCCCAGAACTTCCAGAAATCCCACTTTGACCCCAAAACTTCTCTGTAATTACAATTTCACCCCCGGGTCAAAGTCAACCCTAACCAGAAATTACGTTTTGCTCCTAAACCCTAAAACGCACCGTTTTCACTTGTTTCTCGTCCGATTAAGCTCATTCTTTCACCTAAAAAACCGTAATCGAACCCTCTTTGATATGTGATCAAGTTTTAAGCCTTTCGAATCATTTTCCTTTCCATCATCGTTTCTTTTAGAGAGAGTACTTTAATTAATAAATGTAATGATCTTAAAACGAAACTAATAGATTGCGTTTGCTTGTTGTAGGCTATCGCGATTAGGAGCATACGTGTTTATATTTAAGGCTTGCATCACACGAAGTCAAACACCACCAATCAAGTGGGGATAACTTCTGAACTTAACGACTTTTATGTTTCCGTATTTATTATGCCTTGATATGCTAATAATCTGCTGATACGTTAATCAATGTTATCATATCTATAATCGCATGTTATAAATTGCTTGAACTTACGTGCCTTGGGATTACGTGTTGTGATATTATATGATCATGCATATTATAATTAATGTTATACGCGGACAGAAGTCCACATTCATCACGGAGGGACTCATGGTCCGTAAAAAAATTCACGGAGGGTTTAATGAGCCGTAAAATACACCAATGGTATTGAAACTGTCACCGGATAAGACGGGGATTACCCACACCGAAGAGCTAATGTATGTGCAATGCATTTCTTATGTGCTGTGAAATACGTGATGTACTGTTTTATCGCTTACATGTTTTATCTATTAATATAATCTTGAAAACGGAAATTACTCTCACGATTGTATCCAAACGCACTCACCCCTATCTATACTCACTCTACAGGAAACGATGAAAACTAAGATATGCAATGAGAGGGGTGTCGTATCCAGAGTTTCTGTTGTCTTTAATTATTTTTGAACATCGAACTATGTTTCTAAACATTTTATGATATGTTTCTTTGTAAAACTGTTATTTCTGAAGATGGATCCTGATATGTTCCACTGTTAGTTTAAAGATGTTTTCTTTCGACGATGTGCCGATGTTTTTTTTGGAAACTGTAAAGGATTTATATGCTTAAACTGAACATTGTTGTTTCTATTTTGGTTATCAATTTAAATCGTTACTCGTCCATTTTATTCATAAGTTTTAAAAAGGTATGCTTTTTTCTCTTTTCCTGCACGCCCATAGGCAAACTCTGATATTTTTAATATATGAAAACGGGGCGTGAAAAAAATTATTGAATTTCATTAGTTTATAAGTTTGAAAAGTTTGGACAATTCTTTTAGTAATCCCATGCACCTTTATTTTAGTTTTTTAAGTTCTTATTTATATGTTTTCTCTAAAATTTTTGAATTAAATAAATTTTAAATATGTAAATAATTTCTATAATAGAAGTCTAGCGTGTATATATATATGTGTTATTTTAATAAATCTAGCTAACATTTCTATATTATTTAATAATGTTACTTATCAACATTATTAATTTTAAGTCATCAATTATTAGTCATATTAATAGCTATATATTATAATCATCAATTATCTACTGTAGACTTCTTTTTTTATAAAAAATAAATTTAATATGATAAAATTGTAGGCTTGCCAAATATACTTAATGGTCATTCCTCATGATGCGATGTTCGAGTTAGGTCATGTTGAGACAGGTCAATTGAAAATTGGGTAATACTTTTATGTGTATGAGATAATATTTTTACATGTATCATACATATTATATATTGTTGGGATATTTCTGTTAGGATTTTGATGAGACAAATAACTTTGTATATGAAGTTAAAGTACCCTATTTTTCCATCTTGTTTAAGTGGAATTTAGTTTTGTAAAGTTATCTTTCTGTATTATATTTGTAAAAGTTGTAAAAATCAGAAAGATGAAGGATACTGATGTTAGCAGAAAGCTGGTTGTGAAGAAGTATCGAATGCTGATTTTCAGTAAGGAAAATCATTATGCAGAAGAAGAAAGCAGACTCAGCAAGCTGAATCAGTAAGCAGCATACAGAAAGCAGTAAGGAGAACTGGAAGCTGTCTGTAGGATTCAGAAATAGGAAACTGTTCTGGAATTAGGAAGCAAATGCAGATCCGGAAGCTGGCGCAGAGCAGTAAGCAATTGCTGTAACCTGAGTAGTAAACTGTAAGTTGATCGTATCTTATTTATTGCAGTACGAGGAAGGAGTGAATGCAGTATGAGGTATCTGCATTGATAAAGTAGCCGGTAGATGGATGTTAGCACCTGACCAATGAGGTGATGTCATCTGAACTGTGGACCTGCAAAAGCACTATTGCCGAGGAGTGGCGTCATTAATGCGGAGCAGAGTAGGATATGCCCTATTTTCTAGTTTCTCCAGGCGCATTAAATGCGAAGATCATGAAGATCAAGATTTGAATTTCTACAAGGATTATGCCTCTTTTCAACAGACATATTCCTACAAGTATAAATAGAAGGTGGAAGTGACTAAGAAGACTACTGAACCTACTGCTATTTTTCTAAGCTATCAAACTCTCAAGCAAAACATAAATTTGCTAAACAATTCAGTCACTCAACCTTCAGAAGCAGTCAAGCCCAAGATTCAGAGATCCCAAGTTCTTAAGGCTGACTTCGAAAGCACAAGTTGAAGACCATATCTTTTTAACCTATTTGTTGTGTGCTAGGTTGTTTTAGTCGGTGTCCTTAGTGGGAAGGATTTAGATCTTCACTAAGTGTTAGTCTTTGTGTAAGGTTGTTTACTATATGTGAGTATTTGTACCCTGTGTGGGAGTAGCCTAGGAATCTTACTGATTCTAGTAAGTTTGACTCGTTAGGAAGAGGCTTGTAAAGTTGAGACTTGTAAATCAAACTGACCTAGTGAAGTTCCTCCTGTGTAAAGGAGAAGAGTGGACGTAGAAGGATTACACCACCTTCGAACCACTATAAATCTTTGTGTGTTTATCGTTTTACTTACTTGTTGTATATCTCATACATCTATCTTGTTCATACTGATAAAAATATTTTGTTAAAATCATACTCGTGAAAAGAAAACTATTTTTCAAAAGAAACTCTATCTTTGATTTTCGCTGCATACTGTGAAAAACCGAGACAGTAAGCTGAACAAACATACTACCAGCTTACTGAATTGAGAGAGTTGTTGCATTCTCTGTAGAATTCAACAACCTGCTTACAGAAAAGTTTTAAAACGCAAAATTTGATAGAGGTTCATTCACCCCTTCTAAACATTTGACCACTTGGGACCAATATATATATATATATATTAGATAATACATTTGGTTTCAATACTCCAGATCTATGATTAATTTGAGAAATTGTAATTTGACATCAGTATATTTATCATCATACAAAATATAGTTTATTTCAATTTATCAGTTTTTTTTTAATTACAAAGAAAAGACGTTGAGATTCTTGAGAACATGTTTTCAAACTTTCTCCCTATCTTGATTTTTTGTACTAAACTTTTGATTAGTGTTATACACGTTAATTTCATTTACTAAATGTTGCGTAATACAATTTGTTGGGTCCCAAGCGGTGTCCGAGGTTCAGAGAGGGGTGAATGAACCTTGGTCGATTTTGAAAATCTATTAAAACTTACTGTTCTGCAAGTTACTTGAACTTGCAGCGCCAGTCAATTACTGCTTACAACACTAGGATGCGGTGCTGCACGCTGTAACTTGAGTTTTATACGCAGTGGAAAAATAAAGCTTTTAAGACACAAGATTGACTGGTTTTCTCAAATATGATCCTTTTCAAAATATTTTATGCATATAACAGATATATATGAAGGATAAAGCGTAGAAAAGAAAGCAATAAAACACTTATGGCTTATAGTGGTTCGAAGGTGGTGTAAGCCTTCTACGTCCACTCTACTGCTACCTTGAACAGGAACTTTGTTAAGCAAGATTGAATTACAGGACACTCCCTAACAATCTATCAACTTACAAAGCTAACCACCTACTAGAGTCCAGCGTCCACACATCAACTGCAAACTCTAAAGGCTAACCCACACAGGGTTCCACACACCCACACAGGGTTCCATACTCCCACACAGGGAAGTTGTCTAACTCTAGACAACTATACATACAGCAAGGATCTCTCATATCAACTGTACGACACCTAAAACAACCTACGCACACAGCTTCAAGGTTAAAAAGAAAATAAAGATCTTCAACTGGTGAGGAGCAATCTTGGTCTCTCAAAGCTCATTTGTTGTTGTAGACCTGTTCCTAGAAGGTTGAGTGGCTGAATATGTGAAAGCTAAAAATCTTTGGATGATATGTGAGTTTCCTCTCGACTCTGTTCAGCAAAATCTTCAATCAGCCACACCTTCTATTTATAGATCTTGAGAGTTTTTATCTATTGGGAAGTATCCGTTGATGAGAGATACTTCTCCTTCTTTGAATTCAAGCTCTGATCTCCAAGATCTTCTTTGTGGTCGCATTAAATGCATCTAAGCTTCTTGACCAAAGGGATGGCTTGCATTTAATGCGACTTGACTTTTCTCTCCAGAGCATTTAATGCGGTGATAGCGGCTCACAGCTTTCTGCAGCGCGTCAGTCCACATGGCGTCTCGGCATTGGCTCCGTGTCTGCAACTTCAGTCTTCTCTCGAACGGCTCTATTTATTCTTGCTTGAATCTTCATTCCTCGTACTGCATTTATCATTTCTCGGATTGCAGGATACTTCTTCAGTTGACTGTTTGTCATTGGCATTGTATCCTAGGTCTGTTTGCAGCTGTTAGTTCTTTACAGTGCTGCTGTAATTTAGACCTTCTTGCAGTATCTTCATGCAGTATTGCTGTATCTTTTCTTGTAGTGCTCCTGTATGCCGTTCTTACTTATTCTGCTGCAATGCTGTAACTGCCTTCTTGCAGTGTTGCTGTATATGTTTTCTTGCAGCAGCTTCTTGCAGACTCAGCTTCCTCAGTAACCTCTGCTGCTGTAATCTGGATAGGTTCTTGTGAGCTTGCAGCAGCAGCAGCATCAACCTCCTCATGAGGTGTCTCTAGCTGTTTAGCAGTTACCTCAGCTTCTCCTCGAACATCCTCTAAGGATACTGTCTCAACAGTCGTCCCTTGAGAGGTCTTCTTATCCTCAGAGAGTGTTGTCAGAACAACAGTCTCGCCTGAGGTCTTCAGCGAGGACCACGTACCTCATGCGTCCAAACTCTAGCCCAACTCCTAGCTCAAGCTCTAGTTTCGCTGTTATATTGGTCTAACCTTTTAGTTTGCCGAACTTAACCTTTTCATTTGCCGAACGTAACCTTTTAGTTATGTTCGCATAAACTTTTGCAGTGTATAACAAAACTATAATACCTTTCAAAAATTTAATGTTGCAATAATATAACATTTATGCATAATAATTTAACTTTTTTGTTATAATAATTTAACCTTATGTTATTCTTTAAGTACATAAATGTTATGATATTTGTACATAAAGGCTATACTAATATAACATAAATGTTAAATTATTATAACATAAAAGTTAAGCCATACTATATGAATTTTTATAGTGAAAAAGTCTAAATAATATAACTTAAAGGTTATGATGTATGTATGTAAATGTTATACTAATATAACATAAAAGTTATACTCGTTTAACATAAATGTTACATAACTTTTAATCATGGATCAAAAAATCACAATATTTCGGCAATATATCACCGAAATATCTCTTGTTTCATGGTCTTGAAAGAAAAACGGCGTGCAGGAAAATTTTGTTAAAAATATCGGTGATATATCGGAAAATATCACGGATATATCGGAAAATATAGGCGATAAAAATGTCGGTTTAATTTCTGAAAATTTTGATTTTTTTTAATCTATTAGTGGGATTAATATTGCATTAATATTGTCTAATTTATGATATATATTGTTGTAAAATTGCCGATATATTGCATTAATATTATCTAATTTATGATATATAAAAATAGAACAAATAAAATTAAAAAAGATGAATTTTAAAATGCATTTACAATCTTATCTTAAGTGAAAATATAATATAGTAAATTTCAATACAATATCAAATTAATATGTTAGGCCGTAATTATAAAAATATTTTATAAGAAAAACTCACACAAGTAAAAATTCAAGAGAAAAAAATATTAGATATTAATATAGTTTTCGAAAATTTTAATAATTGACTTAATTTTTCAGGAATAGTCGCTTCCTAATATTAATACTAACTTAATCTTGTTGTAAATATATCATTTTATTTGAAATTTTAAGTTCAATATATGTATTAATGTTAGTTATAATATTTTGTAAGCTATTAGATATATTTTCTAATTTTTTCACAAAGTTTCCATATTTATTTTTAAAATGTCCGATATTTCCACCAAAATTGATATCCACCGATATTTTCGTAAAATCATTGGTACCGATATTTCCACCGAAATCGATATTTTCATCCTTGCTTTTAATTATGTTTTTTATATTGAAAAAAGTCTTATGTAATTTTACTTAAAAGTTATGATATTTTTACATAATTGGTGTGCTGCCGCCGGTACCCAAAAATAAAATATTCACCTTAACTAACCTGTAGAAGGATAAGTAAGGGGTCGAACCCACAGAGAATAGTATAATTCAATTAAATAAATTCGTCTATGAAAGCAATAAAATAGGGGTGTTGGTTGGTTTGGTTTGTTGAGTAATCATGTAACAAATAAATTGCAAGAAGAACACAATAAGATGAAATAAGCAATGTAGTAAAACGATCTAGCCCTTGGATAGTCTTCCCTAGAATGATTCTTCCAAATTAATAAGTAATCCTGATTAACTAAGCCTTACCTCGAATCTCGCCCTTAAACCAGTGGTACGACCAAACTAGTTCGAATTATTTCTTAAGTTTAATTAATTAGAAGGTACGACCCCTAATTAATCTACCCTATGAATAACCCCAAAACATGTATTCAAGATTCAATTAATAGAATGCATTAACGATCCAAAATAATAGGGCGAACTAGACCATGAAAGCGGAACGTCCGAATCATGCAACCTAGACCTTGTTATCCCAAGAGCTACTATGATCACACAATATAACAATTACGGATTATACGTGCAATCTAGCTATGAATAATAAATCAATCAAGCAAGGTGATCAGGCTTACACAATCAATAAATATCCCATGCATAGCATAAACCAAATAACAAGGAAATCGAGATAAAGTAAGAAATCGTTACTACTCAATTAATCAGTCGAATCATTCAAGGTTCCGGCATCTCCTTGGACTAGAACAATAAATTAGCCTCTAAGCATGGCTAAGAACATCACAAAAATCACAAAAATAATTCTCTCTCAATGTTTCTCTCTATCTTTTTCTTCTCACGGCTGCTAAGATCCTCTGCCCTATATACTTAAGCCCTAAGATGTAATTAAGGAGCTAATGGGCCTAGTCTAATGGGCTTTTGACACGTCACTTAGTTCAGCATTCACATTCCCAATACTGATCCCCTTAGTGTTGGGTTTCTTCTTCACTTTCGGCCTGTACGACTTGCACTTTTCACATCCTAACACTTGGCTCGTTTCACCATTATCATAGAATATATAAAAATGACCTGAAATTCATGAAAAATACAAAATCAAAGTCAAGAGTCGAATATAACAATAATTGGGTAACTGTGAGAAAATAGTGAACAATTAGATGCAAAAATTATCACATTAAACATGTAAATAATACACAAAACCCAACTTATCAATAATGTTATACTCGGTAAACATAAAAGTTATATTTGGTAAACGTAAATGTTATGTCATAAAAAAATAAAAAAAAATTGGGCACCCGCACGCCCAGTTGCATGAATCATGATGTACTTGGTGCATACAAACACTACTCTATGTATTAACATAATTGGATAGAAATAGACCTAAAACTATATTTTGTGGTAGAAAGAGACCAAATGCTATATTTGATGGTATATTGGGTAATAGATTATATATTTGATGGTATATTAGGTACTTTTCTCATATTACATGTTAATTCATAATAAATAATGAGAACAAAATAAAAAATTTGGTGTAATAGTTGAATGACCAAATCTCATCACCCTGAAAGGTAAAAAGTATTCCCTGTCATTTCAGCCACTATTCCAATTTGACTTGAACAAAAAAAAGTTGTAGAAAAAGACCTAAAACTATATTTTGTGGTAGAAAGAGACCAAATATTATATTTGATGGTATATTGAGTAATAGATTATATATTTGATGGTATATTGAGTATTTTCTTCTAATTGGATATGCGTAACTTATGTTAATTAAAAAAAAATCATACAATAAAGAAATTCTAACTTTTCCCAATAAATACACGTCACACATTAAGTGGTGTTGTGAGAGGGTACGTAGATTGTAGAATTTCCCCTCTTTCCAGCTCTATTAATCAATCTAAATAAATTATTTAGCAGGAAATCAAAAAAAAAAAAAGCACATGAAATTGACTAACGTCGCTTTTGCAAAGTTGAATTCAAGTTGAAAGGACTTTGACGAGAGTGATGAGTAGCAACTTACAGGAAAATAATATATATTTTAATCAACAGAAAAGACATAATGCAAAAGGTACAACACAAAAAAGCTTTAACAGAGATGAGCATATTAGGAGTCTAGGACCAATATTAATTATTGTAAATGGGTAATAAATTAAAGAAAACTCACATCAAAGATTAGAATGTTCTTGAAATTATGCAGCAAATACTGACAGCAACATTAATTGATCATTTATTTACATTTACATAAATAAATAATTACAATATTTGAAGATACGTACTTGATCATGGAGAGGTACGTACAGTATTCGGCGGAATATTTCAGACAGAAAAAAATACGATTAATGTTAATATCTATTCACTGTCATCGGATAAGTGGAAAAGAGATTCCTAGACCCTCTCTATAGACTATAATAATATTGTATTATTGTGATGTAAAATTACAAAAAATAAAAGAAATTATGACTAGACTGAAGGGACATTTTAGACTGCCCCACAAATCATCAGCTTTAAATAAAAGTTCCCTTCAATATTTTCAGGTAAATAATTGTTCTCTTCCCATTTTCAACATTTTTTTGTACGCACTCAATATATATATATATATATATATATAGACACACACACACGTAAATGTCCAATGCAGAAATATTTCAGAAATTAAATCAGCTCATTTTCTTAAGATCATGCGCCTTCCTTGCAAAATTACAATTTTTATAGTTATTGAAAGAAATCATGTTTGGAAAAGTACTGAGTTATTGGAAAAAATAGATGTGATTGTATTATTACATTTTAAAAATAATGTTTCCACTTTTGCACATCCCAAATCATAGTCTAGGTTTTTTACTGAGAGTAATAATTATTTTTCAGTTGATTAAAATTCTCTTACTTTATTGGATGATTAGTGGAACGATGAAAAAGGTATTGAGAGAACAAAAAAATTTCTCCTTGTAAAACGAATTATTTTTTTCTAAAATATAGTAAGTTGGGAAAAAAAATGTCTACAGAAATTGGAAAAAAATATAATATTTTTTTCCATTGAATCAACACAAGAAAATCACTACAAGAAAAATGAGTATTTGCAACAACAAAATGTTGTATAAAAAAATATTGATAATTGCTGCAAAAACATTTTACGACAACATTATGTTGCTAAATTATTATAGCAAAAGTCTTCTCGCAAACATCATGTTGTCCAAAATAAGTTTTTTTAATTGCTTTTTGTGACAACTTATCAATTTATATTATCATATTTTGCGACAATATGTTGTCGCTAAAAAAAAGACTTTTCACGACAAGTTTTGTCATCGCAAACAATCTTATTGCATATACTCATTTTTCTTATAGTAAATTGCACATTGAAGACGAAGACATTCACAATCGAAAACATAAATTTATTATAGTCGAACTCTCTCAATTAAGTTTAGCCAAACATCCATTTAGTGATGATACTCTCTCATCGAGCTCAAGTTCGAGTCAACTTCTAAATTTCACCACATACAAATTCACATGTTATGTTTAAGGAACTGATCGAGCTCAAACAACCTCCAAATAATCGAAAACAAACTTTATAACATGACACATAATATTTGACACCTATGTGCAAATATGGCTGAGAGAGAGAGAGATAATAAGAACAGGAATTAGAATGTTGAGATCTGTGGAAATTGTAACGAGACAAGTGATAGATGATTATTTGCTGTCATGGATTTATCTTGGTGGATAAGATGGATCCTTCAATTTGTATTATTATTTTCTGGGATACCAAAAATTACGAAACCATATGAATAGTCCTGTTGCCCTCTTTTTTTCTGTCAACCCCTAAAGTTTCTTTGGTTCTTTCTCTATCTAACTAGACCTCCCTTTCTTTTTCATCTTTGCTTCTTGCAATAACTCACCCCTACCTCTCCAGTAAATATCTTTCAGTAAATCACCTTTTCTATTTTTAGTATTTTCTATAAATTGTTTGATTAATTTTGTTTTGTCAATTTCTAATTAATTCTTGCTTAAAACATTAAAATCCTATAATGTTTATGTAGGATTGAGGAAATTCGACTTTGAAATCCTGAGTTTTTGAAATAAAGGTGAATAATTAAAATCTGTGTTTGTTTAGAGATTTTGTAGGGTAGGTTTAGTACTGTAGATGTCAAATTAATGCTGAAAAAAATGTTATTGTGTAATATTATATTATTAGTTGATGTAATGACAATGATTGGATGATTGTAATAGTAGAAATTTAGATGTGTATTGAAATTTGTATATTAATAGGTTATAGTATAGGATTAATGATTGCGTTTTTATTTAAATAAAATAGGATTTTGGTAGATTATATAATCATCTTCTAAACTCAAAACAAAGGGGATTTGAATCAATCTAAATCTCAAATTCTGACTCACAAACACCAATCCAAACATAGCCATAAGTTTTTGACATTGTTGTGTGCTATGTAAGCTTGCGCCCTTTCTTTTTATTAAATTTTAGTATGTATTTATCGATTTTAGTGTATTTAGTTTCTGCTACTTCAAGTGAAACTCATACTGTACCCTTTCATCCTACAGAATGATTTAGTATACTATTTTAGTTGTTTCCATAATAGTAATGTATTTAATTTTTCTTTTCAATGGTGTCCCTAATTAATGCGTTTGATATTACTTCACACCAGCTATATATATATATATATATATATATATAGAATAATTAATGAGACATAGAGATATGTAAAAAGATTTGACACAAAATTAACTTAGTGTGTTAACTATATTAACTATGATTTTTTTAATTCTGACAAAACATTGATAACCTAGTGGTAAAAAAACACCTACTATCTAGGCATAGGTCATAGAAACAAATAACCGCGGAGGATAGAATTGAAATATGTTGATCTTTCTTTTCGTCAGATTAAAAAATAAAACTATGATTTTTTAATCCTTGTGAAATGAACTAGCTAGAAGCCTATCTTCTGATGAGGTAGAAATGATCTTACTTGGATTTTATGCAATGATATGTAAAATGAGAAATATGTTCGAGTAACGCATATTTGTGGGAGAAAGTAAAAATGATCTTACTTATATTGTAGGTCCCTTAGGCAGTGAGATGTAAAATGAGAAATATGTTCGAGTGACGCATACTTGTGGGAGAAATGATCTTATAGGCCCCTCAGCCAGTGAGATGGAAAATGAGAAATATATTCGAGTGACGCATACTTATGGAAGAGAGCCAAGACAAATCATCATAATATGTCAATGAAAATCTGCACCTCTTCAGAATTGTACCTACATTGTCGGAAGATTTCTCCCCACATCACCACAAGTTTTGCCAACTCGGTTGTGTCACTTAAGATAACTATAAGTCTATTTTAATGAGGAGTATATATAGTTATGTATTTGAATGATTACTATACTTCTAAATTGTAATTCCAATTATTCAAAACAAATATGTAATCAACGTTTGTTTTATTTATTAATTAAAAAAACTCAACCAAACTCTTATTAATTAAAAAAACTCAACATAACTCAAACCATTGAAGGTTGTAAAGTTTTTAAAGTGAAGGGGGACTAATACATGTGAAATAGTTTTTTTTTTTTTTTTTTAAGAGAATCAACAAATTTCACATCTACCCTTTGTGGTAACTCGAACTCAAAACTTATGTTTAGGTAGCAGACACCTTTTACCACTAGACTATCAATGTTTCGTCTAATAAATCTGAAATAGTTGGCAACACTTAATCATGTAAATGGCTAAGAGAAAATTTCATAATAAAAAAACCCTAATTTGACAAATGAAATAGTACTATTTGAATGAAATTGTGTCTTTGTACACCAAAACCATGTAGTATATATTGATCGTTTTTGTATGCTTATAATTGAAAACAACATCGTTTTAATATACAGACAAATTGAATTATTAAGTGTAACTTGTACCATCAGAGAGAGTAAAATATTAAACCAAATCTAAGTTTGTTCATATATGCATCAATATACAGGATAGTAATTATTACAGCATCAACATAATTACATAAAACAAAGAATTAAAAAGTGTGGTAGGGCAAGAGGGGCAAGAAGAGGACAATATGTAATATTGTGAATAATAAAAGAGTGGACAAACAGATGTATAGCAGAAGGGTGGCAGTACAATATTGAAAATAAAAATAAAATAATAATAAAATAATAAATAGCACAGGAATTGTGATTCCGTGCCCCAAAAACCACACCACATATAACTCGTCACTAAACTTCACCTCGATTTGATCGTTCATCACCACCCCCACCCCCACCCTACCCCCCCCCCCCCCCCCTTTCTTTTTCATTCAGCCTTCCTTTTACAACACTTGTTTCTCTCTCTAGTTTGGCAGTAATGGCAGTGATTCAGTGGCAGTGCAAGAAAAGAGAGCGAGAGTTTTCATCGGGAAGGTAAAGCTTTGCACTACACACCCTCTCTCTCTCTCATCACACCATGCCCAATCACTCATTTCCTACTAAGAGAGAGAAAGTCCTGCAAACACCGCGTGCGCTCTGCAAATAGGCTTCTTCTCTCTCCTTTCTTTCTTCGCTAACTAGGTTTTATTGTGTGTGTGTGTTTGTGTGTGTTCAGAGATGAAAGAGAAACAAATTTAATGCTTGTTGTTGTTGTTGATGAGAGAGAGAGAGATAAAGCTGAACAGAGTGTAGTTTGATAGCGCAAAAGAAAGAAGCAAAGGGTGCAGGGCTTCACTATCTGACTAGATTACATAACATAACTACAACCAACTATTTAGGATTTTCTGTAAAAAGGCTGAACAAGTAAGCATAAAACTCGGGAGCCTCCTGCCTAGGTTCCTTTTCTTTAACACAAATTCACGTTGTTGCTTATGCGTGTTGTCTTCTGTTCTTCACTTCACTTCACTACACCAAAGAGAGAGAGAGAAACTCTATACCTACCACAACCTTAATAACCAGAGAGAGAGAGAGAGAGTGTGTGTGTGTAAGAGAGAGAGAGAGAGAGAGAGAGAGAGAGAGAGAGAGAGAGAGAGAGAGAGAATGGAGGGTGGTGGCTCTGGTAACAACTCTTGTTATCAAGGTTTTGGAGATAACAATAATGGGTTTTGCCCTATTATTATGATGCCTCCAATGGCTTCTTCTCAGCCAGACAACACTGGAAATTCCCTTTTTCTCCCTCTTCCTTCCACCGGCGGCTCTTCCATGGATATCACCAGCACTGGCTATTATTTCATGGAGACTAACAACGATGCTGCTACCTGCTCTGCCAAGGCCAAGATCATGGCTCATCCTCACTACCATCGCCTCTTATCTGCTTATGCTAGTTGCCAAAAGGTACCAAACCCTAACTTTCCCCCTAATTTTTTAAGGGTTTATGTGTCTTACATTTCTTTCGTGGGTTTTCTTCTTCTTAAAAACCCTTGAGAGAGAAATTATTATTATTATTATTATTATTATTTATTAATATTAACAGATAGGGGCGCCGCCGGAAGTGGTGGCGAAGCTGGAGGAGGCGTGCGGTTCGGCGGCGGCGGCGATGGGGCGGCACGGGACGAGCTGTGTGGGAGAAGATCCGGCGTTGGATCAGTTCATGGAGGCCTACTGTGAAATGCTGACCAAGTATGAGCAAGAGCTCTCCAAACCCTTCAAAGAAGCCATGCTTTTTCTTTCCAGAATTGAGTGCCAATTCAAAGCCCTCACTCTTTCTCCCTCTGGTTCTGGTGATAAACATAAACCCTTCTCTCTCTTCTCTTTCTCTCTCTTCCCCCTTTTATAGAAGAATGGGTATTGTCATTCATTCTTCTCAGATCTTACTGTTTAGAGTTAGATTACTGCTTGATTTCATGTTTTATGCATAATAAATACCTGCATGTGCATGTTTCCGAGAAAATGGTGATTTTTGTTTACCTTACAAATAGTGTGTTTCTTCCAATGTTTTTTAATGGCTTTCTCTTTTTTCCTCATTTATACACTCTTTCTTTACATATATGTACACATAAATATATGTTTTTGTTTTTTCCTATATTTTTCTCTCCACCAGTTGTGATTCATTTTGCTGTTTGTTTAGGTTCACTACTATTATCCTCGTGAATTATTTTGAAGGGGGTTTTCTAATTTAAAAATCTTCTAACCTAGGTTTAAAACCTATTCATAGAAATAAACATATGTAGCGTTGACCTTTTTTTGATTAGTTCTGAAAATATGTTTCATCTAGATTTAAAAAAGCGTAATTAGTTTCTGCAGTAAGTTTTTAAAGGAAAAACTGAAGAACATAAATTTAATGCTTATAAAATGAGTCATTAACTGTGTATAAAATACGTAACACATATACTATCTTGACCACTGTGCTTCTGCTCCATTAATTTATATATCTTCAATTATTGTCATTATAGGTTAAATTAATGCTTGAAAATGGTGTTAATGGGGTGTATCCGTAAGACTGCTTTGACTTTTAAGAAGAGAGTAAATGTTGTGAAATTGTCCTACTGATATTTATCATTATCTTAAAGCTATTAAGTTTTGTAGAGTTAATTTTATTGGGCAATAAAAGTTAATCTAATCTTCTTTTTCACTATCTACCTAATGAACTATACATGAAGATGATCTAATGATCAGGCGGCCCATTTAATGGAAATTGGATTAATTCATGTAGTTTTCTCTTATAAACATTAAGATGTAATCCTAATTTTAAAGATCCCATTTTCTATTTTGTATCCTTTCTTCAACTGTTTCTTGACATTTAGAGGGTCAAGAGCTTAATAGACCCTATGAATGTTGTGACAAAGTATTTTTGACCAAGTAGGCTTCGTAATTCATGAAGGATGAATTTGTCTTATCATGCATGCTCAAATTGACCATATTTTATGATTCATGAACAGCTTGCCATTTTTCATATTTTCCATAGTCCATGTGGCTTAAATCACTCTCTTGTGAAATGATTAATTTGTTGTCTAGCATTATAAGTTCATTAGATTTGATCAATTGAATAAGAGAGTAATTATTAGCATGCACATCTGAATTGTGTATTTAGATATCAATACACCATGTGTGTTTGACTACTATATGATTCAACTATGTTCATTTCTGCATTGTTATCCAATATTACATTATCTTTTATACTCCCCTTTGTTCCGCAAAGGCAGTCAGTCCACTATTCATTTTTTTGTCTGACCCAAAATTTAAACACTTGTTACTAGCTATAATTTGTTTGAAACACCCTTAATTAACGTTTGTTGTAATCAATCACTTTTTATCATTTCTAATGAAATTTGTCTAGTCATCAATGTGTATAAATATGAGTATAACAGGATGTTGGTTAAAATTGTTTTTCCAAGTAAATTAAATGTGTTTTCTTAATCTGTGTGAAATGTAAAGTATGTTTAATTTTATGGGACAGAGGGAGTATAATTTATTCTTCGTGTATTCATCATTCCAATTAATCTGTTTTATCTGTCAACTTCCTTGTAGGGAATGAGTTATAGATTTATAGGCTATAAAGAAATAAAGAGGTCTCATTTGGTACATAATCAAGAAAAGACCTAATGTTATATATGCTCAATCTCACCAACCTTCTTGCTCGATTCTTACTTGATATTCCTTAACTGTATTTTATAGATTGTTGTGAAAATACAAACAAGAAAATTATGAGTAATCATTTGAAAATCAATTTTGTCGACAACTTTCAAATTCATAGTTCATATTCCTTTCCTAACCTAATTTTTATCTATTGTGAGAAGCATATTGTTATGGGCTCTCATGTCTTATAACCTACTTGGTGCTATGATCTGAATGTTGTGTGATAGCTTGTATGGAAGCAATGGAGAGAAATGGCTCATCCGAAGAAGAGGTGGATGTGAACAATAGTTTCATAGACCCTCAAGCCGAAGATAGGGAACTGAAAGGTCAACTTTTACGAAAATACAGTGGATATTTGGGAAGCCTGAAGCAAGAATTCATGAAGAAACGAAAGAAAGGAAAGCTGCCGAAAGAAGCAAGGCAACAATTACTTGACTGGTGGAGCCGGCATTACAAATGGCCCTATCCATCGGTACTTTAATCCATCTTATTATTTGATTATAAATGCATTGGTTATTGGAAATATAATCTGGATTTAGGGTTGTGCATCAGTCGGTTCGATATCTGAACTGAATTGAAAAAAACGAATATATGTTTAAAAACTGAATTAAAAAGGGGCATAAAACCTAACATAAACCGAGCCGAGTTATTTGGTTCGGTTTGTAACCGAAACATCTAAATTATTTCAGAAGTAAAATGTCTAAATACAATATAGCTAAATAGAATGTGTAATTAGATTAGAAGATATTATAATCTCGAGTTATTTCAAAAGACAAAAAACATTCTTTTATTTTTTTTTAGTTACTCCAATTTTTCAAACTCATAGCATGTATAAAAGTCCAATCCAAAAGAGCATGCCTCATTAATCTGTTTTGTTTGGTTATTTTGGTGATTTTCTCTCAAAACCTAACTGCACCTCTTTAACCGAATTTCATAAATTTTAAAACCAAAATGCGTTTTTTCAGTTTGGTTAGGATTTTAATTTAGCCAAATGATGCACACCTTCATTGGGAACACTCTAATTCAACAGAGTTATTATATTTTTTTTTCTTGATGTCCAAATGTTATCATCATCATCTCCAGTAGTGATAATAGCAATGTTAGATATATTCCATGTAATGTGTGTCTAACCATGTCAATATCTACCAAAAACAGGAGTCACAGAAGCTGGCGTTGGCTGAGTCGACTGGTTTGGACCAGAAGCAAATAAATAATTGGTTCATAAACCAACGGAAACGACACTGGAAGCCATCGGAAGACATGCAGTTTGTTGTCATGGACGCGACACACCCACACTATTACATGGACAATGTCTTAGGCAATCCTTTCCCCATGGATATCTCCCCGGCCCTTCTTTGACCGTTGGATCGCCTTCCATCATCAACAACCGTCCAAATATGCAAGTGAAGTTCACCACCTCCTAATTATATATGTCTATCCTAAGATTGTGTTATTGTTACTATCTTATTAGCTTTGCTATCCTACCTACTACTTTCAGATTGTATCACATATTGCTATGTATTTATAGTAGTAAATTAGTATTATATATATATATATATATATATATATAATCAAACACGGACAGTGATCTTATTAATTTATTATTATTATTATTATCATTGATATTAATGCTCCTAGCTGCATTTTATAGTCTTTGCTTGATTACTTTAACTTTTTTTTTTTTTTTTCAAATCAATATTTAGTGATTTGAATAAATATTGTAGTTTTTATAGTTTAATTTTTTTATCAGGGATATATGATTTGAAACTTGCAAGCAAGGATGAAAATATTCATATCGCGTATCGTATCACAATCTTGATTTTACGGATATATCGATGGATATATCGATATCGCATATTGATATCTTAAAAAATTTAAAAAAATAAACTATTAAAAATTTGAAAATTTTACAAAAGATTTTTCAGACTAATATAATAAAAAATGCATATATTTAATTTGAAATCTTAACAAAATGATTGATAAATAATACATACAAAAGTATATATATAACTAAAAACGTTATGAAAATTGAGATTTATTCAGAACTGATTAATACAATCAAATCACTAAAGCTAAAATGATGATCTATGAGGTTCAAAAATAAAGCTAAAATGATGTACGTTACTCTATCTCTTTCAATGGTTTCACCATAAATTGGATAGTGTGGATTGAGTCAATCATCATTTTGTTGGTACATTATCTCTTCCAATGGTTTCACCATAAATTGGATAGTGTGGATTGAGTTAATCATCATTTTGTTGGTACATGCTTCTATAGAACATTTGTTGGATTTGCGATAATCGACAATGTTTAAATGATAAATCAAATTAATCAATCTTATTTCAATAATTTTTTTAAAATATTTCCCAATAAAAGAACTATTGTTGCTACAAAATATTTTTCAAATTTTAATCAAATTTATATTTGGTCTAAAAATACATATTTTGTAAAAAAATCTCGATTTTTGGATATGTCCCTATATTTTGCGATATATCCACGATTTATCCACGATATTTCCCTATTTTTTTTCCAATTTTATACTGAGATGGACGGATATGAATACGGATATGGATATTTGTGATATATCAGCGATATATCCAGGATATTCCGAAATTTTTTTTTTACAAAATACGGATATATCGTGAATATATCGCACGTATATAGAGATATTTTTATCCTTGCTTGCAAGTGGGGGGCCCTATTCTGACCCATATTAGTGTGGAGCCCAGAAGTTAGGCCTTTTTATGAAGCTTTGTTGGCCAACGTTAATATAAATTCTTGGATTCATAACACAGTTCATAATTCGCAACATTGAATGCTCCCTTCAATTACTATGTTAAATATTTCTGGGTTAAATAGTTATACGTATTGTTTAAATATACATATTACTCTGAAAAACATGTATGCTTTACATTTTATCCTTATTGGAGTATCTATAAAAAACGTACTTAAACGATGTATCTACGCACATATGCCACACATCATTAATTTATTAATATAATGTTATTTATAGTTGCTAGTTGGTATTAAAAAATGTAAGAGTAATATCACATAAAAATATGTATAAATTATGCCGAATTTTTTATTTTTTGAAGTTAAAGTATTACATAAATGTTATGATATTTGTACATATATGTTATACTGATATAACATAAAAGTTTCTACAAATGATGGGGGAAAAAGTAGGTCAGTACGAAAAAAATAAAATTCAATATATGTAAAAAATCCAAGCGAATCCGTATCGATCCAGTTGCACGATCTTAGATCTGTGCTAGATCCGTGCAACTGATGTATAGAAGTGTTACTTATGAATTATGATATAAAAGATTATGATGAAAAAAAAAAATATTTTTGTACAATAATATGTTTAGATGATATTTTCAACCATTTTTGTTTATCACCAGACTAGTATATGATATGTGTAATACACAGGATTTTACAAAAAAATAAAGTAAATTTAGTAAAATTAGAAAATTTTAAATATTATTTATAATGTAAAATTAAATTTATGAGTTGTGCAATAAATATCGCAACATTAAATATAACGTAATATGATTAAATAATTATCTAATTGTCAAAATAAGTTGCATTTGTAGAAGATTATAAAAAAAAATTGTTTATTATTTTAAAAATAATATATATTGATATGCCTATTATATCTTTAACCCACCAATCATTATTTTTAGTTTGTTTTTTATTTTTATTATCTGTAACAACCCCAGTTTTTATTTTCAATTAAATTAAAAAAAATGAAAGTTAAAATTTCACAAATTAATTTTATAGTTTATTTTAAAACACAGGTTTTTGAATAATTCAATTTTTCATAAATTAATAAGTTTAAATGGAAAGTTTGAATAATTATTTTCAATAAGCTTATCTTTACTTTAGTATTTTATTTATTTATTATTTAAATACATATTCTTCAAAAATTTAAATTTAACTAATTTCTAATATGCAAATAATTCCTATATTGAAGCCTAGCATATTTATTTAGATAAATATTGTCAATATTTTTAAATTATTTAGTAATTTTTTTTTGTAACATAAAATGTAAAGTCATTAATTAGTCATATTTAATGTCAAAATAATGTGAGCTTGACATGTAGCATAAGTGGTCTTACTTTTATATATGTAATAAAGATTATAGTCTATGTGTTGCACGAGATTGATCAATAAAAAATTAGACACCCCTTCGGGATACTTTTTGAAGCTATTGGTAGATTAATTGTGAAAAAAAAAATCCAAAAATATAAATTGTAAACTTATACAAGAAAGATAATTCTTCAAATTTTAAATAAAGAACTGTAAATGTAGCTACCATTAGAGCATACAAGAAAGTGCATATCATAAATGTTATAAAATTTTATTATATAAGAAAGTGTAAATCACATCATATAATCTTTTAACTTCTACTAAAAATTCATTGCTATAAGAACACAATATTCATCTGCTACATTGAAAAACCTCCAACATACTACAAGTTTCCATATGTGCATATTTTTATCCACAAACAAAATCTCATATTGTTTGATGGTCCCAAATGGAATAAGTTCAGAGGGGGTGAATGAACCCTCTATAGATTTTCAAAAATCTTTCAAACTTTAACACTGTGCGTTGTAACCTATGAAGCTTACATCGATGTATGCAGTTTTAGCTTACAACACTATTGAGAAGTGCAGTCTGCTGTATCTAAAAGTTTGTGTAGCGGAAATAAGTTTTATGCCTGTGAGATCCTTTTGAAGTCTTTTGTAAATAAATATTAAAGTACATTTTCTAATGAATATTTATTCTAAAGTTGGAAATTTATGTGTTCAATACTGATTTACGATCAGTAAGAAAAAATGGAGAAAGTGACTGTGTATTTAACAGCAAATTAAAATAAACAGTGGTAATTAAATTTGAATTCCAAATATATATATATATATATATGTTATGTATGGTGCATATATAATTTGTGAAGGTTTGGAGAGTGTGTAAGTTGGGTTCAGACATCTACGTGCGGTTCTGATTTTATCTAAGATATAGAATGCAACAATTAGATATGCAACAATACAACAGTAAGATAAAAAAACAAAGGTCTTATAGTGGTTCGAGAGCAGTATAATCCCTCTACGTCCACTGTTCATTTACAAGGAGAAACTTCATTAAAAATGGTTTGATTTATAGGACTCTTCCTAAGAAACACTAGTCCTAACAAGAACACTCAACTTCCACACAGGTTGGTGCAAGCTTCAAGGGTAGACCTACATTGTATCGCTACAACCCACACAGGGTTATTGCGAAACACTTAGCAATATGCACTAAGCAAGGAAGACTTTCCTATCAACCAAGGACACCTAAAACAACCTAGCACACAACAAAAAAGTTAAAGTACATAAGTTTTTCTTCAACTGTTGCAGGAAGCGGCCTTGAGATCTTAAATCTTTGCTTGACTACTTCTTAGAGGTTGAGTGACTGAAACTTTTGCTTGAGAGCACTTCAGAGTTTGAGAGCTTTTCTTGCTTGTAGATTTGAATGTTGTAGTTTCAATAGTTGTAACAGTCGACTCTTCATCTATTTATATGAGTGGATTTATGCCTATTAATGGAGACACAAATCCATGCATTTGAATCCTCTAAAGTTGGTATAGGATCTGTATTGAACGCATTTTGTCTTGTTCTTCACGTTGCATTTTATTTTGTTGTACCAAGTTACAGCTTTATGCAGTTTGTCAGGTCAGGTGACAACGTTTATTGGCTTCCAGCTCTGTAACATTCAACTTGTCTCTATTGGCTATATCACTATCCATTGAAGTGAGTGATTCTTGAACTAATCTTGATCTTTCTCGTACTGCATTTATGTTCGATATACATGTATCTTCTCCTCAAATTTGTATAAGGCAATAACATGCAGCGTACAGTCCCTGCAACCTTATCTTTATACAGTAATCTAGCTTACAATGTGCTTGTTGTAACTTCTAGCTTACATCATATAGTGCACTGCTCATCCATGCAGTCTGCAGTAATTATTTTCCATACAACTTACAACAAGATCTTCACCTGCTTGTTTTCCTTCTACAACTAATTCTAGGACTCAAATCTCCTAATCTTTCGGGTTTTTGCTATTTTGGTCAATCCTTCTATTTTTGTCAATTCATTCATAATTCTAAAAATTAGTTGTTATTTTGGCCAAATCAAGTTTTGAATCAAGATTAAATTACATAGCTGATATGTGGCAGTCGCATAAGCTTGCTTCTACTACACATCATCAAAATATTAACTTTATCTAATTAACCATGATTAATGTCTTTTCACTATGTTTCATAAATAATATGGACAACTTAAAAGTCAAAACCCTCTTCTTTTCTTTCTTTCTTGTTTCTTCTTTACTAGAGAAAACTTAGCATGCGTCTCTTATTATTTATTTTTTTTACCAACAAGAATTAATGTCAAAATTTAAGATTATATTTTACCATTTGACACAAGGAATATGGAGAGAATTTTCACCCCTCTTTGTGGTCCTGATCAAGAGAAAGAAGACGCGTTTTGATGGCTTTGAATGAGTTAGTGTATTATTAAATAAATTTCTTTAGTTAATGAATATTTGTTATGTGTTTTTTCGGTGTTTACAAATGAAGGTCGCAAACCACCTATTTATAGGAGAATCATATATGGACTAATTTAATACATATTAATATGAATCATAATATGGGAAATAAGTCGGGGATGTAGTGGAGGAATGTAACTCAAGGAAGATGGAAGGGCAAAGGATATCCACATTTCATATAATTATTTCATAACACTCCCCCTTGGATGTCCATCATTACATAAAGAATATGTCTCGTTAAAAACCTTACTAGGGAAAAACCCAGTGGGAAAAAAAACCCCTAGATAAAGGAAAAATAGTACATATTACTTTATGTGTTGATTCTCCCTCTGTTTCAAACATCACCTGAGATCTTTTAACCGACGCATTCTAATGTGCTTCACCAATTTCTCGAATGTTGGAGTCGGCAATGCCTTAGTAAATAAATCAGCCAAATTTTCACTTGATCGAATTTGTTGCACGTCGATTTCACCATTCTTTTGTAACTCATGAGTAAAGAAGAATTTTGGTGAAATATATTTGGTTTTATCTACTTTAATATATCCTCTTTTTAATTGAGCTATACAAGTCGTGTTGCTTCATATAATATTGTTAGAGGATTCTCATTGTCATGTGATAACCCACAATTCTTTCGAATATGATGGGTCATTCGTCTTAACCAAACACATTCTTGACTGGCCTCATGGATCGCTAGAATCTCAGCATGATTAGAAGATGTAGCAACTAGTGATTGTTTTATAGATCGCTATGAAATGGTTATACCATCATATGTAAATATGTATCCAGTTTGAGATCTTGTTTTATGTGGATCGGATAAATACCCAGCATCAGCATAACTAAGTAATTCAGGTCTAGATTTATTTGAATAAAATAGACCAAGATCAAGATAGTGAAAAATATGTTTAATACCATTCCATTGTCGTCGTGTAGGAGATGAACTAAATCTTGTCAATATATTGACAACAAATGATATATCAGGTCTTGTACAATTGGCAAGATACATTAGTGCACCAATTGCACTAAGATATGGTACTTCAGAACCAAGTATCTCTTCACCATCTTCTTGCGGTGTAAAAGGATCCTTATTAGGATCAAGTGACCGGACGACCATTGGGGTTAATGGATGTGTCTTTTCCATATAAAATCGCTTTAATACCTTCTGGGGATAAGTACTTTGGTGGACAAATATTCTACCTTCTAGATGATCAATTTGTAAACCAAGGCAAAATTTAGTCTTTCCAACATCTTTGATCTCAAATTCTTTCTTTAAATATATCATCGCTTCTTATAACTTTTCAGGAGTTCCAATCAAATTGAGATCATCAACATACACTGCTATAATCATAAAATTTGACCTATTTTTCTTTATAAAAATACATGGACATATTGGTTATTGGTATATCCTTCTTTAACTAAACATTCAGTTAGACGATTATACCACATACTTTCAAATTTTTTAAGCCCATACAACTTGATAGAATGAACTTCTCTAGGATTTGACTTACATGCTTCAGACATGCTAAATCCTTCAGGGACTTTCATGTAGATATTATTTTCAAGATTATCGTATAAATATGCAATCACTACATCCATCAAACGCATCTCAAGTTTTTCATGTACGGTAAAGCTAACAAGATATCTAAATGTGATCGCATCTACTATAAGGGAATACATTTCATCATAATCAAATCCAGGTCTCTGAGAAAAACCTTAGACTACAAGTTGAGCTTTATATCTCATAATTTCATTTTTCTCATTTTGTTTCCTTATAAATACCCATTTATATCCCACTGGCTTCACACCTTCAGGTGTTCGGACTACAGGTCCAAAAACTTTTTATTTTCCCAGTGAATCTAATTCAAATTGGATTGCATCTTTCCATTTTGGCAAATTATTTCTCCACCAACATTCATCACCCGATCTAGGTTCATGATCCTTGTCTTTTTCCATAATATCAAGTACCACATTATATGTAAAAATATTATCAATAATTGTTTTTTTTTTATTCCAACATTTTTCGTAATGACAAAATTTATAGAAATTTCTATTATTTCATTCTCTTCGGGAGCTAGCTCTTCAGGAGCAACATCTTCGGAGGTAATCTCTTCAGGAGATTGATTTTTATCACTATGTATAATTTGAAATTCTTAATTATTATTCAACCCTCTTTTCTTTCGAGAATTTTTATCTTTGGAACCAAGAGGTCTCCCACGCTTTAGGCGTGCTTTAGATTCTTTAGCATATGATATTTGTCCTTCAGGGACATTAATTTTTACAGGCACATTTTCTGTAGGAATATGAGATTTAGTAACTTTTCTGGAGTCATTAAACACATCCGGTAATTGATTTGTAATTTTTTGAGGATAAAAAAAAAATCAAAAGTTATTCTCCAATTGATTTTTTTTTCAGTTGATCTTTACCTCCCCCTAATATCGGGAAATGTGATTTATCAAAATGACAATTTGTAAATCTTGCAGTAAATAAATCACCCGTTAATGACTCAACTTTCGTTGGGGGCCCAATTTAGTACGTTGAGGCGGTGCTATTGGAACATAAACCGCACATCCGAAAATTCTTAAATTAGAGATATTGAGCTTATAACCAAATGCTATTGTAGGAGAGAATAAGTATGATAATTTATCGACTGTATTCTCACAAGTATTGTTGCATGTAATATAGCATGTCCCCATGCAGATAAATGGAGTTTTGATTTCATTAGCAATGGTCTAGCAATTAAGTTTAGACGTTTATTAAATGATTCGGCTAGACCATTTTGTGTGTGAACATGTGCTACAGGATGTTCAATATTTATTCCAATGGACATACAATAATCATCACATATTCGCCAGAATTTTCTAGACGAATTCTCTTAATTGAATAATTAGGAAATTATGCTCGCAACTTAATTATTTGAGCAAGCAATCTGGCAAACGCCAGGTTACGAGAAGATAATAAACATACATGTGACCATCTTGTTGATGTATCAATTAGCACCGTAAAATATCAAAATGGTGCACATGGTGGATCTACAGACCCACATATATCACCATGAATTCATTATAGAAATGCAGGGGATTTAATCCCCACTTTAGCTGGTAAAGACCTAACAATTAACTTTCCTTGTGAGCAAGCAACACATGAGTACTCATTAGCTTTCAACACTTTTAGATTTTTCAATGAATGACCATGTGAGTTTTCAATTATTCGCCTCATCATTATAGAACCAGGATGTCCAAGGTGATCATGCCAAACCATAAAATCATTGGGATTTGTAGACTTCAGGTCTACTAGGTGATGTACTTCAGTTGTATTTATTTTTGTATAATATAAGACAAAACAAAGTGAATACAACTTTTCTAATATATATTTCTTTTCAGAAATAGTTTTTGTAATCAACAAACATTCAACATTCTTCTCATTTAAAGTCTTGATATGATACCCATTCCGGTGGATATCTTTAAAACTCAACAAATTTCTACGAGACTTGGGAGATAATAGTGCATTATCTATGACAATTTTAGTTGCTTTAGGGAGAAATATGGTGGCTCTTCTGGAGCCATCAATTAAGTTTGCACTACCACTTATAATATTAACATTTATCTCCCCATTTTCTATATGAGAAATATTTTTTTTATCTTTAAGAATGGTGTGCATAGAAGCACTATCAATTAGACAAATATTACCATTATTATTTAATCCCAATGACTTGGCATTCATATCTTCTTCAGGAAGAAATTACGTATAAAATTTAAAAAAAATGCATAAACATTAATAAAAGATGCAAAATATTATTTATAGCATATAAACTTCATAATAAAAATTCAAAATACATAGGGTATTCAACATTCAATTTATTTTGGGATCTTCAGGATCCACAAATAAATCGGTCACATCAAGATGAGTCATATCATCTAGGCCATTTTAAACAATATTTCCATCAACAAGATTTGTTTCCACATTTTTATCCTTTATATTTGCCTCAACATTTTTATCCTTATTTTTCAAGGATGCTTGATAAAGTTCAACAAGATGATTTGCAGTTCGATAGATATGGGACCAATAACCTTCCATGCCACATCGAAAATATTTATGTTCATAATTTTTCTTTTCTCCATTATCTCTCTTCTGGGAGACAATTTGTTTCTTGCCACAGTCGAGATTGTTATTATTATATGCAGTATATTTTCCACGACAACATCCACGATAATGACTACCATGTCCTCAACTTCCACCACGACCACGCCCACGACCACGACCACATCCAAAATTTTGAGATTGAGTCGCATTCACTTCAGGGAATGGACTAGCACCAGTGGGTCGGGACTCATGATTTTTCAATAATAATTCATTATTTTATTCCGTAATAAGAAGACAGACAATGAATTTAGAATACTTCTTAAACCCATTTTCTCGATATTGCTGCTGCAGGAGCAAATTCGAGGCATGAAAAGTAGAGAATGTTTTTTTCCAACATATCATTGCCAGTAATATTTTCACCACATAATTTTAATTGAGATGTAATCTTGAACATTGCCAAATTATATTCTCTTACAGACTTAAAATCTTATAGTCATAGATGCAGCCAATCATAACAAGCTTTTGGAAGAACGACCATCTTCAGGTGGTCGAATCTTTCTTTTAGACCCATCCATAAAACAAGAGGATCTTTCACAGTCAAATATTCAACTTTTAATCCTTCATCCAAATGATGATGAAGGAAAATCATTACCTTGACCCGATCTTGATTTGATGCATTATTTTTCTCAACAATGGAATCTTTAAGACCCATTGCTTTAAGATGAATTTCGGTATCTAATACCCATGATAAATAATTATTTCCACTAATGTTAAGAGATGCAAATTCTAGCTTTGTAAGGTTAGCCATAATGAAAAACAAACAAAGATCAAAAGAAAGATGTTACCTCAAAAGTATCCAAAATATATAATAGTGCTTATCCAATTCACTTATCCAAATATCTTCAAATTTAGCTCTCAAGATAGAGACTCGTCGTGCTGATAACGTGTTGTGAAACTAATATAAAATGAACAAAGTAGAGAAGAAAGAAAAAGTAGATAAGATGTAGAGAGAATATTATATTTCACTCTGTATGCTCAAGCTCTTTTTTTTTTTTAGTTTACAAATGAAGGTGTCAAACCACCTATTTATAGGAGAATCATACATGGACTAATTTAATACATATTAATATGAATATTTGGGAAATAAGTGGGGGATGTAGTGGAGGAATGTAACTCATGGAAGATGGAAGGGCAAAAGACATCCACATTTCATATAATTATTTCATAACAGTGAGATATTTATTTCAAATTTGTTATGAAACAACATATTGAAACACGAATATGAAATTAGAATTCGTAAGTGAAATCCTACAGAAATATGAATCTCTACTCAAATATTATTATTAATCAAATGATTCGTAATCATGACACAATGTATAAACATAATTCTCACAAGAATCATGATTCGTTTTGTTTGACACAAATTATCACACATAACCCAAAAACAATGACAGTGAAACTTTTGATTTTCAATATATTTTGTTTTCACAAACTTAAAATATAGATTATTTTTAGCATTTCAACTTTTGAAACAAATAAATTATACTAGTTGAAACTGCCTATGCATGTTTAACAAATTTATATTAAAGGTTCGATAATTAAAATGATAAAATTTGAATGTAGAAACTAACTTATTAATAAAAACACAAAGATTTGTGACCACAAATATAATTTACACATTTAAGTTTTCAATAAAACTTACGCCAACATTATATATATTGAATTCAGTATCTAAAATGATTAAACGAAATAAAAGTTTAATAACAATTTATTGCAAAATATGAAGATTACTCACTCATTTATAATTAAGGAAAAATATACATTGACTAGAAAAAATAAAACTATAAATAAAAGGCACTGGTCACTCAATTATACCTAAATGTTAAAAATAAATAACTTATTATCATATTATTATTTTTTTCTATGAATCTTTTTTCCAAAAATAAATTTCAAAATTATCAAAGTATATTATAATTTATATTTATTTAAAATTTCAAGAGGTCCAATGCCTTCCTTGGCCCCACATCCCTTCGTCCCTGACCATACATATACACGAACCACATACATAAGCATACATTGACATATTTGATTAATAGATTTGTATGATCCTAATGTAACATAAATACACGTTGGAAAAGAATATTACTCATTATTATTGTCATATGAACCACGTTAATGTAAATATGTACATATCTACATGATTCGTGTTATTTCTAAATCAACATATATATATATATATGTGTGTGTGTGTGTATTTATATACATGCATACACATCAAAACTATATGACCCACACATATATTAACACGAAACATGTTTCTCATGACTTATGAATCAAGTCGTGATCATGAATAGTTTTTGTAAAACAACCACTATTTTACTATAATTATGTTTTTAAGGTTTGACTAAGAAAATGTTTTATCATTATGATTAGCGGTCCTAGATTTAAAGAGGCATAAATATATCGTGGCATGACATTTATTGAAGCCCCTAAATCTAGCATAGCACGTTCAATCTTGAAATTCCCTATCCAACAAGGGATGACAAACATACCTGAATTATTTTGCTTCGGTCGCAACTTCTTTTGAAAAATGGCTAACACATTTTTTCGCATTGTCACTTTTTCATGTCCTTTCAATTTGCGTTTGTGCATGCAAAGATCTTTGGGAAATTTTGTATAATGAGGGATTTGTTGAATTACATAAAGTAGTGGTATGTTGACCTCCACCTTCCTGAAGATATCTAGAACTTGTCTTTCCTTGTTATCTATTGATGTCTTTGCAACCCTACAAGGAAAAGGTAAAGGGTTAGTTTTAGTGGGAATTACCTTGGATGGATTTGCCTTGTTAGTACAGTTGGATTTCTATGGTGAACGATCTTGTTGTTTAGTTTGCAATTGTGCACTAGATGACTCAATGTGCCCTTGCTCATTGGATGATTCAATGCGGTTATTTGCATTTGATGACTCAATGTGATCCTGCACATTAGATGATTCCATGTATACCTTTTTGCCTTTTTTATTCTCACTTTCTTGTTCAACTACTTCTTCAAGTTTTTCAGACTACCTAAGTTGCTTTCCACTCCTTAAGGTGATGACACTCACATTTCGAAGATTAATCTCAGGTTGTGAGGGGAATTTCCCATTATTCTATGCCTCAAAGTGACTAAACATCGTCGCCAACTAACTGACTTGAGTTTCAAAATTCTTAATACTCGATTGAATATGACTGACTTGAGTTTCAAGATTCTTAATACTAGATTAAGTATCTTTTTGAAATTGGATGATGGTAGTGGCCAGCGTCTTTACTATATCCTCCAATGAAGGTTGAGGGTTTTGTTCAGAGTGTTGTTTTTTGATAAAATTGCCCTCTTCGTGGTGGTGGTGGTGGTGGGAGATTTTGCTCAACCTGTTGTGTACCTTGTTGATTCTCCCATCTAAAATTAGGATGGTCACGCCACCCCAAATTATAGGTTTTAGAATAAGGGGTCATACTTGTGTCCTTGGAAATTTCCAACACCTACAACAATTGCATGCGCCTCAATCTCATCAAATAACACCCTACAATCATCAGTTGTATGATCTATAGTTGCCTAAATGCAACATGTTTTAACTTATGAAGTTCCTCGTACTGCAAGTTTCCTAACAAAAGAGGTGAGTTCATCTAACTTATTTATCAATGAAGAATCACTAGCCTCTTTGACCAATTGAATTTGTCCACCTCGGTGCTAAATTGCTGCGAATTTTCCGCCATATTTGAGATTAAAGTCTTAGCTGTCGATGGAGACTTATCTACAAGGGCTCCTCAACTGGCTACATTAATCATGTTATAGTTCATAAGTGACAAACCTTCATAGAAATATTGAATGAGGAGCTACTCAGTGATTTGATGGTGGGGACAACTTGCAATCAATTTCTTGTATCGCTTTCAATACTCATAAAGTGTCTCCCCACTCAACTATCGCACTCCACAATTTTCTTTTCTTATCTTTGCAGTTCGGGATGCAGGGAAATATTTTTGAAGGAATTCTCATTCCATTTCTACCCATGTAGAAATAGATCCCGACGGTAAGTAGTAGAGCCAATCTTTGGCTGAATCCTTCAAAAAGAAAGGAAAAGCTCGCAACTTTATTTGCTATTTGATTACCATCGTTGGTTTCATGCTTGAGCACACAATATGGAACTGTTTTAAATGTTTTAGTGGGTCATCTCCTGCAAAACCATAAAAAGATGGTAGTAAATAAATTAACCCAGATTTTAGCTCAAATGTAGTATTATTAGCAATGTCAAGAAATGTTATGCAAAGTGGTTCTTGAACAAGCTCTAGATAAGCAAGTTGCTTCAATGTCTGATTATTTTCTTTTGCCATGACTACATAAATTGGAGAATTAAGAAAATTGAGAAAACAATTCAAACACCAAATCCTAAATCAAATTGGTATGTCAAACGGTGTCATTTCAGAATCAATTGAGGAATTAAGGCAAGCAATTGAGAAATTGAGGCAAATACGGATGACCCATGAGAATTGGAGGGTGCACGTGATTAGAAATACCTCAAATGACCACGTCAGCTGCGCATGACCACATGTCTGAGGCGGCGACATTTTGAATGAATGGTACCTGAAGAGAGAGAAATCTGTTAGTAAGGATGGTGTGCAGAGTGTGAACAAATAGCTAGGAAGAGAGAAAATGAATTATGTAGAAATTAAGTAAATTCTCTATTCTCTTTCTTGAATTTCCTCTCTTCTTCTTCCCCAATTCTTCTAATCAATTTCTGACATTTCTGTTCAGGTGCGCGAGCTAAAGGCTATCCCAGGAGTTTTCATTTTATATTTCTTTAATCTTAGAAAAAGTTGTTATCTCATGTGAGATGGAGAAATTGTATTATTCAAGGGATATCATTTTTAATTAAGAATTCAATATCTTTGTATTTGAGTTCTTAGTTATTCTATAAAATTGTTGTTTATTGGGTTGGGTCATAACAATTTGGTATCCAGAGTTGTTGTTCCTCAGAGCTCTGATAGGAAAAAATGGCAGATGGAACAAGGATGAAGGAGATACAGAGGTTAGAGACACTGATTGGTGATGAGAAAGGTCATCGAGTGTTGATGCAAAACCAACTTCAGGCTTTAAATCAAATACAAGGAGAAATGCAAAATATGATGAGATCGCTGCAGTAATCCCATGAAGAAAGTGCAATCAACGATGAAAATATTAAAAGCAAATCAGAAAGCAATGACTGTACAAATGTAGGAGATCTCTAATCAACTGCAAATGTTCAACAAAGGGAAACAGGTGGATGATGGTATATTACCATCACCAACAAGGGTCAATACTATGCCCAGAGAGAATAGGATGCAAGGATCTGGGAATATATTTGACAGAGGATGATCTAACTCTCAAAATAGTAGAGAAAACAATCACACATACTTACCATTCCAGAAGGTCCAAAAAATTGAGTTTCCTCGCTTTGATGGAACAGAACTAAGGGCTTGGATAAGAAAGTGTAATCGGTACTTTCAAGTTATTAATACTATTGCTGAAGATTGCAAGGTGTTATATGCTACTATGCACCTAGATGGAAAAACTGAGTTGTGGTTTCAAGGATTTACTGAAACTAAAGGAGAAGTTAGATGGCCAAACTCCATTGAGGCAATAAACAAGTTTGATGATATTGACCCTGAATTGGTTGTGGGAGAGTTTCATAACTTGAAACAAACAGGATCAGTGGCAGAACTAGTGGAGAAATTTGAGGAATTGAAGTCCTACCTTCAATTATTCAAGAGGGGGTTACCTGAGGAGTACTTCATTTCTAGTTTTATCAATAAACTAAGGGATGCCATTAAAGGGACTATACTTATTGTAAAGCCTAAGAGTTTTGAGGAGGTTGTATCTATGGCCAGGAAACATGAGTTCACTACTGATGCTATTACAAGAAGATACAAGCAATCAGTGAAACCAACTTCTAATCCAATACCAGGAAAATTCACACCCAATTTTCCTAAGTCCAACAATTTCACAGGGCCACCTGGAGAAAGATTACCCTCTTAGAAGGAAGGGGAAAACAAATTACCACCTAGGAGGTTACTCACTGAAGCTGAGATGACAGCCAGAAGAGAGAAGAAACTGTGTTACAATTGTGATGAAGTATTTGTGCCAGGACATAAATGCAAAAATAGACAAATCTTCATGTTAATGTCACAAGAGGAAGAAGATGCTCTAGAAGATGAGATGGAAGAAATTGATGAGCTTATCATGACTGAAGATATGATTATATCCTTAAATGCTATTGATGGACACACCACCATTAATACCCTAAGGATGAAAGATAAAGCTTATGAGCAAGATATATACCCTTTAATTGATAGTGGAAGCACACATTGTTTCCTAGATGAAGAGGTCTGCAAAAAAATCAATTGTAAAATTGAAGGTGCTACCCCAATGATGGTGACCATAGCTGATGGAAGCGAAGTGATAAGCAAGAAGGTCTTCCCTGATTTTTCTTGGGAGGTACAAGGGCATAAATTCACTTACTCTATGAGAATCATCAAGCTAGGAGGGTGTGATATGGTCTTGGGTGGGGATTGGTTGAGGAAACACAGTCCCATTGAGATTGATTATAATGATATGAAGATATCAATCAACAATCAAGGAAGAAAGGTGAACATCAAGGTCATGTCATCAGAAGCTGAGATCAAATTCATCTCTGGATAAGAAATGTAAAAACTTTTAAACAATGGAGAATGTTGCTTGATGGGAAAATTATATGTTGTACAATTAAAAGAGCATACAAATGATAAGAAGCTGGTAGGGTTACTTGAACATTTTGAGGATGTTTTCAAAGAATCTCATACCCTGCCTCCAAACAGGGATGTTCAACATCACATAAGTTTGATTCGAGGATCTGTGCCCAAGAAGCAAGCTCCCTACAGGTACCCCCATGTTCAAAAAGGGGAGATTGAGAAGCTGATCAAAGAAATGCTAGAAGCAGGGGTTATCAGACTAAGCCAAAGCCCTTATGCTTCTCCAATCATCATGGTTAAGAAGAAAGATGAAGGTTGGAGGATGTGTGTAGATTACAGGTATTTGAACACTCTTACTATCAAGCATGTATTTCCTATACATGTGATTGATGAACTCTTAGATGAATTGTATGGATCTAAGTTCTTCTCTAAAATAGATTTAAGGTCAGGGTATTTTCAAATCCGAATGAATGAGAGAGATATTCATAAAACTAGTTTTGCCACACACAGTGGGCAATATGAGTTTTTAGTGATGTCATTTGGGTTGTGTAATGCTCCAGCTACCTTCCAAGCCATAATGAATCAGGTGTTTGGACCATTTTTAAGGAAATTCATCTTAGTTTTCTTTGATGATATATTAGTTTACAGTCCAGATTGGGAAAACGCATGTGAAAAATCTGGAAACTACCTTAAAAATCTTAAGAGAGAATGAGTTTTATGCCAAGATGAGCAAATGTGCTTTTGGGAAGGAAAGTATAAAATATCTTGGTCATATCATATCAAAAGATGGGGTATCTACTGACCCTAGTAAGATTGAAAGCATGGTGAATTGGCCTAAACCCAAAAAATCAAGGCATATAGAGGATTTCTAGGTCTAACAGTATATTACAGAAAGTTTGTGAAAGGATATGGAGTAATTAGTAAACCTCTTACTAAATTACTCAGGAAGGAATCTTTGTGTGGGAAGATGAAGCTACTAGGGCATTTGAATCTCTAAAAAGAGCTATGACTATGACACCTGTCTTAGCTCTTCCAGATTTCACTACAACCTTCATTGTGGAAACAGATGCCTCTAGAATTTCGATGGGGTTGTCCTGATGCAAGATGGGAGACCTATTGCATATCTAAGTAAAGCTTTTGGACAAAAAAGTATGGGATTATCCATTTATAAGAAAGAGTTCATGGCTGTTTTACTAGCCATAAATAAATGGAAACATTATCTTCAAGGTAACCATTTCATAATCAAAAGTGATCAGTTGAGTCTCAAACATCTCTTGGATCAGAAATTATCCACCGCTCTATAGCTGAAATGGATTAGCAAATTGCTGGGATTTGACTATGAAGTGCAATATAAAAAAAGGACAGAGAATAGGACAGTTGATGCCCTATCAAGAAGAGAGGGAATGGAATTAGAGGAAGCTGGCTGCAAGGCCATAACTCAAGTGCAACCTCTATGGGTGGGAGAAGTTGTCAAAAGCTATACAGATGATGAAGAAATCCAAGAAGTAATAGCAGCTAAGCTACTGAACGGGCAGTCTTACCCTAATTACACCATCAAAAGTGGAATCCTAAGATATAAAGGAAGAATTTGCATTGGGAAATATAAGGTAGTCAAAGAGATGATCATGATAGCTTTACATGACTCACCTCTAGGAGGCCATTATGGAATTCAAGGGACATATCAAAGAATCAGACCAGTTTTCCACTAGACTGGTATGAAGAAGGATGTAGAGAAGTTTGTGAAGGAATGTGATGTTTGTCAAAGAAGTAAGGATGAGCATATTCCTTACCCAGGGTTGTTGAGTCCCCTACCCATCCCTCAACAATCTTGGAGCCACATTGTCATGGATTTTATTAAAGGGCTACCCAAATCTGAAGGAAAGAGTGTGATCCTAACTGTGGTGGATAGATTCTCTAAATATGGATATTTTTTAGCTCTATCACATCCCTACACAGCTGAAGGGGTAGCTAAAATGTTCCTAGATAATATTTACAGGTTACATGGTATGCCTAGAAGTATTGTCTCAGACAGAGACAAAATCTTCACTAGCACATTCTGGAAACAATTATTCAAGTTAGCAGGGGTAAGCTTGGATACTAGTAGTGCTAATCATCCCTAAACTGATGGGCAGTCTGAAAGGCTGAATCAGTGTGTGGAAGGCTACCTAAGGTGTATGATACAGGAGAAGCCTAAACAATAGGTAAAATGGTTACCATTAGCAGAATATTGGTACAATTCCAATTTCCACACTGGAATAAAGATGACACCATTTGAAACTTTGTATGGTTATTCACCACCTCAAATAGAGCTCGGGGATGTTTTATGGAACCACAACCCAGAGATTAAGGATTTGGTTCAAGAAAGGCAGAGGATTATCAAGCTACTTAAGGAAAACTTGGTGAATGCACAACAAAGAATGAAGTTGTATGCTAACCGAAAGAGGACAGAAATAGTGTTTGAAGTAGGAGATTATGTATATCTTAAGCTACAACCTTATAGGCAAGCTTCAGTGGAATTAAGGCAAAACATAAAGTTGTCTCCAAGGTTTTATGGACCTTATCGGGTGGAAAAGAAAATTGGAAATGTAGCTTATCAACTCAAGCTACCCCCACAAGCCATGATATACCTAGTGTTTCATGTGTCTCTTCTGAAAAAGAGAATTGACAACAAATATATTCCTAGTATTGAGCTTCTACAAGTTGATAAACAAGGTTATATCAGAACATATCCCCTATCAGTACTGGACAGGAGAATCTACAAAAAGGGTAATGCCATGGGAGTCGAATTATTGGTGAATTGAGTCAATCTACCTGAAGATTACACAACCTGGGAGGATTATGATAATCTTATGACACACTTTCCAGAATTTGATCCTTATGGACAAGGATTCAGTCAAGGAGGGAGAAATGTTATGACTAGAGAAATTGGAGAATTAAGAAAATTCAGAAAACAATTCAAACACCAAATCCTAAATCAAACTGGTATGTTAAATAGTGTCGTTTCAGAATCAATTGAGGAATTAGGGCAAGCAATTGAGAAATTGAGGCAAATACGGATGACCTATGAGAATTAGAGGGTGCACGTGATTAGAAATACCTCAAATGGCCACGTCAGCTGTGCAGGACCACATGTCAGAGGGGACGACATTTTGAATGAATGGTACCTGAAGAGAGAGAAATTTGTTAGCAAGGATGGTGCGTAGAGCGTGAACAAATAACTGGGAAGAGAGAAAAAGAATTATGCAGAAATTAAGTAAATTCTCTTTTCTCTTTCTTGAATTTCCTCTCTTCTTCTTCCCCAATTCTTCTAATCAATTTCTGCCATTTCTGTTCAGGTGCGCGAGCTAAAGGCTATCCCAGGAGTTTTCATTTTATATTTCTTTAATCTTATAAGAAAGTTGTTATCTCATATGGAGAAATCGTATTATTCAGGGAATAGAACTTTTAATTAAGAATTCAATATCTTTGTATTTAAGTTCTCAGTTATTCTATAAAATTGTTGTTTATTGGGTTGGGTCATATCAGACGCTTTCCTCACTCTCTGTTTCACTAGGTTCAGGAAAAGGTAATTGTTTCAATGCCTTTTTAGCTTGTCTAGCTTGTTGTCTCAGCACACGATCTCACCTAGTGATCTCGGGATAATACTCAAAATCAGTCCTCCCAGAAGAACGAGTGAACATTCATTGTTGGAAGAGAATAAAATAAACACAAAATCAGTAATTAGACGTGTACAATGGGTTACCCCATTGTGTTGTCTTCTAGCCAATGTGTAAGAACTTGAAGCAGAAAAGAATCAAAGAGAATTTTTTTTTACTCGACTACAAAGACTCAACAAAATAAGAGACGAAATAAACAAAAATTAAAATTAATAAATTTATTAATTACACACCATTCCTCGACAACGATGCCAAAATTTGATGTGTTACCGAGGCACGCAAATTAATATAACCTTCTTACCTTCAACTAATTTGTAAAAGTGACAAATAAAAGTCGATCTCATAGGGAATAGAGGAATTAATTAAATTCACTAGTGTCATAAACAAGATAAAATGGGGGTTGGTTAGTTATTATCTAATCAAACTAATAATCTATCAAGCAACTATGCAACAACCAACGATGAAAGCAATTAAATAAACAAGAATCAATCAATAAACAAGGTACTAGTTCTCAGTTTAGTATCCCCTTCTATTCTTGACCGAGTGGATTAATTAATAACATATCTTTCAATCTATCTCTCGAACCCTCGTCCCTAGATTAGCAACAAGTTCTGCTAACCCAAATTATCTCTTAAGTTTTGTCTATTAAAACAAGCTCTTTAATAAACTTTGTTCAATTAGACAACCTAATAGGTACAACCTCTAGATTTAATGTGACAAACACATTAATTTCTAAGACGATAGGATGAACTAGACTCCAAATTCACAAGCTCGATCCGAATAATCTAGAAATGTATTGCCCCTAACGAATCAAGCGCTATTTACTACAAAGGAATATAAATTAGTAACAATTACGGATTACGGTTTATACTCTAGCAATAGATATCACAATAATTTAATCTAACGGACCCTATTAAATCAAATCATGCAATATCAATAATCAATAAACCAAGTAACACAAATCGCTTAAGAGATAGAAATTAAAAAAACGTATCTGAAGTAAATCAAGATCAGAGGTTCAACATCCCTTTGAATTAGCGTAAAAAAATTAGCCACGCATCATGGTTATCACAATCATCATTTTTCTAATAAATTCTCTACGAAGAAGACAAATGTTTTTTTACTCCTGCAATTCTGACTTTAATTTCTTTCTGCTCTCTATATTCTCGCGGCTCTCTCCTCTTCTCTCTCTCTCTCTTGTTAGAATATATGTATGGCTTTTACAAGATCTTGGGCTAGGGCTTCATAAAACAATTTCCTGGGCTTTCGATGGGCCTTAATTCCCACACATTGGATCACCCAATGTGGTGACATTGAATCTAATATGTGTCTTCTGTCAGGATTCAACAATTTCATACAAAAATAATGAAGCTATTTTTTGTAATTTTCTGATCAAAAAATGAAAAAATAACCAAGAACAATAAGAACATTCAAGAAAGGGGTGAGATATGAGAGAGAAAGAGGTGAGAGGAGCAGAATTTCATAACTTTTTTCTCATGCATTGCTAAAGGCAAAAAAACAATACATAAGGCTGCAAACCGTTAGAGCAACATCATAACAACCACTAAAATAAAGACACCTGGCCAAAGTACTGAAATAAAGAAAGCAACATAAAAAGAAATGGGACCACACAAAACGACACCATTTGTTACTAAACCAACTCATCCAAAACGACGGCATTCAGGAACTCCCACATTTGAATCCCTAATTGCTTTGAACCCTATCAACTCCCAAGACTCCACCTTTTGCATCCTCTTTTTCCTTCGGATTCCCTTTGCTCCCCAACTTTCTATCTCCCATGCTCTGCTCAATCCGCCACCATCAACCTCTCTTTTCTTCGATTTCCGTTTGTAAACCCCTTTGTAGATAGCCTGCTTCAAAGGTAAATTGTCCCATGAGTCTCCAACCATGACATTACCCCCCGCTGGAGATGACCCTTGTCCCCAAGGGTCCCACTAAGGAAACCAATCCACCAAATCATCAAGAAGTTCCCAAGATGCCAACTTGGGACTAGTGTTGCGCCAGTGCACCAGAACTTGGCGTTGAACTCCCGTGGAAGATGGAAGCTCGCGTTTCGCTAGAAGCTGCAATGGTTCTGGGCCATGGAGATCCACAACAACTGAATTTGGTAAGGTAGCAGAAGGAGTGTAAGTCCCCTTAATCTTCTATTTGAGTAAAGAAACGTGGAATACATTGTGAACCTTTGCCCCCATCTGGTAGGTTTAATTTGTAAGCAACATTCCCAATTTTTTCAACAATTGTGTAAGGACCATTATATTTATTTGATAATTTGTGGTTTGGCCTGTGAGCCACTGAACCTTGTCTGTATGGCTGCAACTTTAAATAGACCTCATCTCCTACCTGAAAAGTCCTGTCAACTCTCCTCTTGTCAGCATAAAACTTTATTCTTTCCTGTGCTAACACAAGGTTGTGTTTGAATGAGTCCAAGGTAGTTGTTCTCTGTTTAACCAAGTCTGCAACAATAGTGTCTAGGTTATCCAAGTAAGGACTAACAGCTAGAGGGGTTGGTTGATAACCGTATAAGGCTTGAAATGGCGTCATTTTCAAGCTAGTATGATAGTTGGTATTGTACCAATATTCTGCAAGAGATAACCACCTTACCCACCTATGAGGATGTTGACTCGTGCAACATCTGAGGTAATTCTCTAGGCATTGATTCACCCTCTCTGTCTGGCCATCAGATTGAGGGTGATAGGCAGATGTCATATGTTGTTTAGTACCCAAAGTGCTAAACAATTCAGTCCAAAACTGACTTGTGAAAACTTTATCCCTATCAGTAACCATGCTCACAGGTTGCCCATGTAACTTCACAATATGATCTAAGAACAATCTAGCAACAGTTTCAGCAGTAAAAGAGTGGGATAGGGGTACAAAATGGGCATACTTGGTGAGTCTATCCACCACCACAAGTATGACATTTTTTCCTTCTGATTTAGGCAAGCCCTCAATAAAATCCATAGATACATGAGTTCAAGCTCCTGTAGGAATGTCCAGTGGTTCCAGCAACCCTGGATAAGGGCTATTCTTATGCTTAGCCCGTTTACACACATCATAATTCCCCACCAACTTTTGTACATCACTTTGCATCCCTGGCCAATAGAACAAAGTCTTAAGCCTCTGATAAGTTCCTTGAGTACCAGAATATCCCCCAATAACTGAACTGTGGAAGTAAGCCAATAATGTAGCTCTCAAATCTGATACTTGCCCAACTACAATCCTCCCCTTGTATCTGAGTATGCCATGAACCACTGAATGTGATGGATAAGCAGCCCCCTCAATAGCAATAGCAGCCAGCAGCTTCTGTATAAAAGCATCACCTTTATAACTCTCACAAACCTCCATCATCCACCTAGGTTGAACTGTAGAGATAGCATGTAGAGAAGAATGCTCATTTACCCTGGAAAGAGCATCAGCCACCCTGTTTTTAGTCCCCTTTTTATACTGGATCTCATAGTCCAACCCTATCAATTTAGAAATCCACCTCTGTTGGAGAGCTGTAGTGAACTTTTGTTCCATGATGTATTTGATACTCTGTTGGTCTGTTTTGAGTATGAAATTATGTCCTTGCAAATAGTGCTTCCACTTTTGAATTGCTAATAAGACTGCCATAAACTCCCTCTCATAGATAGAAAGAGCCTGACACTTCGGGTTAAGTGCCTTGCTAATGAAAGCTATAGGTCTCCCCTCCTACATTAAAACAACCCCTAAACCTGTGGAACTTGCATCAGTCTCCACAATAAATGGTTTGGTGAAATCAGGTAAAGCTAGAACAGGTGAAGTAACCATTGCCTCCTTCAATTTTTGGAAAGCCATCTCAGAACTAGAAGACCATTTGAACCCTCCTTTCTTTAACATATCAGTAAGGGGCTTACTGATGACTCCATAGGACTTGATGAATTTCCTATAGTATCCAGTAAGTCCTAGAAACCCTCTTAATCCTTTGACAGTTGATGGCTTGGGCCAATCTACCATGCTCTGTATCTTAGAAGGATCAGTAGACACTCCCTTGGCACTGATGATATGGCCTAGGTACTCAATGCTAGACTGCCCAAATTGGCATTTAGACTCCTTAGCATATAACTGATGCTTCCTCAATATGGACAAGGAGATATTGATATGCTTCAAATGTTCATCAAAGGTAGCACTATAGATTAATATATCATCAAAGAAAACCAGTATGAATTTTCTTAAATGATCAGAAAACACCTGATTCATCAGTGACCGGAAAGTTGTTGGGGCATTACAGAGCCCAAACGGCATCACCAAAAACTCATAATGACCGTGATGTGTCTTAAAAGCTATCTTGTAAATATCTTCTTCTTTCATCCTGATCTGAAAGTAACCACTCCTCAAATCCATCGTAGTAAACCACTTAGCACCATATAGCTCATCCAACAGCTCATCAATCACAGGGATTGGGTAGTCATGTTTGATAGTAAGAGTGTTTAGATACCTGTAGTCCACACACATCCTCCATGAATTGTCTTTATTTTTCACCAATAAAACAGGAGAGGCAAATGGACTCTTACTGTGCTTAATAACTCCAGAACCCAAACGCTCGGCCACAATCTTCTCTATCTCATTCTTAGAGAAGTGAGAGTACCTGTAAGGGAACAATTGCTTGGGAAGAGCATCAACTTTCAAAATAATATGGTGTTCTACCCCTCTATACGGTGGAAGCCCTTGAGGTTCTTCAAAAATGTCACCAAAACTACATAATAGCAGTTTGATTTCCTCAGAAACTGCCAATGTAGTTTGATGAGAATTGATAGTTGTAAACTGGTCATTCCTCACACTCCTAACAGAGTCATCCCCTAGCTGGTCAGTTTGGAGCATCAGAACCCTCAGTGGTACTTCCTCCATGGCTGTGATTACTACCTTCTGTCCTCCCCTTGACAAATCTCCTTTTATAGTCAAACTTAATAGGGCTATTTTCCCATAACCAAGCACTATATGACATCCATCCAAAGTAAGCAACCTCAATGGAAAATTGAACGATACCCCTTGCATCATCCAACTAAACCCTCTCACAACCTCTTGGCATATAATCCTTTCACCATTTGCAACAGTAATAGCCATTGGCTCAATATCTTCAATATAACAATTCAGCCTCTTAGCTAACACTTCACTAATGTAACTGTGAGTGCTACCTGTGTCAATGAGTATGTTCAGAGGTCCAGCATCAACCTCCCATAATACTCTGATTGTTCTTACACCAACTTCCCCTGAAATGGCATTCAGGGACACCTCTCCATCCACTGCATGCACATCCAACCCTTCTACTTTATCACCAGTAAGACCAGAGTAATATTCTTGTTCTTCATCTTCTGTCATAATAATATAGAGCCTATTGTATTTGCATTTGTGGCCTGGTACAAACTGCTCATCACAGTTGAAACACAAACCTTGTTGCCTCCTATCCATCATTTCACTTTTAGATAAAAGCTTTCGAGGGGGTGTTGTTACTGGTGGCTGATTTGGTGGTGGTTTATTCTGCTGAATCATAGGTTTTTTAGGCTGAGTAAGGGTCTGTTGATACCCCTGTTTTACTTCCATTTTAGCTCTCCTAGTTAAAGCCTCAAGAGTGGCTTCCTGATTCCTTATTATATCTATAACTTGCTGGAAAGATTTGGGCTCAAATAGATTGAAGAACTGTTGATTTTCTTCATGGAGTCCACTCACAAAAAATGTCATAAAGAATTCATCATCATAGGTTCTAGTGTTGAACATAAGCAAATAAGCTTTTAACTCTTCAAATTTATCAATATAAGCTTCAAGGGAATTAGTGACCCTTAACTTTCCAAGCTCTGCCAACACCTTAGATTCCTTTAGATCCTCAAACCGGGCTGAAACAAGGTCCACAAATTGATCCCAATTAAGAGTTCTGCCCTTCTAAGACACATGGTTGTACCAAACCGCTGTTTTTCCCTCAAAATGAATGGTAGCCAGTCCCACCTTCTGTTCTTCAAGTGTATTCATTAATTGAAAATAGCCATGGTACTTAAATAGCCACATTCGAGGATTACTTCTATCAAACTTTGGAAAATCGATCCTAGGAATAGAGTGGTGATTGTTTGGTGAATAGGAATTGTTTGCTACAATTTCTTCCCCTTTTTGCCCCAAAACTTTACTGCCATCAGTATAAGTGTTGATAGGAGTTAAATTAATACCCGTGTTCATTGAAGATCCCTCACCCAAAATTAATTTCTCCTTAAAGTAAACATCCATATGCTCGGCCATCTTTGTAAATTGTAGTTGCAACATTTCCATCATCTTCTCATTTCGATCCTAATTCGATTGGATTTTGTCTTCCAATCGCATCTCAGCCGCTTCCCGTTTGTCCATCTCTTCTTGAATCCTTTTACTCAAAGAGTTTTCTCTGAGTTTCCAGACGTGTGCCATCAGCCATAATCCAAAGCCCAGCAATCGACAACACTTGCTCTGATACCAAATGTCAGGATTCGACAATTTCATACAAAAATAATGAAGCTATTTTTTGTAATTTTCTGATCAAACAATGGAAAAATAACCAAGAACAATAAGAACATTCAAGAAGGGGTGAGATATGAGAGAGAAAGAGGTGAGAGGAGCAGAATTTCGTAATTTTTTTCTCATGCATTGCTAAAGGCAAAAGGACAATACATAAGGCTGCAAATCGTTAGAGCAACAGCATAACAACCACTAAAATAACGACACCTGGCCAAAGTACTGAAATAAAGAAAGCAACATAAAAAAAATGGGACCACACAAAACGACACCATTTGTTACTAAACCAACTCATCCAAAACGACGGCGTTCAGGAACTCCCACATTTGAATTCCTAATTGCTTTGAACCCTATCAACTCGCAAGACTCCACCTTTTTCATCCTTTTTTTCCTTCGGATTCCCTTTGCTCCCCAACTTTCTATCTCCCTTGCTCTGCTCAATCCGCCACCATCAACCTCTCTTTTCTTCGATTTCCGTTTGTAAACCCCTTCGTAGATAGCCTGCTTCAAAGGTAAATTGTCCCATGAGTCTCCAACCATGACATCTTCCTGCAGCTTGAATTATCCATCTCCACATTTGCCTCAAATTCACTGCATAAACCAAGAAATCAAAGTTTGGAGTATTTTGGACAGAGTGAAGATATGTAGAAAAATATCAATTGCAAACATAAAAAAAATGCATTAGAACTACATTCTAAACAAATCAAAATATGCACAGTTTTCTACATCAGTTACATATTGGTAGATATATAGATTGTGAAATAAGAATCTTTTGATTTTCATGGGGATTTTTTTAATGCCACTTTTATTAAGAAAACATGTTTTATTATCCACTATTTTAAGATGAGATTTTTTATCCACCTTTCATCTAAGATCAAAATACCACCAAAAAATTAGCTAATAAAGAAGTTTCAATAACAAATTTAGAGACAAAAAATCACCTTGTGGTAGAGTTTGAAATTTATGTGTCTTTTTTTAATACAAGAAAAAAAAATGTCTATTTTCATTTTTCAACAAAATTAAGTTTTTCTACCTAACATCACTAATTTTGTTCTACATTGACTGTTAGAATAATGTGAGCAAATTTATTCAATCTAAAAACATGGTCCACATGGATATTCATGTTGTTATCTAACTTTTGGAAGAGTTTATTTTATTTTTAGAAGAATATAGAGAATCCGGCTTTAATAAGGTCATAAGTGAAGTTAAGGAAATGACAAGTGAGATAGGTAAATTTCTAGAAAGATGGATTATTCAGAAGAAAAAAATTTTGCTAATCAGACTCTTAGTCGTGGAATCTTTCAAAATAAACTATTTTCTTTTTATAGTTGATCGGACTCATTCTTCTATAGACGCTCAATTTAAGCAGTTTAAAAAATATTAGAAGTTTTTTGGTTCTTGTTCAATGTGGATAAGTTGCAATGTGTTGATGATGATAGATTGTTGAGGTCTTGCAGTAATCTTCAAAATTCTTTGGCTTATAATGGTTGTTCTGATGTTGATGAAGATGATCTATTTTCGTAGTTAACATTCTTGAAGTGTTCTTTGTCAATATAAATAAAATCTACGATAGGTATGATGGATTATTTGAAGAAAATGGATGGGTGTTTCCAAATGCCTACATTGCTTGTAAGATCTTGTTAATGATACCAATTACAATAGCAAGTTAAAAAAAAATCAAAGTTGAAGTTCATTAAAACTTATCTTCGATCAACCATGTCTCAAGAAAAATTGAATGGATTAACTATGTTATCAATTGAGAAAGAAATTATTAAACAACTTGATTTTACTTACTTGATTAACATTTTTGCTTCAAAACCAGAGAAGAGTTCTATTTAAGTAATTACTTTTAAGTTTTTTTAACATAATATAAATATATTTAATATTGTAAATGCTTCAAAATTTTATGTTGTACATTGAGATTGTACAGTTGTGGTATTTAGAGAAATTAGGGGTTTATTTTGACATTTAGACTTAGGCCAAAATGTTAATAGGTACGCTTTATCGGTTTCTTTTTATATGGCTATTATTTTTCTCATAATCATATTCATTTTTCTACAAAAACGAAGAAGATTATCAATTGCAGAAAAATATGGATAGAAAATGTTTTATTATTTTACTAAAATATATTAGTTGCATCACATAAAGGTACTAGTTGTATTACATAAATGTATTTCCTTATTTTATTAAAGTATAACTTAAGAATATTAATATTTGTATCATGTAAATATATTAACCATATAACATAAAGGTATCATTACATCTAGTTAAAGGTAATACCTTATTTTATTTAGAAATGATTTTATCATTTTATTATAATATAACATAAATATATTAATTATACGTATAAATGTATTACTTCATTTATAAAAAAAGTATTATCTCATTTTACTGAAATATAACGTAAGGGTATTACTTATATCACGTAAAAGTATTAATTAATATAACATAAAAATATTACTGCATTCACTTAAAGGATATTTTTATTTGACTTAAAAATAAATTTATTAATTTATTGAAATAAATTAGTTGTTTTACTTAAATGTATTACCATATTTAGTGAAATCTAACGTAAGAGTATTGCTCGCATAAATAAAAGATATCCATATTTGGTAGAACCAAAGGATGTGGTTGCAGGTATAGGAGCACGTGGGTGCTTAACCTTAATGTCATAACTTTTGTGTTACATCCGTGTAACCTTTATTTTATATTCGTGTAACAATTATGTTATATTAGTTTAACTTTTACTGTATATTACAAACATATAATCCATTTAAAACTTTTATATTATAAGAATATAATTTTTATGTTTTTTTTAAAGTTAAAGTACTACATAAATGTTATGATATTTATACATAAAGGTTATACAAATATAACATAAATGTTAAATTATTATAACAATAATGTATAACTATATTATATGAATTTTTATGTTGAAAGAAAAATATAAATAATATCACTTAAATGTCATGATATTTGTATATAAAAATTATATTAATATAACATAAAGATTATACTAATATAATATAAAGATTACCACATGAATTAAAGAAATTAAATAGAATTTTGGCGCAGATCCAGATCGAATCCAACCCGCATCCTGTTGCACCATACAACTGATGCATGCAAGCGCTACTCTCAAATCTAACCTTCGGAGCAATATGATATTTCTTTAGAAATGTTGTCATGCTAAAGAGTCTTATAATGAAACTTATAATCTCAGCCAAACATCCTCTTAGTGTAAAAATCTTTAACTCTACAACCATGTTTCATAAAGTTTCATTAGCTACAAGGGAATATTTCATAAAATATTACGGAAGGAACAACCTCTTTTTACTTTAAAGTATAATTGTTTGTAAATGGAAAATAAATGAAAATAATTGCATAAAAACTTAAATTAAACAATCTCACAAATATAATTCCATGAGATGAGAGTCCAACTAAAACAATTGACAGCAAAATAGATACCTAAATTTTAACATATAAGTTAATATTTTTATCACGCATTGTATGCAACATACTTACATTTTTTTTTGCATTTGTTATTAACCAGTTATCAAATTTCTGACTTCCTTTTTGCAGCCTCAGCTGTTTCACCTTCGCACAATTGTATTCAAAATTGCAAAGGTTGTGATCCACTTCCTGATCATCATACCTGCTATAACATGTCACCTGCTTCATGATCTGCTGCACTTTTGAACGCAAAACCGGATTCCTCACTCGACCGTCTTTTTACAATGCTTGCCCTTTGCATCAATCTAACCAGCGCTTGCACGACTTCGGACATTGGGGGCCGAAATTCTGGTTCAGGCTGCACACATGAATAATGATTATGTCCAAGTTCTTCATAGATGATAGATTCGAATCTTTTGTTGTGCATAAAATACAACATTAGCTGACTGATTGTCTGTGTAAATGAGTTAACTGAATCAACTGTATCATTAACTCCTTCAAAACTGATGATGTGTTTTATGTACGGAAGAGTCTGAATCTGTATAGAATCTATTTAGGTGCTGATTTCTAATCTCTAATTTACTAGAGAGTCACGAATGCCATGATGCATTCATCAACTATAAGCACTGACCATGTAGAAAGATTATAGAAGTCTCAATAATTTCCAATTTTGTGGTTGTGTTCTAGCAGATTATAGAAGACTGTTAACATCTTGTAACAAATTATATCCAAACCTTGTAGTGTCTATTTGTTCGAGCAAGTTGTTTGACTAGGAAATTATGAGAGAAAGCAGCAGAAAACTTCAGGCTAATAGTTGGTTAATAAGATTACCTGGACACAGAGGGCAATGATATCTGCAAAACGGCTTAAAGACTTGGCAGGATACATGCCATTTAGAGTAGGGTCTACCATTTTCGCCAAAGCATCAATATCATGGAGTTGAGGAGTGGCCCATCTCACGAGTGATTGTTCTGATCTCACTCTTGAACTGAATGTGGAAGGAGATGGAAATAAGAAAATCCATTGAAGTATTCAAGAGTGAATTGCCATCATTAGACGATGCGAGGTCACAAATACCTGTCAAGAGGTTTTCGTCCAGTGAGAAGCTCTAGCATAACCACACCAAAGCTGTATACATCACTTTTAACTGTGTATAATCCAGACAAGGCAAATTCAGGTGCACTATAACCAAATGAGCCAATCATCTGGGTTGAAGAAACCTGTCAACATTATCAAGAAGATTTTAGCTCTTCTAAAGAACTTTGACCGGATCAAATAGCTATGTGCATCCAAATCAATGCCAATAGGGGTAAAAAGGATTATGGCACAAAATATCCAGCAATAAACCAATCCTAATTTATGCTATCTACCAAGCCATTATGATGGATTTTATCTCCTATAATCAATCATATAGAAATAGTGGACAGCAGTCAAGCCAATATATGGAATTTATTCAAATGGTTTTACCTGTCTTTCGGTATTTGGTGTCAGAGCAGCCAATCCACAGTCTGAAAGATGGGGATTGAGCTCTTCATCTAGTAAAATGTTTGCTGACTTTAAGTTTCTATGTACAACGGAAGGCAAACAAACTTCATGCAAGTACCTAAGCAAGGAAATTCAAGATTCAGTCTACAGAGAGGGGATGGTGTCTGTGTGTGAGTGCGAGTTTTCAAAACTCATTCCAGATTACATACTCTAATGCTCGAGCAGTGCCAAGTGCCACCCTAACTCGTGCATTCCATGTAAGCATCTTGCTCCTCTCATCAGCAAAGTGCAGCATATCATGCAAGCTACCGTTTCCAATATAATCATGAACAAGGAGACGTTGCCCATGCTCAGCACAGTATCCAGCCAATGCCACAATATTTGGATGCCTCAGACGCGACATATTTGAAATGGCCTCTAGGAAATTATCTTCCTCCTGGAGTGACAGTGCTGCATTGTCAACCTTTTTGATGGCCATAATCTGAAGGCACAAAAAAAAAAAAAAAAAAAACATTTAGATTTAATAACTTCATCCAACTGGCATACACATTTGATCACAACATTAGTTTCCAGTACACACTGACACTCATCTTGTAGACAAATCATTGAAACTTTTTGTTGTCAATACGGGAGGAAATCATAAAAATCACAATCATCAGGGGTTGAAAGTAGATAGGTCTTTGATCTATAACAAGCATATTCTCACTTGAAAGAACAAATGACAATAGAAGAAAGGAAACTGCTAATTCCAGGTAGAGAAAGAAAGGAGGAGCAACCATCCATTCCCATGCCTAATTTAATGTCAAATATAGTGCAATTTGACAAATAAAGATAACAACCCAGGTCCAGTAAAGAGAAACCAAATGAAATCACCTTTCCATTGAGGAATTCTGCTCTATAAACACGCCCAAGAGAACCTTCACCAACCAGATTCTCTTGACTAAAGCTATTAGTTGCAGTCTGAAGAGCAGCTACAGTATAAGAAGTAGCAGTAATAGGAGACTTCACTCTTCTCAAAGATCCATTGTTCCCTTGTAACCTTTCAACAGTCACATTTTCAGATGGTGGGGGCTTCAGATCAGATACAGTAACAGTAGGCTTTGATCTTTGCTCTTGCATCTCTGTATTCACTATAGATAAAAGGAAAATGCCTGATGAATGATTCAGGCTCATGCCCATTTACAAATTGAATACACATCAAAGAACAATAATCTCTTCAATTTTGGTGATGGATATTTTTTTTTTGTTTTTTGAAATCATAAATAACTATAGCCAATCAGCCATTATTCAAACTGTGCATAAAATTTCTCTTGCGGAGTACAGTGTAGAGGAGAAATATAAGACTGCCTTCTGTGACTACACCCAAACTACTTGGGACTTCAACAAAGTTTATTTTGGCCCTAAATTTTTATAAAAATGTTCAATCAAAGTCATCAGAACAAGAGAAACAAATTGACAGCCATCTCTTGAGTATGCTCAATCTGAATTAAAGATCATAAGTAACAGACCACTTGAGGCAAAAGAATGTAGCAGTCACTTATTATAAATTTTGCCAACAAAGAAATAGGTGCAACTTACCAGAATTTTATTGCAACAAAAGTTGTTTCATTAGATCAAAGGTTTCTATCATATTCAGTTCAAAAGGCAAACAAGCATAAAAGGCAACTCATGTCAACAAAAGAAAGCTATTTTAATGCAGTATGTGAGGAGAAGTGAGATACCTTTATCACTGCTGACGGGAAGACTTCCTGTTGATAGACGTGCAGCAACTTCTTTCTTGTTTCCCTTTCGAAGGCAAAACACCAGTGCAAGCAGCAACAAGATTGCTGCAAATAAAGATCCCAGAACTATGCCCACTATAGGTCCAGCTGTCAACCCATTCTTATTTCCATTATGAGACTTGCTTGGGACATTGGAGTCAGGTGTATGACTACCTGGAGGAGCTTGCCCAGTATTCGTGCGAGGTCTACCTCGAGGAGGCGAGATATATGGTGGTGGAGGAGGAGCAGGACCATTGGCAAATGTGTTCCCACCATATCTGGTTTATTAGAAAATTAAGGTGAGAAGGTTTACTGGCTAAGTTCACTACATGCACCCAGTTAATTATATCACCAGTAATTTATATAAACATCAGCAATCACTTACATAAAATTGGGGATAGAAATTAGTTCAGGTGGTATCCATCCACTGAAATGGTTGTTTGCGACATTTCTGTGGAATTTAGTGCAAGGAAGAATGGGCAAGTTATACTAACAAAAATTAACCATATTCCAAGAATTGAGGAATCAACATGAGAAGGTGTAGTGTGTGGAGGTGACACTTACAAATTTGTCAAAGGCAAACCTACGAGGACATTGACAGAACCTGTAAGTTGATTGTTTTGTACTTGACTGCCAAAGAAGTATGAATGTGATGTCACTAGAAAGTCGAAAGATGAGCAAGAATAAAGGGATAGTAATATTTGTCGTACTCACAGAGTTGAAAGATTTGTCAATGATGCGAAGGAAGGGGGTAGATCCCCTGAAAAATTGTTAAAGGATATATCCCTGAAATTGCCTTGTAATTAGTACACAGTTTATAATGAAAAAAAAAAAAAATTATTCCGAGTCACAAGTACAGAACAAAATAGAATTAAGAAATAAAGAAATGTGAGATGTAGAAACATTTGCTAAAAAGACGGACGAGTCACAGAACAGAAGACGTGCAAATTAGTCATGATCTAGCATAAAAATAAGACATTACAGCTACTCACAATGTAGCTAGTGCAGAGTGATTCATAAACATATCTCCAACTGTCTGAGCCAATATGTTACGGCTGATGTTCCTAAAATCATAAGTTATTGGTCTAAGCATTAGAATAAAGAGCTTAAAACCACCTATATCAGATAATGCTAAGAGTTCTGTAGATATGCAAACTCACAGAAGCCATGCCACTTACAGATAATTAAGTGAGCCCATTAATGATATGGAATAAGGAAGGTTCCCACTTATATTGTTAGCTGCAAGGTTTCTGCACCAAAATAGGGGAAAGCATTAGAATCATAGATGATGCAGAACATGTATGTTATACTACATGAAGTCAAGAGTCATCATAAAATAAAGACTTAACAGGCTCGTCAGGTTTGGTGGCAACTGATATGGAATCGCATCGTGAATATTATTGTTACTCAAATCCCTGCAACATAATAGTAAACAAAAGATTTATGAATGAGGCAGTGAAAAAGAATTAGAACCATCTCTAGCACAAGAATAAACAGCTCTTACAGTGTCTTGAGTGACCCCAGGTTGTTGAGCAAGTATCCCATTGTTCCATTTAGTCCCAACCCAGATATCTGGCTGTCACGAAATCATGAAAATTTTCTCATGAACCCGAACACATGCGATAGATCCCTCTAGAAACATGTAAAATATAGAAAAAATTTACACGGCAATACACTCACACAGAGACGACTGCAGAACCTTGACAAGTGATTCCCTTCCATGACTCTCCACATGGATCACCACCACTTGGTTTCCAGGCTGTTAGCTGTGAAGGGCTATTCAGTGAAGAGTACAGAACTTGGAGCCCTTGAACTGCACATAGCAGGCAAATGCAGCTCGACATTCAGTTGAACATCAAAGGCAATAATCAATTACTTAAATCACCGATGAGCACAACTGTCATGAAGCAACTAGGTAAAACATACAAGCCTAGGCTACAAGACAACTAACATGAAGTAGGCCCCATGTAAAACACTTCCATCACATGTGTACAACTCTGGCTTATGTAAATTCCCATATTGAATTGCCTTCAAAGTCAATCACTAAAATGAAAATAGCCAATTTAAAACTAAAATTTCATACTTCGATGTTTTTGGATAAAACATTCTGATTATACAGAGACTCTCATCATGTATAGAAAACAAAGCTAAGATTCAGAAATCATGTTGCATATCACCTGAAACTAGCTTCTATACAAATTAGAAAAGGTTAGAGAATAACATCAGCTCATTTTCAAACCTGTCTAGAGCAACAAGATGCAAATTCACGACAATGAAAAAGATCCTTTGTTTCTTTATAGATATAGAAGATACAAAACAAGACCCCCTAATGAAGTAAACCTTCAATAAAAAAATTTCTTCAAATCCTCGGCAAACACGTTAACTCTTTGGTTCTATTTTGATGAGAAAAAGGAAAGTGCAGAAAATCTGGTTTATGAATACATAACTTACTAAACACTTGTCATAACATTTGTTTTGGAAAGTTAAATACTTCTTATAATTAACGTCATAGAAACAGTATGTCTGCATTTCTGAAAACAAAACAAAAAAAGATGAAATTTCATTATTACTCCTAAACAAAATAGAGGCTCCGGAAAAAGGTTAAAGGTTTCAAAATATTTCCAAGACCGTTATTGGAGTAACTTTTCCTTCCCATTATCTCTCAGAAACTACAAAATCCAAAAGGAAACCTCAAAAGTTAATTCCAGAAATTGTCATGATAGATTTACACCCAGAACTTTTTCACCAAATGTAGACGGCATGGCATACCTTATCACAATCCGCACCAGTAAAAATCAAAATCACTAGTGTCAGACGCAAATATTCAATTTTATTTAAAAAGAAAAAAAAAACTACACTTTCCATGAATCTTCTTTTCATTTTTCCAACTTTAAGAAGCACACCAATGAAATCAAGCTTACAGCAGCCAAACGAAAAACAGAAAAAATCGAACAAGAAGAAAAAAGAAAACATAAATTCATACCATCATTTGGATCAGTAGTAGCACCAATGGCGGAAAAGAAACTGAAGATCACCACCGCGATCACCACGAACTCACTGAAGAACAAAGAAGAGGTGGCCGAGACTTGCGCCTCCATTAATGAAGCTACTGTTAATACTAGAGCTAGTTCGTGAATGCTCTGGTTATTGGTTAACCTAAGCGAGCATTGCCGGAGAGCTGTATTGAGGAGGAGGAGGCGCGATCCTCTGCGGTAGGTGTCACCATCGAGAAAAACTTAAAAGCACTCTCCTGAGATTCGAAGCTTCAGAGAGAGAAAGAGAGAGGAGAGAGAGAGAGAGAGAGAGAGAGAGAGGGAGGGGGGCCAGTACAGAAACTATTAATAAATGAAGAAAATGTGTCGGCTAAATATGAAATATATTTAGTAGAATCTCATTATTGGTAGCTTTTTATAAAGTTTTTAATTCTTAAAATGATTAAATATCCAAAAAATAATAATAATAATTAGTTGGTGAAGGATGCCTACGCAATAAGTAAACATCTTATACTTCGAACATTTTAATAGCTTTATATTTTATTTTATTAATAAGTTTCTACATAAGAAATAAAAGTATTAACAAAATAGGTTTTTTTATATAAACAAAATATTTTTTTGTTACCACAATAAATAAATAATTTAGATTGACCGACCTACATGCTATATTTTTAGAAAGTGATAGACTATAAAATTGGAAGAGACAAGGACTTAAAAACCTAAACCCTTCCACCCTCTTAATATGACAAAGCGGAGAGGCTCATTTTGTTTAGAGGGATGACTTGTGTTAATTTAAAATATATAGAAACTTAATTAATATGTAGATAAAATGATTTTGGTAATTCTATATTTGTTTGATCTTAAATATAAATAAATAAAATAAACGTTATTAAATATGTTATCTTTAACTTAAATTATCTTAGAATTTATTATCTCAAAATGAATCAACACATTTTTTTCTCCATGCAGAGAAACTAAGCTTGGAGAGTACATTGTTATTCGCATATTTGGATTAGTAATAAGAGTTTATTATAATAATAATAATAATAATAATAATAATAATAATAATAATAATAATAATAATCAAATGGTATTATGGAGCACTTTATAATTAATAGTTCAATAGTTAAATTAATGTGGCATGTGGCAATAGTTAATCATGTACTAATAATATGAGAAATTATTAAAATAAAACTGTTCTCAATTAAAATTAAGTAGGCAAAAAATCGAATATATGGTTAAATAAATATTAAATGAATCAATAATAATTAACTCATAACTTGGTCATGGATTCAAATCACCATAAATAAATGAGTGAAATTTTTTGATCGTCTTAAAAATTTAATAATTAACTTATTTAAGAACCTGAATGAACCAATAAATTATAATCATTTATAAATGCCACATATAAAGACATCCTAATACGATCAATATTGGTGACAAGTTATAAAAATATATTAATTTTAAATAAAAAAAATTTACACCAAAATTTATAAAAATAAAAAATAAAAAATAAAAAAGATTGAAGGTCTATTAGTTGGGAGGAAGTCTCTTGTAAGACCGTCTCACGAAATTTTAATGCATTGCGTGAGATAGGTCAACCCACAACCCAATTATCTACCACCCAAACCCTACAATTCATATATTATTTGTGAGTGATGGAACTCTGTCTCATGAAAATTATCCGTGAGATCGTCTCACATGAATTTTTTTGATTAGTTGGAAGCGCAGCATCGTTTCATGAGTCTTTCATTTGTTTTGGTCTTCCATTTTTGCGCAGAGTAGTTTGAAATAGTTGGAGGTTGGGTGGATGGACCGAATAGACGAAAATGCCCCTGTAATATAGAGTAATATACCTGAGTGCCACTGCCACCGACGTTTGGGATGGGACACGTGGAAGTTGACAACGGCAGACTGGAGTTAATGGCAGGCATATGTAATTTATGTGGTTGAAATGACAATATTGTCCTCACATGGTGATAGTGATTAGTGAAATTTGGACATCCAGGGATTCTGTTGGTCTTTGACTAAGAAATTTGTCATCCCATTTTTAGACTGACCTTTTTTTTTTCCTCCTTTTTTAAATACTTTTTATTACAAGACAAAAGGCTAAATTGAAACAGGGTTTTGGGGTGTTTTTTTGTTTTTTGAATTCGAATCTCTTCTTATTCCTTTTTTCTTTAGTTAGAGTTATAGTCAAAGGTATAGTTGAAATTCTTATTATAATGTTTTGCTAAACTAGCCAAGATAACCTTTAGGCATGTTATTCAGGAACTTGTTTAGAAATACCGTAATGAAAGGAACATAGAAGCTTGTTGCTAATGGAGAGAAGAATTTATCAGAAGTCACGAGTTATCTCAAATTGATTTGAAGTATACATCTATAATTGTAATTTTATATAAATATCAGTATTTGAATAGTTTACCATTAAATCAAATTCAAGAAACGATTTTAGTTGCTAGTCTCACGAATCTAACACAATCCTAATTTTCACAAGTCAAACTCGTTAATTTTCATAAATTCATATTTAAATAATAAATTATAAAATTATAAATTAATACATCTCATGACAAGACTGAATGAATTAGATTCATGAAACAATTTGATAAGATATCATATACTCATTTCATTTCACTCCAAAGTAATGAATCACCACATGTACTCTTTTTGTTTTTTCCCAAGTCTTTTCCTTTTCTATTCCATAGTCAATAATATGTCACCAAATGAATTTCAACTTTTTAATAAACCATAGCATGGAGAAAACAAAAAGGAATATTAAAATAGTAAGCCAAAGATGCAAAAGTAATTTGACGAAATATTGCGTTTAGAGTGACACAAAAGTTTGACTTAATTAGGCCCCTATCTATATTATTATTCTATATAACCTTAAATCAAATTGAAGGTATTGATTTTCTCTTGAGGTCGTTATCCTAATATATATGATTTTCAATAGGGTCAAATAAGAAAATTCAAATATTTGCAAATATTTGTTATTCTTACTTGCTGAAACCTTTATTTATTTATTTATTTTAAACAAAGAGAAAAATATATTGAATACATGTGTACAGAAAACTGCAAACATAATCTGATCTTATTTTAAGGGGGCAAAAAAACAATTGAACTAGCTAGGAGGAAGATGACTAATCATGAAACCAAAATATATATGATGGACTTATTTAGTTTGAATCAATGGGCTCAAATTTGCAAGTGACTAAATGGCTAATAATTGCATTACGGAACCGAAGACGTATGATTAAAGATAAATTCTTTCGAATATTTCTCTAATTTATCAAAAACCCGACCTTATTAAAGGTCATAATATTGATCTCTTAGAAAAAGTCTCAAATCATAGATCAATTCATGTAATAAATCTATGAAAACTACTTCACAAAACAAAATTAAGTAGACAAAGCAAATGGAACTAACAGAAATAAAGTACTTCCCACCCCATTGGAAAAAGAAGGAAATAAGGGTGGAAAATGGAGGAATTAAATTCTAAGGCTAGAAAAAGGCTTGGCATATTTATTAATTAGCCAAAAATGTCTATTTTTTTTATCTGTCAAAAATCTCAAAATCTTTAGTTAATGATTTGGGTTTAGTGGCCATATTTTGACCAATTTGGTGGGATAGTTAAAATTATTTAATGTATATATTTACATAGATACAATAGATATAATATTAAAGATCCCATGTTATATCACTCAAGCAATATGTACAACCCACATGTAATATTAATATACACATAGGTATACGTGTGGTGTATTTATGAATTACAAATTTTTATGTACTCTCACCGCTGCAAAAATATAGTCATCTATGATTTTGTTTATGTATTAAGAAATGGATATTGAAAATAAATTATGCAATAAACTTTCCATAATACACTTATTTAATAAATTTTGGGTAAAAATGTATTAAATGTCAATGTTTAACATGCATGGGGGTATATCTGTAAATGCATGTAAAAATGATATCGAAATAAGTATTATTTGGAAACAATATTCAAAAAAGAAAATGTAGAAGAATTTTAGAATTTATAATGTTACCCTTAATACAAATAGTTGTTCAGGATAATTTTATGATATTGAGTCTCAAATTATTTGATAATATAATGATAGAATGTGATAAGTCAATGTATTAAAAAATCTTTTAGGATAAAATTATATATTTTTTCCAAATTTTCTGATTGACGATTTTTGTTCTGTTAATCATTAAATATATTTAGTTTTCATTTATTTAAAGTTTGGAAGTAATGCTGGAGAATCTTGGCAAAATCGGCATGTTGCACAATCTTTCTATTTCTTATTAGAAAACCAAAGATAAGTTCATATGCTGTAGTTGAACGACATAAGGTGAGAGTTGAACGACATATGCTATAGATCAGCCGTGTAAATTCAAATCATGAAATAACAATTTCAGTACTTTTCATAGGAAGAACCTAAAATATGCTAACAATTAAAAAGGGTTGTTACAAAAAAAATAATAATAATAAGGGAAGAAAAAGAAAAAATCAAGAGAAAATCTTGACGTTATTGCATTATTGATACCTCTATTAATGAGTCCAACAAATTTCTTTTACTTTGACCCCATTGTGTCATTTCTTAAATCAACAATGCAAAATTGGTAGACCTCCTAGCTGTATCCTCAACCTGCTTGAAAATGCATTCATCTAATAAATATATGTTAGCTAGATTTTCAATACAATTAATTAATTACGATTTTTATATAAAATAATAATAGTCTAAAAAAGTTGGCTTGAGAATAGAGGCAGCATCTGAGATTTTGGTGCTGAATTCTTTTGTCAGAAGGATTGTATATGTTCTCGAGTCATGTGCATTTTTCCTTCTCATCAGGGTTTCTAATTTAATTTTGTTTTATAGTATAAAAAAAAAAAATTAAATTTCGCGTATGACTATGTTGTCATTTAAGAGAAACAACAAATTCAGTTGTCAATCTAGAAAAATGTAATAATCTGAAATGTTTTATTATTGTTGATAATTGGTGAGTGCTCAATTTTAGATTTGGATGTATTTTGATATGTTCTCATGTAAATGGTACTTAAGGTTTTGTATATGTTTTTGATGCTTCGTAACTTCTTTATGAATATATTAATCTATATGTTGAGGATTGACCTTAATCCTTATATATAATTTCGATTGTTTTATTTTTATTTTCTTTTGAAGTGAGATATTTATTAGACCATTTTGATCAACTTACAATTCATAATCAATAAATATATAATAATTGTGAAATGGGTTGAACTATGAATGATGATTTGATGAAGAATCTGTCTCACATAATTATATTTGTGAAATGATCTCATATAATAATATTTTTTTTGTATTTAATTTGTTTTTGGATTCTTCTCAAAACAATTGAGAATAATTTGAACATTGTGTGGGTTAAAAGTTTTGAAACATGAGATTTGAATTATAAGTTTCAAATTCAATTAAATTACTAAAATTTTGTTTAAAATGAAAATATATATTAAATTTATATTAATCCAAACATAACCAATGAATTCATTATTATAAATCTTAGATTTATCCTCAAATTGTTCAATCCAAAAATAATCGAGTAGTTCCTTGAAAAATGATGATCTTGGTATGTTTTGCTCGAATAGACTTGAAATTCAAAAGATTAATAATTGCACTCACTTTATTGGATTTCATATCGCATTCAAAATGGTTCAAAATGAATGGAATTCATACTCATTATCTTCCGAGTCTTCCAATCCAAACAATGAATAAAAAATTTACAAAAATTCATATGAGAAATCTTATGGATATAAAATTGTGAGACAAAACCCAACAATCCTTAAATCAAATTCATTTTTTTCATACTCATACGTAAATTATGATCTTGTGGATCATGAATTGACTTGTGAAAATTCACGATCTCACCAGATCAATTCTATTTAATAAAATCTGGTTATGTTTTGAGTGTTGTGGGGGAAAATCAAATCAAATTCTTAATTCAATGTGTATCATCTAAAATGTTATCATGTCACATCAATTCTATTTAATAAAATTTGGTTATGTTTTGAGGGGGAATCAAATCAAATCAAATTCTTAATTCAATGCGTATCATCTAAAATGTTATCATTCCACGTATAAAAGTGACGTTACTAATTTATATGTATTGTGTATTAAAATTTATTTTATATAACCAAATAAAATTTTATCAATAAATAAAAATTGTTTTCAAATTTTGTTATTTATATATATGTTTTTAAAGCCAATATTAATTATGCTTTTTTATTAGTTATTTTAAAAATTCGCAAAAACTTATATGTCCCGGGGACACGGATCTTAGATCCATGTCCCCAACCCGCTTTGACGCGCAGGCCGCTCCCACGCATCCCCACGTGCCCACGACATGTGCCCACGTGCCCCTGCCATGCGTCCACGCCACACGCACCTGATATGTATCATATATTTGCTCTAAAAGTATCCCACATATACTCTTCAGGCATCACATCCTTTAGTTCATGTTTGTTATACCTATAGGACAAATCTGTAACACCTCAAAAACCGCATGCCCATGCACCCACGTCGCGCGCGCACCTTCAATGTATACATGATATACTTGAAAGGTATTCCATGGATACCTTCAATGTATACATGTGATACCTGAAAAGGTATTCTATAGATACCGTATACATGTGATGTCTGAAAAAAGGTATTCCATGGATACCTTGAAGGTATACATGTGATACCTGAAAAGGTATTCCATGGATACCTTCAATGTATACATGTGATGTTTGAAAAAGGTATTCATGGAATACATATACATGTGATACTTGAAATGTATTTCATGGATACCTTTAATAACCTGAGGGAGCGCGAAAAAAAAATTAAAATTTATGCAGGTTGTCGGGGCGGGTTGAGGACATGAATCCGTGTCCCCGGGACACAGGAGACTCACCCTTACAAATTTGAATAAGTAGGCTAAAATTGTTTAGAAGAAATGGTGAAAGTTTTGTAGCGATAAATTTTTTTGACACAATTTGGTTTTTAGTCTGCCATGTCAACAAAACTAATATATATATTGTCACGCCTCGTTTTCATACTTTAAAAACATATCAGAGTTGCCTTTGGGCGTGCAGAAAAGAAGAAGGAAAAGAAGCATGCCTTTTTAAAACTTATAAATAGAAATAAACAGCCAATGTTTAAGTTTGATATATAGATAAGGAAGAACAACAAGATCAGATAAAGCATACAATCCTTACATAGTTCAAAACCTCGGCACACGGCTGGAAGAAAACATCTTTAAACTAACAACGGAAAAATATCAGGATCCATATTTTGAAACGACAGTTTTACAAAGAAACATATCATAGAATGTTTAGAAACATTGTTCGATGTTCAAATTATGTAAAGACAACAGAAACCCTGGATACGACACCCCTCTCGCTGCATATCTTAGTTTTCATCGTTTCCTGTAGGGTGAGTACAGATAAGAATGAGTGCGTTTGAATACACTCGTGTGAGTAATTTCCATTTTCAAGATTATATTTAACAGATAAAATATATAAACGATAAACAACACATCACGTAATTCACAACACATAGAAAATGCATTGCACATACATAAGCTCTTCGGTGCGGGTAATCCCCGTCTTATCCGGTAACAGTTTCAATACCGTTAGTGCATTTTACGGCTCACTAAACCCTCCATGAAGTTTTTTACGGACCATGAGTCCCTCCGTGATGAACGTGGACCTCTGTCCGCGTATAACATTAATCATAATATGCATGATCATATAATATCACAGCACGTAATCCCAAAGCACGTAAGTTCAAGCAATTCATAACATGCGATTATCAATATGATAACATTAATTAATGTATCAACAGTTCATTAGCATATCAAGACATATAGGTACAGAAAACGTAAAAGTCGTTAAGTTCAGAAGTTACCCCCACCTGATTGGTGGTGTTTGACTTCGTGTGATGCAAGCTTTTAAATATAAACACGTATGCTCCTAATCGCGATAGCCTACAACAAGCAAACGTAAACTATTAGTTTCGTTTTAAGATCATTACGTTTATTAATTAAAGTACTCTCGAAAAGAAATGATGATGGAAAGAAAAATGATTCGTGTAGCGCCCCGGATCAAAACGAGCATAATTGATTAATTAAATATTTAACATATGACTTAATAAGTATGTGCGTTTACTTTGACTGTTTAAATTACTTACGTGCGTTTTAGATACGTGTTTAATGTGTGATTCAGATGGATAATTTCCTTGGACATGGTATATAAAATATTTCTATACCATTAGATGCGTTTTGGAAAGACGAGAAGATAGAAACGAACTAGGGGTCAATCGGAGACCCGTAGCTCAAATGGCGATGAAAAGGGCGAAACACGAAGCTTCGGAAATATCAGAAGATATTTACGTGAATAGTGAAACGAGATATTTTGGTGAATAGTAACTTTTCCAATTTCTATAAATAGGGGCTTCCCCCAATTCATTTCTCACCCTTTCTTCGAACGAGCCTAAAGCGACGTTTACGAGTAAGTCTTTCTCTCTTCTTTCTCTCGTTTCTTTTTCGGCCTCCGGAGCCGCCGCCGGTGCGGTGGTGCCACCACCGGCGATCGCCGGAATATTTTCAAAGTTATCGGTTTTGAACGATTTTCGCATAGGTTGTAGCTCTTGTCGAGGCAAGTCTAGTGTTGGTCTTGTTTTTCCATTCCGACGGCTAGATCGCCGGCAAATCGCCGGTCAACCGTCGGAAAAACCTAAGTTGGAATCTATCACCTTTTCTCTCTTCTCGTTTCTTGTTTTCTCTCTCTCGTTTTCCTCACTGGAGTGGTAGATAGCCATCCCGGAGTGTAGGACCACAGGTTGGGGGTGGTGGAGCCACCGGGGGAGGCGGCATGACCGGAGTTGTGTGTGAGTGGTTTTGGGTGAGAAGTTTGGGTTTGTGTGTGTGTGTGATCTCTGTTGGGGGCGGCACAGATGGTGTCGCCATGGGAGAAGTGATGGTTGGCGCTGGTGATGCGCCGGTGAGTCTTGACGATGGGTTTCCGGCGACCTTCGGTCGTCGGCAAAGTGTTTAAGGATGTGTGTGTTGTATATATATATATGCATGTTTGTGTGAGTTTGGAGGTTGAGAAGGGTTTGTTCTCACATCGGAATTCGTTGGGGGTAACCGGAGATGGAGGAGGTTGGAACGGGGTTGTCGGTGAGTCGTGGAGGTGGTGGCCGGTGACGGGAGGTCACCGGCAAAATGCTCCATTTTTAGGTGTTTTGTCGCGCGCGGTCGCGCGCGCGCCAAGAAGAGCTACTGGACGATCGCGCACGGTCATGCGCGGTGGCACGGTCGTGCCCGGGGGAGGAATGACCGTGCGCGGTAGGGCGGTCGCCGGGAAATACCCCTCAATCTTAAAACGCTCCGTTCGAGCTCGTTTCAACTCCGATTGAGCTCATTCTTTTTTTGTTGCGACCCTAATCTCGCCCTCTTTCATCTCATCCTATTAAATTGAACTTTTACCCTTTTCTCCTCAATCCCAATCTTTAGATCTTTCAACTCATCGTGTATTTAACGATCGTTTTTCTTCCGGAAGAAACGTTTAACGCTTTATTTATAATTAATAAGGATCTAAGGGCACCGTAACATGTGTAGGCTATATTTTGGATTGAGCTTGGGTTACTGTTGGATTGCGCTTGAGATATTTGACATTTGAGACTTTCGACTCACGTGGTAACCACCGAACAAGGTGGGGGTACATTCTAAACCTTAAGCTTTAAGTTTCTATTAATAAATGTATGAATGATGATAAACAAACGCGTGATATGTGTTTACTGTTTTCCCTAATTGATATATGAAATGTTGAATCTTATTGTTGATCCCTATTTATTGTGAATGTTGCGAGCGTATTGTTTTATTGTGGGGAAGGGACAGGGTGGTCCATAAATACACCGATAGGTAGGGATTGGGTGGCCCGTGAATACACCGATAGGAAGGGACTGGGTGGTCCGTGAATACACCGATAGGTAGGGACTGGGTGGTCCGTGAATATACCGCTAGGAAGGGACTGAGTGGTCCGTGAATACACTGCTAGCTGGGAATGGGCTGGAAAATGGCTAGGTCGTCCGTTAAGGAAATGATTACATGTTGTGTTATAATTGTGATGTGTTTATTTACCGACTATATATATATACGATTGATTTGTGTAACCGCATGATAAATATTAAAACTTGGAAAGTATCCCCACGAGTGTATTCAACGCACTCACCCCTATTCTGTACTCACCCTACAGGAGAAGAAGAGAATCTTGACGCGTAGAGAGAGGGGTGCCCTATCAGTTGTGTCGATGATTCCGGTTTTGTCTTTAAACCTATGTTGATTCGTTTGTAAAACGATGTTCCATGTTTGTAATAGAAAACTGTATTTCTTCCTCTTTGTAAAAGATCCTGATGTTTTTCCGCTGCGTAAGGTTTTAAACTTCCTTTTATCGGTAGTATCCGATGTTTTAAGTGTACCTCTTCTTATCATCTCCTTATTCTTTCTATTTTATATCATGTACGCCTCTTTCCCCTTTCTTTCTTAACGCCCAAAAATGAAAAACTCTGATATTTTGACCAAAAGATTTCGGGGCGTTACAATTCGAAAGGCTTAGAACTTGATCATATATCGAAGAGGGTTCGATTACGGTTCTATAGGCGAAAAAATGAGCTTAATCGGACAAGAAATGAGTGAAAACGATGCGTTTTAGGGTTTAGGGACAAAAACATAATTTCTGGTTAGGGTTGACTTTGACCCGGGGTGAAACTATAATTACAAAGAAGTTCTGGGGTCAAAAAGGGATTTTTGGAAATTCTGGGGGTCGAATTGTAATATACCAAAAGTTTTGGTGGTGGAAAACAACGACTTGGAAACTTCTGGGGTGAAAACATAGTTTTCAAAGGCTTGGGGGCTTAAACGCACAAAACAGAAGTTTGGGGACTAAAGTGAAAAGATCCTAACTTTCTACATTTGCAAAAAGGTCCCCGAACTAAACTAATTTACGAATCAGGCCCTTGCCCCCAAACCAACCCCCCGCCACTGCCTTGCCTCCATCGCCGCCGCTACAGAGCTCCGCCGACGACACCTCGTCGCCGGCCACCACCCAACACCACCACCACTCGTCGGCGCAAGGTGCGCCGGCTACTACAACGCATAGCGGCGCTGGAAGCGCCGCCCAAAGACACACACACGCGTGCTCAAAAACTCAAACACACACACATCCACTTCGCCAGCAAGCATCGCCGGCGCCACCAAACACGGCGCCACCCTCCTCGGCAGTGCCCCCAACCACCACACACTCATACAACACAAACCCAGCGGCGACGGCGACAGAAAACAGCGAGGAAGAGAGAGTCGAAGAGAGAGAGAGAGATCGCAAGAGAGAGGAGAGAGAGAGAGAAAAGACAGTAACTTCGGACGGCGATTGCCAGAGATCAAGCCGGCTGATCAACGATCCGGGCCCAGAATCGTAACGGGCTCGGCGAGAGCTTCAAGTGCTTGTGTAGATCGGCTCGATCGGAGAAGAAACAAAGGAGAAACAAAGAGAGAGGAAGAGGGAGGAGAGAGGGTTTCGCTGGCTGTTTCCGACCGATTCACGGCGGCTTCGGCGGCGGAGGGGACATCCGAGCTCGGAATCGGAACGGGCTCGGCGAGAGTTTCGTTTTGATGTAAGGTTCAAACAAAACGGGGAGGAGGAGACACGGCGGCGACGCAGCGGTGCTCCAGCCACCGGCCGCCGGAAAAACAGGGAGAGAGGAGAGAGTAAAATCAGTTTTACCTTGGTTAATTTGTCCAAAAGTGTGCAATTTTCCTCAACCCATGTGCATTATATCCATTATACACTTTTCATCAATTGGGCCTAACTTGGGCCTCGGGCCTCTAATCGGGCCATTTGTCATGTCGTTTTCTTCGTCTTTCAATTGCGTTCTCATTACGTAAATTCTACGTTTTCATTTCAATTATGCTTTCGATTAATTTATACATAGGCTCTCCAAATTAATTACGTTTCGATAAAATAAAACGTTCGCCTGATAAATTAAATTATGAAATTATTCGATTAATCTGAAACACACATAGTTTCAATCACATAGTTAAAGTTGAATTATTTAATCGTCAAATTATGCGTCGTTTTTGCTAGGCGCTACATCTATATATATATTGAATGGATAGTATATTTGTTAATATTTTGAATGACTGATTATTTTGCAAAATCTGAAAAGAGTTATGATAAATGTTAAAAACTCAAGAGATCATTGAAATATATTTCACAATTTAATATGAGTAAAGATTAGGTTTTAGTTCATTAGCAATCAATAAATTAGTCCTTACAGTGAGAGAAAATTTAATGTCTTTGTTCAAATATTATGTCGAGTAAATATGTGGTTACTTGGTTCGTTCAAACCTAGAAAGTTGTAGTAACTCACCAATTCACCATATATCACTCACATCATTAGTTAATTACTTTAAGCAATGGAGCTGTGATATCTTCTGGGAACAATATTTTTGATCGACTAAATAGGTAAAATGTCAACATCACGACATTTATTAATTGTCAAACAGTATATCAACTAATCTATAGGTTAAATTAGTTTTTTTGAACAAACCTATAGGTTTAATTATTTGGAGCGTGAGATTAATAAGGAAAATAGTGGACGAATTGAATACAAAAATCAAATCAACCAACTTTTATATATCTACTTTGATAAATTATGATGATAGCATTCATAAAATGATGATAATAACTGTAGGGTTTTTTTTGTGAGGGATATTTTTAATTTTGCGTTCTAATTTTTTTTTTTCCGATCACAACCTAACTGTTGGTTCTAAGTGGTCAGAGGTTCAGAGAGGGGTGAATGAACCTTTGTCGATTTTTTGAACTTAAAACAATCAGAGATGCATGTACCTGATTCTTAAAAGAAACAACAACCTGACTTGATCAGAAACCTGGCAGTATGCTGATTCAGGTTTCTGATCAGCTTTCTCAGTACACAGCGGATAAAACATGATAGAGTTTCTCTTTGGAAAAACAACTTTCTTTTATAAGTATGCTTCTTTTATAAACTTCTTTTGTATAGGATGCTTATGATATGATCAGTAAGATATAACAAGATAAGCACAATGCAGTAAGTAAATGAAAGCAATAAACACTTATGGTTTATAGTGGTTCGAAGGTGGTGTAAGTCTTCTACGTCCACTCTACTCCTTCATAAGGAGGAACTTCGTTAGGTCAGTTCAAATTACAAGTCTCGCTTTACAAACCTCTTCCTAACAAGCTACGCCTACTAGAATCTCAGACTCTAGTTGAAGGCCACAACCCACAAAGGGTACAATCCCACAAAGGGCAAGTAGCCTATTTCTAGACTACTAAACTTAGCAAGGATACTATCCTCTCAACTAAGTACACCTAAAACAACCTAGCGCATACATCACAAATGGTTAAAAGATAAAAAGGTTTTCTTCAACTGTTGCGAACATGGATCAATCTTGAACATGAAAGCTCCATTGCTGAGGTAGACCGATCCTAGAAGGTTGAGTGGCTGAACATGGTATCTCTGAATATTCTCTCGATTCAGTGCAGCATGTCCAGCTCTTTCTTTAGTCAGCCACACCTTCTATTTATAGATCTTGAGAATGTATCCGTTGAATAAAGTATCTATTGAAGGTAGATGCTTCACCATTTTGAATTCAAGCAAAGATCTCAAGATCTTTCTCTGTGCCGCATTAAACGCTTTTGAGTTGAACCTGACATATACATTTAATGCGCCCAATATTTGCTTCCGAACCTTTCTGACATTCTTGCTGAGTTGTCAAGTCGGTATGGGTCCAGAGCTAAAGTCCATGCAACGGTTACTTGTCAGTTGGTTTTGCTGCTTCATGGTCTTCACAATACTGCTTCCAGCTTGCTGCACCTTGCTTGTTGTTCACAGCTGGCAGCTTCCTTCTTCCAGCTTCCTTCTTCCTTTTGTACAACTTCCTTCTTTCCTTAATGCAGCCTTCTGTCTTCACCTTCCTGTCTGCTCTTATGCAGATCATTCCTTTAGCATGTTGTTTCCTACAGCTTGCTGACTCTTAGAAGGAGTCCTTTGTCTTCTAAGGTTAAGTTTTCCTTGCCACTTGGAAAACTTCTAACATGATCTTTTATCTTAAGATCACATTAGTTAGTATGGAAACTTAGTTGCTGACAACTTAAGCAACATGTTTTGTCTTATCAAGCAAACTGTTTTTATCTCATCGATATAACTACTGAAATATCCCAACACTAACTACATGTGTTTATTTTTGTAATTTCCGACAATAATTTCCTGCAAAAAATGGCCCACGTGATTTTTGCTGTCAACTGATGGTTATTTTCGTCATTTGCACTTTAAAGACATGGGTAAATTTGATTTTTCAACTATTTTCAATGTTAAATAAATCTTATTTTCATTTGAACCTCACAACCATCACCATTCTTAATTTTCTCAAACAATTTGCAGAAGAATTGGGGAAAAAATTAGGGCTCAATTCGATTTTGGAGGTAAAATTAGTTAATGGCCTAGAAAATGACGAAAATAACTCTTAATTAGCATGCAAAAGTCACATTGGCCCTTTTTCTACGGAAAATGTTGCCGGGTTGAAAAAGTGACAAAACGTATAGTATTAGTTGTGATCGAAAAATAATAATTTAAAATGTAAAATTAAAAAACATGAACAATATAAATTGAAAAATGAAATTAACCCGTAATATTATACAAAGAGTGAAGTATGAAATTATTATTTAGAAACTCACCATCATCTTTGATATTAATTTTCAATTTTAGATTTATTATTATAATTACATAAAAGTATTTCATTTTTTTTTCATGCACGTGAAGTTCATCAATCATATTTGAGACTATGCATTTTAAAGATATTTGTAAATAATTAGAAATCACATGATGTTAAAAACAAATCATTAATTTTGTGAATCTTTAATAGATGATTTTATCTTTTAGATCGTAAATTGAAGTTTTATCTATCAGGTCCCGATTAATGATTTAAGAATCTTTCAACCGCCTAAATTATATATATATATATATATATATATATATATATATATATATATAGAATAAACACTATATTATATAATATATATTTCTTAATTTCAATAATAAAAAATAATAATTAAAAAAACAATATAATTTGAAGAATGATGAAATCTTATGTATGATTATATTTCATAGAGTTGATATACAAATTTAATGAACTTAAATGTATATATATGTGTGTGTATATATATATGTGGTGTTTGTGTACTTGTTTAGAGATTCAATTCCAATAATATAATTACTAAATGTGAGAAGTAAGAAGGGTGTAATTGGGAAGAAAGAATTTTAAATTTCAGTCACAGCTAAATTAATGTAATTATAGATATTCATAAATAGATCAATCTGAGATACGTAGATTATTAGAAATAATTTATTTTAGATTGAAAAAAATTAAACCACAAACTAACATGTACCAAGTTTGAGTTCTCATTTACTAAAATTTATCAGTCTTTTTGACATTTAGCAGGTGTTAGGTTCCATCATTGTGGCATCAATGCTTCAATTATTGTTAATACATTTCTGGATTTTCATCAACCCATAATCTGTGCCTCTGTGTCTTTTCAACTTGGGATTGTTTATTAATTTTCCCCTCTACTTCTTTTATTTAATTGACTTCTTTTATTTAATTGAGTATATTTTGGCTTGCAGTGCAACTAAATTTGACCTAAATTGGTACTTTTAAATGTTAATTAATATCATCCAATTATGATATAATTTTCTTTTAAATTACTCGATAGGTCTAACTTTGATACATCATTTAAGGACTATTGGTCCATATGTTGAAGTTGTTTAGTAAATAATAATTTATTGTTTGATTCTTCCTATCCAACAAATATTAGTTCAACGATACGATGTGTTGGAAGATTTATATGCAGTACGTTAAATATGGTTGGAGGAGATTATTGATGGAGACATGACAGCCATGATGAATATTTATATTCATGGTTGTTTAGGAAAATAATGATAAATTGGTGCATAATTTATTGCCCATTTCTTCTCAAGGAGTCAGCAGCTTTGTTGGCTAATATTGTTGTGTAGATTAGATTTAAAAAATCTAATTTTGCAAATAAATCAACTTATCATAACTCATAAAATTAAAATTAAATAAATTTAAATTGAGGATAGTCGAATCTCATTTAAAATTATGTCAAAGTGAACTAGGTCTGTTAGATCGATCAATCCAACCAAAGAATAAAGAAGGTTGGACCAAGAATTTTAAAGGCCTAGCTAGAAGGTGAGCCTTAGTGGTTGTTGGTCCGCATATGGGTTAGCTTTAGGTGGTTTAGTCTGTCTTTTTTTTTTTTTTTCCTTAAATATATAGATGATATATGAATAATAGTGATAAAATTTCTATAATGCAAGTAATGATGTATAAAAAACAATAAAATTTTAAAAACTTTAAAAATGAGATGGATTGGCTCGCCTACCACGACCCACAAATGGGTTGGATTTTAACAATTTGACACATTGGTGGTTGCTCGCCCCATCCCGCAATATGGTGGGTTATATTAGGTTATGACCAATTTACTTCATTGACCCGCCTTGCATCTCTCTAATTCCGTTTGACGAAATTATATTTGTAAAATGATTTCATAGAAATATTTATATAGTGTAATTAATATCAAAAAAATTAACATAATTGCTTAATCCTATTTTAATGGCTTTTAATATGATGATGGTGTCGGCTTTTAAAACGAGTTCAGATACCTTGTATGCAGCGATTTTAATATATGATCTTGTAGACAGTGGCAGAGCCACATTGGAGCCAAGGGGGCACTGGGCCCCCTGAGATTTAAAAAAAAAAAAAAAATATATATATATATATATATATATATATATATATATTTTAGGTAATTTTATATTTTTATTCAAAAAATAGATATATTAATTAATTTTACTTGCATATTATCAAATTCTTATTAAAAATATCAATTTTTAAGATTTTTAAGGTAAATTATTCATATATCTAAACTCATTATTTATTTTTCTTCATTGAGTAATGATATTATTTTAATTTATTTGATTATCAATTGTTATAAAATATATAATATATTCGTTATTTTGGCTTAATAAAATATGAAGTGATTGTAAATAATTATTATCATTGATTATTATTTTATGAATTGTTAGCTTTGATAAGTTAGATGTTGATTTATAGTTTGTATAATAGTAATGTTAATATAATGTTATTTAATAATTCTAATTTTATCTTATCTTTCATAAATAATGAAAAATTATTATAGAAAAATATCAGTATTAATATTAAAAAATGTTTCAAAATGAACAACATTCAAAGTTCACTTTTGAATCCAATGAGCGATATATTATTGAATAATTATTTAATAATACATCAGAAAATGATGTATTTGGAAATGTTAGCAACGAAGGTATCTTGCAATGATTTCAAAATAAGAAAAAATACAACATAAATATTGTAATCGTTTTTTTTTATTTGTTATGTTGAAATGTTATAAAAATATTGATTTTAGATGTAATTTTATAATGTGATACACTGACTTTATCGTAATTTTATGATTTTATTCTTAAAACTATTGTTATTCTTTTATTAGTTGGGCCCCCTCGATAAAAATCCTGGCTCCGCCACTGCTAGTAGATATGGTTTGAAATACTTAACTCATCTTGATCAGTCATTAACATTAAATTTAAATATATATATATATATAATTTAATGTATAACTATGTATTATGTATATCACTATATCACTATATCATTCACTACTAGATTTAACATGCATGTTTTTTCTCTTTATTAGTTTTTTACTAGCTTTTAACATATGCGACGCGTACACGTTTATTTTTAAAGGAATGTAATAGTTTTACAAAGTTTTTAATGAAATATATATATAAAAGATATTTTTCATTTTTTTGACAACCAAGTATTCTTTCAATTTCGGTCTTACAAAAATTTATATACACATGTTGTACGGATCTGAAACTGTGCACTCGGCCCACCACGCACCTGCACGCTCCACCAGGTCGCACACAAATTCGCCCAAATTTGCTCCCAAGTGTATACCTTTATGTTATGTTAGATATACATTTATGTTATGTTAGTCATACTTTTATGTTATGTTGATCATACCTTTTAGGTTTTTAACTATACCTTAACAAATTTTTAGACAATTATTAATATCTTTCATACATTTTAGTTATATTAGTCATACATTTTAGTTATGTTAGTTGTACCTTTATATATTACATAAAAGTATGATTATGTTGATATAAATGTATAAATAATATCATATATAGGTATGAGTAATATCACATAAAGGTAAATGTACAACTTGTGCCGAAATTAGGGTTTTTTTTTTTTGAGTTATAGTATTACATAAATGTACGATATTTGTACATAAAAGCATGACTAATATAACATAAATGTGAAGACTAACATAGTATAAATGTCAGCGTTTTTTTTTTTTTTTTTTTTAAAGTTAAAGTATTGCACTAAGGTTATGAAATCTGGACATAAATATATGACTAATATAACATAAATATATGGCTAATATAACATAAATGTATGACTAATATAACATAAAGGTTAGGGCAACAATAAAAAAAAAAGTAAAATGCGTGGATGCAGGTCAGATTAGGCCAGGCCTGACCCGACCGAGTGCATGGATCAGATGCACGGAGACCTCATTTTTTGTCTATGTTTTAATTTTTTCTAATTCCAATCCATTTTGATCTAAATTTTCAAATCGCTTATGTGGCAACCTAATTTCGATAGACACGTCAACGATTTTGAAAATTTTGACAAAAAATGATTGAAATTGGACAAAATTTAAAACCTAAAAAACCAAAATTTGAAAACAAATACTTGATTATCAAAAAAAGAAAAATATCTTACATACATGACCAAAATTGAACTAAATATGTTTTAAATTAAATAGCATTACAAGTTTTTTCTTACCAATATAACACTATATTTTGATACCACTGATACATTCAATACTATATATATATATATATATATATATATATATTATATCTTAATGGTTTAATTATTTCTCTTGTTCAATTTTTTTTTCAACTTTCCATTCATCTGATATTGAAGTACTGTGCAAAATAAAACATATAAAATATAGAAAAAAATTCAAAAACTATTATTTATTTATAATTTTAGTAACTCATAAATGAAAATTTTATTTTAATGCTTGAGAAAAGAACCCTAAAGTTTGAAAAGAAGAAAAAAAATACAGCCTATCCATATAATTTGATATACTCTTCACCCACAAGCTCACAGCTTTGAAGGCAATAACTTTGCCATTTAAACCATTTTTCTTTCTTGTCTTCGATTTTCTCCATTATAGACTTAAGCTTGATATTGTTCGTATTTTCTCCTCCTCTTTTCAGGCTTCATCCCATGTGATCAAATTCTCATTAAAGATAACAATTTTTAAGAAGATTAAGTTAAATTCTCCATATATATTTAAAAATTTAAGAATTTTATATTCTCGATTATAGTTGTCAAATGGGTCGGGCCGAGCTGGCATGGTTTAGCCTGCCTTAAGAAATATATGAGCCCAATGGGCTCAGCAGTGGCTAATAGTAATGGGCTGGGCTTGGTCCTTTAGGCTGGTATTGTGGGTTAATTTGTGGACTGGGCTGGTGAGCTGATTTGGAAGGTTGTTATTTTTTTTCTTCTGAGAAATTATCCTAATCATCTACAGACTACAAGCAACCCGTAAATGTGATTTTTGAACAAACAAATTAAGTTTAAATGAAGCTCTATCTAATTAAACACGACAAAATTAATATTTCATGTTTTTAATTAACATCTAATACACATACAATATTACAACTTGATTTACATGTAGAGATAATTAAATAAAAAACCACTCTTCCTTGATTTGATTTGGAGTAGTTTAGGGAATGGTTGCAAATAGAAAATGGTTTGCATCTTTAATGTGGGCAAAAACATAGAAGTAATCAAAATTGAGATTAATAATCGCTACCATAATTTTTTTAAGTACCAAAAAATGTGGGTGGTGTTATTGATTCTGTTGTTGGAAAGCATAAAGCTTCAAAATCTTGATCTAAGTTTGATTGGAGGGTTTAAAATAAAAACATGCATGTTTTCACACATACAAATTGTTAGAAAATTTATATTTAGATTTTAATAAGACAAACAACATTGTAATAGGAAAATAAAATGCCTTATTTTTCACACTATTTAAGTGAAACTTAGATTAGGTTTGAGTCGAAAAGACAAGTTGAAGAATAGAGGATTTCACAATTCAGTAGCCGATTTATCAAAAAAGAGAATACTGCAAGCAGCAAAGAAAGCCGCTACTGAATGCAGCAGAAGAAAACAATATTTGGATACTGAAAGTATTATAATGCAACAACACAACAAGCAGAGCGAATACAACAAAATTAATAGAAAGTTGCATTAATGCAAAGGTTGCAGAAAGCAAGTATTGCATTCTAAGTCAAAGAAAGATAGAAAGAAAGAATTGACAAACACACACATCAATGCAGTACGAGGAAGATCAATTGTAGTCAGAAGATTAATCAAGTCTCAACTAGCCAGTAGAGACAAACTGATAGAAGTAATACCGAGAGCTAGTAACCAGTCGACACGTGGCCTAACAAATTGCGACAAGACTACAACCTAATACAACCACATTATATAACCTAGAGTGCAAGACAAGGAAAATTAAATGCAACTCTTCAGAGATATTAATGCGAGCTCAAAGAGGATTCAAATTCAAAGAAGTATGTATCTCTCTAACGGACATATTTCTTCACCTATAAATTAAAAAAGAATTAACTGAAGCAACGACTGAAAAACTGATTCCTTATACTCTAGCAAGAACAAACTCTCAAACTCTCAAGCATTCAACTCACAAAGTTTTCAGTCACTCAACCTCTGAAAGAAGCAGTCAAGCCTTAGAAGCATATAAGTTCAAGATCCATCAAGGTTGCTTCAAGCACTAGTTGAAGAACCCTATATACGTTTAATCTCTGTGTTGTGTGCTTAGGTTGTTTTAGTGATGTCCTCAGTTGAAAAGATCTTGTTCCTTGCTGAGTTTAGCCTTAGGAGTTTAAGGCAATAACTCTGTGTGAGTTTAGGATCCTGTGTGGGTCTACCTTTGAGATCTGAGTAACCTGTCTAGAAGCTTGATCTTAGTAGGTGTTTAACTTATTAGGTTGATAGTTTGTAAGGTCAAGTCCTGTAAAACAAACTTGCTTAACGAAGTTCCTCATCAGAGAAGGAGTAGAGTGGACGTACAAGGATTACACCACCTTTGAACACATTTCAACCACTATAAGCCTTTGTGTGTTTATTTTTCTGTTTTTAGCATTTATGTTGATATATCTCATCACACTGCATTCTAAGTTTTGCTAAAACTCATATTTCAGAAAATGTTTTCAAAAAGAAACTCTATCAAAAGTTTAAGTTTCCATTGTATTGAGAACTCTGATACAGTAAGCTACGTTGCATTCTAGCCCAGTAAGCTGTACTACATTCTGTACTATATTTCGGTTATAGAATACAATGCAGCAAGTTCAAAAAAATTTGAAAAATGGATAATGGTTCATTTATCCCTCCCCTCTGAACCACTTGGGACCAATACAAATATTTTTTTGTTCGTTGTTCATCACTAATAGGGAATAATAAGATATAATCTTTTATTATTTAAATTAATTCCTTCAGTCAAGATACGCTTCTTGTATTTATGTATATTTCTCAACTCTAATCTCAATATATAGTGAATTCTTCTAATCACCTCATAATGGTGATCTCATATATTTCTCACATGGTATCAGACAGATTCACCAAAACCCTACAATTCTTCATCAAAATCCTTACACTAAATATTCTCTTCATCGTCTTACGCTAAATATTTTTTTCCTCCCTCTTGTGTTCTGGTTGTTGATCCATGGCAGAAACTTCCACCCCTACAATCCCTCTTAACACATTGATGCATCTCTTGACGATCAAATTATCATCTTCCAACTACTTGTTGTAGCGCAATCAAGTGGTACTGGTCTTATCGAGCCATTTCCTTCTTTCCCATGTTCATGGAACAATCGATACTAATGCAAACAGTCACTCAAGCCGACAACCAAGTACCGAATCTGGCGATTTGAGAAGGACCAGAAAATTTTAAGTCTTCTCATCTCCTTCTTCCTGAAGAAGCCATGGTCGAGGTCATAAGTTGCACTTCATCCCAATCCGTCTGGACTGCTCTTAAAGCGGCGTTCAGTCACTCATTCGTTTCTCGGGTCAATTAGTTGTGAAATGAATTGATATCTCTCAAGTGCGAGTCGTCTCCTGTTGATGAATTCAATTACAAGTTTCATTCATTGTGTGATCAGTTAGCTTCAACCGGGAAACCCATTGATGATGCAGATAAGTCGCACTGGTATCTTAGTAGACTTGGTCCTCAATTTACTGGGTTTTCTGTTATACGTATGATAATGACGACAATGCCATCATTTCGAGACTTGGTTTATTAGGCTATGAACTTTGAGTAATTTACACGCTCAATGGATGTTTCTGCAAATTCAATGCCTGTTTTCACCATCAACAATCGGTCTGTCTCGACTTAGGTAAATCGATCTAATAACAGTGGCTATAAGGATATATAGTAGTTCACGTGTTGGTTCCGAAAATTCACGAGGTGGGTCTGGTAATTTTGGAGACAATAGTTATGGTGGTTCTCAGGCTCAAAATGGTGGTTCTCAAGCTCATAATGGTGATTCACATAATAATAGTTATAAAGATGGTTGGAATAATGGTCACTAACAGAAAACAAAGGAAATCCTACACCCCCAATTGCCAAATATGTCACAAACCAGGACATTATGCAGATCGCTTTCTCGAACGCTACGCTCAGCCTGCTCCATCAGCTAATCATTTGGCTCACGCTTTTGATACCTAATGCACTATCTCTCCTTCTCAGATTTCAGATTGGTATCTTGATACGGATGCTTCTGCCCATATGACTCCTCACAAATCGAATATGGATAAATCTACAATCTTATATGGGTAACGATAATGTTGTTGTTGCTAATTGTTCTTTTATTCCTATTACGCATATTGGCTCATGTATTGTGAATATAAATGTTTGATTGTTGGATGTGTTGGAGGTGCCCCATCTTACTAAGAATTTAATGTCTATTAGCAAACTCACATCTGATTATCCTATTGATATGTTGTTTATTGATAAGTCGTTTGTGATTCAAAGTCGGGTGACCAAAGAGCCTCTAGCTCAAGGCAAGCGTAGTCAAGGTCTTTATATTTTAAAGCAGGGTAAACCAGCTTTGGTGCAGCGTTGCATTCTGCTTCCTTATAGGCGTCTTTTGAGCTTTGGCATCATAGATTAGGCTATGTCTCTATTTCTATTATCGATATGTTAAATAAATTGGGACAATTATCTGTTGCCTCTTTGTTGCCCAAACCTACTTGGTGTACTCCCTATCAGATGGCTAAGAGTAAACACTTATCATTTTTGTTGAATGAAAAACGTGCTTCCAATATTTTAGATTTAATTCTTTGTGATTTGTGGGGACCTACTCTTGTTTGTTCTAATGATGAGTTCAAGTATTATACCATTTTTGTGGATGATTTTTCCTAATTTATGTGGTTATACCCTTTGCATGCAAAGTCTGAATTTTATGACGTTTTGGTGTGATTTCATAAATTTGCTTGTAATCAGTTCTCAGGATTGATAAAAATATTTCAAAGTGATGGTAGAACTGAGTTTCTCAACAATCGGGTCAGAGAATTTTTTAACTTAAAAGACATCCATCATCGTATCTCGTGTCCTTACACACCTCAACAAAATAGGCGAGTTGGACGCAAACACTGACATGATACAAAAACAAGTCTTACTTTGATGCTTCATGCTAGTGTTTCATCTCATTATTGGGTTGATGCGTTTTCTACTGCAGTCTACATTATAAATCGATTGCCTACTCATTTGCTTGGTATTAAGTCCCTGTTTGAGCTTTTGTATCATGTAATTCCAAATTATACAAATTTTAAGTTATTTGGCTGTCGAGTTTTTCCGTATCTTCATGATTATGCGCCTAACAAACATGCTCCCCATAATGTTTCATGTATTTTTATGGGGTACATGTTAAGAACGATGTTCTTGTTTCGAGTGAGGAACCGACACTCATTAATTACGTAGATGATATGCGATATTTTTGGCAAAACTCAAGATGAGTCTTTTCATTAATAACACACCCCTATTAAAATACATAGATATTCAAGATAAACACTACTGCCACTACTGCCACTACTGCGAAACTTGGGGAAACATAATCCCACTTAATTGATCAAACTACTAACCCACTAACAAACTAACAACACCTACTAAAAATAAGGAATCAAAAAAAGACACAATAACAACTCTAAATAATTAATTAGATCAATCACATTTGGAAGTCTTTGACCCAACTCGGAGCTTGTTGGGTTTGTTTGGGCCTTGTATGCAGCTGCTTAATTGGGCCATTTTGAGAGATAGTGATTCGACCCACATCAATTCCCTTTCCTTCAAAATGGGCCTTGTCCTCAAGGCCCTTAGAATGAGTATATTGTTGATGGCTGACACTATCAGAACAGATCTTTTGTCTCAGATTCTTGGGGTCATGCTCGAACAGATGAGGATGAACAAGTTCCATCACTTCCTTCGATGTGCATTCAGGTGGTAAAGTGTTTCCTACTGAATCAAGACCTGGGTTTCCTTCTTCCCTCCTCTCCAAACTATGCGTTCATCAATGATTGCCTGAGGTTTCAGATACAATTGCTCTTTCTCATCTATGCTTGGTAAATCTGCAATTGTGGTGGGCGTTTCTCCGAAATAGGGTTTGAGGAGTGATATGTGGAAAACAGAGTGGATGTGGTACCTTTCAGGCAGATCAAACTTATACGCCACTGATCCAATTCTTTGAAGTACTCGAAATGGCTCATAACATTTTTTGAAAGTTTGGCGGAACTGCGGCAGTGTAGAGTTACTTGTCTATGAGTGCGAAGCTTAATATACACCCAATCCCTTGAACTGAATTCTTTTACCACTCTTTTTTGTTTGCTTGAGCTTCCATTTGTTGGCGGATTTTATGGAGTGATTTTTTAAGTTTGGCTATGAGGTCATTTCTGTTGGTGAGGGTTGAGTCAATGGCTGCATTTTTTGGAGTTTCCAGGTAGATCATTGTTGGTGGTGGGCAACCATATTAAGCTTGAAAAGGGGTGGTTCTAATGGTTGTATGTTGGCTTGTGTTATACCAATATTCTGCGAGAGCCAAATACCTGGTCCAATTGCGGGGTTCATCACTGACAAAGCAACGCAGATAGGTCTGGAGACTACGATTAACGACTTTGGTTTGCCCATCCGTTTTAGGATGGTATGTACTGCTATAAACCAATTTTGTACCCAATTGTAAAAAAAGTTATTACCAAAACTTGCTTAGAAATAGCGGGTCTTGATCGGTTACTATTGTGTTGGGTAAACCATGTAGTTTATATATGTCAGTGAGAGATTAAAGCTAGGTATGAAGCTGTGTATTTGGTGGGTAATGCGATGAAATGAGCAAATTTGGTTAAACGGTCAACAATCACCCAAATAGTAGTTTTACCAAATGACATGGGAAAGTGAGTTATAAAATCCATACTAATGTCTTCCCACACTTGATTTAGCATGGGAAGGGGTTGGAGAAGGTCGTAAGGTTTTTGGTTAACTGGCTTGTTCTGTTGGCAAATAGAACAATTTTGCACAAATTGCTTAACTTTTTTCCTCATTGCAGGCCACACAAACACAACAGATATACGACTCAGAGTCATCTTAACTCCCAAATGACCCCCACAGGGAGAAGAATGATGTTCTTTTATAGATTGCAATTGCAACCCTGTTTCATCAGGTACATATAATTTGTTATTGAGATAAACAAAACCTTCATGTACCTTAAATCTTTCATTGACCATCGAATGTGATTTGATTTTATTCATTAACTCCATTCCAGCTTCTATGGTAGCATAGAAATCCTTCAATCGCATCAACCAGGGAACCGTGGACCCTGAAATAACAGCAAAATGTAGTTTCTCAACCCGTGATAATGCATCAGCGACTTGGTTGTCTCGTCCGGGTTTGTAACGGATTTCATACTCAAACCCAGTCAACTTAGGAAGCCATTTTGCTGATCTGGTGTCTGAATGGCTTGAGTAAGTAAATGCCTTATGTTCCTCTGATCCGTATAGATAATAAACCTTCTTACCAGCAAATGTCTCCACTTTTTTACTACTTCTGTAATAGCATATAACTTCATTGTGTAGGTAGAAGCTGCTTGCATACGAGACACTAGTTTCTTGCTAAAAAAGACCAATGGGTGGTCTGATTGAGACAAAACTGCACTAATAACAATGCCACTAGCATCGGTTGTGACTTTGAAATCTCAAAATCGGGAAGAGCAAGAACTGGAACGGTAGTCGTGCATTCTTTCAATTTATTGAAAGCTTTAGTGGCCTTTTGGCTCTATGAGAATTCTTTTTTTTTCAACAAATCGGTGAGAGCCGAAGTCAAAGATGCATAATTTCTCACGAACCGCCAATAATAACCAGTGAGGCCAAGAAATCCCCTCAAACCTGTGATATTGGAAGGTGTGGGCCATTCTAGAATGGCTTGTATTTTATCCTGATCCACACGCACCTCGCCGCTGGAAATTATATAACCAAGATAATGTACCTGTTTCTCACCAAACACACATTTAATTTTGATAATTTGGCATAATATTTATGTGTGGATAGTAAGGAAAAAACCTTCGTGAGGTGCTCCATATGCTCGGCCCAAGTGGTAATATAGACGAGTATGTCATCAAAGAACACCAAAACAAACCACCTCAAATATTCTCTAAATAAGTCATTCATCGTCGTTTGAAAGGTGGAAGGGGCGTTGGACAGCCCAAATGGCATGACTGTGAATTCATAATACCCGTTGCATGTTCGAAATGCCATTTTGTGCACATCTTTAGGAGCCATTCGAATTTGATGATACCCGGACCTCAAGTCAATTTTAGAGAATAAAGAAACTCCCTTTAATTCATCTAGAATTTCATCCACCATGGGAATCGGGAAGCGATCACGTATGGTGATTGCATTTAAAGCTCGATAGTCCACACAAAATCTCCAAGTCCCATCAAATTAATTGATCAAACTTGGGGAAACATAATCCCACTTAATTGATCAAACTACTAACCCACTAACAAACTAACAACACCTACTAAAAATAAGGAATCAAAAGAAGACACAATAACAACTCTAAATAATTAATTAGATCAATCACATTTGGAAGTCTTTGACCCAACTCGGAGCTCGTTGGGTTCGTTTGGGCCTTGTATGCAGCTGTTTAATTGGGCCCTTTTGAGAGATAGTGATTCAGCCCACATTAGTATAACTCTTCACACAAAGGGTTTCGGTGTTACGATCATGTTGCTTCTTGATTCTACACAACTCGACACGCTCAATTTGATGAGTCACGTCTAATATTGGCATTCTTGATATAAGTTCTTTTTTGGAACTTACTGCAGGCCCACAACCATCATTTCTGAATGAAACGTATCCAGTCCACTTCAAAAAACTTAATTTGGCTTCCTTGCATCTTATGTCGTAGGTCGTCCTCTCAAGCTGAAGCCCAGGCCCAATAACAGCCTACTCTCCAATTGCCTAATAAAGCTAAGCAACTACCAATTATGGCCCAAGAGTTGTTTAATAATAATAATAATCCAAATTTTCAGCAAAATGAGGCCCATCAGCCTGTTGCGGCCCAATTGAATGATCAGCAACATATTGTCAATCCACAACCACTTGAAACTGACCAAATTGCTCATCCGCCTACTCCCACCTATCCAATGATCACTTGAGCAAAATCAGGAATTTTCAAATCGGGGTATGTTGCAAATATTACTACTACATCACTTTCATCTATTTTATCTATCTCTGATGAACCTAAGGGTTTTAAATCTGCACTCAAGCATTCTCATTGGCTAGCTGCAATGCGTGCTAAGCTTGATGCACTTCATGCTAATCGTACTTGGGATTTGGTTCCTTGTCTATCAAACACCAATATTGTCGGTTCTAAATGGGTATTTCATATGAAGTATCTCACAGATAGTTTTGTTGAGCGATACAAGGCGCGTTTGGTTGCTGAGGGGTTTTCTCAGATTTTCGATCTCGATTTCTCCCACACTTTCAGTCCGGTTGTTAAAGCTACTACTGTGTGTATCATCATTTCTTTAGCTATTCGAAATTGTTAGCCTTTGCGTCAGTTAGATGTAAATAATGCATTTCTACATGGGGTTTTGCTTGAGCCTGTTTTCATAGCTCAACCACCGGGTTTTGTTGATCCTCGTTTCCCAGATCATGTATGTTGTCTGAAGAAGGCCCTCTATGGTCTTCGTCAAGCCCCTCTAACCTGGTTTATTCGGTTCAACAACTTTCTTATTAGCTTGGGTTTCCAATGCAGTCGAGCTGATACTTCTTTATTTTACTTTGCTTGTAATAATGTCACTTTGTACCTTCTCCTTTATGTCGATCATATTATTGTGGTAGGTAATGATCTTGTTTTTATTCGTCGATTCATAGCATGAGTTCACAAGGAATTTACGGTTAAAAATTTAGGTCGATTGAGTTATTTTCTCGGTCTCGAGGTAACTCACTTTTTTGACGACTTGTTTCTAAGTCAAGTTAAATATGCTTGCGATATTCTTGCTCGGGCTAACTTACTAGAGTCAAAGCCTGTCTCCACACTAGTATTATCACTTATTAATACTTTTAGAGTTCGATAATCCCACTCTTTATCGCTTTCTAGTCGGGGCCTTGCAGTATTTAACTATCATTCGCCCGGATCTCTCATATGCAGTTAAACATGTTAGTCAGTTTTTACAATCCTCAACTATTGATCACTTCTAAGCGGTCAAGTGTATTATTCGCTATGTTAAAGGTATCCTGAATTTTGGTTTGTCCTTGACACATGGTTCTGACTTTTCTATAATTGGTTATTCGGATGCGGGCTGAGCTCGATGTGTTGAAACACATCGTTCTATGTATGGCTATTCTATCTTCTTGGGTGGTAATTTGGTTTCTTGGAGTGCAAAAAAACAACCTACTATGGCTCGTTTTAGCTGTGAATCAGAATATCGGGCTCTCGCCAACACCGCTTAAGAAATTGTTTGGATTACTCAATTGCTTCGTGAACTGAGTATCTTACCTCCTCTTTGTCCATTGCTCTTTTGTGACAACAAAAGTGCTCTATTTCTTAGTCAGAATCTGGTTGCCTACGAACGAGCAAAGCACATTGACATCGACTGTTATTTTATTCAAGAGTTTGTGTCCTCGGGTTGGCTGGACACTCAATTCATTCCTTCATATCTTCAGATTGCTGACATCATCAGAAAGAGTTTGCCCCGACCTAGTTTTAAGTTGGTACACTCCAAGCTTTGTGTTCAACTGCATCCACAACATCGCTTAAGTGGGGTAATAGGGAATAATAAGATATAATCTTTGATTAGTTAAATTAATTCCCTTGTATATCTTTTGTCAAGATAGCTTGTTGTATTTATGTATATCTCTCAACTGTAATCTCAATATATAGTGAATTCTTCTAACCACCTCATAACAGTGATCTCATACCTTTCTCACAATCACACAATAGACCTAAATCTTTTGCTCTTTGCTCTGATCTTTATAGTTGTACACACCCAAACCCATCGGTACTCTTTGCTCATGCATACTATATTTTAAACAAATCTAAACCTTTACCAATGTTCTTTAGAGCTATACACAATCGACCTAAACTCTTTATCGATTTTATCAAGGTATTGATCGTAGTGAGTTGCATACATACAAATATTTTATAAACTATTATGATCCACATATATCGATGATTGTGAGTCGCATGCATATGATATTTTGTTTATTAAATAATATGATTGATATATTTTGTAAAATATTATGAACGAGTCGTTATGTGTCGCATAGATTGATGATTATGTGTCGCATGCATATGATATTTTGTTAAATAATATGACCTATATAGATCAATGATATTGTGACCTAACATACACAAGAGTGAAAAACTAGTATATGTATTATTAGTCCATCAACATTACACACATATATATATATATATATATATAATTCACATAGTCATATATAAAAAATAATTTTAAATTCGTCATATGTTTTCTGACTATTCTACTAATTAATTGTAATTGTCTCAATTATTTGAAAACAATTATGTAAATATATGCTCAATAAGATATTCATAATGAGTATAAAATTTATTACTCCAAAATAATAAATCTAATATTAACATACCGTTAAAACAATTATATATATTTTTTCAATGTCTTAAAATCAAAATTTCTTACAAAAAATTTTGAACAAAAATATAGATCGATTAAAATTTGAACTTTAATTTAAGAAATGTCTGAAAAGTAAGTAAAAATAATTAATACAAAAATTGTTGTAATATTGATATAAAAATGTTGACCATGAGAAACAAAATATTTCTAAGTAAAATTGAATTCTATTATATTAATCTATATTTTTTATTCTTTATATATATATATATATATATTAACAGAAAAAAATATTATGTCAAAATAAATTCGTATATTTATAAGAGAAAAAACGAAATAGATTTTTACTTATATAGTATAGGTCTTATATGATATACAGGAAGATTTTTTATAAATTGACTTCTTCAATTTTTATTATGTATTGTTCATATCTATATTATATTATATTTTGTATTTAATATATAATTTGTTTAAAACACATATGAAGATAATACGTGCTTAAAATAAATTTATATTCTTAAAATATTGGAATATGAATATGATAAGACATTTTGTTTATTCATAAGACATTTTGTCACGCCCCGTTTTCATATTTTAAAATATCAGAGTTTACGTGTGGGCGTGCAGGCAGAAATAAAGAAAAAGACATATCCTTTAAAGATTACGAAAAGAATAAGTAGGCAACGATTTAAATTGATAACCAAAATAGATACAACAGGTTCAATTTAAGCATATAAATCGGTTACAGTTCCCAAAACATCGGCGCATCACCGGAAGAAAATATTAAAACTTAACAGCGGAACATATCAGGATCCATCTTCAGAAATGATGTTTTACAAAGAAACATAACATAAAATGTTTAGAAACATTGTTCGATATTCAAAGTGGTTAAGAACAACAGAAACTCTGGATACGACACCCCTCTCACTGCGTTATTTTAGTTTTCATCGTTTCCTGTAGGGTGAGTACAAATATGGGTGAGTGCGTTTGAATACACTCGTGGGAGTAATTTCCGTTTTCAATATTATATTAACAGGTAAAAAATATACAAGCGATAAATAGCACATCACGTAATTCACAGCACGTAGGAAATGCATTGCACATACAAGAATTATGACTCTTCTCACACTTGTATACATTGGAGATCCCTGTACACATTTAGATTAATTCAATGAAAAATATCTTTCCCATTATTATTGGTTTCTACAATATGTAAATAATTTAACTTATATGTTATTGCGTATTTTATTTTAACTTTCACATAATATTATCCATATTATATATATGCATTTTTTATGTATTTTCATGATTTTCAAATTTATAGATATTCGGATATTTATAAATTCGAATTTATAGATATCGAATTAATCTGAATATTCGGATATATATTATTATCCGGAATTTTTTATAGTAACAAAAAGTTCCGCCTTATACTTAAAAGGTATTTTTAATATTTGAGTAAATTATCTCATATTAAAATATGCTATAAGGATATATTATCCACATAATTTGTGGGATTTCATATCTTAATTTTTGGGATTTCAAATTTCAAAACTTCATAAACATATCTTTAAATTTATTGTGTTTATAGAAAATAAATTCAGTTGTAAAACAAAATATTTCTTTTTAATCCTACAAAATCCATATTTTATTTTCTAGTGATATTATATATATATACATATATTTATATTTATATGATCATTAACAAAAATATTTCCTTCAAAAAAATAAATTTTACTTGTTATACTGATCACACATAGATAAGAAAATCTGAGATATGCCTACAAATAAGGCAATGAGAAATTGAAAGTTGTTAAATAAGAAAATTAAACTCATTTTATAAAAGAATTTGTGTTATTATATGCCTTCCACGATATGTACATTTATTATTTTAATAATTCAAGATAAATAATTTAAGAATTTGTCGAGCGAGGATGAGAAAATAATTCAAGAAAAATTATACAGCACATTTATATCTGCACAAACATAACATGGCATACTTTTCGGAATCCATAACAAGATTTAAAAATAAAACAAAATCTTTTCGAAAAAAGAATATATTATGTTTTTTTTTTTGACTAATTAAATAATTAAACCCCTAATTGTTTGATTTAATTACGTGTGTTTCGAAAAAATGATATAATACATAATTAATTAATTGGTTGTATAATTAAATCGAGAAACATAGGTTATAATTGAATAACGATATCGTAAAACGAAACCCAAGAATATCGTAATCGAAAACTGCAAGTTAAAATGATAAAGGACAGCTCGTTAAGGGTTCGTCAACAAAAATACAAATAAAATGAAAAATCGGAATATATGTATATATAGTGCGAAACGAGTCGTCAAAGTCATAATTCGACCGAAAAAGTAAAAAGATAAATTTTTTCTTTCTTTTTCTCTCTCTTCTCTCACCTCTGTTTTCCGGCCGCCGGCGTCGGAACTTTATTCTAGGTTTGGACTGAGTTTTTCACAGTTTAAAGCTTTTGCAGAGCCCGTTCAAGATCCAGGCTCAATTTTACGTTTTGACATTTCCTTTGCCAGAGAACGACTGGTTAAACCCCGAAAAACCCTAATTTTTCTCTTTTTTTTCTTTATTTCTCTTTCTTCTGTTCCTCACCTCTCTCGCTCTCTGTCTCTCTCTCGCTCATTCTCTCTCTGTTCTCTCTCCCTTGCCCTCTGTTTTCACCGCTGTCGTACGTTCTCCAGCGCGTCGTCGGAGCCGCCGCGGCCTGTTGGGTTGTGTGTGTGCAGGTGGGTGGTTGTGTGTTGTGGGCGGTGTTGTGCAGCGCTGCCGTGCTCGCCGGTGGCCGGCGTGTGGTGTTGCACCTGCGAGTAGGGTGTCGGGGTGTGGCTGGCAACAGGTGGTCGCCGGCCGTGGTTTAGTGTTTGAGGGTAGCGCTAGTAGTGTCACCATTGTTAAAGTGTTTGGTTGGTGCCAGGCGCTGTGTGCGCGCCGATGATACGTGAGTGCGCGCACGTGCGGATACTGGGGAGATGGCGTGCCACGGCCGCGCACCGGGTGCCGTGTGTGTACACCGGGTGCTGTGTGCGCGCGTGTGAGAGATGTCGGGGCGCGCCGTGTGCGCATCGGACAGGGCATCGGGACGCGTTGTGTGCTCGTCGGGCAGTGTCGGGGTGCACCGTGTACGCGCCGACGTGCGTGTGTGTGCCTCAATCCGTGTCGTGTGTGCGTGGTGTCGCCGACGACGAGGTGTCGCCTGCTGTGTTTTTTGGTGACAGCAGAATGGGTTTTGGTGAGGGAGGGGTCGTTTTGATATTTTCGTTCAATTCGGGGATCGTTTTGCAAACCCTAGATTTTTAAGATTTTACATTCTAGCCCTCTATCTTTTAAAATCTCGTTTTAACCCCAAAATTTTGAATATATCAAAAAGACCCCAAAACTATTCTGTATTTACAAAAATACCATTGGTCAAAGTCAACACTTTAGCAGATTTTACGAAAATGCCCCTACAATTTAAACGCTCCATATAAGCTCGTTTTTCATCCGTTTTAGCCCCTTTTTCCTCCGTTCAAACCTTAATCATTTTCCTTTCACCCTATGATCATATGTTTAACCTTCCACACTCGTTTCTTCATTCTTGATCTCTAAAGCTTTCATTTTATTTCGTCTAACCTATCGTTTCTTCTTCAAGAGAGAATTTATATATATTTAATTATCATAATAACGAAATTAAGAAACCTCTTTACATGTGTAGGCAATCAATCGAAACAACCACTCTAAAACTTGTTATTCTGTTTTACACGCGGTAAACCATCGAATAAGGTGGGGGTAACTTCTAATCTCTATATGTTTATTGTTTTTCGTATTTGATATATGAATTGTTGAATTCTACGTGTTGTGATTATATGCTATGAATACTGTGTTCATATTATTATAATGTGAAAGGATTAAGGTCCAGATTCATGCCACGGAGGGACTAATGGTCCGTAAAAAATACTATGGAGGGACTGGTGGTCCGTAAAAAGCACCAACGGTATAAAAACCGTATTGTATGCTACGGAGGGACTGGTGGTCCGTAAAAACCACCAACGGTATAAAAACCGTTATGTAGGGTAAGATGGATTACTCCCACACCTATTTATAATTATGTGCTATGCATTCTATGTGTTGTGTCAAATTGCCGAATTTTATATATGTTTGTTATGTTAAACATGGTTTATCCCCACGAGTGTATTCAACGCACTCACCCTTATCTGTATTCACACTACAGGAGATGAAGAGAATCAAGGTTTATAGATAGAAGGGTGCCTTATCAAGTTTCCTCTTTTTACTTTCTAAAACTTGATGTCAAAACAATGTTTTAAATATTTCACATTTGTAAAGCTATACTGTTTTTCTTTTGATTGATCCTGTAAGAGGTTTTCCACTATCTAATGTTTTAAAACGTTTCATTTCGGCTGTTGTCGATGTATCGTGTATGTAAATCTTTATATCATTTTTTATCTTCTTCTTTTAAAAGATTATTTATACATTTATGTTATATTAGTGATACCCTTATTTTCAAATTTCATACTTTAACTCTAAACCCTAAACCCTAATTTCGGCACAATAAACCCTAATTTGACACAAGTTGTAGATATTTACATTTATGTGATATTACTTATACATTTATATGAGATTATTTATACATTTATATCAACATAAACATACATTTATGTAATATATATAAAGGTACAACAAACATAATTAAAAGGTATGACTAACATAACTAAAGGTATGAAAGGTATTAATATGTCAGTTTAAAAAAATGTTAAGGTACAACTAACCTTACAAAAGGTATGTCTAACATAACTAAAAGGTATGTCTAACACTACTAAAATGTATGTTTAACATAACACTAAAGGTATGACTAACATAACTAAAAGGTATGTCTAACACAACTAAAAAGTATAGTTAACATAACATAAAAGATATGTCTAACATAACTAAAAGGTATGTGTAACACTACTAAAAGGTATGCTTAACATAACATAAAGGTCAGGCACCTAGGAGCATATTTGGGCGGATTTTATCCGCGATCTAGAGGCACGTGCAGGCGCGTGCGGGTGCGTCTGAGCGTATGACGGGCCGGGTCAGAAGTGGTGCATGAATCACAAATCCATGCACAATGTGTATATAAGTTTTTGTCTTTGCTTTTGCTATATCCAAATTTTTTTACTTTTTCCAATCTTTTCCTATTCATTTGTCTTTTGATTGGCCCACACAAATATCATTTGTCTTGTGATTGATCCATGCCGAAATGGTATTAGAGTCTATGTTTATTGAAGAAATAATATATAATTTATATTTACAATATTGATTTTTAAGCTTAACACAGGAGAAAAATCAAGAATTATGTATTCGAAAATATTATCAAGATAAAACAAGTTTCAGGACTATCAATTTAATTATGTCTAACAAAGATTAGAACAAAAATTTTCCTAATACATCTAAGATCTCACAAGAAATTTAGAGTGATCCAGAAGACCATCCAGTGCTATGGGGGTCAAACAGAGATTATCTCTATCCAAGATCCAACAAGAAGTTTCAGATATGAAAACAAATTAATATGGGGTCAGACGGAGATTATCTCTATCCAAGATTCAACAAGAAGTTTCAGATATGAACAAAAAATTAATAGATGTGAAAAAAAAGTTACCAATAGATCCAAGAATGAATGTTTCAAAGAGGCGTTCGAGAATAGGCCAATTATTCCTAAAGAAAGACTATGGAAATCCCGAAGTCTACAAGTTAAGAAGACCTAATGTGTGAAATCATTAGAAGTATTTGAAATGGAGGCATGATGAGTTGATATCTCAAAATTAACCTAATCATTCTCCAATATTGGGATTATACATCTGGTTAACCTCAAGATGAACTCTCAAATTCTCTCAAATTCCTAACCCAGAAGGAAATATGAGTTCAAAAACACCCGTCCCTGAACAATCACGAACAAACAACAATTTCAAGTTCGATTTGGGAAGTTTTGGAACTCAACAAAGAAAACAACCAAGGACAAGCCAGGCACCACCTAACAGCCCATAGGCAAAAACCATGTTGGAGTCTACACATCCATATTAACAGCCCATAGGCAAAAACCATGTTGGAGTCTACACATCCATATGAGTTGGTGCTTACAACTGATATTATCGATTTCAGAAATATGGAAAAATTTATCGATGAATTGATGGCCTCGTTAACACTGGACATAGATAAAGACAACTTCATCAGACTAATAAAAAATAGTCATTCAACAAAAACATGATGAGAAGCTTCAGCCAACCAAATAAAAGAGGAAGTCCTTGTCGGAGATAGCATATATGCTATCATCAAAAAATTTGGAAGGATGTTAAAGGTATATTTCATTAGAGATTGATACTTTGATCAAATAATACTTTATTAAGTAAACAACTAATAGCTTATGAATATACAACTAATACATTTCATGAACAAGTAAAATGTAAACATATATTTCAGCTATACAAGTAATATATTATGAGTATGCAACTAATATCTTATGAGTATACAATTAATATCTTCGAGGGTACGGATTTAAGGATCCGTACGTGAGAGTATACAAGTTTTTATGTGTATATATGTGTGGTGGTTGGGTCGGGGCGAGGCATGAATTTTAGATTTGTACCTCAACGGCACACCGACTTATTCTACCTTGAAACATTGATAGTTCATATAATATTTTCGTATTTCATTTAACAATAAATTTTTAATTCAATTGGCTAATGAACACTCAATAGACGATTATATAACTAATAAAATAAGAGAGTTTATTACTTTTTTCGCCCATTAAGTTAGGGGGTCTGGCAATTTAGGACAAAAAAATTTCGAGTTGGTAATTTAGGACATTAAGTTATATGGTCTCGCCAATTTTGCTCAATTTCAGCTTGAATTGCTTATTTAGACTGAAATTGCAAGTGAAACACACGTGATGCCCTTAATTTTGGGCTTTTCGGCTCAAATTGCTCATTTGGCTTTTAATTTCTAATTTTGTTTTTCTTTAATTAAAATAAATAAATAAATAAATAAATGGAAAAAGAATTAAAAAAAACACACATCTGCACCATCTCGCTCTTCTTTCCATTCTCTCTTCTCCCTCATTTCTTCACTTGAAATCGGCACCACCACTTCCTTCACGGCTCCACCCTACTCCTCTCCTATTGTCGACGGGAAAGGCAAAAAACAATGGTTGTTGCTCAGTAGTACGATGGTGGCCGTAGATCTGTTCACGATCTGGTTGAGAGAGAGATCAGCGAAACTCGCCGGAGAGAGGGTGACGGCGAGACTCGATTGGAAGATGGAAACAGAAAGAGAGGCTCGACGACGCTGATAAGAGAGCATCGTTGTCCTGGTTTCTCCGACTAAGCTCCCGGGCTTTCTCCGATGAAGCTTCTTGACACCAGATCTGTGTGAAAGAGTTAAGGGGTTCTCCATGGTGTGGTGTTGTGCGAAGAGAATCAACAATTCGACGGGACTTGCCGGAGTGAGCGGTTTATCCGGTGTTGCTGTGTGAAGGAGATGGCGGTGGTGAGATGAGGTGGTGGCGGTTGGAAGTGAAAATGGTGGTGGAGGAATTTGATAGCTTGAGGAAGAAGATGAAGTTCAATTATTTTCAATTTTTGATTTTTTTAATTATTTTTTATTTTTATTTATTTATTTGTTTATTTTTGTTAATTACAATTTTCAGATTTTTATTTTTTATTTTCCTTAATTCTATGTGGCACAATGACATGTAAATTTTAATGCCATTTGGATTGCCACATATATAATTTTATTACACATAAAAGCCAAATCAGTAATTTGGGCCGAAAAGCCCGAAATTAAGGGCATCATGTGCGTTTCACGTGCGATTTCAGCCCAATTGAGCGATTCAGGCTGAAATTGGTCGAAATTGATGAGACTCGACAACTTAATGTCCTAAATTGTCAGCCCGAAATTTTTTTGTCCTAAATTGCCAGACCCCCTAATTTAATGAGCGAAAAAAGTAATAAACTCTAAAATAAGGATTAAAAAAATTACACTATAAATTTTTAATTAAAACAATGTGTTCTACAATAGAACGAGATAATGATATCAATAATTTTAAATTTTGAAATATTAACATGATAATTTTTAATCTTTCAAACTCTGAATTAATATATTTCGATCATAAAATCAACTGAATTCCCTCACCCCATTGTAACTAAAAAAAAGTCCATAATAAATTTTTTTTGGAAAAACCCTTATAATATTCATATTTATACCATGGATTAGACAAAAACTTTTGTGCATCTGGTGCACGGACCCTAAATCTGTGCACTCGGGTCGATCCGACCCGTCATGCGCCTGTACGCGCCACTAGATCGCGAATTGATCGACCCGTCATGCGCCTGTACGCGCCACTAGATCGCGAATAAAATCCGTCCAAACATGCTCCCAGATGCCAAACCTTTATGTTATGTTAACTATACCTTTTAGTAGTGTTAGTCATACATTTTAGTTATGTTAGACATACCTTTTGTAAGACTAGTTGTACCTTAGCATTTTTTTTAGACAGACATATTAGTCTTTCATTCCTTTTAGATATAACAGTCATACATTTTAGTTATATTAGATATATATTTTAATTATGTTAGTTGTACCTTTATATATTACATAAATGTATGACAATGTTGATACATTTATGTAGTATTAGACATACCTCTTTATGTAGTGTTAAATGTACATTTATGTTATGTTAATCATACCTTTAATTATATTAGTTGTACCTTTATATATATTATATAAATGTATGAGTAATATCACATAAATGTAAATATCTACAACTTGTGCCGAAATTAGGGTTTATTGTGCCGAAATTAGAGTTTAGAGTTAAAGTATTACATAAATGTTTGATATTTGTATATAAATGTATGACTGATATAACATAAAAGTATGACTAACATAGTATGAAGACCAGCAAATATCTTTTTTTTTTAAGTTAAAGTATTGCACTAGTGACATGATTGGTATGATGGAATGAGGTGAGAATGAAATCATCATTCTTACCTTCATTCATATTCCTTTGATTGATATATTTTATAGGTGGGAATGGTGATTCCCGCATGAATTGGTATTACCATGGATGAGGGAATGACCATTCCTTCCTACCCCCATCGTATTACGTATTTCTGTCGTGAAGAAAATGAACATTTTTTTATTAATTTTGACAATTATCATATTTATTTTATGTTTTCACAAATTAACTTCCTAAAGTCGAATTATTATAAAAAATTTCATAAATAATATTAAATTATTTATAAAAAATTATAAAATAATAACTAATAATTTAAAATAAATATAAAATAAAAATATAAAAAATAGTAAAAAAAATTAAATATATAAATAGTATAAAAATAATTAATAAATATAAAATCTTAAAAACATAATAAAATAATATGAATATAATTTTAATAATACAAATAATTTTAGTTCTGATATTGATTTATCTATATATATATTTGTAAGATAAATGAATATTAGTATAGATAATAAATTATTTAAAAAAATATAAATAAATTGTAGCTAAAATATTTTTTTAGAAATATAAAATAAGATAGTAAGATTTTAATAATATAAAATCATATAGAATAATTAATAAAAAGATATGAAAAATATAATATTATTTAACTACTTTGAGAATATGTAAATAATACAAAAATAGTAAACTAATAATAAGATTAAAAAATATAATATATAAATATAATATATGTTAATATCCGTACAATGATTAATTTTCTATAAAAAGAATTATTTTTAAATTTAAATATGCCAAATATTTTAAATTTGAGTGATATATTGAATATGAATATTAAATAAAATTATAGTGGAAGGTAATTTGGTCAAATAAAGATTTATTTAATATTATACATTTTATTTATAGTTATCAATCATAAAATATAATTATAATAATTATTTCATTCACTTCCTATTCCTTTGTAATACCAATCACAGGAATTAACATTTTTATACCATTTCTTTCCTATCACCATTCCATTCTTGAGTTCATTCCAATCCCACCTAATTTCATTTCATCATACCAATCATGCCGTTACAGAAATAAAATATAAAAATCTGGAAATAAAAATATTATTAATATAATATAAAAATATAACTAATATTTAGAAGAAGAAAAAAATGCGAGGACCCTAGTTGGACAGATGACTCCATTGATTAACAATACATGATTCGTGCAACGACGATTCACGCGCCCATCAAACTCGTGTGTTGACTTGAATCCATGATCGTATAAGACGTGAAAGCCGCGGGCAGTGTTCCATTCTTTGAATAGTATAACATCTGTCGCTCTTAAAAAAAAAAAAAAATGTCTAAATTAAATATGAACAAGAATAGAAAAGCTCTCTCTATTTTGATGCGCACCAGAATGCGCTCGCTTTCCCCTTCCACCGTAACTTCTTTATTGCTTTCACTTTTATTTTAAGCAATCTCATTTCTCTTCTTTCAATTTCCATCCAATTATTATTTTCCTGTTTAATCGATTTATTCAATCACTGTTTGATTCACTATTGTGTGTGTTTTTGTGTGCGGGTATTTTGATGGCTGAATTTCTGATTCTCAATGAGCAGAGCAGAATTAACCAGATGCAAATTCCTCTGATGAAGGGTAACAGCAAAGTTTCTTCTTCTTCTCAGGATGCCGCCACCAGCTCCCACACGTATGCAATCGTACTTATTTTTTGCAATTTAATTTTTTCGAATTATTTTTTGGATTATTAATTCTGCGCAAAGAGAGGACGTGTTTGTTTTTTTTTTTTTTTGCAATAGAAACTGTATGGTATTTATGTTTTAGTTTATGTTATATGTGTGGTGCTTGTGCTCGGTACTAGCTGTTGAATTGCTCTTGATCGATGTGGATATTGTTTGAATACGCGGTTTTTGATGTATGCACACTAGTGTAAATGGGATTTTAGTCATAACTCAAGTAAGTGGGTTGTAAGTAGTAGCAGAAAATTGTGTTGAATTAGTGGTGATCAAGAAAGTAATAAGCGGTTCAGAGTTCAACTATTCTATGGTATTATATGGGGAACCTAAAGAATAAGCAAATAGGATTTGACCCTGTCAAATACAAGTAACATATGCAAGTCGTCATTGTGATCTAGTTTGGTGTAAATTATGGTCTGGATATTCATTTCTCCTTATGTGAAATGAGTTCTGTGTGAAGTTTAAATATTCTACTCACACGGAGACTTCAACTTTTGATATAATGCAGATGCAAAGGATACTTGAAGAATAGTATTATTGTGTGTCTACTTTTTTTCAAATTGGATGCTTTCTTTCTACATCCTAAGTATATATGGCTTTAGTGGATGGATAAATAGAATATGATTCAAAATTTTCTCATGTTCCAGTTACCTATTGGAATATAGAAGGATACTGCTGTAAATGGGTTTTCACACAAATCAAGTCTGAGAAATTTAGATATATGCTCCTCCATTAAAAAGTAAATTTGAACATTATTGATGTATGATCTTTCTTTGTATGGAACAAAGAAAAGATACTGTAATAATATTACATGTTTTAGAAATGTTAAACTTGAGGAGTGCTTTTTCTTCAGAAACTTTGTGCAAGTGAAAGAGTCAATGCACGCTGCTATATCAATGAACAAGACGGAGATTCTAGATGCTGCCTTGGATGATTTCTCTGAGGTGATTTTAGTATCTAGTCATGCCATTAATTATTCAAAGTATCTTTGGTACTGATTGATAATAGGAATGCAGGGATACTTCGGCCTTTCCAATGAGAACCGTCAGACATTACTGCTGACACTTGCTACAGAATATGATCTCAATCGGAAGCAAGTTCGTGAATTGATGAAGCAATATCTTGGGCTTGAGCTTCCAAGCAGTAAGCTGCTTGTCATTGTTTGTTCTTTATGAGTGATTTGGTCTTTAATTAACTTGTTCTTGGAAAATGGTGCTGGATTACCAAATTGCTTTAGATGATAAGCCTGTGGAAAATGTGCATGAAGGGGAAGGATCATTTTCTGCTTTCTATAGGATTGAGCTGAATTTGAGGCACTCTCTCAAGCCAATGTATGAAGTTCTTTTTGAACGGTTGAACATGCACCCAGGAGGTTTGAGATTCTTGTCAATGATGAGAGCAGACATACTGTCTTTACTCGCGTAAGGTTATGCACCCAATCATATTATTGTTTGTGGTTCATGTTTCTCGATTCAGTGTAAATCGTAGTGGACAAATTTCAATGGTGGAAATAGACTCTTTTGCTATCTGTAAAATAGAAATCAAAGAGAGGCCTTTTTCATATTTCAAGTATTCTTCCTTTCTTGTAGACTTGTTATCTTCTTTTTCTGCTCATTTGCACGCTGATTCTGAATCATTAGGTATTATGGACACTAAAAGAACCTTAAATACATTTTTTCAAGGGAGGAGAATATTTCGTCACTGAGAGCATTGGATTCCTACTTGAAAGAGAAGCTTATAACATGGCTGAGCCCTGCAAATCTTCAGCTTCACATCGTAACATGGGATGACCCAGCTTCTCTGCTGGAAAAGATTGTAGCTTATGAGGTAGGTTTCTTGTTTGTCATCATGTTGGTAGATTTCTCTTACCTGAACTGCAGAGTGTAAGTTGTACAGATCCTGTTTCTGCTCTTTTGTAGGCAGTGCATCCAATCAGCAATCTTTTAGATCTGAAGCGAAGGCTGGGTGTAGGACGTCGTTGCTTTGGATACTTACATCCAGCAATACCTGGTTAGCATTTTTTCTAAGGGGTTTATGTCTTATCTATGTGCTTATGAATTTGGAAGTGGCAGCCCTTCGAATCTTGTTACTCTGCTCATAAAAAAATAATAATAATAAATAAATAAAAACTATTACTTATTATTCAAAAAGAGACCACCAAGATATGAGAAGAGATACCATGTATTTCATTGCAAAGTTCTGGCTTATCTATGGCTTGAAGACCAATATACCGATAACAATGGTGATCAAAGTTAAGGTGAATTAGGGAAGTGCTCATATAACCTAGAATCTGGAATGAAAACTATCCTCAGCCTGAATAACTTAAGCTTGAATGTTTATGTACACAGTTGTTAGAGAGGTGCAAGCTGTAGCACCTCTATAAGCAAGAGGCAGGCTCTGTTCATGGGGCATGCGCCTTGAGCGCCTTCTACTCCTTGTCTTTTTGAGGCGAGAGCCTCCTTCACCTTAGGAGAGCCTCTTGTAACCAGGCCACCCTTCAACCCCAGACATGTTTTAAAGATCCCTTTTTAGATCTTTAAAGACGTTTGTTCTTGAGGAGAACATAAGAATTAAGAAGGGCCAGAACTTCATTTGATTGGGAAACAATACTTGGGAACCTGTGATAGACCGATTACCCCTGCCATTTCGACCACCGCCGCTGCTTTGCATACCCACCTCTTTGCAGTTTTTATTTTAATTTATTTTGTTGTTGTGTTGCTTATGTTCTTTCCTTGACATTTAATATGACAAATTTTGCAAAGTGTACAAATTTTTCTTTTTTTTTTTATCGTTATAATAATATTTTTGGATTTTTGATCCTCGTGTTCAAGAAGCGAGGCATGCCTCTTTCCTTGGGGGCCAGGATCACACATTTGCACCTCCTAATGTCTCTAACAACTATGTTACATGTATGCACCAACCATACCCTTTAATAGTTTGAAACATCAGAATATTGTAAATTGATAATAGAGCTGCTGCTTCCATAATCCATCTGTGTTAGATGTTCAAGTTACTGGCTAGGAGAATTTATGCTTATACTCGCAAAATGCAGGTTGTCGCATTTCAACCAGTTTTATTGATCACTGCTCGTCATACTGCCACATGCAAGTATTATTTGTTCATTACTTTATTTTGTTATTCTTCAAATCAATTACCCTTCTATTTGCTTGAAAGAACATTGCAAGGTTCTATGTACTTATGGTATTTAAAATTAGATATGTTGCTGTAAATTTAGATGTGTTCTCTCTCAAATTATATACTATACCATTTGTCAGCTTATTTGCAATCAAATGATAAATCTTTTTTCAGGTGAACCACTGATTTTTATTGAAGTTGCACTTATGAAGAACGTTGCTCAGACAATACAGGTGAATTATGTTTTGCCCATTGTCTTAGTAAACGAGTTCAAGCTGTCCTTCACTGTTGACAAGTTTTCTACAGGAAGTTCTGTGGGATGATCCTCCAACACCTGAATGTGAGGCAACATGTGCACTCTTTTATTCCATATCTTCTACCCAGGTAATAGGAGTGTGATACATAATTACTTCCCAAATGATATGTGATTTTGAAAATTATTCTTTCTTAAACTTCCTAATGAGATAAATGATCCTCTATACGAAATGCTTGGAGCCTTGGATATATTCCATTCTCAAGGAATTATTGCTTGATGTATCAGATTGCTATCATTAATCAGTACAACGTTATATTATCAGCTCAAATATTTGCCAGATATTGCACTCTTTCATAGTCTTTCTTAGTACACTTAACATGATATAGATTCTTGTATCGTAACTCTTTTGAACGTAATAACCTTCCTTTGGTTTGTCATGCTTCATCTTGAGAGTTTACTTTGTTCCCATTCTGCAGCCTGGTTTATCTGGAATCAACCTGGGAAAGTTCCTTATTAAACGTGTGATAGATGTGGTGAGAAGGGACATGCCAAGAATTTCAGTAAGTTTGGATGCTCTTCAATTTTGAAAGTCACTTTTATCCATGCACTTACCTAAAAATGGCAGGTTGATACCTAATTATATTGAAACAATTTCTCTCCCATATAAATCATAATTCTATAGGAAAAATCTTGTATTAAGCTCTGTTTCAAAGATAAAACAAGATATAAATTCAGTACAATATGTTCTTGCTTGAGGACAAGAAATACAATTGGACAATTCTCTAGAAATATGTTACTTTTACTATATCTAAACTATGGTCACTTGTGTTGTTTGAGGCAGCTTCACCATATGGAAACTCCTGGCTAAAGGCTTTTGAAAAGTGACTAAGAGGAATTTAGTGTAATTCTCATTTTTAGAACTGCAAATCCTCCAGAATCCTTCTATAAGGAGCATCTTCTTGAATTTTCAGCCTCTTGAGCACCTGTGTGAAATGTCACTCCAATTTATATCTAGAAATTATCACTGAATTGATAAGTTTTGTAGTTCTCCGAAAATGCAACTGAACAAACAATATTTGAACCTTAGAAGGACTTCTAAATCTCACCAAAAGCCTTTCTCAGTAACATCTTTGTAGATAAACCAAAATTACCCCATGGAATATAAGTGAGGAAGTATGAGCAAATATATTTCTTACTAATTATAGTTTGTATTCGTCACATTTTGATGAGCCAGTTTTTAGACCTCCCTTGGTGTCATTTTGTCCTAGTCCTGTGAAACTATACATGCCCACATTTTTGGGAACTTCCAACAGAAAAATAGTTTCTCAGACTTTGTGGATCATTATCATTGATTTGCAAACTTCACTGTTTCTACTTATTATATTACTAATTTTCATAATTTATTACCTGCAGACATTTGCAACGCTTAGTCCTATACCAGGTTACCTGCAATGGCTTTTGCCAAAGATGGCGCCAACTGAAATTTCTGATTCCACCTTCAGAGAGAACTTGCTGAAACCAGAAGAAGAAAGTGCACTCCTAGATGCAGCCAAGTAAGCATATATGCTCATGATTTTTTTTTGTAAACGCAATGTAACATCCTAATTTCTAGAATCTTTAATAGAAATGCAAACGCACGCAGATGTTACTAAATTGGGCTTAAGATGGAATTCTGTGAGCCTTCCTTTGGTTGATTTGGTACATATAGAAGTTTTAAGGTTGTATTGCATTCTAATGACATCCTGAGGTGCACATGTACACTGCAGTTTGAGGTCCTTGCTGTTAGAGACAAAGTTTTAAGGTTGTATTGCATTCTAATTACATCCTAAGGTGCACATGTACACTGCAGTTTGAGGTCCTCGCTGTTAGAGACAGAGAGATAGCACTCAAGAATAATGTTAAATCAAGATAATAACTTCCTAGGAAAATCTTCCACAGCCCTAGGCTGCCCAAATCCAATGATCCAAAAAAGGTGCTTGAGCTAGAATGGAAGCAAAGTACTTATAGACTGAGAAAGCCTTAGGAAACAAGGCCCAAAACAGCAATTAATTAATTAAATAAACTAACAGCAAAAAGATAATTAATTAAAAACATCAGCAAGTTATGATGGGCATCTGCCCATCGCCTTCTTTCTTCTTCTCTCGTAAACACGATCTGTAACACTCGCTATTGATGAATCTTAGTGGGTTTCTTTTGGGTGTATCAACTGTGACACCTGAAGCTTCACTTTTTTCTTTCATGAATGAAAATTTTGGAAATATCATAATCTCTCTTTGACCTTTTTTTTTTTTGATCCAGCATCTTATTGCTAATGTTCCTAAATAATCTGCTTAGATGCGCCATGTACTTGCAATGTAATATATGGAATCTGCTTAAGATATGACATCTTTGACCATTTTTACCCCCAGAGGGCTTTAGACAAGCTGAAATGGATCACTAGGAATAAGAAACTAATTTTTTGTGGTATTACTTGGTATATTCTCACATTCATTTTTGCTCTTTGAAAGTTTGTATCCTGCTGTTATTCTGACTATTACTGATTTTATTTGGTGTATGAGTTGGAAGATTTATGGGGTAAGTTTTTATGTGGGAGGCAGGTTAAACCGTTAAAAATTGTTGTTACTATCTATACATGTGTTTTTCCTCCTCACTGTTGGTAAACATTTGATATTTCATTCAAATACTTCCTCAAGGTATACATAAACAAATCTATGATTCTCTATCCATGTAGTTTGCCTTGCGGATTAATAATGCACCCTTATATGGAAATTTTATGCTGATGAGTACAATAATTTTTATACATCTTATATTTATCAGCTTTATAAAAAATTGCACTATTGTTTGATTCCTTCTGATTTACTTTCAGAGAATTTACCACTGGGAAAAATGGGATGGAAGTATTGTGGAACTTGTTATCATCAACCAGTCACCAGTGGACCAATTCAGAAAAGTTATTACTAGCATTGAGAACCCCTTTAATGAGGCTTTGCGCTAGGTATGCTTCATGAACTAAAAAGGTTACCAGTTCTCTTTTGGAGATAATTAAACCATTTCATCATGATCAAAATCAATATTAGATAACATACAATCTTTAGTCTAGATCTATATTTATATCCATATTGTCTATGTACATACTATCTATCTATGCATGTGTATAATATCTTTGCCCCGCCCCTCTTTTCCTTTTATCTTTTAGGTTCCACCACTTAATCATAGGTATGTTAGGTAACATTTTCTTAAATGGTTTATTGATTAGTCTTACATACATTGATCTATTTGAGTCATGGAACTCTATCCAGGTATCACCTTACCTAAACGATACTTACCTTGATTTTTTGGTACAAAAGTAATTGAATATGAAAACTTAAAAATATTAGACTAAAATATTATAGATAGTGCAGCTAAAATCAGTATGTGGTTCTTCTCTGCTTGTTCGAATATATAGCTCCACGTCAATTTTATAATATTCTATGTTTATATTTTCTCCATGACTACAGGTATCTTCTTCAAGAAAAGAAGAGGGGTAAAGCTCTGGATTCTGTTGGAAATTTCCACTTGCAAAATGGAGCGGTTGGTTATTACCCTAAATCTGCATGATATCATTTCATTTATTTCTTGAAATTAGAGTGCTTTTCTTCTTCTTTTTGAGCTCTTTTGTGAGCGTGTATTTCTTGGCTACACACGAGGGAATTTATTTGGGGTTGCTGGGAAAGGGGCTGTCTTTTCTGGCAGAGTCAGTGTTTGGAACCCTATTCTAATTATAGTTGGCAATGATACTACAGATGGTTGGAAGGATTAATTGGATGGCCGATCGATCAGAAAAGGGCCTAATGCAAAGTGCTGGGATAATGGTCAACTACATTTATGAGTAAGACTCAGTTTGGAATCTATGATATCCATTAATACCTTTGATCTTTACACAAACTTGGAAAATCAGCTCAAGAAATTCCATTATCTGCTGATAGCCCATTCTTCGGTTGGAGTCCTCTAATGCAAATACTTCCAATACATGTGTGGTGATACTGGTAACGCGTGGTATACTTGGTGGTATAATGAGAATAGTAATGAAACACTATTTGGTATTATGATTAGAGAACAATCATCTCATAATCAATTTCTTGGTTCTATTGCATGCAAGTAAACTGTTAGTAGTTAAAAGTTAAAACTGAGTAACATTGACCATCTAACACTAAATGCAGGGTGGAGCATATTGAGGAAAATGCTCAATCTTATTTTAGCAAGGGACAAATCCAAGCTTCTGATGAAGTCAAAGGCTACCTTTAGGTAAATAACACTCAACTAGAAATTTCTCATCTAAATTCCTCATCTTTTTTTGTACATGAGGTGCACATCTTGATCGCTCTCATCTATATGCAAGTCCACATGACCAGTTGACATATATAAGTTTTGTGCTCAATAGAAGTTTGATTGATGCAGCCACAACAGGATCCTCAAGAGGAAACGAAGGATTAGAAGGTTGATAGTATAAACCTCTTTACACAAACTAGCGAAGTTCAACGGTAAATACTATATATGTCACTAAAAGAATGTTCTCATTGTTGCACATATTACTGGATTAGTTATGACAAAGTTTGAATAATAGATTTGATTAATAAATGGAGGGAACACAAGTGAGATCTGATGACTATAAAAAGTTGTATTTTGAAATATACAATTGAGATGGAGGCAATATACAATTTATGAAAAATGTATATTAGGTCATTGTAAGTTTTTTAATTAGGTCCATGTGTTTTATTTGTTAACATTGGGTCCCTATATTTTCACATTTTCTTGAATTGGATTTATCTACTTTCAATTTTGTTTGATTTAGATCCATGTATAAATTTTGATTTGTTAAAGGTTAGTCTTTAAATTCTCATTTCATTAAATATTGATTCTTATGTAAGCCACCACCAAGTACATAGGTCATTTTAAATAAACTTTTGGAGCGTATAAACTCAATCCAAACAAAATCGAAATTATAAGACTTAATTATGTTTACAAACGAAAGTAGGGATCACAATTCCAATAAAATTAAAACGATGGATACCTAATGTTTATAAATGAAAGTACACGAGTTCGATTGAAAAATAAATACAAGAAGAATGACCCAAATGTCTGATTTTTAAAAATTATAAGACCTAATGTTTTGTTTTTACAAAAATTATTTGTATTACTCCAACAATGTGGGATTTTATTTTTCTTAGAAGTTTGAGCTCTTTTACTTGGTAGCTAGGTGGAGAAATTTATTAACACTCAATTTATATTTGAACATGATTTGATTTCTTAAATTAGTATAGAGTGAATGTCCGGCAACCAAAAGCTCTTAAACCACAATAATATATACATAGCTAATAGATAAAATAAACCTGTATTAAATTAAAGGAAGACAAATGGAAGAAGAGTGAAAAATGAGCATGTGCCTAATGTCTGCATCACCTGATACACAATAATTTACATAAGATCCTTTTACGGAAATAATTTTATGAGATAGCATTCCACAACTCGAAATCATTTCACAAATTAAATTTTATTTTAAAAAAATTGAATTGTGGGTCGACCAATATTATAAAATTACATTCGTCAGATGATTTCAGAAGCATTATAATTCTAATGAAAGAAATCAATAATATATAATATTGTCATTATATGAATTTATTGTTAGTATCAAACAAAACACAACTCATCTCAAGGTGGCTAGTCGTTAAAAAGACAAGAAAACGGCATAATTTCCCTCAAACATATGGAATCTTTACATCACTCATTATTCAATCTCTTCTCCTCTTCAACTTCTCCAAAATGTACATTTCCTCCTCTAATGATCAAAACAAAACCCTAATCAAATCACTAACAATCTTCCTTTCAACCCTTCTCTTCGCGTTCTTGAATGTCCACGCCAAGTGTAGAAAAGGATGCGATCACGCCATCGCATCCTACTACGTTTGGGAAGGATCGAACCTCACGTACATTAGTAAGATTTTCGATCAAGAAATCCCAAAAATCCTTGATTTCAACCCACACATCTCGAGCCCAGATAGCATCCACACGGGGACGCGAATCAGCGTCCCGTTTTCGTGTGAATGCTTGAATGCTGATTTCTTGGGCCACACGTTTTCCTACGTGACCCAAAGAGATGACACGTATGCTAAGATTGCTAGGTTTGCTTTTGCTAACCTCACAACTGACTATTGGATCCAAAGGGTCAACACTTATGACCCGACCCAAGTACCCGATTTCGCTCCCATCAATGTGACTGTGAACTGCTCGTGTGGTGATCGACACGTGTCGCGAGATTATGGGCTGTTCGCGACGTATCCTCTTGTTTTTGGGGAGAGCTTGCAGTCTTTGGCGGCGGAGATGGGGGTTTCAGCTGATTTGATGCAACGATTCAACCAAGGGTTTGATTTTAATGGTGGATCTGGGATTGTTTTTTTGCCTGCTAAAGGTTAGTTAAGCTAGTTCTTGTTTTTGTTTGGCTCTTTGTTGTGTTGTTTATGGGGTTTTGAGTTCAAATATGAGCATTAAAGAAATTGGTTACAAGGTAGAAAAACTCATTTTATAATAAGGAATTCAAGTATCAAACTCATTTTGCAACTATGTTTAAATAATTGTGCATGAATAAATCTGTAGTTATTTTATCACATTAAGCAATGAAATTATTATAATAAGCATTAAGTTTTTACCCTTAATTTCCTTGAATCTTTATATTCCATTATTTACTTTTCTAGATAGTTGATGTGAAGTAATTCAAGTAATATTAAAATACAATAATTGTACATCTATATATATATATATATAGGAAAAATTAAATACATGACTAATATGGTGCCTATGTGGTCTACTTTTGTAGGATAAATTAAAATAGTATACAAATCTAGGATGTAGGGATTAGAGTAAAAGAATAACTAACATGTATATGGATCCAAGAATATATGTTACTATCTATGCCAATAAATAAATAAATAATTTTTTTTCTATAAATCTATCTAATTAAAAAAAAATCATGTTTGAAAAGTCAAATTAATTATTAATTGTAATTTCTATGTAGAGTTCCTATGGGGGAATGAAATGCTTAAAAATATAATAATTATTATTTTAAAGAAATGGAGGGAACAAAAGAAAGAATGAAAAGTTAATATAGATTTGCTAATCATCCAAAATTTACATGAGCATGATACTGTCTTCTTAAACCTACATGATTTTGTTTCTGGACTTCTTCCAGAATAATATTATATATACACGCTTCCATTTCTAATGATCATTGTGGGAATTTTGTTGCATAACCCAATCATAAGTCAATTATTTTCTTCTAATTATCGCATTCAAATAAATTAATTAAGCAAGACGTTGACGAGTAGTTTTGTTGTGTAATGAACAAGATGACCTGTTTATTTGTCTTTGATTCTGGTCTTCTTCACTTCCCGACAGCACAATGAATAAATAAAATAAATATTGTTAAGAAAATCACACCAATTAGCCAACTCCAAGTGTTTCTTACCCGGTCTTTCTCCTTTCATTGACTAAAGATATCGTATATGTATTGAGCCAAGCCCTTACCATCAAAAATTAAGATTATTTGCTCATTCCATGTCATTCCATCTTAACTTAATTGTATCGCAACAATAATTTGAGGAAAAAAGGACTAAAAAATAATAAATGTTTTGTTCTTCGACGAATGGTTAATTTGAGAGGTTTTCATAATTATTTTCGGGTTAAAATAGAAGAAAAAAAAAACAATTAAAGTACTATATATATATATATATATAATTTTTTTTTCTACTTTGCAATCTAAATATTTCTTTTCACTTATTGTAGTCCAAAGTCCACGGGTTTTCAAATTTGCAATCTAATTTCATTTTCTAATTACTTATCTGCTAAAATCAAAAATTTCATTCGATTTTTGCTCAAATGGAGCTTAAATCGAATTTATATCACAAAATTAATTAGAGATGTGAAGTGTTTTGGCGTAGGTTTCATGTATTTTTGTTAAAAAAAAAAAAAAATTAGGATATCAAATTTGATTCTATCCGAAAAATTGATTTGAAAATGGATTAGGGTGTAAAGTGAAAAACGGGTAGATTTTGAAGGGTAGATTTTGAAGTGTAATTGAAGTGAACTTTTTTTTTAATTATATTTTTTACTTTCTTTCTGAACTACACCATTAGTCACTTTATCATCCACCCAACATGTCAACCATGTATTTACTGAAAATAGGAATGGATAATACTATGTAACAAATCATATATAGTTGAACCAACATCAACCACTACACCATTATTACTCATTCTATTTGGCGCTAGTTTTTGAAACGGTCAACTTCCAACATTTCTTGTGACAACTTGACAACATGTGAACTTAATATTTTAATGCCAAAAGTTTGACAATTTCGAGCTCAGACCAGATCATCTTTCATCAACAAAACTCATCATCATCACAACAAATAATTAATTGCAACAAAAAAGAATGATCAGAACCATACTCTTAACCTTCTTACTTCTTATCATTTTCTGCTACATTATCTCTGTTGAATCCAAATGCAACAAGCCTTGTGAATCATTAGCATCCTACTATTTATGGCAAGGATCAAATCTCACCTTCATTTCCACGCTTTTCTCGACCTCCATTAACGCCATCTTAAGCTTCAATCCTCAGATCAGCAATCCAGACATCATCCTAGCTGGCACCAGAATCAACGTGCCTTTCTCGTGTGGCTGCGTGAACAACGAGTTCATGGGGCATCAGTTTACGTATCAGATCAAACCCGGAAATTTTTACCAAAGAATAGCGGAGTTATATTACTCTAATCTCACCACCGTTGAAATGTTGACTAGGTTTAATGCTTATAAGCCTGAGAACATTCCGATTGGTGCGGAGTTGAATGTTCCGGTGAAGTGTTCTTGTGGGAGTAGTCGTGTTTCGAAAGATTATGGGTTGTTTGTAACTTATCCTCTTCGCGTTGGTGAGGGTTTGTCATCGATAGCTGGTGGGACCGGCCTTGATGAGAGGGTGTTGCAAGAGTATAACCACGGTGTCGATTTTAGCAGTGGAAATGGTTTAGTTTTTATCCCAGGGAGAGGTGATTGATCTTGATCAGTTGCTTAGTTGTTCTTGTGTTTGTTTGCAGATTAAAATCGTTGTTATGATAAGTTTTTCTTGGGTATGTTTGTGTTTGGATTGAAGGATTTGAGAATGAATTTCGTTTGGATATCATATGAACTAATATTAGGTTCTGTTTGGATGGAAAATTTTGAAGAAGGATTTGAAATTTATAGTGGTAAATCCATTGGTGGTTTTTGGATTGATATGAATTTGAAATCCATCATTTTCATTCTGAACTAATTTTTTAGCAATATACAGTGCATTTGAAATTCATTTATTTCAAATCATGTATTTCAAATCCTTCTATCCATCACCTGATTATTGATATTAATGTTGGTGATTGATTTTGCAGTTCTCTCTATCTGCTGTTTAGTTGTAATGTTTATTGATAAAAAAGGTTTAGAAAATATCATGAATTTGAATATGCATATCTGATGTGTTGTTTCTGATTTAATACAGATCAAAATGGAACTTATCCTCCATTGAAGTCAAGGTAGAACATACTAACCAAATTGTCTAATCTTACCATTTCAGTTTCACAATTTTTACATTTGTATCTAATACTTTCTTTCTTTCTTTTCCCCCCTTTTTGCAGTTCAAGTGGTTAGCATTAAGACGAAACTCTTTACTTGATTGCAATCGGATTTGGATGCTTTATTATGCATAAAACACATGGCCAACGGATTTTCGTGTCAAATGTCTAATTGGGATGGTTCTTGCAGGAATATCTGGTGGAGCCATTGCTGGTGTAGCAATTGCAGGCATAGTAGGTGTCATCTCTTTGGCAATTTGCTTCTATTTTATTTTCTACAGAAGGAAAAAAGTCAGTGAAGAATCATTTCTCCATAGTGATCACCAAAACATTGAGACTCCACATGGTAAACATATGTTTTGTCAAAATCTCTTTTACATTCGCTTCTTCCTTAATTTTTTACAAAACTCTACGATCCTTTAGGTGATGTGGTTATGATGGAAAAGGGTTCAGAATCAGGTGCTCTTGTTTCTCCAAAGCTAAAGGGCATCACAGTGGATAAATCAGTTGAGTTCACATATGAAGAGTTGGCCATGGCTTCAAATGATTTCAGCCTCTCTCATAAAATCGGCCAAGGTGGTTTTGGTTCCGTTTACTATGGACTCCTTAGAGGCGAGGTTTGTGCTTCTGCTACCATTTTTCAATATGCATGAAAGCAGAGTTTTAGAATCATTAATATGATGCAGAAAGCAGCTATAAAGAAGATGGATATGCAAGCATCCAAGGAGTTCTTAGCCGAACTCAACGTTTTAACGCACGTTCATCACGTTAACTTGGTAACAACACATCCTACATACTCTGCAACAACTGATACAGATGCTTTTATCCGAATTTGTTTGACAAACGCAGGTGCGTTTAATAGGATACTGTGTTGAGGGCTCCTTGTTTCTTGTCTACGAGTACATTGACAACGGTAACCTTAGCCAACACTTGCGCGGTAAAGGTAAATCATCATATATCACTTTACAAGAAAAAAATAAAACTAAACATAGTGTATTTAGTCACACTTTTTGAAATGTGTAAATAACTTGTAAAAAATTGCAATGCTTACAAAAAAAGTGTCAACATATTTGTCAATTTAGTGATGTTTTTATATGGTAATGTTTTCCTGCAATTGCTCTCTCTCATGGTAGTGTTTTTGTCTTTGATTTTCAGTGACAAAACCATTATCATGGTCTACCAGGCTGCAAATTGCTCTTGATTCAGCTAGAGGACTCGAATACATCCACGAGCATACGGTTCCACTTTACATTCACCGCGATATCAAGCCTGCAAATATCTTAATCGACAATAACTTTCGTGCTAAGGTGTCTATCACTCGAACATACCTCATTGCTTTTGTAGAGATGATTATATTAAACTAAATTCTTCATCCATTAGGTTGCTGATTTTGGTCTTACCAAATTGACGGAAGTGGGGAGCGCGTCATTGCAAACGCGTCTCGTGGGTACATTTGGATACATGCCGCCAGAGTAAGAGGGTGTTCGGTTAAGTTTATAAGTTCTTAAGAGTCCATTTAGATGGGTGCATTTGAGGAGGAATTTGAAATGCATGGCAGTAAATCCATCGATGGTGTTTGGATCGACGTGGATTTCAAATCCATCACTTTCATTTTGAATTAATTTTGGAGTCATTTTGATAGATTTCAAATCCACTCCAACTTGAGTGGATTTGAAATCCATTTATTTCAAATCACTCCATCCAAACAAAACCTTAAAATATTTATTTATTATATGAAAACTCTATATACTACTTTTTAATTAATACGTTTTAAACAAAGATCGTATTTTACTTGAAAGTAAGATATTATAAGTTTATATCTATTTGACTTTTTTCTATCTGTTATTTGATTTTCATGATGTAGGTACGCACAGTATGGTGATATTTCTCCGAAGATAGATGTGTATGCATTAGGGGTTGTTCTTTTCGAATTGATTTCAGCAAAAGATGCAATTGTGAAGACGAATGATGATACAACAGAATCAAAAGGCCTTGTTGGTTTGGTATATATTGCATTATAATGTGCATCTTTTTGTAAGTTTTTCTTACAACACCTTAAGAAGTCTATATAATCAACATTTGTTTGTGATGTTTTATAGTTTGAGGATGCTTTTAACATGCCTGATCCAGCAGAAGCTCTAAGAAAGCTAGTCGATCCGAGGCTTGATGATGATTATCCTTTCGATTCAGTCTCAAAGGTAGACCTAAAACTCGTACCATCCATGCTACTTCATACCATTAAAATTAAGTCATTCCACCCTAGTTCATACCAAAAGAAATCAAATTATACATTTCCATCTATAGTGCTTGTACAATTAGAATGGGTTGTACTATTTCAAGCTGATCAGAAGGGTATAGTTGACGAAAAACTATTTCTCTTAGGAAAATGATGATAATGACCCCCATTAATTACTTTATTTGTGAATTTCCAAACGGGTCTATTCAAAAAATGGCTAGGTTTTGTTGTTCCCTCAGGCATAGTTTAATAGCATATTGGATGCTGGCAGTGTGGGTTCAAATCCTGTTGGGAGCAAATTTTCTATTTTCTGAAACATGACCTTGTTAGTGATATCAGTGGATCGAGTCTCAAAACCAAATTATTTAAACACATCCCGCGATTTACATGGAAGCAATTGTTAAGTGCGGGGCATTAAAAATTTAAAAATTAAGAAAAGCTAAACCTTAAGTTGCTAAAATGGTTTTTTTCTTTAACAAATAACTAAGTTAAGTTGGGGGTTCCGTCTTGAATTAAGTGATTATCTTCTGTTTCATGTTATGATTTTTTGCTTATATTTAATTTATTATTTATTTATTGTTTTAGGTGTGCCATCTTGCAAAAGCTTGCACCCACGAAAATCCACAACTGAGGCCAAGCATGAGATCAATTGTAGTGGCACTAATGACACTATCATCTTCAACTGAGGATTGGGACATTGGCTCCTTCTATGAAAACCAGGATTTTCTTCACCTTATGTCCGGACGTTGAGTAGATTCTTGTAAAATCGCCTTACCAAATTAATTTTGTAAGACATGTCAATCTATAGCTTATAACTTACAAAATAGATATCTATAAAAATGAGTTTGAGTTCTAGGTTGTGAGCTTCGTCTCATGGAATTATATATGTGAAATGATTTCATATAAGTTTTTTTTTATGTTTAGAGCTAGTTGTATAGTAATCTTATTAATTAGCAACCTCTTAGTTTTGTCATTATTTAGTATTTTGTTTAATTAGTTGTTTACTTGTTTATATATATATATATATATATATATATATATACCTTTATTTTGTTGTTATGTAGTTTACTTCATTTATAAGAATGTCATGTAATCTAAAATGGCAAAAACGTATATGCACTCAGGGCACGGACGCGTGGGCCATTCCCAAGCGCGTCCACACGTCCCTATGCGCGGCCACACCATAGTTGGTGTGCGCCACGCACAAACCTGATTATATACAGTGAATGTATCACACATTTACTCTTCAGATATCACATATTTACCTTTAAGGTATTATGCAGAAACAATGTTGTTTTCTTCTTTTTCCTCTTTTTTTTTTCTTCTTTCTCCTTCTTCTTCTTAATCACTTTTCTTATCGATTTGTTATTATTCTTATTTGTTTTGTACATTCTTCTTCTTATTCTTCTTGTCTATCTTCTTATTTTTATTCTTCTTAAAATTGCCATGAAGTCATTTATGAGGTTTTTTCCCCTCTTATTTATGAGTAATTTTAAAACATTGAAAATAAATTATTTCAAATAATATAAAATCATGATTTGCAAAAAAATTGACGAAAAATATGATGAAATCGTGATTTGCATAAATTTTGAGGAAGAAGATGATGAAACATTTAAAATCTTAAAATTTTCAATGAAGGTATTAGTTGTATGCTTTTAAGGTATCAGTTGTTTAGTCTTATGGTATCTGTTGTAAACTATTAAGGTATTACATATTTACTTTTAAGGTAATAATCCTTATAGATAAGGTATTACATACACGCACATTTAAGGTATTACATATTTACCTTTAAGGTATAACATATACACCTTTGAGATATTACATATTTACCTTTAAGGTATTAATGTTTATAGTATAAGGCATTATGCACCTTTAAGGTATTACATATTTACCTTTAATGTATTAATGTTTATAGTATAAGGTATTATATATTTACTCTTAAGGTATTAGTTGTTCATTCAATGAAAGATATCACTTATATACTCTTTAGGTGTCACTTGTATACTCTTTTAGGTATCACTTGTATACCTTTAAGGTATTACAGATGGTATATTTCCGGTACTCCTTTCACTAAACAACATAGTTATATGATAAAGGAAAACATAAAAGCAAGAGAAAGAGATCAAAAAACAACATAGTTATACTCATTAGGTATCACATTTGATATCAAAAAATTATGTTTCATTGATATCTTTAACAAACTTTCTACTGTCTTCAACACATTCTCTCTAATATCTCTCTCTTCTACAATTCTTGGAAAACAACAAGAGCAGTGCCAATACTGAGATGCACAAGAAGAAAAAAATTAGCGGCCATGAATTACCGATCAGCATGGCTAACAATTTATCTTATCAGATTTTTTCTTCTTTGATCTTACAAATCAAATCAAGAATAAAATCAGTGTATACTCTTAAGGTATCACTTGTATACACTTAAGGTATCATTGTGCTGTAGACTGTAAATTTAAAATTTTAAGATTTCAAATGCGAATTTTCATCATCTTCTTCATCGAATTTTTTGCAATTAATTTCATGAAATTAAAACAACAATCTCATCAAGAAAATAGAGCTATTAACATCAATGCAATGAAAGAACAACACATCATAACTCTAACAACAAGTGAGTGTCATTTATTAGCAAAATAAAAAATGTAAGAACTTCATATACATATACATTGATCTTCTTCTCCTTATCCATCAAAGGTTAAAAAAAAAAAAAAAACCTCCATTCCACAACCTAAATTATCCACACAATTCGTTGAATTCAACACATCTTCAAAAGAATAATCCTCAATCGATTAGAATTCATCCAAAACTCCATCAAGAAATATATCATTACTTTTCAATCTACTAACACAAATCATAATTTGAATAAAGAGGGAAAAAAATAGAGAAGAAGACGATGTAAGGAGGAGAAGGAAGAGGAAGAGGAAGAAGAAGAAGAAGGTACGCAACATGAAGGAGGAGAAGAGAGAGAGAGAGAATTAAGGTTTAAGAAGGAAAAAAAAAATTAAAAAATGAAAATACAAGTGGATGGGTGGGGGCGGTTGGGTTGGGGGCGGCACGATGTCTCGGGGCACACAAGTGTTGCTCATCTAAAATATATGATGGTCCATCGTATATGAATGAAAAGGCATGTTATAATTATAATAATCTGATTTTTCCATACTCTAAGAAAAAATTATTTCACATGGAAAGATAGAGAATTAGGCATTGGAATTGGACAAAATTTTCGAATATTAAAAACTTAAAGTACTAAATTGTTAGCTGGAAAATTAATTGTCCTAAATAGCCAGACCTTCTAAGTTATTAGACAATTCGTATAATAAAGATTTTTATTTTTGATATTTTACTTTTATATATGTAATGTAAATAACAACTTAAAAACCATACAAAGGATAAAATCGAGATTTCATGCATTAAGAAAAAAATATTAATTAATAAGTTTTAATTGGAAATTATGATTTGTTTAAAAAAATTAAATTAAAACCACCTTAAAAATTATATATACGAAATAAAACTGATAATGATCTAAATTACAAATAAGAATAATAAATTTGATACATCATGATAAATATTTTAGTTTTGACATTTTATTTTTATAAATGCATTGTAAATAACAAAATAAAAGTCATATAAAAGATAAATTTGATAAGTCATGCATTCAAAGCAAATTTTAGATGAATAAATTTTTTAAGTTGAGACTATGATTTGTTTAAGAGAAATGATCGCTCTCAATCCCTTTAATAATTACAGATACGAAACAAAACTTACAATTTACAAATAAAAATGATAAATTGGATACATAGTGTATTAAAAATGAAATTTAAATGAAAGATTATTTAATTTTAAAAAGTTTCAAATAGTATAGAAATGCAAAAAGAGAAAAAGAAAAAAAGAAAAACAATTATACATGAAAGGCAAACATAATATTTTACTTCAAAATGCAAAAACAAATCCTTTGTAAACATAGTAACATATGATATTTTGATTTTCAAAATTAATAAGTTAAGTATAATTAAATCCTAAAAACATAATTTAAGAAAAATTAAATATAATTTCTCATCACCATGAAAGTTTTTCTTAAAATTCGAAATCGATTTAGCATTACAAATGTTTCAATACAAATAATTTATTATTTAATAAAAAAGTAAGAAATTATGTAAGAAATTAAAGAAAAAGAAGATTTTGAGAAAATTGCATTATATTATAAACATTAGGCATATTCACAACATTTAAACATTAGAAATGTATTTACTCAAAAAAAAAAAAAAACCAAAACAAATTAAAATATATTTACATTCCATAAGTTTGCAAATTTTTTGTTGATTTGTAATCCTAATTCTATGCTAATTAGGTAGTTTATCTTATCTACTTATTAGTTTTTGTTTTTGTTCTGTTTTAGATTTACCAAGTCTAAAGCTCTTCAGTCAGTAGTGCCAACAAAATAGGAGTTTTACTTATTATAAATGGGCTACTCCAGTAGCATTCAGTTTTTGTAGCAGCAGAGAAACGTTGTTCTCCCATTAATAAAGCTTTCTTTTATCTATTGATTCTTCTTGTTCCATACTTGTTACTGATTTCAATAGTTACAACAATTTTCACATTAATAATAATTATGCTTCATAGTCCTGCAAATCGTATGTTCCAAATCCAAAACTAGCATGACAACCGTATCGAGAGGCCTGGTTTCTCGTCAGAGACAGCTCCTTTATGTGGGCCACAGATCGCTCAACACCTGCCAGTTGCGGACAGTGAGCGCCGTGGCTGAACACAATGATGATTCGATGAGCTTCCATTGGATTATCGAAGCGAAGCCCGGTGTTATGACGCCTGGTTCGAAGCGAACAGGTACAATCGCCGTCAAGTGTGGAATGACGGCGTTGTGGGATAAATGGGGCGCCAGGGTTCCCATTACTATTCTTTGGATGGATGATAACATCGTGTCCCAACTCAAAACCCCTGAAAATGAAGGCCTCTGTGCGCTTCAGGTTCGTATTACGCATGCTTGATTCAATGTTCTAATAGCAAGTGTTTCAGCTCACTTGTATGTGTCTTAGAAATCAAATCTTGCAATTGTTAGTGTTTTGTGATGTTTTTACAATGCTTGGCTGTCCAAATAGGCTATATGTTCAAAACTAATGATCCCAAATCTGTAGTTCCATTTAACATTTTCTTGCTGTGTTTAAGTTGATCAATTGATGTTTGGAAAATCTCTTTAGTGGTTAGATCCTTGATGAATCCAGGATATGCAGTTTATGGCCATTCTGTCTTGATTTGCATTTATACTTTAGTCTTCTTAATTTTTTTTATTTTAAATATAGAAAACTAATCATTTGGTGTTAGCTAGATTGGTTGTGGTCAAAAAAAGGAGAAACATTTGAGGAAGGCTGAAGTGGGTCATTTTAGAGCTCAAGGTGTGCCCATGAAAAGGAAGCTTAGGGAGTTTCCAGTGACTGAGGATGCTCTTCTACCCGTTGGAACATCCATAGGTGTCCGTCATTTTGTGCCAGGCCAATATGTGGATGTAACCGGAATTACAAAAGGGAAGGGGTTTCAGGTGACAGTGGATTCTCTTTTGCTCATTTTACTCGTTCCGTGTTTTTCATATTAATTTTGTATATGATAAGTATCACGAACCATCATAGACAAAACTGGAGATGTACTTAACTTGAAGGCCCCAAAAATCCATATGCTCCATTCTTTTTCTGTTTGTAGGGTGGAATGAAAAGGTGGGGATTCAAAGGTATGCCTGCATCTCGTGGCCAGTCGTTATCACACCGAACTATTGGTTCTACTGGTAATCGGGCAGGAAAGGTGCGTGTTGTTCTTAGTGGAATGTGGGCTACTTTTATGGAATCCAAAAATGTGATTGCTTTTCCAAATTTTAGCAGTGTATCTTTACCTCTTCACCCATTTTCCTTTTCTTGATTCACTTACAACTTGTTGGGATAAAATTATTTATGGAAGCAGCAGTCTATGAAATATTAGAGACAAGAGTTTCTCATTATAGATAAAAGTTTGACAAGTATCCTGAGGTTGGTTGAAATTGGGTAACAAATAAAGGTTCACGTAAAACTTTTCTATAAAAATTGTTATGGAGGAATAGACCTAAATGAGAGTTCTGAATTAACCGTGAATTAAGGTAAAGGCCAAATTATTGATCTGTTTACCAATCTGGCCTAGAGTTTCTTGACGGTGCATTTTTAATGTTTTAATAGCTCAAGAGTTTCTTTGTATTATATGAGCTATCGAATTTTCTTGACCCAAAGCTTTAAATATATGTAAATGTGCATACAAAATGTATTTGTAAGTTGGATTTGAGCTGTTTAAACAAACCAATCCCAATTTTTATTTAAACTTAATATTGAGAGGCCCAATATACCCTCTCCCTTATCCTCTCTACTTTTAAACTTCCATCCCTTCTAGCCTATGATTGGCAGCTAGTTAAATGGGAGTTTTCATATTGTGACTTGCTGCTGTATCTGCTCATTGAACAGGTAATCAAAGGAAAGAAGATGCCTGGCCACATGGGTGTTGAACAGAGAACAGTTAAGAATGTTTGGATTTACAAAATCGACCCTGCAAGGAACCTATTGTGGGTAAAAGGCCAAGTATGGTGCTCTTACCCTTCCTATGTCCTTCATTTAGCTATTATACTTGCTTCGTCTTTTGAATAAATTCGCGTCTTTTCAGATTCCAGGCGCAACAGGAAACTTTGTTTTCATAAAAGATGCTGTGTACAAGAAACCGGACATTTCCTTGCTGCCATTCCCTACTTATTTTGCACCAGAAGACGAGGACCCCGAAAAATTGGAACCTTTGATAGCTGATATTGGTGATGTAGACCCATTCATGGCAGTAGATTGACTTTTGTAATCCTTTGGTTTCTGTTTTCTGAAATGGTTAATGTTAGAGTTTAATTTTTTTAACTCTTATTTTATTTTGTAATTCTCACAAAAAGTAATATTTGGTATTTTTATTCAAAACAAATTAATATTTCAATTGATTTATTTGGAGCGATTTTAGGAGATTTGATTTTTCTCATATACGTTGTTTTTCTTGTAGTAGGAATTAAGATTTGACTAAAGTCTTGTTTCTCACGTTGATAAAGCATGGAGAATGAGATTTGCCTAAGTCTCATGAGTTACTTAACAAATCCCTAAAATTTAGGGATTATTGTTTCTTTGTATCTCTTTGTGGATTCACAGAAACGTGGGAAAAAGAAACGTGGAGAGGAGAAGTGCAGAAACGTGGAAAAAGAAACGTGAAGTGGAGAAGTGGAAGATTGACGATGAGGAATATGACTAGAAGATCATGGGTGAAACATGACATGTAGATAATGGAGAACATGGGTGATGTTCCATCAAGAAGAAGAGTCTGCAGTGGTCTATAAATAGAAGATTCGAAGACTGTAGATTAAAAGCGAGCAAAGTAAAAGAGAGAGTGAAGAACAATTTTTATTTTACAAAGTTATCCGATGTTGGCATATCAGTGACAACATTTTCATAGTGATTCTAGTTTCTGAATAATTCAGTTTGTAGGATTACTTTGTAAACCATAGAGATTTTGTCACATTCATAGAGCGTGAGAAAAAATCCTTAAAGTGTGTGTTTATCCAAATAGAGTTTTTTAAGATCTCTTTGGGCTTTTGTAATTACTCTTCGAAGTAATAAAGTTTTGCCCTGCTGGCGTTCCACAAGTATTTTTGTATACTTGTGGATAATTTCACTATTCTTTGTTTCTTACTTAAAGTTCAAATTCCGCTGCATGTTTTGGTTGATGTTGTGACATTTGCCACAACATTAATCTGTCTGTTTAGTCTTGCAGGAGATTCTGCCCACCAGAACTATCAGTTAATAGTTGGAATGTTTCTGATCGATGGTGTACGGAAAACTCTTTGGTTTTAACGATACGGGGCTCAAATAGATAGGAGGTTCAATATGGGTTATCTATGTTTCTCTGTTATTGTAACGCTTATTGAAAAAACGATGCATAATTGGCTAATTAAATAATTAAACCCCTAATTGTTTAATTTAATTACATGTGTTTCAGAAAAATGAAATAATACATGATTAATTTATCGGGTGTATATTTTAATCGAAAAACATAGGTTATATTTAATAAATGTATCGTAATCGAAAAACCGCAAGTTAAAACGTTAAAGGACGACTCGTTAAGGGTTAGTGGCCAAAAACACAAAGAATACGAAAAATAGTAAAAGAGATATTTTCGATCAAAAAGTAAAAAGTGAGATATTTAGTAAAAAGTGAGATATTTTATAAAAAATAAGATATTTTGAAAAAGAAAGATATTTTATGAAAAAGTAAAAAGTAAAGATATTTTGAAAAATATCTATATATAGTACGAAACGAATCGTAAAAGAAACATTTTCTCTTCTCTCTCCTCTGTTTTCGGGCCGGCGGCCGCCACGTCGACGTCGTGCCGCCGCCGCTACCTCCCTCGTTTTGGCCGATCTTCTCACCTCTTATAGTTTTTGCCAAGCCCATTCCAGATTCAGGCTCAGTTTTGCGTTTTGACAGCTCCTTCACCGGGAAACGACTGGTTAAACCCGACCAAACCCTTTTTCTCTTTCCTCTCTCTCCATTTCTCTCCTTCTCTCTCTGCCTCGCCGGAAACCTCCTTCCCCTGTCGTTGTCGTCCGCCTGTGTACGTGTGTGTTGGGGGCGGCGTCGTGGTTGTGTGATGTTTGTAAGCGTATGTGCGTATATGTGTGTGTGTGTTTTGGGGGCAGCGCTATGCAGCACTGTCGTGCTCACTGGTGGTGCGTGTGGCCGACACGGGGTGTGTGTGGTTGGGAGCGGCACTGGAAGCACCGTCGTGTGCTGCTGCTGCTCTGGTCATGCGCGTGCACGAGCGTCGGGGTGAGGTGCGCCTCGACCGAATGCACTGAAGGGCGTCGGGTCTACGCTGTGTGTGTGCTGGGCAGGTGTCGGGGCGCGCTGTATGCGTGCCGGGAGCGTTGGGGTGCGCTGTGTGTGCGCCGAGCGGGAGACGCCTGGTATCGGGCGCCGGGTACGCGTGTGCGTGGTGGGTGCGTTCGGGTGTGTGTCGGGATGTCGCCGGCGACGGGAGGTCACCGGCCGTGAGTTGGGTTGTGTGTGTGTGGCGACGGGAAAGGCGGAAGTCGATCTGTAATTTCGTTAAACCCGGGAACCGGATCGCAAACCCTAGATTTTTAGGATCTTTTCAACCTAGCCCTCCATCTTTTGAAATCTCGTTTTAATCCTCAAACTTCTGAAAATTACGTTTTAACCCCCAAGGTTTTGAATATATCAAAAGGACCCCAAATCTCTTCTGTATTTATGAAAACGCCCCTGCACCTTTAAACGCTCTGTTTAAGTCCGTTTTTCCTCCATTTTAGCCTGTTTTTCCTCCGTTCAAACTCTAATCGATTCTTTTACATACTATGATCAAGTTTCGAACCTTCGTTTCCTTTTCTTTCCTTCAATGCCTTTCTTCGAGAGAATTTTTTTTAGAATACGTAATTATCGTAATAAGAATCTAAGAAACCCTTGTTTACATGTATAGGCTTTCGAGTTAAGAAAAAAATTTAAGACTTAAAATTCAACGTATCACGAGGGATTACCACCGAACAAGGTGGGGGTAACTTCTAATCTCTATATGTTTATGTTTTACGTATTTGATATATGAACTGTTGAACCCTATGTGTCGTGACTATATGCTGTGATTACTGTGTTCATATTATTATGTTTTGAAAGGACTAATGGTCCGTAAAAAGCACCAACGGTATAAAAACCGTTAGTATGTTAGGGATGGACTGGGTCGTCCGTAAAGTCACAATATTGTTTAAGGACTGGGTCGTCTGTAAAGGTACCGGCGGGAGAAAAACCCGTATTGAAGGGGTAAGACGAGATGTACCCACACCTTCTGGACTGGGTCATCCGTTAAGGAACCGATTTACGTATTGTGCAACATATGTGCCGTGTTTAATTGTTGTTCTGATTTATGATGGATTAATTTGTCTGTTAACGAATTAATGAACTTAAATTATACGAAATTATCCCCATGAGTGTATTCAATGCACTCACCCTTATCTGTAAAGATATATAAATAGGGTGGTGCCATATCAAGATTTATCTTTTTGCTTTTCAAAACTTGATGTTGAAACGATAGTTTAATATTTCACGTTTGTAAAGCTATACTGTTTTTCTTTTGATTGATCCTGTAAGATCTTTTGATTGATCCTGTAAGATTTTCCGCTGCTCAAGATTTAAAATGTTTTATTTCGACTGGTGCCGATGTATTGTATATGTTGCTCAAGATTTAAAATGTTTTATTTCGACTGGTGCCGATGTATTGTATATGTAAACATTTCTATCGTCTGTTATCTTCTTCTTCTGATTTAAAATGTATGCTCTTGTTCTCTTTCTCTACACGCTCGTTATGCAACTCTGATAAAATATATTTTAGAAATGGAGTGTGACAGTTATTGTCAACGTTGTCGACTTTAATAAACGCAACATGTTTATGAAGGGCATTTCATTCCATCTGTGTTACAAAAAGACTTGTTTCTTTACTTAGAATTTTCAGTAGCTTTGTGTATGTAATTGAGAATGAATTAGTTTAGGGTGGGGCTATACACATCAAAAACTGCATTTTTATAGTTATAATTTTTCAAAAAGTGGGATGTATTTAGCAAGTTACAGGGTGTGCATAGCTCCACCCATTAGTTTAAAGCAAGAGTTTGAATGTTGATCATGAGTTTTATATCCCACTTCTATAATATCTTTCAATCCCGTTGTAACAACAAATTTTGTATTTAAATAAATAAACACAAAACACTTGTACAAATTGAATTTATTTGCTTGATTTAAATAAATTGGGTTGCAATCTCTTGATTCCCTTGATTCTTCTCTTCACTTGAATTTGGAGTTGACTTTAGTCGAAGTTTCTTCAGATTTGAATTGAAGGAACATCTATGAAGACTGCTTTGAATTTGATGATCTTCAAATTGAAAAACGCCAATTGGAGGGATTTAGCACCTTGATCTCGAATCAACCGTCGTTCTTGTGGCTTTCCTCTTGAAGACTTTGAAGATCGCCTTGAAAATCGTCGAAGAACTTGAATAGCCTTTGAAGATCGTTGGAGAGAATTCCTCTAGCTCTTGAACTCTTCAAATTGCTGTGAAATTGTGTTTTGAATGTTGAATTTGAGACCCTATTTATAGATGTAGAATAGGGAATCCGATAGGCTTCAAAGTATGAGTGGAATATTTGATTGGTCCACCATTATTTGATCATATCTGGAAGTAGAATTTTAGTAGCTCTGAAACTCTGTTTAATTGGTTGATCCCGATTTTGATCATATCTGATATCTTTGTGATAATTATCAAATTTAATTTGATTTAATTTGATAATATCTGCAACATTTTGACATGTGGCGACTTCTAATTGGCCAATGAAATATGTATGAAATATTAATTAATTTGATTATTTAATTTAGGAATTATATTTAATTAATCCCCAAAATAAATATAAATTAATATTTCACATATTATTTTACTTAATTTGACGTTAAATTTGTGTGTCTACACCCGTTATATGAAATATGTCAAATTATATATGTTTAGAATTTAATAGATCATGTGATAAATAAGAGTCGTATGACATAATAATCAAATAGGAGTGACAATTGGAGACCGATCTAATTGGCCATTTCAAACATATTATACAATAACACAATTCAGTTGGGCTGGGCTCCCGTTTGACAATCCCAAAAGGCAAAAATAAAAATAATAAAAAATATAATTGGGCACAAGCTTATTTCCACAAAAGTTTTCTGACAGAGAAAGCTATCCAAATAATAAACATATAAAACTTGCTCGAAGACAATTTATTTTGGAAAATGTGCATTTTGAATAGGATCGTTATATATAATCCCAAGTCTATTATCTAATTCGACTTCAAACTTGAGTCGTTCATATGTTCGTTTATTTTTTCATGATGCACTCACATTTGATTGTGTGCTTAATGATCTCAAAATAAAATTGTTTAACAAGACAAATTGAATCATTTGTGAATAGAGCACAAGCAGTTCACAAGCTTAATAAATTTAATCGAATTGGGTTGAAGTTGCTCCAAATTTAATAAAATTAAATCGAATCAAGCTCATCCTCAATTAAAAAAAAAACAAATTAGCAGAGTTCGAGTCTCTTATTCTTCGACTAAATTCGATTCAATTATATCCCTAAAATATATATTCAATTTTGTTATAAGTATCCCAACATTTCTGTTTTTCGTTCTAATATTTATTCAGTTTTTAAATATGTATATAGGATGTTATATATCATTATGTCCACAATTATACACACATCTCAACCCACTTTCATTTGGTCTCTCTGCCTACCATCATTGTCATCATACCCACTATCATTCTCATTTTTGTCATCATTATCACTTTTATTCTCAACCTTGAGCATCATTGTCTTTTTCTAAAAATGAATATTGATCAATATTTCTGAAGGAACAAAGTATAGGAAGCAAAAGCCCTTCTCTTATCTTTTAGGTTGTGTATTTTTTATTTTTTATATATTAGGCCAAAAGTTTAAACAAACTAACCTATTACGTAATATAAATATCTAAAATAAAACAATTTTTAATCATCCATCAAAATATAATTGAAAAACAATATAGAACACAATTTCTCTTTTTAGAGAGAAGCTCAATGCAAAAATGTAACGTAAAGAAATAAATAAAGAATTAGGTAGAATGAATTTTCATACAATAATAGTTTTAAGCAACCACCATAATTATTCAAAATATTACGGCAAGAAAAAACCTTAATACCTAAATGAGAAATTTTCTAAAATAAATGCAAAATCTAATATGCTCTCAGCTCATATATTATTTGATACCACATCAAGATTAATAGATCAAATAAGATTTTCTTCAAAAAGAACTTAATAAGACTTTAATCCAATAAAAACAAAAGGAAATTCTTTAAAAAAATCATTCAAAAAAGTATATGCTTTTACATCCCACATTACCTGCTCCAAAGCTTATGTAAACATTCGTTGCGTAGCATTTTCAACGGCATATTTTCTATCATATATGAGTGGCCAACCGTCCAATTGCCATGTGAACAACTTGTAATTTGCCGACATGTTTTAATAATAATAATTATAATAATAATAATATAAATATAATTAATAATAATAATAATAATAATATTATTATTATTATTATTATTTTATTACTACTACTATTAGAGATAATTTCAATTTTAGTCATGTATGTAAGACCCTTTTCATTTTTGGACAACCAAGTATACGATTTCCAAATTTGGTACTATATATTTCAATTTTTTCCAATTTTGGTTTTATATGTTTCGAATTTTTCCAATTTCAATCAAGTTTTCCAAGAAATTTTATAAGCCTGACCTCGATATCTTAGTAAGGGCTTAAAGATTTAAAACAATCAAATTATGATTTCTAAAATATTTAAAAATCAAATTATGATTTCTAAATTTAAAATCATTAACATTCTCGTCAAACGTGTACATGATAACCAAATGATGTGTCAATTAAAAAATAAGAAATGTCCTAAGGAATATATATATATATATATATATATATATATATATATATATTACAAAATTGTCTTTGCATTTAACCAATTGTAATCATGAAGCAAAATATTTTGTGCACTATCAATATATATTATACATATAGCAAAATATAGATATCAATATCAAATAATAATAATAATAATAATAATAATAATAATAATAATAATAATAATAATAATAAATGGTCAATAATTGCTATTTAAAAATTAAAATAATAATATATGGTCAATAATTGCTATTTAAAAATCGAACATGGGATCTATAGGTTGTCTTTCTGAATGCCACAAATGGGATTTCGGCTTTTCTGTTATCTCGCATGAAAACAAAGTAAAAAGGACAACTTTACGTTCTTTATTTCAACCAAATTTTAAGCTAAAAACTTGTCTCATTGTCTTACTAATCCTAAATCATGGGGCAGAATTTTATGAGTCAGTCAATATCTGATCAATATGGGTTAATACGATTAATGATTCAATATCATGGTTAACGTGGTTAATACGCGTTCGATCAACACAATTAATGAATCTGTCAAAATATTACTTTTACTCATAAAGGTAATTTTAAATTAATGTAATATCTTTAAATATATAAGTATATGGGGCACCCAACTTTATTTTCATCAGGGACGAATCTAGGATTTTGTTTCGAGGGTGCGGAAATCTTCATTTTGTAGTGTTATTCAAAAAACGTTCCCAATTTAAAATTCATGAATATATAATACTAAAATATAGTGTTACTGAAAAGAAGTAACTTAATAGACATCCATAATTTGATAAAATATTTTTCTTCTACAATATATCATAAAGTTTATACAAAAAGAAAGATATACAAAAGATAAACCATCATTCTATTTTTCTAAATTCGACATCTTGAATTGTACTCTGTGATGTTTCAAGAGATCAAAATCATCAATGATAGAATCTATTGAAAATTCTCAACTATGTCTTTCTCGATGTATGTGATCAAGTAAGTCGAAAGAAAATCATCTTCCATTTTGTTCCTAAGTCGTGTCTTCACAATCTTCATAGCAAAAAATGCTCGTTCTGTTGTTGCTGTTGAGACAGGAAGAGTTAGCACAAGATGAAAATATATATCAACAAGAGGATAAACTATAGACTTTTCTGTCTCTGCTAGCACTTGGCATAAGCCTGCAATTGTTGACACATTTTGCAACTTTGAGTTTTGGTGTGCATTAATTTCAAAATGCTCCAATTGAATTTTCAAATGCTCATTTTCTTGTGTTGTAAAATCATCAGGATAAAACTTATTTACAAGCTTGCATATGTCTTCAACTCGAAATGATTTATAATCATCTCGTGGATCCAAAGCGGAGCTAAGGACAAGTAATTCCACCATATCATCCTTAAAACGAAAATTCATTTCTTGGAACAACAAATCCACAACAGAGATGAATATATCAACACGGTAGTGATGCTCAACTGTTGGGTTATCTCTTTGATGGCGAGACCTGCCTTGACCTGCTTTGTACTGAACATTGAAATCTGGAATCTCCACATCATGTTTTTCACAAAACAATGTCACTTTCTCAAGTAAGGAATTCCACCCACATTCTCTATATTTTTGGAGAAGTGTTTTTGTTGATGACACCAATTGCATTGCATTCAGTATATCTTGAGATTTTCGCTGCAAAGCTTGACATAAATCAGTAGTAATTCCAAGCACATCAATCATAAAATGCATGACAAATATAAACTCAAAGGATGTCATTATATCATACACTCCATCAGTTTCACTTCTTTGAGTTAGATTCCCAGATTTAATGATGTCTCGTAGAACAACACAAACTGAATCAAACATCTTCGCCAAACTACGAAGAGAAGTTAAATGAGAGCCCCATCGAGTATCTGTAGGACGCTGAAGAGTGCCAACTTGTTTCCCTTTGCCAGACTCAATTTCACCAGCATTAATCAATTCTGTGATGTTTGATGCCTCAATGTCTCGTATCATGTCTTTCGCTCGAACAAACAACCAAGTTGATAATGGTTGTCACATATGAAAAGAATTGATTAACAAAGATAGTCTCCTTTGATGTAGTGACCAGAGTTAACTGAAGTCGATGAGCTAAACAATGAACGTAATATGCGAACGAACACTTTTTAGCTATTAAAGCTTGCAATCCCTTCAACTTCCCTCGCATATTACTGGCACCATCATACCCTTGACCTTGAATATCCTTCACATTAAGACAATAACATGAAAGAACTTTAGAAATTGCTTTCTCCAATGCTAAGGATGTCGTCTCCTTTACGTGAACTATATCAAAGAATCTCTCACGTATGAAACATTTTCTATCAACAAATTTCAATACAATTGTCATTTGCTCTTTTTTGGACTCATCACGAGCTTCATCTACTATTATGCAAAAAAATTTGAATCATTAATCTCTTCCCGAATATATCTTTGGATTTGGTTGCCATGATAGATAGAATTTTCTTTTGAATAGTTGGAGAAACATATGATGCATTTTTTGGGGCATTCTCTAAGACAACCGCTTTAACTTCCTCGTTATAAGATGCTAAGAGCTTCAGTAGTTCAAGAAAATTACCTCAATTTCTTGATTCTTTAGTCTCATCCCGCCCCCTAAAGGCACAACCTTGAAACGTGAGCCACTTGACAGCATCTATAGACACCTTTAATTGTAGCCGATTTTTTGCAACTTGTTGTGAAGTTTGTTTCTCAATAACCCTTTCAATATGTTGCAAAGAATTCTCAAGATCAAGATAATATTTCATTACTTTCTTGTGTAGAGAATTTTCATCTGTGCCCATATGAGTAACAAAAGGACATTGAGATCTTTCATTTACTTTCTTCCATGATCGAAATCCCTCAACTGTAAAAGTACTTCCATGACGATCGTATGGTTTGTTGAATAGAAAACAAGGTAAACAAAAAGCAACATCCTTAGTTGGTGAAAATTCAAGCCAATTCGGGAATAATTTGTACCAAGATGTAAGAAACCAACGCCCATTCTTATCAACATACTTTGGAGATTTTGGAGGGATGGGTTGATATGGTTCAAATATGATGTAAGCTCGACGAACTTCATCCTGTTGATTAGGGGGATACTCCCAAATTGATTTCCGAAGTCCCGGATCACGCTCCAAAGAAGACGTGTCAAATTCTTTATTTTCAACTCTATGAACCTTATTTGGGCGCTCACATATTTGAAAAGACTCATTAGGTATTTGATCATTGACTTGAGTAGAAGGTTGTGCAATTTGAGAATTATTATTGATTTCAGGACCTCTTTTCTTGAAAAAAGAATCAATTTTTTTGTTGCCCATAAATATATGAGATCCTGATATACAATGAAATACTTTAAGAATTAGAAACACAACACTTTTTAATACACATATCAAATATATATTTATAAATTATATATATTAATATATTACAAAATAATTAACATAAATGCTTCTCCTCTCCATTATTCAAACTTCTAAAGCTAATTAATGCTCTGTTTTCGAATTCAACTCTACAGCCCTGCCTTATGCCTTTTTCAAAATTTATTTCAATTTTTGTTTTCAATTTTTATAAAATACTAATGTGCTAAGCTACAAACTCTTTGCCTACATGATCCAAAAATTGAGGAAGAAAACAATAAACTCATTACTCATCATTCATGATCATGAATTCATCTAAATTAGAATAAGACATTTGTAAGTGATATAAAATATGAATTCAAAATTCTCAACTCACCTTTGACTTGAAATTCTGAAAATATGTTGAATTTTACTTGAATGATAGATCATGTGCACCCAAAATGATTATTGAATTGAGAATTGAGATATATAATTTGAATTTGACAAGTTGCCCTAATCTATTCTTTTCTCCCTTTATCCCCTTTTAATAGAAGGACTTCAAATTATAACTTATGAGGTATTATAAATAAATTGAGCTTATAGTTTGGGCCTTTGGGCTAAAATTGTGTCTCTTAAGTTGTAAATCTATTTAACTTATTAATTTACTACAATCAAATAAAATATGATTTAACAAATTGTGAACTAGTTATTCACAAATTTCTCCAATTTTATCACAGTTTTATTTTACTATCACTGCTAAATCATATTTTTAGTTACAACTTAAGAGGGGCGAAATTTTAGAAATCAAGGGGGCGAACTCTTAAAAATTAAATATCTAAATAACAAAGTTTATATATAAATTGAAATTTTATAAAAATCCAAGGGGGGCGACCGCCTCCGCGCCCCCTAAATCCGTCCCTGATTTTAATATGATATATGTATATATATATATATATATATATATAATGACCATAATTTCTTTTTTCTTGTACAAATTAAATCTATAATATATAAAATACTAATTTATATGGAAGATATCATATTTAATATTGATGCATTAGTAAAAAATACACGGATTTTAACTAAATTTGTTGAAATAACTGATAGATCAAATATAGAAATCAATTAAAATTTGAAATTTGTTTCATTCAAAAATTTAGAGAAAAATTAATATGAATAAATAAAAATGGAAAAACTAATATAGAATGTCAATTGATTCAAAAGGATTATTCAACACTTTTAAAATTAACTCAACACTTTCACGATTATCCAACACTTTTGTGAATATGTGTATTACAATCAACTATAAAATTTATTTGAGAAATTTTGATTTTAATATTTTTATTATTTAATTTGAGGGTTATTTTAAATTTTGATAATAAAATCAAACTAAAACATGATGGAGAGTTGAATATTATTTGAGAAATTTTGATTTTAATATTTTTATCATTTAATTTGAGGGTTATTTTAAAATTTAATAATAAAATCAAATTAAAACATGATGAAAGTTGCATAAGCTGAAGATATGTTTTTTTCTAAATAATAAATAATTTTTTTTTATACTCATGCAAAAAATATTTTAACAATTGAATAATATATTAATCAGTTTTGCTATATATAATGTTAAACTAAAATCACATATATTTTTAAAAGTAAGAAAAATTTATAAATATGTTAATTATGTAAATACTAAAATACAGTTTTATGAGGTTTTAACGGGGGTCGCCTAATGAGAATAGATGTAGTGGGGGCTTACATTTTCCCTAAAGACGAAATTGATAACGTCATTAAATAATCATCATTTTTATATTGCCGACTTTATAGGCAAAAAGAAAATAAAACAAAACTTTGGGTTGACAATCCAATATTTATTTAAACGTCTAAGAAAAAAGCATTAAAACAGCTACGTGGCGTGATCTACATTCTTCTTAGCTGCATGTTACATTCAAACACGTACGTTGTACATTTCCATTAAACACCACATAAAAAACTTGTTTGATATATAATTTAAATATAAGCTTAATTTTTAATTAAGTCACAATCTTAACTTTATATATCTTTTTAATAAAATTTATATCACAATCTTTACAAAATCTGAAAAATATATATATATATATATTCCATATTCCAAGATACCTATTACTTAATTGCAATATATATACATATATACACACACATTTCTAAGAATACTTAAAAAAAAAAAAGTTGAGTCAGTATACAAAGCCTAGCTGTTCTTGTAACTTTTCCTCCTATCCGGCCCCGCCCAACATAAATGGTAGAAATTCATTCTTGTGTTTGTTAGTGTCAAAGGTGATGATCTATAGTGGTCCACCCATTAATAAATACTGAAATATTAAAGAAGGTTATATAATACCTATGTCTTACATTTCAAGATTCTTCAACCTGAAAATGAAATTAAAATAATCGCAAGAACCATGTCTGCCACAAGCTTTTGGATGATAAATTCCCCCAAAATCATTTTCTCTGACAAAAAATTCACATGAGATTACCTCACTTAAAACTTTATGTGAGACGGAGTTTTATATAATCTAATATATATGAGACCGACATTGATTTTGTTGAAATTGATCTACTTTTATTGACTTATATGAAATTCATCTTACATAAAGTTTCACGTGAGATTGTCTCCATCTTACTCTTTTCTTTGATTTCCTAGATTGAGAAATTAAGAAGAAACCTACAAGAATTGAGGGTTTTTTATGGCCCTTTCCCCACTTGAATGAATAACAAAATACAAAGTTTAATGGTTAGCTTATCTGACTCAACTTTGTTTATTTTTGTTTGTTTGCTTTTTATTTTATTTATCTAAAACGGTGCAAAACATAGAGATACATGTATTTCTACTACATTTAATATAATGGTTTACTTTTCCACCATACAAGATGAATAATTAATATACTTTTATACTACAATCTAATAAAATGATGAATTTATCCTTGTTGATAAGATATAATGTAGTAGTGATAGATAAATTTTTCATTAAATCAATCATTTTTACACTATTCCACATGTGAGCAAGTGCTAAATAATCCATCAAAATTATGATTGAAAAAAGAAAAAAAAAACTATATTATATGATAAAAAAAATTCTTTATTTTGTTCAATGACATTTCACAACATTTTGCCTACATACATACCAAATCCCACTAAAATTATTTTAAGATATTTAAGTTATACTTGTGGTTCAAATAAAATCGTTTATTTTAATTTTTTTTCATAGAATCCCCTTTTACTATTGTCGTCATAGATCTAAAAATATCAGAACCGATCCTACTTATTTAGTTTTTTGCTTGGTGCATTTATAAGCTCTATATATTGTAGAAAACATTGTAACCAACAATCACACGATGGAATAAACATTCACAATGTGAACTACCTCAAACATTGGTAGACCAAATGTTGTTCTAGCTTAAGGTGAAATGTTTGAAAGTTCTATAGGCATGAACTTTAAGAAGGTAGAAACTAGCTGTACCTTGAAAAAAAATGTTTATTATTGATATTGTCTTAAAGGTGTTTGGATGAAGTTGTAAGCTTAAAACATCTTGTAAAAGTTTAAGAATTATAAGATCTTTAAGAATGTTTGTAAATTTTAAATATAAGATTTTATTTCATTCTAAAATGAGATATTATGATCTTCTAAACTCATTTTTAAAAAGTAAAGAGATCTCATTTTATTTCTAAAATTAGATCTTATTTTTTAAATTTGATCATTTAACATCTTATAAGCCATACAATTATCTCATTTATCCAAATATCTAACCATCTTATTTTCAAAATAAGATAAAATATGTCATAAGATGTATGAGTACGTTTAGCAAACACTCTAAATTTTGATGAAGAGTGAAATTTAATTAATATTTCAAGATAATCCATGATTAGGATTAAGCTAATTAACCTGGCTTATTAACACAGTCAAACTTTTTAGGCATAAACCAAAGTCAAACTTCAACAGTAAAAACCATATCATCAAACACCAAACCGTCAATCACATATTCTTTAATCAAAACCAAGGACAAAAATATCGGTATCGGTAGAAATATCGGTACCTTAATTTTACGGAAATATCGAAATATCGATGAAAATATCGAAATATCGACGGAAATATCGAAAATATCGAAATATCAGTACTTGAATTTTAAGGATATATCGGGGAAATTTCCGGATATTTTTGTCCATGATCAAAACAGTATTATTAAAAAAACAAGAATACTTTAAATATATATTTTTTTTATTACAGCCACGCTTCGATATCTATTGGCAAAAAGAGAAAAAAAAAAAAAAAAAAAAAGGGAAAGTAGCCGTTAGACTATTTGAACATCACTTGGACCCCTGCCGACAATAAACGGCGGACAGATCACTTTGTATAATTGTATTGTATGAATTAAGGAATATTTTAGTACTTAATTAAATGTACTATTAAAATAATTGCTTACACCTTTTGTTTTCCACGAGAGTTAATTATCAGAATAATTTACCTACTCCAAGTGCTTAATGACTGAAGCCAAAAAGGTTTCCATAAATTAATTATTTAAATGAGAGAAAAAAGATTTGCCAAAAATTAGGATTTGCTTCACTACCGCAGACAGGCAAGAGAAACTTCGAAGAATCTCTCACTTTTTCTGGTGTTTTCCATATTTCTACTGCAAATCTCTCTGTTCTTAGATTTTTCTGTATGTTTATATATATACATGCTATCTGTATGTATAGGTGAGACATGAGTGGCTTGTGGTGATTTTTTTTAAAAAAATTTATGAAGGGATTTTGTGAGTGTAGTTTTTATTTTGATTTAACTGAATCTATATATTTTTTTAATTTTGAGTGATTATTTGGCTTTTGTTGTTGGTCTGGGAACAGGGGAGCCCTTATTTTGAAGGTATGCGTTTCCTTGTAATAATTTTTTTTTTTTTGGTTACTGTAATTATGATTTTTCTGCTGTAATTTATTCATTATGTATATGTTGTTGCATTGCTAATGGGATTTCTGAAACTATAGTTTATATGATGATGGTATGAATATCGGTCAAAATTTAGGAAAAATAAAGTAGCGTGCGAGTTGAGTCGTTGTTTCTGAAGGTTATATTAGTTGATTTGTGCTTATTAAGATAATTAATATTTCGTACAAAAATTACTAATCTTTAGGTTGATTGGTTGGAAGTATGAGTGGATGATAATAAGAATGAGATCGTTGTTTTGTGTTTTATGAAAGATATGACTTTTATCCTCGAACAATTATTCTTGCAAAACCAGGCAATTGTATTACCAAGGATGTTGAATTTAACAATTATCGTTTGTTGTTCACAGTTTCCCGTTTCTGGAAGGAAGTTTGGTAGAGGGCGAAGATGGCGACGTTTGGCGATATAGGAGTGGCAGCCGGGATCAACATTCTCTTTGCGGTTGCCTTCCTAATTGCATTTGCGTTCCTTCGTCTTCAGCCAATTAACGATAGGGTATATTTTCCCAAATGGTATATCAAGGGTTTGAGAAGCAGCCCTATGCATCAAGGCTCATTTGTACACAAGTTTGTAAATTTGGACTGGAGATCATATGTTAGATTATTGAATTGGGTTCCAGATGCACTAAGCATGCCAGAACCCGAGCTCATTGACCATGCAGGCCTCGATTCTGCTGTTTATTTGCGAATTTACTTGCTGGGGTATGCTCACTCTTCTCATATTTCTTCAACTTGGTATAGTATATACTAGAGATTTCATAAGAAATAGGATGAAAGATTTATGACCGAGTTGTGTACTCTGCTGGCATTGTGGATACATTTGTTGATGTTATATATAAACTTGGAGTAATTAACATTCGGGATATTTCGTCAAGTTTATTTGTTTAAAGCAAAAATGCTGACAAGAACATGAGTGTGTGACCTATGTAGTGCTTATGTCTGTTTAATAAGGTGTACAAAAGAACTGGTTTTTGAGGTTACATTATATACTGCATGCTGAAAACCTGAAACTGTTCATTGATTATGCAGACTTAAGATTTTTGTTCCAGTGGCATTACTTTCATGGGCTATTCTAGTACCAGTCAACTGGACAAACAACTCCTTGGAAAAACTTGAAGCAACTGAGAAGCTACAGTTTAGTAACATCGACAAGCTTTCTATTTCAAACGTTCCGTTTGGATCACCAAGGTTGGACTTTTATTTTTTATTACTTTTATTTTTATAGGTACTTAGCTCTCTTTCAGGGTTGAAGCATGATTGCCTTGATGAAGTGGTTTGGATCTTATTTATGTGAATTCTCGGTTATTGTTTTACCAGCAGTGGCTCTTTGACTTAGCATAAAATAGAACAATATGTGATTATGGGCTTTATATCAGCCAGACTCGATTACATGCCCCATCTTGTACATTTGTTCTTCAAGAAATATATAGAGATTTTTTAAAAGCTTTTTATGTCTAGTTAATTTGTGAAAATGAAGCGCGCGTCTAGGTTGTGTTGGGCTGTGTTATTGTCAAATATGAAGGAAGGCTTTAGAGATGTGTACTTGTTGGTTGGTTATATCTTGATTTATGTATATATTTATTATGGTGGACTGGGAAGTTCAGCAACACTGTTCCAATTCTATGATATCCTAATTAAGAATAGAAAGTCCATAGCAGTTAGATTCTTTACATCATGCATGCACACACTCTTGAATCTTCGATGGGGAATGAAATACACAGCATGTGTGCTTGTAACACGACTTCTGATTTGAGACAATATTTACAGGTTTTGGACTCATATAGTGATGGCCTATGCCTTTACATTCTGGACTTGCTTTACTTTGCGAAAAGAGTATGAAAAAGTTGCAACAATGCGCTTACACTTTCTTGCCTCTGAAAGACGACGTCCTGATCAGTTCACGGTATGATGTGACTTCTTGATATGCATGTGTCGACTTTATCTTCTGGAATGTGTTTAATTACTTGAGATATTACGCTGCTGTGATATCCCAACTTTGATGCCACAGGCACCCTCTTCCTTTCTCGTTTATTTATAATTTATTTGGATTGCTGATAGTTTGATTTTTGCAGGTTCTTGTTAAAAATGTTCCACCAGATCCAGACGAATCTGTGAGTGAACTTGTGGAGCATTTTTTCTTGGTCAACCATCCAGATCACTATCTTACTCACCAGGTTTTTCATGCTAAAATTTCTTGGCCTTTTCTTTTTTATATATCATGTTCGTTAAATTGTTTAACGATAATAGAAAATTGCAGTTATCCTCACCTCCAATCAGTATTACTTATTAAAATTGTCAAAATTATCACAACCTAATCTTTTAGCATCTGTATAATGTGCTTTCATGGGTATTTATTTAAAAGAAGAAAAAAAACATTCGAGTCAGAGCCAATTGTTAAAAAAACAAACATTTTCATTTATAGTAATTTCTTCCTTCTCTTATGAAAACTGTTGTGTGCTGGTTTTTGAGGGTGAAGAGTTTTTTTTTTAGACGAAGAAATTTGTATTTCACTTTAGGTGAAAAACAAAATAATGTGCTCAAACTTGAACTCTGATTTGCTAAGAATCTAAGTAATGCAATAACAATGTAATTACAAAACCCAAACTGTTGTGTGCTGGTTTTTGAGGGTGAAGAGATTTTTTTTTAGACCAAGAAATTTGTATTTCACTTTAGGTGAAAAACAAAATAATGTGCTCAAACTTGAACTCTGATTTGCTAAGAATCTAAGTAATGCAATAACAATGTAATTACAAAACCCAAATAATATACTCTTGGAGCAAAGAAACAAATGTTATCATATCTTGATCGTTTGTCTATGTATATCTTGATCAAGATAGAAGAAATATAATTGTATCCGAGGTTCACCTGTATTAGTGGGTTGTAAGGGCTCAAGGTATGATGATATGTATTGGGAAATACATTAGTGGGACTTTAGCTATGATGATATGTATTGGGAAATCCCGCGAGTGAAAAGTGTAAACTGAGAAAGGGTATTATTATGATGAACAACTATAGCTTAAGAACAGAAATAAGAAAATCAACACACATGCCTTTCAATTAAATTCAAAATAGTTAGACAATAGTTTAATTTCCATAACATACATGTCTTTCAATTAAAGTCAAATTAGTTAGACAATAGTTCAATTTCCACAACATACATGTCTTTCAATTACAGTCAAGATAGTTAGACAATAGTTGATAACTAGTTCAATTTCAACAACATACCTGCCTTTCAATTACATTCAAAATTATGTGCTCAAACTTGAACTCTGATTTGCTAAGAACTTGAGGAATGTAATGCAATGTAGTTGGAAAACCCAATTATACTCTTGCAGCAATAAATATAACTTCTTTTTATTTTCCCAATAGTTCATTTCTCTGAACAGTGTGAAATTCCCTCTTTGCCAGTGTTCTTGTCTTTCAATTAAAGTCATAATATTTAGACAGTAAAGGCGGTTTTATTGCTTGCTTTCATCTTTTTATATCGTTTATTTCCTTAAGAAGATGTTTGTTTTTCCGAGTATCATCAGGTCATGCATGTCTTGTATCTTCATTGACTCTCCTAAGTTTGAAATTTGAATAATAGGCTTCTTCAGAAATATACATTTCTGTGCAACTCGTATCATTTAAGAATTAGGATTTACCAATGTGTTATATGTATCTTCTATCTTATATTAAAATGTTTTTGCAGGTTGTAATCAATGCCAATAAACTTGCAAAACTGGTCAAGGAGAAGAAAAGCAAGCAAAATTGGCTTGACTATTACCAGATAAAATATTCAAGAAATCAATCAAAAAGGCCAACTACAAAGGTACTCTTATGTGTACATTTAAGAATTGTTGTCAAATTATTATGAATATTATCCTTATGCTGGTTTTTACAGATAAAGCTTTAAATTAATTCATGATACCATCAACTTCTTTTCAACAGACTGGCTTTCTTGGCCTTTGTGGGGACAAAGTGGATGCAATTGATTATCAGACTGCTGAAATCGAGAGGCTGTCAAAAGAAGTAAGTAAAATATTTTACTACTTGGTCCAATATCTTATTGAATTAATATCATACTTTCTTCCTTGAAACATATTGATAGATAAGAAGTCCTTTGTAATCTAAGCATCACATTCAAATGCAGATAGCCGAAGAGAGGGAGAGAGTGAAAACCGATCCTAAATGCATAATGCCAGCAGCTTTTGTTTCCTTTAAAACAAGGTGGGGTGCTGCTGTTTGTGCTCAAACACAACAATCGAGAAATCCAACTTTGTGGTTAACAGAATGGGCTTCAGAACCACGTGACGTATACTGGGATAACCTTGCAATCCCTTATGTTTCACTGACAATTAGAAGCCTTATTATTTCTGTTGCTTTCTTCTTCCTTACATTCTTCTTCATGATCCCTGTTGCTTTTGTGCAATCTCTTGCAAATATCGAGGGTATTGAAAAGAGAGCACCATTTCTGAAGCCCCTAACTGAAATGTGAGTATTTCTTTTATAATGTTACAATTTTTCTTGTTTGGCACTGTGATGAACTTGGTGCGTATTATTAATGTTTTAAAATGTGACAATTCTGATGATCATGCAGGCCCTTTATGAAGTCTCTAATCCAAGGTTTTCTACCCGGGATTGTTTTGAAGCTTTTCCTCATAGTGCTACCATCAGTTCTGATGATCATGTCCAAATTCGAGGGCTTTCTGTCAATATCAGCTCTCGAGAGAAGATCCACCATGAGACTTTACATCTTCAACTTCGTCAACGTTTTCCTTGTGAGCGTAATAGCAGGAACTGCATTTCAACAACTCGATAGTTTTCTTCATCAGTCTGCCCAAGAGTATGTTTTATGTAGTGTACTTTTCTGTTCCAAGAATGTAGAATCTCTATTGCTTTACTTATATATGTGGTTTGTTTGTTACCAATTGCAGAATCCCTAGAACAATAGGTGTTGCAATCCCTATGAAAGCAACTTTCTTCATTACGTACGTTATGGTGGATGGATGGGCCGGTGTCGCGGGGGAGATTTTACGACTAACACCGTTGATTTTGTACCATTTAAAAAATTTCTTTCTTGTAAAGACCGAAAAGGATAGAGAAGAGGCAATGGATCCAGGAAGCATCGGGTTTAATACTAGTGAACCTCGGATACAATTATATTTCCTTCTAGGCCTCGTCTACGCTGTGGTCACCCCTGTTTTCCTCCCTTTTATTATCGTCTTTTTTGCCTTTGCATATGGGGTGTTCCGCCATCAGGTACGTTCATTACTACTCACCTTGTCTTATATTTCTTGTTCTAATATATTCTCTATATATTAGAAGGGTGCTTGAGTGAGCTTATAAAGCTCCTTAAAACATCTTATAAGATGTTTAAGAGTTTAAAAGCTCTCACAAGTTTTTGGTAAAGATTTAAAAATAAAGTGTTATTTCATCCTGATATAAGTTATTAGGAGCTTATAAGTAGGGGATCTCAACTTATTTCTAAACTAAGGTCTTATTTTTTTATGAAAAAATACACAATTGTCATTACTAACATCTTATTTATCTAGACGCTTCAACAACTTATTATTAATATAAAATAAAATATTTTATAAGCTCTGAAAACATTTTATATAGATGTAAGAGTGTTTATAAGCACCCTCTAATTTTTAAAATAAGATAAAACATCTTATGAGCTCTAAACACCCTCTATATTCATCATATTTCCCTTGCGCAGATCATAAATGTGTACAACCAAAAATATGAAAGTGCTGCATCGTTTTGGCCCGATGTCCATGCACGAGTAATTTACGCTCTCATCTTCTCACAACTTGTTCTAATGGGATTGATGAGTACCAAAGGGAATGCTCAATCCACACCATTGCTCATTGTGCTTCTTGTGTTGACCATTTTCTTCCATGGGTTCTGCAAAGGCCGTTACGAACCGGCTTTCACTACATATCCACTACAGGTTCTTACAAGTCATTAGTTAAATCTTGCTAATTATGATCTAAAAATTCTGATCATTCCTTCCATACTTTGTTTTGGATTCCAGGAAGCGATGATGAAAGATACGCTAGAACTTGCAAGATACCCAAACTTCAACTTGAAAAGCTATCTTCAAAATGCTTATATCCATCCAGTGTTTAAAAATGATGATGAGGATGAACATGATGTGAATGATATTTACTCAAAAACAGAGGAGAGTGAGCTAGTAGCTACCACACGACACTCTCGAAGAAATACACCTGCTCCCAGCAAATACAGTGATGGATCCTCACCATCGCTCTCGGATGTTGTTCTTGAAAAGTCTGTGTCTTAAGGACGAGATGACTCTTCTGTTTATATGTTAATACTCTGTTTTATGATCCGAGTTTGGTTAGCTTTGTATATTAAACAATAGGAAATAGCTAATTTTTTGTGATTGAGTTGAAAAGTAAAAGAAAGGTTTATAGAACAATATAGGATTAGGATACATGAGGCGTGAGTATAGCTTAAGCTCAGTATTCTAACCCCATGCGTTTGTGACTTGGTTTTGTTGCAAAGGATGAAAGTTTCGGTGAAAGTTTGGAATTTTGAAGATTTCACGAATCAAACTATAGTAGTGAGAATCGCCACAATAATTAGTATTTTTTAACCTACGTAAAAGTAATATTCATCAATACAATGGTTATCGCTTGGGAGACTGAATGCAATTTCCTTTGTGGTTTGGAAAATCAGTGTGAAATTGTCTTATAGTTTAAAATTGTGTGAAACCTTCTTGTGGTTCATTAAATAACTATTAGTTCTCCCGCGTGATGCGCGGTTTATTACTTATTATGACAATATATACGATTTGCAATAATATGATGAAGTTATTATATTAAAAGATTATTCATGACATCTTATTATTTCAAAATTTACACAAATCCGTGTTAGTAGTAGTAGTAGTCATGACATCTTATTATTTCAAAATTTACACAAATCCGTGTTAATACTTCTCCTTCTTCTTCTTCTTCTTCTTCTTCTTCTCCTCCTCCTCCTCTTCTTCTTCTTCTTCTTCTTCTTCTTCATTTATATATTAAAATTATAAACTATTTTCAATTTTTTTTTTCAGAATGTTTAAATTTCATTATTTTCAAAATAAAATCATATCATTTAAGATAATTTCTTTTGTTTCATCTCCACTCTTATATATAAATTACTAGCAGTCCATCTGCGCAATGCCCGATTTTTATTTATTGGAGTTGCATAAACTAGCTAACAGGTTATTCATAACATCTTTTATTATTTAAATTAAAAACGTGTACCATATATAGATGATTTTTCATATTACTCACGTGCGTTGTATGAATTATCATATAACTTTAATAGTTTTAATTGTTAATTTTATTTTTAACATTTTTATTTTATTTGTTGATTTATATTTTCGTCAAATTAAAATTATTATATACAATAATATTTCATTCAATCATAATAATTAATCTTTTCTTTTATATTTTTTTATACTTTGTATATTCCACTCTCATACTTGAATCATCATATATAGTTTTCTTACATTATTTGTTCATTTCTCTCTCACAAAATTATTGGTTCAATTTGTGTTTAGTGTGCAAAAACAATTTGATGGGATCTCCTTAGATGAAGATATGAGACAATAAGATGCGAAAAAACTTTTTTTACCTTTGAATATTTAGCAAATCTTGTATCCTTTAATTTTTTTAGTTTTATATAGATTTGAAAAATCATTATATTTACGATTTTTTATTGTTCTTTTTTTCTTTAGATAATAAGATCTGGAAGAATTTTTCTATCTTTGAATGTTTAACAAATCTTGTATTCTTTCATATTTTTTAGTTTTATATATATTTGAGAAATAATTATATTTACTCTTTTTTCTTGTTTTTTTCTCTTTTCATTCTTTGTATATCTTATTTTTTGTTTTCCATTCTCTATGCATCTTTCTTTTTGTTGAGAAATCACTATATTTTTCTCCATCTTTTAGTTTTACATAGATTTGAGAAATCAATGTATCTCTCTCTTCATCTCTTAGCTTTATTAGATTATAGAATAGATTCTAGAGTAAATTTTTTTTTTATTAAAGAATAATTTATCAAGTAAGATATACAATTTTTTTATTTTTATTGAAATGACACTTTTAGGCCGGAAAATGACAATCTTGTAATTTTTGCCAACTTTCTTGCTTTAATATATAGTATATATATGCTAGCTTATTATGTAAGATATATGTAAAACTTATTTTATAAGATACATAAAAGCTATTTAGTTTTTTTTTTTTTTTTCTATTGGTTGATAGTTTGGGAAGAAAAATGACAGATTTGTAAAATTTGTCAACTTCTCTCATTTTATATATAGTATAGTCTGTATAGATGATAATGTTCCCATTTTTTTTAAAAAGAGATGATAAACTTTAAGTTTTTCCTCACATTTCCCGATATACCCTTCATACTTATAGGGGGTGATTACACAAATCCTCAACATGGTTAGGAAAATGGTTAATTACATTAAAAAATACGAACTTATGGTCTAATTTCAATTGTAATATGAACTTTTGACTGTAACATCATAAACGCTCAATTTAATACTTGTTTCAATTCAGGACATATTTAAACTTTTCGGGCTCTAATTCCTGACGTGTAGCTCGAAATTTATAAATTAATCCTTGTCATCATCCATGTGAAATTAAAAGAAAAATCAAATAAAATCCAAAAAAACAAATCAACACCCCATCCAAGTAAAGAAAATCTAAAAAAAAAAAAAATTCCAAAAATCAAATCCAACTCCCCCACCTCTCCTTCTCCGTTGTACCTTCTTCTTCCTCCATGGTTAAACTCAAATCCAAATCGAGCCTTCTCCTCCTCTTGAGAAGAATTCTTCGTTTCAGTTCAGATTTAAACCTCACTCGAAATTATGCACACATAATCAATCCTCTCCACTATATATAACATTTATCACCTATAAGTACACGACATTCGTATTAATCTGTGAAAATCCATATCAATGGCAACAAGGTAGAACCATTAACCAATCATCTGTCCATGATTTTTGTCAATCCTAAGCCTTCACGAGTTTGATACTTGTCGACTATTCCGGTGGAAACCAACCTTTTAGTGATGGAATTCGCTGTCGTTTAGTTGTCGAGGTAGAAAATTCCAGAGAACAGTTTTTAACCACAATTGCGACTCGCGATATGAGTTGAAGATAGTCACCATTATCAGAAATTATGAAAGGGGAGACAAAAATCTTATAAAATGAAAAATGGAGAAAGTAGCCTCACTACATATCAATTTTGATAAAACAATAATTTAGTGGAGAGAGTGTGTGCTCTGTGGTTGGAGCGAAAGGATGAAACTATTGTTTTGTGTTCGCCGAAGAGGGGAAGACGGTGAGGGTGATGATTGAAACTATTGTTTTGTGTTCGCCGAAGAGGGGAGACGGTGGGGGTGATGACTGATTTTCATTTCTCTATCTTTTTTTTTCTCTTAATCATTTTTTTTCTGGATATTCTTTATTATTGATTATTTTTTTATTTTAATTCCACGTGGGTGATGACGAGATTAATTTATATATTTCGGACTCCACGTCATCAATTGGAGCCCGAAGAGTTCAAACATATCCTGAATTGAAATAAATGTTAAATTCAACATTTATGGTGTTACACTTAAAAGTTCATGTTGTAATTGAAACTACACCCTAAGTTCGTGCTTTTTTACGTAATTTACGGAAGAATCTATCATCTTCCTCACCGACCACCATCTTTTCCTGTCGCTCTAACATCATTTCCGCCACAAAAAATCTGAAACACCACCAATATTCTCATCAAAACATGTGTTTTGAAGAGAAATCATATCTCTGAAACCAGCTACAAAACAACTACAATAGCCACTTCCCACCACTGGGAAATGCCACTAACGTTACCCCAAGCTCCGAAAATCTAATCATCTACAAATTTTAACCAAACAACTCAAATCGTATGTCAAATACTCACCTCACCTCCTCAACTTTTGAAATCTCATTCATTTCAAGCCAAAACGACTATAACTTTTATCAACAATTGAAACTGAAACTCGATTCCTAATATTGAAATTTTGCACACATTTTCTTTGAATTAATTGAGGGGTTTCCATTACTAAGATTCCAACTTTGTTTCCTTGTGCTTGAATGTCATTTCCTTTAACGATTTGATGGTTTTTTCTTTGATTTTTCATTCAGTCAGTGACCATTTCAAGATAATGTAACAATTTTATATAAAATAATTTTAGACCCATTTCTATCAAATCAATCTAATATAATATAATAAATTTCAAGCGTTGCCATTCAATTGAATTAATTACTATCAAATCATTTTAATATAATGCAATAGAATTCAAACATCATCGTTTAATTAGATTCATTATTTACATACTATTCAAGTAAAATATTATATTTCTATCAAAATATTCAAAGAATGAGTTCTACCTAATAATTATTTATTATCTTAAATCAATAAAATCGTGTAAACAATATCGAAAAATATTAAAAACTGAAAATAGAGGTGGATAACAAATTCGAACGTTCCCTAAAATTTCCCCAAAAGAAAAAATCCCTAGAAAAAAAAAAAAATCTAAAAAACTGAATGGGTGTTGGTCGCTATTTTCTAGTCAAGCTAGGCACGCCATGATCTATGAACAAGCTCAAACTCACCAGCTTCCACCCTCCGTGGCCATCACCGCCGCAACCAAAAACCGCCGGAGCCACCACTACAAACTCTTTCAATGCTACCATCGGCCGCCTCTCCGCCCAAGGCTTCCATCGCGAAGTTCTTCTCACATTCACCCACATGCTGGATTTCCCGAACACTCCTCCTGACGCCTTTACATACCCTTCTCTTCTCAAAGCTTGCACTTCGCTTGGCCTCTCTTCTCTCGGCCTCTCTCTCCACCAACAGGTCACCGTCAATGGGTTCTTCTCCGACCCCTATATTTCCTCTTCATTGGTCGATTTCTACGCGAAATCAAAGAACATTGAGTATGCACGAAAAGTGTTCGACATGATGCCTCAGAGAAATATCGTACCATGGACTGCCATTATTTGGTGTTATTCACATTCTGGTGATATGAGAAATGCGTTCAGTTTGTATAACTCTATGCAATATGAAGGCATCCAACCTAGTCCCGTCACCATTTTGAATATGCTCTCTGGGGTTTCAGAGAGTGAGCATGTCAATGCTTTGCACGCTTGCGTAGTTAAAAGTGGTTACGTATGTGAGATAGCTCTGATGAATTGCATAATGTGTGTATATGCCAAGTGTGAAAGAGTAGAAGAAGCTAGGAAATTGTTTGAGTTTTTGGATGAGAAAGATATTGTTTCATGGAATAGTTTGATTAATGGCTATTCTGTGGAAGGAAATCTTGCTGAAGTTCTAAAGCTCTTTTTCAGCATGAGGGTGAATAATGTAGAACCCGATAAACAGACTTTTGGATCATTGGTCTCTGCCATAGCAAAAGAGGGTAGTATTGAAGTGGGAAGAGTTGCACATGGGCAGATTATAACCTCTGGATTTGAATTAGAGAAACATGTTGGAACATCTCTTGTAGCTTTTTATTTAAGATGCAAGAAGGTGGATGAGGGATTTCGGATCTTTTGTAGAGCAGATGATAAAGATGTAGTATTTTGGACAGCCATGATCTCTGGGCTCGTACAGAATGATTCTGCAGACGAAGCATTGAGATTGTTCCAAAAAATGTTGCTTTCAAGAGTGTGGCCGTCTCCTACAACCATGGCTTGCGTTCTTGCAGCTTGTGCACAACTAGGTTCTATTAAACATGGAAAATCAGTACACTGCTACATATTAAGGCAACAAATGAGACTAGATATTCCTACACAAAATTCTCTAGTTAGTTTGTATGGAAAATGTGGCCTTTTAGAGCAGAGTTTTACAGTTTTTAGCATGATGGCAGAAAGAGATGTTGTGTCCTGGAATGCGATAGTTGCAGGCTACGCACAAAACGGATATTTAAGTAAGGCATTATTTCTCTTTCATGAAATGAGAGTTGCTAAACAAAGACCTGATTTCATAACCGTAGTTTCCCTACTCCAAGCATGTGCTTCCATTGGGGCATACCATCAGGGAAAATGGATTCATAACTATATCCTTAGAAGCTCTCTAGGACCATGCATCAGAATAGGAACAGCCTTGGTTGATATGTATGCTAAATGTGGCGACCTGGATTCTGCTAGAAAGTGCTTCGACAGAATGCCAGAGCACGATAGCGTTTCTTGGAGCACTGTTATTACAGGATATGGTAGTCATGGGAAAGGCAAGGCTGCTTTGAAAATGTACTCCGAGTTTCTACAAAGTGGGCTTCCACCAAACGACATCATCTTCTTATCCATCCTCTATGCTTGTAGTCATAACGGGCTTGTTGATAGTGGAATGCTCTTGTTTGAGTCCATGATATCCGATTATAAGATTGAACCAAAGATCGAACACCTTGCATGCATCGTTGATCTCCTCTGCCGAGCTGGTAGGGTACAAGATGCATATGATTTCTATAGGAAGATGTTTGGAGAACCAATGGTTGATGTTCTTGGAATACTGCTTGATGCTTGTCGAAATAATGGCAAGGAAGAGCTTGGTAGAATCATTGCCGAGGAAATCTCTGTATTCGGGCCTTCAGATGGTGGTAGGTATGTGCAAATTGCTCATAGCTTTGCTTCAATGGCAAGATGGGATGGAGTGGGAGAAGCTTGGGCTCAAATGAGGTCTCGTGGATTAAGGAAACTTCCGGGGTGGAGTTTTATCGAATTGCATGGTACAATCACCCCGTTTTTCACAAGCCATAGTTCTCATCCTGAATACGAGAACATAGTCTCCATATTGACGAATTTAACAGACAATACAAAGAAACCGGTTTTCACTTCAGTACAGGAAGATCCATGCTTTGATTTTGATGTGCTCTGAGAAAATGAGCTGCAGTTTCTTCATGGCTGTGATGAAGGCTTTGGGACTTGCTAAGTTAACTTGGACTTGGATGTATCTGAGCAATTAGAGTAGAATTGCGAAAAACTTTGATGTACTATTGAGTTTTATTGAGATGTATGCAATATGATAATCTTGAAGGTAGAAAATCTCATGAATTTACAGTAGTAATATTGTTGTTAAATTATAAATTCATTTCATCATGTATATGTTACAATTATATACTGTTCAAATGAAAATGAATATATATGTTTTGTCAAAATAAACATAAAAATGCATATGAATATGAGATATTTAATGAAAAATGAATATATCTTTTTAAGCATATTAGTATGGAGCACATGCGTTGCACGTGAAGGATGAATTTTGTTGTTATTGTTTAAAAAAGGAAAAAAAAAATTGTTGTGTTAGATAAAAATTCGAGTTCTTCAATTCCTAACAAATCAAAATTTAGGAAAAAAATCAAATAATCAAAAGAATAATAAGTTTCGAAATTCTAAAACGAATGATAATAAAACATTAACTTCTAGTTATATTTTTTCTTCTTTTATCTTCTTTTGTGTCATTCTTGCTCTTCTTTCTACGTGACTTGTGTAATAAAATTTTAAGTGTATTCTTTCCCTCATCGTTAGAGATGTGGATGTATTCTTCGTTTTTCTTCCTTTTAATTAATTTTTTTTGTTGATCTTTGATCGTTGTAGTCTATGTTAGTATTGTTTCAGTCTCTGTTAGTGTTATTATCGTATTATTTATTTTCTCCTCTTTTATCTTCATGAGTTTTATTTTTTCGTATTCGATCCATTTTTTTCATCTTGGGCCACAAATAAGATTTGACCATACTTGCAAAAATAGTTTGTTGAATTGTTGCTCTCGGAACAACCGATCACAATACTTGTCGAAAATCTCCACCAATAACTATGATTTTGCTACCAAAATCTTTATCACTTCATGTACCATATTTCAATATATCTACAATCTCAATTGTCCATTGTTTCACCATTGGTGTTTCATCCCATAAAATTAATTGTGTTATGCGCAACAACTTTGCAGCTCCACTTTGTTTGAAATAGAGCATTCACTTATTCCATTAGAATTTATTTATATTTTGAAACGTGAATGTGTTGTCCTTTCTCTCAGTATTATTATTATAGCCACTTCAGACGTTGCAGTTGCAAGTGCTATCTATTTTTGGGATCTGATCTGGGCTAATAATGCAATGTATAAGTACGTTTTTCCTATCCCATCTAGTCCATCAATGAAGAAAATTCTTCTATTTCCATCATTTATACAATCTATAATCGTTGAATAAGTTTTATATTATTCGATATTGAGGTTGTGTATAACTTCTTGATCTTCTTTTGGTATCTTAATTGATATTTCATCTATTACCACTTGGGTAGATCTCAATATCATCATCAGAAATATTTAGAAGATGATCATATGAACTTATGTTTTTTACCATGTTGTTTAAGAAAAAGTTTAAACTTTTCAAAGTTCTCGAAAGTTATAGTTTTATAGAGGTGTGACGTTCTCTTTTTGGAATCTTTAGAAAATGCTTCAAAGAATGTATCCTATAAAATTCTCATATTTGTTGGTGCACAATACACCAAAATTATTGCAAACAATCTTCACAATTTGTATGCCATTTGAAAAGAAATAGTTTTATTCAAACACTCTGTAATACTTTAATCAACTTCCAACAAACCTCTTTTCCTAGCAGCTTCTTTAAAAGTAATATATTGTCTACCATTCACTGTCAACAAAAATTCAAATAATGTTGATCCTTTTATATGATTCTTGACTATCAATGGGCCGATAACCTCAGATAGTATATTTCTCCTTCTACTGGATCCGCGGTACTCATACGTCCATTCACATCTCATTTCTTTCTTGGATATCAATATTTTCTTTGTTTATCCCACACGTAATGCTCAAGAAATTCTTTGTGAAAATATTACTACGCTTATTCACTTATACTACACATTGCAATATTTAGTGAACATTATTTTGGAGGCATGGTCTCATATCAAAACATTTTCTGAATATTGATTCATCCAATAAGTTACACTTTGTAGGTTGGGTAGATGAAATTACAAGTTGATAACTGCGGGATATATTTCATATAAATTGAATTAAAAAATTTCTCTACATTGCTTCTTGAATAGAGAGAATGAGTAAAATTCAAATAAAGAGAAACTACATATATAATTTTAGTGCAGACATAAAAATCATTCTGATAACCAAAGATCCACACATGATCTTGGTACAAATTCATTAGTATTAGCATTTGAATTTATTGAGAAACTTGAACTCTAGAAAATGGAGTCACAAGATCGTCCTTCATAAATTAGTGAAATTCATCCCACTTATTGTTTATGCCATTAACCTAAAAAAGACAGAGGCCTTCCAAGAGAGCAATGACATTCTGATCGAAAAATATATTAGACACCTTAGAGGGAGGATTTCTCTTCGAGCATGCAGACCCGTTCACAACCGGTTCGGGTCCTAGAGCATTTTGAAATTGTTTTGTTTAATCAATTGTATTTTTATCATATTTTTGAGTCATGTTAATTGTCACTCGGTTATGACATTTGTAGATATATTTATACAAATACTTCACAACTAGCACATCAGAATATATCTCAACATTGATATAATAATTATATCTAGATATGAGATATGAATTGTATAGTACTACCCATTGATTATCGAGTTGTGCATTGCATACATTAACAACAATGCCTGTATTTTCTCTTTTGTAAATGAGATATCCATCTTTGTCTTCAATGGTGATTTCGCAATATGCTCGTAGGTAGTGATATTTACATTTTCCTTTGGACATGCATGAATTTTTAGGATTTTTATCACTACACGGCCATGAATTCAACTTTCAATTCCTCAAATTGATCATACATTCTTCAAGACATGATTCGATTAGAGTTACTTTAATTCCTTCAACCTAGTTATAAAATCAATTCTCCCTTTGTAGTATGGAAGCGACAATCTACTCAGATTGGGGTTTACATTAGAATCAAAAGGTTGTTTATAAATTACAAAAGTTACAGTATCCATACAATCTCCAATTTCAAGAATTCAATTCTTCTATGCCTGAGGAATAGCCAAAATCACATTTCTATGAGATGAGCTCAAATTCTTCTTCTTGATCATGTTCTTGAAAACTGTAGTATTCTTAAATTGGTTCTTGATTCTCAACTTGATTCAACTTGCGTTTCTTGAATTCTGGTACTGTTATCTCGAGACAACAACTCACTCACATGATTCAACAATTTCCAATCATCAACATCGCACATTGCCATATTTGGATAGGGTTTCTTGATTGTTTCTTTCATAGTATTTGATGAAATTCGTGGAGGACAAATTTTGTTGGTGTCTCACAAATCAAAATTTAGTGGGAAAAATCAAATAATCAAAAGAATAATAAGTTTCAAAATTCTGAAATGAATAATAATAAGACATTAACTTCTAGTTATATATTTTTTTTCTTTTTTGATTTTCTTTTGTGTCAGTCACTCTTACTTTTCTTTCTTTGTGACTTGTGTAATAAAACTTTAAGTGTATTCTCCTTCTCATCGCTAGAGATATGAATGTATTCTTCGTTTTTCTTATTTTTAATTAATTATTCTTTTTTTTGTTGATCTTTGATTGTTGTATTCTTTATTAGTGTTGGTTCATCTTTGATTGTTATAATTTCTGTTAATGTTGTTGTGGTATTATTTATTTTTTCCTCTTTTTTATATTCACGGGTTTTATTTTTTCTATGGTTTCAGTTGTTGCATTCAATCTTCCAATTTTTATCTGGGGCCACAAATAAGATTTGACCATAATTGAAAAAATAGTTTGTTGAATTGTTGCACTTGGACCAACTGATCACAATACTTGTCGAAAATCTCCACAAAAAACTATGACTTTGCCACCAAAAACTTTATTACTTCTTATAGCATCTTTCAGTGGTTTATCTACATTCTCAATTGCACATCGTTTTGTTATTGTTGTTTCATCACATAAGTGTATGCACAACAACTTTGTAGCTCGTTTGAAATAGAGCATTCACTTGTGTCATCATAATTTATTAATACTTTGAAACGTGATGTGTTGTCCTTTCTCTCGGCGTTATTGATCTAGCCACTTCAAATGTTGTAGTTTGAAGTGCTATTTATTTTTGGGATCTGATTTGGGCTAATAATGCATGGTATAAGTATGTCTTTCCTGTCGTACCCAACCCATCAATGAAGAAAATTCTTTTATTTTCTTAATCTATGCAATCTATGATTGTTGAAAAAGTTTTATATTGTTCGATATTGAGGTTGAGTATAGCTTCTTGATCTTCTTTTGGTAACTCAATTGATATTTCATTTATTACCTTCCTGGGTAGATCATTCTCTATAATCTCAGAATCATCATCATCAGAAATATTTGGAAGACCATATGAACTTATGTTTTTTCCCATGTTCTTCAAGAAAAAATTCAAACTTTTCATAGTTCTCAAAACTTGCAGTTTTTTTTAGAGGTGTGGGGATCTCTTTTGGAATATTCAAAAAATACTTCAAAAAATATATCCCATTAAACTCTCACATCTGTTGATACACAATACACCAAAATTATTAATTGCAAAAATCCATGCATTTCATATGGCATTTGAAAAGTGATAGTTTCATTCAAACATCCTGTAATACTGTGATCAACTTCCAACAAACCTCTTTTCTAAGCAGCCTCTTTAAAAGTAATACATTGTATATCATTTACTGTCAACAAAAATTTAAACAATGTTAGTCCTTTTACATGATTCATTAATAACCTCAGATAGTATCTTTTTTCTTATACTGGATTTGCAATACTTATATTTCAATTCACACCCGATTTCTTTCTTGGTTTCCAACATTTTTCTGTTTTATCCCATACGTAATGCTCAGGAAATTCTTTGTAAAAATATTTCTGCATTTATTTACTTATACAACACATTACAATACTCAGTGAACATTGTTTTGGAGACATGATCTCAACCCAATAAGTTACACTTTGTTGGTTGGATAGATGTAATTGTAAGTTGATAACCGGTGGAGATATTTCATATAAATTGAATTCAATTGTATCTTAATCATATTTTTGGACCATATTAATTATTACTCAGTAATGACATTTGTAGATATATTTGTATAAATACTTCACAGTTAGCACATCAGAACATATCTTAACATTGATATAAAAATTATATCTAGATATGAGAATGAATTGTAGGTATTGCCCATTGATTGTCGGGTTGTGCATTACGTACATTAACAACAATGCCTGTTTTTCTTCTTTTGTAAATGGGATATCCATCTTTGTATTGAATGGTGATTTCATAATGTGCTCTTGGGTACTGATATTTACATTTTCCTTTGAACATGCATGAATTTTTAGGATTTTATCACTATACGCCCATGAATTCGACTTCTAATTCCTCAAATTGATCTTATATTCTTCAAGACATGATTCAATCAGAGTTTCCTGAATTTCTTCAACCTAGTTTGATTGTAGGAAATCGATTTTGGCTTTGCGGTATGGAAGCAAAAATCTTCTCAGATTGAGGTTTACATTAAAATCAAAAGGTTGTTTCTGAATTACAAAAGTTACAATATCCAAACAAGCCCCAATTTCAAGAATTCAATTCTTCAATGCTTGAGAAATAGCCGGAATCATGTTTCTTGGATATGAGCTCAAATTCTTCTTTTTGATCATGTTCTTGGAAACTGTAGTGTTCTTAAATTGGTTCTTGATTCTCAACTTGATTGGAAGATTAATTTCGACTTGTGTTTCTTGAATTTTGGTACTGTTGTCTTGAGACAACAACTCACTCATACAATTCAATAATTTTCAATCATCAATATCACGCATCGCCATATTTGGAGAGAGTTTCTTGATTGTTTCTTTCATAATATTTGATGAAATTCGTGGAGGATGAATTTTGTTGGTCTCACAAATCAAAAATTAGGGAGAAAAATCTAAATAATCACAAGAATAATAAGTTTCAAAATTTTGAAACCAGAATGATAATAAAACATTAATTTCTAGTTATACATTGTCTACCATTCACCGTCAATAAAAATTCAAATGATGTTTGTCCTTTTACATGATTCATTGGTAACCTCAAATAGTATCTTTCTCGTTCTACTAGTTTTACGGTACTCATACATCCATTCACACCCATTTCTTTCTTGACTTCAAACATTTTCTTTGTTTATTCCATATGTAATGCTGAATAAATTATTTGTTAAAATATTTCCACGCTTATTCACTTATACCACACATTGTAATACTCAGTGAACATTGTTTTGGAGGCATTGTCCCATGTCAAATATTTTCTGAATATTAATTCGCCTAATAAGTTAGACTTTGTTGGTTGGGTAGATGTAATTGCAAGTTGATAACTGGTTGAGATATTTCATATAAATTGAATTAAAAAAGTTTCTACATTGCTTCTTGAGTGGAGAGAATGAGTAAAATTCAAATAAAGAGAAGCTACATATATAATTTTAGTGCTGGCATAAATGTCTTTCTGATAACTAAAGATTCGTACATGATCATCGTACAATTCATTATCAATGTTAAAAATAAAATGAATCAGAAATGCTCAGTCAGAGTACACCCTAGAAACTACTTGTAATACCAATTGAATAACTAATGTCTACTATCCTCAGTCCCTAATAGGACTTTCACATGAAAAACTAAAGTATGTCCTATATGGTGAAAAAGAACGCCAACAACACTTATTGTGCCTTCTAAAAATATCAATATCTAAGAGAGTAATTTAACATAAATCAAATCAAAATTTCAATATTAAGCTTCAAGATTAGTTCTACCAAAAGAGATAAACTAATCAAATAACATAAATACATAAGAACAATAGATATAACATATCAAATATAGACATACATATCTAGTTAAAAATGCCAAAGCAAAAAGGATTGATGTCGTTTAAAGACGACCTTTAATAAAATCAAGCTTCCTAAGATCGAGGTGAAGAACTCTTTAGCATTTTCAGTGGGAATCAAAATACATTTCTTTATAAAAAACTTGGAGTCAAATGATATATACAAAAATGGGTATGCAGCCTGAAACTCCTCCATCACCACCATCATCACCTCTTCTTTTGTTGTTTCCTTATCATCATTTATTTGTTTCAAAATCTTTTCACTTTCATCTTCTTTTCCCACAGTTGTATTCTTTATCATCTACTCTCTTCCCATGTTCCTGTTCCAACTTTTTCTTCTTTCCATTGTCCTCTTGGTTTCCCATAATTTTTTCTTCATCATCATCATCATGTTCACCCCCACAACGCCTTGAAAAATTCAAACATAATGGATTTATGGAGATCCGAGAAATCAATGGTGCCTTTATTGGCCCTGCCTCTTTCACTATTTGCTTCAAATTAATTTTTGTTTAGCGTTCGAATTTTCTTAGAAACTTGAACTCTAGAAAATGGAGTCGCAAGATCGTCCTTGATAAATTGGTGAAATTCAGCCCACTTATTATTTCTGCCATTAGCCTAAAAAACACGGAGGTATTCCAAATGAGCAATGGCATCCTAATCAAAAAATACATTAGACACCTTAGAGGGAGGGTTTCTCTTCGAGCATAAAAACCCATTTAAAATCGGTTCGGGTTCTAGAGCATTTTGAAATTATTTTGTTTCATCAATTCTATCTTTATCATGTTTTTGGATCATGTTAAATGTCACTTGGTCATGACATTTGTAGATATATTTGTACAAATACTTCACAACTAGCACATCGAAACATATCTCAACGTTGATATAACAATTATATCTAGATGTGAGATATGAATTGTATGTTGGAAAATTAGTTATTGAAAGTGGTGGGTGGCATCACTTTGACCAATAGTTAAGTGGCTAAGAGTTAATCCTTTTAAGGATTAGATGCCAAAAGAGTAATCTATGTTTGGAGTAGATAATCGAGATATTTTGAATTGCTCAAAATCAATTTTTGGTGAGAGAGAAATTAAGCATCAAAGTTTGCCACTTTAAATGAGAATGAAAGGTTTTAAATGTGGGAGGAGTGCTTAACTATCCAACATAGGAAAAGAGACCTTGAAAATGCAAGTTTAAGATAAGCCATGAGAAGAGGCTCAGTAATTATTATACTATTGTAGTAGTATGCTTGTGCAACACACATGCGTGCGTGGCTCGGCTCGGCTCGGCATGGCACGGACCGTACCGAATCCGACCTTGGCAGTGGGCCTTGGTCCTTAGTAATTGGACGTTGGTCTGGACTTGGACGGATCGAACTCAATTTTTAACCGATCCGAGTTTATCTTTTTGGGTAAAAGTTACGATGCCATTAACGGTGTCGGATTATTATGCACCCGTGTCAGGATGTAGCGGGAATCAAATCATATTCACGCTTGCTGTTGCTGAACAAAATATTGTTGGCGCTTGTTGTTCGTGTCCAGAATACTGTGCCGTGTGCAGTAACGTGCTGCAGAATCCAGTAACTTGTCCAGAATACTACGTCGGGTGCGGTAACGTGTTGTAGAATGCAGTAACGTGTTCAAAATACTGCAAATGTCATGTTGAAATATCGTGTTGCAGAATGCAACGTCGTGAGTATTTTTTACTATTTCTTATTTTTGAACGGGACATTAACTTACATTAAAAGACCCATTTTTTGGCAGTAAATTCTCATCAATTTCAGGTGTAACCCCCCATATTGGAGACCTATATATAGGGGTCATCATACATCATTTTTCATTGATCAAAATTGAAAATTCTTGCATTATTTTCATCTTTGCATCAACTCAATTCTCAAAACACTAAAGTTTGTCGGAGCTCTTGAGTTTGTGGTGCTACTCTAGAGATAAAGTTGTTTTATCTTTGGGAGACGATATGCATGATTCTAGTGAGCACTACCCTGGGCGTATCTCGTCTTAAGGAGAGAGGGCCTTTCTCAACTCGACTTTCTATTTTTGTTTAGTTCGTTTCTGTTTACTGTTTGACATTCTTATAGTCCATTGTTGTGTACTATTTTCCAACAATCTTAAGACGAGATAACAATATCGAACAACGACGGAAACCAGATTCCTCTTACTGGCGATGGAAATCGAGTTCCTCCTACTATCACCACCAATGTAGCAACTACGACTACTGTTGATGTATCCTCCTCCTCTGCTGCTACTGCAACCTTGAGTGCAGCACTTCATCCTGCTGTTTTGTCCACTGTTGAGAAGCCCGAGATGTTTACGTACGAGAATTTCAAGAGGTGACAACTGAAGATGATGTTCTACCTGACCACCGTTGGAGTGGTGATGTACTTGAAGCAGGATCCCTCAACCATTACTGAAAATGACACAAACATGGAAGTGCATACTACGCTTGATGCATGGTTGCATAGTGATTTTCTATGTAAGAGCTATATCTTGAATGGGATGAGCGACTCGCTGTATAATATGTACGCGGGCTGTAAGACAACCATAGAGCTTTGGGATACTTTTGAAAAGAAATACAAGACCGATGATGTCGGTGTGAAGAAATTCATGGTGGCTCGAAACTTGGAGTATCAAATAGTGGACTCACGTTCTGTGATGGACTAAGTGCACGACTTCCAATTGTTTGTGCACAAGGTTCAAGCCGAGGGCATGAACTCGCCCAAACCTTTCACTGTTGCTTGTGTGATCGAGAAGCTCCCACCTAGTTGAAGGGACTTCAAGAATTAATTGAAGCACAAATGAAAGGAGATGACCATCGAGGACTTGATTGTCAAGCTCTGAATCGAGGAGGACAATAGGAAGACTGATCCTAGGCCTCATATGCTAATGGATGCTAAGACCAACTTGTTGGAAGACAACAAAAGAAAGCGCCCTAACCCCAATCAAAACGAGAAGAGGAAGTAGTCGACGAAGAGATTCAATGACAATTGTTACAATTATAGTAAGTCTAACCATATGGTTAAAGATTGTAGGCTGCCTAAGAAAAATAAAAGGCAAGCAAACAAATTCGGCCGAACACAAGAAAGACTTGGATGATAATGATCTTTGTGTTGTGGTGTTTGAAGCCAACATGATGGATAACCCAAGAGAATGGTTCGTGGACACGGGAGCCACTTGCAATGTGTGCTCGGTTAGGAAGATTTTTTCCGCCTATAAAGCTATGAGTGGAAGAAAGCTCCACATGGGCAATCAAGCTTCACCCGAGGTGGTTGGAGTGGGGAACGTGGTTCTAAAGCTCACTTCAAGCAAAGAGCTCACGTTGAAGGATGTGTTGTATGTCCCGGACATCCGCAAGTACCTAGTTAATGGTTCATTACCTGTAAACCATGGCTTCAAGCTCGTCTTCAAGACAGAAAAGTTCATACTTACGAAGTATGATGTGTTTTTAGGTAGAGGTTATTTGGCCAGTGACCTATTCAAAATAAATGTAATGGCCAAACGCCAAGTTATACCGATAATGATTAATGAGAATGCAACAACTTCTTCTTATATTATTGAGTGTTGTGATTTATGACATAATAGATTAGGACATGTAAATCTAAATGCTATAAAAAGGTTAGTAACCTTGGACTTGCTAAAAGTTGATGAAATTAACACACAAAAGAAATGTAAAGTATGTGTTGAAGCCAAAATGGCTAAGTTATCTTTTCATAATGTAGAAAGGAGCACAAAATCTTTAAAATTAATTCACATCGATGTGTGATTTGAAGTTTGTGCAAATTAGAGGTGGAAAAAAGTATTTTATTACTTTTATAGATGATTGCACAAAGTATTGCTATGTCTACCTCTTGAAAAGTAAAGACGAAACTATAGAAACTTTCAAGAATTACAGGAATGAGGTAGATAATCAATTAAATAGCGAGATCAAAGCTATAAAAGGTGATAGAGGTGGAGAGTATATGACACTGTTTGAGGAGTTGTGTTCACAAAATGACATAATTCATCAAACGACGGCTCCCTACTCGCCTCAATCAAATGGCGTGGCCGAACATAAAAATCATACTCTAAAAGAGATGATGTTTGTCATGCTTATTAGCTCGGAGTTACCACAAAACCTGTGGGGGAAGCCATTTTAACAGCAAATTACATACTCAGCAAGATTCCTTTGAAAGAAAAGAATAAAACCCCCTACGAAATGTGGAAAGGACGAAAACCGTCGTATAAATACCTCAAAGTGTGGGGGTATTTGGCTAAAGTGGAGGTACACCTCCTAAGTAAATAAAAATCGGTCCTAAGATGATTGATTTCATATTTTTGGATTATGCACTAAATAATAGTGCTTTTAAATGTGTTTATATCCTTTCTCATGGTCCTCTTATTTCTCATTAGGTGTGTTCTGGTTCTTGGGATTGCACTATCAACTTGTGGAACATAAGTGCTTCAGACATGGATGATGGTACAGTTTCAGTGAAGAAGAGGAAAAAGGGTGGTCAAGAGGAGGAGCCTCAATCTGAGGTACACTATTATGACCTAGATTATACCAGAACCTAAAAACTTATCAACTTAATCAGTTTGAGGTGGCAAAATAAGTCCCAAGTCAGGTATGAGTCCATCAGACTTTGTTTGGCGCCGAGTCCAATCCATCTCTCTTCAGAGACTAATTTTCGACATCATGACACAAAACAACTGATTCATACACACTGCAGATTGGGTGATCTGCAACTCCGTTCACGCTCTCGAGCAAGGCACCTTCACCCTTGCTCCACGGATTCTTCCCATTGGCCCTCTCATAGTCACAAACTCAGCTAGACATTTCATCAAACAGGACATAGACTGCCTGGACTGGCTTCATCAGCAACCATCTTGCTCAGTCATATACGTCGCGTTTGGGAGCTCAACAATGTTGGACAAAACCCAGTTTCAAGAACTAGCATTGGGCCTTGAACAAACAAACAGGCCCTTCCTGTGGGTCGTCAGACCCAACACCATACCCGGGCTCGAAAAACACGAGTTTCCAGAGGGCTTCTTGGAGAGAGTGCCGAGTCGAGGACGAATCACGGGGTGGGCCCCTCAGCAGAAGGTTCTCAGCCATCCTTCAGTTGCTTGCTTCGTGACTCATTGTGGATGGAACTCGACTATAGAAAGTGTGAGCAATGGAGTTCCGATGCTGTGTTGGCCTTATTTTGCTGACCAGTTTATTAATCGGAGCTACATCTGTGATATTTGGAGAGTCGGATTGCGATTTGATCATGATCGTTGTGGGACTATCGTATCGAGAGACATCAAGAAAACGATTGATCTACTGCTTGGCGATGATGCTTTTAAGGAGAGGGCATTGCAGCTAATGAAAATGATAGAGTAGTTCAAGAGAAGGTGGAGAATCTTACAAAAACCTCAACAATTTTATAAGTTGGATAATCAAATAGTATAATTCTATGTAAGTGATTGCAAGAACAATGCATGCTATGTATGATCAGTAGTTTGGATTGTGTGTAGCAATAAATTTTGTGTCCGCAATATATAAATACAAAAATATGATATAATTTAAATAATTTTTGAATTAAAATCAAAGTGGATACAAATCTTTATGAATTCCTCTGATTCTTCTCTTTGAATGGAAATGACTTTGAAGTTAAATCTTTGATTTGATCTTCAAAAATAATTTTGGAAACCTTTGTGAAGAACACCTTGAATGCGCGAAGAACGCCTTGAACTTTGGCTGAACTTTGACTTTAAAAAGTCTAACAAAAGGGGTTTAGCGTCTTGAACTTTGAAAAATGCTAACAAGAGGGGTTTAGCACCTTAATCTCTGATCGAACGTGGTGATTTTCTGTGAAGAACATGAAGAACACCTTGAATCTTGGAGAGAAAATTCCTTGAGTCTTAAAATCTTTATTTATCTTGCTTCAATCTTGAAGTCTTGAACTCTTAATTTGTCTTCCTTGAATCTTGAAGTCTTGAATTGTCAAGAATTATGAAAATATACTCCTATTTTATAGGTGTAGAATATAAACCTTTCTCATATATACTTGTTGAAGGATGCCATTTAATTGGTTATCCATGATATGGACATATATTTTTCCTTAATCAAAAGATGTGAGTTTATTACCAAATTTATTAGTATATCACTTCCATATTTGCAAAATTTAATCTTAATTGCCAAATAATTATATGATTTGGACACTTGTCATCATTTGATTGGTCAAAAATATATATTAAAATATCAATTATTTATCTCTTTACTTTAGGAATTAATTTAATTCAAAATCTCAAAATATAAGTAGAAAATATAAATTTGATTTATTTAATATATCATCTTACACATGACATCATTTGACTTACTAGCAAAAATTGACTATGTACAATATGTTTCAAGAAACATTAATTCAATTATATGTTATGCAAGTCAAACACATGACATATTTGAAAGGATTGGTGCCCCAAAATTACCTGCAAGACTAAAAAAAATATGAACAGATTGATAATGTTGTTCCAAATGTCACAACATTTACCAACACATTCATACACTTAGTAAAAATCAGAATATGCAGCGGAATATAAAAACGAACAAGGACAGGAGATTTATCCACGAGTATTTAAAGATACTCGTGGAAACGCCAGCAGGGTAAAACTCTTTATTACTACAAGAGTAATTTACAAAAACAATCACAAAGAGATCTTTGAAAGAATCTCTTTGAAAACTCTCAAACACTCTAAGATTATCTCCCGATTCTCAAAGAATGTTAAAACCCTCTATAGGGTTTACAAAGCAACAAACCTAGAATCTAACAAAGGAAAGACTCTATTAAACAGAATGTTGTCACAGATGTTCCAACAATCTGTTGCTTTGAAATTGTCCTTAAAACTCTCACACTACGCTCTTGTTTAGCTCTTGGATTTCTCTGGAAAGTGCCCTTCGATCTTCAGCCTGAATTGAGCTATTTATAGATTCCTTCAGATCGTGCTTCTTGTCCATGATCTATCCATGATCATCATCCTCCACCTTCTCCATGATCCATGATCTTCATCATCCATCTTCCATGTTGTCCATGATTCATGATCTTCATCCATCTTCAACACTCTCCATGATTCCATCTTCTCCACCTTTCCACTTCTCTTCTTTCTCCTTCTTTATGGAATTGATCAACTTTCTCCATTCCTTCTTTCTCCATCTTTATGGAATTGATCAACTTTCTCCACTCTTTCTTCTTGCACGTCTTTTCTCTTATGTTTGGTACGTTTCTTTCTTCTTGATTTCCACGTGATTAATTCTTAAATCCCTGCAAAAGAATAACAACCAAGCAAGAAACAAATCTCCTATTTTGTAGGAAAGACTTAATGTTAAAGACTTTTTCAAATCTTTAAATTCCTTGGATAAAAGATCCTACAAAATCTCAACAGCCAAATCAAATATATTAAGTATCTTAAAGTATATAAAATATATTATTAAATACATCAATATATTTAAAATTAAATATGGTAATAAAATATACAAGAAAAGGCAAAATTAATTAGTGTTAAAATATAACACTAACAATCTCCCCCTTTTTGGCTTTTCTGCTCAAAACCATATTTTAATTTTCTCCCTCTAAGTACCTGCAAGAAAACATCGTTAGAGAAAAAATCAAATCTCTTAAAATCACTCCAAACAAATCAATTGAAATAATTAATTTGTTTTGGATAAAACACCAAATAATATGTTTTGTGAGAAATGCAAAATAAAATAAGAGTTTAATAAATAAACTCTAACAATATTATATATATATATATATGTATATACAAGGTAGCATGCAATTAGTCATGCATTGAAGTTGTTAAAATGGTTTCTATGCTTTTGCAAAAGGGTTGGTGTGTTCTCAATTTATGTGTTGTGTATTTGCCTTGGCTTCTTCTGTGGTGTGAATGCTAAGCAGACACTTGAAGGCACTGTTTCCATTGACGACACTAATCCCATTGCTATGACTGATGAAAATTTTGTCTGTGCCAACATGGACTTGTGGTTTTCTACCAAGTGTGATTATGGAAAATGCGCATGTGGCAGTTCTTCCATCCTAAATGTGGTATGTTTTTCAACAAAATTAATTTCAAATTCAAAATAAGTGGTAATTATCTGTTTTTAGAAGATTATATTGGAGTAGTGATTTATTTCACCTTGTTTTTATCAGGATTTCAATAATGATATCCTCAAGAATGCGGTGAAAAAGGTATTATTTATTAGCAAAAAAAATTACAAATTTAAAACATTATTTTTAGGTTGTTCACAAATGAAGGATACTAACTTTTCGGATCCTGATATTAGGACACTAACTTAGTGATCGAACCGACTTAACCACTAGTTTAAGGTTCAACAAGTCGGACCAATTCAACGGGTAGGTGCGATCGTTTAAAGAAATTTAATAATTTTTTTATTGAATTTTTATTATATTATGAATTTTTTGTATAATTGTAGAGTAGGATGATGATGATCTTAATAATAATAATAATAATAATAATAATAATAATAATAATAATAATAATAATAATAATGTTTAGTAGTAATGATGATAATAGCGTTAAATTCAAAATATTTGTTAATAAAATTTAAAATATTATTCAAAATAGTTCAAACTATGAACTTACATATATTATATAGATATAATAGAATATCAAATTTATATCTGAATTATTAAAAGACTTAAAAAACTCATTAAATTTAATAATATATTAGTTTTCTCTTAAAATCATGAATATGTTTTTATTTATTTATTTTAACTTATTCACAATATAGTATTAGAAATTGTTCCATATTGAAAAGTATGAGAGTATGAAATATATAAAGTTTGAATTAAAAGTTGTCCCACATTGAAAACAAACTAAAAAAAAAAGTATGAAGGATAGTAGTATAAAGTATAGGAGTTTGTCCAACATTGATTAGCCAATTAAAATTGAATTGAAGCCATCCTATAAATGATGCAAGTGGATGATTTTGTCCCACGTTGGTTGGGATCAAAATAGCAACAGGCCATGCATTTTTAAAATGTGCTAGAGCCTAGAAGTTATTTAACAAAAAAAGTAGGAAATTTTTTTTTAAGTAAAATTTTTTAACAAAAACTGGTTTGATTGGTTTTATTACCGATTTTGGCCGGTCTAATCGGTTTTTGGCCAGGTTTGACCGATTTTATTCGGTTGGACCTTGAATTTAGTTCTGAGTGGCTAAAGGGATCGGTTCGTGATTGAATCGGTTGGACGGTCCGATTCGGTCCCACAAACAATGACTATAATTATTGAGTTCTACAAATTTATTAAACACAAATATTTATATACATCAGGTGCATGGGTCGAGAACCATGCAATTGGGTTGACCCGACCTGACGGTGCTTTTCACGGACTCCCATGCACCCTAGATCTGCATTGAAACCCTAGTCTCGTGCTCCTAACTATGTTCGCCTAACTTTTAGTATTGATTAGGATTACCCTTGATATAAAAAAAATTTGGAATGGAGTTCAAATTTCTAACACTAATAATAAACATAATAAATGTGTTGGATTGATGAACTACTTATTAACAATGAGAGTGAAAAATCTAAGTTGGAGGAACAGTAAACAATGTAAATATCACATATTATTAATTAACACAAAAACTTATGTGAGACGGTCTCACGGATAGTTTTCGTGAGACGGAGCTCCATCACCCACAAACAACATGTGAATTATAGGGTCTGGGTGGTGGGTAATTGGGTTGTGGATTGACCCATCTCATGCAATACCTTAAAATTTCATGAGACGGTCTTACAAGAGACTTACTCATTAATTAATGTAAGATTTCTAAAATATACAAACCATACATCACATGTTAAATCATGAATTATGATAATGTGGATGTCTTTGTGAGTATGGCATGCATGTCTTTTGTTTTTTTCTTTTTTGTTATCACATCTCTCATCCGGTAGACCTTGACGATGTAGATTTGTTTCCCTCATCTGACAGTTCTCAAAGATATATATATATATATATATATATATATATATATATATATATATGCACCCCTCATCCATCAGACCTCAATGACTTAGAATGAAATTCATTGGGAAAAGATTATTTGCTCGAAGCTAAAAGGTGTTTAGGTGAGCTTATAAGCTTCTTAAAATATTTTATAAGATATTAAGATAAGTTCTTTAAGAGTGTAAGGCTAAATTTCAAAAATAAAATCTTATTCATTTAAAAATAAGATGTAAGGAACTTATAAGCTCTTTTTTGAAAAGTAGGGAGTCCCAACTTATTTTTATAATAACATGTTATTTTTTAAAACAATTTCAAATTTGATCATTGAAATTACACAAATGTCATTACTAACATTTTATAAGCTCTACCATCTTATTTATCCAAACACTCCAACAACTTATTTTTAACTTAAATTAAATATCTTATAAACTACTCTAAAAACATCTTATACATATTTACAAAAAAAAAAAAAAAAAAAGTCTTATAAAATGCAAGAGCTTATAAGCTCTAAAAATAAGTTTAGTCAACACCCAACAAGCTGAATATTGTATTATGGATCTTTAATTCATATTATGTTGAGCATAAATATAAGTATATAACTTCAATGAGGAATGAAGTAAAAACTACTATGGTGGCTTGTTTAAGAGGAAGAAGAAGGCAGAAGAGCAGGTGGAAGATTTTCATTAATTCAAAGTCATAACTAACAATATAAACAGATAAATAAATATAAACAAATTATAACGCTGTTACGTAGATAGTGAATGTTCCTCAATTCTTTTAACTACAACCATATATATATATACGATGTAGTCTATATATAGAGATAGTTAATGAGTAAGATCGGTGTGTCACACTTTATATTAAGTACCCTAACTTAAGTGATTTTATTTTATCTACACGATCGATTAATCAAATTCAAGAGTTGAGTTTTTAGTCTAAATTCTGATCTAGCAATCAAAACAAATCATGAAACAAACTACAGGGCACGCTAAAGAATTCAATAAGATGAAAAAAGACTCTAGCTAGGGTTGGATATTTAATTAAACCTGCTAGTCTTTCGAAATACAAATTTATCTTTTAATTATTAATATTAATTTAGGTATGTTAGATGAAGAATATAAATTTATAATTTAAAAAAATTTAGTGTTCTTTCATTAAGAAAATACTATTATTTTTTAAGTCAAAATTAAATTAAATTTAAAAAAAGTTATCTGCTATAGCAAATTAAAGTACTAAAAAATAGTATCTCTTAAATATAGATTACTAATAATCAAAAATAAAAGATAAATGATGAAAATCTAATGAAATAAATTTAGAGGATTAAAAAAAAAAATTCTCCATTTTTTCATGAAAGTTATACATTTAATCGATTAGCCTCGAGTTGAGTTTGGAAAGGATTATTATTTTTTAAAAATGTATGATCAATCAAGCATTCATTTAAAAATTTACTAAAAATGTGAAATTGGCAAAAGTAAATTTTAGCAACTTTTCTCGTTAGATGAAATATGTTGTATATAATTTATATAATCTAGTTTGATTAAATAATATATAATCTGTATATCATGAAATTCCTATAAAATAGGGTAAACAAGCTTACAAGATAAACAATTTCGAAGAGATGTTATAATCACACTAATACATAGGTTTCTTCTAAGGTCTGATCATTTGTACATCATAACAAGTAAACCTGTATAAGATTCCAACTACCACAACACTAAATCACAACACCTCATACACAACATTACAGGTACACACGCTAACGCCTCAATGCACTAATTCAAAGCTCAAATCACATTCACAATGGTGGTAAAGGATAACTCCTTTTCAGTACAAAAAACTCCCTTGGAGTTGGACATTCCACGTCACCTCATAGACTCGTCTGTCCGAATCCCTGCTTCGCTTTTGATTTCTGCTGAATATGTAAAGAGCAAGGTTTTTACACTTCTGAACCAAATTGTGATTCATACTTCCACATAATAACTAGCAATTACATAACTCTTGAAGATAAATCATGTTTGTAACAACTTAGACGAAGAGAAATAAATCATGTTTGTAACAATTATAGGATGCAATAATGGAAGAAGAGAAAGAATAGGACTTCACTTCGACGAAAGGCAAGACTACTCTTTATGTAGTAATGACATTCTAACCATTAAGCAATATTAACAAGAAAACAAAGGACAAGGGCATAATTCAAACATTAGTTTACTAATTTCTATCCAAGTGAAATGAGCAGTGTAGATTTCACCATAGCATCATACATGAAGATAAGCGCAAAGGGATCCAAAAGTGTGTAACTATTACCATATAAGCAACTTCAAAACCCCTACAAAGAACATAGTAAATAAGCTATAAGGTATCTCCTGCGATATGAAGTCAAAGTGAACTGAGAATTTCATTCTGATGTTTTGGGGAATTATTACCTAACCTTAGACAAAAAGTTTGAAATGCTTCTTGCAGTGAAGAAGACAACAATGTCAATTGTGTCTAATACTGGGGACAGAAGTATGAGGTCTATTGAAAAATATATATAGTAAATGTTGTGATTGGGAGAAAAAATGTCACGCCCCGTTTTCATAGTTTAAAAATATCAAAGTTTTCTTGTGGGCGTGCAGGAAAAGAGCAAAAGAAGCATACATTTTTAAAACTTACAGATATAACAGGCAAATAAAGATTTTAAACAACATTTCTAACAGAAACTTCGGAAACAATAAAACATACGATTTTACATGTTTAAGACCCTCGGCGTCTAGCCGGAAGAAAACATTAAAGGCAAAGCAGCAGAAATCTTACAGGATCCATAACAGAGAAAAATGTTTGACTTTACAATGAGACATAAAATTGTTTAAAGAAATTGAAATACGAAAAAGGACACGGCACAAAAGATAGGACACCCCTCTCGCTACGCTTCTCCACTTTCATTGTTTCCTGTAGCATGAATACATGCGGGGGTGAGTGCGTTTGAATACACTCGTGTGAGTAATTTCCGTATGTTGAGTTAAATAAACAATTAAACTAATCTGACACGTATCAGCACATCAATTAGACACAACACATAATATGCATTGCACATAGCATAGGTGCAGGTATTTCCCGTCTTACCTTATGAACGGTTTCTATACCGTTGGTGTTTTTTATAGACCACTAGTCCCTCCGTAGCATTTTTTACGGACCATTAGTCTCTCCGTAGCATGATAGTAGACTTTCGTCCTCTTATAACATATTCATAACGTTTGCATGAACATATAAAACACAACATATATCTCAAGACACATAAGATTCAACAATTCATAGCGATCCATAGCATTTCAATAACATTAAGTTTACATACATGCGTTCGTTTATCATCAATATGCATTAAATACGTAAGCGTAAAGCCATTAGGGATTAGAATTTACTCTCACCTTGTTCGGTGGTGTTGTCCTCGTGTAACGTGAGTCCTAAGCCTACAATCATTCCTCAACGTATTTTCAATTTAGTGTATTTATTAATTTCACAATTTAGAAAAATGAAATATTTACACAATTATATATATATATATATATATATAATATACAAATATATTTATATATCTCTCCAGTATTAATAAATCTTACCAGCAATATATGTAGAGACGCCCAAACGGTTCGCCGGTTACGGTTCCGGTTCGAACCGCCGGTTCGGCGGTTTCGAATTGGTGGAACCGAAACCGAACCGTGTGATGGCCGGTTCCGGTTTCGGTTCCAAACCGCCGGTTGAACCGGAACCGGGCGGTTCGGCCGGTTCGAACCGGCGGTTTTGGTCGGTTTTTTCTTTTTTTTTTTTTTTTTTTTGATTGATTTTTTTATAATTATAAAATCACAACTCCAAATTTGATTTTTAATGTTTGTTTTGAAATATATCATATCATAATTTATACCATGAGAAATTGAAATATTTAAGTGAACAAACATTTTTCATTATCATTATAACTTGGAAAATTATTACAAGTTAGAACTCTATATAATCTATGATCTAATATATTACAAAAGTTGATATATATTACAATTACAAAAGTCCATATCTATCTAAAAGAAATAAAAGTCTATCTTGAATTACAATTATCTATCTATCTTGAATTATATAATACAATTCTAAGATCTAAGTAGAACATTCTAACTAAGTAACATATGAAACAACATTAGCCAAAAGGAGGGGAAAAAAATTGAAAGAGCTTGAGTTTTATTCTAAGTTTGGAATTGAAATTCAAATTCCAAACTTAAAATAAAATTGTCTACGTATCCTTAATTCAAATCAAATTAAGGAATCAAAGCTCACGTAGTTCTCTTACCTCAACTTACCTACGCCCAATCGTCGGGGTTGTTGATGCCACTACCACCGGAGGATGTTGTGTTTGAGTCGTAACCATACAAGTCCGGTTCACCTTCCTCAAAGCGTGTGCAATCGAGGTTTTGTTGACGTTTGGATGCCTTGACCCAATCCTCAAGGAGCATAAGGTTTTGGACATTCTCGGCGGCCAAGTTTGCTCGTCTCGCACTCAAAGTGTGGCCCGATATGCTAAAGGCATGCTCAACCGAGACCGTGGAGGCGGGACATGCAAAGATCTCCTTGGCAATAATTGTTAGTATAGGATATATGGTGGTCCTCCGTGACCACCACTTTAATAGATCCGAATTGTTCTCGAAAGCAATAGATTCAAAAGTAGCACTTAAATAAGAATCTAATTCTTGTGATGGGTTGGTACCTCTAGCTCTTTTTTGCGTTCTTATGTCATAGAAGTTGTAAAATTGACTAAGAGTTGGTCCAAAACTAGATGAAGAAGAAGAATAACTACTAGATCCTACATTTTGATCTCCTACTTCATCACTACTACTTGCATCACCATGAATTGTTTTATATTGTCTAAATAAATCATACAAATAATCTTTTGCCCATTTTACTACTTCCCTAGGATTAGGCACATATTCTACTAGATCATATTCACTAATCAAACCACATGGAAACAATGCATTATAGTACATATTTAAGAGTTCTTCTAATCCATCTTCTCTAATCCTAGGATCTAATAATTTAGCACATAAATATAGAGGGGGTAGCTCATGATAATATTTTAACCATTTTGCTTTCATCATAATAATTGCATCACTTAAAATAGGATCATCTTTGTAAGAGTTAATTACCAAAGCAATTTTAACACATTGATCTAAAGCTAAAGGAGATGTAGGATAATAACATCCACTAACTTCCTAGTGGCTTCTTCAAAAATTTTTAACAAACTCATCATGTTTATACAAGAATCCCAAGAATGTGCAACTAACATAACATTATTATCACCAAATTCCATAAAAAAAGCACATAAAAGTTCTCTATAATTATACGAATCTTGAAGCATGTAAAAAGTAGAATTCCACCTATGTGGCACATCTTTCACAAATTTTTTTACTTCTAATCCATTCAATTTACAAAACGTGGCCCATCTTTTCCGCATTTGTACGGTGTGACAAATTAAATTAATTGCATCTCTAATTTTATCTATTTCTACTTCTAAAGTTTTTAATCCATCTTGAACACATAAATTAAAAACATGACACATGCATCTAGTATGAAAAAGATCACCATTTAATGAAGGTTTACAAAAATCAATTATTGTAGGCAAGCTAGCTTTATTATTAGTTGCATTATCTAAAGCTATAGCAAATACTTTTGTTAATATACCATAATCATTTAACACATGTATTACTTTTTGTGAAATATGCAAACCGGTATGTTTTTTATTAAAATCAATAAAAGCAATTAAACGTTTTTGAACATCCCATGCATCATCAATCCAATGGCAAGTAATTCCCATATAATCATTTTTATTATAAGGATCTTTCCAACAATCACAACATATTGCAACTTTTTGTTTAAGGTTAGCTAAATCGGATACTAATTTATATTTTCTTTCACGTACTCTTTTATCAATATCCCTAGTGGCCGTGTTCCTACTTATCATTCTAGCGGGTGGTTGTAAATACGTGCTCACATAATCTTCATAAAGGTCATCGGAAGCAAATGAAAAAGGTAGATGTTTTGAAGCAATAAAATCGGCGGTGCCTTTCCTAAGTTCTAATTGACTAAATTTAAAGGTTAAAGAATCCATACCTTGTGAAGACCCGGTGAATCCTCGTAGTTGTGTTTGAGAGCGCTCCAATCCAACCTTGTCGGGATGCTTCTTCGTAATGTGGTTGTTAAACGTTCCATAGCCCCCTCCATGCTTGAACTTGTATTGCTTTCCACAATGGTTGCACGTGACTACGTAGTCGACATCCGAATTCGGCACGGCTTCCTTCTTGAAATGAATGGAGAAAATGTCACTTCGAAGTGAAGAAGGTGCTCTATTTGAAGTGGTTTGAGTTTGATTCAAACTCTCTTGTGTCGGATGCACCTCTTCTTCATCTTCGTTGGCTAAGGCTTGAGCGATTTGTTCCCCCAAATCGACATTCGGATCAAGGTCGTCACACCATTGATCAATGAGTTCATCTTCATACGATGGTGGAGGTGGCATGGGACTCTTTCCCTTCCCACGAGATGATGAAGTTGAAGAACCTCTTCTAGACATGATGAATTTACAATAGAAAAAATAGAAGTAGAAATAGAACTAGAAGTTGATGACGAAGAACAAGAAATCGAAATATAACAAGAATTTGAGAGATTTTGAACTTGAAATAATTTAAAGTGAGCTAGAATGCAAGAATTGAGACTTGAGAGAGAGAGAGCAAGAGAATTGGTGTGAGCAAATACACAATTTGAACCCCTATTTATAGATCTTAAAAATTCAAAAAAAAAAAAAAAAAAAAAAGGAAATTGCTACGCTCCGGTTCGAACCGCCGGTTCCGGTTCGGTTCGAACCGGCGGTTCGACACATCACAACCGTCAATTTCCAACGGCCATTTGATCTCGGCCGTTGGATGCAAAATTCCTCCAAACCGCCGGTTCGAACCGGCGGTTTCCGGTTCGGTTCGGTTTTGGCCGGTTTGCAACGGTCATTTCATCCGAGCCATTCATCTTCAACGGCTATATTTGATTCAAGCACAGTCGTACACGTGGCATGGTCGAATTTAAAAAAAAAAAAAAAATTACATAAAACCGGCGGTTTAACCGCCGGTTTGAACCGCCGGTTAAACCGCCGGTTCGCCGGTTTGTTTAATTGAAAACCGAAACCGAACCGGTTCCCGGCGGTTCCCGGTTCCGGTTTGGAACCGAAACCGGGTCAACGGTTCCCGGAACCGTTGACCGCCGGTTCGAACCGGCCCGGTTCCGGTTTTCCGAACCGTTTGGGCGTGTCTAAATATATGTATGGCCTCTCAAATCACATATCACTATCACACAATTTATATATTAAGATTAAGAAATCTCCAATTAATTGACATCTCATTTATATATAATAATATGATGTTAAACTTAAACTAAAGATTAAAATTTTTACAAACATAATAAGAATAGTAATAATAATAAAATGATAAAATGCCTACAGCGGACAATTTTTAATATACTTACCGATGACATGTAATGTCCAAATATGAAATTAGGCCATTTGTTTTTTTAGCAATTTCTCCTTTCATCCCCTTGTAATCATTCAACATGATAGCAGATATGAAATAATGATGAAATATTTAAGATTGAAACTGTTCTTGTTTATGATTAAATGACATGATAAGGTACCTAAATTTTTGTTGAAAATACATCAAATTCTTAAAGAATAAAAACTATATATTCGCATCCTGAAAGATGAAATTTCTCAAATAAATCCAGAGCATTCAAAAATAACTAGTCTATATACCCAAAAAACAAGAACCTGTTTCAGGATTGTAAATGAACGGCTTTTCTTGAACCCTAAATCAGCCAAAATTGTAAGTACACAACTTTTTCTTGAATAACTCCAAATCATCCAAAAATGAATGGATCTATGCCCAGGAAATAAACCCAAATTTCTTCTACTTTCGAATCAAGGGTTGAACTGGCAAGAGAGACATCACATAATATACAATTTAAAATATTTAAATAGTAGAATTATCCACATCATTTTGTGCAAGATCATCCCTGCAAAATTCACAAAAGCCCTCAAGATTTGGTTTGAAATGCAATGAAGATTCAATCCTTTTTTCCAGCCACTGCAATTTCCTCTCTAAACTCAAAACTGCAATATGCATGACCCTAGTTTCGACTTGAGCAACCTTAGCACAAGATCGAAGTAAAATATAATAATCAGCATGCACAGCATAGATCAACACATCTTTCCTTCTCCTAGCGTAATGTAGATAGTCTTTCCTCTTCACCCTAACCCTCGGTGGAATATAGCAAAATTGTTTTTCTTCCATATCCAACTTTAGTTGCTTTATCGCCTTCTCTTTGGGAGATTCTTCTGAAGTTTGATCCGCTGAATCTCGATCGAAATGAGAGTATCCATCCTGATCCAGGCTACAGTTTGAACAATCATCACTTTTTTGAGATGTGCTGCAAGTACTTTGATCACTTTGATTTTTTCTAACTCCCTCCTTTCTACTTTCAGCCACGTCTCTAGGTTTCTTGTTTCTATCTGATTTTTTAACATCCTGAAACCAGAAGATGTAAAAGTTGCAGATATCCAATGTCATTTATAATGTAGAATTATCAAACAAGATTAATTGCCACATGTTTGTAATTTTGATGAATCACCTTGAAAGAAGTAAACTAAAAGCACAATTATCAAGTTAATTTAAAAATTACGATCTAGATATATCGATTATCTAGAGCTCTGAGGGAAAACAGTCACAACACAATATAGAAGAATGTGGACATCACAGAGATGGATAGTAAATGTCTTTTGTTATTTCTCTTGTTTTGCAAATGTCATTCTTGTACAACATTTTGAGGCCATGTATATGCTCTCTTACAACCGTTACAAAGGCTTCAAAGCATATGTTTCACATAGTATCACATATTGTGTTCACATGGGAAGATCTTATAGCACCTAAAACTTAAAGTTCTTTAGACACTGAATTACTAAATCTGGCATGTTACTTAGGCAATAAAAAGCTTGTCTGAATTAACTAATCCTGGTTGATTGTCTCAGGAGGGTTGGGTGTTGCAAATATTTTGTTTCTCTCAGAACTTGTAAACTTGAAAATGAACTAACATGACAAATAAAATATACAAGACAAAAGCAAGTTTCTACGAGGAAATAGATGCTTTCAGTTAGAATATAACTTTGAAAAAAGGTAGCACATTGACAAGCACAGAGAAGAATGTCTTTGTTACCCTCCCTTTTTGTAATTCATAGATCACCCACATTAAGACTAACCATGTATAAGAGCATGTAAAGCATAATACATGTATACACAATGGGGGCCAGATGAATATGCTTTGTTGTCTCTTCCTTTATTTAAGTCTATCTCTATGTGTGTTGGGTGGGGGAAAGGGAGGTGAAAAAAAATCTTAACTAATTACCTTGTTCTGATAAAACTCCCAGAACTCCTCCAATAACTTTTCTTCTTCAATATCCTCATATGATGGGCGTAATCCAGAAAAAACTACATCCTTACAATACTGGAGGTATGAATTCAAGTCGCAGGAATATGCTGCCAAAGGAGGCAAGTAAGGTAGCTTAGTTAAGTTAAATAGTCTACTACACCGAAAAACTGAACAACAAAATTGCATTTTAATTCAAAGTCAGACTCTAGATCATTATAAATATTACCGTGCACATCATCAAGTTCATCATATTTTGCTTCAAGAATTTGTAAAAGCTCCATAACACTCAATCTAGAATCCAGAACATCTGACTTAGTACCAGAAGACTCAGATTTATGGGAAGATGATGAGCCTTCATCGGCATTCTTTGTTGTATTGGAATGTCTCTTTGATTCAGTATCTCCATTTTTAGACAAACTGGATTCCCACATTCCATAACCATTTATGTCAAAAAGAATCCTAATAGCCACAATCAGTATTGACATGACACATACTCGTGTAGGAATTCTAGACTCATTAGATGATAGATATAATTCAGAAGGCATAGACCATTCAGATATGTGGCATGCCAAAGGAAGTAATTCCCCAAGAGGAAGAGATAACTCCCTAAAATAACGAGAAGCAATAGCATAGACGTTCACTGGAGGCAACTCCAGACCAATTTTCTGAGCAATATTAGCTGCCATTGATTCCAACTTCTGTGATGAAATGGCTTGGATAGGTCTGAACATGCGACTGACACTGATTGGGCATGCCTTGGAATGAGATCCAAGTTGCTTCTCTATCTTACCAAAAGCAGCAAAATATGGAAGCTTACCTTCAAGGGTCCACCTCATCATGTCAGATGGCAGAATTGGCTCCCTAGCCAAATGACAAACAAGGAAGGAGACAGCCAAAGAACAGGAAATTGGTAATGTGCTTCTGAGAGATCTATACCATACATATACTACACGCTTCCCATGAATATTAAGAGGATCTGTGTGAGATTTAGCACTGGGCTGAAATTCCTCTGCTTCCCCTGGAATATAAGATGGGAGAATGATAAGTTGGTATATAATTTAAATTCAAGATACAGAAAAAGCAACGAGACAAATATTATATGAACATTCACATTGTGCTATGTCGGTATTCTATTAGACTAGCTTCTACTGCTTTATTAAAAAAAAAAATATTCTGATGGATACCGCATACCCTTCAACTTCCAAATTTATCAATGTATCATTCCACATCAAAATCCAATTAACTTTTTATTTTTTTTAAGAAAAGAATAGTTAATAAAAATGCAAACATAATGTTCAATAATTTCAATACAGAAAAGATCAAATACATACAAAATATTTTCACTTGAAAAAGCAATTATGAGCAGAGCAATATGGGCCATAAGCTATTACCAATGCCCTATGCATGATAAAATGGATTACATCTAATTCAACCAATGCAATACCATATGAAAACATATCCATTTGTATTTCACAAAGAAAAGCATGGGAACTGCACCTTGTGCCTGAGCCTCAGAATCATTTACAGCCAGATCAGCCCACTCATCAGCCAGAATCCTAGTGGAAGACAACCACCTTAACCATAAAGGCCCAACAAGCCCAATAATTAAAGGGCTCACGTTAAAATTCTCAACCAATGCCTGTGATTGCAATTGGATCATAATTTGGAGTCCCGTCACATATCTTGACCTAATCTCAGAATAATAGTCTTCATAGGTTAAAAAGTTCTCAGAAGAACCAAAGTCACTTGGCCCCGTAGGCCCAAGTCCATCATCATCCATAGTATCTTCCATTTTAGGGTGGTGTGAAGTATCATGATGGTCCAAAAACTGAGATGCAGTAAGTTTTACCTGAGAGATAGGTTCTGCACGGATAGCATTGGAAGGACGGACTCGGGTGCAACTCGCAGAGTAAAGGTTGAAATACTGCTCCTCGTCAATTCCAGTATCAAAGATATCATCCGCTTGCGCATTACAGTAACCACAGTAGAAGAAGCCATCATCAGACCTCGTAAACCCCACATTGCTGCCACACACTTGGCATATCCGCTCCACTCTCCCTCCCATTCTGCTATTCAAACATAAGAACCCTTTCTGTGAGAAAATATTCAACTTTGGATGTCAAATCAAGAAGATATGAATCTTAATAGTCAAAATAAATCACACATAAAGAGGCCAACTCAACTGAACTCCACACAGTTTAATCTCATATTCAAAAGGGTAATCACAGTTTAATCTCATATTCAAAAGGGTAATCACACATTCAGACTCCACAACAGTATAATCTCATATTCAAAAGGGTAATCACACATTCAGACTCCACAACAGTTTAATCTCATATTCAAAAGGGTAATCACACATTCAGACTCCACAACAGTATAATCTCATATTCAAAAGGGTAATCACACATTCAGACTCCACAACAGTTTAATCTCATATTCAAAAGGGTAATCACACATTCAGACTCCACAACGGCAAAATAGATAGAGATAAGGGTTTTAGGGCCCATGAAATCAAAAATCACGGCTAAAATTGAAGAAATAAGAGAAGAGCGACACCTTTGAAATCAAAATTAGAGGTCTACCTTAATATCAAAGTCTTCTGCACTGCAACGGCTTCATCAGTTAGAGAAGGTGGCAGAAATAAAATGTGAGAGGGCAATCCACAAAAAGCAAAAACCATAGGAATCAAGCAAAGAATTAAGAATCGAAATCAGAAAAACCTAGATAAGCACTAAATTGTGTTCTATAACATCTCAACACTAACACTTGCTTCCTTGATGAATTGGAGAGTTGAGAGGGCTTTCGAACTCCACCCGAAACTTGGGAATCTCCCATTTCCGAAAATCACATGATAATTGAAGAGAATTAGTAGTCACAATGATAAATAATTAGTGAAATTAATGATGCACTGTGACTGTGAAATTGATAATTGGATGTAAAGTTGAATCTGTGATGGGCTTGAGCATGAATTCTCAGAACGGTGGTAGTGGAGATGGAGGTTGATGATGATGATTGATTAAGCAAATTGGGTGTGTGGGGTGGAATAGAAAGTGGCTGTTATAGAAAGTGGCTGTTAGTGGTGATGGAGGTGTGGTGAAACACGGATGTGGTGTTAGGCAGATGATGGAACAGGGGTTTGGTGTTTTGCCGGAGAAGGTGGCGACGGCAGAGCTAGTGAATAGCAGCAGCGGCTGAACGGGGTTGAAGAAGATGATGAAGATCAATCTCGCGCCAGGCTTGCCAAGGAAGGATCAGAAGATGGCGGCGGTGAGGTGGATAGGGGGAGGTGAGCAGCAGCAGTGGTGAATGGTTTGACTGCAAGAGGAGAGAGAGAGAGAATAGTGTTTGCCGCCGGAGATGGAGATGGCGGCAGTGGTGAATGGTGCTCGCCGCCGGAGATGGAGATGGCGGCAGAGCTGGAGAAGAATGGACGGTGGTGGAAGAGGTGCTGGAGAAGATGGGCCAGTCAATGGCGGACAGAGATGGTGTCGCCGGAACTGTAGCAGCGGTCGGAGAAGAAGGCGGTTAATGGTGGATAGCTGTGTAGGAGAGGAGATGGGTGCAGCGGCAGAGTAGTTGTGAAGTTGGTGGTTGTCGAAGAAGAAGATGATGGAGGAGAGGACCAGGGATGTAAACGAGCCGAACCGAGCCGAACAGTACTGGGCTTGAGTTCGGCTCGTTTGTTATTATTCAGGCACGAGTTCGGCTCGAGCTTTAAAAATGTTGTTCGAGCTCGGCTCGACATCAAAATTTTGAGTTCGATATGGGCTTGAGTTCGGCTCAAAAAAAGTTCGATAACAAGCTAAACGAACTCAACTCGAGTTCGGCTCGATAAAAGTTCGTCAAAAGTTCAAAATGGGCTCGAATACAGGCTCGTCAAAAGTTCGAAATGGGGGCTCGAATACAGGCTCGTCAAAAGTTCGAAATGGGAGCTCGAATACAGGTTCGTCAAAAGTTCGAAATGGGCTCGAATACAAGCTCGCCAAAAGTTCAAAATGGGCTCGAATACAAGATCATAGATTGTTGCTTTGAGAGTGGTGGTTTAGATTTGCACACAAGTATACCAACTCTTTCAACAACCACAAATAAGAATTACTGAATGCATAAAGGTCATTTGGGGACCAAATGATTTCAAGAGTGAAATGATCGAGCCATCGGAAAAAAAGAATAGATAACAATACAAAAATAATGGACACTGACAGAAAATAAACGAAAATAAGACTCTCACAGGCCACATTCATGCCAATCAAGCTGAGATATATCACATTCATGACAATCTGATCACAGAATTATACAAACCAAAATCTAAGAAAATCACTACTCATGAGACTTATTCAGGAAAAACAACAGTGCACAAGTTATATAAATTTGACCATCTGATGCACAAATTACTCATCAGAATCAGACCTAAATCTCTCAATAGAAGCAAAATCAGATAATAAAGGTCCTAAATCATATAAAATTGCATTCGCCTAAATTGCATAAGATCTTTGCAGTAAAATTTGAAATCATTAAATTAGGGCACTGAATCGTCAATTGACAAGACTGTTCTCTGTGAGAGAGAGAGAGAGAGGTATTAGCGGCGAACCTGCGGCGGCGGCGATGAGCTCCAATTGATTTCGAACGAGGAGTTGTAATCGCGTTCCAGGTTCTACTTCTCTCAGTCTCTGTCCTTATCCTCTATTACAATTTACAACCCTCGGGCTTCTCGGTCCAGAACCAGGGGTCTTCGAGCCTGCTGCGTACGATTAGTAGCCAGCCTTGCGGCGGAATAGCTCATAGCCCAGACGGGAAAGGGAAGAAGAGCGACTTTAGGTCTAGCTCGTGCTCGACTTCGGGGTGTTTCTACAGGGTAGAACTGTCAATTCGGTATATAGGAGAAATAATATATATATATATATATATATATATATATATATATAAACAATTACCCTTAACAATAGAAATATCAAAAATTTCCCGTTTATTTTCATTTCATAATAATAGAAATTTCATCAAATTTTATATTTTATTTTTCGTGATATTAATTGAGTTTATTGTAAATTTCTAAAAATATTACTTTTGTGTAATAAATATATATGGTATATAATAATCTAAGTTTGTTGACAAATATTTTCAATGATATATAGCAAGAATTATTAATCGATATATATATAATAAAAAAAAGTATACGTATCAATTAAATATTGTATATTTTGAACTATTTTTTTCGAATACACATATAAGTTTATTATGGTTTGTTTTTCAAATCAATTAGTTATTCAATAATCAAAATCTAATTTACAAGCTATCGTTTTCAAAATCAATATTATTGATAATAATATAATAATTATATAATTAATATCTATATCTATATATATATATAATAACAATTACCCCTCAAAATATAAATGATAATATTTTTCCGCTCATTTCCACCTCCCAAAAGTAGAAATGCAATATTTATTATTTCATAATTTATAATTAAAAAAAGGGTTAATTGTCAAAAAAAATCACAACCTTTACTCAAATTGACATTTTAACCAAACATTTAATTATTGGTCAAAATAACCTAACTTTATATATGTTGTTTGTTTTTTAACCTTGATCAGCCCTGAAAATTATTTTCGTTGACGTGTCCATCTACCCGAACACGTCAGCTGCCACGTCTTAAATTAAAAAAATAAAAAGAAAAATCATATCATACAAATCATACCATTTTAATTTAGAGGAGATGCAATTCAGATGACATCGTTTGTATGGTATGATTTTTTTTTTCTTTTTTTAATTTAAGACGTGACAGCTGACATGTCCGGGCAGATGGACACGTCAGCGAAAATAATTTCCAGGGTTGACCGAGGTTAAAAAACAAACAACATATATAAAGTTAGGTTATTTTGACCAATAATTAAAGGTTTGGTTAAAATGACAATTTGAGTAAAGGTTGTGATTTTTTTGGCAATTAACCATTAAAAAATTTATTGTATTAAACATGATTATATATATGGTAATAATATCTTCTATGATATTGACAAAATCTATGATATTGACAAAATCTTATAAAGTATAATCTATATATGGTATATGAATGTTAATATGATCTAATCTAATAAATGCTTAATTATTGCTATGATAAAGATTAAAGATATATATATGTGTGTGTGTGTGTGTGTATGTTGAATAAATTAAAATAATACAAATGAATGAATTTCAAGAGAATTTTAAACCATCAGAGTAAAAAAAAATTATAAAAAATTATCCCTAATGTTGTAGCTCCCTATAATTTTGTCTATATATAGAAGGAGATTTATAACAAAACAAACAAAAAAAAAATCAAATTTAAGTTGACTTACTATAATTTCACCAATATGTAAAAATGTGATTCAAATAATTTTATGATTTTTATTATATATGTAATTATAAATAGATTTATAAAATTCATAATTTTGATCTATATATATATGATTTTTTTATGTGTGGTCTTAATTATTATTCATCCATAAATACATGTCAACTACAAGTTTGTACATCATTGACTTCACTTCGCCTTTACAAGATAAATGATCATTTTGTTTTTCGTTACAATAATCATTATTTTGATGAATATGACTCATGTTTTTAATATTGCAGTGGTATCAATATCTTCCGTAATTTTGTGGGCACTAAAATTTTGTTTCGTTAGATCACATGACATTATTCCATACATAAATAAAAAAAGATGTTTGTAGTTATGAGAACGTCTTCAAAGACCAAGAGGTAATTATGCGATATTGTTTTGTTCAATATATATATATATATATATATAACCTCAATAAATATATAATAATGAAGTTACTTAGCATAAATAATGTAACATAAATTATCTACTTCTATAACTGTATTCCAAATATATTGAAAAAGTATAATAAAAATCACATAATTTTTATTTGACAAATATGTCATTTATAATACTCCAGTTTAATATATCTTCCATATAACAATACTAATAATATGACACAATGTTTACATAATTTAATTATATTAAGTAGAAAATTATTGTATAATTTTATAAAATAATATAATAATAAATATGATGATAACTTTGAAGCATTTACCTTATCTATGGTATACTAATTCTTTTTTAAAAATCATAAAGATTATTTATTGTATAAAGATTTTTAATATATATATCTTGAATATAATAAAAGAATATATATATATATATATATATATATAATATGATACATTATTGCATACAATTAATATTATAAATAGGAAGTATAAAACTTATGAACTTATATATTTTCTATTAAAATCTACAAATTAAGTATATGAAAATATTATTTATAAAAAAATTATATAAAATTATATCATTTATATTTATAAAAAATTAATAAACCTCACTTTTTATGTCCATTTGCCGAATTATATAAATAAATCTTCAATATTAATTTTGAAGATTAGAAAGTCATTTCTATTTATAAGAGTGATAATATGTCAATGATTTTTTTTCCATATATCTTTTAAATATTTTGAATTTTTAATTATGAAATTTCATTGTCATCTATATAAAACCAACTACTCTTATTTCAACTTTCTAAACTAGAAATACAAATATTTATTATTTTATAATTTATGAATTATAAATATTTGATTTTGCACAATTTATGTATATCCATAAATCATTTTGTGGTATGAAAATCATTTTGTATATACATGAAAATTGAGAGAAAAAATCCTACTTCGAAATGAGCAAATGAATGAGTATAACGACAAGTAGAGTCGATCGTCAAGGAACAATGCTTAATTCTTTTGAGCATAAAACGAACCAAAAAGGAGGGGGATTTTCGATATCTACTAAACTAATGAAGCTAAACTAACTAAACTAAGAAAATATCAAATAAAACATGAAGGGTAAATTATATTTTTCATACCCGAATTTCACTTTTGGTACCTCTGTTTTCGCGAGTTGCAACATTGTTATCCAATGTTTCATAAAATCACACATTTGGTACCTTTCGTCAAGTTTCCATCCAAACTTGACGGAAGTCAACTAACCCAATGCATTTGGAGCGACAATTGATTGTCTTCTTCCTCAATTTCATGTGCAACCCTAATTTCTAATCAATAAAACAATCATAATGGTAGTAAGATTGATTTATCTCACAAACTAAATCCATCAAACGGTCTTATAAGAGTTCTATTTAAATATAAATTGGTCTCTATAATATAAAAACACTCGATCAATTAATTCTTCCAACAATTAATATTAAAAAAAACTGGTTTATTAATTATAATTTTTTTTTTATGATTTTAGCATTTAATTATTTGGTATATGTGACCGAATTACTTTATGAGGCTAATGTAAGTGGTTTGTAGCCAATACAACTGGTTAATAATTAGGTCAAAATTGAGTCTTACATTCTTGTAAGGTCAGTGACCTAACTACAACACTATTTATATTAAGCAAGTTGACATAGTAGTGATAGCTAATATTTATAACCTTTCTATACTTAATGCAATTTTCCAAGTAGATAATAAATCTCAACTCTATGTTTAATTAGTACAATCATAATACTAATTATCTCAACTATATACTATGGTAGTACTCTTGATATGCTGTATAAGGAGAATTTCACTAAACGTAAAATCTAGGAAATTGGTAATGTGCTTCCGAGAGATCTATACCATACATATACTACAAGCTTCCCATGAATATTAAGAGAATCTGTGTGAGATTTAGCACTGGGCTGAAATTCTTCTACTTCCCCTGGAATATAAGATGGGAGAATGATAAGTTGGTATATAATTTAAATTCAAGATACAGAAAAAGCAATAAGACAAATATTATATGAACATTCACATTGTGCTATGTCTGTATTCTATCCGACTAGATTCTACTGCTTTATTTTAAAAAAAATTCTCATGGATACCGCATACCCTTCAGCTTCCAAATTTATCAATGTATCATTCCACATCAAAATCCAATTAACTTTTTATTTTCTTTAAGAAAAGAATAGTCAATAAAAATGCAAACATAAATGTTCAATAATTTCAATACAGAAAAGATCAAATACATACAACATATTTTTCACTTGAAAAAACAATTTTGAGCAGTACAATACAATATTCTTCATGATGTATTTCCACAATATAGTTAGAGCAATTATTTATAATACACCTCAATTGTAAAATGTATAATGCATATAAATTGAATAAAACTACATTACTTCCAAATCATATTATACTGTAGTGTATAATGATCTAACATAGTCTTGTGTCTAATAACTTTACCCATTAGTTATATCATAAATGCAGTTTAGTCAATAATGCATACATGCAATGTTATGCATAATTAGTATTGTCCCATAAAAATGGTTATGTACTGTTACTTGTATGCAGTTTCGATCTACTTGGAAGATCCTCTTCGATTATATTGCTGATATCGTTGTCCTTTGCTTGCTCAATCAGGTTAGTGTTATTTCTTGATAGTTTACAAGTTATTTAGTTACTTTTCTATTTTGCTTAGAGGAATGTGTAATCATTCAATTGGGCTTAGGTTTGTTGCTGTAGTTTTAGGAGATCCTAACTGGATACTTTGTATAATTGGCCGATTAAAAATATTATTGATTGAAATCTACATAATCTTATTAGTTTAGGAGATCCTAACTGGATGATTTCATTTCAATTTATTTTGTCGATGCTTAATTTAAACTGAGCTTGATTATATCTGTAATGTGTGCGTTTTTTGCAAGAATAATTTTGTCATTACACTAGAGTTTAGTTAGGACCTGTCTAGTTTCCTGCAAGAATCCATCAAACACTTTAACACCCTAACTACTCCGTCTTAATCTCAAATTGATAAATAATAATTGCACAATCACATATTGTGTTAGCACCCTTAATATTGCTTTCTTAACATCTCTATTAGCAAACAATATTCCCAATATCTTTTACAATATGATGTCAACAAATATTCATCCTTTTCGGTTTCATCCAAAACCCAAAAACATATCAATGTACAAGCATATAATCCTATAAAAAAGTAACATTGAAGCTACCCGAATGGTAAATTTTGAGCTACATATAGAGGTGCTAATTAACAACTACTTTGACTAAACACATTACCAAACTTTCCCAATCTTATTACTAGCATTGTTGCTCCGGTCCAACATGACTTTTTACATAAACGATGAAATAAATAACTTCCTTCTTACATGTTCCCATAAGTCTTAATACTAGTACCAATTCATTTCCGAATGATGAGAACATGTTATCTAAAATTAATGTTATATATATGTATGTAATGACAATTTTCCCTTTTTTTTAATAGACTATAAAAAATGGTTGAATACACAGAACTTGAGGTAATTAGTTGTGGGGTAGAAGCAATTGAGATTTCATTCAAGATATTTTTGATGCTCATAACTTTGGCCTACTTACGATTTCATCGTTCAAATAGGACGAGAAGGACCTATAATAGAATACCCAAAAAATATAAATTGTCAATGAAAATAACCCGTCAATTAGACCACGTTCGTAACCTCACTCTCTTAAGCGATGAGACTAGCTACAACCACTACAAGAAATTTGAGAATTCGCGACGACAAAATTCGTCATAAAAACACCATTTTTCGTCACAAAAGATGTTTGGTGACGAAATATTTTCGTCGCAAAGAACGTCGTTGTAAGTGCGTCGTATTAGGTAAATGCGACGCTATTTGAATTCGTCATCTAAAGTCATCTTTTGATGACGCTAAAGGTCATCGTTGCTATATCATCTCATCTATAGTGACAAATAAAGCATCGCATTTGACATCAAATTTCGTCACTAGTTATGGTGTTTCGTCACTAAAAGTGTAACTTTACATAACGAATTTAATTTATTGTCACTAAAATATTAATTTTTAGTGACGATTATCCATTTACTACCAACTTTGTCAAATTTTGGTGACACAATTTTAGTCACAATTTGATTAACTAATTCGTCATATTTTATATAATTCGTCACCAAAGAGTTAAACTGTAGTGACGAAATTTTGACGTTGTTATATGTATCTATATAATGATGACACAATGCGTCACGAAAAAGTAAGATTCGGTGACAAAAACATTGTGGTCACTAAATAGTGTAAAAATGGCGATGAATTATTTTTGTCATAATAAATATTATCTAATGACGAAGATGATAATTGTCGCTAAATATTTAGATACAGTGACATCATATATTTCGTCACGAAATATATATACTATTGTTACCAAATTTATCGTTAGTATATGTATCTAATTATTATTAAGTGACGAAGTTGGTAATCGTCACGAAAAATTTAGGTGACAACATATATCGTCGTTACTAATTAGCTTACGGTGACAATATTTTTTGTCATTAATTAAATATTATTAAATAATTATTTTTATTGTGGATTTAAATTATATATACATATACTATTTAAATAGATTTATAATTGACAAAAATAATTATCATGATAAACTAATTAAATTCTAAATTACAATAAATAAATATCTACTACTACCATTAAATTAAAGATCATAAATTTAAATTGCATAATATGATAAAAATGCAGTGAAATAAGTTGTACCAAAAGTCGGAACCTATAATTGTACCAAAAGTTGTAAAAAGGTTATTGAACATGAAAAGAGATCACTCCTGTAAGAATTACAATTTGAGAGAACTATAAAAACATCTAAATAGATGAACAACCTTATTTTCCTCCAGTTCTCCTTCTCTAGTTTCTCAATCTACCTTTTCTGAATCCAGATTAGAAACCCCCATTTTTTCCAACTTTTCTTCCAAAGAATCTTCAAGCAACTGCTAGAAAATAAATGGAATAATGATGTCAAAATAAGAGACTCTTTCAGCCAATATAGTTCTTCCTAAGGCAATACATGAAATAAAACAATACCAAAGAAACTCAAAAGATGCAGGTAGAAAAAATGAAAATAAAATCGAGCTCAAATATTCACATCAGCCTAGAAAAGTATATTAAAAAAATCCAACAAAACAAGAAATATAGTATGGATGATTCATCGGTTTGCCCAAAACTCCAGCCAAATATAGACTAGCAAGTTCTCATTTTCCTACTACCAATAGAGCAACCATTAGGATGATCAGTATGACAGAGTGAGTGGAAAAAGTTTCACTTCATTGAAAAGTAGCTAAAGCATTAGATTGTGAAAGCAATAAATCAAATAGCACAAAGTAATATAATAACTGATTACTCCTAGTTGTGTGATCATCAATGTACTTTAAAACCAAAAACAAATTACAAAGCAGATGAACTATTGATTCATCTATCCTTAGAGAAGTGTTGATAGTTTCTATGTGCTATTATCAATAGCAGATTCACTCAACAGAATACTAGAGCAATCTTATTCTCTCCTATACCATAACACAATACTCTAGAGATGCAAACATAAAGATCAAGGGTATTTGTTTTGTACATACTAAAAGATAGGAACTCCGTGAGTTTCAAAATTCAGATTAAAAAGGGAAATTTTTTCTAAAATGAGAAAACACAATATATGTGTCTGATTTTGTTACTGACTAACCCCCCAATGAATTTCTTTCTGATTTATCAAATTAGCTGCATCCTGGTCCCTTCCAAAAAGTGTAACATATTCAGCATCATCGGCAATTGAGGCTGGTTGTCCAGGAGAAACTGAAAACCCGATCAACAGTTTATTATGTCCATGTGAAAATGATATGCACAAAAGGGGAAGTCAGATAAAATAGGAAGGTAGCATCACACTTATAAAGAAACAATAAAGGAGGGAACTATACCTAGAAAGTTTATATGCTCATTGATGACTCCAAGCATTGTAATTGACTGAGGCTTGTGTAAGTATTGAAGAAGTAGGTCATAGGAGTACTGAAATGAAAAATTGAAACAAGTAAGACCACATTTGATATGCCCAATACATAATACTTGATAATTTCTCTAGAAGCGTGAAGGTTCCATTTCATAAGTAATTATGTCCAGCTCCAGAGGCAAACCCTCTGCCCCTTTCCTCTTCTGAACCCCAAACATAATATCAGAGCACTTGAATTTCAGTACAAAACTACAGAATAGTATTGGGTGGCTGGCATCAACTTTTGCTTACTGCTCATGACTAACTAGAGCAAGATGTCAAACATAGAAGGGGGGAAGATAGAGATTACTTGGCAAATATTAATATTCACTTTGCTCTGCCTTAAACGATGCGCAAATTCCATTTCCTACATAAATAGAAAAGGAATATTTAGGAGATTGTGTCTGAATGCAACAACTAACAAATATGAGTCATCATTCTAGGAAAGTGATGGACCTCCAGATGCGATGGAGATAGAACACCTTCTAATTTTTGAAGGTCACGTGAATGTGTCACTTCATTATCTCCTCGAAAGCTATTAAAAAAAAGCTCGAGCTGAAAAGCAAAGCTATTATTTTAAGGGGTTAAACTGATGAAATAGTTTTTAGAAAGTAACCTAATAGACAAACTCACCTTCCTGAATATGACCCTTTGCAACAAGATCCATAAATCCATGGATAAATACCGGATACAAGACTCTAACCAACTCATGCTGCATGCCAAGTAAGAAGCAATATATAATGTCACATATTAAGAAGGGCAAACCCATCCGAGGGAGTTGAAATAGTCATGGTGCTATGGTGGCTAATAGCAATCATTGCAAATGCTGCTATCACAAATTGAAAGGAACCATGAAGCACAAGTAAAAAGTGTTGCAAAAGTCAATTTTATCACATAAAGTCCTAATAGAAAATACAAAGTCCTAGACATGACCTGCAGAAATTTAACCACATAGGAAGATAACATTTGAAACAATGGCATCTTATAAGAGACTTAGAATAGAGCATGCAATAAATGTCAGGTTCATCAACACAAAGTGACATGACCAGATAGATAGTGACACCGGCAATGTGTACAAGGCAACAGAAGGGCTCATGTCATGTAGCTGACAGATTATTACTAGCGGGTCCAAATTCATCATAGAGATAATACTGGGCTCATACCATAACATCTCAAAGCAAATCAATAAGAAGTTTGTTAACTGTAGTGGCAAAGACCTGATATTGATCCAGTGAACTATAAGCCCACGAGCGAAGCTTGCTATAACCTTCTTGGTACTGAGCAGGACCATCCACTCTGAAAACATTAAACTAATTAGAATAACCAATAAGATCACTCATAGACTATATAGGTACGTTATTGTTAAATATTAATATACAAATCAGACTATCTTCCATGCATTCAACAATAGACATGGAAATTCTCAAATTTTAAGCAAAACTATCAAGAATTTATAACTGTGATCAAAAGGCCATCCGCAGATTATCACTTCCACTGCTATAAATTACAGTGCACGCTCTCATAACACTCAGCCCAAACACCCACGTAGAAAATATGCACTCATGTGGAAAATCATTGAATCTTTAATTCTTTACCAAACGAAAAGTAGTGCTTATTAATTATAAGAAAAAAAATTCAGAATTAGAACAATGCAGAATTTAAAAAATGCAGGATTTGTTTGGCAATATCAGGATCAATTTGTGCAGTGGAGGAGGCGTTGCTGCCTTTGCTGTGCTGCTGCTTCTCTTGCTGAAAGGCGAGGCCGGCTAGCTTAAAACCCTTTTGATCCAAATACGCCAGAACCACTTTATCGATGTCCTCTTGATCCATCTCTCTCGATCTCTCCCTCCTATTTGCAAATCGTAGCAGGAAAGAACCCTAAACCCCTAATTTTAGAAAACTTGGAAACTCGCAATTGCATTGTTATATATCTTATATATACTCCCTCTGATGCACGCGAAAGTACCATTACACCCTCTTCCCAAAACTAATTAGAAAGAGTTGGGCCCAAGATGGCGCTAAACGGCGCCGTAAACTAACAAATCCACTAATTATGGAGATGAATAATTATAGCGGAGGCTTTGTTTGGCGTCGAATAGATAATCTTAAACTAGGGTTTACCGCACCTACTACTATTGACCGATTTATTTTGTTTTATTCTTTGTTTACAATATTTTCCTTAATTTTTTTTTTATTAATCAATATTGACCTTTTCATAAGAGTTCTGTTTATTAATTAAATTAAGAAAAAAAATTATATATTTTGAGTGATGTGTATTTACTATTTAGGGTTCGTTTGGTTTGGAGGATGAGTTTGTCACATATTGTTTAAAAATGTGATAATTTACTGTTCATCAAAGACAAAAAAAATGTTATCTTAGGTGTTTGGTATGTTAGTTTAGGTTATGTTTGAGTTAAATTTTGTATTTGGTTTGAATGGTAAGATATTTTTTAGATTGGGTTAGCTTATAATATTTTGTTTGGTTTGTAGGTTAGTTAAGTAAAAAATGTGAAATGCCCAAAATACCCCTTATTAGAGTTTCCTTTCTTTTCTCAATTCAAATTTAATATATATAATTTAATATCCCAAAATTTAATTATTTAATATATTAAAAGATTAAAAAATAATTTAATATATATATATAATTTAATATCCAAAACTTTAATTATATATATATTAAAAGATTAAAAAACAATTTAATATATATATAATTAATATCCCAAAATTTAATTATTTAATATATTAAAAGATTAAAAATAATTTAATATATATATATAAAATTTAATATCCGAAAATTTAATTATATATATATTAAAAGATCAAAAAACAATTTAATATATATATAATTAATATCCCAAAATTTAATTATTTAATATATTAAAAGATTAAAAAATAATTTAATGTATATATATAATTTAATATCCGAAAATTTAATTATATATATATTAAAAGATTAAAAAAAAATTAATACATATATATAATTTAATATCCGAAAATTTAATTATATATATATATTAAAAGATTAAAAAACAATTTAATATATATATATATATAATTTAATATCCCTAAATTTAATTATTTAATATATTAAAAGATTAAAAAATAATTTAATATATATATAATTTAATATCCGAAAATTTAATTATATATATATTAAAAGATTAAAAAACAATTTAATATATATATAATTAATATCCCAAAATTTAATTATTTAATATATTAAAAGATTAAAAAATAATTTAATGTATATATATAATTTAATATCCGAAAATTTAATTATATATATATATATTAAAAGATTAAAAACAATTTAATACATATATATAATTTAATATCCGAAAATTTAATTATATATATATATATTAAAAGATTAAAAAACAATTTAATATATATATATAATTTAATATCCCTAAATTTAATTATTTAATATATTAAAAGATTAAAAAATAATTTAATATATATATATATAATTTAATATCCGAAAATTTAATTATATATATATATTAAAAGATTAAAAAATAATTTAATATATATATATAAAACTTAATATCCGAAAATTTAATTATATATATATATTAAAAGATTAAAAAACAATTTAATACATATATATAATTTAATATCCGAAAATTTAATTATATATATATATATATTAAAAGATTAAAAAACAATTTTATATATATATATATAATTTAATATCCGAAAATTTAATTATATATATATTAAAAGATTAAAAAATAATTTAATATATATATAACTTAATATCCGAAAATTTAATTATATATATATTAAAAGATTACAAAATAATTTAATATCCGAAAATTTAAATTCATACAAGTGAGGGCATTTTTGGCAATTCATAAAAGTTACTATTGAGCCAAAAATAAACTCACCACAAATGATGAGTTTATAAACCCATCCCTTATCAAGCATAAACCCATGTTTATGCCCGGGCCCAATCCGAACCCAAATTATAAACTCACTATCAAACCCCAAACCAAACGGGGTTTAGGTTGGTTAGTAATCCGAAACCAACCTAAACCCCCAATCCAAACGAGTCCTTAGGAATCTGGCATGGGCATAGAGGAAATTTGGGCATTTTTTGAAAAGGGGCAAAATTGGGAACAAATGGAGTGTATCTAATTTTTTAGTATAATTAGATGAGATGTAAAATAAATAGTGAGTGGTGTGTGTTTAGGAAAAAAAAAAAGTACTTTCTGTTTATTCAATCAATTTATTATTTGTTTATCAACAAAGACTACCTATGTAAATATAACTATATGGTTATATTAGTGAAATAAGCTAAAATTTAAAATATAGTTAAAAGTGTTGATTTCGAACTGCATAAATTACTATGGCATTTATTTTTTTAATTGAAAGACAAGGAGCAAAAACATCATTTTAATAGATTAATTGTGGACAATAAAATATAAGTTTTTGATTACTCAAAACTACAGCAAAATTAATTAGTGTATTGAAACCATTATTATCAATAACTAACTAAAGATATCATTATTCAATTAATGGCTTATTTGACCCAAAAAAACAAGTCCTTTAATAAAAAGTCACAAAAAGACACAAAAAATATGTCCTTTAATAAAAAGTCACAAAAAGACATAAAGGTAAGTGATTTAATCATACATCAAGAGCGTAATTGCACGTTCAGTTTGTTTATATTTTTTCGGTCACTAAATTTACTTCGTCAAAAGTATATCAAATTTCAAACATATTACTTCAAGAATTATACAATTACCACAATCCCTCTTCAGAGTAACCTAAACACCAATATAACATGTTAAGTTACACTTTGTTTATATAAACATAAAAAAGTGAAAAAATCAACAATGCGATGGATAATTATACCCTTTTAAATTCTGAATTTCTAGATGTGATTAGGAAAAGAAAAATAGAGGAGAAGAAAAAGAAGAAGATAGGAGGGGAGAGAGAGAGAGAGAGAGAGAGGCACATCAGCAACATGCTACATTATTAAACCTCATTCAAGCTATGAATCAGCAATATGAAGCACATCTGCAGTAGCTTTATATTCCTTTTTTGAGGCCTTCCTTCTCTTCCTATCCGATTGAGGCTCTTTGGCTTTTAGCTCGTTGCAGAAGGACCTCAGGGAGGCAGTCAGATGACCATTACGATGTGCTGAAATCAGTCACAACGAGATCACATGAAAAAAAATCATTGACTGTGCAATAGGACTCCCAGCATTTATAAATATATTGTGCACAGGGAATCCATGAGAGATTTCAAATAAAACGGATAATAGTAGAAGATGAAGATATGTGAGATGAAGGTTTATATACTAGCAATTGAAGTTCAAGTTATGCAGTGGAACTGTGTGGTTAGTATTGAATCATGAGAATCTTACCAGAAAGTATGACGTCTTCCATGTTCACAGATTTGCGACCAGCATGCTGTGCAAACATTTCAAGGTCTTTGGCTAACTGTTCAGCATCACACAAAATAGCGGATCTCTTTTTAACAAAAGATTCAAGCATTTTTCTCATGTCAGGGGAAATATCTCATAAAGAAAACTAAAACTATAAGGATCAAGATATTTCCTTTAACATAGGTTACCATTAAGAAAAATTGTTAACAATAAGATATACCTACTATACAACCTCAGACCAAAGAAATAAACCGTGTAATATAATTGAAGCTAATTGCTAAAGGCATGTTAAAAAGTATTAAGTGGTTTAATTTATAAAATACCAATCAACGAGGACCATTGCATTTTAGGTCTTCTTTATCTTTACAAAAATCTGAGTGTGAGAAGGACAAAGCTTGTGCTCATCACACTATCATGCTATTTAATGTTATTGATCTTTTCATTTTCTTCATTTTTAGGTCCTCATCCCTTTCTCTCCGATGCCTTTCTCCAGCATCCTTTCTGATTTCTAAATGTGACTTTCTTATGCAATTACCTAGACTTTGAGTACTTCTCTGTCTTACTCTTCAAAGTCATCATGAGTAGAGATAACTACATTGTGGATCCATTAATCACCATCTTTCATGCCTTTAAAGTTCATCTAACATAACCTTCTCTGAGTTTGGAAGTCCATTCTTTCTGCATGCAATTTCGTTGGACTAAACATAGGTCATATTAACTCATAATTGGGAGTTCCAATGGTCTCAACTTTCCAGAATTTTTTTATGATTAGCTTCTTTTTTTCAATAAATACAATCAATTCTTGAAGGCATGATCTCAAAAATGGCATAACTTGTTTACTAAATATCTTCAACTTGGCTAATACCCCTTCTATTCATGACAAAAGTTGTAAATCCTTAACATCCACAGGCATATGATATCTGAGGTTTAGTGTATGAAATAATGAACTAAATGACTACTCAATTAATTTGAGCCATATCCTGCTAGGTGTATAACAGAGAATAGTTCATAAGATTTAGAGATAAGTAAGGCCATTACTCTTTGGTATGAATCATTACTCTTTGTCCAGTTAAATTTCACTTCGACTGTATTCACAAAGAAAAATGCAGGGAAGTAGATTCAGCTAAACACCAGAAGCATGTGAATTGAATGACTGAAAACACAGAACAAAAACACTGGGAAATGATATAATTGAATGGTTTTACCTATTTTGACTCCCCAAAATCAAGAGTATTGTCCGGATGGACTACTTATGCACCTTTTAAGTGAACTCAAGCCAACTAGTTTCAGATTGCTCTTGACCCAAAACCAGACCAGGGGATCCTCTGTCAAGATCTCTCCCAAATGCATGATCACGCCGATGATGCCCAGTTCCCAATAAGTGATCTCCCTTACTTAATATTGTCAATTAATTTGTTTAAACGTATATAATGTCTCAGTGCTTTTATTTTTACATCTTTGCAAACAATCCTTTCGACCTCTCACTGATAAGCTTTACAAGGCATTAGCTAGAGATCAGCAACAAGCACAATGATCGTGTGATTGTGCAAAAAATCCCACTGAATCTATGAACCTAAACTTGGACCAGGATTATCTATTAACCGACAAATCACGTGACATTGAATATTCATAGTGTAAATCAATAATTCACATTAACTATGCTTCAATTCAAAGGATACAAACCACATGAATAAAACAACAAATATAACCTTAATTCGCCACCCACAACCACGTCGATATATACATACAGTAGTGGCACACGCTCAAAGGCTACAAAAAATGACATACAAGGAGTGAAAGAGGATTACGAGCATATTTGAAGGCTAGATCAGAGACACAGGACATAATCGGCTGAGAAACTTCCATTCCATTTCGCTTCGTTGCACAAAATTCCATACTACAAATTAAAATTGAAATCAATCTGCTTAGTATAATACAAGCATTCGACGACTGATATATGTATTGTACAAAAGAAAAATGTGCGGTAATTGTAAAGATTGGGACCTTCGGCTTCGGCGATGGAGATGGTGCAGAGTCGGAATCGATCTCTCAACAGCTCGCTCGCCGATTCTTCTGCTTCAGCGCCTCGCTCACCGTCGCTTGCCATTTTCTCTCTCCTCACAATATGTTGATCGAGTTTCGAATTCAGGAGTTGGGATTCTGGGGCATTGATTGATTTTCTACGTCCTAGGGTTTGGTCGTTCGATGATGATGAAAATCGGGGAAAACAAATAATGTGCGGGAAAGGGAGAGAGGCGTACGTGGAGCGAATTGCAACTTTTGACGCCAATGTTGTTTCTGAAATTTGAAATAAGCAGAGACTGTAAAAATAACGATATAATTGGTTTTCAATTTCATCCATAAATATAATTCTAAATTTATTTCAGTTGTTGAAATGGTCTTATATTCGTTTTTAAATGTAAAAATGATCTTAAACTTGCTTTTCAGATAAAGATTACGAAATAATTTTTGGACGCTTCTTTAATACCTAATACCAATAGAGCAAGTTAATTCAGTCGGTTTACGAATAAGTTTTCACCAAGTTTTAAAATATTTTAATCTCTAAATTCACAATAATTTTGTGTAGTACACCTTTGAAAACTAAATTAATATTGTATTATATAAATATTTGTGATAAAATAAATTAAGTTAGATTTGTTGGTTAATTGATTTGTAGTGTTAAGAGGTTCTTGGGTTTGATTCCTAATGGGTACATGTTTTTTATTTTCTTCTTTTTACTTATTTGAGGGGATTCTGTTACTTAGATTATATGTATATATTTGTCTACAATTTAAACAAATTGACATTGTTGAGCAATTGGTTATTACATGATTTCAAAGGGCCTGAGTTCGAGTTCTAGTAATAGTGAACATGAAGTTATTTTTTGTCAGTAATTAGTTTGAATAATTAATGACGAAAAATATCGTTATAAAAATATATTTTTTACGATGTCGAAAATTGTCACCAATTATTATTAGAATCGTCACCAAATAATATTGCGACGAAATAATTTTGTTAGTAATAAGTTCAAATAATTAATGACAAAAAATAGCATCGTTATAAAAGTATATTTTTTACGACGTCGAATATCGTCACCAATTATTATTAGAATCGTCACCAAATAATATTGCGACGAAATAATTTTGTTAGTAATAAGTTCAAATAATCAATGACAAAAAATAGCATCGTCATAAAAATATATTTTTTATGACGTCAAATATTGTCACCAATTATTATTAAAATCGTCATCAATTATTATCATGACAAAAGAATTTTGTCACTAATTAATTCAAATAATTAATGATAAAAAATAGCATCGTCACAAAAATTTATTTTTTACGACATCGAATATCGTCACCAATTATAATTAAAATCGTAACCAATTATTATTGTGATGAAATAATTTTGTCAATAATTATTTAGAATAATTAATGACGAAAAATAGCATCGTCATGAAAATATATATTTTTATGACATCGAATTTCGTCACCAATTATTATTAAAATCGTCGTCTATTATTATTGTGACGACATAATTTATGTCGTCATGAAATTTACAAATTAGTGACGAATAAAATTATCAATGGTGACAAAATAAAATTTTGTCACAATTTCTAGTATTTTAATGACGAAAATAACATTTGTCGCCTTTAAGTAACAAATTGTGACGATTTTTTTGTCGTCGCAAAAATATTCGTCACAAAATGTGTGATTTCTTGTAGTGAACCATCTCCGAATGAGTCGTGATACTATCAATCTATTATGTTATCTTTTGGAGAATCTTGGGGGTCTTCAACCAACCAGGCATCTATCAATAACCGAAAAGATTGCAATATTTCTTTCAATTCTTGCACATCATAAGAGAAATAGAGTCGTTAAGTATGATTTCAGTAGAAGTGGATACACAGTTAGCAAACACTTCAATTCAGTCCTCAAGTGTCTGTTAAACCTACACATTATTCTTCTCATCCAACCTAAACCTATTGAAGATGATGAATCCATTGATCGTTGGAAACCTTTTAAGATAATAATCTAAACCTATTAAGATTAACTTCGATTTATGTCTTTCTATTAAAGAATGCAAAAACTTAATGATCTTCTATAATTAACATTAATATGTAAAATGAGGAAAAAAATATTTTTTTGAGAAAGTATATTATATATATAATTTTATTTTATATATTTTCTTAGAGATTGGTACTGGATTCGAGACCATCCATTAGAAGAAGTTAAGGGTTCCTAGACCGCCCTATGAGTATTGAATTGCTCCGTTTGAATTCGGTGGCTAGCTACATCAGTTGCACTTATTGGTACAATGTATAAGCCAATAGTTTATTATTTTCAAGTATAAATGTATATTTCTTTATTAGTTGTTATTTCTAGTTTAATTTAAAAGTTGCAAAGAAAACAAAATATTTTTTGTGAGATTAGGTGATGTACTTGCTAAGCATTTTGCTTAAAGTATTTACCTCATACTGCAGATAAAGACAAAGGTAAGGTGTGATGCAAAGAGGTAGCAGCGCTGAAGTGTGATTGCTGGTGACGGTGGAACCTCGTAATTGATTTTAAGATTTTTCTACAATCTCATGCTAAGTAGACTTCTTTTGACGTGAAATTTTACTCAAATAATTTAATTCCTTTTTGGATGCTTTAGACCGCTTTAAAACTCTGACATGTTTTTTAGCAAAATTTATTTCCGTTGCTTTAAAAAAAAAAAAAAAAACTATGAATCTTTACAAAATGTCTATTAGTTGGAAGGTTATGCTTGAATATTAGAAGAATTATCCAATTAGAAAGGGGGAGTTACAAATATTTAAAGTCAGTTTCAAATTTTTCATACTATAAATTAATAAATTTCATCATTTAGGCTCACATTACTAAATGACCTAACTTTGAACTGATAAAAAATCCCTCGAATATTATACCTTTGTTGGGTTAATAAATTTAGCAACTAGATTTTCTATTCCTAAATTGTCTTTCATCTTCTATTTGAATCATTGAATTCCATTTCACCATATCTAAAATATCTAATATTTCTACTTTCTTAGCCGGCATTGGTGAAATGTTAAGTGGAATTTTTAAAATAGACTTGGTAATAATTTAATTAATAATTAAAAGATCGCATCTGAGTACCAATATTAATGGTTATTAGTAGTACATTCATAAATAGGTGGGTACTAATTTTGCATTTGGCCAGCTCTCATCACATGTGTTTTTCTTTCAGACAAATGGCGATGATGCCAAATATAAGTTTGTACATGTTTTTCCTCAAAAAGATGAAAGATCACACACTATGCAGGTGGGAGGTTATTTGGTCCTGCGCCAATGTATGAGATGCTTTAACTTGTCCACCTTATTGATGTCCATGAGATTAATTACCATAATTTATTGGATGTGCGTTATACGACCATTTTGAAGGACAAAAAAGAAAATCATTATTTATTAATTATTTTCAAAGTGTATCACATCTTTAATCTTTACTCTTTACTAAAAAAGAAATCAAACTTCGATTTATGTCAATTTATAGTTAAATATTTTCCCACTTAAATTTAATTTAATTCTAATCATACACTTATCTATAATCTATTTATTATTTATTAAATTTTACAATTACACTAATTTAACTCTTAGTTAAAACTCAACTCCTCTTTTCTAAACCACATCTCTTGTATATTACATTTTAGTAATGATAATAATTGGAAATTAAAATTTATAGATGCATCTATCAATATAATATATTATAATACATTTATTTATCAACTCCATACATAAGTGTTTATTCTTCTTAAAAATATATTGTTTTTACTTATTAATTTTTATTATTGAAATTAATTAATCATGAGAAATTTACTTTTATTTTATACTGTATACACTTAGTTTATTTTGAGAGATTTCACTATTGGATGAAATTTCAGTATTGTTTTCCTAAAAAATATTATTATTATTATTATTATTATTATTATTATTATTATTATTATTATTATTATTATTATTTATTCATCTACAAAATTTATTTCTATTAGTTTTATGAATCTTGTGTATCACACGAAATCTATACTAGTATCATATATTTACGATCATTGACAGACCCAATATTTGTATCCAAGGGACCCAACTAATAAAAAAATAATACACAAAAACTCTTAAAAATAACATCATAAATTAATAACAATTCTTCATATTTTGAAATTATATTTTTGCATAATAATTTCGTATTTTAAGAAGGATAAGAAACGAATTAATATTGTTTTTCGTACGCATATTTAATTTATTAAAATCAGTTGAAACTTATTTGCTAATTTTATGTATTTTTTTATGAAGGATAAGAAACAAACTAATATCGTTCCTATATGCATATGTTTTTATAAGTTCATTTAATTTATTAAATTAGTTGAAATTTATTTGCTAATTTTATATGATATAAAATCAGATAAAATATAATTTTTAAGTGATAAATTATGAAGGATACGAAATGAATTAATATTGTTCCTCAAACGTACACATACGTTTATAAACTCATTTAATTTATTAAAATTAGTTGAACCTTATTTGGTAATTTTATGTGTTATAAAATTAGATAAAATATAATTTTGCAAGTGATAAAATATAGTTTTATGTGATATATATATATATATATATAAAAGAAACAAATTAATACTACATATATAAAATTAAATAGCATTAGATATAAAAAATACTAAATTAAAATATTAAAATACATGCATATAGTTATTAGGATTCTATAAGATTTAGGATTAGAATTATTTGGTGTAGATGGATTTGGAAGAGTCCATATAATGCAAACATACTAAATAACAATTTCTTAAACTACATTATTTAAATTATTAATTAATAAATTACTATTATAACCTTAAATAATAATCTTTAATAAGAATATATTAGGTAATTCAAAATTTCTTAGAAACATCCACACTTTTATATAGGTAATAATAATAATAATAATAGATATGTAGCAAGTTTTCATATACATTGTTTGTAAAGTCTTGGAAATTTAGGATATGATTTTGTAGACTGAACAATGATCTGGTAAAAAAGTGAGTTTAAGAACCTTTTCCAGCAGTTCATGAGGACAATTTACTAGCTTGAGATAATTGTTTGTAAAATATGTTTTGCTAACTAATTCAGCTGACTAAGCTGCTCAACTTATCATCATAATACTCCCCCTTGAAGCTGAGATGGAAGGAGTCTTAACATCCATCAACTTGACTTTATCTCTAAAGAAATGCATGTCAATTTCAATATGGTTGGATTAGAGGCAAGAGCAACTGCACTAGCACTAGTATTATCACATCAAAGAAGGGATGAAATACCACTTTTGGAAAGAAGAGAACACAATATCAACAGCTGAATCAACTAAGGATCTATATTCTGATTCAACACTATTTCTGATGAAAATTTTATAGCATTATTACAACCACAAAATCAGATAAAACTCAACCCACCACATAGAAAACACGCAGAAATAGAAAATCTTAATATTCTGATGTAACTTAGGTACTGTCTACTTTTTTACTATTAATTTTACGTATTTAACTTTTAATTCTCTAACCATCACTTTATCCAATATTGATCCGATTTTGCTCAAAGAATGTCAATTTCTACTTACATGGATGCCGCAACTAAAAATTCTACACAACTAAAGGCAACAATAAATTCAGAGCAAATCGATGGATGAAAATTGAAAAAAAAAAAAAGATATAAATTTAAAATGCCAAAATTGAAATACATAAAATTGATGTCAGAAAATGGACAAGACCTGGTAATAGGTTACAGGACGAATATTGCAAGTTTTCCCAAAAAAAAGAGAGAAAAAACATACATAGATGAACCAAATATTCAAATCTTGGTTCTAGGCTGAATGATTGCTTTGAGGGGATCCTTCATAGCCACAGTGAGTGCAAAAACCTGAGTGGGGTCGGGTGGGTTATCCTGAATGGGGACCCACTTGAAGGCGTGGACCATCCTGGCTAGCATCAAACTCACATGCAGTGTACCCAAACTCCAAGCGGGGCAAATCCTCCGACCCGCCCCGAATGGCAGCATCTTCACTCCCTTGGTTCCCGTTAAGTCCACGTCAACTCCGTCGCCTGTTAAGAACCGCTCTGGACGGAATTCGTTAGGGTTTTGCCACGTGTCCGGGTCTTGGCCCAACCCAGCCGTGTAGAATTCCACATAGGCATCTGCTGGAATAGTGTATCCACCTACCTCCATCTCTTTCGTGGCTGTGGAAAATTCTTGACATGTTGAAACATTTGTTGTCCCTAAAAGAGATCTTGTATTCCAAATACTACTATATATTTAATCTTCTATTCTTTTATTATCAGCACAATATTTCGTATATCAAATGAAATCATTTTAAATAATGCACGTCCGAAATATTAATGAAATAGAAGTTTAAATAGTCAAACTATAGTGTGTTTTGAACAAAACTATCCGCCCTCATTTCTTTTCCTTGGCCATCCGGATTTTGTATGGACTTATCGAGACCATGTTTATTTGAGATTTATAAGATCCTATAATCAAGGATGGAGCCTCCTTGTATCTTATGGAGGCTTTAGGGACCCCCAAATTTAAAAAAATAAAAATAATTACCTTTATATATTGTTTTGAAATTTTTTTCGATATTAATTTAGAGTTAAAATATCTATTTTATAGTAATCTAGCCCCCTCGAGTCGATTAGCGCCTCAATATTTTTAATCTATCTCCGTCTTTGCCTAAAATCTTACCCTACATACTTTTTTCTACAATTTACAAGAATAAAATATGACATATTAACTATATATAATCATAGTACTTTACAAAATTTCAATACAAAATCAAAACTATCTAAATTCTAGCTAATCCCAAATTCATTCTTGTCAACACTACCATTTTAAGTCTAAAATATGATTAAGGTTAGTGTGTGTGAAGAATGAGAAGAAGTAGAGAAAAATGACCTGCATGAGTAAGCAGCATTTGGGCGGGTGGGTTTCTCCTGAGTGTTTCTTTGACGATTGCTTCAAGATATGGCATTTTCTCGACATCACTTTCTGTGACCTCCCCTTTTTCCCCCACACAATCAACGATTTCCCTGTACAACTGCTCCTGAATTTCTTGATTTTGAAGCAGATTGAACAATGCCCATTCTAGAGTGGCGGCACTGGTATCAGTCCCGGAATTAATGACTTCAGCGCACAGCGTCACCATCTCTTCTTCCCCCAGCTTTCCTCTCCCGGGGGCTTCCAGCTCCAACAACGAATCCAAATAGGCGGCGCCGATAGGGTTTCCTCCGCCCTCCACCAACGCCGCCTTTCTCTCCCTAATCAATGGAACCAAACACTCCATTTGCTTCCTCCTCAGCCGCTTCGCCGCCTCCATGTGGCCGCGGAACAGCGGCTTGAGCACCGGCAACAAGTCCGACAACTTCGGATAGTTCATCATCGCCACATCTTTCATTACTCTCTCGATCACTTTGAGGCGATCTTCAGACACCTTTACACCAAAGCACATGCAGATGAAGATGCTGCAAATGGTGAGGCGGCAATGGCTGAGCACCTCCACGTAGCCGGCTACAGAAGCGTCGCGCTGGAGCCGCTTCATGTGGCTTTCGATGGCCCAGCTTCTGATCCAGCTCGATTGCTTCATTTTCTTGGGGCTTATTAACTCATTGATGAAGTTGCGGCGGAGGGTGTGCCATAGAGGGCCGTACTCCGCTGAGTTGACACTGCATTTTCCGAGGCTAAATATATCCCGGAATGGGGTTTCCGGTGGACAGCTCGCCAGGAGGGAACCCTTTTCTACGAGGGCTTCGTGGATCAGCTCAGGGTTCGTGATTACCACCACCGTGCGTTGTCCCATTCGCAGGGTGAAAATCGGGCCATATTTTTCACTTAAATCTCCTAAAAGGAACACGTAATGGCGACTTTGGAGGATGATTTGGAATAAATTTCCCACCAAGGGCCACCTTGGTGGCCCTGGTGGGAGCTTTTTTGGTCCTCCAACAACGGCTGAGGACCAATGCCACCACCATTGTCGGAGAAAGAGAACAAACAAGAAAAGTAGAAATAGTTTAATGTATAACTCCATCACCACTTTTTACTTTTTGTTTGTTTGTTTGTTTGTTTGGAGGGTTTTGGATGTTTGCCTTGGAAATTGGTTGAAGAATAGCTAGCGAGTCGGAGTTATAAAGGAGTGAGGAGGTAGTGAAAGAATATATATATATATATATATATATATATATATATATATATATATATATATATATATCTAATCAACAAACTTGTAACGCAAAATTAGAAGATATAGCAATCGAAAGAATTTTAATTGTCTAATTTAAACTGTTTTTACGCCACAACTTACAGCTACCAATTGCTGTAAAATCATTACTTATTTAGGAAATTCTTGAGTTGTGCATCTGAATAAATATAATGAAAGTTCTTTTGAAGAGAAAATACTTTTTTAGATTTGATTTAATTTAACAAATAAGTTCAATGCATTTGATTGTGTTGTAAAATAAGGACAAACATTTTATAATGGTTGCTGTCAAGTTATATATTATCATAACTACTCCACATATTATCTTCAAAAAGTAAGTAAAAAAAATATTGACGATTGATTCTTTCTTTTAATATATTCGATATTACAAATCGCATGAGTTATATATAGTGTTAATTTTAATTTTGGTCATGTATGTAAGACACTTTTCATTATTTGACAACCAACTATCCATTTTTCAATTTTCGTTCCAATTTTTGTCATTTTTGGTCAAAATTTTCAAAATTGTTGATGTGGTTGTTGGAATTTGGATGCTACGTTAGATTTTCCTACGACCACATCAACAATTTTAAAAATTCCGACAAAAAATTATCGAAATTGAAAAAAATTAAAACATAAAGAACCAAAATTGATAAACAGATACTTCATTGTCACAAAATGAAAAGTATCTTATATACACATGAACAATATTGAAATTACCCTTATATATAATAGAGCCCACTTAGATAGAGTAGAATTTCTCGTTTTACTATACGTATCTATTTAATTCCAACTAGTTGTATTATATAGTTTAATTGATCAGAGGCAAAAATTTATGTGCACCTGGGACACGGATTTTAGATCTGTGTCCCAAACCCAACCCGGTGGATGGGCCTCCCCCACACACAGCCACACCATAGTTGATGTGCACTGCGCGCCACCTAATCCATATATAGTTCATCCCAACGAGAGTTATTAGGTTTATACTCTTAAGGTATCAGGTTTTTACTCTTAATGTATTAGTTGCTCATTCAGCGAAGGTATCAATTGTATGTTCTTAAAGTATTAGTTGTATACTCTTAAGCTATCATATATTTACCTTTAAGGTATTAATGCTTATAGTATAAAGTATTACATATGCACCTTTAAGGTATTACATATTTACCTTTAAAATATTAATGCTTATAATATAAGGTATTACATAAGCATACATTTAAGGTATTACATATGCACCTTTAGGGTATTTTATATTTACCTTTAAGGTATTAATGTTTATAATATAAGGTATTACATATGCACCTTTAAGGTATTACGTATTTACCTTTAAGGTATTAATGCTTATAGTATAAGGTATTATATAGTTACTCTTAAGGTATTATTTGCTTATTTAATGAAAGATATTAGTTGCATACTCTTAAAATATCACTTGTATACTTTTTAGGTATCACATGTATACTTTTAAGGTATCAGTGTACTATAGAGTGAGTTTAAAATTTTAAAATTTTAAATACACGATTTTCATCATCTTCTTCCCCAATTTTTTTGTAAATAATATCATATTATTCACAATCATCTCAACCACAACTGAAGAATTCAATCCTCAAACAGACTAATCAGCAAAATCGCGATCAATTTACCAACACAAAGATGATAAAATACAAATTAGCGGATAAATTAACACTAGCACTTAATAAAAGAAAACCGAAAAAAATGCAAACAGTAAAAGCCATACGTGGAATAAGAAAAGTAAAATCACGAAGAAGAAGAAGCAGAGGAAGGAGACGCACATGGTGGAGAAGAACAAAAATAAGAAGAAAGAGGACAAGAAGGAGAGAGACGAAGAAGAAGATAAAAAAAAAAAAAAAGAGACGAAGGAGAAGAAGAGCCGCGATGGAGATGGAGATTAGGGCTTAAAAAAAGGAAAAAATATATAAATATATAGAATCGGGTCGGGTTGGGGGCACGGATCTAGGATTCGTGTCGCTGGGTACAAGAGAGCTTCTCTTGATTAGATACATTTATATTATATCAGAGAGCTTCTCTTGATCAGATACATTTATATTGATATACGGAAACAAATTGACATATCTAAAATATACAGTTATATAAACAATTAAATCTCATAATTTGAATTCATAAAAGAAAAAAAAGTTTGGATTATTTGATGTTTGGTCAAATAATATAGTGAGAAGTTATATACTGATAAAGGTTACAAAGTAGTCCAATATGAAATATATATATATATATATATATATATAGTAGCACAACACACGTTGCACACATATTTCATATTTGTATAGAATTATTATTATAAAAACGTGCCAAGAACAAATACTCATAAACATGCCAGTGTCATTGTGTTGGTTTCATCCCTTTTTTCTATTGACACTTCATGTTGATCTCAACTCTCAAGTGGTATAAATGCAATTTAGAGGGGAGAAAAATGAAAAAACTTTTTCACTTTTAAAACTTCTCAAACATTGTGGATTATGTCAGCTGTAAGCTATTAAGATATTGGTTCTTACAACACACCTTAGAGTTACTTGGGGAGTTACAACTTACAACGTTGCTTACATCTTAGATATAAGTAAACTCTTAATGAGACTTGTCTTCTTAATTCATTAAGAGTTGTTTTAATGAGACGTGTTCTTGCAGTTTCGACCGAAATTAACTCGCTAATTATCTAGCCTTATTTAATTCACCAAATACTGTGTAAGAAATGAAATTTTTAGTTAGATTTATTATATTAATTGTTTTGTCTCGTCAAAATATAAGCATCGATATTCTAACACTTCTTGATCTTATGATTCAACGACTATTGAAATTAAGATTCAACTCTTGATCCAGATAAATTTTCTTCCTCCTCTAAGAAAGATAGGTATTAGCAACAAAAATGAGTACCATAGAAGACAAAAATGATCTAACTATACATGACTGGCCAATGAGGAGACACCGGCCACAATCATGCAAGAAGACAATCATGTAGAGAATATAATAACAATTAAAATTTTAATTCTTATTTTTTGAATTGATATGGACTGCCTATATATATGGCCATTTGAGTTTTAACTATTTGATAGTTTCGAATCTTTCACACTTTAAATTAATAAATTTCATCGTTTAGACTCACATTATTGGATGACCTATGTTTTAGGCTTGAACGGATATAATCTCTTGAATATTATACCTTAATTTGTTGGGTAATAAAGTAGCAACTAGATTTTCTGTTTCTAAATTATATTTCATTTTCTATTCTTAATAATTGAATTGTATTTTATGTGTATTTAGAGGTGAGCATCAGTCGGTTCGGTCACCAACCAAAATTTATTTCGGTTAACCGAACCGAAATTTGTAAAATTTCGAAAAGCGAAAGCGAAACTGAAGTTCTTGAAAATCGAAAAAAACCAAACCGAAATAAAAATTCGATTTCGGTTATAAGTTCAGTTTTTACCGATTTTTTTTAAATAACTATATATATATATATATATATATATATATATATTAGGCAAAAAAAATTCAAATTAATCAGCAATTCTGCAGACATCAAATGCTCAATTCTGCATATCAAAGATTCAAAAATTGCCTATATATGATTCAAAAGTTCATGAAAAGAGCAGGAAAGATGAATGTTTTGGGCCAATAAATTGTATCTAAATTAAAGATATTATATTTCTACTTTCTTAGCCAGCATTAGTGAAACGTTAAAAGTGGGATTTTTAAAATGCACATGATTATAATTTAATAGTTAAAATAAAACACAGAAGATTGAATCTGAGTAACAATCAATAGTTATAAGTAGTACATTCATAAATAGGTGGGTATTAATTTTGCATCCACCACCTCTCATCACATAAGCTTCTCTTTCAGAGAAATAGCGATGGTGCCAGATATAAGTTTGTACACGTTTTTCCTCAAAAAAGATCGAAGATGATCTTAATTACTTAAACATGGAGCAGTACTTTATTAACTAAAGAAACAAGCAATTAATTAATGAAGTTTTTAGGTCCTACGCCAATGGCTGACCAGTATGAGGTGCTTTAATTTGTCCACCTTATCCATGTTCATGGGATTGATTACCATAATTCATTGGATGTGTGATAAATCTATTGTGAAAAAAGAAAAAAAAAGGAAATAAACTAATGATTTTTATTTTATTTTATGAGTGCGTAAATTCAGTGATGCGCCTAATTTTTTTTCATGTTTTTCAATGTAATTTTTAAAATTTATTGTACATTTTTTATAGGCTTTAGATAGACTTTAAGTTTTTCATGTTTTTCAATGTAATTTTTAAAATTTATTGTACATTTTTTATAGGCTTTAGATAGACTTTAAGTTGGCTTATCCACAAAATAGGTCATGCTCAGGAAGAAAAAGAAAAAAAGAAAAACAAAAGTCTATCATATTAATTACAATTAAAGTTTTAGCCGATTACAAGAAAACCTATCCTAGTCTATTTCCAACCCTACCCAGAGGGCCAAATTAATAAAAAATAATACACAATTCAAAAATAACATCATATATTAGTAACAATTTTGGTAAAGTCAATACATTTATCAAAAAGTAAATAACTTAAACTAAATTACACTATTTTCAATCTATTTTCATATTTTAAAATTATTGCATAATAATTTCATTCTAACATTTCCAAATATATAAATTTACTAAACAATAATTCAACAATGCATTGATCATTCCATTGTCAATTGAATTCTTAATGTTGTTCATTCTAGAAAATTCTATATATAAATAACAGAATACTATATGCTCACATGTTTACCAAACAAATATCCGTTTCTTTAAAAAAATTGTATTCAAATATTTTACCCTTTCTAAGAAAAAGATGCGTATGCTGCACAGTATAATAAAATGTTATCTCAATAAATTATATATATATATATATATATATATATATATATAATTACAATTGTCAATCGAATTATCACAGTGTTTGACTAAGTGTCGTTTTCTTCTTTTAATTTTATCAAATTCAAAACTTTAATTATATATGCATGAAAAATAAAGGTCAAGATTTTTTTTTTTGTATATAATCAGGAGTTTTTAATTTGTCTCAGTAGCTAGTTTTAGTATAATTTAAATATTTCTTTGTACAAGATGTATAAAACTGATTTCTCGTTATTTGTATTTAAATATTTCTTTGTATTTATTTGTAGGTTTTATTTGATCATTTTACAGTTATTTGAATAACTTTTGGATTTTAATTTGTTGTGATATTTTCATTAAATTATTTTATATATATTTGAATAACGTATTAGTGTCATCGTGTTGGTGTCATCAGTTATTGTGACTTCACATTGGTCCCAATTTGTATACATGGTGTGTATATATATATATATATATATATAGAGAGAGAGAGAGAGAGAGGAAGGAGTACGTCTCCAAACTTTTACACTTGGAAAACAATGTGAATATATTAATTGTACACTATATGAAATTGGTTCCAATTTGTATAAATGAGAGAGAGAGAGAGAGAGAGAGAGAGAGAGAGGAGTACCTCTCCAAACTTTTACACTTGGAAAACAATGTGAATATGTTAGTTGTACACTATATGAAATTGGTTCTTACAATATGACTTAGAGTTACTTAGGTGTTAAAACTTACAATGTAGCTTACGTTTTAGTTATTATAGTGAATCCTAAGTATGCAATGAAAATATGTGTATGAAGAGATGTTTCTGAAAAAAAAAAATCTAAATTGATGATTTCATGAAGCAACTTTAATATTTATGCAGCAAGGTGAGATATAGAAAAAGATAAGTATAGATGTAGTGAGTTTACTTGTCAGCATGCCATTGTAAGATTCCTCATCCAAAATCAGCTTACAGTAACTGTACTTTCTTCCTATATCTTCCTGTCTTCTTACAACTTCAAGTCCTTTTACAGCTTACAATACAAAGTTTTCTTATAACTTACAACGCCTTCCTCTTCCAGCATGAAGCTTTAGTATTCTTGTAGTTTAAGATATGTTTTCTTCTTGCAGTTTGACCTAAACTAACTAACTGATCGATCTACCTCTATCTAATTCACTAAATACAATAGGGTCTCTAGATCCTATTATATTAACTGTTTTGTTTCACTAAAATCAATTTTCCCAACACTCCATTCTTGATCTGATGATTTGGCGACTGTGGAAATTAGGATTCAATTTTTGATCCACCGAACATCGATTTTTTTTTTTTACTTTGTATTAACAAAGAAAAAGTGTAGAAGATAAAATCGACCAACAGAAGAAGACAATCTTGTATAGAAGAAAATAAAAATTGAAAGTTTATTTCTTATTTTTGAATTGATATGTCGTGCCTATATCGCCATTTGACAACCACGTTAACGTAATTTCACAGACACCTCAACTTCTCTGAGAGAGATTGCAAACACCATTAATATTTAAAGTTTTAAATTGATAGTTTCAAATTTTACACACTTTAAATTAATAAATTTCATCATTTAGGCTCATTGCTAAATAACCTATTTTTTAGGACTTGAACTGATAAAATCTTTTGAATATTATATCTTTGTTGCGTTAATAAAGTAGCAACTAGATTTTATATTCCTAAATTGTCATTCAGCTTGTATTCGAATCATTGAATTTTACTTCACCCCTATCTAAAATATCTTATATTTCTACTTTCTTAGCCAACATTAGTCAAATGTCAAATGGATTTTTTAAAATACACATGATAATAATTTAAGAAATAAAATAAAATAAAAACAGAAGATCGCGTCTGCGTACCAATATTAATAGAATAAGTAGTACATTCAAAAATAGGTGGGTATTAATTTTGCAATGACCAGCTTACATCACATAAGTTTTTCTTTCAAAGAAACAATGATGGTGCCAAACTATAAGTCTGTACATGTTTTCCTCAAAAAGATCAAAGATCTAATTAATCACCAAAACATGGACCACTTCATTAACTAAGGAAATAAGTAATTAATGCAGGTGGGAGGTTCTTTGTTCCTGCTCCAAAGGCTGATCAATATGAGGTGCTTTAATTTGTCCACCTTATCCATGTTCATAGATCCTAATTTTTATTACCTAGCTTAACTACACAATTCAACTCTAAAAACAAATTAATAAATCATTAAAATAAGGTCAATATATTTATCAAAAATAAATAACTTAAACAAAATTACACTATATCTATTCTATTTTCATATTTTGAATATGTTACATAATAATTTCATTCTAATATTTCCAAATACATCAGTTTACTAAACAATATCATTCCGTTGTCAAGTGAATTTTTAATGATGTTCATTCTAAAAAAAATTAAAAATAATAAAATTATATATATATATATATATATACACTCACATGTTTACCAAACAAATAACCATTCTTAAAAAAAAATTATATTCAAATTATATTTTACCCTTTCTAAGACAAGGATTTATATGTTGCACATAATAAAATGTTACCTCAATAAATAAGTGTATATAATATAATTACAAATTGTCTATGTAACTATCACACGTCTTGACTATGTGTCTTTTGTTTTTCTTTTAATTTTATCAAATTCAAAACTTTTAATTACATCAGCATGAAAAGTAAAGGTCATGAATTTTTTTTTATACAGTTTGGCATTTTTAATTTGTTTCAGTAAGTTTTAGTACAATTTAAATATATCCTCTATGAGTATGATCAATTGGAGTAAAATAAGAGTTGTACATAATTTTATTCACAAGTATTATCATAAAATTATGGGAAATCAGTTTATTTTATTTGTAAATTAAGTTGTCAATCTTATTTACGGGTTTAATCTTCTTCAAGTCTATGGATTGATTTAACCATATATATATATATATATGGATCCTAAAAAGGAAATATAAGGCTGATGGAAGCATAGACAACTATAAAGCTCAGCTAGTAGACAAAGGCTTTAAACAAAGAGAAGGAGATGACATCTTCGACACGTACTCGCCTGTGACGAGAATTACGTCGATACGTGTGCTCCTAGCAATTGTTGTTTTGCGCAATCTTGAAATTCACCAAATGGATGTAAAAACTGCATTCCTAAATGGTGAGCTAGAAGAAGAGATCTATATGGATCAACTCGAAGGGTTCGTTGCACCTGGACAAGAAAAGAAGGTGTGTAAACTTGTTCGGTCCTTGTATGGACTTAAGCAAGCACCAAAGCAATGACACGTTAAATTTGACAACACTATGTTGTCGAATGGCTTCAAGATCAACGAATGTGATAAACGTGTCTACATCAAGGGCATTCCCGAGACTTATATCATCGTGTGTCTTTACGTAGATGACATGTTAATCATGGGTAGCAACCATGAAGTCATAGTTGAAAAGAAGCACATGTTGAAATGAAACTTCGACATGAAGGATATGGGTGTGGCGGACGTGATTCTTGAAATCAAAGTTAGGACGTCTGAAGGAATACCACTAACGTAATCTCACTACGTTGAGAAAGTGCTAAAAAAATTCAATGCTTATGATGATCCAATCGTCAAAATACCGTTAGAGCTCAACATACAGTAGTGTAAAAACCGAGGTGAGCCCAAGGATGAAAATATTCATATCGCATAGCGTATCACAACCTTAATTTTACGGATATATCGATATCGATATCACAAAAAATTTTAAAAAATATGGAAACTCTATTAAAATTTTGAAAATTTTACAGACTATTATAACATCCAAAAATGCAATTTTTTAATAGAGTTTCCACAATTTTTTTAATTTTTTTGCGATATCGATATATCCATCGATATATTCGTAAAATTAAGGTTGTGATACGATATGTGATATGGATATTTTCATCCTTGTGTGCATAGCACATTCCACCATGGAATCCAAGTTTATAGCCTTGGATAAGGCGGAAGAAGAGGTCGAGTGACTTTATAACTTTCTCGAAGACATTCCATGTTGGAGTAAGTCGGTTCCGACCGTGATGGTACATTATGATTGTTAAGCTACCATAGGTAGGACAATGAATAACATGTACAACGGTAAGTCGAGATATATATGTCGTTGACATAATACCGTGAGGCAATTGATCTCGACCGGCGTGATGTCGATCGACTATGTGAAGTCTAAAGATAATATGGCCGATCCTTTGATAAAAGAATTAAATTGAGATCAAATGAACAAGTTGCTAGGGGGAATGAGATTAAAATCCACGACTTGAAAATTTTCGAAGTGGATACCCAACCATGTGGATTGGAAATCCCAAGAGCATGGTTTAATGGGAAAACTAAACTAAGAAAGTTAGTTGAGAACACTTGAGAAATGTGAAATCCTTCTCTAGAGAGCAAATCAAGTATTAAGCCTACCAACGTGATGAGGTTAAGTCATAAGACTTTTAATATAACCAAACACCTCGAGAAGGTTGAGTATGGTAGGATACTCGTATGGATATCACTTATGTAAGTGAGAAGTGGTGGCCGCTTCTAATGAACACTTATGAACCAAAGACATGTCAATGGCCGAAAAGGATAAAAACGTGAGAACAAAGGTGCTTGAGGCTTTGTTGTGCAAATATTGTTGACTTGGTGTACACGAAGGTGGAGTAGTTTAAGGCATTGCGTCCACTAAGCCTCCGGTACACTCGACGACGTGAGCTATGGAAGGTTCAAGGCTAAAAGCTACCTATCCTTATGCAATGAGGTCTCTTTTGGATTGAGCTTCAAGTCTGCATTCATGTATTAATTTCCACTCATGTGGGGGGATTGTTGAAAATTTGGTTGTTGAAAGTGGTGGGTGGCACCACTTTGACCAATGTTAAGTGGCTAAGAGTTAATCTTTTTAAGGATTGGATGTCAAAAGATTAATCTACGTTTGGAGTAGATAATCGAGGCATTTTGAATCGCTCAAAACCAATTTTTGGTGAGTGAGAAATTAGCATGAAAGTTGGTCATTTGAATGAAAGGTTTTGAATGTGGGAGGAGTGTTTAACTATCCCACATATGAAAATGAACCTTGAAAATGCAAGTATAAGTTAAGCCAAGAGAAGAGGTCTAGTAATTAGTATACTATTGGAGTAGTATGTTTGTGCAACATACGCGCACGGGGCTCGGCTCGGCTTGGCCCAACCCAGACTCGACCCAACCTTGACCGTGGGCCTTGGTCCTTGACAATTGGACGTTGGGCTGGACTTGGGCCGATCGGGCTCGGGTTTTACTCGACCCGGGATTATCATTTTGGATAAAAATTACGGCACGTTAACGATTCCAGGTTGCGCACCTATGCCAGAATGCAGCGGGAGTAGAATGTTGTTGTTGAACAACACTTACTGCAGAGTAGAATGTTGTAGCTGAATAGTGGGTGTTGTTGTTGGGCGTCTAGAATGTTGTCGCTGTTCGCGATGCCGGGTTACTTCACGCCCGCGCCAGAATACAGCGGGAGCAGAATGATGTTGCTGAACAGCACTTATTGCAGAGTTGTTGAACAGCGGGTGTTGTTACTGTATGCCCAGAATGTTGTTGCTGAACAACAGGTGTTGAATGATATTGCTAAACAACGAGTGTTGTTGATGCATGCCCAAAATGTTGTTGCTGAACAGCGGGTGTTGTTCGTGCTTGTTGTTCGCGTCCAGAATGCAGCATCGGGTACAGTAACGTGTCCAAAATACTGCAAACGCCCAGTTGCAGCACCGTGAGCGTTTTTGACCGATTCTTATTTTTGAATGGGACGTTAACTTACATTAAAAGAGCCATTTTTTGGCAGTAAATTCTCATCAATTTTAGGTGTAATCCCCCATGTTGGAGACCTATATATAGGGTTCATCATGCATCATTTTTACAACATCGAAAACAAAAATCCTTTCATATTTCTATCCTTGCATAAAGCTTAATTCTCAAGTACTGAAGTTCGTTAAAGCTCTCGAGTTTGTGGTGCTACTACTCTAGAGATGAAGTTGTTTTATCTTTAGGAGACGATATACACGGTCCAATGAGCACTACCCTGGGCGTATCTCATCTTAAAGAAAGAGTCTTCCTCGACTCGACTTACTGTTTCTTGTTTGTTCTTTTCTGTTTCTCTTCGACATTCTCATAGCCCACTATTAAGTGCTATTTGTCAACAAAACCGTCTTACATGAGTGTTTTTAAATTGGACATAGGTAGAATTTTATTTGGAGTATTAATGTGCCACAAAAGGTGAAATTATTTTTGGTGGGGATTTTCTCATGATATTATCTCCTAGAAGCGAATTTATTGCGGCATCATGTTCCAACTATTGGGACATGTCGGTTGTGTGGTTTTTGGGTGGACTCTACAATCCATTCTCAGTTTCAATGCCCCATTCTTCATGATGGTGGAAAAGGTCACAATTTTATCATCTTAGTCAAAGAAGGTTTGTTGGGACTTATTTAGACTTTTGTTTGTATTTGCTCAAAAGCCTTAATATTTCTAAGTTTGTGACTCTTGCTGTTGAAACATGGATGTGGTAGAAGGAGAAACAAGAAAATTGTCATGGAGGAAAAAGTATGCCAAAGTGAGAATATGTTGATGTCGATAAGACCATGTTTATCCATGATCCAATTGGTTGGTTTGTAGAAAATAAAGCAAAAAATTGAATTAAAAAATTAATAAATATGAAATATAATTTCATGTGTTTGGGATATTTCTGACTAGATTTTGATGAGACAATGTAATATTAGATGATCTTTTAGAGTACCCATTTTCCACGCTTTATAAGTAGAGTTTAGTATGCTTATCTTATCCTTCATAGTTGGACTTTGAGAAGATACATATATCAGAAAGATAGAGAAAACTGATGTTAGCAGGATTTTGGACTTAAAGAGATCTTGAAGACTAATTTTCAGCATGGAAAGTCAGAAAGCCGTAGTTGCTGTTCAGAATCAGGATGCTGGATCAGGAAGCAGAAAATAGATATCAAGAAGCTATCCACAGGATTCTGGAATAGGAAGCTGTTCAGGATCAGGAAGCTGACCACGGGACTCTGGAACAGGAAGCTGTTCAGAATCAGGAAGCTGAAGCAGATCAGAAAAGAAACGCAGATTAGGAAATTGACTGCAGGTTTCAGGAACAGGAAGCTGTTTTGAAACAGAATCCTGGCGCAAAACAGAAAGCGGCTACTGCAATCAGTGCAGCAAGCAGTAAGTCTCACTAACCTATTCAATGCAGTACGAGGAATATACTGGATACAGTACGAGGATTGGTTCTTGTCGAAGTTACTAGTAGATAGAAGTTAGTGACGAGCCTATGAGGTGTTGCCACCTACAAAGCGACTCTGCAAAGTACTGTAGCTAGAGTATGGCACCATTAATGCGGATCAAAGTAGGATATGCTCTAAAACTCTAATCTTCCACGACGCATTAAATGCGAAGATTTGAAGATCAATTTGAATTGCAACTAGGACCATGCCTCCTTCAACGGGCATTTTTCAAAAGCTATAAATAGAATGATGGAGTGACCTTGAAGACAACTGAACAACTGAGCATTTTATCTCTCTAAGTTATCATTCTTTCAAGCTATTTCTCAAGTCTTCAAGTTCAGTCACTCAACCTTCAGAGGCAGTCAAGCCAAGCATTCGAACTTTCTAGTTCAAGGCTGTCTTCGAGCTGCACCAGTTGAAGAAACAAACATATACTTTTAACCATTTGTTGTGTGCTAGTTTGTTTTAGATAGGTGTCCTTAGCTGGAAGGATTAGATCCTCGCTAAGTGTTTGTAGTCTTGTGTAGGCTATTTTCTCTGTGTGAGATACTGTACCCTGTGTGGGATTTGACTTAGGAATCTTAGATTATAGTAGGTTTAACTTGTTTGGAAGAGGTTTGTAAAGCTATGTCTTGTAAAGCAAACTGACCATAACGAAGTTCCTCCTCTGAGAAGGAGTAGAGTAGACGTAGAAGGATTACACCACCTTCGAACCACTATAAGCCACAAGTGTTTACTGTTTATCTTACTTGTTGCATTGCATTGTTGCATATCTATCTTGTTGCATTTAATCATAAGCATTTTGGTCAAAGGATTGTGATAAAATCATATTTAAAAAGAAAACTAGTTTTCAAAAAGAAACTCTATCTTAATTTATTCCGCTGCATATTGTGATACCGAGTCAGAAACCTGAATCAACATTCTGTCAGGTTTCTGAATCAAGTCAGGTTACTGCATTCTCTGTAGAATTAGGAACTTATTTATAGAAAAGTTTTAAAAATGAAAAATCGATAGAGGTTCATTCACCCTCCTTGAACCTCTGACCACTTGGGACCAACAACATGATCGGTTGCATTTTTGGTTAGTCAATCTAACCCACCTCCTAATCTAATCCATCACCTCACTTTGTCCACTTTATGTCATGTGTCTCATTTTTATTGGTTGTATTTTAAATATAATTTAAATTGTTGATAAATGAGATAATTTTTATTAATTTTTTTAAAATTATCAAAATTCTTTTTTCTCTCTCTATAAATAGAGTCTAATATTGATATATTTTGAAGCACAATTTGAAGCTCTTTATTTTATATTTTTTGATTTCATATTCCAATTATTGTAATATTAATTTAGTTATTCTGTTAGTATGTTATTTTAACTTGTATAGGTCCCATGCGATACACGGACTTATAAATTTTACTATTTTAATGTTTTGATATGAAATTATTGAACACAAAAAATAAAAATTCTCTTAGGAGTAATCCAAATGTAATTTGTTACCCAATGGACCCCCAATCATAAAATTTAAAATATCTTAAGTTTGATGTAAAAATGATAATTTATAAAAAAAATTAAATGCTTGATAATATTTCAATCTTATTCGACACCCGTGTAATGCATGAGTATATAAATTTTAAGTATTGTAATTTTTAAATATAAAAATGTTATAACACCCTAAATATGATTACCCAGGCTATTTAATTTCTTTAAGTCTTAGTACCAGATTAATGAGATAAAGTTTGAGTCATTAACTCATACTACAAGCTTATAACACCTCACACCACATGCAATTTCTCACTCTTAACACTTGGAAGTTCAAGCCTCCAAAAAGCCACACGTCATTATTTGTAACAAGAAAGGGAGCAATGTACAGTGAAGAAAGAAAGAAATAAAAACAAAGGATTGGAAAGAAAAGTCAACACACTCAATTCTCCTCTCTCTTGTTCACACCCTTCGTCCTTGTCCCTCTCTCTCACTGTACTGCTCTTTCTTTTTGTCACTACCACCACTAGAGTTTGTATACTTCCCGACAGGTACTTCGGGTCACCCAATCGTCGTTGCCGCCGGCGCGCGGCGGCTCTCTCTCTCTTTCTCTCCCTCTCCCTTCCCTGCCTCCTTTCGCCGTCCCTGCCTACTGTTGTCTTGTTTTTGGTGTTGCCGGTTTAAGGTTGAGTCGGCGAATGGAGTGGAGGGGTATCGCCGCCGCTCACGGCGGCGATTGTGTAGAATCAATGCCGAGGAAGGCGCCAACAGTATATGTGTGTGTGTGTTTGTGTGCTTTGAAGTAGGTGTTGTTGGGTGTAGTTGTTGGAACAGGAGTGTAAGGGGTATGTGGTGTGTGAATCGCTGGCGACTGGGGTCACCGGTGGTGGCAGAGAGGCGGCCGAGAGCAACAACAGCATCGGGTTTGGTGGTTTTGGGGGTGGGGGTGTGTTTTGTAAATTAAATAAAGTCTAAGGGTTTAAATGTAAAATTCACTAAGTGGTTAAATTAAAAGTTTGACCCAAGATCTTTTAATACGACAATTCACACCCTTAGCTACTGTATTTTGCAAGATAATCCCAGAAGTGTGTACAGTGACGACCCAAAGGTTTTCAGAGATTACCTTTTGACCCCTAAAAATTCGAATGAACTTCAGAAAGTGCCTTTTTAACCCCGTTTCTCCCTTAATAAGCCGTCTCCTTTCTCCAACGTGCGTCTTCCAAATGTTCTTTTTATGAACCTTTCCCCCTCAACCACGTTTAAAAGTATTTTTTGATTAAAGTTTTAATTCAAATTACGAGTAGATTCTTATGGTCGTTAAAATGAGACTTTTTATTTAATTTTGTAGGAAACTCAGGCGCAGGACCAAGATAGTGTTTTGAACGCATAACGGCCCTTTTCAAGCAATAACTGTTTGAGGTGGGGGTAATTTTCTAGTTTTCACGTTTAAGTTTCGAAGTGAATTTGATGTGAAGTATACGTATGTGAAATGTGTGTTCTTTAAATGATGTGTTTTGTGCCTTCCTACGTGGCGTAAATGGATTAATACTATTAAAATATGAGAGAACTTGTTTATGTAATTAAATGTTTTTCAGGGTGGTTTAAGAACCACAAAAATGCTTTCCAGGGTGGCTAAAGAGCCACAGCGGCTGAGAACCGCACCAGGGTGGTTTAAGAACCACAAAAATATTTTCTAAGGTGGTTAAAGAGCCACAACAAAAATGTTTTATATGGCGGCTCAGAACCGTATTTTCAAAGGCAGCTCATACCCGCACCTATGTGATAATGATTTATATGTATTTAATATCTCAATGTATTGACTGTTCACGAAACCCACCTCATTGAATGTTTTTTTTTCTTTGCACTCACCCATTTGTGTGTTTTTTTTTATTTCACAGGTTGCAACCGATCGGAAGGGAGGAAGGGGGTGTGAATTTGTTTTGTTTTGTCTAAACATGAAGTGATAGTATGAGATATTTTGGGAAAGCCTTGTTTGTAGGTTTGAACAGATTTAGCTGTGAATTAGTAAAGTAAAAAAAAAAATTCTTCCGCTGCTTATGGACTTTATTTTATAAAACAAGGTAGTTTGGGTAATTTATTTTGGAAGTTCATTAAACTTTGATTTTCTGTAAAATGCAAAATGGGCGTGACAAATATAAACCATCTAAATATATTTATTTAGAGTTAATTTAATTTAATCTACCACTCATATAATTTACGAATTTTATATCCATCATATGTTGTCATACTACTTTACTAATTGTACGGTCACAATTGGTTTGGAAAAATAATATAAAAATATATATTCAATATATTCACAAATTAAAATATAATTTAACATACCATTAAGGTATCTATATAATATTTTTCAAATGTAATATGTGCCTTAAATCAGAATCTCTCTTTAAAAAAGCTTTTTAAACAAAAATATAGAATTGTTGTACTTTAATTACTTTTTAAAAAAGTGTAACAGATAAATAAAAAAGTAGATATAAAAAGTGTTTGAGGTAAAATTTTAAGGGCAAAAACTCCTGTGAAACTGGTGCACGGATCTAGGATTCATGCAATTCGGGTTGGCCCGACCCGGTATAGTATTCCACTCGTCGGTACGGCTATCCATGCGCCCCCATGCGCCGGGAAGAGGGCGCAACATACTTAGTGTAGTTTCTACAGTTTTCTGGAAAATATGTGTACCTTTTAGTTATGAGTTTCATACATTTATGTTATGAGTTTCATACCTTTATGCGATGATCTTCATACCTTTACACTTTCTGTCAAAATTTCATACCCTTTTAGCTATGCTATTTATACTTTCTGTCAAAATTTCATACCCTTTTAGCTATGTTATTTATACTTTTTAGTTATGCGTATCAAACCTTAAGTTAAGCGTATTAGACCTTTTAGTTATGGTAATATTACCTTTATGTTATATCTTAGTAAATAAGGTAAAACTTTTACATGATACAGCTAATATCTTTATGTAATACAATTGATATCTTTATGCAATATAACTAATATATTCCAGTAAAAATGGAAATATACAACCATTTTAATAAAAATAAAATAATACATTTATGTTAATATAGTAATATTTTTATGTTAAATGATTTATACCTTTATATGATATAAATAATACATTACATTATATTTCAATGAAATGAAACAATACCTTTATGCAAATCAAGTTACACCTTTATATGAAACAACTAATACCTTTATTCAATAAAACGTATACATTTTATGTGAAACAACTAATACCTTTATTCAATAAAACTTATACTTTTATGTGATACAATTAAGATATTCTAATAAAATAACAAAATCATTTTTTATATAAAATAAAGTAATACCTTTAAATAAATGCACTAATACATTTACGTAGTATGGTTAATACCTTTACGTAATGTAGTTAACACCTTTATGTGATACAAGTAATACTCTTACTTCTATTTAAGTTAATACCTTTATGTATTACAAATGTTACATTTCAGTTATATAATGATGACCTTTATGTTATAAGTATGATACCTTTATGAGATATATTTCTTACCCTCACTTATTTCAGAAATTGTATCAAACCCATCAACAAATCCATCTTTATCAGTAGAACTCAAGTATTTCATTCGTATTTGAACAATCACCTGTTATAAAACATTAAGAATACGAAATCTGATACAATTTCATGTTTTTCAAACTAATAAAGATGGATTATGTTTTCGCTCGATTATCTGAAATTTTCATCTTTATCTTTCATGTTTCTTGTCTACAATTCATGGAGAAGAGGCAAAGAGAAGTGCGAAGATGGAGAAGAAGAAGAAGGTTTTCGGATTGGAAATTGAAGGAAGAAGAAGAATTAAGTGCAAAATAGAGAATGAGAAGTTCAGATAAAGTTGAGAGAAGGGCGAGAAGATGGAGAAGAAGCAGAGAGCAATGTAGAAGAACTAGAGAGAAAAAAGGTTAAGGTAACAAATAAAAAAAAAAAAAATAATAATAATATATTACTTGGAGAAGAAGCAGAGAGAAGAAGATGAAGAGAGGCGCAGACAAGAGAAAGAAGACACAGAAGAAGGGGATAGCGTGAAAGTGATGAAGAAAAAAAAAATTATATATACTTTCCATATGGATCTGGATCCGAAACGGGGCAGCCAATTGCACAGATTTAAGTCCGTGCAACTGGTGTATGGGAGACTTACTCAATTTTAAGTTACTTTTTATGGAAAGACCATATCTTGGGTTAATTTCTAGAAACATCATGATCTTTACTTTGATTCCAATTTTAACTAAATTTTAGATAATTGCAAAACAATCCTGTATTTAGATATTGGGCAATACTAATTAATTTTTGCTGAAAATTCCAAGTGTATTGCACCATTGGAGTTGCCATTTAATTACCATACATATATGTATATATTAAAAATTTGAATTTAATTGTACTTCATATTTTGTGATTTACATATCTCTCACATGCACATACACACACACATATATATATATATATATATATATATATATATATATATAAAAGTTGATTGCACAAAATTCATCTCTATATACAAAATCAATAAATTCAACTAATATAGCAAAAAAAAATTAATAATGTTTCTCATATTAGGAAGTGAAGATGGGTGAAAAAACTTTAACATTTCCAGATGTAATTATTATTATTATATATGCAGATATTATTATCCTCATGAATTGAAGTTAATTAATTAAAATGCATGTTGAAAATGCAAAAATCAAATTAATGTGTATAGAAATAAAGAAAATAATTTATATACTAAAATCGGTATATTTTTCTTAAATTCATTATTATAAAATTGAACCAACTTTTTTAATATATTACAATAACTTTTACAACATATAAATGTGAATGTGTAAATACTATAAATTATATAAAAAGGTTAAAATAAATCCAATAAGTATAGTATCAACATGATTTCCAAAATAAAAAGGTTAAAATAAATCCAATAAATATAGTATCAACATGATCTCCAAAATCATGAAAGATATCTGGAAAAATCTTTACATTTCCATTTTTTCAAATTTTTATATATGTGAAAGAATAAATATATTAATTCTTTTTGTTAACTATCTCATTTTGTGTGTGTGTATGAAAGGATTTATATACCATATATATTTATATACAAAATCAATATTTTTGGAAAGTTACAATAAATACAATTAATATGACAAAAATATAACATTTAATGATTTTTCTATTATTTGGAAGGGAAAATGGAGAGGAAATTTTTTGTATTGCCAATTTTAGGGGGTAATTGTTTATATATATATATATATATATATATATATATATATATATAGATTGTATTGTAAAAAAAACATTCATTATTATAATTGTGGAATTAAAATATCAAATAATTTTATTATACATTTGTTACATCTTTTAAATATATTAAAAAACTCCCAAAATAATATGCAATTAATAAATAATGAGGAAAAAAATATTGGGTTGGCTTGAGTTGATGTCACTAATAAAGTATGAAAAAATTGGAGTTGAGTTAGGTTGTAGGTTGTATATGTAGACGGGAAAGAAATGAATATTTTATTAAAAATTTGGGTTGGGTTAGATCATGGATAAACATAGTTTTAAAAATGCAAACTTTGCAGTTAACTCCACAATTGAAGGATGTAAGAAAGTTGGGAACTCGAAGTACTTGAAACCACCATTGGGGCAGTGGAGACTTAACGTTGATGCAAGTTGGAATGATCGCTTAGGACGATTTGGTATTGATGGCATCATTCACGATTCGGAGGGCAACTCGGTTGTCATTTTTGGTAGAAAGTCTCTAACATGAATTCAGTTATGGAGGGAGAATTCCTAAAAATTAAAGAGGTTTTGCTCATTTCTTGTGATCATAGATTTAGCCTTTTTTTACTCTAACAAACATTGGAAGGAGTCACCAATACTAAAGAGATTATTGACTACGTGAGAATTGGGGCAAAAGATATTTATAATATTCTTGATTCTATGATAAATTCTTGTTTAAATCGTTGTAGACTATCGCCGATTGAGTCGTAAATATAGTATTGTTAAATTTTTTTTTTTTTTTCACTCAGTTTTTTTGGGATTTTGGTGTCTATCTGGAATAGGTTCTCGATCTTGTAACTTTGGATTCATCTTCTATATGGAGTGAAACTTAAACTTTGATTAAACAAATATATTAAATTGGATTTAACGTTTTTCCACATTTTGAAATTTTATTATCCACTTTCAAAATTTAATCATATTTAAAAAAAATTATAAATTTCATTAATTGAATTTGTCTGATAAAATTTATACAATTTTATAATATCTTAAATATTTCTTCAAAGTTGAAAATATGCTCACTTTTAACCATAAGCTCCTGTTTGTAAATTACATATACACACTTAAACGTAAGAGTAGCGCTGGTTTGAATAAGTTGCACGGATCTTAAGATCCGTGCAATACTATCCGACCCGGCCCAAATATATATACTTTTTTTTTTTAATTAATGCCCTAATCCCTCAACTCACCGCGAATTCCCTCAGTTCACCATCGCTAGGTTTTGATCGTTGCGCCTCTCTTCTTTTTCTCTTCTCTCCTTTTTCATTTTTTGTCTTTCTTTCTTGAAGCACGACGTTCTCTATTTCTCTTAAACCTTATCTTCTCCATATCGCGATGCGAGACTATTATTTTTAAAGTTAAAAATCCATCTTTATCAGTTCGAAAAATATAAAATTGTATCTGATTTCGTGTTCTTAATGTTTTATGATAGATGATCATTCAAATACACATGAAATAGTTGAGTTATCTACTGATGAAGATGAATTTATTGATATGAATGTCTTGTATATATAACTGACTCATTTTAGTTATGTTTATAAAAAGGTATTCTTAATAATACATAAATGTCACCTTATTATTTATAAAAGGTATTCTTAATAATACATAAATGTCACCTTATTGTTTATAAAGGGTATTCTTAATAATATATAAAGATCACCTTATTGTTTATAAAAGGTATTCTTAATAATACATGAAGGTCATCTTATTGAGACAGAAAACTTATAAAAGTATACTTAACTAAATCTAAAAAAAATGTTAAGGTACAACTAGTCTTACAAAAGATATGTCTAACATAACTAAAAGGTATGTCTAACACTACTAAAAGGTATACTTAACATAACACTAAAGGTATGACTAACATAACTAAAAGGATTGTCTAACATAACTAAAAAATATAGTTAATATAACATAAAAAGTATATCTAACATAACTAAAATGTATGTCTAACACTACTAAAAGGTATGCTTAAGATAACACTAAATGTATGACTAAAATAACTAAAAAGTCTGTCTAACACAACTAAAAAGTATAGTTAACATACATAAAAGGTATGTAACATAACTAAAAGGTATGTCTAACACTACTAAAATGTATATTTAACATAACACAAAGGTCAGACACCTGTATTTTGGCGGATTTTATCCGCGATCTAGAGGCACGTGCAGGCACGTGCGGACGCGTGACGGGTCGGGTTAGAAGTGGTGCATGAATCACACATCCATGCACAATGTGTATATAAGTTTTTGTCTAAACGTAATCATAAGTTATTGTTTATGTACGTATCTCTATCTATGTGTGTCATTTTATATAATTTTACAAAGGATGTAAAATTTTATAATTGTACGATTAGTATTAGTTAACTGTCTAAAGATTTGCGTTAAAAAGTCGATATTAACCTGGATTAGTAGAATGGAAATTATTATTTTTCTAAGTACTACCACAAATATTTTTCACTTCAATTAGCATATAAGTTTATGGTTATAGACTGAAATAATGAAACTCATGTTATTATCATTATTTCTTAAATAGCAACCAGGAATAAGAAAATGAATATTCAGTGTTTTACCAGACTTTGACCCATTAATTACCGGAAACTTCTTTCGATAATCCACCTACATTCAAACAAAAGACCTACATTCAAACAAAAGATTTTAATTTGGGTGTTGTTTTAAATCCATTTATAGTTTATATTATGGGGGTATAAATTTTTATTAAACCAATTTCTTTCGATAAATCCACCTAAACTCTAACAGTAATTAGCCTTCAAGAAATATAATAATATATAATATAAAGCACCACTTGCTTAACATAATAAGACAATAATCTAACCATCAAATTTGCAGCATGCAACAACTTATCAGACCAAAGTAAAACACAGAGAGAGAGAGAGAGAGTCTAAACTTTGTTCGTGCAAATTTATAAAATGTCCTTATAACAAACTTTAGTTATTGTATATCAAATTTGAATTCTATAACAAACTTTAAGTTATTTCTAAATGACCAAATATTATAAAATGGTACTACAAACATAATTCTTTTAAGGGTGGGAGCGAGAGTATATAAATACCTAGTGACGCAACATATGCAAACATCCATACACGAGTTTAAAATGAATGTAATGATAAGCAAGATCATACATGCCTGAGACGAGCTCGTAGTGATCATGTGGTAAGACGAACCAAAGCCGGAATGAAGGGGCTTCCAAACTTAGAATGACGAATAGTCCAAAAATGCTACCTCCACAATAGAGCAGAAATGATGTGCAGTTGTATCACGATTAACAAATATGACGAGTTTAACTCTCTAAATATGGTAAATCCATCTCCACATATAAGTTTACTGTTTCTTGGGATACTCTCTTGCTCCAAATATGGTGGATCCAATTCTAACATTTGTACTGCCCATCTCAATCTGCAAGAATGACCAAGAAATCAATCGGTTATCCTGCTTGTCTCCAATAGAAGTTCACTAGCAAAGCAAATTATAAAATGATCCATTGTATGATTGATTGAGTGGATGTCTTGAGATTTTACAGAAGAAAGAAACAAAGGGGATGAGAACTCTATCCTAAGATTCGAGAGACAGTAAGTGACTGCAGTTTGATGTTAATCAAATTGAGAATAGAGATTTTAAGTGTTTAAATGTGAAAATTACACTAAGCATCCCCAGCTGATATAATTGAAACAAATTTAAAAGTAGCATTCAAACTCACAGCAAGCTCAAAGTCGCCAGACATGCCCATCGACAACTGGCATTGCTCTTCTGCTATCCCAAGCGCCTTGCAAACCTCACTTCTGCAGTTTGCTAATGTCTGATACCCATGTACTAACGGGATCAGGATAATTTCAATGATAAATAATTGGGTGAGCATGATAATCATCAACGTTATATTAGTTATACTACCTTAAAATTCTCTGGGGTGGATGTGTAATCTGGCATTCCTATTGTCATCAGGCCAGAAAATTCAAGGTTAGGGCAGTTCACACTAACATGTCTAGCAAGCTCCACACAGTCAGAAGGTTCAACACCAAATTTTGCTGCACAAGATGAGGGTGGTGAGAGTCGTGAGACCACGTTAACTTACTCTTTTGCTAGGGTGTCAAACAAAATGAGTTTGACTATTAAATTAAAAAAGAAAATCCTATCAAACACATACTCAAGTTACCCACATTCTTCACCACTGGTATTCACTTGAACCATTACTTTCAATGGCTTTCTTCCGATCGTTCCAGCGACACGGTTGAGATGATTTGCAATCTACAGAAAACAAGGAAATTATTGGACAACTACTTAGAATAATATTGTACTAGAGGTAATCATGAATTAGACAACAGCAATAACTAAAATACAAAGAAAATTCAAACTATAATGTCAAACCAGGGGACCAGTTATGATAATCAAACAAGAATTTGAAAGTTTATTATGTCTTGCTAGCAAATTCTTATGTACTCCTGTTTAGACTTTTACTTTAACTTGCTAAGATACTTAAAAAGGTACAGTGTAATAATATTAGGGACCTGCCTTGTAAGTATTGGTACTATAAATGAGATGATATATAATTAATATTATCATAAATAATTTTATAAATGATGGATCATAAAGACTATGGCTCATCTTCTATGCAATTGTTTCTTAATCACTTTCTGATCCAATAAATAAGATATGTGGTTCCTTAAACTGATGATTCCTTAAACTGATGAACTCACCCCTAATATGAATGTGCAAGTGCAGAGTTGCACAAAACAACTTCAAATCCGACTAATCAAAAACTCCCTCCGTGTTTTTTTTGTCAATTTTTTTTTTTGTCCCAAAATGTCATTATCAGATTTTAAGAAACAAATGTACAATTGTCTACCAAAATCACCTTCATCTTTATGATAAGAAACATACTTTTATTAAAAATTAAAAGACAATACAAGGGATGAGGAATCCACATTTTAAATATACAAAGCAATTATAAGGCATAAGCCCAACTCCTAACTAAATCCGTCGTATGAAAAGCCATGAACTCTTATGACATGACAATCTAAAAGCCCCTATAAACTTAATAATATCCCAAACCTCTTTTGATGACTCACTACGGTTCTCAAAAATCCTCTTATTTCGTTCTAGCCAAATAGACACCATAGAACAACTGGCACTACTATTTTCTACCAAAATTGCCCTAATTTACTTCCCTCAAAATAAATGAGATAGACTAATGGAAATTTACCTATAATAATTGTTGTTAAATTAGGGTACATCAGATAAACTATTTTTATTAGCTTTACTTAATTTGTGTGCAAAATCCTAAAATGACATTTATTGTGGGACGGAAGAAGTAATATTCTTGACCTTTATAACATCTACAATCAATTTACAGAATGGAGTTAAGAAATGAATTATGTTTGAAGAAAAAATTCAAATTTAAAGAGTATCAAGTAGCAGTGGAGAATAGCTATCATAATCCAAGAGAAGAAATCCACTCAAACTGGATACAAATGTGTTCTTGAAGGAATGTGTATCACCTTATCAGCTTCCATTGGAAAAAGTAGAATTTTAAGAAACTAAAGACATGGCTTTGCTTAGATATTTGTTTACCTTTTCATCATCTACAGTCTCCACCATGGCAAGATTTGGTACACCAGCTGCAAAACAGAGGAAAAATTTACGGATTAGGATAAAAACCAGTACCAAGACATTATATTATCTTATTTCTTTCTAGACTTTCAAAATGACAAACAGAAGGCTTAATCTCATAATATTCCACAAGCCAGTTAATCCTTCCACACATTATGCATACAAAGTTATTATTTCCAATTGAAATTCTTTTAAACCAAATTCAGTAAGTACACAGTACCTTGAACAAAGATTGACAGCAGACATTTCAAATGTAGGTCCAAGTTTACATAAATGGAAGACACATTTGATCATCAAGAACAATCAAATCACATGTTCTGATGCATAACAGCAACCCCCAAACCTTCTGTCTGCTAGCAAGTTTAACAATTTTACACATAGATCACATCATCCTCATACAATCCCCTTTAATCCTTTACTATATCTATAGAAAATAAATCTCAAGCACAAATTTTCAGATTAATTTTTTGGCAGCCACACTGATTAGATTAAAGAGAACTTCAAAACTTTCAAGCTATACGTACATCAACAACATAAAAATTGTGAAAGTTCATATAGGTAATAGGTGAGAGTGTCAATGAGATTACAAATAGCAGAGTTTTTAACATACTTAGAAGTGGCTTCACTTTATTGCTCTGCAAATTCCCAATGAAATGCCATTCTATGTCTTCTGGCAGCTGCAATTAAACACATAAACGGAATTCGATTATTGTGAACGCAATTACACAAATACCTAAGAGAGAGAGAGATGAGACCTGTGGCGCTTTCTCGACGAGCTCTTGGACGTAATTCTCACCGAAGCAGCGGTGGCCGGCGTCGTACACTTGGCGGAGGAGGGGAACCGGCTTAGTCTTGCTCACAGCCACAACTCGGATCCGATCCGACCCACGACCGGACAGGTCTGCTGCCTGTTTAACCCTCTGAAGCACAGCGCGCAGAGCCGCTGCAGCGACGCCGTCCGTGGCGGAAGCCGCCGACATTTCTAACCCTGTTGATGACGATGATGATTGCTCCGGTGGTGTAGATGAATGGGATTCTCTTTTCTCAACTTCTGGATTGTTCATTTTTCTGTTTATTTCAGTGTTTTCCAGGTCTAGGTAAATATCATTTAATTCTCTTTAAATTATAATTTGACGCTTATTTTGTTAAATATATAAAATAAAAATATAGGGAGATAATAAAGAATTGATAGATTATAAATTACTGTATATTTATTAAATTGATAAAAATAAAAATAAAAATTGTACATGGAACAAACATGATTTTTTTGAATTGAGAGAATATTTAAAATGTTTCTTAAGTATGTATTTACTTATCAGGGTTATTTATACAAGAAATATTCAAAAAGGTTATTTATACAAGAATTTATCTTGTCCGGCCAATTTTCTTTATTTAATAGTTGAGTAAAAGTTTTATTATACCATGTTACGAATTTAATTTTATGAGACTTGTTAAATGACTCGTTAAATCAATAAATTATAATAATAATATGATTATGAATTTTATAAGATTTTGAAATATTTTATTTAAATATGATTATGAATTTTATAAGATTTTGAAATTTAGATAAATACAATTAATTAATAATTAGTAATCAAAAAAAAAAAAATTAACCAATCCAAAACGTTATGGATAGGAATCAAACACAAAATCCCCCATTATATGAATAAATTGTACAACCACGAAACTAATTTGTGCTTTTATTAATTTACTTGTTAAAATTTTAATTTATGTATTACATTTTAAAATATAGACATATTAATAATTAAATTCAATATAATTTATTATTTCTAATATATTGCTTGATATGCCATCTGAAATTTTTTCAAATTTTGATATTAATGATACAATTTACCAATGATATATTATCTTAATATAAAAGATATAATGCTTTTAAATATTTATATAAATTAAAGTTCAGGTATTTTAACTTTGGATTTTTGATATTTTAAATAACTATATTTGATATTCAGAGTACATAAATATAACATATAAATTTATTAAAAATAAAAATATAGGAGCAATATATGTAAATATATATCATAAGATAATTTTTTTTATAACTAAATTGATTAAATTAAATATTAGTAAAATATGTATTAATTATTAATCTTCGCACAATTAGCATTTTAACATTTTAAGATTAAGATTTTAAGATATATTAAAAATACAAAAATTCATATGGTTCTTCAATATTTTAGGATGTGAAATATTCAAATATATACGGTTTGTACGTAGGAATCGTGTATGCACATGATAAATATATATATATATATATATAACTAAACTTAGTAATGTAGAATTTTTTTAAATATTATCTATATAAAAACAATATCTATGGTTTTTTGTGCAATATACATCGCCTAATTTAGCACTAAATATAGTATAGTTTCATAGTTTACTATAAAACACATATTCACAAAAACTATTCAATTAATCAATTTCACTAATTAATAAATTGTGAATTTCTTCACTATTAATATTTTTAACATTTTATGATTAAAGTTTTAAGATATATTAAAAATATAAAAATTAGTAAGATGTTTCAATATAAGGATTTGAAACATATATTCATTATATATATACACATATATATGTATATATTAGTAATAAATATGTAATCAAATCGATAACTATTTTATCAAAATAAATATTAGTTATCAAAATAAGTAGATAATTGTTTTAGTTTGTTAAGATTAACAAAAGAACATTAACCGAACTCGATCACGAGTAGTTTGCCGAATGCTTTATTTGTTAACAAAATAATCATATATTCTTAAAAATCTAAAAATTATAATTATATATTTTATATTTTTATATAATGTTTATTATGAGTCTTCTAATGAACTTATTCATGAGATAACAAGCCAAATAACGTCAAATTTTTATTTGTTTACTTTAGCAGCTCACAAGCCTTCTAATGAACTTGTTTATGAGCTAACGAGCCAAATAACATCAAATTTTTGTTTGTTTACTTTAGCAGTTCACAAGCCTTCTAATGAACTTGTTTATGAGCTAACGAGTCATATAACGTCAAGTATTAATTTTTTTTTGTTTACAATAAACAAATGCAAATGAACTTGTAGCCAAAAAAATTTAAAATAGATGATCTTTCTTTCATATAGTTATATATAAAGATATATAAGAAAAAATCTATGAATTAATGAATGTATAATTAAAATGTAATCATATATTGAATATATATATATATATATAAAAGATAATAAACTATTTTAAGAAAATGAGTGTATAAATAAAATTTGATATTATGAGTGGAAAAAGGGTTGAACATATGACCTCATCACAAGATATCAGTTTTCACTAGGGCATCTAAATTTCTTACTAATGAGTTTCAAAGATTTATAAATATTTTAAGAAAGTAAAAGTTAAATTTAAAAGACAGACTCCCCCAAATTCCCATTTGAAGAACTCCCAATTCCCAAATCCAATTTAAAATTTTCTCACAGGAACATATCGCGAATTCGAAACAAGGGCATCGAGGGAGGTTGTCGATTTCTATTGCGTTCAAGTTCTTGAATCAATTCAAGGTTAATCGAAGAACTATAATTTTACTATTTTCATTTCTCTAATTAGAATATAGTTCATGTTATTATTATTTGCAGAACTAGGGTTTTCTCTCTCTCTCAAGAGTAAGTACTGCATATTTGTGTTCAAGGGTTTTGTGTACAAGTGTCGTGTGCTCTGTATCATAATTTCTTGAGAACAAACATGTATCTTTTTATGCATCCCAATTTCACAATTTGGCTTTGTTTTGGGAATTTGTCTATTGCGATGTTAGTTGTATTTAGGGTGGATTTAATTCTACAATAATTGAGTATTCAATGGTGATTTAGGGTATATCATGTTCCTTTGAACTTATATTTGGATTTCTGTAAGATGCCATGCATATAAGGAAGAATTAGAAACTTATTGAGCTTATAGTGATAAGTTGTATATGTGAAGTTGGTGATGATTGGAAAGTCCAGCTAATTGTAATTCTTGATATTGGGCTGTGTGAATTGAGAATTCTTTTATGCTACAAAAAGTACAAAATGCTAGAAATTTGTATCTGGAGTAGTAAACAAACTAGGCTTATACATGTGTATCTAAATTGTGAAATGTGCATATACATTGCAAATGTTGATACTTTAAATTATTGGAACCATATTGCATGTCAAGAAAAGAATGAACTGTATTGATTATATCTCTCCATTGTATGCACAATGATACACGTTCTCATCTATTTTTTACATATCTTTTAAAAAGTTTATATCCATATCATGTTAGGTCATTATGAGAATATGCTTCTTATCCATGCTTTGGAAGTACTCACTATAGTTTGTTGGTTCTCGTGTAGGTACACCTTTGAACATGTTAACCGCAAACACTATATCTACACAAGATTCAACGACAAGTCTTGTTATGGGAGGAGTTGTTCTACAAAATCAAATGGCAGCTAATAGTGAAAACCATGAAGCAAGTGTCAATGAAAATCCTCAACATCAAGTAGAGACTAATCAAACTAATGAACAAAGAGAAGAAGAAAATCCTTTTTCACAAAGAAAAGACAAAGAACATCAAAAGTATGGGACGACTTTAAAATTGTCACTCTTCCAGGTGGAACCAACAAGGCTGAATGTATTCATTGTAAAACACAAATAACAATCAACAAGACGGGTGTTACTTCACATTTACTCAAGACATACCAAAAATTATCTGAAGAAGAAATATATAACAGGGCAACAACATTTGAGCATCACCACTACTATATCTGAGTCAGAAACTGTTGCTTCGGTGCAAAATTTCAAGTATAATTAAGCGAAGATGAGGGAAGTAATTTCACACATGATCATAGTTCATGAGTTGCCATTTGTCTTTGTAGAATACAAGCTCTTTAATTTGACAATAAAGACTGTCACTCCACATTATCAAAGTTTTAGTCGTGCTACAACAAAATATGATTGTATGGCATCTTATGAAATGGAGGAGAAGAAAGTGATGGAGTCTTTGAAGCACGTGAATAAGATTCTTGTGACTACTGATTTGTAGAAGTCGGATCAGAAAGTCTCTTACATGGTTGTCACTTGTTATTATATTGACTTAAATTACAATTTGCAAAAGAGAAATTTGAATTTTTGTGATGTTCCACCACCTCACTGTGGTGTTGTTTATGATGTGCTACATAAGTGTTTGGTTGAATGGGGGATCAAAAATAAGGTGTGGACAGTTACAGTTGATAATGCATCGTACAATGATGTAGCTATTCGAATGTTGAAGGAGAATCTCTCATACAAAAACAGTCTTTCTTTTAATGGGAGATTGTTTCATGTAAGATGTTGTGCTCATATATTGAATCTATTGGTACAAGATGGACTATCTATGATTGAAGATGTGATTCACAATGGTCGTGAAAGTGTAAAACACATATCAGTTTCGGAGATACGTCTTAATATATTCAGTGAAATTGTAAAACAATTGCAATTATCTTCGAAGAAGCTTGTGTTGGATTGTTGTACAAGGTGGAACGCAACATATTTTATGTTGTCAGTTGCATTAGAATTCAAAGATATCTTTTCAAGATACCAACAAAGGGACCTTTCTTATATTCATTGCCAAGTGAGGATGATTGGGAGATGGTTCATGTAGTTTGTTCATCTTGAAGAATTCAGTGAAGTCACAAAAGTCATTTCAGGTATTCATATATCTAATTTTGAACTTGTTAAATTCTTCATTTCTTCAAGAATTTAATGAAGTTACCTATAATATTTCTTTCAGGTACAAAATATCCAACTTCAAACTTGTTTCTTGCCGAACTTTATAACATCAAAAAGTTGTTGAGTGGATATAATGTGGGAGATGATGGTTTCATGGTTGATATGGTTGAGAAGGTTAAATTTGAGAAATAGTGGGGTCATTGTAACTTGATAATTTCCATCCAAGTAGTTTTAGATACAATGTATAAAATGAAGTTCATTGAATGGTGTTTTCCTCAAATTTATTCAGAAGTTGATGCAATTGAGCACATTATCAATGTTCGTGAGACATTGCGAACATTGTATAGTGAGTACATTGAGTCTCACAAAATTGGTGTCGTTGAAAAGAGTGTTGAAGGTTACACTTAGAGTAGTTATAGTAGTATGAGCACTACTAATGGAAAGGGAAAAGATAAAGTTCGGGCTAAATTTTCTAATTATATTAAGAATATTGATAGTGTTGAGAAAGTGAAGTTGGAGCTTGAAGTGTACTACGATGAAGGAGTTGTTATATGTTATGAAGATGTTGATTTTGATGCATTGGCATGGTGGAGGACAAACAACTTGAAATTTAGAATCTTGTCAAAAATGGCTTGTGATATACTAGCAATTCCAATAACAACTCTGGCTTCCGAATCAACTTTTAGTGCGGGTGGTAGGGTTATTGTAGCGCCTAGGACAAAATGACGCATAATTGGCTAATTAAATAATTAAACCCCTAATTATTTGATTTAATTATGTGCGTTCTAGAAAAATGATAAAATGCAGGCAAACCCTCTTTTTTTCTCTTTCATCTTCTCTCTCCCTCCTTTTCTCTCTACCTCGCTGGATTCTCTCTCCTCGGTCGCCTTCTCTACCAGGCCTGTTGTGCGTGTGTGTGTGTGTTTGTATGTGCATGTGTGGCTGTGTTGTGGACGACGTTGTGTAGTGCCGTCGTGCTCGCTGGTGGCCGGCGCGCGGTGTTGCGCCGACACGTCGGGGGTCGGGGTAGTGGCCGGCAACGGGTGGTCGCAGGCCTAGGCTGTGTTTGCTGTGGTGTGAGGTAGAGGATGCGCTGGGCGAGCTTGCGCGCACGGTGCGCGTGCCGGGTGGTGTGCACGCGCGTGCTGTCGGGTGCCGGGTGATGTGTGCGCGCACACACGCGAGTAGGGTTGTAAACGAATCGAATCGAATCGAATATGATATTCTATTCGTATTCGTTTATTATTCGAATATTCATATTCGTTTATTATTCGAATAATATACAAAATTCGTATTCGATTCGAATGTTTCATTCGAATATTCGTATTCGAATTCGAATTCGAATTTGAACTTGGAAGTTTCACTTTTTTTTTTTCAAATATTTGTTTAATTCCAAATTAATAATATCAAAATTGCATAGAGCTAACATATACATATATGATACAACTAGAATAAGACCCGTGTAATACATGGGATTTTTATAAAAAAATTAAATAAAAGTTGGTAAATTTGAAAAATATAAATATTATTTATATATTAAAATTAAATATATGATTTGTGCAGTGCATATCATTTAATTGAACATTAAATATAACATAATAAGATTAAATAATTATTTAATTGTAGAATTATAATTAATTCCATTTGTAGAGGATCATAATTATTTATTTATTATTTTAAAAAGAATATATATTATTATGTCTATTATGTTATTCATCACACCCACCTTTTTTTTTTTTTTTTTTGCTTTTTATTTTCAACATCTATAACAACCTTCACCTTTCTTTTCAAATAAACGATATAAAATGAAAGTCAAAACTTTACAAATAAATTTCATAATTTTTTTTAAATCATATATTCAAAAAATTTATTCAATTTCATTAATTAATAAGTTTGAACAACCATTTTCAATCAGCCCCACCGTTATTTTAGTTTTTTTCTATTTATTTATATTTTTTCTTTAAACATTTAAATTTAACAAATTTCAATTATGGAAATAATTTATAATATTGAATTTTAGCATATGTTATTTAGATAAATCTATTAACATTACTATATTATTTAATTAGCAATGTTTCTTAGTAACATAAAATTTGAAGTAATTAATTAGCTACATTTAATGTGAAAATATTGTATGTTTGTCATGTGGCATTCTTGGTTCCTTCTTATATATATATATAAAGATACCTATATAATACTTATAATAAGCAATAAAATCCATCAATTCTTTATATTAAGTGCAATAATTCATAAACCAATAAATTACAAATTAACATCCAAAATATTTATCAAATACATGAATAAAGTTTTAGGCCAAGACCCTAAAATTAAACCAAAAGGATCCATGAGACTCGTGATTTGTGAATCTGACCCTCGGGACTGGGATTGAGAATATATATACTTATAAATAAATATTTATTAACAATTTATTAAAATTATATATATTTATTTATTTATTATTATTCGAATATATTCGCGAATACTCGAATCGAATATGATTATATTCATATTCGTATTCGGATAATATTCGAATATAAAAAAATATTCTTATTCGGATTTTTCGAATTCGAATCAGTATATTCGAATTCGAATATCGAATCGAATTAAAAAAGTTTGATTCTTTTACAACCCTACTTGCACTAGGTAAGAATTTTCATGATTGTTATTCATTTCTCATCTATATTTTCAATCAAAACATTAAAAAATTAAAAATATATACAAAAAATTGAAGCGGGCCAACCTATTAGGCCACAGACAACTCCATCAGGCTAATGGATTACCAAAATGATGGAGTTGTATGTGGCCTAATAGGTTGGTCCGCTTCAATTTCTTGTATATATTTTTAATTTTTTAATGTTTTGATTGAAAATATAGATGAGAAATGAATAATAATCATGAAAATTCTTACCTAGTGCAAGGGTTGTAAAAGAATCAAACTTTTTTAATTCAATTCGATATTCAAATTCGAATATACTGATTCGAATTCGAAAAATCCGAATAAGAATCCGAATAAGAATATTTTTTTATATTCGAATATTATCCGAATACGAATATGAATATAATCATATTCGATTCGAGTATTCGCGAATATATTCGAATAATAATAAATAAATAAATATATATAATTTTAATAAATTGTTAATAAATATTTATTTATAAGTATATATATTCTCAATCCCAGTCCCCCAGGGCCAGATTCCTAGATTTACAAATCACGAGTCTCATGGGCCCTTTTTGGTTTAATTTTAGGGCCTTGACCCAAAGCTTTATATTCATGTATTTGATAAATATTTTGGATGTTAATTTGTAATTTATTGGTTTATGAATTATTGCACTTAATACAAAGAATTGATGGATTTTATTGCTTATTATATGTCACGCCCCGAAATCTTTTCACATTTTATCAGAGTTTTTATTCGGGCGTGAAGATAGAAAAAGGCAAAGGACGCTTTTTAAGACAGAAAGAATAAGCAAGGGACGCTAGAAGAAAGAGGTAAGGGACGAAGTGAATCTTTCACTTATCAAAATCGACCTCTGTCGATTACATTCGGTCTCACTACCGATATATACATCATACGCAGCGGAAATACCTTCAGGATCTCACATCCTTACATGTATCAAAAATATTACAAAACACAAGTTATCCAAAACATAGTTTGAAAATGTTTAAGAGACATCGTCTCATTACAACAAAATAAGATCAACACTTCCTCTCTCTCCAACTAGGGTTCCTCACGCTCGTCATCGCCTGTAGTGTGAGTACAGATTAAGGGGTGAGTGCGTGGAATACACTCGTGGGGATAATATCCACCTCGCACAACTCATATCAGAATTAAATACCGAAAAGCTATTCTACAGTCACATTGTCACGGCACGTATAAATGCAAAGCAGATATTAGAAATGGCAAGGGACGAATAGGTGCGGGATTCCCCCGTCTTATCCTATAACGGTATCCCACCGTTAGTGCATTTCAAGAGGCTCACGACACCTCCACAGAGTAGTAGAATAATAGCAGGGGACGAACAAAATGCATGATCGGAGGACCTCTGTCCTTCCACAGTTATATCATGGCACAACAAGTATAAACACAGCACTTAGTATTCCTCAATCATGCATGTATAGGGAAAGCAGTAAACAGATGAGAGATTAGAATATACCCCCACCTCGTATAGTGGTTACCACGTGAACAAGTATCGGCGGATCAGATTTCACAAGCGAGTACCAAAGGATCCGATATCACAAGGCTCAACTCAACAAGTAGCCTACATAAGTTATGACGTCCCTTAAATCCTTAATAAATTATATATAAAGCTGTAAAAGGTTCCGTTGGAAATCGGTAGTTAAATACGCGACGGATCGATAGATCTAAAGATTGGGATTTTGGAAACAAGGCTGAAAGTCAAGTCTAAAGGTCTGAGATGATAGGAATTGGAATAAGGATCGCAACGCAAAAAGAATGAGCTCAATCGGAGTTAAAACGAGCTTAAACAGAGTATTTTAAGATTAGGGGCAAAATGGTAATTTTGGTCAAAGGGTTGACTTTGACCGGGCCCACGGACCCCGATCAACGACGTCTCATCATCGACTACTCGATACGGATGAACGACGGAAAGAAAATGAGGTTCGGATCGAAAACACGGCGTCGGGTGCGCGTCGGCACCCAACGGGTACGCATGGGCGCGCACGGTGCGCGCCGGCTACCCGACACCCGACGGCTGCCGAGTTTTCTCGGCAGCTGCGCGCAGCTCAACCCGGCTGGTCGAGTTTTCTCGGCCAGCCCTTGCCCAGGTTACCCGACGCCCAGGCTGCTCGACGCGCCACCTTCCCGGCGTCGCCCAGCGCGGTGGCGGCGCTCCAGCCACCACCACCTACCTCGCCGGATACCTCGCACCACCGGCTACCACCTCCGGCCGTCCATCGCCGGATTCCGGCATGAAGAGTGCCCGGAAATTACGCCGTAAAATCCTTCGATGCTCAGTTTTTCCGGAAAACCAACACTTATCCAAAAGCTCCGGCCGGCGACTCCCCGTCGCCGGCAACCTTTCCCGGCCAACCCAACACCCTACCTAGCCTCATATACATGCATGCTTCAACACACACACACACACGAGATTTACACACACACACTGTTATTTCTCTGGCCGGCGGCCACCAGCCGCCGGCGACCCACCAAACCACCTCGCCGGTGACCTCCCGTCGCCGGTCGTTCATTTCCCCACGGCGGCGCCCCCCGGCACCGCCTCCAACAGCGAGCCACACAACACACACCAATACACCATACTTTACACACACACATGCATGCATACATATATATTCACCTATTGTCCATCTCCGGCGCCGCCACCCACGGCGGCGCCGGCACTCCAGCGACGGGCCCCGACCCCCGGTGGCCTCCGACAGCAGCTCTGGCGCGGTGGAGAGAGAAAACACAGAGGAGAGAGAAAAGGTGGTACAAGGAATAAGGTTAGGGTTTAAGAGGCTGTTTTTCGTCGTTTTCCGGCGAACGAGAAATCGGATTTGAAATCCGAGACCTATCCCAGATTCGTCTCGTCGAGACAAACGTCGTGTGCGAAAATCGTCCGATTCCGACAACGTTGAATTTCCGGCGACCGGCCGGGGGCGGCGGCGGCGGCGGCGCGCCGGAAACAGAAAGACGGAAATTAAAAGACGAGAAAGAACGACTTACGTGTTTTCGTCGGTTTTGGCTCGATCGAAGAAACGGTGATAAAAATGAACTGGGGTGAGCTCCTATTTATAGATTTCAGAAGTTACTATTCACCGAAAATATCTCCGTTACTATTCATCCAAAATATCTCAAACACTATTCATCGGTTGATTTTTCTAAATTACTATTCACATAAATATCTCGGTAAATATCTTGGTAAAAATCTTGGTAAATATCTTCTGATATTTCCGAAACCTCGTGGTGTACTCTTTTTATCGTCGTTCGAGCTACGGGTCTCCGATTGACCCCTAGTTTATTTCTATGTTCTCGTTTTTCTAAAACGCTTTTAGTGATATAAAAATATCTCCTATCCCATGTCCAAGTAAATTATCCATCTCATACTCGTGTTAACACTTATCTGAAACGCACGTAATAAATTAAACAGTTAACTCATACGCACATAATTATTAAATCATAGATTTAAATATTTAATTAATCAATTATGCTCGTTTTGATCCGGGGCGCTATATTATATGTATTATATAGGTATTGTATCATATATGTATATGCTAGCTCTATGCAATTTGATATTATTAATTTGGAATTAAACAAATATTTGAAAAAAAAAAGTGAAATTTCCAAGTTCAAATTCGAAAACGAATATTCGAATGAAACATTCGAATCGAATACGAATTTTGTATATTTTTCGAATAATAAACGAATATGAATACGAATATTCGAATAATAAACGAATACGAATAGAATATCATGATATTTGATTCGATTCGATTCGTTTACAACCCTAAGTGCAAGTAAATATTATAAAATATTGATATGAATCATTTATTTATAGGAACTAAGAAATTTTAGTGAAAGAACTATAATTAAAAAATATTGTTTTGTATACTATATGAATTTTAATGCATATATATCATAGCAAATGTATATATATGTTATATTTATACTTTTTTCATTTTAAATAATTAAAAAATAATAAAAATAAAAATTTTGGTGGGTCGGCCCACTTAACCCCACGACCCACTAGTGGGTTGGGTTGTGTTGAGATTTTGAGGTCTGCCATAAAAAAAAAGTCCGTCCCTTTTTTTTCATCAAATGGGGGTTATGGCCGGTTGTAGGTCGACCTGTATTGACAGCTCTAATACCAATATATATTTTTCCGTTGGTAATATTAAATTTCAGAGGATTTATTAGATGACAATAGTAACCAGAACGTAATACTCCATCAGAAATATTAAGCAAAACTAAAATAAAAATCTCAAATTCGTCGGTAATTTTGTCGATAATCTGCACAATTTTTGTAGTGAATGGTCTGGTATAGACCTGAGCAACTTTAAATAGTTGGTTTTGCTCATATTCAATGGGTAAAATCTCAAGTTATAGATAGAAATATAGTGCACCTAAGAAACTAAACTAAGCAACAAAATTATAATCAGTAAGCTTACAACAAGTAACTTATCATACTAAAAAGCTCTCAGTCACTCAACCTCAAGAGACAAACCTAAATCAGGAGTTGAACATCAAGTCAAGTGCATGTTTCAAAGTTGAAGAAATTACCAGAAAATATCATTTTCTTAATCTCTATATGAGACTGTTTTATGAGTCATAAGCTAAATAAATTGAGTTTCTTGCTAAGTGCATGTTTCAATTATGTGTGAGTTGTAAAACTCTGTGTGAGTTAGAGTGATCTTGGGAGTTTGTATCTATGTAAGTTGAGCTACCTATGTGGAAGCTAACTTCTTGTAGGTGTCTTTGTTAATTTGGTTTGTGTTTGTAAGAGCATCTCATTAGATAACATAATTTTGTGATTCATATGTGCCTACACCAATCTAAAAGCATCCCCTTTCTAAAAACACACACGTCAACCTAACATAAATACAATCATTTTATTAAATTCATATAATTAAATAAAACAATAAAATAACAAAAGAAACCAAAAAATAAAAATAATAATAAGAGGAGTGCACATTAACTTTGCGGCAGCAGCAGCAGCAGGGCCTTTTGTCGACCACTTCACCTTTCTTCAGGAAGCGTGCGGTGCACATACCCTTGATATTGGGTTTTGCTCTTCATAGCTTCAAGTTTGCTGCTTCCTCTGATTTTTGTTATTAAATCACTTTTTTATGAATGCTGAAGAACACATATTCCTACACCTTAAAAATACACATTTTAAAACATCCCCACATTAGTTAAAAAAATGTTATTATTGTTAATCACAAGATTTTGTTCACAAATGCAGATGCCCTAAGGAGCTGTGTGTGTTGTAAACAAATAAGTATTTAACAAAGTTTCACCTCAAGAGGAGTCGAGTGGATTAGAAGGATTACTTTACTCTTGAGCCACTATAAACATTTATGTATTTACTTGAATACACTACACAAACACCCTTCAGTTGTTTCAGTAGCCTTTCTTTTAATTCTTCTACTTGTCTTCAATTTAGGTGCACTTTTTGATCAATAATAAATTGATCTCCATAATAGACTTGATGGCTGATGACAAACATTTAAGAATGAATGTGTCATTGACTTCCTTTAATATGTCTGCTCAATAATTAAGACTTCATTTAATATTCTTCAGGTGTCATAAGGTCTTCAAGTCCTCCTCTTATAGGAACTATTCTAAAGGTCTTTCGAACTTCAGTTGAGCATGGTAAAGTGAGTAGACAAGAGCTAACTTTCTCGTTCCTAGTAGATTTGATGTATGTCTTCATGGAATATGTTTTGGATATGTCGTCAACTTTTCTTCTTGAATCTGTGTCTACTCACATTGTCTTCTGATTGTGTAATAGGGATTTAAACAAAGGTCTTCAGGGGTCTTCAACCTTTTCTAATATCTGATACCTTCATTAGACGTTCCCCATAAGATATAGTCTGCTGAGATTTTTGTCCTTCTTTCTTCAGCAGACTTCTTTGGTCAATCCTATCATCTATACACAGACTCGATTTATACATGAGAAGACTTAAGAAAATGACTTATAGAAGAGGAGCTTTGTCATCATTAAAATTACATGGGTTTTTCTAACAAATAAATCCTAACACTTTGGTTCAATGATATGGTCTAAGATTCTTTCATCATTTAATGTCACTTTCATTTAGAGGTAACTAAACAATTTTCTTACTCTTGATGAGAACCTAAAAACTAATAAAGGTTTTGAAGGTTCTGATGGAGCTTCAAAAGAGAATCATGATCCAACGGGTATGAGGGTGTGATTAGATATGTTATTGTTACGTTTGTTTTTGCCTTTTCTAATTATTTAGGTGAGTTTTGTGATAGTGTTTATGCTGAAATATATGCTATTGTTTAATAACTTGAGCATTTTATAAAGTTGGATTTTTCTTGTGTTTGGATAGAAATTGATGTTTTATTTGTGTTTCATATTTTATGGTAAACCATTCGGGGTGTTGGAGGCACCAACGATTGATTGTAAAGTATCTGGCCTTCAAAAGTCACTTGACCTTGTATATTTCACACATACATAATTATAATTTTAATGTGACACAAATAAGACAGGAATTTTGGTACAGAGGATCCGATTTGCCTTTTATCACTAGTCTAGCCTCGTGTGTTTTTTTGTAAAATTGGAAACAAATGACTGATTTAGTAGTCAGCTTGATTAAAAAGCTTCCCCCATTATATATATATATATAGAAGTTGACAAAACCTGATGCAAGTCAGACGCCATAGTATATATTTAAATAAAACAGATATTTGAAAGCTGAATTAAGCCGCCTCTATTTTAAAATAAAATAAAAAAAGGTAAGAAAAACTCTCTGGTTTCATAAATGTAGTTTTAAACGTTTAATTATGAGATGTACTTTCAACATTCACTAATCAAATTCGTTATCATATATTTTCATATACACTAACTCGCGGTTATGAATTGAGTTAGAAATTTGATTAAAAAAAGGTCTGAGTACTATGAAAACGTTATTGACGAAAACTTAAACACAAAAAACACACATTGGATTGCCATACACCATCTCTATAAGTTAACATTTCAAAAAATATACACATATATATACATCTCTAAAAGCACATCTCGACAAGATCAAGAATTAATCAAAACCTATATCTAAGAACTAATCATGGTGATAAGTAAGATCAATACAAAAGGGGGACTTGGACGTTATGCATGGCGAAGAACGAACACGCAATAGAGAGGACCTACAAAGAGGGCAAGTAAATTGGCATCTATCCAGCCATTTCTCCAAGCACTCCACGTGAAACATGTGCCCACACTTAGGCAATTTGTTCACCATTTCTTCTTTCTCCAATTCTGCCAAGCAAATTGTGCATACTTCTTCGCTATCATCATGCTCATCGTCTCCACATTCGTTCCGTAATTTCAAATCTTGAAATCGGGACACTGGAAGATCGAGCTCCCAATCTTGAGAGACTATGCTTTGGGGTTGATAGTGAGGGTCAAGGAGAAAGGTAAAGATTCTAGAAAGTGCATGCTTGGTTTGGAGAATTGGGATCAATATATAAGTGTAGAAGATGAGAAATAAAGTGGATAAATGGGTGTCTTCGTGTAGATTAATCATTGTTCTTGAGGGTGATTTAAGCTTTAAAAAAGAAGAAGAAGATGATGATGAGTAGTGAGGGCAAAAGAGGAGGGATTGTGCTTATATATATATATATATATATATATATATATATATATATAGAGGAAGATATAAGGTAATGATAGTAAGTCAACTGCTATTTCTTGAGTTTGTGAGATATATTATTAATCGGCTTTGTTAATGCTATAGTTAAGCTTTTGACTTTTGGAGGTTTAGAGAGACTCCTATGAGCTTAAACAATAATTAATTTTAAAGAAAACAAGTTTCTTGTTTACTTTATTCAATTAGACGCATGATTTTTTCAAATATCAAAGCTCATAAGTTTTGAGGTCAACTAATCTAAAACCACTATACAAGCCCATAGTCTTATGTTTCGAAACCAACTAATTGGGAATTTATTATTGTTATTTTTTTTTTTTATGGAATGGGTACATGATTTATCTTCATCTCAAAATAAATGTCTTTTATTTTAGGTGTTTTACATAAATTAAGAAAAATGGTATAAAGACTAATCTAAATTATTTAAATGTAGTTTTTGTGAGAGTTTTTTTTTTTTCCTTTTAACAACCCTCTTTAATTTGGTAAGAGTAAATTAGGATATTTTTGGTAGATTATTAGTAAATATGTTTTGAAATCCTAAAATGACATTTATTTTAGAACAAATGTATTTTGCTAAAACGACATTTATTTTGGGACGGAATGATTTTTTTTTTTTTAATGAGTTGGGGGAGTGTGGGAACGAAAACCAATAAAGATTAGAATATTTTGATGGTTCAAATTCAAAATCTAATCATCTCAATCTACATTTTTATAAAAATGGAATGTCACTTAAATTACAAGATCCATGATTGGGTACATGACATTGTTGGTTTGCTTAAATGATACTTTTTAGATAATATCACTAATTAATAATATAAAAGTAAAAATGGAATAAGAAATTTAAAACAAAAATGGTTAGAATATAAAACACTCAAGGGTCATATAGGGTTTGAAAAGTGGGAAAAAAAAAAAGATAAAAGATGGAGTAGGGTGGTTGTAGGAGGTATAAAATCTAGTGGGGGTGGTGGAAGGCCGGCGCCGACCCCACATTCCCGCCGGTCCTCTCTCTGCATCTCAATATAATAATAATATACAATAAATAAACATCTGCACATCCTTTCTTGTTTATTTACTTGTATAAAAAGATCAACCCCATAAACTGAAAGTTAATTGGCTTCAATTATATATTCCCCGTCACATAATTAGTATAAATCATGTGCGATGCACGGATATATAAATTTTACTATTTATATATTTTAATATGAAAATGTCGAATATGAAAAATAAAAAAAAATTGGGAGGATTTTAGTCTAATTTTTTACCTGTGACTCACGACCATATAATTTAAATATTTCGAGTTTGATGTCAAAATATTAATTTATAAAAAAAAATATATATTAAGTTCTCATAATATTTTAATCTCATTTGGTATACCCGTGTGATGCATGGACAAATAAATTTGAAATGTTAGTAAATTTTTGATATAAAAATGGATTTGTTCATGAAAAATAATATAGTTCTTCAAAGTTATTTCCATTTAATCTACTTTACCTGTGACTCACGACCATATAATTTAAATATTTCGAGTTTGATGTCAAAATATTAATTTATAAAAAAAAATATATATTAAGTTCTCATAATATTTTAATCTCATTTGGTATACCCGTGTGATGCATGGACAAATAAATTTGAAATGTTAGTAAATTTTTGATATAAAAATGGATTTGTTCATGAAAAATAATATAGTTCTTCAAAGTTATTTCCATTTAATCTACTACCCATATAATTTATGAATTTAATTTTTTTTCATTATACGTTGTCTGACTACTTTACTATTTTTTTTTTGTCACAATTGACCTGGAAAAAAATTATGCAAATTTATGTTCAATAACATATTCATAATGAGCATAAAATGGTGATATTATTCATTATTGTGTATTATAATCAAGTCTTGATAATATTTCAACCTCATTTGGTATCCGTGTGATGTAATGAATAAATTTTAAGTATTAGTAATTTTTTGATCTAAAAATGATGATTATATAAAATCATATAGTTCTTCAAAGTTATTTCAATTCTATCTACTACCCAATTTTAAATATTTATTAGTTTCATCATATGTTGTTTGACTATTTTACTAATTGTTTTTGTTACAATTGACCTAGAAAAAACTTGTGCAAATATATGTTCAATAACTTATTCATAATGAGATAAAAATATTAATATTATTGTATATTACTTCAAAATAAAATTTCTAAATTTAACATACCATCAAAAAATTTATATAATTCTTTTTCCAGTTAAAATCAAAATTTATCTATTAAAAATCATATTAGATGGTAAACATTTCAAAATTTGATAAATCTAAAACGATAAAACTATATTACAATAGAGACTAAAGATATTTTATCATTGTTCATATAATTGTGAACTTCACGCAACTATTATAATTAAATTTCAGATTTGTATTTACTTTTCAATCATGGAGGAAACATTATTTATTCTTACAACAAAAAATGATATAATTTTTCGCTAAATTTTTATGAATATATAAAATGATTTAGATTAAGGTACAAATTTTTATTCACAACTTTTCTTGACATGATATTATTACCATGTAGACACAAATCATGCTAACTTTATAACATATCAAATACGATCATATATTTTTCCTCAATTTTCGTATATATAAAAAATGATTTTCATACTATGAATATACATAAATTATGAAAAATTAAATATTTACAATTTATAAATTATAAAGTAATAAATATTTATATTTCTACTTTAAAAGGTAGAAATGAGATTAGTTGATTTTTATATAGATGAGAATGAAATTTCATAATTAAAAATTCAAAGTATTTAAAATATAAATGAAAAAAAAATCGTCATTGACATAATTATCACTCTTATAAATAGCATCGAACTTTCTATTCTTCAAGATTAATAATGAAGATTTATTTATAAGATTCAAAATTATGAAATATAAAGTATTTTTCTATTAATTAAGTATAAATATAAGTATAAATGATATAATTTGATATCATTTTGTATAAATGATATTTTTTATACTTAATTTGTAGATTTTAATAGAAAGTATATGAACTCATAAATTTTGTACTTCCTAAATGTTATTGTATGCAAAAATATATCATATGTATATTGTTTTATTATATTCAAGATATATTATAAATCTTTATGATTTTTAATAAGAATTAATATAGCATAGATAAGGTAAATATTTCAAAATTATCATCATTTTATTATTATATTGTTTTTATAAGGTTATATGATAAAATTATACTTTATATAATTAAATTATATAAATGCTATGTTATATTATTAATATTGTTACATGGAAGATATATTAAGCTGGAGTATTGTATATGACATACTTGTCAAATAAAATTGTGTGATTTTTATTACAGTTTGTCAATACATATTTTGAGTACAGTAAATAGAAATAGTTAATTTATGTTGTGTTATTTATGTTGATTCGATTGATTAATAACTCATTTCTTGGTCTTCGACCCTCTCAATCACTACAAACGTCCATGATCAGTGCAATATCAAATATTTATTGAGGTGGTATATGTGTGCGGGGTACAACGTTAGAAAAAAAAAAGGTTATTTGATGATCTATAGTTCTTGAAATCCGATTATTATATTATTTTAATTTATTCAACAAATATATCGTTAATCTTGATTATATCAATAATTTAAAAATTATTAGATGAGATCATATTAACATTCATATACCTTATATAGATTATAATTTCCAAAATTTTGTCAATATCATAGATGATATTATTACCATATATAAAAATCATGTTTAATACATTAATATTAATAATTAATAATTTATAAATTATGAAATAACATGCATTTCTACTTTTGGAAGGTGGAGGGGGGGATTTTTGGAAAATTTTTGGGGAATATTTGTTATTATATATATATATATATATATAGATTATATCATTATGATTTTAAATAATGTAATAGTTTGATGTTTTGTCTTACATTTTATTTATTGCAAATTATATAAAATTAGTAATAATATTATTTATACATGTAGTGTAGGATGATTATATTGAAATAATAGATAGTATGCATATTGAAATATGAGATTGAGATCTTGAGAGAATTAGTTGAAGGGTGCTACCGTGCTACTGATCTCAATATAGTTTTCTTATATATAATTTTCAAGCATTACTTTAATGTTAAATCATTAATTAAAATAATTACTCAAAAAATTTACGTCAAAGGGTGTTGTTGTAATTCATCTTAGTAATGTTTTGCTTACATTTATTTTCAAAGATATATTACTTTTTTTTTTTTGAGAAAAAAGATTTATTAGTTTTATGGCATATAAATCATTAAACTGACTGAATAAAAATCAAAGACGAAATGTGTTACAATTAAACATTACTTTAATGACAAATCAGTAATTTATTTTTCAAATTTCCACTCCTAATTTGTGACTCAAACAAATTAAGTAAAAGGGGTGTTTCTGTATTTTTCAATTAATAACTATTTTCTTGCACAAAATAATTAAGTCAAAGGGTGATGCTATCAAACATTATTTTAATGATAAATCAATATTATTATTTTTTTCTTGCATTTATTTCTCAAATATTTCTTTAATGGTAAATCATTAAGTTAATTGAAAAACAAATTTAAGTCAAATGTTGATGGGTCAAATATTTGTTTAATGAGAAATAAGCATTTTATTTTATAAATACCCCTTCCTCAATAGCGACTATAAAAAATTAGGTTGGGCTGTTTCTGTAATACTTATTTAATAATACTTTTTCGAGGGCCTCCTACTTGAGATAAATTTTTGTGTATTTTTTCATGCAAATATTTTTCATAACATTACTTTAATAATAGATCATTGAGTTAACTTAAAAGATTATGGTTTTAATTTTAATTTGCAACCTATATGGTATGATTTTTACACATTACAACCTAAACGTCATTTAACATGAAACGGTCTCCTCTTAAAGTAGATCTTACGTGAGACGGTCTCACATAAGATCTTATGTAAAGTTGAGCTATTATTGATCAATAAAAGCGAGTCAACTCATTTAACATGTTAATATTAATCTCACATAAAACTCTATAAAGTTCTGTCTCACATAAGACCTTACGTAAAACGATTTCATATGAGTTTTTATGTTTCTCCCATTATACTAACATACATTTTTCCTAACAAAAATCTTTATTTCGGTCTTCCCAATCCTAAATTCATAAAAACGTACGGGCTATGAATAGTATATACTCTTTAATTGTATATTTCATTTTCTGACATACAACTTTCCATGTAACATATATTTCCCTTAAAGTCTACAATAAAAATAAAATAAAATCGTCTAATATGAAAATTAGGAATTTTGCTATTGATTTTGCTCAAAACTTTCCGTGCAGTTTATTGTTTATTGAAAATATATAGATAATTCATATTGATCTTAGTGACCAAAATTATGATTTTTGCTATTCTTTTTTTTTTGATATTTTAAGAAATAGTCTTTTTCATGATTAGTGATTGTTCCCTATTTCATGCAAAAATAACAAAATAAAAAACTTTAATACTCATATTTTGGTGGAAAAAGTGTTTTGCAAATTGAAAAAAAAAAGTGAATAAAGATTGCAAAAGTATTAAAAAACAAAAATATTTGGAATAGGAATCCAACCAAAAAGTTGTTGAAAAATCAATCTTAGGTAGTTAGGTTGTGTTGAGCTAACTTTGCAATTTCTAAAATTATACATGTAAAATTAAGTATTACATTACATACATAAAAATATTACATGTTATGAGTTGACCCGCACAGTAATTAAATGTTAACTCGCATTGTTTGGATCAAACACACATCCGCTCATAGAATAGATTTGTGAAATATTTTTACCCCAATAATTTGTAACAAAAAAAAAAAATTCAAACAGTGTTGTTCTTGCATTTAGTCCTCGAACATTAATTCGATGATAAATCATTAAGCTAATTGAGAAAATATATTAAAAAAAAAACTAATTGGAACGGTCATGATATGTTTCAACCATTACTTTAAATACTTATCAGTAATACTTTTGTTGCAATTATGTTTTAAAAAAATTAAGTCAAAGGATGTTATTGTCAAATATTCAATTAATGATAAATCATTAATTACTTTATTTTCCGAGTCTCCATTCTTTAAATTTGACTCCAAAAAAGATTTAAGTTATATAAAAGTGTTGCTGTAATATATTTCTTGCAATCTTAACTTTTTAAAATTTATTAAAATGACAAACCATTAAACTAAAACGAAAAAAAAAAAAAAGTCAAAGGGTGTTGCTATCAGACATTTATTTAATGAGAAAATATTATTCCTTTAATTTCTAAGCCTCTTCTCCTTTAACTGTAACTCAAAAAGATTTAAGTTTTCTTTTAACCTTTAAACAATGGTAAGGTAAATCTTATTAATATATTTCTTCCATTAACTATTCAAACATGATTATTGTAACGATAAATTACTGTAGTTGGTCTGGTATTTGCTATTGGTTGAGTTATCCAATATGTATTCTACGGATTTAAAGGAACATTTTGCTGAATTTGTTAGTTTTGGCGAAGGGAATGTTGGGAAGAAATTTTCTAGTATGATTTCGCAATGCACATTATGGAGGATATGGAAAGCAAGGAATGAGAATATCCTTAGAGATGAAGTTACGAAGGTGGAAATTATTATTGAATGTATCAAATTTTACTTGTGAAAATGGATCAGAACTCATTATCCTTCGTCGTTTTGCATATCCCTTCACGATTGCAGTACCCACCCGTTGGACTGTTTACCCGCAAAACTCTACCTTCTTGTTTCTTTAAAATTTTTTTTATATCTTGCCTTTTTTCTCAAATTTTTGCTTTTAATATCTATGTAATTCCTGGGATTTGAGTACCCTTGTACTCAAGCTAGGTATACCATTTTTACCTTTCAAAAAAAAAAATTAAACCGTAGAAAGTAACAATAATTGCAGTAAAAGAAAACACAAAAATTGATATGTACATGATCTCACAAAATAATTTTGTGAGACATTGTACTCTTGTCGTTTATAAATCAAACTAATTTTTTCAACTTTATATATGAATTGTGTATTGACTCATTTTACATAATTTAATACATAAGACGTACGATTTTACCAAAGTTCTGCTCAAAATTAAGAAAATTACTCTAAGCTGTTAAGTTTCTTTTCTTTTATTGTAGCAAATTAAAAATTTATTTGTGACAACAAAATGTTGTCTCAAAAACATTGATAATTATCGTAAATACATTTTGCGACAATATTTTGTCACAAAATTATTATCTCAAAAGTTTTCTCACAAATAATCTTTTTGCAATAATAATAATCTTTTTAATTATTTTTTAATTATTGTATATGACAAATTATTGTAAATTTATATAATCAATTTTTACTATAATGTTTTAGCACAAAAACTATATTCCTTTCACGATAATTTTTATTATCGTAAAAAATTCATCGTTAATACTATTTTTGTTGCAGGTGTGTGAAATATATACTGTTTGTTAGGCAAAATGTGAACTTCTTGTTGTTGTACATTGAATCCTTTTCCTCAGAAAATAATATTGAAACTGCCAATATTTTATATTTTTTAATATTCCTCGATCGACGTTATTTAATCGCATCATAATTTAGCTAGACAACGATGTCTTGCTTCCTAGTGCACACTTCTCTAATTCTTAGATTTACTTTGCAATTTGTAATTTTTTAATCAATTGTTTTGAGTATATAGATTTTGATTATTCCTTTTCACTTATAATTGATGGATTGACTTCTTAGTATACTACTTTAAATGATGGCTGAAATGATTTGTTGCTCTACCAATAACCGCTAAATTATTGTTGAAGCATTGTCAATGAAGCATTTTTAATTTCCCCTAAAAATGCTAAATTATATTTGAGTATAACTCTTATAAAATCATATGACGGATATATATTCTGTAGAAAGATCAATTCAAAATTCGTAATCCAGAAAATAAAATTGGTTTTTGAAAAAATAAGTTTAAGTTGTGAAATAGTACTGAAACTCCATCAAATAAAATTATATCGATGAAACGATCTCATATACATATAAATTATTTTTATTCTACATATTCTTATAATTAATTAAGGATATTGTAGGAATATTCAACTGTCAAGAATTCAATTGAGTTTCCGCTAAACTTGATGAATTAAGGATAGGATATTCTACGTGGTTGGATACTGCTTGTTTGACTTCAATAAGCATGTTCTGATACAAAGTTCATGCACCCACTTAAATATTATAATAATAATTTGAATACATAACGTAAAAATTTCGTAATAGCGATGAGGGAAGAGTTTTGGTCAAGATTCCGCAACAGATATTTTCCATTGTTGTGACATATGTGAGTTCCTTTATTTTAATAATACTTTCATTTTAATCTTGCATTTTTCGATTATATATATATATATATATATATATATATATATATATATGCTATGTAATAATTTTTTTGTAAAACGACATGAAAGTACAATTTTTACATGCCTCTGGTTTCAAGAAAGGCTTTAGAATCGAGTATTTCCATAATTGTTTTAATCGAAGTCATCCCATTGCCCTTTTTAATGATCTGAATAAATTAATGTAACCGATCTTGATTCGATGTTACCAAATACCAATTATCAGTATATAGTGTTGAGGTGATTATGCTTATCTTTTGATAATATTCAGGTGCAAAACCTATGAGTATTAAAGTTGAAATTAGTGTTCATCGTATATATGATGGAGTAAGTCTTATGTGCACTTATTGCACATACAACTCGTGGGTTGCATCTGGATTCGGATAATCTCAGATCCACTTTTTTTTTTCTCTATGGCAAAAACTTTCGTGCACAAGGTGCACGGATCCTAGATCCGTGCACCATAATTTGGTATCCACCCAAACCCACAATATATTTTATCCAACCCACCATAATATTTATTTTTCAGCCCAATAATATTTTATTTCCAGCCCACATCCAAACAACAATTTATTTTCCTGCCAAAACCCAATTGAAAAGCCCACAATATATTCCCTCTCTCACACACGCACAGACTAATTCGAAAAACTCGCGCGACTCGAAGTTGTAATCTTCTTCTCTCCACAGACTATATTCGAGAAACTCGTCTTCTCTTCTTCTCTCTCACATTCAGTCACATTCAGAATTTCAGTTCGAAGTTGTAATCTTCTTCTCTCCGCAAACCTAATTCGAAGCGCAAACTTTATTTCGAAGTGCGATTTCAGTTCGAAGTTGTAGTCCTTCTTCTCTGCGGTTTGTTCTTCAACGCCGATTTCTGTAAGTTTCTGAGATTTTGTTTAAACCTTACATGCAATCGGTTTAAAAGTTAAACATTTTGCCAGTTTTCTTTCTAGTTTTCCCCCAATTTCAATCTCGAAAATATTTTTTGATTTTGAATTTGTCTATTTAACCCTACATGCAATTGTATTTCAATCGTCTAATATACTGTTTGTTTCTACATATTAGGTTTTCATTGTCTGGATTTTGATTTACTTTCTTCAACGGTAAGTTTTCTGAATTTTATTCTGTTTTTCGAGATTTATTTTTACACTTCGTGTTCTATATTTTTTTTCACCTTTCTGTGTTATTCGCGCGTATGTGTTGTGTGTTCTTCGCGCATTTTGTTTTGTGTGGTTTTGACATATTATTGAATCTCTGAAAATGACTTTACAAGTGTGATTTTGAACAAGAGAAGATATACCATTTGCAATATGAGAGGTTTTTCATTCTGTTTTTCACACATTTGCATGTGTCTCTATTTTTTATGTGTTTCTTAGATTAGTAAAGTATTAATGAAACAGTATTAGTGTATTTTGTTATACAGTATTAGTATAATTGTTATACAGTATTAGTGTATTTTCTTCAATCCTGATTTTATGTAAGTTTCTGCTATTTTGTTTAATTAAATCTTACATGAAATTGGGAGAAATAATGTAGTAGTTCAGCATATATGTTCTCTGATAGATGCTGAATACTGAATGGGAAAAGTTTTTGCCTAAGAAAATATGTATGCTCCTTCTGCTCTTTGAATTTTGTGCTTCTGTTTGTTTGAAGTTTAAACAGTGAGATTATGTTTGACTATTGATGCTTGCAATGTTATACAGTTTGCAAGATGAAAACCAGGATGTCAAAGAGTGATGCAGTTGACGAATCATCTAAAAGGCCAGTGAAAAAATATTTGAAACAAATTGTGCAGAAAAAGAAGGCTCCGAAGAAGGAAGCTATTGACAAGAAATTGAAGAAGGAGTCCATTGACAACTTTTACTATGATGTTTGGTATGTACTCTGTTAAGTCTTAAAGCTAATTCTGTTTATGTTTGATACTAATACTGTTAAGTCTTAGAGCTAATACTGTTTATGTTTGATACTAATACTGTTAAGTCTTATGGATAATACTGTTTATGTTTGATACTAATACTATAAAGTGTTATAGCTAATTCTGTTTATGTTTTGGTACTAATACTGTGAAGTCTTATAGCTAATATTGTTTATGTTGGATACTAATACTGTTAAAAAACATGTATAATAATTTTTATGCTATTATTGTTTATGTTTGATACTAATACTGTTAAGTTTTATAGCTAATACAGTTTATGTTTGATATTAATACTGTTAAGTCTTATGGCTAATACTGTTTATGTTTGCTACTAATACTGTTAAGTCTTATAGCTAATTATGTTTATGTTTGATTCTAATACTGTGAAATCTTATAGCTAATTCTGTTTATGTTGGATACTAATACTGTTATAAAACATGTATAATAATGTTTATGCTATTGCTGTTTATGTTTGATACTAATACTGTTAAGTTTTATAGCTAATACTGTTTATGTTTTATATTAATACTGTTAAGTCTTATGTCTAATACTGTTTATGTTTGATACTAATACTGTCAAGTCTTATAGCTAATTATGTTTATATTTGATACTAATACTATGAATTCTTATAGCTAATTCAGTTTATGTTGGATACTAATACTGTTATAAAACATGTATAATAATGTTTATGCTGTTGCTGTTTATGTTTGATACTAATACTGTTAAGTCTTTTAGCTAATATTGTTTATAGTTGATACTAATACTATTAAGCTTTATGGCTAATACTGTTTATGTTTGTAGCTTATAATGTTCATTGTTTTTTTATTGGGCAGTGATTTTGTGACACAATCTAGGCCTAAGGTCTACACAATTTGATCTGTCAGTTATCTGACAAGCAGAAGAAGGATATTATTGACATTGGTTTTGGTGGTTTGCTCTCTATGTCGATCACAAAATGTGCGAATCTTCATATGATTCGTTGGCTGGTGAGGAGCTTTAACGGAAGTAGTAGGATGTTGTCTGTAGGAAAAGACATAAGTTTTGTGATCACTGCAGATGATGTTCATGATGTGTTCATGTTGCCTAGAAATGTAGGTTCTCCTGTGATAAATTTTAATAAGCATGAAGATTCGGTATTACTTAGGTATTTTAGGGATATGGGGGTACAAGCTAGTGTTCAGGTTAAAGTTTTATATGATTTGATAGTTAGTCGTTTTTCTTGTGGTGGTGATGATTTTAAGAGATTATTTGTTTTGTATGCTTTGTATTCATTTTTGACTCCAACTTGTAACAAAACAGTAAACATTAGTGTGTTGAAGTCATTAGAAGATGTTGATAGGATATCTCAGTTTGATTGGTGTGAATATATATTAGAAAGATTGTGTGAAGGTGTTCATGTGTATAATAACACACAATCAAAAAATATTTCCGACTGTACGATCTTCCTGCAAATAGTCTATATGCATAGACTGAAGTGGAAAGGTGTTGCTGCACCTTCTTCACTGCCTCTAATTCAGCATTGGAATGACGACAAACTGCATAAAAGATGCATTGAAGAGGCTGCTGCGGGCTCGTATGGTGACGGTGAACTTGTATATGATGTGTATCTTATTAGCAAGAATGGGAAGAAGGTTGAAGAAGAGAAACTAAATCAAGAAGGGGCCAAAAAGAGAGCTGGTGAGTCAAAAAGAGAAGGAAGTGGCCAATTTATCAGTTTTGAATTGATGAAGGATGAGATGAATGATGATCAAATAAAGATTGCTGCCAAAGATGTAAGTTTTCTGACTTAATAGTATTATATGAAATTTAAGTAATACTGTTATTATAAGTTACTAATACTGTTAAGTATTAGTTAGTAATACTGTTAACTATTACTAACTAATACTACTTAGTATTACTTAGTAGTACTGTTAAGTATAACTCACTAATACTAAGCAGTATTATTTAGTAATACTGCTAAGTGTAAGTTAGTAATACTGTTAAGTATTAGTTAGTAATACTGTTATTTATTACTATCTAATACTACTTAGTATTACTTAGTAGTATTGTTAAGTATAACTTACTAATACTAAATAGTATTAGTTAGTAATACTGCTATGTATAAGTTAGTAATACTGTTAGGTATAAGTTAGTAATACTGTTAACTATTACTAACTAATACTGTTTAGTATTATTTAGTAATACTGTTTAGTACTATGTAGTAATACCGTTAAGTATTAGTAGTAATACTGTTAAGTATAAGTTAGTAATGCTGTTAACTTTATAACATGATTACATATGTTGTTTTTTGAGTATATTTATTCTTTTTTGTTTAGGAAATGGACAGGATTTCTCTTCTTTTCAAAAGAGATATTTCAGTGGTATCTCACCACTACATATCAATTTTCAAATCCATGAAGGAGAGTAACACTGAAGAGATGTCCGACTCTCAGAAAATTTTTTCAGATGAGAAAGTGCACAAGGTCATTGATGAAATCATTCTTGATTTCATGAATAAGGAGAAGGATGTTCCATCAAATAAAGCGGGGCCAAATGAAGGAACATGTCCTGAATTTACTGAAGATATCCCTTCCTCAAATGCAGTAGACACTAACAAAAGAAGCTGTCCTGATGTTGCTGCGGACATAAATGAAGGAAGTTCTGAAGTTGCAGCAGATATAAATGAGATGCCTTCATTTGATCTGCATTTGAGTGCTTCACCACAAGCCGATGATGCCAGTCTTCCTGCAACTCCAACTGAACATATAGATGATCCTGAGAAAGTGAATACTGAGGAAATTTCTGACATTTATGGGTCAATGTCCTACAAGAGAAAGGGATATGAGAAAGAAACTTTGATCCATGTTGAACGGAAGAATGGATTTGTGTCAAATTTCTTTCGTAGGATGGGTAGATTTTTGAGCAAAATGGATGTGCAATCGAAAGAGTTTGCTGACTACGCATTTTTTGATGATAATCATGACACTGATGAGTAAGTTCTGTGATTTGTACTTATTAATTTAATATTTTCTAGTATTTTTAAATCTTTATGTTTATATTTACAGTGAAACTCTATTTCGACATGGACCACTCCTCATTCTTTATAGAAAAGACATGCTCTCTTTGTTCCCCGATGCACAGATCGAATCGTGTGTATTGAACGCATGGGCGTTAATACTGAACAAATCTACAAATGATGGTTTAAGTAGATTTGTTTTTACACTTGATCATTCCGTAAGTATAATTTCAATTTTTTTTTGTAGTCTGTTTTTTATTTGTTTCTATTCTTAAAATTGTTGTGTTTTTTTACAGATGTACATGATTGAACTGCTAGAAGAGAAAGATTCGAAGAAGATGGAAGTACTGGAGCAGGATATCTTCAGTATTTGGGATTCTTGGTTTTCATTGCAGGAACTAGTTCTCAATGTAGTTGATTTGGTATGTTAATTGTTATTAATATACTGTTTTAATATAGGACAGTATTAGTTATTAAACTATATAGTATTAGTTTAACAATTATTATTATTTTTCATTGTAGATATTTGTTCATGTCTGGTTGTCCCAGCACTACTTTTGTATTGCAATAAACTTTGCAAACAAGAAAGTGCATTATCTTGACAACCAGCTCTATGAAAACAATGATAACAAGTACAAGAAGATTGCTCTATTGATGGTATGTCCTTTTAATAAAGTTACGATATAACTATCTGTTGTACAATCTAAAACCTATATATTTCTGTTTGCAGAAGTCTTGCATGGGAAAATATCTTCTTCGAAAACAATATCCCAGGGCTGCTGAGATTGAAAATTATGAAATGGAAGAGGTGGATTTGCCATGGAGAGCATTAAACTTTAAAGGAACAAATGATTGTGGAATTTTCATGATGCACCATATGACGTATTTCAATGGTGCTATATATGATAAACCTGATTTAAAAAAGGTATGTTATTCTTCTGAGAAACATTACTATTCAAACATATATAATAGTACGTTAAAGCTATATTTTCAAACTAATACTACTTAGTATTACTTAGTAGTACTGTTAAGTATAACTCACTAATACTAAGTAGTATTATTTTGTAATACTGCTAAGTGTAAGTTAGTAATATTGTTAAGTATTAGTTAGTAATACTGTTATTTATTACTATCTAATACTACTTAGTATTACTTAGTAGTACTGTTAAGTATAACTTACTAATACTAAATAATATTAGTTAGTAATACTGCTATGTATAAGTTAGTAATACTGTTAGGTATTAGTTAGTAATACTGTTAACTATTACTAAGTAATACTGTTTAGTATTATTTAGTAATACTGTTTAGTACTATTTAGTAATACTGTTATGTATTAGTAGTAATACTGTTAAGTATAAGTTAGTAATGCTGTTAACTTTATAACATGATTACATATGTTGTTTTTTGAGTATATTTATTCTTTTTTGTTTAGGAAATGGACAGGATTTCTCTTCTTTTCAAAAGAGATATTTCAGTATTTCGTAATACTGATATGGCAATACATAAACAGAATTAGTTATATAACTAAATTGTACAGTGAATAATGTTATGCAGTATTATTAGTTTTTAATTTATTTTTTTCTCATTGCAGCCAGTTTTGAGGAAAGTATTGAGGGCAGAATTTGCTGCTGCTATTGTTATGTCACCTTTAAGTGAGGAAATGAGAGATGTGGTTGATAGGGTTACAAGATTCTATTTGTCAAAACCCAAATACATTGTGTTTAAGAGACAAGAGGTTGTTGCAGCAATGAAGAAAAAAAAGGCTGAGATGTCAAAAAATGTGAGACTGAAAAGGTAGTGCATTGAGAAAAAACAATCTTAGTTTAGGTTTTGGGTGAAGAAAAACAACAATATTTGTGTTATATAATTGTCTGTTGAAATCAATTGTGATGTTGAATTAGTATTTTTGAAAAATATGTTTTTAACAGTATTTGATATCATTTTACAATTATAATATATTTATATTGGTTATAACTTTATATTATATATTTTTTGATGTAGGTATACAGTTGGAAAGTATAAAATGAAAAATAAGGTAATGAATGTAACCTGTATATTATACATGTTTTTTAACAGTATTTGTATAAGAGATAAACAGTAATATTCATAAGCATTAACAGTATCATTCTTGAACATAACATTAGTAACAGTATTAGTATTCAACGTAAACAGTATTAGCTATAACACTTAACAGTATTAGTATCAAACATAAACAGAATTAACTATAAAACATAACAGTATTAGTATCAAACATAAACAGTATTAGTCATAATACTCAACAGTATTAGTATCAAACATAAACAGTATTAGATATAAGACTTAATAGTATTAGTATCAAACATAAACTTAATTAACTATAAGACTTAACAGTATTAGTATCCAATATAAACAGTATTAGCCATAAGACTCAACAATATTATTATCAAACATAAACAATATTAGCTATAAGAATTAACAGTATTAGTATAAAACATAAACAGTATTGGCTATAAGACTTAACAGTGTTAGTATCAAACGTAAACAGAATTAGCAATAAGAATTAACAGTATTAGTATCAAACATAAATAGTATTAGCCATAAGACTTTACAGTATTAGTATGAAACATAAACAGTATTAGCTATAAGACTTCACAGTATTAGTACCAAAACATAAACAGAATTAGCTATAACACTTTACAGTATTAGTATCAAACATAAACAATATTAGCCATAACACTTAACAGTATTAGTATCAAACATAAACAGTATTAGCCATAACACTTAACAGTATTAGTATCAGACATAAACAGTATTAGCTATAAGACTCAACAGTATCATTCAATATTATTATCAAACATAAACACTAATAACCATAAGTAATAACAGTAATTCTTGAACATAAAAATTACTTACACAAAAATATAAAGTATTAATGCATAATATAAAATAGTATTACTGATTAACAGTAACAGTATTACTGAAAAAAATAGAACAGTATTACTTAAAGCTATTTTCTAAAACAAAGTTTCTTTTGGTATGTATGGTGTTAAACTGCCAAATTCTGATGTTGAATTATTCTTTGATAAACTTCCTCTCTTCTTGTTTTTCTGAAAATGTGTCTTTAGTCTCTTACTCCTACCTTTAGTGACTGCACGTTCTGGATCAAGAATACAAGTAGAAGAATTTGTGTCATTTTCAGTTTGTTCACCACCTGCATCACTAATAGAAGTTGTTAAAGAATCAACAATAATACAATCCTTGTTGTAGCTTTCTTCCAAAAGATTTCTTGCATTCCTATTGTTTTGTGATTTCAAGACTAAATTATAGTATTTTCTTATCATCGTGTGACGCCAAAGAACCCCTTCATTTCCCCTTGCTATGCTGTTATCATTGTTATTGAGTTTGTCCCACACCAACGACTTTGCCAATTTTGTCCATCTTTTTTGAATGTACATTTCAGGTATAGATTGTGCTGAATTTATGTGGAGTATTCTCAAGGAATGACAACACAAAATACTCATTTCTTCAAACAACTTGCAAGAGCATGTCACCATCATCAACTGGTAATCAAATATTACTTGCTTATTTGCAGTTTTACCAGGATTGGACACTTCATAAAGTATTGTGGTACCTTCTATTCCAATGACTTTTGAAAGACAAACAATGCACTTTCTAAACTCCTCTTCAAAATATCTAAAAGCATTGATCGTGTATATTTTAGAAGCATGTTTCAATATTCCATCCATAGGCATTTGACTTTCCGCAAGTGACCTTGCACAATTGAATTCATCTTGCTGTTCAGTCATCCTCCAACGTTTTACTGTGTTACTGAAAAGTATATAGAAATCTGTCAAATTTGTTGTCTTCTTAGCATGAAACCCAATTGCATTATTTGTCGATTCACTTCTTTGTGATGAAAGAATAGCAGCAGAGAAGTAATTCTTGTTTAAAGCTGTACACCACTTTTTCTTTAATCCGTAAAGTCGTGTGAACCAAGAGTGATCTTCGAGATTATATTTTTGCACCATGTTTTTCCAACAGATTTCAAATTCATCTTCATCATCACATCCAGTTAAACATTTGTTGAATTGACTCTTAAACAAATTGTTCGGTTTCAACTTTGCAAATCTGGTTATTGTATTTTGTTGAAGATGCCATATACACAATCTATGCCTTGTTGCTGGAAAAACCTGTCAAGACAAAATTAGTAATGCAGCAATATGACTGAACAGTTATATTTGTAATACTAAAGAGTATTACTAAATAAGCTATACAGTATTACTTACTAGTCTATACAGTATTGATTGATGAAAAAAAACAGTAAAAAAAATATTACTGAACAGTTATATTTGTAATACTAAAGAGTATTACTAAATACGCTATACAGTATTACTTACTAGTCTATACAGTATTGAATGATGAAAAAAAACAGTAAAAAAATATTACTGAACAGTTATATTTGTAATACTAAAGAGTATTACTAAATACGCTATACAGTATTACTTACTAGTCTATACAGTATTGAATGATGAAAAAAAACAGTAAAAAAAATATTACTGAACAGTTATATTTGTAATACTAAAGAGTATTACTAAATACGCTATACAGTATTACTTACTAGTCTATACAGTATTGAATGATGAAAAAAAAATAGTAAAAAAATAAACAATACAATTTTAGTTATACCTTCTCAATTGCATTTGTTATTGCTTGATCTTGGTCTGTGAAAATTGTGATGAGATTTTGTCTACACATTGATTTCTTGAAAACATTGAACAACCATTCAAATGTTTCTATTTTCTCATCTGAAATGAATGCACACGCGAACATGATATTTTTCATGTGGTTGTTGACACCAACAAAGGGGGCACAAATCAAATTGTATTTGTTTGTCCTATATGTTGTGTCGAATATCATCACATCACCATATAATGCATAATCTTCCTTCATCATAGAGTTCCTCCAAAACATATTTGATAATCTGCCCTCATCATCCAATTTTACTCTATAAAAGAAACCATCTTCCTCTGCATCTTGCTCTTGTATCATATCTAAAATTGTTTGTGCGTCACCTGCTTCGATTTTCTTCATTTTCATTCGATGCACCAAATTCAAGTGATCTTTCATTGTATGCCCAACTATTTCCTCTCCACCAAAATCACATGCCATGTAACGATAAGAGTCTGACGGTTTCATTCCTGAATCTAGCATTGTCTGAATCGCTGCACATTTTTCATCTGTTATATGTCTCTCTGAACGATGTAAATGACTCCACTCTTTTCTTGTTAGTTCATGATTATGGATAGTCTCATGTTTTACTACCTCGTACTCATTTTTATAATTCAATTTCACTGTAAGTGATGTCTTGCAGTTTGTCCTTGTTGTTTTTGACTTCTTTGTTGAAAACTGCAATTGTAAGTATAGTGTCATTCTAACAGTATAACAGTACCACTAACTTATACGTAACAGTACTACTTAATAAACATAACAATATTACTAAAATAACACAAAAGTATTACATAAATTAATATAAGAGTTCTGTATAATTTATACATAACAGTACTACATGACCTGTTTTTGTTTGTTTTTGCATCCAGCAGATGAGCAAACATATATTTTCCCAAGTAGTATAGATGTATCAATTGTAGAGTATCTATTGTTGGATTTCCGTACTCCAAATCCAATCAAACGAGAATGTTTTTTGTAGAGCTCATACATTTCATCAATAGTCTTCCGTTTGTATCCAATAAGTGAACCAGATAGGGCTTCAATATCTTCAATGTCATCAACCAATTGACTACTCCGTGAATCAATTTCAATTGTTGCAGTACTTGCAAAAACTTCAACATTTGTTGTTTCATCTTCTACAATAATCTCAGTCATATGTTCTGCAATTTTAAGTACAGTGTCATTAAAATAATATAACAGTACCACTAACTTATAAATAACAGTACCACTTAATAAACATAACAGTATCACTAAAATAACACAACAATACTACATAACTTCACATAACAGTCCCCTCGCGATTCACAAAGAAATTACCAGTAATTTCTCCCATATTTTTTCAGATTCGTCGTTGAATCTTCAATTCGAACACTATATTAGTTTCAAACCTTCAATTAATGGGTAATCGAACACTATATCAATGCGGAATTTTTTTTTTGTCAGAAATAATATGGTCGAAATTTGATCAATGTTGGACGTTATGTCAATGTATCGAAATTAAATTAGAGTATTAGTATGTTTTCATGTTCGAAGAAGAGGTTACCTTCGCGTTTTTCTCAATTAATGTCGCAGTTTTCTCCCCCAAGCCGCCGCGCAGAGACGATGAACAGTGAAATTGAATATTTTAATTAAATAACGCGTGTTAACACGCGCCCACCATGTGGAGCGCGTCCTCGGTGCGAGTGGGGCAGGAACCGGTCCAGATTATTGTGCACGGATCCACTGATCCGTGCATAAGTTGCACAGGAGTTGTTCTCTTTATGTTATGTTAGTCACACATTTATATCCAAATTTATACATTATTTGTTATACATTTATATCTAGATATCATAACTTTAATGTAATAATGTAACTAAAAAAAAATGTTGACCTTTATACTATGTTAATACATTTATGTTATAGGGTAAATTGCAAATCAAGTCCTTCAACTTATGGGGGGTCGCATTTTAAGTCCCAATAAAACGAGGTTTATTGATTTAGTCCCATAATTTAAAATAACTTAGCAATTTGAGGATAATTCGAGTTTTTTTTTTTGGCAATTTAAGAACACTTGTCTAGCTAGCTTCGTTAATGTGGTGAAAATTGTGTCACGTGGCATCTAAAATGTTGCTGATTTGGAATTAAATAATTAAAATAAAGAAAAAATATATAAAAAATATCAATATTATTTAAACATATATAAAAAAACATTTTATTTAAATTTGAAGATTACAATTACATAAAAATATAAAAATTATTTACAAAATGAAAAAAAATCTTAATATTATTTTAAAATTTTAATTAAAATGTTGAAACAAAAAAATTATAAAAGTATAAATAACATTAATAAATATTTAAAGCAATATAAACGAAAATGATAATTTAAATCAAAATAATATTAAGATTTTCAGTAAATTTTGTGTTTCTAAAATATTATTTATATTTTAAAATAAAACTCAAAATATTATTAAAAATTCTAAAAATTCTAAATGATTATATCAAAATATAAATAAAATTAAGAAATATTTAGATAAATATTAAATTATAAATAATAATTTTAATCAAATAACATTTAGATTTTTGATTGAATTTTTGAGTTTTGAAATTATCATTTATATTTTTTGAACATAAAAATCTGAATTTTCATCTAAAATTTTAAAATATTTAAGATTAAAAAATTATATAAATTAAAAAATAACATTATGAAATATTGAAATCATTTTTAAAATATAAGTAATAATGTAAATCAAAATAATATTCAGAGTACTTTTATTAAAATATTGATTTTTTGTGTTTTTAAAATAATATATATTTTTTAAAATAAAAGACTGAATATTATTAAAAAAAATTTAAACATTAGTGCTATTTTTGTGGATTTAAATATTTATAGTGCTATTTATATTTTATATTTTATATAATTTTTTTTTATTTTTACGTTTTTAAAATTTTGAATAATACTCAGATTTTTTTAAAATATAAACAACGATATATAAAACACAAAAAAATTAATAATATCTAAATATCATTTTGATTTAAGTTATTATTTATATATATTGATATTGATTTTAATATTTCTTAATGTTATTTTTATTTTTTATATTTTTTTCATTTTAATTAACATTTTTTAAATTAAAAATAATATTCAGATTTATTTAATATTTTATAATTTGTAAATAGTATTTCAGATGTTTATATAATTTTAATGTTGCCATTTAAATATGCGATTTTATTTATGTATTTTTTATGTATTTTAATTATTTAATTCCACGTCAACATTATTTTAGGTGCCACTTAGTACAATTTTCGCCACATTAGCACCATTCTCGCTTCCTCAGCAAAGCTAGCTAAACAAGTGTCATTAAATTGCAAAAAAAAACTCGAATTGTCCTTAAATTGCTTAGTTTTATTAAATTATGGGACTAAATCAATATACCCCATTTTTGTGGGACTTAAAATGCAACCCCCATAAGTTGTGGGACGTGATTTGCAATTTACCCCTATGTTATTTAGTCTTACTTTTATGTACAAATATCTTATATTTATGTAATACTTTAACTCCAAAAAATAAAAACCCTAATTTCGGTACAATTTGTACATGTTTACCTTTATGTGATATTATTTATACATTTATATCAACATAATCTACTTTTATGTAATATATAAAGGTACAACTAACATAACTAAAATGTATGACTAACATAACTAACATGTATGACTAATATAACTAAAATGTATGAAAAGTATTAATAGTTGTATAAAAATAAGTTAAGTTACAACTAAAATTAAACCCTAAAAGGTATGACTAACATGACATAAAGGTAGGACTAACGTAACATAAATATATGACTAACATAATATAAAGGTACAACACCTGAGAGTGAATTTGGGTGGGTTTGGACGCACCCACCCAAAAGTGTGGGTGGCGTGTGGAGGTGCGTTTAGGCGGATTTGGGCCAGGTGCATAAAAGTTTTTTATGAGTTTGAGTTGCACTCTTGAGCTTTTGATTCACGCATACACTCGGGTCAGATCTGGGTAGACCTGGATCCGCGCCTTTTTTTTTATCTTTACCATTATACTATGTTAGTCATACATTTATGTTATTTTAGTTATACATTTATGTTATATTAGTTAAATCTTTATAAACAGATATCATACCCTTTTTGTGTAATACTTAAATGTAAAAAAAATTGATGACCTTTATACTATATTAGTCATACCCTTGTGTTATATTATTCATACGTTTATATTATATTAGTCTTACCTTCATGTACAAATATCATATCTATGTTAAAGTATAACTAACATTACTAAAAGTATGACTAACATAACTAAAAGGTATGACTATTACTATTAAAAGTATAACTAACATAACATAAATGTATGACACTTGGGAGCATGTTTGTGCTAATTTGTGGGCGACCTGGTGGCGCATGCGGGCACGTGACTATGCGTGGTGGGCAGTGTAGCGCCCCGGACCAAAAGCAAAATATAATTGATTAATTAAATATTAAACCCTTAATTGAATTATTATGTGCGTTATTTTTTATTGTTTAATTTAATTACGTGCGTTTCAGATACGTATTTAATGCAAGATTTAGATGAAAATATTTTCTAGATATGGAACATAGGATTTTATTATACCATTAGATGCGCAATGGAAAAAACGAGAAGATAGAAATGAACTAGGGGTCAATCGGAGACCCGTAGCTCAAACGGCGACGAAAAGGGCAAAACACCAGGTTTCAAAAAACCGAAAGATATTTACGGTGAATAGTAACGAAGATTTTTACAGTGAATAGTGACCAAGATTTTTCACCATGAACAGTAACTTTAAGATATTTACGTGAATAGTATTTTCAAAAAATCTATAAATAGGGGCGTTTTCGATTCAAAAATCACCATTTTTCCGAACGAGCCTATGCGATGAAAACACGTAAGTCTCTCTCTCTCCTCTTCCTCTCCCTCTCTCCTTTGTTTTCTGTCTCCGTCACGCCGCCATCGGGCCACTGCTGGTCGAAAAATTTCAAAGTTATCGGTTTCGGCCGATTTTCGCATAAAACGTAGGTCTCGTCGAGTCGAGTCTAGGATAGGTTTCGGATTTCAATTCCGATGTCTCGTTCGCCGGAAAATGGCAAAACATCACCGGAAAACCCTTTTTCTCTCTCTTCCTCTCCACCTCGCTTCTTCTCCGTTTTAGGTAAACTCCTACCCTATGTTGAAGTTCTAGTTGAGCCCGTCACGAATCCGGGCTCGAATTTTTGAACGGATCTCTCTTCTTCCGGCAATCGCCGGTCAAAGATCCAGCCAAATCTTTCTCTCCTCATTCCATTTTCTCTCTCCCCGATTGTTTCCTCTCTCCCTCTTCTCACCAGAAAAGTTGCATGGGAGATGGTTGTGTGTGTGATGGGTTGGTGTTGGTTGCCGGCGACGGGAGGTCGCCGGCTGGAGCTGGAAGCGGGCTGGAAAGGTGGTGGCTTGCATGAGGTTTTGTGTGTGAGCATGTGTGTGTGCGTGTGTAGTGTTTTTGTGTTGTTGTTAGAGGTTGTGTTGGGTGGAGCTGGTGGTTGCCGGTGACGGGAGGTCACCGACCAAGGCTTAGTGATGTCGCCGACGACTAGAAGTCGCCGGCCGGAGCTAGGTAGAGAAGGGGGTGGGTGTATGCATGTATATGTTTGTGTGTGTTGCTGTTTTGGAGGGCTGTTGTGGACGTGGCCGCTGTGGTAGTGGTGGTGGTGGTGGCCGGCGTGGTGGCGTCGGCGAGTGGTGGTGGTTGTGGCCGGCGCGGTGGCGTCGGCGAGTCATGGAGGCGGTGGCCGGCGACGGGAGGTCGCCGACAGAAACTGTGTTTGCAGGTGCATGGTCGCGCACAAGCGTGCACGGTCATGCGCGCGTCGGGAGGAGCTACCAGACGATGGCGCACGGTCATGCGCGGGTGTGCACGACCGTAGTGCAGGCACCGGGAAATACCCCTCAATCTTAAAACGCTCTGTTTGAGCTCGTTTCAACTCCGATTGAGCTCATTCTTTTTTTGTTGCGACCCAAATCAAACCCTCTTTTATCTCAACCTATTAAACTGAACTTTCACCCTCGTCTCCTCAACCTCAATCTTTAGATCTCTCGATCCGTCGCGTCTTTAACAATCGTACTTTCTTTGGAATCATTTATAGCTTTAATTAAACTTATTAAGGATCTAAGAAACACCGTAACATATGTAGGCTACTAGTCGGATCGTACTTTGTGATACTTGATAATTGTTACTCGACTACTCATGTGGTAACCACCAAACAAGGTGGGGGTAACTTCTAAACTCAATATGTTTATTGCTTTCCATATTTGATATATGAACCGTTGAACTCTACGTGCTGTGATTACTATGTACATGCATACATTATGAATACGATAAATGAGGACGGATGTCCAAAGTCATGTTAGGGATGGACTGATGGCCTGTAAAAAGCACCATACGTTAGGGATGGACTAGTGGCCCGTAAAAAGCACCGAGTTTAGTTGAGTGCTCTTAGAGCCATGTGTTCTTAGAATTATGTGTCATGCATTCTATATGATGTGTCTTTTTGCCAAACTTTTATATGTTTGATTTGTTATACTTACCTAATAATTGTAAAAAACATGAAAAGTATCCCCACGAGTGTATTCAATGCACTCACCCCTATTCTGTACCCACACTACAGGTGATGAAGAGAATCACGATGTGTAGAGAGAGGGGTGTCTTATCAGTTGTGTCCTTTTTCGGTTGAGTATGCGACGGTCAAAAGTATGTGATTTTCGGGCATAAGTATATGATTTTCAAGTATAAGTATGTGATTTCAAAGCATACTTATGGTCGAAAAAGACATACTTGTCAAAAGGCATACTTATGATCGAAAAAGGCATACTTATAGCCGAAAAAGACATATCCGTCGCATGTGCGACGGTCTCACATGAGTTTTTGTGTTTTCGGTTTTGTCTTTTAAAGCTATGTTGAAACGATGTTCCACATTTTGTAAAATGTTAACTGTTTTTCTTCTTTGTAATGGATCCTGATGTTTTTCCGCTGCGTAAGGTTTTAAACTCTTTTTATCGGTTGTATCCGATGTTTCAAGTGTACCACTTCTTATCCTCCCTTTTTTTCTTTCTATTTTATATCATGTACGTCTTCTTCCCCTTTCTTTCTTCACGCCCACAAGGAAAAACTCTGATAATTTTAAGTGCGAAGAAAACGGGGCGTGACAGGCAGGGTCGACCCAATTGTATGGACACTAGATCCATCCACAAGTGCACATGAGTTTTTGTTCATATGATGTATCAATTGAATATTAAAGTTCAAATTTTTTATTTTTATACTATGAGAATAAACTCCTAGAAATTTGCATATGAATCCATGATTTTTGGGGTTTAGTTTTACCCAATTCATACGAGTAATACCTTAAGTTCAAGAGATATGCGATGTAGGGATGTTAAACGGGCTGGTCCTAGCTGTTTCGGGCTAGTTCTAATGGGTTTTGGGTTAAACGGGCTTCGGATTAAACTGGTCAATTTAAACAAGCCTTGAATATTGGAACCTAACCCTAACCCTAACGATCTTCTGGCTAAACGAGTTATTTTCGGACTATTAAAAAAAAATATATTTATACTTTAAATATAAATTTTTGAGTTAAAATATACATAACATTCAAAATTCACATATAAAATTAAATATTATAGATTGCAAAAGCATCATTAAGTTAGATTAAAAAATGACTATAAATTACAACAAAATATGAACAAACTTGTTATTTGTACACATTTATTGACCAAGTGTTTGATATTATATAGTTTATAGGTTGTATATTGTTATTATTTAATTTATTGTTGTATATTGTTGTATATTACTTTTGTACGCATCAATATCATAATGATATTGTTGTCCCCCTTATCTTTATATATATAAAAGTAACACCACTCATGTCACATGTCAAGTCCATAATTTTTCAATACATATTAAATCTATAATAACTAGAATTTTAAAGCTAATTAATGTAGCTATTTAATTATATTGCTAATAGACATTAGTAAATAATATATGAATTTTAATTAAATTTGTTAAAATAATACATGTTAGACTTCAAATATAGAAATCATTAATAAATTTTAAATTTGTTTAATTAAAATCATTAATCCATTCCAATTTCGGAAATTTCGGAAATTCGGAATTCCGAAATTTTGGATTTTCGGAAAATTTTTCGGAAATTTCGGAAATTAAAAAATTCAGAAAATCGGAAAAAATCGGAAATTTTCGGAATTTTCAGAATTGTCCCAAAATATCTTATATTATGCAGTATATAAGATAGTATAATTATAAAACAACAGTATAAACTATAGTATGTAGTATAAAATAAAACTATAGTATAAACTATACTATATACATATAGTATATAGTATATATAGCATAAAGTATATAATATATAGTATATAGTATTCTTCTATAGCATATAGTATATAGTATGTAGTATATAATATAATATAATTAAAAAACTACAGTATAAACTATAATATATAGTATATATTATAAAATAATACTACAAAACTACAATATAAACTATAGTATATAGTATATATAGCATAAAGTATATAATATATAGTATATAGTATTCTTCTATAGCATATAGTATATAGTAAATAGTATGTAGTATATAATATAATATAATTAAAAAACTACAGTATAAACTATAGTATATAGTATATATTATAAAATAATACTAAAAAACTACAATATAAACTATAGTATATAGTATAAAATAAAATTATAGTATAAACTATACTATATACATATAGTATATAGTATATATAACATAAAGTATATAATATATAATATATAGTATGTAGTATATAATATAATATAATTAAAAAAACTACAGTATAAACTATAATATATAGTATATATTATAAAATAATACTAAACAACTACCGTATAAACTATAGTATATAGTATATATTATAAAATAATACTAAAAAACTACAGTATAGATTATAGTATATAATATAAAATAAAACTATATTATAAACTATACTATATACATATAGTATATATAATATATTTATATACTATCATATAGTATAAAGTATATAAAATATATTATATAGTATATAGTATTATAAAGTATACTATAATATATATATATATTTATATTTACATATAGTAAATGTATATAAAATATATTATATAGTATATAGTATTCTTCTATAGCAAATAGTATATAGTATAAAATGTTTGAATTATTTACAACAATTGCTATTGGTTTGATGGTAAGTTTCATGCTTTGAGTATGAGAGGTCTCGTGTTCGATTCTCAAATGCCTTTACTAACTCTACATTTTATAATTTCGGATTGGAAATCGGAAAATTTCGGAATTTTCGGATCGAAAATCGGAATTTCCGAAAATTGAATTTCGGAAATATTTCGGATCGGATTTCGGAATTTCCGAAAATTTTAAAACTAATTCCAATTTCCATCCGAAAATTTTCGGAAAAATCGGAAATCGGATTTTTGGATTTCGGATTAAAAATATTCGTTTCAAAATCGGAAAATTTCGGATCGGATTCGGCGGATTTCGGAAATTCCGTTCCAATTTCCACCCTGAGTTGTGGTCTTTATTTGCTATTTCCTTATAGAGATTGCTCATTGGGCCTTGGTCTAACCTTTGGGCCCAATTGAAGGTAAGATGGAGGCATTGTAATCATAAATGATGAAAATGGGCTCCTTTACTCTATTCGCCTGATTGTTTGTGTGACCTTAACATGGCTTGACTTCTATGGGCAATTAGTTAGGCTTGGATTAATCTAGTGGGTAATTTTATTCACAGCCATTATATGTAAATTCTTTATTTTGATCATTATAAGTCTTTTTTTTTTAATATTTTTTTGCAGCCTCCAACCACCATTTTTTTTAAATGTACTTATTGAGAAATTTTAGGCACTATTATCCAAATTTCAAATCTAATTTTTTTTAAATTATTCAAAACTATCTATTCATCCATTTAAGTCCTAAACATTTTTTTAATATCTCAAAATATTTCATTAAAATATTAATATTATAAGAAAATTGAGTTTGTCCGATTAATAAATATATCTCCTATAAAAATTAAGAAAATTGTTCCCACATTGAGGAACACAAGACAATACATAAACAAATTCTGTATTTATATATTACAAATTAATCGAAGTACCAAATGTAAAAAAAAAAAAGAGTTATGGCTGTAGAGGGATAGAAATTTTTCGGAAAATTTTCAAATCCTAAATAACTTCAAAAAAAAAAAAAAAAGGATATTGATAAAAATATATTATAAATTTCAATCTAAATATTTTGTGATAAATCATTGAAATTCACAATTTATGAGGAAATGAAAACTGAATCAAAAGGTGTTTCAGTTTGGAGAAAGAGATGATAGATGGTTGAGATAATGAAGGTGGTGGAGATATGGCGGTTGTAAATATATATATATATATATATTAAGAACAAAATAGATATTTTAAATATATTGTGGTTGTGAATAGAATCACCCTTAATCTATTTGCTGGGTATGCCCAATAAATATGTTGATTTTCTAGTGTGGGACCGATTTGATGTATGTAGCCACTAATTGTTGAGCTAATTCAAATGCCTTATGTGGGTTACCATGAGCAACTGAATGGACCAACTCCCTAATTGTTGAGCTAATTCTAATAAGGTGATTTTATTCACATCCAAGATATTACTTATTAAAGCCAACATCAATTTAAATTATCTATTTACTCTTAAATTTATTTTTTTGTTTTTTTTTAATCTTCTCTTCTCTTCTTCTTTTTACAAGCAATCCTTATATAATCTCTATTCAAGATCATTTGAAACCTTAAATTTCCAGAAATTAAATATTGATTAAAAAAAAGGGTCTTGAGGCCAAATATTGTATTTGAAATATCAATAGTAATCAAATAAAAGTTTTTGTTGATTTCTTCGTGAAGTAACTTTGGTGCTCGTTTTCAACCTCTATCTTTCTTCTATTAATGTCAAACTCAAATGCCTTGAGGTCTGAGAATAGATCAGAGGTGCTCATTGCCCTTAGATTCATAAATACTCTCATGGTTATGGTCTTACTATCCCTCCCAGCAGGTAAGACTCTAAGCACTTTCATATTTTTCTCTTTCTGACTATAGTGCTTTCCCAGAGCTTTTAACTCATTCACAATTGATGTGAATCTCAGGTCTAGCTGTTCCAACGACTCATCAGGTTTCATGTTGAGGAGTTCGAACATATAGTGGATATCTTGTTATCTTTTGTGAGCTTAGTTCATTCACATATCTGCTCTAATTTATCCCAAATTTCCTTAGTAGTCTTGAATGTCTTCACTTTGCTAAAAGTTCCTTTATCTAGGGTGATGAAAAGAGCATTCTTAGCCACATTGTTCAAGTTGGCTATTTTTCTGTCCTCATCATTGTACTCATATTTGGGCTTAACCAGGTATTCAGGAGGTGAAGCTGGATTTGGCTTTATGGTGATGGGAGGTCCTTCAATGATTACTTGTCACATCTCAACATTCATTGCTGAAAGATGAGCCTGCATCCTGATCTTCTAGTCATTATATTCTTCTATGGAAAATATTAGGAGTTTGTGATGTGAAAGGTCCATGATATGCTAAAGAAATGAGATTTTTAGAAACATATATGAAAACGATTTTCACAACAGATATGGATCTGGGTAGGTGACCAGATAAGTTGGCTTTTAACACAACTTGCTCTGATACCACTTGTTGGTTCCAAGTGGCACAGAGGTTTAGGGGGGGTGAATGAGCCTCTATCGATTTTTGAAATTCTTTCAAACTTATTGCACTATAACCTATATGGTTTACCACACAGGATATAATACAACTTACTGGGCTAGAATACAACACAACTTACTATACCAAAGTTCTTTACACAACGAAAACTCAAACTTTAGAGATAAAGTTTCTTTTGAAAATCTTTTATAAGATATTTAATGCAGTATGATATAGATAAATGCAACAAGATATATTAACAAAAATTATTACACAAAGACTTATAATGGTTCGAAGATGGTGTAATCCTTCTACGTCCACTCTACTCATTCTCTGATGAGGAACTTCGTTAAACAAGTTGTTTTACAGGACTCCAGACCTTTCAACTATCAATTTAACATGTTGTACCTACTAAGATTCAACTTCCACATAGGTTGCTCGTATCCTAAAGGCTGATCCACACAGAATCCTAAAACTCATACATAGTTAGTGCATTTTCTTCTAAGGCTAAACACTCAGCATGAATCAAAATCCTATCAACTAAGGACACCTAAAACAAGCACACAACATAGAGGTTAAAAGTATATGGAGTTCTTCAACTAGTACCCAAAGCAACCTTAAGAATCTTGAGCTTGATAGATCTTGGCTTGACTGCTTCCTTCGAGGTTGAGTGACTGACAATTTTGAGAATTTGTAAGCTTTTTGGAACTTGAGAGCTTTCTTGCTTAGAGCTTGAGTATTTGAATTTTTAGTTGTTCAGTAGTTATTTCAGTTCATCTCTTCCTCTATTTATAGATGAAGGAATATGTCCATTGAAGAGAGACACACTTCTTCAAATTTGAATTTTCTCTAAGCGTAGTTGATCTCGCATTAATTGATCTCTAAGGGTTGTATTTAATTATCCTTGTCTTACATTCCTAGGTATTTAATGCGGTTGTACTAAGTTACCGAGATGCACAGTGTGTCAGGCCACGTGTTCGCTGCTTACTGGCCCTTGTTATTGCTTCATTTTGTTTGTCTCTACTGACTAGTTTCAAAATGACATTTCCTCAGACAACATTGATCTTCCTAGTACTACATTGGGGTGTGGATTAATTCATTTTTTATGTCCTCTTGTCTGGCAGCACTTTCATTCTGCAACTTAGCTTTCTGCTCTAGTAGTATCGCAATTTTCTGGTCTTCTGCTTTAGACTGTTGGATGCAGTAACTTACCTTACTATTTTGTCAGAATCCTGTTATCTTCAGTATCTTACTTACTGCTCTTCCAGTATTTGATTTCTTACTGTTTGCAGTTTATCTTCACTTTAACACTTTAGTTATTGAATCTTGCACTCCTCCATTCTTCACCTTAAAATCTAGACTCAAAATATAATCTAGTTTCACTTAAATATTGTGAAAATGTGGTACTCTAATATTCTATTACAAAGTTGTTTTGTCTCATAAAAATCTAAACAGTAATTTTCTAACACCATCCATCAGTGAAGAAAGTTGGAGTTTCAAATCTCTAACTCTACATTCTTGATCGATTTCAACTACAAATCAATTTCAATTTAATAGTTGGAGAAGAAATTTTTTCTGATTTAATTAGGATTTGTGGAGAGAAAGAAAAAAAGAAAAAGGCTCGAACAACAAAGAAAGATGGAAGAAAAAAAAAAGAAAAAAAAAAGACAAAAAATGAAGTTTCAAATTTCTTTTTTTTTTTGGGTTTCATTTCTTCTTCTTTTTTAATTTGAATTTTTATATAGATTCAATATTATATAAAGTGGTATTTCATTCTTCTTCTTTTTTGGATTTTTTTAAAAAATTCCATGTGGATTGATGACATGGATGATGATTTGTATTGATTTGTACATTTCGGGTTGTCGGGCTCCAAGTCAGCAATTGGAGCCTGAAAAGCACATAGCTGTTTCAAATTGAAACATATGTTAAATTGAACGTTTTTTGTGTTACAGTTAAAAGTAATTCAAGAGAAAAAGAGTGAGTATAACTAATATACTATCAAAATTAAACAATTATAATGAATTAATTTGTGGCCAGTAATAATTAAGATGAACCCCTAAATGATATTTTATTAAGGCAAAAACTTGCGTGCCCCCGGGGCACGGATCTTAGATTCGTGCCCCCAACTCGACCTAGCGTGTGGGCCGCTTCTACGCGTGCCCACACCATAGTTTGTGTGCACTGCGCACACACCTTATTGTATTCTGCGAAGGTATTAGATTTATACTCTTGAGGTATCACACATTTACTCTTGAGGTAGCACACATTTACTCTTAATGTATCACAAATTTACTCTTAAGGTATTGGTGCAGAAATAATGCTGCTTTATTCTTTTTCCTCTTTTTTATTTTTCTCTCTCCTTTTTCTTCTTAATCTCTTTTCTTATCGATTTGTTATTCTTCTTATTTATTTTGTACATTCTTCTTCTTCTTCTTCTTCTTCTTCTTCTTTTCTATTTTCTTATTCTTATTCTTCTTATTTACATATTTACCTTTAAGGCATCACATATTTTTAATAACATTTAGCAGGCATAAGTATTAATGATTATGCTACAAGATATTATATATTTACTATAAAGGTATTACAATTTTGATTATCAGTCAGATAATTAAATATGTAAAAGTATTTTTGTTATATGTAATACATGAAGATATTAATGAATGCACATTTACAGTATCACATAAATACCTTTAAGGTGTTATATACATACCTTTAAGGTATTATATACATACATTTAAGGTATTACATATATACATAAAATTTAATACATATTAATTTTTGAGGTATTAATGATAAAATATTATATATTCACATTAAAGGTATCACATAAGTTCCTTTCAGGTATTTATCTTTGTGGTATTATATACTTTCAAATATAAATATATTAAAACTGGTTAAAAAGATAAGTATTAATGATTACGTACGTACCGTTAAGGTATTATATATTTATCTTTAAGGTATTACATACATTAAAAGTTGTTTTTGTTTCAGGTAATACATGAATGTATTATTTATTATATGTAGATGTATTACTTGTTTATCATAATGGTCTTAATTAAGGTATTATTTATATATTTAAAAGGTAATACTATGTTTATTCATAGATATTAGTTGCATACTATTGAAGGTGTTACTAGTGATTAATATGACTTAAGGTATTACTTGTTTCATGTAAGGTATTATTACTCATATAACTTATAAGTATTACTTTTATACTCAAAAGGTATCAATATAAGTTTAAAATGTTAAAATTTATTTTAGAAGTTATAGAAATTTAAGGTATTAATCATATAACTTAAAAGTATTACTCATATAATCAAAATGTATCACTTGTATAATCTTAAGGTATTAGTTTACTGTACTGTGTAAATTACAAATTTTAAAATTTCAAATGAGAATTTTTATCTTCTTCCTTTAAAATTCTGCAAATAAATTCATATTATTGAATCAATAATTGCAGTCCATGCAAATACATCCCTTGCAATTCAAACCTATCAAAAACTCTTCTTCATAAATCAAGTTTATCATTATTTGAGTACATATCAATCAAGCAACATCCAAAATAAATATCACCATCCAATTTAGATTGTTGAATCGTAATCTTCAACATCAAACAATAGCGATTTTGAGACTTGAAACCAAACATATGATTAAAATGAGAAAAAAAAAAGAAGAAACTGCAATGAGCATGAATCAAGATACAAGAAGTTGCAATCTAATGTATGAAAAAAATAAAAGAACACCACGATTGGAAAAAGAAAAAAAAAGAAACAAAGAAGTGAGAGAAGAAGAACGACTGTAGAAGAATCAAGACAAAAAGAAGAATAGGAAGAAAGAGAAGGTGGTGATGCGCTGCGTGAAAAAGATCAGAGAATTAGGACTTAGGGAGAAGAAAAGGAAAAAGAAAACTTAAAATCTATATATATACAGGTCATGGACGAGGGAGTGGATTGGGGGCAAGGAAGGATCCCGATGGTACATAAGACCTTCTCCTTTATTAAACACACATAGATAATTTCCAATTGAATTTTCGGAAATAGTCTTTGGGAATATCGCAACTAAACTAAGTTAACGGTAACAATAAAGGAGTTTAATTTATCAGTTTAAAATTCGCAAAATAGAATCATTATCAACTCATGACCTAAAATATAAAAATATGAATTCAAGATTTGAAAAATAAAATTTATATCAGTTAAAACTCACGAAACTAAGATTATGTTTGTCATAAATATCCATCATCATCATCATTAATATTTTTTTTTTCATATATGCGAAATTTATCCATCACATTTGAGGATTATCATTTTAAAAAATATTTATAAAAATAATTAACAATTTCAAGGTGCCAAATAAAACTTTAATTTTGTGAGTTTTCAATTAATTGATAGTTTTATATCTTAGGTACCAAACTGAGAATATTTATCTTTTAGATCCCAATTGGATATCAACTATCTTAGGCCTGTAAATGGATAAAATCCTAATAAAAAGATCCACCTAATATTATAACTCAATTAATCACTCCACAAGAGCCTAATCAACAGTCAACAATACTAAACTAAACAATAACTAAATAATTTTCCAAGTGAAGCTTTGCACGTTAATTAAAACGAAGCTCCAAAATCCCACCAAACAACGAACTGAAAACGACATGAACTTCCTAACATGGCCACCACAACTCTCTTCTCTTCCCTATTAATACATATTTCTTTTCACACATTCTTTCTACTTCTCTCAAACCATGGCTAAACCAACCTCTCTCTTCACTCTCTCTCTCCTCTTAGCCCTCATCTCCATTTCATGTCACACAGCCCATTCTTCCAAAAAATCTCCCAAGAAAATGTTGCCACATTACCTCCCATCATACCCTAGGCCAGCCCACAAGTTCATGAACATAATCGATTCGTGTTGGAGATCAAACCCTAATTGGGCATTGAACCGTAAAGCATTAGCCGATTGTGCGGTAGGGTTTGGGAGTGGAGCAATGGGAGGGAAGAATGGGGCAATCTACGTGGTCACGGACCCATTGGACGACCCGGTTAATCCCAAACCGGGTATGCTCCGTTATGGGGCGATCCAAAGCCAACCGCTCTGGATCGTTTTCGCGAGAGACATGGTTATTAATCTTGAAAATGAGCTAATTGTGAATAGCTACAAGACGATTGATGGAAGAGGGGTTAGGGTTGAGATAGCTGATGGCCCATGCATCACTATTGAGGGTGTGAGCCATGTGATTATACATGGAATTAGCATCCATGATTGCAAGCCCGGGAAAGCCGGCCTGGTCCGGAGCACACCGGATCATGTGGGTCACAGGCAGGGCAGTGATGGGGACGCTATCAGTGTCTTCGCTTCGTCTAATGTGTGGATTGATCATTGCTATCTTGCGCGCTGTGCTGATGGGCTTGTGGATGTTATACATGCTTCCAATCTTTTGACAGTTTCCAACAATTACTTCACTCAACATGACAAGGTAATATATTCCACCCTTCTCTTTTATTTCTTGATGTCATGTTTAGGATGTATGTATGTATGTATTCATTGTTGTGTAGATATTATATCATATATGTATTCATTGTTGTGTAGATATTATATCATATGAGATATAGTTGGGGAAAATGAAAAATTGTCCCATAATTATAAGAATGTGGTAAAATTAGTCATTTTTCTCTTAAAATTGATCAAACCAATCCCTTTTATCTTAAATACCATATTTTTGTTCCAAAAATTAGTCAAAATATCAACATATATTCTTTGAATGGTGTATAAATGCTATTGTTAATTGTCGCTTATGTGGCGTTATATCAATTTTATAATATGTTGGTGTCTGCAGCACCATCTAAATTAGTCATAGTATGTATAATTGAAACTAAATTTTGGATTTTTAGAATAAAAAATGCAATAAGTAAAGTGAAAAAGAATAGTTTTTCACTTTAAAAAGAAAAATGACTAATTTTGCCACATTTCTATAATTATGAGACCAGTTATACATTTTTCTTAGATATAGTCACCACTACAAACACACTTCTCAAGTGTGTGTCTATATATATATATATATGATGAATATTAGGGAAAATCTCAATTTTCGGTTTTGTCCATTTTTTACCATCAATTTTATGTAATTCAATTTTTGTCCTCTAACAATCACTTTGTTTTTTTTAATTTTATTTTATTTCGGGCATATTTTTCTTGAAATGGCAATTTTTGCCTAAACAGTCGCTTAAATTAAAAAATCCACATAAGCTATTTTGGCTTCCACGGGCAAAAATCTAAAATTTGAGCAAAATTGGATAAAAATTGAAAAAAAAAAAATTGTAAGAGAACAAAATTGGAATATGAAAAGTTAATGGTGAAAAAAATGGACAAGAATTAAGTTGGCGGAAAAAAAAAATGCAAATTTCCCTAAATGTTATATCTTATATATTTTCATCCAATTTAGTATTTTACAAGACTAGTATACAATATAATACATGATTATGATCCCAAATACAAGTCTACCCAGTACCCATAAAAGAATGGGCCACTACTCTTATTAGAAGCGGCCTCAAATTAAAGTATTTCCTAAAGGATAACTCTTTTGGGCCCAAATAAATTTTAAGATCTTGAGAACTTTCTTTATTCTTAGTATTATTTTTGTAAACTATAAATCATCATCTCTTCATATTTATCATTAATTTCTTAGGGGTTATTATTTTTTTCTTTTAGAAAAATATGGTTATTGGGAAGCATGTAAATAATGGAAATTAAATTTTATTGAAAAACAAATCTTTGGCCAAAATATGAATCCAACTACTTTATAGAGGGAAAATAATGAAAACTAGAATCCTTTTACTTTATCAACTTGTGGTACGATTTTTATTAATCTTTTATAAATTAAATATTTCAGGTGATGTTGTTGGGACACAACGATGAGAATGTTGCTGATAGAATCATGAAAGTGACAGTAGTTTTTAACTACTTTGGCCCTGGATTAGTTCAAAGACTACCAAGGTGCAGTGGAGTTTATTATGAGCATTAATTAATTTCAGATATATAAATAAGATTAAATAAAATTAACAAGGATTATTTATTATACATGTGTTGCAGGGTTAGATTTGGGTACGCCCATGTAGCTAACAATAGGTATGAAGAGTGGCTAATGTACGCCATTGGTGGCAGTGCCGATCCAACCATTCTCAGTGAAGGCAATTATTTTGCCGCTTCTGATGATCCTTATGCTAAACAGGTATCACAACTAATTCATTCATTAATTAGAATGCACTTTGTATAATTTTAAAGTAATTAATTACTATAAAAAGTAATATAAAAATTATGTAGTGGAAAAAGTAATATTATTTACTTGAATTTCTTGAGAAATTCTATTTGGAAAAAATTACATTTTTTGTCGTAGGTTTTGTCCATTTTTTTACTATCAATTTTATATATTTCAAATTTGGTCCTTGAACTATCACTTTATTTCAATTTTGATTCAATTTTCAATTTTTGCTAAGTAGATGTCAGAATTGCTGATGTGAAGTTTTCAATTATGTCGTCCTCATAAGTATAAATTTACATTCATTGCAAAATGATCCGATCAAAATTGAAATACGTAAACTTAGTAATAATAAAAGTGGACAAGACATAAGTTAGAAGATCAAAACTGAGATATTTTTATTAATGACATTATATGTTTTTAATTGTTAATTTGGATAGGTGACGAAACGGGAAACAGAAGATTATGCAAAGAGGTGGAAATGGAGATCCACAAAGGATGTGTTCGTAAATGGAGCGTATTTTGTGCCATCGGGTTGGGGAAGTGTGGCCCCAAATTATTTAAAAACACAATACTTTGTTGCAGCGCCAGGATCATTTGTTCCTGCTTTAACATCTGATGCTGGCCCTCTCTTTTGTTTTCTTCATCAACAATGTTGATCAACCTTTGTCATTCTCATATCCACTCTTCAATTCTTTTTTTGAAACTCTCATCTATATCCTTAGAATTCTTTATACACTCAATTGTCCTTTTTTCTTTTTTTGTATTTTTGTTTTTTGGCTTTGTTAAGTATGGATCTTTTATTATATTTTGTGTCACATCTTATGTTTCATTATACTTAATGCATATCATGTATTAATTATAGTGATATCATTTGATACATATGTTGTTTGATAATTTTCAGAATATAAATTAAAATAAAGAATGAAATAGAACTTTTGGTGTGTCTGCATTGTAATTTGACCCTATAAAGTATAACATCCCGAATCAAAATTCAACTATGTAAAATATAACGAGAATTGTCTATAATTAAAATAAAACTTAAATAATAACAATGTAAATTATTGATTAATGGTGTCATAAATTAAGTGTAAATTATGGTAGGAAAATATAAATCTAAAATTTGATTTTATATATATAGAGAGAGAGGAAGTTTAATTAAATTATAAGATATATACATAAGTGCCGTGTATATAAGAAAATGTCACTAATATTACTAATATTATAATATGTATGTCTATTGAATTGCGTGCATAGAAGATTGCCAAGGTTTTGAGTAGTAATAATAATAATAATATAAAATATAGATCAAATTTACCTGGGAAGCATTTTGTTAAGGCGGTGGATGGAGGTATATAATATATAATATTATGATTTTTGGAAGAAAGCTATAACACCTCGAACTAAAATCTAACTATATAAAATATATCAAGAATTTATCTTATTTATATGAGGCCCAAATAATAATATAAGTCCCCGAACTAAAATCTAACTATATAAAATATATCAAGAATTTATCACATTTATATGAGACTCAAATAATAATGTAAGTCTTTAACTTATGTGTTAGGAAAATATATTAGGAATGAGAAATTAAGTGTAAACATTTTTATAGTTAATATTATTAGTTATTGGTTGGAAAATTAATAAACTTTTGTAGATGAAAATTAAATGTGATGTGTCACAAATATATATCATCATACACGTACACATATAGATATAAAGTTACTTGCTCTTTTATGTAACTAAGGTAAGAAAATATGTACATACATATATTAAAAGAGACAAAAAGAAGAAAATAGATAAATAAACAAATGAGTAGGTAATAGATGGTAATAAGGTGGCAACAATGTTTAGATGAGTGTTTCAACAATTCTACCCCCAACCTACACATTACACATGTGCCTAAGGTGAGCATTAAAAACTAATGGGTGGAACTAAAGGCACTCCATGAAGTTCCAAGAGCACCCCAGAATTTTTTAATACAATTTAAATAGATGTTAAAAGACCAAAATGCCCTCCATGCATATATTATATGAAAAAAACCCCAACCCATCATCTACATTTTGCTTATTTTCTTCTCCAATACTACATAAACCCTTAAAAAAAATTTCATCATTTGCCCTCTCATTTTGTGAAGAAAAGTACAATAGCTGATGAAGATTAATTCGGGACAAATAATGTAAGATTTCGCATAAATGTAGATGAGTTATAATCAGTATATGTTTCGTTTTTGCATTTTCGTGAAAATCGTACAGAACTCACGCGTTCGGCCAGCACAGACCGAACACTATTGCACATGTTCGGTCAGGCTAGCTGAACATTTAGCCTAGTTGACGGCCAAGGCAGCCGAGCTTTTTGAATGGTGTTCGGTCCACTTGACCGAAAGTTTTGAATGGTGTTCGGTCAAGTTGGCCGAACGTGTCCTTATATGTTCGGTCATCTTGGCTGAACAGTGTGTTCCTCAACGTTCATAAAATATGAACTTATTTTTTATATTCTTATGATGTTATTTACTCATTTATAACAGGAATACATCTCATATTCCACTGATATAAGCTTCATAAACCGAATGGATGTTGAAGAATCGATGGATGAAGAAGAACCGATGGATTTGGACAATTTAGATCCTCAGTATATGTAGATTGATTTTATTGCTGACTTTACCACAAATAAAATATTTGAGTCTCGAAATTTGATGATGAAATGGATAAATGGTGTATCACATCGACATAATATGGTAATATTAGTTGTATGCTCTGATAGTGGTCATAATGATCGTCGACCTCGAGTTATGTTGGGTTGCGAACGAGATGGTGTATATCGTCCACGTAATAAGGTGAAATCTCTACTAAATTCAATTGATGATGAAAAGATTGGTAGAAAGAAAAGCTCCAGATATATAGCCACAAAGAAATGTGATTGCCCATTTCTTTTAAAGGTTATTCAATTGAACGAGTCGGGACAATGGTCAATATCAATTCTATCATATGCCGATGGGTTGGAACCATCCAATAGGTCAGAATTTGGTGGGTCATTCATATGCCGGTCGACTAACACCGGTTGGAGATCGATTTGTAGCAGACTTGTCCAAAAATAAGTGTAAACCCAAAGAAATCCCAAGTACTTTGAAAGAGACATTTGTTCAGAATGCGTTCACTTTGAAGACTATTTATAATGCTTGTCATAAGCATAGAATAGTCGAGTATGGAGGTCGATCTCAAATGCAATATTTATTAGAAAAACTGGAGTTACACAATTATTATTACCTTGTCAAAAGATGTGAGAAAATTGATAGGGTGAAGGATCTTTTTTATGCCTACTCGACTAGTGTGGAGTTATTGTGTGCCTTTCCAAACGTGTTGCTGATGGATTGTACATACATGACTAATCGATACAAGATGCCACTATTGAAAGTGGTTGGCATCACATCTACGGATATCACTTTTTCTGTAGCATGCATTTATTTAGAGGCTGAGCGTGAGGAGAACTATAGATGGGCGCTTATGACTTTGAAAGGATTGATGGACCAATCATTCTTGCCACATGTCATTGTCACTGATCGTGAGATTGCTCTGATAAATGCGATCGAAATTACATTCCCCAATGTTAAACATTTGTTATGCCGATGGTATATTAGTAAAAACATTTTTACTAAGTGTTAAAAAGAATTTCATTTGAAGCCGAAATGGGATTCATTTAATTACTCGTGGAATACATTGATTCTTGCCGAAAATGAAGTAAAGTTCAATGAGTACGTTGGGAGATTAAAGGGTGATTTCGTCAACTATCCAAACTCCGTGAATTATATCATTTCGATTTGGCTTGATCCTTATAAAGAGAGATTTGTATCATATTGGATGAATAATATCATGCATTATGACAACACGATAAGTAGACAGTACGTATATTTAACATGGCTAATTTATATTTTTATCGATTTATTTATAGTGCTATATTTTGATAATACGATATAGATATGTTCACACAGGGTGGAGAGTGCGCATTCAAGGTTGAAGAAACAACTTGGTACTAGCCAATCTAACTTTGAATTATCTTGGAAAAAGATATATGGCTTGTTGATCACATCCCACACCACAATCAAAGCTTCATTTGAACAAAGTCAACATAGAGTGCATCATCGATACATGTCTCCTATTTTCATGATAATTCATGGGTTGGTGTCACATGCAGCTATACATAAGATTTTGGAGGAGATGGAGGGGGTTAACACAGCTGGTGTGGATTTGTTGCTATGTGGTTGTGTCTTAAAAAAGACATGTGGTCTTCCTTGTGCTCATGAACTTGCATAATTGATACATGTTAGTAAACCAATCCTTCTTGAGAGTATTGACAGATTCTAGAGAAAATTGGATTGTGAACCATGTAAGACTGATGTTAGTGTTGCTGCAGATCTTGGAAGTCGGTGGATAGAGACAGTAGGTGATGTGAATGAGTTGTTTGCATCAGCGAATGAGTCGCAGAGATTATTGTTACTGAAAAGACTGCGGGAAATAACAAACATCTCGACCTCCTCATTGTTTGAACCTGAGATTCATACACATGTTCGTGGTCGTCCTAGCAAGACTAAAAATCGGCAAGATAAGTCTACCAAACATGAGAAAAGTACTTTTGAATATGTTGTCCTTCAAGGATAATAATTCCCCATAAGATCAGAACATATTTGTAAGCGGTCCATCATCTGTTGGATATATATTTTCAGGGAAAAAAGGCAAATACAACCGGTTCAACGTCATTCTACACGTACATCCTCGTATCTTCCATTCCTAGAAGTGTTTCCCAACTGTTTTCGTCCTTTTGTATCCAGTACGAAGAATGTGAAGGACGACGGTCATTGCGATTTTTGGTGTCTTGCTGATGCACTTGGTTTGGGTGAGGATTCGTGGCCTCAAGTCCGGAATGATCTAATCCAAGAGTTGGAGAATAATCGGGATTTGTATGCTAGTGTTTGGTATAACTGTATGCACACGATTGATGAAATATTGAAATCGTTGAACTGTTTTACATCGGAAATATATGATAAAGATTTTTGGTTCACGTTCCCTAAGTGCTACTACCTTGCCGCTTCTACATATAATATGACAATAGTTCACATTTCACCTCAAATGACAGTGTTATTTCTACCACTGAGAACACAAGTGCCGATCAACCCTCGTTGCATGTGTATGACACTTGTTGGTGATAATCATTTTATACAGGTAAACTACATATTTTTAAATATTCTATAGATCAAGTTAATTATAATTTTGGATACATGATTTATATTTACACGGATTTTTTCGTTTATCCTTATCAAGGTGAATTTGATAGATGGTGCACCACTTCCGTCTATTATAAATATGTGGTTTGCGTGTCGGTTTCCATGCGCTGTTGGTTGGGGTGTCATTTTCGAACAACAAATAACAAAGTACAGCGGCATCATTGCAAGTGAAAACAGCTCATTGGGTGTGGAAACCATTAGTTTAGATGATGATTAATGTAGTGTAACATTTGCGAATTCCATTACTTTTTTTTGAATTGTGTAATTATTAAATACATGTTTTCAACTGTACATTTGTCGTATTTTGAGAATGAGTAGATGATCGAGATTAAGTGACATTTTTCCAAGTGACATAGCCGAGCAATTCTCTACAAAAAATCCATTGTTCGGCCGTTGTAATCAAACACCCAGCACACCGGTCGGCCGGGTTGACCGAGCACCTTATAGTGTCGTTTGGCTGGGACGACCGAACATAAAGAATATTGTTCGGTCGTGATGACCGAACACTCTACAACCCGTTCGATCATCCTGACCGAATAGTAGTGTATTTTTTTTAGATTGCCTCACACTTTACACGATTTCAATTTTCTAAACAATACAATTCAGCCTCAAATACCATCAACGTAGTATTATTTCAATAGGAAAAAAATGACCTTTTCAAAACTTGAAAGTACCTTTGCGCAGTAGCATTCGAGTTATAAGCTCATTTCAATAGCTTAACAAAAGGAATTTAGAAGTGGGTACTCTCAAGATAAAAAGTTTATATACCAAGTTTTATGATTTATATGAGGTATATGACCATAAATAAGATTATAACAGGATTCACTTGAGCAATGCCTGATGGCTTTTCTCAATATGTTCTCTTTCCCAATACATTTTCCCAATACAGTACCCAAACACATTCACATTTTCCAATGCATTTGCATCACAATGCAATTTACGCTCGGCTTGAGTCATCAAATCACAATACAAATCACAGTAATTTGTTAAACATATTAAAAGCATCCAAACTGATACTATCTAGACCATACATTAAATAAATAATCAATACATATCCAACCGAATAATGTCTAATACAATACAAGAGATGCAAAATGTCTACAAAAATAGAGGTACGATATTCCACTCATAATCAATACATAGTGTGTCGGAAGATCATGTCCTACTAGATCTATGAGACCTACTCGATGATGGACGTCCGACAGGTTCTGTCGGCTGACTTTCATCTATAGATAAAGCCTCGTATGCCCTAGTCACGTAAGACATCACATATTCAATAGATAGTACGGGATCATATACCATTCACCGTTCGACAATCGGCTCAATATGCAAATGAGCACTCTCAATCATTTCCCAAGGTTGTGCTTGAGAATGAGTAGAACCTACAATAATGGACGTCCTCTGGGGATTCTGGATCAATGGATGTGAAACTGTACGGAACCAATCCATGTACTTGAGAGTTCATTCCTACGTTGGACTAGCTAGCCTACCCCGGACCTCATATGCCAATATATGACTGCTCCACATTCGAAAGTATGAACTCATAACATCCCACACAATCTTGTATTGTGTACCTGTGCTTCCTCATCGAATTGTAAGTGGAACCAACAGATCTTCGGGAATCATCTAAACATGTCCAAACTGTCTCAGTACGTGGTCAGGATGGTATGGTTTGACAACCTCAAACGATCGAATGCATCCATGGTAGAATGTCACTTCATGACGTGGAAATGCATCCCTCATACCCGCATATGGAGTCCAAACAACCTAAAACATTATCAAGGACAAATATTTAAATTAAAAAGACATATATATTAACATGTTCAATAACGAGACAATAGTAAAACCTAAACTTACAGAATTCATAGCACAAGCATCTAACATCTCCCTCCAAGCTATTAAACAATCGAGGGAACCCCCCTAGGAAAGGCTTGTTGGGCCCATCGCAATGCCAGAGGTTCACCTAGTGTATAATTGACATTGTACGTCGGTCTTGTAATGGGAAAATACTCGTATATCCATGCCTGGAGACAAAAATGAAGGTCAATGATATAAAGGGTCGAGAGAATGCGAGAAAATTGAAATAAAGTAGTAAAAATTACCTCCAACAATGTCAAGTACCCACTAATCTACTTCACCCCAAATCGAGATGCAAGTCTCAATGGTCGACACTAGTGCAGCGGCTCCCCAAGCATACTTGTGAACTCGGGTAACATTCTCCAATAGTCAGAGGATGTTAGTGCCTACTCTAGTACCGTTCTTATCTATGAAAATTGTGCAACCTAGCACAAACCATAAGCACGCCCTCACCGCATAGAGTCTCTTCTCTTCATGAGGAGAAGTGGCATCGCCACTAAACCTTGATCGCAACTACTCCAACTTCATAGAACTCCCTTTTTGCCCCCTCATAGCCTCGACCGCCTCACCAGCATCTAATCCTAAGAGCCGTTGAAGCATTACAGTTGTTGTTTCCTCCCTTTTTTCCCATTGGACAATAGATTTTTCTGTAATGGGAAGTCCAGTAATGCAAAAAATATCGTTCAGTGTTATTGTCATCTCACCGAACGGCATATGAAAGCTATTGGTCTCCAGATGCCAGTGCTCAACAAAAGCACATATTAGGTTCTTGTTCAGGTTCTTATAAAATATGGATCGTAAGTCGGTGATTTTTGAACGACAGAGCAGCCTAAACCACTGACTTAAGTCGTCATCCAACTTCCAAGAATCCATCTTTGTTGTGTGACATAAGCACCTCAAGATATCTCTCTCCTCACCAAACCATACCTTCGATGCAACATGCGTCTTAAAATTAGGTAAAAGACGGTGGTCGATCGGGCTTCCGGGAAAAGGTCCTGTAAGTAGCTCAATCTCAGCTTCTGCTTGCTCATCTTCTTGTTGTTCTTCAATATTACAAGCGACCTCTTCAACATAGTCGGGATGATGGGCCTCAGGAATTTCTTATATTTTAGGGATTTCTAGAATTTCTAGAATTTCTGGAATTTTTTCTTGCTCTATCCCAAATCGCACATTTAGGCTAGGTTCTTGCGTGCCCGAACCTTCGCCACGTTCCAATTCTTCAACCCTACACTTCCTTTCTAAAGCCATTGGTCTATTCTTCCTAACATACGTCTTACCTGGATTACAAACAAAAATAATTATGACAATGGACCATAAAAATTAACGAATTGGAGAAAAAAAAGTTACTGTTCGGTCAATACAGCCGAATGTGCACCCTACTATTTGGTTGAGGCAGCCGATTGTGCGGGCTAATTGTTCGATCGAGGCAACGCGCTGACTGTTCGGCCGAGGTAGTCGAATGCGCGCTGACCTATTCAGTCAGGTCGGCCGAACAACAAGTAATTCACCCAAGGTTACATCTTTCGATTTTTTTCAGTAATTCGCCCAAGAACATAAGTTTTTGCATACAATTTCATCAAATTAAACTATTAATTCACTGACCTATAACAAACCCTAAAGCTAAGTAAAGAAATTTCTACAAAAATCGGCTCAATCAATTGCAAAATCGAAACTAAACCTTGAAAATTAACTTACCCGATAAATTTAACTTTCCAAAAATCTATTTAAAGTGATGTTCCATTGTGGCTAACGTTCGGACGAATCAATCGAAGAAGATTAAAGGTGGTGAAGATTTGAAGATGACGATGAACCGAACAAGTGAAGAAGTTAAGAAGAACTGAAGAAGTGAAGAAGAAGGTTGAAGGTGAGAAATTTTTGTGTTTTTTTTTTTTTGTATGGTAAGGGTAGGGTGGGAAATAAATGGGGTGCTCTTAGAAATAATTTTAAGTGTTGTTTGACAATGTGGGGTGCTCTTAAAAAATGGGATGCTCTTGAAATTTCATGGGGTGCCTTTAGTCCCACCCAAACTAATATACCACATATATAAGGGAAGATCAACTTTAGTTTTAAGAAAATAAAGAAAACAAAACAAAGAAGCAGAATACGAAAAACTTCTCAAACAGGTGACATTTTACCTTTATAACTAATCTTAGTTTTGTATTTAATTTTACTTCCATGATATAAAGTGTTTGATTAATTATTAATATATGCAACTTTCAATTAATTAAGCTTAGTAATGGTAGAGGGTTTGATATGAAAATTTAGTGACATATATGTATGCTTGGAATTATTTTATAGAACTTAACAAATTGTAAAATTAGTCATGCGTATATTAAAGTTTTAAACAAATTTCATGATAATTTTGTTAAATAAACCATCCAAGATTAATTATGTCTACCTGTTGATAATAAATTGGTTTACAAACTTAAATTATACATGAATACACTTGTTTTAAAATGATAGTTTATATATACTGATTAACAACTACTATCATACTAATTATAGTTTGATTTTTAAATGGAAAATTGTTCTTGATTTTATGAAATTAGCTTTAGTTAGGATATATTATAACTAATCTCTCAACTGAATGCATGAGCGTTATACAAAATAAAAATAAAAATAAAATAATGGGTTATGACCTAATTAGTTATTTAAAGTTACATACATCTGTACTTAAATACATATGCATATATATAAATATACTTCTGAAATAAATTTTAATAATATTAAATTCACAATTTACTGGAAAAACTTTCAGTGAAAATTATAGCCACTATAATTAGATATTAGTTAGTAACTAAGTTTTGAAGATTAATTTGTGTTTTCAATATACCTAAGTGGGCACAGAGACATATTTTTATAATATTAGAATTTTGATGATAAGATAGTTTTCTTTACAAAGTATGAAATATTTATGTAGATATTGATTTATTCCATTCCTAACACATAGACAAGCATAATTGAATTAATTAAATAATTTAATCCCTAATTATTTATTTTTATTATCTGCGTTTCAAAACAAAATAATACGTAATTTTATAATCGAGCTACAGGTTATAATAATTAAACGATGTTATATGTCGAAGCCCAAATTTTCGTATAATGGATATCCCTATCTCAAGGTCCATGGCCCAAAAAGGAGGACACATAAGTATTGAATCGGAACACCCAACACCTCCCTTCAGCTCGAACCTTACCTCAAAATGTAGCCCTTGTCGACCCTGTTCCAGATTCGGGCTCGGATTTGCGAATGGTCGTCGTCTCCATCGCCAATCGATGGTCAAAGGCGCGGTTCCTCCCCCCAATTTCTTTTCTCTCTCCTCTCTCGGCTACACCTCCCCAATCGTCATGTCTTCACCGCCGTCACATGTCGTGTGAGCGCCGACGGTCACACCGGCACGTCATCGCCGTGCACCGCTCCGAGCGGCTGTGTGTGTGTTAGGTGCGCTGTGTGTGGGCGGTGTGTGTGCGTGAGTTGCCAGTGCGAGGAACCGCGCCGGCGTGTACGTACGTTGTGGATGGGGGTCACCGGCGACGCGATGTCACCGGCCATGGCGTTTGGCGGTGGAGATGGGGTAGGGGGCGGTGCTGGATTAGGGTTTTAGGTGGGGGCCCTTTTCAAAAATTTGAAACAATTTAAGGACCTCCTTGCAAACCCTAGTTTTAGGTCTTTTATAATCTAGGCCTCAAACTTTCGAAAATATTATATTTTCTCTCCCCAAAGCTTTTGAAAATCATGTTTTAACCCCAAGTGTTTTGGAATTTCCGTTTTAACCCCAAAGGTTTCTGAGTTTTATGTTTTAACCTCATGGGTTTCTAAAAATTATGTTTTGATCCCAAAGGTTTTTGAAAATATCAAAAAGATCCCAAACCTTTTCTAATTTTACAAATTGACCCCTTTAGTCAAAGTCAACATTCCAAAATTTACAAAAATGTCCTTGTGCATCTAAAAACTTCATTTTAGGCTCATTTTACCTTTATTTAAGCCCAAATCGATCCCCTTAAACCCGATAATCAAGATTTAAGCTTCCATGATCATTTCAATACTTTTATGACCTCAAAAGCTCCCGTTCCGCTTCATTTCCTCTATCTTTCCTCTTTGAGAGAGAATTTCTAAGTTAATCTTAAATTATATAGCGTAATTAAAGATCTAAACCTCCTTCTATATGTGTAGGCTTCGAGGCGAAAAAAGAAACTTAGGATTTAGAGTACTGAGCTTCACGAGGTTACCATGGAATAAGGCGGGGGTAACTTCTAAAGTCATTGTTTTACATTCCGCTTTTATGTGAATGTTTAGGCTATGGATAAAATGATGAATGTTGATTGAACGAACGAATGCTACATGAACCCATGATTAACGAAATGAATCTTAATTGTTATGTTATACAAACCTAAGATTAATAAAATGATTCTTTAATGCTATGAAGTGCTTAAATCCTACGTACCGTATTTATGTGCTATGAATTCTATAAAAGTACATGCATAACATAACTATGCTACGAAGGGACTAAGGTCAAAAATCATGCTACGGAGGGACTAGTGGTACGTAAAAAATACTAATGAGATAAAAACCATTATATAGGATAAGACGGGGAACACCCGCACTTATCTATAGCTACGTGCCATGAATTTGTGTGTTGTGTTTAACTATTGTGTTCATAAATGATGTTTATCTGTCACGCCCCGAAACTTAACCATAAATTATTATAAAAGATTAACAAGTTTAGGAAAAACATTTTAATTATCAGAGTATCCCCGATAGGCGTGCAGGAAAGAAGAAAAAGAAAGAAAAGAGAAACGATGAAGATTTATATGTATATATCGAATTTTATAAGTTATCGATGTACAACAGCGGATTTTAAAAACACGTGTTTAGACCCAAAAGAAAATGTAAGCGTACGTTGTTCCAAAACAGTTAACAAAATATATAATACAAAATCTCATAATAGCAAAAGAAATCTTTAACAGACAGGGCACATCTCTCCCTTCAACTCCTCCCAACAAAATCATCACCTGTAACAAACACGTAAGCGGGGTGAGTGCATAGAAATACACCCCGTGGAAGCAAGTTCATAAATTAACATAAAACTTTGAATCAGATAAGCAGTTAATCACAGCAAGTACAATGCACAGCACATAAATGACGTGGGCGCAGGTATATCCCGCCTTACCCCACCACCTTATCCTCCTGGTGATTATTTGGTCAGGGGGACTTCATCAATCCTCCGTTTTCCTGTTAGGACTTAATCCCAACCTGTCTTCCCAAAGACCGTGCACATGAACACATATCTTAATCCCAATAACAGATTCAATTCACAGCACGTAGACAAAGCACATATAACAAACATGTATAACAATTAATAGCATGCTGATATCATCAATCACATTTCATGCTCATAATCTCAAATCACATATCATATAACGTTCATCATCATATCATAACTTATCGAAAACCCTAACATGCGACTATACAGGATAAACGTAAAGTTAAACGTTAATTCAGAAATTACCCTCACCTCAGCCTGGGCGGTGTGATTATCACGTTCTTTTCCTTTTAGTTTTGAGATGAGTTCGATGTGTTTGGGCCTACAAACACACAACGTAAATTATTAGGTTATATAATTATTTAAGCGTTTATAATTAAGTGCTTGGAAGAAACAACGAATTGAAAACAGAACAGAACTCGACTCGACTAGGTCTAGAAATATAGAGGATTCAAAAAGGAAGGTTTAGAGACGAGAATGGATTAAAACGGATAAGAAACGAAGCTAAACGAAGCATTTTAAGGTTTGGAGGATTTGAAGGGTAAAACTGTAATTACAGATAAGTTTTGGGGTCAAAACGAAGTTTCAGGAATTCTAGGGGGTCAGAATGCAATATACAAAAGTCTTGGGGAGGAAAGTTAAAGCCTTGAGAAGTTTTGGGGGTGAAAATATAATTTCCAAAACTTTGAGGACTAAAGTGTACAGAATAAAAGCTGGAGGACCAAACTGAAAATAAGCAGAAATTGAGGAAATTGCAAGTTGGTCCCTGAAGATAATCAAATTCCCAAAAACCACCCCACCCCAAACCACCACTGCTCCCCGTCATTCCCGCCACTGCCACCTCCAGTTCTCGACGCCGACGGCCCCTACCGCCGGCGAACTCCACCCCCGACCACCCCTCCTCGCCGGCGCACCGAGCGCCGGCCTCCTTCGATCACGGCGACGCCGGAAAAGCCGCTGCCAAACACCCCTTCTCCACCACCATCAAACACCACCACCAAACTCAACCAAACACAACCAAACCACCATGCACCGCCGGCGCTCCTTGCGCCGGCCACCCACTCACACGGCGGCGCTGCATGCCCTGCCCCGACCAGCCAAACCCGGAAGAGAGACGAGAGGGAGAGAGATGAGCGCGAGAGAGAGAGTCGAAGAGAGAGAGTAAGGTGAGGAGAGAGAAAATGATTCTGCAGAAACTTTGACCGGCTACCACCGGAGATTGGCCGGTCCGATCAGCGATCCGAGCCCAGAATCGAGACGGGCTCGGCAAGAACTTCACTTTAGGCTCAAGAATCGCCCAGATCGGTGGCCGGATGGCCGAGAACGAAGAGAGAGAAAGAAATGGGTTTCTAGAGAGAGAAACAGAACTTCTCTGGCGATTTTCCGGCGAACGCGGCGGCGGATGACAATTCCGAGCCCGGGGTTGGAACGGGCTCGTCGAGAGCTTCAAGATGGTGTAGGATTCGATACGTTTCGGTCGGAAGAAAATTCCGGCGGCGGCGACGGCGGCGCTCCGGCCGGCCGGCCGCCGGAGAAGAAGAGAGAAGGAGGAGAGTTTTATCACATATTTACCTTGGGTTAATTTTAGGATATGGTTTTACCATATGATAAGATGTATATGTTTAACTTTCTTATGATATTAATTAATTTGGGATATCAAACGAACTCCGATTTGATCCATTTTTTTTGCGTTTTGTTCGATTTTTTGTTCTCGTTTATCTCGTCCCACTTACGAATTATTTTATCGACTTTGTATTTTTACGAAATAAATCTCCCAAACGTTAAACTTAATTAAAACATACTTATAATTAAATTTTCTGAAACGCACATAAAAATAAATCAAATAATTAGGGGTTTAGATATTTAGTTATCAAATTATGCATCGATAAATCCTAGTCGTCACATTATCTCTATTTCTTAATAAATGTTAATTATAGAAAATATCCACACAAGTGTAATCCAGACACTCACCCAGCGTACATTCACACACAAGCAATAATGAAAACGATAAGGCGTAGAGAGAGGGATGTCGTATCGAAAAACATTTTTTATTTTTCCTATCTTTAGATCTTTCAAACAATGTTCGGTTCTTTTTTTTGTAAAGCTAAACCCTTTATTTATGGATCCTATTTAGATTTCCGCTATTTAGATATCAAACGTCTTCTTCTGCTTTATTCCAATGGTTTCGTTTATGTAATAGAGCGAGTTTTAAAAGACCATAAAATTTCTGATGTGGATGTTACTTCAAATTCTTTTTATCGCTCATTTATCTTTGTGTTTTTAAAATATATGTTCTTTTCTCCCTTGATGCACGCCCGATGTGTTAAACTCTGATATTTATAAGCTTTCAAAATGGGGCGTGACACAATTGAAGTAGCCGGACAGATTCCTTGTTGGATTTATGTGATTATGAATTGGTTAAGATTATTAACTTAAATAGTACAACTACTTTATTGTTCAATTAAAGAATTGGTTAAGTTTATTAACTTAAATAGTGATTTAATTATATAACTATTTTATTTTCAATTAAAGGTACCAGTGAGTTTCTTTAATTCACTTTTAGCATCTTACGATTTATGTTTTGGAATAAAATTAGTTAGTTATGTCATTCAATTATGTAGAGTGTAATTTTAATTTCCAATTTTGTTATTTATAATCAATCTTTTAAAATAAAAGAGCTTCTATGAGATTTTGGGAAGGAATCTATCTACAAAATTTTCTTTAAACAAAAACTTAGTAATCAAATTGGTTTTGATATAAAAATTTAATTAAGAGTTTTAGTTCATAAACTTATAATTAGATAAGATATTAAGGTCTTGTTTAATTATCGACGTAGGAAACGGGAAATTGTGATTTATCTAGACTTGCTCGACAACTCGTGTTCAACTACTCCAAAGGTGGGGGAAATTCCTTTTAAAGATGCATTTATGATTTTCATACTCTCGATTACATGTTCTTAATGAATATGTAAAATGAGACTGATCTTATTAATGTCGAGGTAATTGTTGCTGAATTGCAAAGTACTATGAGCTTAACAATACAAAGGTGAAGAATGCTGTGTTTAAATGAGTTATTGATTGCGATGTGAATATGTGTGTATGCGCATACAAGCTATGACGGCTAAGAACCTGTAACACTCCCAAGCTTTACTGATTTGAAATACTTTTAAGAAGCACATGTATGAGAATGTTAGATTCTTGACTTAACATCAAAATGCAACAAGCCATTAAATAGGTCCGATATGTTAAATTTTTGTGAAAGAACTCCAAAATACTTGAAAGGAACTTTGTTGATTGAAATATACCATTGTTTATACATAGGATCCAAAATATCTATTTACATCAAAAGACATCTCAACGGTTTAATTGTCCAAAAGACAAGTATCTGAACATAAACTTCAAAAGTTCATCTTGAGCATGACATATGAACAAACTAACTGGCCATTTAGGAGACCAACTATCTCTGCACATCATTACCTACATTACAAAAACTTATTAATCAGCAATAGGCTCAGTAAGTTGAAACTTATGCACACAATCACGTATAATGATCATATCATGCAATATGCTTTTCCATATTCATTTATTCTGAAAATATCCTTTATAGGGTACCCGAAAGGCTGATACTCAATCAATATTAGTAAGCTATATAAGCATTTCATTAAAATTGACAAATCATCATATCAAGATATCTACTCTCTATTAGTTAAACACTATCATTAGTACTCAACCAACATCAGCAGACCGTACACGTATTGTGTCTACTCTCCAATAGCCAAGCACGATTCCACTTATTCCTTTTAGTACTCAACTATCATCTGCAGACCGTATAGTCATGTTGCCTACTCTCAATCAACCAAGCACCATACTTCCTCTTTCAAAACACTTTTTATATGTTTCGTGTATCACATGAACCTCACATACAATTTAATCGTAGACATAAAACAATCATTCACATATCATTCAAATTACATGAATATCAATTAGTTTTTGCAATACAGCAAATAAAAGCTTCAACTTACCTCAAATACAAAGCGAGTACAATAGTGGAAGTGTTTGGCCCTTAGGAAAGATACGATGTGCTTACAAACCTAAAAGGATCAAGTATGCATATACATATGTTTAAATACTCATTCAATGAAGAGACAATATCATTCAATTACACACATCAAGACTTATAATTCATACATCTTAATATCGTTTCTTAATTCAATAAGTTAAGAATACTAATAGAGCAGCCCCTAACTTTGCAATACTAAGAACTCAAATGAACCAACTAATTATGTTCTTGCATAAGTTAACCTAAATAACCAATTGAGTTACATATCCTCTAACTCTTCAAGCATACTTCCAATTATTATAACAATACCAAGCATCAATAGAATCAATATACAGCCACAACTTATCAGATTCACAAGTTCAATTAAACTACTTCAACTAACTTAGTTATCTTCAATTCCTCATCATAATAACACATATAATATCAGATCATGTGACATATCATATAAACATAATTTTAAACATAAAACATAAGGATAGGATCAGACCTAGAAAATAAGCTCAAGGATGCAAAATTTTAACCAAAAGAGGCACCAACTAGCTTCAATTCATCTCATATGCAACCTCCATGATATATTTCAATTTTGTATGGTGATTTGGGGTTCTAAGGATGAAGAAAGAAAGAGGAGAAGAGGGCTGATCGTTTTTTAGGTCTAAGGTGATCAAATGAAAGCATAAAATCAATTTTCTACAATTTTTGACCATTCAATTGAGAAGTACTTGCCTTGTCCTAATTGGCTAAACTAGTGTAGGTGTTAAATGGTCATCATACCACATTTTTGGCCTTAGGAGAGGTTTAATATTGGATGAAAGGTCATAATAATCAAGTGCAACACATTAAAATTGCTTTTGGTGCACCCTAGTCAACTAGCCAATCAAATTGCACTATTTTGCTTACTTTAAAATTATAAATAAATGCAATGAAATTCATAAATTAGAAGTGCAAACATGTTCATCTTGGAATGTCGTTTTAGAGATATTATGCATTTAGCATATTTATAACTGTTTTCAGCACATCCATCTTCTCTTCCCAAGCCAAATCTTTCCACTGTAAAAGAAGAAACACTAAACATAGTATATTAGGTTATGGAGTTGAAATGCCATATAATTTCATGCATAGATAAAGTAATCATGACTAATTAGATCATAAAAGAGACATATACTTGAGAATTCAGCACATTTTATAACAAGATGCTTAGAAACAAAGCTTATATGCTCATGAATGCATTCCAATGTAAGATGCAAGTGATTAGAGAATTGGGCGTTACAGAACCGTATCTATGATGGCTAAGAACCGTATCTATGACGGCTAAGAACCGTAATCTATGGCTGTTAAGAATCACAACTAAATGCTTGGTTTGAAAGCTATGTTTATGTGTATCTATGTCTATGATAAGACAGGTTAACTTCTGCACTTATGAGATTACGACTGCAAGGTGATGGTTTCATGTATTTGTGCTCTGATTTATTTGTTGAATTTATTTATTAATGCTTTGGGATCCCTACTGAGTGTATTTTAAACACTCACCCCTTTATGTTAAAATGTTTTCAGTTTAAAGGTCTTTTGAGCGTGGTACGCGAGCGGTGGATGCTAGTAGTCGATATTCATAAATTGTTGCGGAAGAAATTGTTTTAAAATATTTTATTTTCATATATTTTAGAAACTTGTAATTCATAATTACTATTTATTTTATTTATCTTTATTATTCTTAAAAGTGTGTAATTTGTACACAAGTAGCACCTTAGCCAAAATTACCTTTATAAAGAAATGTGGCGTTACATAAAGTGTCGAAATTTCCAAGGAATGACACAAAATATGAAACAAAATGGTGTCGTACAAAGTGTTGTACGACAACTTCTACAACACTTTAGAAAATACACAACAAAAATAAACTAACATAACACATATATTCTAAACACCAAGCTTCCTCATCGACAAAAATACAAAATGAAATGTTATACAGATGTCCGTGAAAATTCACGTCAGTTACCTCAAATCTCCAATTTCATCCTCCTTAAATGAAAAAAAATATCTCAAATTTTATTCTCCTGTTCCTCCTTATTTAGTTTTAGCCTAATTTCAGTCGTCCATTCAAAATTTATCTAATTTTTTACATCTCTCTTCGAATTTTATAAATTTGAAAAATATACTTAGATTAAATTCAAGGAATTTGAAAACTATATTAGGTTATTTTGAAGTTAGATATGAGAAATTGTGGAAATCTTGAGCGTGGCAACTGAAAATTAATATATAATTGATAGGGTGAAATGAAATTGGGGGTTTTAGAGACGCGAGATTTCCCTTCCAAATCCTAGAGTTTGGTACATTTTTGTCAATTTTAGATGGAAAGTTGATGGAAGGTATCAAATATACAATTATTTCAAATATTGAATATCAACGTTGTAGTCGCAAAATATCTAAACTATATATTAAAGTAAGAAAGTTGGCAAAAATTATAAGATTGTCACTTTCCTGCCTAAAAGTGTCATGTCAATAAAAACAAAAAAAAAAAACAAAAAAAAAACTGTATATCTTACTTGATAAGCTATTCTTTAATAAGAATTAAAAAAAAAAAAACAATCTTACTCTAGAAACTATTTTATAATCTATATAAAATTAAGAGATGAAAAGAGAGATACATTGATTTCTCAAATCTATGTAAAACTAAAAGATGGAGAAAAATATAGTAATTTCTCAACAAAAAAGAGATGCATAAAGAATGGAAAACAAAAAACAGGATATACAAAGAATGAAGAAAAAAAACAAGAAAAAACCGTAAAAATAATTATTTCTCAAATTTATATAAAACCAAAAAAAATGAAAGAATACAAGAGTTGCTAAACATTTAAAGGTAGAAAAATTATTCCAGATCTTATTGTCTAAAGAAAAAAAAAAGAACAATAAAAAATCGTAAATATAATGATTTCTCAAATCTATATAAAACTAAAAAAAATGAAATAATACAAGATTTGCTAAACATTCAAAGATAAAAAATGTTCTTTCAGATCTTATCGTTTCATAGTTTCATCTAAGGGGATCCCACCAAATTATCTTTGTACACTAAACACAAAATTGAACGAATAATTTTGTGAGAGAGAAATGAACAAATAATGTAAGAAAACTATATGTGATGATTCAAATATGAGAGTGGAATATACAAATTATAAAAAAATATAAAAGAAAAGATTAATTATTATGATTGAATGAAATATTATTGGATATAATAATTTTAATTTGACGAAAATATAAATCAACAAATAAAATAAAAATATTTAAAAATAAAATTAACAATTAAAACTATTAAAGTTATATGATAATTCATGCAACGCACATGAGAAATATGAAAAATCATTTATTTATGATACATATTTTAAATGTAAATAATAAAAGATGTTATGAATAACATGTTAGTTTATGTAACTTCATTATATTATTACAAATTACAAATATTAACACAATGAATAAAAACTGCGCATCGCGCGGTTGAACTGCTAGTGATATATCAAAGTTGAAAAGAGATATAGTTTGGATACTAAAATTGTTATGAACCCAAAATTCTCTATAAACTAATAAAAATATTTGTTCATTGTTTTTTTTATAGGTGAGCAAGGCCCATGGGCCCCATTATATAGAATCTATAATTCTTTAATACTCGAACAACCTAGTTTGAAATGCACCAAATCAGGCGTTGTGTTAAGCTGTCATGGGCTTGCTTCGTGAGCTTCTTAGATCCTTTTGTAGTTTATCCTCACTTGTGTAGAATGATTGCAAAAAAGCACCTCTTTTCAATAGTCAAATTGGATGTATATTAAAAGTAGGTGTGAGTATGGATGTCGAAGATAATCGAATTGCGGAGAAATTCAAATCGATAAAGAACCATTGATTATTTGATTTTATCCAAACTGAACCGTTTTGATTATTTTTTGTGTCAAACCCGAATTGTACTAAACCAAAGAATCGATTAGAACCGAATAGAACCGATTTCAAGGAAGTAACTATATAAAATTTGTATGTATCATTAAATTCATTTTTTTATATTGTTATATTTGATTAGTTGCAAATTTGATTGAATGTTATTATTATTTAATACTATTATAATTTTAATACTTCATAGAATAAATTAACAATTAAATAATAAAGTAAAATATTTATAATAAATGATTTTGGGAGCACATAAAATCTATTAACTACAATAGATATTAATCAAATAATTAGTTTATAACTTATAGAAAGTAATGCATAAGATATTTTAAAAGATGAATTTTCTGATTACTACTTATAAGGTGTAGAACGAGAAGATTTCGAAAAATAAAATTGAAAGAAAATTTTGAATGTAATATTTGTTTTCGAGAAGAGACATACTTTATCAAATCTATTTTATTAGTTTATGACTTGTTTTAAGATATAAATTAAATAGCATCGTACGATTTATTTATTTTTTGCATTTTGTTTCAATGAATATTTGTTTTAAATTGTAAAAACATAAATCTCCGAAACCTGAATTGATCCTCTTTTTTTTTTTCAAATTCTCCAAAAATAACTCTGAACTTTGAAGCAATTCCTGAGATTTCTTTACCCCAATTGCTCGGACCGTACTCTAATTACAAGTATCAAAATCTGAAGAATGATAATTATTAATCATCCTAAAATCTATATGCGCACAAACATATTGATTAATGGTATAGACAATGAAAGATCAAAGAAATTAAGGAATTATAACATCACGATGGTAGTTTAGATGACTTATGACAAATTAATTGATGCAAGGAATCCAAAGAAACAATGCCAGCTAGAAACTAAATTAAATCAAGAATCGACATTTTCTGTAAATAATTCAAAGGTTGAATAGGAGCTTAAGCAGCTTTGTGTTTAATAATATAATAGTGGTCCAAATCTCACCTAATCCTATCAAAATTTCTACGTCGTAGAAGTGACCCACGTGGGGCTTAGTCGGACAAAATCTCAGTCAACTCTCCTTGTCCCCTAAACGATTTTGTTCTTTGTTTACTTTCATTTGACTTTCTTGCCACTTTGTTGACATCGTCGCTTTTTATGTTGCTCATTTCCACATTAAAATATATATTGCACCATTTTCTCTTTACACAGCTAGTATTTTTCATCCGCATTGCACGAGTTGTCATATTTATTGTTGGATTTTAATAATAATAATTTGTACTAAATAAAGTTTGTTTATAATATTTTTTTCAAAATATTATATCCCTCTAAAGACTAAGATATGAGACAATGTGAATTTAGAAGAAATTTTCAACCTTTAAATGTTTAGCAAAATCTTAAATTCTTTCATTTCTTAATTTCATTATATCTAATGTTTATATATCACGTTTCTTTCTTCATTCTCTATGTATCTTTATTATGTTGAAAAATCATTTTTTTTTTTTCATTTCTTAGTTTTACATTGATTTGAGAAATCAATGTATCTTCTCTTCATTTGTTAGCTTTATATAGATTATATAATAATTTTTAGAGTAAAATTGATCTTATAAATATATATATATATATATATATATATAATTATATAGTAGTTTACCTGTCACGCCCCATTTTCATTTTAATTAAAATATATCAGAGTTGCCTTTAGGCGTGCAGAGGGGAAGAAAAGAAGAGAGGAAGAAGTATATTTTTTTGAAACTTATAATTAAGATAGACAGATAACGTTTTAAATTAAAAAAAAGACACCCTTTAAAAGTTTACGAAAAGATTACGTATACGACGTCTAAATCTAATACTCAAAATAAATCAGTAGAGTTAGCTTAAGCATATAAATTCATTACAGTTTTTCCGAAACATCGGCACATTGCCGGAAGAAAGCAGTTTAAACTAACAGCGAAAATGAAACAGGATCCATCACGAATTACAACAGTTTTACAAAAGATATTACAAAAGTTTAGAAACTTGGTTCGAAGTTCAAATTAATTAAAGACAACAGAGACTCAGGATACGGCACCTCTCTCGCAGCATATCTTAGTTTTCATCGTTTCATGTAGGGTGAGTACAGATTGGGATGAGTGCTTTTGAATACACTCGTGGGAGTAGTTTCCATTTTCAAGTTTATTTTAACAGATAAGGTACATTAAATGATAATTAACACATCACTTAAATCACAACACTTAAGAATGCATTGCACATAACATAACGTCGCGTAGCTGTAGATAGGTGCGGGGGCAGCCTGTCTTACCCTTTAAACGGTTCTTATCCCGTTAAATCTTTCATTACGGACCATTGGTCCCTTCGTAGCTTATTCTTGGACCACAATCCCTTCGTAGCTTATTTTTGGACTATAGTCCCTTCGTAGAACATTTATGACATGCATGTATATTCATATAATTCACAGCACGTAAGCACAACACATAAGGTTCAACGATTCGTAGCGATCAAAAGCATTTTAGTAACGTCATGATCATACAATGACACAACACTAAATCCCAAGACACAAAAGTTCAAGCAATTCATAGCATACGATTATAGATATGTTAACATTGATTAACGTAACAGTAGTTCATCAACATGCCAAGACATAATAGATACGGAAACGTAAAAGTCATTAAGTTCAGAAGTTACCCCCACCTAGTTAGGTGGTGTTTTTCCTCGTGACTTGTACTTTTAAATCTACGTTCGTCTCTAAGTGCGAAAGCCTACATATGCAAACGCAATCTATTAGTTTCATATTTTGATCGTTACGTATATTATTTTAAGAACTCTCTCGGAAGAAAACGATGGTGGAAGGGAAAGTGATTCGAAAGGCATAGAACTTGATCATATATCGAAGAGGGTTCAATTACGGTTCTATAGGCGAAAGAATGAGTCTAATCGGACGAGAAACGAGTGAAAATAGTGCGTTTTAGGGTTTATGGGCAGTTTCGTAATTTCTGCAGGAGGGTTGACTTTGACCAAGGGCTTTTTGTAAAATCAGAGAAGTCTTGGGGTAAAAAATAAAATATCCAAAACCCTTTGGGGTCCAAGTGAGATTTACAGAAGTTTTTGGGGTGAAAAAGTAAGAGCCAAAAACTTAGGGGACTAAAAAGAAGAATCAAGGAGTTTAGGGACTAACACGCAAATAAACAAAAATGGGGGCTTTGCAACTAAGCCCCCAACTATATCAAATTCTCAAAAACCAACCCCCACCCCCAAAGCCCCCCATTCCCGTCACCCCCTACTGCCGCCACAACCATCACCACGCCGGCGACACCGCGTCGCCGGCCACACACACACTAGACCACCCATGCACACCCATCACCATAGCCGGCGACCACGTCGCCGGCGACTCCCAAAAAAACAACCAACCACAACCCCATCACCACCCATATTCACGGCAAGAAGGGGGAGAAGGGGGAGAAGAGGAGAGAGAGAGATGCAGTAGAGAGAGAGAAAGAGAGGAGAGAGAAGAAAGTTTCCGGAACTTTGACCGGCGATTGCCGGAGGAGGAGAAGTCTGATCAACGATCCGAGCCCGGAATCATGACGGGCTCGACGAGGGCTTCACATGCATGTGTAGATCGGCTCGATCGGAGAAGGAATGAGGAAGATACGAAGAGAGAGAAAAGATAGAGAGGCTAGAGAGAGAAAGAATTCTGCAGAAACTTTGACCGGCCGTTACTGGAGATCGGCCGGTCCGATCGACGATCCGAGCCCGGATTCGTGACGGGTTCGGTGAGAACTTCAACCTAGGCTCAAGAATCATTCCGATCGGTGGCCGGATTGTCGGAAACGAAGAGAGAGAAAATCGGGGTTTTCTAGAGAGAGAAAGGTCGAAACTTCGCCGGCCGATTGCCGGCGAATGCGGCGGCGGATGGCTGATCCGAGCCCGAAATCGGAACGGGCTCGGCGAGAGCTTCGAAATGGTGTAGGTTACGATACGTTTCGGTTCGATGAAAAATCCGGTGACGGTGGGTCGCCGGCGGCGGCGACGGCGGCGCTCCGGCCGGCCGGCTGCCGGAAATCGAGAGAGAAGGAGGAGAAGAATTTACCTTGGATAAAAAATTTACATCCTACTTTTACTATAAGTGAAAGAGCAATATATATCATGTCATTAACTTATATTATCATATTAAATTTTATATTAAACATCTTTATGATATAAATTAATTTGGGGTATCAATCGGACTCCGATCGATCCGATTCTCATTTCATTTTCTTCGTCTTTCGATCACGATTGTTCTCGTAACATAAATTCTATACTTTAGTTTTAATTATGCTATCAATGAATATAAACATAAGCTCTCCAAATTAATTACGTTTTCGATAAAATTATGCAACCATACGATAATTTATTTCGCGCATTAATCGATTAATCTGAAACGCACAAAACTTAAATCACATAATTAAAGTTGAATTATTTAATTGTCATATTATGCTTCGTTTTGTCTCGGGCGTTACATTACCAAGTAAGATTTACTATTTTATTTTATTTATTTTATTGACATGACACTTTTAGGCGGGAAAATGACATTTTTGTAATTTTTGCCAATTTTTTTGCTTTAATATACAATAGATTATGGAACCAAATCCATACCTTTTTTTTTTTTTTTTTAATAACATGGCTTTGTACCATAATGAATATAGTTGTTTCTTTTTCTACTATACAATATAATGATATTTTTTTTTGGATCAAATGTTTTGTTTCAGCATTGTGTAACGTCTTTTGTTACATGCTGTTATAGGACATCCAGTCCGTGCTTTTCTACCACAAATTAAGAACTATATTCTTAAATTTTGAACATTTTGTGGCAGTTAGAAAAATAAGAAAATTGTATTGTGCGGTAATTTATTTTTTTTTTTAATTATTAAGGTTGATCCATTATTAATGGTTGATTGAGATTATTCTCCCCATTTTATTATTTTGTCTCTCGGTTGAGATGAACACTCGGATCTCGAGAAAATTGTAAATTTAATACAGTAACTTTAGGTCATTTACCATTTAAGGACATTATATTTTCGAGCTTTAAAATTAAGACATTATTTTTCAAAATTGGGCTAATTTAGGACAAATCAGCCCGAATCGAAGAATTTCGGGCCAATTGGCATGAGAAAGTCACGTGCCTTATGCAATTCGGGCTTCTCGTTGATGTGACGCATGTGAATAAATCAATTTGATTTTTAAATTCCACATCACTAAATAAAATGTCACATCATTTAATTAAAATAATTATAATTATAATTATTATTAAAATAATTATAAAAAATCTTTTAAAAATCATTAATTTATTTTAAAAATCATAAAAAATTATGTTATCAATGTTATTATTTTTTTCAAACTCAAAAAAATTATTTCTAAAATCTTACAATAATAGTTTTAAATATTATTATTAAATAATAATATTAATATTAATTGTAATATTTATAATAAATTTTAAAAAAATTATTAACTATATTTTAAAATTTTGTAAAATTATCTTATAATAGTAACTATTTTTTTTATAAATAAAAAATTATTTCTAAAATCTTAAAATAATTATTTCCAGAATTATTATTCAATAATAATAATAATAAAAATAGTTTTAATAAATATTAAAAGTTTCATAATTTTTTTTTAAATCTGAAAACAAAAAATAAATATTGGGATATAACAAATATCATCTCTGTAATCTGAAAACAAAAAAAAATAAAAAAAATCATTGAAAATAATTGGGATAAATCCTAACTGTACATCATCTTCTTCTACAGGCAAGTCTCCATCCACCCTTGCTGCTCCAGTTCATCTGCCGCCGCGATTCACCGATAGCCGCATCACCTCGACCATCGCGCGGTGCTACCGATCTTTCCACTTGCTGTTGTTCTTCTACCGCCGAGCACCCAAACCACCGCCGCCTAATACCACCACCGCGAGGGCACCATGCGCTCAACCACTAGTCCCCCGACTCCATCTCAAGAACTCCATCTTTTTCACTGACGAGCATCGCTCCTCTTTTCCTCCCCACCATCTTCGATTCCCTTCTTCCCCTCCATCACAACTTTCCTCACATTTTTTATCTTTTTTTTTTGTAAAGATAATGTTTTAAATTTTTAAAAATAAATTTATAAATTGTTAATATTTATTATTGTTGGTCCCAAGTGGTCAGAGATTTAGAGGGGGTGAATGAACCTCTATTGATTTTTCGATTTTAAAATTTTTAGTGAAACAGGTTCCTGATTCTATAGAGAAGCAGTAACCTGACTCGATCAGAAACCTGACAGTATGCTGATTCAGGTTTTTTTCTCGGTGATCACAGTATGTAGCGGAATAAACTATGATAGAGTTTCTTTATGAAAACCTATTTTTCCTTTTTCCAAATATGATTTTATCAAAGTCTTTTACACAAAATGCTTATGGTATGCTCAGCAAGACAGACATGAATATAAATACAATGCAGCAAATATAAAAACAATAAACACTTATGGTTTATAGTGATTCGAAGGTGGTGTAAGCCTTCTACGTCCACTCTACTCCTCAAGGAGGAATTTCGTTAAGTCAGTTCGATTTACAAGCCTTGTTTTACAAACCTTTTCCTAAGCAGTTATACCTACTAGAATCAAAGATTTCTAGGTCAAATCCCACACAGGGTACAAAACTCACACAGAGTAAATAGCCTACACAAGACTAACAAACTTAGCAAGGATCAAATCCTATCAACTAAGTACACAAACTTAAAACAACCTAGCACTCAGCAACTGGTTAAAAGTATATGGTTTTTCTACAACTGGTGCGAACTTGAAACAACCTTGAACTTGAAAGCTCGAGTGCTTGAATAGACTGTTTCGAAGGTTGAGTGGCTGGACTTAGGTAAGCTTACAAAAGCTTTGGAGTATATCTGAATTTCCACTTGGCACTGTCCAGCATGTAACATCCTCGACCAAAACTTACACGTCATTGGGCATTCATTTCATGTATCATATGCATTTCGTATTATTTATGCATTATTTGTGATCGTGCATGATTTTATTTTTACCCTTAAATATTGAGTTATTTATATTCTCTTACATGATTAAGGTTTAGAATCCTATCATAATCGGTTGGAATTCTAGTAATGTTGAGAGCACAATATCTGTAATTTAAATAGTATTATAATCATAAAAAAATAAGTTTATATGGTGATTTTATGGTGAGGCGGTGGATGGATGAGGTGGAAAAAGAAAGTAGAGCAAAACTTATCATTTAAAAGAAGAAAAACAAAAACAGAGAAAAAAGGGGCAGAGGAATGAAGCTACGGTGAGGAAGAAGAAAGAAGGTTAGGAATTAATAGTTGGTTATTATAAATAAATAAATATATATAAGTAGCATATGTATATACATGTGAGCGTGTGTATAGTTATATATAAAAAAAGTGTCATTAATAATAGTAAAGCATAATTATATATGATATGTGCATGCATTATAAACACACGTGTATGCATTTAAGTATTTGTAATATATTATAATAATAATAATAATAATAATAATAATAATAATATAAAGTTTGCTGGAGAAGCATATATGGAGGCGGTGGATAGACATATATATTCATGCATTATTTTATAAATAAAAAAGAAGAAGAAGACTGACGAAAGAAAGAGGAAAGAGACGAAGACAGGTAACTAATTTTTCTATAGTATTATTTCATTAAAGTAGAACAAATTTAACATCTTCTTGCTTTTTATGGATAGTTTTAAATTATTGAATCAAGAGGATGTAACAGTGGGGTATAAAATAATTAATGGATTTTATAGATATGATAATTTAATATTGATCACAAAGAGTTTACAAGTATCATATTTGATATAGTTATGCATATGTATGTAATTATAACATTAGAATCTTAATTTGCAGTGGATATAGTTAATCCGAGAATTTAGTTTATTAATTAAATATATGTAATTGTTAATAAATATGACTGATCAGAATGCTAAACACATGCTAAGTTAATATATATATTCAATTGAATTAGGGAAATTAGTTGTTGTATATAAGATGATGAATATATAAGATGATAAATGAATTAAGGGTTATTAAGTTTAATAATAGTAATAATTAAAAGTTATTTATTAATCTTTATCACTATTAATAAGTGTTAATCATTTGGATAAAGAAAAATGGGGTTTATGATTATTCTATTCTTAGTTTTACATATTACGTACATATTTTCCTTTCATATATTAATAAGATTCAAATTGTACTTAAGATTATATGTATTTCAAGTTAACTAGTCAATATGAATATATGTATAAAAACAAAATTGGTATATAGACTTGTCTTGATCTTTTGAACATGTTTGAGGAGGAATCAAAGAGACATTAAAGCAGATAAAATGTTCGTCAATATGTCTAATATAATATGGTAAAGTTTCAAAGAAATTGGAGTTAGAGAAAGGAAGAATATGTCGAAAGAATAAAGGTTGCTAGAATTTAGTATTATATATGAAATAATAAAATTAAGCAGACATGCATTGCATTTCATTGTATAATAGAAATAAATACTAAGGGGGTGATTAGGCTAATTGCATTGAATTCTATAGGAACACGAGCTGTAGAATGGGAGGAGGAACCAGAGCGACGAACAGATTACTTATCATAGCCGGGTGAGTATAAGCCGTATATGTGATTTATACGCAATGTGATGTGATTTATATGCAACGTTTGTTATATGTGTTAAATAAGAAATCTGTATTTATATGAATTTATCATTGGATCAAATGATATATTGGTAAATGTATACGTGATCATATGTTCAAATGATTGTTGTGTTGCATTACAAATTACACGAAATTAAAAGACATGTGATTGTCTTGCTATGGATCTGTACACAAAGTGGATCTTAAATTTAGAGATAATTTTTTTTCATTGATACAATTTACAATCATATATAGCTGCATATTGTGTCAATTAAGATCAATCACAATAATTGTGATTGATCCGTTTGCTACTTCTACTCCCTAATCTAAGGGATTCAGCTAACCTTTTCTTTTATGTTATTTTACATGTGCTAATTCTCACACTCCCCCTCAAGTTGGGTTGTAGAATCTCCGACGCCCAACTTGCCCAATACATCACTGAATGTCTTAGCTGGAACTGCTTTGGTTAATATATCAGTTAGTTGTTCCTCGGACTGAATAAATGGTAGACATATGATTCTTTCCTCAATCTTTTTTTTGATGAAGTGTCTGTCTACCTCCACATGCTTAGTATGGTCGTGTTGCATCGAGTTTTCTGAGATACTTATTGCAGCCTTATTATCGCACATCAGCTCACAAGTGTCTTTCGGAGGAAAGTCAACTTCTGTGAACAACTTTTTAACCAAAACAACTCTGCTATTCCTCGAGCAATTCCTCGGAACTCTGTCTTAGCACTGGACAATGCTACCACTTTCTACTTTTTACTTTTCCAAGTCACCAAATTACTTCCGACTAGAGTGAAGTAGCCTGAAGTTGATTTCCTGTCGACTGGATTCCCAGCCCAGTCTGCATTTGTGTATGCTTGTACCTCCAGATGGCTATGCTTTCTGAACAACACTTCTCTTCTTGGTGATCCCTTCAGATATCGAACAATTCTAAGAATTGCTTCCATGTGATCCACCTGTGGCTTATGCATGAATTGGTTGATTACCCCCACAACATAGGCGATGTCAGGCCTGGTATGTGAGAGGTATATAAGTTTCCCGACCAATCTCTGATATTGACCTCGATCAGCTAACTCAGCTCCTTCAGTAATTTGAAATCTATGGTTGATCATCATTGGGGTATCAGCTGGCTTGCAATCTACGTTCACCGCTTCTGCAAGAAGGTGAAACATAGACTTCCTCTGAGAGATGAATATCCCCATTTTCAATCTCAGAACTTCAATTCCCAGAAAGTACTTCAACCTTCCCAGGTCCTTCATCTCAAATTCTTTGAACAGTCTTCCTTTCAGTGCTGTTATCTCCTCATGGTCACTGCCGGTGATGATCATGTCATCTACATATATAATGAGGCAAGTTACAAGTTCCCCTCGCCTTTTGAGAAAAAGAGTATGGTCAGAATTGCTTTAGCGGTATCCATATCTCTTCATGGCCATGGTGAATCTGCCAAACCAAGCTCTTGGAGACTGCTTCAAGTCATATAGTGCCTTTCTCAGCCTACACCCTTCACCTGTTCTAAATCCTTCAGAGAAACCTGGAGGAGCTTTCACATAAACCTCTTCTTTTAGATCACATGTAAGAAGACATTTTTTACATCAAACTGATGTAAGGGTCAGTCAAGATTTGCCGCAACAGAGAATAAAACTCAGATTGTGTCTATCTTGGCAACAGGAGTTAATGTTTCAGAATAGTCAATGCCATAAGTTTGTGTATAACCTTTAGCCACCAATCTGGCTTTGTAACGTTCCACTGTTTCATCCGCCCGATGTTTTACTGTAAAGACCCACCTGCATCCGACTGACCTTTTTCCTGACGGCAGTCTACATTTTTCCCAGGTACCATTCTTTTCCAGTGCATCCATCTCAATTTGCATAGCTTGTCTCCACTCTTGGATTTTCTGGGCTTCTTCTACTGTTCTCAGAATCTCCATTGAATATAGTGAGGTATCAAAGCTTTTTGCAACTTTTGATAGGCCCCCCTTCACTAGGTTTGCCACTGGATACCTCGAGTTGTGAGGTTCATACTCCGGCTCATATCTCTTTGGTGGGACTCCTCTGTTACTCCTCGGTGGAAGAGTGTATCTGTCGGTCGTTGGTTCTTCCGGAGCTGCAGGATTAGAAGTCTCAACTACAAAAAGAATTAAAGACTTTTTCGGTTCAGAACCACTAACCTCAGGAATATTGTCCGGAGAGGACACGTCGTGATTTGACATGCTGGACTGTCTTATGTTTTTAGAAGTTGGTCCGGTGGCACCACCTACTTCATTTTCCTTTGTTAGGACAGTTTCTAACAGGACTGGCAGGGTCGGAGTAACCAACTTAGTGAGTCGAGTCCTTTAGAACTTTCCCCTTGACTGCTGAGTGGGTTACGGAAGTAGAAATTTGTTTCAAGAAATTCACAATCCATAATAGTGTACATATGGTTTGTAATTGGATTAAAACATCGATATCCTTTTGTATAGACACCATAGCCGACAAACACACACTTAACAACACAAGGATCGAGTTTGGTGTGGTTGATTTTGGGTATGTGGACATATACTGTGCAGCCAAAAACACGAGGATGTAGTGTCAGAGCGGGTGGAATGTTAGTATGATGGGCTAAAGTATCAAGTGGTGTGTTGAGGTTCAAGATTTTGTGGGTAGGTGATTGATAAGGTATATAGCAGTGGCAACAGCTTCAAGCTAGTAGTGTTTGGGTACTTTTGATTCAATCAGAAGAGATCGGGTAATTTCAAGGAGTATTCAATTTTTCCTCTCAGCTACCCCATTCTGTTGTGGAATGTGGACAAGTGGTCTAGTGTATGAGTCCCTTTTCCCGAAAAAAGGTTTGCATTTTTTGGTTAATATACTCCCCCCCATTGTCAGATCTGAGCATCTTTATTTGTTTCTGAAACTGAGTATGAATAAGGTGATAGAATGAAACAAATTTATCATATACCTCAGATTTGTGTTTCAAAAAATACACCCAAGTCATTCAGGTGCAATTATCAATAAACAATAGGAAGTAGAAAAAACCATTTTTGCTAAGTTCCTGGGCAGGACCCCAAACATCTGAATGTATTAAGGAAAAAGGTTCATCAGTTCTAGTAATTGAGATAAAATGTTTGTCTATGACTTTTTGCCAAAATACATGTATCACATGAGAACTGAGTATTATTTCTAAAAAACTGAGGAAATAAAATTTTAAGGTACCCTAAGAAAGGATGACTTAAACGTCGGTGCCACAGCTAGGCCTGTCGATCAATCGTCCCGTGAGCAAGCATTGCAGTGCCTTGTTGGTCCACCTCATCGACATAATAAAGTCCATCACTTTCAGAGCCACGCCCAATGATCCTCTCCATCCGAATATCCTGTAAGATACAAAAGGTTGGATGTATTAGTACAGTACAATTTAGCTCTTTTGTTACATGACTAATAGACAACAACTTGTGCGATAAAATGGGAACATAAAGGCAATTTGCAAGTTTTAGAGTCGGTGAAAAATCAATACTGCCTGCTGCTTCGACTGGTGACAGACCCCCATTGGCCATTTGGATATGTGATTTTTGAGGTTTAGTGGGTGTATGGAAATCTGCGGGGTCATACGACATGGTGTCGGTGGCCCCACAATCAAATATCCACTTAGGATTTTTTTCTGGGTCATTTTTGGTCATTAAGCAAGTTATGGGGTTTTTTTTGGATTTTTTAGGAATATGATGGACTTGGTTGATTTTTCTATAAGTTCTGGGGCATTTCTAGATTTTCTGGATCTGCTGGGGCTAATTTGTTATGTCTCAGAAAAGTTGGGGTCACGCTGCACTTTATCACGAACTGAGGGGTCAGATTGTTCATCATAAAAAATACCGGGGTAGAAGTATTTAGGTTTGTAAATGAAGGGTTTGGAAGCAATTTAGGGCTTCCAAACCCTTTATCTTGCATTCAAACGCCTCTATTGTAGTCGTCGCCCCTCTGTGTTGTCTCGACTAAAACTCCAGCTAAAGCTTGTGGCTGGTTGTCCTCTTCGGTGCTGACGGTCTCTTGACTGCCCACTGCTGCAGCAGCAACCGCCCTTTTTGTCCCCAATTTCTTACTGTCCGGCCACCATTCCGGATACCCGATTAATTTAAAGCACCCATCTTTGGTATGCTTCGTCCCTCCACAGTGAGAGCATTTCAGATGCGATTTGTCCCCTTCATCATGTTAGAATGATGATTTGGCCATCCCTTTGGCCGTTTCTGATCAGCCTTTGGTTGCGAGTCCACTCCCAATTCCTGAGGGATTAATTCCCGATGATGGCTCCTCACTGTTCATTATGCCTTGTCGGGATATTTCCCTTCGAATGGTCGCATATGCAACTCCCACTGATGGTAGTGGATCTTGGTTGAGCAAATCACGTCTGTCTTTATCGTAGCAGTCATTGATGCCGGCTAAAAATTGGTATAATCGAGTCCGTTGCACCAAATTATTGTATATGGTGATGTCTTCTGGATCCTTCATAGGATTGGGCATCCTTCGATCAATCTCCTTCCATATGGTCACCAATTTGCTGTAAAAAACCTCGATTGAGTCCGACCCTTGTTTCAGGTTGTTTGCTTTCACCGTAAGATCGAATATTTCCAGCTCATCCCTACCATCTTAAATTTAGAGATAATATTTTTTCATTGATACAATTTACAATCATATATAGCTGCATATTGTGTCAATTAGGATCAATCACAATAATTGTGATTGATCTGTTTGCTACTTCTACTCCCTAATCTAAGGGATTCAGCCAACCTTTCCTTTTATGTTATTTTACATGTGCTAATTCTCACAATGGAGACCTTCGGGTCATAATTATATTGAAGACCTACGGGTCTATATACACAGTGGCATATTGGAAATCTCGGGATAGGTCCAAGCTTGAGCAGTTCACAGAATAATAAACCGGACATAGTAGCGTTTGTATATGTTTATGATTGTTATTTGTTTGTTGTTTAATTAAATTAATAGTCTATATTCACTGAGGTGCGACTCATAAAAATCGCATATATATTTTTTTTAGGTTCAATAACTCTTTTGACGTGGGATATATATATATAGACACCACGCTATACCAGGTCGGCCGGCTGATGCCTCGTGCAACCTTCTCCTCCCCCCTCATTTTGCATTTTGGACCGCGTGTATAATGATTTGTATTTAATATGACTTATGCTGAGATATTGGTTGTGTGTTTTAATCTTATACGATATTAGTCATTAAATAATATTTTATACTTATATGGATCAATGAAATGTCAGTATGATCTATCTACAGGACATATATTTTATTGTTAAATATACGTCATATAGGGGTAGGGTGTTACACAGCACGTTCCTTGGTCACTCACATCTTTTATATATAGAAGAGGAAAAGTATCCGTTGAAGAGAGATACTTTTCCATTTTGAATATGAACTTTGATCTTCAAAGATCTTCTCTGTGGCTTCATTAAATGCATCATGGTTGAACCGACAAGTTGGCGTGTAAACTTTTCATGAGCATTTAATGATTCCGGACCTTACTGACACGCTTGCTGACATGGCACGGTGGTATGGGTCCATCATTGAGATTCGTGCAGTGGGTAGCTATTCTAGTTGATAGTTAGCTTTGCTCTTCCTAGAACTGCATGATCATCCTCGTACTGCATGTTGTCTTTTTGCAAAAGATCTGTTGGCTACTTTCTGATATCTCTGCAAGCTGCTGTAGCACTTTCTTGCTTGCTGATTCCTGCATGTTGCTTGCTGCTTCTACTTGTTGCTTCCTGAATCCTGCTTGCTGCTTGTTGCTTCTGATTCTGAACAGCTTCCTATTCCAGAATCCTGCAGTCAGCTTCCTGTTCCAAAATCCTACAGTCAGCTTCCTGATTCTTCTAAGGTTGGTTTTCCTTATAACTTGGAAAACCATTACATGATCTCTTACTGATAAAGGGACTAAGGATCATGTAATCAGTATGGAAAATAGGTACTACAAACCTTAAGCAAACTGTGTTTTGTCTCATCAAAATAACTATAAAAATATTCCAACAATTATAATTATTTTGATGGAGAGGAGAGTGCAGGCAGAGTGTCGGTGGTGACAACGGTGAAAAGGCGGTGCCGATTTTGTTGTTGTTCTTAGATTTTTCATCTATGAAGGTGGGTATCAATGGAGGTGGTGTGGGTATCCATGGAGATGGGTGTGCTGGGTTCATCTTTTAGTTTAGGGTTTTGTTTTAAGGAATATTTTGTTTTTATATCTTACAAATTATGTGGAATTTTATTGAATCATGTGGAGTTTTATTTAATGAGGTGGAGTTTCAAATTCGAATTAATTTAATATAAGGAGTCCACATCGGCAAGAAGCCCGAGTTAGGTAGGTCGTGACTTTCACATGCGAATTAGCCTGAAATTCATCGATTTGGGCTAATTTGTCCTAAATTGGCCTAATTTTGAAAGATATTTGTCTCAATTTCAAAGCCCAAAAAGATAATGTCCCTAAATGGTGAATGACCTAAAGTTACTATACTAAATTTGTAATTTTCCTCTCGAATCTCATTTACCAAGGTTATTATCTCTACGTGTCACATGACATGTATTTATCATAAATTCATGATGATTATAATTTTACACTCATCAATATTTTAAAGTGGAAACTCTAATTCTTAACCATCTTTACTTATAAACATTATTTTTTGTAATGTTATTAATTTTTTTTTTTAACCAAGAGAAATGATTTTTACCCAACTATACATTTCTAATATTTGTGGTGTAATATGATGGTATCAACTACAATAATGATGGTATGAGGGTATATTATGATGGTACAAGCTACATTAATAATTATATGAGGGTGTAATATAGTGATATATACTACATTAATTATGGTACGGGGGTGTACTATGGTGGTACGCTACATTTATGATAGTAGACAAGTGTAATATAGTGATACAGATTGGTACGTGGTGAACTATGGTGGTACAAACTAGTATACATGAGGTTAATTTTATTAAAAATACAATAATCCAAAAAAAATATTTTCTTGACTCAAAAAAAGAAATAGTTTCATTTTCTGACTTAAAATGGAACCACAACCATCACAAATGATTTACCAGATATGTTTGACATTAAGCCTTAGAGTTTGCTCAAACTATAGTTATCCAAGTTATGAGCATCTTCAGCAGACTACTGAAATATTTGAAAATAGTAATGCAAATGTTCTTCGACATCCACAAGAATCAGACTTTACCCACGACATCAATCACGAATATATGGGTTTCATTGTGTCTTTAGTTTCAAAAGATTTATTTTGCTGTCGTCTTTAAAAGGTAGGTCAGTTGTTTGGTTTATTGAATTTGTTCTTAGTTGACCGATTTACTATTTTGTCTTGCTAGATATTTTTATTCTCGTGAATTTGTAACGAGCTTAATTTTCTAGTTGCTTAATTTCTGAGCTCTGATTGATTGACATGTAGATGTAGTCTATTTTGAAGGTTTCCTTTATTTGACAATATTTGTCTATTTAAAGAATATTAAAATTAGTGAATTATAAATAAAATGGGCTACAAAAAGTTTAAAAGCGTGCTGGGGCCACTGAAGACTAGTGAGAAAGAAATAAATCGGGAAAACGAAAAATGTGTCTTTGATTTTTGACATAAGAGCCACGCTAATTAATAAGACTAGATTAGGGGTTACCAGCGCATATATATATATATATATATATATATATATATATATATATATATATTGACTAGGATTTGGTTTATTATTATTTGCCAAGTTGATAATAATATATGCACATGCATATATATCCGAGAATTTATAATTTCACCTTGGGATGACAGTTTCGTGGGTAAATACGTATATCCCCTCCGTCATATAATTTCAAAAGCATATCCGTTTATAATACCTGTTTAAAATATTGACTTAAATTCACATAAAAATTATTTAAAAACACTTAGTACCTTAAAATCTTAAAAGCTTTAATTTGTCCAAGCAGCTTCGATAAGATATGGTTTTGCCGAAGTGCTATGCTGCATTCTTCTGGTATGAATCTTGAGGAAGAAATATGGATGTACTAAGGAATTTTTTTATTTATGTTCTGTAGTTTAATTTGAATTATGTTCTATGGTGCTATATATGCATGTACTTCTATTGACTATAAAACTATCTTTTGTCTTTGAACTTTATTGCAGATACAACGATGTTTGCATTGGTCAATTAGCTTAGCAAGTTATGAGATTTAAGTGAGATTTCATGCTGAAAGAAGATGATATATTTAGTGTTAGAGTGAACAATGCTTTCAACTGCAAATCTAGTGATTTGAGAAACGAGATAAAAAAAATAAAAAATAAAATCCTTAGGAGAGTACACTATAGAATTCTTAGAATTTAAATCTAGTGATTTGAGAAACGAGATAAAAAAAAATAATAATAATAATAATTCCTTAGGAGAGTACAGTATAGAATTCTTAGAATTTATTTTTCATTTTTGATATATTGTTCAACGAGATTATATGTTGCATTTTATTTTTATTTGATGCATGCTAGTTGGATTATAATTAATATTTTATCCTTTGGAATATCAAATTTCAATGTACTTTTACTTTATTTCCATGATTTATTATTACAAGGTTTATGGATATGACTTTAAAAATGAATTTCAATGTATTTATACTTTATTTTCATGATTCATTATTACAAGGTTTATCGATATGGCTTTAAAAATGTATGAGGGTGTATCAAATAAGTTTTCAATGTAATCATGAGAATTTAATAGAAAATATACAGTTGAAATTATAGAGTAAATACCAGCAAAAATTTGTTGGAAATCCGATGGGCAAATTCCAACGGAATAATCTTTGTTGGACTTTTTTAAGAAATTTTGAAGGAAAACAACGCAAGGAACCCAACGGTGCTCCTTATCATTAGTATATCACAAAAACTTCTGTGCACCAGATGCATGGATCTAAAATCCATGCAATCCGGGTCGATTCGATGCGGATCCACGAATTTCTATTTTTTTTTAATTTTTTTTTCCAAATTTTTGTCTTGACCTTTATATTATAAATGTGTGACCTTTATGTATAAATGTGTGACTTTTATGTACAAACATCCGTACCTTTATGTCTGTAACTTAGAAAAAAAATGAAGATTTTCAACACAATTTGTATTGTATACCTTTATGTGATATCAATGTGACCTTTATGTTATATTATGTCACATTTATGTACAAATATTTTGACATTTATGTAATATATAAAAGTGCATAAAGATCAGAATATTTGTACATAAAGGTGACAAAATATAATATAAATGTCATATTGATATCACATAAAGGTATACAGTTTAAATTATGTTGAAAATTTTCATTTTTTTTAAAGTTATAGTACATAAAGGTCATGATAGTTGTACATAAATGTCACACATTGATAACATAAAGGTCACACTAATACAACATAAAGGTAACAACCTGAAGTAAAAAAAAAAAACTAAATTAAAAAAATACGCAGATCCGGGTCAAAACTGGGTCGACCCGGATTGCATGTACACCAAGTGCACATAAGACCAACTCTTAGTGTGTGTGTGTGTGTGTGTGTATATATAAATGAAAGATTTAAGATCTTTCATTTTGTCAATAACCGGTCTATCATATTTTAAAGACAAAAAATTTTATACACCCGTTGTATAGTTCTGAAATCGTGTACTCGTCTCCCGCGCGTAGTCATGCGCCCGTATGCGTCCCAAGGTCGCGTACAAATTCGCCCAAATTCGATCCCAGATGTCATACCTTTATGTAGTGTTAAACATACCTTTATATAGTGTTAATTATACATTTATGTTATGTTAGTCATACATTTAAGATTTTTACATGTACCTTAACATACTTTTAGACAACTATTAATACATTTCGTACATTTTAGTTATATTAGTCATATCTTTAGTTATGTTAGTCATATCTTTTAGTTATGTTAGTTGTACCTTTATATATTACATAAATGTATGTTTATGTTGATATAAAAGGATAAATAATATCACATAAATGTATGAGTAATATCAGATAAAGGTAAACATGTACAACTTGTGCCGAAATTAGGGGTTTTTTTTTTGAGTTAAAGTATTACATAAATGTATGATATTTGTATATAAAGGTATGACTAATATAACATAAATGTATGAAGGTCAGCGAATTTTTTTTAAAAGTTAAAGTATTGTAGTAAGGGTATGAAATCTGGACATAAATGTATAACTAATATAATATAAATATATGACTAATATAACGTAAATGTTAGGACAAAAGAAAAAAAATGCACGGATCCGATTCGATTCGACCCTAATGTATGGATCTGCACCAATTGCACAGTAGACCTACTCCTTTTGAAATAGCTACTACGTTTATTCATTTATTTTTGTGTATAATTTTAAGTTCAAAATAATTAAAATTCTCTTGCTACTTTAGTTAACACCTTTTCTGCTAGCATGTGTAAACTACACGTGCCCTGAATAGAGTAACGTGTTATAAACTTAGACAAACACAAATGTACATGTTTATAAACTAAATTTAGAGAACAAAATATGGTCGAAAAAGTTAAGGGGGCAGAATAGATAAAGTTTTACAAGTTTGGGGTCAGAAATGTGTATTTTAATTTTATTTATCAATAAATATCATGGGAACGTTATTAATGTCATCAAACAAATATGGCATAATTTTTTATTAGATAAATTTCATAATAAGATCCAATTTATAAATTAGTTTTTAATTTTAGATTCAATTTTTAAAGTTTCTCAATAATGAACTCAATTTTATCTTTTTTTTTTTTTTTTTATCAATTTAAAGTTTGAAAATTAGATTGAGTTCTCAATTCAAAACAAAATTCTATTTTTTTTCTTTTTTCATTCTACTTATATTTATAGATTTATTTATATTTTAATATATATTTATATTTCAGATAAATTAAACAAGTTAGTGCAATTTTGGAACTATCTTCTCATCCGATTGTATTAATTTATATATAATTAATTAATTAATTAATACGATTCATAAAATTAAGATTTTCTTAATTTTATGAATAAAAGTATAGAAAACCAATTCTAATATTAATCAATTTAATATAAATTATATTTTATGAATTGAATTAATTATATTTTTCTTTCTTTCTTTCTTTTTTTCAATAAATTAATACAAGTTGGATGAAGATCGTTCCAAAATTGTACTAATTTGTCTTAATTTATTTAAAATATAAATACATATTGAAATATAAATAAATCTATAAATATAATAAAATGAAAAAAAATGAACTGAGAACTCAATCTAATTTTCAAGTTTTAAATTGAGAAAAAAAGTAAAATTGAGCCCTTATTGAAAATTTTTAAAATTTAAGCTTAAAATTGAAAACTAATCTATAAATTGGGTCGAAATTTATCCTTTCATATTTTATTTTTTATAATTCGGCCCTTTCAATTTGATTAGGTCTTATTAATTGAGGATAACAATTTGACCAAGCCATTACTATTTAAATTGTTGGACCCAATTTTTTAAGTGGAGAAGGATCAAAATGGATTTCAATTTGCTCCCCTTCTCTCTCTCTCCCTCATCTTTTTTTTTTTTTTTGGACTAAGGAATGTTGATCTTAAATTTTAGTATGAGAAAGCAAGTAAAAAGATTCTCACAACTCATATGAATATATGATCAGAAATTATGGATTATTTTTCCTTCATCGATACAATCGCTTGTACGTGTTCATTGATCTTCTGCCACTTAGCCTGTAAGGGTAGCAGGATTTTTCAATTGTTAATTACATGGGTCAGAAAGTAATTAAATTGATGAATACACTTCCAAGATCTTTTTCTTTTCTCCATTATGAATGTTATAATTAGTAAAGCCAGAATTTTTGATTTGTACTTTTATTCCTCATTGTATTTTGTTGGTGTATGCAACATGATATATGAGTACTCCTCCGATCCATTATTAAACTAAGAATGTATAACGCTTTTTAATGCATGAAATCTCATTAATACCACTTATTAATCTATCCATTAAATCTATTATTCAAAGTTGGTTATAACTAATAATCATAAGTTAGTTACAAGGTCATTATAGAGATCACTCCCTTTTTTTTTTTCTCTTTTTGGGACAGAATGATGTAGATGATTTACTAATCAAATTATTAGAGTTGCTATTTGATCTCCTTAATTCAAAAGGATATCATAGTTCGATCCTTGCATATCCAAAGTCCTATCATCCTAATTTGGTGAAGTGATTAAAGTTTAAAAAAAAGAGAGAGAATTAAGGAAAACATATTTTGCTATTGTACATAAACTTTTTTTTTTTTTTTAACATTTACATTTGGCTTTCGTTTATTGTTAATATATAATAATATTATAAATTAATGAATGCAATATCTATAAAATAAACAATTAGTTAACATTGAGAATTAAATAGAAAGACTAGCTAGTCTTGTAGTTAGATTGGAACTTTAATTATAATATTATTGAAAGAAGTAAAGGAGATGGGTCTCCTCACGAGGCTTATTAAAATTAGAGTAGGTGACAACGATGTGAGTTAGTTGATCATCTACACTACTCATTCACGAATATATGACATTATCCATACGCAATGCTGATTTTGTACTACTAAATGTCAGCAGTTTAATTTAGTAGTATTCCTATGAAACCGTTTCACATATCTATCTAATTATAAAGCGAGTCGATCCACAATTAATAGCTTACAATCCATTTATCAGTTTGTGACAGTGTATTTGATTTATGGGTAATCGAGCTTCATCTTCTCATGTATTATAGTCTACATGTTTATATTCCTGAAATCTTCTCATATGAATTTTATTTTCGGCAAAAATAATATTTTCACAATATATATATATATATATAATCCTTCAAGTTTGTCATTTAAAATTGATTAGTTTTTAATTGTGTGGACACGTAATTTATAATTTCTATAATATATAATGAACTATTTGAGTTATAACGTGCATTGAATGGAAATGAGAAGATATGAACCAACTATACAAGTTAAAAGAAATTAATTAAGGCGGCCATACTTTTGTTTTCATATCATTTTCAAGATGTATATATGATGTTACATAAGGTTGAAAATGAGTCCTCTCGTTTGCACTACTTGATCCAAAATAAAATTATGTTTGGGATCAAGTCATAAATTTAATTAGTGTAGCTCAAGCTCAATTATATGTTTAATTAACAAACTTGATTATTATATAGTGACTCGAGCTCTACATAATTAAGCCCGCTTGACATGATAAACGAGCCATATATGAGTTAAGTTTGAGTTGTTCTAAATATCTTATATATCTACTTAAAAATGTTTGATAAAATTTTAGAATAAGATCTTATTTCATCATAAAATAAGATAATATTATGAATTTATAATAAATGTCATTTTAAAGGAGGAAATCCTTATCTTATTTGACAAACAAGAGTTAGTTTATAAACAAATTCTAAATATATTATCATTTAAATTAAAAAAAATTATTACTAATATCTTACAAACGCTGTCATCACCTTGTTTTACTAAAACATTTCATCAACTTATAATTATATAAGATCAATCAGAAATTTTATAAACTCTAAGAATATATCATGACATGTAATTAACAACATCAATAATATTTAAAAATAAATTTAGTGAGTGTTTGGGTGAGCTTATAAGCGCCTTAAAACATTTTATAGGATGTTCAAGAGCTAATAAGCTCCTCAAAAGTGCTTAATAATGATTAAATTTTTTTTTTATTTTCTCCTAAAATAAGATGTTAGGAACTTATAAGCTCTTTTTTGAAAAGTAGAGAATCTCAACTTATTTCTAAAATAAGATATTATTTTTCAAACACTTTTAAATTTGATCTGAAATTATACAATTGTCATTACTAAAATTTTATAAGTTCCACCATTTTATCTATCCAAATACTTCAACAACTTATTTTTAAATTAAAATTAAACATTTTATAACATCTTATAAAATCTTAAAAGATTATAATCTCTTTCAAATAATATTAACCAAACACCCTCTAACCAAGATTTAAGAAAATATAGATATATAGATAGGCATAAATTAGATAAATAAGTATAAAAAAAGGTGAAACATATGGTCCCAAAGTCCAAATCCTTGAAGTCTAAGCAAATGACGCGGTCCAGTGGCAACCTTACCACTTGTCCATCTACTAACCGCCGCAGTCAACTCTCAACCTTTAACTTCTTCTCTATCCTAGTTAAACTCTTATGACACTATTTAATAAATTAAATCATGTGAGATTAGTCAACTAACCACTCATAACCTATAAAATAAAGATTAACTTATAATAATGAGTTTGAGTTCGAAATAATTGGGTATCATCTCTAGTTTATAAAATAAGTTTTTTGTATTTATTTCTATATAATTTTTTAATTAATTAAATTATTTCTCTTGTTATAAGCAATCTCATGAGGAATTACATTTCCTTTGCTAAGATTTATTCCAGTCTCCTTCTTCCTAAAATTGTGATCATGTGGATGTAATGTAGGTATAATGAGTCACGTGTTAATTGTGCTTATAAATTAGTGTATGTGGCAGATGTGGCAGCTAGCACTCAAATGATATGATCATAAGAAAGAGTTGATGATGTTATGAGTTAAGTGGTGCATGCAGGTTAATTATAATTATCTTATAATGTATATATATATATATATATATATATATATATATATATATATATATATATATATATATATATATATATAGGGTTCATGTTGTGAGGTGATCTGCCATGTACAGTTACATCTGCAGACTTCATCAGTTACATCAATGGCCATATACCCTTTAACAAGGGTTTTCATGTGTTGAAATGAAAATCTTGACCTTGCAATTAGTAAAATTGTATAAATACAATTGTTAAATACTTGATTGATACGTTTTTATCATTATTCTTGCATCGTATTTTACCTTCTCTTAGATATTTTGTTGTACTGACTTGAGCATCAAATGTCCACACCACAACCCCTTCCAAAGTATTTATGCAGATTCATATTTTGATTCGTGAAGGATATTCTGAAAGGGAGAGAATAAAGATTAGAAAATTTATTTCAAACTCTAGTCATCACAATTTACATTTTTATGAAGTTGAGATATCATTTTGAGCTACAAGTCTCGTGATAAATACTCACAATGTAGTAACCCTACAATAATGCGATATTCTGTGGCAAAACTTATATACCTCAGGAATACTCATGTATCTCCAAAAATTTTAGTTTGATATTAATTATATACCATAAGATATTAGTGGTGCCCTATAACTCATATAAGCTATTGTTGTATACTTTAGATTCGATAATTTACTTCATAAATTGTATTCAATCAAACTTTTAACAAATGTACTCAATTCGAGTACTGTTGATTTGAATGGTGTATGAATCATATGGTTGTTAGTAATTACTATCCATTGAGATAGCATCCCTTTCTACCACAATTAATATATTGATTTATTTCTCTTCCATACAAGATAAATAATATATATATATATATATATATATATATATATATATATATACTTTCTTATCATAGTACAATAAAATGACAAATTTATCCTTGTTGATAAGACATAAATATAGTGATGATATATTTATCATTACATCAGTCCTTTCTGCACTATATATTCACATGTGAGCAAGAGATACTTTTGACAATTCATAAAAATTGTGGTAGAAAAAGAAAGAAAACCATATTGTGTGGTAAAAAAGGTCTACTTTATTTTTTTCAAAACATTTTACCTTATATTTATGTCACAAAAACTTATATCAATGTGTTTCACATATGATCTTATCTGAAACAAAACTTTATATAATCTTATATAAAATTAATATTGAATAAATTAACTCATTCTTATTTATTCATCATTAAAACACACATAAGATATCACATATAAAACTTAGTGTTTATTCATGTATATAGGTAGGTGAGATAATGGCGAGTGGGGCAGAGTGAGAATAGATATTGGCTTTAGATAATAGATATTGATCACGTGGAAAGCGCCGCATAAATCGGGGCGGTGGATTTGTATAACGCAACACAGCTGCCTGCAATCTTCCCGCCCATATCTTCTTTCTTTCTTAACCAGTCTAACTTAGTCAAAAAAAAAAAAAAAACAACCAGTCTAACTTAGTCTTCACTAATAATATCCATCTTTTTCCCAACTTATAATCTCCCCACAATGCCTGACGCACCACCTTACGTAATTTTATCATTTCTCTTTCTTTTATTTTTTTTCTTTTATTATGCTTTTCTTCGTATTAGTATCTTTGTCTACGTTAATATATTTTGATTAACATAATTTGGTGAACAATTTTCCATATCACAATTGTTTTTTAACACCAGGTGCATCGGTCGGAAACTGTGTAACTGGGTCGATCCGATCTAGTGGTGTTTTTCACGCGCCCCATGCACGCCCATGCGTTTTAGGTTCGCGCTCAAACCTCAATCTCGCGCGCCTAATCTTTTAGTATGTTCGCATAACATAAATTTTATGCTAGTTTAATCTTTTATAGCGTATTATAAATTTATAATACATTTTAAACCTTTATATTATAATAATATAACCTTTTATAATATAATAATATAACATTTATGTTATTCTTTAAGTACAGAAAAGGTTATGATATTTGTACATAAAAATTATATTAATATAACATAAAAGTTAAATTATTATAACATAAAAGTTCAGTTATACTATATGAATTTTTATAATGAAAAAAGTCAAAGTAATATCACTTAAAAGTTATGATATTTGTATATAAATGTTATACTCATATAATATAAAAGTTATCACATAAATTAAAAAAAAAAAAAAACATAAATTTCGACACGGATCCAGGTCGGGCCTAATCCGACCCACACATGCTTAGTTGCATGATCTAGATCTGTGCACCTGGTTCACAGAACAATACTATTTCCATATATAAATGAAACTTTTTATGACGATCAAGAAATCAAAATATTTCTTAAGGTCACTCTTTGTTGAATTTCAATGTTAAAAAAACTTTTAAATGAGATTAGACGAAGTATGAAATAAACCTACACAAATTTGGTTTAGATTCTAGTTTGGATGGGAAATGAAATTAATGAAAAAGAACACTTGTCCTTAGATTAGTTATACACTCTCTCAATCTCACATAAGTGTCTTTTTAGAGTTTTGTAACAATTTAACAAATATAAAAACATGACTAGTATACCCTTAGTTATTTAAGTAATTCATGATAAATAAAAATGAAAGAGAATCAAATCAAATTAAAAAATAATGAGAGTTTCGCTTAAATGCCAAAATTTTGACAAAAAATATGCACATGCTAATTGTTTGAATTAAGATACTTTTATACAATTTGAACATAGATAAATTTGAAATAAAGTTACATAAAAGTTCAAAAAGAAAATAATTAGAAACAAAATTAGACATGTAGACATTTATTTGGAATTGAATGAAGTATTAACAAATTAATAAATATTTAATATTTTATAATTAATGTTTCAAAAGAATGTTAATATTCACATATGATCCTTCAAATTAAACTTAATTTCAGATAAATCTTGCCTTTCAACAAAGAATAGAAAATCAGTCTTCTAAATCATCATAATAACCCTAAACACGATTCTCCATATGTTTGAATAGGGGTTAATATAGTCCCGACATTAGAATGCTTCGGAAATCAAGAAATCATCAAAATCAAATCGAAAATAATTTGGATATTTCATAATAGAATATTTTGGAACCAAACCGAAAAATCCAATCGGTCCATTAAGAGATTCGACATAATAAATCTGTTTGAGAATTCAGAATTTTCAATTTAAAACAAATATTCATTCAAATAAAATACAAAAAAGATTTATAATTTGGAAAAAAAAAACCATTATAATGATAATAAAATGAATTGCTTAACCATGAGGAAATTCGCCTTTTAAAAACGACACATATATGACTTTACAATAAAATTAGATTAGATAAATATAAACTTTAATTCAAAATATTATTCATTACTTTATAGAGGTTCTAAACTTATTATTTTACCAGTAACTCATTTAACTAATATATTTTGTGTTTCTAAAATCATTTATTATAAATACATTGCTTATTTAATAATTAGTATTCTTGTAAGAAATTTAAAAAATTATATTAGTAATAAATATCCAATCAAATAATGTAACTAATTTAAAATCACTATATATATATGAATTAGAAATATATACAAATTTGTATATGGTTATTTTCTTAAATCAATTTTATTCAATTATATTGTTGATTTTTCGAGTTCAATATAGTTCATTTTCGCCAAAAAAAAAAAAAAAAAAAAAAAAACAAAAAAGAGGAAAAGAATTAGAACATTTCAATTCAAATAAAATCAGTCAATAGACTATTAATTTGTCACTTGGGAGGTGCTTTTGGTGAGATGTTTAACACAAAAACTCATGTGAGACGATCTCAAAAATATTTACCGTGAGATGGAACCCCATCACTTATAAACAACGTGTGAATTATAGGATTTGAATTATGGATGATTGGATTGCAGATTGACAATACAATAAATATCAGTGAGACTGTCTCACAACAGATTTACTTTTTAATTTAATTAGTAGATTTATCTTCAAAATTCAAACTCCCCTCTAGGTTGGAAGTTGGAACATGTATATTTGAAATTTTACTGCACGACATGGCAGTGGGACCCTCTACACCCATTCACATCACTGAGTTCACACACGATCCAAGTTAGGACAAATCGAGTATCCTCAACTTTCTACATTTATGTAAATAATTTCATCTCTCCAACCCTTATATATACACTCCTCCATTGCATTTGAGCAAGACTTCTCACACTCTTGACTTTTCTCTCTCCCTTTCTCCTCCTCTTCTTCTATAAACTATATTGCCTTCCAAAACAAATAATAATTCATTTGATATTCTTCATAACACCATACTTTTGGCTCTTCATTTCTTGATTTTAATAATTTATGGACAAAGGTTGGGGTCTCACTCTTGAGAATTCCGATCGAGTTGGCTTCTTCGTTAACAAATCCGTTAATTTCGGGTTTTGTTTGAGTCCGACGAGTTTGAGTCATCAGAACAATATGGTTACGATAGACGAGAGCGGTGGAGGAGATGCGCCACCGCCAGCGGCGGCTTTTGGTGAAGTTGATTTTTTCTCCGAGAAGAAGTTAAGGCCTATTAATGAAGTCAATGCTTTTGTAAAGAAGGAAATTAATGTGAGTTGGTTGCTATTTTGCTATTAGATATTTTTATTATTATTTTTTTATTAAATATTTAACGTGCATGATTACATTATTAACCTTATGTTGATTTGTGTATATGTAGACTGGTTTGCAGCTTCTCACTGCTAGCGATCAATCGACGGTGGATGATGGGGTCTCTTCCGATGTGGATGATAGACGAGCCAAACTTGAGGTTAGTTATTTATTAATTAATTGATATTTCAAGAAAATTAATTATTGTGAAATTAAATTGTGATTTAATTGGTGTTATAATTTTGATGATATAGTTGGGACAGCTCCAAGTTAAAGTAGAAAGAATGAACTCTGAAAATAAGAGGTTAAGAGGGATGCTTTCTCATGTAAGCAATAATTACACAGCCCTACAGATGCAAGTTTTCACATTGATGCAACAACAGAAAATTTCCAAAAATGATCATACCACTCAACTCCATGAGGTAATTAAATTAATTTCACATTAATTAGGTCCCTGAGACAAAGCACCAAAAACCCATTTATTAAATATGAATTTTGTGTTTTGGACAGATTGTTGACACAAAATCTGAAGAAAAGAAAGAAGGAAATGGAGTGTTAGTTCCACGCCAATTCTTGGACTTATCTCTCAACCAGATAGCTGAGGAACAATCTGATTCATCTTTGGATGAAAGAAATCTGACAGGATCATCACCACAAGATCATCATAAAATTGAATTATTGAGAAATAAGAGGATTAATGAGAACCAAGAATCTGAAGATTGGGTTTCTAACAAGGCTTCAAGATTGAACCCATTGAAGGTTGATGATCAACCGGCGCCGGAGGCCACCATGCGCAAAGCACGTGTCTCCGTTCGAGCACGATCGGAAGCTCCCATGGTAGATGAGCTTGAATTGAGTTTATTAGTGCATTCTTTAAATTAGTGTTTTTATTTTGATGCTAATATTTGGCTTTTTTGTGTTCATTTGAAGATTTCCGACGGATGCCAATGGAGGAAATACGGACAAAAGATGGCGAAAGGAAACCCTTGTCCACGGGCGTATTATCGTTGCACAATGGCCGTTGGTTGTCCTGTCCGCAAACAAGTACGTTTTAGTACAAATTAATTTGGACTCTCTATTGTGCAGAACTCGATTTCACAAAAATCATAATCTCTTATTTTAATGTTAACTGATTTTCCATGTGAAATGCATGACTTTTTATACATTACAATAAAGGGCTAATATTTTCGTGTTGTGATGAAAACCTACAGGTTCAAAGATGTGCCGAGGATCGAACAATACTGACCACAACGTACGAAGGCACACACAACCACCCGCTACCACCGGCCGCCATGGCGATGGCGTCGACCACCTCATCGGCAGCGAACATGCTACTTTCGGGGTCGATGCAAAGCGCCGACGGATTAATGAACCAAAACTTTCTAGCAAGAACACTTCTTCCATGTTCATCAAACATGGCTACAATCTCAGCCTCAGCTCCTTTCCCCACCATCACACTTGACCTAACACAAACTCCAAACCCTCTACAGTTCCAAAGACCTCCACCACAATTCCAGCTCCCCCTCTCTCCGGTTCCAATTCCTCAAGTTCTTGGCCAACCCCTCTACAATCAGTCCAAGTTTTCAGGTCTTCAAATGTCTCAAGATCACATCCATGAAGCCACCGCGCCGTTGTCGGGGCAATCGTACACGGACACCATTACCGCCATCACCGCCGACCCTAAATTCACGGCAGCTCTTGCCGCTGCGATCTCCTCCATCATGGGCGGCGCTCAATCGAACAACAGCAATGCCAACATAAATACAAATGATGGCAATAAAAGTAGCAGTAGTTCTTATCCAGGGAATTGATTATCAATTAATCAAAGTAATGAAGAAGTTTATTCTTCATACATTTTTCTTGATTGTTCATTATTCTCCATTTTTGTCCATTATGGAATTAATTAGCGTGTTGATAATATTGATGTAATGTAACACACTGGGCAAAGTTTATTAAGACATAAAATTGCATTCTTTCTTATAATTGTTTTATCCGAAATAGTACCACTATATATCATTTTCAAGACAAAAACTGGAGTGAATGGTTGTTTGGATTACTTGCAATTTTCATTAACTATTATCGTTCATTTTCATTGGATTATTGTCAAAATAATAATGTGAAAACAACAAAAGAGAGAGAAAATAGGAGACTTGGTAGTAAAGGAGGACCAAAATGTGGAAGAATCAAAGATTTGAAAGAAACATTTTGATGAGAGAGGTCAACAACTCCGGCCATTATTTATTTGACACGTAAATATTGATAGAAAAATTGGATACACTTGAAATTTGTGAACGAGACTTCAACGCAGCTTCCTTTGATATTTTCCGATCCAATAATGTCCTAGCAACTAGCATCACGTTCGTGTTTTTATTATTAAATAAGTTTGAATTTTCTAAATAGTGACTGAGGTTGAAATTATGGTTTTTTTTTCTTCTGAAATTTTCTTTAACACAGCTTGAAATTTAATTAATATTTAATATTAGTCACCACCATCGATGTCGACCATAATTCTCCTTCACTAGCAACCTATGCTGGTGACCTTAGTATATTTCACAAATTTTATCTTATGGCTTAGTATATTTTACAAATTCAATATTTAATTAGCTACAATTTAATTTATGTATTTTAAATACGTACATGTTAGTTATATCTATCATATAAATATTAGGATTTAATAATTCATTTTATTTGTAAGTTAATATATTATATTTGATCTTAATAATAAATAGTATACGAGAGGAATAAACATATTCAAAGAACTATAAATAATTACTACTAACAAGAATGGTTAATTCAACAACATTTTTTTTTCTTTTTTCTCTTCCTCTAACCATGTCAATCGCATCAAGCTCACTATCTGATGCATATTGTGTATAATCATCATTGTTTGTTGGGAATAGATTCAAACTAAAAGTCGGACGATCTGATGATAATGTATATCTTGAATATCTATCACCATGACCTGTCCTCGGACTAGTTACAAATGCATTAAGAGACGCATTGAAATGTGGGTGACCAACCCCATATATGCTGACTGATGGTCAGTTGACAATGGTAAGTCACTTGGGTACTGTTGTAACTCCAGAAGGGCAGTAAATGATTGATGGTGTGCCGTCGAAGAATCCTAATTTGCAGTAGCATCAAATGAGAGTCAATCTCACTGAGAGCAGTAAAATCCATTCAATGTTAACGTACTAAATCAAATAACATATAAAGGGAGGAGAGTTTGGATTGAAACTATCTAAAACTAATCAACTAATTACCAATGAAGAACAAAAAAAACAAGAATTGATAAATCAAATTACGAAAGCTCATCCAGTTTTTAGTTCAGTTATCGCCCACTTTCTTCCTCCTATGATCACATGCAACGTTAATTCAGTTTATCTCGAAATCTTCAGCCTTTGAATCTTGATTATTCATGTCATCCCTTACAGTGTATTTAATTAATGATACGATCCAGTTGACCCTAATTGATAAACATCCTAATAGGTACAACATCTAGATTTAATTTACCAACATTGAACTCTAGGACAACAAGCCAAACCAAGCAGCAAATACAAAACGTTCGACTCGTTTAACTTGAACTCGTGTTACCCTGATTGATATCAGTTGCTACTAATGATTGATTATTGTAACAATTACAGATTATCAGCCTTTATTCTAGCATTATGCATACAAAACATTCAATATAGCAAGCCATTACTACATCAAACATCAATAAATCATTAACATGTAAAACAGATAACACGAAGTGACTTCGGAAAGCAAACTAAATTAAACATCACTAGAAGCAATCACATAGTAAGAAAGATGATGAGTTCAAACTTTCCCTCAAATCGGATGAATAAAACCTCTAGTCAAGCATATTGATGCCTTGAATCATCTCGATACTTCAAAACTAGAGAAAACTAATGATAAAAGATATTCTAATGTATCTCTCTTCTCTCACGGGCGTTCTCTCTAATTATATGGGGTTACAACCTTTAAATACTCATGAGAATGGATTATGATCCTTAAATCTTGGGTTTTAAGTCAAAATCTTTAATTCTGGCCCTGTACTGGGTAATTAGCGCAGTGTCCACCTAGTATAGTCCGTTTGGTTGATTCTGGTCTAATGGTACTTACCTTTGGCCCAATTCCGCTCCATCTAATACAACTTAACCCTAATAAGCTTGAAAATCACTTAAAATGCACACATCTTTGTATTTGGATGCAAAATATCAATATGTAGAAAAATACATTATGCACATAACTTTTTTATCATTAAAACCACATTCCAAATCATTATTTCTATGAACATTTTCCTACTTATCAATTGATCATAATCAATGGAACTACGATAAGAAGTAATATGATCAGGATCATGTTGGTATGCTACTGGTGGAATATAATTATTAGGATAAGTGTTCATACTAGATGTCTAATAAATTAAGACAATGATGGACCACCTAAATCTCTATAGGGGCATAAATGGATAACGTTTATTATGAGACATATTAATATTATCTCTAAATCTGGAGTCTTTATGTGATGACGTACTACATGACAGAGTACCCTATTGATCTCCACTAAATGACATTTGTTGTGGTTCTATATAATGTTGTGAATGAGGGTTGATGGAATGGTGGATATTGGTCACTGAAATGAGGTCTATCAAAAGATCTTCTCATTGGCTCCCTAAAATACTCTTGATTATTAATTGCTAGTTGATGCATGTTCTCAACTATCCTTGCCTAAAATGATGTTCAATACACTATGTATGAATATAATATCTCAAATAATCCAATGTATATATGATCAAAATTAATTTATATATAAGAAGTTTATGAACCAAAATTTCTAATTATGCATTTGCTACTGGTTGGTATCTCTCATACACACTTAACTATGGAGTGAATAGACATCTTGTAATATTCTGATACCATGCAATGTCCCTATCATCTTCATTTTGACCAAATAAATGGCCTAAAACAATAGTACAATTGTTGTTAACCCACAAAGTCACAAATTCACTATGAGTTTCAGCCCAATTTTGATAATGACATCCTCTTAGACACACGTTGTGCAATGTCGTCATGACCACACTTACTCAACTGCACATAAAACGAATTTTAAATATAACACAATCTAAAAACCTGATTTTTTTTACAACATAATATTATCACATACCCAAAGCTACTCTGTTCACATTCATATAAAAAAAGTTTCAACAAGTGAGCAACTCATGAACAATTTTCATCTTAACCCATTAGTACACATCATATTATATAATATAAAATATGTCCAAATAAAACTTAATATCTAAAAGCAAAAGTAGTATATACCACAATCATGCCCAACAGGTCGTCATCTATGTACATGAGTGCTCAAAACCCTGCAGGAGCTCTACAGCTTGTCCGGTACATCCATAACGTTACACATCATCATGCTTACCTATAAAGCATAAATTACATGAGATAAATCTCAGTAAACAGAAAGTATGTATGATAGTATAATTCTTTACAACTCATTCCCTTGAATCCACTTTTCGAATCACCTATTTCATTTCTATTATCCCACTCAAACACTCAACTAGTTCATTTTTTATTTTAAAATATTTTGTGCACACAGTACCAACCTTGTGCACACAGCTCCAATTTCATGCACACAACACCACATGACCAACATAAATATGACTCAAAAATACAGTTTCATCCCCTTATTGTCAAAACATATTATTTGATAGGACTCACAACTTCAACCCACAATAACCATTCAATTCTCAAATTCATTTCATAACAATTGTCGAACTCACAGGTTTATTTATTTCACAATAGCCACTAAACAACAAGTCAAATATCATAAAACACATAGTATACATGTATCATCAATTAACACAGTTAATTCAAAAAATACTATTTTATGCTTTGTAATTGTAATAAATTTCTACTTACTTGGGTCTCCGAAATTTTTGGAAGTATGAGCTTCTAAATCACCTCTTAAACCTTCTTAATATTTAATCTGATGATCCACCTGATGAGTTTGTGTTAAAATAAAAGAAGTACTTGTCCCCATTGGATTTGTAAACAAAGTGGGAGGGGCCCTTAAGGCTATTTAAAGGGCCTAGATGCCTTTGTCACAAGTGCCCCAATCAATACACTATAGTATATTGTTTGATTCTAGTCAAATTTCTTCATTGTTTTCTCTTGTAAAGAGTGTTCTAAGAAAGGTGAGAATCATTCTAGACTTGTAAGAGTATAGAGAGTGTTGGGAGACAAAGAGTGGAATATTGTGTGATTGTAAGAATTTTTCACATGGTGATATTCTCTCTTGGTCGTGGTTTTTCTTCGATTTTGGAGTTTTCTACGTAAATTTTTGTGTTGTGGATTGTTGTTTTGTTTCTTCCTTTTATTTCTCGTTTGCTTCTTCTTCCTTAAAAATAGAAGGGAACGGTGTCTTTTCCCAACAAGTGGTATTAGAGCCTGGTTCAAGTCTCTTGATATTTTGAGTATGCTTTGTGGTTGTAGCCTTGTTTGATCTTCCACATCAGAAAAGATTTCTTGAGAAAGGTCCTAGGGTCTCCTCTGGTGAGGCGGTGGTCTCCTCTAGTCTAGTAAGATGGTAGTGGGCTCCTCTGGTGAGACAACAATTTTCTAGGGAAAGATAAGCACTTATGTCAAAGATTTCTCCAATAAAGTTTGACATGGAGAAATTTGATGGAAGAATCAACTTTAACTTATGGCAAGTGCAAGTTAAAGATGTGCTGACACAATCTAGGTCACACAAAGCTCTGAGAGGAAGGCCAGGAGGTACAAGCAACAAAGATTCTAGTATGAGTGATGAAGATTGAGAGGATTTGGATCTGAGGACTGCAAGCATAATACGTTTATGTTTAGCCAAGAATGTCCTTGCAAATGTACATGGGATCTTGAGTGCCAAGGAGTTGTGGGAAAAGCTTGAAGCTTTGTACCAAGCAAGGGTATTTCAAATCGGTTGTACTTGAAGGAACAATTTCATACCTTGCGGATGGATGAAGGTATGAAAATTTCAGATCATCTGAGTACTCTTAATGGCATTATCTTTGAACTAGAAGCAATTGGAGTAAAGATTGAAGATGAGGAAAAAGCATTAAGGCTTATCTTGTCTCTTTCACATTCCTATGTACATATGAAACTGATATTGATGTATGAGAAGGAAACTTTGATTTTTGTTGAGGTCACAGGGAAACTTCTTTCTGAGGAGAGAAGGTTGATGAGTGAAGGGCGAACTTCAATGGAAGATTTAGTGGCTGTGGCTCTTAGCAAAGGGAAGAAGAAAGACTCCAAGAGTGGTGTTTGTTGGAAGTGCGGGAAACCTGAGCATATAAGGTGAAACTGTCAAGGTGGAGCGGTTGCGGCAAAGGGCTCCAAACAAGTCGCTAACATTACTATAGGAAGTGATTTCATATGAGGATGTTGGTATATCCACACGTGCATTGGTTGGCATGGATGCAAGGTGTGTGGATGTTATGTCGATGGCTGAAGAACTTCTATGATGGCCAACAGTTAGAAGTTGCACCATAATTTCAGCAAGGAGTTTCGACATGTGCCGAAGGAAATTCTTAGAATGGTTGATTCTAAGTAGTCTACTCATATGGTGGAATAGGATTTTGATGGTTTTTTGGTTTAAGAATCATGATTGTCGGTTAAGACAACGAAGTGTTTCTTTTATTTTACCAAGGTGGAGATTGATGGGTTTGTGTTATAATAAAAGAAGTGTTTGTCCCACATCAGATTTGTGAACAAAGTACGGGGGCCCTTAAGGCTATTTAAAGGGTCTAGGTGCCTTCGTCATTCGTCACAAGTGCCCCAATCAATACACTTTAGTCTAGTGTATGATTCTAGTCAAATTTCTTCCTTGTTTTCTCTTGTAAAGAGTCTTCTAAGAAATGTGAGAATCATTCTAGGCTTGTAAGAGTGTAGATTGTATTGGGAGACAAAGAGTGGAATATTGTGTGATTGTAAAAAAATTTCACATAGTGATATTCTCTCTTGGTCGTGGTTTTTATCTTGTTTTGGAGTTCTCCATGTAAATTCTTATGTTGTGGATTGTTGTTTCATTTCTTCCTTTTATTTCTTGCTTGCTTCTTCTTCCTTAGAAATAGAAGGATATGATGTCTTTTCCCAACATCACCTTCGGTTAAGCACTACCAGACATTTCTTTTTTTTTTCCTAATAATACTTTTCTAATATCCTCTAATTTCTCTCCTTATAAACAAAAGAGTATGATGCACATATACTCATCCACACCACCTCTCTGCAAGCTTATTGAGTAAGTTTTTTTATTTATTTATTTACTTATTATTAATGATTGAGCAACCTTTATACATACATGTGTATAGATATAATGTAATGGACATTATATATACATGCACTTACACCACATATATATATTATTATAATATTAATGAAACTTTATACATAAACATATACACGACTACTACTATTAATATCCATTTAAGTTTTAATTCATACATGTGTGTGTATATATATATAATTCCTTTTAGATTTATTTTTCATGGTGCACTCGAATATTACTAGTGTCTCAATCAATTATAATAAAGTTTTCTCATCACTAATTATTTAAAAGCATATAAATAATTCAATATTAAAAAAAATTATAATAATGCAAGATCACAAGTAGCACGTAAATAATAAGATATGCATATGATGCATGAGGCGTATTGGTTAATAAGTAGTGAAAACCTCGGGTATCACAAATGTATCGTGCATGATTGAAATCATAGGTGGAATTGATGTCACATGACAAACTTGTTGGGGATCTACATGGATCTATTCGAGTGTAATTTAAATAATAATTATCATAAATCTAACCTTATGAATTAAATCAATTAAAACAAATTAATTTATGCTTTGAATAAACGATGAATTATACATAGCCTTAAACATGCGGAACTAAGGGATATGTATTTACCTCTTGATCGGAGAGACACCGTTGAGAAGATTAGTAGCTTCAATCCAAATACCATCTTGAGTACTCCCCAAGTCCAAGCTCGTAAATTCGGTGGAGAATCAAAACGAACTCTTTTAACTCTTGTAGAAAGAATTAATTTCTCATTTTTGTTGCTCTAAAAAATCAGCACTTTTGTATATGCACACACACACTAGGGCTGAAAAATCAGTCCCTATTTATAGGAAAAGTGGCTGAAAATTTGAGCCTTGGAGGAGAAGAAATATCAAGATTTGATCTCCTTATATCTAGCAACAATATATCGAAAGATATGATCTCCTCATATCTAGCAACAATATATCGAAAGATATGATCTCCTCATATCTAGCAATAATAATTAATTCTTATCTTTAATCACCTTAGTTAAATGGGCTTTTATTGGGTTACTCAAGAGCCTTTAGGAGAATTAGGATTGGACCTCCCAATGGGCCTAGAACTAATATTGAGCCACAATATTATTCTAGCCCATTAATATTGATTCATTCCACTATAGAATTAATATTGCACTATTCATCCTAACCCATATTATGAAATATGGCTCCCGGTTATTATTTTTCATGTTTAAGATCCAATGTCCATTAATTAATTTAAACTACTGAATGCTTTAATTAATTAATATCTTTTATTCCTTGGGAAAAGACAACTCAACTTTATTATCATACTAGAAATTAATCCACTAGCCAGATTTGATATGATAAACGTACTGAGCCTACCAAGGGAACATTCTCAACTTGACGTATCAAGACACAATTTTCTGTATTAATTTAGCAATCTGTTATATGATTAATAATATTGCCCAAAATACAAAGTTTTGAATCTATTGATTCTTTACCCATAATAAATCAAATCAATATCAATTAATTATATACAATCTCAATTAAGTGACATAAATTAAGAAATCAATAACCATTGAGATCTAATTCTTCTTTCCAAGTCAGTCTAGAAGATTTATCTCACTGTAGATCCTATTCAACATATCAAATGTACTAGTGTAATCTTTTGGTCAAGACAAACCAATCCGAGCTTTACACTTCAACTTCTACCAATGGATTGTTCAATTCCATCTAAGTTGTGAATTTTACTATATTTATTACAAGAATCTAACAATGTGATCTTCTGTGATCTTCTACACACCACATTATCTACAATGTAAAGTGTATTGAATATATATGCATTTAAATAAATAACATTCATAATATTTAATGCAAACAGTGATAAAAAATTTATTCTCATAAAAGCAAGAATCAGTTTATATACAAAACAACATTAAAAACATAATTTCCAGTATATCCCTAACAATATCTCACTTATACTCAAAGTCTGCTTTTAAATATACTACAATATGTCCCAATAATTCTCCCACTTATACTCAAAGCAGCTTGGTGACACACTTGACTCCCATTTCTTCCACATGTCTCTCGAATGTAATCTAAGGCAGATTCTTTGTGAAAGGATCAGCTAGGTTGTCCGCCGATGCTATCTTTGCCACCACTATATCTCCTCTCTTAATGATTTCTCGTATAAGATGATATTTTCTTTCAATGTGCTTGCTTGTCTTGTGGGCTCGTGGTACCCTTGAATTTGCAACTGCTCCAGCATTATCACGATAGATTGTAATACTACCAGACAAATCCGGAACCACATCTAAGTCCTCTAAGAAGTTCTTGAGCCAAACCGCTTCTTTTGCTACTTTACAAGCAACGATATACTCGACTTCCATGGTTGAGTTAACGATACATTTCTGCTTCACACTTCTCCATGTCATGGCCCCACCTCTCAAGAAAAACACACTTTCCGAGATAGATTTTCTAGAGTCTATATCTGATTGGAAATCTGAGTCCGTGTAAACCACGGGGCATAGACTAACATTCTATCCCTAGTTCTTTTCAGATACTTCAAAATGTTTTTAACCGCAGTCCAATGTTCCTTCCCCGGGTTATTTTGATATCTTGCTACCATGCCTACAACATAGCATATATTCGGTCTCGTGCACAGCATTACATACATGAGGCTTCTAATTACCGAAGCATATGGAACTTTCCTCATCTCATCTATTTATCTTTATATCTTAGGACACATGTCTTTTAATGAATTCCATGCCTGAAAGATACAAAACCTTTCTTGGAATCTTGCAGGCTGAACCGTTTCAAAACAGTATCGATGTATGAGGCTTGAGATAAAAACATATCATCATTTTCTGACTATCTCGAGTAATCTTGATCCCAAGGATATGACCAACTTCTCCTAAGTCCTTCATGTCGAACTGTTTTGATAACCATACTCTTATGTCTGACAACAGATTTTTATTGTTTCCAATAAGCAGAATGTCATCTACGTATAGTATTAAGAATACCAAGGTAATTTCGACACACTTTTTATAAACACAACTCTCAAATTCATTTTGAACAAATTCATATGATTGGATTACTTGATCAAAACATTGATTCCAAGCTCGCGATGCTTGCTTAAGGCTATAGATTACCTTATTAAGCTTGCATACAAGGTTTTCTTGGCATTTTTCAATGAAGCCTTCGGGTTGACATATGTAGATGTCTTCTTCAAGACTTCCATTTAGGAAAGCTGTCTTGACATCCATTTGCCATATATCAAAGTCTAGGTTTGCAGCTATCGACAATAGAATACAGATAGACTTAAACATGGCTACAGGCGAAAAGGTTTCCTCATAATCAATCCTCTCTTTCTGAGTGTATCCTTTTGCCACAAGTCTAGCCTTGAAGGTCTCAACCTTCCCGTTAGATCCTCTTTCTCTTGTAGACCCACTTGCATCGAACATGTTTTACACTATTGAATGGTTCAACAAGCTCCCACACTTTGTTGCAATCCATAGATCCCATTTCAACTTCCATTACAGTTTGCTAAGAATCTGCATCTTTGTCTTAGATTGCCTCGTTGTAAGTCCAGGGATCAAATTCATCTTTTCTAGGGACCAAGTCCGAAGACTCCCACAAACATGAATCACTCAGGTTATCGAACAACCCTCCCACTACGACGAGGTTTTGGTTGTGTTTGTGTATCGCTTGATATTTCTTTTTGTATAGTTAGTATAGGAGCTGACCCCCTCATTTCATCTAAGGTAATCTCACTCTTGGGCTTTCTATTACTCATATAGTCATCTTCTAAGAATCTAGAATGCATGCTTACTACGATCCGCTGATGTTTAGGACTATAGAATAATTCCTCTCTCGTTCCTCTTGGATATCCTACAAACAACCTTAATTTCGAATGAGGTTCCAACTTTTCAGCTTCCTTATCCAACACATATGCGGGACATCCCCAAATTTTCATGTGTTTCAGACTGGGTTTTTGCCCAGTCCACAATTTTGAAGGGGTTTAGGAACTGATTTGGAAGGTACCAAGTTAAGAATATAAGCCGCTGTTTCCAAAGCATATCCCCAGAATGACTTGGGTAAATCTGAATAACTCATCATAGATCTGACCATTTCCAAAAGAGTTCTGTTTCTTCACTCTGCGACCCCGTTTTGTTAAGGGGTTCCAGGTGTAGTTAACTGGGATACAATCCCTTGTCTGACAAGTAGTCCAAAAACTCATTGCTGAGGTATTCATCTCCACGATCAGATCATAGAAACTTGATACTCTTTCCCTTATGCTTTTCTGCTTCAGCCTTAAATTCTTTGAACTTATCAAAGACTTCAGACTTATGCCGCATCAGGAAAATGTATCCATATCTCGAGTACTCATCGATAAACATAACGAAATACTCAAAACCACCTCTTGCCTAAATCGGCATTGAACCACATACATTAGAATGAACAAGTTCTAATACTTTACTGACTCTGTTCCCCTTAGCTCCAAAAGCTCTCTTAATCATTTTACCTTCTAAACATGATTCGCATGTTGGAAATGACTCAACATGGAGTGATTCCAACGAGCCGTCACTCACCAACCTTTAAATCCTTTTTTAGATTAATATGACAAAATCTAAGATGTCATAGAAGTGTTTCGTTCATACTTGAAGAATGCTTTCTTTTCTTAGAAATAGACGATATGTTATATGATTCATTTTGTATGTGTGTGAGTTGTGCACAGTTAATAGTATAGAGATTGTTCACTAATGTTCTTGAACATATAACTTCATTACTACAAGAAATAATGACATTTTTATTAAGAAAAACTGAATATCCATCCATAGATAATTTAAAAACTGAAATTAAATTCTTTCTAAAACATAGAACAAAAAGAACATCTCTTAAAACTAAAACTTTATCACTAAAAGATAGGTGCACATCTCCTACTACAATAGCTGTCATTTTTGTGGCATCGTCCATGGTGATGACGATCTCACTCCCACTAAGTTGCTGGGTTAGCTGGAACCCCTGCATATTGAAACAAACATGATCAGTGGCTCCCGTATCCACCACCCACGAATGGAAAAAATACGCCACTAAACACGTTTTAATTACTAGTGTGTAAGAATTACCTTGTTTTTCAGCCTTCTTAGGTTGAGGACAGACCACCCTCCAATGTCCTTTCAGACCGTAGTTAAAACACTTTTCTTTGGTTGTTTTCTTTTTGACACCACCCTCAGTGGGCGTTTTTTCCTTTCCAACTTTGTCAACATATTTCTGACCATTTGTCTTCTTCTTCTTTTTCCCACCTTTAGGTCCGAAAGAGGAAGATTGTAGCGCCCCGGATCAAAATGAGCATAATTGATTCATTTAAATATTTTAACTTATGATTTAATAATTTTGTGCGTATGATTTAATTGTTTAATTTATTTCGTGCGTTTCAGATACGTGTTTTAATGCGAGGTTTAGATCGATAATTTTTATTAGACGTGGAACATAGGGTAATTTTATACCAGTAGATACGTATCGAGAAAACGAGAAGATAGAAACGAACTAGGGGTCAATCGGAGACCCGTAGCTCAACCGGCGACGAAAAGGGCGAAACACGAGGTTTCGGAAAACCGGAAGATATTTCGGTGAATAGTAGCGTGGAAAATTCAACCGATGAATAGTGACGAGATATTTTCACGTGAATAGTGTTTTCCAACTTCTATAAATAGGGGCTCCTCCGATTCATTTTTCACCGTTTTTCCGAACGAGCCGAACGCGCCGAAAACTCGTAAGTTCTCTCTCTCTTTCTCTCTTCGTTTTCTGTTTTCTGGTCGGCGGCGCCACCACCGGCGCCGCCGCCGGCCGGTCGCCGGAAAATTTCAACGTTGTCGGAATCAGACGATTTTCGCACACGACGTTCGTCTCGACGAGACAAATCTAGGATAGGTCTCGGATTTCAAATCCGATTTCTCGTTCGCCGGAAAACGGCGAAAAACAGCCTCTTAAACCCTAAACCCTTGATCACCTACTCTCTCCTCTGTTTTTTCTCTCTCTCTCACTCTCTCTCGCTGGAGAAACCACCGGAGGACGACCTGGGACTGCTGGAGGGCCGGCGCCGCCGTGGGTGGCGGCGTCGGAGACGAACAGTGTTATATATGCATGAAACGTGCATGTGTGTGTGAATGGTGGTGTATCAGTGTGTGTGTGTTGTGTGGCTCGCTGTGGGGGCGGCGCCGGGTGGCGCCGCCGTGTGTGATCGGTGGGCCGGCGACGGGAGGTCGCCGGCGAGGTGGTTTGGTGGGTTGTCGGCGGCTGGAGGCCGCCGGCCGGAGGGAAGTCAGTGTGTGTGTGTGTGTTTGCTAGCATGCGCATGTGTGTGTAGATGCCACTGTTGTGGTTGTTGCACGGCGGCAGGTGGCGGCCGGCAACTGGGGCGTCGCCGGCCAGTGTCTCCGGTGGCGGGTGGTGGTGGCCGACGGCAGGTGGCCGCCGGCCAAGGCTGGAAAGTATGTGTGTGATTGAACGTGTGTGTGTGTGTTTCATGCGTGAGTGTATATGGATGTGTTAGGGTGTTGGCTTGGCCGGGAAAGGTTGCCGGCGACGGGGAGTCGCCGGCGGAGGGGCTGGGAGTGGTCGCCGGCGACGGGAGGTCGCCGGCCGGAGTTTTGGTTGGGGTTGAAAATCTGGGAAAAACAGGGTATCGAAGGGTTTTGCGGCGTAATTTCCGGGCACTATTCATGCCGGAATCCGGCGATGGACGGCCGGAGGTGGTAGCCGGCGGTGCGAGGTATCCGGCGAGGTAGGTGGTGGTGGCTGGAGGCGGCGCCGCCGCGCCGGGCGACGCCGGGAAGTGGCCTGCTCGAGCAGGCCACCGTCGGGTAACCTGGGCAGAGGCTGGCCGAGAAAACTCGACCAGCCGGGTTGGGTCGCGCCTAGCTGCCGAGAAAACTCGGCAGCCGTCGGGTGCCGGGTGCCGGCGCGCACCGTGCGCGCCCGTCGGGTGCCGACGCGCACCCGACGCCGTGTTTTCGATCCGAATCTCGTTTTCTTTCCGTCGTTCATCCGTATCGAGTCATCGCTGACGAGACGTCATTGACCGAGGGTCGTGGGCCCGGTCAAAGTCAACCCTTTGACCAAAATTACCATTTTACCCCTTAACTTAAAATGCTCCGTTTGAGCTCGTTTCAACTCCGATTGAGCTCATTCTTTTTGCGTTGCGATCCTTATTTCATTTCCTATCATCTCAGACCTTTAGATTTGAATTTCAGACTTGTCTCCAAAATTCCAATCATTAGATCGATCGATCCGTCGCGTTTTTAACGACCGTTTCTCCGCCGGAGTCTTTTACAGCTTTAATTATAATTTATTAAGGATCTAAGGAACGTCATAACTTGTGTAGGCTACTTGTTGAGTTGAGCCTTGTGATATCGGATCCTTTGGTACTCGCTTGTGAAATCTGATCTGTCGGTACTCATTCACGTGGTAACCACTATACGAGGTGGGTGTAATTTCTATCTCTTTATCTGTTTACAGTTTTCCCTATTTAATGCATGATTGGCGGAATACTAAATGCTGTGATTACATGCTTTGAATACATGATCATGATATACTGTGAAAGGACGTGGGTCCACATTCATCCATATGTAGGGTCGGGAGAGATGCCGTACCTGAGTTTCCGTAGGGTCGGGAGATACCCGTACCTGAGATATTGTGTAGGGTCAGGTGATGCCCGTACCTGAGATTCCGTAGGGTCGGGTGATACCCGTACCTGAGATTGAGTAGGGTCGGGTGATACCCGTACCTGAGTTTCTGTAGGGTCGGGTGATACCCGTACCTGAGTTTCTGTAGGGTCGGGTGATTCCCGTACCTGAGTTTTGTAGGGGTAAGTCAGGTAATACCTGCACCTGAGCTTTGTAGGGATAAGACGGGGGATACCCGCACCTGAGTTGGGTTGCGAAATACATGCTATGCATTTTATGTGCTGTGATAATATGATTGAATGTTACCATTCCTGTATTTGATATCTGTTGATTGTTAAAAGAGCCGGATTTCATTCCCCACTAGTGTATTCCACGCACTCACCCCCTTAATCTGTACTCACACTACAGGAGCTGTTGAGCATGATGAACCCTAGATGGAGAGAGGTGGTGCCGCTTTTGAACCTGTGATTTTTAGGGTGTGTTGCACAACATTTTCAAAACAATATGTTATAAGTTTATTCACGTTTTGTAATTATATTCTGAGTATTCTGTGAACGAGAGATCCTGATGTTATTTCCGCTGCGTATGATGTACATTATCAGTAGTGAGACTGATTGCTATCGGCAGAGGCCGATTGTTGTTAAGTGAAGGAATCATTTCGTCTCTTACCTCTTTCTTCTGTCGTCTCTTGCTTATTCTTTCTGTTGTGTATGCGTCTCTTGCTATTTCTCTCTTCACGCCCAACGATAAAACTCTGATAAAATACTAAAAGATTTCGGGGCGTGACAAAGATAGACCGTTTATCAACAGAGTTTGACTTTCTCTTGGTCCCTTTGGCATCTCAGCCGATACCAAAGCTTACATGAGCTGAGCCAACATATACGCTTGATTGTTCATGGTATAGTTCAGTTGGAACTGCTCAAAACTTTTCGGTAAAGAATGGAGTATGAAATCGACCTGGGTTTCCCCATCGAATTCGGCACCAAGAATCTCAAGTTTGTTAAGAAAACCCATCATTTTAAGAATGTGATCCCTCACGGGTGTCCCTTCAACCATTTTCAGTGACAACATATCTCGCATGGCCATCTGTCTTGCCGTATGATTCTAGTGAGTGAAGAGTTACTTAAGGTTTAATATAATATCTACAAAAGTTTTCATGTATTGGTGTTGGTGTTGCAAAACATCTGACATTGAAGCCAAGATGGTACACCTAGCCATTTCATCGGATTTCAACCATTGCTTATGATATTCCTTATCTTCCTCACTAGTTTCATCCGTAGGTTCAGCGGATTTAGGTTTGTCAAGGACAAACTTATGCGATTGTGTAGTCAAGACTATAAGTAAATATTTTTTCCAATCTACATAGTTTTCTCCCTCTAGTTTGTTATCTTTAAGTATATGAAACAGTCGATTAAAAGGTGACGACATATTGAACTGAGAATAAAATATACAGTTTGCATTAATATCTAATCAACACAAAATTATTACATAATTCGATCACATGTACTATAAAATAAAATATATATAAACATGTCATTAGTCAACATCTCAAAACAATTCAAGTAAGTCACGTTGAGTGTGAACGTTTACTCAAACACATCTGAGTAGGTTACAAACAAAGACAGTTACAAACCTTTAATTCAAAATTAATAGTTGGCTCCCACTTGGCCATATAAAACTGATAGGGACTCCGTTTGGGAGTTAATATATCAATTTTACACCTAAGTAATAACCATAATTTCATACATGATTATTATTTTGTTTTGAATAAGCCCTTCGTTGGGAAGGTCATATCGCCACTAATAATAATCCACAATTATCCATATAAATTTATTCAAGTGAACTAGTCTTTGGTCTATCCGTTAGGGAGAGAGACGCTTGACAATGCGTAGCCAAAGACTTGACAAATAAATCAATTATGAAGATCAATTAATTAATTTATTATCAAGAATAAATTCATTAAATTACATACTTAGTAATTTTAAAATGATAAGATTTTTCATGGATATACATGCATAATTAATCAAATTAATAATAACAATAAATCCAAATTAAATACATAAATAATTCCAATTATCATGGTTTAATTTCCCATTTCGAAAACGAAAACCTGGATTTTTGAAAAATCCGGGCAGCAGTCGCGATGACTTGGGCAGTCTAGACAACGGTTCAGTCTGTCTATATACGACGTCCGACGATCGTACACCCATCGTAGTCTTCGATCTTTTTAATCTGTCTCTTCGATTTTCATTTTTGATTCGTTATAATTTATTTAGAAAAATAAATCTAACATCTAGATCCTAATCTACCTGTGGATTTTCTCACGGGAAAAATGAATCTGAACGAATCAAATTAAAAAAAACATCATTCAAACAACATGAATTTAAAACATACATTAAAAACCATGATAATTGGATACCTGCAAAAAAAGATCTAACAATTCTACTATCTAATTGATAGATGCCTAGTTGATTGAAGACCTCCTAAGTACTCCAAAAGATAACATAGCCGACTAAATGTATCACGGCTCATTCGGAGATGGTTGATGCGGGTCTCATCACTTAAGAGGGTGAGGTTACGAATGTGGTCCAATTGACGGGATATTTTCAAAGATAAATTGTTCTAGTAAGGGTCCTTCTCGTCCTATTTGAAGGATGAAACCTTAAGTAGGCCAAAGTCATGAGCAGAAAAAATATCTTGAATGAATCATTGATTACTTTGACACCACGACTAATAACCTCGAGCTCTATGTATTCATCTATTTTTATGGTCTATTACAAATAAAAATCAGTCATTACATATATAATAGGTTAGAAATGTGTAAAAAACTAACAATTTGTGGGTGTATTTACAATATATTATCTAACTCAAATTAACTATGCAATTCTTTTTTGGAACACAATAATTTGTTGTTGTACGGTGTGTTCATTTCGTATTTAGGACCAATCGTCATTGTTTATATATTTCAAGATTTATGAATATGTTCTTATTAATGAACAAATGAATTGGTACTAGTAATTAGACTCATTTTAACATGTTATCAGGAAGTTGTCACTTTCATCTTACCTCTTAAAAGTCATGAAGTCCAACACACAGTATGAAGGCCTTATTTGTTGCTGGTATTATGAATTATTGAGTTTGGTAACATGTTTAGACAAAGTAGTTGATAATTAGCACATTAATATAATGGCCAATATTTACAATTCGGGTAGATTCACCATGAAGCTTGTGGGATATTTGACAGTAGCTTAATTGTTTTTGGGGCTTGGCTTAGAGACAAAAGGATGACCGTTGTTGATAGAATATGTCACCAAGTTAGTGAATATTGATTGGTAATAAATTTGTTATTAAAGCAATATAAAGGGTGGTAACACAACATGTAATTGTGCAAATATTATTTCTTACATTAAGATTTAGGCAAAGTTCAGGATGTTAAGTGTTTGATTATTGTCTGCAATCCTAAATTAGGTAGGTCCTAGCTAAACTTCTGACTTTATAATTAGTCTAAAAAAATGCACACATTGTAGCTATGTTGAACCTATGTTAAATTAAACATCAATTTCAAAAAATCAAATGAAATCATCCAGTTAGGATCTCCTAAACTAATAGGATAACCATATTTCAATTCTCAATTTTTGTATTAACAATTTAACAATCATCCAGTTAGGATCTTCTAGTGCTTAGCTGTAGTTGTATAGTTGCAAACTATTATTCAATCATGCTTGAAGACAAACATTTAACAATGTATGTTCTTATTGTAATTCATAGAACACATATGTTTTAAAACTACAACAAAAAACCAAAGCCTAATTGAATGATTTTACATTATTCTATGCAAAACATAAAAGATACTAGACACGTGAAAACTATCAAAAGACAACACTAACTTGATGGAGTAAGTAAAAGGATAACTATATCACCAATATATCCAAAGAGGAGCTTCCAAGTAGGACCCAAACTGTATCCAAGTAACATATTACACATAAAATTCAGTGTATGTTTATAGAAATATATATATATATATATATATATATATATTTACATACTAACAACTGTTATATTGTATTATAACATGTATTGAAGATCTAAGAATGCTGGTTAATAAACATGCACTGTGATCTGATGTCATAGATATAATTGCAATGATGTGTTAATTGTGGTGGTCTGTATCCAATAATGTTTCGACAAGATCAAAATCAACAAGGAAAATAACGTATATATTAATGTAGATGTATAATGAAAACAAAAAAGGATTCATCAGAATATATAGATAATAGAAGATGATAAAATCTATGTAATACGCATAAAAAAAGTAGGATGTATTATGCTAAATCAATGTAAGAGTGCATTATTAACTAAACTACATTTATGTAGATTATGCAATTTAACATAGATAAATAAGCATTTTATTCTCAACTACAACAAGAATAATGCATATCCAAATTGAAGAATCATGCTAACAAACCCAAACTTTTCAATCATACTAACAATGTATATATACATGTAAATTATACAACATTTATCTCCTAAATCTATAACAAAAAACTCAAGCGGAGTTCAATGCGTTTACAATGATTTATTGCAAAATGACAATTTAAGTAATTAATAGTAACTTCTAATATATCATTTTAGAGCACTAACCTGACGAAGGTTGCAAATGATAATAATATCACCAATATATCTATCTGAAGAGGAGTTTCCAAGTAGTCTCAAACTGCATCCAAACAGAATTACACATGCAATTCATTGTGTGTTCATCTATATATATTCCTCTCTCTCTCTCTCTATATATATATATAAACATATACCAACAATTGATATATTGTTTACGTAATTGTATGGAAAATATAAGGCTAGTTACCTGCTGTAAGAAATTTGATATGTTATTTTTATTATAATGATTGCACAGATGTGGTGGTCTTGCACCAATAATTTTTCCACATGTTAATTCATGGCAAGAAAAAAGACATATATTAATGTTGATGTATTTGGAAAACAAGACAGGAAAATCAAAACATATAATAGAAGATCCTAAAATCTAAGTGGGACTAACAACAAAGTAGGATGTGTTATGATACATCAATTTAAGAGTGCCTTCACGACTACTAGCATTTAGATAGATTATGCAATTAAACATAAAAAATGGCACATTTAAGGGTCACCTACAAGCTTGATAAATTAAAATTTCAGCTATACTATCTTGCATAGGTCAACAATAGGTTCTTCAAATATGTATCCTATACTGCAATCTCATCTTTATATTAGCTTTCCTATCAAGTAGCCCTTAATGAAGTTCAAATATCCAATGATATAAACTATTGTTGCATTACTTTTAAATGATTGGAATATTTAAGTTTTTTAAATAAGAAAAGTTAAAAAAATATGTCAAGCCAATGCAAACCACTCTCATCAACATGAAAACATTTTGGTTTATAATCTAATGAAAAACATAATGAGTTTATATGGATTGCAATGCTTGAACAGATGTAGGGGTATTGTTCCGAACATAATGTTTCCATAGGATCATAATGTGTATGTATTAATTACGGTGTATTTGGAAAAGATACAAAAAAAATAAGAATAAAGAGTAGAATATAAGATACTCAAACATATTTTAAGAATCACAACAAATTAGGTTGTATTCGGATGCATGTTAATAAATGGAATCTGATGACTACTGACATACTTTGAAATTATGCACTTAAAAACTAAATACATAACCATTTGCATATGTCACAAACAAACATTACCTCATACTCAATATATTAACAATTTACATTACAAAATATATTTTTGTAAAATAAACACAAAGTTCATGCAATTGATATTTATTTTGTTTCTAACATATATGAGTTTAGTAGATATATGGCAAGATCTCTCTTCATACAACCACCTTCTATTTGGTTAAAAAACTTACATATTCAGAATGAGTTCACCATTTTCAAGTAGCCAGAAAGCCCTAAAAATATGCAGTGTACTATTCCCCTAAACAATTTGAGGTTGAAGATTCTTATCCCTAATTAATTGAAGTCAGATTGAAGAAATATAAACTACTACAAAATATACCAAGAATACCAAAATCCACATCATATGGTTCAAGGAGGTGATATCAACAACATATCTTGACTAACAACATAACAAAAAACATGTCCTCTGTCCACAACAAATCAAACAAAATATGAATGTTATGTGCCGGTCGAATAGTATAATTAACATGCTTACTTCATTAATCGAAAAGTGGAAATGTCCAAAACTTCAACAATAGAGAGAAACATTCCAGCAGAATCTTAGAAAATATCTTCTAAGAAATCGAAAAAATTCAAGTCACTTAACTGCCTATGTGTCAGAGTCAACATATCATTGATATATTTCAATGCTATCATACCTGATTATTTCCTCGCTCGATAGTTAGAGACACTCCAGTTTGTTGAAATAAACGAAGATATTAGGGCAACTTTACTTTTATCTTCAATCGTTTGTGGGGGGCTATTAATCTTCCACCATGATTTGAAGCGGGTCCTTGCTGAGAGAGATGGGTTTGAGAAGAAGATGCAATGGTGAGGACTTGCAGATGCTTTGCAGACGCGAAAGAAGATGAGGCTAAGGCTTGTTTACGATGTGGGGGGATCTGGTCTTATATATAATGGCAAAAATATTATATACTGAAAAACTAAGGACATATCAGTCATTATGGACACAAAAAATGAGGGCATTTGTGGCAAGTTAGAAAATACATTGTTGGGCCAAGAATAAATCCACCACACATGGTGGGTTTATAAACCCATCTCTAATCATGCATAAACTCAAATTTATACTCGGACCCAAATAAAAAATTCAAACCTCAAACCCACAAACCAAACATAGGTTTAGGTTGGTTAATAAACTCAAACCAACCTAAACCCATGAACCAAACACCATCTTAATTGAAATATCAAAGTAAAATTTAATTTATTATTATTTGCATGTCAATTGTATTTTAATGTTAATTAAGAATCATTAATCTCATAATTAATCTAAATTCAATTTACAATTATTCACTATTACAAAAATTCAAATAAAATAATTAATCTCAATAAATATAAATAATAGAAAAAAATTTAATGGATAATAAGACTCACATGTAATGATTATATTTATGTTAAATTGATGTGGATGTGTGTTTTAGAAAAAAAGAGCAAAGCTCATATTTTGGAAATTAATTGAACAAAATAGATAACATATTAATGTCTCTCATCATTGATACATAACCAAATATGATCAACTAAGTCAGCAAGAAGTTGGTGATGAACCGTGTCCAAACGTAGCTCAGAATTTATTCGAAAAAATTGGAAAAATCTCGTGTAACTCTTTGTATTAGTTGTGCGGGCTCATCAACTTCATAAAAATTCCAATGAGAAATCATGTCTCCCTATTCTTCAACAGTCATGTTGTGCAATATAAAATATGATAACATTATTAACTTTATTTTTTTCTATAGAAAAAACTAGTTGTACCCCTTACAATAGCCCATCGTGCTTGCAGCACCCCAAATGCTCATTCGATGCCTTTCATTGCAGCTTTTTGTCATTCCTTAAATAATCTTCTCTTTAGATCTTGTGGACATGAAAAATCCTTGATGAAAGTCGATCATTTTGGATATATTACATTTGTTACATCAATAGTGCACCATCGGACTTCCCCATGTAAAGCATTATTGAATAAAATAGATTCATTCAACACACCGATGCCATTGCGAGAACCTGCAATCCCAAAATAGACATGGAATGTCAACAAGTTCTGTGATGCTACCATTTCAAGCACTATTATAGGAGATCCATGACCTCTCGTAAATTGACATTTTCAAGCAACTGGATAGTTCTTCCACTCCCAACATACCAACAATCCATGTTTTGATGTATCCTTTACCATAATCTCATACTCTCATAAATAGAATTCTTATTCCTTGAATTAGCCAATGGCTTTTTCAACAATCTCATCATTATTTTGGATGTTATTTTCCCCTTGCCTTTAGCTTTTCTCTTAAAGGTTTTTGTCCGATTGGATGTGTCTCATCGATGTTAAATCAAAATCCAAACATCTTCCTCGTGGAGTTGATGTGTTACTCATGTTCAACTCAAATATTTTCATTTTCTTTGAGAAATCATGATAATTAGCATATTGTGGAGCATAAAGTGTTCAATCTTTTGTAATCCTCCATAAGTGCTAAAAAAACAATGTTGTTTTCAGATAGATATTTGACATACTCAGTAAATCATCATATCTATGCCCGCTTTTATAAATACTTTCAATTTTATTGTAGCAAACGTTGAAATGGTTCACTTTCTTCTGAATCTTGTTATACAAATTTGATTTCATCGCATTCCGAATTCTTGAGCACATGTTGATAGAGCGATTATTGTTATAATACATTGCAATTCTTTCTCAAAAGACATCACTTTTTTTGTCATTGCCGATTATGAGATCCCCACTTACCATGACGAAAGACTTTTCTAGCAACTCGTCTTCCTCAATCGTGAATTTTGTCAGTGGCCTACCATCAATGGCAACACATTCTTGTTTCGAACTTTCAAGATCAATCAGAATTGAATATTGAGGTGGAATTGTGTCTCTAGCACAAAAGATGGAGTTTGTGTATAACATCCAGGATTAAAATTTAACTAAGTATAACGAGAATTTTCTATAGTTGAGATGAGACTTAAATAATAATAATAATTTTTGATTCACATATCCATTCATGATTCTATTATTATACATCCAATCATGATTTAATGACATTATATTTTTTATTTGTTCAAATGATCTATTGAAATCAAATTATAGTTAATGTAACATTAAATTGTGAGTTAAGGGATTTTCTGTGACATTCATGATGAAGATTATAATCTAAAATTTGACAAAATATACTACCAATAAATAAATAAAAAAATAGTAAAATCAAGAAGTTCTTAAGAAACTTCGATAACAATTCAATGTTATGATTAATCTATCAAATTATTAGCTTTCCATCTCTGCAAAAGATCGACATAACAAACGATAGTAATTCAACAAAGAACAATGAATTCAACATCTAACATTAATTAAACATCCAATAATAATTTTCTATGTATAACAGAAATATTAAATCCAATATTAATTCAATATAAAAAACCTTACTGCTAAAATGAAACACTATTAATAAAAATACGGCAGTTATGATAACTAAATTTTTTTTATGAAATATTTAAACTAAGTTACCTAAAAGTTCTCTAACTTTTGTAAGAAAACATGATTGTGTTTCTCATTGTATGTTGGTAAACTTTCATCGACATCATTCTCCAATCCTCGAAAATAAATCATTCTTAAATCATGTTCAATCTCATTCTCATCACAGTAACAATCCAACTATTTAAATATAAAATCAAACATAACTGTGAATAAGAAATATCATTCAACGTAAACCGTAAACCATATATATGATTAAGAATAAATATTAAAGATTGTTTTCTACTAATAGAAAAATGGTTTTTGTATCAATGTATCATCCGTTTATTACCATTCTCCATTCTATCAAATAAATATACACAAAGAACAGAATGTTCCATTTAATTAGTATTCTGCAGTTTCCTATGAACACTTACTTTTTCTCTATTTCATTTCATATCTCATTGCTATTATTTTCGACATACTTGGAAGGATCGATATATCTCTCATACACACTACATACACAGAAGGAAAGAGAACACTTGTTATTATCTTTTTTTTTTTTGGCAAAAGAGGGACATTATACAAAAATACTACTAGTGATCTTGTACACATTCAACAGTAAGTTTATGTCACTTGCTTATCTGTCACACAAATAATTATAGGATTCAGTAACTATATTAGTTTTATTAGTTATAAGTTGTAAATATAGAATATAACTATCATCCAACGAATGAACATTTCTGCAATATAGTATAGTAGGAATATGAGCCTATAAAACATATCAGTACTCGTGAAAGAGAACTAACATATTGGAAAGCTGACCCTTATCAATATCTTGAAGCAGTATCAATATCTTGAAGCAATGTTGCTTCCACTTTGCTCTTCTCCACAAAAGCAATTTTTTCTCTCTGTGTTTTACTTTGCGATTTGCTATTTTTTCATAATTTTTTACCTCTTTTTATGTTCCCTTTAATCTTCTATGTATGTTTGAATTCTTAGAGCTTAACCAAATGAATGAAAAGATACAATAATATTATGTTGGAATTTCCGATTAGTGTACTTATACAACTTCATCATAGCAAATGATGAACTTTCATGTTGATATTTTTCAAGTTTGAATCACATTTAGTTGGACGATGAACTATTAATGATGTCTATGCTCCTAGATCTACTCAATAATGGTGAAAAATCATTTAATTGATGATAAATAAGTTCTTAGGATTCTTTAATAATTACCAATTGAGGATATATATGTCACACCCCATTTTAAAAATATATAAATATTAGAGTTTAATGTATTGGGCATGGAGCAAGAAAGAAAAGAAACATACATTTTGAATGTGAAAATAAAACAAAGAATAAATAGAGTTGAGATATCACCCACAACAAGATCTTTACAGTGTTTTAAATTCAAGCTTTTACATAACCGAAGCATTTGAAAATAAGCAGGATAGACGTTTGAAAACATATAGACGAAGTATATTATAGGATCCATAATAAATGGTTAAGATATGCAAAACAAAAAACCTAACACTGTTCAGAAAATCTAAATATAGAAAGAATGAAAATATTTTCTTGATGTGACATCCTTCTCTTCACGCCTCCTCGTTTTCATTTATATTTGTAGTGTGAATACATACGGGATGAGTGTTTGGAATACATTCATTGGAATACTTTCTAGAATTAACATTTAAAAGCAACAGAGATAAATAAACATCGTAATCATAGTAGTTAAGCACAACACATCACTCGTGGTACGTGGCTATAGATAGGTGTGGGTTTTTCCTGTCTTATCTTATAAATAATTTTTATCCCGTTAGTGTAGCTATAGGATTGAAATCCCCATTTAGTAGTTTGCGGCAGAGCCGCCATAGAAACAGTCAGTCATTCATTGCATGCACACATGTATCACAACACATAGACACAACACACTTAGGAAAATTAAACATAACTTAGCATTAAAGAAATATTTCATTGATCATGAATTCACGTGGTATTCATTCGTTCAATCGGCATTCATGATATCTTTCATAGCTTAAACATTCATATAAAAGCAAAAAGTAAAGAGTTTGATTTAGAAATTACCCCCATCTTGTTAGGTGGTGACCTATGTGAAACTCGGTGCTCTAAAGTCTATGTTCGCTCTTTCGTCTTGAAGCTTACACATTATTGAATGAGCTTTAGATTTCTAATTATGCTATGGGGTTCAAGATTAACTTAAAAATCTCTTGAGAAAGAAGAAATGATAAAGGAAAAAAAATGGGAGCCTTCGAAATCATTAAAGGCGTTGAAACAATCATGAAAGCTTGAAACTTGATCATTGGATTTAAGAGAATCATTTTGGGCTTAAACGGAGGTAAAACGAGCTTAAAATAGAGTTTTTAGAAGTATAAGGGCATTTTTGTAAATTTTGGAATGTTGACTTCGATCAAAGGGGTCAATTTGCAAAATTAGAAAAGGTTTGGGGTCTTTTCGATATATTAGAAAACCTTTGGGATCGAAACATAATTTTCAGAAGTTTTAGGGGTTGAAACATAAATCTCAGAAAGTTTTGGGGGTTACAAAGGAATTTCCAGAAACTTGAGGGCTTAAACATTATTTTTATAAAGTTCAGGGACTAAATACAGTAAAACCTCTATAAATTAATAACCTTGGGACCATGAAATTTTATTAATTTAGAGAGATATTAATATATCGATAAATTAATATTTTATTAATTAAAAGAGAGACTTTTTAAATTTAGCAAATTTAGTACATATGTATTGAAAATAAATGAATTCATATACACGTTTCATTGATTATATTCATGCATCAACCAATTCTTTGTAACTAATTAAATATATTCATGTATAATATCAATTCATTGTATACAATTAACTATTATATTCATGGACGCATGTATCAATTCATTGGAATTACTTAAATATACATGTTTACATTAATTCGTTGCACTTAAATAACTATTATAGCCAATTAAATATATTCATGCATGATGAATGAAACATATACTATATAAATCTCAATATGGAAATAAATAATTCATATCACCCAATCATGTCTTCTCATCTAAAAGGCATTGCAAAATCAAGTAACAATAGATTCATATTTTAGCAAATTACCATAATATTTATAATTGTAATATTTATGAATTATTAATTTAGAGTTTTAATGGGACCTAATATTTATAAAGGGATTTTCCAAAAAATTATTATCTTATTATCTTATCGAATTTGATGATTTTTTACAAAGGCCCAAGTCGGGACCGGAAGATTTTATTATTTTAGAGAGTTTATTAATTTATAAAGTATTAATTTATAGAAGTTTTACTGTACACCAAAAAACCTAGGGTTTGCAATCAAGTCCCTGAATTCTTTCAAATTTTCAAGAGAAGCCCCCATTCTCCCAAACCTCCCATTCCCCGCCACCACCCACTCCGCCTCCTACTCCCCCTGTCGCCAGACTCAACGGCTTGCGACACCATATCGTCGGTGACCACGATACGCACATCCCAAAACACACCCGAACAATTGACGCACATCGCCTGACCACAGCCGCACGCACCGCGTAACTTCACCAACCCAGTGCAGTCAAACCTCGGCGCGTACACACATCTGATGCAACTCGCCGATGCGACCGCACACGCCGACAACAGACCCACACCCGAGTGCGACAGGCATGCCCACTCGCCACCCCAAGACGGCGCACATGGCGCACGACAACCCAACATAAATCCGTCCAGCGGCAGTGCATGCACACATGCACATGAGACCCGCCGATGCAACCCCCGTGCCGGTAACACAACCAGACCCAACAGCTCAATACGATGATGACAGGGAGGCAACAAAGCAGAAACGACAAGAGGAGGAGAGGAGAGAAAGAAGATGAAAAAAAGGAAAAAAGTTTAATGCCTTTCGTCGGCGATTTCCAGCAAAGGTGGACGACGACGACGAGTCCAAATCAGGAGCTGGCTCGTCGAGATCTACGATTTGGCGTATAAATCAATCGAACGAGAGAGGAGAGGGCAGCGTCCGACCGGAGGTCAGAGAGAGAGTGTGTATACCTCTCCAAATTGTGTCCAAAACTTATCTTGGATGTATCCAAAAATCACTATTTATGTATTCTCACTTGGACTTATGGCCTCATGTTAATACCATCCATTTATGAAATCTTGGGCCTTGACATATGGTATCATTAATTGTTATAATCTAAAGTTTGATCAAAATTCACGTCAATATTTCATTCCGATAACACACATAATAAACAAATAATTAGGAATTTATTTAATTAATTAATTCGATTATGCATAGGTTTGTTCTAAGTGTTACAATATATTTTTTCAGAAATCATCAATAATTCAACGCAGGATATATCCTCAATATTTGTTTTTAACAAAATCAAATAAATAACCAATGTATTGTCCACAAAAAAACTACTGCATTTTCAGAACTTCATCACAAATCATACAATTAATGCTACAACATGATGATACAATGATGTAAAGTTTACATCAAAATAGTTGATAATTTTTTTTTAATCAAAGTACAGTTATACCACATATACATACACAAAATTCTCATAAAATCCACAATCTTAAAGATATTTTTATTATTATTTTAAATATTTTAAATGTTTTGTAATATATATAGTGAGTTGTTACCACAATCATGATTTGCCAAATCCCATATTTTGAAATGGCTGGACAATGACCCATATAAAAAACTTCTTCTTTTTATTATCTAATAAGTATGATTATAAGTTATATTCTATAATTCAATTTTGATTTTGTAAGATATTAGGTATGATTATAAGTTATATTTTATAATTCAATTTTTATTTTATTAGATATTAGAGTAAGAGTAATGGATGCTAATACATTTACTTCGCTGAATGGTATTGTTCTCTGTTGGACCATACACATCTTTGCAGTAAGTACTATGGTCTGTTGATTGAACTTTTCACATTTTAACAAATTAAATGAAATGTAAGTACTATTAGTCTCTTGATTATTGAACTTTTCACATTTTAACATATTAATGAACGTGTATGTAATTTAGAAAATTTTAGATTTTAAACAATTTTATGTATTTCACAACCATTTTAGATGTTTTTAGTTAAATAAAATGATTTATATTTTACAAAGTGTAAAAGGTTATAAAAATATTAATATTTTCAATTTAAGAAAATATTGAATGTTGGTATTGGAATATTGAGATTGATATTTTGCATTTAAGGAAAATATTGAAGTTTGATATTAAAATAATTATTAGAAATTAAGAATATCTATAAATTTTTGTAAATATTTACTAATTTTTATAATATTTTAATACATCTTCAATATTTTCAATATCAATACTTATTATATTTCAATAAATCCTCATTATTTTCAATATCAATTTTTATGATTCTAATTTAAAGAATAAATATATTTTTCTTAAATATTTATAAAATATCTAACGATATTGATTTTAATATATCCTAAATTCAAAAGTATAAATCTAATCAAATATCAGAAAAATAGAGAAAATATTGATATTGATATTTTTTATACCGATGTTCTTGAAAAATATATTTATCCCCAAATATTGAAAATTTAGAAAAAAATAGCAACAAATTTTAAACCACCAAAACATATATTTTATAAAGTCAAATTTTATATTCTACAAACTCAAATATTATTTATACAATAAACTATGTAAAAAATCAAGCTGATACTTGACAAAAATCAAGGTTATCCTGTCAATGTCTAGTATGCATTTAAAATAAACATTATCTCATTAAGATAAATTAGATTTTAAAATCAACAAATTTTAAATCCCCTTAAAAATATGAAGTTGAGTTATCCTATTATTTAATAAACATTTAGAATTATCTAATCATCATAAATTAGTAATTAGAATATAATAGATATTTATAATCATGAATATAGAAAATTTCGGGTAAAACATTAAAACATATATTTTAAAAGTTAAATTAATTGTATTTATGAAATGTATAAGGAAACGATGAAGGCGAATATAGAAAATAGAGATATATAATTATTTGCTATATATTTGTATAAGGTGAATCTTATAAAGTTTTCATTTATGGATGGACACCCGTAGTTGGTTAATTTGACTCGAGGTCTTCTACATCAATAAAATAAGATAAATAATTTTTTCTGAGAGAAAAAAATTATGACCAACTCTCCTATGCATTTGTTGCACATGCAATTTATGGTTTAGGTCTGGGTAGACTCGGATCTGCATACTTTTATTTTTTTATTTTGTCCTAATTTTTATGTTATGTTAGTCATACATTTATATTATATTAGTCATACATATATGTTTAGATATCATAACTTTAGTGTAATACTATAATTAAAAAAACATCGCTGACCTTTATACTATGTTAGTCATACCTTTATATTGTATTAGTCATACCTTTATGTACAGAATATCATAACTTTAAAGGTATGACTAACATAACATGAAGGTAGAGCTAACATAACATAAATGTACAACACCGAGCGAATTTGTGTGAATTTGATTGCATCAATCCAGGCACGTGGGGACGCGTGCAGGCGCGTTCGAACGGGTTTGGGCCGGATTGGATAGAGTGTATGAATCTACGATCCATGCACCAGATGCATAAAAGTTTTTGCGAAAAATTATATATATACATATATATTTTTAACAAAGAATATATATATATATATATATATATATATATATATATATATATATATATATTCAAGAAGCGACAATAACGATAACAGCTGATAATTGCCAGTTTATATGGTTAGAGTAGATTACATGCGATTCTCTATAAAAAACAATATTATAATAAATTGTGATCTCGTTGAACAAATATTAATAGATAATATATAAACATTGTAGCTTCTATATTTGGATGCGGTATCAATAGTCATAATTTTGGACATCAAAATCCAAAATAGGATTGTGTTTACTATTTGGAAACAGACTTTTGAAAAATTACTTCAATCTTGTATAATTATTTCTCCTAACCTATAATAATAACACACTCCATATATATATATATATATATATATATATATATATATATATATACACACACACCGTCATATATATTATCCACTCATTACGAACAATACTTTATAAAATAAAATATTATAGCATCATTTTTAACATATTTACAGTATAATTATACTCTATATATGTTTATACTATTAATCACTTTTATTCTAATTAAATTGAACATTTTAAAACTATATAAAATTATCCCAAACTCATATGTTAAAACTAGAATTAAATTAAACATACGGTTCATTATGATTAAATTTATCAGTAGTGAGATGGGATCCTCTATTACATTTAGTGTTACTTTTACGTTTGATGACATTTAATCTACATCATGTATTAACTTGTAATATCATTTGATACACATGACGTGTGGTGATTAATTTGGAAATAAGAGATATAACATAAAGTATAACTAGTTATTAATAATAATAATTAAAAGTAGTAGCGGTGGAATATGATATTAATTTTAAATGGGTGAGTGAGATACGTTATTGACTTTGTTGCTACAGATATCGTCATGAAAATGAAATTCCACCAATTATGTGCTTGAAATACTTGTACTTTAGAAGGGTAAAAAAATAAATTAAAAATCGAACGTGTGACGATGTGGACCGGACCGCACCGCACCGCACCGTACATAAAATCACCGTACAAATACAACAACTTGTAAGTTGACTTGGACTAATCATTTTTCACATGCCTCCATATGGAGCTATTGCTTTTCTTTGGGTTATTATATTCTTTCTTGGATGGGTTTCCAAAAAGATGTATATAAAGCTATAATTACAAGCTAATTTGATCGGTTGAGTCGGTATTTTTTACAAACAAAATCGATTTTGTTTTCTTAAAAAGTAAATTGCCCAAGATTGAGTTGTTTTTCATTGTCTTTGATTTTCTTTGATTTAGGAGAACCATTCCTCATTTCCTAATTCATTTATTAGTAAATAATAAGAACACAATCACATAAAAATAAGTAACTTCAATTTTATATCAAATTCACAATTACAGTAACAGTCCACAACAACTTCAAAAAGAATTTAAAATAAATTTATTAGAAAATAAACAAATTTCTCACACGTATTGAGAAAACTGCAAACCCTTATTTATCAACAAACATCAAATTAACTAATTAATAACTAAACCAAACAATAAATATAAATTATACTAAAAATTTTGTGGGCAAGATGTGAAAATGAAAAAAATAAAAACATTAACCCTAAAAGTCAACTTGTCGACCTCTTATAAGTCGAAGAAGCAGATAGTGAATAAGTCTTCAATTTGTTTTGCCAAACTTAATATTTATATTTTTATATTTAATTTCAAAGCAATATGGATGTATAGAATTAAAGAAGGGTGAGTTTTATAAACTATTGTACTGATTTTATTCCAAATTGGGGATACAGTTGTACCAAATTCATATTTCTAATGCATGAAGAAGTCGCATTAGTATTACTAATAAAGTTGCGTTTCTATGTTTCTTGTCTTCCGGGTAGTTAAAACGGTTAGAGAATCAGCCAATGAGAGTCGGGCAAAGCAGTTGAAATTGATTCGAGTCTGCTACTTCAAGATCGAATAACTAGCTCGATATTTCATCATTTCAGTTGATCCTTGTTGCTATATATAGTTTGTATGTAGGTCTTTGTCTGTAAATTATTATTTTGTAACTCATCCTCTAGAGAGAGAAATAGAGTAGCTATAAGGAGTGGTGTCGATCACAAAATCAACAAGTTTTCTTTCATGGTTGTTTCTTTGTAACTCTTTCTGGATTGTGTTGAAGATTAATAAAGGTTCTACTTGTTGCACGGTGGATGTAGGCTCAGTGGATATTGGATTGTTCTTTTCAATTCTTGATATAAGTTTGTGCAAATTGTTTCATCTTAATTTGTGTTTTATTGCTTGTGTTTTTGGAGTAATTTTCACAACAAAATGAACAAGAAACTGAATTTGGTTTCGGTTTGAAATCCTGAGCTTAAACGCCCTTTCTTTTGGTATGTCGAATTCCAACCAACAAACTGTTTTTCAAAACGGCGTAATAAGCTTGCAACTTTATATGTGAAAATGTGCCTTTATGCTTTTATTTTACTTAACCATTTCTTCATTATTTCTGAATTTTGCTAACCAACACTTAACAATATCTACTTAAACCATGAAGTGTTTTCTTTGCATTTTAAACATCTTCTATGAACCCTCCACATCAACACAAATTTTGCAGTTGACAATGTCTTGGTGAAACCATCTGCGGGATTAATAATTTTCAAGACCTTTTCAATGCCTTAATCAACCACATCTTTGATGAGATAAAAATTCACATTCTATGTACTTGTTTCATTCATGTATCATTGATGTTTAGCCAAGTGCAAACCACTTTGGCCACATGGCTTCTCCTCCAACTCTCAAAGCAGAAAAGTTGTAGTGACATTCATCTAATGTAATTCAAGATTGAATTGGCTTATAAGTTACAAAACAATACTGATTGAGTGTTAATATCACATTAATATCAACTCCATCTCTCTTTGTTACCTCATTTTGCATTCTTATCTTCTTCTTGAAGATCCATTTACAACCTACTAATTTATGCTTCTTACGTTTATTCAATATTTCCTAGGATTTATTCTTCTATTGCTATATGCCAAGTATCCTTCTCACTGCCCCTAATAGTTTCAGTATAACTAATTGGTTCATATATAGCTCTCCACGTAAACTGTCGTAAGTGGAGCATGTCCATACCTTCTTCGAGGATACACTTGCCTCCTTTGTGTGCCTCTATCAAGTCGATATCCACTGTAATCCGTGTCATCATCTTAATCTGATTCTCTAAGGTTCCACCTTTGCTCTCATCAAAAGTAACATCTCTACTTACTATATATTTCTGATTCCCTTATCAATGCACCGCAATTTATATCTATATGCATTTCAGAGCTCGAGGCTCAAGTTTATCTTACTTTGACATGCCAAGAAACCAAAGATTCTCAATTCTTGATAATTATATCTAGACCTTTCTATAGACTTCCATTGATCAAGTGTACTCAGTTGTTGCTTCTTCTCAGAATCTTCTTGACACACCAGAGCTTAGCATCATGTATCTAATCCTTTCTATGATTGGTTGGTTCTTCCTTTCTGCAAGACCATTCTTTTGAGGAATTTCCTGTACAGTTCTTTGCCTCACTGTTGGAAGAATAATTCATTCTTATTGATTTTGGCCAACCAATTAGTTGGGCTTATATATATGTGTACAAGAGATAGAGATTTACAAGAGTTCAAAACTCTAAGAGATAACAACCAAAAATAAAACAATCTTGGCCAAAAATATATATACAAGCCGTGCGTGAGTAGGATAATTAATCTGGTTCCGTTGCATGCTCTCCAAGTTCACTAACACGTCCCCTCAAGCGAACGGGTAGTAGACCCAAGTGAAGCTTGTCACGAAGTAGAGAAAACCGTGCATGAGAAAGAGGTTTGGTCAAAATGTTTGCAATTTGATCACGCGAAGAGACAAAGCGGACCTCGAGAGTTTTCTGAGCAACTTTTTCACGAACAAAGTGATAATCAAGCTCGATATGCTTGGTACGAGCATAAAAGACAGGATTAGCAGCCAGGTATGTAGCACCAATGTTATCACACCAAATAATCGGCTTGCATGAAGTTTGATTAACTCGTACCAAGTTGTTTCTTCAGTCTTGAAAGTGCACTCTCCATCCTGTGGGACCAAGTACCATTTGTCACCGATCAAAACAAATTTAGTTTTAAAGTAAAACAACAATTGATATACGAATTTATGTTGTTAAATACACGTACCTACTACTTGTTGTGTTGTCAAAATGCATGACATTATTGGTCTAGCAAGACACAAACCTCTCCTTATAAGGTGTTATCCAATTGTCAACGACATAGTTAATGGCTTCTGGGTAGTCGGTGTAATCATCCTTCAATCTCCGCATCAACTCATCAAATTTCATCAAGTCCTCAGCAAGTATCAATGAATTCCATGAGTTGTTAAATGAATCCCACTTATTCTTTTTCGTATGAAACATTGGTCTGCGCTTGGTTAAAATATTCTTACTGATATACCACCGATATAGCAAATGTTTCGAGTTCGAAAACATAACCTCTATCGTATTCATCAATGCGATCTCCCAATCCGTAACAATTACTTGCGGTAATGTTGATTGATCTATTAATCCCTTTAGAATTATGTGCGCCCAAATATAGATCTCCTGACATTCTACCTCCAGATAAATACATGACACCGAGAATATGATATCAGTGGATGTGTTGGGTCCCAAGTGGTGTCCGAGGTTCAGAGGAGGGGGTGAATGAACCTTGGTCGATTTTGAAAATCTTTTAAACAAACTATTCTGCAAGCTACTAGAACTTGCAGTGCCAGTCAGTTACTGCTTACAGCACTAGGATGCAGTGCTGCTCGCTGTAACTTGAGTTTTAAGCGCAGCGGAAAGTAAACTCTTTTGTGACACAAAGCTGACTGGTTTTCTTAAATATGCTCCTTTCAAGATGTTTTATGCAAATGACAGAAAAAGATATGAAAGATAAAGCGCAGATAGGAAAACAGTAAAACACTTATGGCTTATAGTGGTTCGAAGGTGGTGTAAGTCTTCTACATCCACTCTACTGCTTCCTCGAGCAGGAACTTTGTTAAGCAAGATTGAATTACAGGACCCTTCCTCACAACCTATCAACTTACAAAGCAAACACCAACTAGAGTCCAGAGATCACACAACACTGCAAACTCTAAAGGCTAACCCACACAGGGTTCTACACTCCCACACAGGGAAGCTACCTAGCACCTAAACAACTTATACGAACAACAAGGATCCCTCATATCAACTGTTCGACACCTAAAACAACCTACGCACACAACTTTAAGGTTAAAAGAAAAACAAAGTCTTCACTAGTGCTGGAGCAGTCTTGATCACTGAAAGCTCATCTGATGTTTGTTAACTACTCCTAGAAGGTTGAGTGGTTGAACAAGTGAAAGCAAAAGCTTTGGATGATATGTAAATTTCCACTCGGCTTTGTTCAGCTAGATCTTCAGTCAGCCACACCTTCTATTAATAGATCTTGAGAGTTTCTATCTGTTGAGAAGTATCCGTTGAAGAGAGATACTTCTTCTTTGAAATCAAGCTCTGATCTCCAAGATCTTCTTTGTGGTCGCATTAAATGCATCTGAGCTTCCTGACCAACGACATGGTTTGCATTTAATGCGACTTGACTCTTCTGGAGCTTTTAATGCGGTGATCGCGGCTCGCAGCTTTCTGCAGCGCGTCAGTCCACGTGGCGTCTTCGCATTGGCTCAGTGTCTGCAACTTCAGTCTTCTCTCGAACGGCTCTCTCCCTTGTACTACATTTATCTATCTTTGGATTGCAGGATACTTCTTCAGTTGTCTGCTTTGTCATGGATGTTGTATCCTAGGTCTGCTTGCAGCTGTTGATGCATTACAGTGCTGCTGTAACTTAGACCTTCTTGCAGTGTCTTCTGTATCTTCTTCTTGCAGCGATGCTGCATGCCGTTCTTTCTTTCTTTGCTGCTATGCTGTAACTGCTTTCTTGCAGTCTTGATGTATATGTATTCTTGCAGCAGCTTCTTGCAGACTTAGCTTCCTCAGTAACCTCTGCTGCTGTAACCTGGATAGGTTCTTGAGAGCTTGCAGCAGCAGCAGCATCAACCTCCTCATGAGGTACTCTAGCTGATCAGTGGTTACCTCAGCTTCTCCTCGATCATCCTCTAAGGGTACTGTCTCAACAGTCGCCCCTTCAGAGGTCTTCTTTTCCTCAAAGAGTGTTGTCAGAACAACAACCTCGCCTGAGGTCTTCAGCAGGGACTCCGTCTCCTCGGCCAGTCCTGTATCCTTGACAACCTCTGCTGTAAGCACGAGTTCTTGCAGCTCTTGTCGAGTTCTTACAGCAGCAGCTAGCTATCTGAATTCTCCTTCCATAATAGCTTCCTGCTCCTGTAACCTAGGCCAGCTTACATAGTAGCAACCTAGCTTACTGTCCGCAGCTTCCTGACTCTGGTTTCTTCATTGCTTGCTGCATGCTTCTTCCAGTATCCTATCTTCTCTTCTACTTAGGATACTTCTTCTAGCTTGTTGTTTTCCTACAACATGCCAGCCCTTAGAAGTTTTCTAACTTCTTCTAAGGTTGGTTTTCCTTGTATCTTGGAAAACCATTACATGATCTTTCCTTGATCATGTGATGTGGAAACTAGGTATCAACACCTTAAGCAAACTGTTCTTTTCTTCTTGAGTTAGTGTTTTGTCTTATCAAGATAACAACTGAAATATCCCAACAGGATGTAATCCCAACAATCTCCAAAAGAGGCATCTTGTACCGATTGGTCTTGTATGTACAGTCCATTAATAAAACATTTGGAAATGTACACAACAACTCAACACTGGTTAGGTAAGCATAAAATAAATCCTTGACCCTGTCCGTCTGCTCACATCTCTTGGCAAAATAATAATATTCATGGTGTTTCAATTTCTCCAATAGGTATTGCATCTGAGAACGACCTCTGTGCTCAACAATTCGATACTTATGACAAGCATTGTAAATGGTCTTCAACGTCGACTCATTATCAACAAAGGATTCTTTCAAACTGCTCAAAATATCTTTCGGTTTTATGTTATTCTTTGATAAGTCAAACACATACCGATCTTCAATAGGTGTAAGTCGATCGGTATACGAGTGACCAACCAAGTAACAACCCATCGGGTGATTATGAACACTGATAAAACTATTAGTGACCATTGGCCTTCATCCAATTGAGTGCCCTTCAAAAGAAATGGATAGTCACACTTCTTCGTACCAGTAACTCTCTCTCTAGAGTTTTTCTTTTCAACAACTTGATTGTAACACCCCATTTCAAGTAAACACCCTGCATTGCATATTTTATAAAATTTCTTTTATCGTTCAAGTATAAATGATTTAAGTGCAAGTTCTTATACTACTTAAAGTTATGATTTACAAATTATATTATGATCGATGATTTTAAAATTTTTATGATCTAATATCTCTTTCGAGATTTAAGGATTTTTGCAGGATAACTTATGGAGGAAACCGAGCTCAATCTCCACTCACTCGACACATACAAATGGAAATAAAAAAAAGATAAGATGCTAATTAGATTTAATTGAATAAAATAATTTTAGGTTTTTATGCTAATTTTATTCGTTACCGCTTTCGAATACTTTCTTTTTATGAAATTAGACGTTTTACTTGAACAAGCATGTATTATAGTAAATATTAAAATAACCACAATACTTATTAATTTAAGTACGTATGAAAATTTTAATACTTGCTTTTATGCTATTTAATTTTTCTTTCATTTATATGATTACACATTATACTATTATTGTTAGTCTCTTTAATAATGTATACATATATTTATGTATATATATGTGATATAAGACACCAAAGTAAAAATTGAGACAAGCTATACATATATACATACACATGAGATTGTTTCACAAAATATCAAGATAAACAAATTAATTTAACTTTTTTTTTAATCTAAATCTTCCATGGTAAGTCATGACTAGAACCTAGCTTAGCCTCCTCATCATCCTACTTCACTTCATGATATGCATCATACCCATTACTTGAATATATGCTCTCTCTCTCTCTCTCGTCCAAACTGTATGAAGGGAACCAAAATAAGCCATAAGTAGTTGAACATAGCAAGCAAAGAAGAGAAGAGAAACAAAAGAAAGAAAAGATCAAAAATACGTCAAAGTTCTTCCTCAAACCCTAAAGGTATTTTTGGCTAAACTCTCATAATACTTTCATTAAATCTCATGCTTCATGACTAATATCTTAGGTTAGAAAGTCCAAAGATATTCTTTGGCAATTGGTTGGGAATTTTATGTTGCTTGAATGGAGAAATAAGTTGGTTCTAGAATATACTTAAGGATGTGCTCTGTTTTGCTTCTGTTTTGGAACTGTTCGAAAGACTTAGGAATTGAATTAGACTAAATCCTTTTAAAAAGTTGTAATATACTAGGTTAAGAACATTTCTGTTAAGTTTCATAATATTTGGACTTGAATTCAATTTACTATGAATTTTTAAACATGACCCTGTTCTGTGACAAATTCATCCTGTTTTTAGGTCTGAATCAGACAATTTTATTGAATAGTATACTTCAAATTTATATATGATCTTCTACTATGTTTTAGAACCAGTTCTTAGGTACGTGCAGGAATTTAGTATGCATTTGTTTGAGTTTTGTACGATTTATGCCGAATTTTACAACATAGTCTATTTTCTACGTAAACCATATCCTATTTTCAGTCTTGTTCTAAAATTCATAACTATTTATTGAAATCATATTTATAAGCCATATTTCACTATGTTGTAGTAAACGTTCTTATAGAGATGTAGAAATTTACCATATAACTTTTAGAACCTTGTACAATTTATGATAATTTTTACAAGAAAATCTTTTTTTAGCATGTACTATGTCCTGTTTTTTGCCGACTTAGAAAATTCATAACTAATTATATGAATCTTATTTTCAGTTGATATTTTTATATATTATATTTGAGTATGTTTTCTGATTACTGTAAAAATATGGAAGCATTTCATCAATCCTATAAGGTATGGTGAATTTTTCATTGAAGGCCATTTTTCAGCTGAAATTGAAGTGAAAAACTAGTTAAATGTGTGATTTTTAATTCTTTGTACAAACAGTTAAAATTCATGAAATTTCAGCATGTTATACTAAAAGAAGTTATGTGATTACATGAATAATTCTGTGATTTTGGGAATTATATGCGAATTATTAAAATTATTACATCTTTATGTCATTTTAGGTCCAAAATTACTAGTTTAAATGTTTAACAATTAAGTTATAAGTATGAATATGCTTTAGGTTAAAGTAACCTAATATAAATACAAAATATTATGTTATATGACATAAAGAGGCTAATCAGTTAAGTGTGTCGAGCGCAGTCGAGACGATCGGTGAATTTAGAAGCAATCCTTGCACTATCAACGTACAAGTGGGTAACTTCTACTCTCTACTATGTGTTGTTAATTGAATTGATAAGTTATGTATGAAAATCTACGGTTGAAGCCCGTAGCTATAACCAGTATGTAACTTGCATACTGGGCGATGACCATAAGGGCGAAAGTGTCTGGTCTATGAAAGCGACCATAAGGGCGAGAGTTCCTGGTCTATGCAAGGTTTAGTGGGCGAGCGACTCCCACATTCCTTTATGTTATGTATGGTCCAGGGTGAGCGTACCCGAAGGACATGTAGTATTTGCTTAATAATTTAATTGCTTCAATGTATTAGACAATAAAGTTACCCCACTGGGTTCCCTCTCCGGATGTATCTCATGATGCTACTTTTTATAATTTTCAGGCTCGACAGATGATGACGTGGACGTGTAGCAGGCTGGGCTGACTTCTCACTGTATCTATAAAATTGTACTAGTATAACGTTTCCTTTTGAGAACAATATGTTGTAAATATGTATAGTATGATAAACTATGGGCCTAGACTCGTATCCTATTATATATATATATATGTTTTGTTGTGTAATTCATGTAAGTCTTTGGTTCAAACATTTTTCCTAGCAATGTGGGTGAGACACGACTAGACTTGATTAATAGTTGATATATAATTACATATATATGTTATATTTAAAAAATAAAAATTAATAACTCTCGTCTCTTCACTTTTAAGTCTTCCGCTGTATATTAGAAAGTACTTATAATTTCTTTAATTCTTAAATATGTAAAGGGTGATGACCTATTTCCAATAAAAGGGAAACTGGGCGTTACATTGATTGCCGAAAACCAAATGTTGTCTTTGCATTTTTGGTTTAGATGGATGGTACTTGCCACTTCTTTCACATCCCAATAACACTCTAGGCCTCATATCATTTTCCACTCCATCTGAGTGTTTCACTAAAACCACCATATTAAGCCTATGCATTACTCCTCTTACCCATTCCACCAAAGAAGTGCGACTATCAAAAAGTTCTCCCGCGGAAAACTCAATTGTGTAATCTATTTGTTCATACATTGGATCGATCTCTTGTTGATCCATCTTATTTTCATCAATGGGATTCACCACACTTAGTTCTGTGGATTTTGAACCATTTTTCTAATGAACAATGAAAATAAGATATAATAAACATGTTGTTCAACGACAAAATCCAAAAAAACTTAAATCACCATACTGTACAATTTTAAATATCAAACAGTTCTTAGATTGTTCAACCAAAAAAATCGAACAAACTTCATAGTGATTGAACATTGATGTTCGAACACCATTAAAGAAGTTTGACTTTTTTGATCGAACAAATCCTACTCGACACGGCCATGAAAGTCGAACGTTATTCAGAATGTTCGACTATTTCAGTCGAACACTCTTCGATACGTTCGACTTGGAATAGTCGAACGGGTTTGTTCCAACGGGATTTTCTATTTTGCAAACCAAAATTCGATTTTTTGTACTACACTACTAAAAACTATTAAAAAGGTGTGAAAAATCTTACATTGCTCGCTTCAAATGTATCTTCCCGTTCCATAGACATTTCTGTAGAGAATATTGGTTGGGTGATATTCTTAGGGTTTATCAAAGGAGAAGAAAATTTTATGGTATGGAGGAGAAGTAGAGTTTATGCAATGAAGGAGAAGAAGAGTGGGAAGAGTTTATGCAATGAAGGAGAAGAAGAGTGGGAATGAGGTGTGTTTAGAAATTATGGGGTATCCTTAGTTACTCAATTTATATGTGGGGTGTGGTCAAGGGGTATTCTAGACATTTAATATATAATTACTTTTCATTTAATTAATTATAGGGTGTGGTTAGAAATTCTTGGGGTGTGAATAGTGCCACCCTAATAATATATTCTAATTTTCTACAAAATATTGTTATATAGGAAATATGTGCATGCCTTTTGTGTTTGAACATAGGTTTCCATGCATTTTTCATGTATTGCACATACCGTTTTCCTATCTATCTATACTTTTGGTACAAAAATACTCCAATTTTTTTTTGTTAATTTCAGGTATTTTGGAGAGTTTTGGGACCAAGAAAAGTGTTTGTGGGCTGCTCGATGGATTCGAAATGAGAATTGGGCCAATTTGAAAGCCGAAGCCCATGACACTAGCAAACTTAATGTTGACCCATCCGTCTACCAGGCCCAGTGAGATTCTAAAGCATATTTTGGTTTCAAATAGGGTTTCGACCCATCTTCATGGCTTAAGAGAAGATAACACACGTTTCTAAGGAAAATCTTTTCATATTTTGAGCACTGCAAGAGTTAGAAATCACATAGGAGATAGCTCCGAAGGCATGGAAGAACATCTTATATTAGTTTTTCATTATTTTGTCATGTCAATTGACATGTTTAATGCAATGATTGAAGGCTAGATGTGTTTATTCCGATTAGAATAAATGTTTGAATTCGAGTACTTAATTATTTCTTCATTATCCTGTAATGTTCTCTTGATATCTTGATTACAATTATTTGTGCTATCTGATTGACATGTTTTCAATAATTTGGATTGATCATCTAGGTTGGGTTGTTGATAATTGATTGTCATGACTTTAAATCATGAATACTAATTGTTGTGATTTAATTTTTATAATTAGCATACTAGAGGTCGTGCATTTCTAGAGTATCATAAGTCTAGAATTATCGAATCGAGCTTGTTTATTCAGAGTCTAGTTTACCCTATCGTCTTGATAATTAATATATTTAACAAATTAAATCTAGAGAGTTTGTTCTAGGTTATTCGATGAAATAGAGTTAATTAGTGATCATATCCTAATCTAACTAAATTTAAGAGATGATTCGGTTTAATAGAGCTTGTTGTTAGTTAAGTGGTAATAAATTCAAGATAGATTGAAAGAGAGACGTTGCATTAATCTAGAGATAATTGGTATCATGGGATAGTTAAATTGATAATTGAAATACTTTCGTATTTTAATTTTATTTGTTTTCTAGTTTGTTTTGTTGAGTTCGTAGTAATTAGTAATCAAATCTGAAATCCCCTCTTTGTTATTTTGTTTCATTTGATTGACACACGAAGCAAAATAAATTCATCACTCTCCATGAGATTGACTGTTACTTGCTCTCCCTACTAGTTAGTGAGATTAGAGAAGAAAATAATTAAATTACTGACATTGGTCACATATCATCATATATTTTTTACTCTATATATTCTATTCATGGATTTGAAATAAATATATAACAAAATATGTAAAATAAAATAATAATTTTGTATATATAAAGAAGCAACTGCTGATGACACATGTCGTTTTAGAAATGAGAATGAGAATTTTATTGGTCCAAACTCTATAATATATATATATATATTTAATTATTGTTATCATGAATAATTATTGTTACTAATTACTACACAATTTTTACCACATCTATTCTATTCACATATATAAAATAAATGTATGCAATTTGTTCTAATTTTCCAATTCATCACATAAACATTATAATATTCTAATTTTGTACCAACATATTATCACATATTGTTAGGAAATCAATGTATAAATTTTGATGAGACAAAACGCTTTTGTAATAGAAAATTAGAGTAGTTCATTTTTCACATTATTTAAGTGAAATTAGATTAGAATTTGAGTCTAAGAATAGGATAAAGATGGGAAGCACACAAGCAGTGACAGACCCAGGATTTTTATCAAGGGGGGCCCAACTAATAAAAGAATAACAATAGTTCTAAGAATAAAATCATAAAATTACGATAAAGCCAGTGTATCACATTATAAAATAACATATAAAATTAATATCTTTATACCATTTCAACATGACAAAAAAAAAACGAGTACAATATTTATGTTGTATTTTTTCCTATTTTGAAATCATTGCAAAATACCTTCGTTGCTAACATTTCCAAATATATCCTTTTCTGATGTATTATTAAATAATTATTCAATAGTATATCGCTCATTGGATTCAAAAGTGAACTTTGAATGTTGTTCATTTTGAAACATTTTTTAATATTAGTACTGATATTTTTCTATAATACTTTTTCATTATTTATGAAAGATAAGATAAAATTAGAATTATTAAATATCATTAAATTAACATTACTATTATACAAACTATAAATCAACATCTAACTTATCAACAATACTAACTCAAAGCTAACAATTCATAAAATAATAATCAATGATAATAATTCTTTACAATCACTTCATATTTTATTAAGCCAAAATAATGAATATATTATATATTCTATAACAATTGATAATCAAATAAATTAAAATAATATCATTACTCAATGAAGAAAAATAAATAATGAGTTTAGATATATGAACAATTTACCTTAAAAATCTTAAAATTTGATATTTTTAATAAAAATTTGATAATATGTAAGTAAAATTAATTAATATACATATTTTTTGAATAAAAATATATAAGTACCTAAAGTATTATTAATTTTTTTTTAAATCTCAAGGGGGACCAGTGCCCCCCTTGGCTCCAATGTAAGTCCGTCACTGCACAAAGTGATGACCCTACTGTAAGCTGTATGGAAAACAACTACTGCAAGCTGCATGGATGAACATAGTCGCATGTTGTAAGATGATAGATACAACCAGTGACCAAAAAATCATGAAATATCGCCAATTTTTCGGTGAAATTTTGAGATTTTAAGGACTCCGACAGAGAAAACGCCGGTCATATTTTTTCGATAAAATATCGTTGAAAAATCGGCAAAAAATCGGTCAAAAATCGGCGAAAATTCGATGTCGATAAACAGTGGCGGTTTCAGCTCAATATCGGCCATTTATCGCCAATATATCGCCATATTATCGAGAAATTAGAACTGTCGGTGGGTTTGCGAATTTTCGCTGATTTTTTTTTTTTAATTTTCTTTGCAAAATGTACAACAATTCAATAATGTAAGGCACTAAGGCATGTGCAAGTGGTTTATGTAATCTTATCTTACAATCATTCATAGATTTGGTGTCCCCATATAATCGTATTTTATATTCTAAATTTCTAATTTCTAAGTTCAAAAACATTATAAATGTGGTGGTTTGTTTACTTCTTTTGCAATTCAATTGCAAGTTTGCAACATAACATTTGCGGAGAAAATTTTCTAAATTACTTCATTCTTGAATCCCTTCTAAACCACAATCTACAAATTCTCCTTCAATACAAACATCTCCACTCATTGTTCAACATCAAGAAAATTCATCATTTAAAGGTTAGTTAATTTAAATACTTTATGCTTAACTATATATTTAATTTCTTCAAGTGATCTTGTAATGTATATTTTTATTAGTATATTTAGTGAAGTATTTGAATTTAGGTTCCTCTCATTGTATATTGTATGATATAGTATATTGTAGGAATAATAAAAAAGATTTACATATTAGTTAAGAAGTAGTAAACAAATTTTTGTCTATGAAAGTTGTGAAAGATAAATTAGTGTAATCACATGGTAGAGCATGGTTTGATTTGCTAGCATAGTGGTTTGAGAAACGGTGACCAGTTTAAGAAATGTTCATGCCCAATGCATTCATTTGATCAAATACCAATTGTTTTTAGAGCAATTGGCCTGCATGTAAATTTTTAAGAGGGACTATGATTGCATGATTATTACCTTAACAAATATGATAAATAAATGTTAATGATATAGGGTGTTGAAGCCCGATTAATGCCAACGAGTTAATCACTATATATATTTGGGAAATATATATTTGAGTAGGAAAAAAAATAGAATTTAGTCTTTTTATAAGTCACTGAGATCGAAATATATATTATGTAGTGTTGAAGAAGACCTTTTGCATAATCTAAAATTTGGAAATTTGGATGGCTATATAAATATAATATATAGACCTTATTAGAATTTATTCAAATTAAGTCATTTGATAATTATATAACTTAACATACCTCAATGTATATATAAATTTTTAAAAATATATATTTTATTTTCTTATATCTGAAGAAGGAATGGCAAGTGAAAGTGGAGCTGGTGGTGTTGGTGGAAGAGACCCTGCATGGAAATATTGCACAGCCATCTCCAGATAAAAAAATACCACTATTTGTAGTTTTTGTAACCTTGCAATTATGAGTGGAGGTATTACACGTTTCAAATATCACTTGAGCCACACGAACCCATACAACAATGCACGTCCATGTAAAAATGTAACCCCAGAGGTTAAGAAAGAGATTCGTGATTATATTAAAGCTAAGGAGATGGCAAAAGGGAAGAAAGCTGCCAAAATGGATGAGATTAGAGCAGAATTACAAAAGGGGTTATATGATGAGGATGATGTCGATATTGCATATCCTGATGACATTATAGATCAAAATAAATGACAATAATATCGTGCCGCCGTCAGACAATTTAAGGCAAGTGAGTGGGAAAGAGATCAAATGTCTAACTTTGGGCGTAACAAAAGAGGCAGTCAAAGTACTCGTGGATTGAATTTTGCACCAGCACCAGCACCATCTTTATATAAGTCACAAGATGCAAAACAAAAAAGGATAAAGAGTATGTTTTCTGATGGAAACATTAGAGAAAAAATGGCTAGGATGGTGAATAAATTTTTCATTTATGATAATGTACCATCAGAGAAAGCTTTGTCGCATCATTTTCGAAATATGATCCAAAGTGCAAAGAAAAGTGGTGCGGGGATAAAACCACCAACTCCGTATGAGATAAAAAATAAGTATCTAGATATGGAATACACTGAAATAAAGGTGCATGTGAACAAACAAATGGAAAAATGGAAGACATACGGGTGTACAATCATGACTGATGGATGGACAGGACCAACAAAATTGTCAATCCTAAATTTCATGATCTATTGCAAGGGGAGCACTGTCTTTCTTAAATCTGTTGATGCATCAAATAAGATCAAGGATTATAAATACATCTATGATCTACTTAAAGAAGTGGTGAAAGAGGTTGGAGTGAATAATGTGGTTCAAGTTGTTACAGATAATGATTCCGCTTTTGTGAAGGCGGGAAAAAAACTCATGTAGAAATACAACTTATATTGGACACCCTATGCTGCACACTACATTGACCTGATCTTTGAAGATATTGGAAAAAAATATACTGTCAAGATAGTAATTGCGAAGGCTAGACAATTGACGAACTACATTTATAATCATGGGTGGTTGCTGGCTACAATGCGAGAGGTTTGCTAAGGAGACATAGTACGGCCAAGAGCAACTCGTTTTGCAACAAGCTATATCGCACTAGATAGTTTGTTGAAGAAAAAATCTAGCTTGAAGCAATTATTTACGAGTGATGAATGGGTTGAGAATCGTTTGAGCCGCTCAAAGGTGGGTAAATCAGTGGAAAGTCACATTCTTGATAATCAGTTCTGGGATCAAGAAAGACATGTGGTGGACATTTATGAGCCATTATATCAAATACTTCGAGTCATGGATAACGAGGTTGTTCCTACCATGCCGATCTTATATGATTTGTTTCGTATCATGAAACAAAAAGTCCAAAATTTAAGATTGTCATAGTGGGTACTTAACATAATAAATGATAGATGGGAGAACACACTTTCACATCCACTACATGCTGCAGGTAATATCATATGCTTCATCCTATATTATGCACTTGTATACATTATATGATATACTAACTGTATTTTAAATTTTGTAGCTTTCTACTTGAATCCAAGATTTCAATATACCCTAGGAACTGGTGAAGATATGACCCTGATTCAAGCGGTGCACGAAGTGTTCAACAAACTTGACCCCAATTCAGAAGGCATAACCCAATTTGGAAATGAGGTTTAAAAACTATAATTATAATATGCTTTATATAACTACTATAGTACTAGTTACATTCAAATTTATGGAGTATACTTGCATAATTGTGTGAATTTACAGATCACCTATTTTCGTGATGTGAGAAAAGGATTCAGTGATCGTGTTGTGGTTGCATCACGAAATACAATGACCCCAGGTACCTCTTCTTACCAATTATATTAATTATTTCTAATTATTTGGAAAGTATATATGTTTGATATTTATTAATGCTTGGCAGCTAAGTGGTGGGTTATGTATGACCAATCATCGTCTACACTTAGAAATCTGGCCATAAGAATACTGTCACAAACAACGTTGTCTTCTGCTTGTGAAAGAAATTGGAGTACATTTACACTGATACACACTAAGCAGCGAAATCGACTTGCATATCCAAGACTTGAGAAACTTATCTTTTGCTACTACAACATGCAATTAAGGTTACGAGATATGGAAGCTGAAAATAACAACGTTGCTGGGCTAGACTATCTTGATGTAGTTGATGTAGCGGCTGACATTGGTGATGAGGAAGAAGATCCATTGTTCCAATGGATTCAGCCTGTCCACATGGACAACGCTGAAGGAAATCCGGATCCAAAAGTTGCATCAGCTGCTTGTAAATATTGCATGGATATGTCTCAGATAATGGAAGAGGATGTTGATGCCAATACTGGTAGTTCAGGTAAATCTATGGATACTTCGACAAATAGTGGAAGCAATGTTGGTGAAAGCATTGGTGGTGGTAGAAATAAAGAAAATTATGATGCTGAAGATCAATTGCAGTTAAGTTCATTTACCGGTGAACGTGATTTCACACATGCAACACAAGATTCTGACTATGGAAGTAGAGCAGGGGGTGCAAGGATTGGTGCTATTGGAAAGAATTACGAAAGAAGATATGCTTGGAACTGGAACTAAGATGAGAGCTCAAACACTGATATTGAATCACTTTCTATGAGTCTTGACTCAATGAATATGAACAATGATCCGTACGATGCATATCAACCGTCGTATTCTCACGACAGACATAACACTTCACAGTTTGATTGGTCTAGTCAAAATCTATTTTATAACCCACTACCTGAAATGTCACATGGAGGTTCAAACATGCATCAACATAGTCAACCATATTGGGCCAATCCACATTATCATATTTATGGAACTACAATTGGAAGAAATAAAGAAACCTATGAAAGTTATCTTCATGATTACGCTGAAAATTGGTCTAGTATCTTAGGTTGGCATCAATATTGTTTGACTCAAGATGACATGTCACCTTATACATTTGAACCTCATAGGAGCTCAAGCTATTACTAGGTCATGCATTAATTTTGTACGATAATTTGTCATGTTATCATATGAGACAACGTTTATATAATAGTTTATCTCTAAATTTGTTGTAAACATATCTTTTTATTTGAAATTTAAGTTCAATATATGTATTAATGTTAGTTATAATATTATGTAAAGTACTAGATATATTTTTCAATTTTTTTTACAAAGTTTTTATATATTTTTTAAAAATGTCCGATATTTCCACTGAAATCGATATATCCATAGATATTTCCATAAAATCAAGGTACCGATATTTCTACCGATACCGATATTTTTGTCCTTGAATACAACAGACACACTATAAGTTGGGTTGCTGTATGAAGACAATGTTGTAGGGAGTGAGGGCCGCATGCTAAATAACTTAGAAAATTGATGAATAAACATATTCATATCAGTCACCAATTCAGTATGAGGAAGATCAACATCTAGATTCAATCATTTCAACGGATAAAAAACTAGTCAATAAAGACAAGCGGAAGATTACAGAGTTGTAAGCTAATATATAACTGACATCTGACTTGACAAACTTTATATTTAATTATAATATTATGTAAAATATCATGTTAAGTTTCAGCCTTTTTTTTTTAACAAAATTTCAACCATTTTTTTTCGTAAATTTAAGTTATTGATAATTTTATCGACATCAAAAGTTTAAAAATTAAGTTACTGATATTTTTATCGACATCAAAAGTTTGGTTGTTTGATTTTGCCGACACATAAATTATCAAACCTAAGTCAACTTTTGGCCAACACGTAATTGTCAAACCTGGTTCGACTTGTTTGAGTTATAACCGTAGCTGGGGTCCTAGGTTGCATGATTATCCACCCCCAATTATATATATATATATATATATATATATATAATATTATTATAACTTTACAACATAATATTTGGTTTTTTCATTTATAAAGGTAAATAAAATGTACTAATTAATTGAAACACACGATGTATCATGTCATAATAATAATAATGATAATAATAATAATAAAACTTCAAAGACCTTAACACGTACGGATGATATATAGAATCATAAATACGCTCGATAAACACTTTGTTTTTTTTTTTCTTCATAAAAACTCACGTGAGACGGTCTCACGGATAATTTACGTGAGATGGATCCCTATTTCCCATAAATTAAACTCTTTTTCACAAATTTTAATATAAATTGTTAAGTGTGGATTATGAATTGACCTGTCTCACATAACAAGATTCATGAGACGGTCTCACGTAAGACCTACTCTTTTTTCTTTCTTTCTTTCTAAATTTATTACCTTGCATGTTGAACTTTTAAAATATTATTATTTATAAAAATTTGTTAATTTATTATTGTAGATTTATATTTTATTAATTATATATTATCTATTTCAAATTAGAACAAGTCGATCCATCTTCAAATACTTTCAGATCGATTGAAGAATTAATATAAAAAAGTTCATTAATTGAAAAAAATTCAGCAAGAAGCTCGCAAGAAAGAAGCACCTTCATCCTTTCAGATTTTTAATTAGCGATAATTTCAATTTTGGTCTCGTATGTAAGGTCATTTTCATTTTTGGACAATTGAATATACATTTTCCAAATTCAGTCTTATATGTTTCAATTCTTTTCAATTTTGGTCTTATAAATTTTAATTTTTCTCAATTTCAGTCAAGTTTTCCAATTTTGGTCCTATATGTTTTTTCCAATTTCAATCCAATTTTGATCGGATGGCCGCCAGAAAATCTCACGTGACATCGGCAAATTTGGGAATTCCTACCAAAATTGGACTGAAATTGGAAAAAAATTAAAACATGCAGGACCAAAATTGGAAAAAAATTGAAACATATAGGACCAAAATTGGAAAACGTATACTTGGTTGTCAAAAAATGGAAAATGTCTTACATACAAGACTAAAAATGAAATTAACTCTTTTAATTATTTTGGAATATTGAACAAATAAGATGTATAATTTTTTAAGTCAAACATCCAACTGTCACAGATTTTGTAATTGTTATGTTTGATGATATATTTTTAAACTTATATTGAAAAAAAAAAAGAAAAAAAAAAAGACAACTAATAGTCCAAATTCTCACTGGCATATCTGCACATTGTTTTTATATAATAATTTATTGATATTTCATAAGTATATTGAGCTGTAGTTCAACTATCCAGATATATATGTAAGTACAGCTTCCCTGAGTCTTTTATTCTTAATTAAGCTTCCATAAAAGATCTCTAATGCATCGTCTAATTTAGTACCATTACTTTTTTGTTAACACTTTTGATTTCGTTACAATTTTAAATCACAATACTTGCAGTTTATTATTATTATTATTATAAATATTTCAGAAAAAGTAATTTGTTTTATATGATGTTGCATTTATAATCAGGTTGAGCTGAACTTTCTGAAATGAGAAAACTGCTAATTATTAGTTGTAAATAAATAAATATAAAAGAGCCTATAAATAAATATAACAGAGCCTAACATCTGGGATGCTTTTACAGGCATCATATAGTTTGTCAATCTTTGTCACATGCATTACTGGCAACTTTTGGGGCCATTAACAAGCATGGATTATATATTTATTGATCATCCTTTGATCAGTTGTTATGGATCTAAATTTTTGGTTAAAAAATAAATAAAATATACAACTAGGAAAGCTGATAATTTGACAGAAAAAAATTGAAGGGTGATATTATACACACCCTATAAATTACTAAACACATCTAAAATTTTTAGAAATCACATGTACTAAAAATTCATCTTTTAAGCGTGTTTAGTATTTTGGGTGTGTGGATCCGACTTCACCCAAAAATTAAAATGCCAATATATATATATATATATATATATATATATATATATATATATATATATTCTACATGGTTACATTTATAATAAAACAATTTTTTTTTTTTTTACCTATTTTTTTGGGTAGATGACAGAATCAGGTGGCGCTTGGGCACACCAACTAAGGTGTGACCGCGCATGGAAGCGGTCCACATACCTCATGTCAGGATACGAATTGTACCCAATTGTACACAAGTTTTTACCTTCCATGATATACTTATGTATAAGATATAGTTGATGTATCAATTATATGGTGACTTATTATATCATGAAAGCAATGATTATGGAGATGGAATCTCTTGAATACGCGCGCACATATATATATAGTGATGGCTAAATAAATACTTGTTAGCCATATTTCCTCGTTATCAGAAAAGAGTGTTTTATGCTTATTTGTGATGAAAATATACATGCTATGCAAACTATTTAGGCTTCATGTAGATGGAGAAAATTGAGGAGAAATTTGAAATTTCTAATGGTTAAACCGTCAATGATGTTTGGATTGGTATATATTTGAAATCCATCATTTTTATTCTGAATTAATTTTTTTAGTAATATTGACTGATTTTAAATCCACTTCAACATGAATAAACTAATTAGAAATCCATTCGTTTTAAATCAATCTATTCAAATGGAGTCTTATATTCTACACGAAAGCTTTTTTTAGATCTAAATCATCCAATATGCAATTTTCAAAATACAAATTACTCCTGCAATTCGTATTAATTTTAGTAACATACTGTAATAATTTGTTTAAATAAGTGCTGTCGATTATCCAAATCCAGATTTTTAAATACAAAAATGTACTTAGCTTCACCACGTACTAAATATCGATTTTCTTCTTTATACATTTTGTTCGGCCTCTAAATTAGAGAAATTCAATAAGCTAGGCTAGTGAGTTTTAATAAGGCTTAGCCCAATTAAATTGGACTTCAATGGCCCAATATTTAGCCCGTTTATTTATGGGCCGAGTACTCTGTGAACCCAACATATAAAAGGTTTTGAGATTCAGATATTTGAAATTATCCTGCTGTTTGTGGCACTGAAAACTGATGGAGCTTCCAATCTTCTCTCCATTTTGTGCGGGTACTCTTCAACTCAGCTATCTCATTAATTTTTTGATTAGTTTCGAACTGTTTAGCTAATTTTAGTTTTAATATTCTGAATTCCTGCGGTTAAACTTAAGAAGTATTTGTGATATTGGTGTTTCTATTGTCATTTCATTATATTGTGATTGAGAGCATTGATGTTTGGTGAAACTATATATATTCTTTTTTTCCCTGATATGTTAGCATTAGTCAATGGTTAAATCTTTTAGTTTCGTGATGATTTTAAGGAAGTTAGGGAAGAATTTTGAAGATGAGACAACGCCAGGTTATGATTGTGTTTGGAAATCAATCCGATGGATGAGTTTAGTCAGTTATTATTGTTTATTTGTGGTATAAGTCAGTTTATTTCTTGATAACACGACACGACACTTGACAAACAAATAATTTGATGTATTTTCCTGATTAAGTAACAAAGTAGTATTAATAATTGTTGCATTAGGGCCTAGTTATTAAAAGTCAAGTTTTTTCCAGGTTTTTGGAAAATATATGTTGAAGTGTATGTTAAGATAATAGATCCTACCACTTGACTAGATTGATGCGAAATTCGTTTGAGGATTAAGTAAATTAATCCGTCATTCCTAATGTAAAATATCGTACTTCAGTAAGCCTTTTCTGGTCCCTGCTTGCATTTGAAATCAGTTACATTTTTCTTTACAATTCTGTTGTTCCTGGCAGGCGATATATTCTACCCTGTTAGGCATCACATATGCAGTTGGAAGAAGCATGTGCATGGGTTTGATGACAAGAATGGATCTCTGGAGAACAGTTTAAAACATTTAAAGTCATATTCCTCACAGAAGAAAAGGAGTTCCATTTGTTGTTTGAGTAGTACAGAAAACAGTCCTCTTTTACCTTCCGAAACAGAATTACTTAGTAGCAAAGTGATATATACAGTTGCTGCTGCCATGGGCCATAATAAGGTATGTACAACTAATCATGTATTCTTTTCTGGATGCAAGGAGTTCTATTTGAAACTCCATTTTTTGTAGGCTTTACCTTGGTTTTTCCAATTATTCCTCCTTTTAAGTTTGATTTGAGTATTATTTAAGTACCTTTGTCATCTTTTAGGTCCAAGTCTCATGTTTTATATAGGGTGTAGACCTTATAAATGGCCAACTTTGTTGTTGCACTTGTTTCATTGCTTTCTGTTATTAATTATATATTGGGGAAAAATCAAATTATTTTGCTTCCTGTTAGATACTTAGATGCTTCAATTTGTTTTGTGGACATGTTAATTACTAAGAAACTGTTATTCACAGATATTGCCTGCTTTTTGGTGATTGTTGTTGACCAAATTGTTCTTAACTCGCATTTTCAATTTCGTAGATATCATAATAACTAAAATTACTTGTCCTACTTGTGATGCTAATGTTAATTATTAAAAGGATTAAACAGAAAGCACTAAAAGCAGAGATTGTTGGAAACAGATATGTTGAGAGTAGTTGAATTCTAAGACATAACATGGAAATATAGTTCTGGAAGAAATACTATATTGACATGACTTTTTACTATTGTTGCTGGATCTTTAGAATCTCCTTTCTAGCGTTTTGCATTAACTCAATGACTAGAGATCAAGTTCTTCTTTGTTCAGCATATGACATGTGCTCTATCAGGCAAGCAATTTAGGCATATAAACTGCTTCTTTTCTATTGAGTATTTCTACAAGTTGCTTGAGCCACATGTGGCAATATTTGTGCACTTGTGCTACTGTTTTTCTGCTTATACTTTCTTTCCAAGGTGGTCCTTTATTCTATATGATTTTTTTTTTTCATTTGATCATATTCTCTTTTGTAATTCCATCAGGAGTCGCACCCTGAATGTAATTCCAGAGTTCCTGCCATCATCAATGCTCTTGAAAAGATGCGGTTGACTTCAGAGGTACGAAAACTGATAATGCAATGATTTTGATAGTGGCATTAAGCCTGGTAGTCTTGACTTGATTCCCTAAACTTGTCTTAGAATGAGTCAAGTATGTCCTGTAATCTTAATGCGATGTTGCATCATATTTCTGTTGGAATGTGCACGTTGTGCCAGCTCTTCAAAACTTGACTAGGGGAAGAAAATGGTGGAAATAATAATGACCTACTTGTACATAATTTTGACCCACAATTTGAATTAGATAAATCACGGTTTGTTTACCAAGTCCACTAGTCTCCAATATTCATTGGCAATCTTATGTGCTTTGAACCTTGATTTTGATATTGGCGTCATTCTAGTATTCGTCCAACCATATGCACATCCTAGTTGTTCTGCAGAGTATATCAAAGTGTTTGCTCTAATCCCTATCTTCTTTCTAACCATTTATATATTATAAGAGCGCTGATTAATCTGTTCTGGCTTATTAAATTGTTGGGGGAACTTTGAGATATACTTGATACTTCTATGCTAAAAAAGTTGTTCTTGTTTCACTTTTCTTCTAGCTTCGTCTTGGTTGTGTGGCATGTCTCTTTCTTGCTTTTTCTTCTTGTTACATAGCAGGAGTGAATCAGTTTGATTTATTAACATGACTATGAAGAAACTTATTTCACAACAATGTATTTGCTGCTCTTTTGCCAAAAATTTCTTATGATTGACAATTTTCTCTTTATGAAATGATTTATATTCTCTTGTCCATTATCCTATCTTCTAATCCAGTTCCGGAGCACAGAGATTTTTGAGCTTAGAGAATTCAAACGTGCTAGAGTTGAAGATATAGCTAGTGTTCATGAAAGTGCTTATGTATTAGCACTTGAAAAGGTATGCCTCTGAGATAAATTTTTAATATCTATTGCTGCATGTTGGCTTGTTAAATTGATATGGACAGAAATATCACTTGTATTTGAAAATGATATAAAATAATTTGCATTCTTTTGTGGACTTTCTATGTCACTTGTATTTGACAATGATATGAAATAATTTGCATTCCTTTGTTAGCATTATGTAAAACCTTTTTACCTTGTATAAAATTTCTATTCCATCATCATATTCTTCAGTTTAGGAAGGCAGTCTTTGGATGTTGAAGCTTAAAGGTGACTTTGACAGTGTGATATTTAAAGTGATTTCATCTTTAATGTCGTTACTTCAAAAACACCATGCTCTCAATTCAAGCATTGTAATTTTCAGATACAAGTTCTCGCCATGATTATTTGGTGAACTGACATGGTTTTATTGATACTTCATGATTCGGATTGACATTTACTTTCTTAATCATAAAACATGATTGAGTTACTAAAATATTGATTTCAGACATGGTAATACGCCTAGATATTTTGTCTGATCCTGGAATTCATTGTTGTTATTTAAAAAAAATAAAATATGAAATAGATAAGAAAAAGCATATCATGCTTTTCAGTTATAGTTAGTACGAAGTTTGTCAAAATTGGCTGATTGCGCCTCACATGACTTCGGTATAAGGAATATGTACTCTTTCTTTTTCTAACAATGTCATAGGTTTGCCATATGTGTTCACCTGTAACTTCTTCATGCTCTATAGGCAATGTACCAGGCTTCAGAACAAGGACTTATTTTGATTGAAGGCTCTGGACCAACTTATGCTACTTCAACGGTGAGAATCGCTTTGAACTCTCATTTCCAGTCAAATTTGCCTGTAAAAGAGTCAGTCACATGAAACATGTAAGATGCTAGGAGTAAAATGACCTTAGTCAAATACATAAAATGCCCTTCTCTTTCTTCTTTTTCTGGCTGTTCTTCGACATTTGAGTTAGTGCTTACAATAGATAATACTGTAAAATAACAATGCAACCATGATAATGTCCTCATCTGCTTGAGTCATGTTTTTCTTTTATCTTCTTTCCAGCTGCTTCTTGACACTCAACATGGTTGAGTTAAGCATTTGACATTTCTGAATCATTGATATAACTCTAGTTGCTTGTGAATGTATGGATTAATTTTCTTTGCTCTTTTTGTTATTTTCATTTCATACAGACCTTCCAGGAGTCTATGTTGGCAGCTGGAGCTGGAATTTCATTGGTGGATGCAGTGGTGATGTCTCATTCTAAGGCATCAGTCACTTAATAATGGTCTTTCTAGTTACTTATTTTTGCTTGAATAGTCAACTATTTCAATCCTGGATTTGATCTTTTTATTGTCCCCCTTTGGGTTTGATTATTTCTTGAACTGATCATGCAGGTTGCAGCATCAAAACTCAGCAAAGATCCGCCAGTTGGTTTTGCTCTGGTAAGGCCACCAGGTCATCATGCTGTTCCAACCGGACCAATGGGATTTTGTGTGTTCGGAAATGTGGCTATAGCTGCTCGCTATGCTCAGCGTGAACATGGATTGAAGCGTGTGTTTATCATTGATTTTGATGTACACCATGGGAATGGAACCAATGATGCTTTCTACGATGACCCTGAAATATTTTTCCTTTCGACTCACCAAGTAAGCAATTCTATTTTCCAGTCCATCCAGCTACATTTTAGGATGCTTTACATCCATTGATATGATGACGTTCTTGGGATACTTTATTTTTGACTTTATGCTGGACAACTAGTGATGACCTATGTAATGCTTAGCCTTTTCAAAGAATTCTTAAATTGCAGTATTAGTTGGAAATACAATGAACTATATATCAAAATTTAGATAATATAGTGGAACAAGGGGGCATGTTAAATTTTACATGATGAAGATTCCCTAAGATGGGTATTTTGTACTGAGCTTAGCTTTGACTACTTGTGTTCATCCTCCATTGTAGGATGGGAGCTATCCCGGAACTGGTAAAATAAATCAGATAGGTAAAAGGGATGGTGAAGGATCGACACTGAATCTCCCTTTACCTGGAGGATCAGGTGATAGAGCCATGCAAGATGTCTTTGATGAAGTTATTGTACCTTGTGCTCAGAGGTTCAAGCCCGATATCATTCTTGTTTCAGCAGGGTAAAATATTCCCATAAACTTATCAAAAAATCCCAGTAATTGTTTTCATAGGTACTGTTGGATAGCGTTATTTGTTCCTCGTCGTTCCCCTTATCATTAACACACAATGAATGCCTCCAGATATGACGCACATGTGTTGGATCCGCTAGCAAGTTTGCAATTCACAACAGGGACGTACTACATGCTAGCTTCGAGCATTCAGCAACTAGCGAGAGATTTATGTGGTGGGCGATGTGTGTTCTTCTTGGAAGGAGGTTACAACCTCAGCTCTCTTTCACAGTCCGTTGCGGATTCGTTTCGCGCATTTCTTGGGGAACCTAGCCTGGCTGCAGAGTTTGATAACCCTGCATTCTTATATGAAGAACCATCAAAAAAGGTGAAGGAAGCTATTCAGAAGGTTAAGCATATTCACTCTCTCTGAAGATGCCTCTACTTTCTCAAACCTCTATCATGTTAATATCAATAGCTTCTATCTAGTAAGTGTGTTAACTTTTAATTTAACTAGTTTTAGATCACGTGTGTTGCACATGAAGATCAATTCAAACTGACACTTTTATATTAAAGTTCTACATAGGATTCTATAGGATTTTGAATTAGAATTCTAATATAAATTATTTAAATATGAAAATTTTAAATTACTATTATAACCTTAAATAATAATTTTTGATAAGGATATATTCAACAATCAATATTTTGTAAGAAACATCCAATTCAAACTAAGGACACTTTTATATTAGAGTTCTAATTATAATAGGATTTTATAGGATTTTGAATTAGGATTTTAATATAAAATTATTTAAATATAAAAATTCTAAATTACTATTATAATCTTAAATAATAATTTTTGATAAAGATATATTCAACAATCCATATTTTGTAAGAAACATCCACATTTTTGATAAGGATATATTTGGTAATCCATATTTTTTAAGAAACATCCACACTTTTATACAGCTAATAGATTTAAGATTTTTTTTTTCTTTTGTCTTTTATCAATTTAAAGTCCGGAATATAGGTTGATTATCAATTTGAGGTTTGAAAGATAAAAACTATTGATCGGAGGTTTGGAATATGAAATTATCACGTAAGAGTTGAGACCCACAAAAGTAATTAAGATCACGTTTGACATCTTAAATTTGAGTAGGTCTGTGCAACTGGTGCATGAATCTTAGATCCATGCACTTGGGTCGGGTCGGGCCGGATCTGACCTGGATCCGCGCATTTTCCTTTTTTTTTTTTTTACCCTGACCTTTATGTTATGTTAGTCATATCTTTATATTATATTAGTTATATTTTTTTGTTATATTAGTCATACCCTTGTATCCAGATTTCATACCCTTAGTGTAATACTTTAACTTTAAAAACAAACTCGCTGGTCTTCATACTATGTTAGTCATACTTTTATATTATTTTAGTCACATCTTTATATACAAATATCATACCTTTAAGTAATACTTTAACCCTAAACCCTAATTTTGACATAATAAACCCTAATTTGGGTACAAGTTGTAGATGTTTACCTTTATGTGATATTACTGATACATTTATGTGATATTATTTATACATTTATATCAACATAAACATACATTTATGTAATATATAAAGATACAACTAACATAAATAAAAGGTATGACTAACATAACTAAAAGTATGACTAATTTAACTAAAAAGTATGAAAAGTATTAATAGTTGTCTAAAAATATGTTAATGTACATGTAAAGATTTAAAATGTATGACTAATATAACATAAAGGTATGCTTAACACTACATAAATGTATGTCTAATACTACATAAAGGTATAACATCTGTGATCGAATTTGGACGAATTTGTGCGCGATCTTGGGGCACTTGCGCGTGCGTGCGGTCGCGTGGCTGCATGTGGGAGGCGAGTGCATAATTTCAGAACTGTGCAACGGGTGTATAAAAGTTTGTCCTTAAATTTTATTATTACATATATTTGTTCTAGTTTACAAAATATTATTTTTATATACGTAAAGTTAATCAACCATATTTTGAGAGTACTATTTGAAAAATAATTTTCAAATATTGGAAATGACAAGGTGCTAATTTTTTTTTTCCTTTTTTCATATTTTGTGTCTTTAATTTATAGATTTAGAATTTTATGTATTACAGATAGTTTCTATCTATTTAGCTTTGAATATAAAGTAATCTTGCTGATCCTAAATTGATAAAACCCTTTTTTTTCTTAATTGAAAACTATGAACTTTAACAATTACTTGTTGGGGTGGACGTGGATTTTGATAAGAGTAAGTTTCTTGTAAGATCGTCTCATGGAATTTTAATGTATTGTGTGAGACGAGTCAACCCACAATCCAATTATCTACCACCAAACCCTACAATTCACATGTTGTTTGTGGATGATGGGGCTACGTCCTAAAAAACTATCTGTGAGATTATCTCACATGAGTTTTTGTGTTTTAATAATTGTGTTTGTTTTGGAATTTTATAGGATAAGATTATAGTTAAGATAACACATCATATTGGAAATTGTAGAAAAAAGTAGATTACATTGTATTATGTTATTTTGAAAAAATAAATATTTTAATTGAGAATTGTATAAAAGTAGATAAAGTGGAAAAAATAGGGTAGAGTTATAAGAATTTTGCAAAATTTTTTTTTTTTATATATATATATATATATATTTTCAAAATATATCTTCATGAATATTAACATGAAAAACCTGAAATATACTTTACACCACCAAAATTGTCAAATTAAAATTCGATGCTAAATTGATACGCATTAAATTTAATTATGATGATATCGGATGCCATTGATTTTCATTTCGTAGATATGACATCACGATGACATGAAGAAGCCCTGTTCCTTAATTAACATGCTACAAATATTGACATGATGATTTTGACATCCATAAATATAATCAGTCGACATAACTTAGGCAAAAAAACTCCTGTAAAACTGATGCATGAATCAATTCGGATCAACCCGACTCGGTACAGCCATCCATACACTGACACGCGCCCCACGCACTAGGGAGGGGTGCAACATACTTAATTTATTTTCTGCATTTTTTTAGAAAATATATATACCTCTTAGTTATGCGTATCAGACCTTCTAGTTATGGTAATATTACTTTTATGTTATATCTTAGTAAATAAGGTAAAAAATTTATATGATACAACTAATACATTTATGTAATATAAGTAATATATTCCAATAAAGATGGAATAAGATAATATACGACCATTTTTTATTAAAATAAGATAATACCTTTAAGTAAAGGGTGTGGCTATCTGCACCCCAAAATTTACTAAACACACCCCATTTCTAGTGTTTTTACATTTTTCATTTGTATAGAAATGGGGTGTGTTTAGTAAGTCCTGGGGTGCGGATAGCCGCACCCTTAAGTAAATGTAGTAATACTTTTATGTTATATGATTAATACATTTACTTTATATTTCAATAAAATGAGTGCAATATCCTTATACAAATGAAGTAATACCTTTATGTGAAACAACTCATACCTTTATTCAATAAAACTTATACATTTATGTGATAGAATTAATATATTCCAATAAAATAATAAATTAATTTTTTAAGTAAAATAAAGTAATACCTTTAAATAAATGCACTAATAACTTTACGTAATGTGGTTAATACCTTTATGTAATGTGGTTAATACCTTTATGTGATACAAGTAATATTACCCTTATTTTCTATTTCAAGTAATACATTTATGTAATGTGGTTAATACCTTTATGTAATACAAGTAATATTACCCTTATTTTCTATTTCAAGTAATACCTTTATGTAAATAATATAATACCTTTATGTGTTACAAATGTTACCTTTGTATAATATGACCAGTACCTTTAAGTTATATAATCCATAATTTTTCTCAACTTTCTATAAATGATTACTATGTTTAATCTTGTTGATATGATAGATTTTTAATTCTTAAAATAATTGTAACAAGATTATCTATGAGCATCGCATCGCCACCCTGAAAATCAAGTAGATCACGATCGGATCTAGAGAAGATCGTAAGAGATCGTGTTGAGATATTTCAGTAGTTATCTTGATAAGACAAAATCGTATAACATAATAAGAAAAGAACAGTTTGCTTAAGGTATTGATACCTAGTTTCCACCCTACATGATCACAAGCTTATCGATACTGAATGAAAGATCATGTAATGATTTTTAAGGAAAACCAACCTTAGAAGAAGTAAGAATACTTCTAAGGGACAGCATGCTGTAGGAAACAACAAGCTAGAAAAAGTATCCTTAGTAAAAAGGAGATAAGATACTGAAAGAAGTAGTCAACAGGTTGTGAGAAAGCTATTCTGAAAGAAGAACCCAGAAAGCAAGTAGTTGCACTGAAAGAAAGCTGGAAACAGGAAGCTGTCAGTAACTGACAGGTATCAGGATGCTGAAACGTGGATACTGACAAGTATCAGGAAGCTGGCACAGAACAAAAAACAGACAGATAGGAAGCTGGCAAAAGGTTTCAGGAACGGGGAAGTGTTTTGAAACAGTGTCCTTTGAGGAACAGTGAGCTCTATGGAATAGCATCCTAAGCAACAAGCAAGAAGAACCTACTGCTGTCTACTAAGAAGGAGTAGGAAGTAGCCAACGGATCTTTGGAAAGATAAGACCACTACTCTCCTTCACAAAGAATCAGGAAGAGCATGCAACATGAAGAAAAACGAGATACTCAAGTAGCCGTTGCATGAACTTTAGTCTTGAGCCCATACCGACTAGACAGGTCAGCAGGATTGTCAGAAAGGGCCAGAAGCAAATTGTAGGCTCATTAAATGCACATGTCAGAAATAGCTCAAATGCATTTAATGCGACCACAAAGAAGATCTTGGAGATCAGAGCTTGATTTCAAAGAAGGAGAAGCATCTCTCTTCAACGGATACTTCCCAACGGTTAAATCTCTCAAGATCTATAAATAGAAGGTGTGGCTGTTTGAAGAAATTGCTGGACAGATTCGAGAGGAAACTAGCATATCATCCAAAGCTTTTCAAGCTTCCGTTTGTTCAGCCACTCAACCTTCTAGGAGCAGTCTACAACAATAAAAGAGCTTTCAGAGATCAAGAACTGTTTCGCACCAGTTGAAGATTTATTTTCTTTTAACCAAAGTGTTGTGTGTGCTAGGTTGTTTATTTGGTGTACTTGGTTGATAGGATTATATCCTTGCTAAGTTTATTAGTCTTGTGTAGGCTAATCTTTCCCTGTGTGGGAGTGTGTCCCTGTGTGGGAGTTTGTAAACCCTGTGTGGGTGTAGACCTAGGAATCTAGGATTCTGTAGGTATAACTTATTTTGGAAGAGGTTTGTAGAGACGAGTCTTGTAAATCAAACTGACCATAACGAAGTTCCTCCTCAGCGAAGGAGTAGAGTGGACGTAGAAGGATTACACCACCTTCGAACCACTATAAGCCATAAGTGTTTACTGCTTATCTTATATGCTTGCTTATCTTTATTGCATATCTATCTTGTTGCATACATCATAAGCATACTGTCAAAAGGATTTCATAAAGTCATATCTTGAAAAGAAAACGGTTTTTCAACAGAAACTCTATCAAGTTTATTCCGCTGCGTTATATTCTGATATCCGGGACAACTTGATCACGCTTAGGGCCAGGTTACTGACTCGAGCCAAGATTCTGTCTTCCTAGAGAAACAGAAACCTGTTCATCAGTTATTTGTTTAAAAAGTTTGAAAAATCGATAGAGGTTCATTCACCCCCCCTCTGAACCTCTGGCCACTTGGGACCCAACAAGTGGTATCAGAGCACGTTGGGTTAACTGCCAACGTATCTAGCTACCTACCCAGATCCACCCGTTTTCTGCTGGTTTTACCGCTTTATCGTTTTCATTTGACCAAAATCATGTCTTCTAACATGTATAACACTTGAATCCAAGTTCTCATTCTTAATCAATATATCTTGTTTATGCGAGGAACACACATCAGAGAAGATTAACGACCGTCCATGACAAAATCCGATCAACAAGAAGTCAAGAAAAGGAAGAGTAAACTGTCGAAGGCAGACAAGGAGAAAGCAAGACTACCCATGATCAAAGGGCTGAGGATTCTGAAAGCACACCACATCTGAAGTCTCACAACAAGATACTAGAGAAGTTGCTGAAGTAATCAAGGCTACATATTTTATAGTAGTTGAGATTTCTAAAGAAGCAACTAGGGAAGTTGTTGAAGTAATCAAGGCTACACCTTTTATAGTAGCTGAGATCACTAAGGAAGCAACTAAAGAAGTTGCTGGAGTAATCTAAGCTACAACTTTTATAGTGGCTGAAGTTACTAAGAAGACAACTACTAAGGCTGCTGAAAGAAAAGAAGCAAGTACCACCAATAAGTGGTATCACCAACAAGTGCCTTTATCAACGAGTAGTATCAACAACAAGCAGTATCTACCTGATGAGACAGCAAGTGATGAAACTAGACAAAGCCATAGAGATGGCCTTGGAGCCTGGGATCCGGCTGACGTATAGGCCTGAGGCAAGCTCAAAGAAATCCATCAAGGACGAACACTGATCCAAACAGGTGGAACGATCAGAAATCAGACAGCACAGAGACACATACCCAAAAGAACAAAAAGGGAGTAATGAGGTTCCTAAGTAAGGGGGAACTCATCTTATCCGTTATATTTTCATTCAAACTCACTTAGGTTAATGAAGCAGAATACTGAACCTAATTAGGACAGGATTCTCCAACAAGTAGTATCTCCAACAAATGGTATCAGGATACTGTTCTTTATTTGAAACAGGATTCTCTAACAAGTGCTATACAGGTTCAGAATCATCAAAGTTACCAGAAGAATAACAGGATTCTGCAAGGACATCACAGGATGCTTAACAAAGGACATCTCAACGGAAGAAGTGATGAGATATCTTAGCATGGACAGAAGATCTAGATAGGCGGCTGACCAATCACATCAACAAAAAGGCAAAATCTATCTTTTCAGGAGACAAAAAGGTGGAAATGAAGATCTATCCAAAGGAACCGGCAACTGGCGGTAACTGCCTTGAGAAATAAAAGGAACCCCTCCACCCTTTTAGAATCAACCGTCAGATCGTGTGTTTCATCTTCCAACCGTTGATCAAGAAACCGCTCAAATGCCTATATATACACCCGACTCCTCACTATTCTTCTACACATTCATTACTCACCAAAATCCCAAAAGAAAAACCCTATTTCCCATGTGAGTTACACTCTAAAAAAGAAGAAGATGGAGAGTCAAGAAGGTGGAGAAGGAGATGGAGATGAAGACGAAGATGGAGACACTTCTCTGTAAACCTAGAAGCAGAGAAGGTCTTCAGAAGAATGGAAAGTAGAGGATCTGCTTTCCTAGAAGCAGAGAAGGTCTTCAGAAAAGAAGACAGCCTCTAAGAGATGGACGCCAAAGAGCAGGCATCCATCCTCCATTCAGATGACACTGGTCCGCCCTTCTCAACCCAGATGAAGATATGGGACCGAGAAGAGCTATCAAGAACCAATCCTTGGACAGAGAAGACACCTGCTGCCATACAAGGAGATAAAATATAACAGCAGGTGCTTCACAAGATATCCAAGGATCCAATGTCAAGTAGCTTCAAGCTGGAGTCTGGGACAACTCGAAGAAAAATGAAAAACCAGACCAGCAGTCATCTAGGATCCAAGGTGAACGTGCCTGGATGTTGACGAAGCTGCACAGGTAACTGACCATCCACCGGTCAGTTTCCTGATCTTTTGTCGCGTGCTGAAGCTGAGCAGCTTATTCCCTAGGGTAGGAATAAGAAGGAGATGCTTGGTGGGAAGTACGAACAGGTTACTGCTCTTTGGTCTTGGGCAGTAACTGATGGGCAAGAGAAAACCCTGACGTGCCATATTTGGCGTTGTAACTCCACCCCTGGGTAACCATGTGAAAGAAGATGACAAAAAGGGGGAAGAGTTGCAAGCCAAGAGTCAAAAGTCACTGCTGAAGCCTTATAGCAAGAAGGAAACAGTTAATAATGACGATCAGGAGTCTCCTACCATCTGAAGCACATCAGAGCAGCAAGCTGATCATCCAAGAGGATTTGGTTGAAGGATGCAGCAAGCTGATGAACATGCTGAAAAAGACATGGACTGATTAGAGATGGTAGAGAGGGAGAAGAAGAACTCCCTGGTGGAAAAGCGTGGAAACAGCAAGCTGATTGAAGCCGAAGAAAGAAGTAAAGCTAGATGGAGTAGTATTAGCTTACTTACTTTTGTATTAAACAGAATTTGTACTTGTACAATATCTTAGTTTCAATAAAGAGTATTCTGTCTTATTGACTCTTGTCTTATTGTGTTTTGTCATCATCAAGATAAATGGGGAAATTGTTGGGATATTTCAGTAGTTATCTTGATAAGATAAAATCGTATAACACAATAAGAAAAGAACAGTTTGCTTAAGGTATTGATACCTAGTTTCCACACTACATGATCACAAGCTTATCGATACTGAAGGAAAGATCATGTAATAGTTTTTAAGGCAAACCAACTTTAGAAGAAGTAAGAATACTTCTAAGGGACAAATGTTGTAGGAAACAGTAAGCTAGAAAAAGTATCCTTAGTAAAAAGGAGATAGGATACTGAAAGAAGTAGTCAACAGGTTGTGAAAAAACTATTCTGAAAGAAGAACCCAGAAAACAAGTAGCTGCACTGAAAGAAAGCTTGAAACAGGAAGCTGTCAGTAACTGACAGATATCAGGATGCTGAAACGTGGATACTGATAAGTATCAGGAAGCTGGCACAGAACAAAAAGTAGACAGACAGAAAGCTGGCAGAAGGTTTCAGGAACGGGGAAGTGTTCTGAAACAGTATCCTATGAGGAACAGTGAGCAACATGGAATAACATCCTAAGCAACAAACAAGAAGAACCTACTGCTGTCTACTAAGAAGGAGTACGAAGTAGCCAACGGATCTTTGGAAAGATAAAAACACCACTCTCCTTCACAAAGAATCAGGAAGAGCATGCAATATGAAGAAAAGCGAGATACTCAAGTAGTCGTTGCATGAACTTCAGTCTTGAGCCCATACCGACTAGACAGGTCAGCAGGATTGTCAAAAAGGGCCAGGAGCAAATTGTAGGCGCATTAAATGTACATGTCAGAAATAGCTCAGATGCATTTAATGCGACCACAAAGAAGATCTTGGAGATCAGAGCTTGATTTCAAAGAAGGAGAAACATCTCTCTTCAACGGATACTTCCCAACGGTTAAATCTCTCAAGATCTATAAATAGAAGGTGTGACTGTTTGAAGAAATTGCTGGACAGATTCGAGAGGAAACTAACATATCATCCAAAACTTTTCAAGCTTCCGTTTGTTCAGCCACTTAACCTTCTAGGAGCAGTCTACAACAACAAAAGAGCTTTCAGAGATCAAGAACTGTTTCGCACCAGTTGAAGATTTATTTTCTTTTAACCAAAGTGTTGTGTGTGCTAGGTTGTTTATTTGGTGTACTTAGTTGATAGGATTATATCCTTGCTAAGTTTAGTAGTCTTGTGTAGGCTAATCTTTTCCTGTGTGGGAGTGTGTCCGTGGGAGTTTGTAAACCCTGTGTGGGTGTAGACCTAGGAATCTGGGATTCTTTAGGTATAACTTGTTTTGGAAGAGGTTTGTAGAGACGAGTCTTGTAAATCAAACTGACCATAACGAAGTTCCTCCTCAGCGAAGGAGTAGAGTGGACGTAGAAAGATTACACCACCTTCGAACCACTATAAGCCATAAGTGTTTACTGCTTATCTTATATGCTTGCTTATCTTTATTACATATCTATCTTGTTGCATACATCATAAACATACTGTCAAAAGGGTTTCATAAAGTCATATCTTGAAAAGAAAACAGTTTTTCAACAGAAACTCTATCAAGTTTATTCCGCTGCGTTATATTCTGATATCCGGGACAACAACCTGATCACGCTTAGGCCAGGTTACTGACTCGAGACAGGATTCTGTCTTCCTAGAGAAACAAAAACCTGTTCATCAGTTATTTGTTTAAAAAGTTTGAAAAATCGATAGACGTTCATTCACCCCCCTTTGAACCTCTGGCCACTTGGGACGCAACAAATCGTGATATGGAAAAGAGGAGCTCTAAGAGAAAAAAAAAAGAGAAAAGTCGGTGGTTCAAGAAAGAAAGGTAAAAAACGAAGAAGAAAAAGAGAAGAGATGAGAAGAAGATGAAGAACGTGTAGAAGAGAGGCGCATAGAAGAGAAAGAAGGCGCAGAAGAGAGGCACAAAAAAGAGATAGTGTGAAATTGATGAAGAAAAAAAAAATTATATATACTTTCTATATGGATCAGGATTCGGGGCGGGCAGCCCAATTGCACGGATTTAGATCCATGCAACTGGTGTATGAAAGATTTACTCCAGAACTAATTAGTGATGGACATCCATAAATGCTTTTATTTAATATCAAGAAAGAATTCAACTCTAAAGTATGTAGTGTACATAACTACACCAAATTTATGACTTAAAATACAAAATTTAGTGATGGATATCATCCGTCACACATGAATAACGATGAGATAGAGACTGAGCGATGATAGAAAATTATGTAAAATTTTATTACTATATTAAAATTCAACTAATGATCAATTATTAGTCTCCCATTGTAGGTAATTGAGTCTCTAATTTTATCTCAGAGATGAAATTCAGTCACTAAATTTAGAGATGAAATTGTTTAGCAATAAATATTTTAGTGACTAATGATCTTATCTCAAATCCATCATAAATACACTTTATACGTGAATATATTGTGATTAGTGTTAATATTTCCGTCTCTAATTTGATATGTTCTTTAGTTTATATATAATATCGAGGGAGAATATATGAAATTATAATTTACTATATATAGGGATAATTTTAAAAAAAATCATGAAATATGCATGTATCGATTTTTAATTACAACATGAATTCTAAAAATATCAATGTTTTTTTTTTACGAATTATGAAATATTTCACACTTACAATTGACCACATTTTTTGACATCTTATATTTGTGATAACAACCACCATCCGTATTGGACATGCCTCAAATAGGTGGTTCTAAATCTACCATCTATTTGTCATTATAACCGTTGTTACCAATGTTGTTAATTGAGAGCGAAATTTAGGTTTGTCATTTCTTTCATCTCCAACTGATAGTGGTAGGGTGACAAATGATAATATTGATGGTGGATTTGGAATGACCTCATCGACGAAGTACATCCAATAATAGTAGGAGGTTGTAATTAGGTTTCAAAAATTATACTGATTTTGTAATTGGATTTTTTTTCATAGTTTGTGACTAAATAAATTTACTTTTGGAATTCATGTCCTAATGGAAAATTACCTATGGATGGTTATTTTTGGTAGTTAACCTTTATATATATATGAACTAGCAGTACACCCGCGCGATGCGCGATTTGTTATATAAAATCTAATAATCTTTAATATTGATGACATACTGTAATGATATATAATTTAAATGTAAAATACATATTGCTTTTAATATCTATATTAATAAAAATGTTAATATTGCAACTTTAAAATTATGTTATTTTAAATAATTATATTTGATAGAATTAGAAATTTTTGAATGCAAACAAATTTTAAACTCAACATTTTAAATTTGATATAATTATATATGCAATGTAAATAATAGATTATGAATTTTAAAATAGATATGAATTTAATAAAACATGCATTAAAAATGAAATTTAAATGAAATTACGAATATAATTAATTTATAAATATAACACAATACAATATAAAATAATAAAATCTGAATAATAAAATAATAAATTGCACATCAATATTCAACAATTAAATTTGAAATTAAAATTGAACAAAATATTCACTAATAATAATAATAGTAATAATAATAATAATAATAATAATAATAATAATAATAATAATAATAATAATAATAATAGTTTTGTGTTTGTTAGTTTAAATTTTTGAATAATTAAGAAGTGATTTATTATACTTACTAATATGTTTCATTCATATTTTTGTTCTATATATTTTAGAATTTGTAAATAATTTTCTGCATTGTTTTTAGATGGATTTGTTAAAAAAAAATTAAATTTATTCCAAAATTTAGTTTATATTTAAAATATTTAGCTTCCAAATTATTTTTACATTTTAAAATAATAATTTTGAGATTTTTGAAACCATGTTTCAGATTATTTTAGAACAAATTCTAGTTTTTTTAAAACAACTTTTAGATTAATTATATCTCTTTAATTGAAATAATTTCGAATAAATTACTAAATATTTTTATTATTTTTATTGAGCTATTTTTTTTCAATTTATTGATATTTATATCTTTCAAAATTAATATTACATATATATTTGAATTAATTTTTAAATCTTATTTGTTGATATTAAATTGTTAAACCTTGTTATTATTATTAATTTTAAATTTTATTATTATTTTGATATTTTTTTAATAGTTTACAAACTTTTAAACATTTTATAACACCTCGTAAAATTATTTTTCGATTTTAAAACTATTTTCCACATTTATATATTAAAATTTTAAACTAATTTTCCAAATTTTTTATTTTTGACATAATGTTTAAATTTCATTATTTTTAAATTTTAATCACATCAATAAAATATAATCATACCCTTAAAGTATATGATTACCAAAGTGAATATTTATGAAATTATGTTGGTGTATGGTGCTAAACTTCTCCACAATTTATAGATGTGGACAAATCTTGTTTAGTATTTTTCTTGCTCTTTTTTATTTCCAAAAAAATGTATTGAGTAAATTTAAAATTATGATGCAAGGAAGTGAATTCTATTGAAATAGGGCCCACAATTGAATTTTTAAATATTACAAATAGTAGGGCCCACAATTGAATTTTTAAATATTATTATCATAACATTTTCTTGTAAATGTCACGCCCCAAAATCTTTTCGTATTTTATCAGAGTTTTACCGTTGGGCGTGAAGAGAGAAAATAGCAAGAGACGCAAACTCAACAGAAAGAATAAGTAAGAGACGACAGAAGAAAGAGGTAAGGGACGGAGTGACTCTTTCACTTAACAACAATCGACCTCTGCCGATAGCAATCAGTCTCACTATTGATAATATACATCACACGCAGCGGAAAAAACATCAGGATCTCTCGTTCAAAGAATACTCAAAATATATATACAGAAATATTACAAAACGTGAGTTAAACTTAAAACATTGTTTTGAAAATGTTTGTGCGACACACCCTAAAGATCACAGATTCAAAAGCGACACCGCCTCTCTCCATCTAGGGATCATCATGCTCAACAGCTCCTGTAGTGTGAGTACAGATTAAAGGGGTGAGTGCGTGGAATACACTCGTGGGAATAACTCTGCCTCTTGAGACTCTCAACAGATATATAAAAACTAATAAAATAATCTTATGTCACGTTGTCACAACACATAAAATGCATAGCAGATATTAGAAATTGTAGGGGATGCATAGGTGCGGGGTTCCCCCGTCTTACCCTGTAAACGGTCTCATATACCGCTAGCGTATTTCAAGGACCGCCAGACCTTTTCGGAGTAGTAGAAAATAGCAGGGGACGAACAGAATGCATGATCAAGGTGGACATCAGTCCAACCACAGTAATAATATGGCACAACAAGTGTATTCACAGCATATAGTGTTCCTCAGTCATGCATATAATAGGGAAAGCAGTAGACAGATAAAGAGATAGAAATTACCCCCACCTTGTTCGGTGGTTACCCGCGTGAGTCGCTAGTCTCAAAAGTTTGATAACACAAGTCCAATCCAACAGTAACTCAAGCTCAATCCAATATATAGCCTACACAAGTTACGGTGTTGCTTAGATCTTAAATACTGTATAAATAAAGCTGTAAAAGGTTCCGGCGGAAAAACGTTCGTTAACGACGCGACGGATCGAACGATCTAAAGTTTGGAGTTCAAGAAACGAGAGGGTCAGATCTATATAAGTGGCTGAATTGATAGGAAATGAAATAAGGATCACAACGCAAAAAGAATGAGCTCAATCGGAGTTGAAACGAGCTCAAACGGAGCATTTTAAGTTTAGGGGTAAAATGGTAATTTTGGTCAAAGGGTTGACTTTGACCGGGCCCACGACCCTCGGTCAATGACGTCTCATCAGCGATGACTCGATATGGATGAACGACGGAAAGAAAACGAGGTTCGGATCGAAAACACGGCGTCGGGTGCGGTCGGCACCCGACGGGCGCGCACGGTGCGCGCCGGCACCCGGCACCCGACGGCTGCCGAGTTTTCTCGGCAGCTAGGCGCGACCCAACCCGGCTGGTCGAGTTTTCTCGGCCAGCCCTGCCCAGAAATTCCCGACGGTGGCCTACTCGAGCAGGCCACTTCCCGGCGTCGCCCGGCGCGGCGGCACCGCCTCCAGCCACCACTACCTACCTCGCCGGATACCTCGCATCGCTGGCTACCACCTCCGACCGTCCCTCGCCAGATTCCGGCATGAATAGTTCCCGGAAACTTCGCCGCAAAATCCTTCGAAGTCACATTTTTCCAAAATTCCAACTTCAACCAAAACTCCGGCCGGCGACTTCCCGTCGCCGGCGACCACCCCCAGCTCCTCCGCCGGCGACTCCCCGTCGCCGGCAACCCGTTCCGGCCAACCAAACACCCTTAACCATGCATATACTCCCAAGTCCAAACATACACACACTCACGGTTAAACACACACACCCAAACACCAACCTTGGCCGGCGGCCACCTGCCGCCGGCGACCACCAGTATCCACCGCCACCTTGGCCGGCGACTCCCAGTCGCCGGCCACCACCAGCCACCGCCCAGCAACCACAACCGTGGCACCCACACACACACACGCGCATGCTAGCAAACACACACACACACTGATCAAGCTTTGGCCGGCGGCCACCAGCCGCCGGCGACCCACCAAACCACCTCGCCGGCGACCTCCCGTCGCCGGCCCACCGATCACACACGGCGGCGCCACCCGGCGCCGCCCCCACAGCGAGCCACACAACACACACACACTGATACACCACCATTCACACACACATGCACGTTTCATGCATATATAACACTGTTCGTCTCCGGCGCCGCCTCCCACGGCGGCGCCGGCCCTCCAGCAGTCCCAGGTCGTCCTCCGGTGGTTTCTCCGGCGAGAGAGAGTGAGAGAGAGAGAGAAAAACAGAGGAGAGAGAAGGTGTTCAAGGGTTAGGGTTTAGGGTTTAAGAGGCTGTTTTTCGCCGTTTTCCGGCAAACGAGAAATCGGATTTGAAATCCAAGACCTATCCTAGATTCGTCTCGTCGAGACGAACGTCGTGTGCGAAAATCGTCCGATTCCGACAACGTTGAAATTTTCTGGCGACCAGCCGGCGGCGGCTAGAAAACAGAAAACGAAGAGAGAGAGAGAGGAGAGAGAGACTTACGAGTTTTCGGCGCGTTCGGCTCGTTCGGAAAAACGGTGAAAAATGAATCGGAGGAGCCCTATTTATAGAAGTTGGAAAACACTATTCACGTGGAAAATATCTCGTCACTATTCATCGGTTGAATTTTCCACGCTACTATTCAACGAAATATCTTCCGTTTTTTCCGAAACCTCGTGTTTCGTCATTTTCGTCGCCAGTTGAGCTACGAGTCTCCGATTGACCCCTAGTTCAATTCTATCTTCTCGTTTTCTCGATACGCATCTAACGATATATAAAAAAATATCCTACGTTCCACGTCTAATAAAAATTATCGTTCTTAAACGTGCATTAAACACCTATCTGAAACGCACGAAATTAAATTAAACAGTTAAATCATACGCACAAAATTATTAAATCATAGGTTAAAATATTTAATTAATTAATTATGCTCGTTTTGATCCGGGGCACTACAGTAAATGACAAAAAAAACAAAAAAGCATGATTACATATAAAATATTTTTTTTAGAGCCTACAAAAAAAATCAAAAATAAAATATTTTTACAATCATCAATTTGATGTGATATTTTTAGGAGGGAAAGTGGCAAATTAGTAAAATTTGTCAACTTCTTTCATTTTATATATAGTATAGATTCATGTCCTAATTGAAAATTACCTATCGATGGCTATTTTTGGTAGTTAACCTTTATATATATATGTATATGTATATATATGTATATATATGTATGTATATATATATGTATGTATGTATTTTGATGAGTCTAGAGAAATCTCATCACAAACTCAACCATAAATAGGTTATGGTAAAAAGTAAAAAACAATGAACAAACCTACAAGCAGTGAAAAATTAAGACTGTAATCAATGATATGAGACAAAGAGATTGTTCATTGACATGAGTGTAGAAAGTTATACATATTTTCTAGGATATGGGTAAAAAAAGACAATTCCCTTCTATTAGAAAAACTCTATTCTAAGCCCAACAGACTTGGGTTTCCTTCATAGATCTTCAGTGACTTTGGCTCTTGTACAGACTCTCTTATCAGTCTCGATCTAGTATAATTTTAGTTCTGTTATTTGCTCATCAAATTTGATTTCGTTGGACTTGCTCTTCTCAGCATGTTTGACATATTCAACTTTATCTGTCACGTCCCGTTTTCATACTTAAAATATCCGAGTTTTCTTGTGGGCGTGCAGGAAAAGAGGGAAAAGAAACATATATTTTAAAACTTACATATATGATAAACGAGTAAAGGTTTAAAACCATACTTGAATCAGGAATTTCGAAAACAAAACAGTTAAACGTACGATTTTACATCATTAAAACCATCGGCGTATGGCTAGGGGAAAACATTTAAAACATAGCAGCGGAACTCATACAAGATCCATAACGATAAGAAGAACAGTTTAATTTTTACAAACGATCAACATTGTTTAAAATGGCAAATCCGGAATATGAAAAGAGAAAAAGGTCACAGCTCATATGACACCCCTCTCTTTATGCTTCTCCACTTTCATTGTTACCTGTAGGTGAATACATGCGGGGTGAGTGCGTTTGAATACACTCGTGGGAGTAATTTTCGTATTTAGGGTTTATTACACAGTTAAGCTAATTCAACAAGTAACAGAACAACAATTTAAACACAACACATAATATGCATTGCACGTAACATAAGATAGGTGCGGGTACTCCCCATCTTATCCTTTGAACGATTTTATATAGTTTGGTGATTTTTACAGACCACCAATCCCTCCGTAGCGTTTTTTACGAACCATGAGTCCCTCCGTAGCATGATAGTGGACTTTCGTTCTTGCGTAACATATCCATAATGCATGCATGAGCATATAAATCACAACACGTATCCCAAAGCACATAGGTTCACAATTCATAGTATTAAAAGATTGTTTCCTAAATCCTAGGTTCACATATCATAATGAATATGGTTCATTTTGTAGGCATAAGTTCACATATCATACGTTCATCTATCGTCTTTCATGCAATCATTAACGAAAATATAAAGATTAGGGTTTAGAAGTTACCACCACCTTGTTCGGTGGTGTTTCCCTCATAAAATTTGAGTACTAAGCCTACGGTCGATCCTTAACGTGAAAACCTACGCATGCAAACGAGGATTATTAGTTTCTTGTTACGATAATTACATATTCTTAAAAGAACTCTCTCGAAGAAGAAGCGTTGAAGGAAAAAAAATGAAACGAAGGCTCGAAACTTGATCATATGGTGTAAAGGGATCGATTAGAGCTTTAACGGAGGAAAAATGGGCTTAAACGGAGGAAAAACGAGCTTAAACAGAGCGTTTAAAGGTGCAAGGGTGTTTTTGTAAATTTTGGAAAAGAGTTGACTTTGACTAGGGGTATTTTTGTAAAATCAAAAAAGATTTGGGGTGTTTTTGATATATTTAAAACCTTGGGGGTCAAAATGCGATTTTCGAAAGTTTTGGGGGTCAAAGTCTAAAGCTTAAAAACTTTTGGGGGTTAAAACATAATTTTTGAAAGTTTGAGGGCTAAAACGATATTTTGAGGAAGCTCAGGGACTAAATCGTAAATAAACCTAAAACTTTTCCGGCCACGGTGGCGGCGCCGGTGGTGGCGCGCCGGAGACCGAAAAACGGGAAGAAAAGAGAGGAGAGAGAAACTTACTCGTTTTCGTCGCTTTTCGTTTTCGTCGGCCGAATGAATATTTTGAACTGATTGAACCCCTATTTATAGATTTTCAAAGTTACTATTTACCAAGTAAATTTTAATTACCATTCATTAAAATATTATTTTTCGTTTTACCCTTCATCTGGATTTTACCTTCTCGTTTTACCTCGTCTTTGTATTTGGCTCTTTTCTTCGCCATTTTAGCTACGGGTCTCCGATTGACCCCTAGTTTGTTTCTATTTTCTCGTTTTTCCATTGTGCATTTCATAGTATAAAAATATTCTATGCTCCATATCTTAAAATTTTATCGATCTAAGTCGTGCCTTAAACATATTTCTGAAACGCACATAGACAATTAATAATTAATGCACATAAAATATTTAAATTATGGGTTTAATTATTTAATTAATCAATTATGCTTCGTTTTTGGTCTGGGGTACTACAAGTATACAAACTCAGAGCTTAAGCAAAACAACAAGCTAAACCATGATCTCAAGCAGATGAAACATCAACGAAAGAATTAGCAGTATCTTGAAAGAAACATCAGTCATGTTTAAATAGGTTGCTGAGGTGATTGAAACTACGACTTTTTAAGTAGTTAAAATCACTAAGGAAGCAACAGAAGAACAAGTCACTGCTGCAATCAACATGGATGTACGGCATCAAGGAACTAGTTGCTGAAGTAACAAAAGCTATACCTTTTATAGTAGCCTATGTTACTAAGTAAGCAACAAGTATCCTTGAAACTACCAAATGAGATCAAGCTCTAAGGAAATATCTGAGTCATGCCACTTTTCAAAACGCAAGGCCAATCAGAAAAATGAAAAGATCACATACGACAAAGTATACCACAGCTCAAATTATATGAGCAGAATGATAACAAGTTCCTTAAGTAAGGGGGAACTCGTGATGCTATCAATGATTCTCAACTCTTTATCTTTTTTATAGCATACTGATATCTATTATCCTTACTCTTCCAATATAACCTCCACTACTAAAAACATTCCACCAAGTGATAACAATCAGTATCACACTACATCAAAGTGGAATCAAAACTTTCAGGACAAATGAGGATAATGCGAAGACCAGAGGCAGGACTCCCTGTGTTGGCTGATGCACCAGCATTGATATCTGAAGAAATCCCCCAGACTGAAAGAAATGAAACAATTGGGGGGGATATTGCTAAGGGGGAAGCTGCTGTGATAGTGGCAAAAGAGTTCCTGAATAAATGAAGATCAGTAAGCTGAGGAACAAGCTGTGAAGAAACCCCAAAAGTGCTCAAGGAACCTATCAACAAGTGAGACCAACAAGTGGTATCACTATTATATGGGATCAGCAAGCTAAATCAAAAGAAAGCAGTGAGCACATTTCAGATACTGACAATCAAGACTGGAAGGGAAACCAGTAGGCTACTACCTAGAGAACAAAGAGCAATGAAAAGTAGAAGGAAACTGCAGACAAAAACGATATTCAAATCACCTCGATCCAAGAGAAGAAGCTTTGAGGATAAAATCTCTAGAGGAGGCAGACAATCAAATCATAGTTAAATCAAAATCTCCTTAGGCGGCTGATATAAAGTCTATCTTAAAGACATCAACCTTTTCAGAAGGATGACCGACGACGTTTCATGAAGATCAACTTTTTACAAAAAGGTCCCTCCACTTTTTTAGAACCAACCGTCAGATCGTGCGTTTCATCTCCTAACCGTCGATCCAAAGAAACCGCTCATCCACCTATATATATCCGACTCTTCACCATACTTCCACACATTTATACTCACTAAATGTTTGACAAATCACAACAACTTCCCATATTAGTTATTCTTACTGTAAAAAAGGAAGAAGATGGAGACAGAAGAGGACGGAGATGGAGATGGAGACGAAGACGACGATGAAGACAAATCTCTGTTGACCTAGAAGCAGATAAGGTCTTCAGAAGAATGTAGTATAGAGGCTCTGCTTGCCAAGAAACAAAGAAGGTCTTCAGAATCAAAGACGGTCTCTATGAGATGGATGACAAGGAATAGACATCCATCCTCCATTCAGATGACACAGGTCCAACTTCCTCAACCCCGATGAAGATATGGGACCGAGGGAGTCATTCAGGACCAGTCCTTGGACAGAAAAGACACTTGCTGCCATTCATGGAGATAAAACCAAACAGCAGGTGCTTCACAAGGCTGTCAAGCAAACTGACAGTCTATCCAAGAATCCAGTGTCAGCAGCTTCGAGTTGGTTTCTGGATAAAGTAAAAGACAAAACCAGACCAGCAGACAAAGATCCAAGGTGAACGTGCCTTGGACATTGACGAAGCTGCACAGGTAACTGATCATCCACCAATCAGTTTCTTGATCTCTTATCGAGTACTGGGGTTGAGCAGCTTATTCCCTTGGGTAGGAATAAGAAGGAGGATGCTCAGAAGGAAGTACGAACAGGTTACTGCTCCTTGGTTTTGAGCAGTAATTGATGGACAAGAGAAACCTGACTTGCCATATTTGGCATTGTAACTCCATCCATACATATCGAGCTACATGATGATGATGATAAAAAAGGGGAAGAGTTTCAAGTTAAGAGTCATCACTGAAACCTTAAAGCAAGGGGGAAACATATGATGGCAGTATGATGATCAGGAGTTTTCTACCATCTGAAGCAACAAGCAGAGTCAACAAGCTGATCATTCAAGATTTGAAGGATGCAGCAAGCTGATGAAAACATGCTGAAAAAGTATGCAGAAATCAGATATGGTAGAGATGGAGAAGAAGAAGAGCTCCCTAGTGGATAAGTATGGAAACAACAAACTGACAGAAACTGAGAGCTGAAGCTGGACGAAGAAGGAAGCTGAGGTCTAAAAATAAAGACGAAACAGCTTACTTACATTTACAGTTGTTCTAGGAATGAACTTGTATTTGTAAAATATACTCAGTTTCAATAAAGAGCATTCATTGTCTATTTGACTCTTGTCTTTATTATGTTTTGTCATCATCAATATAAAGGGAGAAATTGTTGGGATATTTCAGTAGTTATATCGATGAGATAAAAACAGTTTGCTACAGACAAAATAGATTGCTTAAGTAGTCAGTAACTAAGTTTCCACACTAACTAATATAATCTTAAGATAAAAGATTATGTTAGAAGTTTTCCAAGTAGTAAGGAAAACTTAACCTTAGAAGACAAAGGACATCTTCTAAGAGCCAGCAAGCTGTAGGAAACAGCAAGCTAAAGGAAGGATCTGCATAAGAGCAGACAGGAAGCTGAAGGCAGAAGACTGCATTAAGGAAATAAGGAAGCTGCACAGAAGGAAGAAAGAAGCTGGAAGCAGGAAGCTGCCAGCAGTGAACAGTAAGCAAAGTGCAACAAACTATGAATAGCAGCAAACTGGAAGCAATATTATGAAGACCATGAAACAGCAAAACCAACTGACGAAGTTACCGTTGCATGGACTTCAGCTCTGGACTTATACCGACTTGACAACTTAGCAAGAATGTCAGAAAGGTTCAAAAGCAAATGTTGGGCGCATTAAATGTGTATGTCAAGATCAACTCAGAAGCATTTAATGCGGACACAGGAAAGATCTTGAGATCTTTGCTTGAATTCAAAATGGTGAAGCATCTACCTTCAACGAATACTTCATTCAATAGATACATTCTCAAGATCTATAAATAGAAGGTGTGACTGACTGAAGAAGATGGTGGACATGCTACATAGAGTCGAGAGAATATTCAGAGAAACCATGTTTAGCCACTCAACCTTCTAGGATCAGTCTATCTCAGTAATTGAGCTTTCATGTTCAAGACTAATATAAGTTCGCAACAGTTGAAGAAGAATCTTTTATCTTTTAACCATTTGTGTTGTGTGCTAGGTTGTTTTAGGTGTACTTAGTTGAGAGGATAGTATTCTTGCTAAGTTTGGTAGTCTAGAAATAGGCTACTTACCCTTTGTGGGATTGTACCCTTTGTGGGTTGTGGCCTTCGACTAGAGTCTGGGATTCTAGTAGGCATAACTTGTTAGGAAAGGTTTGTTAAGCGAGGCTTGTAATTCGAACTGACCTAACGAGGTTCCTCATTGAAAAGGAGTAGAGTGGACGTAGAAGACTTACACCACCTTCGAATCACTATAAACCATAAGTGTTTATTGCTTTCATTTACTTACTGCATTGTGCTTATCTCGCTATATGTTACTGACCACATATCATAAGCATCCTGCATAAAAAAAGTTTATTAAAGAGCATACTTATAAAAGAAAGTTGTTTTTTCAAAGAGAAACCCTATCGTGTTTTTGTTAGGATGTATACTATAAGCCTAGTTTTTTGTATGAACATCGTTTATGGAATGAGAATCACATTGGTCATATGTTTGCATTTTATATTTGTTATATATGTTTATGCAATGTCCAATTAATTTATATTATAGATAACTTGGTGTGTGGTGCCACACAGAAGATCATGTTATCAGTTTCTTATAAATTATAAATAGTAGCTCACAACCAAGATGGATTTGGACAAATCATCGGAATGGTTGTAGTGTAGTTTGGTATTAGTCTGTCTTGACTATAAAACTACACTAGTACACTTTGTGTGTATTGAGCAGGACCATTTGAGGTTGTTCGTTTTATACTGACTATATAATAGAACAAGACCTCTGTTATTATGGATGTACATCTTCTTAATCCCTATATAATAACGGGCACGTATGCTCAATGTTTATTTCTTTAATTTGCCAATGGGTGAGATTTATTCATAAATCAATAAACTCGGTGAGTTGGGAGATATCATTGTTTATATGGTGTTCTGTTGATTATAGAAGGAATCCGTGTCCTAATTATTTAGGATGATAATGTCCCCTTGAGGAGCTCATAAGGATTATCATGTAAACCCTGCAGGTGGATTTAATCCGACATGATAATAAGGATGAGTGGTACTACTCTTGGAATTAGATGTAAATTATTTAAGTTGTCAGTAACTTATTTAATTTACGGACATTCGATATCTTAAACACGGGGAAATAAATGTACACATAATAAGGAGCCCATATTAAATATGGGATTGGGATGGTAGTTCAATAATAATTCTCTAGTGGACTGAATTATTATTGATGGGCTTCAGTTATGTGTTCGGGCCGAACGCAGGATACTAAAGCCCATCAGGAGGCCCAACCCAATTCCTCCTCTAGGTCCCTGGTGTAGCCTATATATAGCTCTTTTCATCAGCGCCTCTCAGTACACAGAACACAGATCACAGAAAACACGTGATAAGTGAGAGAGAGCGGAACTGATTTTTCTCGAAGGATCGTTGGCCACGCAACGTTCGAGAAGGGCTCAGAGGAATACATCAGAAGATCAAGAGGTCTACAAGGGTATGATTTCTTTCCGCTGCAATTTATCTTTGGATCCCGATTCCGATAGCATAGGGCCGGCGATCCGTCGGTTCCAACAATTGGTATCAGAGCCACGGTTTCTGGTTCTATGTAATTGGATCGGTTATATATTACGATCTTATGCTTTTTCATACGTTTTATATTCAGATTGTATGATAGTAGGATTGCATAGGATAACTCGGTTTTGCAGGTTACCTATATATCCAACTATTATGGTCTGTATGTATGTTTAATGTATGATCTAAACCCTCGGACCTGTCGAGGTTTTTATTTTGGGTTGGTTGCATGATTGTAATAGTAAAAACACGGCGGTTTGTCGTGTTAGGTTTTACATATTCTTGATTTGTTCTCGATGTAATTTTGTTCGATCTCATATGGTGTATTCTGATCGTACTAGATTCTGTATAGGGTTTGGTAGATGTTCGAACTAGATTCTGTATAGGATTGGTAGATGTTCGAACTAGATTCTGTATAGGATTCCTGTTCGATCGAGACTTCTATTCGAACTAGGATTGGCGTTCGAAGGGGCTGTTCGATCAAGATTGCTAGGCGCTGATTCTGTGCAACAACCTTCTGGATTTGCGCAACAATCGCTGGATTTGGCGCTGATTCTGTTCGCTGGATGTTGGTGCTGATTAGGGTTTTAAACCCTAATTTTTTCTAACGGGGCGCTGCCCCGCACCCCGCGACCTGACCGGGCAGGTCGATCCCCGCGACCTGACCGGGCAGGTCGATCCCCGTTTAGCAGGCAAACATTCAATCGAAGTGGCCATAATAGTTGGATTTATATTATTCCGTATTTATTGCCTTTCTTTTTGTTTGTTGTTTTATCAAGCATGCTTTTGAATGTTATATGTTATTGCATGCTAAAATCCCTCATTTAAATAACTAAGTGGGAGAGGGATTTATTTTGAATAAATCCCATAGCCTCCATTACTGGTTTGTAAGTGATGCATTTAAACTTACACGTTGGCTTTGAGTGCCTTCTTCCACATCGGATGAGTTTGATTGCGGATCACTGGATCAAACTTCCTCTAAGGATAATTATAGAAAATTATTTAGGAGCGTATGATCTTCTCCATCTGAAGAGATACAATCCTAGATAATGGACTTAGTATTAAGAAATGGTACACACTTAGGTGCATATGATAGTATCCTTCCCATCGGAGTAAGTGCTGTTGTTTGCATGGCTGAAGCTAAACCAACTATTAATTTTATTTTGTTTGACAAGATAATGAAATTAATGGGTAAAACCTCCTCTTACAAATGTTTGAATTAGCATACGTCCACACTATCGTGGCATGCGAAGTTCACGGTGTTTTGAGGTGTTGGTGAATTTAATTATATTGTTTGAGGGAACAATATAGGCTTTAAATTCTATATGTTATGACCTGTGTATTTATTTATTTATTTATATGATTCTCAGGATTTCATTATGTCTTTCAATCCACTTGCTGTTATACTCAAAGAAAACAAACTTACTGGTCCTAATTATATTGACTGGAAAAGAAACCTGGATATTGTCCTAACTGCTGAGGAGTACAAGTTTGTACTCCATGAGCACTGTCCTGACATGCCTGATGAAAACTCTACTGAAGAGGAGAAAGCGCATTATAGAAAGTGGGTTAAGGCAGATGAGATGGCGCGGTGTTACATTTTGGCTTCCATGTCAAATGTACTGCAACATCAGCATCAGGCCATGCCCACTGCCTATGATATGATGCACAATCTTAGAGAACTCTTCGGACACCAGAGTCGGGCTGCCAGACAGGAGGCAATGAGAAACTTAATGACGACCACCATGTCTGAAGGGACACCTGTGAGTGATCACGTCCTTAAGATGATGGCTCATTTGAATGAGATGGAAGTCCTTGGAGCTGAAATCGATGGGGAAACCCAGGTCGATATCGTGCTCCAAACACTGCCTAAGAGTTTTGAGCAGTTCCGCCTTAATTATAATATGAACAAAAGGATGTATTCCTTGGCGGAACTTCTGACAGAACTCAAATCGGCAGAAGGACTATTTCGTCAAAGTGCTCAAGCTTACGTTGCTGAAAATGTTTCTAATTCTAAGCCGAAAGGTGGAAAGAAGAAAAAGAAACAGAATCCTTCGACAAACAAAGCGAATGGACCTCAAAAGGCTGGGCCACAAGGTGGCGTGAAAAAGCCGAAGGGCAAGTGCTTCTCATGCAAGCAGCCTGGACATTGGAAGGTAGATTGTCCCAAGAAAAAGGAGAACAAAGAAGGTAAATCTTACTCACTAATTACTGAAACATGTTTAGCGGTGTTATCTACCGGTACCTGGTGTGTAGATACGGGAGCCACTGATCATGTCTGCAATTCTTTGCAGGGGTTCCAGGAAACCAGGCGACTTAGTGAGGGCGAGATTACCATCTACATGGGCAACGCTACGAAAGTGGCGGCAGTTGCAGTGGGAGATGTTTATTTATCTTTTGATAGGAACAAGACTTTGGTTTTGAGGAATTGTCTTTACGTACCTTCTTTTAGAAAGAACTTGATTTCGGTTTCTAAGTTATTTTTGGATGGATATTCTGTTTCTTTTGATGACAAAGTGGTTGTCAAGAAAAATAGGGTTATTGTCTGTTTTGGTACGTTGGTTGGCAATTTATATACTCTTAATCCAATAACTCCTACGATGCAACAACTGGAAATTAATAATACATCTTCTAACTCAAATAAGAGAAAAGAACCTTCTAAAATGAACCAAACATATCTTTGGCATCTAAGACTAGGTCACATTAACTTGAGTAGGATTCAAAGGTTGATAGCCGATGGACCTTTGAGTTCATTGGAAGTGGAAAACTATCCGACCTGCGAGTCCTGCTTGGAAGGAAAAATGACCAAGAGGCCTTTTAAAGCCAAGGGGTATAGAGCCAAAGAAGTGTTGGAATTGGTTCATTCTGATTTGTGTGGTCCTATGACTATCCAGGCAAGAGGTGGTTTCGAATATTTTGTCTCATTTATAGACGATTTTTCGAGATATGGGTATATTTATTTGATGCGCCGCAAGTCTGAGTGCTTTGATAAATTCAAAGAGTACAAGGCTGATGTGGAGAAGCGTCATGGTAAATGTATCAAAACACTACGATCTGATCGTGGTGGCGAGTACCTCTTAGGAGAGTTTAGGAATTACTTATCAGAGGCTGGGATTCAATCCCAATTGTCTGCACCTGGTACACCCCAACAGAACGGTGTGGCAGAACGAAGGAATAGAACTCTCATGGAAATGGTTAGATCGATGATGAGTTATTCGGAATTACCGAATTCGTTTTGGGGATATGCCCTGGAAACGGCAGCGTATATTCTAAACTTGGTACCTTCTAAGACAGTACCCTCTACTCCCACAGAATTGTGGAATGGGCGTAAGCCTAGTCTTAAACACATTCGGATTTGGGGTAGTCCAGCACATGTGCTGAAGGGAGATGCTGATAAGTTGGAATCTCGTACGGATGTTCGGCTGTTTGTGGGCTATCCTAGAGGAACGAAAGGTGGTTTATTTTATAGTCCTAAGGATCAGAAGGTCATTGTTAGCACAAATGCCCGATTCTTAGAAGAGGACTATGTAATGAACCACAAGCCCACGAGTAAAATTGTTCTAGAGGAAATCAGAGGGGAAATCCCTACCTTAGTACCACTAGTACAAGATGAGATACCACAGGGGTCTGCACCATGTGTCACTAATGATACACAATTACCACAAGTGCCTCGTCGTAGTGGGAGGGTTGTTAGACAGCCTGATAGATTCATGTTTTTGGGAGAGTCTTCGGACTTGGTATCTGGTGAACATGAATCTGATCCTTGGACCTATGACGAAGCACTCCAAGATAAAGATGCAGAATCTTGGCAAAAAGCTATGAATTCTGAATTAGAATCTATGGATTCTAATCAAGTCTGGGAGCTAGTAGAACCACCAAATGGTGTAAAAGCCATTGGATGTAAGTGGGTCTACAAAAGAAAAAGAGGATCAGACGGGAAAGTAGAAACTTTCAAAGCAAGGCTTGTTGCGAAGGGGTACACTCAAAAAGAAGGAATCGATTATGAGGAAACCTTTTCGCCGGTAGCCATGCTTAAGTCTATCCGGATTCTTTTGTCTATTGCTGCTCATATGAATTATGAGGTTTGGCAAATGGATGTCAAGACTGCTTTCCTTAACGGTAGTCTTGAAGAAAACATCTATATGAAGCAACCAGAAGGGTTCGTTGCAAAGGGCAAAGAGCATCTTGTGTGTAAGCTTAATCGGTCCATTTATGGATTGAAACAAGCTTCGAGATCTTGGAACATCCGTTTTGATGAGGTAATCCAGTCTTATGGATTCATTCAATGTCCGGATGAGTCATGTGTATACAAGAAGAGTGATGGAAACGTGGTGGTATTTCTTGTACTATACGTAGATGACATCTTGCTCATTGGCAACAATGTCAAGGTGTTGTCAGACGTAAGGGTATGGCTGTCCAAGCAGTTTGATATGAAGGACTTGGGAGAAGTAGGACATATTCTTGGGATCAAAGTGATAAGAGATCGCAAGAAAAGAATGTTATGCTTATCTCAAGCTTCGTACATTGATACCATTCTAGCTCGTTTTAGCATGCAAAACTCCAAGAAAGGTTTTCTACCTTTTCGACATGGAGTACCTTTATCTAAGGAGATGTGTCCTAAGACACCAAAGGAGATAGAGGACATGAAGGCAGTTCCTTATGCTTCGGCCGTAGGAAGCCTAATGTATGCAATGCTATGTACGAGGCCAGATATCTGTTTTGCCGTGGGCATGGTTAGCAGATATCAAAGTAACCCAGGACAAGGACATTGGACTGCGGTAAAGCATATTTTAAAGTACCTGAAAAGGACTAGAAATTATATGCTGGTTTACCAAGCAGATGATGTGCTTCCTGTGGGTTACACAGATTCTGATTTCCAGTCGGATAGGGACAACAGTAAATCTACCTCGGGTTATGTGTTTACCTTAGGAGGTGGAGCCATTATATGGGGGAGTGTTAAGCAGAAATGCGTTTCAGACTCCACCATGGAAGCTGAGTATGTGGCAGCCTCTGAGGCAGCCAAAGAAGCTGTATGGCTCAGGAACTTCTTGATGGACTTAGAAGTGATTCCTGGTTTGCCCAAAGCTATCACAATTTATTGTGATAACAGTGGTGCAGTGGCAAACTCGAAGGAACCACGAGCCCATAAAGCAAGTAAACACATTGAGCGCAAGTACCACCTGATACGAGACATCGTAAAGCGAGGAGAAGTTGTTGTCGCCAAAATTGCATCAGCAGATAACCTAGCAGATCCTTTCACAAAGGCCCTCCCAGCGAAAGCTTTTGATGGGCATGTTGAAGGGATGGGAATTAGATGTGTGGCGGCGCTTATAGAAGCATAGTCTTTTAGTATAAGTGGGAGATTGTTAGGATGTATACTATAAGCCTAGTTTTTTGTATGAACATCGTTTATGGAATGAGAATCACATTGGTCATATGTTTGCATTTTATATTTGTTATATATGTTTATGCAATGTCCAATTAATTTATATTATAGATAACTTGGTGTGTGGTGCCACACAGAAGATCATGTTATCAGTTTCTTATAAATTATAAATAGTAGCTCACAACCAAGATGGATTTGGACAAATCATCGGAATGGTTGTAGTGTAGTTTGGTATTAGTCTGTCTTGACTATAAAACTACACTAGTACACTTTGTGTGTATTGAGCAGGACCATTTGAGGTTGTTCGTTTTATACTGACTATATAATAGAACAAGACCTCTGTTATTATGGATGTACATCTTCTTAATCCCTATATAATAACGGGCACGTATGCTCAATGTTTATTTCTTTAATTTGCCAATGGGTGAGATTTATTCATAAATCAATAAACTCGGTGAGTTGGGAGATATCATTGTTTATATGGTGTTCTGTTGATTATAGAAGGAATCCGTGTCCTAATTATTTAGGATGATAATGTCCCCTTGAGGAGCTCATAAGGATTATCATGTAAACCCTGCAGGTGGATTTAATCCGACATGATAATAAGGATGAGTGGTACTACTCTTGGAATTAGATGTAAATTATTTAAGTTGTCAGTAACTTATTTAATTTACGGACATTCGATATCTTAAACACGGGGAAATAAATGTACACATAATAAGGAGCCCATATTAAATATGGGATTGGGATGGTAGTTCAATAATAATTCTCTAGTGGACTGAATTATTATTGATGGGCTTCAGTTATGTGTTCGGGCCGAACGCAGGATACTAAAGCCCATCAGGAGGCCCAACCCAATTCCTCCTCTAGGTCCCTGGTGTAGCCTATATATAGCTCTTTTCATCAGCGCCTCTCAGTACACAGAACACAGATCACAGAAAACACGTGATAAGTGAGAGAGAGCGGAACTGATTTTTCTCGAAGGATCGTTGGCCACGCAACGTTCGAGAAGGGCTCAGAGGAATACATCAGAAGATCAAGAGGTCTACAAGGGTATGATTTCTTTCCGCTGCAATTTATCTTTGGATCCCGATTCCGATAGCATAGGGCCGGCGATCCGTCGGTTCCAACAGTTTTATCCTCTGAGTACTAAGAAAGCTGATCAGAAACCTGAATCAACATACTGCTAGGTTTCTGATCAAGTCAGGTTGCTGCTTCTCCTAAGAATCAGGAACCTGCATCTCTGATTGTTTTAAAATTGAAAAATCAATAAAGGTTCATTCACCCCCCCTCTGAACCTCTGACCACTTGGGACGTTTGGGACCAACACGACGCACCCTGCGCTGGCCACACATGCACACTCTGACGCACGACGATGCGCCAGCGCCGCCCAACTCACTCACACACAAAGTGCATTCCACGCACGCACACACATGGCACACACACGGTAGGGGCGAGCCCCGACGAGAGAGAGAGGAAGAGAGAGAGAGAGCCGATGGGAGAGAAGAGAGAGAAAGGGAGAGAGAGGAGAGAGAAAAGGGGTTTGGCCGGATCTTCCCGATCGATTCCCGACAGAGTCGGCGTCAGTAGGACGATTCGAGCCCGGATCCGGAATGAGCTCGGTGAGGGCTACGTTTCGACGTAAAAATCGAGCGAAATAGAGGAGGGGGAGGGCGGCGCTGGTGGCGGCACGGCGACGCTTCGGCCAGCCGGCCGGAAACCTAGAGAGAGAAAGAGAGAGAAGAAGAGAGATAAGAAGAGAGAGAAAGACCTTTATCCAAAAGTGATCCAACTTGTTCCCCTGTGTTCCAACATTTCGATTTTATACTTTTCATGATTTGGACCACGAAACCTTAACGGGCCGCCCTTTAACGTTTTAACTTTTGGGTTTCGATTTACGATATCCTTATTAAATTATAACCTATGTTTTCAATTTAATTATACATCCGATAAATTAATAATACATTATTTTATTTTTCTGAAATGCACGTAATTAAATCAAACAATTAGGGATTTAATTATTTAATTAGCCAATTATGCATCGTTTTATCCTAGGCGTTACATTATCATTTGTTTTGATAGATCTAACCTCATTGAGATCTTTCTTTCTCGAGCCCTTCTCTTCGAGCCCTTCAGAATCTGGGCTCGCGGAGGCCATGCTTAGAAAGTATCCACATAAAAAAAAAAAATTATGTATATATGGATTTGGATATAAGTTGAGTTTGAATTTGTTTCACAAGATTACCACTCATATGTTAATTTTTATATAAATATAAAATGAGTTATTTTTTGGAATGTGGGAAGAGGCATGAGTGTGATGGTAGAAATGCGAAAATTGGAAACATTACTTTTTAACGTGGCATAGATAGATAAGTGACAGAATATATATAATTAGTTCGTGAATGTCAATTTTTGTTTATAATAAATAGTACAAAACTCTGGAAAAAAGAGTGCTACTTTTTCACCATTTCATGCCACAAATGACATTTCTCAATCATTCTTTGCTTTTCAAACTTCCCTTCATTTGAGAGGTGTTAACTAGCTTTCTTTGAAAAGCTAAAGACTATATATACGTGTGTGTGAGAGAGCTAGAGACAAAATAATAATAATAATAATAATAATAATAATAATAATAATTAGAATGGTGAGGAAAATTAAAAACTCAAAACTATTCCAGTAATTAAGGTTTTAATCAAAATTAATTCTACTAATTTGAAAATTTCAATTTCAATCATGTAAAAAAAAAATAATGTTGATAATTTCTAGCAAAAAATCGGATTTAAATTAGACATTTTTAAACTTAAAAGGATAAAATTGAAAATTCTAAATAAGTAAAGATATTAGTTTGGACAAAACTTAAGTTACAGGAATAGTTATGAATTATACTCTTGAAATATTTGATTTATATCGGTATACTAAATATACTTGTCTAGAGAAGAATTATATTACTATTAAAATGTATAACAAATAAATGAAAGAATAATTAATTACAGACTAGTAAAATACAAATAACCGAATATTAATAAGTAAACTAGTATACATCGACATGTCTCATTATATCAACAACAAATACGAGGTGAAAAATAAGGGATAAAGCTGTATGCTAACTGCTAATTAGTTGCAATTACACCAACTAATCCAGTTTTTAGTCTTTTGCCTTTTTTATTCAGCTCCTGGATTAAAGCCTAGATCTTTTACCAATACAACTAGGGGTTAATATTAGAAAAAACAACCTTAAATATGACATCTTTTTTATTTGCAATCTAAACATTTTTCCTTTTCAAATTGCATCTTAAAGTTTTCATATTACAACCTAAAACGAACGATTTTCCAATCATTTTTCCGATCAAAATGGAATTTGATGTTCCAATATTTATAACCAAAATACTTGAAACTCTTATTAGTGGTTGTTTCTCTTTGTTTTGGGGACTGTAGATTGCATTTTCATATTGCTTAAAATGTTATAATTGATCACATATCACTTAATTTTTTATTATATATTAAGATAAAAGTAGGACTATTATTATCATAGTACTTAAATACTCGCTTCAAATCTCTTTGAGTTCGACATTTCTCACCACTTCTATAGCTTGCATCTTACCTTACACATGTGGAGCATAGCTAAGAAAATTAGTGAATAATAAGGAAAAAAAAATTAAAACTCCAATAGAAAAAACACAATTTTGTTTAAATACTCAACTTAGGATAGCTAAAATTATATATGTCGTGTGTTTTACACACACACACACATATATATATATATATATATATATATGCTTATGAAGTATCACTGAAAAGTTGTAAAAATCTACTTTAAATTGAACTTATTTTATGAATGGTTTAAAGTATTCAAGAATTTACAATAAAATAAATATAAATGACAGTTTGTTAGAAAGAATTTGAAATATAAAATGATTCTTACCTTCTATAACAAATAAACAAAAATTTTAAAAAAATGTAATTATTCAATTATTCTTAATTTTCAAAATTTATATGCAAACACCTCTATGAAATCTTCTCACAAATCTCTTTATGTGAGACGGAGCCTTAAATGGATTAATCAAAATCTAATCAACATGGACCAATCCAGTCAACATGGGTCAGCACAATCATAAAAATATTAGTGAAACACATATAAATATTAGTTTTATGACTAAAATTAGTATTATAATAACGTAAATACTTTTAGCCATAAAACTAATACTTATAATTGTAGTATTAATACTTTTACTAATATGCAAATAAATATCATCTCAAAATTTTAGGAGCTCGTAGATATTCATTTGCAAGTTATAAAAGTATAATAATATTTATACATGTATTACTAATATACTTTTATGAACATGCGCAAATTGATAATATTGACTTCATGCCAATCATGTTGACCATGTTAATCCGTATTGATCGGACTATACTAACTCATATAAAGCTTCATCTTACATAAAAGATAAATGAAACGATCTCACATGAAACCTTAAAATTTAGAAAGAATGTTAAAAGCATAGAGAAAATAGCGCAACCGACATATACGTGCACCCAAAATATATTGTACCTTGATACACTTCACAACAACAACAAAAAGGAAAAGTCCAAATATAATGTTCAAGAAACTTCATGCATGGTAGTGAAAATAGACCTTTAATTTATCCATAGCAGCTGTCTACTTTTTATCTCGTCACTTGTCTCATTTTCACTCAATCATCTAAATTTCTTTATCTTTTTCATACTTTACATTCTTCAAATTTCAATTCCATAAAGACAAGGAGATAGAGAGAGATGATTACTTATTTTTTTGACTGAAATTCAATGAGTACGCACAACGTAACACAAATATCTCATATCCTTTAAGAAATAAGCCTTTCAGGTGTTACCTCCCTTCACCTACAATTCTTCTCCCCTCCAGTTATGTACTTTCCAGGTTATTTAAGCATGCACCTTCTCCACTACTATTACAATAACTATTTCTTATATATTACAATTTTTAAATTACCATACAAAAGAATAATTCTGACATTTTATACATACATATTCCCTCTTATTCGAAATAAGTATCGTGCTGAAGTTTTTTTCATAAATTAGAACATAAAAATTGAACAGAAATGCTCGTAGGCATAATATATCAAATTTTCTCCACTCAATAAATTAACATGAGATGATATAATATAAAATAAAGAAATAAAGAAGAATTGAGATAAAGAAAGATTGTAGAATCTTATTAATAAATTTTAAATAGATTAAATAGGTAAGTATAAAATTAAGAAATCTTTAGGGATTAAGATTATGGGTACCTAAACTTGGAAAAAAGTTGCAAAATACCTAAAATGACACTTAGTACAAACTTTAACATACACAAAGATATAAGATATTGTAATTTCAGGTTATATTGTGACACATAATCATTTGAAAAATCACAAGATTCATGTATCAACATGTGACATGAGGTTTTGATATGAAAATATTTCACACGAGGTTGTGATTATCGTGCTGATGTTACATAATTATGTGTTACTAGGTTCATTTGACGATGTAAGATTCATCCGGTGACACAACACTAAATCGTGGTAGCTAGTTTTATTATTAGTAAACACATTTTAGCAACAGTAGCTATTCGAATTAATATATCAATTACAAATTAAGTGGCTAGCTAAAAACAAACGAATATGATTAAAAAGGAAATTATAAATAACCACAATAAAATAACTTCATTAATTTCATACTCTCTTTTAAAAATACTAATTAAAAACATAGTAGAAAAATTACTTGGAAGAAATAACCACCCGAGTGAACATAGATGCAAGAAAGGGAAAATTGGTAAAAATACCCCGTATATATACCCTAATTATGATCTTACCCTTTAATTTTTTGGGTTTTTAAAAATACCCCATATGTTGGCGCTTCTTGTCGAAAATACCCCGTCACCTGCTGTGATAAGTCACTAACCGGTCACATGCTGACGTGGCAGGTAAATACACATGTGTAATTGTTTTTCGATTTTTTATGTTCTCTTTTCCAGGTAAATACACACGTGGTCTCCTCATTCTCTTTTTTGCTTCTGGGTCCTCTCTTCCCATTTTCATCGACATTATTTTTTCTGTTTTCGTGAACATCAACCTCTAATTCTGGTTGACTTAATTGATTCATGGCTGGTATGTGCTGTGAAGTGAAGATTGGTGAGACGGAGGCGTCTGCGCCGGCGAAGCCGAGTTCGAGATTGGTGAGAAGGAGGAGGATGGAAATCCATCAATTCAATTTTGTGCCCACAGATTGGGCGGTGGCACCGCCGAAGTGAAGAGGAAGAAGCAGAAGCTGGATGCTGTTATTTCGGTTTTGCCCCTAGAGAGTTCGTGAACGCAGTTCAGAAATGTGAGGAGGAAAAGAAAGTGAATCAGCTCTCCGGCGAGATTCCGTCTCCGCCGGAGACGGAGGCGTTCAATCTCTCGGCCACGCCGTCGGATACGAGAAGCGACGTCAGTGTGATTCAGTCGGAGGATTTCCCTAAATTCGGGATGACATCTGTGTGCGAAAGGAGGAGAGACATGGAAGACGCAATCGGAGGTACGATTCCAACGAAAGGAACACAAACCCAGATCGAAAAATCAAAACCCAAGAACACCCAAGTCGAAAACAGGTTCGCCGTTGTAAGAACTTCGAACACCGGTCGCGAACACAGTAAATCAGAGCAAAAGATGGAAAGAATCCGGCGAAAACTTACCAAATGATGGAAGATTTACACTGAATCGAGAGAAACTCAGTGGAAAAATACAATAAATTGGAAGAAGCAGCCACGAAAATGAACAAAAACCCCAAGGTTCTAGAGAGAAAGAGAACTACAGAAAAGTATTTTAAAATATTTACTATAATTTTTTTTAATTATTATTTGATAGTAATATATTAAAAATATTTATTTATTATTTTAGAAATAATTTTTGACATGAAATTGTATTATTTAATTAAAGTGCATGATTTTATTTTAACAATTATATATTAATGATAATATTTATATTAACAGATATAATTTATTAAGGTTTTTTTAACAAAAAATAATTACAAGAAAAATTTTCAGATTTTTTAAAATGAATTTAAGTTTTTTTAATATTTTAAAAATAATTTTGACTTGTGAAAAAAAACAAATTAGAAATAAAATCCACGTGTGAAATGACTTGACACTCATTGTTTGACTTGGTAAGAAAATAAATGAGAAATAAAATCCACGTCTGAAATAACCGGCCACATCAGCAAGTTACCTCCTACAACAGGTAATGGGGTATTTTCGACAAGAAGCACCAACATACGGGGTATTTTTAAAAACCCAAAAAATTAAAGGGTAAGTTCATAATTAGGGTATATATACGGGGTATTTTTACCAATTTTCCCATGCAAGAAATAACAGATTAATATAAATAGGTGACACAAAAGTGATGTCATAGATGCTGCTTTCAAAAACAAAAAAAACATGTCTACTAATCCACACATATAACAAAAAAGAACAACAGTTTAATGTATTCTTCCTTCTTCCTATTTCTATCATAACCAGCCGTCTTTGAATTCTCACATATCCATCTCATCCTTCTTTAATTTCCCCTATTTAATTTCTATCATCTTCATCCTCTTTATATATATATTTTCTCACTATAAGTATCCCACACACACAAACACGTACACATACACACACACATACACCTACACACGATCAAAAGCCACATCTTCCCTTTCTTATCTTCTTCTCTTGATAATATTATTAACAACATATATATACTTGCATATACTCGTATATGTAGAATTTCGTGTGATCTTTTTTTCTTTCTTTCTTTTTTGTGATGGGAGACAAGAAAAGGGTGTTACCTCCAGGGTTTGAGTTCGATCCAACTGATGAAGAGTTGATCGTTTATTTTCTGTCTCGAAGGGCTGCAAATTTACCCTTCTACCCTAATATCATTCCTGATCTTGATTTTTATGCAGCTAACCCTTGGAATCTTAATGGTGATTATCATACCTTTTCTTTTCTTCTTCTTTTTTGTTGAATTTTTTTTTAATTGATTCACTGAATTTTTTAATTTTTTTGAGTAATTAACAGATAAGGCGTTTTGGAGTAAAAGGAAATGGTATTTCTTCAGTGAAGTGAAGAAAAACCGATGTAGCCGAAAAGGGTTTTGGAGTGAGGTAGGTGTAAATGAGCCCATCTTCACAAGCAATGGAGATCATCAAGTTGGCATCAAGATTTATCTTGTTTATTATACTACTAATGAAGATGGTTCAAATGTTCAAACTAATTGGTTCATGGAGGAATATCATCTCTTCAATTATAATCACTTCATCATCAACAACATATCTACTTCTTCTCAAAATATTCAAGAAAATCGAATGCAAGTAAGGGACTATACATTGTCAATTTATATATCTTGGTAATTTTTAATCCTTTGAGTTCTTATACTAGTAATTTTAATTTGTATTGATTTTGAAATTGTAAAATGATGAATTGATGGATGGATGTATTGATATGTAGGATATGAAGGAGTGGGTGGTATGCCGAGTTCAAGAAGCAAATTACTTAGTTGATTTTGAAGATCAGAAAACTAATAATGGTGGTGATGATGAGGGAGTGGAGCTCTCCTACCTTGATGAAGTCTTCTTCTCCATGGAGGATGATGATCAAGAAGAGATCATAAGCTTTCCCACTTAGATTATAATTAACCTTAATCTCAGTATTAAATTATTAACTATATATATATGTTTATATATGACTAATTATCTGAGCTACAAGATTTGTTTTAGCCTATTTCTTACAAGTTAAAAGCATGCTAGAAGATATATGTGGCTCTTGAGTGCTACATATTATAAGATATATAATCTTATGTGTAAAAGAAGAACATACTCAATTTTGAGATTTTAGATTTTGTGTGTGTAAAGGATAAGTAATATAATAATTGTATGTATTCGTTTTGTGCTATGTATACTCATAAATGACACCATATTCTATACATACGACGAGTCAAAATTGGAACTTCAATTGTGAATGAGAAATGGGAGGTAAGTTCAATCATTTTCATATGTAAAACCTTCAATTTTTAGCCAACTCTTGTAAGGATTCTTTTCTCTTCTTAATTTTAATTTCATCTTTTTTTATATATTTTGATGAATTATATCATTGATACAAGAAAGACAGATACAGTTTGAATAATATGAGTTCATGAAAATGGAACAACATGATTATCCTGTGAACGAAATAGGACACTATTTATAACGCCCCAAATAAACTAAGATAATGTATTAATAGCATTAGTCCAAGGATTTTTGATTTGTTGCCAACTCATTTTTTTCTCTTTTCCATGGTTTTGACAACTAGCACTTTCTCTCTCTCATGGCTTGACACCTTACCTAGGCTAGGTGTTTGCCACCTCACTCTACCCTAGACATGTGGCTTCTCATGGCACATTAGGAAAGAAGCAAGAGTAAGTGTAAGGATAATTTTTGGAAGAAGAAAGCAAAAGTCAACACATTTTGCTCCATATTTCTCTCTCTCACACCAAAAACCGCCGGCCTCCATCTCGCCGGAATGCTCTGCCGCCGTCGCCCTTTTGCAGCAAAAAGATTGGAATCAAAAGGTAGAACTCGACGAGTCCGTCATGGGTGCGGGCTCGGTTCGGCCTCCGGTGCCACCGCCGCCGCATATGGGCGGCGTAAAGGGGCTGCTGTTTCTTTCTCTTTTCTTCCTCATTTTCCTTCTTTTCACCTCCGAGAGCCCTTTCTTCTGCAGTTCACCATGTTCCGCTGTGTGGGTGTGGATGTGCCGCCGCCGGGAGCAGCGGCGTGAGCTGCGAGCGCCGCGCGCGTGCTGGACCCGATGCCGGGGTACGCCGGGCAGAGTGTGTGTTGGTGTCAGTGTGTGTGCAGCGCCGGGTGGCGCTGTGTGCAGTGTCGGGGGCCAGCACCGGGGGGCCTACTGTTCTGTTTTGCTGCTTTGTGCGCAGGCAGAGCTCGACACGCTGTTTGAGGCCCTTACGAAGATGAGACCGGAAACCTGTTATTATGACAAATATTAGAGAGTATGAGGAAGGTCTCTACCAAGTTTGGTGGCCATCCGAGGTCGGAGGACCGAGGAAGAATTTTGCGAAGTTGAAACTGCGTTTCTACATCCGAACTGGAAATAGTTGCGGAGCAGAAGGTCTAAACAAAAGTATTTTCAAGAACTATTCATATGGGTGTTCTTCAATGAGTTAAGAACGTTCCTACTAAGTATCACCTTGAAACAAGTCCGTTTAAGGGGTATACGACATGCCGAGGCCAAGAGTGGTAATGCAGTGGCAACAGGTTTGGGCTAAGTGTGCAAAGGGCATTCTTTACAAGTTTAATTATTGGTGCAAGGGGTTTATTTTGCAAGATTAATTACTTTGCTAGTAGGGTTTATTGTGCAAGATTAATTACTTTGCAAGATGAGTTGATTTTGCAAGATTAATTCTACTTTGCAAGATTTGTTTCCCTTGCAAGATTAATGTTCTTGCTTGCAAAATTATTTTCTTCGCAAGTTTGCAAGTTTAGTGTTTGTTGCAAGCTTAATTATTTTCTTTGCAATATCGCAAGTTTAATGTTTCTTGCAAGCTTAATTATTTAATTTACAAGTTTGCAAGTTTAACTTCTCTTTGCAACTTTACAAGTTTGCAAGTTTAATTTTGCAAGCTTAATGTCTTCTTTGCATGTTTGCAAGTTTAATTTTGTAAGCTTAATGTCTTCTTTGCAAGTTTGCAATTTTAATCTTTCTTGCAAGTTTAATATTTTTCCCCGCAAGTTCAAGCTTTCTTTGTAAATTTAATTAAGTGTGCAAGGGGTTTTCTTTGCCATAAAAGTCGAACCTTAAAATGCTATATTTAGAACTCTCGTTTTTCTTTTCCCTGATAAACCATTATCTGTTGCTAACGCTCGTTTTTCCAAACAATACGAGCTATCTTTCCTTACATTCAAAAGTTCTTTCTACAGAACTATTTCATCGATCGCTGTTTAAGAATGTTTTCAATTCGAGTTCTAAGTGAAGTTATAAATAGTCTTATTAGTCGCTGAGACGAGTTTTATATATATTGTAAGAAATGCAGATGAAGGACCCCACTAATTCCTTGAAGCATAGCAGTTTTTCCAAGATACCACTTGATTGAGGTGAAAGAACGAACTTATGATTTAAAGAATTGAGCTTCACGAGGGTTACCACCGAATGGGGTGGGGGTAATTTATGTGTTTTAACTTTTACATTTCTAAATGCTTTTAACGTGAAATTCAGTGATTAATTGAAAGTATATGCTATATGATATGTGTGACAAGTTGTCAGCTTTACTATATGATGAAATCAAAATGTGATATTTGCAAAGTAAAATGAACGTGTTTGTGTTACAATATGGTGACTCAGAACCGCACTACGGTGGCTCAAAACCACAATAATGTTTTCTACGGTGGCTCAGAACCGCACTACGGTGGCTCAGAACCACAATAATGTTTTCTACGGCGGTTTAGAACCGCACTATGGTGGCTCAAAACCACAATAATATATATATATATTTTGAATTGTATATCTATGTTTCACTTAGAATTTAGCTACCCACTGAGTAACTTTGTGCACTCACCCCTTTAGGTGATTCCATGTTACGGGTTGCAAATGCTCGGAAGGAAGGTGAAAGGGGTGCCATGCTACTTTGTTTATATAAAGATGTTTTATTTTATTTTATTGAAATCTTTAGAAAGTTTGTGTTCCAAGGTTATTCAGTTTTTTGTTATGTAGTGATAAAGTACAAATATCTTTCTTTCGCTGTTTACGGATTTCGTTTTATAAAACAGGGATGTTTGAAATAACTTTTCTTATTTGCGAGTTAGGGTTTATCTTTGGAAACCTATTTTTAACGTAGTTGCTGGACGCCCAAACAAAAATTTATTAAACTCTAATATTCTGTAATAACGTAAAATGGGGCGTGATAATATTGTCAGAAATAAAACTTTTGGATATTGATATAAGAGTAGTGTTTTTATAAATCAATTGCATGTGCAACCGGGTGCGTGGGTCAGATTCAACCCGGATCAGCACTCAAATTATTATTATTATATTTTGAGGTAACCTTTATGTTATTTTAGTTAATTTTTATATTATAATAGTATAACATTTATGTACATGTATCATACCTTTTAAGTGATATTATTTAAACTTTTCTCAGCATAAAAATTCATGTAGTATACATGTACCTTTATGTTATAATAATTTGACCGTTAAGTTATATTATTGTAACTTTTATATACAAATATCATGACCTTTATGTAGTACTTTAACTTAAAAGAAAAACAGAAATCTTATATTTTTATAACATAAAAGTTTAAAGGTATTATATGTCTGTAAGATAATGTAAATGTTAAACTAGCATAACATATAAGTTACGTCAATATAACATAAAAGTTAAGCGTGCTGGATAAGAATGTGGGTGCGGATATGGGGGTGCGTGGGAACGCATGAGCGTGCGTTTGGAGCGTGAAAACCACCTTCCGGGTCATATAACTCGAATTGCATGGGTCATGAGATAAATGAAATAAACAAATTTAGTTGGTATGAGATAAAGTGGTACGATGTAAATAGTGATAGTACATGCCAGTGTGATCGATGGTACAAGCAAGAAGGTTAAAAATATTCAAATTTAATTAAAAATGAATGGATTTTGATAACAAGATCATATTAGTTAACGTCATATATTTTCTTTCCTTGTAAATAAGATCTAGCTAGGGTATCTTATGTAATTATCTTTTGGTGTAATCTTATTTATATGAATGAAATCATATGCATCACCTCTAATACCCGAGAAAAGAAAAAGACTTACTATCTGTTAAAAAAATTAATTGGTTCAAATAATTAGAATTATTTCTTGTGAACATAGAGTTGAATGTTTGGGCTTACACGTGAGAAAATTTAGATTTAATTATGAGTTTATGTCTTATGATAGTCTTTTAATGAATTATAATCACAATAGGAGTCATAAATCTTATCGTATAAGAAATAGAATCTTAGTATGATCCCAAGAATTAGATTACAAATATAATCACTTATAAATAGGTCATGCCTTACATTAGAAAAAACAAAAAGAGAGAGCGAGAGATACACGGGAGATTTAAGAAAAAAAAGAAGGTAAATTTATAGAGAAATTCTTTGTTCTTCACCAAGTCTTTCCTTACTTTCCATTATCCAACAATCTCTCAAATCTGTTCGTATCTTTATCCCTCACCTTCTTCATCCAATAAAGAATGTTTTTCATACAAAAACAAGAGGTGAGAGACAAAAGAGTGGGATGAATGAAAATAGAAGAAAGTAAAACAAAAAAAAAAAACAAAAAAGAGAGAGAAGAGGGATAAGATGAGGGTAGGTGAGAGGGGTAGTGATGGGAGAGAGAAAGAAAGACAAAAGAAGTATAACTTGTTTTAATAATTTTTACCTTTCAGGTATTTTCCAAAATTTTGAAAATTTAAAATAGTCCCAAAATATTTTCTTATCTATTCCAATGTTTCAAAAGTGATCTTCATACCCAAAGAAAATTATCATTCCATTTCATAGTCCACTGAATCCAGTTTATTCTTTCTTTCAAATCTTAATTCTCTTTATAATATAATAAGATATTAATTTAAATTGATTAAGTGACGTGAGGAAATGAGGTCAAAGAAATGTAAGATTTGCATTGTACATTTTATTTATCATTTTTATTGAGGTGGATGCTTTCTTACCCTATCTTTACCACGGTTTATGTGTTGAATCATTTTTTGTCTAGATGCAATATGAATATCTGATGTCGGTTTATGTGTTGAATCATTTTTTGTCTAGATGCAATATGAATATCTGATGTGATAGAGTGCCACTGGGATCGTATTTTGGTCTTTATGCTCATAATAAGAATGCCTAGGTTACCATTCAGGTGTCGGGAAATGTTGTTTATATTGATGTGTATTTTCCAGTGTCGTTTACGTATAATTTTCCTTGTTTGACCTTTGGAGCTTGTTGTTTGCTTAAATTCCCTTATTTCCCCTTTTTGGATTGAGGAGTACGACGTGGTGCAGTGCAATGTATGCTAGTAGTGGAAGTTAAAATTTAATTAAATATTTTTAAGTGTTGTTTAACTTTTGTTTTCCTTATATTTATAAATATTTAGATAATTTAATAATTCATAGTAGGGTCACATTAATTAGCCTGAATCTTTTAATTATTTTAATGGAGTTTGAATTTTGAATTTAGATTTTTCTTTTACTTCCGCATACATTGAATCTTAGATTTTCGTATGCTAATTTTTCATAGGCTGTGACATAAATCAAGATTTTTTATGAGAAATTACATTCCTAACATGGTATTAGTCTAAATTCGATCATCTAAACCCTACCCTCCCTCGTGTCTGTCTTTTTCTTCTCCTTCTCATGACTGACACTAATTCTTCAATTTTCAACATCTCCTTACCTTTTAATTTCAACTATGATTCACATACATACCATCCATCTCTTTTCCACCAATTAATTTTTATGGCACAATCAGGTTGTGATCCCCTTCTCTAGAGACAAGATCTTTTCGGTTTTATTGATGGCTCAACGTCGTCCATTGGACGCCTCATTCGCAGTAATAATGAAATTAAGAAACCTAACTCTGCATATGTACTATGAAAACAATAGGATCAATACTTCGTTAGTCTCCCTAATTCTTCTTTCATAGAAGAAGCCATGGTCAAGGTTCTTCACTAGGACACCACTTCATGCAGTTTGGCTTGCACTCTAAGTAGACTTTGGAAATAATTTCAATCAACAAGAGAATTTTGGAAATAATTTCAATCAACAAGAGAATTTTGGAAATAATTTCAATCAACAAGAGATTGGAATTCTTGATCTTCTTCTTCAACTTTAAAAGGTTTCGACTTATGTCCGCAACTATGCTAATTTAATTAGGATACATTTTTCAAATTTAAAGTTATGTCTCAAAATAATCTAAAAGTTTAAACTGCGAATAATACAAATCCTTCATTTTAAGCGCCACAACAAATCACTCTACTTCTTTATTGAATCATTTTTTATAGTTTATTGTTTTTTATATATTGTACAAGAAAATGGAACAACAGTATATTTCCTTAGTGATTGACTCATATAATAAGTTGTTCAAATTAAATTCGGGTTCGAGTTATTTGAATGTATAGTCCCCCAATTATAATCCTTCTCATTATCGTAGCATGAAGATGATAATTATGGATGAAGAGGTATGTCTAGATATTTATATATGTGTGTATATAAAGATTTTAATTTCATATCTATCACATTAAACTATTTATTTCAAATCTCTTTGTTGATCGGAAATTAAAATCAAACAAATGTTAGTAGGATGCATTTTAAAATAAGGGTAAAGTTCAAAATTATCTCATTTTGTAATGCAATGAACTTTTCTACCCCATTTTTATGAAAATAACATGTTTACCCATTTTTTTATATATTTTACCAAAAAGCATTCCAATAATACCCCTTAACCAATACTACAAAACTTAATATTCAAAATACATAAAATCATATCACCCTCGATTTTTGAAAAGTTGAAAGTTCATTTCTCCCCCCAACAAACTCCACCAAAACTCCACTTCAATCATGAACTCCCTTACACGATAGAACCCCACAATGTGCAATCTCCACCACTTCAACACCAACAGCGAATGAAAATCCTAGGGCGAAGCTCAGATTTTGCCGATAAATCTTAAAGATGTTTTGTGCGGCAGTGGTCAGATCTGAGATGAGGGTGGGTTACATGGAGATGGGAGAGACAACGGCTACTCTTGCCAGAGGGGTAAAAGTAAGGTAGATGTCGGATTCACATCGGTGAGTCTGGAGATTAGAACAGAGGATGATGGAGATGCGACGTTGCTCATGCTTGGAGATGAAGGCGCCAGGCTGAGCAAATGAGGTTAGAGAAGATAAATAAGAACTGATTCTCACGGTGGTGTGTGTTGTTTGAACTCGGATGTGGTATGTCGGATTGTTCGAAGAGAGAGAGAAGATAGTTTGGGTTGCAATTTTTTATTTTTGATTTATTTTATTTTATTTTTGATTTCACAACTTTTGAGTTATGAAGTGACTTTGAATTTGATTATTTGAATGTTGAGTGAATAATTGTGAAATTTTTTGGATTTTCTGGTTTTATGAATAATTGTCATCATAATCATGTATGTGTGTGCATGAGTATAAGAAATCTGTCGAAATCAAGTGTTCTTTAATATTCTGATATATGTATACGATATGTATCTTACATCATGTACACAATGATTACATTTTGATATATGTACATGATATGTATCTTACATCATGTACATGATGCTTATAATATGTACACGATGTGTATCTTACAACGTGTACACACGTGTACATGATGATTATATTCTAATATATGTACATGATGTGTATCTTACAACATGTACACATGTGTATATGATGATTATATTCTAATATATGTACATGATATGTATCTTACAACGTGTACATGATGATTATAATATGTACACGATATATATCTTACAACATGTATATGATGATTAACCTAAGTTATAATCGTGTACACAAAAATTGTGTACATGATAATCGTGTACTCTATAAAATATATTTGTGTACAAAAAAAACCTAAAAATCGTATTGACTAGATCATGTAGAAACCTAGACAGAGGGTGTTTACATGTTTATTAAATCATAATTTATACACATCTTCATACACAAATACAAAAAAAAATCATAAAATTATTGTTTCCTAAATGTTAATCCTAATTAAAGCGTTGTGTTTCCCATATAAACAAATTTAGGTTTTGGTTGAAGCGCGATGTTTCCCTAGATAAACAGATCTTCAAAATCTTCAAACTAGATAAACATATTTTTAAAATCTTTATTATATGTTGTGTTTGAAGAGACTCATGTCTATCAAATTGGATATAATATAGTGTATTTGAATTTAAATTTTAAATACATGAAATACACTATCTGTCATGCCCCGTTTTCTTTCATAAAATATCAGAATTTTACTTTGGGCGTGAAGAAGAAATGATAAGAGACATTTTCATAAACAGATGAGGGAGGTAGGAGACGACAGAAGAACGAGCTAAGGGATGATGTGAATCATTCACATATCATCAAACAGATAAAACCGATAACATATCATATCAGCGGAACTAAACCATCAAGATCCATCATCCAAAAACATATACAATATTACTTTACAAAACGTGAATTAAATAAGACATTGTTTGAAAATGTTTGTGAAATGTCAACTTAAATATACAAGTCCAGATATAGCACCTCCTCTCTCCTTATAGGGTTCATCATGCTCATCATTTCCTGTAACGTGAATTACAGAATAGGGGGTGAGTGCGTGGAATACACTCGTGGGGATGAAATCCACCTCTTATAACAATCAACAGATATAAAATACCGGAAATGTAACACTCAGTCACATTGTTCACAGTATAACATGAACACGTAATCATAGCATATAACCACAACATTTAGTATTTCTCAATCATGCTTATAAATAGGGAAAAATGTAAACAGATAAAGAGACAGAAATTACCCCCACCTTGTTTGGTGGTTTCCGCGTGAGTAACAAGTACCAAAGATCAGACAAGTCAAGGCTCAATCCAACAAGTAGTCTACACAATTACGGTGTTTCTTAGATCCTTAATAATTATAAATAAAGCTATAAAAGATTCTGGAGGAAAAACGATCGTTAAAGGCACGACGGATCGAGAGATCTAAAGATTGGGGTTGAAGAAACGAGAGTGGATGTTCAGTCTAATTGGCTGAGATGATAGAGGATGAAATTTGGGTTACGACAGAAAAAGAATGAGCTCGATCGGAGTTGAAACGAGCTCGAATGAAGCATTTTAAGTTTATGGGTATTTTGGTAATTTTGCTCAAAGAGTTGATTTTGACTGGGCCCATGAACCCCGGTCAACGATATCTCATCGGGGACGACTCGATAATGACGTACGATGGAAAAAATGGAATTCGGATCGAAAATACGACGTCGCGTGCGCACCCGTCACACGACGGGGCGCATGCGCGCACGCGCACTCGACGTCAGGTGAAAAACTCAGCAGCCTCGGCAGACTCTCCTCCGCAGCTGCCGAGTTATCTCGGCAGCTCGGCAGGCACTCCTCGGTAGTTGCCGAGTTTTCTCGGCAGCTCGGCATGTGTTCCTCGGTAGCTGGCCGGGGTTTCTCGGCAGCTCGGCCGGGCTCGCGCCTAGGCCACCCGACGTCGGCCCTGCTCGCCCAGCTCACTTCCCGTCGCCACCAGCCGCGGCGGTGCCACCCAGCGCCGCTGCCACCTTGTCCGCCGGCAAGCCTGCACCGCCGGCTACCACCTCCGGCCATCTCTCGCCGGAATCCGACCGTGAATAGTGCCCATAATCAGCTCCAAAAACCCTTCATCACACACATATGCAAACCAAACCCTACCCTTCCCAGTTCTGGCCGGCGACTTCCAGTCGCTGACGACCCTCCCCGGATCTCCTGGAACACTGGCCGGTGATTTCCAGTCGCCGGCAACCACCCAGCAGCCGCGCACACACACCTAAAACGTTACACACACATACGTATATATATAAACACACACACGCACATCTTCTCAGCTTGGTGGCGACTTCCAGTCGTCGGCCACCCACCTCAGGACCTCGCCGGCGCAGCACCAGCGCCGGCCCACTATTCCCACACGGCGGCGCCACCTGCGCCGCCCACAACAACACACAACACACGCACACACACTAAACACACATACATGTACGAGCACACACACACACATTGATCAGCCCCGGTGCTGCCACCCCTTCGGCGCCTCACCAGCAACACTAGCAGCTTCTCCGGCGAGGGTTTTCGTCGCTTTCGGCTCGTTCGGAAAAACGGTGATTTTTGAATCGAAAACGCCCCTATTTATAGAATTTCCGAAAATCACTATTCACTAAAAAAATCTCAAGTTACTGTTCATGGGGTTAAAAATCCGAGTTACTATTCACGTAAAAATCTTCGTTACTATTCACCGTAAATATCTTTCGGTTTTCCGAAACTTCGTGTTTCGCCCTTTTGTCGCCATTTGAGCTACGGGTCTCCGATTGACCCCTAGTTTGTTTCTATCTTCTCATTTTCCCGATACGCATCTAATGGTATAAAAATATTCTATGTTCTATGTCTAGGAAAAATATCCATCTAAATCCTGCATTAAACACGTATCTGAAATGCACGTAATTATATTAAACAGTTAAAATATACGCACATAATAATTCAATTAAGGTTTAATATTTAATTAATCAATTATGCTTCGTTTTTGGTCCGGGATGCTACATCCCTTACCCCTTAAAAGAATTTCATCCTCAAAATTAAACGTGTACTAAGAACGACGAAACTGGTTACTCTGCCAAAAATCCCGTCAACGAACTTGCAGGCCTTGATTATTTGTCTAAGCTCAATGTTCAGAACTTTTGTTAGTCCTGAGCTTCTCCAATTCTTTCTCGAACTTTCCTAACCGGATCACACTTCTATTTCTCATTCTTCTCCTTCTTCAACTCATAGTACTGATTGTTGTAATATTCATCCTACATACTTCTTGTTGGGTAATGAGCGAAGTCAATGCCCGAACCTACAACCTTTCTCCGTTGGCATGAACTCTCTTCTTCCTTCTTCCAGGATTAACACCACAAGCCAAGGATCATCCAAGGTGTGTTCTTAACTTCTCCTCTTCCAATCTCTGATAAGAAGGTGAAATCTCGTCCTTCCCAATGGAATACTAACATCTAGAGTTTCAGTGACTACCCTACCGTTTTCAGATGTCAGCATGTCATCAAATCCAACAGAGATAGAAGAATGGGTTGTCCCGGTATCAAATAGTACGAGAGCAGGGATACCAAATACTGTCAACATACCTGCCATGGTTTTAGATTCTTCTGCAGCTGGAGAGCGAGTGAGGGCAAAAGCTCACACCTGGCCTGCTCCTGGCCTCAGTCTTGGGGTGGAAACTCCTGGATTTCGGGGCTTCTGGCAGCTGTATGCCATGTGGCCTGGCTTCCCACATTTAAAGCAGTTTTGGGTCCCTTGGAGGCAGGGCCCCACGTGTATCTTCCCACACTTAGGACAAACATTCCCTAGCCTAGGCGTAGGGAGTAGTGGAGCATTATTGGTCCGTGGGGACTTGCTTTGGTTGAAATCCTGACTGGGTTCGTCCCTCTTCCTCTTCTCTGTCGTCACTTCCACTCTCTTGGGTGATGCCATGTCCAAGCACAGTTGGGAAATGATTTCTTGAGCCCTTTCAACAACAGCAGCGTACGTCATCACACCCTGTCCCACCAGGATGGAGCTGATCTCTGGACGAAGGCCCTTTTCGAAACGTCGGGCCCTTTTTATGTTTGTGTCCACCAGGTGGGACATATATCGGCTCAGCTGATTAAATCTTCTCTCATAATCGCCCACAGTGGATGGCCCCTGACGGAGGTGTAGAAACTCCATCTCCTTTTGATCGCGATAAGATTGGGGTACATAGCTTTGTACGACCACCTCCTTGAAGGCCCCCCAGTTCAGAGCGTCTATATGTTCTAGCATCATCGTTCGAACACATGATTCCCACCAATGGCTTGCCTCTTCGGTAAGTTGAAAAATGGCGCAAGAAATCTTCTGTTCCTCCGTGCAGGTCAGGTGCCCGAACAAACGATCTAGAGCCCTCAGCCATTCTTCCGCTTCTAGGGCTCTCCTCTTCCGTTGAAAGTCGGCGGGTTGAATCACCGGAACTGCTCGATCGCTAGATTGGTGTCGCTCTTTGCCAAGTCGACTGGTGTTGGTTGCGGTGTCTCGAAATGTCGAGCCAGTCCCCTCAAAACTGACACCAAATCCCCCTCGGCGGTGTCCACATGCTCCGGAGGATTTCCCTCTGGCGGCTGATCATTCATCGGTGGTTGGTTGTCTCTGGGTGGTTGATCTCGTCTTGGGCGGCCACGAGGCATACTGTTATAGTTACAACTACGAAAATCTACCCCTTAGTGTCTACCTCACGCAAACCAGCAATATACAAAAGTAACAACAGGATAAATGAGAAGTAGATAGATATGATTCAGATAACCATATAACATATAAACATTATTCCATAAATCAATTAATAACCTCAAAAGATCTCCATCTTATTCGTTTATCATAACAGTACACAAAAATGCATTGCTCCTATAAAAATTCCTTCAGTACAGGAGGGTATTTCCCGTCTTACCCCGTATCCTAATTACAGGAGGGTATTTCCCATCTTACCCCGTATCTTAAGTACAGGAGGGTATTTCCCATCTTACCCCGTTTCCTTAGGTACAAGAGGGTATTTCCCATCTTACCCCGTTTCCTTAGGTACATGAGAGAATTTCCCATCTTACCCCGTACACGTATCAAGACCGTTGGTGCTTCTTTTTATCGTGAAACTGTATCCTTATCACCCCATCAAACCTAAACTGTTAAACTATATCCTTAACCCCCCAAACCTAAACAGTTTATATCAGATAACCGAGAAAACACAAAGCAGATAAACACTCTTTTTTATTAAGTTTTATGATTAAGGAGAGACACCTATAGAGAGAGGATGGTGCTTATCCATTTCTTTTGGAAAATATTTTCTCGTTTAAAACACGTTTTTTCTCATTTTCTCTTTATAAAACAAGATTGAGCAAGTTCGAGAATGATAGAACATTGCTCTGATACCATCTGTCACGCCCCGTTTTCTTTCATAAAATATCAGAGTTTTGCTTTGGGTGTGAAGAAAAAATGGTAAGAGACATTTTCATAAACAGATGAGGGAGGTAGGAGATGACAGAAGAATGAGGTAAGGGACGATGTGAATCATTCACATATCATCAAACGGATAAAACTGATAACATATCATAGCAGCAGAACTAAACCATCAGGATCCATCATCCAAAAACATATACAATATTTGAATTAAATAAGACATTGTTTGAAAATGTTTATGAGACGTCAACTGAAATATACAAGTCCAGCTATAGCACCTCCTCTCTCCTTCTAGGGTTCATCATGCTCATCATTTCCTGTAATGTGAATTACAGAATAGGGGGTGAGTGCATGGAATACACTCGTGGGGATGAAATCCACCTCTTATAACAGTCAATAGATATAAAATACCGGAAATGTAAACCCACAACATTTAGTATTTCTCAATCATGCTTATAAATAGGGAAAACTGTAAACAAATAAAGTGACAGAAATTACCCCTATCTTGTTCGGTGGTTTCCGAGTGAGTAGCAAGTACCAAAGATCGGACAACTCAAGGCTCAATCCAATAAGTAGCCTACACAATTATGGTGTTTCTTAGATCCTTAATAATTATAATTAAAGCTATAAAAGATTCCGGAGGAAAAACTGATAAGTGTCGTTTTTCATGTATTTCTGTTTATGTTTATGTATTCATTTGAATATGTTTAAATATGTTTTTATGGTGATTTCTGATATCATATTGTATAAGTTGCATTTGACGTGTTTGTGCTTAGTTTCATGATTTTAATGAGACAAGTGCAAGTTTCAAGTGTAATTGATGATTAATGAAGGAATCACGGAAAAATGAGGAAGAATAGGAGTTGGAATACGAGATCGCGAGGAAGAGTGGTGGCGCACGGTCTGTTCGTGCCATGTAGCACGACCGTGCGCCATTGTACAGTGAGTGGGGCACGATCGTGCCCCACAACACGATCAACTCCGTGCAAGAGCCAGTGACTTCTTGGGAGGGCACTGTCGACCGTGCTGGACAGCACGACCGTGCCCGGGTGAACAGGAACTCGTTAAGATCTTGTTTTCTTGGATAATCTTCATCTTTTACTTCACTTGGAAGATTCCCACAACAGATATACTCAGAAAAAAAAAGAGAATGGGAGAGCGAAAAAAGAAGGAGAGATTCATACAGAGAAAAATACGGTAGTTGAAGAAGCAACGAGAGGAATCGAAGAAGGATTCAAGAAGATCGAGGAATCGAGAGATCATCATTACTAGAGTTTTTAATCTTTCCTCTCTTGTTAGATTTTAGTGATATGATATTTCCAATCTTGTCTATGGTTTGTTTATCATCATGTCTAGCTAATTTCCTAGGGTTTCTAGGGTTTGTTAGTAATTTGATTCGAATCTCAATGGATCTTTAATTTCAATTCAAAGTTCATGATTGTTTATCCTATTTGTGTGTTTATGATTTGATTGTTTGTTTGGTTATTCGGCCGGTAATTGAGCATGTTTTAGTAATTAGATCAAAATTCGGGAGATGCGATTTAATTATGGAAGAATAAACACATGATACATAAAAAGACTTAGATCGGGAGATTAAGGAATTTATGTAATGAGAAATCAATCTTAGGTGCTTTTGGGAGTTGTTATGTTTCAATCAGATTGAGTAGGGATACCTCTGGTGGCATAATAATCAACCGGTTAACTGACTCGGAAGAGCTGTTAATTCGACATATGTGATTGCTCATATAGGATGATTGATTAATGAACTTGAGTTGGTTAAAGTGATGTTTTGATGAGAATTAGATGAAAGCATGTCCTAGAACCTGTCTTAGATATCTGTTATTCTTGAGTGAATTTATCCGCGTAGTTAATTTTCTATTGAGTTAATTTGCAATCAGTGTGATTTAATTTTCCTAGATAAAACTGAAAATTGAATTTGAGTAGTTAGTTAGTGTCTAGATAGTCAGTCTCTGTGGGATCGACCTTGCTCATCACTTCTACACCCTACACCGTACACTTGCGGAAGTAGCTAAAAGAAAATAGTGAACAAGTTTTTGGCGTCGTTGCCGGGGACGGGCGTTTAGGATAATTAATATTCGAATTTTGTTTTTATTTTTAATCTAAGTTTTATTTGTTTTATTTTTTTATTTTTCTAATTTTTAGAGAGTATCTGATACTTGTCTTTTAGGTGATTTCAGATTGTGCATGAACACTCGCTCTAAAAAGGCGAACTTGATTGCACTAGATTCGGAGATTGAAGCAACTTGTAAACGTAGTAAAACACGAAAGCAACTTGACGCCACCTTATTCGCCGGCAAGCCTGCACCATCGGCTACCACCTCCGGCCATCCCTCGCAGGAATCCGGTCGTGAATAGTGCCCAGAATCAGCCCCAAAAACCCTTCATCACACACATATGCAAAACCAAACCCTACTCTTGCCAGCTCCGACCGGCGACTTCCAATCATCGGCGACCCTCCCCGGACCTCCTATAACACTGGCCAGTGACTTCCAGTTACCGGCAACCACCCAGCAACCGCGCACACACACCTAAAACATTACACACACGTATATATATAAACACACACACGCACATCTTCTCAGTTTGGCCGGTGACTTCCAGTCGCCCTCCACCCACCTCAGGACCTCGCCGGCGCATCACCAGTGCTGGCCTACTATTCCCACACAGCGGCGCCACCTGCGCCGCCCACAACAACACACAACACACGCACACACACTAAACACACACACATGCACGAGCACACACACACACACACTGATCAGCCCCGGTGGTGCCACCCCTCCGACGGCTCACCAGCAACCCCGACAGCTTCTCCAATGAGGGTTTTTGTCGCTTTCGGCTCGTTCGGAAAAACGGTGATTTTTGAATCGAAAACGCCCCTATTTATAGAATTTCCGAAAATCAAAATTCACCAAAAAAAATCTCAAGTTACTGTTCACGAGGTGAAAAGTCCAAGTTACTATTCACGTAAAAATCTTCGTTACTATTCACCATAAATATCTTTCGGTTTTTCGAAACTTCGTGTTTGCCCTTTTTATCCCCATTTGAGCTACGAGTCTCTGATTGACCCCTAGTTCATTTCTATCTTCTCATTTTCCGGATATGCATCTAATGGTATAAAAATATTCTATGTTCCATGTCTAGGAAAAATATCCATCTAAATCCTGCATTAAACACGTATCTGAAACGTATGTAATTAAATTAAATAGTTAAAATATACGCACATAATAATTCAATTAAGGTTTAATATTTAATTAATCAATTATGCTTCGTTTTTGGTCCGGGACGCTACACTATCAAGTTAACTTAGAGACAAATTGGACTTTTTACCACCTAAATTGGGTAAAAAATTAGTTTACAAAAAGATGAGGCATAAAAGTAAGTTGGTTTATGAAAAGGGGTAAAGAGAAGCATTTATACTTAAAATAATCATGCATTAAATGAGGTAGAGTGACATGTATGAGATTACAAACTTTACTTGTTTTTTTTTTAAATAATCAATATATCGCATACCATAACTACTAATACATAAGTTCAAATTTAAAAATTTAAACATGATAATCCAAAAGTTTAAAATCCAAACTAAAATAAAATATTATAATTCATAATTCCACTTGTTATAAATCAACACTAACAACAACATTCGAGTTTTGCTCAAAAATCATATTTCTACCTCTATTTAGTACACTTGAATGTTATTTATTAATTTGTGTTAAAAAAATTCTTCAGATGAGGTGGAAAATGATATTATATATTATTTCATGGAAAAAGTATTTAGACTTTGATAATGACGTTTTCAAACTAAGTCATAGAATAATGGACCTCACAAATAAATGGAGGAATATGTGTAAAGTAAACCCAAAACTCAAATAGAAGTCATCTACGTGTAACGAGTTTTTGCAGGTGTCAGTCTTTTTGTTGGATGTGATGATAAAAATCCTCATTAAAGACACTGTTAATATATATATGTAAGCATATCACTACTATGTTTCTCTTGCTTATATAGTTTTTGATTATAAATAGCTATCATTTTGGATATGTTTGGAAGTCATTTAGTATTTGCAAGTAATTAAAATTTTGTTGTACCAACTGTTCATATGTAAATATGAGGTATATGTATTTGTGCAGAGGAAATATAGATATTGTCTGTAACTTTTTGTTAATTAGCTATAAAGACTGGTCTACGAACTTATTTACAATGTATAAAATCTATAGTTTTAGGTTCACAAAACAATAAACACCCAATTATGAGGACATTCATAGTTCAAATAATAATAATAATAATAATAATTAGTTGGGACAAATGTTTTCAAATTTAAAGTTATTTCTTAAAATAATCTAAAAGTCTAAGCTGTAAATTTTACGAAACCTTCATTTTAACTGTAACAACAAATAACTCTAATTATTCATTGAATCACTTTTTTATTTTTAGTTTTTTTCTTGAAATATAGCACAAGAAAATGGAACAAGAATAACTTCTTTTAGTGAATCAATACTCATCGATTGAGTTATTCAAAATTAGCATTCAAGTCATTTGAATGTGGTATGTTTTTTGATTTAATAATCCTTCTCATTATCGTAGCATGAAGATGATATCACTTATGGATGTACAGATATGTGTAGATATTTAAATTTATGAGTAGTGTTTGTGGAATCAGACTGGACAAATAAGTTCGATCGGCCTATTGAAAAAACATGTATTTTTTTGAAAAAAAACTTTAATTTATTTTTGGCATAATTATCAAAATGAAATTAACAACTCTTTAATTAGAACAATATAACAACAACATAGTCATAAACCAAAATTAAATTAACAACATAAATTTCTTAAATTCAAAAGGACAAACCTAAACAAGTTACAAACTCCAAACTCATATGTCGTCATACTACTGAAATGTCAAATTTAAAGTCTAAACTATGAACATTAAAATAAACAATGCATCACAATTATATGACTTCATCTTCTTCTTCCAAAAGAAAATGTATTTGTTCAACTAGCCTTGCATAATCATCATCTTCGACACCTTCTTCAACATGTCCTTTCAAATAATATAATTCTTGCATTTCATTCACCATTTTATCCATATCTAGTTGCATTTCATTCACCCAAGTGGCATATCATTCACCATTTCATTCACCCAAGTTTTAGTGGATAAATACAAGATCATTCAACCTTTGATGTTCGAATCTATTTCACTTATTTGTATGAATTCTTTCAAACACACTCCAATTTCTTTCACATTCGGAAGATAAGGAAGTTTGACTTAAAATCTTCATAGTGAAACTTTGTATGTTTGAAGCAATATATCCGATCACTTCCCACCATTCAACTACAAATGAATACAAGAAAAGACAAAATAATAAATAAGTATTTTAAAAGTTATGAATATAAATAGAAATGATGATTGAAATTAAATTTATATTTAAAATGTATAAAACATATTACTGGGTTACATACATTTTGATGATTCTGGTGGATTAAAACTTCTCAATCTATCTTGGTATATGCTCACTTCATCAATGCACTTTCTTTGAACACTTTTGTCGACAATTAAATTAGTAATCACTTCAACAAAAACCTTAATTATCTTTTTTATCACATATTCTCCTTGTCTTGCAAAAACAGGGTTTAAAAGATAAGTTGTTGTATGAATGTCTATTCGGGGTTGTTTACCCCATCTTCCTTTTATGATACTTATGAATGGCTTAGACAAAGTCTTTCTTCCTTTAAAGATGCTCTTTATAGCCTTTTTTGCCTTATATATACCATCATAAATATAACACAAAGAAGACCTTTGATTAGTATCCATTATACTTAAGACATGTATAAATGGATCAACAACACCAACTACCACAACATAATCACTCCAAAATGTTGCATCAAGAATAATTACAACCACCAAATTTGTTTTTCTATCTTTAGAATATCGAGAATCCTTGAATGTCTTACTAGTAAAGAAAACATGCAAATCTTGTTGATGTTCAAGGATACTCTTCAATGCAATGAATATGACAGTAAAAAGAGTTGGTCCAGAACATACAATTTATATCCATCATTCTCTTTTTCTTACCCAAGCTAATAAAAATCCATGATTATAAACAAATTTTATGATGCAGGATGTCTGTTTTGCTAGGTTACTCACAAGATCCATTTTTCAATGTCACCAAGAAGCAGATTTAAACAATGAACAACACAAGATGACCATTTGATAGAGGAGTAAATGTCTTGAAACAAGACAACGGGAGCCTTGTAGTTGGCCCAATTATCAATTACCAAATAAATGATATTTTTTTATTTAACTCATTCAATTAGCTCAACAAATAAATTGCAAATGGTTCTTGTATAATTCACAACATCTAAAGCATCAAAAGACTTTACAAATGTTCATCTCGTGCAATATACTAAAAAATTTAAACATTATGTAATCGATCGAACTTGTCAAACATCAATCATAATAGTGCAACTCCATTCTTTCAAAAAGCTCTAATAGCTATAAACCAATAATTAAACATCTTTCTTTATTATACTTATTAATAAACATCTTAATTCGCAATTGGTTCTAATTTGGTACTTTATATAACGATTTTGATTTCATGTTTATCAAATTTAGTGATTTATTTCAAATGTAGAGAACTAAAGTTCAAGCAAGTGTTTGATAAGATGCATTATAAAATATTTATGCATGAAATGAGGTAAGACTGGCATGTCTGAGATTACAAAGTTTACCTAATTATTTCATACTATAACTACTAATTTATAATTCAAAAATTAAAATACGATAATACAAAAGTCTAAATGTTAAACAATATGAAAAGAAAATAATTCATAACTCACATTATTATCAATCATCATTAACAACAACACTCGAGTTTTTCTCAAAAATCATATTTTCACCCCATCTCTTGTACATCTTTATGTTATAACTAATTTAAATCAAAAAGTTCTTCAAATGAGGAAGAAAAGACTTATGTGGACGACTGAAGAAGAAAAAAATTTGATAAGTTATCCCAAAAAGTGTTATAGTGAACAACTTTTTGAAGCAACTATCCACTATAAAGGTCTGTGAATATGGTTACTTTCTTGAAGTAACTAAACTGATTAGGATAAGATGTGTAGATGATAAGTTCACTTCACAACACATTATTTTACCAATAGACTCCCACTACCAAATCTTTAAACCTGCACATGAGAAGGTCATGACTTGTATTGTGCATAAAATATGTAACAATAACATCTTTCTCAAATTTGGACCTAGGAAGATGGATTATTTATAGGACCAATTATACGAAACTACCACAATGTTCAAGGGGAAAATGAAAGCCTTGTAAGGGATTTTTTGTCCAAGATTGAGGTTGGTGTGGTGCTCTATTACATGATTGTAGTTGTTAGATGGAAAGAGGATTGGTTGAGGGAATTTCAAGTTCTGGCAAGTATATGTAGATGTTGATGGATTTGGGCCATTTTAACTAAATGGATTAGATGGATTAGATTTGTAATGTTTTATCTAGGATCAGTTTATAATATTCATGTCTTGCTTAAACACTTCATACATATATTACTATTTATTTATTTATTCATAAAGTATGTATTACATTCAAAACTGTTTTGGTTAATCTAGCATGCTGAAACTCTTGTAGATGTAGTGCCCCAAACCAAAAACGAAGCATAATTGAATAATTAAATATTAAACTCTTCATTGAATTATTATGTGCGTTAATCTTGACTGTTTAATTTAATTACGTGCGTTTCAGATACGTGTTTAATGCATGTTTTAGATAGAAATATTTTCTAGTTGCGGAACATAGATTATAATTATACCATTAGATGCGTAATGGAAAAACAAGAAGATAGAAACGAATTAGAGATCAATCGGAGACCCATAGCTCAAATGACAAAGAAAAGGGCAAAATACAAAGATTCGGAAAACCGAAAGATATTTACAGTGAATAATAACCCAAGATTTTTACATGAATAGTGACCCAAAATTTTTACTGTGAACAGTAACTTAGATTTTTCCGGTGAATAATGTTTTTTCAGAAAATCTATAAATAGGGGCGTTTTCAATTCAAAAATCATCGTTTTTTCGAACGAGGCAAAATCAACGAAAACCCGTAAGTCTCTCTCTCCTTTCTCCTTTCTCTCTCTTTACTGTTTTCTGACCTCTGGCGCGCCGCCGCCGGTGGTCGGAAAATTCAACTTTATCGGTTTTGGCCGATTTTCACATAAAACGTAGGCCTCGTCGAGATGAGTCTAGGATAGGTCTCGAATTTCAATTCCGATGTCTCGTTCGCCGGAAAACGGTGAAAAATCGCCTCCAAACCCTAAACCCTAAAACTTGTCACCTTTTCTCTCTCTTCTGTTTTTCTCCCTCTTCTCGCCGGAGCAGAAGCCAGAGGACCTCCCGGAGGTGTGGGGGTGACGCTAGAGGGGCGGCGCCGCCGGAGCAGCAGAGGTGTGTGTGTGTGATCGCGTGTGTGTGTGAAACGTGTGTGTGTGTTGTGTATGCATGCTGTGGAGGCGGCACTGTGCAGCGCCACCGTGGGTACTGTTGGCCGGCGGTGGAGATGCACCGGCGAGGTCAGGTAGTGGGTGGCCGGCGGCAGGTGGTCGCCGGCTAGGCTATATAAAGGAGTGTGTGTTTGAGTGTATATGCGTGTGTGTTTAAGGATTTGGGGCAGAGACACTATTCACGCCGGAGTCGGGGAGGGGTGGCCGGAGATGGTGGTGGTCGGAGTTGGGTTTCCGGCGGACCGGGTGGGGGCGGTGTCGGGCGGCGCCGCCGCAGCAGAAGGCAGCAGGAAGCTGTTGGGCGCACTGGGCGACACTGGGAAGCTCGCGCGTGCACTGGACGCGCAACTGCCGAGTCTGCCGAGAGACGCCGGGTGCTGGTGCGCGTGTCCCTACCGAGGCTGCCGAGAAAAGTGCACGACGCCGGGTGCGCTGGCACGAGCGTGCAACGCCGTGTGACAGGCGCGCGCGACGTCTTGTTTTCGATACGAATCCTGTTTTTTCCGTCGTACGTTATCATCGAGTCATCGCCGATGAGATGTCGTCGACCAGGAGTTGTGGGTCCCGGTCAAAGTCAACCCTTCGACCAAAATTACCAAAATACCTCCAATCTTAAAACGCACCGTTTGAGCTTGTTTCAACTCCGATTGAGCTCATTCTTTTTTCTTGCGACCCAAATTTTAACCTCTTTCATATCAGCCTATTGGACTGAATTTTCACTCTTGTTTCTTCAACCTCAATCTTTAGATCTTCCGATCCGTCTTGTCTTTAACGATCATATATTCTCCGAAATCATTTATATCTTTAATTATACTTATTAAGGATCTAAGAAACACCGTAACTTGTGTAGGCTATCAGTTGGATTGAGCTTTGTGATACTTGACATTTGATACTCGCTACACACGTGATAACCACCGAACAAGGTGGGGGTAATTTCTAAATCTTTACTTGTTTACAGTTCTCCCTATTTTGATATATGATTGAGGAATACTAAATGCAGTGACTATTTGCTATGATTATGTGTTCATGATATACTGTGAAAGGACCTCGGTCCATATTGCATGTTCGAAGGGACTTATGGTCCGTAAAAAAATTGTCTCTTACCCCCTCTACTACCTGGAAGGTTTGATGGTCCTGTAAATGCACCAACGGTATTTAAGACCGTTTTATGGGGTAAGACAGGAAATTCCCGTACCTAAAGGATGAGATACGAGATATGTGCTATGCATTTTATGTGTTGTGACAACGTGCTGAATGTTACGTATTCTTGAATAATATATCTGTCAATTGTTATAAGATACAGATTTATCCCCACGAGTGTATTCCACGCACTCACCCCCTATTCTGTAATTCACGTTACAGGAGATGACGAGCATGATGAACCTTAGAGAGAGAGGGATGGTGCCCTATCCGGACATGTGTATTTAAGTCTGTTATCTCACAACAATTAAACAATGATTTTTATAATTCACGTTTTGTAAGTATAATCTCGTTTACGCTATGGATGATAGATCCTGAAGGTTTAATTCCGTTGCTAATGTTTTTAATTAATCGGTTGTATCCGATTGTTTATAAGTAATGATTATGTTCGTCTCCTACCTCATTCTTCTGATAATTGTCTTCTATCCCCTTCTTCTGTAGATGTAATCATCTCTTTCCTCTTTCTATTTTATATCATGCACGTCTCTTTCCTCTTCTTTCTTCACGCCGACACTGAAAACTCTGATAATTTTTATGTAAGAAAACGGGGTGTGATAGTTTGGTATCAGAGCAATGTTCTATCGTTTTCGAACTTGCTCAAACTTGTTATAGAAAGAGAAAATGAGAAAAACATGTTTTAAAATGTGAAAATGTTCTTGAAAAGAAATGGATAAGCACCATCCTCTCTCTATAGGTATCTCTCCCTAATCATAGGACTTGCGAAAATGAGTGCTTATCTATTATGTGATACCTTGTTAGCATGATATAAATCGTTAAGGTTTGAAGGGAATGTTACGGATATAGACATATGATAAAAACTTATATAACTTATACATGACAGATGAATAGGATTACTTTCACTGCTAGGATGCGGGTACCGACTTTAGAGATGCGTGAAGAGAGACTCTGACGTCGTTTCTATGAGAGTAGAGTGACGGGCGATGTGTCGGTAGGTGAGCATGTTGCCAGGCTACTGCATTGCTGTAGGAAGATAGGGGGTACTGGAGGTAGGATTAGTAGCGTCCAGGCCTGTCTACACATGATCCATACTTTGCCACGTGAGTGAGAGGTTAGGGCCTGTTTAGTCTATTGGGATGAGCTCGTATTCTCATCGGTAGATCACGTACCCATCGCTGACTTCGGGAACGTGGCCAAACAGATGCTAGATCTGTAGGGCGGATATGGCCTTCCGACTGCCCCTGAGCCGGGATCCTACGATCCGTCTAGCAGCAGTTCTGAGCCGGAGGACGATGATCCCGATGAGGACCCTGAGAAGGATGACCCGGAGGTAGACGACCCTAGGGACAGGGCACCAGGACTACCGGGGCCTCCGCCGCTTCCAGTTGCAGTCGTGTAGACATTAGGAGAGGACTTTTTATGATATGTATATATTGTGCTACAAATGATACAATATTCTATATGTATATGGTAGCATTTATTTCATAGTTAGTGTATATAATCCTTTTTGTTATGATGTAAGAGCTACCCCTATTTCGCTTATATATATATCGTAACAGAACTATATCAAGAAGAAGACCGCGAAGGGAACAACCACAAACGGCTAATCAGCCAGAGATAGAGGAAAATGCTAATGTGGGAGATTTAGTAACGGTGTTAAGGGGGTTAGCACAACACTTCGAGGTAACTCGAGCCACCCCACAACCAGTAAGATCTGATCCTAACCTTATATACGAACAGTTTCACCGATTTAATCCACCGACGTTCGATGGGAAAGGAGAACCAGCAGATGCGGAAGAGTGGCTAAGGTCACTCGATCGATTATTTGGGCACTTAACGTGTACCAAAAAACAGAAGGTCTCCTGTGCGATCTTCCAGCTTATCGATGAAGTGAGTGATTAGTGGGACTTGTATGAGAGGACTCTGCTGCCCGCTCAAAGAGAGGGAATGACGTGGGAGGATATTAAGGAAATGGTTTCTTATCACTTCATACCTCAATCCTACCGGGATAAAAAGGAAATAAAGTTTCTACATCTCTGTCAGGAAAGCTCGACGGTGGAAGAGTACGAGAGGCGGTTCAATCATCTAAGCCTGTACGCCACACACTTGGTGGATACCGACATCAAGAAGGCCCGATGATTTGAAAAGGGCCTTCGTCCAGAGATTGGATCAATTTTGGCTGGACAGGGGATGATGACATACGCAAGTGTTATCAAGAGAGCTCAGGAGATCGCCTCTCGTTTGAGTTTGGATGCTATACCTCCCAGGAAAGTTTTTCCGATTCCTGTAAAAAGAAAGTGGACTGGCCCGAGCCAGGGTTTTGCCCAGAACAAATTTCCAAGGGCAAACAACGTTCCACTCCTTCCCACTCCTAGACCTGGGAACCCGTGTGCTAGATGCGGAAAAATACATTCGGAACCTTGTCAACAAGGAACACGAAACTGCTACACATGTGGAGCACCGGGGCATATAGCGACAAACTGCTGGAGGACGAAGAACTCGCCAGCTACAGCCCCAAACTCGAGGCTAGTGGCAGGTAGAGCGCGGGCTTTCGCTCTTACCCGCCCAGAAGCTGCTGAGGGAGCAGAAACGATGACAGGTATGTTATCAGTATGTGATATACCTGCTCTCATCCTTTTTGATACTGGAGCGATACACTCTTTTATATCTGTCAACTTCTGTAACTTGCTGAAGCATGAGGACGGTAGGATAGTCGCTCAAACCCTAAATGGTAGTATTCCTTCAGGGAAGACGGTAAGAACAAAACACCTGTACCGACACCTAAAGATCGCTTTTGAAGATAAGATTCTTCTAGTTGATCTTCACGCTTTGGAAATGAAGGATTTTGACATAATCCTGGGGATGGACTGGCTAGAATCCAATCACGCAGTAATCAAGTGCCGTGCGAGAGAAATCATCTTTCAAGCACCGGGAGAACCGGAGTTCACATTCCATGAAACACGAGTTAAAATTGACTCAAGGATTATCTCGGCCATGAAGGTAACCCAGATGCTTAGCAAAAGAAATTGCGAAGCTTGGTTGGTCAACATGGTGAATCCCGAGCAAGGGTCGGTTTCTATTGAGAATGTGTCGGTGATAAAGGAATACATGGATGTATTTCCAGAAGATTTACCTGGCCCTCCACCGGATCGACAGGTGACCTTCGAGATTGATCTAGTTTCAAGATCAGCACCGGTGTCGAAAGCCCCTTATCGGATGGCACCGAAGAAATTACAGGAATTGAAGGTCCAATTACAAGAATTTTTGGACAAAGGTTTCATTAGACCAAACGTGTCACCTTGGGGAGCTCCAGTGCTCTTTGTGAAGAAGAAGGACGGAAGCTTTCGGATGTGTATTGATTACCGAGAGCTGAACAAGAGGACAATAAAGAACTAGTATCCACTGCCTCGAATTGAAGATCTCTTTGATCAATTAAGAGATGTCAGTGTGTTCTCAAAGATTGACTTAAGGTCTGGATATCACCAGATGAAAGTCTAGGACGCGGATATATCAAAGACAACATTCAGGATGAGATATGACCACTACGAGTTTGTAGTAATGTCATTTGGACTGAGCAATGCTCCAACTGTCTTCATGGATTTGATGAACCGCGTCTTCCATCCATATCTTGATCTTTTCGTCATCGTGTTCATTGACGATATTCTCATCTACTCGTGTGATAGAACGCACCATGAACAGCATCTCAGAATTGCACTGGAGGTTTTACGGAAAGAGAAGCTTTATGCGAAATTTAAAAAGTGTGAATTCTGGATGGACAAAGTGGGCTTCTTGGGCCATATTGTCTCGTCACAAGGGATCGAAGTAGATCTTGAAAAGGTGGAAGCTGTCAGTAAGTGGGAAAATCCAACGAACGTTAAGGAAGTCCGAAGTTTCATCGGCTTGGCTGGATACTACCGAAGATTCATAGAAGGATTTTCGAAGATTGCTACTCCTATGACACGCTTGACAAGGAAAGACGTAAAGTTTCAATGGAGTGAGCAATGTGAGCGTAGTTTCCAGGAACTAAAGAAGAGACTGACAGAAGCACCAGTCTTAATAGTTCCAGATGTAACGAAGGAGTTTGTGATCTACAGCGACGCATCCAAACAAGGTTTGGGGTGTGTATTGATGCAACAAGGGAAAGTAGTGGCGTATGCATCACACCAATTGAAGATTCACGAACAAAACTACCCAATGCACGATCTGGAGCTAGCAGCTGTGGTACACGCTCTCAAGATATGGAGACACTATCTCTATGGCGTGAAGTGTGAGATCTACACCGACCATAAGAGCCTGAAATACTTCTTTGAACAGAAGGAGCTCAATATGAGACAAAGAAGATGGCTAGAGTTGGTGAAAGATTATGATATTACGATCCACTACTATCCTGGAAAAGCCAACATGGTGGCTGATGTCCTTAGCAGAAAAGGAAAAGGATGGTGACGTCTATGATCACCAATCAGCACCAACTGATCGAGGAGATGTCAAAGCTGAATTTAGAGATAGTCACGTCTTCGAACAACATCGAAGCTAGGATGACAGCGTTATTCGTGAAACCCACACTGCACGACCGAATTGTTGAAGCCCAGAAGAGGGATAACTTCCTAACGAGGATGAAAGCTCATATGGATAATAGAAGGGCCAAAGGTTTCTCTTTGGCAACAGATGGAGCTCTTATCTTCAGGGGAAGAATGTGCGTGCCAAAGGATGAGAAATTGAGAGAAGAAATCCTCGAAGAGGCACATTGCACACTAATGTCTGCACACCCTGGAGGTACAAAAATGTACCGAAATTTAAGGGAAAATTTTTTGTGGAGGAACATGAAGAGAAACATAGGGCTATTCGTCAAGAGATGTCTCATTTGTCAACAAGTGAAAGTAGAGCATCAACGACCAGCTGGAATGCTAGCTCTTTTGGAAATACTAGAATGGAAGTGGGAACACATTGCAATGGATTTCGTGGTCGGTCTGCCGAGAACCAAACGAGAAAACCATGTCGTATGGGTGATCGTTGATAGATTAATGAAGTCTACCCATTTCTTACCAATCAAGATGACTTCCGGACTAGATAAGTTAGCACGAATATATCTCGAGAAGATTATCCAACTGGATGGCGTACCGATTTCTATCGTGTCGGATAGAGATCCTCGGTTCACCTCCAGATTCCGGCAAAGTCTACAAAAGGAGTTAGGGACTAAGCTGTCTTTCAGTACAACTTTTCACCCACAAACAAACGGACAGTCAGAGAGGACAATACAAATCCTAGAAGATATGTGGAGGGCATGCGTTTTGGATTTTCCCGGGAGCTGGGAGGACCACTTGTGCTTGGTGGAGTTTTCCTATAACAACAGTTACTAATCAACAATTGGTATGGCGTCCTATGAAGCTCTCTACGGAAGGAAATGCCGCTCACTTATCTGTTGGAACGAAGTGGGCGAAAAGAAAATATTGGGACCCGAATTGGTGGATCAAACAGTCGAAGTGATAAAGAAAATTCGGGAAAGAATACGAGTGGCCCAAGATCGACAAAAGGCGTATACAGACAAAAGACAGAGGGAGCTGAGATTTGAAGTGGGAGACAAGGTTTTTCTGAAAGTGTCACCCACTAAAGGGGTTCACCCGTTCGGAAAGAGAGGGAAGCTGAGGCCGAGGTACGTGGGACTATTCGAGATCTTAGATCAAGTTGGAGAGGTTGCATACCGTCTAGCTCTACCGCCGGACTTCGCTGAAGTACGCAATGTTTTTCATGTATCTATGCTACGAAAGTACGTATTCGATCCGAACCATATAATCGAACAAGAAGACATAGAACTTGAGAAAGATCTGACTTATGAAGAAGTCCCGGTAGCCATCTTGGATAGAAAGAACCGTCAACTAAGAAATCGAGAGATGGCTATAGTGAAAGTTTAATGGAGCCGTCATGGAAATGAAGAAGCGACTTGGGAATTAGAAGATGAAATCCTGAAAAAGTATCCCGACTTACCATTCCTAGGTACACGTTTAATTTCGAGGACGAAATTCTTTTAAGGGGTAAGGGATATAGCGCCCCGGACCAAAAATGAAGCATAATTGAATAATTAAATATTAAACCCTTAATTGAATTATTATGTGCGTTAATCTTGACTGTTTAATTTAATTATGTGCGTTTTAGATACGTGTTTAATGCATGTTTTAGATGGAAATATTTTCTAGTTGCGGAACATAGATTATAATTATACCATTAGATGCGTAATGGAAAAACGAGAAGATAGAAATGAATTAGAGGTCAATCGGAGACCCGTAGCTCAAATGGCGAAGAAAAGGGCAAAATACGAAGATTTGGAAAATCGAAAGATATTTACGATGAATAGTAACCCAAGATTTTTACATGAATAGTGACCCAAGAGTTTTATTGTGAACAGTAACTTAGATTTTTCCGGTGAATATTTTTTTTCTCAAAATCTATAAGTAGGGGCGTTTTCGATTCAAAAATCACTGTTTTTCCGAACGAGGCAAAATCGATGAAAACCCGTAAGTCTCTCTCTCCTCCCTCCTCTCTCTCTTTACTATTTTCTGACTTCCGGCGCGCCGCCGCCGATGGCCGGAAAATTTAACTTTATCGGTTTCGGCCGATTTTCACACAGAACGTAGGCCTCATAGAGACGAGTCTAGGATAGGTATCGGATTTCAATTCCGATGTCTCGTTCGCCGGAAAACGGTGAAAAACCACCTCCAAACCCTAAACCCTAAAACTTGTCACCTTTTATCTCTGTTTTGTTTCTCTCCCTCTTCTCGCTGGAGCAGACGCCGGAGGACCTCCCGGAGGTGTGGGGTGACACTGGAGGGGCGGCGCCGTCACCCACGGCGGCGCCGGAGCAGCAGAGCTGTGTGTGTGTGATCGCGTGTGTGTGTGAAATGTGTGTGTGTGTTGTGTATGCATGTTGTGGAGGCGGTGCTATGCAGCGCCGCCGTGGATACTGTTGGCCAGCGCTGGAAATGCGCCGGCGAGGTCAGGTGGTGGGTGGCCGGTGGCAGGTGGTCGCCGGCCAGGTTGTGTAAAGGAGTGTGTGTTTGAGTGTATATGTGTGTGTGTTTAAGGATTTGGGGTTGAGACACTATTCACGCTGAAGCCGGGGAGGGGTGGCCGGAGATGGTGGTGGTCGGATCTGGGTCACCGGTGGACCAGGTAGGGACGGCCCCGGGCGGCGCCGCGGCGGCAGAAGGCAGCAGGAAGCCGCTGGGCGTGCTGAGCGACGCCAGGAAGCTCGCGCGCGTGCTGGACACGCAGCTGCCCAGGACGTCGGGTGCCGGGCGCGCAGCTGCCGAGTCTGTCGAGGGATGTCGGGTGCTGGCGTGCGCGTCCTTGCCGAGGCTGCCGAGAAAAGTGCCCGACGCAGGGTGCGCTGGCGCGCCCACGCGCGACGTCGTGTTTTTGATACGAATCCCATTTTTTCCATCGTACGTTATCATCGGGTCGTCACTGATGAGATGTTGTCGACCGGGAGTCGTGGGTCCCAGTCATAGTCAACCCTTCGACCAAAATTACCAAAATACCCCCAATCTTAAAACTCACCGTTTAAGCTCGTTTCAACTCCGATTGAGCTCATTCTTTTTTTGTTGCGACCCAAATTCTAACCTCTTTCATATCAGCCTATTGGACTGAATTTTCACTCTTGTTTCTTCAACCTCAATCTTTAGATCTTCCGATCTGTCTCGTCTTTAACGATCGTATCTTCTCCGAAATCATTTATATCTTTAATTATACTTATTAAGGATCTAAGAAATACCGTAACTTGTGTAGGCTTTCAGTTGGATTGAGCTTTGTGATACTTGACATTTGATACTCGCTACTCACGTGGTAACCACCGAACAAGGTGGGGGTAATTTCTAAATCTTTACTTGTTTACAGTTTTCCCTATTTTGATATATGATTGAGGAATACTAAATGCATTGATTATATGCTATGATTATGTGTTCATGATATACTGTGAAAGGACCTCGGTCCACATTGCATGTTCGAAGGGACTTATGGTCCATAAAAAAACTATCTCTTACCCCCTCTACTACCTGGAAGGTTTAGTGGTCCTGTAAATGCACCAGCGGTATTTAAGACCGTTTTATGGGATAAGACGGGAAATTCCCACACCTAAAGAATGAGATACGAGATACGTGCTATGCATTTTACGTGTTGTGACAACGTGCTGAATGTTACGTCCTGAATAATATATCTGTTGATTGTTATAAGATGCGGATTTATCCCCACGAATGTATTCCACGTACTCACCCCCTAATCTGTAATTCAGTTACAGGAGATGACGAGCATGATGAACCTTAGAGAGAGAGAGAGAGATGGTGCCCTATCCGGACATGTGTATTTAAGTCTGTTGTCTCACAACAATTAAACAATGATTTTTATAATTCACGTTTTGTAAGTATAATCTCGTTTACGTTATGGATGATGAATCCTGAAGGTTTAATTCTGTTGCTAATATTTTTTATTAATCGGTTGTATCTGATGGTTTATATGTAATGATTTTGTTCATCTCCTACCTCATTCTTTTGATAATTGTCTCATATCCCATTCTTTTGTAGATGTAATCGTCTCTTATCTTATTCTTCTTATGATCGTCTCTTACCTCCTTCTATTTTATATCATCCACGTCTCTTTCCTCTTCTTTCTTCATGCCCACAATGAAAACTCTGATAATTTTTATATAAGAAAACGGGACGTAACAATAATAGTTATAAACTTTAATATGATTTAACCTTTGTAGGTTCAACAATTGCATCTTAGTTTTTATTTTTGAAATGCAATTATTATTGTAACTATTGTCGATTTTGAGTTTCTCTATGTATAGATCAAGTGAACATTGAATAATGGAAACGTCCAACATCAATTCAATTATTTTATGGAATTTTAGTTTTATTAAAAGAGATTGTAATAATATGTGTATGTGATTGTGTTGTTATATAAAAATAATTGCAACTCATTGGGTTGGCTAGTTACTTATAATAATCTAAAAGTCTAGTTTACAAATTTTACAAATACTTCATTTTAACTACAACTACAAATAACTCAAATTCTTTATTAAATTACATTTTTTTTCTTACATTGCACAAGAAAATGGAACAAGAATATCTTCTCCTAGTGAACATTAACTTATCCATGAGTTGTTAAAAATTAGGATTTGAGTTCTTTGAATGCGGTATGTTCCTCAATTTAATAATCAACCTCATTATCAATATAGTATCGAGATATGGATGAAGATATGTATATGTTATTTATATGTACGTTTATATAAAGATTTTAATTTTCTTTTTACCAAATTTATTGATTTATTTCAAATGTAGGGAATAAAAATTCAAGCAAGTGTTTGATATGATACATTTCGAAATTATAAAACGAGGTAAGACAGACATGTATGAGATTACAAATTTTACCTAATTATTTCATATCATATCTACCAATTCATAAGTTAGAAGTCTAAAAAGAATTTAATTATTAAAATATGATAACACAAAAGTCTAAATTTCAAACAAAAATAAATTATAATAATTCACAATTTCAAATTGTTTTCTTTTTTCTTGTTGAGTGCATTTGCCACAACGTTTACCTTGTTTGAGTGGTAGAGAATGCTGCAATCGTTGTCCTTTAACAATTCTAACAATCTTCTTTAGTGCATATTGAGATTTTTTTTTGTGAAGAAATATTTTAGACTTTTATGATCCATATATATTTTACAAATTCTAATATACATGTAATCCCTCCAAACTTTCAACACATGAACTAATGCAGCTAATTCGAAGTCGTGTGTTGGGTAGTTTTTGTTCATGCACTTTCAACTGTTGTGATACGTAAGCTACAACCTTCTCATGGTGTATTAAGACACATCTTAATTCTAACTTGGAGGTATCTATGTAAATTACAAACCTTTCAGATCCATTGGGTACTGTTAGGATAGTGTTAAAGTCAGATTTTGCTTCAGTTCATGGAAACTGGACTCACATTCAGGAGTCCATATGAATTTTTCATTCTTCTTTGTAAAGTGTATGAGAAGATTTGAAATACGTGAGAGATTTTGGATGAATCTCCTATAGTACTTTGCCAGACCAAGAAAGATGCAAACTTCATTTACATTAGTCGGAGTTTTCCAGTTCAGAACTGTATCGCTTTTGTAGGATCGGCCTCTCTCTTATGATGTAACCACGTGTCCTAAAAAGGTTACTCTATTCAGTCAAAAATCACACCTGGCGTATAACTTCTCCAATCGCAATATTTCTAACACAACTCTAAGGTGTTCTTCATGTTGTTTCGTATCTTTTGAGTAAACCAAGATATCATTGATGATCACAATGACAAATTTGTCTAGATACCCATGAAATATGGGGTTCATCATATCTATAAATACTACAGGTGCATTGGTAACCCTAAAGCATTATGGTAAACTCATAGTGATCATATCGGTTCTAAATGTGGTCTTCAAAATGTCACTTTTCTTGACCTTTAATTGGTCATATCCAGATCTAAGGTCGATCTTGGAAACCGTACTTGCATTCTTAAACTGATCAAACAAGTCTTCGATCTCGGGTAGTGGATACTCATTCTTGATTGTTAATTGATTACACTCTAGGTAATCAGTGCATATTCCCATTGATTGTCATTCTTCTTCACAAATAACATAGATGCTTTCCATGGTGAGACACTCGGTCAGATTAAATTCTTATCTAACAATTCCTATATTTGAACTTCAATTCGTATAGCTCATTCTGTGTCATTTGGTATGGAGCATTTAACACTAATGAAGCTTCGAGAATCAAATCGATAGTAAACTCCATGGGTCAGTCAGGTGGGATTTCTTAAAGGTCTTTCTAGGATCGGTCAGATGGGATTTCTTAAAGGTCTTTTAGAAAGACATTGGGAAATTTCTTTACAACTTAAACATTAGCTGGTGTCTTCTTCTTTTCTTCAACCTTTACAATGTTTATAAGACACACTTCACATTCTCTTTTTTTCCATTGTTTGACTGTATTTATTGCGGATATAATAAGTATATGTCCTTATGTTCTTACACCGTAGAAGATAAAATGATGGCCATTTGGTGTTTCTAGATCCACTTCTCGTTCCGCATAATGAATCATAGTCTTATTCTTACACAACTAGTTTATTCTTAGTATAACATTGAAGTTTACCCTTCATTCCTATCACATACAAGTCAGCTACAAACTCATACCCATCTAAGGTTAACTTAACATTCTTGGCTAAGTTCTTGATTTTCATGTTTTTCCCTAAGGGTGTTAACTTCTAGATTTGTATCCTCTTACGCAACCTAGTCTAAGTTCTTTCATTTCCTCTGCATTTGGGCGACTATAAATGCTTAAACTATTCAATGACATAGTTTGGCCTAAGCTAGTGTTCCTTATTGTTCTCAAAAGAAGGTGCAGCCAGTTGCTACATAAAACCTTTCAAGTGGGTAAAGAAATAACTTATCATATCGATATTAGCGTTATGTCGAATAAGTTGGTCTTTATTGTTTGTCTTCTTCTACTTGTTGTCTAGTGAGTGAGTCCATAGTCCTTGTTATCTTCATTGAGCTATTCATAACAGGTTGCTAGGACATACTCCCATTGTTATCTACAAGTTGTCCACTAGAACCTACCCCATCCAAAACTAGGCATCTGTCATCTTGTGATGGGGTCTCGTTTGTATATGCAAGTGTATACATAGTTGATTATAGTGTGAGATTGCCTCTATTAAACCCTCATTGGGTTTCGTGACCCGATGATCCTCTAATCCAACTGATGCTCGAAGGGACTCAACTCTCTAGAATAATTCCTGGCTACGTGGACTAAGTCATTCATGCTCAGTATAAACCTCAGAGAGGATCTCGTCAATAGAATATATATGAACCTTGCTCTCACCATATAATGATTCGTCTCTCTCTCTAGCTTGACCACCTCTTTCAAATGCACCTCATAGTGCTCTATCACATCCTACAGGCTCAAGCTATATGCTCGAAACCTCATTTGTGCACCGACCTCGCAATGATAAACAAGCAATCGCTTGAACACTAACTAGGCTATATTCATATATGTCGAGAGCACTCTAGAGATGCTCCACTATCTCAATATCGGTGTTCTTCATCCTATACATACAAGCTCTCCTACGGTAAACACTAACCCTAGTTATGAACTCTCAGATGTCCTTCCACTAAAGATGTTAACAGTCCCCACACTCCCTCTCCAAATGTTGACAACATGTCTCATCTCGATCTATCTTACAACATCAGGGGGTATATTTGTAAACAACTTAAATGCAAAGAGGACAATAATAGTTATAAAATATTTTAAATAAAAAATACATTTTGTACTACTTCATATCATACATCATATATGTTTTCTTTCTTGTCACTAACTCATTGTCTTCATACATATTTATTGTAAATAATTTTACTCATCATATTACATAAAACATCATTTTCAATTCTTTTCATAAAACCTCATTCATAAAAAAATTGTTTTAAAACATTTACTCATGTGCTTACCTCGAAACGATTTAGATATTTAGTTTCGCCGCGGACTTCCTATTATTTTAACTTCTTGACAAACTCATTTCGTAGAAACATTTGTAAATCCATTCATCTTATTGAAACTCTTAAAGTTAATCTATTAAAGAAAAACATTTAACTTATAGTCCGAGGAGGAAAAACCCCAACCTCGATTCTGATACCACGTTAAAGCGTCCCAACCTAACTTCTGAGGATTGAGTCACCACCTTGACTTTTTGTGCTCAAAATATTTGTAAAAAGAAATAAAAATAATTAAAAATGATTGTCATAAAGAAACTCAACGGAAGACTTTATTATAAAAACACGAGTAAAAGTTAAACATGCAAGTAAAAACTAAACATGCAAGTAACCAAATCATGTTTTACCTATATTTGCAAGTCAAAACCTTATCATATTCTAAAACACATGAAAATCTTTCCTAAACAGTTAAACTAATATTACTAGTTTTCAAATGGCATCATGCGTTATCAAAATCATATATAAAACTTTAATTAACACATATGCTCTAGGAAGAGATCCGTACAATTGGCTACACATCCATCTCGTCATCTTTTGGATTTGAAAAAAAATGTTTAAATATAACATAAGATTTGAGAAATCTTAGTAGATAATGCTTATACATGATTTCCAAGGTCCGAAAACCTAGCATAACTCCAAGGTCCGAAAACCTGACATCCAATGTTCGTCAATCTGGTACTCCACCCAAAGGTGTCATGTTGTGTCATCATACTCAACATATGAATTATTTTAACAATGTAATTGTAAATGTTATCCACTTTTGATGTTTGATTTGAAGCATGGATAACTCTTGAAGTATCGAATCGTCTCGTACTACACTCGGCACATTCATTAGCTTTTAGACTTTAAGTCACATCTCAATTATATCATACACATACATACATATTCATCTTCATTTGTTACTTTGTTAAAATATTATTCGGTGTTTATTGATGTGCATCGATTAAATATAATCTCACTAAATCATATCAAAATAATCTAACCTAACATGTTTATCATACATGTCACATATGTATATCATAAGAATATAACTAAATAAATTCATCAGACTTAAAACATTCCTTCAGACATGCATCAAATATATACTTTAAAGAAAACTGTATTTATTCATCTTAAACTCATAAATTAACATTCATACCTTTAAAACTGAAATGGTTCATCATTTCACATACAAGATTTCATTTATTTACTTAAAGTCAGTTTCAATTTATTGTTAAATTCTACTTTTAATCATGGATAAAATTTTAATCTCAAAACTAGTAACTTGTAGGTAGAAAAGACACTCTTTAGCATAATAATTTTCATAATTCAAAAAATCATCTAAAATTCATGAAAATAATCAAGTATGTATAAATATCATTTAGTTAACAATGCTAAAATACTAGATGTTAATTATAATCATAAAAACTTTAATAAATAATTTACTATAACAAAAAACTATTCAAAATTGCTTTGAAATAAATCAATCTTATAAAATTCACCATATATTAAATAGTTGATGAAACCTTCTGAAATTAATAATATAATATTCCAACACCATGTTTGTTATCATATTAAAATATTTTTGAAAAATCACAATTGATTTATTTTATAGAATTCTTTTTGTAGAGTATAAAACTACATAAACTTTGATTCGAAACTAGACTACCTTTGAAAAACCACTATAATTCATACACTATTTCAAAAATTACCAATTTTTAATCAAAGACTCAAAACTTCATGTAAAATAACTTACTAAAATTGTTTTAAAAAACTTCAATTATAAAAATTTATAAAAATCAACAAAGTGAATTGTAATTACCAAAGTTTTTCATAATTTGGTTAAACTCACTTATTTATTAATTAAAAGGTAAATTCAATTTTTATAACTTTATTAACCTAAAAAAATCATCATAACTCAGTTTATCACACATGTAAAGTGCTTAGACAAGATAATTAAACATGCAATTGCACAATTAACATCAAAAAATAACATATTTGACAATCAACCACATAGAACAAGATATCCAATAAGAATTCATCACATTTATAGGAAATCACTTTTGGATCATACATGCAATGATCTTAGGTAAGGAAATCAAACATGTAAAACTTAATTCAACATGTATTTGCACATTCAACACTCAAAATAACATATTTTTTAAAATCAACCACATAGAACAAGGTATTTAATAAAAATTAGCACATAGGTAGGGGATCACCCTTAGATCTTACATAGAACTCCATATTAGGACCTAATCATGCTCCTAAGAAAAAACATTGGTGGGATTTGCCAAAATTATCTTTTGAGTGCACAAACTATAAATACTTTGAAACTTGCTTGGATGAAGACTACAACTTAAGCTTAAATTCTCCTATTGCCTTGAAAGGATCCTTTTTCTTCACTTAATCTTGAAAATTTACAGCTTGTTTGAAGGTGAGATGAAAATATTTGATGAAGAGAAAATCGGTAAAGAGAATGAGAAACATAAACTATGCTAGAAAGAGAAAGATGACCTTATTTAATTTTGGGGTTAGCATTCCAAAATACCAATATAGATATAAGTGGATCCAAAAATACCACTATAGATAAAAAGTGATCTCAAAGTACCACAAAGTATAACACTTAGTCCCAAAATACCACTAACTTTTGGAGAAGTACAACTCATGTTGTCTCTTTATTGTCAATTGATGTGGACTTTAATGGGCCCAACCACCTCCTATACAATTAATAGTAACGGTCAAAGGGGGTAAGAAAGGGGGTAAAAAATTTATTGTTCACAAATTAATTTTCATGTAATAGCTTACACAAAAAATTCGAACTCTCAAATTTTCACAAAAAATTCGAACTCTCAAAATCTTTGAGGAAAGGTCTGTTGAAAGCATAGGAGGAAATTTTCGACAACATTACGCAAAGATATGGCTGCACAATAGGTTAGATTACATGAAGAATTCTATTTTTTGATTTTTTTTTGTTTGTAAAAACTTAATTTAGTACTAAAAATTATTGCTCTATATGTTGTTGAATATGTGTTTGAAATTGATTTTATGAGGATATATGGCCGCCAAATATTGTTGAAATATATGGATTCAAGTTTCGACTTAGGGCTAAAGATTATAATTTGAGAGTTTTGTTCGATTTTAGGTATGCTTCAACCTTACATGAAGATTCTATAACTATAACCTTACACAAACATTTTAAGAATTAGGGTACATGAACATTTTACAGAATATAGTTACATGAACATTATTCAATTTAGGGTTACACGAACATTTTACAGTATAAGATTACAAGAATATTTAGATGTATAGGGTTACACGAACTTTATCTAAAATAGGATTACACGAACATTAGACTATAATGTTACATGAATATTTTGTAGACAATAGTGTTACATGAATATTTTGTAGACTATAGGATTACACAAACATTATAAAAAAAGGCTACACTAACATTATTTAAAAAAATTCAACATTTCAAAAATATCCAGAATATCCTACACATGGGAAGTCCACAATTTTTCGTGTAAGGTTAATATTTTAAAATGTATCGTAATAAATAAAAAATTAAATACAGTAGCCTTAATTTTAATGAGGCAAATTAGTGAGATTTATAAAAACAACACTAACTTGAATAAGAATTTTAGTTAGATTTGTTAAAATAATATTAAAAATATATATAGAAATTATTTAAATACTAAATAAGAAATAATAATATAACTAAATTGTTGGTCCCAAGTGGTTTAGAGGGGGGTAAATGAACCTCTATCAATTTTTCTTTTGAAAATCTTTAAGAACTTTCTGCGTTGTATTCTATCGGAGAATACAGTACTGAGCACAATACAGTAAGCTGGGCGAGATTGCTGATCAGTTTTCTGTATCAGAGTTCATGTATGCAGCAGAAATAAATGATAAAGTTTCTTTTGAAAAATGTTTTCTTAAAGATGTTTTTTACCAAACTTGAATGCAGAATGATAAGATGTAAATGGAACATAGATATGATGAGAATATAAAATAAACACAGAGGGTTTATAGTGGTTCGAAGGTGGTGTAACCCTTCTACGTCCACTCTACTCCTACTGTGAGGAGAAACTTCGTTAGGTTAGATCGAATTACAAGACTCCTCTTAACAATTTATCTCCTAAACAAGTTTTCACCTACAAGGATTTTGCTAACACACAAATTGTACGAATCCTTAGGTTAACCCACGCAAGATCCTACTAACTCACACAGAGTTAATGCTTTAACAATTTAAGACAAACACTCAGTAATGATCTAAATCCTATCAACTGAGAACACCACTAAAACAACCTAAGCACACAACACAGAGGTTAAAAGTATATAAGATTTGTCTTTAACTGGTGCTTGAAACAGCCTGGTGACTCTGGAGCTTTGAGGACTCGAAGGCTTGGCTGCTTCACTAGAGAGGATGAGTGATTGAATACTTGAGAGTGAGATGCTTGAGAGTTTGCTTACGAAAGTGAATTTGAGAATCAGTAATTCAGTAGTTTTTTCATTTAGCTCTTCCTCTCTTTATAGATGTAGGAAATGTGCCTGTTGAAGAGAGACACACTTCGTTTGAATTTGAACTCCCTTGACTATCCTTGATCTTTCATTCAATGCTTCTGAAAACTGAGGATAAACTTTTTGTCTTATTCTGTAGATCATTTAATGCGGCTGTTCTCGGCTTAAGGGTTGTTGCAGATTGTCGACCCACGTGTCAACAAGACACTGGTTCTTTATACATCTTGGTCACTTATCTCTACTGGCTATATTTGACAATATTTATTCTCGTATAGTGATGATCTTCCTTATATATCATGGTTGTGCATGTTGTCTTTCTGTTTCCTGTTCTGAAGTGTTGCATCATCTTTCTGTTCTGCATGTTCCGCCAACTTTCTATTTTTGCACCAGCTTTCTGTTCATGCGCCAGCTTTCTGTTTTGTGTCTACATAAAACTTTCTATAACATCCCAAATTAAACCTTAACTAAGTAAAGTATAAAGAGAATTTTCTATAGTTAAAATAAGACTTAAATAATAACAATGTAAATTGTTTAATTAGTGGTAGTATGAATTAATTGCAAAATATAAAAGAAAAATAAAACTAAAATTCATTATATATAAATATGTATCACACGCACACAACTCATATATATAAGTGTGACATATTTAATAAACATGTCATATATATTAAGCTTATTAATTAATTAAGACTAAGTAATTGATTAATTAAGAAATAATCTAAGAGAAGAGACTAGTCATCACACTCTCCCTTTGTCACATCCTGTTTTCTTTCACTTCAAATATCAGAGTTTTCATACGGGCGTGAAGAAGGAAAAGATAAGGGACACCCTTTTTTTTCTTTATTTTACACAGAAAGAAATAGCAGGAGATGACAGATGAAAAAGGTAAGGGGTGATGTGAATCATACACATATCAACAATCAGTCTCTGCTGATAGCAATCGGTCTCAATACTAATACCACAACAAAATTATAGCAGCGGAAATAAACCATCAATACCTTACTTTCATCACATGTCTCAAATATTATAATACGTGAATTAAATAGGACTTTGTTTGAAAATGTTGTGTGATCCCAACCTAACAAAACAGGTCCAAATATGACACTCCTTCTCTCCTTCTAGGGTTCATCAAGCCCATCATTTCCTATAGTGTGAGTACAGATTAAGGGGTGAGTGCGTTGAATACACTCGTGGGGGTGAAATCCGACTCTTATAACAATTAACAGATATATTATACCGAAAAGGGTACATTCAGTCACGTTGTCACAGCACATAAGAGGCATAGCATGTAATTTGTAACCCAACTCAGGTGCGGGATCCCCCGTCTTACCCCTACAAATCTCAGGTGCAGGTATTACCTGACTTACCCCTACAAAAACTCAGGTACGGGTATCACTCGACCCTACCGAATCTCAGGTACGGGTATCACCCGACCCTACTAAATCTCAGGTACGGGCATCACCCGACCCTATGGAATCTCATGTACGGGCATCACCCGACCCTACAGAATCTCAGGTACGGGTATCACTCGACCCTACGGAATCTCAGGTACGGGCATCACCCGACCCTACAATATCTCAGGTACGGGTATCTCCCGACCCTACGGAATCTCAGGTGCGGGCATCTCCCGACCCTACATAGGAATGAATGTGGACCCACGTCTTTTCATAGTATAACATGATTACGTAATCATAGCATATAATCACAACATTTAGTATTCCGCCAATCATGCGTTAAATAGGGAAAACTGTAAACAGATAAAAAGATAGAAATTACCCCCACCTTGTCGAGTAGCTAGTACTAGGTATCATAAACTCAGCCCAACTGATAACCTACACAAGTTACAGTGTTCCTTAGATTCTTAATAAATATATTTAAAGATATAAATAACTTCGAAGAAAGAACGATTGTTTAACGCGCGACGGATCAAGGGATCTCAAAATTGAGGTCGAAGTAATAAGGGTGAAAATTCAGTTTCTTAGGCTGAGGTGGTAGAGAATGAAATAAGGATTGCGACGCAAAAAGAATGAGCTCAATCGGAGTTGAAATGAGCTCGTACGGAGCATTTTAAGTTTAGGGGTATTTTGGTAATTTTGGTCAAAGGGTTGACTTTGACCGGGCCCACGACCCTCGGTCAACGACATCTCGTCAAAAATGACTCGATGTAGGTGTACGGTGGATAAAATGGGGTTCGGGTCGAAAATACGGCGTTGCGCGCGTCGGGGCATGCGAGCACCCGACTTCGGGTGAAAAAACCCGACGCTGGCGCGCCCACTCGGCCAGCCGCACCCGGCGCCCGTGTGCATGCGCGCCCCGCTCTCGGCTGCCGAGTTTTCTTGGCCAGCCCGTCCCATCGCCCGCGCCCGCCCGCGTCCAGCTCCCGCGCGCACCCGGTCCTCCCGGCGCCCAGCCCGACGCATCCATCCCGGCCCCGACGCACACCCCGACGTGCACGTCCCGTCCCCGACGCACAACCCGACATCCGACGCTTGCACACCATCGCACACCCGACACACCACCAGCACCACTGCCGGCGGCGGCAGTTCCAGCGACGGTGGCGACGGCGACAGCAGTTCCGACGACTTTTCCGGCGGCGCTCCGGCGACTTTTCCGGCCAAAAAAAAATAAAGAAAGAGAGAAGAGAGAGAAACTTACTTGTTTTCGTCGCTTTCGTCATCGGCAGAAAACTGAAATTTTTTGAATTGACTAAGCCCCTATTTATAGATTTTCAAAGTTACTATTTACCTAGTAAAATTAATTTACCGTTTATTAAAATATTATTTTCCATTTTACCGTTTATTCGGATTCTACCCCTTCCGTTTTACCGAACCTTCGTATTTGGCTATTTTCTTCGCCATTTGAGTTACGGTTTTCTGATTGACCTCTAGTTTGTTTCTATTTTCTCGTTTTTCCATTGCGCATCTCATGATATAAAAATATTCTATGTTTCACATCTAGAGTTTTCATCGGTCTAATTTGTACCTTAGCGTATACTTGAAACGCACATAAAATATTATGGGTTTAATTATTTAATTAACCAATTATGTTTTGTTTTTGGTCCGGGGTACTACACCCTTGCCACTTGACCCCCTGACTTACCCTTTTTCCCCAGGGATTTGACACACCACCTAGTCTAGTTCACACCAAAACTGGAAAGAAAAAATAAAAGGAAAAGAAAGAAAGCAAAGAAAGGAAAAGGACAGCAGTACACTCTCCATCTCTCACAGCCCTCTATCTCTCAATACTCCTCTCTCCCCTCGGGCTCTTTCTCACGGTCATTCTCTCTCGCTCTCTCTCTCTCATTCTCCTTCCTACTCTGTTGTGCGTGTGTTTCTGCCCTGCAGTTGTTGATACGTTGTTATCTTGCTGCTGCTGCTAGGTTGTTGCCCTACTGTCGTTGTTGCCTTGCTGCCGGTTGCTGCTACGGGTGAAGTTATGGCTGCCGCCAGAGGGCGGCAGTAGGTACTGGAGGCATGATATTGAGCACGCGTGCACGGGTCGGAAGCCGGCGTCGGGAACAGGGGTGGCGCCGGGTCTGTGTGTGCATCTATATGGGCGTGCCGGAAGGGCGTGCCATGTTTTAGTGTCTGCGTGCGTCTGCTGGGCACGTCGGGGATGAGGGCTGTTGTAGGGCACGCCGGGAGCTGGGCATCGGGAATGCTGGGTTGCTGGGTGCACCGGGAGGACGCGTCATGTTCTGGTGCCGAGTTTGAGTAGCCAGCGATGTGTCGTCACCGGCCACGGTGAAATGATAGAAACACAAACGAAGGACCCCGTTAATTCCTTGAAACATAGCAGTTTTCCCAAGATATCACTTGATTGAGATGAAGGAACAAACTTAGGATTTAAAAAATCAAGCTTCACGAGGGTTACCACCGAACAAGGTGGGGGTAATTTCTATGCTTCCACGTTTATATTTTTCTTGTGAATTAATGTGAAGTTATGTGCCTACGTGAAACGTATGTGTTTAGTCAATAAAAGTTGCATTATATGCTTTACTACGAGGTGCACACAAATGTGCGTTATTTGCAAAGTGAATGAAATATGTAATCGTGATTGTCTACGTGTTATGTTAAGTCAGATTAATTCTCATGCCAAAGAAGGTTGACTATAAACACACGCATGTTATGTGAATCTATGATCGATGAAATGATTCTTAAACAATATGAAATGATTGAATCCTATGTCATGTTTACCTTACTGTGAATTATGTGAATGTGCATGCATGTCATATTAATGCTACGGAAAGACTGGTTGTCCGTAAAAATCACTACAAAGTGACTTATATCCATATTAATGCTACGGAGGGACTGGTTGTTCGTAAAAATCACCACAAAGGGACTTCTATCCATATCAATGCTACGGAGGGACTGGTTGTCCGTAAAAATCACCACAAAGGGACTTCGGTCCATATCAATGCTACGGAGGGATTGGTTGTCCATAAAAATCACCACCAAAGGGACTTCAGTCCATAACTATGGTTTCATGTATTATGCTGATGTATTATATGTCTATGTTGTGCTTTTCTACATAACGCAATCGAATGTGTGATATACGTGTTTACGTTAATTGAAGTGAATGAATGTGTTTAAGGTGCACCCAATGTGGGTTGTTTGCAATGTGAATGAATGAGTTTGTATTAATGAAATTTTTATCAAAGTGGCTAAAGAACCACATGTTTACAAAAGTGGCTAAAGAACCACGTGTTTACCAAAGTGGCTGAGAACCACAAAAACGTATTCACAGCGGCTCAGAACCACAAAGTTTTCCAAGACGGCTCAAACTCGCAACTATGTGCTTAATGAATTATACGTCCATGTTTCCTTTTATGTTTTAACTGCTCACAAGTCCCACCCTACTGAGTGTCTTCATACACTTACCCCATTATGTCAAAAATGTTTTCAGCCTAAGGAATTCTTGAGCGTGGTATGCAAGCGGTGGATGCTGGTAGCCGATGTTCTAAAGATTGTGAAAGAGTTTTATTGGAAGTAAAAGAGGTGTTATATTATTTAGTCGTATAGAAGATGATCTTGAAACCTTTTTAGGAAAGCTTAGTTTGCAAAGTTGTACAGTTTTAGTTGTATAATGATAGAGAAAAATATTTTTCCTCCGCTGTGTACGATTTACGTTTTATAAAATAGGGATATTTGAACTGACTTATTTTTGTTTGCAAGTTTAAGTTACCTTTGCAAATCCATGTTTTATTGAGTTGCTGGATGCCCAAACAAAAAAATTATTGAACTTTGATATTCTACAGTAAAATGAACTAGGGCGTTACAGGTGGGTATATGTTATCCTACATGACAATATTATGCTATGATGATGAACGAATGACAGAGAAATCTATTGAGATTCTTAATTGATTTATGGAATAATGTTATTGGTTAAGTATAATGTTTCTCGAGTATTATAATATCACTGTTGAGTGTGTAAAATACACTCAATACACATGGTCGTAAGCACGATTATTTTGTTGTCTTGGTCAAAAAATGAGTTGTAACTGCAAAATATTGGTTGTTATAGGTACAAGAGGATAAAACGGGATGACAGAGACAAAGAGTGTAAAATAATGAAGAAAACGGAAGAAAAAGGGTCAAGACCGCGGTACCTACTATGGGCACTGCGGTATCTGAAGCTGAAATCTGCATCTCAGTACCCCGGTATCCAAATTGGATACCTCGGTATCGGCTTCCAGGAGGATCAACATGTTTGTCTCAGTACCGCTATATCAGTTTGGATACCGCGGTACTCGTATCGCGAGTTGTTAAAGAGACGTGATTTTTGTGCTTGCAACGAAAAAATGACTCATCTTGCTCATGGTATATATATAAACACATGGCCAAGACCTAGAAAAGACACACTTTTACCCCACAAGAAAGAAAAGATGATCGAGTGAAGGAGAGAAGATCGACAACAATTCAAGCATAATTTTTCATTCATTTTTTTATGAACTTCTTTGTTTTATGACAATGAGTAGCTAGAGTTTTTCTTTCTAGGGTTTTATTCAAACCCTATGTGTTGAATTACGAATCCCTTATTTCGATTCTAATGCAAGTTTAATTTATGATTCTTTCTTCTACTTGTTGATTAAGTGCATGAATCTGGCCAATTTGTGTATCTTTATATTATTGTCAAATTTATATCAGAAGATTGGTTTGATGATTAGAATTGTGGTAGAAGATCCTTCGAGTTAATTGAATAGGATAGTGTTTAATTACATGTAAAATCGTATGAATATAGATTTCACCTTAGGAAGCCATATTTGGGATTTATGCTTAATGCTTTGTTATGAATTTAATTGCGTAGGAATACAGTAAATTGTTCATAGCATTAGATTCATGCATCACGTGGAAACAGGATATGATTATATTAGCATCTCAAGTTAGGAATCGAGAATTGATTTTTGCATGAGAAAAGAGTAAAGGGGATTTAAAACACATAGAGGGAGTTAAAATCCTAGGTTTGCTTATTTTGATAAATCTTCATTTAATTCTTCTTTGCATAATTGTGTTCATTATTTTCTTGCTTTTCGTAGTTTAAACAATCAACTTTCAAAAATTGGGTTCACTGGATAGGATCATAAGTTGTATGAATCTAGTACTTAAGAATAGATAGTTATTATTTTCCATGTGGGTTCAATATCCGGACTTTTCAATCCACTATATTACTTGTTACGATATGTGCACTTGCATAGTGTTAGTTTTCGCTTAACAGTTTTTGGCGCCGTTGTCGGGGAATTATAATTAATTATCTAGTTTTGTCTTGATATTAGATTTAACCAACTTTTCTTAATCCAGCTATTGTTTTAATGAATTTCAGGTAGGGGGTACAGTTTATGCGAAGAAAAGACGTACAAAATTGAGTGTCGTTTGATCCCGAGATTAAGCGAACATTCAGGCAAGCCAGAAGAAATCAAATCGAGAACCAAAGGATAGATCATCAAGAAAATAATAACGAGCTGAATAGGCTGAATAATGATCCACCTCCGCCAGTTCCAGCTGCTCCACCAGTGGATAACAACACCCGACCCATCTAGGATTTTTATGTCCCAACTATAGACGGATTCCGACCAAGCATCCTTTATCCACCCATCGATGCCAACAATTTCGAAATCAAGACGGGGTTACTGATGATGCTAGCAAACAACAGGTTATTCAGTGGACTAGCCAGCGAAGATCCATACACCCATCTAGTGAATTTTCTGGAAATATGCGACTCTCACAAGCAAAACGGGGTCTGTCCTGAAGCACTCCAGCTCCGCTTGTTCAAACACTCTCTACAAGGTCAGACTCACCTTTGGCTTACATCACTGGAGCCTCATTCCATCATTACATGGAATCAGCTTACACAACTCTTTATGACCACCTTTAGTTCACCTGCGAAGGAAGAGAAAATTCGGAACCAAATTCACACCTTCCTGTAGAATGATGGGAAAGAGTTATACGAGGCGTGGGAATGATACAAGATGTTGTTGAGAAGATGCCCAAATCATGAAGTAGAACAATGACGTCAGATGCAATTGTTCTACACAGGGCTGAAAGAAAATGCTCAAACTGTGCTCGATGTTGCTGCATATGGAAACTTTTTGGGCCTTAGTATTCCAAACGCTATGGTTTTACTGGACAATCTCTCAAGAAACCGATATGCAAAGCTCCCTAACTGAAATACAAGCGGCACAACAAAGGTTTCTGGGATGTTTGAGATTGATCAGATGATGGCTATACAAGCGCAGATGACACAATTAAATCAGCAAAATCAACTCGTAAAGTAATTCGCAGAACAGAATAAGCTGATTTTGCAAAAGTTGGAGGAGGGGTCTTGAATACAGCAAGTTCAAGTTGTATACATTCCAGCAGCTACTACAGTTTGTTACGAGATTTGTGCTGGAAATCACTACGCCAGTGAGTGCATTACCGAGCTAGCAACCATGAATTATGTGAACAGCAGGAATTGTCAGTTTACAGGGAACCAAGAAGGCCAGAATTACTATAGACCACCAGGTCAGTTTCAGCCACGTCCACAGCAAGGACAATATCAGCCAAGTCCACAATAGGGATTTCAGCAGCAGCAAGGATCCCAACCATCGAATACAGTGGCACCAATTCCAGTGTTAGCGCAATTCATCGCGACGACACAAGCCTTTTTTCGAAATTTGGAAACCCAAATAGGCCAGATCACTGTAGGAAGGAGCAACAAGCCACCAGGATCTCTACCATCCAATACAGAAGATCCTAGGAAGAATGAGCAATGTCAAGCCGTTAGCCTGAGAAATGAGAGGCAGTTGGAGGAAGTCCCTCGAAAAGGGAACACAAACAAGGGTAAAGATAAAATGGAAGCAGAGGAAGCTGGGAGAGAAGTGCACGCAGAACCATCTAACTTGATGGGCGAGCCTACTGAAAAGAGGAAAGTTGCGCCTAAGCCTTTCCCACAGGTACCTTTTCCCCAAAGTTTGAAAAAGGCTAAGCTTGATTCTTCGTATCAAAATTTTCTGAAAAAATTCAATGAATTATATATTAATATTCTTTTTACTCAAGCTTTAGAACAAATGCCTAGTTGGGTTAAATTCTTGAAAGATATTTTGTCCAAGAGAAGAAGACTAGGTGAATTTGAGATGGTTGCATTAACTGAATAGTGTAGCTCAATTCTCACTCGTCCACTTCTACCTAAGCTTAGAGATCCTGGAAAGTTCACTATTCCCATCACTATTGGGGATAAAAAATTTCAGAGGACACTTATTGATTTGGGGGCTAGTATAAATCTCATGCCTTTGTCTGTCTATAAAAGCTTAGGGTTAGGAAAAATTAAGCCTACGTCTGTGACCCTTCAGTTAGCGAATAGATCTCTTTCTTATCCTAAGGGAATTGTAGAAGACGTTCTTGTGAAGGTTGATGAGTTTATATTTCCTGCAGATTTTGTAGTGTTTGATATGGAAGAGGATATGGAGGTTCCTCTCATTTTAGGGAGACCATTTTTAGCCATGGGGAGAACTCTGATAGATGTTACAAAAGGGGAATTAACCATGTCTTTAGGAGATCAGAAAATTACTTTCAATGTGTACCAAAGCCTTAAGCATCAAAGTGATTCACATGAAGTATTTACTGTTGATGATATTGACTCGTTATTTGATGATACTCTTTTGTTGGACCCCTTGGTAGCATCTCTTTTTGCAGGTGAAGAGTTTTTGGATGAGGAAATTGAAGAGCAAGCAGCCTACCTAGATTCGACGAAGTCGAAACCTTGGCTGAAATTTGAAAGCTTGGAGGTACCTCTAAACCCTAAAAGTGCATTCCAACTACCAGTGGAGGAGCTGCTGAAACTGTAGCTCAAAGAGCTCCCTTCTCACTTGAAATATGTTTATCTTGGTGTTAATGATACTCTTTCGGTAATAATTTCTACTTTTTTAAATTCTTTGCAAGAACAAAGATTATTGGAGGTACTTCGTGAGCACAAGCCCGCAATTGGATGGATTATTTAGACATTCGAGGTATAAGTCCAACATTTTGCATGTACAAGATCATCTTGGAGAAAGGGCACAGTTCGTCAATTGAGCAGCAAAGGAGATTGAACCCCATTAGGAAAGAGGTAGTAAAAAAGGAGATCATCAAGTGGCTCGATGTGTATCCGCACGGAGCCATGGAGATAATGGACAACAAATCGGGAAGGATTTTTAAAGTTAATGGGCAATGATTGAAGCAATATTATGGTGGTGATGTAGAGCGCCACCCAACTTTGATCGAACCGGCTTAGAAATTTCGACAAAAGTCTGGCTGAAGACTGTAAACTTAGCTCTTCTTGGGAGGCAACCCAAGTTTTCTTTTTTTCTTCTTCTTTTTCTTTGTGTTTTACGTTTTTTAAAGTCCACACATGCACATAGTTAACCAAGTCATTGAATTTTTGCAAGTATCGAAAGGCTGGAAGCCAATACCGCGGTATCCATTCCGAATACCGCGGTATCCTAGTGAGGGAATATGAAGAAATATGCCTGGTATCCGGTACCGTGGTATCACCCTTGAATACCGTGGTACCCATCTCTATGGTATCCGACACTGCGGTATCAACTAATGAGTACCGCGGTACCGACCATTTTAAATGCCCAATCGGGGATTCTCCCCCCCTTATTTGCATCCTCACTCTCCTCTCTCCCATATAATCCACTCTCATATCTTCCATATCACCACTCTCCTTTCTTCCATATCCTCCACTTTTCCATATCATTCTTCATCGATTGTTTCTCACGTGTGCTCGAAATCAAGGTTGGGTCGGATTTCCAAGAACACAATCACAAAAACACCTAGTTTTCCTTCACGCCCACAAGGTGTTCGATCTATTGCCTCAACCAAGTTTGGGGGTTCCTGTTGCTGCATTACACCAAGGACAGACATTTTGTTAATGGCTCCGAGAAAGAAACCAAGGGCCGATGATGCCGGCTCATCCCAAGGTGCCGGTGTAAGAAGATGAGGTGCAGTAGAGTGACGATGCAGTGGGAGACACCTTGCCACATGATACTTGATCAGGTGTATTCTATCTTCAAAACTTCATTCTAATGATATTGAGGGCAATGTCACATTTAAGTTTCGGGGTGGGATTTTCTTCTTTTTGTTTTCTTGTTTTTGTTATCGTTGTCGAGTCTTTATTGCTGTGATATAAAAAAATAAAAAACAAATCAAATTTCCCTTTGTTATATGCTTTGAGAGTCATGATATGAAGTGCTTAGCTTTGATTGCATGATTCGACGAACATGAAACATGTTGCTTTACTTTACGACTTATGCATTGGATTTTATGTCGTTAGCTATTTTGATTATTGAGCATTGAGGGTAGAGACTAGTTTGTTGCACCTGTGGGTTGAATTGATCTAAAACTTAGCATATCAAGTTGTTACGAAATGAATAATGAAAGTGTGAAATGTTGTTGCTTTTGTTTTGTATTGAGTAAAGTTCGACTATGGTTAAAGTCACATTTTTGTTGCTTGGGTGACTCGAAGAAGTAAATCCTTAGGGGTATCTTTATGCCTAGCAATCTAAAGTCAACTAGCTTGAGATTGTTGATTGAAAGTTCGTTACATGGGTCACTTGAGTAGCGTTGAACGTTAACGATTGAAAAATTGATATGTGAAAAAAAATCTCTAGTTGAGGAAGTGTGATTCGAAGCCTTTTTTGTTCGAACAAGTAAGCCCTTGGGGTGTTCTACATCTAATGCCCTAAAGCAGTCTGGTTTGGGACCCATTGGTCGAAAGTTCGCTACATGGACCAATTAAAAAGCCTAGTGGATTGCACTATATTCAACAAACGGGATATTCATAGAAAAAAAAAGTGTTGCATAAAGGTGCCAATGAGCTTATGATGTTTATAATGAAAAATTGGTAATTGTGGCGCTTGATTCTCTAAGTTAATGAAAAACTCCATGGTGTAGCGAATTGGTTGATTCCTTTTCATGTTGGAGAAGCCAAGATATGCTAGTGGTATAGGATTTGGTGTTAGTGTTAGTAAATCGGAGGGGAAATGTTTGTGTTGAGTGCAATTCTTATTAAGTGTTTAGGTTGAGACTCGATGTGCATATAGGCTGTGGGAATTTGAGTTTGTTTGTGCTTTGTTGGATTGTTAGTTGTGTGCTTTGATGTCGTGAGATTGTCTTTGTGCGAGGACGCACAAACATTTAAGTTTGGGGGTGTGTTGAGTGTGTAAAATACACTCAATACACATGGTCATAAGCACGATTATTGTGCTATCTTGGTCAAAAAATAAGTTGTAACTGCAAAATATTGGTTGTTATTGGTACAAAGAGTATGAAAAAACGGGATGATGGAGACAAAGAGTGTGAAAAAAGAAAGAAAACGGAAGAAAAAGGGTATCCGAAGCTGAAATTTGTATCTCGATACCCCGGTATCCAAATTGGAGACTGCGGTATCGGCTTCCAAGAGGATCAACACGTTTGTCTCAGTATCGTAGTATCGGTTTGGATACCACGGTACTCATATCGCGAGTTGTTAAAGAGACACGATTTTTGTGCTTGCAACGAAAAAAAGATTCCTCTTTCTCATGGTATCTATATAAATACATGGCCAAGACCTAGAAAAGACACATTTTCACCCTACAAGAAAGAAAAGACGATTGAGCGAAGGAGAGAAGATCGACAACAATTCAAGCATAGTTTTTCCTTCGTTTCTTTATGAACTTCTTTGTTTTATGACAATGAGTAGCTAGAATTTTTCTTTCTAGGGTTTTATTCAAATGCTATGTGTTGAATTACGAATCCCTTATTTCGATTCTAATGCAAGTTTAATTTACAATTCTTTCTTCTACTTGTTGTTGATTAAGTGCATTAATCTGGCCAATTTGTGTATCTTTATATTATTATTGTCCAATTTGTGGTAGAAGATCCTTCGAGTTAATTGAATAGGATAATGTTTAATTGCATGTGAAATCGTAGGAATATAGATTTCACCTTAGGAAGCCATATTTGAGATTTATGCTCAATGCTTTGTTATGAATTTAATTGCGTAGGAATACAGTAAATTGTTCATAGCATTAGATTCATACATCACGTGGAAATGGGGTATGATTATATTAGCATCTCAGGTTAGGAATCGAGAATTGAATTTTGCATGAGAAAAGAGTAAGGGGAAGTTAAAACACATAGGGGGAGATAAAATCCTAGGTTTGCTTATTTTGATAAATCTTCGTTTAATTCTTCTTTGCATAATTGTGTTCACTATTTTCTCGTTTTTCATAGTTTAAACAATCAACTTTCAAAAATTGGATTCGCTAGATAGGATCATAAGTTGTATGAATCTAGTACTTAAGAATAGATAGTTATTATTTTTCTTGTGGGTTCGATATCAGGACTTTTCAATCTACTATATTACTTGTTATGATACGTGCACTTGTGTAGTGTTAGTTTTCGCTCAACAATCACATAGACACTAATGCAATATATAACTTTCATAAAAAGTGATGATAGCTTGAATAACGTAGCTGCTCAGGATGGATTTGACATGTTTTATGCTTCAGGAATAGAATGATGTTGAAGATCTCATAATAAACAGAATCTCAAGGTTTGCATACATAATAGTTACATGATTTCGGGTTAGTATTGATCAGCCCCGGGTGGGATAATTTTGGAAGAAGAGTGTCGACTACGGACATGCTAAAGTTAAATCGAATCAGGGATATGATATCCTAACTTTTCTCTTGGATGTGAATCGGATATTTCGTTCTAAATTCTATTCCTTACACCTTCTTTTGACCCAACATAAAGATCACTTGAGAGTTACGTAGGGTGCCTTGTGAAAAGAAAAGTTATAAGAAAAAAATAATAATAATAATAAGTGCGAGTTCTGGCTGGATAGAGTTACTTTTCTTGGGCACATAGTTTATTTAAGGGGAATCGAGGTAGATTCAGCAAAAGTGAAGACGATCAGTAAATGGAAGGTGCCAACCAACATGAATGAAGTACGAAGTTTTCTGGGTCTGGTTGGGTACTATAAAAGATTCATTAAGGGGATTTTCAAAGATTACCATTCAAGGAAGGCGAACATGGTCGCCGAAGCTCGTAGTCAAAAGAGCAAAGGTGAGAAGGCTAGCATGCTTACCAATCAGCGCCAACTGATAAAAGAAATGTTCGAATTAAATCTGAAAGTGGTTATGCCTCCGAACAATGTTAAGGCCAGAATCGCAGCTTTGATAATTAAGCCCACGTTTCGAGAACAGATAAACAGAGCTTAGATGAATGATAAATTCTTACAAAAGATAAAGGAACGTATTGAGAATGGAGTGGAGAAGGATTCATAATATTAACGGATTTGACCCTAATTTTTAAAGGAAGACTCTACGTACCAAAGGATGACACGTTAAGAAGAAGAGTCCTGGAAGAAACACATAACACGCCATATACAACACATCCTAAAGGTATAAAAAATGTATAGAGATTTGAAAGGAACTTCTTGGTGGAGGGATATGAAGGAGAGCATTAGACAATTCGTCTAGAAATGCTTGGTGTGTCAACATGTAAAAGCCGAGTATCAACGACCAGCAGGAATGCTAATACCACTGGAAATACCTGAGTGGAAGTGGGAACAATATTACTATGGACTTCATAGTAGAGTTATCTAAAACCAGTCATGGGAACCACGCCGTATGGGTCATTATTGACAGATTGATCAAGTCCGCTCATTTTTATGCCAATTAAGATAACGCTCGAATTAGACAGGGTATCCTTAATCTATATAAAAGAAATTGTCAGACTTAATGGGGTACCAGTCTCTATTATGTCTAATAGAGACCTTCACTTTACATCCAGGTTCTGGTAGAGCCAACAAAGAGAATTGGGCACCAAGTTAACTTTTAGTACGACATTTCAGCCTCAGACAGATGGGCAAACCGAACAGACGATACAAATTCTGGAGGACCTACTGCGAGCTTGTGACCTGGATCTACATGAAAGCTGAGAAGATCACTTGTACTTAGTGGAATTCACTTATAACAACACCTATCAATCAATGATCGGGATGGCACCGTACGAGACCCTTTATGGAAAAAAGTGTCGCTCGCCTCTTTATTGAGATGAGGTGGGTGAGAAAAGGGTGCTAGGACCAGAATTGGTTAAACAAACAGTTGAAATAATAAAAAAGTCCCGAGAAAGAATTAAGACAGCTCAGGATCAATAAAAGTCCTATGCAGATAAAAGGCGAAGAGAGCTAAAATTCGAGATGGGAAATAAAGTCTTTTTGAAACTATCACCCACTAAAGGAATTTACCGCTTTGGTAAAAAAGAGAAGCTGGAACCAAGATATATCGGACCATTTGAAATTCTCGAATGGATTGGTGAAGTGGCATATAGACTAGTCTTACCACCGGAATACATGGGTATACATAACGTCTTCCACGTAATCATACTACAAAAATTACGTATTTGACTCGAGTCACATAATCGATCAACAAATTATTGGACTCGAAAAAGACTTGTCGTACAAGGTGATTCCAGTGGCTATCCTAGACAAAATAATTCACAAACTAAGAAATTGAGAGGTCGTCTTAATCAAAGTTCTTTGGAGCCGTCACGACATCAAGGAAGCGACTTGGGAAAAAGAAGAAGAGATTTTGGCGAAATACCCAAATTTACCATATTTTTGGTACGTATCTAAATTGCAAGGATGAAATTTCTTTGAAGGAGGGAAGGATGTAACACCCCAAATTAAACCTTGACTAAATAAAGTATAACGAGAATTTTCTATAGTTAAAATAAGACTTAAATAATAACAATGTAAATTGTTTAATTAGTGGTAGTATGAATTAATTGTAAAATATAAAAGAAAAATAAAACTAAAATTCATTATATATATAAATATGTATCACACGCACATATCCTATATATATAAGTGTGACATATTTAATAAACATGTCATATATATTAAGCTTATTAATTAATTAAGACTAAGTAATTGATTAATTAAGAAATAATCTAAGAGAAGAGGCTAGTCATCACACCCTCCCTCGCCACCTGCCCCCAACTTACCCTCTTTCCCCAAGAATTTGACACACCACCTAGTCTTGTTCACACCAAAACTGGAAAGGAAAAATAAAAGGAAAAGAAAGAAAGTAAAGAAAGGAAAAGGACAGTTGCACACTCTCCATCTCTCACAGCTCTCTATCTCTCGATACTCCTCTCTCTCCCTCGGGCTCTTTCTCACGGTCACTCTCTCTCACTCTCTCTCTCTCATTCTCTCTCTCTGCTCTATTGTGCGTGTATTTCTACCCTACAGTTGATGTCGTTGTTGTCTTGCTGCTGCTGCTACGTTGCTGCATTGTTGTCGTTGTTGTCTTGCTGCTGTTGCTACGTTGCTGTCATACTGTCATTGTTGTCTTGCTGCCGGCTGCTGCTGTGGGTGAAGTTATGGCTGTCGTCGAGGGATGGCAGCAGGTGCTGGATACATGACGGAGAGCGTGAGCCGGCACCAGGAATGGGGGTGGCGTCGGGTCTATGTGTGCATCTGTGTGGGCACACTAGGAGGGCATGCCTTGTTTTGGTGTCTGCGTGCGTCTGATGGGCATGCCGGGGACGAGGGCTGCTATTGGGCACGTCAGGAGCTAGGCGCCGGGAACTGGGGCGCTGCTGGGCGGGCCAGGAGGGTGCACCGTGTTCTAATGTGATTTGTGTATTTACAAGTAATAAATAATTTCATAATTTGAACAAACATTTTAATTATTGATCCACGAACATTGCAAAATAATCCTATAAATAATTTAAATAATTTCATAACTCGGTGATCCACGAACATTTTAACATAATTTAAATAATTTCATACTTCATATCTGATCCACGAACATTAAATAAATGATAAACCTATGAATAAACTCTGTCCATGAACATTTTAACATAATTTAAATAATTTCATAATATCATATCTGATCCACGAACATTATAAAATAAATAACAAACCTATATATAAACTCTAAGACATGTTTGAACATTATTTTAAATGAAGTCTTACTTGAAAATTCTTCAAGGCTGTGTAAACAGGACCATGCTGAAGAGGTTGCTACACATGCAGCAACGACACTTGTGGGTGAAGTAGAAGCTGTATTTGAGGGAGCAGTAATTGATAAAGATGCTGATAGAGCAGGACTCAGACCTCAACCAGCACGACATGCAGCTAGAGCTGAAGTACCCGACTCTAGAAGGACTCCCCCACTTGTTGAATATTTGATCAAGCCGAGGTATGAGTATACCGTTGAAGACAGGAAAAGAGCCAACATGGACAATATTGCCAACAATACATTGTTTCTCACATTGGACAAATGAACCTTCAACAAGATAAAGACATGTAAGACCGCCAAAGAGATATGGGATAAACTGGAACAGATTTGTGAAGGGACCAAGCTGGCAAAGGATAACAGGATATCCACAGCAACACAACTATTTGAACTGTTCAAACAGAGGCATGGAGAGTCCTTGAAAGAACTGGACTTGAGATTCACATCCATTGTGAATGAGCTAGAGTCCCTAGGAAAGTACTACAGCTAGAAGGAAAAAAATATCAAAGTGCTTAGAGCACTACCTGCTGAGTGGGACAGTAAAGCGACAGCCATGAGAGTATCAATAGATCTAAATGTAATGAGCACGTTTGACTTATTCTCAGATCTCAAAGCATTTAAGTTCGACATCAACAAAAGATAGCTAGAGGTTGAAGAGTCGAACGACAAAGTCATTGCACTTATAGTAAGATCCAAGAATATTGCAACTATAAGCAACAACAAGTAAAATGAGCTATAAGCAGAAGATGCAGAAAAAGAAATTGCACTCCTTTTGAAAAAGTTTAAGAAGTTTTTGAAAACCAACAAGAGGGGAAAAGATTTTAAGAAAAGTTCTCCTACCCCACAGGTAAACCAAGCATCACAATCCAATGCAGTTTCTTCTGACCTTTGCTACAATTGTAGGAAACCTGGATACTATACAAGAAGTTATCCTTATCCTCAAGTGCACAAATATCCTGAGTAAAAGAGAAAGCAAATGAGACAAAAGAGGAAAGATGAGAAGTAAAATCTAAGAGCACTTCTTGGTGAAGCTGAAGCACTGAAAGCAGCAAGCTCAACCAAAGAAGAAGCAAAAGAACAAAGATCATATAAAAGTGAAAATGATAGCTCCACCTGTGATAAAAGAAGCACTGTTATGTCTAATGGTAAAAGATTCTAAAGATGAAGACGACGAGGTAACTTCTCAATCCTTTGATGATTCTGGTAGAGAAAAGTTGAACATGATCCAGTCTTTCAGATAGATCATGAGTTACTTTATGTTGATAAACTTAGCTCATGAGGAACTAAAAGAGCAAATCTGATGCTCAAGAGTAAGCAAACGACACTGAAAGAAAAAGTTTCAGATCTTGAGTACTACAATGCAGAATGCAATAATCTCAGAGCAGAAGTCTCTAAGTTCAAACTGTTGGTCACTAAGCTAGAATCTAAGAAAGCTAGCCTGCAAAATACAATTGATGTATACATCATATTAGCTAGGATGACACAAGAATGTATCATTAAAACCCAAAATTCCTATAATGAAAATGGTCTAGGATACTATGTTGAAAGCTCTTAGAAAACAGTAAGCTCATCCAAAACTGAGAAGTTTGTTCAAGCAAGAGTAGCCTTCTCTGAAGAACTCTTTCCACCCAAGGAAATCTTGAACAAACTAAGCTTAGTTGATAAGGGAAAGAAACCTCTGCTAAATACTACATAAAGTAAGATTGCATAGATTCACAGGATGCAGTAAAGTCAAAATGTTGCAACCAAGAGAAGAATGCAACAATCTCCCAAGTTACAGCAAAAGAGCTACTATCCCTCTTATACCAAAACGTATATGTTTAAATCCAAAGAAACCTATACTCCAGGAAGGTATAAGAGAAGACCTTATTCGATAGGAGAAGGTAACACAAGAAAAGTTCATACACACATTGTTCACAAACAACATTCTATAAAGATTGCTTATAGAAAGAGAGTCACCAAAGCTAATGACAAATTGATTGTCCTAAAGCAAGTGTGGATCTCAAAGAAGACTAACCCCAAAGGACCCGTACTTGTATGGATACCTAAATCTATCTGATTTGTATGCAGGAATAGTTGACAGGAAGCAGCGGTGACGTATGATATATTGATAGCGGCTGCTCAAGACACATGACTAGCAATAAAAAAGCCTTAAAAGACTTCCAACCATATAAAGGCCCTAAAGTAGTTTTTGGAGATGATTCAAAAAGAAGCACCAAGGGTATAGAAAGTTTGATAAAAGATAATGCATGTATTAATGATTTATCATATGTGAAAGGGCTGAAGTATAACCTTCTGTGTATTAGCCACTACGACAAGGGATGTTCCGTGGAATTCAACCTAACCAAGTGTCTGATTAGAGATAACAAGTCCAATGAGGTGAAGCTTACTGGAACCAGAAGGGAAAATATTTATCTTACTGATTAGAGTTCAACAGTGCAGCTAACTTGCTTCATTGCGAAGAGTACACCTAAATTACGTTGGCTATGGAATAAAAGAATGAGCAACTTGAATTTCAAGATGATTAACAAGTTAGCAAGAAAGAATCTAGTAAGAAGCTTGCCAGATATAGCCTTCAAAAAGTAGAATGTTTGTGGAGTATGCCAAAAAGGAAAAAAAGTAAGAAGTTCATTCAAAGAGAAAGTACACAGATCATCTCACAGGATTCTGGATCTACTTCACATGCATCTTTTCGGACCAGTTGAGCCTGTAAGTGTAAATGGGAAGAAGTATTCCCTAGTGGTTATGGATGGCTACTCTAGATTTACTTGGACCATCTTTCTTGCCAAGAAATCTGAAACTTAAAACAGGCTGCCAGAATTTATGAAAAGAATTCAAAAACGAAAAGAGATTGAGCATTGTGAAGATAAGATCTGACAGAGGAACGGAACTCATGAATAAATTCATTGAGAAATATTGTTCAGAGAATGGAATGAGTCATGAATATTCTGCAGCTAGAACATCTCAATAGAATGGAGTTATAGAAAGGAGAAACAAAACTCTAAAAGAAGCAGCAAGAACAATGATTATTGAAACTGTTATAACTAAGTGATTTTGGGCTGAAGCTACCAATACAGCATGTTATACAAAAAATAGATGTCTAATCAACAAAGATCATGACAAGACACCTTACGAAGTTTGGTATGGCTTTACACCAAACATTTTATACCTATATATCTTTGGATGTAGATGTTACTTTTTGAACATTGGTAAAGAACATCTGAAGACCTTCGATGTAAAATCTGATGAAGGAGTATTCCTTGGATACTCATCAGTAAGCAAAGTGTTCAGAATTTTCAATAAAAGGACTCTTGTTGTAGAAAAGTCAATACATGTAGTATTCGATAAACCACATTGTGATACAATAGAGTTTAACAAGCTGAAGGAGGATGTATCTCAGATAAAAATCAAAGATCATCAAGTTAAGTATATTGATAGAGTCCATCTGCCTGCTGATATTATTGTTGAAAACAGTACAGAAGTTTCTGCACCCAGAAATACAGTAATGCAAGTTACTGCATAGCAAGCTAATGGAATACAGCAATCCGACAGAACTCAAAGTGATACAGCTGATCAACAGCTCACTATTCATCAACCTACATACAGCTTTGAACCAGATAGAACATGGCTCAAAAATCATCCAAGAGAGCTAATCATTGAAGACATCAATGTTGGTGTAAGAACAAGAAGATCAAGACCACATGAAACAATATTTGCATGCTTCATATCACAAGTGGAACCAAAAAGCATTGAAGAAGCTCTTGAAGACAGTAATTGGATTCAAGCTATGCAAGAAGAGCTTAATGGATTTAAAAGAAATCATGTGTGGAAGTTGGTATCAAGACCTGATCATCAAGAAGTGATTGGAACAAAGTGGGTGTTCAAGAATAAGTTGGATGGATCTAGTATTGTCGTAAAGTAAGTTGGATTGGAATAAAGTAAGATTAATTACGAAAGGATATTGTCAAGAAGAAAGAATTGATTTTGATGAGCCTTTGCACCTATAGCGAGGCTTGAAGTAATTAGAATTTTCTTAACCTATGTTGCACACAAGAACTTCAATGTATATCAAATGGATGTCAAAAGTGCATTTCTGAATAGTCTCTTATGTGAAGAATTCTACGTGGAACAACCTCCAAGATTCGAAGATCAACCTGAAGATAAAGTTTTTAGATTGCAGAAAGCTTTATGGATTGAAGCAAGTGCCAAGAGCTTAGTATGATACCATATCCTTATATCTTTTAAAAAGTGGGTTTGAAAAAAGAATAGTGGACAAAACTCTCTTCAGAATACAGGACGGTGATAGCATTCTACTTTTACAAAGGTTCTGCAAGAAACAAACGTCTATAGCAACCTTAACATCAAAAGTAGAATATGTCACCGCAGGAACTTGTTATGCTCGGATTCTTTTGATACAACAATTTAAGGATTATGGGATTACAGAAAGAGAAACTCCCATTTTTTGTGATAATACAAGTGTTATTGCTATAATACACAATCCTATCTTTCACTCTAGAACAAAGCATATTGATACTAGACATCATTTCATAAGAGATCATATAAAGAAGAAATACATTGTGCTAAAAAAAGTTTATATAGATCTGCAGTCGGCAGATATTTTCACAAAACCCCTATGTGAAACAAGGTTCTCTATGCTTAGAAACGAGCTCGAAATCATCAAGTTATGAAGCTTGGAATGAGATATGTTTCTCAGTAATAGATGTATAAAGTAGGGAAATTTTGCAGTTTCTCAAGAATACAGGAAGTTCAGGATACAGCATTTCAGGATAGAGCAAAGTTCAAGATACAACAATCCAGCTTACAACATTTATTGATACATCGTTTAATAGTCATGTAATCTCGTATCAAGAACAATAACCATAAATGCTAATCATTTGAGTGGTAAATAGGCATCTCGTATTTAATGCAAAATCCATTTTTTAAAAGCTCAACAGGTACGCGTTTTCTTTTTGACCCCAAAAAGTTTGCCTTATTACAAAAGAGTCTCTCCGTCTTTTCATCTCAACCATCAGATTTTGCGTCTCTCTCACAAGTCTTTTAATCATGACCGTTGATCATACACCATCTCATATTTGAACTAGAAATTGTTCATCATCTCCCCATTCAACATTCTATCTCTCAACAAGCAAAAGAAATTCTCTTTACTCATAAATCTTTCACATTTTTGAATCTTTCAAGATCATCTATGGCAAACGGAAGAGAAACAAAGGTTGATGATGATCATCTCAACATGCGCCTACTGAATCAGCATCTCCTCAATCTACCCTTGTTGATGATAACAAAAAAGGGAAAAGCAAGAGAAAATCAGATAAGGAGTTAAATGTTGTAGTAGAAGAAGTCGTGAAGGGCTTGGAATGAGAGGAAGAGGATGAAGAACCTTTGGCCAAAAAGCAAAGAAGAAGATTAGATTCTGGACATAGCCAAAGTCCTCAATCCAAAAGAAGAAAGGATGATAAGAATGAAGGAGGTGCAGGTGCTGAGGTTGCTGCATCCATAGCAGTAAGCAACATGTATCTCATCAAGCAGTAAGCACAGTAGATGCATCAACTCAGAGAATGAGTAGTAGACAGCAGCAACAACCTATTCAGAAGAGCAGACCGTTAAGTATAGTTGCCATCAAAAGGCTTAACGAAGATAGATGGAGACAACTGAAAGAAACTGGAGAGAAGAAGGGATAGGAAAGACTGAATGTCAAGATTAGGTGTGATTAGAGAAAAAAAATCAAAGCTTGCAAAGAAAGTTGATGAAGTTTTTTATTCATATCCACCTCAAGAAATTCCCTGTTTTGATCCAGATCATATATCTGCTGAAGTATCTATATTACTGTATCAAAGGCCCTTGAAAGAAAGTATTGCGTGGGACTTAAAAGATTTTCGACAAGGTGATTCTGCCGAAGCACAGAAAACCAACATTTGAAGAAATAACTTTCTACAAGAGATTAGAGTACCTGAGATATTTCAAACACCTACGTCAGCTGAATTGCTTCACAAAATATGTTACATGCCTTGTAGCTTTGGAAAGATATGAATAGCCAGCAAGAGATGGAGAGTTGGAAAATCAGAAAGAGCATTTAAAGAAAATCAAGCAAGGAGCATAGATATCATTTGGTGAAGACTTTTGGCTCAGGTGGATTCAGATTCCTGGCATAAAGAAGAAGCTTGAGAAGAGACTTATCAAGAATCTATTACAATTGGTGGAAGGGAATGAAGTTTGAGAAGATGAAGCCGTCTGAAGATGATCCAACAAGAAGAAAGCTCTTTGGAAGAAAGAAATTCAGAGGAAGTAACACCTTACTGCCGTTTCTGTAAAGATCTATCTGTAAGCCACTTCTTGTAACTGTAATTTATATTTCTGATATACTCAAGTTACTGATACTGTAACATATTCACACTTTGCGCACTTCAATTCGATATAGGACAACATGTTAGATATATCTGTCTAAAAACATGAGCTATGAAAATGAGATGCTAGCTCACTCGAATCATTGTATGAAAAATCCAAGTATCTATAATGTATGAATGTATATGCTGCATGATGCACTGATTCTTGCAATGAACTATATAATGTAAAAGTTTTGTCATTATCAAAAAGGGTGAAATTGTTAAGATATTTTTGTTTAGATTTTGATGAGACAAAATAGTGATGTAATAGGAATTTAGAGTACCCCAATTTTCCATAATTTTTATATAAAAACTTAGTTTTTCTTAAGTATCAATCTAAGTTGAAGATTGGAGTATCGTGGAATTCAGCAAGAAGGAAGTTACTGATAGCAGTTGGATTCAGCAAAGGAATCACTATCAGATACTGCATACAGTAATCAGTAATACAACAAACAGCAATATAGCAAGCAGTAAGAAGAACTAGGAGCTCACTGCAGGCGCGGAACAGAAAGTTAAGAAGAACAGAGAGCTAGCGCAGAACAGAAAGCTGGCAAAGAACAGAAAGGTAGCGTAACATTCAGAACATCAGAGACGGAGTCAAGGGGACTGAGGGTGGCGACCACCCCCCCAAATTCTGAAAAAAATTGCATATATATATGTAATATAATATATTATGTATAATATATAAATGGGCTAATGTGCGGCTGTGCCCATATGTGATTGAATATGAAAGTCAACCCAAGTGAATAAAAAAATAAATGATGGGCCACTAACAACTTCCAAAATACTGCAACCAAGAATACACATATTTAGCTATATTTTATTTGTTTTTATCTTCTTTTCAAATAAGCCATTAAAGTGTCGAAGAGCAGCAGAGCAGAACTTCATTTTTTTCATTTTTTGATCATCCAAAATTCACCTTTCTTGATGAATATAAGGTAATATACTAACATTAATGCACTTATTTTTATAGTTTACTTTAATCTTTTTATGCTTTGCATTTTTAATTTTTGAGTTATTTGTTTTAAACCCTAATAAGATATCTTATGTAATCATATATTTCCTTAATTTTATTTCAATTTTTTAGTGGTATTTTTTAATCTTAACCTCAAATGTCTTAGTATATTAGTATCTATTTCAATTATTTTTAATTTCTTAGTCATTTGAAAACACAATGATATTTTTTCAAATGGGAAATTACTTGTTGTTGTACTTATATAATCTTGTATTTTTATATACATATGTAGGTAGATTAACTATGAAGTATAAGACACTTGATTCGTTTTTCTCCAAGAAACGGAATTTTCAAGAGAGTTCCAGTTCTTATATTTTAGAAACTTCAAGGGTTGATATGGTCCATGTAGATAATATTGAAATAGCCAATCTTTCAACAAATGGTGTTGATGAGTCTTCTTCAAGAGTCATACAAAAGCTTGATCATGATTCTAATGGTTTTCGTATTGAATGAGATCCTGGATTGCATATGTCTATATGAAGTTGCCCAGTAAATAAAAAAGATAAGATTAGACATGCTTATTTAACTGTCGGTCCATATTAGGAAGTTCTCATAAATTCCTCTCAATTTGTGGATAAGCACCGTAGAAAGTTTTTACCAGCTTGGTATAAAAAAAATTTTGATTGGTTGGAATTGTAGTGCCTCGGATCAAAATGAGCATAATTGAATAATTAAATATTTGAACCCTGACTTAATAATTATGTGCATATATTTTGACTGTTTAATTTATTACGTGTGTTTCAGATACGTGTTTAATGCACGTTTTAGATCGATATTTTTCTTGAACATGGTATATAGAATATTTTTATACCATTAGATGTGTATCGAGAAGACGAGAAGATATAAACGAACTAGGGGTCAATCAGAGACCCGTAGCTCGAACGGCGACGAAAAGGACAAAAACCGAAAGATATTTCCGGTGAATAGTAAATGGAGACTTTTCAATCGATGAATAGTAGCTTGGATTTTTCTCCCGATGAACAGTAACGGAGATATTTTTGATGAATAGTAACTTTCAGAAAATCTATAAATAGGGGTGGTTTCGATTCAAAAATCACCATTTTTCCGAACGAGCCGAAAGCGACGAAAACGAGTAAGTCTCTCTTTCCTCTCTCTCTCTTTCCAGGTTTCTGTCTCCGGCAGGCCATCGCCGGTGCGGCGGCGGCGGTGCCGGCCGGTGGCCGAAAAATCCAACGTTGTCGGTTTTGGCCAATTTTCGCACACGACGTTTGTCTCGACGAGACGAATCTAGGATAGGTCTCGGAATTCAATTCCGATTTCTCATTCACCGGAAAACGGTGAAAAACAGCCCCAAACCCTAACCCTCACCAACCTTTCTCTCTCTTCATTTTTCTTTCTCTCTCTACCATTTCTTGCCAGAGCAGTGGTCGGCGAGGCCACCTGAGAGTGGTGGGAAGCTGCCAGAGTGGTGGCACCGCCGTGGGTGGCGGTGCCTGGCCGGAATAGTGTGTGTATATAAGCATCGTGCATGTGTGTGTGAGTGGAGATGTGATAGTGTGTATGCTGTGATGAGGCTGCTGTGGGTGGCGCCAGGTGGCGCCGCCGTATGGGAATGGTGAGCCGGCGCTGGTGATGCACCGGCGAGGACATGGGGGTGGTGGCCGGCAGCAGGTGGCCACCGGCCAAGATGATCAGTATGTGTGTATGTATGAAAGCGTGTGTGTATCTATATATATACCTTGTTTGTGTGTGTGCGCAGCTAGTAGGAGGTAGCCAGTGATTGGAGGTCGCCGGCCAGTGTTCCGGCGAGACTCAGGAGAGGTGGCCGGCGGCAGGTGGCCGCCGGCCAGGTCAGTAAGTGTGGGTGTATATATGCATGTTGTGTGTGTGTATGCTTTCATATATGTGTGTGTGATGATGACTCGTGGTGGTTGTTGTGCGGCGGCAGGTGGCGGCCGGCGACCGGGAATCGCCGGCCAGTGTCTCCGGTGGGTGGTGGTGGTGGACGGCGGCAACCTGCCGCCGGCCAAGGCTGGTGGTGAATGAGTGTGTGTAGCAGTGTGTGTGTGTTCATATATATAAGAATGCGTGTGTATCTATATATATATCTACTGTATGTGTGTTGGGGGTGTACAGAGAAGGTTGCCGTCGACGGGGGGTCGCCGGCCGGTGTGCCAGGAAGTCCGGGGAGTGGTCGCCGGCCGGAGGTTTTTGGTTGAAGTTTGGTTTTGGAAAAATGTGACTTCGAAGGGTTTTGCGGCGAAGTTTCGAGCACTATTCACGATCAGAATCTGGCGAGTGATGGCCGGAGGTGGTAGCCGGCGGTGCGAGGTATTCGGCGAACTAGTTGGCGGCAGCGGAGGGCGACGCCACCGCACCGGGTGGCGCCGGGAAGAGGGGCTGTTGAGCAGCCCGGCGCCGGGAGCGCCGGGTGACGACCCGTCGAGAAAACTCAACCACCCGTCGAGCCACGCCCCCGCTGTCGGGAAATGTCGGCCAGCTGCCGAGCCGTGACCCGATGCTGTCGAGAAAACTCGGCAGCTACCGAGAAACGTGGCCGAGCCACCGGGTTTTCCACCCGGCGCTGGGTCCGCGCATGCCGACGCGCACGCGACGTCGTGTTTTAGATCCGAACTTCGTTTTCTCCGTCGTACGTCAACATCGAGTCATCGCCAACGAGATGTCATTGATCGAGGGTCGTGGGCCCGGTCAAAATCAACCCTTTGACCAAAATTACCATTTTACCCCTAAACTTAAAATGCTCTGTTTGAGCTCGTTTGAACTCCGATTGAGCTCATTCTTTTTCCGTCGTGACCCAAATTTCATTCTCTATCATCTAAGTCATATGGATTGTATATGCATTCTCGTTTCTTCAACTCCGATCTTTAGAGCTCGATATGTCGCGTAATTAGCGACCATTTCTCCGCCAGAGTCTGTTATCGCTTTGATTATATTTATTAAGGATCTGAGATACACCGTAACGTATGTAGGCTATCAGTTGGATTGAACTCTGAGACACGAGATTCGAGACACGAGATCTAAGACATGAGATTGAGACTCGAGCTTTGAGATATCCGATCTCTAGTACTTGCTACTCACGTGGTAACCACCGAACGAGGTGGGGTAACTTCTAAACTTTATGTGTTTACTGTTTCCCTATTTGATATATGAAATGTTGAATCTTATTGTTGAACTCTTTTTACTGTGAATATTGTGAACGTATTGTTTTATTGTGGGGAAGGGACAGGGTGGTCCATAAGTACACCGTTAGAGATGGACAGGGTGGTCCGTAAGTACACTGTTAGAGAGGGACAGGGTGGTCCGTGAATACACCGATAGGTAGGGACAGGGTGGTCCGTGAATACACCGATAGGTAGGGACTGGGTGGTCCGTGAAATCACCGCTAGAAATGGACAGGGTGGTCCGTGAATACACCGCTACCTGGGAATGGGCTGGGAAATGGCTAGGTCGTCTGTTAAGGAAACGAATACATGCTATGCCTTATATGTGATGTGTTTATTTGCCGAATATATATACGATTGATTTGTGTAACTATTTAATAACTGCTAAAGCTTGGAAAGTATCCCCACGAGTGTATTCAACGAACTCACCCCCTTATTCTGTACTCACACTACAGGTCAAGAAGAGAATCTTGACGTGTAGAGAGAGGGGTGCCCTATCAGCTATATCCATCCTCTAGTTTTGGCTTTTAAAGTTATGTTGTTCGTTTGTAAAAGAAAACAATTTTTCTCCTTCTATGTAAAGGATCCTGATGGTTTTTCGCTGCGTATGGTTTCAAACTTTCGTTTATTGGTTGTATTCGACGTTTTAAGTGTACCTCTTCTTATCCTCTCATTTTTTCTTTCTATTTTATATCATGTACGCCTCTTTCCCCTTTCTCTCTTATCGCCAAAAAATGAAAAACTCTGATATTTTGACCGAAAGATTTTGGGGCGTTACAGGAATATTTACCTACAAAAAATACTGCATATTGTCTTCCTTGTTTTCTTTTTATCAAGCCATTCGCGCATCCATGGGCTAATGCATTTAATGTGGATGGATTTCAAGCTTGGAAAAAAGTAAATAATGGTGAAAATTGCTCATTTTTGATTCATGAAGGCAAATGTCCAAATTCATCACACAAGATAGCTATGAAACAGTCTCATGATCTAATGAATTCACTACAACATATTGAGAGGATCATAGACAAACAATCCTCTGAGATGGTTGAGAAAAATCGTTTGAGACTTAAAGTTTCTATTGATGTTGCAAAATTATGTGCATTTCAAGGTATAGCTTTTAGAGCTCGTGATGAATGTCCAGATTCAGATAATCGTGGAAATTTCTTAGAATTTATAAGTCATACAGCTTCTTATAATGATGAGGTGAGCTCAATTGTCTTGGGAAAAGCTCCTGGAAATGCTTCTTATACTTCTCCTTAGATTCAAAAAGAGATTTTGTCACTTTATGCCAGTAAAATTCAAATATACATCAGAGAAGAAATTGGTGATGCTAAGTATTGCATCATTATGGATGAATCTCGAGATGAGTCAAAAAGGGAGCAAATCACCATTGTGTTAAGATTTGTGGATAAAGATGGTTTTATTCATGAGAGATTTCTTGGCATAGTTCATGTGGAAGATACCAAAGCTACTACTTTAAAAAGAGACATTTCTGCAGTTCTTTCTCACAATAATCTTATCATACAGAATATGAGGGGACAAGGTTTTGATGGTGCTAGTACTATGCGAGGAGAGTGGAATGGTTTACAAGCTCTCTTTTTGAAAGAGTGTCCATATGCATACTATGTCCATTGTTTTGCTCATCGACTACACTTGGTCTTAGTAGCAGTTGCTAAAAGTGTTATACCGGTTGAGCATTTCTTTTCACATGTGACTATTATTGTGAATTTGGTAGATTCTTCTTCCAAACGCCATGATACTACAAAGTGCTCAGTCCATCCAAATTGCAGAATTAACTTCCACAAAAGAACTTGACACTGGGAAATGAAAAAATCAAATTGGAAGCGTGCAATGTCCAGGGGATACACGATGGGGCTCTCATCTAAGGTCTCTTCACAGTGTACGCAATATGTTCAAGTCCATTCTTCTTATTTTAAAAGTGATCGTTAATGAGAAAAATAATTTGTCTTTTAGAGCCACAGCCGATGGAGCATATGACACAATGACATCATTTGAATTTGTGTTTATCTTGCATTTCATGATTGAGCTACTTGAAATGACAGATGATATTTGTGGGATTTTACAATACAAAAATCAAGATATTGTCAATGCAATGGATGCGGTTCTTATCACAAAAGAACTTCTTCAAAGATACAGAGATAATAAATATGATCAGTTGCTTAATCAAGTGAAGAGTTTCTGTGAGAAGTACGAGATAATTATCCCAAAAATGAATGCTCAACGTTGTTCAGGTAGAGGTCGGGTTCTTAAAGGTAGTCCAGTTACTTTGAGGCATCATTATCGATTTGATATATTCATGGAAACACTAGATTATATAATTTTGGAGATGAATAATCGATTTAATGATGACACAATTGAACTACTTAGGCTCAGCTCAGCTTTGGATCCGAGAGATGGATACAAATCTTTCAACATTGATAATATTTGTGAACTAATGGAGAAGTTCTATCTTGATGATTTTAGTAGCCAAGAGAAAATGCATATGAAGTATCAATTGGAACATTTTGAAATTGATATCAGACGCAATGAGCTTTTCCAAAAGGTATCAACACTTTCAGAGTTGTGTCAATTGTTGTCTAAGACCGGTAAGACAATGAATTACTACCTTGTTGATAGACTAGTTATACTTACTTTGACTCTTCCAGTTTCTACTGTAACAACGGAACGTGCATTCTTATCTATGAAGATTGTCAAGACAAGATTGCAAAACAAAATGGAAGATGACTTTTTGTCTAGCTCATTACTAATGTACATCGAAAAAGAAATTGCTGAAAATTTTGATGTTGATTCGATTGTTGATGAGTTTGATGGTATAAAGAAGCGACGAGTACAACTTAAAAAGCATAATCTTAATAAGGTTAGTGAATGTTATCTTTTATATTACTCTAATTTTTTTAATTTTATTTAACATTTTATAATTATCTCATGGCAAATTTACAAATATGAGATAGTAATATTTTTCCTTTGATTTTGCAGAGTTGATTCTATTGAATGACATGCCACTTAGAGTTGTAGATTTTGATATGGATTGTTCTCGATGTAAGGTAACATATCTTCAAATATTTTAAATCGTTTATTGTGTATTTCGAGTATAATAGGTATGTAATATGATAAAAATATGCATTAGTGTTAAATATCTATATTCGATTTTCATAATTCGGGTTTTAAGAAAGTTCGCCCCCCCAAAGCATAAATCCTAGCTCCGTCCCTGCAGAACAGGAAGTAGGAAGAGACATCATGCAATATCATGCAATACGAGGAAGATCACTACTATATGAGGATTCGTCTCGTCAAAAATAGCCGGTAGAAAGAGATGATCAAGCTGTAGAATAACCAATGTCTCGCTGACATGTGGACTGACAACCTGCAATAAACCTAAAGCTGAGGACTGCCGCAATTAATGATCTGCAGAATAAGATAAGGAGCTTTTCCCCAATTTTTCAGAGATATTTAATGTAAAAGCAAAGAAGATCAAGGAAGATCAAGGGAATTTAAATTCAAACGAAGTGTGTCTTTCTTCAACGGGCACATTTCCTACAGCTATAAATAGAGGAAGAGTTGACTGGAGAAACTACTGAAATACTGATTCACAAATTCTCTCTTGCAAGAAAAATCTCTCAAGTTTCTCTCTGAGTATTCAGTCACTCAACCTCTTCGTGAAGCAGCCAAGCCTTCGGGTTTTTTTCCAAGAGCTCTAGAGTCATTAAAGTTGTTTTAAAGTAATAGTTGTTGAAGACTACATATACTTTTAACCTTTGTGTTGTGTGATTAGGTTGTTTGATGGTATCCTCAGTTGGAAGAATTTAGATCCTCGTTGAGTGTATTGTCTGAAGTTTTGTAAGGCATTGATTTTGTGTAAGTCGATAGGATTCTATGTGGGTCAGCCCAAGGATTTGTGGTAAATATAATCCTTGTAGGTGTAAGCTTTTTTAGGTTGTAGATTGTAAAGATAAGTCTTGTAAACCAATCTAACATAACGAAGTTCCTCCTCGCAGAAGGAGTAGAGTGGATGTAGAAGGGTTACACCATCTTCGAACCACTATAAACCCCTTTGTTGTTTTATTGTATTTGTGTTGCATTATATAATTGTTCATACTGCATTATAAAGTTTGAGAAAAGCATATTTTAAAAAGAAAACGTTTTCCAAAAAGAAACTTTATCTGTTATTTTCCGCTACATTTAAAGAACTCTGAATCAGTAAGCTGAATCAAGATATCACCCAACTTATTGTTCGGCATTGAATGTTGTATTCTACTTTAGAATACAACGCCAATAGTTCACAAATTCTTGAAAAAGAAAAATTTGATAGAGGTTCATTCACCCCCTCTGAATCTCTGAACCACTTGGGACCAATATTTATATTTTTAACTGGATTATTGTGATTTTATTATGACTTTTTTTGTTGTTTGATGTATTTTTTTGTTTTAAAAGAGATAACTATGTGGCTTTTCTTTTGAAATCAATGTTCTTTCTAGATTAAAGTGTTTCTTTTGAAACCAGTGTATTTCTCTTTATTTTCAAGTGTTTTTTTATTTCAATCTTTGTCTTTTACATTCGATTTGATGTTTCTGAGAAGTTTGTGAAGAAGAGATCAAGAAATGGCATTCACACCCCATGTGTTGATAATAATATGTACATAATTTGTTGTTTTTGTGATTTGTGTAAAAGATATTTAGTCTGTTGTTTTTATTTATTTGTAGTGGATGATTTTGCTAGAGAATAATTTTGTTTCTTTGTATTTTATGTATTTGATGAAAGGTATGACTATTATAAATAAAAGGTATGGTTGTTGTATGTATAATGTATGAATACTATATAATAAAGGTATGAATACTCTGCATTACTGTCTTATGGTTTGTGTAATGGATGATTTTATACCTTTATGGTATAGTTGTGTGACCTTTACTCTATATTTGTTTGACATTTATGTTAGTTTCAGGAGACCTTTATGTTTTATGTCATGAACTGAATTGTTAATTTTTTATACCTTTAAGTTATTTTAGTGAGATATTTTCTCTTTATTTGTCAGACCTTTATGTTAAATTTATAAGACCTTTATATTTTATGTCATAAACTGCGTACACTTAAGGTGTTATACCTTTATGATATCTCTGTGCGACTTTTACTCTATACGTGTTTGACCTTTATGTTAGTTTTGGGTGACCTTTATGTGTTATGTCATGAACTGTGAACTGATAACCTTTTTGTTTTTTGCAGGACATCCATGTGGTTGAGAATTTCTTGAGAATGAATAAGATTGTGTCAAATATGCCTTCATTTGAGCTCCTTACACCTGAACAACCTCAAGCTAATGTTGGATATGAAGTTGTTGAAAAAGAAGTTTTTGATGAGGGGGCTGTAAAATAAAAAACACTTTTTTGTCAAAGAGATAATACCTTTATGTATAAACAATGTAACATTTATGTATTAGTATTGTTATCTTTATGTATTGCTTGTAATACATTTATGAGACAGAATAAGTGTAAGTTAAACTTTGAAAGCATTTTTTTGTTATGGAAAGTTAAAATCTTTACGTGAAGTTAAAAATAAATTTATTTGATGTTATGAATACATTTATACATATAGAGTTAAAGTATTTACAGTTAAATAATTTAGAAAATTAAAACTTGTATGCAACATAATGGATACCCTTACATTATTATTGGGTAACCTTTATGTTTTATTAATGTCACCTTTACGTGACATCTATAAAATAAAAAATACTTTTTAACTACATAGCTATTACCTTTATGTATAAACAACATAACCTTTATGTAGTATTTCTGTTATCTTTATATATTATTTTTGTCATCTTTATAAAACATAATAAGTGTAAGTAAAAATTTAAGGATACATTTATGTGTAGTTAAAAATAAATTTATTTGATATTAAGAATGCATTTATACATATAGAGTTAAAGATTTTAGAGTTAAATTATTTTCTAAATAATTTAGAAAATGAAAAATTTTATGCAGCGTTATGAATACCTTTACATTATTGTTGGGTGATCTTTATATTTTATTAATGTCACCTTTATATGACAAAACTAGAGTTAAGTTAAAAGAATGTATCAAGTAGAAAAAAATGAAAATCTTTATGCGTGTTCAGTAATACTTTTAAATTATATAATGATGACATTTATGTTATAAGTATGATACCTTTATTAGATAGGTTTTTTACCCTCATTTATTTAAGAAATTGTATCAGACTCATCAACAAATTCATCTTCATCACTAGATAACTTAACTATTTCATGTGGATTTGAATGATCATCTATCATACAACATTAAGAACACGAAATCAGACACAATTTCATGTTTTTTGAATTGATAAAGATGGGTTGTTTTTTACACGATTATCTAAAATTTTTATCTTCATCTTCCATGTTTCTTGTTTGCAAATTTCAGTTGTTGAATATATTTCATAAAAGTTCAAGAAAGAATGTGTGAATGGAGAAGAAGATGTGAGTGGAAGATGGAGAAGAAAAAGTTGCAACGAGATAATAAGAGGCAAGAAAGAAAGAAGCAGAGAAGATGCATAGAAGCAGAGAAAAAGCATGCACAAACAAATAGGAAGCGTGTACTGTGGGTGGGAAATTAGGATAATTAAAAAATTAGAAAATATATATATAAATTTTCAGCTGGATTCGGGTCAGCCCAATTGCATGGATCTAGATCCGTTTAACTGATGCACAAGAGACTAATTGATTGTGAGAAAGTGAATGGTAAGAATTAATATTGAATACTAATTGGAATTTGTAAGGATTGATAAAATGAAACCGCGAATATCTAGACTCTAGAGCTACAATTCTATTGTATTGTTATTTAATTTATTTTTATATCTAATTTTTAATGTGTGCATTGCTCAACAACTCTCTTACAAAGTTTCTTTTTTTTTTCCACGCATCAATTCAAATTAAGAAATGAATTTTTATTAATTTTTAGGTTAAAACACTTTTAGCTTATATTATTGAATTAGAAGTATTTGTTGCGTTGCTACTACTTAAAAGATCAAATAATCAACTAAAAATATAGATGAAATCATGTAATACATTTAACTAAAATCATATTATATAAAACAAATGAATATTATATAATTACTAACTGTTGATTAGTTTATTTATAATATAACAACTTATAAATATTTTACATAGGCGTAATTGCAAAAAAAATCTCCACTTTTTAAAAAATTGTAAATTTATCCCCACTTTTCAATAATTGCAAAAAAAAAAATCACGACTTTTATTCATCATTGCAATTTAGGCCACATTTGTATTTTCCGGCAACCGAAGTCCACGTATCAGGCAGACATGTCATGTCACATGACATGTCACATGCCACGTCATTTCCAACAAAAAAAAAGATTTTAAGATCAAATTGCAAAATAAAATCACCACATTTCCAAAATTACAATTTAATCCTAACTTTTTATATAATTAGCAAAAAAAGCCACAACCTTCATTCAATGTTTCAATTCGAATTTATTCTTTGGTGGCTAAGTTCATGTGTCTAAAAAATAATTTATTTACATCAAAACGACGTCATTTTAATTATAGCTTAATTTAAACATCTTTTTTTAATATGATTATAAATAAATCGTATATCTTAGAAAATTGTATCCTTGTTCTTTTTTCAAGTATTCAAAAGAATAAGTAAAATCGTATCTCACGTGAAAATTTATTGAAACACATGAACCTAGCCACCAAATAATAAATTTGAATTGCAACATTGAATGAATGTTGTGACTTTTTTTTGCTAATTATATAAAAAGTTAGGATTAAATTGCAATTTTGGAAAGGTGGTGATTTTATTTTGCAATTTGATCTTAAAAGCTTTTTTTTGTTGGAAATGACGTGGCATGTTTGTCGGACACATGGACTTCGGTTGCCCGAAAATATAAATGTGGCCTAAATTGCAACGGTGAATAAAAGTTATGATTTTTTTTGCAATTATTGAAAAGTGGGGATAAATTTGTAATTTTTGAAAAAGTGGTGATTTTTTTTCAATTGCGCCTTTTATATATCATAAGACTTAAAGTTATTTTTGTTATAAAATAAATAAACTTAAAACATTGTATTGATTATAACCGCATATTCAATTTTTTTATATAAATTAAAAAACGTAAAAATTCATGTGAGACCGTCTTACGTAAGGTCTTACGTGGCCTTACATGAGACGGAGTTTTTTTTATAGTTTTATATAAGATCGAAATTGATCATATTAAATGAATTGACTCACCTTATTAATCAATATAAACTTCATCTTACATAAGGTCTCACGTGAGACCGTCTCACGAAGACATTCTCATTAAAATATCATGGTTTTTAACTTTATTTTGAAATCCAATTGTACCTAATAATTCAATAAGAAATTTTGACAAACATTATCCGTACCCTAATCACATTATACCTACCCTTTGAGTTTGAGTTTAACCAAGCATGAAGTACAAAATTTGTCACATGTTTAATTTGTACCTATCAATTGGGGATCTCCCAAAGTACTACCTATGTCCACCTTTAACAATTTTTTTCTTTTTTTTCAACATTCAATTCTGCGGATGGGCATATGCTCCTGTCACAGGTAGGTTCCCAATATTGGGTGAAACACATTTTTGTTAAGTGATTTGATTTTTTTAAAAATAATTTTTATATTTTGTTGTATGAATTTTAAATGTTAATGATTAGGATGTTGGATTTTGATGTATTTTTCCTAATCAAACAAATCTCAACCATGCATGTGTCAGAAATGAATAAATAGGATTTTTCCTGATACGATAAATTGTATTAAATTTAAAATTTGTATAAAAAGAAACGATTCAAAATTTATATAAAAATATCAAATTACTTATAATTGGGGTGAAAAAATTTAATTAACTGTATTATGTTGTACGCATGTACCTATCCCCGAATGATGAATGGGGAGGGTTGCAAATGGTTTTGATGTCAAAAGAAAAAATAGACAAATAGTTGGCAAAAATATTATAAACTTTGAATTTTTAGGGCATAACCTAAAATTTGTTTGTAAGATGACTATGAAGGGTTTTTTTTTTCCGTTTTTTTTTTTAAGATATGTAGTATGAATCATCCTACATGTTTGTTTTCATATTGTAAGAATCAAATCATACTAAAAACAATTTTAGTATCCATCCATGAATCAAATAAGTAATTTACATTTATGGCAAAATACCTTGAAGTACCCTTAATATTTTAAAGAATACTTTTTTACCCCATAATATATTTTTCTTACATTTCTATCACATAATATTCTAATTAATCTTTTTCTACCACAAAATGAGTCAAAAAACCTTTTATCGATGTTTTAAATTTGAGGATAAAGTTGTCAACTTATTTAATTGTGATAATATATATATAATGTAATATAAAAATAAACCACTATATTAATTATGATAGAGATGTATAATTTCCAATTTATCCATGCTTTCGTTTATTAGTTGGGTTTTTCTTATTATTATATTTAATTTAATTTTTATTATATATTAAAGTAATAACCACTAAAGTACACATGTCACTCTCTCATTCATTTGGTTTTCCTCCCAAACCACAATCAAATTATATTTAAGTTTATTTTATATCACTAATGCTAAATTAAATAAATTGTTCATTATTAAATTATTAGTTGCATGTCAATCAATATATAATCAATATTAACTTACTTTCTTAATGTTGAAATAGAAAAAAAATATATTGTTTACTAGTTTATTCATTAATATTGTTTCATTTATTACATGTAGAGATAAAAATTGAAATATTTTTGAAACAAATCAAATTAGAGAAGATCCAATTTTAAATGCACTTACGATTTTATCTTAACTGTAAAAATACAATATCAATTATTTTAAATGCATACAATAAAATTATATGTATATAATTAAAGATTGAGAAAAAATATATTGCTAAGAAAATTATATACTGACAATATATACAAATTCTTTGTAGGCCATATAAGAAAAAATAATTAGTAAGTTCAAGAAAAAAAATGTTGTTTGTTAATATTAATATATAAAATAAAATATTACTAACAAAAATTGTGATGTTAGTTTACGATAATACATATTTATAAATAAAACTCTAAATATATTGTATTTATGTCATATTATTATATGAATTGAAATTATAATTTAATTTAATTATAACATATAATTAAAAAATATATATATATATATATTACAAACTTTGCTAAAAAAGATCATAAAACCATTAATAAAATATTAAAATATTATTCGATAAAAAAACATGTTGATTATCATATTCTCAAAATTATTATTTCTTACTCAAAATATATTAAATTATTATAGTTTTGTAAGAATATTTAATTTGAAAAATTTCATGAATCAACACGGGGTTTAAAGTAGTTATAATATGAATGGAGTTTTAGTTCTAATTTTAATAGTCAAATTGGAAGTCCCAACAATCTACCGAATTTTAAAAGCCTTTTTTAATCTTAATTTATAGAGTAAGGTTGGTATTAAAATCATAAAATAGATAATCTTATTTAATTCCTTTTTTAGGAGGTTTTAGACTTTTAGTCATCACCATTTCTCATGAGCTTGACCAGTGAAGTAGGAAAAATCGTTTGTAAGAATTTCATATTAAATTAAAGATTAACTTAAATCTTGTAAGTTGTACCTGCGACGTGGCCCATCACTTACATAATCTTTACGTGGCAACTAAATCCACTCATTAATATCTATAAATATCTGCCATTTTCACTAAGGCCCGGCTATCGCACCCCAAAATCCACTAAACACACCCTAATTATTTTATTTTTAATTTAAAAAATTTAAGAAATATTAAAAAGATAATTTTACTCTTATATATTCGACCATTGGTCGAACACACTATAGAATGTTCGACTCCTGATCGAACACACTATAGCGTGTTCGATCATCAGGCGTCGAACACACTATAGTGTGTTCGATCATTGGTCGAACACACCTCTTTGTGTTCGATAAATCAGGGTCGAACGGGTCCTCAGATTTGTTGTTATTTTTTCGTTCTTTTTACACGATTTCATATGATTATTATATACTTTGTTAATTTATAAAATGATTTTTTTAAGGGGATTTAAGGTTTGAGGAATGAAAAAAGTAAAAAAAAAAGAAAGAAGCAGAAGCAGAAGACTGGAGGTGAGGAGAGAGGAGTTTGATTTTTTTTTATTAAAAAGGGCAAAATTGTAATTTTATCCTTTTTGAATTTTTTAAATAAAATAAATAAATAATGAAATGTGTTTAGAAGACCTGGGGTGCGGATAGTTTCACTAATTTTTGCTACTTTGGGACTTGGGAGTAAACAAATCGTTCAAACTTCAAACATTCCACCATTTTTGCGAATTCATCTACCTCTCTTTCTGAAAATCACACTCATCATCATCATCTAGAAACCTGATGGCTCTCCACTTATCAAAATCCAAGAAATTTTTGCCCCATTTCAAACAAAAACTTTCTTCTCTTGGAATGATCAACCTTAGTTCTTCGAATTCTTGTTTTTCTCGAAACCGGCCTTTTTTCGCAGAAAATAGAAAAACCCCACTTGATATTTTGTCCAATAGACCCTCCCTTTTCTCCTCTTGCCGTTTTGAGTCTGTTAAAGCTGCCAATTTGGGCTCTCTGGTTGGTACTAGTGATTCTCAGGTACTTTCTTTTATTTTTATTTTAAATTATGTTGGAAATATTAAATCCTTTTCATTCTTGGCTTTGTGATAGATTTGTTTAAAATTTACTTACTGGTTGTATCCATTATGCTTTGTGATTATGGGATTGAGCCTGATGGGAGTCATGAATGTTGGTCATTATCTTGATATTTTGTTGGATTCTGTGAGATTTTTGAGAATAAAACAGTTTGTGGGTGTTAATCAGGTTGTTTGTTGTTCAACTGTTGAAGTATTTAGGTGAATCGTATGCAGGTTCTATTAGATAACAGAGCAGTGTGATAAACAGTTTATAATGTATAGATAATTCATAGACTATGGTGCTTGGAGAGTAATAGAAAAGTTACAAATTTGTGGGGGGTCTATTTCTATTTACTATTCTTGAGCATGGGATTGTTAATTACTTCTAGTACTTGTTTTTATGTACTCATGATTTGGATTTTATCCTATTTTGAGTTCCAAAGGGGGTTGTGCAGAGCGAATACCTTTGCCACTATATTTGTAAGAGGTTCTGCGGAATGTTTAGTCAATGGCAAGAAACACTTAGTGGTTTTGGTTATATTGAAGAGTAGTCTTGTATGTGTTCTATTTATTGGAACTACAAAGTAAAAATATTTTGTAGAAGCCCAAATTAGGTGGTAACAGATATCTTCAAGAAATTTGTGAAATTTCAAATAATGCACATTTAACATCTATATTTTCATGCTATTGTCAATGTTCATTTCTTATTTTATTAGGCATTGAGTTTCCCTGGGGGAATGGTTAAGTTCACCCCAGAATTGAAACTTTTATCTGATATCCAAGAAGAGAGGATTCATTGCTACCGAGTTCTTGATGACAGTGGGGAGTTAGTAAGCAGCAACTTTGTACAGGTCTACAGCTTAATATTAAATATTTGATGCTTATATATAAACTTCATTGCAAACAAAATGCATCCACTAAACATCTCTGATTATAAATGTAATTAGATAGATGAGGAGATTGCTGTAAAGATGTACAGAGACATGGTTAGGCTTCAAACTATGGACACCATCTTCTATGAAGCACAGAGACAGGGAAGAATATCTTTCTATGTTACTGCAATTGGCGAAGAAGCTATAAACATTGGATCAGCAGCCGCACTTAGCATGGATGATTTTGTCTTTCCTCAGGTTAACAATTTGTCTCAAATTATATGCACACACACATACATACAGTATTTATATCTATTGTACTGAGAGAGAGCTTCATAACTATCATATACTTGCTGTTGTTGTTTATGCCCAAGTGCAATGTGAAGATGTTTAGTAGCGGTGCAGTACAGGGAGGCTGGAGTTTTACTTTGGAGGGGATTTACGCTACAAGAATTTGCAAACCAGTGTTTTGGAAACAAAGGTGACAATGGTAAAGGCAGGCAGATGCCTGCCCATTATGGATCGAACAAGCACAATTATTTCACTGTTGCTTCCACTGTCGCGTAAGACACAATATCTGTTAAGAATTGGTATATTTAGTATGTATTATTTTTGGGTTTTAGCTCATCGAATCATAGTGGTAACTGATTTTCAGCACTCAAATTCCCCATGCTGTTGGTGCTGCTTATTCTCTAAAGATGGATGGAAAAGAAGCTTGCACAATTACTTATTTTGGAGATGGAGGCACTAGTACGGTAAATATATAGCATTATCTCTTCAGCATATATCTTTCAATTCATGTCTTTTCTTTCTTTTGTTCTTCAGATTTTGAAGATTATCAAGAATTTCAATTTATCAGCGTTGGATGTGACATTGGTAATTTTGTTGATAATCTGTAGGGAGACTTTCATGCTGCGATAAATTTTGCTGCTGTTATGGAGGCACCGGTTCTACTCTTCTGCCGAAACAATGGGTGGGCCATCAGCACCCCAGTTAGTGATCAGTTTCGAAGTATATATCTATAGATGATGTCTATGAACCGATTGAGAAATTTTGTTACTTGTTCTCTACTTAAATATTTAATTTTTGCACAGGTGATGGCATTGTTGTTAGAGGTCAGGCCTATGGAGTTCGTAGTATTAGAGTCGATGGTAATGATGCCCTTGCAGTGTTCAGTGCCGTTCGTATGGCACGCGAGATGGCAATTTCTGAATCTAGACCTGTTCTAATTGAGGTGCCACAAACTTATATATTTATTTACATGTAAAAAAAATTATATAGCTGTGTTTTCTGAGTTGAGTTGAGGGTTATATCTGCAGGCCCTGACATACAGAGCAGGACACCACTCTACATCAGATGACTCTTCGAAATATCGTCCCATCGAAGAGATAGAATGGTGGAGAGCGGCTCAAGAACCTGTCGCTAGGTTTAGGAAATGGCTTGAAAGACAAGGTTGGTGGACTTCTTTGTCCGAAGTACAACTCAGGGACCATGCTCGTCACGAGGTAAGATACACAAAAATGCTGATCCATCCATTTTGAACATAGTATATATAAGGTAGTCTTACTGGAAGTGAATTTAAGAATATTTCCACAATACAAGGATGTATCACTTCCATTTAAGTGAGTCATAGAAAAAAGTTCTCATACTCATGAAAAATTTCCTACACTTTCGAGAGTCTTGATATATCTGAAATGGTTACAATGCAAATGCTTGCTTCTTGTCACCAATATTATGTATCATTCTATTGATGACAAAAAATGCTGTTTGTGGAATGTACTGTTTTGCAGGTATTGCATGCAATCCAAGTTGCAGAGAAGGCTGAGAAACCAGGTTTGACAGAAATATTCAGAGACGTATACGATGTTCCACCTTCTAACCTCCTTGACCAAGAGAAATCTCTTCAACACACAGTTGCAAACCATCCACAGGACTATCCTCATTTTCAATTTTAGATATCTACAACCTCAACTTCATGTAATAATAGAGATGATGCAATTCTTGATCATATTCTTGGATTAACAGTTTACCCACCATTGATATGACAGCCTATCATGATGATTTGTAGTTGATTCCTTGAGAGTGTGTGCGATCATTGTTCGGAACAGAACAGAAAATACATGCATGATATTGCAAAGGAACAGGCAAAACCGGCTGCTATAAATTACGATGGAATATATACGACCAATAAAAACCACATTAATTATTGAGTAAAGATTGTCTCAAGCATGGTGTAGTGAATCCAGAACGAAGCTTACCACCAATGACAGTACAAATAAACCAGAAATCGAGCAAACAAGAAACCTAACCGGATTACTTTTACATCTGTTAAGCTGAGCCATAGTCGCTTATTGATATATATATGCTTAGAATCGGAGTCACAAAGACGAAGCAGACTCTTTGATGGACTCCTGAACGGCCTTGAGAAGAGAAGGCATCAATTTCTGGTTCGTAACAATAATTCCAGTGTCCAGATCAAGATATCTTCCCTTTGAAAAGTCCAGAGGATTCCCAGCAGCATCTGTGGCAACACCTCCAGCTTCTGCACAATCAAACATCCATGGAGATGTCACCAAATTTCATCATAACAGATTACACTACCACTTTGTTAAGCATGACAAAGTAAATAATTAAATTTTTCACGGATCACATTTGCACATAAACTACAGTCTAACTTTGAAACTTCAAGTGTAATGACAATACTTCTGCACTTTCTAATTTGCTTATGCATAGTCTAATCACAGCTGCTGGATTTAGATTTAACAATCCTTTCACTAACACTATTTTCACTTGCCAAAAGATCAAAACATCACTTTCAACTTCTTTACAAAAAAGGGCCAAAAATAATCAACAGTATAACATTAGATACCATGTTGCAATGAATAATCGGTTCCAAATGAATATGATTCAATATGCTTGTCATTATGTTCCATGAATGCCAAAAGATCACAAAATTTCAAACAGCTAAAAGTCATGCAGATGGCTAATTCAAGAGTGTCTGAGGAAAAGCTCCTTTCCAGAAGATGCTTGCGCATAAGTAGATTTTGCAAGAGTCGTTGAGTACTAAGAAACCAGGAGGTAATATATAATGAACATGCACAGAGATTAAATTTCAAAATCAAGATTCTAAAAGGAACCATAGGTTGCAAGACACCATCGATTCAGTTGGTAATGGGTGATTCAAAATGGAATGTACAAGTTTCTTATTTACCGCTAACTTATTCTGGTTTAAGCCTTAAACTACCTTAATATAGAAGTATTGATTTAAAATTAGTACATACAACAAATATATGTAAAAGAAAAGGTCGGCAGCTATATAACACTGCTCCCGAGGGAATAATGTTTCAAAAAATATAAAATATTACCTGTGACAACGATGTATCCAGCAGCATGATCCCATATCTTTTCTCTGTAACCTTTGTGAGGGAACCGCAAATATATTGCTCCATCTCCTCTAGACAAAGCACCATACTTTGCTTGGCTATCTATCCTAACTGGTGGTGCTTTAACACCTAGTTTCTGTAGAGAATAACAAGATTAAGCAATTTCACACACTGCACAGGTACATACATGTACAGAAAGTACATACAGAGTGATACCTCTGCTATCAAGCTAGATAGGCCACGTGTAGTATGTGCAGCTTCATAAGATTCAAAGAAGGATGCTTCTTCAGGGTTTTCAGTAGTACTGACATGTACCTGAAGGCCATGGGAAATTTATTTATCAGAAGAAACAATTTGAGCATAGTATCAGGTGTAAATAACACTGACCTTTGTTGGCAGGGAGCCGTCTAAATTTTGCATATAAGTTCCACAATCAACTTGGGCGAAAAAAAGACAACCAGCCTTATCTCCAGAAATGTTCGGATTGTTGCTTACAATGGATGTTAAGGGAAGATTTGGACACGATAACACGCCCAACACAACTTTACCTTCATCTAATAAGGCTAATGCAATAGCATATTGATCTCCTCTTACAAATCTGCATTTCCAAGAACAGGCAGTCAATACTATTCAATTTCTCAAACCCATAGTAGAAGGACAAGAGAGCTCAATTTCTCTGGTTTTGTAGGCACTCTCAGGTCTCAACATCTTTTCACTAGTTTTTGACCTGACCAACGATAGCTTTCAAAATGTCACTCTGACACACGGATTTCTGATATTTTGTTTCAGACATTTTAATACTAACCCAAGTATGTTCATATGTCTAAAATGAGTGAATGATTATAAAAGAAATCCTTTTGAAACATTAGAAATGGAACACATGGAACGCCTTGGAATCAAGGTATAAAATAGCCAACATACAGATATAACCTACTCATATCAGTAACATACATGACAAGAAGTTTTTGATAGAAGGGGTTTCTCTTTTATAAATCAAAAGGCCATAAAAAGAAAAGCATTTGGTACATCAAGCTGCAGTTTTAATAAAATATATGAGCAGCGAGAATAGGGCTATGGTTAGAAAACAGTCAACATGCAATAAACATTTGTAAAACTTGAGTTATCAAAATTTCTGCTTCACCTGAATATTTAATTACTGTGTTAGACAGTCAGCAATCCCAGTATTCAATAGAACTCCATCGTTTCAAATTGTTATGTTATTGAAAGTAGCCAGCTCCAGAATAAGTGGGCCAAGGATTAACACAATCATTGAATTTTTCCATATTCCTATCGAACTTACAAGGAAGAGTTAGCTAATTTAAATGCATACAAGGTCCAAATTATCACATAGCAAGAGAAGTTATATGAAGGAGCTACTCATATAAAAAGAAATAGTAGTACCTTACTCAAAAATAAAGTATTTATAAGTAGGTCTTATCGATTTACTTACCCTTTAGTTCCATCAATCGGATCCAAAACCCAATGCTGACCATGAGGACCCCCTTCAGATTTTCCATTGTCAATGGCTGTAAGCACATCTTCCTCAGAGAGAGGTGATATTTTTAGCATTTCATCACTAGCAAGAGTATCATTCACAAGTTCCGTTATGCGATGCAATGTTTCTTTGGATTCTTCTTTGCGAAGGTCTCCAGAGTCCTAAAATACTCAAGAGTAATCTTACTGCCCTCTCAAACAAAAAACAATAAATGAAGTCCCCCTTTAATGAGAGAAAAACATTTTAACATTTAAAAAAAAACATAAAGGGTAAAAGGGAATGTAGAGAGAGAAGAAAGGAGAATAAAGAAACAGGCTCATCTAATAAAATGGACATGAAAAGTAAAGCCAGAGTAGACCATACTTAGGGATTAACAAGCTGACAAAGCTAAAGGTGACATGCACCAGTTTAAAAAGGACAAGCTCCATGATTACCTCTTCAGCTACTAATGAGAATGGAATTGATGGCAACTCTTTCTCCAAAATAAAGCTAATAATAGCCTGTGAACCTGCAGAAATATAAGCTCAACTTAAACTAAAATTCTAACACAACCACTGCATAATGACATAAAGCAAATGTATAAGACTTGCATCTGCAGAGCTGCATATGATGAAAGCTTATAAATGCTTCGGCTATGACGTAGTTCAGACCAAAGTCTACCACACCCTATGACTACTAAAATTTCTCAGAAGAAACATATAACCCCCAGCCTTGTAACATAGCAACATGGTTGGTTGCCCATTACTTGGAGAAATTTATGAAAAAGAAACTAATTCAAGAAAAAATCTACATGATGCTTACAAAACCACAAAACCCACATGTGAAAGAGAGAGTGAAAGAGGCAAAATAGAATCCTAAAAAAATCATTTTACACCCACCCTCTCTAGTTTGTTCCTAGAAGCAGGCAAATGACAAATCAAGAAACTAATTTACATTTCCAGGTAGGGTGGGGGCTGGAAGAACTTCTACATGTATACACCACAAAGAAGTTCAAAAGATCAACACAAAGCAGATTAGCTATCTTAAGTTGCAACAAGAGATCATTATTTGGCTCTCCATAGAGTTAGTTCAAAGATTTCGAACAATCCTCCTAAGCATATGCAACAACAAAATGGATGATTTCATTTAGCCTCAACAAGTCAAAAGGAGTACAAAAACAATAATCCAGTTGAACCGATTGAAATAGCAAAAAATACATACCATAATCAGCCACTGTGACGGGACTTTTATCAGATTTTGATTGCACATCAGATTGCAACAGAGCCTTTTGCACCTTCTACAGAATCAAACACAAAAATACACGTTAGCCGTAGCTCCGTAGTTAATTGAGGAAATTGGTATAAAAATAATTATTCCACTTCGATCAAAAATCAAAAGAGGTAAAAAAAACAAAAACGAAAGAAGACACATTGCTTAGATTCATCAAAGAAAAAGAATATTCCATAAGAGTAGAATCAGCAAGGTTTTCGGAAATGAGGAGGAGGGGAGAGAGAGAGATTGGCGTTTGACCTGACATAAGCGAGCAGCGAGAGATGCAGCTTTCTTGGCGGCGTCAAGTTGTTTGGTGTACGACATTGAAGCAGGTGCAGGTGTACTTCTTCTTGTAGCAGCTAGAGGGGTAGTAGAGAGAGAGAGTGAGAAGATGAATGGAAATTTAGATTTGGAATGAGCTGGTTTGCTGCCATTTATATGCGGAAACAATCCTCGCGTCAATGGGGCTTGCCCAACTGATGATGCACTCATCTCCTCTCTCTCTCTCTCTCTCTCCCCTGCGTTTGGGAGTAGGGCCTCGTACAATTCTAATTTCATGTTATGGCAAAGGGAAAATTACAGAATTGTCCCTCAAGGTTGAGGTTGTTTGATAATTGGGCCCGGCTATCCGCAACCTCGAATCTTCTAAACACACTCCATTTTTTTATTATTTAATTTAAAAAAATCAAAAAATAATAAAATACCCATTTTACCCTTATGAATAAAAAAAGAAAACTCTCTTCCTTCTCTCCTCTCTCCACCCGTCTGCTTCTCCTTCTTTTTTCTTCTTTCATTCCTTAAACCTTGATTCGATCATTGGTGTGAAAATAATAATGACCCCCAAAAGAATTTAATTGTGTGAAATCGTGTAAAAAGAACGAAAAAATAACAAAAAATCTGAGGACTCGTTCGACCCTGGTTGGTCGAACACAAAGAGGTGTGTTCGACCACCAGGAATCGAACACACTATAGCATGTTCGATTCCTGGTTTGTGTTCGACCAACCAGGGTCGAACGATTCCTCAATTTTTTTTTTCTTTAAGATTTGAGAAATAACACCGTAATATAATGAAAATCATTTATTTGGTCAATTAAATATGTAAAAAAAACGTGTGAAAATCATGTAGAAATCGTATAAAAAGAACGAAAAAATAACACAAAATTTGAGGACCTGTTTGACCCTGGTTAGTCGAACACAAAGAGGTGTGTTCGACCACCAGGCATCGAACACACTATAGCATGTTCGATACCTGGTGGTCGAACACACCTCTTTGTGTTTGACCAACCAGGGTCGAACGAGTCCTCAGATTTTTTGTTATTTTTTCGTTCTTTTTATACGATTTCACACGATTAAATCCACTTGGGGTCATTATTATTTTCACACCAATGATCGAATCAAAGGTTTGAGGAATGAAAGAAGAAAAAAAAAAGAGAAGGAGAAGCAGACGGGTGGAGAAAGAGGAGAGAAGGAAGAGAGTTTTTTTTTATTATTCATAAGGGTAAAATGGGTATTTTATTATTTTTTGAATTTTTAAAATCAAATAATAAAAAATGGGGTGTGTTTAGAAGATTTGGGGGTGCGGATAGTCGGGCCCTTGATAATTTTGTAGAGGTATCACCTTAAAATTGTGTAAATTAAAAATAAAATTACATGGATCAACGTTTCATATCAACACCACCTTCTATCACAAAACAATTTTGTATTTTTTTTACACAAAAACTTATATTACACGGTCTCATGATAAATTACCATTGATATAATTAAATTATGAGGAAATGCCCAAAAATACCATGAAAACTATAATTTGGGACAAAAATACCATCAAATATAACAAATGGACAAAAATACCATCAAATATAAGAAATGGAGAAAAATACCACTTTTTTTTTGTTTAAGTCAAAATTGAATAGTAAATATGTCATAAACTTTTTTAGATTTGATGAGAAAGGGTCATGCAACTTCTTACACGGGAATTAAAGTTTCTTCTCTTTAATTTTTACTGTTTATTCACATGTAAAATTACTGTACTTTTATCACAATACGTCTATATAAGCAGATTAATTTCACTAGAAATTTTCAAACAAGGTTTAAAAGAACAAATTCTCTCAAAAACAATATTTGTGGAATAGCAGTTTAAAGGTTTGAAGAATTATCGTACAAAATATTTTAAAGGTATGTTTAGTTGTTAAATTTTCGATTTAATATTGTTCAAGTTAATTTGGAACAATGTCCGTTTAACATAGTTATTTTATTGCATTTAACTTGTAATGTCCCTTTAACATAATAATTTAAATTTTCGCATATGGCCGTGTAACTTAAAATGCCCGTTTGATATAATTAGTAAAAAATATGAAAATTTTAACTTAAAAGTGAATGACACTTTCCAAAATTTGTTTAAGATAAAATTTGATGAATAAAATAGGGTTAAACGGACATTTTCGAAAATGTCCGTTTAACCCTATATATATATATATATATGAAATAGGGTTAAATAGGGATTATGTGAAATTCTCGTTTAACCCTATATTGTATGTTTTAATTTAATTTTTTTAAATTGCATGTAATAGGGTTAAACGGGGATTATGCAAAATCCCCGTTTAACCCTATATTGTATTGTAATATGCCATTAAAGAGTTAAACGGGGATTATGCGCAACAAGTCCAAGGTTTTGCTAAGGTTTTCTATTAGGGTTTTGTGTTTAAATCGCAGAATTGAGTTATGAATCTTATCTGATTCTTAAATAGATATGTTGGTCCCAAGTGGTCAGAGGTTTAGAGGGGGGTGAATGAACCTCTATCAAATTTTGCGTTTTAAAACTATTTTGTAAACAGGTTGCTGATTCTACAAAGAATGCAGCAACTTTCTCAATTCAGTAAGCTAGCAGAATGTTGATTCAGCTTACTGTCTCGGTATATCACAGTATGCAGCGGAAATCTAAGATAGAGTTTCTTTTTGAAAAATAATTTTCTTTTCACAAGTATGATTTTAACAGAATCGTTTTAGCAGTATGCTTAAGATAAATGCAACAAGATATATATATATATATATATGCAATGCAGCAAGTAAGTAAAACAGTAAACACACAAAGGGCTTATAGTGGTTCGAAGGTGGTGTAATCCTTCTACGTCCACTCTTCTTTTTCACTCAGAAGGAACTCCACTAGGTCAGATCGATTTACAAGTTACAACTTTACAATCCTCTTCCCAATGAGTTAACCTACTAGAATCAAACAGATTCCTAGGCCACTTCACACACAAGGTACAAAATTCACACAGAGTAAACAGCCTACACAAGACTCAACACTTAGCGAAGATCTAATCCTTCCAACTAAGGACACCAAACTTAAAACAACATAGCACACAGTAAATGGTTAAAAGTATGTAAGTGTTTTTCAATTGGTACAACTTGAAGTCAGCCTTAAGAACTTGATAACTCTGAATCTTTTGGCTTGGCTATTTCTTGAAGGTTGAGTGACTGAACTGTAGAAAACTTGTATTAGCTTGAAGGTTTGATAGCTTAGAATGTTCGCAGTAAGTTCAGTAGTCTTCTTGGTCACTTCCACCTTCTATTTATACTTGTAGGAATATGCCCGTTGAAGAGAGGCATATTCCATGTAGCAATTCGAAACTTGATTTTCATGATCTTTTGCATTTAATGCGCCTGGAGGAATTGAGAAATAAGGTATGTCTTACTCTGACTTGCATTAATGGCGTCATCCCTCGGCAACAGTGCTTTTGCAGAGGCGCGGTCCAGATGGCATCACCTCATAGGTTGGGTGCTAACTTCCATCTACCGGATACTTTGATCAAGTAGAAACCTCGTACTGCATTCAATATATTCCTCGTATTGCAATGAATAAGTTAGAATAACTTACAGCTTGCTGCTCAGGTTGCAGTAGCTGCTTACTGTTCTGCGCCAGCTTTCTGATCTGCATTTGCTTCCTGATTCAGAACAACTTCCTATTCCTGAATCCTGCAATCAGCTTCCTGTTTCTGAATCCTGTAGTCAGCTTCCAGTTTTCTCTTACTGTTTCCTGTATGCTGCTTACTGATCCAGCTTGTTGATTCTGTTTTCTCCTTCTGCTTACTGACTTTCCTTGCTGAAAATCAGTCTTCGAAACTTCTTTATATCCAAAATCCTGCTAACATTAGTATACTCCTTCTTTCTGATTTTTTACAACATAAGCAAAATACAACTCCAGAAAGATAAACTTGTCAAACTATAAATCACTTAAACAAAGTGGAAAAAATGGGGTACTCTAATATCAATACAAGAATACTTGTCTCATCAAAACTAACCAGAAATATCCCAACAAGATCTTAGGGCTTTTCTTTGTGAGTGTGAGGCGCATCTAAATTACCAAGATTCTCTTCGGATATATTAGAATCGATTACGATCTAAGATTAGGGTCTAAACCTATAAAACCCTAATTCTGTAGTTTTAGTTGATTTGATCTGTACTTGTTTGATTCTTAGTGGATTAGTTCTTTTCTCTCTTCCGTGGACGTAGGTCATGTTTTCTTGACTGAACCACATTAAATCTTGGTGTTTTATCGTTGATTATTTGCTTAAATTCTCATACATCAAAAGCTAGGGTTTATAGATCATTCAAGGTTGTTTTGCAGTTTAATTTTGGTCAAGTTTTGATCGAATTCAGAGTGTGATATTAACAGTATGTTTTAATTTAATTTTTTAAAATTTCATGTAATATGGTTAAATGGGGATTATGCAAAATCCCCGTTTAATTAACCCTATATATATATGAAAATACTCGTTTAACCTTATTAGTGAATTTTAGGGTAAAAATCGAACATTATGAAATTGTGATGCAATGAATTAAGGTTAAACGGATATTTTGGATAATGTCTGTTTAACCCTATATATATATATATATAACATTTACTAATACATTTTAACCAATAGTGACTTTTTTATTATTCAAATTTTCTAAAAATAAATTAGGGTTTAAACGGACATTTAAAAAAATGTCTATTTAACCCTCTATGTTACGGGAATTAAAATAATTCCCGTTGAACCTTCAAAATGTCCACCATTAGTGTAGGTTTTTTTTTAATTGTGATGGAATAAATTAGGGTTAAAAGGATATTTTCGAATAATATATTTACTATAGGAATAGCACCCAAAAATAATAATATTTTTATAAATAATATACAAATAATATAAGTATAAATAATATTTTTATTTACTAGATATAAATAATATACAAATAATATAAGTATAATTTAAAATTATAGAAATAATTTTTATTGCAGAAATAATATAGAAGTATATATATTTTTACAATAATTAAATATGTAATAGGGTTAAATGGAAATTTTGCATAATCCCCGTTTAACCCTATATCGGCCGATTACTTAACAATATAGGGTTAAACGAGGATTATGCATAATCCCCATTTAACCCTATCATACCTAACAATATAGGGGTTAAACGGGGATTTTGCATAATTCCCATTTAACCCTATCACATGCAATTTAAGAAATAAAAAATAAAACGTATGTAATAGGGTTAAACGAAAATTTTGCATAATCCCCATTTAACCCTATATCGGTAGATTACTTAACAATATAGAGTTAAACATGGATTTCACATAATCCCCGTTTAACCCTATATTGACAGATTACTTAACAATATAGGGTTAAACGAGGATATTGCACAATCCCCGTTTAACCCTATCACATGCAATTAACAAATAAAAAATAAAACATATGTAATAGGATTAAACGGGAATTTTGCATAATACCTGTTTAATCTTTCATAACGGAATTTATTCAAATCCCCATTTAACCCTTCATAATGGGGATTCAATTCAAACAAATTTCAACAAATTTAAACAAATTTAGGGTTAAAAGGGGATTTCAATGGATTTCAAATCCCCGTTTTAAATCCCCATTTAACCCTCCATGGTTTTGATTTCAATTTCAACAATTTCGATTTCAAAAAAATTCGACAGTGAGAAATCACTAACCTACGGTTTGACATCTTGGTGATTAAATGGGGATTTTCCTCTAATTTTACTCTTCAATTCGATGGATAGTACAATATTTTTTTTCTTTACTTGAGAGAATAGGGTAAATAGTGAGTTTTAAAAAAAAATCACGTGACCTCTAACACCCTTAATGCCCGTGTTTGACCAAGACAAAATTTGAATTCAAGGGTGATTGGATGGGAGGTGGTTGGGGGCCCATTAATGTTCCCATCAATTGCAATAAAGATTCAAAATTTGTCTATTTGTTATATTTGATGGTATTTTTGTCCATTTATTATACTTGATGGTATTTTTGTCTCAAATTATAGTTTTGATGGTATTTTTGGGTGCTATCCCTTAAATTATTGTATATAATTGTAATTAAATATTTTACATTAAGTTATTTAATGTGAGATCCATGATAACAACTTTGTTAGCACGTAAGTCCACTAAACAGGAGGTCAAAATGACCTAGGAAATTAATTATATCGGTTATATATATGTAAATATTGTTAAGTTTGTTTTGTTATGAATTTTGGTGCAATTTTGAATTTGTTTTGAGAAAATATGTTTCATTTTAAAAACTTATGCATCCAAAAGTTTGCTATTTTAATTTAGGGACTTATTGCAAAATAATTTCGTTTTCGGCCTTAGAGTATGAAATCGAGTTACAATACGATCTAAAGCCAAGTCATTTTATGCTAGAGGTGTTACATTACTAGCTTGTTACTTTGATAAATAAATAAATAAACAAATATATATATATTTCCTTAATAAATAAATAAATAAATTTATTTATTTATTGAATGTGATAAATTAATTACTATTAATTAAAAGAATTATTAAATTTTTTTGAAATTTGAAAATATTTGTAGCATTATATGTACTAAATTGTATATGTACTAAAGATAATTAAATAAATGCATTATTTCAATATGAAGATATCAAAACATTGAATTGTATATATTTGTATACTAATATAGGACAAGTATATAAATTTTACTATTTTAATGTTGATATAAAAATGTATAACATAAAAATAATAAGTAATTTTAGAGTAATTTCAATCTAAATTGTTACTTGTGATGATGATGATACACTATCATAAAATTTTAATATATTGAATTTGATGTGATGATTGTAATTTACGAAAAAAATCAAGTTTTTTATAATATATCATTTATCTGAAGGACTGACACCCATGTCAATGCATGGACAACCTCTACGTGTTGTAATTTTTTGATAAAATTTAAAATATGTATCAATTAATTTGTTAATTAGAATATCAATCAAACATGTTTTTAACGAGTGCAAATTAATTTAATTTTGACAAAAGTATATCCCGTATTGAATTGTAGTTATTATTCAATCATTCTATATATATATATATATATCAATCTATGTATGTATAAATTAGGTGATAATTTTATGGAGAAAAGTAGAGATTTACAAAATAATGCTTAAATTTAAATCCACTATCAATAAATGAAACATGTGATTGAATAGTATGATATAACTAATGGTGAGCTTAATTTCCATACAGAAGTGATTACATAATATATATTTTTTTTACATTTAATAGTTATCAAACATTAATTAATTATTAATATATTACACATTTAGTAAGTGAAAATGCATGTGAAAATAGCCTCATTTTCAATACTTTAATTTATTTTGAGTAATTGTTATAATATATATATATATATATATAATATTCTCAAATTTGTTTTTTACATAAATGTATTTAGAGCATTATTTTGTATACTAATTAAAACAAAAGGAGATCAAATTGCGCGCAATTAGATTGTACAACATACGAATTAATTTGAATAATGAAATTGGATCCATTATACCTATCTTTGTATAAGTAAGAATGGATTTATGCATAAAACTTCACAAAGCTTATTCAAATTAATATGTAACCAAACGGGGTAGAAAAAGTATTGAATTTTATAAGTTTACATGTATATTTTAATCTAGGAATAGTTGATTATAAAAACAAAAAGAGAAATCTTCATAGTCCTCGTTCGGAATTTTAATCAAAGTTGACAGTAAAAAATTTGTATGTTTGATAGGATTTATATACTATTTGTCATTTTTATTTTGAAGGGTAATTATTATTATTATTATTATTATTATTATTATTATTATTATTATTATTATTATTATTATATATACACACGAAAATGACAAATATTTTCCTTCCCATTTTTACTTCATAATATTTGAAATATATAATAACAATTACCCCTCAAAATAGAATTGACAAATATTTTCCCATTCATTTTTACTTCCTAATATTAAAAATATCAATAACTTCTATTATTTTTTTCTAATTATATTAGTTGATGAATTTATGGTCAATTTCCATATATGTTCTTATTATATATATATAGATATAGATATAGATGTAAGTAACTACTTAAAAATGGTTTTTCGATTCGTTGTGAGTCTTAATATGGAAAATTTTAATCTAGTTTCATGATTCATCTTTACGTAATTTAAAAGATCGGTGCACAACTCTAGTGATAGCATAAGAATTCTGCAGTTTGTGAAATGAAACTTAATAATAAAAATATATAATTAAAACTTGTTTACAGAATTTAAATAAATTAATTTGGGAAAATAGCGTTAGCATTTTGTTTGCATTTTTTTTTTCTATATCCCATGGTACCATGGTTGAAAATGTTGGTTAATTCTCAAGTTTGAGATTTGAAACAAAACTAGAAAATAATAAAATATAGCAAAAAGATTGATCCAAAAACTAATTTGACAACCTCATCAAGGAAAAAAGAAAAGAAAGAAAGAAAAACATCAATACCCCATAACATTAAAAATATTTAAATAAAGGAAACAATATACGTGACTCTTTATTTTTAAATTTAATTAATGACTACAATTTAGTTAAGTTTTAGAAAGAAAAAAAAAAGTTAGTCAAATTTGTGTACAATTCATAATTTAATTATGGGCAGCACTCTTATACCCCTGGGGCACGAATCCTAGGATCCGTGCCCCCATCCCGCTTCGACCCGCTATATATATTGTTTTTTGTTTTAACCTAAACTATGAGAAACACAGCAGAGGCGCGTCTCACATCTAAGAGAGAAGTTGTGATTTCTTCCCAAATTCATACACAATCTCTTCTCACTGCCACGATCAGCTCCATCGTCTTGCTTAGCCGCGTCGCGTACTGGACGTCGTAGGCCTCAATCTCCGGGTACTTCTCCTCGATGTAGGTGGCGTAGTAGCGGTTCTCGTCGATGAACATCGTTCTTCCGTTGTGGTTGAGGGCCTTCCAGAGGAGGGTCTCCGGTGTCAGCCCGAAGATGAGTAGATTGCACAGCGGCAAGCATTGGCGGAGCACGTCGGAGATCTACTTGATGTCAGCGTGAGGAAGAAGATGAAGACGAGGAGCCATAGATGGCCATAGACGGTTGGAGCTTCCTTGCTTTTGAATGTAGGGATGAAGAAGTGCTGCTCAAATTGTTCTTCATATTGTAGTGTAATTTGAATGAATTATATGAATAATTCATGTTGTGTTCAATTTTAATGGAGTAGTTTGATGAAATTTCAGTATTGTTCTTTCAATTTTAACGGAGTATCCTGAACAATGTATGTTGTGTTAATGGAGCAATTTGATGAAAATTTGAGTGTTGATGTTGTGTTCAATTGTAGTGGGGTACACTGAATAATGTATGTTGTATTTAATTTAAATGGAGTAATTTGACGAAAACTTGGGTATTGATGTGTTATTCTATTTTATTGGAGTAATTTTATGTTACCTATAAAGTATTTATTTAATACCTGAAAGAAATATGTATGATACTAATAGGTATTTGTATATCTTCTTGTTCTTATTCTTCTTCAAATTGCCATGAAATCATTTAATGTATTACGTAATTACCTAATAGGTATTTAAAGTATTACATAATTACCTAATAAGTATTTGTATATGTTACTCTTAGGGGTATTACATAAATACCTTTCAGGTATTATACAAGTATATCACACATATTTTCTTCGAGTATTACATAAACACCTTATAGGTATTTGTATATGTTACTTTCATGTATTACACAAGTATTTTTTAAGTATCACACATATTACTTTCAGGTATTACATAAATACCTTATAGGTATTTGTATATGTTACTCTCATGTATTACATAAATACCTTATAGGTATTAGACAAAGTAGGTATTACATAAATACATTATAGGTATTTGTATATGTTACTCTCATGTATTACATAAATACGTTATAGGTATTAGACAAAGTATCTTTTAAGTATCACACATATTACTTTCAGGTATTATATAAATACCTTATAGGTATTTGTATATGTTACTCTCATGTATTACATAAATACCTTTAAGGTATTAAACAAAGTATCTTTTTAGTATCACACATATTACTTTCAGGTATTTTACAAATACCTTATAGGTTTTTGTATATGTTACTCTCAGGTATTATATAAATACCTTTCAGGTATTACACAAATAACTTATAGTATCATACATATTTCTTTTAGGTATTACATAAATAGTTTATAGGTAACTCTCAGGTATTACATAAATACTCATTTAATGGAATCTTCATTTCACCTTTTCACTCTGCAATTCAACCAAAAATTTCTTCCTTCATAAACCACACTCCATCTCCATCCAAAAAATAGATGGATTTAATTTGTTGATATCCAAGAACAGAAAAGGGATTCTGACGGTGAATCTATAGGATTTCGTCAATGCTTTCTGCAAGTGGAGCTAGAGAATGATATGCCATTGTCACGCCCCGTTTTCTTTCTTAAAAATTATCAGAGTTTTCATTGTGGGCGTGAAGGAAGAAAGGGAAAGAGACGTGTATGATATAAAATAGAAGAAGGTAAGAGACGAACAGAAGAATGAGGTAGAAGACGAACAAAATCTTTACAAATCAACCATCGGATGCAACTGATGGAATCAAACAATAGCAACGGAAAAACCTTCAGGATCCATCATCCATAACGTAAACGAGATTATACTTACAAAACGTGAATTATAAAAAATATTTAATTGTTGTGAAACAACAGACTTAAATACACATGTCCGGATAGAGCACCACCCCTCTCTCTTTAAGGTTCGTCATGCTCGTCAACTCCTATAACGTGAATTACAAAATAGGGGTGAGTGCGTTGAATACACTCGTGGGAGTAATTTCCATGTTTTAACATTATTAAGCAGTACACATATTAAACATATATAATAGTTCAACAATTAAACACATCACCTATTATGCATAACACATAATTTGGTTCATTAACGAACACAAAACCCATGACTCACTAATGGACACACAGCCCAAAGGACACTCAGCCCAATGGACACTCAGCCCATTTACGACATAATCTCTACTAATGCAATCAACCATTTACGACACAAGCTCACGTTGCTGTAGTCAGCGGCCCTTTGTGGTTACCCACATGAGCTCACACAGCTGCAGTCAGCGGCACTGTGGCGACGGACGAAAGCAGTGCGTCAATTGTAGTGACGTCAAGATGGTTTTTAAATGATCTTTTTATCGTGGTTGTAATGACGTCAAGAAGGTTTTGAAAGACCCTCTTCCATCATGACACTATATCCTTAACACTTCCTCAAACCTTTACCGATCTTCATCAGATAAGCCAGATAACACATAGCAGATAAACACTCCTGGTTAGGGTGAGACACGCGTAGAGAGAGGATGGTGCTTATCCGTTTCTTTTCGCAAACATCTTTCTCATTTTAAAAACACATTTTCCTCGTTTAAAACACTTTTGAAAATAAAAACCCGCTTGAGCAAGGCCCTACTTAGGGTAGAACTAAGCTCTGATACCATCTGTAACGCCCCGAAATCTTTTCGTCAAAATATCAGAGTTTTTCATTTTTGGGCGTTAAGAAAGAAAGGAGAAGGAGGCGAGCATGATATAAAATAGAAAGAAAAAGGAAATGACAAAGAGTGGTACACTTGGAACATCGGATACAACCGATAAAAAGAAGTTTAAAACATTACGCAGCGGAAATATACCATCAGGATCTCATACAAGAAGGAGAAATCCAGTTTTCTTATACAAACAGATAACAACTTTAAAAGATAAAATCGGACAAAGGACACAGCTGATAGGGCACCTCTCTCTCTACGCGTCAGGATTCCCTTCTTTGCCTGTAGTGTGAGTATAGAATAGGGGTGAGTGCGTTGAATACACTCGTGGGGATACTTTCCAACTTTCAGTTATTAGGTGAGCACAACAAATCCAACATATAGTAGTTCGTCAAGTAGTCACAGCATATAAAATGCATAGTACACAATGTAAAAACACACGGCTCTAAGAGCACTCGACTAAACCCATAGCATTCCTAACGTATGGTGCTTTTTACGGGCCACCAGTCCATCCCTATCATGACTTAGGACATCTGTCCACATTCATCGTATCATAAACTATGCATGAATACAGTAATCACAGCATATAATCACAGCACATAGAGTTCAATTATCAAATATGGAAAACAGTAACATCTTGAGTTTAGAAGTTACCCCCACCTTGTTCGGTGGTTACCACGTGAACAACGAGTACCGACGGATCAGATTTCCCAAGCGAGTACCAACGATCCCGTATCTCGGATCTCGTGTCTGAAATCCCGTGTCTGAAATCCCGTATCTCGATATTCAATCCAACTGATAGCCTACATACATAACGGTGTTCTTAGATCTTTAACATCGCATAATTAAAGTTATAACAGACTCCGGTGGAGAAATGATCGTTAAACGCGCGTCGGATCTAGAGCTCTAAAGATTGGAGTTGAAGAAACGAGAGTGGATATCCAATCCATATGGCTGAGATGATAGAGAATGAAATTTGGGGCACAACGGAAAAAGAATGAGCTCAATCGGAGTTCAAACGAGCTCAAACGGAGCATTTTTGGTTTAGGGGTAAAATGGTAATTTTGGTCAAAGGGTTGACTTTGACTGGGCCCACGGACCCCGATCAACGACGTCTCATCATCGATGACTCGATACGGATGAACGACGGAAAGAAAACGAGGTTCGGATCGAAAACACGGCGTCGGGTGCGCGTCGGCACCCGACGGGTGCGCACGGTGCGCGCTGGCTACCCGACACCCGACGGCTGCCGAGTTTTCTCGGCAGCGGGTAGAGCTCCTCGGCTGGCTGCCGAGTTTACTCGGCAGCTGCTGCACCCAGCGCACACCTGGTCGAGTTTTCTCGGCCAGGACCTTCCCAGCTTCCCGGCGCCCAGGCTGTTCGACGCGCCACCTTCCCGGCGTCGCCCAGCGCGGCGGCGTCACCCAGCGCGGCGGCGCCGCCTCCTGCCGCCACCACCTACCTCGCTGGATACCTTGCACCTCCGGCTACCACCTCCGGCCGTCCATCGCCGGATTCCGGCATGAATAGTGCCTGAAAATTACGCCGCAAAACCCTTCGATACACTGATTTTCCAAAAATCCATCTTCACCAAAACTCCTCTGGCCGGCGACCCCAGTCACCGGCGACCATCCCCCTGGCCACCAGACACCGGCCGACGACCTCCTTGTCGCCGGCAACCCCTTAACTCCGGCCACAACACATGCAAGAGTCAACCTATACACACACACCCGTTTGCAAACACACACTGATTTCCTTGCTCCGGCCGGCGGCCACCTGCCGCCGGCGACCACCACCCATCACCCTCACCTTGGCCGGCGACCCCCAGTCGCCGGCCACCACCACCGCCGCCGTGCACACACACACACACGAACACAGTTGCACACACACACACCTAGCGTAAGGTGTGTTTGCACACACACACACCTACTACCATGCTTGGCCGGCGGCCACCAGCCGCCGGCTGCCTCCTCCTCCACCTCGCCGGCGACCTCCTATCGCCGGCCGTTCCTTTCCCCACGACGGCGCCCCCCGGCGCCGCCACCAACAGCATACACAACAACACACACTCATACACCATATATCACACACACATGCATGCATACATATATATATAGCCACTATCCTTCTCCGGCGCCGCCACCCACGGCGGCGCCGGCACTCCAGCGTCTGGCCACGACCTCCGGCAGCTTCTCCGGCGCGGTGGAGAGAGAAAGAACAGAGGAGAGAGAGAAGGTGGTGCAAGGAATAGGGTTAGGGTTTAGGGGCTGTTTTTCGCCGTTTTCCGGCGAACGAGAAATTGGATTTGAAATCCGAGACCTATCCTAGATTCGTCTCGTCGAGACGAACATGGTGTGCGAAAATCGTCCGATTCCGACAACGTTGGATTTTCCGGCCACCGGCCGGCGGCGGCGCCGGCGGTGGCCCGCCGGAGACAGAATCCCGGAAAAAGAAAGAGAAGAGAGAGGGACTTACTCGTTTTCGTCGCTTTCGGCTCGTTCGGAGAAACGGTGAAAAATGAATCGGAGGAGCCTCTATTTATAGAATTCGGAAAACACTATTCACCGAAAATATCTCCGTTACTATTCATCCAAAATATCTCGGCACTATTCATCGGTTGACTTTTCCCATGTTACTATTCACGTAAAATATCTTCCGGTTTTCCGACCGAAACTTCGGGTTTTGCCCTTTCCGTCACCATTTGATCTACGGGTCTCCGATTGACCCCTAGTTCGTTTCTATTTTCTCGTCTTTCCAAAACGCATCTTATGGTATGAAAATATTCTATATACCATGTCCACGAAAATTATCCGTCTAAGTCACGCGTTAAACACGTATCTGAAACGCACGTAATAAATTAAACAGTCAAAATAAACGCGCATACTTATTAAGTCATACGTTAAATATTTAATTTAATCAATTATGCTCGTTTTGATCCGGGGCGCTACACAAAGGACACTCAGCCCAATAGACACTCAACCCATGAATCACTAATGGACACACTGTCCATGACTCACTAATGGACATGTAGTACCCCGGACCAAAAACGAAACATAATGGATTAATTAAATATTTAAATCTATAATTTAATAATTATTTATGTATGTGTCGACTGTGCGTTTCAGATATATGCTTAGACACAATTTAGATCGATAATTTTCTTAGACTTGGAACATAGAATATTTTTATACCATGAGATGCGTAACAGAAAAACGAGAAGATACAAACAAACTAGGGGTCAATCGGAGACCCGTAGCTCAAATGGCGAAGAAAAGAGCTGAATACGAAGGTTAGGTAAAATGAGAGGGTAAAATCCGGATGAACGGTAAAACGGAAAAATAATATTTTAATGAATGGTAATTAAAATTTACTTGGTAAATAGTAACTTTGAAAATCTATAAATAGGGGCTCAATCAATTCAAAATTTTCATTCGGCCGACGAAAACAAAAACGACGAAAACGAGTAAGTCTCTCTCTTCTCTTTTTTTCTTCCCGTTTTTCGGTCTCCGGCGCACCACCACCGGCGTCGGTGGCCGGACAAATTAAAAGTTGTCGGTTTCGGCTGATTTTCACACACGACGTTCGTCTCGTCGAGACGAGTCTAGGATAGGTTTTGGATTCCAATTCCGATTTCTCATTCGTCAGAAAACGGCAAAAAACCGTCTCCAAAACCCTAAACCCTAGTCTTGGTGTTGCGAATGTGATAACGAAGGATTTTGCGGCGAAGTTTTGGGTACTATTCACCACTGGAATCCGGCGAGGGGTGGCCGGCAGTGAGAGGTTTCTGGCAGACATAGTGGTGGCGGCCTAGGGCGGCGCCGCCGCGGCTGGTGGCGCCGGGAAGAGAGGCGGTCGGGCAGGCCGGCGCCGAGAGAGCTGGGTGCAAGGCTGCGTGCGCCGGGAGGGCGCTGCCGAGTTTTTTCTCGGCCACCCACCGAGACCGCATTCCGTTGCCGAGTTTTCTCGGCCAACTGCCGAGCCGGGTGCCCCGCTGCCGGGTTTCTCGACCAGCTGCCGAGCCGGGGTGTCCCACTGCCGAGTTTTCTCGGCCACGTGCCTAGGCCGTCGGGTTTTTCCACCCGGCACCGGGTACGCGCGTGCCCCGTCGCACGCGATGCCGTGTTTTCGATCCGAACCCCATTTTCTCCGCCTTACATCGACATCGAGTTGTCGCCGATGAGATGTCGTTGATCGAGGGTCGTGGGCCCGGTCAAAGTCAACCCTTTGACCAAAATTATGATAATACCCCTCAGTCTTAAAACGCTCCGTTTGGGCTCGTTTCAACTCCGATTGAGCTCATTCTCATCCCGTTGCAACCCTAATCTTTCCCTCTTCATCACCATTTGATCAAAATTACCAAAATACCTCTGAACTTAAAATGTTCCATTTGAGCTCGTTATAACTCCGATTGAGCTCATTCTCTCTCCGTCGTGACCCAAATTTCATTCTCTATCATCTCAGCTATGTGGACTGATTATCCATCCTCGTTTCTTCAACTCCAATCTTTAGATCTTTAGATCCATCGCGTGTTTAACGATTGTGTTTTCACCGGAAACATTTATAGCTTTAATTATACATTATTAAGAATCTAAGATACGTTATAACTTATGTAGGCTACCGGTGGAATTGAGCGTTTGATTATCCGACTTTGAGTGCTTACTACTCGAGCCCTGAGTTGTCTGATTTTTGGTCCTTGCTACTCACGTGGTAACCACCGAACAAGGTGGGGGTAACTTCTGAATCTTTATCTGTTTACTGTTTTTCTAGTAAAAGCATGAACTACGGAATATTATGTGTTGTGCAATTTAGTTGTTGTGCCATCCTTTATACTATAAGAGGGCTGCGGTCCGACTCTGATCATGCATTCTTCCCCGCTTCTCTTCTACTACTTTAATGAGGTTTGGTGGTCCTCTTCAAATGCACCAACGGTATTGAGACCATTCTATAGGGTAAGACGGGGAAATCCTGTACCTACTTCTCACCATTTCTAATATCTGCTGTGCATTTTACGTGCTGTGGCAACGTGCTGGTACATGTTTTTATTTTCTTTCAGTTGTCTGTTGTGTATCATAAGATGCGGATTTTATCCCCACGAGTGTATTCAACGCACTCACCCCTTAATCTGTACTCACACTACAGGAAATGATGGGCTTGATGAACCCTAGAAGGAGAGAGGAGGTGCTATATCTGGACCTGTTTTGTTAAGTTGATGTCACATAACATTTTCAAACAACGTTTTAATAAGTTCACGTTTTGTAATAATATTGGATATGTTTCGGATGAGGATCCTGATGGTTTATTCCGCTGCTTTGTTTATGATGGTTATCGGTATTGAGGTCGATTATTATTGGTTGAGGCCGTTTGTTGATATGTGAACAATTCACATCATCTGTGCATATTGTAATTATTGGTACTGAGACCGATTGCTTTCGGTAGAGGCCGATTGCTGTGTGAATGATATATGTTTGGCTCCTTCTCTCTTTCTTCTGTCATCTCCTGCTACTTCTTTCTGTGTAAAATAAAGAAAAAAAATGTGTCCTTTATCTATTTTCTTCTTCACGCCCGTGTGAAAACTCTGATATTTTAAGTGAAAGAAAACGGGGCGTGATAAGTGGTATCAGAGCCTAGTTCTACCCTTTGTAGGACTTTGCTCAAGCTTGTTTTAAAAGAAGGGAAAATGAGAAAAATGTGATTTCAAAACGTGGTCAGATTTTCGAAAAAATATATAGATAGACACCATCTTCTCTCTATAGGTGACCCCCTGATTGTAAGACTTGCGGAATAAGTGTTACCTGATATGCATTACTTTGCTGATATGATATAAACTGTTTAGAACTGACGGGGTGTTGAGGATACTGTTTCATGATGAAACAATTTGTTAAAACCCTCTTGACGTCATTACCATCACGATGAAAAGAATTTGTGATAACCTCTTGAAGTCACTATAATCAACACACTGCTCTGAGCCACCACCACAAAGCTGCTGACTGCAGCAGCGTGAGCTCGTGTGTGAGTATAGCCGTTTGCAGGAGTTGATATCGTATGACTAAAAGTTGAAACTACCATAGACCCTTGTTTATAACAAGGTGTACTAATGAGTAAGTTTTCCCAGTCCGTGGTTGTAATACGTAAGGTCGGTTTTGATACTTGAGGACTATGAAAACTCTGGGAGGGTGTCAGTAATGTGAATTATGATGTTTTGTGTATGATGCATGTTTCTGGTTGGTTTATGCGAGTTGTGTATCCGCTATTATACATAATAAATGAATAATAGAAAAATCTATTGAGGTTATTATATGATTTATGGAGTAGCGTTTCTTGGTGCCATGATATTTGTTATTAGTTTATCTGTTGTTGGGATTATGTAGGATATATTATAAGGGTTAGTTAGGTATGCCGTTTATAGAATGATTTGTTACGAGAACGACCATAAAGGGATAAACTATTAATGGAAAATTCGTCTGATCACGACATAAACACCGTGAGGGGAGCGATTATGGATATAGGCTGATGATAGAAACTCGTGTAACTTCTACATGACGGATGAATAGGGTTTGTATTACCGCTAGGAGGTGAGTACCGGTTATGGAGACACAGGAGGAGAGACTTCAGCGTTGTTTTTATGAGAGTCGAGTGACGGATGATAGGTCGATTGGGGAGTGCGTTGCCAGACTTATACACTGCTGGAGGGAGTTAGGGGGTATTAGAGGTAGGATCAGTGGGGTTCAGGTATCTCTACATATGATCCATACCTTACCAAGTGAGTGGGAAACTAAGGCGTGTTTAGTACATAGGGATAAGCTTGTACATTCATCGATAGATTTTGTACCTTTCGATGACTTTGGAAATGTAACGAGGACAATGCTAGAGTTGTGGGATCGACACGGCCTTCCGACTATTCCTGAGCCGGGACCCTATGATCCATCCAGCAGTAGCCCCGAGTCAGGGGACAATCCTTGGTAGGATCCTGAGGAGGATGATCTGGAAATGGGTGACCCTAGGGATGGGGCACTACGATTACCGGGGTCTCCATCGCTTCTCGCAACTGTAGTATAGATGACCGTGAAAACTTTGATATATGTATTATATATGCACGTATATTACTCGCCTATCTTAAGGAGTATATATTTACGCCTCTTTACGTGTATCGCGTTTTTCCTATACCTATAGTAATATTATGTAACCTCGATGACTTATACATATATATATATATATATATATATCATAATAGAGCTATGCCGGGAGGAAGACCTTGAAAGAAGCAACCGCAACCGGTCAATCAACCGAAATGTGAGGAGACCGCACAAGCTGTGCCGCCGTCGTTACCAAGGAACGATGCGAATCGAATCATTGAACAGTTCTGACGTTTCGATCCACCGATCTTCAACGAAATGGGGGAACCGATCGAAGCCGAAGAATGGCTAAGGTCGCTGGATCGACTCTTCGAACATTTAGCATGCACAGAAGGGCAGAATATTTCTTGTGTCGTATTACAACTCACTGAAGGAGCCAGTTACTGGTGGGAATCACATGAAAGGACTATGTCACCAGAATTTAGGAATGCTATGTCATGGGGAGTCTTCAAAGAGGTGGTTAGATTGGAATTCCTGTCTCAGTCGTATCGCAACCTAAAGGAAGCAGATTTCGTACATATTCGTTAAGGTACCGCTTCCGTAGAAGAGTACGCAAATAGATTCAACCCATTAAATAGGTACGGACCCCATCTGGTGGACACGAATGTCAAGAAAGGCCAACACTTTGAAAAGGGTCTTTGTAGGGAGATCGGCTCCATTCTGGCAAGACATGGTGAAATGTCTTATACCGCGATCATGGAGAGAGCCTAAGAGATCTCCTCCCGACTGCACTTGGACGTGTTACTACCTGGGACGGGTGATGAGATACTTGGAAAGAGGAAGTGGATCGAGCCGAGTCAAAGCTACGATCAAAACAAACTTCTCCCTACTCCTATACCAAGGAACTCATGTTCCAACTGTGGAAAGCCGTATACGGGACATTGTCTCCATGAGACTCGAAACTGTTACAGGTGTGGAGCACCTGGACATATCGCGTTTCACTGCCAGAAGTCTAGGAATCTAGGGGCTACATCACCAAGGCTGGAGAACTCCCGTTCCAAGTATAGAAAATTACACAAGGGACTGTGTCAACAGGAGACACAGGGTTGCTACCGGTGTGGAAAACCAGGACACATCTCATTAAACTGTCAGAAGTTTAAAAACTCAGAGGCTGCAAAGAGATAGATGACGGATGATGAACAATTAGTATTATATATGTAAATAGATATGTAGTGGCTCATACCTTGTAGTAGTGCACGTAATCCTTTTGAATAATGTACGAGCTGGCCATCTTTTGCCTATATATATATATATATTCTAAACCAAATCGTATTTTTCCTATTCGATGGAATCCACATAACTTCTTCCTTTGCGTTTCGTGTTATATTTCTTCATCTATAGTTTTACGGTGGTATCAAATCTGTCGAAACACGTGAACGACTAGATAGTCACTAAGGAACTCTAGAAGTTAGTATCCCATCCGGAAAGACAGTACGAATAAAACACCAGTATCGTCACCTTAGGATTGCTTCTAAGGATAAGATCCTTCCAGCTGAACTTCACGCTTTGAAGATGAAGGACTGTGACAAAATCCTGGGAATAAACTAGATAGAGTCTAACCACGCAGTAATTAAGTACCGTGCAAGGAAGATCGTCTTTCAAACACCGGGCGAGTTGGAGTTTACATTCCATGAAACACGAGTTAAAGCCGACATAAGGATTATCTCGGCCATGGAAGCAATCGAGATGCTTAGCAAAAGAATTGCGAAGCTTGGTTGGTCAATATGGTGAACCTCGAGAGAGAACCGACTACTATCGATAAGGTGTCGGTAATCAAGAAATACATGGACCTATTTTCCAAAAGAATTACTTTGTCCTCCGCTGGACTGATAAGTAACATTCGAGGTTGATCTCGTCCCAGGATCAGCATGAGTGTCGAGAGTTCCAAATCGGATGGCACCGAAAGAATTGCAAGAATTGAAGGCCGGCTACAAGAATTTTTGGACAAAGGCTTCATTAGACAGAGGGTGTCGTTTGGGAAACTCCAGTGCTATTTGTGAAGAAGAAAGATGGAGGCTTCCGGATGTGTATGGTTTACCGAGAACGGAACAAGCGGACCCTAGAGAACGAGTATCCACTGCCTCGAATGGAAGATCTTGTGATCAAATAAGAGGTTCCAGTGTGTTCTCGAAGATTGACTTAAGGTCTGGATCTCACCAGATGGAAGTCAAAGTTGCGAATTCATCTAAGACATCATTCAGGATAAGAAATGACCACCGCGAGTTTGTAAGTAATGCCATTTGGACTGAGTATGCCATTTGGACTAAGTAATGCTCTAGCTGTCTGAACTCGATGAATCGCGTCCTCCACCCATAGCTCGATCTTCTCGCCGTCAAGTGATAGAACGCACCGCGAATCATATCTCACGAATGCGTTGGAAATTCAACGAAAGGAGTTGTCGCATCCAACAAGAGTATCAGAGTGCTATGCGGCAACTTTTCCCCCGTCTTTTCAATTCTTTTCCTCTATCTTTTTCCCATTCTCATTCTCGCTCTCTCTTTTTTCTTTATCTTTATCGGAAATATGGTTATCGAGAACATACTTAATATCTTAGACAGAGGAATATGACTTTCCTGCGCCACATACTCCTCATCCTACTCCGCAAGTAAACGGTGAAGACGAATGGAAAGAAAGAAGCAACAAGAAACTAGGGGGACGAGAGTTTTAACGAGGTACCTAGTTACGATGTTCTTAGTACGCGTTCAATTTTGAGGACGAAATTGTTTTAAGGGGTAAGGGATGTAGTACTCCGGACCAAAAACGAAACATAATGGATTAATTAAATATTTAAACCTATAATTTAATAATTATTTGTGTATGTGTCGACAAGGCATTTCAGATATATGCTTAGACACGATTTAGATCGATAATTTTCTTAGACTTGGAACATAGAATATTTTTATACCATGAGATGCATAACGGAAAAACGAGAAGATAGAAACAAACTAGGGGTCAATCGGAGACCCGTAGCCCAAATGGCGAAGAAAAGAGCTGAATACGAAGGTAAGGTAAAAACGAGAGGGTAAAATCCGGATGAACGCTAAAACGGAAAAATAATATTTTAATGAATGGTAATTAAAATTTACTTGGTAAATAGTAACTTTGAAAATCTATAAATAGGGGCTCAGTCAATTTAAAATTTTCATTTGGCCGACGAAAACGAGTAAGTCTCTCTCTTCTCTCTTTTTCTTCCCATTTTTCGGTCTCCGGCGCGCCACCACCGACGCCGGCGCCACCGCCGCGTCTGTCGCCGGAGCGCCGCCGCCGCCGATGGAGGCCGGAAAAATTAAAAGTTGTCGGTTTCGGTCGATTTTCACACATGACGTTCGTCTCGTCGAGACAAGTCTAAGATAGGTTTCAGATTCCAATTCCGATTTCTCGTTCGCCGGAAAATGGCGAAAAACCGTCTCCAAAACCCTAAACCCTAGCCTTGGTGTTGTGAATGTGATAACAAAGGATTTTGCGGCGAAGTTTTGGGTACTATTCACCGCCGGAATCTGACGGGGGTGGCCGGAGGTGGTAGTCGGCGGTGAGAGGTTTCTGGCGGACATGGTGGTGGCGGCCCAGGGCGGCGCCGCCGCGGCTGGTGGCGCTGGGAAGAGGGGCGGTTGGGCAGGCCGACGCTGGGAGCGCTGGGCGCAAGGCTGCGCGCACCGGGAGGGCGCTACCGAGTTTTCTCGGCCAGCTGCCGAGATGGCTGCCCCGCTGCCGGGTTTTCTCAGCCAGCTGCCGAGCCGGTGTCCCCGGGTGTTCCCGCTGCCATGTTTTCTCGGCCAGCTACCGAGCCGGGGTGTCCTGCTGTAGAGTTTTCTCAGCCACATGCCTAGGCCGCCGGGTTTTTCCACCCGGCGCCGGGTACGCGCGTGTCCTGTCGAACGCGATGGTGTGTTTTCGATCTGAACCCCATTTTCTCCACCGTACGTCGACATCGAGTCGTCGCCGATGAGATGTCGTTGATCGAGAGTTGTAGGCCCGGTCAAAGTCAACCGTTTGATCAAAATTACGAAAATACCCCTCAATCTTAAAACGCTCCGTTTGAGCTCGTTTCAACTCCGATTGAGCTCATTCTTGTCCCGTTGCAACCCTAATCTTTCCCTCTTCATCACCATTTGATCAAAATTACCAAAATACCCCTGAACTTAAAATGTTCCATTTGAGCTCGTTATAACTCCGATTGAGCTCATTCTTTCTTTGTCGTGACCCAAATTTCATTCTCTATCATCTCAGTTATGTGGACTGATTATCCATCCTCGTTTCTTCAACTCCAATCTTTAGATCTTTAGATCCATTGCGTGTTTAATGATTGTGTTTTCGCCGTAAACATTTATAGCTTTAATTATACATTATTAAGAATCTAAGATACGTTATAACTTATGTAGGCTACCGGTGGAATTGAGCGTTCGATTATCCGACTTTGAGTGCTTGCTACTCGAGCCCTGAGTTGTCTGATTTTTGGTCCTTGCTACTCATGTGGTAACCACCGAACAAGGTGGGGGTAACTTCTGAATCTTTATCTGTTTACTATTTTTCTAGTAAAAACATGAACTACGGAATATTATGTGCTGTGAAATTTAGTTGTTGTATCATCCTTTATACTATAAGAGGGCTGCGGTCCGACTCTGATCATGCATTCTTCCCTACTTCTCTTTTACTACTCTAATGAGGTTTGGTGGTCCTCTTCAAATGCACCAACGGTATTGAGACCGTTCTATAGGGTAAGACGGGAAAATCCCACACCTACTTCTCACCATTTCTAATATCTGCTGTGCATTTTACGTGATGTGGCAACGTGCTGGTATATGTTTTTATTTTCTTTCAGTTGTCTGTCGTGTGTCATAAGATGCAGATTTTATCCCCACGAGTGTATTCAACGCACTCACCCCTTAATCTGTACTCACACTACAGGAAATGATGGGCTTGATGAACCCTAGAAGGAGAGATGAGGTCTCATATTTGTACCTGTTTTGTTAAGTTGATGTCACACAACATTTTCAAACAACATTTTAATAAGTTCACATTTTGTAATAATGTTGTATATGTTTCGGATGAGGATCCTGATGGTTTATTCCGCTGCTTTGTTTATGATGGTTATCGGTATTCAGGCCGATTGTTATTGGCTGAGGCCGTTTGTTGATATGTGAACGATTCACATCATCTGTGCATATTGTAATTATCGGTACTAAGATCGATTGCTTTCGACAGAGGCCGATTGCTGTGTGAATGATATATGTTTGGCTCCTTCTCTCTTTCTTCTGTCATCTCCTGCTACTTCTTTCTATGTAAAATAAAGCAAAAAAAAATGTGTCCTTTATCTATTTTCTTCTTCACGCCCGTGTGAAAACTCTGATATTTTAAGTGAAAGAAAACGGGGCGTGACAGGCCACACAGCCCAATGGACACTCAACCCATGAATCACTAATGGACACACAACCCAATGAACACTCTGCCCATGACTCACTAATGGACACACAGCCCAATGGACACTCAGCCCATGAATCACTAATGGACACACAACCCAATGGACACTCAGCCCATCACTATCACACCATCGTAATATAAACACAGTATTCATAGCATATAATCACCTCATATAAGATTCAACAGTTCATACATTAAATAGGGAGTTATCACGTGAGTAGCAAGTATCAAATATTGAGTATTCTCAAAGCTCAATCCAATCTATAGCCTACACAAGTTACGGTGTTTTCTTAGATCCTTAATAAGTATAATTAAAGCTATAAATGATTCCGGATAAAGAACGATCGTTAAATACGCGACAGATCAAGAGATCTAAAGATTGAGGTTGGAGAAATGAGAGTGGATGTTCAGTTTATAAGGTTGAGATAAAAGAGGATGAAATTTGGGTCGCAACGGAAAAAGAATGAGCTCAATCGGAGTTGAAACGAGCTCAAATGTAGCGTTTTAAGATTGGGGGTATTTTGGTAATTTTGGTAAAATGGTGAGGAAGAGGGAAAGATTAGGGTTGCAATGGAAAAAGAATGAACTCAATCGGAGTTGAAACGAGCTCAAACGGAGTGTTTTAAGAATGAAGGGCGTTTTCGTAATTTTGGTCAAAGGGTTGACTTTGACCGGGACCCCCGACTCCCGGTCGACGACATCTCGTCACCGATGACTTGATGATAACGTACGACAGAGAAAATACGTTTTGTATCGTAAACATGGCGCCGCGTGTGCACCCGTCACACGACGTCGCGCGTGCGTGCTTCTCGTCTCCCAGCGCCATGTGCCCAGCGCGCTCGGCTTCTCCCGGTGTCTTGTGCCCAGACCGGCCCCTCAACCGTTTTCACCCCCCAAATTCCGGTCATGGCCAACGATCTCCCGTCGCCGGCGACACCACCTGACACGGCGGCGCAACGAGGCACCGCCCCAACACTCAACTTCGGTCGGCGACCTCCCATCGCCGGCAACCAACAACCCAAAAACACACACACTATCACGTAAAAACACACACACACACCAGCCTACACACACACAACCACTTTCCACCACCACTTCCGGCCCCGGCGCCGTCGTCCACGGCAGTGCCACCACCCCCAACTGATAACCCGACATCCCGGGAAGCTCAGCCACCACTCCAGCGAAGGAGGAGAGAGAGAGAGAACCGAGGAGAGAGAAAGGGTAGAAAAACAAAGGTTAGGGTTTTTCGGCGATGGTTTTACCATTTCCCGGCGAATAAGACATCGGAATTGAAATCCGAAACCTATCCTAGACTCGTCTCTACGAGACTTACGTTCTGTGCGAAAATCGACCGAAACCGACAAAGTTGAATTTTTCTGGCCACCGGCGACGGCGCCGGTGACCAGAAAACAGAAAATCGAGAGAGAGAAGGGAGAAGAGAGAGACTTACGTGTTTTCGTCAATTTCGTCTCGTTCGGAAAAATGGTGATTTTTGAATCGAAAACACCCCTATTTATAGATTTCCAAAAATCACTATTCATCCAAAAAATCTAAGTTACTATTCACCCAAAATTTCTCGAATTACTATTCATCGAAATATCTTTTGTTTTTCCGAATCTTCAAATTTCGCCCTTTTCTTCGCTATTTGAGCTATGGCTCTCCGATTGACCTCTAATTCGTTTCTATCTTCTCGTTTTTCCATTACACATCTAATGGTAAAATAATAATCTATGTTCCACGACTAATTTTTATTTCCATCTAAAACATGCCTTAATCATGTATCTGAAACGTATATAATTAAATTAAATAGCCAAGATTAACGCACATAATAATTCAATTAAAGGTTTAATATTTAATTAATCATTTATGTTTCGTTTTTGGTCCGGGGCACTACATCCCTTACCCCTTAAAAGAATTTCGTCGTCGAAATTAAACATGTACTTAGAAATGACATGATTGACTACTTTGCCAGAATCTCATCCTCTTATTCCCGTGTCGTTTCGTTCTTTCCATTTCTCGTCAAGGAACTTACAGGCCTCAATTATTTGGCTAAGCTCAAAGTTCAGAACTTTTGTCAGTCCTGAGCTTCTCCAATTCTTTCTCGAACCTTCCTAACCGAATCGCACTTCTATTTCTCATTCTTCTCATTCTTCAACTCATAGTACTGATTGTTGTAATAATCATCCTATATACTTCTTATTTTCACCATTTTACTTGCGGAGTAGGGTGAGGAGTAGTTGGCGCTGGAGAGTCGTATTCCTCATTCAAAGAAAATAAGTACGTTTTCGACAAAGAAAAGAAGAGAGAGAGAAAGAGAGAGTTGAAGAGACGGGGAAAAAGTTGTCGCATCCAACAGAAGGAATTAGCTGCATGCGTAACTCCTTTCGTAGAATTTCCAACGCGCTCCTAAGATGCTATTCATGGTGCGTTCTATCGCACGAATAGATGAGGATATCGTTAATGAGCACGATGACGAAAACATCGAGATACAGATGGAAGATGCGATTCCTCAAGCCCATAAAGACAGCTGGAGCATTGTTAAGTCCAAATGGCATTACTACAAACTCGTAGTGGTCATATCTCGTCCTGAATGTTGTCTTAGATATATCCGCATTTTTTATTTTCATCTGGTGATATCCAAACCTTAAGTCAATCTTTGTGAACACACTGGCACCTCTTAATTGATCAAAAAGATCTTCAATTTGAGGCAGTGGATACTTGTTCTTTATGGTCCGCTTGTTCAACTCTCGGTAATCAATGCACATCCGAAAGCTCCCATCTTTCTTCTTCACAAAAAGCACTGGAGCTCCCTAAGGCGACACGCTCGGTCTAACGAAGCCTTTGTCCAAAAGTTCTTGTAACTGGACTTTCAGTTCTTGCGATTCATTCGGTGCCATCTGTTATGGAGCTTTCGACACCGGTGTTGATCCTAGGATGAGATCAATCTCGAAGGTCACCTGTCGATCCGGTGGAGGGCCAGGTAAATCCTCTGGAAATACGTCCATGTATTCCTTTATTACCGGCACCTTCTCGATAGGAGTCGATTCATGCTCGGGGTTCACTATATTGACCAACCAAGCTTTCGTAATTCCTTCTGCTAAGCATCTGGATTGTCTTCATGACCGATATAATCCTTTAGTCAACTTTAACTCGTGTCCCATGAAAGGTGAACTACGGTTCTCCAGGTGTTTGAAAGACAATCTCTCTTACACGCACTTGTTCCCTACATGATTTTACCTTAAGCCAATCCATTTCCATAATCACCTCAAAGTCTTTCATCTCAAACGCATACAGATCGGCTAAAAGAATTATACTCCAAAGCGCGATCTTTAGGCCTAGACAAAGGTGTTTCATTCGTATCGTTCTTCCCGGATGGAATACTATAGATGAAGAAATAAAACACGAAATGCGAAGGGAGTAGTAAATGTGGATTCCATCGATTAGCAAGAGATGATCTGGTATAGAATATATATAAGCAAAAGATGGGCAGCTCGTACATTATACAAAAGGATTACGTACACTACTACAAGGTATGAGCCACTACATATCTATTTACATATATAATATTAAGAGTTCATCGTCTGCAAACTATCTTTCGACAACCTCTGAACGAGTAAGGGCGAATGCTCATGCCTGGCCTGCTCCTGACCTTGGCCTTTGTGTTGCCGCTGCTGGATTCCCGAACCTCCGATAGTGAAACTCGATATGTCCAGGTTCTCCACACCTGTAACAGTTCCGAGTCTTGCTTTTTTGTAATCTTGGCTTCTTCACCGTTGCTGTGTTTCTGAATCTCTGACAGTTTGCTACAATGTGTCACGGTTCTTTGCACCTAAAGCAAACCTTGGTCCCTAGAAGGCATGGTTCTGTATGGGACTTTCCACACTTGGCACACGCGTTTCTCGGCTTAGGGGTTGGGAGAAGCGGAGCACTATTGGTCCTTGGGTGTTTATTTTGATTAAAGCTCTGACCCGGACCAGTCCATTTTCTTTTTCCGGACATTCCTATGATCTTCTCACGCGGTGTGACAACAGAGTGTAGATATAAAACAACTTCCTGGGCTCTTTCAACGACTTCAGCATGCGTCATAGTCCTCTGACCAGCCAAGATGGAACTGATCTCTAGGCGAAGGCCTTTTTCAAAATGTTTGGCCTTTTTAGTATCGGTGTCCACCAGATGAGGCGCATACCTGCTCAACTGATTGAATTTCCTCTCGTACTCTTCTACGGAGGCAGTTTCTTGACGAATATGTAGGAAATCTGCTTCTTTTCGGTCAAGGTACAACTGAGGTAGGAATTTCTTTCTAACCACCTCTTTGAAGGTTCCCCAAGACATGACTCTCTTATGTTCCGGTGACATAGTCCTTTAGTATGACTCCCACCAATAGTTGGCCTCTTCGGTGAGTTGAAACACGGCACATGAGATCTTCTACTCTCTTGTGCATGTTAGATGTCCAAAAATTCGATCCAACGACCTTAGCCATTCTTCAGCCTCGGCCGATTCTTCTTTTCCGTTGAAGATCGGTGGATTGAAACGTTGGAACTGCTCAATGATTCGGTTCGTATCGTTCCTTGATGACGGTGGCGGCACAGCTTGTGCGGTCTCGTAATGTCGAGCCAAGCCCCTTAGTATGGACACCAAGTCTCCACTCGCGGCATCCACATTGTATTCAGGTGGATTCTCTATTGACGGTTGGTCTCTATGTGATTGACCTCGTGATATATCGTTCTAAAGGCGACAAACGAAAACTAACCCTTATAATTTACCCCACGTAACCCAACAATATAAATAACAACAATGGATAAAATAATAATAGGTAACATGGTACAGATAAACATTATTTTTACTAAGTTTCATGATCCAAGAAAGTAGCACATAGGGAGAGGTGTTTATCCGTCTTTGGGATAATATCTATATCCCACTTGCATATACAACCAGAAAAGTACATCAAGGAACATATCATAAACTTCCACACATGATCGTCATAGATCTCAAGCATCAAATGCAACCTTACGTATCACAGACATCCTCAAATGGTCTTCATAGACCTCAAGTATTAACGACTTTACGTATCATATCCACGAATTAATAAAAACACCCATTAGCACACCCTGTTGTAAACAAGGGTCCATGATAGTCTCAACTCTCTGTAACAGAACATCAACTTCTGTGAACGACCATACTTGCACACTAGCTCACGCTGCTGCAGTTAGCAGCTTTGTGGCGATGACTCAAAGCAGTGTGTCGATTGTAGTGATACCAAGAGGTTTTTTTTTTAAAAGATCTTTTTATCGTGAAGCAATATCCTTAACACCCCATCAAACCTAAATAGTTTATACCAGATAAACAAGAAAACATAAAACAGGTAATCACTCTTTTATTAAGTTCTTATGATCAGGAAGAGACACCTATAGAGAGAGAATTGTGCTTATCCATTTCTTTTCGAAAAGATTTTCTCGTTTAAAACATGTTTTTCTCATTTTCTCTTTATAAAACAAGTTTGAGCAAGTTCAAAAATGATAGAATATTGCTCTGATACCATCTGTCACGCCCCATTTTCTTTCTTAAAAATAATCAGAGTTTTCATTGTGGGCGTAAAGAAAGAAGGGGAAAGAGACGTGCATGATATAAAATAGAGAGATGTAAGAGACGAACAGAAGTATGAGGTAGGAGACGAACAGAATCTTTACAAATCAACCATCGGATGCAACAGATGGAATCAAACAATAGCAGCAGAAAAACCTTCAGGATCCATCATCCATAACGTAAACGAGATTATACTTACAAAATGTGAATTATAAAAAACATTGTTTAATTGTTGTGAAACAACAGACTTAAATACACATGTCCGGATAAAGCACCACCCATCTCTCTCTAAGGTTCGTCATGCTCGTCAACTCCTGTAACGTGAATTACAGAATAGGGGGTGAGTGCGTTGAATACACTCGTGGAAGTAATTTCCATGTTTTAACATTATTAAGCAGTACACATATTAAATATATATAATAGTTCAACAATTAGACATATCACATATTATGCATAACACATAATTTGGTTCATTAACGAACACACAACCCATGACTCACTAATGGACACACAGCCCAAAGGACACTCAGCCCAATGGACACTCAGCCCATGAATCACTAATGGACACTCAGCCCATGACTCACTAATGGACACACAACCCAAAGGACACTTAGCCCAATGGACACTCAGCCCATGAATCACTAATGGACACACATCCCAATGGACACTCAGCCCATCCCTATCATACTGTAGTAATATAAACACGGTATTCATAACATATAATCACCTCATATAAGATTCAACAGTTCATACATTAAATAGGGAAAACAATAAACATATAAAATTTAGAAGTTACCCCCACCTTGTTCGGTGGTTATCACGTGAGTAGCGAGTATCAAATATCGAGTATTCTCAAAGCTCAATCCAACTGATAGCCTACACAAGTTACGGTGTTTTCTTAGATCCTTAATAAGTATAATTAAAGTTATAAATGATTCCGGAGAAATAACAATCGTTAAAGACGCGACAGATCAAGAGATGTAAAGATTGAGGTTGGAGAAACGAGAGTGGATGTTTAGTTTATAAGGCTGAGATGAAAGAGGATGAAATTTGGGTCGTAATGGAAAAAGAATGAGCTCAATCGGAGTTGAAACGAGCTCAAACGGAGCATTTTAAGATTGTGGGGTATTTTGATAATTTTGATAAAACGGTGAGGAAGAGGGAAAGATTAAGGTTGCAACGAAAAAAGAATGAGTTCAATCGGAGTTGAATCAAGCTCAAACGGAGCGTTTTAAGATTGGGGGTATTTTGGTAATTTTGGTAAAACGGTGAGGAAGAGGGAAAGATTAGGGTTGCAATGGAAAAGGAATGAGCTCAATCGGAGTTGAAACGAGCTCAAACGAAGCGTTTTAGGATTGAGGGGCATTTTCATAATTTTGGTCAAAGGGTTGACTTTGACCAGGACCCCCGACTCCCGGTCGACGACATCTCGTCGCCGACGACTCGACGATAACGTACGATGGAAAAAATGTGTTTCGTATCGCAAACATATACTTCATAAGATAAACGAGAATATTACGTGCATAAATACATAGTAGCATAATAAGGGTAGCCATACACCATAACAAAAGGTGTATGTACACTATCTATGATATAACAACTACCCTATACGTATAGAATAAAGTATTGTTTGTAGCATAATATATACATATCATAAAGTCTTCTCAAATCGTCTATACTACAGCAGCAGGAGGTGGCAGAGGCCCCGATAATCCTGGTGCCCCGGCCCTAGGGTCGCCCATCTCCGGGTCATCCTCCTCAGGATAGTCATCTGACTCAAAGCTACTGCTGGACGGATCATAAGGTCCCGGCTCAGGAGCAGTCGGAAGGCCATGTCGGCCCCATAGCTCCAGCATCTGCCTCGCCACGTTCCCGAAGTCAGCGATGGGCACGTGATCTACTGATGAGAATACTAACTTGTCTCGATAGACTAAGCGAGCCCTAACCTCCCACTCCCGTGGTAAAGTATGGATCATATGCAGACATGCTTGGACGTCATTGATCCTACCTCCCGTACCTCCTATCTCTCTCTAGCAGTGTAAGAGTCTGGCGACATGCTCACCCATCGATATGTCACCCGTCACCCTACTCTCGTAAAAGCAGCATCGGAGCCTCTCATCTCACGTCTCTATAATAGGTGCTCTCCCTCTACCGGCAACATAAATCCTATTCATCTGTCAAGTTTAATTTACACGAGTTTCTATCATTATATGTTTATATCTGGAACGCTCCCTTCAAAACCTAACGGTTTAAGGCGAAATATCACATAACAGGCAAGCACTCATATTCCGCAAGTCTTATAATCAGGGAGAGACTCCTATAGAGAGAGGATAGTGTATATCCATGTCTTTTCGAAAACCAAATCACGTTTTAAAATCACACTTTTCCCATTTTAAAACAAGTTTGTGCAAGTTCATAAACAATAGAACATTTTAAAACAAGTCACGCCCCGTTTTCTTTCATAAAAATATCAGAGTTTTGCTTTGGGCGTGAAGAAGAAATGGTAAGAGACATATATTCACAAACAGAAGAAGGAGGTAGGAGACGACAGAAGAATGAGGTAAGAGACGATGTGAATCACTCACATATCAACAATCGGTCTCAACCGTTAATCATATCATATCTTAGCAGCAGAATAAAACCACCAGGATCCAACATCTGAAACATATACCATATCACTTGTTACAAAACGTGAATTAATAAAAACATTGTTTGAAAATGTTTGCGAGACATCAACTTAAATATACAGGTCCAGATATAGCACCTCTTCTCTCATTCTAGGGTTCATCATGTTGATCATCTCCTGTAACGTGAATTACAGAATAGGGGGTGAGTGCGTGGAATACACTCGTGGGGATGAAATCCGCATCTTATAACAGTCAACAGATATAAAATACCGGAATTATAACATTTAGTCACGTTGTCACAACACATAAAATGCAAGGCACGTATCTCGTAACTCATCCATGAGGTGCAGGAATTTCCCGTCTTATCCTCCAAAACGGTCTCAATACCGCTAGCGCATTTACAGGACCGCCAGACCTTTCAGGTGGTAGAAGAGATAAGAGACAGTTTTTTTACGGTCCATAAGACCCTCTGAACATGCAATGTGAATCGAAATCCTTTCACAGTATAACATGAACACGTAATCATAGTATATAACCACAACATTTAGTATTTCTCAATCATGCTTCAAAATAGGGAAAATAGTAAACAGATAAAGAGTTAGAAATTAACCCCACCTTGTTCGGTGGTTTCCGTGTGAGTAGCAAAAGATCGAATATCTCAAAGCTCAATCCAACAAGTAGCCTACATAAGTTACAGTGTTTTCTTAGATCTTTAATAAGTGTAATTAAAGCTATAAAAGATTCCGGTGAAAGAACGATCGTTAAAGACGCGACGGATCGAGAGATCTAGAAATTGAGTTCAAAGAAACGAGAGTGGATGTTCAGTCCAAAAGGCTGAGATGATAGAGGATGAAATTTGGATCACAACGGAAAAAGAATGAGCTCAATCGTAGTTGAAACGAGCTCAAACAAAGCATTTTAAGTTTAGGGGTATTTTGGTAATTTTGGTCAAAAGGTTGACTTTGACTGGGACCCATGACTCCCGATCAACGATATCTCATCGGCGACGACTTGATGATGACGTACGACGGAAAAAATGGGGTTCGGATTGAAAACACGACGTCGCGTGCGCACGGCATCGGGTGAAAAACTCAGCGGCCTCGGCAACCTTACACGCCCAGCGCACGCATCCCTCGGCAGCTGGCACATTTTCTCGGCAGCATCGGCACATGTCTCGGCAGCTTCGGCAGGTGCGCTCGGCAGCAAGTCGACATCTTCGGCGGCTGCGTGCATTTCTCGGCAGGTGTCCACTCGACACCCGATATGGCCGGCCTTTCTCGGCAGCCTCAGCCAGGCTCGCACCTAGGCCACCCGGCGTCAGCCACCTGCGCCCAGCTCACTTCCCAGCACCACCAGCTGCGACGACGCCACCCAGCGCCGCCGCTACCTTGTCCGCCGGCGACCCAGCACCGCCGACCACCACCTCCGGCCACCCCTCGCCGAAATCCGGCCATGAACAGTGCCCAGAAAAACAGCCACCAACCTTTACCTTCTCCATCCCTTTCTCTCATTCTTCCTTGCTCCGGCCGGCGACCTCCAGTCGCCTGCGACCCTTTTTTCCGGCCACACATACACACGCAACATGCTATACACACACACGCCTGCTTAACACACACACACTTGCAACCCCACCAACACAGCCCTTAGCCGGCGACTTCCAGTTGCCGGTAACTCTCCCCAGACCCCCTGGAACACTGGCCGGTGACTTCCAATCGCCGGCAACCACCTAGCAGCGCCCTCACCCACACAACACATCATACACACACACGTTTATATAAACACACGTACACCTTCCCAGCTTGGCCGGCGACTGGAAGTCGCCGGCGACCACCACCTAGGCCTTGCCGATGCATCACCAGAGCCGGCCCATCGTTCTCCCACGGCGGCGCCACCTGCGCCACCCTCAACAGCTTGCATACACAAAACACACACTAAACACACACACATGCGATTATACACACACACACACCTGTTACCGCTCCGGTGCCGCCACCCACGGCGGCGCCGCCCCTCCATCGTCACCCCCAGACCTCCAGGCGACGCTCCGGCAGCAGCTCCGGCGAGAAGGAAAGAGAAAACAGGAAGAGAGAGAAAAGGTGGCAAAAACTTCGGTTTAGGGTTTGGAGAGAGTTTTTCGTCGTTTTTCGGTGAATGAGAAATCGGAATTGAAATCCAAGACCTATTCTAGACTCATCTCGTCGAGACGTACGTCGTGTGTGAAAATCGGCCGAAACCGACAACTTTGAAATTTTCCGGCCACCGGCGGCGGCGCGCCAAAGGCAGAAAATGGTAAAGAGAGAGAGAGATGAGAGAGAGACTTACGAGTTTTCGTCGCTTTCGGCTCGTTCGGAAAAACGGTTATTTTTTAATCGAAAACGCCCCTATTTATAGAAATCCTAAAAAACACTATTCACATAAAAAATCTAAAATTTACTATTCATGAGGTTAAAAATCTTGGTCACTATTCACCATAAATATCTTCGTTACTATTCACCGTAAATATCTCTCGATTTTTCCGAAACTTCGGGTTTTGCCATTTTTGTCGTCGTTTGAGCTACGGGTCTCCGATTGACCCCTAGTTCATTTCTATCTTCTCGTTTTTCCATTATGCATCTAATGGTATAAAATATTCTATGTTCCATGTCCAAGAAAAATATCCATCAAAATCATGCATTAAACACGTATCTGAAATGCACGTAATTAAATTAAACAGTCAACATATACGCACATAATTATTAAGTCATGTGTTTAAATATTTAATTAATAAATTATGCTTCGTTTTTGGTCCGAGGTGCTACAATTATTCATCGAAATATCTTTTGTTTTTCCGAATCTTCGAATTTCGCCATTTTCTTCGTCATTTGAGCTACGGGTCTCCGATTAACCTCTAATTCATTTCTATCTTCTCGTTTTTCCATTACGCATCTAATGGTAAAATAATAATCTATGTTCCACGACTAATTTTTATTTCCATCTAAAACATGCCTTAATCACGTATCTGAAACGCATATAATTAAATTAAACAGCCAAGATTAACGCACATAATAATTCAATTAAGGATTTAATATTTAATTAATCATTTATGCTTCGTTTTTGGTCTGAGGCACTACAGCCATATTCAAAATTCACTTACAAATCAAAACTTTTGGAAATCAAGTATGTGATAACAAAGGAAAATGTGCTAGCTGTGAGCAACGTTGACTGAAATAACATGAAGCTCTGCAAATTATTTAACAATTTTATTTAGTCATCAACATATGCCACCTTGTTTGGGGGTACCGTTTAGAGATATTTTAATTTTAAATATCTATATTTTCATCGTACAAGGGTTTATTGATCGGATACTTTGATCTCTCAATGAGACAGAAGATTATGGTGTCTTCTTGTTGCACCAAACTCTTTCTCCATGGCGGCGATGTCGGTAGTGCAGTGGCGGAAGATGTTAGGGCTTCATTGATAAATTTGTCAACGAAGCCGGCGGCGACGGCGGTGGTGCGGTGGCGGAGGAGGGGAAGGATTTTATGAAGGATTGAGGAGCTGAGTGAACGGGATTTGCAGAGAGGAGAACACGAGATGAGGGGAAAAATTGTATATATACATGGGTCATGTCGGGTCGGGGGCACAGATCCGTGCCCCTGAGGCATATAATTTTTTGCGTTTAATTACATTCTTGCATTTTTTAACTATCTTTTAAAATCAAATTATGAAAAAATATTTGTTGGTAAAAGATTTTGGTTAGATACATTAAGATTTCATCTCATTTACATAGTATATACATGATCTACTTCTAAAAGAAAGGACAAAACTTATAATATATTGTTTTAATTAATTAATAATGTTTACATACATTTGAATTTCTTGTAATATAAGTTAGTATTTCATCTATTCTAAAATAAAAACTAATAGAAAAATCGTACATTATTTCTGATGGAGGGCTTTTAAGAAAAAATAAAACTGGTGTGAAAGGAACAATAATTGGATAAATTTTCTGAATAATTGAATGTTTATACTTTGATCTGTTTCTCTACAATTAAAAAATATCATTTTTTGAATCAGATTGTAAGTGCATTGTTGATGCTATTAAACGTAGAAAATTAATCGAAAAATTCTAAATTTGGAGATATTATTACGTGTTGTTAGGAGGTGTTGACTAGTGAAGATACATATTGAGTGGAGTATGATGGAAAACGAGCGAACATGGCTACTCATGTTTTGACCCTAACATCTATTTCTTATACTACTTTTTTTATATTCCTCATTTTATGCAGAATGTTTTGTCAAAATGATTGCATTGCTCAGCCTATAATTTAATGAAGACAAAAACTTTTGGTTCAAAAACTTTGCTTCAAAAATAATTGGATAAATATTCTAAATAAAATATATAAATTGTAAGTAATTAAATACACACATCTCAAGTCCAATTAAATTAATGTCCAAAAGGACCAAAACCCATAATATGAATGCCTAAAGTACTAAAACCCATAACACAAACTATAAAATTATAAACACAAAAAATTCTATGCCCTAGGATCCGTGTCTGCATCCCACCCCGACCCAACCCGGGAAGAATATGGGTCGGTATATATACAGTTTTTTTATTTTTTTTTTAAATTTTTGGTTGTTCGTCTCTTTGGCTCTCTTCGCGGGTTTCGTCGATTTTCTACACTATTTTGTTGGTTGACTTCAGTTTCTTCAACGGTTTTCTTCTACTATTCTTATGGTGTTCGACATTATCTCTATTTTCGAAGAAGTTTTGGAGAATATCGCTTCGAATCGATAGTGGTAAGTTTTGTTGGTTTTATGGTCGTTTTTTTATAAATTGTGTTTTAGGTGTTGTAATGTTGTTATTTTTATTTTCATTTTGCCGTGTACTTGATTTTTCGTGTTTTTTATGTGTGTTTTTGTTTTCTAGGGTTTTTGTTTTCTGTAGTTGTTTGTTTCTTTTCTTAGTTTTTTGCATGAATACTTGTTTTACTGTGAGTTTATGATTAGTTTGATGTTTTGCATGTTTCATTTTGTTGAGTTTTAGGTGTTGTGTGTGTTTTTATTTGTTATTATGGTTCTGTTTGTAATGTGTGTGTTTTTGTTGATGTTGAAGAAGTAATGAAATCATTCATAATATTGTGTTGTAATTTTATTTTGTTGTGTTAGTATTATGGAGAAAAGTAATTATGCTGGAGGAAAGAGGAAGGCTATGGTGATCATGGATAAAACTAGGAAGCAGAGAAGAAGTAAGGATGAGATTTTAGTTGAAATGAAAAAAGAATTAATTGCTGGAAAGAAGATAAAGCAGAAGGAGAAGGTGGTGGACAGGTATGTCATACACAAATTAGTAATTTTTTCGAGGTATCAGATTGAAACCTTTAAGGTATCATGTATATTAATTTAAGATATCATATATATTAGCTGAAGGTATCATATAAACATGCTTGAGGTATTATATATATGCAGTTAAGGTATCATATGTATTGAAGTAAAAACATACTAATATTTTTATTTTTTGTTTTTTCTGTTTTGAAGTGAAAAGTAAATTGTTTCTATTGGTGATGAACAAATTAAAGGGAATTCATTTGCTGTTGCCAGGTATTTAAGTTTATAATCTTAAATCTTTTGATTTTTTTTAAGTGAATAATTTCTGTATAATTTTGTTGTAGTCGTACAAGAGGTCAAAAGAAAACAATTAAGAAGCATGAGGGTGATGAATGTGTTGATGTTGGGGTGGATTCTCAAAGGTATGTTTATATAATTAGACTGAAATTGACAGATATGTGGTATCTTTATTTTTTGTGTGTTATATCTATAGAATATATTACTAATACATGAATCAGTTAATCAGTTAAAATCAAATTGTATTACCTTCAATATTTGTATTTGTTGTTAATCCAAGTACATCAATGTCCTCAGGCATGACTTCTGGAAGAATAGTATTGTAATACTATTAGAGCAGTTTTGTAATACCTATAGAATAAATATATAACACAATAATTATAAATTCATTTATTCAAACTTTTAATTTTGTAGTACTTTTAAAACATATAAGTATATATTTAAAGTGTTTTTATAATAGCATAAAGGTATTATATACATGCGGTTAAGATATGTAATTATGTAACACATGCGGATTGTATATATAATACCATTAGTTTATACATAAAATACCTGTAGATAAGTTTTCTAACACCTATAGAACAAATAATTTTAATACCACCAGTTCAAGTGTAATTGAAGCATAAGATTTTGTAATACCATATATGTAACTGTGTAATACCTATAGAATATATTACTAATACCTGAATCATATTTTTATCAGATTAATATCTGACATGTCTGTTATGTATGAGATATATTTATGTTAGTGTTTTAATATATGTTTTTCGATTTCTTTATTTGCAGTGCTTTTATCACTCAATGTAGACCAAACGGTCTTGCTGAACTAGTTCAGTCTTTGACTAAGAAACAAAAGGATGATGTCAAGAGTATAGGTTTTGGGGGTCTATTACATTTGAAAATAACCAAGTGTAATATGAGGATGTTGAATTGGTTGGTGAGAAATTTTAACAGTTCGAGTAGGATGATTAATGTAGATAAATTTCGTCGTTCTTCTGTTACAGCTGATGATGTTTACGACGTATTCATGATACCTAGAAATGAAGGTTGTACTATACAAACCTTTACTAAGAGTGATAAAGCTTCTCCTCTTTGTGATAGGCTTAGTGAGGAGTATGGAATTGCTCCTAGAGTTCCTTTTAAGGTGTTGGTGGATGTACTTAAAACATTGGTTAATGGTGGGGATGATTTGAAGAGATTGTTTGTATTATATGTCATGTGTTCCTTTTTGACACCTTTTTCAAATAGGCTTGTAAGTATGACTGTTGTGAAGTCTCTTGCTGATGTTAATATGATTCCCAGGTTAGATTGGTGCTCGTTTATTTTAGATAGACTGTGTGAGTCAGTTAGGGCGTTTAAGGAATAACTTGAAGAATGTAAGTGGCTGTGTAATTTTGCTGCAAATTTTATATTTGTAAAGAGTGATATGGCAAGGAGTTGAAGAGTCCAGGAAATTGTCTCTTATAAAGCACTGGTCTGATGAGAAATTAGCAAAGAGATGTTCGGAGGAGGTTGCTGCTGGCATTTATGGAGATGGTGAGCTTGTTGTGAATGTTTACCCATTGTCAAGGATGGGTAAAGTTGGTGGAGAGAGGGTAGGGAAAGATGCTGATGAAGAAATTGAAGAAGACGTTGAAATGTCTGAAGAGATTCCCAAGAAGGCTGCTGAAGTACGAAAATGCATCAAATTTGATATCCTGACAGGAGAGCCTGATGATCAAGAAATAAAGAAGATGGCAAAAGATGTAAGCATGATATTATAACTTAAAGTATTACATTTTCTTCAATTCATACATGTGATATTTGTGTGGTATTCATGAAACATCTTTTAAGGTATCAACTGTATTCTTTTCAGGTATCTAATACATATGTTTTAAGTATCATATATGTGATTTTAAAGTATCATGTATATTATAACTATCTGATATATTTTTAAAGGAATTACATGATGTTTTTTTATGTTTTTACAGGATTACATGAAGTTTTTCTTTGTTATAAGAGAGATATTTCGATTGTTTCAAATTACCACATGATGAAGTTGCTGAATATGAAGGATAAATTTTTGAATAAATCCAATGCTAGCACAACACCGGAGATGACTGATTCTCAGAAAATTTTTTCTGATGAGAAGCTACACAGATATATCGATGAAGTGGTGGAAATTTTCATAATGATGAAGAAATTGGCATCAGAAATGCCATCATTTGAGCTGTTAATTCCTGATCCCCCTGTATGTGAAGAAATTTATACTTCACATAATCAAGATGATGAAGTTGATAATGTAAATTTATCCGACAAAGACATTCCTTCAAGGGAGGAGTTGGTTGATGTTGCCCTATCTGTTGGTTCCAAGGGTAAGAAGATTGTGGAGGATGATGGTTGTGACTTTTGGAAAATACAAGATGAAGTAGGATATGTTTCAGATTTTGTTATTCATTCTAAAAAGTTTTTGAGAGAGATGGACCAATGTCATAGAGAAATTGTTGATTTCTGTTTCTATGATAAGAAGATACTTGGCCACAATTCGTAAGTTTAAGCTGTGTGATTTAAGTTATCATATGTGTAAGTTTAGAATGTTGCATATATACATTGAAAGTTCCATTTATATACCTTGAAGGTATCATTTGTGAAACTTTAAAGTATCATATGTATATCTGCAAGGTATTACATATGAAGCCTTAAGGTATCACATGTGAAACTTTAATGTGTTCATATGTATACCTAATATATGACATGAATAACTTTGTAGTATCATTTATTAATTTTTTTTTCTTTTTTTAACAGAGAAGATCTTTTTCGAAAAGGTTATCTTCACTTTGTTCCAAGGGAAGACATGATATCATTATATCCAAACACCATGATTTATGCTAGTGTTATCACTGCATGGTCTCTGATGTTGAATAATGATGTTGTGGATGAGCAGAAAAGAAGTCGTTTTGTAATGAACATGGAACACAGTGTAAGTTATAAATAATTTCTACTTGGTAATGTTTATTTGTTCATTGGATGTTTGTGGTTTATTTAATGTTTTATTTTTTTTAGGATTCCTTGAATAGGATGATTATGAATATTGGTACTTCCGAAGAGAATGCAAGAGGAATGAGATATAGTTGGAAATTGTGGTTAGCTTCCAACAGGAGTAATCTTTTGAAATCCGTTGAAATGGTAATATGTTTTAGTAATTGATATGATTATTATATTGTAGTTGCTTATACATTTTTAATATTAGTTTATATTGGTGGTAATTGCAAATTTTCATCTCATTTGTTTATCGAAATCATTATGTTGTTGTTGTCTTTAATACGGTTGATAAGAAGTTCCAGTATCTAGATAACAAAAAGTATGAAGATGGGGATGATGAATTTTTTAAAGCTGCTGAAATATTGGTAATTTAATTTAAGATATTTATTTTTAATGATTAAGTATCAAGTATATACCTTCAAGGTATCAGTGTTGTAACCTTAAGGTATTAACTGAGTACATTGCATAAGTAACATGTATATCTATTTCTGATTTTAATAAAACAAATTTGCTTTTGAATGATGATCAGAGAACTGAAATGTTGAAATTCTTAGCCGAACAAAATCATGAAAAGGTATTAGAAATGACAGAGTATGGATTTGAGAACATGGATTTCAACTGGCAAACATCAAATGAGGATTTGGACTGTGGTGTGTACATGATGCATCACCTTAAGCATTTTGATGGTGTTGTTTATTCTTCTCCTGACTTAAGAAAGGTATTTTGAATTACTATTTTGTATTTTTTTATATTATTATATGTGTTGATTATTTTTTCTGTTTTTCATATTTTCAGGCTGGTATAAGGCGAGTTATCAGAGCTGAATTCTGTGCTTCAATTGTATTATCTAATGTTAATGAGGTTAAGAATAATGTATTGGAAAAAGTATTTGAGTTTTATCAGAAGAAGTCTGTTTTGAGGTTGAAGTTAGCTAAAGATAGGAAAAAGGAAGCAAGAAAGAAAGCAATTTTGAAGAAGAAAATAAGTGTAGTTCAAAAGACATACAAGGCTCGTACAAAGAGAGCTTCAAACTAATGTAATAGCGATTGGATATTGACAACATTTTTTAGTTTATATGTTCTGTTATAAGGGCTTCATAACAATGTTATATGTTTGGTATTATAGGGATGATAAGTATGTTATATAGTTTATTTGTTTGGTCATTTGGGGATGATAACAATCTGTTGTTTAATAATATATACATCATTATATTGGATACAGAGTTTTGGAACTATTAAAGGTACTATGTTTTACCTATATAGGTATTACATCAGTTCATTACAAGTATTACATATGTTTATTTCAGGTATTATAGAAATTCATTTTAAGTATTAGGCATGGTTATCTCAGGTCATTACCATTCAGTAATTTGTTTAAGGTAATAAATTTATATATAAGGTAAAATCATTGTAGAAATTACATATAATCTTTTTACGTATGATATTGCATGTAACTCACAAGTCTTTTTTAGGTATCATATAAAAAGCTTATTGGTATTATATATGGAAGAGAAGTACTGTAATACCATTAAAGCAGTTTTATAATACCTATACAATAAATATATAATACCACAATTCTAATTTATTTTGTAATACTTTTAGAACATATAACTAGTAGATGTCAAGTAATTTTATAATAGCATAAAAGTATTATATACATGCAGTTCAAGTATGTTATTCTATAATACCTACAGAGTCTATATATAATACCATTAGTTCATAAATATAATACCTGCAGATATGTTTTCTAATACCTATAGACCAAATGTTTAATACCTGTCTATATTTTATACCACCAGTTCAGAAAATGGTGTGTAAACTTAAAAATATTATTGTAATATTTATAGAACATATAATTAGTAGATGCAGTTCAAGTATATAATCATGTAATACATGCGAAGTTTATATCTAATATCATTAGTTCATATATATAATACCTGTAGTTCATTTATGTAACACTTATAGAATAATTCAGTAATACCTCAGAAACTTTAAAGAATAACTTTAAACTTTATATCAATAGTATTTTGGATATACAATATCAGAATCAAATTAAAACAATCTAACAATAGGTGTCTTCGAGCCAAACTCCTTTGTTAATGTTGAATTTGAAGTAGAATCTTTGTTCTTCTTATTCTTTTCAAAATGACTTTTAATCCTTTGTCTTCGTCCTTTTGTAACCGAACGAACTGGATCAAGAACAACCTTTGATTGTATTGATGTTTCAGATTGAATTGTAGAAACTGGTGGAGATATCAAATTGTCGATTGCAAGAAGATCTCTTCTATAACTTTCTTCAAGGATTCTTCTTGTTTCCTCATTTCCTTGACATTTCAACACAAGGTTGTAATACTTTTGTGTCATATCATGTCGCCAAGGAATACTATCACTTACCTTTTCTGATGTCATTGTCAAACTTTTAAATTTGTCTCAAACATCCGATTTAGCAAGTTTAGTCCATCTCTTTTGTACATAAGTATCTGGTATACTTTGTACAGAGTTTATATGTAATATTCTTAGATAATGGTAACACAACATACCATATTCCTCAAACTTTTTACATGTACATGTTATCAAATTCAGCTGAAAATCATATATGACACGATACATAGGACCTTTATCATCATGTGATGAAACATGATAAACCATTGTGCTGTTCTCAATCATTAACACTGTTGAAGTACTTGAAATGCATTTTATGAATTCATCTTCAAAATCTCTGAAAACATGCAAAGTGTAGACATTTGAAGCATGTCTTAACATACCTATCAATGGTAATGTGGATTCAGGATTTGTTCTTGTTGACTGAAATTCATCATATTGTTCCTTCAATCTCCAATTTTTTATTGTCTCCTTGAAAATTCTGTAAAAATCAGTCAAGCTTGTTGTTTTTTCACATTAAACCCAATGGCAGAATTTGTACTTTCACTTCTTTGAGATGATAGCATTCCAGCTGAGAAGAAGTCCTTATTTAATGTTGTACACCATTTTTCTTTTAATCCATAGAGTCTTGTAAACCATGAATGGTTCTCCAAACCATACTGTGTTATCATAGTTTTCCAACAAATTTCAAACTCATTCTCATCTACACAACCTGATAAACACTTATTGAATGTTTCTTTGAATGCCCTAACTGACTTTAGCTCTGCAAATCTACTAATTGCATTCTGGTGCAGATGCCACAGACAAAGAAGATGTCTTGTTTCAGGGAATACCTGCATTGTGATGCTTAAGGTATCAATAAGTCACATTTCAGGTATTCTATACACTATTTATAGGTATCAGTAATTAGTTGTAAAGGTACTATATAAGCATGAACAGAGAATACCATTTGTATTACATTTGTCATGATTATGAGTAGTAGTAGTAGAATGGAATTTAACTTAGTGGCACTAGAAACAAGTTTTAGATCTTGCTAACTTAACTTATAAGTGTACCATAGCCTTGGGGTGTTGTTCATTTACATTACAGGTATTCCATACACTATATATAGGTATCAGTAATTAGCAGTAAAGGTACTATATAAGCATGAACAGAGAATACCATTTGTATTGCATTTGGCATGATTATGAGTACTAATAGAATGGAATTTAACTTACTAGAACTATAATCAAGTTTTAGATCTTGTTAATTGAACTTATAAGTGTACCATTTATATTACAGGTATTTTACACACTAAATATATATGTATCAGTAATTAGAAGTAAAGGTACTATATAAGCATGAACAAAGAATACCTTTTGTAATGCATTTGCAATAGCTTGATCTTGGTCTGTGAAAATAGTTACAGGGCATTTCCATGTTATTGACTTCTTGAATACCTCAAAAAGCCACTCAAATGTTTATGTTTTTTCATCGGCTAAAAATGCACAACCAAACATGACATTTTTTCGATGGTTGTTAATACCAACGAATGGCGAACAAATGAGGTTATATTTGTTAGTTCTATAGGTTGTATCAAATACCATGACATCCCCATAGATCTAATAATCTTCTTTCATCATGGAGTCCCTCCAAAAAATATTACTCAGTCTCCCTTCGTCATCCAGCTGAACTCTATAGAAAAAGTCTTCTTCGTTTGCTTGTTCTTCTTTTATCATGTCAATCAAATTTTGTGCATCCCCAGATTCTATTATTTTCATCTTTATTCGATTAACAAAGTTCATATGATCCATCTTCGTATGCCCAAGTACTTCCTCACCACCAGCATTGTTTATCATGTATCTATGAGAATTTGTTGCTGATAATCCTGAAGTCACCATGTGCTCGATAGCCTTGCCTTTTACCTCGTCTATCTTTCTTTCCGAACAATGAAGATGATTGAGATCTGATCTTGTTAATGGATGTTTATGTAATACTACATAGTCTACAACTGTGAATGAGCCTTCATCATTCATCTTCACCCTCATCAAAGCATTACAGTTTGTTCTTGTGATTGGAATTTTTTTTCAGTTTTTTGTTGAACCAGTTATCTGCTTCTTTAGTCCTTGACATGAGCATACAAACTTCTTTCCTACCTCTATATGTTTATCATCTGAAGAGTATCTTGTAGTTGATTTACGAACAGAAAATCCCAATGCACGAGCATGCTTTCGATAAAGTTCATACATCTCATCAATTGTCTGTCTTGTTAGTCCAATTAAAGAGCCATTTATATCATCTACAGAAAGAATATTATATACCTTTTAGAACAGATATATAATACCTATAGAACAAATACATATTAACTGTAAAATATTTTGAAAAGTACTATAACAAATCAAAACTCAAGTTCCGAATTAAAATCAACAATCATAAAATTAATATGTTAAAGTATTTTCATAATAATATAAAGCATAATCAGTTGAAATCAGAGTGTATTTGTATTTGTTGTTAATCCAAGTACATCAATTTCATCAGGCATAACATCTGGAAGAGAAGTATTGTAATACCATTAGAACAGTTGTATAATACCTATAGAATAAATATATAATACCACAATTCTAATTTCATATACCCAAACCTTTAATTTTGTAATACTTTTAGAACATATAACTAGTAGATGTAAAGTATTTTTATAATAGCATAACTGTATTATATACATGGAGTTCAAATATGTGTAAAATGTAATACCTGTGGATATATATCTAATACCATTAGTTCATACATGAAATACCTGTAGAGAAGTTTTCTAATATATACAGAACAAATGTTCAATATCTGTCATTCTGAGTACATTGTATATATCACATGTATATCTATTTCTGAATATTTAGGTTTGAGAATGGTGTGTAAGATTAAAAACATTATATGACTAACATTTTTCATATATATGATACTTGTAGTTCATTTATGTAACACTTATAGAATACCTCAGAAATATTTTTCAAAAATTACATATCATGAAAGCATAAATTTCTGTAATACCATATAGGGAACATGTGTAATACCTATAGAATATAATACTAATACATACAGAACAAATATTTAATACATGTCATTCTGAGTACATTGTATATAACTCATGTATATCTATTTTTGTATATCTAGTTCTGAAAATATTGTGTAAGCTTAAAAACATTATTGTTCAACTAGTAATTTCAATACATATGACTAACAATTTTGTAATTTTGTAATGCTTATAGAACATATAATTAGTAGATGCATTTGAAAATATATAATTCTGTAATACTGCTGAATTTATATCTAATACCGTTAGTTCATATACATAATACCTATATTTCTTTTATGTAAGACTTATAGAATAATGCTGTAATACCTCAAAAATATTTTCCAAAAATTACATATCATTGAAGCATAAATTTCTGTAATACCATATAGGAAACATTTGTAATACCTATAAAATATATTACTAATACCTCAGACATAATTTTTGTATAACAGTCAGCAATGTACTTAATCGAATTGAAACAATAAAATCAGAATTAAACATGCTCTGGAAAGTCAACAAACAGAGTGAATTGAAGCAAATTAATGTTAATTACCTTTATTTACTATTTGAATAACTTGATTAAGAAACAAAGATGTTGCAGAATTTTCTTCATCCTCTTCACTTGACAATACAAGAATTGTGTTTGATTCTTCAGATGTCAAATCTTCCAACATTGTTTGATAGAGTGCAAGACAAAAGTAATTGTACGTTTTAGGAGAATTCGGTGCGGAGGTGGTGCTGTGCGACGATGGTTGTATGGTGGCCGAGAATATTAGGGCTTCGTTGACAAATTTTTCAACAAAACCGTCGGCGATGCATGGAGGAAGAATTCGCAGAGAGAAGGAAAGTTGCCGAGGGAAAGGAAAAGGAAATTAATGAAAAAAAAGAAATATATATAGGCCGACCCATATTCAATCGGGTCGGGTCGGACGGGTTGGGGGCACGGATCCTGGGGTACATAATTGCAGCCCAATTATAAATAGGACTCACTTCAAATGTTATCAATCTACAATAACATATCAAATTGATTGGAGTATCGATGCATCAAATGCGTCTTAAAAACTTAATCATAAAAAGGCTGCATGATATTGACGGTAATTGACAGTGGATTTTATATTATATATATATATATATAGTTTCATCTCCTAAGCTATAGTATAATAATACTGATTTATTGATGTTTGTTCAGCTCCTACATCCAAATTAAAATTCTACCTCCTTTATAAATGAAGAAGTTAGCACCTTTACTTTTTTTTTTTTTTCTTTTTTTTGAATAATTTATATAGCAATAATTAATGATGAAATTAAGTATCTACCCACCCACCCACTGGTCAACATGGTATAAGTATAACTGAAGCGGGTGGTGACAAATTAGTCCTACTTACCATGCTTCGGATTGGCGGTTGGACAACTTGGACTGTCTATAACGTCTATCTCATTTTTATTTCCTAAATCTATTCACACTTTTATTGAACTCTATACTTATGTAATTTATTCTAAGGTACTACCTTCGTTTCATAAATTTTTATACTTCTATTTAATCTTAAATCCAATTAAACTAATATTCAAAACCCAAAACATGAATACAAAATATTAAATCCCACAACCCAAGATATGACCCACTTCAAAGCAATATTAATTAATAAACACAAAATACATAACAAAAAATGCACAACATATCACATACTTTTTTTACTTTTTACTTTTTGAAATTTGAAATTTGAAATTTTAATTAAATTCATATCATATCTAATTATTTTTAAAACGCTTTATCAAATTTTATTTACATTTACTAAACTAATTTGATAGATAAAAAAAATTCAATAGAAGAATATTGTTGTAGTTGTAGAGAAGGTGCAATTCAACCAACATTCCACTCCATATATCATCTAAAAGACTACTCAAACTATGTATTTGTAAATACACCTTATCAAAGTCATACAAAATTGAATAATAAATAAAAATAAGGATTGCATACTCAGATGGAGTTGTCAATAATCTGAAATAACAACTCTATATTGGAGGGGTATAAAAGTTAGTTTTGTTTACAAATCAAGCAACAAATTTGAGACAACGAGTATCATTATGGATATTCTGACATTTAGTTGAACAGAAGCGCATCCCACATTGTACACATGTATAATTTGCGGAAAATCCACAGACGGTGCAGAAATGGCGACGGGCTGTGGAGCTTGGAGGCCCCACTGCTGCTCTCAAGTAGGAGGGTACATGAGGAGGCAATGATTCCAGATTACCCTATTTTCAAACATCGTTTTCATTACATATTCGATCGTTTGATAGCATTTAGAAGCAGAAATCAAGCTCTTACCTCTTGCAAGAGCTCGAGGAATGTTCTTGGTGCCTTCTTGGCATTCTCAAGAGCTTTAGCTTGACGAGTTTTCCTCTTTGTACTTTTCGATTGCTTCCTCTGATACGCTACAAAATTAAACACAACAATCCCATTGAAAATGATATAACATGAAATTATAAGGTGGAACAACTCATGGCAATAACTGAGCACAAAGCAAGAGCTGAATATGTGAAAGAGATGCTGGTAAAATGTGAAAAGAGTAAACATTATTTCAGGCAAGCAAATATATTCTTACAAAGGTCTCAACAGAAAGCATAAAGAAAGAGATGAGCAGGGAAATATGATAGCATCTCTTTTCTTTTGATTAGGTAATCTAGACAGCATAATAAGTCGTTCTTTAGGATACAGTGTCTCATCCTATATGCATAAACCAAGACTTCCAATTCAAATTGGGAGTTATTTTATGGAGATCTTGGCACAAGTTTCTCATAGATGACTTATCATGAAGAGACTCAACTTCTGATCAAAACGCATGACCACTATGCAATGGTGCACTTCAACTATTACTCCAAGTGAATGATTGGATGACTAGGTACATGTGAACCTTCCTCAAATATCACCAGGTAAAAAATTCATGAAAACATGTGTTGCAATCCATAATGCATATATCCACTTAGAAGTTTCGAGCTAACAATAGAGGGTGGGAAAAAGGGGGAGCATAAGCAGAGACATTAAAATAAATATGTCAACGCAAAACAAAAATCAAATTTTACCACATTAAAAAAGTTTGTGCAGTTAATACAATCTAAGACTACCAGTACTAAAAGAAATCAGTCCAAATATCCAGTCTCAAAAAAATTCTAACAAAAGATAGTGCCATCGTAATGCTTTTTATACATAAATAATAATCAAACCAAATGATTACATAAATGACCAAGCTATCTGCATAAGTCACAAACTCAAAGGAGATTTCCAGCACGTGTTCAACAGCCATAACAAAACTTTGACGAATAATTCAGGGGAGTCTGTTGCCCAAACGAATGAGATAAGTAGTCGCAAATTGTTTAGAAAAATTCCTAATACCAATAACTAAAGTGCTTTTTATTTTCTAGATTCATCCTCCAATTATTACCCCATAGCTGTAGAATAATCAATAACTTCTATGAGACAAGGAAAGAATTATCACAAGTATCTGGTGAAAAAGGGTTTTCAGCTTGGTGCTTCTTACATGCATGCATTAATTGCATATATTGGTATACTTCATGTTGAATGACTAAAATAACTACAAAAATGCTCGACCTTGATCATCGTCATCAAGGGAGGCTTCATCATCATCGTCAACTTGTACAGGCTCCAATGTAGCATTATCATTTTCCAGAGCTTCTAGACGAGCAAGCATTGCCTGCCAAATATATTTAGGAACAAAATTTTCTAATAAGGAAAGCTCCAAATCGAAAAAAAAATATATATATATATATATTCCAACATAAGATAAAACACTGAAGCAGTAGCGAGATGAACCTGAGTTCGATTATCACCGCTGGCAAGGGCTGCAGCCATTTTGGGAGCAACTTTCCGAGTTCGTGTGGACATTCTCCGTAGAGAATTCGACATTTCTTCCTCCATGGCTACAAAGATGATTATTCAATTTCAAATTATTCATGAAAATGTAAGAAGAAATACACATACATCAGCAGTTCTCCATATCGCAAATAGGCATAAACCCATGTTCAATTTTACAATCTAAAAGAAGTTACATTTTCTCAAGAACATTTAATCAAACACATATTTTAAGCATCATAAATCCTTCTTCCGCCATCCCCCCACCCCACACACACACACGAAGACACACAAAAGAATAGAAAAAGGGAAACACACACAAAATGATAAAAGCAGAAGTTACAATCTATGTTGCTCGGACTCGCCTAAAATGGAGTCATACCGGTGTCCATTGGGTGCGAAACAGATCCGGGTATGAAATCCGTACTGGGTTCTAGGGATGTAAACGAGCCGAGCCGAGCCGAACAGTATTGGGCTCGAGCTCGGCTCGTTTGGCTCAGGCTCGGGCTCGAGCTCGGCTCGAAATCAAAAGATTGAGCTCGAGTTCGGCTCGAACAAAGCTCGATAACAAGCTAAACGAGCTCAGCTCGAGTTCGGCTCGAGAAAGGCTCGTTTAAAGCTTGAAATGGGCTCGAATATAGGCTCGTCAAAAGTTTGAAATTGGGGCTCGAATATAGGCTCGATAAAGGCTCGTTAAGAGCTCGAAATGGGCTCGAATACAGGCTCGATAGTTCAAGCTTGAGTTCGGCTCGAAAATATTAGATTTTGAGCTCGTTAACACTAATTTTGGCATATATTTCAAAATTTACAAGAAATCACAAACATAGGTCACACATCATACAAATATTACAATTCAACATTATAACAAAACGATTACAATGTGAAATCCTTCTCCCATAACAGGGCTTGTCATTGAATCTTGCGCAGATGTAGTGTTTGCAGTTGACATGTTCAAAGTTATACCTACACAAGACTAACAATATATTCAACTCATCTCTCCATAATCAAACATTAAATTCCCTAATTTAATGTTTTCAAGAGTGACCATCTGATACTAATCTGATACAACAAAGCATGAGACTTATTCAGGAGACTTATTCAAGAAATTGTATCAGCAAACAGACTTATTCAGGAGACTTATTCACAGCAAATCAGAGCAAATCAGACTTATTCAGGACACTTATTCACAGCAAATCAGACTTATTCAGGAGACTTATTCAGGAAATTATATCAGCAAATGAGACTTATTTAGGAAAAACAACAACGCAGACAAGTTATATAAATTTAACCATCTGATACACAAATTACTTCAAAAGCATACCTAAATCTCTCAATAGAAGCCAAATCAGATAATAAAGGTCCTAAATCATTAAAATTGCATTCGCCTAAGATCTTCACAGTTAAATTTGAAATCATTAAATTAGGGCACTAAATCGTCAGTTGACAAGATTGTTCTCTGTGTGTGTGTGAGAGAGAGGTATTAGCGGCGAACCTACGGTGACGGCGGCGAACCTGCAGCGAACCTACGGCGACGGCGGCGATGAGCTCCAATTGATTTCGAATGAGGAGTTGTATCGCGTTCCAGCGGTTCTACAACCCTCAGCAGCTCAGCCTCAGGCAGGCTTCTAGGTGTTTCCACAGGGGTAGAACTGTCAATTCGGTATGTAGGAGAAATAAAATATATATATATATATATATATATATATATATATTATATGGTAAATTTCTAAATATATGAAATATATATGGTAAATTTCTAGAAATTTCTATATATATTATATGGTAATATAATATATATATATATATATTATATATATTATATATAATAGAAATTTCATCAAATTTTATATTTTATTTTTTTGTGATATTAATTGAGTTTATTGTAAATTTCTAAAACTATTACTTTTGTGTAATAAATATATATGGTATATAATAATCTAACTTTGTTAACAAATATTTTCAATGGTATATGACAGAAATTAGTAATTGATATGTATATAATAAAAAAAAGTATACGTATCAATTAAATATTGTATCTTTTGAACTATTTTTTTCAAATACACATATAAGTTTATTATGGTTTGTTTTTCAAATCAATTAGTTATTCAATAATCAAAATAAAATTTACAAGCTATCTTTTTCAAAATCAATATTATTGATCATAATATAATAATTATATAATTAATATATATATATATACACACACATATAAATGTAGAGTATATCATATATAATATATTGATATATACCTATTTGAGTTTGCAAATATATGAATAGTTAAATGAATAAACTATATGAAATTATTGCAATACACGTTCACATTAAATTTTTTCTAATTATATTTCATATAAATACATGATATTTTGGTATATACATACATTATTCTTATATAAAGATTTTGAATTTTGATACATATGTAGATTTGCACATGTTTAAATTTTATACTCATTATGAATATATTATTAAGCATATATTTGTATACTTATAACTTATTTTCAAGACCAAAATGCTAAATTATTATGTTGATGATGGGATTATACTTGAAACATCAATATAGTTATATGAAACATCAACATAATTATATCTTTTATATTAAGATAATATATCATTGGTAAATTGTATCATTAATATCAAAATTTTAAAAAATTTCAGATGGCATGGCAAGCAATATATTAGAAATAAGTAAATCATATTTAATTTAGTTATTAATATGTTTATATTTTAAAATGTAATAGATAAAAGAAAAGTTTAACAAGTAAATTAACAAAAGTACAAATTGGTCTTGTGGTAGTATAACTTGTTTATATGATGGCATTTTGGATTGGTTAAAGATTTTATTTTGATTACTAATTATTAATTATCTAAATTTCAAAAACTTACCAAATTCATAATCATATTTAAATAAAACATATAAACGAACAGGCTCACGAACTATAAACGAGCCTAAACGAGCCTATTCACGAACCCCTAAACGAACATGTTCGCGAGCCAGACTCATTTAGGGGTTCGCGAGCCAGGCTCACGAACATGTTCGTTTAGGGGGCTCGCGAGCCAGGCTCATTTAGGGGTTCGCGAGCCTAGCTCGCGAATCTCTAAACGAACATGTTCACGAGCTATCAAGCCGAACATATCTAAGCTTGAGTTCGGCTCGTTAAGTTTAACGAGCTCAAAATTCGGGCTCGAGCTCGGCTCGTTAAGCAAACGAGCCGAGCTCGAACGAATATTTATCGAGCTGAGCCACGAACTGTTCGCGAACGGCTTAGTTCATTTACGTCCCTACTGGGTTCTTCATCGTGCGGTCGGACTCGGCAGTTTCCGGCGAGTGATTTCCGGCGGCGCTGCTTATGCAAATCCCGATTCATCTCTCAAAATAGCCTTTGATTTCTGCTACACGGATCACTAAGACAATCCGAGAACAATAAAATCCATGATCGTGGTCAAACGAAACGGGGCTGCATTTTTTTTTTCGTTTATTTGCAGGTTGAAGAAGAAGAAGAAGGGGCTCAATCGAGAAGAAGGGATGTAGAAGAAGGGGGCCAATTTTTTTGACTTGGACTTTTTTGTTTTTTATGTGGAACAACTATTTTATTTTTTATTTAAAATATTGAAATTAATTTGTAATTTTGAATATTGTAGAACTATTTTTAGTTCCCACTTTCCACACTAATTGTTCTACTATTCCCACCTAAAAATATGAGATTACATTAATTTTTATTTTCTATTTAAAATATTGAAAATAATTAGAAATTTTGAATGTTGTACACATGGTTGAGTAAGGTTCCAAAATTATAAAATGAAAAACTAAAAAAAATATTATAAAATGTAAAATAACAATTTAGAAAAAAATATTAAAATTGAAAACATTAAGAAAAGCTAAATAATAGTAGGTATTATCAAATCATATTATAATAGATAATTTATTGCTCAAATTGACTATTAGACTACACTTAGATTATATTATAAGTTTGAAACTCAAATCGAATTGATATGAGAAATAACTATATCCAATCATAGCTTAAGAACTCTGAACCCAAAACTTAATTAGAATATTGTTACGCCCCGAAACTTAACCATATTTTATTACAAAAGATTAATAAATTTAGGAAAAACATTTTTAAATTATCAGAGCATCTCCGACAGGCGTGCAGAAAAGAAGAAAGAAAGAAAAGAGAAACGAAGATGATATATATATATATAATGAACTTTGAAAGTTAACTATGTAAAGCAGCGGATCTTAGAATACGTGTTTAAACCCAACAGAAAACGTAAATGTACGTTGTTTCGAAACAGTTTAACAAAATATCGAAATTAACAAAAGGGAATCTTTAGCAGACAGGGCACATCTCTCCCTTCAACTTCTCCCAACAAAATCATCACCTGTAACGAACATGTAAACGGGGTGAGTGCATGGAAATACACCCTGTGGAGGCAAGTTCATAAATTAACATAAAACTTTAAATCAGATAAGTAGTTAATCACAGCAAGTACAATGCACAGCAAGTAAATGACTTGGGCGCAGGTATATCCCGCCTTACCCCACCACCTTATTCTCCGGGTGATTATTTGGTTAGGGGGACTTCACCAATCCTCCATTTTTCCTGTTAGGACTTAACCCCAACCTGTCTTCCCAAAGACCGTGCACATGAACACATATCTTAATCCCAACAAAGATTCGATTCACAGCACGTAGACAAAGCACATATAGCAGACATGTATAACAACTAATAGCATGCTGATATCATCAATCACATTTCATGCTCATAATCTCAAATCGTACATCATATAACGTTCATCATAATATCATAGTTTATCGAAAACCCTAGCATGCGACTATACAAAATAAACGTAAAGTCAAACGTTAATTCAGAAATTACCCCCACCTCAGCCTGGGCGGTGCGATAAACACGTTCGTTTCCTTTTAATTCGGTGATAAGTTCGATGCGTTTGGGCCTACAAACACACAACGTAAAATTATTAGATTATGTAATTATTTAAGCATTTATAATTAAATGCTCGAAAGAAACGACGAATTGAAAACAGAACAGAACTCAACCCGAAAAGGTCTAGAAATATAGAGGATTCAAAAAGGAAGCTTTAGAGACGAGAACTGATTAAAACGGATAAGGAACGAAGCTAAACGAAGCATTTTAGGGTTTGGAGGGTTTGAGGGGTAAAACTGTAATTACAGATAAAGTTTGGGGTCGAAACGAGGTTTCAGGAATCTGGAGGGGTCGAACTGCAATATCGGAAAGTCTTAGGGTGAAAATCCAAGTCTTGAGAAGTTTTGGGGGTGGAAATATAATTTCCAAAACTTTGAGGACTAAAGTGTATAGAAAAGAAGCTAGAGGACCAAACTGAAAATAAGCAGAACTTTGAAAAAATTGCAAGGAAGTCCCTGGAGAAAGTCCAATTTCCAAAACCCACCCCAACCCCCAAACCACCCCTGCTCCCGCCACCTCTCCACTGCCAAACCCAGTTTCCGGCGCCGGCGGCCCCTGCCGCCGGCAAACCCCGCCCCAACATACTCCTCCTCGCCGGCGCACCGAGCGCCGGCCTTCTTCCGACCATGGCGGCGTTTGGAAAGCCGCCGCCAAACACCACCACATCACCACCCAAAACAGCCAAACACAGCCCCAACCAAGCTCCATCACCAACCATCGCCGGCGCTCCTTACACCGGCCGATTATCTCCACGGCGGCGCTGCATGCGCCGCCTCAGAGGGAAAGAGAGAGAGCTGAGCGCGAGAGAGAGAGAGATGATCGGGGAGAGAGAGAGAGAGAGTGAGGTGAGGAGAGAGAAAGTGGCATGCAGAAACTTTGACCGGCCACCACCGGAGCTTGGCCGGTCCGATCAACGATCCGAGCCCAGAATTGAGACGGGCTCGGCAAGAACTTCACTTTAGGCACGAGAATCACCTCGATCGGTGGCCGGATGACCGAGAAAAGAAGAGAGAGAAAACGGGGGTTTTTAGAGAGAGAAAGTCGTGTCTTCTCCAGCGAATTGCCGGCGAATGCGGCGGCGGATGACGATTCCGAGCCCGGGGTTGGAACGGGCTCGGCGAGGGCTTCAAGATGGTGTAGGTTTCGATACATATCGGTCGGAAAGAAAATCCGGCGACGGTGGTCGCCGGCGGCGGCGACGGCGGCGCTCCGGTCGGCCGGAAAGCTAGAGAGAAGGAGGAGAAATCTTATAACATTTTTACCTTATGTTAAATATTACTGTATAGTTTTTACTTAGGTTAAGAGTTGAATTATATACTTTGCTTAATTAAATCATTAAACATATTATAATCTTAAACTTTATATTAAACTTTCTTATGATATTAATTAATTTGGGATATCAAACGAACTCCGATTTGATCCATTCTTTTTGCGTTTTGTTCGATTTTTCGCTCTCGTTCATCTCGTACAACTTATGAATTATTTTATCGACTTTGTATTTTTACGAAATAAATCTCCCAAACGTTAAACTTAATTAAAGTATGCTTATAATTAAATTTTCTGAAACGCACGTAACCTAAATCAAATAATTAGGGGTTTAGATATTTAATTATCAAATTATGCATCGGTAACTTCCTAGTCGTCACAAATATACTTAGTCTTAGATTATATTATAAAGTTGAAACTCAAATCGAATTGATATGAGAAATAACTTAATTGAATTATTTCGATCATATTCTATACTTAGATTAAATTGTAAGGTCGAAACTCAAACCGAATTGATATGAAATATAACTAAATCCAATCATAGCCTAAGAACTCTGAACCGAAAACTTAATTAGAATATACTTAGAGTCTTAGATTATATTATAAAGTTGAAACTCAAATCGAATTGATATGAGAAATAACTTAATTTAATTATTTCGATCATATTTTATACTTAGATTAAATTATAAGGTCGGAACTCAAATCGAATCGATATGAAATATAACTAAATCCAATCATAGCCTAAAAACTCTGAACCCAAAACTTAATTAGAATATACTTAGAGTCTTAGATTATATTATAAAGTTGAAACTCAAATCGAATTGCTATGAGAAATAACTTAATTGAGTTAGTTCGATCCTAGTCTATACTATTCTAAATATCCAAAACATTATATGAAAATAATATTAAATATAAACCTTTTAAATTAAATCTACTTAAGGAATATATAAATTATCAATTAAATCTAATTAAACTAATTGGTTAAATAGATAAGTATCCTGTAGCTGATAACTTTTGGGAATCTCAATCGTCAATAGTGTGTAGGTTGTAGCTGATAAATAGCTGATAAAATAATTTAAAAGTTCTTATTCCTCTGTTTCCCCTTCTTATTCCTCTGTTTCCCCATGGAATTAAGTAATTAACACAGACGCATAAACTCATCCCATCAAAACTTTCATCAATCATCAATGGCAATAGAAGAGAACAGAGATGGTGTTGGTTGTCCAAAGACTCCAAACATTCGTTTCGCAATCGATGATAAACCATTGTGGAGTCACGTTAATGTCATCAGTGTTGCTGCTGGAGGTGCAGGAAATCGAATGTGGATTTGCAGCTATTGCAGCAAAAAAGTTGTTGGATCTTATTCAAAGGTGAAAGCCCATCTGTTGAAGCTTCCAAATTATGGTGTAGCACCTTGCAAATCAATAACAAAAGAGATACTTCAACAAATCAAACAAGAGCATGATCAGGTTGAGACAAAGAAATTACATGAGGAGTATCGGAATAAGCAAAAAGCTGAATATCTATCTCTACCAAAAGGTTCAAATTTGTTGCAACATAAGAAATGAAAGGGGAAAGAAGTTGGGACACTGAAGAAATCATTCAATGTTAGCCAAAAAGAGAAGGCAGACAAAGAATGTGCTAGGATGTTCTACGCAAGTGCTCTAGCATTTAACTTTGCAAAGTCTCCATTCTTCATAGAGTATTCAAGGACTTTGGCTAACAACAGTTTGACAGGATATACTCCACCAACATACAATAGAATAAGAACAACGTTGCTTGCATAAGAAAAAGAGCATGTATACAGGAAACTCCAGCCCTTTAGAGATTCATAGAGGAAGAAGGGAGTTTCTATTGTTTCCGATGGATGGTCAGACTGACAGAGAAGACCATTGATCAATCTAATGGCTACATCTGGTGGAGGAGCAATGTTTCTTAAAGCTATTGATGCAAGTGGTATAATCAAGGATGGTGAATATGTTAGCAGCTTGTTCGTAGAAGCAATCACAGAGGTTGGAGAATCAAATGTTGTGCAAATTATCACAGACAATGCAAGTAATTACAAGTCTGCTGGTTCTATGATCGAATCCAGGTATCCTCACATATTTTGGACTCCTTGTGTGGTACATAGTCTGAATTTAGCATTGAAAAATATATGTGATCCTACTGAAAAATCACCCCAATATGCTCAGTGTAAGTGGATTTCTGATTTAGTTGGTGATGTCTAGAGTATTCGGAATTTTATTGTTAATCATGGCATGGCATTAGCTATTTTTAATAACTATTCTCATCTAAGTCTATTGAGGGTGGCTGAAACTAGATTTGCATCTAGTATCATCATGACGAAGAGATTGAGGGAAGTTAGGAGTGCATTAGAAAAAATGGTTATGGATGCGGATTGGAGAGTTTATAGGGAAGGGAATAATGAAGTTAAAGCACAGGAGGTTAAGCAATGCATTGTGAACGATAGTTGGTGGGATAAGTTAGATTATTTTTTGAAATTTACCGAGCCTATGGTTGATATGCTAAGAAAAGCTGATACGGATACTCCCATTTTGCATTTGATCTATGATATGTGGGATTCGATGATAGAAAGTGTGAAAAAAATTATTTTTGAACATGAACAAAAGGATATGATTTCTGGTTCATCTGAATTTTTCGATGCCCTTCACCAAATATTGGAGACTAGATGGAATAAAAGTAATACGCCATTGCATTGCATAGCGCATTCTTTGGTTCCTAAGTACTACCATGAAGCGTGGCTTCAAAGTGGGAATGGAATTCCAAGGGTTGCACCTCATGAGGACATGGAGGTGTCTTTGAAGAGAAGTAAGTCCTTAAAAAAGTTGTTTCAAAATCCAAGTGAGTTAAGAAAAGTGTATGTTGAATTTGGGGCTTTCTCTACCAGGTCTGAGTATTTCAATGAGCCCCATGTGATTGATGCAAGATTGTATGAAGAACCGATGTCGTGGTGGGCAAATCATGGTGCATCGACACCTCTATTGCAAAGTTTAGCTTTTAAGCTACTTATGCAACCGGCCTTTTCGTCATGATGTGAAAGAAATTGGAGTACCTACTCTTTCATTCAAAATATAAAAAGGAACAAACTGACACCAAGCAGAGCTGATGATCTTGTGTTCGTGCACTACAATTTAAGATTGTTGTCACGCTGTGGAAATAATTATAAAGAAGGAGAAACAAAGTTTTGGGACTTGGGTATGTAATATTTAATTATTTAATTGTTGGTAATTTAATTTAAATGTTTATGATAAGAGTAATTTAAAATATTTGATCTTGAATTTTATAGGTGCTGATAAAGCTACTGTAGAGGAGAATGCTGCTGTGGATTTGGAAGAATTATCACTTGATGATCCAGAATTGGAGAGTTACTTAGTTGCTTGATAGTTTTTGCAAGTTATTGGTTCAAATGTTTTTTTTTTGGTTGTTTATTAGCTATTGAACTTTGACGTTTATGTATTTTGAACTTGAAGGTAGAAGTTTTGAAGTACTGTTGATAATGCTATTTTGTTCTCTTAATGTCCATTCAAGAATCAACTTTCAATTTAATGTTAATACTTTACATGAAAAATATAATTTTTTGTAATATAATTTCTCAAACGTATCCCCGCAGCCGTGTCCTAATTCCAGATCCTTTTTTGTCATGTTCCCGAATTCTAAATTTTGAAAATCTGAGAGTCCGACACATATCCCCGTACCCGTGTCCGACACCCGCACCCAAGTCCGAGCAACATAGGTTACAATTGCACAAGTAATTGATTAGCCTACCTTGTATCATGTACTAAAGCCTGAAAAAAAATCAATCACTTTTTGAATTCTTCGCTCAGTAATTATCAATACGAAAACCTGAAACATCCCTTCCCATCTTCCTGCATGAAAATAAAAAGGAAATTGTAAAATCGGAAAAAGTAAAGTCTTGTCTCGAACCTCAATGGACTTAAGATGGCTCACAGCCCATGCTATGAAAAATTTGGACATTTAAAAAGTGAATATGCTTCCCACATTCTAGATGGGTAATTGCATCTAAAAGTAGATGATCATGTTTTGGCAAATATGATAGACTTAACATTTTATATTTTGAAAAACATTTAAATGTCATATTTAAATTCACCAAAAAGAAAAGAGCAGCAATATTGGCCTCTAACAAGTAAGGAATAATGACATAAATTGCCCAACATGTCATTACATTAAAAGAAAATAGCTAACTTGGATCCCAATTTCAAACTAACTTGTGTACCCTGATTTCTGGACAGGAAATTAACCCGAAAAGAGGGGAAAAAGAAATGGGTATATGAGAATCATTCTTGGATAGACAGATCACAGCTAATTTAGTGATGATTGTGATATGAATGTGGCCCCATCACAAAAACGATATAGCTATTTAGAGTCAAGACCCATTTATCACCTTTGAAGGTTTTCGAGTTCTATAGTTCTCTCCTTTCTACTTCTTCTACATGTAATTTTGTAAAAGATTTTCACATGAAACGAAAGAAAATCCACAAATGCCCCGCTCAATTCGATTAAATTTCTGAGACTGAACTAACTGCCAATAGCCTGTTGAATCTTGAGCAGTCTCTCATCCAAATAACTTAAAAATTCATATACAAAACTAAAATAAATACATACTATGCCTTTTCAGCCAAAGGTCATGATCAGAAATCAAGCACATTAAATCGTCAAAGAGGAATCGCGAGAACTTTCCACAGATTTACATAAAGTATGAAGAAGAGAAAATTATCCCAAGGCTTAATCAAAAGGCATCAAGAAATAGAAATTAAAACCTTATTACCCAACACCATAGCAGCACACACAAGCAATTTTAAAACCTAAAAAAGCCTCATTCGAAAACCCATCAACTAAATAAGAAATGCAGCATATATCAACAAAAACCAATTACAAGCTAAAAATTAAAACCTCAATTTCACTCACACAATTATGAAGGAGATTCAAAATTTAAAATTAAAATCTCACAAATGGGTTTTTGTTTGTTCCTCATTTCTGTTCCGATCAGAGCGACAAGATCTTCAAAAACAAAATCTAACAGAAAAACCACCTTCACCGCCACCACCAACAACGAACAAATGAGAGCTCAACTCACCTTCTCTCTCTAAAGCCCACGACTCTTTTTTCCAATGTTATTTTTTTCTAATGGCAAATTCTACCTTACCTTTCTCAGCCCAATTGCACACAATCCTAAAATTCTGGGCCCTATAAGACTTTTGGGCTTTTATTGGTCCTCATAAAACATTGCTGTCATCTAATAAATTATGATAGGTAAAACAATTTTATCGATTTAAGATAAAGATAGATTAATTATTAATTTTTGATGTAAAAGATAAAACTATTATTTTGAAGTCTAAAATATAAGATTATAACTTAAACATCAATGAAAGTAAAAACTCATGGTTCACATCTCAAATTTCTATTATTGTTGTTGTTGTTGTTCTTTGTTGTTGTTGTTGTTCTTGTTCTTGTTGTTGTTGTTGTTGTTGTTCTTGTTGTTGTTCTTGTTCTTGTTGTTGTTGTTGTTGTTCTTGTTCTTGTTGTTGTTGTTGTTGTTCTTGTTCTTGTTGTTGTTGTTGTTCTTGTTCTTGTTCTTGTTGTTGTTGTTGTTCTTCTTCTTCAATTTTTTTCATTGTTTTCAATATACTTAAAGTTCAATCATATTTTGAGATTATCATTTTTAAAATATTTTTAAATAATTCTTCATTGTAAAGCATCAAATAAAATTTAATTTTATAAGTTTTAATTGATTATTTGTTTCTTTTTTTCGGATGTTCAATTGATAGTATTTATCTTTCAATCATTGAAAATTTTCGAACCCTAAATTATAAAAATTCTAACTAAAATGAAAATCTAATATTTCCCCCACAAATTGGATAATATAATATATGCTCGAAATAATAATAACAACATATATAAATTGAATCTCTCCAATTGTGCCTCAATCCATTTTGGTGCTTCCAGATCGTTCATGTGTCAATTCACTCGGTTAAATACTCTTAATAATTCATTCAAATACAGTAAATACTTTTTATTTTTATAATTTCTTAAAGTTACAATTATGAGTAAGGGATTCAAAACCTAAGACCTTGTCTAAATTGAAAAATCATCTATTATTAGACTAAGTATATGATATTTACAAAGACATAATCGAGTTGGTAGGGGTTATATTAATGTGGAGAAAAATCCTTCAACATCGCGGATTCAAATTGGAATGAATTTCTACTGAAATATTAATATTGAGAGGTTTTTTAAGGAATATTAATATTATATTGTGAAGGTTTGTCCTGGTTTGACTCTCTTTCACATATGTCTATCATTCGAGCATATCCCTCGATTTATTTCCTAGACTGACGGGGTTGACACTCTCCCCTGGCACATCCTTCGATTTATTCGATTTATTTCCTAGACTGAGGGGTTGGCTCTCTACAAATATTCTTATAAATGTTCAGTAAGTTAATTCTTTCGAGATCTCTACAAAACAAGGTTAATTGAATGTTGTACACTGCAAATAAATAAATAAAATTAATTTATTACATCCTCATCTAATAATAGTAATAATAATTGATCGAGAAAAACACTCCAATTTGTATTTATATGTTACAGTGTTGGTCCCAAGTGGTCAGAGGTTTAGAGGGGGGTAAATGAACTTCTATCAAATTTTGCGTTTTAAAATTTTTTTGTAAACAGGTTGCTGGATTCTAGAGAGAATGCAACAACTCTCTCAATTCAGTAAGCTGGCAGTATGCTTGTTCAGCGTACTGTCTCGGTTTTCACAATATGCGGCGGAAACTAAAAATAAAGTTTCTTTTGAAAAACAGTTTTCTTTTCACAAGTATGATTTTAACAGAATACTTTTAGCAGTATGAGCAAGAAATATATATGAGATATACAACAAGTAAATATAAAGCAATAAACACACAAAGGTTTATAGTGGTTCGAAGGTGGTGTAATCCTTCTACGTCCACTCTTCTCCTTTACATAGGAGGAAATCCACTAGGTCAGATTGATTTACAGGTCTTAACTTTACAATCGTCTTCCTAACGAGCCAAACCTACTAGAATCAGTAAGATTCCTAGGCTAATCCCACACAAGGTATAAATACTCACACAGAGTAAGAAACCTTTAAACAAAGACTAAACACTTAGTGAGGATATAAATCATTTCCACTAAGGACACCAACTAAAACAACCTAGCACACAACAAATAGATTAAAAATATATGGTCTTTAACTTGTGCTTTTGAAGTCAACCTTAAGAACTTATGAGCTCAAAATCTTGGGCTAGACTGCTTCTAAAGGTTGAGTGACTGAACTGTTAGCAAACTTGTGTTTTACTTGAGAATTTGATCGCTTAGAAAAATATCAGTAAGTTCAGTAGTCTGCTTGGTCACCTTCACCTTCTATTTATACTTGTAGGAATATACTCGTTGAAGAGAGGCATAGTCCTTGTAGAAATTCAAAAGTTGATCTTCATGATCTTCGCATTTAATGTGTTTGGAGAAACTGGAAAATAGGGCATGCCCTACTCTGATCCGCATTAATAGCGCTACTTCTCGGCAATAGTACTTTTGCAGGTCCGCGGTCCAGATGACATCACCTCATTGATCCAGTGATAACTTCCATCTACCGGTTACTTTGATAATATAGAAACCTCGTACTGCATTTATTACTTCCTCGTACTGTAATAAATAAGTTAAGACAAACTTACAGTTTCCTGCTTAGATTGCAGTAACTGCTTACTATTCTGCACCAGCTTTCTGATCTGCGTTTGCTTACTGATTCCGGAACAGCTTCCTATTTCTAAATCCTGCATGCTGATTCCTCAACAGCTTCTTGTTTCTGAATCCTGCATAAAGCCTTCAGTTCTTCTTACTAAATTATGTATCCTGCTTACTAGAGCAATATCAGAATTTGTTGTTCCAATTCGAGGAGGAACAAATCTCCGAGAAAATTTAAGATAGAGAAGGAATGATTTTTTTTTTTGCAAAACTCAAAATGTTCTCTTTTCATTAATCAAATGAGATATAAATACACATAGAACCTAACCCACTACAAACTATTAGATAAATTGAAGAACATGTAAACAAATGCAACAACTAAGACAAAGACGTGCTAACTAATAATCGGAAAATGCGCCTATACTAAGAATAAGAAGACCACTACTTGTTTGAAATCTTTCATCCAAACTGGTTGCTGCACAACTCGAGCGGGCTTTTTTGCTTCGGCTGAAATTTCAATTTTTAGGCCATCAGTTTTGTCACCATCACTTGGATCATCAATTGGGCCAAATGAATTTGACAACTTTGAATTCTATCAGATTTATATATTTTAATACTAACTTTTTGTTCTATTATATACTCTGTTTTCCTTCTGCCAAATGCTAACAAATGAAAATTTTCTTCTAAGAAAACAACAAACAAACAAAAAGCCGACATCAGGAAAATCCAACTCAATTTAAAAAAAAAAAGTTTTGATGGTAATACATTATAGTATATTATAAGATATATATATATATATATATGTTTTTTTTTTTGACATGTGTTAGGTAAAAGAAATATGAATATATGTTCAAGTGTAACAAAGAAGCAGAAGTTACAATTTCTTCTCTCAAAACAGTACTTTTTATGAAGTTACTTATTCCAAAAACCCATTAAAAAAAAAGCCACCAAAGAATGTTGCCACATAATGTTTTAGTTCAGTGTAGAATTCTTGTAAAACAAATTTAATTTTGTAAGACAAGTTAATTTACAAGGCTTCGTCTCATGTTTATAAAACTATTTTATGTTCATAAAATCATATTATATTATTTTTTGTGTTACTGTGAGAACTCATCTTTTCTTGAACTTTAAAGCTTGATGATCTCAAACTCATTTCTCAACATAAAAAACCATGATTCACAAAGAGGTTTTGTGAATATATCTGCTAACTATATATCAGTATGCACTTTCTCAAGCACAATATCCTTTTTCTCCACATGATCTCTTATAAAATGATGTCTCACATCAATGTGCTTTGTCCTTGAGTGAAAAATAGGATTGTGTGTTATAACAATGACATTAGTATTATCACACAGAATAGGAGTTTCTCTTTCTATAATCCCATAATCCTTTAGTTGTTGTATCCAGAGGATTTCAGCACAACAACTTCTTGTTGCGACATACTCTGCTTTAGCAGTCGACGTTTCTATGGATGTTAGTTTCTTACAGAACCAAGAAACTAGTCTTTCTCCTAGAAATTGACAAGTACCACTAGTACTCTTCATGTCAATCTTACATCCTGCAAAGTTTGAATCTGAGTATCCTTTGAGGTTAAAACCTATTTCATTAGGATACCAAAAGCTGACATCTTGAGTACCCTTCAAATACTTGATAAATCTTTTCACTGTTGCAAGATGTGACTCATTTGGAGCTATTTGAAATCTTGCGCATACTCCAACTACAAACACTATATTTTGCCTGCTTGCTGTTAGGTACAGTAGGGATCTAATAAGTCTTCTGTACTTTGTAATCTCTATATTTTTTCCATTTTCATCTTTGTCAAGACTGATAGATGTGGCCATTAGTATGCTTACTGAAAATCCATTCTCCATTCCAAACTTTTTGATCAGTTCTTTGGTGTACTTGGCTTGATTTATAAAAATCTCATTGTCTAGCTATTTCACTTGTAGACCAAGGAAGAAACTTAATTCCCCCATCATGCTCATCTCAAACTTTTTCTGCATGAGGGTTGAGAATTTTTTACATAAATCTTTGTTTAAGGATCCAAAGATGATGTCATCCACATATATCTACACAAGCAGTATACTGTCTCCGTCCTGTATCCTGAATAGAGTCTTATCTACTGTTCTTTTTTGAAATCCATTCTCCAAGAGATATAGGGACAGTGTATCATACCAAGCTCTAGGTGTTTACTTTAATCCATATAAAGCTTTCTCTAATCTAAATACCTTGTCTTTTGCTTGTTCCTCGAAACCCAGTGGCTATTCCACATATACTTCTTTAGATAGAAGTCCATTCAGAAATGTACTCTTCACGTCCATCTGATACACATTAAAATTCTTAAGGGGGAATACTTGCAGTTTTTCAGCATTCAGCATTGAGATATTCAGTATTCTAGGATACAACTGAATAGTATTCAACATCAGTATTCTGTTTCAGGTTACAACAAACAGAATATAGGTTACTACAACAAGTTACAGCAGACAGATAACAACATTTATTTGGAACAACATTTAAGAAGCTCTGCAACCTCGTATTAGGAACAGTAACCTTATCACTAATCATTCTAAATGAAAACTTGGCATCTGCATTTAATGCAAAACCACCTTTTCAAAGAAGTCGAAAGGGTGCGGTTTATCCTCTGACATGACTAATCCAGGATTTTATGGATTTGTCCCTTTGCCTTTTTATCTCAACCGTCAGATTACGCGTCTCTCTCACACGCCATTTGATCTAAACCATTGATCCAATTCAAACCCTTGTTTGAATTAAAAACTGATCATCATTCCCTCTACTCTACATTTCACTCTTATCATTTTCGAGATTCACTAACTAACTATTTGCATTCAAGAACTCTCTCTATTCTCTCTCTCTAAGTTTTTCAGATCTTTCAGAAACATCAATGGTTGTTGCAAGAGAGACTAAGGTTTTGGAAGGAAGACTAGTGAACACTGATTGTTGCTAAGGTTTGAGTCACCATTTGATAGGGATCTCATTTCTGAGATCTGGAAGCATGTGTGTAAGAGCAAGATTTCTAGGCTCTTCACCACCACTTACGCCAGGTTCTCTGTCCTGGCTGTGCAAAAGTTCTACGCTTACACCGAGTTATCCAAAGACTCGGAGACCATCCTCTTCAAGATGGATGCTGATAATGAAGAGGAGTACACTCTAACGGCCAGCGACATTGCTGCCACCTTCGACATCTCAAACGAAGGCATGAAGCTCTCTGACCTGGAAACCTATAGGTCAGGATACTTAAAGGAAAGTTGGAACCTATTCAAACAAGATTCTATCTGGGAACGCATGACGAAGAGCTTCGAGAAGAAGAAACTTAAGCCTGAGTATGAGTTTCTTCATGATGTCTGCGCCTATGGTATTGAGGGCATATGTGGAAGCTATGACAAGTGCACCAACCTGAGGTTTAGGATTATGACTGCGATTGTTCATGAAGAAGTAGTCAACTAGGTACAATTCCTCTTTCGGAGGATTTGGGAAGAGGCCTCCAAAAAGACAATCAAAAGGAGCTATGGGATTACCATCTCCTCCATCCTCTGCAAGAAGGGTATCTCAATAGAAGGACCCGTGCCAATCGCTCCTGGTTGGTACCTTGGTGTGAAAAAATGGTTCACAAAGAAGACGGATGAGGAGAAGGCTCAACAACCAAAGAAGAAGAAGATTGCTGTAAAACGTAAGATTGCAGAAAGTGACTCAGATGATGCAACATGGAGGGTTGTTGACTCGACTTCTTCTAGTGATGATGATGATGATGATAGTGATAAGCTTGCCAGAAGACCGATGAAGTGGGTAAGAGTTTTTTTACACACTTTGCAATTTACTAACCAAGATAAATACTCTCTTCTATCTCTCTCTCTAACTTTCCGGTGGGCTGGCCGGAGCACCGCCGCCAGAGCCACCTCTTCCTTTCCCATTTCATTTGCTTTTTACATCAAAACGTAGCCCTCACCGAGCCCATCATGGATCCAGGCTCGGATCGCCAAGCCGCCGCTGCCTCCGTAGGAAATCGACTGGCAAAGACGCAATAACTCTCTATCTCTCCTTGTTTTCTCTCTTCCTATTTTCTTCTCTCCTTCTCCATTTTTGATCGATTTAAACACCAAATCGAAGCTCTTGCCGAGCCCATCACGAATCTGGGCTTAGATTTCCAATCGGCAGCCGCCTCCACCGGCAATGGTTAGTCAAAGTTCCGTAAAACCCTTCTCTCTCCTCATCTCTCTCTTTTCTCTCTCTCTCCCTATTTCTCTCTCATTCTCCAGTTCTCCACCTTGTCTTCGACGTCGGGTGTGTCGTGGTGTGTGCTTGGTTGGGGCGGCGCCTCGTTGTGGCAGTGCATATGTGTGTGTGTGTCTCGTATGTGTGTGTGTGGGCAGCGCTTCTAGCGCTGCCGTGTGTTGTGGTGGCCGGTGCAAGGTACGCCGGCAGGTGTGTGTGTGTGTTGTAGGGTGTTGGACGGCGATGTGGTGTCGCCGGCGAGAGTTTCAGGCAACGGAGGAAGGGGGCATGGGCAGGGTGGTTTGGGAGAGGCGGGGGCCTCCTTGCAATTTTCGGATAGTTTAGGGACCTGGGTGCAAACCCTAGGTTTTTGGTGAATTTATGATTTGGTCCCTGAACTTCCTCAAAATTTTATTTTAGCCCTCGAACTTTTAAAAATTATGTTTTGACCCCCAAAAGTTTTCAAACTTTAGACTTTGACCCCCAAAACTTTCAAAAATTACACTTCGACCCCTGAGGTTTTGAAAATATCAAAAAAGACCCCAAACTTCTTTGATTTTACAAAAATACCCCTGGTCAAAGTCAACCATTTTTCCAGAATTTATGAAAATGCCCCTGCATCTTTAAAATCTCCGTTTTAACTCATTTCTCGTCCATTTTAGCTCGTTCTTTTGCCTATCGAACACTTATCGATCCCTCTTTGACCTCATGACCTCTAAAGCTTCTTTCGATCCCTTTTCTCTGATGTCTCTTTTCCGAGAGAGTTCTTTAAAGAATACGAACTTATTATAACAAGAAACTAATAAAACTCGTTTGCATGTGTAGGCCTTTGCAATTAGGAATGAACTTAGACCTAAAGCTCACGTCATACGAGGAAATCACCACTGAACTAGATAGGGGTAACTTCTAGTCTTTAATTGCCTTTACGTTTTCGTATTTACTGTATAATGATGAAGATCAAATACATGTATATAAACCGATGTTATTGAATTGCTGATGATTGCTGTGATTTGTTGAACTTTTTGTGTCTTTTGTTACGTGTTGTGTTTTAGATGTTCATGCATGCAATATGATTATGTTATGCGAGGACGAAAGTTATTGATCATCACAGAGGGACTAATGGTTTGTAAAAAACATCACGGAGGAACTGGTGGTCCGTAAAAAGTACCGATGGTACTAAAACCATTTATAGGGTAAGACGGGAAATGCCCGCACCTATATGATGTTATGTGCAATGCATTTTTATGTGATGTGTTTACTTGGTGTGCTGATACTTGCTTGTTTAGTTAATTGTTTATATAACTCTGAAAATGGAAATTACTCCCACGAGTGTATTCCAATGCACTCACCCCCACCTGTATTCACGCTACAGGTAATAATGAACACAGAGAAGCATAAAGAGAGTGGTGTCGTATCGGTTGTGATCCTTTATTCCTCATTTTCTGGATATTTCTTGAAACAATGTTTGTAAAGATAAACTGTACTTCTTTTCTTTTGGATCCTGTGTTTCTCCGTTGCTTGATTTCAATGATTCCTTCCGGCTTGTCATCGAGTGTTTTGTAATGTAAAAATCGTAACTTTGACTGTTTTGATTATCCTGACTTTATATATGTATTTTAAAACTTGACTCGTTTATCGTATTAGCTCCTTTTAATATGAATGCTTCTTTTTTTTCTCTTTGTGTACGCCCATAAGAAAAACTCTGATATTTTTAACTATGAAAATGGGGCGTGACATCGCCTATATGGACTTGGTCAGAACCCGAATAAGGGTGGTTGGAGAGATTAAGTTGGTGGAGATCAAAGGTTTTATGATGGGTGGCTCTTAAGTCATGGAACCATGGGGCATTGGTGACTGACTATTGTATGGGCGACATATATGGTGGTGCATAAGCAGTGGCGTAGACGGAAGGTGGAGCCGATGAGAAGCGTTGTTGGGCCTTTTGTCCAGAGGTGAAGTTAACACCAGTGTAGTTAGGATTGAAGCGATGCGAGCACGTGTGGATGGTATGGCTGTAGTTACGGCAGAGCTGACAATATATAGGATGGGATTGATAACCGCCACGTCCATTGCCACACCCCCTGCCACGTTTGTGTTGTCCTTTTCCACGACCTTTGCCACAACCATATTGTGTCTGTTTAAAGGGTTGAGAGAGACCAGATGCGGTACAAGTATTACCAGAACTGGAAGAGAGCTGGGTGTGAAGCGCAGACGGTGGATGATGGAGTTTAAGACGTTGTTTGTGCACCGTCAACAAATCATACAGAGATTCTAGAGAAATTGGCTCAACCCTAGTTTGAACCGTGGTCACAAGCGGATGTTAAGAGGCATCGAGACCGCCAAACAGGTAAGTGATGTGATCCGTTTCATGAAGAGGCTTACCGATTGCGGCCAAAGTTGCGGTAAGCTTACGGATTTCGTTATAATAAGACTCCATAGTAGATTCGACCTTCTTAATCGTCATGAGATGATATTTAATTTGTGTCGCACGTACCCGAGAGTGAGATGTGAAGCAGGCCTTGATCGTGTCCCATGTTTTCTTGGTGGTATGAGCATCAACAAGATGCGGTAGAATGTCCTCAGAAACACTCGAAAGGATGACACTGAGTATGAGTTGATCCTATTGGATCCACAGAGAAGCAGGCGAGTCGGGTTTTGGTGGCGTCTTGTTAGTTTACGGCTGTGGATTCGATCCATTGAGGAAGCCGAACAACCCTTGGCCTCGGAGGTAGGGCTCGATTTGCATATGCCATAACAGAAAATTTTCTCGAGTCAATTTAGTTTGAGATGAGATGAGGGCGTTGCAGTGGAAGATTCTGCCATGGGAGAAGCCGACGATGACAAGAAGAAATGGCGGAAGCTGTAAAAAATAGAGAGAGATGTAACCCTAGTCTCGTGATACCATGTTGGAAGAATAATTCATTCTTATTGATTTTGGCTAACCAATTAGTTGGGATTATATATATGTGTACGAGAGATGGAGATTTACAAGAAACTCTAAGAGATAACAACCAAAAATAAAACAATCTTAGCCAAAAATATATATACAAGCCGTGTGTGAGTAGGATAATTAATCCGGCTCCGTTGCGTGCTCTCCAAGTTCACTAACACTCACTATACTTCTTAATTTACAGAAGTATGAAAATTCCTGAGAAAGATACTCAGGACCATTATCAGTGATCTTGAGTGTTCTAGCTTCTTGGTTGTCACATTCTCCATCTCAAACAATCATTCTTAGAACTTCTGGAATATTGTTTCACTTTGGGATTTCAATATTCCCATATACACAGTATTCACGCAAGTTAATCTTGAGCTTGTCACCGCTTGGAAAATTTGTAAAGTTAAAACACTATATTTTAGTCATTCATCATATAGGGATATCATCTTTTCAAACTCTGATATTAGGACATTATCTTTTTAATTTGGGCAATTTTTGGATAATTATCCTGAAATTCCAAATATTCGGGCCTGAATCACATGTACAGTGCACGTGCCTCTTCAATCCGGATTTTTCAAAAATTTAATTTGATTCTCGCTCAAATCGTGCTTAATGAATCCGGTAAATTTATTTGGGCTTTGTTATAACTTGAGGAGATGAGTGTTTAAACGTATAAAACATGTGTTTTAAATCTGGTTCAATTTCGAGAAATATCAGATTTTAGGTGAGTTTAGGGTGGTTATGGTGGATTTCGGCGATAGAGACGATAGTTATGACGAAACTTAACCAAAATGTATATTTTTTAATTCCAAAACACTCCCCTCCTCAAACCATAGTCAAAACTTAAATCAATTTATCAAATTTATTTTGATTCAAAATTAATTTGAGCGAAAATCAACTCAATTTTTCGAAAAACTTGAATTTGCGGGGCATATGCTCTGATGCTCTGCATATGCTTTTTAAACCAGAAATTCCAAAATTTCAGGCTAATTCTCCTAAAATCGTTCAAAGTAAAATGATAAAATCCTAATATTGAGACGTGAAAAGATAATATCCTTAAATGGTGAATGACCAAACAATAGTCTTAAATAAGCAATATTCCCTCTCCACTTAGGGCTAGTTTGGTGGGGGACATGTGAAATGTCTAGATTAATAGTTTGATTCTTGAGAGATGTGTAATGTGAATAAATTTATAAAACATATTTGTGTGGTGTTTGGTATAGACTGTATGATTTGATGAGATTAAACATTTGGTGTTTGGTAGCCCGATATCTTTATCTCATATATATTAAAATTACACATTTGACCTTAAAATCAGGCATTACTCTGCACTTATCGGTAGCATGGCTGCAATTGGACAAAGATATCTCACCAATTTGGGAGGATGTCATTTCTAAAGGGTAATAGTATAAAACACGCGGGCCATAGATAAAAGACGACCCCCTTGCATAGCTACTAAACTCAAGATGATGAAAGATGTCTATGCAATCTTTATGCTATATCATCTAACAAACTAGCCTTTAGAAGATTTTTCTTTGTCCTAGGAGGCCTCTTTCACTCACATGAGCTAGTCTTTTGTGCCACAACAAGGTGTTATCTTTCTCATTTGCAGTAGAGGTTTGATCAGTAAAGTCTTACCTTATTAGTACACGTTATTTCTTTTAACGCAAATTCTCATATGCATCTGGTATACGGATCTAAAATCCATGTAATTCGGGTTGATTCGATCCAGATTCGTTAATTTTAATTTTTTTTAGTTTTTATATGTTGACATTTATGTTTTAATTATGTGACATTTATATTATATTAGTATAATATTTATGTACAAATGTTATCACCTTTATGTACTGCAACTTAGAAAAAAAGAAAGATTTTTTAAGGTTTTTTTGGATCAACATACCTTTATGTGATATTACTCATACTGTTGGTCCCAAGTAGTCAGAGGTTCAGAGGGGGGTGAATAGACCTCTATCGATTTTTGCATTTTAAAACTTTTGTGTGACAAGTTCCTGATTCTACAAAAAATGCAGTAACCTGACTCAACTCAGAAACCTAACAGTAAGTTGTTTCAGGTTCCTGACTCAGTATCACAGTATACAGCGGAATAAACAAAGATAGAGTTTCTTTTGAAAAACAGTTTTCTTTCATAAGTATGATTTTAATACAATCCTTTTAGGTAGTATGCTTATGATAAATACAGCAGAATAGATATGCAATAATGCAATGCAGCAAGTAAACAAAAGCAGTAAACACGTATGGTTTATAGTGGTTCGAATGTGGTGTAATCCTTCTACGTCCACTCTACTCCTTCACTAAGGAGGAACTTCGTTAGGTCAGTTTGCTTCACAAGACTCTGCTTTACGAACTTCTTCCTAGCAAGTTTACCTACTAGAATCAAAGATTCTTAGGCATTATCCCACACAGGCTACAAAACTCACATAGGGTTATAAGCCTACACAAGACTAACACTTAGCAAGGATCTAATCCTGTCAACTAAGGACACTAAATATAAAACAATCTAGCACACAGCAATTGGTTAAAAGTATATGATTTTTCTTCAACTTGTACAATACGAAGTCAGCCTTGAACTTGAAAACTCAAATGCTTGAATGACTGCTTCAGAAGGTTGAGTGACTGAACTTGGATAACTTAAGAATAACTTGAGAAATTAATCGCTTGTAAGATATGAAATTGCTCAGTAGTCTTCAAAGTCACTCCATCATTCTATTTATATCACTAGAAAAATGCCAGTTGAAGAGAGGCATTGTCCTTGTTGCAATTCAAATTGATCTTCAAATCTTCGCATTAAATACATCTGGAAAGATCAGGGATATATGACATGTTCTACTTTGATCCGCATTAATGGTGCCATACTCCAGCTATAATACTTTTGCAGAGCCACTGTCTAGGTGATATCACCTCATTGGCTCGTTGCTAACTTCTATCTACTGGTAACTTGAACAGGAATAAACCTCGACTGTATCCAGTATATTCCTCGTACTGCATCGAATAGATTAAAAAGACTTACAGCTTGCTGCTCAGGTTGCAGTAGCCGTTTTCTGTTCTGCGCTAGGTTTCTGTTTCAGAACAGCTTCCTATTCCTGAAACCTGCAGTCAGCTTCCTGACCTGCGTTAGCTCTCTGATCTGCTTCAGCTTCCTGACTCTGAACAGCTTCATGTTCCAGAATCTTGCATCAGCTTCCTGATCTACGTTAGCTTTCTGATCTGCTTCAGCTTCCTGACTCTGAACAGCTTCATGTTCCAGAATCCTACAGTCAGCTTCCTGATCTGCGTTAGCTTTCTGATCAGCTTCAGTTTCCTAACTCGGAACAGCTTCCTGTTCCAGAATCCTGCAGTCAGCTTCCTGATTCTCTTCCTGCTGTTTGTTTGCTGCTTCCTGATCCAACTTCCTGACTCTGACTTCAACTTCAGCTTACTGACTTTCCATGTTGAAATTCAGTGTTCAAGGTTTCTTTAAGTCCAGAATCCTGCTAACATCAGTATCCTATATCTTTCTGATTTATACATCTTCACTAAACACAACTTAGAAAGATATACTTATCAAGCTTAAATCCACTTATAAAACGTGGAAAATGGGTACTCTAAAAGCTCATCTAAAATACATTGTCTCATCAAAACCTAGTTAGAAATATCCCAACAATTTCCTCATTTTTGATGATGACAAAATCCATATCTAAGCAGCACAAATAGATGTACTTTTATACGAGTAAATGAAAATGTACAAGTATAGTACAATGTAAGCTATACATCAATAAATTTACAAGCTTACAACTTCATAAAAAAATAAAGAAATCAAAGAATACAATTTTTTTTACAAGAATGCTTACACAAAATATGTCTGATAAAGTTAGTAAGCTATTCTTCATCAGGTTTCTTGTCGCCAAACAACTTCCTCTTCACTAGGTCGTGCCCTGAAGCAGCTTGTTGAGTCTGTTTGACAATTTCTTCATACTTAGTCCTCTTCCACCAGTTTAAGACAGAATCCTGATAAGATTTCTCCATCTGCTTAGCAATCTCAGGAATCTGTATCCATCTAAGCTAATAATCCTGGCAGTAAAGAACCTCTTCTCCTTTCTTCACTTTGTCGATTAGAGCAAGCTGTCTTTTCAATTTACCTTCTCTTGCTAGTTCTTCATACTTCTTCAGCGCTTTTTCACAAGAAAGAAAATCTTTGAAATAATTATACTTTAAGAGGTTTCAAAAATACCTCCAATACTCTGATCATTTAAACTTTGTAAGCTCATCGAAAGTAGGATTTTTGTTCTTGGGCAAGTATACTTGATCGAAGATACTTAAATCCCAGTAGTGGTTTATATTCTCAGGTTTCTGGTCCAGCAGCACCAAAATCTCTGCAGGAGCTGAATCTGCATCGAAATCCGGAGCTTCCTAATCTGGAAAAGAATGTAGAGCAGAGTCAATCAATACATCAGCTCTGGATCTTCCTGCTCTAACCACTCCAAGTCTTGAAATCCAATCAACTTTCTTTCTTCTTCTTTCTTCATCAACAGCCTTCAGCTGTCTCCATTTTTCCTCACTTAGAAGAGGACCTGTAGGAAAAGACATGTAAGGTTTAGCATTAGGATCAACTTTTTGCACAGCTTGTTGTCTGTCTCTTCCTCTGCCTCGACCAGATTGCTGCTTATAAGTTCTTTGCTTTGTAGGTGCAACAGTAACTTGTCCTCCTTGCTGTAATGCAGTACTGTCTGCTGTTTGAGAACCAGCAACCCTAATACCTGCACTACCTTCTCCTTCATCATCCTTCATTCTTCTTTTTAGCTCAGCACCCTGACCATGTCCAGAATCAAATCTCTTTCATTTGAGTCTTGTCAGAGGTGCAACATCAACTTCTTCTTCATCTTCTTTTTCCATCTCTTTAGTGGTCTCCACTACTGTAGCATCAGGTTCAGAAACCTGTTGTTTCTGCTTCTGCTTATCTTCCCCCCTTTTGGCATCATCAACTGTAGTAGCCCTTCAGTTGGTAATCTCAGCAGCTTCAGTATGGTAGACCTTCATCATTATAACCCTTATCTCACCCACAAACAATTCCAGGTTCAGGATCCTGTCCTTGACACTTCGCACATCCTGTCTCTAGGTGGAGATATCTTCCTGCATGTTGTCCAGTACCATACTTTGTGCAGTCTGAGTGCTCTTTATCTCACCAATAGATGTTTTAACATCTTGCAAAATTACATCACAAGCATCAGATGTTGCTTGTTGTTCTTTCTCAAACCTTCTCATGGACTGGTATTGGGCATTGAATTCATCATTCATCCTCTTTTGTATCTTGGAAGGAAGTTCAGATAAGTCCTTCTTCAGTTCTTGCATGGAGGATGAGTGAGCTCTATCTACAGCTTAGATACTGGATATCATGTTCATCTCATGAACCTCTATGGCTCTCATCAGCCCTTGTACATCATCCATTATCCCTTGTAGTGAAAGTTCTGTGGAGTCAGAAAGAGTCTCAACTCTAACCACTGGTCCTGATTCCTATTGAGTATAATGGACCAGGGCCTGACGTTTTTCAGCTGCCTGCTGCTTAGCCTTATCCTCAACAAGATCCTTTCTCAACCTCTTCAATCTTGCTTCATTGGATTCAGGGACCTTGTGTAGTTCTCTGTAGGGTGCATCAAGGTCAGCATCAAAATTGATTCCTCATTCAGGATCCTTATCACTATCACTGGATGAGTCATCTCCGTCATCAGGGGCAGGGTCAGGGGCAGCAACAACTACTTCTTTACCTCTCGCAGGCACTACACCAGCATCTCTCCCTTCTTTATCATCCACCGGAGCTGTCTCAATAGCATCTGAGCCCAAGGTCTTCATCGGAGAAGCTGTCTCAACAGCCTTCTTAGGATCAACATCCTTCACAACCCCTGTAACAAAAACCTGACTACCCTCAGCAACCTGTTTAGGCACCATAGTTGCTTCATCAGGTACTTTAGTAACCTGCTCAAGAATGACAGCAGGTTCCTGGTGAGCTCCAGTATCCTTAACTATTGCTTCCTCAGTAACCTCAGCTACCTGAATATTAGTAGCTTCAGTCACCTCAGCAACCTCTTCAACTGCTTCATCAGCAACCAGACTAGTCTCATCTTTTTGTTCGTTGTCAGCAGTTGCTTCAACAGTTGGAATATCAGCAACTTCTCCTCCAGTTGCAGCAATATCCTGACTCACTTCTGTCAGTTTTGAAGCAGCAGCATGTAGAAGTTCTAGAGTCGGATCAGGTTTCTCCACAGCAACCTGTTCTGCTTCTTTCTCATCTGCTTTCTGTACTGCAACCTCGGCCAGTACAGAAAGTCCTACCTTCGCAACCTCCTCCTTGGATGATTCATCGGCATACTCCTTCTCGAGTTCTTTCACAACACCATGGATGATTGGTGATGTTTTCTCCTCAACAGGTTGATCATGAAGAGCAAGGGAAACAGAATAGTCAAGCAACTGAATATCAGCATCCATGACATCAAGATGAGTTATAGGGGAAAGAGTTGTGATACCTGTAAAAGTTGGAGAGTCATGAGTCTCCGCAGTTTTTGAACTTTCTTCCCTTGGCTGCAGTATTTTTGGAGGTTGATAGAATTATGCTTTGTTTGTTTCTATCCCTTACTGCAACATTCTTTGATTGGCTTCCTCAGGGGTAAGGTTAGCCAGTTGAGCTTCTGCCATCTCCAGCTCAGTAGGGGTCCCAACAGTCTTGGTAGTGGGATTCATCAATGTGTTGTCTTCCCCTTACTTCATCGACTGCTCACCCAGCATCTCTTCTGCTTTGGCCGCCCAATAGTCACTTAATGTCTCCTGTCTTTCTTGAATAAGAGAGATCATTTCATCAGTATAAAGATCAATGTAATCTTCACTGAGGAAAGGTAGGAGCCCATTGGAGAGATCATCATCCTCATTTACAAAGTTATCAATCCATATCAGGATGATATCTTCCACTTCTAACCAGTCCAGCCACTGCATCAATTCACTTCCAAGGCCCAACCTTCTCTATCTCCATATATCATAGACAGTGGTAAATCTCTTCCAAACGGAATTGGCAGATTCTACCACAGCCTTTTCAGCATCTTCGGCATTGATAGACCCAATGGAACGTGCCACCCTGTTAAGAGTGTCAATCTCCTTGAACTCCTTCTTCGAGCCCATCCACTTCCTCTTCTTGATAAAGCCTTCAGCTTACTTCACCAGCCTCCTCATTTTCTTCTCAGGTTTCTAAGCCTCTTCAGCAACCTGGACAGTAACCTGCTCAAAAACCTGTTCTTCTGGAACCTGTTCGCTTGGAGCAGCAACCTGTCCCGCTGTCTGCTTAGCATCTTGTTCCTCAACAACAGAGGTTTCTAAAGCCTTCTCAGCAACTGGTTCTTCATCCTCAGGAACCTTAATGATCTCCGCATTAGTTTTCTCAACAGCTTCAGCGGAATCAGAGTCTTCAAGGGATAACTCAAGATTGGTGAAGATTCAGTTACTGTCACCTTCTTCACTTCCCTAGGAAGATGTTCAGCAACCTTCTTTGCCCCTGTCTTCTTCTTTATTGGTGCTCTCTTGACTACCATTTTCCTCACTGGCTTATCATCATCATCGCCAGAATCATCAGAAGAGTCAGCAACTCGAGGCTTGGCTGCTGGCTTCTTCTTGGGCTTATTCTCCTTCTTCTCACCCTTTGTAAAACCCTTCTTGACTCCCAGAAACCAGCTAGGATGGATTGGCATAGGTTTCTCCAAATGAGAGAACATCCTTCAAAGGATGTTTGTAAGGACGATTCCAAACCCTCTTCTGCTCATCGGTTTGGTGGCCTCATCCTAAATCCTCTTAAAGAGAAATTGAACCCAGTTGACTGCATGTCCTCGAACAATCGCAGTCATCATCCTTATCCTCAGGTTGGTGCACTTATCATAGCTGTCGCACCTGCCTTCAATAGTATAAACCAGGATGTTTTGAAGAAGCTCATACTCAGGCTTCAGTTTCTTCTTCCCAAAGTTCCTTGTTATGGTCTCTTTTACTGAATCCAAGTTAAACTGGTTCCAGCTCTCCTCCAAGTATTCTAACCCATACACCAGTAGGTTAGAGTACTCTATCCCCTTCTCTGAGAAGCCAAAGATCTTGGCAATGTCAGCGATTATCAAGGAGTGTCAGTCTTCATCATTCTTATCCATCTTGAAGAGAATCGACTCTTCATCCTCAGATAACTTGGCAAAGGCATAGAACCTTTCCACTGAGCTTGCGGAGAACCCAGAGTTGCTGGTAAAGAGCCCAACAAGAGGGCTCTAGTTCACCTTCTCCCAAACCTCCTTGATGAGATCCAAGTCATCAAAGGGTAAATCGGACCCTAGCATCACTTTCTCATTCACCAGTCTTCCTTCAACCACCTTTGTGCAACCGCCATTGATTATCTGTAAAAGCTTGAGAGTATTGAGAGAGAAAACTTGATTTGCAAAGTTAGAAATCTTGAGAGTGAAAAATAAAAGCGTACAGAGGAAGATGAAAAATATGATCGGTTTATATTTGAATTCAAGTTCTGAAAATATCGACGATCCAGATTAAAACTTTAAGAGACGTGCCTGATCCAAAGTTGAGATTAAAAAATGAAGGGGCAAAGCTGTAATTTACTGAAAATATGTCAGACATTAAACCGCGTCTTTTTCGACTCTACTAAAAAGTGGTTTTTAGCATTTAATGTGATTGCCAAAATGTCTCTTGTAATCATTACTAATCAGGTTACTATTCCTGGTACGAGGTTGCAAGACTCAATGAATGCTAATATCAATAAATGATGTTTGCAACCTGCAGTAACCTGTTTCATAAAATTGTATCAGAAACCTGTTGGAGTAACATGTTTCTGTTTGCAGTTTCAGCAACCTGTTGCAGTAATCTGTTGCTGCTTGCTGTATCCTAAAATTGAATATTGTTAGAGAATCCTGATTTGATAAAAAGTTGTTTCCTGTTCCAATATACTAATTGTATGAAAATTAAAATACTGCATAAGTTTCCCCTTACTTAAGGAACTTTTAATATCTTACTCATCAGAGCTTGATAATCCTAAGCTCACTTCTCAGCATAGAAAACCTTGATTCACACAAGGGTTTTGTGAATATGTCAACAAGCTACATGTCAGTATGTACTTTCTCCAGTATAATGTCCTTCTTCTCCACATGATCTCTTATGAAATGATATCTGATATCAATATACTTTTTTCTTGAGTGGAAGACAGGATTGTGGGTATTGGTAATAACACTTATGTTGTCACACAGAATGAGAGTCTCTTTCTCTATGATCCCATTATCCTTTAACTGTTGTTGTATCCACAATATCTGAGCACAACAGCTTCCTGCAGCTACATATTCAGCTTCAACAGTTGATATTGCAATTGATGTCTGCTTCCTGCAAAACCAAGAAACAAGTCTATGTCCTAAAAACTAACAGGTACCACTGGTGTTCTTCTTGTCAATCTTGCAACCTGCAAAATCAGAATCTAAGAAACCTTTGAGGTTGAATCCTCATTCTTTTGGATACTATAAGCCAACATCTTGAGTTCTCTTCAGGTACTTGATAATCTTTTTCACTACTGCAAGATGTGACTCCTTGGGTGCTGTTTGGAATCTTACACAAACTCCTACTGTAATTACTATATCTGGCCTGCTTGTTGTTAGATAAAGTAGGGATCCAATAAACCTTCTATACTTGGTTATCTCCACATCATTTCCACTTTCATCCTTATCCAAACTGATAGATGTGGTCATTGGTATGCTTACTGATGATCCACTTTCCATTCCAAACTTCTTGATCAACTCCTTAGTATACTTGACTTGACTTATGAAAGTCTCATGTTCTAGTTGTTTTACTTGTAAACAAAGAAAGAAACTTAGTTCTCTCATCATGCTCATCTCAAACTTGCTTTGCATGAGTGCTGAGAACTTATCACACAAACTCTTGTTTGTGGATCCAAAGATGATGTCATCCACATAGATCTGAACTAGCAGAATACTGTCTCCATCTTGTATCCTAAAAAGAGTCTTATTCACTGTCCCTTTCTAAAATCTATTCTCTAAGAGATATAGAGATAGTGTATCATACCAAGCTCTAGGAGCTTACTTTAATCCATACAAAGATTTCTCTAATTTGAATACCTTGTCTTCTGTCTGTTCTTAAAAACCTGGTGGTTGTTCCACATACACTTCCTCAGATAGTAATCCATTCAGGAATGCACTCTTCACATCCATCTGATAAACTTTGAAGTCATTGTCAGCAGCATAGACCAGAAGTATCCTTATAATTTCAAGCCTAGCAATAGGAGCAAAAGTCTCATCAAAATCTATGTCTTCTTCCTGGCAATAACCTTTTGCCACTAGGCTTGCCTTATTTCTGACCACAACACCAGATTCATTTAACTTGTTCTTGAACACCCACTTTGTTCCAATTCTCATTGGTGATCAGGCCTTAGAACCAGTCTCCATACATAGTTTCTCTCAAATCCATTCATCTCTTCCTGTATGGCCTGAATCCAGTTACTGTCCTCAAGAGCTTCATCAATACTCTTGGGTTCAACATGTGATATGAAGCATGTGAACAGTGATTTTTGAGGTCTTGATCTTCTTATTCTAACACCTTCATTTATATCTTGAATCACAAGATCTCTTGGGTGATCTCTGAGCCAAGTCCTGTCAGGCTCAAAAGAGTAAGTAGGTTGCTAGATAGTAACCTGTTGATCTGTAGTATCCTGACGATCTGCAGTATCCTGACTGCGGTTACTGTTGGACTGCAGTATCCTGACTGCTTATTGTTTAGCATCCTGCACCACTGCATTCCCAGATGCAGTAACCTGTGTACTTTCTTCAGTAACCATTTCAACAGGAACTGGAACTCCATCAATGTATCTTACTGCTTGATCCTTGATTTTTATCTTAGATACATCTTCCTTCAGCTTGTCCAATTCAGCAGTATCACAATGTGGTTCATCAAACACCACATGTATAGATTCTTCAACAACCAAGCTTCTCTTGTTAAAGATCCTGAAAGCTTTACTTACTGAGGAGTATCCTAGAAACACTCATTTACTAGATTTTTCATCAAAGGTCATCAGGTGTTCCTTTCCATTGTTCAGAATGTCACACCTGCATCCAAAGATATGCAAATATGAAATGTTAGGTGTTACTCCATACCATACTTCATAGGGAGTCTTGTTATGGTCCTTGTTGATCAGGCATCTGTTCTAGGTGTAGCATGTTGTGCTGGTTGCTTCAACTCAAAACCTCTTAGGTATCCCAACATCAACAATCATAGTCCTTGCAACTTCATTCAGAGTCATGTTCCTCCTTTCTGCAACTCCATTATGTTGGGGAGTTCTTGCTGCAGAATACTCATGATTGATCACATTCTCTGAACAATACTTCTCTATAAACTTGTTTGTGAACTCAGTTCCTCTGTCAAATCTTATCTTCACAATGTTAAGCTCTTCTCATTTTGCATCCTCTTCATGAATTCTGGCAGCCTGTTTTGAGGTTTGGATTTCTTAGCCAGGAAGATGGTCCAAGTAAATCTAGAGTAATCATCCATAATCACTAGGGAATACTTCTTCCCACTTACACTAACAGGCTCCACTGGTCCAAATAAGTCCATATGTAGAAGATCCAGTATCATGTGAGAGGATCTTTGAATTTTATCCTTGAAAGAGCTTCTTACTTGTTTGCCCTTCTGATAGGCTCCATAAACATTCTCTTTTTTATAAGCAATATCAGGTAGACCTCTCACCAGGTTCTTCCTTGCCAGTTTGTTGATTGTCTTGAAGTTCAAATGGCTCATCCTCTTGTGCCATAGCCAACTCAACTCAGGAATGCTTTTAATAATAAAGCATGTTGGCTGCACTGTTGAACTCCAGTCAACAAGGTTGATGTTGTCTCTTCTGGTTCCAGTAAGCTTAACCTCATTTATTTTGTTGTCTTTGATTAGACACCTGTTGAGGTTGAACTCCACTAAACATCCTTTGTCACAAAACTGACTGATACTCAGGAGATTATACTTCAGCCCTTTGACATATGAAACATCATTGATACTTGCATTGCGTCTGATCAAGCTTTCTATGTCCTTGGTGCTTCCTTTGGAGTCATCTCCGAAGACAATCTTAGGTCATTTTCATGGTTGGAAGTCTCTCAATTTAGCTTTGTTGTCAGTCATATGTCTGGAGCAGCCACTGTCAATATACCATACATCACTGTTGCTTCCTGGAAACTATTCCTGCAAGTAAATCAGGTAGATTTAGGTACCCATACAAGTACGGATCCTGGGAGATTAGTCTTTTTTGGGACCCACACCTGCTTAATGATAATTGGTCTACCATAAGCATTGGTGGTTCTCTTCCTGTTAGTACCCTTAGCAGGATACTGTTTGTGATGTATGTGTGATGGAGGTTTCCAGATGTTACACTTCCTGTTTGATGAAGGTACTCTCTTATACCTTTCCTGAGCATAAACTCTTTGGAAGTTAGACATGTATGTCTTGGTATGTGAGGGGTAGAGGTTTTGCTGAAACCTGGAAGATTGTTGCTTTCTTCTCTTACTTGCAGCATACTGATTATGCTCCTTTCTGAGGTTCTTTGCAGACTTTTTTTTTTTTTTGCAGCAAGGGCTTCTTTCCCTTATCCAGTGTAATTGTTTTGTTCAAGCTTCTATTGATTAGAAGTAGTTCTTGAGTATAGGAGACTCGAGCTTGAACAAACTTTCCAGCTTTGGATGTACTGGCAGGTTTCTAAGAAGTGTTGACACAATATCCTAGACCATTTTCTGAGTAGGCATTTTGGGTCTTCAGGAACATTCTTGTTTTCTTCTTGCTAACTTGCTATACACATCAATTGTATTTTGCAATCCAGCTTTCTCAACTTCTAACTTAGTGACTAGCAGCTTGAACTTAGATACCTCAGCTCTGAGATTGTTGCATTCTGTACTGTAGTACTCCAGGTCAGTAACCTGTTCCTTCAGTACAGTTTGCTCACTCTTAAGCTGAAGGTTTTCTTCCTTAAGTTTTTCATGAGCTGAATTAATCTGCTCAAAGTCACTCATGATCTGTCTAAAAGACTGGATCATGTTAAGCTTTTCAGAACTTGAAATATCAAGGGATTGTGAAGTTACCTCATCATCTTCATTATCTTCACAATCCTTTGTCATAAGGTATAACAGTGCTTCCTCATCGAATGTAGAGCTGTCTGAATCGCTCTCGGATGAGCAATCATCTTTGGCTTCTTCCTTTGAGCTGCTTGCTGCCTTTAGAGCTTCAGTTTCACTCAGGAAAGCCCTGAACTTTTGCTTGTCATCCCTCCTCCTTTCTCTTCTCTACACCCTCTCATCCTCAGTGTACTTGTGTACTTGAGGGTAGGGGCAGTTTCTGGCAAAGTGTCCAGGTTTCCTATAGTTATAACATAAGTCAGAGGAACATGTGTTTGCTTGTTGTTATGGTCTTACCTGGGACTTCTTTCTGATGTCTGAGGCTTCTTCCTGAAGTCATTTCCTTTATGATTGATCTTCAGGAACCTCTTAAACTTCTTCAGCAAGAGTGTCATTTCTTCCTCAGCATCCTCAGCAAGCACTTCTTTCAGTTTGCTCTTCAGCTTACTACTACTTGCAGTGGCAGTATCCTGTGCCCTAGCAGTAAGTGCTGAAACCTTGGCACTCGAACTTTCAACCTCTTTTCTTCTATGTTCAATATCAAATTCGAACGCCTTGAGGTCTAAGAATAGGTTAAAGGTACTCATCGCACTGAGATTCAGTGAAACTCTCATTGCAGTTTCTTTATTATGTCATTCGTAGGGTAAGACTCTCAGTACCTTTGTGTTCTTCTCCTTCTGGGTGTAGGTCTTTCCCAGAGATTCAAGCTCATTAATGATGTCTGTGAATCTCTGATCAAGCTCTTCTAGGGTTTCGCCAGGTTTCATTGTAAACTGCTCATAAAGGTGGGTAGCTTTGGAAATCCTATTATCCCTGGCAAGTTCATTGCCTTCACATATCAACCCTAGCTTTTCCCAGATATCCTTAGTTGTCTTGCAGCTCTTCACCTTGCTGAATGTTCCTTTATCCAGCATGAGAAATAGAACATTTGTAGCCATATTGTCAAGTTTGGCTCTCTTCCATTCTTCAGGAGTATATTCATGTCTCTCCTTGACAATGTACTCCTGCGGTGGAGGAGCTCTTCTCTGTGATGGTGTAGCTCCTCTTGGACCGAATCCTAGAGACACTTCGGCTTCATCGTCGAAGATTGTTGCTCCTTCTATTTCTCCACCTGCTGCTGCTGCAGCTTCCTCAGCTCACCTTCACTCGCATTGTTGTGCCACATAATTAGGGTTTACTTTGTAGATGACTGGTGGTCCTTCAGTTATAATATACCACATCTCATCGTGCATGGCCGATAAGTGGGTATCCTTGCGGATCCTCCAGTCGTCATACTCATCTATGGAAAACATAGGTAGCTTGTGATGAGAAAAATCCATGCTTATGCTAAAAAGGATGTGTTTTGGTCTCATAAAAGAAAAAAGGTTTAACCAGCAGAAACAGGTGGATTTGGGTAGGATACCAGTCAAGTTGGCTTTGAACCCAACTTGCTCTGACACCACTTGTTGGTCCCAAGTGGTCAGAGGTTCAGAGGGGGGTGAATGAACCTCTATCGATTTTTACGTTTTAAAACTTTTGTGTGACAGGTTCTTGATTCTACAAAGAATGCAGTAACCTGACTCGATTCAGAAACCTGACAGTAAGCTGTTTCAGGTTCCTGACTCGATATCACAGTATACAGCGGAATAAACAAAGATAGAGTTTCTTTTGAAAAACAGTTTTCTTTCACAAGTATGATTTTAATGCAATCCTTTTAGGCAGTATGCTTTTGATAAATACTGCAAGATAGATATGCAATAATGCAATGCAACAAGTAAACAAAAACAGTAAACACTTATGGTTTATAGTGGTTCGAATGTGGTGTAATCCTTCTACATCCACTCTACTCCTTCACTGAGGAGGAACTTCGTTAGGCCAGTTTGCTTCATAAGACTCTGCTTTACGAACTTCTTCCTAGCAAGTTTACCTACTAGAATCAAAGATTCTTAGGCATTATCCCACACAGGCTACAAAACTCACACAGGGTTATAAGCCTACACAAGACTAACACTTAGCAAGGATCTAATCCTGTCAACTAAAGACACTAAACATAAAACAACCTAGCACACAACAAATGGTTAAAAGTATATGGTTTTTCTTCAACTGGTGCAATACGAAGTCAGCCTTGAACTTGAAAACTCAAATGCTTGAATGACTGTTTCAGAAGGTTGAGTGATTGAACTTGGATAGCTTAAGAATAGCTTGAGAAATTAATCGCTTGTAAGATATGAAATTGCTCAGTTGTTCAGTAGTCTTCAAAGTCACTCCATCATTCTATTTATATCACTAAAAAAATGCCCGTTGAAGAGATGCATGATCCTTGTTGCAATTCAAATTGATCTTCAAATCTTCGCATTAAATGCATCTGGGAAGATCAGGGATATAGGGCATGTTCTACTTTGATCCGCATTAATGGTGTCATACTCCAGCTATAATACTTTTACAGAGCCACTGTCCAGGTGGCATCACCTCATTGGCTTGTTGCTAACTTCTATCTACTGGTAACTTGAACAGGAACTAAACCTCGTACTGTATCCAGTATATTCCTCGTACTGCATTGAATAGGTTAGAAAGACTTACAGCTTGCTGCTCAGGTTGCAGTAGCCGCTTTCTGTTCTGCGCTAGTTTTCTGTTTCAGAACAGCTTCCTGTTCCTAAAACCTGCAGTCAGCTTCCTAACCTACGTTAGCTTTTTGATCTGCTTCAGCTTCCTGACTCTAAACAGCTTCCTGTTCCAGATCCTGCATCAGCTTCCTGATCTGTGTTAGCTTTCTGATCTGTTTCAGCTTCCTGACTCTGAACAGCTTCCTGTTCCAGAATCCTGCAGTCAGCTTCCTGATTCTCTTCCTACTATCTGTTTATTGCTTCCTGATCCAACTTCCTGACTCTGACTTCAACTTCTGCTTACTGACTTTCCATGCTGAAAATCAGTCTTCATGGTTTCTTTAAGTCCAGAATCCTGCTAACATCAGTATCCTATATCTTTCTGATTTATACATCTTCACTAAACACAACTTAGAAAAATATACTTATCAAGCTTAAATCCACTTATAAAATGTGGAAAATGGGTACTCTAAAAGCTCATCTAATATACATTGTCTCATCAAAACCTACAGTAGAAATTCGATAAATTAATACTCGATTATTTAATAAACTCTCTAAGACAATATTTTTGGCCGGTCCCGACTCGGGGATAGGGTGCTAAATTAATAATTCGCTAAAATTATAAGATAATACATTTTTGATAATTTCTGTAGACCCCATATAAAATATAAATTAATAATTCCTTATATACTACATATTACATGAATGATTTATGAAGGTTTCTTGAAAAATGACTCAATTATCTTTTGTTTTTTGTTGAATCTCGTCTCTATTTTTCCTTATCATTGTAAGAACTTTTGGTGTTGTTGTCTCATAGCTCAACAAGAAATTATTCAATGTGATTGCCGCTTTAATAGCCTCGTTTTGTGAAGGGGGCTCCATGGTAGAACTTTCATCATCATCTAGGTCAAGAAATTTTGCCGGTTTGTGTCGCTTAACATCACCTCTTTCGGGAGCAAGTGAGAGATACTCTGAAGATCGCTTAACTGTATTCGATACTGTCCCTTGACTCACCTGCAAACCATAGTTACTAAGAACCCATTCTTGCAATTGCTTTTGAGTGAGACTTGGATTATCCTTGTTGTGCTTGCATAATGCCCTTCGAATCTCGTCAGTCATTGTTGTTTTTTTCACACCTTTAAGATGGGAAGCCATGTTGTGTGTATGATTTGTTTGTGTTAGTATATTTTGATCTCGTATTTATATAGAAAATATTTTTTAATGTCCATAAAGTGATACATTGAACACAGGAAGCATAATAAGGTGGGAGATTGAAGGGTTCTTTCAAATTGGGCCATTCATTTGATATGTGTACATACATGCATTGTACAATAATTAAGTGGAAGTTTGAAAGTGTTTGTAAATTGAGTATTTCATTATAAATTAATAAAATATTAATTAATCTGTAAATTAATAATTATTAATTTATCGATTAATTAATAACTCTTTTAATTAATAAATTTTGGTGGTCCCATGAGTATTAATTTATAGAGTTTCTACTGTAGTCAGAAATATCTCAACACATGCATTTTATTTATGTTAGTTGCACCTTTATATATTACATAAATGTATGACTATATTAATATAAAGATATAAGTAATATCACATAAAAATATGAGTAATATCACATAAAGCTATATATGTACAAATTGTACTGAAATTCATCATTTTTTTTTCTAAGTTTCAGTACATATAGGTCAGTATACTTGTACATAAAGATCATACTAATATAATATAAAGGTCAACACTTGAAGTTAAAAAAAAAAAAAACCCGCAGATCCGAATCGACTCATGCCGACTCGGATTACAAGGGACCCTTTTCATACCCTTAGGACCACCCCTTCAGAAGAGAATTTATACCCGCGAGAGTAATCTTCAAGACATCAAACGTATATTTGGCTAGTAAACTCAATTAAACCATGTGTTCTTGAGAAGCCTCAAATAGAGGGAAGCATATTCGATTTATTTCGAGGTGATTGGATCGCTCTTCGACTCAATTATAACTCCCATAAAAATTTCTATGACCTCTCTGATTAATCCATTACAACGTGTGATTCTATACTAGCTGCTTCACCACTTGTGTTTTAGTAGTCGTGACTGTGAGTTTGAAAAAATGAGTAAAAAATTTACGTGTTTGGATTATTTTAGGGGGAAAACTCAATTTTTATCATGTAATTTAGATCTTGTTCAATTTTAACCACTAATTTTATATATTTCAATTTTAATTCTTCAACTATCATTTTTTTTTTTTTTTGAAAATTTGGTCTAATTTTGCTTAGAATGTCAAGTTCTGGCTATGTGGATATCGGAATTGAAAATTCATGTAACAATTCCAACGTCTACAAAGGCAAAATCAAAATTTCAAGCACATCAGGTGAAAATTGAAAAAAAAAAATCATAACTAGAGGATAATTGATGATAAAACAGTGAAGAAGACCTAAGTTACAAGATGAGAATTGCAATTTTCCTAATTTTTAAGTTGACACTAAGAATCTTACAAAATGATTTATTTGTCCTTACTCATGTCTAATTATTATGTTTATATAAATAATATTTTTATTTTCAATATTCAATTATAAATATTAAAGCAAGAAGACTAAATATAAAAAGTATCGAAAGATTAACCAGGGTTATTAATGCTTAAACAATTATTACGAAATAACTTTTTTGTTAAACCGGCATTTAGTTTAGGATATATATTTGTTTTATTAATATGCTACAGTTAATTATATTGGATGAAGGAGTAATAAATGACCATTGAAATATATTCTTTTTTTTTTAAGGTTTACCTCTTACTAATTTGTTCTACCTACATGACTCATCTTAATTGCTACCATATAAATCGTGCTATATATTAAAATCATCTTGTTTTGAGATTGAATTCACATATATGATTATTAAGATTTTGCCTAACTTTGCTCCACATAATTTACAATTACTTCCTTTACTACGGACATATATCTGGGGGCCTGAATGGATTTGCTTGAGATTGATATGCAATTTATCATACGAAATTCCACTTTTGTGTTTTTTAGTTTTTCATTATCATATTCCTAAAAGTTCTACTTGTGGTGAAGGATTGAACTTTAAAGCAACAAAATCCTATTTCTATTTGCCATCAACATCTTAGGAAAATATTGTTCAAATACTTGACCACTAAAAAAAATAAAGGCCTAAAACAGTTGCAATATGTTATCAAATTCATGCAATCTTAAATTCATAATTCTCAACAAATCTTCAAAACAAATAGCTAGAAGTCAAAATGAAAAAGAGAAAAAAAAAATGGAAAAGAGAAGGAAAAAAAGAAGAAAAAATCTCCAAAGTTGACGACTTTGCACACCATACTAACCTCCTAAAAGAAGCAAAAGGCAAAGCGTCGCGTAGGCTACCTCACATTCTTTGCTAGCACGTAACCAATCAGTTACACAGACATACCCCAATACGACGTCGTTTTCAATCACGTTATCGCATCCTCTTCACCGTTCGATCAAATACCAACGGTTCAGATCTAGTGGCGCATCGTAATCCCATGGGCCGCGATGTAACGGACCACCCTGCACAAAACACTTCTTTGCTTCCACTTCTTAACGTTGCCCAGAACGAACATCTCGTGTAAGGGACAATCTGTGTGATATTAATGGCTGAAAATAGAAAACTGCATTTATTTTTAATTAATTTTTTAATTTTTTCGAAAAGTAAAGTGGATTTAAGAATGTTTGTTTTCTCACTCCTCTCTTGTATTTATACACTCTGCACTCAGACGTGTATGCTCACTCAAAGCTTCTCTTAATCCTCTGTATTGTGTTTCTGCGTTTTGGTGAGTAAATTTCTTCATCTTTATCTTCCAATTTCATTTTACAGGGGCTTTTCCGTCATTTGGATCCTCTGTCCCATAATCTTGTATTTGGTTTCTCCAAATGCAAATAATCAAGTTGACAAGAGAAGGGTTCTATCGGTTTTGGTTTGAATTTATTTTTAATACTACTTTTTTTTTTTTTTATTTGCTTCTATGAAATGTGTAATGTAGGTGTTGTAATTACAATTATGATGATATCGTTGAGTTTATGCTTTGATTGATGGATTACTTATTTGAGTTTTGATCCCACAACTTAAGACATCGATTTTCAATTAAATTTTGGTTGAAAAATTCGAATTTCGCCGGAATATGTTACATGCGATGCACGGGACCCTCAATTGGGGATTTCCGGTAATCTAGAAGTGACACGACGACATATGTCAATTTCATATTGAATTTACATCACTTCTAGATGATCGAAAAGTCCCAATTTGACGAAATTGGATTGAAGCCTTGGGAGATTAAATTAAAAATTGTGATAATTATGAGATAAAAATCGAAAGACACCATGGGATGAAAAATGATTTTAACCCTTTTTTGTTAAGTAAAAATGTATTTTTATGCATTTTGATCAGTAACAAGATCGAGACATCATTAGGACCAATCACTCATGTCTTCCAAATATGGACTGAGATTTATTTAGGGTATATCAGCTTTTAATTTGTTAGAATTAGTCAAAAAGTGATATTATATCTTTGGTCATGAAAAATATATATCAAACCGCATTAGCATTATGGAGTTCTACTATTTATGTGACACTCTTCAGTTGAGAACATATTGAAAAAAAGGCTGTTTGAATGAATTTTCTTCTTTTTATTCTGTGATCAATATTAATCAACTCACTTTCTGCTAATATGGATTTATAGGCCAAATGGGAATCAGATTTCGAGCTCTTTCACTCAACCTTTTCGTTGCGAGTCTTTTGTTTTCTCTTGCATTTTCTGCATCAGACAATGATCTGATCAGAATTGGACTGAAAAAGTTGAAGTTGGATGAAAGCAACCGGCTTGCTGCTCGTCTCGACTCAAAAGAGTCGAGAGGGGCCCGTGTTAAGGGTGTAGATAATGGAGGTACTGATATAGTGGGATTGAAGAACTACATGGATGCTCAATACTTTGGTGAGATTGGCGTTGGCACTCCTCCTCAGAAGTTCACTGTTGTTTTCGATACTGGTAGCTCCAATCTGTGGGTCCCATCTTCTAAATGCTACTTCTCTGTAAGTATTTACTCATCACTTTATGTTAATCTAAACGAGTCATCATTGTATTGTACTGCTTTGATTTAACGTGTTTTTGGTGCAGCTTGCATGTTTCGTTCACTCCAAATACAGGTCCAGCCAATCAAGTACCTATAGAATCAATGGTTTGTATTATTAAATCCTTGTTATGTATAATAAAAAGTGTTTGTATCGATGTTTTTTTTTTTTTTTTTTATGTATTTTTAATTGAAAATTGCAGGTTTGTAACTTGGCAGATATACCAATTTTGATCCTATAACTGTCATTTCTTTTCCAAATTTCATTTAATTTTGCTCCAAAAATTTTATTTTGCCTATGTGGATGCGGAATTGCTAAGGTGAAATTTTCAATTCCGGCGTCTACACAGACAGAAATTGATATTTTGAGCAAAATTGAAAAAAAAAAAATGATAGCTAGGTGATCAAAATTTGAATACATAAAGTTGATGATAAAAAGTGGACAAACTCAAAGTTACACATCAAACATTGAGATTTTTCATACTTTAAAAGATAAAAAACAGGATTGTGCTAAGAAAAATATTGAGTTCTTATCATTTGTTGTTCAGGTAAATCTGCTGCGATTCAATATGGAACAGGATCAATCTCTGGATTTATTAGTGAGGACAGTGTCAAAATTGGTGATCTAGTTGTGAAGGCTCAGGTTCTCTCCATTTTCTTTATGTTATAACCTTTGTCTGATTGAGTGATCTCTTTTGATGCATAGTGTAACATTATACCTTTACCAGGAATTTATCGAAGCAACAAGTGAACCAGGTGTCACATTTTTAGCTGCTAAGTTTGATGGGATTTTAGGACTTGGTTTCAAAGAGATCGCAGTTGGAAATTCAACTCCGGTCTGGTATGAATTGGATCCTCATCTTCAGTTATAGATTATAAACCTCATTAGTCACACATTTATATTCACACTTGTGTTTCTTACAGGTATAACATGGTTGCACAAGGTCTTGTTAAGGATCCCGTTTTCTCGTTTTGGCTCAACAGAAACGTGAAGGAAGATATCGGTGGTCAACTCGTTTTTGGTGGCGTTGATCCAAATCATTTCAAGGGTCAACACACATTTGTCCCAGTGACACAGAAAGGGTATTGGCAGGTTTGTCATCAAGATTATTTTCCCAAAAAATAGACATTAATTTCAGCATGTTATGTACCATTTTTCTGAGCTTATTGTTTTGCAGTTTGAGATGGGTGATGTTCTCATTGGTGGCAAAAAGAGTGGTATGCTCTTTTGTCGAAGTTGCAATTGTATATGTTTCTTTGTTGTGGCAAAGTCTAATGTAAGTTTGTTTCCTAGGTTATTGTAATGGTGGATGCTCAGCTATTGCAGATTCCGGGACGTCCCTCTTAGCTGGTCCAACGGTATTTCTTGCGCTTATATCATCAAATCGATATGGTGTTTTCGTGAGCTATGTTGAATCACTTTCATGGCACTGATTTCGTGCTGTTTCTCGTACGTTTGTAGACTGTGGTCACGATGATTAATCACGCTATAGGTGCCTCTGGAGTGGTTAATCAAGAATGCAAGTCAGTTGTCGAAAAATATGGACCTTCTATTATTGATCTTCTTTTGGCAGAGGTGAAACCAGAGAAAATATGCTCCCAAGTTGGGGTATGCACATTTGATGGATCTCATGGTGTGAGGTTAGTTAGTCCCTTTAAGCCACTTTAGTCTCTTCTATGAAGTTGTTTCATCCCATTTGCAAATGTTTTTTATGCGAGTGTTTTATTTTTGATTCTTGATTTTCGCATAGTGGAAACATCCAGAGCGTTGTGGGCGAGAAAGGTGGAAGTTCGTCCGTCTTGCACGACGCCATGTGCCCGACTTGTGAAATGGCCGTGTTTTGGATGCAAAAACAATTGAAGGAAAACAAAACTCAAGAACATATTCTAAACTATGCCAACGAGGTATGTATGTACTTTCTGTATTGCATCAAATATAGTATGCATCTTTAAATATAGTGACGCGTATAATATTGCAGCTTTGTGAACGGATGCCTAATCCGATGGGAGCATCAACGGTCGATTGTGGAAGCATTGCTACTATGCCTATTGTTTCCTTCACCATTGGCGGAAAACCCTTTGATCTCTCCTCACAAGAGGTACACACTCATATATAAACCCAAAAAACGTATTTTGTTCGGAGATTTGACCTAAATGACTATATCTCTCTATTACGTATAAAAAACGCGTTCTTTTGATGTTTTTGAAACAGTATATACTTAAGGTGGGAGAGGGTGCTCAAGCACAATGCATAAGTGGTTTCACCGGTCTCGATATTCCTCCACCTCATGGACCTCTTTGGTACGAGTTTTAAATACACGAGTATTACACAACAACGTTGTTTTATTCGTTTCAATAATTTTTTTGTGGGGACGCGAATTGTAGGATCCTCGGAGATATGTTCATGGGTCGATATCACACCGTATTCGATTTTGGCAAACAGAGAGTTGGGTTTGCTGATGCAGCTTAGAAAAACAGGGTGGCCCTAAACAGATTATGTATATACATGTGATGGAGTTTGTTTATAGCTTATGTATGAGTTTGCTTCAATAATTTAATCGGGTTTTTTTCTATGCTATATCAGATTGGGATCTTTGATGTAACAATATTTCTTGTTGCACCAAAAAAATATTAAATTGAATATTTACTATATAAGTTGGACAAGTTCTAATTAGAGTTCTAATTAAAGAAGACTCTTTATTAGGGATAGTAACGTAATTTAATATTTATTTTATTTTTCTATTTGATTATAAAAGCAAGAGTTCTTTGCATTTTAAACTCTTTTTGAAAAAAAATACATGTTTTGATTATTTTTCTTTTATAATCTTGAACATTTTGAATCTTAAACTAAAATTAGTCTTATATTAATATATATTTAAAGAGTTTTTCAATGATATATTATAAACATATTTTAAAAAAAATTATACAAAAAAATACTATAAATTTAATATTTTTATTAAAGTATATTATTATTAAAAATTATGTTCTTATACTTTTTTTTCAAAATCTTATTTGTTTCTTTAAATATAATATAGTAACCTTCTTAGAGTCCATATAAATCACAATTCCTTTAGAGTCCATACAAATCACAATTATTATAATTTGATTAAAGTCATAATTAAAGAAAACTTTCCATATCTAATTTAATTAAGACAAAAACTTTTGTGCACCAGATGTGCGAACCCTAGATCCATACACTCGAATCGACCAGGCATGCCACGCGCCCGCACGCGCCACCCGGTCGCAGACAAAATCTGCTCAAACATGCGCTCAGGTGTCAGACCTTTATTTTATGTTAACTATACATTTTAGTAGTATTAGTCATACCTTTTAGTTATGTTAGTCATACCTTTTGTAAGACTAGTTGTACCTTAACATTTTTTTTAGACAGACATATTAACCTTTCATTTCTTTTAGTTATAACAGTCATACATTTTAGTTATGTTAGATATACTTTTTAGTTATGTTAGTTGTACCTTTATATATTACATAAAATTATAACTATGTTGATATAAGGGTTAGATATACCTTTTACTTATGTTAGTTGTACCTTTATATATTACATAAAAGTATGACTATGTTGATATAAAGGTATAAGTAATATCACATAAATGTATGAGTATTATTACATAAAGGTAAACATGTACCAATTGTGGTGAAATTAGGGTTTTTTTAGAGTTAAAAATATTAAATAAATGTATGATATCTGGATATAAGGGTATGACTAATATAACATAAATGTATAACTAATATAATATAAAAGTATGACTAACATATATAACATAGAAGTCAAGGCCCAAACAAAAAAAAAAGAAGGTAAAAGTGTGCGGATCCGGGCAACCCGCGTCCAAACCCAACCCGAGTGCATGTGTGCATCAGGGAGTGCTACTCATATGAAAAATCTTAATTTTCATCTTATAACTTCGGTCTTTACATTTTTTTAGTTTTTTACCATCAATTTTATATATTTTAATTTTCAACCTCAAACTATTACTTTTTTCCAATTCTAATTCAAGTTTGCTCAAAATGTCAATTTCTACATAAATGTACGTGCATTAGAATTGAAAATTTCATGTTAGCAATTTTAGCGTCTATATAGGCTAAAATGGAAATTTCGAGTAAAATCGGAGGAAAATCAGAAAACCAATAGTTAGAGGACGAAAAATTTCTTTGTGAGGTTTAGTTTAAAAGTCTTTAGCTAGGGAAGTTGGTTTCTAACTAAAGTTTGTAAAACTTTATGTAACTAAGTGTAAACTATGTGTGAGTTTGTTTAAGTTTGATTAGCAACCTCTATAGGAGTTAACAGAGTTAATAAACTGTAGAGTTTGTTTAGATAAGAGTTTAGATAGTTACGTGTGTTGTAATCTAGAAAAGTATCTTAATAAAGTTTCTCCTAAAAGAAAGAGGTAGAGTTGATTAAATGGATTACATCATCTAATTCAAACCACTGTCAACTGTTTGTACATCTTTACTTAACTCTTTTACTTTCTATTTAGCGTAAGCATAAAATTTGTTTGTTAAAAAACATCTCTTTAAGAAAAACATTTTTTTATAAACTCCGCAACATGCATTTTCGATGCATAACTAAAAATTTTCACAGTATATCTAAGATGTAAGTTGCGAGGCGATGTAAGCAACAACTTAGAAGTAATTATAAGTTAACTTATAATTAACAACGCTACTCGCGACATTTTTACAAATGTGGGTAATTTATTTTATAACACTAATTGATGGCCAAGTGAAAAATAAAGTGTAACTAAACACCCTTTTTGTTGTAGTGCGTTGAACTGTGAGAACAAGTTTTCTACAAGTACTTATGGCCACTGAAGTGTACATAGCTTAAAATTTTCAAAAGTTTAAAGATGTTTATTCATCTCTCCTTTAAACCTCTTATACCATTTTGAACCCAACAAACATTATCAATATACAACTATGTATAGTTCGATAAAAAAGAAATGAATTGCATGAAGTTGGTTTATAATTGATTGGAGAAATTTTTTCAACTAGTCATGTAATATAGCGTACGTTTGTTTAGGACTTCGTCCATCTGAATATTGGATGAGCTCAATTCGGATCATGTTTGTTTTAATATTTACAAAATCCTATAATCAATATTACCCGATTTTAATCTTTTTTTTTTTTTTTACATTTTCTACAATTCTCATGCACAACATCTACTTTTTATACAACTAGTATAAGTCCCGTGCGATGCACAGGCATATAATTTTATTTTTATATATTTTGATATGAAATTAAAAGTTGAACATGAAACATAAAAATAATATTTCGGGAGAATTATGGTCAAATTTATTACTCGTGTGAAACACACCCATATTTTGAGTTTAATGTGAAAATGTTAATTTATGGAAAAAAAATCAAGTTTATTTCAATCTCATTTGGTACCGTGTGATGCATGAACAAATAATTTCAAGTGTTAGTAATTTTTAATATTAAAATGTTGATCATGAAAAATAATATAATTCTTCAAAGTTAATTCATTTAATTTACTACCCATATAATTTAACAATTTTAAATATTTTTTTTTTCATCATACGTAGTCTAACTACTTTACTAATGTTTTTGTCATATATACTCACAATTACCCAGGAAAAAACTTATTTAAATATATGCTCAATAAATTATTCATAATGAGTGTAAATTGGTGACATTTTTGTATATTATAATCAAGTCTCGATAATATTTCAACCTCATTTGGTATTCATGTGATGCAACAAATAAATTTCAAGTGCTAGTAATATTTTTATATAAAATGGCGATCATGAAAAACAATAAAGGTCTTTAAAGTTATTTCAAATTAATTTACTACCTATATAATTTAACAATTTTAAATATTTCTTATTTTCATCATACGTTGTTTGAATGTCTTACTAATTGTATTTGTCACAATTGCCTGGAAAAAAATGTACGCAAATATATGCTCAATACTATTCATAATGAACATATAAATAGTGATATTATTGTATATTACTCCAAAATAAAATTTTAAAATTTAACATACCATTACAAAAATCTATATAATATTTTTTCAAATGCTCTAAAATCAAAATTTATCTTTAAGGAAAATCATATTGCATGATAAAAATTTCAAAATCTTATAAATCAAAAATCATGAAATTATATTACAATAGAAAGTAAAACTTATGAACTTCATGCTATCATAATAATAAAATTTGAGATTTTTATTTGCCTTTTAATCATGGAGGTAACATTATTTATTCTTACAACAAAAATATGATACATGTTGTTTTTAAATTTTTTCATGGATATATAATATTATTTAGATTAAGGTACAAATTGTTATTCACAACTTTTCATGAACTTTTAGCATGATATTATTATTATCATATATACACAAATCTTGCCAGCTTTATAATATCAAATATGATCAGTTTTATTTTTTTTCAATTTTTTTGTATATACAAAATAATTTTCGTACAATGGATATACATAAGATTATGCAAAATTTGATATTTATTATCTATAAATTATAAAACAACAAATAATTGTATATATACTTTAGAAAGTGAAAATAAGATTAGTTGGTTTTTATATAGATAACAACGAAATTTCATAATTAAAAATTCAAAATATTTAAAAGATATATGAAAAAATAAAATTCTTCATTAACAGATTATCACTCATAATTAATAGCAACGACAGTGGTCAAAATATATTATCAAACAAATATTCCGAAATACATTGCCAAAATTATGGGATGATCTAGATAGTGGTTAAAAATACCTAAAATATAAATAAAATAAAATAAAAAGTGGAAACATTTGAGATCCATATTATACAGAGCATTAAATATGAATCATTTTATTCATTCTAGATATCTTTTTTCATTAAATAATTTATATTTAATTAAAAAACAAAAATAAAAAGTTAAATTGTTGACTTTTGGCCAGATTTTACTATTTTGGGAAAACTTTTTAGGATGATTTTGTTATTACTTGTAAAATAGAGATTCAATTTTTATTTTTTTATTTTAGTGTTGTACTCTAAAACCAAGCACATGCACTTTAAAAAAATGAAAAAATATTACAATAGTCATTATATAACACTTTTATGGGTATTACTGTTGATGTCGTTACATAAAATTTTATGCAACACTTTTGATTAACTTTAGTATCACTTTTAAAAAGTGTTACAATAGAAAATAAATTATAACATTTAACAATAACACTTTAAAAATGATCATACAACATTTTATGTAACACTTTAAAAATGTTATAAACGTTACAATACAGTTTTATGTAACATCGCGTATAATAATGTTAAAACAAACACATAAGAAATAAAATTAAATAGCAACTTCAAGGATTTGAACTCAACCAAAAAAAAAAAAATCATAATAAAAACAACAAATTGCAATAATATTACAAATGCATTAAAATTTAAAACTTTATAAAAAATTAATTCGTTGACCCCTGAACTGCACTTTTTATTCCGACTGCTAATTTGTGACAGGGAACCAGCATTTATTTAATGAACTATCGCAAGAACGATGATTAATTTCAAACAGTGGATCGTGAATTGAAATTGTAGACTGGAAATTTATAATAAAGACGGATAATAAGTTTCAACGTTTAATAGCTTGAAGGTGCATGCTCAAGAATAGACTGATAATAATAATTAATTGATTGACCTTGATCTTAGAATTAATCACTATAAATAAATAACTAACCAGCATTTGTATGGGCCATCGGGATTGACTTTCAATGACTTGAACAATTCTCCAAATATACTTTGCAAAGGGATTTCTAAAATATTCCATCCAATTACTTTAAATAATTATCGGTTTAATGGTCGATGTTTCCAATTATTTATTTTTTAGATTTTTATACATCTTATTTTAAAATCGTTTGATTAATATTTTTTAGCTCAAATTTAGGAATTTAATATAAACCTTTTTTTTGGCGTTGATTTGTTTCGATGATCATTCCATTGTTGTATAGTAAATTTCTTAATGGTACAACTATCCAATTTTTATGTCTTATAGTTTAACATATGATATATACAAATAAAAATAAAAACAAAAAAAAACTGTAAAATGACATTTAGTTTGGATCACACCAATATCATACAAAAGTTTGACTAAAGTGATAAGTTTCAACTTAAGTGTTATTTCCTATGTTTATTGTTTTATATACATCGTCTTTTATCAAGTTATTACGTCTATAATCTATTTATAATACTTAAAAAAGTGCTTTAATGTGAGAAATATTTTTTAAGCATTTTACTTTATTATATATATTTATATTCGACTGCATCCTAAAAAATAATAATCTATTGATGATTAATATGTATTTTACGTAATTAATTATTTGTATTTATTAAATTAATCATGAATATATCTTGACAACAGAAATAAACTAATAGGATATTATAGATAATTAATATATGCTAAATAATTATCTGCATTTATTAATGCTCATGAATCTTGACAATTAATCTATGTATGAATGTACCAACCCTTTGTATCTTATTAATAGCACTAATTTCGAACATGTATGTAAAATATTTTATAAATACAAGTGGTCACACTTTCAACTATTTAAACTCAAATTTTAATTCGTTTTAATTTATATCATGGTAACTTGGCTTCATTTTCTCTATATATTATTATTAAATGATATTGTTGTACATTACAAATAGTGTCTCGAGTAGTTAGCATACTTCCAAATAATATATTAGGGGTGACAAAGGTTCGGCAATGATATTGACAATACCATCCTCGTACTAGATTATCATATCTAATATCATCCCCACTTTGAGAATTTGGTACGGGATGAGGATTCACCATTCGGGAAATGAATTCTCGGCAGGAGATTTGATTTTCTGTAAATTAAAATTTATCTTTGTTCTAATACAATTTTCAATAAATAAATATCAAATTGATAATTAAGATCTTCTCAATTAAATCACAGTTTTTTTTAGATGTTGACAGGCCTTTGACATTGATTATAGAATATCATTCAAGAGTATATCATATTTGTATAAATTGGACCTTAGTTCCTTGTATAAGTAACCAAAATTATATACTGAAAAATAGAGAAAAGATTTCCACCATACTTCCCATTCCCATATATCATCTCTTCACCTCAAAGTCTTGAAGAATATATAAGGCGCTAAATAGTACTATCAATTCTTAACGAAATTAATATCCAAGCCAAGCATTTATTTCCCCAAAAATGTGATTTACAAATAAAAAAAGAATTAAACAATGGTTAATTTTGGTTAAACATAACCCTAAAATACAATTTTCATGAACTACGTTAGCTTTACATTCAGACATCATACAAAATGAGTCCAAAATCAGAAAAGCTTGCTTGCGAACTCATCAATGGCTTCCCCTTGAACAGAAGAAAGCTCAGCAAGATCTCTCAGCTGCGACAAACTCCTTCCCAACAGCAACCCTAATTTCATCTCAAGCATTTCCCCATTCTCTCTCCTCTCGAAATCCTCCTCCATCAAATTGGCTTCAATCCTCTCCTCAATCTGCTGAAAGAATCCAGCATTGCCTCTATACATCTCAAACACCATCCCCACTTGCCCCCCATGCTCCAAGCTATTCACCACGCTCGCCAACGCGCCACCCACCACCCCCACCACCGCCCCCCACCCCCCGTGCGACCCCACCATCGTGGAACCCACCGCGGCCAGCCCCGTCAGCACGGGCCCACTAATCGCCAGAACTTTGCTCAGCTTCAATGCCTTTCTCCCCAGTCTCAAATAGTCCTCCTTGTCTTGCCTTCTTACCACCTTAACTATCTCCCTCATCTCTCTCTCCAACTTCCCATTCCATCCATTGTAGCCCTGGCCCACCTTGGGCTTCCTCCTCCTCTCTTCGGGCCTGGGCCACCACACTGCGGGCTCCACATCTTCCGGAAACTTCTCGAGCATCTTGCCAAGGAGCGGCAGCGGATAGGCCCGGTCGAGGGCCAGCACCTTCTCCATCGTTTCCTTCACGTCCATGGCTGTTGGATTTCCCATCGCGATCATAGTTTTGATTTCGTTCAACAGCTGTTTGAACAGCCTGGCAGCGTTCCGCTGCTCCTCGGCGAGCTGGGACGGCTGGATTTTGTTCATAACCGAAAGCATGCCTGTCGCCGCCACGTACATGGCGGTGGAGGACAGCTTGGCCTCCGGAGCGCCGCCGCTGACAGCGGCGATGGCGGCCATGGTGGCGGCGGCTAGGGTTAGAGCATTGATGGATGTTAAAAAAAGTGTGTTCCAATCGTTTCTTTGGTCCCCAATGTTCTTGTGCATCTCCACTCTATCTGCAACTGCTTCCATGATTGCGTAAAGCTTGGCGATGACGGAGGAGTTCGGGCCTGGGCTCGGGCTTGGGCTCTTGATCGGGCTGAGCTGTTTTTCTATGTGTTTCTGCAATTGTTTTGTTTGGAGAATGGGGAGAGAAATGTTGTGGGCCCTATTTGGGATATTGATTGTGGCTTTGGTGATTTGATCTCTTTGGTGAGATGAGGAAGAAGTGATGGGTGATTTCAAGATTAAGTTTGATGCTTTTAGGGCTGCCATTTTTTGTTTGATTGCTCAGTTTGATGAGATGTTTGGTTTTTGTTTGAAGTGAGATGAGGATAGGATGGTTGATTGCATGGTCCAAATATGTCAAGATTTATATATAGGGATAAGAGAGAGAGGATTGTGATTGTGTTGAATTGACAATCTTGAAATGGTTTGTTGACTTGAATAAAATTTCAACATTTTGATAGTTTGAAGCAGTTAATTAATGAATAAGACTGTTTCAAGGGTTTGATGTTTGAATTTATAATTCAATAAAATTTCAACATTTGCAGGTGTTATTTTTAGTTTAGTGCATCTTATGATTGACCTTCAATTTCATCAAGTATAATGCACCAAAATTTAATGCAGTCTTTTTTTTCTACGTGAAATTATTAATTGCATTATCTATTTGATTTTCTATTTTAAAATAATCATTATACATTATATATATTAAATTACATTATTAATTAACATGTAATATGTCAAATACAATACAGTGTAAGATGAAATATTAGATGTGATATATGATTGACTGATTTTATTGTTTTATTTTTCAGTTTTTGGGAGGGGTAAAAATGGAAAAGTAATAGGCGGAAAGAGCTTAAGACCTTGCCCAACTCAAACATTTGCTTTGACCTTCCACTTGCGTCTTCCTACATTTAAGATCATCAGCGCACGCTCAAAATTAATTAATATTTCCCTAGGTTGAAAAATAACTATCGTTTACTGATCAAAACTAGTATAGGGCTCGGGTAATACATTAAATTTAAAAAAAATTAATTTTGTTGAAATAAAAAATATTTAGTTATTATTTATATAAGAAAAAAAAAATATTGTTTTATGTAATACACATAGGTTAATATAACATTTAATATAACACAATCCGATTATATATCATATAATTGTTTAAATATATGTAACATTTGTAAAGGAATATGAATTTTTCTACTTATTATTTTGAAAAATATATATCTATTATATTATTCAACCATCTCACCATTGTCTTAGTTTGATTTTATAGTCAAAAATTAGAATCTTTAAATTTTCTTTTTAACTAAATGATATAAAGATAAAAGTCAAATTTTCCCTAAAAATTTCATAATTCATTTTAAAATCAGTATTCGTATAAATATTAAATTACATTAATTAAATATGTTTCGAAGGATTGAAAGTTTGAATAATCCTTTCAATTGGCCTACTTTTATTTTAGTTTATTTTTATTTATTTATTTATATTTTTCTCTAAATTTTTTAAATATATAAAATGGTTTCTATATTTGAAGTCTAGCATGTGTTGTTTTAACAATTGTAGATAAAATTTTTATATTATTTAGTAATGTTTATTATCAACAATAAATTTAATATAATTAATTAGCTATATTAGTTAGCTTTAAAATTATATTTATATATAATAGATTTAATTTGTAAAAAGAAAGGAAATTAATATGAAAAAAAAATGTAGGTTTGCAATGTGTCTAATGTGGTCATTCTTTTATAAATATAAAGATATATAGATTAAAATATATATATATACATATATATATTACATATTTTAATATGGAAAGAAAATGTATTTGCAAAAAATGTAGATTTGTCATGTGGCACATGTGGTCATTATTATTATTATTATTATTATTATTATTATTGTTGTTGTTGTTGTTGTTGTTGTTGTAAAATTTTATAGTTTGTATTGAGAAAATTATCAACTAAATTTATTAAATAAAATGTCAATAAAACATCTATTCACTATTTTTTTAATTCTTTTTTTTATCTATATTTTAAAAAGAATTTTCAAATGAATAAAATATATCTTTCAATATTTAAAGCCTTTTACTTATTTATTTAGCAACGTCAATATTTATAAGAGCATCTATTCACTATTTTAAGACTTTTTTTATATATATTTTAGAAAAAAAATTCAAATGAATAAAATATCTCTTTTAATATTTAAAGCATTTCACTAATTTATTTTGTAGCATCAATACTAATAAAAATATTTAATATACAACAATTTATTAATGTCATGTGTCCTAAATGATCTTACTTTTATATATATAAAGATATTCAAAACCTTAAATCTAAAGAAATATTGATGAATACATTGATATTAAAAGTCACATTTAAATAAAAATTAAGGAGAAATCAATTTTATGGAAATTCTATTAATCTTTTAAAATTTAGCATTAAAGTTCATGTATTATTATAACAAACTTTAATATATAAATTTGATCAATGATTTATATAAAACATTAATTTTTTAACGAATATATTGACATGACACCTCATGGATACATGGATTATTGTGGTGTTGATAACATCACGATAATATTACAATCAATATGAACCATTATATTAATTATCACCTTCATACACTTTCCTGATTAATCTACATTAATATGTATTAACATAATAACATTGATAAATGTTATTACATGATTTCACATATATTTTATATTCTTTAACGTACTTTTAGTTATGTTTTCGATGTGATTTAATTTGATAATTTTCACGTATTAGATTCATTTGAAGATATTTGCGCATATTTCATGTTTTTGGTGGAAGAAAATGCAAGATTGAAGTTGAATTAACAAATAAGAGCAGAATCATAGAAGAACAACAAAGAAATGGAAGAAATATGAGTTGAAGAGGTCGAACACGGTCGTGCTCAACACTGGAAAGCATAGACACTTTCATCTGTGAGCTAGAAAACTTATAGTGTGTTGCACAATCGGACAGTGCAGTGGAGCACGATCATGCTTGGCTGTGGCAAGGTGTGATCGAGGGACAAGGTTTGAGCGTCTTGGGGCAACCATGTCCGAAGAGTCCAACTTACCTAGAAGTCGATTAATTTTGATGAGATTTAGACTTGTACTTGACTTTTGAGACCTTCTAACCTCTAAATATGCTTGGAATTGATTGTGGAATATACTTTTGGCTCTCATACATACACAAGAACATATTTTGAAGTTAATTAAGCAGCATAAATGTTACACCCTTAATGGCAAAAGTCCAATACCTTATAGCATCACTAGTTTACGCTCTGACCCGAATAGAATATGACAAAAGGAATCCCGTATGAATCAACAAGGACCACTTTTCAAGGCTATTAAGAATTTGAAGATTGATGGATTTAGAAGATCGGTGGTGTCATCTATTCTTTTATTCTTTTTTCTAATTTAGATATGATGTTTTTCAATTTATAAGTTGTTGAATATCTATGTAGCTAATTTTCTAGAGTTTACAGGATTACTAGTAGTTTAATTCAACTTTTGATGAACTTTTGATTCATTGATTTTATTTTTAACCAATTTCATGTGTTTATAATTTCCTAATGTGTTTTTCCTATCTTGATTTCATTATTTTAATTTTAATTTTTTTTTGTGATCTTAGTTTAAATAACTCAAACTTGGTTTAGTCACCTAGAAAAAATTGAGTGATTTATTTGGAGAATTGATTACATTATAATTCTCTAATCCTCAGGTGATCTACATTTGCTCATCACTTCTACATCTTACGCCATTACCTTATGGTTTAACTAAAGAAATTTAGTGAACAAATGGGGCACTCGCGTTTCAAACACGAGTGAGTTGGGCCTATAGGGTTGGTTCACAGTAATTACAATAATTAATTTTAGATCAAATTTTCGAATTGATATGTATGAAGTAATTACAAGTCAATAATATAACGCTTATTAATGCAATTTTTATTTCGTTTTATTTATTTATTGTAATATATATGGAACTGTACCAAACTTGTGGTCTGGTGGCAAAACTTGAAATTCTTATACGAGCCTGCGCAAAACATTGTAGACCAAAAAAGGTATCACTCTTTGTGGGCTTCAACTTCTTAAAGGAAAGAAATAAAAGAAAAAAAAAATTCACAAAAAAAACAAAGGCTATAAAGTATGATTCTACTTGTAAGAAAAACATATATCTTTCCTTATATATACTTTCAATTTTTTATATTTTGCGGTGGAGTAGCACTCCTGTGCACCTAATGCACACATCCGCTCGAGTCGGGTCCGGATGTGGGTTGATCCGGAACCGCGCATTTTTTTTTTTATTTTTTTTTTGCCCTGACCTTTATGTTATGTTAGTCATATCTTTATATTATATTAGTCATACATTTATGTTATATTAGTCATACTCTTATGTACAGATATCATACATTTATTTAATACTTTTAACTCTTAAAAACTCTAATTTTGCCACAATTTGTACATGTTTACCTTTATGTGATATTACTTATACCTTTATATGAACATAGTCATACCTTTATGTAATATATAAAGGTACAAATAACATAACTAAAAGGTATATCTAACATAACTAAAATGTATGATTGTTATAACTAAAAGAAATGAAAGGTTAATATGTCTGTTTAAAAAAAATGTTAAGGTACAATTAGTCTTACAAAAGGTATGACTAATATAACTAAAATGTATGACTAACACTACTAAAAGGTATAGTTAACATAACATAAAGGTTTGGCACCTGGAAGCATGTTTGGGCGATTTTGTCTGCGACCTGATGGTGCGTGCGAGCTCGTACGGACGCTTGACAGGTTGAGTCAACCCGAGTGCATGGATTTAGGGTCCGTGCACCAGGTGCGCAAAAGTTTTTGTCTTTGCCATGCAGTTTTCCCCTTAGATCTAATACTTTTATTTTGTTACCTTTTATCATTGCATTAATAGATAGATGGAAATTTTTATAGTAAAGGGATAACGAGCAGCAAATAGAGTGTAAGGGAAAATAACTAATTAACAAAAAAAGAAAAATATAAGAGATTAAAAAAAGAAAAAAAAAACGGAGAATTGTAATTTGTATGGACCAAAAATGCTCATAATTGGACACTGCTTCATCGATGTAGTACATGCATAGTAAAATCTCTATAAATTAATATTATTGGAATGAGGAAAATTTATTATTTTATAGAGGTATTAATTTAAAGAGTGTTTTTCCAGTACAATGAATAAAAATTTATTTTTATAAGAGTGTATTTATATTAATATGCATTATATTTATTGAACTACTAGTATAATAAATATATTCCTCATACATAACATAATTGTAACGCCCCGAAATCTTTTCGTCAAAATATCCGAGTTTTTTTTCGTTTTTGGGCGTTAAGAGAGAAAGGGAAAAGAGGCGTACATGATATATAAAAGAAAGAATAAGGAAAGGACAAGGAGAGATACTCTTTAAACATCGGTTTCAACCGATAAAAGGAAGTTTGAAACCTTACGCAGCGGAAAAACATCAGGATCTTTTACAAAAAGGAAGAAATACAGTTTTCTATTACAAACGTGGAACATCGTTTCATTATAGCTTTAAAACACAAAACAGAAGATGGACATGGATGATAGGGCACCCCTCTCTCTACGCGTCAAGGTTCTCTTCTTCTCCTGTAGTGTGAGTACAGAATAAGGGGTGAGTGCGTTGAATACACTCGTGGGGATACTTTCCAAGTTCAAACATTCAATCATATAAAAGTTCGGTAAATAAATACATCACATAATGACACGTAACTTAGAAATAGACCGAAGTCCCTTCGTAGCACAGTTATGGACCAAAGTCCCTTCGCAGCCCCACCATCGTAAAATAAACACAGAATATATCACAGTACGTAGAGTTCAACAATTTATCGGTCACACAGACAATTATCGGTCACGCAGACAGATATCGATCACACAGACGATTATCGGTCACACAGACAATTATCGATCACAAAGACGATTATCGGTCACACAGACGATTATCGATCACATAGACGATTATTGGTCACACAGATAATTATTGGTCACAAAGACGATTATCGGTCACACAGACAATTATTGGTCACAAAGACGATTATCGGTCACACAGACGATTATCGGTCACACAGACAATTATTGGTCACAAAGACGATTCATATCATACAATATCATAACAAAATCATCAATTATGGAAAACAATAAACGTGTTGAGTTTAGAAGTTACCCCCACCTCGTATAGTGGTTACCACGTGAGTAGCTAGAACAGTAAGTCTGATAACCCAACACCTCAAAGCTTAGTCCAACAAGTAGCCTACACATACACGGTGTTTCTTAGATCTTAAATACAGTATAAATAAAGCTGTAAAGGGTTCCGACGGAAAAACGTTCGTTAACGACACGACGGATCGAACGATCTAAAGATTGGAATTTTGGAGACAAGGCTGAAAGTCAAGTCCAAAGGACTGAGATGATAGGATATGAAATAAGGATCGCAACGCAAAAAGAATGAGCTCAATCGGAGTTGAAACGAGCTCAAACGAAGCGTTTTAAGATTTAGGGGTAAAATGGTAATTTTGGTCAAAGGGTTGACTTTGACCAAGCCCACGGACCCCGATCAACGACGTCTCGTCATCGATGACTCGATACGGATGAACGACGGAAAGAAAACGAGGTTCGGATCAAAAACACGGCGTCGGGTGCGCGTTGGCACCCGACGGGTGCGCACGGTGCGCACTGGCTACCCGACACCCGACGGCTGCCGAGTTTTCTCGGCAGCGGGTAGAGCTCCTCGGCTGGCTGCCGAGTTTACTCGGCAGCTGCTGCACCCGGCGCACACCTGGTCGAGTTTTCTCGGCCAGGACCTTCCCAGCTTCCCGGCGCCCAGGCAGCTCGACGCGCCACCTTCCTGGCGTCGCCCAGCGCGGCGGCGCCGCCTCCTGCCGCCACTACCTACCTCGCCGGATACCTTGCACCTCCGGCTACCACCTCCGGCCGTCCATCGCCGGATTCCGGCATGAATAGTGCCTGAAAATTACGCCGCAAAACCCTTCGATACACTGATTTTCCAAAAATCCATCTTCACCAAAACTCCTCCGGCCGGTGACCCCAGTCGCCGGCGACCATCCCCCTGGCCACCAGACACCGGCCGGCGACCTCCTTGTCGCCGGCAACCCCTTAACTCCGGCCACAACACATGCAAGAGTCAACCTATACACACACACCCGTTTGCAAACACACACTGATTTCCTTGCTCCGGCCGGCGGCCACCTGCCGCCGGCGGCCACCACCCATCACCCTCACCTTGGCCGGCGACCCCCAGTCGCCGGCCACCACCACCGCCGCCGTGCACACACACACACACGAACACAGTTGCACACACACACACCTAGCGTAAGGTGTGTTTGCACACACACACCTACTACCATGCTTGGCCGGCGGCCACCAGCCGCCGGCTGCCTCCTCCTCCACCTCGCCGGCGACCTCCGCCACCAACAGCATGCACAACAACACACACTCATACACCATATATCACACACACATGCATGCATACATATATATATAGCCACTGTCCTTCTCCGGCGCCGCCACCCACGGCGGCGCCGGCACTCTAGCGTCTGGCCACGACCTCCGGCAGCTTCTCCGGCGCGGTGGAGAGAGAAAGAACAGAGGAGAGAGAAAGGGTGATCAAGGGTTAGGGTTTAGGGTTTAAGAGGCTATTTTTCGTCGTTTTCCGGCGAACGAGAAATCGGATTTGAAATCCGAGATCTATCCTAGATTCATCTCGTCGAGACGAACGTCGTGTGCGAAAATCGTCCGATTCCGACAACTTTGAATTTTCCGGCCACCGGCCGGCGGCGGCGGCGCTGCGCCGGTGGCGGCGCCGGCCCGCCGGAAACAGAAACCCGGAAAGAAAGAGAGGAGAGAGAAGGACTTACTCGTTTTCGTCGCTTTCGGCTCGTTCGGGGAAACGGTGAAAAATGAATAGGAGGAGTCTCTATTTATAGAATTCGAAAAATTACTATTCATCCAAAATATCTCGACACTATTCATCGGTTGACTTTTCCCATGTTTCTATTCACGTAAAATATCTTCCGGTTTTCCGACCGAAACTTCGGGTTTTGCCCTTTCCGTCACCGTTTGATCTACGGGTCTCCGATTGACCCCTAGTTCGTTTCTATTTTCTCGTCTTTCCAAAACGCATCTTATGGTGTGAAAATATTCTCTATACCATGTCCACGAAAATTATCCGTCTAAGTCACGCGTTAAACAGGTATCTGAAACGCACGTAATAAATTAAACAGTCAAAGTAAACGCGCATACTTATTAAGTCATACGTTAAATATTTAATTTAATCAATTATGCTCGTTTTGATCCGGGGCGCTACAATAATAATGTTATTTGTTCATGGATTAGAAGAAATTGTAGCAACCATCATCGAGAATAATATGGAGGATGACAGTGAGAATGATACAATACCTTTGGAATCAGTTACGAGAAATGAAACACTTATAGCATCCTGAACGCTTCACAATTATTTGGTGTAGTTTGAGAACACAACACCAAAACTATTGGATGAGATAAAAAAAGTTAGAGTTGAGATCCAAGTAGATATGAAGTTTAACAAGAAGCAATAAATAATAGATTTTTATTTATTAAATTGTCCTAGTTATTTTTGTAATTTGAAGAAATTATTAATTTTTGATATTGATCACTAATTTATATAGGGGTTTTTGAAAAATCATTATCTTATCGAAATTGGTAAATTTTTGAACTTATTTAAGTCGGGACCAGATGAAATTATTATTTTAGAGAGTTTATTAATTTATAAAGTTTTTATTGTATATGGAAAGAGTGCATTAAATCATCTTATGTTTTTTATAATTCTCTGTGTTTTCCTACTATTTTAAAAAAGATTTCATTTACACATGATTCAATATATGTCTGTTTTTTTTTTTTTTTTTCCTAAATCGTTAAAGTTAACAGTTGTGCATTTCACATGTTAATATAAAGATCACAATTTTCCAACTTTCTCCACCCAGTTTTATGCATCGAACGACATGTTTACTCTTTTCCATCATTTCTCGTACGTATTTAAGTTATTCTTTAATTTCCTGAACTCTTGCGATTTGAAGTATTTATCTAGTAATTTTTTGTATTTATTTTATAATCTTCATTTTTTTTTTGTATTTTCAGAAATATTCAAAATTATTCTGTAATTTCCTGAAATAAACTTATTATATTATTCAAAATTAAGTTGACTTTTATTGTTTATTATATTAACAATTTACATGTGAGATTTTGGAGAAGAAGAGGCGTGAGAAAAGATTTTTATTTCTAATTGATTTAATTAACAACTTCAAAAAAAAACAAAATAATAATAAAAAGGAAAAAAACTGAACAATACTAGATGGATGGGGACACGTGTCAGCTAAAGCCCCATCTGGTGCACTCTTCAGGGTGTTGGCCCTTGTAAATGATACATTTTTTAAAAAATGAGCAAAATTTCACAATCACATGAGGGTTTGATGCATTTTATCTCATGTTTCATACAATGAAATATACAAAGAATGTATTAACTATTTATTTCACAAAGACTTACACAAAACATGTTCCTAAACTATCATGTTTTGTTTTGGAAGGTCCCTAAACTATGAATTTATTTAAGGATCCAACAATATCAATTTGGGATGATTTAAGCGCTTTTTCAAACAAAAATATAGTTTAGTCTTTTCGAAACAAAACTTGATACTTTTTGAACTTTTTAAAACAAATTTATAATTCAAGGTTCTTTCCAAACAAAATTCGATATGTAGGGATATGCATTTTGCCTGTTCTATTCGATTACATCCCTGTTTTAGCAAAGGGCTCCATCACTATTGGAACAAGGATAAATTTGAAGAAATACTCAATTGTTTACTTCATAAGTTGGAATGTGGAATATGAAGGAAAATATTCAGTATTTATCATCAATTTATCCAAAATTTCAAACTTATCACGGGCCTAAGATATATGGGCACTGATCATCCTTCAAAATAGACACTCGATGCAATGAGAATCCAATTCCAATCTAATCTTATCTAATCCAATCCCGGAAAGTAAACAAGGCCCAATAATATTAAATGGATGAAAAAAACTAATCTACATAGCAGTCACATCACTGTTAGGATGGTGTAGATCCTCCAAATCTTGACACATATTTTTGGGTTCAAGAAAATCAGAGACAATTAATAGTAAGCTAAATTAGAAGAACAATCAGTACAAGTTTTTTAACAAGAATCGAGTTTTTGAATATTTCGTAGTCAATCCCATAACACGGACACGACTAGTTCAGAGCAAACAATGGCAAGAAAACCATCAATTAATAGTTCCATAATTTATATAAATTCTGTTGCTGAGTACACTTACTGTTATGTGGCTCAACCTTTAGTATTTGTCACAGACCTTGCTCGAAGATTCATAAATATGGCCCTGAAAAAATGCAGAGCAAGAAAATTAAATAACGAAGCACTAACAAGAACCATGCAAATTTCCTCAAATTTGCATAAGCTCGTATGAGAATATTCAGCAGTGGAAGACGAAAACATTACCAGAAACAGGCAACAACACTTTGGACAATAACTCGAAACTGCAGAGGCACATACTGGTGATTTACCCATCCAACAACGGGCCAGAACTGCATAATATTGGCCCACAAAGTTAACTACCCGTTCATGCTTCGCCTTTGTCTTTGGTGAAAAGATAACAGATGCTGGGAAATGATTAAAATTACCAAATGAACTCAGAAGCTTTTCGAAATTACAACCAAACCCCTTGATTGATCGGTTAAATCTTCAGCATACGAGTTGACAACTCTCTCACAAAACATTCATTTCTTCTGACGTTATACAAGGCTCAAGGGGATTGTATATTAAGATTCAATCGGTCAATGAGTATGGCTGTAATTTCCACTTAACTTAAGTTCATTTGGTAATTTGATCAAACCTTAATAAATGTAGACATAATTCACAATTAAAGTAATTTCACTTACTGCCCATGCTGTATACTGCACGGTTGGGTATTCCTTCTTGACCTTAGATTTCACTTGGAACCAAGGTCTTCCTGTGAACAAACATTGCAAAACTTACATCAAATATGAAATCGAGGGATCTTCTAAGCTAAATACCACATTGAAGAATTATCGAGAAGTCAATTCACGTGCATGAAGAATCGGATATGAACAAGCTAGAAGGAGAAAAGATGGTCTAACCTTCGATAACTAAACCATAGTAAAGCATGAAAAGCATGTTGTTCCAAGGGGAAGATGTCAGCTGCTCTAGCACCACCTGAAATGATTTCGTGTGGCATTTTATGTTCGTCGAGAGTTTTTCGTTCTGCTATTCTATTCTCCCACCGAGAACAAATTCTTTTCTTGTCAACATTGGTCATCAATATGATGGAACCGTTGAGAAAATTTTAAAGAGAATAAAGAAGTGAAAGGAGATGTGAGAAATACCTTCTTTGCAACGGTTTTCTTGTCCTTCTTCCCCTTGAAAAGTTTTTCCAAGAATATGTGAAAGTAATGCCCAAATGGTCCTAGATAGGCAGAGCCGAAAAGCTGCATACAAAGAGTGCCTTAAATTGGGAACTTATACAAATCGAATTTCAGAAGCTACGTAAACTCTTAAAATCTAAATCATTCAACTTAAGCTCCTCATAGAGTGCTAAAGTTGGATAATAACATCAAAATCGATTCATTTTAAGCTCCTCCTAGAGTGCAAAAGTTGGATAATGGTAGTCACATATTGTTTCATTGCTAAAATTGCCACTTTGATTCTTGCATTATACTAGAAAATGGCGGTTCACAAAAGCAGTTATTTTCAATTATGAGCCTCCTTAGGGATAAGCTACTTCTCGTTCATGATAAGTTTCAAACCAAGTGGACTAGGACGAACACGATGCAAGTAAGTAGTATCTACTACCATTAGAAAATATGGATCCTTTCTTTGATAAGACCCCTTGCATTCCCATTGTCTATATGGAATTGGATAAATCATGTTAAGCTCCATCTTTGTTATCAACACATAAGTATTATATATACTCCAATACATGAGCAGTTTCAAAATTAAGAGTCGAAAATAAGGCTACTTAAGAAATCATTAATTAAATTCATTCACTACACAACTCTGTGTTTACAACAACAATTCAAATAGCTACAGATTATATCATGAATCTTCAATACAACTTACATCAAGTTACATGGCTAAATCAAGATTAAGCAATTTCTAAAGTCCCAAAAATCCAAGATTTCCTAATAGCCCAAAAAAGATTAAAATCAAATATCTTCCCAGGTATTCAAACAGGAAATCATTCTTATTTGCAGAAAAAATAAAGCAATTGACCCAACAACAAATACAGTATCTATTCATCAGTAATTAATGAGTCACTCAAAAACTAAATAAGAAAAATACCACTTTGAGAAAAAGTCTTTTGAGTTGAAGTTTCTGAATGCCAGAGAGCTTCTGGGCCGCTATATCGCTGATCGCAGATAACACCCCAGCAGTTATCACCTATAAGCCATGAAAATTTGAAGATTCATTAAAAAATTAAGACCCAATTGAAAAAGAATGGAATTAAATCAGAAAGGAAGTAATGAAATCAAGAAAGGAGAGGAGTCAACGAAAGATGAGACCTTGGTTCTCAAAGGGTGTTGTTGGAGCTGTAATAAATACTGTTGGAAGCCCTTCTTTGCCACTGATCCCATCGCTGATTCTCCCTCTTAATGGTTTTTGTCTGCTCTGAGAGAGAGAGAACAAAGTTCGTTGTTCGACTATAATGTTTTGGATCTACTTGGTCCGAAAATATGAATGTGAATCATGTGATTCTTGAATATGTATGAGTTTTGGAATGTTCAACGCCGTTGACTTGAATAGTACTATAGGAACGCACAACTCCAGTTGCAGAGTTGGCTCTAACATAATAATCAATGAACAGCTCATGCCAAAACTTTCTACTCAATTAGATTAATCATATACATCGGCCCACAATTTACAAAATATAGATCGATTAGAAATATTGACTTTTGATTGTGGATAGTTGGTTCAATTTCACAAAAATATACTCGTAAAATGGTATCTTATAAATTTTTTGATGTATATAGATATAAGTTTTTTTTTTTTATTATATTAATTTACCCAGCAGGTAAATATTTTTTTTGGGTTGTACTCTTGTAGTATGTTGGGCTTTACTATTTTTCTTTTCCAGTTATATATTACAGATGTTTGGTTGCATTAATCTTGTATTTGTTGGACTTCCTTGTTTATGTTTGATATTAAATAGTGGATAATTCTATTTGCAGTCATATAATTTCTAATCACAGCCATCATTATTTGATTTCCCTACTTTAACCTTACACTCGACAACCTAGTTATAGTTGTGGGCCTACAATTATGAATAAAAAGGAGAAAATGAGATTTAATTGTAGAAATTAAATATTATAGGTTGTGAAATTTTAAGGGCATAATAGAGAATTTAGATGTATGATGGTTGCATTGAGAAATTCAATGGTTGTGAATAGAATCACCCTTAAATAGGGCGTAGCTATTAACACCCTAATTTTTTATGAATACACCTCCTCTAACTTTTTAGACAAAATTAACTTTGTATAAACACCCTTTGTATGAAATTAAATTCCTCCCAATTCCTCTTCCCACCATTACTTTTCTCTTTCTCCTACACCTCCCCCTCTCTCCTATCTAGAAAGGGTGTATTCAATTGGGATTCTATTGGATTTTTTTGGACTTTAAAAAGTATGTGGATTTAGAAAATCCATAGACTCCATGCAGAGTTTGGCTGACTTTTTTTATTGATTTACATGGATTTTCATAGATTTGACATGATTGTGGAATACACTTTTTTTATTGATTTACATGAATTTCCATAGACTCCAGCGCTGGAACTATTAATGTATATGGAACACACTTGTATATAAAAAAAGTTATCCAAATTATTTAGAAAAAAATACTAAAAATACATTAGTTCCAAAAATATACATTATTATTCATCATTATTATTCTCATCTTCATTCTCATCATCTTCATTTCCATCACCGTTATACCTCGGCCTCATTTCCCACATAGCATTAGCAATACTCGTTCTCCATGCATTAGCTTCTGTTCTTTGTTGTAGTTGGCTTTGAGAAAGCAATTCCAAATTTTCCTCTTCCATGTTGAGATGTGGTGAATCTTGATCTTCTTCATATTCGACTGGAAATTCATCAGAACGACATTCTTTCCGAAGAAAGTTGTGTAATCCAGCACAAGCCAATACTAACTCTGCTTGTGTTTGAAATGGGAACGGAGGTGCGGTTTTGAAAATTGTGAATCGCGATTTGAAAATACCAAAAATTCTCTCAATCACATTTCTTAATGATGCATGACGAAGATTGAATAACTCACTTGCATTTCTGGGGTGACGACCTTGACCACCAAAATCTTTTAGATGATATCGAACACCACGTAATGGAGCTAAAAATTGACGTCGATTAGCAAATCCACAATCCACGAGAAAATATTTACCTAAAAATACAATTTCTTTAATTAGTTAGCTTGTCACTATTTAAAAAATATAAACACAATAAAAAATATGGTACCTTGAGGCACTTGAAGCCCATTTCTTCTTGATAGTGCATCATTTAAAAGTTTTGAGTCATGTGCCGAACCTTCCCACCCACTAAGCACATACATGAACTGCAAATCAAAGTTGCAAGCTGCCAAAACATTTTGTGATTGAATACCATGACGGTTACGATAACTGCTTACTTCTCGGCCTGTTACCGTTGCCAGGATATGAGTTCCATCTATAGCTCCGATGCAATCCTAAAATAAAGTGAACATTTGATAAAAGAAAACTACAACATTTGATATAGGGTATATATATATATATAATATTACCAAGAGGATTCATACCTTAAAGAAAGGGTTAAACCTTGTACGTTCCTGAATTTTAGCGGGTATCCCTGTAGACGGCTTAACCATCATTTCCGGTGCTATAGTGTTCAATGCCTTTAAGGTTTTGTTGAAGTTTCGACTAGTAGCAAAATGCGAACGACCGAACCTTTGGCGAATATTACCATATCGATCGTTGTGTCCTACAATGATCAAGAATGTTGCCACCATTTATTCAATACATATGTAGCTTGTATCTTCTAGATGAGTTTTCTCTCTAATGATAGTGCATAACTTTAGAAACGCATCCGGATACATCCTATACAACTGTTGAAAACTTTGTGGATCTCCTTCGATCATATTATGTACAAAATGATTCCAATTCTAGTAATTGGTCGTCGCTTCAAAGAAGGTTCAATACGCTGAGGCATCATAGTAATCTTTCCTAATAAAACTATCACTACCTTAATTGCCAACATCAAGAGCCTAACCTTTTCGTAAAGTTCCATCTCCAAATCTTCATCTATTTCTTCTTCCATTTCTTCTTCTTCTATTTCTTCTTCCAATATTTCACGATTTTCTATAGCTCTGATGCAATCCTAAATTCAAGGATTCATATATTCAAATGCATACAACTTAAAGCAACATATGACTCAAATAATAATAAAAATACGGAATTCATTAATTTCAAATATGTGATCAAAAGAAAGTCTTAAAAAGATATTATACAAAATATAGTATAATATCTAATACATGACTCAAATAATCAATATCCTCTAATCTTGTAAGCTATCCAATTAGCTCTTTCCTCAATAGTCATCTTAAAAAGACCATCTTTTTTTGACTTGGTGTCAAGCAAGTCAAATGCCTTGAGGCGAATGTCTTCATCCAAATTTGGGATCTCTTTGATAGCATCCCAAATTGTATAAGCTCTTTCTCTTTCCTCTAGTATGATATCTCTTTTCTCTAAGAGGCTATGAACTCCTTCAAAAGTGCTTGTTAGTTTTTTAATCTCTTCCAGGAGACCATTCTGAGGGATATTTTTAGTAGAGCTAGAATTTGCTTCATACTGAGCTCTACTTCTTTTGGGTTGATTTCTTCTTTGAGTGGAGACCTCGGACACTTCAAGGAACCTTGAAGGTGGTGTGGAACCAAATGGTGGATCATTTTGAGATAGTCCTACAAACATCTCATTTTCAGCATCATAATTCAAATCTTCTATGCGTACATCTCTATTTTCATCATCTCCTAATGTCCTTGCATCAGTAGCACTACCCAACCCAATGGAGCTTTTTGCTACAGCAACACCATTTCCTACAACAATTTCCAAGTCCTCATAATCAGGACATTCCCCATAGCGCAAGTTCGCATCTTTTGAGTGAGCCTAGCATAAATAAAGAAAAAAAATTATCAATTCACTATATTCTCAAAATAAAATTATTCTATAATATTATTGTAATATGATGCTTAAGAAGCTTACCTCTAAGTACACATCCCATACTTCATCTGAAGCTGTAAACTTTTTAGTAGTTTGGTCATACCCAAAACTAGAGCTAAACCTCATAAGGTTTGAATAAGATAACCAATGATTTTTAAACCATTTGAGGCGGCTTTGGTAATTGTTATAGGTCTTATTACACCCAAGTCTTTCATTAAGAACAGGAAGTATTCTTTCTTCCACCATTGTTTTGGTAAAAATACCACTATTATCACGCCATCCCCGAGCCGCAGCATCAACCATGAGTTGTAACAATAAGTCGCTTTGTTCCTTAGTCCATTGTTCATAGGATGTCTTTCTTTTTGTATCTTGTTGTGGATCCCCCATGATAATATTACTATATTAATCGATCGTGGGTGGGTGGAGAGATCAACGACGGTGAGACGGCTGGTGTGCGGTTGCAGAGGTGTGTACATCGATGGCGGTAGTGACACACAAAAACCTCAAAGCAAACTATCCATACACATAACCTCAAAGCAAACTATCCATACACATAATCCAACAAAGTAATAGCAAAGTAATAGCAAATAGCTCAACCAATCCATACACAAAATCCAAAACAAAGAGCAACAAAAGATTTGTGTAGTACCTTTGTTAGAAGAACAACGAAGGTTTTTTTCTTCTGACCTTTCGTCTTCAGAGTTCTCTGAGAGAATACGTAGAAATCTCTGGTTGTTAGAAGATGATTTTGGAGAGTGAAATCTATTTATATTTTTGGAAGAGAATCAAAGAAAATCCATAGAGTATTAAAATCCATAGATTGTTGAATACCTAAAGAATTTTTAAGACTTTAAAATCCGTATTGAATACCTCAGGATTTTTAAAGACTTTTGAAAATTCAGATTGAATACCCCCAGACTTTGAAAGTCTAAAAAAATCCTACAGACTCCACAACCAATACACCCCCTAAGTTTTATGTTTCCATTTGATTCTATTGCTACTAAATATAAGTATTGTAACTTGTAAGAGTGGATAGATGAATTCATTCTATGCGGTCAATTATAATGATACGATATCAATTTCTTTCATCAAGATTAATTTGGTGGTATAAAAATAAATATTTGGGGCGTGTTTAGTATATTTGGGGTGTGTATAGCCCCACCATTTTGTAAATCAATCAAAAATCTCAAAAGTTGATATTTTGTATGGTTCAATTATCAGAAAAATTGCGATTCAACTTAATCGTCCGTCTCCAAAAAGGGTATGTGGAAGGAATACATTCGAGTTGTCTTGAGAGAAGGTAGAAGAAGCAGTGTGTTAGCTTTTGGTTGGAAAATGACGTTATCTTCTCTTGAGTAAACAATAGTTCGACTTCTGGTTAAGAAAGAAGTGTATGAACAAAAAATTTCTCCATTGAAATGAAAAGTTTTATTTGTTTTTCTAGCTTGTTTAAAGTCTAAGAGCATTAAAGGAATTTTAGAGGGTGTGTTGAGAAAAGAAATAGATAAAAAATATTAGAAGGGGGTGATTAAGTAATGGGGGTGTACCCATAAGATATGAGGGTATTAATATCTCTCACCCTATGAAATATCTCCAAAACTTTGTTTGTTATTTCTTTTTTTTTCCTGTTGTTACTCCTAATTGTCTCCATGTAAACACAGAGCTAGTTTCATAGTCTAGATAACTGCAAGATTTGAAAGCATCCTATCATTTCATGTGTTTAGTAGCACACCCACAAGTCCATTATTAAAACATGGCCCGTGCAAAATTCATTGATCCTCTTAGTAAAACAGATCATGTCTTTGAGACTAGACGTGTTTTTCTTGCGCGAACAATGTCCATGAAAATAATGTAATTGACAAATTAACCCTTCCTCCTTCCTCACAATTATTGATGCTATACGAGTCTAAAACTCCTATCAAAATATAAAAGTTGAAGCATATTCAATTGCAAAGATTTCATACATTTTTTGGTTTAGCATCTTCATACATTTTCTATCATTTTGTATATATTACAACCTCATATTTGTTGTGTATATATGTGAAAATATACTTCACAAATATATACGGCATTTTATATAGCGATTTTTATATGAATTTTTTAATAACATATTAGTTGTTATATGTGAATTTCTTTTTTGTAACTAAAAAATTATTTTTTAGTATTTCAGGACTTGTTCTTATCCATTTGATATTTAATTTTTAATTAAAACAAAATTAAGGCGGATTTGGGCAAATTTAATTTTTTTTATTTTATAAGGTTAATCTGTTACTAAGTATAGTAAAAAAAAAGATGAAGAACTTTAGTAATTAGTAGTCTTGTGTTAAAGTAAAATAGTTAGTGCAGTAGGATGGTTAATTAAAATCTGCTAAATTAGATGAGGATGCCTTGAATTTAAACAAATAAAGTATTTCATGAATTTATAAACAAAACATAAGAATGTCTCTACACATAAAATTAGGGACAATCTTGTATTTTCTCAATCTATCATGAAATATTATATCGGCTACGAAACTATACAAACTAGATAACAAACAATTTAATTGATATAGGATACCAAACTATACCAATTAGATAAAAAGAATTTAATATAGAATACCAAACACTAGAAAAAGAAACATTATCTATACAATTTACAAATTAATCTAACAAACAATCTCATCAATATCTTATATTTCCCACCAAACTGGCCCATAATGTTAACATAATATTAGGCATAACTATTTATTAGCATACATATGAATAATCTTATGTAAATTCTTTGATTTAAAATGAAATTATTGATTTGAATCATCATCAACAAATCAAATCTACATGACGTATATACATACACAGAAATATAATATTTTGGTCATTTAATTAATCATTGTAAATGAATTTGTTGGTCCTAGGTGGTAAGAAGTTACTAGGGATGAAAAAACGTCTTCACAAAATTTTAAACTTTTACTCCTAAGAATGTAGAACTTGTTGTGCACAGTACGCTATGAAGCTTACAGTGTTGTATGAATAGTTAATATGAGTCAACTATTAAGTAATTATTAATTTTGTTGGGATATTTCTGTTAGGATTTTGATGAGACAAATAACTTTGTATAGGAAGTTGGAGTACCCCATTTTTCCACATTGTTTAAGTGGAACTTAGTTTTGTGAAGTTAACTTTCTAAGTTGTATTTGTAAAGTTGTAAAAATTAGAAAGATGGAGAATATTGATGTTAGTAGGATTCTGGATATGAAGAAGTATCGGATGATGATTTTCAGCAAGGAAAATCAATAAGCAGAAGGAATAAGCAGGATCAGCAAGCTGAATCAGTAAGCAGCATACAGAAAGCAATAAAGAGAACTAAAAGCTGTCTGCAAGATTCAGAAACAGGAAGCTGTTCGGGAATCAGTAAGCAGATACAGAGCAGGAAGCTGGCGCAGAACAGTAAGCAGTTACTGCGACTTGAGCAGTAAGCTGTAAGTTTGCTTTAACTTATTTATTGCAGTACGAGGAAGCAATGAATGCACTACGAGGTTTCTGCATTATATAAGTATCCAGTAGATGGAAGTTAGCACTTGACCAATGAGGTGATGTCATCTGGACTGCAGACCTGCAAAAGTACTGTTGCCGAGGAGTGACGCCTTTAATGCGAATCAGAATAGGACATGTCTTATTTCCCTGTTTTTCCATACACATTAAATGCGAAGATCATGAAGATCAATATTTGAATTTCTACAAGGACTATGCCTCTCTTCAACGGGTATATTCTTACAAGTATAAATAGAAGGTGAAGGTAACCAAGCAGACTACTGAACTTACTGATAATTTTCTAAGCGATTCATTTCTCAAGCAAAATAGAAGTTTGCTAACAGTTCAGTCACTCAACCTTCAGAAGCAGTCTAGCCTAAAATTTAGAGCGTATAAGTTTCAAGGCTGACTTTGAAAGCACAGTTGAAGACCATATACTTTTAACCATTTGTTGTATATTGGGTTGTTTTAGTTGGTGTCCTTAGTGGGAAGGATTTAGATCCTCACTAAGTGTTTAGTCTTTGTGTAAGACTGTTTACTCTGTGTGAGTATTTGTACTCTGTGCGGGAGTAGCCTAGGAATCTTACTGATTTTAGTAGGTTTAACTCGTTAGGAAAAAGATTGCAAAGTTGAGACTTGTAAATCGATCTGACCTAATGGAGTTCCTCCTATGTGAAGGAGAAAAGTGGACATAGAAGGATTACACCACCTTCGAATCACTATAAACCCTTTATGTGTTTATCGCTTTATTTACTTGCTGCATATCTCATATATATATATATATATATATATCTTGCTCATTCTGTTAAAAGGTTTCTGATAAAATCATACTTGGCAAAAGAAAACTATTTTTCAAAAGAAACTCTCTTTATTTCCGCTGCATACTGTGATAACCGAGATAGTAAGCTGAACGAGCATTCTACCAGCTTATTGAATTGAGAGAGTTGTTGCATTCTCTGTAGAATCTAACAACCTATTTACATAATAGTTTTAAAACGCAAAATTTGATAGAGGTTCATTCACCCCCTCTGAACCTCTGACCACTTGGGACCAACAAGTGGTATCAGAGCGAGTTAGTTTAAAAGCCAACTTGACTGGTAACCTACCCAGATCCACCCGTTTCTGTTGGAAAAATCGTTTTTCTTTTTCAAGAACAAAACTCAGAGTTTTAGCATAAACATGGATTTGTCACCCCATAAACTCTCAATGTTTTTCATAAAGGAATATGATGACTAGCGGATACGCATAGAGGCTCACTTATCGGTCATGAATGACAAGATGGATATGTGATAACTGAGGGACCACTAGTAATAATCAAGCCAAACCTATTCTTGGGAGAGAGCACCGTGAGCATGCGCGAGTTGAGGAAGCTGCAGCAGCTGGAGAGATCGAGGGCGTAGCAACCAGCGACGACGACGCTGAAAGGGTTCGAAGACCCGTCCCATGTGTAGCAGCACTAGATTATAGATGAGTTGTCCCACCAGCTAAATACATTGTCAAGGCTAGATATGAGTATATAGCTGATGAAAGAAAAAGAGCCAACTTGGATAATATGGCCAAAAATACATTATTTCTCACTCTGGATAAATGAACATTCAGCAAGGTGAAGAGCTGCAAAACAACTAAAGAAATATAGGACAAACTGGAGTTGATATGCGAGGACAATGAACTTGCCAAAGATAATAGAGTGTCAAAGGATACACAACTGTATGAGCAGTTCAATATGAAACCTGGAGAGTCACTGGAAGAACTCGATTTGAGATTCACAACCATCATCAGCGAGCTTGAATCCCTTGGGAAGTTCTATACCCAGAAGAAGAAGAACATGAAAGTGTTGAGAGCTTTATCCTTGGAATGGGAAAGCAAGGAAACCGCAATGAGAGTCTCACTGGACCTCAATGTGATGAGTACTTTTGATCTATTCTTAGATCTTAAGGCTTTCGAATTCGATATTGATCGAAAGAGAAAAGAGGTTGAGGTGTCGAGCGCTAAAGTGTTAGCACTTACAGCAAGAGTCAAGGATACAACTACTGCAAGCTGCAATAAACAGAAAGAGAAGCAGAAAGAAGTGCTTGCTGAAGATGCTGAGGAAGTGATGGCATTCCTTTTGAAGAAGTTCCTGAAAATGAACAAAAGAGGAAGTGACTTCAGAAAGAAGCCTCACACCTTAGATAGAAGTCCCCAGGTAAGACCAACATGACAATCAAATACAGGTTCTTCTGACTTATGTTATAATTGCAGAAAACCTGGACACTTTGCCAGAAACTGCCCCTATCCTCAAGTACATAAGTATACTGAGGATGAGAGGGTGCAGAGAAGAGAAAGGAGGAGGGATGATAAGCAAAAGCCTAGGGCTCTTCTGAGTGAAACTGAAGCTCTAAAAGCAGCAAGCAGCTCCAAGGAAGAAACCAAGGACGATTGCTCATCCAAGAGCGATAGTGACAGCTCTACCTCTGATGAGGAAGAATTATTATACCTAATGGCCAAAGATTGTAAAGATGAAGAAAATGATGAGGTAATTTCACAATCTCTTGATGTTTCCAATTCTGAAAAGCTGAACACGATCTAGTCTTTTAGATAGATCATGAGTGACTTTGAGCAGATAAATTCAGCTCATGAAGAACTGAAAGAGGAAAACCAACAGCTCAAGAGTGAGCATACTGTACTGAAGGAAAAGGTTTCTGACCTAGTGTCACGACCATATTTCTAACATAGCTAGACATGTAATAGATTTTCATATTAAAACACCTGTAAGTGAGTGTGTGATTTTTTTTAAACATAAATAATTTTTCTTACACATGAAAACCCGGTAAGACTATAATATGTTTTGTAACGTGTACCATAAAGTCAAGCCACACTCATTTCTATATTTTACATATTTATATATATCAGAGGATCAAATAGAAGAAGTTCAAGTATTTTCCCAAAACATTGTTTAAAGCAAAATAAGCCCATAGCATAGCCCAACATGTCGTCATCCATGTACACCATCTCCGAACCCATAGGAACTCAACAACACGGTCAATAAGTCCATGAGCTTATACATCAGCAGGTTCACCTACAATGCATGAACTATATGAGCTAAAAAGCTCAGTAAGCAAAAATTATGCACATAACATTAATGATATGGAATGATGTCAATGATGCATGCTAATGAATGAAAACATTTCTTACAAAATCATTTTCCTTCATTGGGCCCTTGACCACCTAACTACTAGGCACCATATAGAGCTCAATATAACATCATTCATTATAGTCATATCCATGTCTCATATGCCACTGGCTGAACGAATCAAGCCATATCCATGTCTCACATGCCACCGACTAAGCATATAGTAATGGTAGTCATATCCATGTCTCACATGCTACCAGCTGAACGAATCAAGCCATATCTATGTCTCACATGTCCCCGGCTACCCATATAATATATCGTAAGCATGATTACATGCCTCGGTGCACTAGTAATGGTCAATAAAAATACTTTTCATCTTGAAATCATGTCTTGTATGCAGAATGCAATAACTTTCATCATTTACGTATGCACATATTGATGCTCGTGATTGATATTTGTAATGCATCACATATATCTTCACATAACATCACTCAAACACGTCATTCTCAAGGAGATATAAAATCACGTAATATCACTTAATCAATATATATATATCATGAAATACTATGTTCATATATTGCAGTTGCAAATGAATTTCTACTTACCTTACTTCTCCATGAAATTCCTTGTCTCTTGCGTTATCAAGATTAATCTAAAATAACAAGTTAAATATTTTATTAGGATATTAAAACTGATTGAATCAACTCTAAAGGATTACAACATTTTCTATGGAACTTACTCAAAAATAAGCTTCTTAAATCAATTTAGTTTATAAACAATTAATTCTTTAAGTCCCACAAAGACTCACTCAATTTAAACTATTGATTCTAGTTAATAAATTGAAAATTAAAATTACATCTTGCACTGTTGAATAACACATTTGCTAATTAAAAAAAAACAATTATATTATAAGGCTAAAAGAAATTATAGAAATTAAGCACTATTCTAATTTTAAAATTTGATATTAATTCATATAAAAGTGAGTTAGTCAACTTATATTCATAATTATTCTAAAACAGTACGTACATATATATAATTGAGTCAAGAAAACTGTTTAGCATCAATAATTGAGCTTAATTAATCTTTAATAATTACATAACCAAACTAGCTTGAAAATTGCTTAACTTTTAATATAAATATATAAAATTGCAAGTTTATAAGTTTTTATAAAATAATTTCAAGAAAAAATTTATATTATTAAGTTTTCATATCAAAATCAGCATGATTATCAAGCTTAATTGAATGATTTTCTTTTTATAATTAACAAAGATTCTAATCCACTAACAAATATATAACCTTATGTAATGGAAGAAAGATAAAATATATAGCTTAGTTTTGCAAAGGCCTTATCTTCTCTCCCGTCTATATGATTCTTGAATTTTTTTTTTTGTTTCCATTTAAGTTCTTTCCATCTTAGTTTATTAAAATGGGGTTTTAGTTTTAATATTTATCTTTGACTAGTACGGGTAACATGATGGAAGATCTAGCCACCCTAATTATTAGTTATTACCATGCATCTACATATTTGTTTACATATTTTCTTTATTTTCTTGCTTATCACACCTTAAACACGTGTTAGATGGTTGAGAATTTTGGAATGACCATTAAAATGGAGCCATATCTTTAAAACTTGCTCACTTATTTATTTATTTTTATATCATATTGTTATGTATATTGTTGCGAATTTTTTTCATTATATAACATTCTTATACATTATAATAATATTTACGAAACTTAAGTGGATGGATTTGTGTGTCTATTATATATATATATATATATCAATAATATATATCTTACGTATATAATATAAAATGTTGAGACCTAATTTCTCATTTCTAATATAATTCTTTAGCACATATGTTAGAGATGTTCAATTACGAATTACAAACAAATCCAAGATATGACAAGTTTAGATGATAAATAAATAAAACAAGATATCAATGTAAAATCAAGTATCACATAATAAACAACATATGTATTTCATAAAATGCATGGATGCATGAACTATATTAGTTAAAGCATCACGAGGGCTCGGGTCTCACACCTAGAGTACTACAATATAAAATGCAATAACTTCCGAGCTAAGGTCTCTAAGTTCAAGCTGCTAGTCACCAAGCTAGAAGTTGAGAAAACTAGCTTGTAAAACATAATTGATGTGTATAGCAAATCATTTAGGAAAGCACAAAAATGTATCCTGGAGATCCAAAATGCCTACAGAGAAAATTATCTCGGATACTGTGCTAAAAGCTCTTAGAAAGCAACAAGCACATCCAATGTTGGAAAGTTTGTTCAGGCTCGAGTTTCCTATGCTAAGGAACTTCTTCCAATCAATGGAAGCTTGAACAAAGCTAGTACATCGGATAAGAGAAAGAAGCCCATGCTGCAGACAGTAGACAGTAAGTCTGCATAGGAACTCAGAAAACAGCATAATCAGTATGCTGTAAGTAGGAGGAGAATGCAACAGTCTTCCAGGTTACAACAAAAGTTCTACCCCTCATTTACCAAGGCATACATGTCTAGATTCTGAAGAGTTCATGCTCTGGAAAGGTATAAGGGAGTACCTTCCTCAAATAGGAAAGATAACACCAGGAAATCTCCAGCATACACACATCACAAACTGTATCCTATAAAGGGTATTTACAGAAAGAGAACCACCAAGGCTAATGGTAAACCAATTATCATTAAACAAGTATGGGTCCCAAAGAGGACTAATCCCTAGGACCCGTACTTGTATGAGTATTTAAATCTACCTGATTTATTTGCAGGCACAGTTGCCAGAAAGCAGCGGAGATGTATGATATATCGATAGCGGCTACTCGCGATATATGACTGGCAACAAAGCAGGATTAAGAGACTTCCAGCCATGTAAAGGTCTAAGATTGTCTTTGGAAATGATTCCAATGGAAGCACCAAGGGCACAAGAAGCTTAATCAAAGGCAATGCAAGTATCAATGACGTTTTATATGTCAAAACACTTAAGTATAACCTCCTGAGTATCAGTCAATTCTGTGACAAAGGATGTTCAGTGGAGTTTAACCTCAATAAGTGTCTGATAAGAGACAACAAGACGAATAAGGTGAAGCTTACTGGAACCAGGAGAGATAATATCTATCTTGCTGATTGGAGTTCAACAATGCAGCCAACATGCTTTATTACTAAGAGAACTCCTAAACTGAGCTAGCTATGACACAAAAGGATGAGCCACCTGAACTTCAAAATGATCAACAAGCTAGCAAGAAAGAACTTGGTGAGAGGTTTACCAGATGTTGGTTATAAGAAAAAGAATGTTTGTGGAGCCTGTCAGAAAGACAAACAAGTAAGAAGCTCATTCAAAGACAAAGTGCAGAGATCTTCACACAAGATTTTGGATCTTCTACATATGGATCTCTTCGGTCCAGTTGAGTCTATTAGTGTAAGTGGGAAGAAGTATTTCCTCGTGATCGTGGATGACTATTCTAGATTTACTTGAACTATCTTTCTGGCCAAAAAATCAGAAACTCAAAATAGGCTGCCAGAATTCATGAAGAGAGTGCAGAATGAAAAGAGCCTAAGTATTGTGAAGATAAGATCTGATAGAGGAACATAATTCACAAACAAGTTTATAGAGAAGTATTGTTCAGAGAATGGAATCTATCATGAGTATTCTGCAGTAAGAACTCCCCAGCAGAATGGAGTTGCAGAAAGAAGGAACAAGACTCTAAAGGAAACAACAAGGACTATGATTGTTGATGTTGGAATACCAAAGAGATTTTGGGCTGAAGCAACCAGTACAACATGCTATACTCAGAATAGATGCTTAATCAACTAAGATCATGATAAGACTCCCTATGAAATTTGGCATGGAGTTATACCAAACATTTCATACCTGCATATCTTTGGATGCAGGTGCTACATTTTGAACAATGAAAAATAACACTTGAAGACCTTTGATGAAAAATCTGATGAAAGAGTATTTCTAGGATACTCTTCAGTAAGCAAGACATTCAGGATCTTCAACAAAAGAAGCTTAATTGTGGAAGAATCAATACATGTGGTGTTTGATGAATCACATTGTGATACTGCTAAGTTGGACAAGTTAAATAAAGATGTATCTAAGATGAAGATCAAAGATTATATGGTAAGATACATTGATGGAGTTCCAGTACCTGTTGAAGTGGTTACTGAAAACAGTATACAGGTTACTGCATCAGGGAATACAGTAACACAGGATACTGAACAACAAGAAGAAAGGATACTACAGTCCAACAGTAACCGTAGTGAGGATACTGATGATCAATAGGTTACTACTCAGCAACCAACTTACAACTTTGAGCTTGACAGGACATGGTTCAGGAATCACCCAAGAGAGCTTGTTATTAGAGATATTAATGAAGGTGTTCGAATAAGAAGATTAAGACCGCAAGAATTATTATTCACATGCTTTATATCTCAAGTAGAACCCAAGAGTGTAAAAGAAGCTCTTGAAGACAGCAACTGGATTCAGGCCATGCAGGAAGAGCTGAATGGATTTAAAATGAATCATGTATTGAGACTGGTTCCAAGGCCTGAACATCAAGAAGTTATTTGAACAAAATGGGTATTCAAGAACAAGTTAGATGAAACCGGTACTGTTGTCAGAAACAAAACAAGACTAATGACTAAAGATACTGCCAAGAACAAGGTATAGATTTTGATGAAACTTTTACCCCTGTTACTAGGCTTGAAGCAATTAGGATATTTCTAGCCTATGCTGCTCATAAGAACTTCAATGTATATCAGATGGATGTGAAGAGTTCATTTTTGAATGGACTCTTATTTGAAGAGGTATATGTGGAACAACCACCAGGTTTTGAGGAACAAGCAGAAGACAATGTATTCAGATTGGAGAAAGTTTTATATGGTTTAAAACAAGCACCTAGAGCTTGGTATGATATACTGTCCCTATATCTCTTAGAGAACAGATTTTAAACAGGGACAGTAGACAAGACTCTTTTCAGAATATAGGATGCAGATAGTATACTGCTTTTGCAGATTTATGTGGATGACATCATCTTTGGATCCACAAATAAAGACTTATGTGAAAATTCTCAACCCTCATGCAGAAAAAGTTTAAGATGAGCATGATGAGAGAGTTAAGTTTCTTCATTGGTCTACAAGTGAAACAACAAGAAAATAGGATTTTCATAAATCAAGCCAAGTACACCAAGGAACTGATAAAGAAGTTTGGAATGGAGATTGGATCTTCAGTAAGCATACCAATAACCACATCTATTAGTCTTGACAAAGATGAAAGTGTAAAGGATATGGAGATAACAAAGTAAAGAAGGCTTATTGGATCCCTTGTTGTACCTTACAGTAAGCAGACCGGATATAGTGTTTGCAGTTGGCGTATGTGCAAGATTCAAAACAGTACTAAAGGAGTCACATCTTGCAGTAGTAAAAAGGATTATTAAGTACTTGAAGGGAACTCAAGATGTTGGCTTATGGTATCCTAAGGAAGGAGGTTTTAACCTCAAAGAATACTCGAATTCAGACTTTGCAAGATGTAAGATTGACAGGAAGAGTACCAGTGGTACATGTTAATTCCTAGGAAAAAGATTAGTTTCTTGGTTCTGCAGGAAGCAAACATCCATATCAACATCAACCGCTGAAGCAGAGTATGTAGCTGCAGGAACTTGTTGTGCTCAAATCCTCTGGATACAACAACTCAAGGATTATGGGATTACAGAGAGAGAGACTCTCATTCTGTGTGATAACACAAGTGTCATTGCTATAACACATAATCCTGTCTTTCACTCAAGGACAAAGCACATTGATGTGAGACATCATTTTACAAGAGATCATGTGGAAAAAAAAGATATTGTGCTGGAGAAAGTGCATACTGATATACAACTAGCAAATATATTGACAAAACCTCTTTGTGAATCATGGTTTTCTATGCTAAGGAATGAGCTTGGGATCATCAAGCTTTGAAGTATAAGGAAAGATAAGTTCATTCAGTAAGTGGGAACTTATGCAGTTTTTCAGCTTTCAGCATCGGGATATTTCAGTATTCTTGGATACAGCTAAACAGTATTTATTATCAATATTCTGTTTCAGGATATAGCAAACAGAGTACAGGTTACTGGAACAGGTTGCTGCAGGCAGAAAACAACAATTATTAGAGACAACATTTAAGAAGCCCTGCAACCTCGTATTAGGAACAATAACCTTATCACTAATCATTCTAAATGATAAATCGACGACTGCATTAAATGCAAAACCACTTTTTCAGAGAAGTCGAAAAGACGCGGTTTATCTTCTAACACGACCTACTCGGGATATTATGAATTTACCCCTCTGTCTTTTTATCACAACCGTCAGATCACGCACTTCTCTCTTATATTATTTGATCTGGACCGTTGATCTAATTCAAACACATGTTTGAATATATATAACTGATCAAAACCTCCATTTATCTTCTCTACTCAACACACTTATCATTTTCGAGATTTACCAACTGATTGTTTACATTCAAGAACTCTATTCTTTCTCAAAGTTTTCTTACAGATCTTTCAGAAATCATCAATGGTTGTTGCAAGAGAAACCAAGGTTCTGGAGGGAAGACTAGTGAACACCGTCATCCATGTACACCATCTCCAAACCCGTAGGAGCTCAACAACACGGTCAATAAGTCTATGAGCTTATACATTATCATCAAGTTCACCTACAATGCATGAACTATATGAGCTAAAAAACTTAGTAAGCAGAAATTACGCACATAAAATGAATACTACAAAACAATGTCATTGATACATGCTAATGAATGAAAACATTTATTTCAAAATCATTTTCCTTCATTGGGCTCTTGAACACCATCTACTAGGAACTAGATTGAGCTCAACATAACATCATTCATTATAGTCATATCCATGTTTCACATGGCACTGGCTAAGCATATATCATTAATAGCCATATCCATGTCTCACACGCCACCGGCTGAACAAATCAAGTCATATACATATCTCACATGCCACCGGCTAAACATATAGTATTGGTAGCCATATTCATGTCTCACATGCCACCGGTTGAACGAATCAAGTCATATCCACATCTCACATGCCACCGGCTACCCATATAATATATCTTAAGCATGACTTACATGCCTCGGTACATTAGTAGTGGTCAATAAAATAGTTTTCTTCTTCAAATCATGTCTTGTATGTAGAATACAATAACTTTCATCATTTACATATGCACGTGTTGATGCTCGTGATTGATATTCTTAATGCAACACATATATTTCCCTATAGCATCATTCAAATACATCAAATTTTCAATTATACGTAATATTACTTAAAAAATATATAACATGAAGTACTATGTTCATGCATTGTAGTTGCAAATAAATTTCTACTTACCTTGTCTTTCGGAAATTAGTATCCACACTCAAGAGCCGAGATGCTTGTTTCTAAATAAAAATTAAACTTCAACTATTAGGTGTGTATTTGAAGTTTTTATTTGACATAGTAGACTGCAATTAATTTAAGTAGCAAACATGAACAAATCAAATTATAATAACATATTCTATTTTAAATTTGAATAAAGTAACAGAGTATAACATGCTTTTATATATCTACCTAATCTCTGGAATATATATGTATATAAATCTATCAACTTGGCATGTTTTTATCATTTTGTTATGATTAATTATATTCATTAGCAAATTACTATGTATTATATTAATTAATGAACTTACAATTCTCAGATTGTTTATTTCTACTACATTCTCTGTCAAGATATGTATTTTGTTTTCCTTAATCCCTTATTTTGGTCTTAAAAATTTAGTAGCTTAGAAGGTGTTTGATGAAATGCCTAAGAATGGATTGGAGCCAAATGTTGCGAGTTGTTCGATTTGGAATAACCATAGTTTGGGGAAAAAATGTTCATGATAGTCAGAGTGGTGATATGACTAATGTCTATGTGTTTATTTATTTTATTATACTTTGGTTTAGATATAAGTATTCTTACTACTATAACTTTGTAAGTGCTTTTCTCCATTTCTAATAAAAAACCAAAAATTAAATAGTTTTGCCAAAGTAATTGGTCATACCATTAATTTGAGATGATTTTATTACTTCTTATTCAAGTATTAATTGTATTTTACAAATTGCTTATTAAAAATTCTAAAGGAAATATGAGGAATGAAATTATATATTTTACATGTTTTTAAATAATAAAAGATCATGAATAACTTTTTAACTTATACAACTTCATTATGTTATTACAATTTGCACAATTAATAATGAATTGCGCACCGCGCGGTGGACGACTAGTTGATAAAATTAAAACAACTAAAATTAACTATTATGAATTCAATGAAATAAACATATCTGGCCAAGAAATAAATTCAAGAATAGTTCAAGTGTTGATCATAGATGCAAGAATTATATCTTTCTTTCAATGTTAAATTGGTTGTAGTTGTTGGTACGACCTACCAATCTAATATTTCCTTAAGGTTTGGTAATCAGAATACAATCTCTAATTACTACCCTATCTAGTAAACAATCCTGGATATCATCTTAAAATTTAATTTACCAATTGCTTTAAGACTTAGAAATATCCAATTCTAACCAACAAACACACATGTAGGTTTATTTAGACTAAATCATATATATATATTCAAAATAGGGAATTGAAAATCTTTTCATAATGAATTATGCTAATTTCCATAAGAATCAGAACAATTAAATAATTATGGATTTAATGTTCCAATTAGTGGTATATTATTTTGACAAATTAACAAAGGATCCTGTTTGAACAATTCACCAAAACAATAATAATCAACATGCACAGAAAATATACGAATAACAAGGAAGAAAGAACAAGAAAATTGAATTAGATCTTACAATGATAATAGAACTAATCTTGATTATCTCTTGGATAGGAATAGAGTTTAGCCCTCCATGGAGAATTTAGATCACCAAATAGAAATCCTAAAGTTTGAAGTGCAGAATGAAAGCTAAAGATGAAAAGAGAGGTAGGAATTCTTTTATATCTATCTCTAATAACTATTTCTAATATAATCCTAAAACATGTCTCGCTTATTGTTGAGACTTTTGCAGTATTTGTAGAATTGATCTTTGAGAATCAAGCTCAAATGTTTAGGCATGCCCACAATTAAAGTTAAAACTGTCGCATTATTTACAAGCTTTGAGGACTTTACCAAATTTCTTCCAAATCAATCCAAAATGTCTTCAATATCATTAAATCCTTATCTTGTCCTACAAATTACGAAACCTCATAAAAAGTCAAGAATAAAAGATTAATTGACATCTAAAATGAGGGAAAAAAACATCATAATCAATATATACAATATAGAACTCATCAAATTCCTCCACACTTAAACAATGCTTGTCCTCAAGCATACTTTGGCTCAAATTCATGATCTCAACTCATCTTCCTCATCTCTCTGTACTCATGCAAAAACATTTTTCATACAATTAAACACAAATTTTTCAAGAGGAGTTCTCATCCACTTACACATGAACAATCGCATCATCATTAACCTCAAAATGCATAAGATCAACACCTCACTTTGGATTCCTCATCTCTCTGTACTCATGCAAAAACATATTTCATACAATTAAACACAAATTTTTCAAGAGGAGTTCTCATCCACTTACACATGAACAATCGCATCATCATTAACCTCAAAATGCATAAGATCAACACCTCACTTTGGATTCATACTTTTCACTCAAGTGTTTAGGCTGTATATATCAAAGAGCTCTCAAATCTAAACACAAGAAGATTTTTACCATAAGCTTGCAAATATATCACATCCTCTCCCAACAATGAATGAACCAAAATACACAAAATTTAAGGACTTAATTTTGATAAGACTTCGGGTTAAGGAAGGAATTTTTGGACTTAGAATTGAAGTAATTATGATCAAGTTATTCCCACCACACCAAGCTCAAATATATCATCAAGAATCAAAAGATTGCTTCAAGAACTTCTAGTACAAATATTTACGAAAACTCGAAACTCAACTTTTTTTTCTTTTTCAGCGATTCCAATTTTTTTAGCTTTTCTCTTCTTTTTTTCTTTTTTCACATTTTATTGTTTTTCCTTTTGTTTTTTTAAACAATTAAAATTTACAAACAATTTGCAATCTCTCTCCAAATAAAATGAAGCTTAGTGTGATCATGTTGAAAATTACTTCAATTCGGGGTTCAATATGTTGAAAACTCAAGAAATGATGGTTAAGTTTGCAATGAGGTTCAATTGAAAGAAAAGAAAAAGGCTCAAAGTTGTAATCTAAGGATTTACGTTAAAGGTGGCCTTGATTACAAAAAGGCTATATCAAAAGAAAAAGGGGTTAAACCTAACACCTTATTTGATTTTGCACATTCAATTCACCAAAGAGGTTCAACATAGACATGTATAACAATGCAAGTTCTAGAAAGATCAACCATACTTGACAATCACACAACAAAGAATTTGAGCATAAAAAATAAAGAATGAATGCTCATGGCTTAAGTCTCACCAACAAAATAGGTCATCATGCATTCCTCAATCAACAATGATAGCAATTAATCATGGTATAACAATGAGAACTCAAAACATTTTTGTACACATCAAAATTATCAAATTTATCATGGATGACCAAGAGAAAATTAAGAATTTCAAAGAGAAGAAATCAAGATTATGAACCAACTCCCCTAGACTTGCAAAAAGGAGTACTTCCAACAATTTTTTTTTCAAACATGATAATAAAAAATTAAAAAGAAAAATAAAAGACAACTTTCTTGAAACTCTTCCCCCCACTTAAAATCTACATTGTCCTCAATATAAACATATGCTCAAAATAAGAAATAAAACATAAGAAGTAGAAACTTCTCTGAAGTGATGAGCATTTGTAGCCTTACAAATATCATTGTGTTAGAGAAAAGGGCAGTTAAAACCGCACATGCTCATAATAAGCCAATTGATTCATTCACATTCTCATCATTTGTTATCTAAGAGTCACCATCTCCTCTCTAAGCTCCCTCATGGAAAAATGGTGGTCATTCTCTTCTTGATACTGATCTTCATGATCGGAAAGTGCATAGTCGGATCGATCGAATCGTGAAGAAGATCCCAAAGGATAAAATGACCAAACTTCATCATTTTTTCTAATAAAAAACATACTTTCCAAACAATGCAAATCTAATTGTTGCATCTCACAAGCAACATGAAGATTATTATTTTCAAGATCAAGAAATTCAAGATTCACGGTAAGATGAGTAATTAAAGACCTTAAAAGCAAATGATGTTTGTTCTTCATAACATGGTCAAATTGTGTTGCTAACTAATAACCAAGATTAACTTTCTTCTTCTCTTTCATGCAGCACAAGAAATAGAATTCACCTTTCGTTAAACACATATGGGGAATATTTTCAGCCCAAAAAAGTATATGCAAGAAACTGATGTATGTATTTCAAAACTGGATAATGAAGATGAGTATTCTTAGCGTGACTAGGATTGTAATAATTTGATTTGGACCAAGTATCATACAAAGTAATAGGGCAAAACTCATTTGGATAACCATAACACAAATTCAAATATTCATCGAAACTTGTAAATTCTTCAGAAATAAATCCAAATGCAACATTGAATTCCAAAATCGAAAGCTTAAATGATTTACCCTTAAGCCTAAACAAAACATATTTAGCCTTACGTCCCTTCATAGCCTCTTTTGATTTGAATTCAAACGTCGTATAAAACTCTCTCACAAGCTCAATATATACAGGATAAGTAATCGAAGCATATTTCTTCCAACCAATATTAGTTACTAAATCGTGGACTTCATTTTCAATGTTCAAAATAGCTAAAGTTGGGTGATGAATGTACTAATTACAAGGAACGATGCTCTTTTGACAAACCAATCGATACTGGTCCTTTTCAATTTTCTTCATGAAAGAGAGACACCCATTAAAATCTAACTCCATTAGTGGAAGAACCAAAATAGTCATGCCATGTCGGGCTCTTACGATTCTTGCGCATTCCTGTGTGGAAGAGGCTTCGGGTTCACCATGATAAATCCCAATATAATTTGGATATCGGGGTTATTATCTTCATTTTGTGGTGGAGTTGGGTTGGTGGGACGAGAGTGACCCCCTCTCGTATGAGCCATATCAAATAGTAAAGAGAAAAAGATGAACACTATGGCAAAACTTGTCTACTAGGTGATTGATGAGTGATGAAGAAGGACAAAGAAGAAGTCGTGCTTGAAAAGTGATTGTAGGCACCTGAAATTGGTGGAGATGAACCTTGTTTGATTGTGGGTTACAATGAGAGAAAATAATTAGGTTTGAAATTGATAAAACGTTTGAGTATTTTTTTTATTTTCTTTAATTTATATAAAAAACATTCATTTACTTATGCATACAACACCCTACCCGACGTAATACAATATATTTATCTATACATATATATGTATGCTTGGGGAAGAGTTTCAATTTGGTGGCTGGATAATTGTTGCAGAAGTGAACATATCTTTCAACTTGTTAAATACTTGCTTGAAATCCTCGGAAAATTCAAATGATATATCTTTTTGTAGTAGCTTGCACAAGGGATGGGTGATCTTGGAGAAATCCTTGATAAAACGTTTATAAAATCCTACATGACCAAGAAAAGAATGAACATCCCCTACACAAACGGGGTAAGGTAAGGATTTTATGACATCTATCTTAGCTTTATCAACCTCAATACCCTTAGAAGATAATACATGACCTAAAATGATAACTTGAACAACCATCAAATGATATTTTTCATAATTTAAAACAAGGTTCTTTTCAACACAACGGTCAAGAACTTTTGTAAGGTTAGCTAAACATTCATAAAAAGAATCACCATAAACTGTAAAGTCAACAATGAATATCTTCACAATGTTCTCGACAAAATCTAAAAATATACTAATCATGCATCTTTGAAAGATAGCAGGTGCATTACAAAGTCCAAATAAAAGACGTCCATACACAAAAATTCTAAAGAGACATGTAAATGTCATCTTCTCTTGATCTTCAGGTGCAACGGGAATTCGATGAAAACTTGAATAACCATCAAGACAACAATAGTGAGAACGACTTGCTGATATTTCAAGCATTTGATCTACAAATGGAAATGGAAAGTGATCTTTTCTAGTAACATTGTTTAAAACTCTATAGTCTATACATACTCTTCATCCATTTTGAATCCGAGTGGCTACCAACTCACCATCAGAATTCTCCACAACTCTAATACCTGTCTTCTTTGGAACAGTCTGAACTGGACTTACCCATTCACTATCAAAAATCGGAAAGATTATACCTGCATCTAGAAGTTTCAAAATTTCCATTTTGATAAATTCTGTCATTGGTGGATTAAGACGATGTTGAGGTAGTCTAATAGGTTTATATCATTCTTCCAATAATATTCTATGCTTATAAGTATGAGGGCTTAGTCCTTTAATATCAGCAATAGTCTATCTGATAGCTTTTTTAAACTCTCTAAGAACTCGAACCAATTTATCTTCCTCTAGTTGAGCGAGTTTATTAGAAATGATGATATAAAGTGTCTTTTCTTCTCCCAAGAAGACATATTTCAAATGAGTTGGAAGCTTCTTCAATTCCAATTTTGGGACCTGCACAATAGAGGGAAGAAGTTTTGCATGAGAATTAGACAAATCAAGATAAGAAATATTATACTTCAATTGTGGCAATGAATTTAAATCATGAATCACATCAATCAATTCACAATTAAACTCAATTTTCTTCTCAATTTCCTTAGATTTCTCAAAAGTAAGATTTCTAGTAAGCACAACTTTCAATTAGTCATCATCACTCAAATCAAGAATTTTCTGCGTTATAGGCCTATAACATCAACAACAAAAACAGAAGACACCTCATTAGGATATTTTATGGTATCATAGTTATTTAATTTTATAATCTCACCATCAAACTCTATTGTGTTCTAGATATTTTTAGAAAAGGTTTTCCTAGAAAAATTAATAAGAAAGATGAATCACTATTCTCCATATTGAGCACATAGAAATCAACAAGAAAAATCAACCAATTCACTTGAACTACAACATCTTCCAACACTCCTTCAGGACAAACATTAGATCCATCAGCAAATTGAATCATCATACCAGTTTCCTTTAAAGACCCAACATTCAAAAATGCATAAATAGATAATGGCATGACATTAACAGAAGCTCCTAAATTTAACATTGTTTTCTTAATTCCCATGTTACCAACTTTGCAAGAGATAGTAAATATACTTGGATCCTTGTATTTAGATGGTAATTTTTTTAAAGTACATCAGAAATATTTTCTCCCATGCTTACAAATTCATTACCTTTCAATTTCTTCTTGTTGGTACATAAATTCTTCAAAAACTTGGCATATTGAGGTATTTTCTTGATTGCATCAAGTAATGGAATATTTTCTCGACTTTGTGAAAGGTTTCAAGAATTTTCTTTTCTTCTTTTTCTTTCTTGGATTTGTAGAATCTTGAAGGAAAAAGGGACATCCGGTGGCACAATCATGATTGGTTCTTCTTCAACTTTCTTAGGTTGATCAAATTGACTTTGAGGAACTTCAATTTCTTTTACAACCTCTTTTTCTTGATAACGTATTTTGGGTTCCTTCACCTCTTTACCACTTCTCAAGGTAATCGCATTAGCATCTTGCTTAGGATTGATAATTGTTTGCAATGATAATTTACCTGTAGACTTGAGTCTATTCATAGACGACACCAATTAACCCACTTGATCTTCTACCTTCTTAATTCTCATTCTAATCTCCCGTTGAAATTATTGCATACTAAATACAAGTGATTTAATAATTTCTTCAAGAGAAGTACCTGAACTCGTAGATGTGTGATGTTGAGGTGGAACAGAAGGTTTCAGTGAAATATTTTGATATTGAGATTGTCCTCCCCATGGGAAGTTAGGATGATCCTTCCATCCAAGATTGTAAATGTTGGAAAAAAGATCATAATTCTTTTGTGGCGGACCTGGAAATCCTCATATGACATTAGTATATTCGAAATTCTCTTGTAGTACGGGACATATATCCGTCGGATAATCCATAGCAGTACAATCACAAGCCTTAACTTGTTGCATAGATCCTACAGATATATTTTGGACAAGAGTAGCCAAATTAGAAATATGGTCTTCAAGAGAAGAAATGGTTACTTCATTCACTCATTTGTGAGATGTATCTTGTCGGATTCCAAATTATTGAGAATTAGATGTCACGATAGTGATCAAATCTCTAGCCTCTCAAGAAGCCTTATTCACTATAGCACATCCACTAGCAGCATCCATCATTCTAATTTCCATGGAAATTAGTCCTTCATAAAAATATTGAATGAGAAGTTGTTTGGAAATTCCATGTTGAGGACAACTTGCACAAAGTTGCGTAAATCTCTCCCAATATTCATGTAAGGTCTCTGAATCTCTTTATTTAACCCTGCATATTTCCCTTTGAATTATTGTGGCCTTTGAAGCTGGGAAATATTTATTGAGGAACAATCTCATCAATGCAATCCATGTGGTAATAAAGCCTGAGCTAAGTAGAATAATCAATCATTTGCTCTATCCGCCAATGAGAATGGAAAAACACGCAACTTGACTTTATCTTTGTAAACTCTATATGGTTTTAAACTTGAACACACTACATGCAATTCCTTCAAATGCTTATGTGGATCTTCACTCTTTAGGCCATGAAACTTTGGCAACAAATGGATCAATCCAAATTTCAACTCAAAATCTATTTCCATATATGGATATTGAATGCAAAATAGTGGTTGTTGATTAAAATATGGTGCACTCAATTCCTTAAGGTCTTTTCTTCTTTGGCCACTGGTACTTCAACTTCAAAATCAGAATCACTTGATGAATCGGTCAAGTTAAGAGCCAAATTTAGTCCAGGTGATAACACAGAAGCTTGATTTCTTAATTTAGCTTCTTTTCTCAATCTACGAGTTGTCTTTTCAATTTCAAGATCAAATTTTTGTTCACTTGTACGAATAGATTGAGGCATATAAAGAAAAGAAAATATAAAAATAAATAAATAAAAAGAGCAAACCTATTTTGACACCAATCCTTGGCAATGACACCAAAAAATTGATTGGTGTCGAATCCAACAAATAATAAAACTTACTTTAAAAATATAAACTTGAGATAACAATGAGTAAGGTCAAATCCATTAAGATTAAATGGTAAAAAGGTTATTCTTTTTCAAAAATAAATGATTGAGGGTTTTGAGATTTTTATAATTGATAAAATTAAAACAACTAAAATTAACTAAGATGAATTCAATGAAATAAACATATCTAGCCAAGAAGTAAATTTAAGAATGGTTCAAGTGTTGATCATAGATGCAAGAATTTTATCTTTCTTTCAATGTTGAATTGGTCATAGTTGTTGGTACGACCTACCGACCTAATCTTTCCTTAAGATTCGATAATCAGGATACGATCTCTAATTACTACCCGAATTAGTAAACAATCTTAGATACCATCTTAGAATTTAATTTACCAATTGCATTAAGACTTAGAAAGATCCAATTCTAGCCACCAAACACACATGTATGTTTATTTAGACTAGATCATATATCTTCAAAGTAGGGAACTAAAAATATTTTTATAAAAAGTTATGCTAATTGTCATAAGAATCAGAACAATTAAAAAATTAAGGATTTAATGTTCCAATTGGTAGTATATTATTTTGACAAATTGACAAAGGATCCTATTTGACCAATTTACCAAAACAATAATAATCAACATGCACAAAAGATATACAAATAACAAGAAAGAAAGAACGAGAAAATTAAATTAGATCTCACAACGATAATAGAACCAAGTCTTGATTATCTCTTGGATAGAAATAGAGTTTAGCCCTCCATGGAGAATTTAGATCACCAAATAGAAATCCTAAAGTTTGAAGTATATAATGAAAGTTAAAGATGAAAAGATAGGTTGGAATCCTTTTATATCTATCTCTAATAATTACTCCTAATATAATACTAATTGAGAATTTAAAAAATAACTTCTGTAGTTTTTATCCACGTCATCTTCTTTTTCCAATTTTCAAATGCTAAGCGTACACACGCCTATTGTTGAGACTTTTGCAGTATTTGAGAATTGATCTTTGAAAATCAGACTCAAATGCTTAAGTGTGCCCATGCTTAAAACTAAATCTGTCACATTATTTGCAAGCTTTGAGGACTTCATCAAATTTCTTCCAAATCAATCCAAAATGCATGTCTTCAATATCAATTAAACTTTTATCTTGTCCTACAAAACACAAAACGTCATCAAAATCGAGAATAAAAGATTAATTAACATCTAAAATGAGGAAATAAACATCATAATCATTATACATAATATAGAACTCATCAACATGGGTGGATATGTCCAAACCTTGTATATTCTTTGTCTATTGAGATTCTAATCCAATCGTTGTCATATATGGATAAAAATTTCTTAAAGTATGCCGACTCCAATGCCTTTACTCTAGAATCTAGTGAACCTTCAACCTTTAGTGAAAATGCTAACAAGGAAATAATAATCGATCAAGTTTTATTTGATGTTCATTCGGGTGAATCTGAGTTGTGTTTGATGCAACTCTCTTATAACCATTTTGAGTATACTAAATTTATGCAAGGAAATGAGATTGTTAGTTGAGATACAAAATGCCCAACCAAGTTGATAGGTTGATACATCCACTCGATGACTATTTCACAATATACGAAGACTACTTTAGAATTGGACTAATTGTTCTAATTGAATCCTTATTGCTTGAGATATGCTCTAGTTTCGGTATACCAAATGCAATCCTCTTTTCAATTCCTTCTCTGAAGTTTTAAGTAACTATAAATTGCCAACAAATTTGGATAATTTTCACTCTCTAATCTCTGTAGATTGTATAAAGCTTAGTCTTTCTTTTATTTTGCCCGACACAAGAATTGTACGTTCCTATCGACTGTAAATTGAAATCCTTCAAATTAGTAAAATTATTATTTTGTTAAGAATGAAAGTTGGTTGTTTAACCGTTAGTTTCGTTATGTACTGTCTTTTTCTATTACTAACCCTTAACGATACATCTAACACACTTCTACTTACAGATCTTAACTTGTCTTATTTTCAACTTTAATTTAAGCTAATCTATAAACCAAATAACCCTATCTACACCACAAATAATCGTGTGAAAATTATTGGAGGTTTTTATGTTATATTACAAATATGGTTTTGTGTTATCAAAATATAGACATTGATTTTCTAACATACAACATGACAATACTAACTATAAGCATATTTCTACACCATAAAGAATCTTACACTTAAATGCTGACAAAATGATACTTTATTGCAAAAACAATTAGTCCACAATGTCTAACTAAACATGAGAAGATCAACATCAAAATAAGGGAAAGTTAGCCAAGTTCTTAAAGTTCAGAATATTATAGTCAATAAAGTCAAACTGAAATCTTAGGATCTCCAGAAACTCAAATGAATACATATGGATTAACACACTATAACACTGTATCCCTGTAATAAAAGTACATGTCTTCATCTACATCATTGCAATATGCAAATAAATGGCATAGGCCAAGACCTGTGAGCTACCAAAAAGTAATTTTCTCTTTTTTCAATTGATAAAATTACAACATTACTACAATAAATAAAGGAAGAGTAAACCTAAAGACAACCTGAGGAATATTCTTGAAAATTTCAAGAAACTCTCAAGTTTACATGAAGTTTATCAAATTTATTGCTAAGTCACTCATCCTTACAAGCCCACATTCAAAGAATTGATCTTCAAGTGTAGAAGCTATTTCACAGTTGAAGAAAATTTTCTTATAGATTCAAACAACTTTTGTCTAATGTTTAGAGCAGGAGTTTTTAACATAGAAACCATGTTTCTAGTTAAAGCTCCTACAACTCTATGTAAGCTAGTTGTAAAAGTTTTTATAAGCTAGTCTAAATTTGTTAAGCAATCTATGTGGAAGCTATCAAACTATAGAGTTTGTTTAGATGGAAGATTACATAGTTGTGTGAGTTGTAATCTATAAAAAAATATCTTACTAAAGTTCCTCGTCAGAGAAGAAGTAAAGGGGAATTGAAGAATTACTCTAGCTTCGAACCATGCATCTTTACTTATTTGTTATCTATCCTACAACAATATTTATATGGCTTGCTCAAGATTTCCCCAGTTAGAAGTCAACTTATAGCTACACCACAAGCAAGATTTCTCCAGTTAGAAGTCAACTTATAGCTACACCACAAGCAACAATGTAAGATATAACTTCAAAGTAACTACAAATGAACATACCACTTACAATAAGTAAAGTCTAGATTGTTTGTGTCACGCCCCATTTTCATTCTTAAAATATCAGAGTTTCCTTTTGGGCGTGAAGAAAGAAAGGGAAAGAGACGTACATGATATAAAACATAAACCTTTGGAAACAGATAACATACGATTTTATATGTTTAAAATCTTCGGCACAAAGTCGGATGAAAATATAACAGTGGAAAAACATCAAGATCCATAACATAAAAGAAATACAGTTTTTCTTTACAAACGTGATATATTAACAATATTGTTTCAACGTTAAATTTTGAAAGCAAAAAGAGAATTCTTGATATGGCACCCTTCTCTATACTTCTTGATTCTCGTCACTTCCTGTAATGTGAATACACGTGGGGGTGAGTGTGTTGAATACACTCGTGGGGATAAACTCCAAGTCTTATCATTTATTAAGCAGTTTAAATAAATAACACATATACGAGTTCGGCAATTAGACACAGCATATAGAATGCATTGCACATACTGTTGGGATATTTCAGTAGTTATCTTGATAAGACAAAATCATATACACAATAAGAAAAGAACAGTTATCGATACTGAAGAAAAGATCATGTAATGGTTTTCCAAGGAATAAGGAAAACCAACCTTGGAAGAAACAGGAATAAGTTTTCTAAGGGTCAGCATGCTGTAGGAAACAACAAGCCAGAAGGAGTATCCTTAGTGAAAAGGAGATAGGATACTGTAAGAAGTAGTCAGCTGGAAGAAATAAGCTGGAAATAGGAAGCTGTCAATGATTGAACAAGTATCAGGATGCTGAACCTAGATGGAAGAGTTTCAGGATGCTGAACCTAGGTGGAAGAGTTGTAGGATGCTGAACCTAGGAAACTGACAAGGATCAGGAAGCTGGCACGAAACAGGAAGCCAACTGTAAGAAAACCGGCTACAGGTTTTAGGATCAGAAAACTGTTCTGAAACAAGAAAAAGTCACATCCTGAGCAGCAAGCAAGAAAGACTTACTGCTGTCTACAAAAGAGAAATAAGAAGTAGCCAATGGATCCTTGGAAGGGATAAAAATGCTACCCACTTAGTATCAGGAAGAGCATGCAGCGAGAAGAGAAGCAAGATAGCGTTCATCAAGTAACCGTTGTATGAACTTCAGTCTTGAGCCCATACCGACTGGACAGGTCAACAGAAATGTCAGAAAGGGCTAGGAGCAAATAGTAGGCGCATTAAATGCTCGTGTCAGAAATAGCTCGGAGGCATTTAATGCGACCATAGAGAAGATCTTGGAGATCAGAGTTTGAACTTAAGAAAGAGAAGCATCTCACTTGAACGAATACTTTTCAACGGATAGAACTCTTAAGATTTATAAATAGAAGGTGTGGCTAATTGAAGAAATTTGCTGAACAGAGTCGAGAGGAAACTCACATACTTACCAAAGCTTCTCAAAGCTTTTACATGTTCAGCCACTCAACCTTCTCGGAGCAGTCTACAACAGCAAAGAGCTTTCAGAGATCAAGACTGCTTTCCACCAGTTGAAGAAACACTTTCTTTTAACCATTGTGTTGTGTGTGCTAGGTTGTTTTATTTGGTGTACTTAGTTGATAGGATTATATCCTTGCTAAGTTTGTATAGTCTTGTGTAGGCTATCTTTCTTTGTGTGAGAGTGTGTCCCTGTGTGGGAGTTTGTAAACCCTATATGGGTGTAGGCCTAGGAATCTGGGATTCTGTAGGTATAACTTGTTTTGGAAGAGGTTTGTAGAGACGAGTCTTGTAAATCAAACTGACCATAACGAAGTTCCTCCTCAGTGAAGGAGTAGAGTGGACGTAGAAGGATTACACCACTTTCGAACCACTATAAGCCATAAGTGTTTACTGCTTATCTTATATGCTTGCTTATCTTTATTGCATATCTATCCTGCTACATATATCATAAGCATACTATCAAAACGTACTTCATAAAATCTTATCTTGAAAAGAAAACTGGTTTTTCAACAGAAACTCTATCAAGTTTATTCCGCTGCATTACATTCTGATAACCGGGACAGCACCCTGATTACGCCTAGGGCCAGGTTACTGACTCGAGACAGGATTCTGTCTTCCTAGTGAAACAGAAACCTGTTCATCAGTTAGTTGTTTTGAAAAGTTTCAAAAATCGATAGAGGTTCATTCACCCCCCTCTGAACCTCTGGCCACTTGGGACCCAACACATACAATACCAATAAGTGCGGGTGCAACCCGTCTTACCCTACATGCATGAAGAATGGGGTAAGAGACAGTTGTAACGGTTTTTATAGCATGATCCATTTTATGGACCACCAAACCAAATACCATTAGTTCCTCCATGACATGAATGTGGACCGTAGTCCTTTCATAGTATAATAGTATAAACATATAATTCACAACATACAATCACGGTATATAAGATTCAACAGTTCATATATCAATAGGAAAAACAATAAACACATAGAGATTTAGAAATTACCCCCACCTTATTCGATGGTAACCACGTGAGTTGTCAAAGTATCAAATTTTAAGAGTATTGATCCGATTGTAAGCCTACACATGTAAACGAGGGTTTCTTAGATCCATAATATGTTAATTACGTATATATAATTATAAACTCTCTCTCGAAGAAACGATAGGAAAAAACGAGACGGAATGAAAGATCTAAAGATCAAGGATGAAGAAATGAGTGTGGATGGTTAAACAAGTGATCTTAACATGAAGAGATAAAAATTTGGGTTGCAACGGAAGAAGAACGGGATCAATTGGAGTTAAAACGAGCTCAAACGGAGCGTTTTAAGGTGTAGGGGTGTGTTCGTAATTTTCGGAAAAAAGTTGACTTTAACCGGGACCCCCAACACCCGGCCGACAACATCCCATCGCCGATGACACAACGTACGCACACGACGCTCACCGACGCGCACACAGCGCGTACGGCGTCCCCCGATGTGCAAACGCACATACCCGTCACCCGGCGCCTCCCAACGCGCGCACCAACTCTTGTCTCCCAACAGTGCAGGCGCACCCGTCTCCCGGTGCTCATCAGCGCACGCGGGTTCGCTCCTGACACATCCCAGCGCCCCTTTGCGTGCACCCCAGTGCCCCGTCGCGCACCCAGCAACCTACAGCAGCTCCCAACTACGGCGGCGCCACCTGGCGCCACCGCCTACGACTCTCCGGTGCTACCAGCGTCGGCCACCACCACCACGGCCACGGCGGCGCTGCCCAGCGCCGCCACCAACAGCCACAACACACATACCACATGCATACACACATCATGCACTCACACACACACCCTCCTCTGCCCAGCTCCGGCCGGCAACTTCCAATCACCGACGACACCACCAGCAGTCATAGCCGGCAACCTTCCGTCGCCAGCAACAACCAAACACCACCCAAACACCCCCAACACAACCAAAAACACACACAGTGAGATACACACACACAACATTAGCCGGCGACCTCCGTGTCGCCAGCCACCATCACCAACCCAGCACACACACATCCAGATGACTGTCCAGGCAACAGTTCCGGTGAGGGGGGAGAGAGAGAGTAGACGGGGAGAGAGAAAAGGGAGGGAGGAGAGAGAAAGACTTTGGCCAGAGTTTTGACTGGCGATTGCTGGAGGAGAAGGCCGATTGGAAATCCGAATCCGGATTCGTGACGGGCTGGGCGAGAGCTTCAATTTGAGGTAGGAATCGGCCCAAAACGAAGAAGAGATGAGGTGGAGAGGAAGAGAGAGAAAGAGGGTTTCCCGACGATTGACCGGCCGTTTTCTGGCGAATGAGATGTCGGAATGAAAATTCGAGACCTGTTCTAGAATCGTCTCGGTGAGACCTACAATTGTGCGAAAATCGGTCAAAATCGAGAAAAATTTTCCGGCACCGGCACCGGCTGCCGCCGGAAAACAGAGGAAGGGGAAGAGAGAGAAAGAAGATATAAGATTCTTACTTTTTCGATTTCTCGTTCAAATCATAACTTTTATAGTTCGTTTCGTATTATTTATACTATTTTTCGAAAAATCGCACTATTCATCGAGAATATCCTATTTTTACTATTCACAAAAATATCTTACTATTCATCAGAATATCTTACTTTTACTATTCATCGAAATATCTCGTTTCCGATTCTTCGTATTTCATCGTATACTTCATGAATTGAGCTACGGGTCTCCGATTGACCTCAAATTCATTTCTATCTTCTTGTTTTTCGATTACGAACCTTATGATAAATTATAACTTATGTTTTACGATTAAATTATACCACCGATTAATTAAACATGCATTTTATCATTTTTCTGAAACGCACATATTTAAAACAAATAATTATAGGTTTAATTATTTAATTAATCAATTATGCGTTGTTTTTGTCCTAGGCGCTACAGTTTGAAAAGATTTAAAAGTTTAAAGAAGTTTATTCACACCCTGTTTAAGCCTTGTATACCACTTGAGACCAACAACTTTTTTAAAATAAATCTGTTTATTTAAAATTTTCAAACATAATTTCAGAATTATAATTTATTTTTAATAATTATTTTACTTTTAAACATTATTTTTAAATTTTAGTTCTTGAAATTTTAAAATAATCTTTATATTTTAAAGTAAAAATTATATTTTATTATATTTTTATATTTACTTAAACTAGTATAAGTCCCATGCGATGCACGGGCATATAAATTTTACAATTTATATATTTAGATAAGAAAATGTAGTACATGAAAAATAATAAATTTCTTGGATGAATTTCAATCTAATTTCTTACTTATGTGATGTACGACCATTAAATTGAAATATTTGAAAACTTTAATTTATGAAAAAAAATCAAGTTCTCGATCATATTTCAATTTTATTGTGTATCTGTGTGACGTATGGATAAATATATTTCATCTGTCAATAAATTTTAGATATAAAAATGTTAATTATGAAAAAACAATATACTTCTTCAAAGTTATTTCAATTTAATCTACTACTCATATAAATTATGAATTTTAAATATTTCTTATTTTCATCTTACATTATCTGACTACTTTATTATTAATTGTTTTTGTCACAATTAGTTTGGAAAATGCTTATGCAAATATATGCTAATAGATTATTCATTATAATGAGTGTCAAATGACGGTATTATTAAATATTATAATCAATTCTCAATAATATTTCTACCTCATTTGGTACCTGTGTTATGTAGCAAATAAGTTTCAAGTGTTAGTAATTTTTTGATATAAAAATGGTGATCATAAAAAAACAATATAGTTCTTTTAAGTTATTTCTATTTAATCTACTACTCATGTAATTTACCAATTTTGAATATTACTTATTTTCATCATACGTTGTTTGGCTACTTTACTATTTGTTTTTGTCATAATTGACCTGGAAAAAAAAAACCTTATGTAAATATATGTTCAATAACTTATTCATAATGAGTGTAAAAACAATGATATTATTGTATATAATTTTTTTTCCAAATGCTCTAAAATTAAAATTTATCTCTTAGAAAAATCATATTTGATGATAAACATGTCAAAATCTAATAAGTCTAAAACCATGAAACTATATAACAATAGAAAGTAAAATATTTTATTATTGTTCATATAATTAGAAACTTGATGCTACCATTATAATGAAATTTCAAATTTACAATTGTTTTTTAATCATGGATGAAACATTATTTATTCTTACATTAAAAGAGATATATTTTTTGCTAATTTTTTCGTGGATATATATAATGATTTAAATTTAGGTACAAAGTGTTATTCACAATTTTTATGAACGTTTAGCATGATATTAGTACATTATTTACATAAATCATGATAAATTTATAACATATCAATCATTGATCACGTTTTTTTTCTCTCTCAATTTTCATGTATATACAAAATGATTTTCATACCACAAAATGATTTATGGATATACATAAATTGTGCAAAATTGAATATTTGTAATTTATAAATTATAAAATAATAAATATTTGTATTTTTAGTTTAGAAAGTGGAAATAAGATTAGTTGGTTTTATATAGATGACAATGAAATTTCATAATTAAAAATTCAAAGTATTTAAAAGATATATGGAAAAAAAATCATTGACATATTATCACTCTTATAAATAGCAATGATTTTCTATTCTTCAAGATTAATATTGAAGATTTATTTATATAATACGACAAATGGACATAAAAAGGAGTTTTATTAATTTTTTATAAGTATAAATGATATAATATTATATAATTTTTTATAAATGATATTTTCATATACTTAATTTTTAAATTTTAATAGAAAATATATAAGTTCATAAGTTTTATATTTCCTATTTATAATATTAATTATATGCAATAATGTATCATATTATATATATATATATATTCTTTTATTATATTCAAGATATATATATTAAATATCTTTATACAATAAATAATCTTTATGATTTTTAAAAAAAGAATTGATATAGCATAGATAAGGTAAATGCTTCAAAGTAATTATCATTTTTATTATTATATTATTTTTATAAGATTATACAATAATTTTCTACTTAATATAATTAAATTATGTAAACATTGTGTCATATTATTAGTATTGTTTAACTGGATATAGTAAAACTGGAGTATTATAAATGACATATTTGTCAAATAAAAATTATGTGATTTTTATTATAGTTTTTCAACATATTTGGAATACAGTTATAGAAGTAGATAATTTATGTTATGTTATATATGCTAAGTAACTTGATTATTATATATTTATTGAGGTGATATAAATATATTTATATATATATATATTGAACAAAACAATATTGCATAATTACCTCTTGGTCTTTGAAGTCATAACTATAAACACCTTTTTTTATTTATGTATGGAATAATATCATGTGATCTAACGAAATAAAATTTTAGTGCCCACAAAATTACGGAAGGTATTGATATCATTGACAACATTAAAAATATGAGTCGTATTCGTCAAAATAATGGTTATTGTAATGAAAAACAAAACAATCATTTATCTTGAAAAGGCGAAGTGAAGTCAAAGATGTACAAACTTGTAGTTGACATGTATTTATAGATGAATAATAATTAAGATCACATATAAAAAAAAAATCATATATATAATTATATATATATATATCAAAATTATGAATTTTATAAATCTATTTATAATTACATACATAATAAAAATTATAAAATTATTTGAATCACATTTTTACATATTGGTGAAATTATAGTAAGTCAACTTAAATTTAATTTTTTTTTTTACTTTTGTTATAAATCTCCTTCTATATATAGACAAAATTAGGGGGAGGGGGGTTACAACATTAGCGATAATTTTTTATATATTTTTTATACTTGGATGGTTTAAAATTCTCTTGAAATTCATTCATTTGTATTCTTTTAATTTATTCAACATATATGTCTTTAATATTTATTATAGCAATAATTAAGCATTTATTAGATGAGATCATATTAACATTTATATACCATATATAGATTATAATTTCTAAGATTTTGTCAGTATCATCGATGATATTATTACTATATATATAATCATGTTTAATACAATAATTTTTTTAATTATAAATTATGAAATAATAAATATTGCATTTCTACTTTTGGGAATTGGAAATGGGCGGAAAAATATTATCATTTCTATTTTGAGGGGTAATTGTTATTATATATATATATAGATATATAGATTATAATAAGTATTGTTATATTATTATTGTTATATTATTATTATTAAATTATAAGTGTTATCCAGTTGTAGGGAATATTAGCCAAAATTGTAAGTAAGTTGAAAACAACCATTTGAATGATGAAGAAATGAAATAATTGTACATCTTGTCTAGATACAAAAATGTAATTATAGATTTTTTAGTTCACGATTGAGATTAGTAATAAAATAATATTCTAAATATCATCTAATTATAAAAAAAAATTTAAAAATTCATTTGGATCACTATTATATTATTATTATTATTATTGTATTATTTTTATTATTATTATTACTATTATTATTATTATCATTTAAAATATTATTATTATTATTATATTATTATTATTATTATACATATATATGTATATATTTCATCCATATATATAATGATTTGATTGTATACCATATATATTCATTATACAAAATCAATATTTTTGGAAATTACCATAAATTCAATTAATATCACAAAAAATTAAATATTTAATATTTAATAAAATTTCTATAATTAGGAAGTGAAAATGGGCAGGAAAACTTTTGGCATTACTATTTTTAGGGGGTAATTGTTATTATATATATATATGTATAGAGATAGATATATAGATTATAATAAGTATTGTTATATTATTATTATTAAATTATAAGTGTTATCCAATTGTAGGGAATATTAGCCAGAATTGTAAGTATGTTGAAAACAACCTTTTGAATGATGAAGAAATGAAATAATTGTACATCTTGTCTAGATACAAAAATGTAATTATAGATTTTTTAGTTCACGATTGAAATTAGTAATAAAATAATGTTCTAAATATCATCTAATTATAAAAAAAATAAAAAATTCGTTTTGATCACTATTGTATTATTATTATTATTACTATTATTATTATTATTATCATTTAAAATATTATTATTATTATTATTATTATTATATATATGTATATATTTCGTCCATATATATAATGATTTGATTGTATACCATATATATTCATTATACAAAATCAATAGTTTTGGAAATTACCATAAATTCAATTAATATCACAAAAAATTAAATATTTAATAATTAATAAAATTTCTATAATTAGGAAGAGAAAATGGGCGGGAAAACTTTTGGCATTACTATTTTTAGGGGGTAATTGTTATTATATATATATATATATAGATATTATTGTTGTTGTTGTTTCTATTAAACATTTATTAGATTTTGGATGTCTAAAAATATTTTTCTGATTTTTTAATATAAATTTAACATATATGATTTTTTTTAAAAAAAATTATTTATTAAATAATTTTTTAGTTATATTTTTTTAATAATCTCTTTGTTTAAGCCAAATAAAGAATATAAATGATACTTGAATTCAAATACGGAACATTTTTTTCCCACAAATGAAATTAAAATAAATGCGCAACATCAACTACTTGTTGAGATAACCTTTGCCGATTTTATGAGACAAATTACAAATGACACAAATTCTTTTCTATTTTCAGAGTATGAAGGATATTGGAAAATATTAGGTACTTATTATATTGAACCATATATTGCAGATTTTGTGAGAGAATGAAAAACTAGCTAGTTAAGATAAATGTGTGGGTGGGTGATTAAGGGAAAATGAAAACCCCAAAATAGAAAAGTCCGTTTAAGTAGGATAATAAGTCATCTGTGCTCCTATACATTATGTGAGTGTAACATGTTGGAATAATGCTAGTATAAAACAACTGGAATATTTTACGAACAATGAAACTATTATTACAAAGTAAAATTATTAAATAGTTTAGCTAATTATTATGTGTAAAAAATAGTTCAGATTGTAATTAATTAAAGTGCAGAAATATATACACATGATTTGCAACGTATTGTGCAATAACCCTTTTGAGGTATTTGATAGTTGATAAGATTGCAATCATTATTGATAGTTTGATATATTATATATGTTCAACAAAAGAAAATTAATTGGATATGTAAAATGCAAAAAGTTGGATAGTTAAATGTTGTAGTCCAATCAATTGAAAAAGAAAACTGTCTTGGTGTCGTGGTCTATTCCTTAAAAGCCAATCCTGAGTAGGATCCTGAAATAGGAAAAGATCCCCATTTCCTAGCCATAAAATCCTACTTAGGATGATATGAATTTAACGTTTTCTCTGTGCAAACTTCTTTGGAATCTGAGTAGTCAAAGACAACATTTTCTCTTCTTCGATAAACACATCAAAATCAACGACCTCCAATACTTTTCAGTAATCTTCCACAATGAAAAGTGAAAACCACTCTACACAAATTGATTGAGATAAAGAAAAACAAAACGACAAAAAAAAAAAAATAAATAAATAAAAACCTAATTAGTACTTAGTAGAAATACGGTAAACTAGGGAAGATAAAAGGAGCAAGGCATAAAGCCATTCTAGACAAAGAGAGTACCTTTTTTTTTCCTTTCTTCCTTCAATTCTTGACATACGTTTAGAAGCATGGTCGATTTTAATATTTTGGAGGCTCATGACGAAATAGAATAAAAAAAAAAAGGTCTTATGAAGGGAAAAAAAAAAGAAAAAAATTAGTAAAAAATCAGCTTTTGTTTTGATTTGTAACCACAAAAAATGTGTTTATAAGTGTTTGAGCCATTTAAATCACAAATGAACCTATTTTATTATCAATTATATATAAAAGAAATTGGGCCAAAAACATTTTATTATCAATACATGATATATTGAGTCAATTACAATAAATGTGTTATAACTATATATAACTAATATTTGATGAAAATTTGGAGCCTTTTGAAAAATGGGGCCCTAGGTCATTGTCCTTCTTGCCCTGACTCAGGCCAGCTCTGTATAGAACTTGGCTCGATTGCATAATATTTCAAACTTCTATTTCATAAATTCGACATCATAATAATCATGAAACAAACAATCTATAGCATTTTGAATATTGCAAGCAAATGTAGTTGAATGAAGAGAAGATATATAAAAGTGATAAATAATACGTACTACTTACTAGTCTAATTGCCTTCAAATAAAATCTCACGACATAGGAAACCAAAAAAAGTCTAGATATGCTAGGTATATCGTCAAGAGAGATTGTAACAAAAGTTGTAATGGTTGAATAATTCGATAAAAATAAATATAAAAATAGAGTTTAATTAACCAAGAGTTAGGTCAAGAGAGATATTGTGATTTGCATGATCAGATTCTCCAGAGCCTTCAGAGTGGAGCGTGAGACAATCTTCTGCACGTGCTGAAACTGACCTACCTCCTACCATCACCTCTTTCTCCTTCCACATCTGTTTATTCAATTAAAACAATTATCTATTTACATCAATTGTTTTATTTAATTAAGCGGATGACATACCCTTGTAATATTTTGTCCTTAATTATTTAGTATAGTAGTTACAAAGGAAATTACGTTAGATAGTTGTGTTTAAATACTTAAATTCGTCACCCTAATTAGTCATTAAATGATGAATAATGTAACCGTCAATATATATTATAGAATTGTACAAAACGACAACTTTTATCAAGAGTAAAATAATTATTTTAGAGCGTAATTTCAATTTTTGTTGTGTATTTAAAACACATTCCATTTTTTGACAACCAAGTGTCCGTTTTCAATTTTGGTCCATATATTTTAATTTTTTGCAATTTCGGTGTTATTTTGATAGGAATTTTCAAAATCGCTAACGTTGCCGCCGGAATTCGACAGCCACATAATTAATATTTTTTAAAATTTCAATCAAAATTGGACTGGAATTGGAAACATTAAAACATAAAAAAAGCAAAATTTGAAAACAGATTCTTGGTTGTCAAAAAATGGAAAATATCTTACATATAGAACCAAAATTAAAATTAATTATATTTTAAATTCAACTAAATTTCATATAAAAATGCAGCTAGAATTGGGAAAAGTACTTAAGGTAAACTCTGATATTTTTAAAACTATTGCGACATTTAAAAAAAAAAAAAAAAAACCATTAATGTGAATTGTTTGATGAGGTAATCATGACCTTAGTTTGCCAATTAAAATTTGTGTTGAGAAGTCACTTACGTTATTTGCAGGAGGTTTGCAGCTGTTGAATAAGCCTTTGTATATCATAGAATAATTGAACCCCTGCCCATATTCAAATTTGGGCACCTCAGCTTCACTTGCCATCTGCTTCACTTTCACATCTTGCCTAAACATTTATATATACATTTGCAATGTCTTAATACTTTTATCCAAAAAAAAAAAAAAACTTCTTTGAGATAATTACAAATCATTGTCTTGTAAGAGTTACAATAGAAAGACTATGAGTTGTGATAATAAGGAAATGCAATTTTAGGACACAGACTTTAGAAGTCACAATTGGACCGAAATGCCTGATTGTTCTCAATGTGCAAATTATTTAAATTATTTTCGTAAATTGCTAATATGATCATATGATTGAACCCTTATTATCAGTGTCCTAAAATTGCAATTTATCATGATAATGATTTAGTAAACAGGATTTCTTACCACATTGTTGGCCGGCCAGGGTAAAAACAAGCACAATTGTCATCTTGAATCGGATTTTTGGCAAGAAATCGATGATTGTAATAGCGATAGTTTAGCCTGCTAGAATGTGAAAACCCCGAATTCTGGAAGTTATGATTTGGTTGTGAAGTTGCATGAACTCTCTTGTTCTTTTCCACTGCAAAATCTGCTTCTGCACATACTATAATTGATTATCTACTTACCATTAATAGAAAGTTCATCATAAATTTTGCCATAGAAATATCAATAAGTCAAAAATATGACACAAATACTTGAAAAGGGATAATTTCAATTTTGATTTTGTATGTAAGGCCTTTTCCATTTTTGAACAACCAAATATACGTTTTCCAATTTTGGTCCTATATGCTTCAATTTTTTACAATTTCAGTCAAGTTTTCCAATTTTGGTCACGTATGATTCAATTTTTTCCAATTTCAATCCAATTTTGATCAGATGGCTGCCGGGAAATCTCACGTGACATCGACGATTTTGGGAATTCCGACCAAAATTGGATTGAAATTGGAAAAAATTGAAACATACATGACAAAAATTGAAAAATTGGACTGAAATTGGAAAAAGTTGAAACATACAGGACCAAAATTAGGAAACGTATAGTTGGTTGTCAAAAAATGAAAGACATTAAATACAGGACCAAAAATGAAATTAATCCTACTTGAAAATATTGTAAGTATTTTTGTATTTACTTAAGAAAAATGTGAATTTTGTAATATTTTAATTATGGTCTCATTTAGTAAAGTCTCTTCGAAAAAATGAGAAGTAATAATATATTAACTAATCTGAAAAGTACACATATGTACATTGTGAGCATATCTTAATTATGTGTCCATCGTAGTCGTGTTATATATCAAGTATAGTTGTTAATTTCATATCCCATAATTGTAGAAATTATTGAACATTTTAATTTCACATCACAAAATCATAAATACATATGACTTTTACACATCAACAATGCATAGATAAGCAACTAATATACTTGAAGATAAATTTAAGACTGTCGCTTTATATTAATCTATAGAATATTAAAGAAGGCATGATGTGGAAAACATTTTTCGACCATTTTTCCATACTCATAGCTAATTATTTACATATACACAATTAGATAATAATCATTAATGAGGCTTCAACCATCATTAATTCCCAAGAAAATTAAATGTACGTACTTCGAATATTTGTAATCCAATGTGAACTTTGATATTGAAAAAAAGAATAATGGTTCCATTGACCATTTTCCAAGATTTTTATTTAAGTATTTAAAATCCAGATATTTTATCCAAATCAAAACGAAAGTCAATATTTCATAGTTACCAATATTGAAAAAAAAAAAGGTATGCTCAACTATCCAAATTGAAATCTAAAAACTTTTTTTCTTAGCCAAAACTATTACATTTAATGTTCCATGTTAACGAATGACACCATTTATTACATATGGAGTATGGTAATTATTTTAAAATATCAAATAAAAAAGAGGATGTTATGTGCTAAAATCGCGTTGACTTACATATAAAACAAATTATGATGCGTGTAACACTTGCAGTTTTGTAATAAATGATCCATTGGTTGTTAAAGTTCAAAATTTTACTGGAGAACACGATTGAGATTTCAGCTTTGATTTTCACAAGCTTCACTTGATTGTATAGTAATCGCACAATATATATATATATATATCAACTATATAATATATATAAATCAAGATAATTTAATATGTGTACTGATATCAATCAAGATGAATATGCGTAGAGATGAATTCAGCATTTTATTGAGAGAAATCCCAGCAATTATTTTTTGAGGAAAAAATATTAGCATTTATTATTTTAGAGGAAAAAGACATTTATTCTGCATATACATGGATGCTTTATTTTGCTTCTTTGATTTAATGAGCCAGCTAATTATTTTATATGCTAGCTCATAAATACATTATCATTAAATGTGATTTGTTTTTAGAAATTAATAGTGTTATTTATGAAGGAGATGATGAGGCCTGGTTTTATGGAAGAATTTTCATTCACATACCTTGAATAATCTGCTGCTCATGCTTCATGCTCCTGTACATCTGTTCGTTACACAGAATGCGATCAATTAAATGATGATGCCACACTTTGAAAAATAAACATTGTTAAATTATTCCAAAGAATTAAAAAAAAATTAATAATATAATCACGTCATATAGCATAAAAAATCTTGAAAAAAATTAAATCTTTAACCCTAGCTAGGAGAAGGGTTTTTTGTCTTCAACCTGAAGATGGCTCTTGACGTGGGTTATCGTCAGCCCCTTCACATCCATCAATTCTAGCACCATTTTTGGAGTTGCCCCTATTAATATAATTAATCAAATAAACGAATTAATTCACTAAAACTAATTAATAAATATATGTTTCTAATCCAACTTAAATAAACGGGAACTTTTCGAACTCAATCAAGCAGAAGAACATGAAATTTGACACGTAACGCTTTTTTCATGCACATGCAATTAATTAAAGAGAACAAAAGGTAATAATTAATATTTCCAATAATAGCCTTACTATCTTCTCCTCCGAGGCGGTCAACGGCGTTGAGGAAGCACTGGTGAAGCTCATGCGTCCATCTCAGGCGGGGCATTTTCGACCTTACATAAGACCGAACGCCGCAGCTTTTGGGCGGCGGAGGATGGCGGTGCTCCGCCTCGTGCCGCCTGCCGGAGAATTGAGGCTTCATGTTGAGGCTGAAGACAGTAGGCGGAGAATCCATGGATGGTGTCTGAAAATAGAGAGCAATTAATTCTAAGCACAAGAAGAGATGGGGAGGTATGGTCTATATGTGAAAACAAAAGACAATAAATATTAGGGTGACTGTTGTTGCAATTTGTCTATTTGTGCAGCTTTTTGAGGGCCCTCTCTCAGGGTCAATTTGGTCTTTTCATAGCAGAATTCCGTAGCATTGTGAAAATTTATTCTGTTTATTTCAGGGAAAGTTGGACCGAAATGGTTCTAGATCTGCGACAATATTACTTTTTTGGACATTCTCTCTTTAGTTCTATCAAAACATTCTTTCTTAATTCCCCCCCCAAAAAAAAATAATAATAAAAAATGTCGCATATATATTTATATATCAAATGTATTCCGTTCTTCTATTTACATCCTGTTATTATTGTTGCAGATTTGAGACCGAATCAAACCTCGAATTTTATATCAAACTTTTAGTATGTAAGAAAAATCGGTGCTATAATTGAAAATGCTACGTGGAGACAATATAAAAACGGGTAATTCTACTATACACCGTTGTATTAATACACCGGTATTTTTTTACTGTGGTAATTTCTCTGTAAGGTAATTTTTTTGTTTTGGGCTAGACTTGACTATTGGACCTCCCTACACTCATTTTATATCCTGAGTTGCAGTAGACCATTTTTACTTGCATTTAATCATTGTAAATCAATTATGTTGTATGTATAAATAATGAAATAAATGTAAATGAATTATCACAAAAATTTTGGTTAATTCTAAATTTATTAATACGTAATATTACATGCATTTCGTTTGTTGAGATATATGTTGCCTCCAAATCTAAGCCGTATATTGTTGAGATACGAATATCCATATATATATATATATATATATATTTGCATTTTCAATCCAAATCTAAAAATAACTTAAGGTACCAAAATCCATCCTAATCGAATACATATATTCTCAAGATATGAAAATTCATTCTAATCAAATCCGAATCTAAACATACGTTGAGATACCAAATCAAATACATGTATTACGAGATATGAAATTGATTATTCTTAATTGAAATCGAATAATTTTGATATGAAATTAGATATTAACATTTTGTTTATGACTAAATAATTAATATGTGCTCATGATTTTTCATAAACTAATTCAATTATTAAAGAAACGAATATAATGAACCATATAAAATAAATGAACAAATATCAACAATTCTCGTCTCTTTGAACTCATATATTTTGCAACTTTATAAAAATAAAGAATAACTGATTAACTGAGACTTTTAACAACCAATAAATTATAGTGATTAGAGATTCGATTCCACGATTAATTGATTTTATATGAGCATTGATATTTAAAAAAAAAAAATTGTTTAAAAAATATTAACGAGTGTTGTTATGGTTCATGGAGAGTAGTAAGTGTGTATATTTAATTATTTATATCACTATTGAGGGAAAAAGTAACGCGTTATCAGCACATACAAATTAATTGGAAAATTCAACTAAATAATCAATTAAGAATATATGTATTAAGATACATTCAACTAAATAATCAATTAATAATATATGTATTAAGATACAATCACAGGTTGTGGATGCAGCACTACAGAAGCAAGTTATTTGAAATTTTAATGACGAGATTTCATAACAAATATCCAAATATATCGAATATGAGTCTCAAATGATTCGTAATAACGAGATGCATAATACAAACATATTCGACTGTGGTTTTATGGTTGCAGATTATTGTTATATACAATTAATGAAGAAGGTAAATATAGATTACATTGCTCATACTCTTTTGGTTATTAGGGGGAATTCTTAGTTTTTACTGTGGTAATTTTTAAAGACAGATAAAAAGGTTAAAATGTAAATGAAGGGTTAGGATGCAATCATTCAAGATCTAATGACTGAAAATATTGATTTATTAATACAACGGTGTACTATAGAAGGACCCTATAAAAACTAGAAAATTTGGAGTGGTAACCTGATTTTAAACCCTCACGAAATTTTTTATTTTCTATTTTTATCTTTTATTAGTTTTTAGTCATTTTGGTCAATTATATTATTGATATGAAATATGATGGTATGACTAAAATTTAAATGATATATACTAATAAAAATGAAAGGGTTTAATATAAATATGATGGTATGACTAAAAGTTATGTAGAATATATATGACCTGAGTTTTGGATGGTACGGGCTGATGTAAATAAATCGACCCAATTTTATTCATACTAGAGAGGATAGTACGAGCTAAGTTTTGATGGTACGTGATGTTGTGCGAACAAGAAGGATAGAAATGTCATTTTCTTGGGAAAACAAATGATTTTAATTGATTATGACTAAAAAGTAACTTTTATTTCAAATTTGGACAATCAAAAATTGAACCATGACCATCCCATGAATGCAAAATAAAAAGTTGGGGATAATATTTGAGTGGTAATTCTAGTACTTCACTTAATTTGGTGTGACATATTGTAGTATCTATGTAATTATTTAATACAGTTTGCCAATTTAATTTTTTAAATAAAATTACACCTTGAAACCAACTCTTATCCAGAGAATTGATGTTGAATTTACTCTATTAGAAAGGAGGTTGAAGGTTGTAACTCCTTTACATCTTTCTTTATCAGCATATACACTAAACGAAAGAGTTCGAATTAGAAAACAAAGCAGAAATCAGGATAATTTAATTCAAACACATCCAGAATCCTTAGCTAAGAACATTCATATTTGGTGGGTGTTATTATAATGAGTTGGTTTGGTGTGCACCAGGTGTACATGCAATCCGGGTCGACCTAGGTTGATTCAGATCCGCTAATTTTTTCTTTTGCCTTTTTGTTATGATTTATGTGTTACATTTATATTACATTAGTGTGATATTTATATTATATTAGTGTGATCTTTATGTACAAATATCCTTATCTTATGTACTATAACTTAGGAAAAAAATAAAAAAAAAGAATTTCAGTACAATTTGTACATATATAACTTTATGTGATATTCATGCACATTTATGTTATATTTATGTCATATTTATGTACAAATATCCTTACATTTATGTAATTGTAATATATAAAGGTGTAACTAATATAACCAAAAGGTATGAGTAAAATCATATAAAAGTATGTTGATTCAAAAAAAGTGCAGAAATTCTTCCTTTTCTTTTCTAAGTTTAAGTACATAGCATAAAGAATATAACATGAATATCACACATTTATAATATAAAGGTCAATACATTAAAACAAAAACAAAAACATTTATTGATATGGGTCCCACATGCTACATTATCGTCTTATCAATATTTCAATTCTACTAAATCATACTCTCACATCCCTTGTAATATTAATACTCATTAATTGTGGTCGAACAACCCATCAATCTCCCACCAGAAGATCTGGTTGAGTATCCAAAGTAGAAGAAAGAAACTTATTCCCCACAAAGACACCGGGAACACAAGACTCTCAAACATTCCTCACAACCAGTGTTTTGCCCCTGCATAAATGATTATCATTAACTGTACCTCCAGAACGACACACCCAATCATACTGACCAATAGAATTAGTGTGGAGGTCATTAACATCAGCACTGGTGTCCAAATTCTACCTACTAAGACCAGGCCTAATCACATATAAGAGAAATTTTCATTTTTGTTCCAACTCTATGATTCATGTACGATTTTGGTCCTGCTTATTTCAATTATTCAACTTCATTCTTGTAATTGAAACTTTTGTCCAGTTTAAGTCAATTATTTGTCGGAATATGCATTATTCTGTGACTTGATTTCAAATTTCTTATCAATTATAGTAATGTGGTAAAAAAAAATTAAATAAGTAACGAGAAATTAATAACAAAAAACTTGAAATCGATCCTCAAACAAAAGCTTAATAGAAGAAATCAATTCTAAAATCACACACAGAAACCCTAATCTCCAAAGAAGAATGACGATCAACTACCCATGGCCATATCCTTCAAGTAATTTGATCAGCTTCTGGCAATATCGACGAATTTCCTCTGGTAATCAATTTTTTTTTCTAAAACAAAATACCGACGGAAAAAAAAATTCATCGATTAATTATGTTTACCAAAGGTTTTACCAACATATATTTTGTCGTAATTTGTTGACAGACATTACCGTCAATAATAATTAATTAAAATTATAAAAAAATATTTTTTATTTTTTTGCAAAATTACCGACGGAATGTAATTTGTTGATAATCAGCGACAGAAATTCCGTCGGCAAGGTTTTCAATTTTTTCAAAACAATAATTTTTTTTGCATAATTTATAGATGAAATTTTTTGTCTGTAAATTTTGCGAAAAAATTTGGAAAATAATTTTGTTTAAAAATTTAAAAATTATTTAAAATCTATCGATGGACAATTCCGTCGGTAATAATTAATTAAAATTACAGAAAATTATTTTTTTATTTTTTCAGAAAATATACCGACAGAATAGTCATATTCCGTCGATTATCCATTGTTGGCGATTTTTTTAAAAACCTTTATTTTGATGATTTTATCCAATAATCTAAAATTAATGACCGTTATATTGTATTAATAATCATAACATTCCATGTGAATAATGTTATTATATTGTAATAATTACGTATGTGACACATATGTATGTGTATATATATATATAATTGATAAGTCAATGTTCGTCTAGCTAGTTTTATCTTAATGTAATTAATATATAACTTATCGTTTAAATGGTTATTCATGATTTGTATTTAAGTGACATTATTATCGATTGACAAGATATAATTTTATTATTTATGTTGTTCAAACGATTTACATATTTGTTGTTCATTTTCGAACATATTACTAATTGATTTAATAAGTTCATTGTATTAGATTGAACTAAACTCATTTATAAAATTGAATTTTTCATATAAGATAAATGAAACTCCAAATATGTTTTGGAACAAAGTTCAAAAATAAAATATTATAAAAAACATAGTAAATCGAACAAGATATGTACAGACGGAATTTCCATCAGTAATAAATCCACTGATGGAATTTCAATTTGTAATATTTTTAAATTTTTTAAATTTTATTTTTTTGCAAAATAGTCGATAAATTATGCAAAAATAAATTAAAAATTTGAAAAACTTACTTTAAAGTATTTTCCCTCCAAAATAAAATAAAAGTAGCGTCATTTTCTTCATTTGTGCCTCCTCCACTCTCTCTCTCCTCCCACCACTGCCCCATCCTCCACCACTGTCGGTGTGGCCCTCCATCCGCCACCGCCACCACGCCAAGCCACCTCCCCCCAGGTCCCATAGGCCTCTTCCCCTTCGACCGCCCCCACCATCTCTGAGGCCCCTGCCGCCGACGTTGCTGCCATCGAGCCCTCGTCTCTGTGGCCGCCATGGTAAGCCTTTTTTTTATTTATTAATTTTAGTTAATTATGTAATTATATGTTTTATGTGAATTAAATTTAATATAATATATTTGTTTAGGTTTAATTATGTTAGTATTATGTTTAATGTTAATGTTGGTTATGTTAGTTTAGGTTTAATTATGTTAATTTTATGTTTTATGTTAATGTACTGTTAGTTTGAATTTAATTAGGTTAATTTAGGTTTAATTATGTTATATTAGTATAGTTGTGATAATGTTAATTTATGCTTGATTATGTTAGTATAGTTGTGATATTAATTAACATTAGTTTTAGTGTTCGCAATTATGTTAGTATATGTTGTTAATAATGTAATGTTATATTTTAATGTAATTAAGTTAGTTTAGGTTTAATGTAATGATAGTATAGTTGTAATAATTGATAATTAAATTAATTTAGTTATTTAATTAGCTTAATTAGTTTAGTTGTTTAATTAATTAATTAGTTTACTTGTTTAATTAATTTAATTACTTTAATTAGTTTAAATTAATATAGTTTAATATAAAAATTAATATTTCTTTTGTAGATTACCGAAGGAATTTTCCATCGGTAATGTGTAACTTTATTGTTTTTTTTTTGGTAAATATACAAACGGAAATTTCAGTCTATAATATTTTCTATTTTCCGTCGGTAATTTTATGGAAAAATTTCCACAAAATCAATACTCAATGTCGTCGGTAAAAACTTTACGGATGGAAAGTTCCGCTAGTAATTAGCAACAGAATTTTTTTTCCGTTGGTAAAAATTTACCGACAAGCGAAATACCAACAAATTTTTTCCATTGGTAACAGTTTACTAACAGAAAATTCAAGATTACCGACGAATTTTTCCAACGACAAATATTTTGAATGTATATTACCATGTACTAATCTTTTGAACATCCAACCCACCTAAAACACAACTCATATCCTCCATAATAAATTCGACGATCCTCCATGTCAACCCATCGTCAAATAAGAAACCATCCAAAAGATAGAAAATAGGAAACACCACAATAATAATAACAAAATCAAAACATGTACAACATAAACAAATCAACTGCTCAGTAACCCATTCTCTAACCGTAAATAGGAAAGAATGTACGAAACAATGAAATATGCCCCAAGCATTGTCGACTGTAGTCGTAGAGCAAAATACAAAGTAGTAAGCGATACACAAAGACCGAAAATCAAGTCATTATCAATCAAGTGAAGTATAATGTATAGAATGTGAGACTCACAAAGGAAATCCTAAGGAGAAGTTATAAATCAAATGAACTTATTAACACTCATTAATGTGGATCTCATGTGTCACGCTAGTTTTTAACTAACATCATCATTCTATTATTACATATATACATCTCTTTTAAACATTAATATTCATTAATTTTGGAATTTTTTTTTCAATTAAATTAAATGGTTTGATAATTTCAAACTTTAACTTTTTTTGACCGGCAATTTCAAATTCTAACTTTTCAGGCTTTACGAATTTTACTCAATTTCAACCAAAATGGCTCAATTAGGTCGAAATTGCACGTGAGCTCTCAAATTCAGGGTTTTTGTGTCAATTTTGCCAAATTTCACCTATGAATAACATAATAATTCAAGTGGCATCCCTATTGGCTTTATATTTACACGATACCGCACCACATAAGATTTAAAATAGAAAATTTTAAAAAATCTAGAAACTGAAAATAACCAAATAATAATAATAATAATAATAATAATAAAATAGAAAAAATAATGAAAATTCTGGAAATATACTATTCATTTTCTTCCTCACGTAAGTCGCCAACACGCCACCCACCACCACCTACAACACCTCTGACCGTCGGCCACCGCACGACCCTTGAATACTCCATCCTCTCGCCGACCATCATCTGCTTCCGTCACAACAAAATCCCTCTTTTCCCTAACACCTGAACCCTCAAATCCCCTTGAATAAATCTCAAACTATAATGGAAAATATAGATCTTCATCTTAATTTGAAAGGATTCTAAGTAAAATTCAATACTCAAGAAAAAATCTAATTAAATGCTCTGTTAAATACATCTCAAAACTACATAATGAAACTAATAATAACCTAACCCAACGTCAACAACACTATTTTCAGATCTATGATGCATTTTGATGTGAGATTGGGTGATTTTGAATTTCTAAAAATAAGGGTTGGTGAAAACAGTGTTTGTCGTGATGGTGCTAACTACGGTATTACAGAGGGGAATGCGCAGGGGTTGGTGAAGAGGTACTCACCGGTGTCGCTGTTTTGACAGTACGTTAGACCATTGGAAGTCGACGGCAGAAGGACGAAGGTGTATTTTCCACGTGCAGGGAAGAATTATAAATCATACATGCCACCCAGGATAATAAAAGCCATGTTAGTGAAATTGGCCCGAAAATTTGCATTTGGGAGCTCACGTACGATTTCGGCCCAATTGAGCAATTCAAGTTAAAATTGGACAAAATTCGCGATGTCCAAAAAGTTATTGTCTTAAATTTTCGGTTCGAAAACTTAAAGTTTGAAATGACCAGACCCCTAATTTACTTGGCAAAAAAAAGTAATAAACTCTTAGGTAGTGTTTGGTTCATGGGTTTAGGTTGGTTTGAGATTATAAGCCAACCTAAACCCATATTTGGTATCATGGTTTGAGGCCTGATTTTTTTTTTGGGCCCGGGCCAACAATGTGGGTTTATGGTGGATAATGGGCATGTTTATAAACCCATCATTTTTTGTGGGCTTATTTCTGGCCCAACAGTAACTTAGACGAATTGACGAATATAACCTTATTTTTTGTAACAAAAAGACCAATACACCCTTACTTTTCAAAAAAACCACAAACATGTCATTACATATATAGCATACGACAAGTTAAGGCCTTCTCCCCCCAAGGTCATCAAATCCTAGCCGTTTCAAAATTGAGACGAAAAAGTGTTGAACTTCGGCAAAAAATTGTTGAACTTCAGCGATTTCACCCAGGAGTGAAGAGTATCATCGGAACGAGGTTCGTTTCATCTTTGGACCAATTTCTTGTTTATATTTCTGGCTAAACCTCCAATTTCTGTTGTGTGTGTGTATATTTCAAAAAATATTTTTGTTGTGTTGTGTGTGTGTATATTTCGATTGTGTGTGTAACTTTGGTCAACTTCATCGCCAGGTAGCCTCTATTTGGATATCTTTCTGCAAGTTCGACTTCGCCAACAAGGATGCAACTCTGATTGGGAATTCACGGAGAGCGCTGAGAAGATTCTGAAAGGTGATTCTGGTTGATATATTTTTCTAATGACAAACACCAACAAAAAATTGATTGTTCAAGATTTGTGAGCTTTGAAATACTGCAAAAATGAAATATAATAATGTGGTGAAAATCTATTTAGTTTATGTTCTATAATTATGATATTGATTTGAGTTGTTAACTAGTATAGTAGTGTTGTACTATTGCAGTTTAGTTTTCTTGTTTAGTATAATAATGGGGTGCTGCTTCTGCTTCACTGAAGTTGATGTTTTCTTGTTGGAATGTCAATTTTTTGTGTTTGATTTTCTGGGTTATGACGTTTGCGTGGAATCTAAGTTAACGTGATTCTTTCTTTTTCCCTCATTCTATGTGAAAAGATGCTTGAATATGCATACGTATAATGGTACATTTTTGAATGGGTGATTTCTTTCAGATTTTTGGAAGTTAATGCAGTGATGATTTGAGTTGTGATTATTTTGAGAATTTGCCTTTTACTATCGTTTTGTTGATTATTTGTCTACTTAATATGGTTTTGGTAAGGGATAATTTAACGATTAATTAATTCTTTTTGTAACCACAAGATCTGTTTTTGTTGTTGTTCTTGTTCTCTCTCTTTGTTTTCTTTTCTTTTGTAGGATTTAATTTACTTTTTTAAGAGAATATGAGATATGTGAAAACATGGTCTATGTTGCAAATTTTGGCTTGACATTTAGGCCACATCAATCTTCTGAATGGTGTGTGTTTTGTTGGAAGAATGTGTTGTATATGTTAAAGATTTGATTGATTGTTTGTGTAAAGTGAGTGTAGAATCATATTTTGACATTTTCTTGTTCATTGACAGTATAATATAGTAAAGGAAAATACACACTTGTGATGATAAAAAGTGATCTGAAATGGCAAGGATTCCTGAATTGTATTTAGTTCCCAAGCAATAATTTTACCCATTAGTTATATCAAATTCAGTTTAGTCAATATTGCAAACATGCAATGTTATGCATAATTAGTGTTGTCCCATAAATATGGTGATGTACTGGTACTTGTATGCAGTTTCGGTCTACATGAAAGATCCTCTTCGATTCTATAGCTGATATCGTTGTCCTTTGTTTGCTCAATCAGGTTAGTGTTATTTCTTGATACTTTACAAATTATTTTGTTGTTTTTATGTTTTGCATAGATGAATGTGTAATCATTCAATTAGGCTTGGGTTTGTTGTTGTAGTTTTAGGAGATCCTAACTGGATACTTTGTATAATTGGACGATTAAAAATATTGTTGATTGAAGTCTAAATAATCCTATTAGTTTAGGAGATCCTAATTGGATGAGTTCATTTCAGTTTATTTTGTTAATGCTTAATTTAAACTGAGCTTGATCATACTTGTAATTGAAATTATTTTTTGCAATCATAATTTTGTCATTACACTAAAGTATACTTAGGACCTATCTAGTTTCGTGCAAGAATCCATCAAACACTTAACACCCTGACCACCCCATCTTAATCTCGATTTGATAAATAAGAATTGCACAATCACATGTTGTGTTACCCCCTTAATATTGCTTCATTAACATCTATATTTGGCAAACAATATTTTGTTTATCTTTTACAATATTCTGTTAACAAACATTCATCCTTTTCGGTTTCATCCAAAACCCAAAAAATATATCAATGTACAAACATATAATCCCTAAAAATGAGCAACATTGAAGCTGCCCGAATATTTTAAATTTTCAGCCACAAGTTAATCCTAATTTTGTTTTGTATGGATGAGCTTATTAACAATGGATGGTTTTGCAATTTTTACATTCCGTACCCTAGCCTTTTTTTCCATAGACTATCATTTTGATGATAAAGTCTATCTTTGAGCACTATTCTAGATGCTACAATTTTTTAGATTTTTTGTCTCCTTTTGTTAAAAAATGTTGTTATGTTAGTTTTGTATCAATACTGAAGTTGTAGTGTCATTATTTATTTTCTATTATTGAGAATTTCATATATGTGGAAGTTGATATGCTATGGCAGTTTGGTCTTTATTATTCTCAAGGTATGTTAAATACCATATATAGATATGTTATGGTGTGTGTTGAGGATGTCAGTTGTACTGAATGCTATGCTTTGAGCCTGCACGTTTTATTTTAGCAGTGATGACTTGGTGAATATGAAGTGGATAAAGTCTGAAGGATGTATATGCCAAAAGAATAATCAATATTATTTGAGTTCTATATGGTTGTTATATTTTGAATGCTATAAAATCTTGTAACTAAGTGAACTATTTGTTTGTTTGATTTAAAACCATCTTTCAACACTAATATTACTCCATATTTTGCTAAATTCTTGTAAGCTGTCAATCATCAGAAGTCAGAGTGTATCAGGTTGGAAGAGGAGGGTTGTTAGTTTCATAAAATTCAAGATATGTTGTATAGGTAATCTTTCTTAACACCAGTTTTTGTATGAACCAACACAACAAATTATGTTAGCTTATCTCTCCACATATTAGATACACATGTTCTATCCTCTCTAAATAAGGCCATAAATTTGTTGTTTCTACCAGCATTAGATACATATTACTACACATTGATATATGGTCATAAATTTATGTTTCTACCAACATAATATATATTCTCTGCACTTGTTCTTGATGCCACATTAACTTATTAGCTCAGCGCACGCCCATATAAAAATAAATTGTTGAATTTGCACAGGAAACAATCAAGTGTTGATGGTGTTTAGCTCTTCTTCTTCTCATTTCCATATTGTATGCAAATTGGACATTTAGTCAATAGTGCATAATAAAACGTGTAATACCCATGCTTACTTTATTCAACTGTGAAAATAATAGATAGTCTAATGAGTTTTAGGTCCAATAATGCATAAATTATCTATGTCTCTTGATTGATATCATAAATGTATAATGCATATCAATTGTCATGTATAATTTAACTCAATTAAACAACAACTTATCTCATGCATATCAAACGAAGAAAACTGAATTTTTTAGGACATAGATAATGCAGTATTATCAATTATTTTCCAAGTTTTACTAAAATGCAATTAATGATTTAGATATTATTTAATAAATTACTAAGATACAGTAATTGATTATACATTATTTTATTTATAAATCATGAACTGCTTCTTATAAATTATTTCAAATATGAATTGTTGCATTATATTACTACAACTACTAAAATGCAGTTAATGATGAGTCAATACTGCAAACATGCAATATTATGCATGATTAGTATTGTCCCATAAAAATGGTTATGTATTGTTACTTGTATGCAGTTTTGGTCTATTGGGAAGATCCTCTTCGATTATATTGCTAATATCATTGTCATTTGCTTGCTCAATCAGGTTAGTGTTATTTCTTGATAGTTTACAAGTTATTTAGTTACTTTTCTGTTTTGCATAGAGGAATTCAATTAGGCTTGGATTTGTTGTTGTAGTTTTAGGAGATCCTAACTAGATACTTTGTATAATTTGCTAATTAAAAATATTGTTGATTGAAATCTAAATAATCTTATTAGTTTTAGGAGATCCTAACTGGATGATTTCATTTCAGTATATTTTGTTGATGCTTAATTAAAACTGAGCTTGATCATACCTGTAATTGAAATTGTTTTTTACAATCATAATTTTGTCATTACACTAGAGTATACTTAGGACCTGTCTAGTTTCGTGCAAGAATCTATCAAAAACTTAACACCCTAACTACCCCGTCTTAATCTCAATTTGATAAATAAGAATTACACAATCACATGTTGTGTTAGCACCCTTAATATTGCTTCATTAACATCTATATATGGCAAGCAATAGTTTGTTTATCTTTTACAATATTCTGGCAACAACTTTTCATCCTTTACGGTTTCATCCAACACCCAAAAACATATCAATATACAAACATATAATCCCAAAAAATGAGCAATATTGAAGATGCCCGAATATTAAATTTTCAGCTACACAATCTGGTGCTAATTAACAACTTATTTCAATAAACACATTACCAAACTTTCCTAATCTAATTACCAGCATTATTACTCTGGTCCTTCATGACTTTTTACACAAACGATTAAATAAATAACTTCATTCTTACATGTTCAAATGAGTCTTAATACTAGTACCAATTCATTTCCGAATGATGACAACATGTTATCTAAAATTTATGTTATATATATATGTATGTAATGATAATTTTCCTTTTTTTGAACATATAGACTATAAAAATGGATGAATACAGAACTTGAGGTTATTACTTGTGGGGTAGAAGCAATTGAGATTTCATTCAAGACTTTTTTTATGCTCATGGCTTTGGCCTACGGTTTCATCGTTCAAATAGGATGAGAAGGACCCATACTAGAGGGGCCAAAAAATACAATTTGTCAACGAAAATAACTCATCAATTAGACCACATTCGTAACCTCACCCTCTTAAATGATGAGACCTGCTACAACCATCTCCGAATGAGCCGTGATACTTTTAATCGGTTATATTATCTTTTGGAGTACCTTGGGGGTCTTCAACCAACTAGGCATGTATCAATACCTGAAAAGGTTGCAATATTTCTTTCAATTCTTGCACATCACAAAAAAAAATAGTCGTTAAGTATGATATCAGTAGAAGTAGATACACAATTAGCAAACACTTCAATTCAGTCCTCAAGTGTCTGTTAAACCTACACACTATTTTTCTCATCCAACCCAAACTTATTCAAGACGATGAAGCCACTAATCGTTGGAAACCTTTTAAGGTAACAATCTAAACCTATTAAGATTAACTTCGATTTATGTCTTTCTTCTATAGAATGCAAAAACTTAATGATCTTCTATAATTAACATTAATATGTTAGCCCTCAATATATTTTTTCACAATGTAGGGTTGTCTAAGTGCCTTGGATGACACATACGTCCCTGTGCAAGTAGCTCTCACTGAAAAACCAAGATATAGGAACCGAAAAAGATTTGTTTCTATAAATGTCTTGGGGGTTTACAACCGTAACATGAACTATATCTACATGTTGGTTGGATGGGAGAGATCAGCAGCCGATGGTCGGGTTTTGCGCGATGCAATCTCCCGACCAAATGGATTGAAAGTCCCAATTGGTAGATTCTGCAAATTTAATAATACTTGAACCTCGTTTACCTTGCACTATATACTTTAATATATTAGCAATGATCCCAACAATTATATTATTAGTTGGGGCCATCGTCTCATTCCCAAATATTTATTTCTCTATGACAGACAATTACAATTTGTGTGACGGAGGATACATAAATGGAAATGAGTTTCTAGCATCTTGTAGGGGTGTAAGATACCATTTGCAAGAATGGAATCATGCATCACAAACACCTCAAACTTACCAAGAATATTTTAACTTGATGCATGCTAGAGCCCATAACGTCATTGAGCGATCCTTCAGTATTTTGAAAGCCTATTGGGGCATCCTTAGGAGCAACTCATATTATCCAATCAAAACACAAAATCATGTAATCCTTGTCTGTTGTTTGCTTCATAACTTCATACTCACCAACGCAACCATCGACCCAATTGAGAGTGAGGTGTCCGACATGGCTAGTGATCCTAATTAGGAACCTACTCTAGACATCAGCTACATTGACCAAGTTGAGTCTTTAGGGTTGGATGTTATGAAGAGATAACATAGCTTTGCAAATGTGGAACAATAGAAATTCCTAAAATCACTTGTATCTTGTGATATCAATTAGTCTATTCATTTCCTTTTATGTAATGTTGTTCTTAAGACACACTGTCTTTATTCCACGACTGATGTATTTCATATGTGAGAATTTGTGTAAACACAATCACTTTAAATGTCAATTTCTTTAGCACATAAAGTTCCCACTTTTTCAAATGCTCATGATATGTTATTAAATCTGACTCAATTTTTCACATATTGAACATGTTACTGAAACTCGTAGACATTAACAACAAGTCTTCTAGTGAAAAAAACAAAACTAAATGTCAATCAAGAAAGACCTGGAGTTTCAATGAGGAGCAACAACTCATCGAAGCGTTGAAAGAGTTGGTTGCTAGAGGTTATAAGTCCGATAATGGATTTAGGACGAGATATCTTAATCTCCTGGAACTGTGCTTGGCCCAGTGCTTCCCCGGGCAAACCTAAAGACCGAGCCACACATTTCGAGCAAAATTCATAATTGGAAGAAAAGTTACAACTCCTTGTCTCTAATGTTTAGAACAAGTGGTATCGGTCTCTCACCCAATTTCATGATTAACGTACAAGATGATGTTTAGGAAAACTACATAAAGGTAATGTTTACATTTGTCATTCCCAATATTCACAACTACATCTATCACATCAACATCCAATTTTATTTAAAATATGTAAATGTGATCACAACACTTACACTTGGCAGATTGACACCACTTTTCGAACAATGTGTTTCAAGACGTGGTCATTTTATAATGATTGGGTGGAGATATTTGGGAAGGATCGGGCAACTGGAGAAAATGTTCAAGGTTTTGCTGATGTCATGAAGGATTTCTTGAACACTGGAAATACCGAACCCATTAGAGGCTCACCGATGCCAACTCCAAATAAAAATGAAGAGTCTTCAACCACTTTCATGTCGAATTGTATTGCCGAAAGCTCCAACACTTCAAAACGAAGTGGGAAGTCCAAATATAGAATGATTGAAACCGATGATGAAGACCAATTCATCGTCAAGGTAAGTGAGTATTGTCACCAAAATGATAAGCAATTGGGAGAGATTGCCAGCAAGATAGGAGAGATTGCCAATAGGAAACAATCAATGTTAGAGCTAACTGAGAAACAAATAAAAGTTTACACAATACTTGAAGGTTTCGAATTTCCATGCTTAAAAGCTCGAGTGCACGTTGTCCGGTACTTATGCAACAACGAAAGTGACTTGGATTTCTTTTTTAGCATACCCGATGAAGTAAAAATTGTGTTGGTTAAGGATATTATGGACAAAATATGAGGCATTTGCAAGAGCTGTACTTATGCAAGTTTGATCAAAACATGAAATTTTATTTTGTATTATTAACTTTGTAATGTAAGACATACATAGAGACGGAGCCTATGTTCTCCTACCTTCATTATATTATGTTGTAATATTTAAAAGAATTTCAACCATCTTATATCTACTAAATTTCATTAGTTACTGCAAAGATTCTGTATAGGGTTCAACAAGTAATCTCAAAGAAAATAATGGTCAACCACAAGACAACAACAGTAGCACAAAACTGTTCACAATAGATGGAAATTAGCAATGTATTGAAAACATTTCAACTGACTACAATAATATAATATAAGAAATTGAAATAAAAGTACAAAATAAAAACAAAACATGCACAAGTTTACATATATTAGAGGTTCGGGTACTTGGAATACTTTGTCCAGAAACATGTTACAAAAATTTGCACCCGAACCTCAAATAAAAAATACTTGTGACTAATATCAGTTAGAGCTAATAACAAAATAAAATAAAACATTGTTCTTACACACCTTAAAATACGATCAAATAGGCATCTTTCCACACACAACCCAATCACCCTAAAGCCATTGTTGTCATCATGAACAACAAATTTCACTTCTTAGAATTCGGGAAGACATGAGACGAAGAGGAAACATACGATGCCCCATACAAGCTTATACAAATGTTATCCCCAAGCTTGTTATCTTTGCCTCTAGATTTAGGTGATGGGTTGGATGAGCTCATCTCCGTCTTCAGAGACGGTGATCGAAAGGATCCATCATCGTCGGATGAGTTTCCACAAGGTCCCAACTCATTCCAAAAGTTAGTTGATAGACTACCGGACTTGTCGCTTGATATTTCAATCACTTCATTCAAAGGGGTGTATATGTTACGGAAGTTACGGTGGGAGGGATCATCCTCGATGACAACCACTTCATGATCGGACTTGACTTGTGGTGGTGCCAAATTGGGCATGGTCGGAAGACAAAAAATGACCTGTAAATCCTCCCAATGAGGATCACCATATTTTGCGTAGGCCCAAGCAAACAGATCCATCTACAAGAATATAATATTATCTTCCACAACTTATACTTGGAAAAAAAATACATCCAATTAAAGCAACGTCTACAAAATGGTATATAACACATGTCGATTGAGTCAGTGATTAAAAATGCGAAAAGCGCCCCGAGGCGCCAAACCTGTTATACTGCCTAGGCACAAGGGGCGAGGTGAGGCGCACGCCTCACCGAAGCGAGGTGCCCAAACTAAAAAAAACACATATATACTATATAACATTTCATAATACGAAAACATAACATAATTAATGCCCCAAACTCCAAACATAATAATAGCATGAAAATATAAAAATATCCAAAAGATCTAATATCCAAACTTCAAACATAATAAAAGCATGAAACATCCAAACATAATAATAGCATACACGCTACTAACTAATCATCATTAATACTCAAGTCAATTTGTGCATCATCTTCTGATGCATATTCATCAACATTTTGTTCTTCTCCCTCATCCGACTCCCCTCCTAAATCTCCCCATTCCTCTTCTTCCTCGTCCACAAGTCCTAAAGAACTAGGCCTAGAAGATTATGATGCTTTAGAAGTCTTTGAAGTTGTTGTCCTTCTACTATATGCCTTTCTCGTGCTCCTAATAGGTTCCTCAACTCCTGCAGCTTCTGCAACATCATCCCACATCAAATCATCATCATCAAACACACGTTCTTCATCCGGAATCCCCACCAACCATTCATTACTCTCATCAATCTCTGACAAGGCAATTGGATCAATTGTATTTCGCATCAAGTAATGACGTTGCAGTGTTCTATTGTACTTGACAAATACCAAATCATTCAGCCTTTTGTGATCCGTCTTGCATCTTTTCTTAGTATGGATCTGTAGTAAGTTAATAAAATAATCTATTGTCAATATAAATTATAACAAATTAATAACATTTTACAAATGTTAATAACTTACATGCTCAAATACACTCCAGTTTCGCTCACATCCAGAGGAGCTACAAGTGAGACTTAGGACCTTGATAGCAAACTTCATCAAGTCGGGAGTTTTGGAACCAAATGCTGTCCACCAATCAGCTGCCAACAACATATTAATTAGATTTCAAAAATAATATTATGATAAATGATAAGTTATTGAAACTTTATTACCTGATGCCCTCGTGGTCCTTTGCCTAGTAGCCATAGACATCCCAAAAAGTCCCTCGGTTTTCCTATACTTGTCTAATTCAATGCAAATTTGATCTTGTATATCAGTACTTGGAACCAATCTTTGGATGCAGTCATACAAGCCTCTATAGATCGTAGAATTATCAAGACAAGAATCGGGATCTTTGTAAAAGAACTCAGGGTTCAAAAAGTACCCAGCTGCATGCAAAGGTTGGTGCAACTGAACATTCCATCTTTTATCGATGATCTCGAACACATCCTTATACCCTCTCTCATTGCCTTGAAAAGTATTTGCTATATTCTGTTTTGCTCTATCCATCGCCTCATAAATATAGCCCATTGCTGGTTTTGCCTCACCATCAACTATTCGAAGGACATGAACTAGAGGAGAAGCAAATCGAAGAGCAAGATGTGCATTGCTCCAAAATGAAGACATCATCATTATTTCAGCTACCTTTTTACCTTGTGCCTTTTTTTCCCATTTGCTTCTAGTCCAATCATCAGAAACAAACATTTTCCTCAAGTTTGCCTTCTGAAGATGAAAGCTTTGTAGTGTCAAGAAGGCTGTTGCAAATCGAATTTTGGCAGGTTTGAGTAACTTCTTTTTTTGTGTGAAGTACCTCATCAAATTCAACAAAGTTGGCCGGTTATAAATGTACCCATGCACTCGAATAGCTCTCTCCCACGTCCTCTTAAGATGAGGTATCTTGAAAATATCCTCCAACATTAAATCTAGACAATGGGCAGCACAAGCACTCCAGAATAAATGTGGTCTCTTTTGTTCCAAATATTTTCCAGCCAACTTATTTGCTGCAGCGCTATCTGTAACTACCTGAACAACATTGGCTTCTCCAAGTTCCTCAACTTTTTGATCAAGCAACTCAAATAGTTTCATTGCATCCTTTGCATAGCTTGAAGCGTCAATCGACTCAATGAAGAGGCTACCACGAGGACAATTGACTAAAAAGTTGATCAAGGTTCTTCCTCTTCGATCCGTCCACCCATCACACATCAATGTACACCCATTAGCTTCTCTTGCTACAATGTGATCTCGCATCATTTTGTGGACATGTGATTTCTCATCTTTAAGAAGAGGAACTCGTACTTGATAATACGAGGGTGGTGGCAAATCTGGTCCATAATCCCCAATAGCTTGCACCATAGGTGCAAAACTAGGATTTTGGACTACAACCAAAGGGATGCCCGTATCATACAAGAATCTTGCTATCTTTTGATAAACTCATTTTGCCAACTCCTTTTTACTCGGATTGTTTTCATCAATCTTTAGTTATTTTCCCATTTTTTTTCGCATTTCTACAACCGTTTCTGCATCAGGAGTGTAGTAGTAATTGATAGCCCCTTTTCTCTTGGGCTTCCTAATAATAGGTTGCTTGTCCTTGCTTGCTTGAGAATGTATGTAGCTAGAAGAAGAATCTTAATTGCTTGGCAACGGTTGTGAGTTGTCATCAATATCAATTTCATAATCTTCGTCGGCAACCATCTCATCAATATCAATAACCTTGTTCATTTGCTCATTCGCCTCTTTCTTCTTATTAATGAATTCTTGAATCTCCTGCCTAACTGGTTGAGGACACTTTAGACATGTAGCAACATTTCTAAATCCTCCAGTAAGATGTTGCTTTAACCGATATATACCTCCTTTAACTACTTTTGCACAAAAATTGCATTTAAATGCAAATATATTGGTCTAATCTCGTATGGCATACTTCCACGCAGGATCTTTTCTATTGTCGTTCGTCTTGCTCGACATCTCTACACAAAAATAAAATTTTCAGATTATTAGAATTAAATCTTTAAATTATCAGAGATTGTTGTCTCACAAACTCGGGTTTGCATCACAAGCAAGTGAGCTTAATCCTTCATTAATGGACTATTTGCAAAGATACATAGCAATTCCAGAATCAGCTCCAAAAGAATTGTATAATTTAAATTACATCATTAAGCATAAGTCAGCGCATAACTTGGTCATAAATTCGCAAATAGCAAGACTTCATTTTCCATGGACTAGAAAGATAAAACAGTACCAAATGAGCTAAGCCTGAGATTCTAACTGATATCCAGTTCAGAATGAGAGCTCCACTTTTTATATTAAGTGTGATGAAAAACCTCACGAAAGTAGGGTATCATAATAAGAGTATAAAAGTAAAAGAGAGTAAAAAACACACAAAAAACATTAGGGTTTAAAGTTCCAAAGAATCCAAACCAAAAAAAAAAAACCAAGAATTCTGACCTACTGCCGCCGGTGGTCGTTGGTGGTCGCCGGTGGTGGTTGCCGATCGTCGGTGGTGGAGGGAGAGAAGAGTGGAGAAGAGAAGAGTGGGAGAGCAAGGGAGATAGAGAGGGAGGCTGTTTTGTTTGAGCATGTGCTAGGGTTTTAGATTTTTAATTCATTGTCATTTAATTAAAAAAAAAAAGGAAAAAATTGCAATATACAAAAAGCGCGCCTTTTCAGCGCCTCAAAAAAAGCGTGAGGCGTCCGAGGCGCGCGCCTAGGCGCCGCTTTGTTGAAGTCCACCTCGCCTCGGTGTACCGAGGCGCCCAAGGCCCGTATCGCCTCGCCTCGCGCCTAGGCGCGCCTTTTTAATCACTGGATTGAGTAATGACTAATACACACTTACACGAACTATATATTCCCACATCTCAGGGTTACAGTTGATGAAGTTGATCTCTATCGACCGTCCAAGGTCATCGCGAAGCATCATAGACGAGAAAGTAGCATGTCTTTGTCGAAGCAATTTAACTTGATTGACACACTCCTTGAGCTCAAAATTTTGTTGAAAAATTTGTTCATTACATATTGAGTCGTTTGAATGGCTTGTTCGTTGGAGCTTCCAATCATGAACTTTTCCATCCTTGCTTGGTCGGCAAGGACTTTGATGAAAAGAGTAACGACGTTGACATCTCACTTCAATCCATAAATGTAGTCATCTGACCTTAAGCCATTGTCTTTCCCAACCATGGTTCTCGTTTGAATATGAAGTTGTAGAAGTATTAGGAATCTAAAAATACACAACACCTCAAACTTGCATGCAGCCTTGTAAGTAATTTGACAACTCATTTATAACAAAGCACATGTGCACAATAATGAGTAATGAAAGATAAGCAATTGCCACATAGCATGCATGTGATGAATTATCACCCATCACAAAAGGTGGGTCACAAAAAAGCCACATTTGTTGACTAAAATTTTGCATGCTTCAATTATAGTATGTGGTTGTGACAATACACAAGTCCTTGCATTGTATTTTATCTAAAAAAAAGGAAATATTACAAAAGTGCCTTTTGTGGATGAGTCCAAATCATGCAAGATAAAAGACTTTATTGAATGATGGGTATTTTTTTCATATTATACCTTGAAAACATGCAATATGCTCTCAACCATGTTATAAAGATCATATTTGACCTGCACCTATGCTGCACAAACATAGCTATCAAGTTTATTCTTGTCACGGTTAGATATAAGCAAATTGTAGAGTTAATTTGTCAATGAATTTCATTAGTTATTTTAATTGCATGATATTTAACAATTATATTTTGAACACGGTATGTTAACCCAAAATCGTGCTAATATTGATAAAACCATATAGGAATCCAAGTTAGTATGTGTTCATTTAATTTGTTAGCCATCATATATAATTTCATTTTATTTCATCTCAATAAATGAAAATCTATTTATTATTGAAGTGTAAAATGTGTTATTTCGTTACATAAAACAATACCGAAAAGAAATCCTTCACTCACGAACTTCTACCACACGTTCACATATGACGAGGCCGATGACATCATTAACCAATTTTCATGCATTTACGTGAAACGCAATATATCCAATGACAAGATTATGACTACTACATTATCAGACATGGCGACACAAATGAGGAAGGACACAGGTTCACAACATTTCGATGATCTAAGCATCAAAACTTTCATCACCGACAATATAAAACTGTACAAGGAGTTCATCTTGTACGTGAATGACATGGTGGGAGTTAAGTACAACAAGAAAAAGAATCAAATAGAAGTTAGTGTAGAGTACTGGTACTACATTTGCAAGGTAATGCATCTTAAACATGTGTATAAATATTTCAGAATTATCTTAATTTCATCAAATGATATCTTCAATACATGTATTTAATTACTTTCTCTTTAATATGTATATCACAGGAGGATCCCAAACAAAAGCTCTTTAGGGAGTGTGGGTTCCCAAACTTCGACATGTGGTCAAAGATCATCGAAGCACACAAGCTCAGTGAGGTGTTGCTTGGGGAGATAAGCTCTTCGATTGACATTCCCATCATCATCAAGGAGGAGCCCTTTGACTTAGAGGTTGTCGACGATTGGGATCGCCGTTTGATATTGGCAAACAAAAAATCACCGATCAATTTGAAGAAATTATCTATTGTGTAAGATGTTATAATTATTTCACCCTATTTACAATCCTTTTGAAGGCTTTTTTTTTGCAAGCAAGTTGGCAGAATTCAAAGGGTTGAAACCTATTTTTTATAGAACATCCTCTTTTGGTCACTTACAGGAGTTGTATGTGGCCAATTATGGACATTTTACTAGGGTGCATCTTCAAACTAGGACACTGTTTATACTTTCTTTTGTTGTAAATTATGACAGTGGGTTGCACATGCTTAGGTGGTATTTATCTTCCTAATTATGTCAATGACATATCAAGTATTCTCCTCATAGTGGCAAACATTTACATCATTTTTTTACAACCTTTAAAACACTTATTTACAACACCAAAAAATGTAAAGCTAAAATGGCAGACAACAATTTAGATAGGTTGTAAGCATGTCATCAATTCTTCACATTAGTCATATTTTCAAAAAATAAGTATGCATATAGCATGCAAGATACACCACTTATAAATATGTTCACATCATTTAACTATTTTAAACAAAATACATGAACATGATTAACACATTAATTTGCAACACAATTTTGTTAACCACAAAAGGAATGAAACCATAACCTCTTCAAATTGACAAAGAAATAAATGCATTCAAATACTCATGGGCTTGGTATGTCTTGGTACATAACTTGAATGTCCACTAGTAATATTGATGGAGATATGGTGTTTGGAGCATGCAACATAGCTATACATATATTGAAGTCATAGGTGCAATATATTACAACTTACAAATTTCATTCGTTGCTTGGAAGCTCGACTTTTGCATCCACCAAATGGAGAGGACGAAAGTTGAGACAAAGACAATGCATAAGAATTTTGCTTGCTTCTTATACCTTTGTTCACGAGCTCTCATCATCGCTACCTCGGCCTTTAATCTAGAAATTTTGTCAATGCAATCAAGAGCAACCTCTCTAGCATAACCCTCAAGTGGTGACTCCAACCAAATAAATACCCCACACGAATCATTCTACATCAACAACACAAACACAAACTTGTATGTTACAAAATCTTTGCAATTAATAATACTTGTAAAAACATAAATAATGGGGTAAGAACACCAAGGAAGAAATTAGAGATCATCATATCCCTTGAAAAGGACAAGCCTTAAAATGTCGCATAGGGTTTTTTTTGTCCCGGAAGTTTGGACATGCATTGGAATGGCATGTCGACATCGGTCGCTCATTTCTTATTGTTGGAAATTCCTACTACAATCTCTTTTATAATATGAAGTTGAACTACATTCCGACAATACAATACGGGTGAATTACGACACCAAACACTTATTTTCACCAAACTAAAGAACAACCATATTAAACGGCATACATATATCATTGGACATCTGTATCTTACACAATCCATGGGTCGTTTGGGTATTTCACATGTGTAGTATTAATGTGAAGAGTCGTAAATCGTAAACATTATTAACTGTTGAAACGCTTTATAAATTAAAACATAGGATATAAACTAACAATCTCAAGACTACAATAAACAAGTTTGGGTCAGTTTCCTAACACTCTCAGATATAAAATAAGTCAAAACATATGTTTCAGATTAGGTCTTTTTCATAACACATGCAACTATAGATATATATCATTAATGAATTCTCCAATTCTGCTGTCAGATGTTAACAATAAACAAGAAAGCTCTAAGATTAGTGTATCTCACCTGAGTAAGAAAATCATATAGATTGATCTCACAATAACCGATAAGAATGTAATTGAATAAGGAAGCTTGCTCTCAAAATAAAAAAGACCAAGTTATGCAAAATGAGATATACATGTCGTGTTAAAAAAATTCCCAAAAGTCATGCAAGATGAGTCTTCTCCAAACCAAATCACCCAATAAACCTCCGAAAAAATGAACCATAAATCAATATACCATTCTTGATTTGTTCATGCGACACAAACGTTTGAAAATAACAATAACTCGCATCGTCATACCTGCTCGACATTTTTCCCTCAGCCTCGGGTCAAATCGCGATACCCTCTACGGCTTGACCCGCAGCAGTCTCTTAACCAACTCCATTGCTTGCTCCAATTTTAGCTTGCCTTAAAGCCAATCCAGTAGCAATAGCGGAAGTGGTAGAAATCGGTGGGTTAGATCCACAAATATTAGCGATGAACTTGTCCGAATTGAAGATGAAATTCTTCAATTCATTGCTGAAGCTTAGGTATCCTCTTCGTGGGGTGGAAGCTGCTCATGATTTGGGAAAATTAATTTCCTCTCATCTTCTCATTCAATATACAAGTGGGAATTTTAAATTTGCTCAATTAATTATTACATTATTTTCTTATTTTTTAAAGTAAGGGTAAAATAGTCTTTTTATATTTTTTATCAATCTTAACCAACAAAGGAAACATAAAATTTAAATTAAACCCACTTTCGCAAACCCATAATCATTCAAACCAAACATAAAATTTAACTCAAACCTACCCCAAAACCTACATACCAAACACCCAAAAATATCTTTGTTTATCTTCAATGAACAGTTAAAGCCCACAATTATTAACCCACCTAAACAATCTCAACCTTCAAATCAAACGGGCCCTTAGTTTTGAGCTTATTTGACATGGTTCCTTGCCACGTCATTTAAAATAATATATTAATTTAAAAATTAAAAAATTTAGAAAAATGAAAATGAAAATTAAATTTCAAATATCCAAAAAAAAAGATATATCACAATAAAAATTCCTTAAAATTGAAAATAAAAATAAAAATTAAAAAATAATAAACTAAAATTAAAATCGGTAATAGATTATAATTGACAATATGTTTTTCTCCCAAATTGCATATCCCAAATCGAAGAACAGAGAGAAGAAACCCTAGTCTGTTGATCATGCACATTGCAAAATTTTGATTAATAATCAATTTGTGGTTAAACATTGGAGTTGAGAGAAAAGTAAAGTTTGTTCGAAGTAATTCAGTCTTTTGAGGTAGTGAGCTAGTAAGTTGATGATTTCAAGAGGTGTGAAGAAGAGGAAGAAGAGGGTTTGATTTTTTTTTTGTTTGACTTTTCTACTTTGAATTCTTTAGTTTGTCGAAATTTTTCTTATTCATTTTTCAATTTTGTTTTGAATTTAATTCATATTGTATGATTTGTATTTTCGTTTTCTATTTTTATTAAAAAAATTATGATGCGGTTGTACATTATTATCACATAAGCTCAATTTTCTCTCCACAATTTGAGGATTTCCAATTTGAATGTTATGTAAGCAATTCTAATAGTCATGTTAGTCCCAAAAAAAATCCAATCAATATTTAATTGAAATTGAAAAAAAATCGACAATTAATTAACCACATTTCAGAAAGACATAATTATGCACCAAAATTGGTTGGACCTAAATTATAGGACGAAAAATGATATTTTCATTAATTAATATGAGAATTATAAAAAAAAAAAGAAACTGAATATATTTGTCAAATCGTGTGTCACCAATCAAATTGTCCCGTTTCACTGCAAGACCTATCAAGATTCTTCATTCCAACTATAAATAATGTCATTAATTTCATCATTTTCAAAAAAAAACTTTTATACAAGCATAGATCTAAGATCCATGCACTTGGGTTGATCCGATCCGAAACACTTTTTGATATGTTCCCATGTGTCTTGATTATTTCCACACCCAGCTTACTCCCACGTGTTATACGTTTTAAAAATGTTAGTTAGACCTTAACATTTCTTTAGTCAGACATTAATATCTTTCATATATTTTAGTTAGTTCTACTTTTATATATTACATAAATATATGACTATATTGATATAAATGTATAAGTAATATCACTTAAATGTATGAGTAATATCATATAAATGTATATATGTATAAATTATGATGAAATTGTTCCTTTTTCTTTTGGCAAAAACTTGTGTGCCTTCGGGGCACGAATCTTAGATCTATGCCCCTAACCCGATCCGGCACGTTGCCGCTCCAACACGCGCCCACACGCGGCCACACCATAGTTTGTTTGCGCCGTGCGCGCACCTTATTATATATAGTGTATTCTGCGAAGGTATTAGGTTTATACTCTTGAGTAATCATACATTTACTCTTAAGGTATCACACATTTACTCTTAAAGTATAGTGCAGAAACAACCTTGCTTTCTTTTTTTTCCTCTCCTTTTGTTTTTTCTCACTTATTTCTTCCAAATCTCTTTTCTTATCGATTTGTTATTCTTTTTATTTATTTTGTACATTCTTCTTTTCTATCTTCTTATTCTTATTCTTCTTCAAATCGCCATGGAGTCTTTTTCCCCTTCTCTTTTACTCATTTTCATATATTTAGATATTTCAAATCACAATTTATTACAATAGTTTTAAAATATTGAAAATTAATTATTTCAAACAATATGAAATCATGATTTGTAGAAAATTTGATGAAAAAGATGATGAAATCGCGATTTTGCAGAAATTTCGAGAAAGATGATGATGAAACATTTGAAATTTTAAGATTTTCAATGAAGGTATTAATTGTATGCTCTTAAGGTATCAGTTGCATACTCTTAAGGTGTCAGCTGTATACTCTTAGATATTACATATTTACCTTTAAGGTATTAATACTTATAGTTTAAGGTATTACATATTCATCTTTAAAGTATTTTATACATATGTTTAAGGTATTAGTTATATACTCTTAAAGTATTAGTTGCATACTCATAAGGTATTAATTGTTAATTCAATGAAAGATATTAGTTGTATATTCGTAAGGTATCAATTGTATACTCTTAAGGTATCAATTGTATACTCTTAAGTTATTACTTAAAATCTTATAATTTATTTTTAAGAGTTATTGAAATGTAAGGTATTACTCATATAACTTAAAGTATTACTCATATAACTTAAAGGTATAACTTTGGGATGATTTTACTGTTTATAAAATGAAAAGTTAAGGTACTACTAGAGATTAATTCAAGACTACTCGAAGATCACAGAAAAATCATTTGAATCATGCTAGATTTTCTTTACGCTTAAACATCATATGTACATATGGCATTAAGACGAAGAATTCAAAAAAATATAAATAGTATCAAAAGAAGAAATGTTAGCATTTATAAAAGTGAGTAAACAAGAGATTGTCTCAGTTCATGAGATTATGACTCAATCTAAAATCATCAAAACACAGAATTCCATGAGATTGAGACATCCATCGTCGTCCAAATCACCCAGTTTCAACATAGACTGCAGCAGATCTTCAACGTCATCCTGCAAACCCAGAAGTGCATATTTCATCTTCAAGCTCTCCAATGTAACAACTTCTTTGAAGGCATTACAACTAAAAAATCACAATTTGAAAAAAAAAATCGTTTGTTGAAGAAGAAGAAGAAGAAGAAGAAGAAAATAAGATGATGTCATTCAAAAATAGGGTGAGAAGAAAAAGAAGAAAGAAGATAGAAAATAAGATGATGTCATTCGAAAATAGGTGAGAAGAAGAAGAAGAAGAAAAATGGGAAAGAGATGCACACAACAGAGTAGAATAGGGTTTAAGGAAAAAAAATTAATAAGTGGATGGGTTGGGTATATATATACGGGTATATGGGCAGCAGAGCGGGTCGAGGGCACGGATCCTAGGATCCGTGCCGTCGGGATACAAGAGATCTTCTTTTTTCTTTTTAAGTTAAAGTATTTTATATTGTTATGATATTTGTACATAAATGTCTACTAATATAACATAAAAATCACACTAAGATAATATAAAGGTCAACATCTTAATAAAAAAATAATTAAAAAGATGTTGATCCGGATCGGATCTAGATCGGTACTTATACACCAGTGTTGTTGTGTATAAAATGGACTAGGTAACATGCGCACCAGTGCACTACTCCATCATTTTGTACACAATAACGAAAAGAATGCCCTTAGGGCATAGCCAAGTTGGTAAAGGATGTGGTGACGTGGAGAGAAATCCCCCGCCAACGCAGGTTCAAACTCCTCTAGGGCAGATTTCCATTGAAATATTGTGGAGGTTTGTCTTGAGGTTTATACCTGCCCCAAATTTCCACTGAAATATTGTGGAGGACGGTTGTCTGCCATTTAGACACATCCCTCGATTTATATCTCATTCGATTGAGATTTCCACTCAAATATTGTGGAGGTCCCAAATTCCTCGATTTACATCTCATCCAATTGAGATTTCCACTGAAATATTGTGGAGGTTTGTCTTGAGGCTTATACCTTGTTGGCTCTCTTCCACTTCCACGATTGTTTGCCTTTTAAATATATCTCTCGATTTACATCTCATCCAATTGATGAGTCTACGGTCGGATGAAGGAGTTTTTCATCTCTCCCTAATGAAAAGAATGAGTATGATTCAAAAAATTTGTCAAATTGTGGGTCACCAATCATAATTGTGCCGTTTGATTCAAATTAACGCTTTAAAGCTCTCGAATCAATGTTATAGAAATTTATATTTGTACGTGGAGGACATTGAAAAAATAAATCTCTCCAAATAGTTTAAAGAGGAGAATCAAAGGATTCAATAGATCAACTAATGATATTGTGAAAGACCTTTCGTTTGATTTGAAAATTTTATATGTTGTCATATTTTTTATATTTTTTTATTTAATACACAAAATTTGTTACAAATAATTAGAGAGCTTGTTTAATAAGTTTCAATAATAAACACATAAAAATAAAATGGCCTGATTAATAAATAGATTGATAGTAATTTGTAAATAAATACAACAAAATAAATTACTTTTCTTCTGGTGTACATAAATTTTAGTTTATGTTGTTTGGACTTAGAGAAAACTAAATATTTGGAGGGTAGAAGTTTGGTTTTGAGATGGTTTATACCTGAGCATTAAATTAATTTGATATAGAAATATAAGAAAAAAAAATGAAACAAAAAGCAAAGCAGAGATGGAAAAATATGTTACCGATTACAAGATATTACAGCGTGATTGGTATGATGGAATGAAGTGGGAATGAAATCATCATTCTTACCTTCATTCCTATTCCTTTGATTGGTATGTTTTATAAGTGAGAATCATCCTATTCCTTTGATTGATATGTTTTATAAGTGGGAATGGTGATTCCCGCATGAATTGGTATTACCATGGATGGGGGAATGACCATTCTTTCCTACCCCATGGTATTACGTATTCCTGTCTTGAAGAAAATGAAAGTTTTTTTATTGATTTTGACAATTATCATTATTTATTTTATGTTTTCACAAATTAACTTCCTAAAGTTGAATTATTATATAAAATTGCGTAAATAATATTAAATTATTTATAAAAAAATATAAAATAATAACTAATAATTTAAAATAAATATAATAATAGCAAAAAAATAATAATTAATAAATATAAAATCTTAAAAACATAATAAAATAATATGAATATAATTTTAATAATACAAATAATTTTAGTTTTGATATATGATTTATCTATATATATATATATTTGTAAATACATATAAATAAGATAAATGAATATTAGTATAGATAATAGGTTATTTAAAAAAATATAAATAAACTGTAGCTAAAATATTTTTTTACAAATATAAAATAAAATATTAAGATTTTAATAATATAAAATCATATAGAATAATTAATAAAAAAATATGAAAAATATATTATTATTATTTAACTACTTTAAAAATATGTAAATAATACAAAAATAGTAAACTAATAATAAAATTATAAAATAAAATATATAATATAATATATCTTAATATTAGTACAATGATTAATTTTCTGTAAAAAGAATTATTTTTAGATTTAAATATGTCAAATATTTTAAATTTAAGTGATATATTGAATATGAATATTAAATAAAATTATAGTGGAAGGTAATTTGGTCAAATAAAAATTGATTTAATATTATATATTTTATTTATAGTTATCAATCATAAAATATGACCGTGCTGTCGCCGGCACGATAAAATTAAATTTATTTCTCTACTCAAACCACTACAAAGATGTAGAACTGATAAGCAAAGTTCGTTCCCACGGAGAGCGGACAAAACTAATTACTTTGTGTTTAGAGTTCAATCAAGAAAACAAGGGGGGTTTTTTGATTTAAAAATCTAGAGAAAACATCAAGAATCAAGCAAGCAATTAAAATGGAATTCAATCAATTAAGAAAGTACTCGGTTCTCAGTTCCATTTCCACCCTCACTCAACTATGTAAAATTGATTGTAACAATATTCTCTTCTTTCCTCATGAATTACTAACCCTCAAATAACAAGTACGACGAATTATTTGGATTTTCCCTTAAGTATATCTAATTAAGATACGATCGTTAATTAGACCTAATCATTGGACAACCTAATTAATTAGATTTAATGCAACGATAGCTTTGGGATCAAGGAAAATAGGTTAGTCTAAGCAACAAATACGTACGACGATTTGTTTAACTTAGATTGTGTTATCCCTAGCGATGCTCGACCACTAGTTTGCTACTTATGAATCAAGAATAACAACAATTACGGATTGCAATCTCAATTCTAGCAATAGACATGCGCAAATTCAATAAAGTTAATCAGACTTAATCAAAGTCACACAAATCATAAACTTTCATCACAGAATAACACAATCAATTCATGAGAATAAATTAGAGAATATGTTACTATAATCAATCAAAACATAAAAGAGGTTTTGAGTTTCAACTTCCCTTCGAACCAAGCGAAAGTAGTCTAGCCTTGCATATCGGCTTCAAAAACTCATAAAAGAAAGATGGAAAACCTAGTTCTTGCCTCCAAAATCTATTCTCCCACACCTTTCTCACAAATCTTCCTTAAATACGTCTAAAATAGGTCTCATTATGTTCTGGCCGTCACCTACAAGTTTTGGGCCGAAATAATTAAAATTGGGATTCTAAACAACTTCAGCGAAATGGCCCAACACGGGCGTGTCAGTCAACATAGGCGCAACTTGTGTCAATGTACTGTTCAGCGTTTTCAACTCCAAAAATCCAGCAACTTCATTCCTTGCTTTCCTACGCCTCACTCCAACACGTGCAATTAAGGATTCATTCTCGTAACAGCTCCATTAAGCCCCTAAAATACACAAAAACGAGGAATCGAAGAGATCTACCAAGAAGAACTAAAAAGTAGGAAAGTATAACAAAATAGCATGAATATGCAACTAAAACCAAACGCCTAAACATATAAAAAGGCGCAACTTTCCTACTTATCAAAATATAATTATAATGATTATTTTATTCATTTCCTATTCCTTTGTGATACCAATCACAGGAATCAGTAGTTTTATACCATTCCTTTCCCATCACCATTCCATTCTTGAGTTCATTCTATTTCCACCTAATTTCATTCCATCATATCAATCATGTCGTTAGTCTCTAAACTATATAATCGGTAATAAATTTGATACGGAATAATGTATGAGCTAATAAAATGTTAATTTGATTTTTTTTTAAAAAGTATAAATAATTTTTTGTCGATAAATAATTTTGTTTACAATTTTTTACAGTAAAATAAAAATTGAAGACCAAATTACCTACTTAATTGAAGATGAATAATGTGTTTCTTTATTGTTGATCTCCAAATTTCCAATTCATCTAAACAGATGTTAATCATGTAATTCTCGCCATAATTTTTTTCACTATTTAATAACAGTTGTTATCAATCTCTAATACCCGTCTGTATGTCTGAATATGGTTGTAAATCTCTTAGATACATCGACTGTATGTTGTATAATATATATATATTCTAATCCATCAATTCATGATTAAAATTGATAATTTTAAAATAATTGGTTAAAATAGAAAAAAAATTATAAAATTTTGGATATTTTTTTTTTACAATTAAACCCAAAAAAACACTAAATATATTTGAGGATATTCTTATGAGACTTTCTCATGAATCTAACTCATAATTCATGATCCACAAAAACAAAAACAAAAAAACTTGCAAAAATAGCACATGTATGTACTTCCACGAGACGATCTCATTATAAGTTTTGAAAATATATTTATGAAATATAGCATGTATCTCATTATAAGTTTTGAAAATATATTTTATGAAATACAGCATGTACAAAATTGATTCATTGACAAAAAACAACCAGTATTAGAGTTACCAATTAAAAACGCCACATACATGGTGAAAAGGAGGTAAAGAAAAAAGTGGTTTCGAGGAAATTAATGAAAAGCAGCCAAAACCTAAAATGACATAAACATTCAGCGGTTTTGCATGTCCTTAAGGAAATATACAAAAATTTCTAGAATTCCTTTTCTGGCTGGAATATTTTATGTACAATACTATTTCAACTCTATATTAGTTTAGCGTCACCCAATAACCATTTGAAATTCTTTATTTTAAATGATCATTTTTTTCAATATTTTAATACAATATAAGTTAATTTTTTATACGTAACAAGTGCTCGATTGGATACATACTCTGAAAATTTAAGTAGAAAAAAACAGAATTGAGTCAAGAAAAAAAAGTTGTACTCCTGTAAGAAAAAAAATGGTAAGTGTTGTGGTTTATTTCTCCAAAGCACAACGATTCTAGTACTTTAAATAATAGCACTACATAAATTATCAGAAAATATATATAGTGGAGCTATCTTTATAGAAAATAAGGAAATTAAAAGAGGACTGTTAGTTCCATGTTTTCTAATTTTTATCTCATAATTGTAATGATTTTTAATTTACTCTCATAATTTAAGAATTTGTTCGATTTTGGTTCAATTTTTCCAAATTGGGGCTTTCGGGTGACCTAAAATGTCGTGGTGACACGTGTCAAATTCTTATTGATTGACAGGTGTCGCCACGACACATGTCAAATTCTTATTGATTGACACGTATTGCCAGGACACTTCTAGGTCACCAGAAAAGTCATTTTCCGATAAAGTTTGAATTTTTCAATCAAAATTGAACTACAATCAAACAAATTTTAAATTGTGGGACTAAATTGAAACTCGTGATACTTATGAGATTTAAATTGAAATACACCACAATTATAAGATGAAAAATGATTTTAACCCATAATTATAAGTTAAGCTTAACCATTTAAATCTATTTAAAGGTTTCAATTCATGATTGAGAGCACCTATGATCTGATTCAATCAAGACTATTCCATCTAATCTTTTGATTTGTTGGTTATAACCATATAAACTTAATTGTTTCCCTCCATAAATCATCACAATTTTTATGTAAACTTCATAAACTTGAATTGAATCATCTCTTTACAACCCTGTAAATGGGTGATTTTATACACACCCCATAACTTACTAAACACACCTCAAACATTGTGTTTTTATATCTTTTATTTATATAGAAATAGAGTGTGTTTAGTAAGTTATAGGGTGTGTATAGAATCACTCTAGTAAATAATCAATAGTCGACTGCACCTTTTAATAAAAAAGAATTTTCAATTCATCCTTATTTTCCAATGCTAATTACTAAAAAGATATTTAATATATCAGAATATGAGATAAAACACGATATGAAATAAGTATCGTATGTGCTATTTAGTCGATCAACAACAGAAGCAGCCACGTGTCGGACTTCCCTCCCTGAATTTGATGTGTTAAATGCGTTGGCATGCAACGACTATGGATAAGTGTTTGTGCTTATGTAAGCTTGGAATAAGAACCAATTCATCGCCACAAAAGTTGCTATTTTTTCCTTTTTTCACAAACTAATTATAGGAATAATATTATTGAGAGGTGTAAGAAAGTTATGAGATCGTATTCTCATTTTAATTTAAGTTGGATCAAATGAGATGTTAATTTTTTGACAAATCATCTTATTAGGTTATTAGGATTGTTTCTAATTCTGTTAGGTTGAGTCTCCATCGATTGTGGATGATATTTTCAATATTATTTGTTCCTGTTTATTTATAAAGTTTTTTGGTTCAAAAACAAAAACTATAGGATCAACATATATGAGGATATATAATTAAAGACTATAACTAAAATGGTTTTTCGGATTAAAAAGAATTTTGGTCTGAACCTCCTAATTGAATTTAAATTGTCACGTGATCAAAATTTGGATTCACGGGTTAAAATTGCAGCGAGGAATTTCATTTTTCGTTTTCCTAGAAACTTTAGTCTCATGATATGAGATGATCATCCCAAACAAATAATATAAAAATATTGATCATAATATCATCAAAAAATATATAATGAACTAAATGATTAAATAAATTATGAATAGAATATATAAATTAAATCAATCTATAATTTGATGAAATTACCTTCCAGAATAATATTATTTCAATATTTTATTCAGTATATCACTGAATTTTGTATTACTCTAAGTGTGTTTTGATTAAAACTTTCTTTTTATGGAAACTTAGTCTTTGCACTAATATTTAAGGTACATTATATTTATATATAGTTTATATTTTTTTTTTTATGATTTTATTATTTGTTTACTATTTTTGTATTATTATATATTCTTAAAGTAATTAAATTAAATTATAACATTATGAGTAGGTCTCATGTACACCTGGTGTATGGTGCATTTAGGTCGGTGCGAATCCGATTTAGATCCGGGTTCCCTTATTATTATTATTTTTATTCAAGTGTTGATCTTTATATTATATTAGTGTGACATTTATGTTATATTAGTACCACTCTTTATGTACAAATAATCAGATTTTTATGTAATACTTTAACTTAAAAAAACAGAACAATTTCATCATAATTTGTACATATATACCTTTATGTGATATTACTCATACATTTATGTGATGTTACTTATATCTTTATATCAATATAGTCATACATTTATGTAATATATAAAGGTACATCCAACATAACTAAAATGTATGACTAAATATATGGCTTACATTACTAAAAGGTACGAACGATATTAATATTTGTCTAAAAAAATGTTTAAGCCACATCTAACATTAAATGTATGACTAAAATAACTAAAAGATATAACACTCTGGAGCGAGTTTGAGTGTGGAGACATAGGCATGTGGAGGTGTGTTAGAGGTGGTCCCGAGTCAAGTTTTGGTGAACATTTATTTAATCATTTTAACATTATATATGAATTTTCCGGAGTTATGGAATGTGGGATATTAAAGTTGAAAAATTCGTATAGTTTAGGTACCAAATTTGTAGTTTATTATATCCCCTCAAATGCAACAAAAGAGCTTAAAATTAAATTTATGTGAAACAATATCATTTTAATGTAAATCAAAAACATTACTTTTCTTTTTTTTATATGTGGCATACGTGCGTCTGGCTGAGTTTTTTAGTAGGACACATGGAGTAATTCAAACTATAATAGTTGTTGGTCCCAAGTGGTCAAAGGTTCAGGGGGTGAATGAACCTTTATTGATTTTTCTTTTTAAAACTTTTCTATAAGCAGGTTATTGATTCTACAGAGAATGCAGCAACCTCTCGATTCAGTAAGCTGGCAGAATGCTGATTCAGCTTACTATCTCGGTTATCACAGTATACAGCGGAATAACAAAGATAGAGTTTCTTTTGAAAAAAGTTTTCTTTTCACAAATATGATTTTGTTAGAATCCTTTTTAGCAGTATGCTTATGATAAATGCAACAAGATAGATATATAAATAATGCAATGCAGCAAGTAATCAAAAGTAGTAAACACACAAGGGTTTATAGTGGTTCGAAGGTGGTGTAATCCTTCTACATCCACTCTTCTCTTTCACATAGGGGGAACTCAACTAGGTCAGATTGATTTACAAGATACATTTTACAATCCTCTTCCCAATGAGCTAACCTACTAGAATCGACAAGATTCCTAGGCACTATCCCACATAGGGTATAAAACTCACATAGAGTTATAAGCCTACACAAGACTCAACACTTAGCGAGGATCTAATCCTTCCAACTAAGGAAACCAAACATAAGACAACCTAGCACAGTAAATGGTTAAAAGTATATAGGGTTTCTTCAACTGGTTCAACTCGAAGACAACCTTGAACTTGAAAGCTTGAAAGCTTGGCTTGACTGCTTCTGAATGTTGAGTGACTGAACTTAGAAAGCTTGAGAATAGCTTAAGAGTTTGATAGCTTGAGATTGGCAAATCGTTCAACAGTCTTCACAGTCACATTTACCTTCTCTATATAGTGTATGGAAAATGCCCGTTGAAGAAAGACATTGTCCTTTGAAGAAATTCAAATTGATCTTCACAGTCTTCGCATTAAATGCGTCTTGAAAAATTTGGGATGTGGGGCATGTCCTACTCTGATCCGCATTAATGGCGTCATACTTCGGCTATAGTGTTTTTGCAGGTTCGCTGTCCAGGTGGCATCACTTTACCGGTTGAACGCTAATTTCTATCTACTGGTAACTTAGACAAGGTTGAATCCTCGTACTGCATTCAACATATACCTCGTACTGCAATGAATAAAATAGAAGACCTTACAGCTTGTTGCTCAGGTTGCAGTAGCTGCTTTCTGTTCTGCACCAGGTTTCTGTTTCAGAACAGCTTCCTGTTCCTGAAACCTGCAGACAGCTTCCTAATCTACGTTAGCTTTCTGACTGCGTCTGCTTCCTGATTCTGAACAGTTTCCTGTTCCAGAATTCTGCAGTCAGCTTCCAGTTTCCCTTACTGTTTTCTGTTTTGCTGCTTACTGATCCAGCTTCCTAATCCTGTTTTCTACTTCAGCTTACTGACTTTCCTTGCTGAAAATCAGTCTTTGAAATATCTTCATCTCTAGAATCCTGCTAAAATCAGTATCCTCTATCTTTCTGATATACACATCTTTACAAAACAAGACTTAGAAAGATAAACTTATAAAGCTAAAAACCACTTATAAAACGTGGAAAATGAGTACTCTAACTTCCTATCCAAAGTTACATTGTCTCATCAAAACCTAACAGAAATATCCAACAATAGTGAATTAAAGTTGTGACTTAATTTTTCTTATTTAAAAAAAAAATTATTGGGATTAAATTATAATTATTGAAAAAGTTGTGATTGATTTTGCAATTTCACTTTCAATATTTTTTTTCAAAATTACATGGCATCTCATATTACATCTGATGTGACACTCTATTCACTTAAAGAATGTGAATAGAATATCCCTTGAAAGAAGATTAGAACCAATGTGTACATTAATTTAAACGTTGAGAGTACCTATATTTGCACTAAAAAATAGAATAATGGCATATTTACACCTCAACAACAATGTTATGGATATATTTGCACATTTTCCCTCATATCATTAACAAATATATCAACCACTCTAAAACAACCTTAAAACGATTTTAGTGTGTCTTTATTAATATATATTTTTATCTTACTCTTGATGTTAGTCTATTCGAGTTTAATTGATGGGTATTATATATCTTTATTATTGTAATGAACTTATGTGGCTCAAAGCATAATTGGGCTTAAAATTAGATTTTGAACTTTATTTTTTAAGATATCCTCGATGGAGAAAGTATCAATTGGGCTTAGAAGACTTGGTCCTAGAAGAATTATTTTGAGAATAAAAAATATTAATCGATTGAAGACAAAAGTCTTACATCATTAACAACAAAAGAATTTGCTTTAGGCTGACACTTCTTCTATCTAAAAAGTATTCCAAGTTAATCACAGAAATAAAATGAACTAAAAAATGAGCATGCATCTTTATTTGATTGATGAGAAGTGAAAGAAAAGCCTAAAACCTACTAATTCGACATAGTGTAAGAGTATCATCCAAGATTAAATCACTAAAAGAATTTGAAATTTCTTTACCATGCAAACCATCGATAAGTATCTTGACTTTCAAGGGTAGAACGAATTGCAAAGAGTATTGCCAGAATAGTGCTTGCTGGACTCATTAGAATTTAATCAAAATTAAACTCTTCTTTTTCTATTTGTAATTGATATTATTTTATTTTCCTTCTCCAAATAAGATTAAGATTCTATAAAATTTTCAAGGAGCAAGAACCATTTTTTTAGAGAGAGGAGATATATACATGATATTTTTAATATGACATATCTCTCCTCTCTTCACTCTATCGCGCATGCTACCAGCTGCATAGTTAGAGATTTAGTATAGGCCCGTATAATACATGAGATTTTTTAAAATTAAATTAAATTTATTAAAATTTTAAATATTAAGAAAAATAAATTTATGATTTTTGTGCAATACATATCACCTACTTTAGCTTTAAATATAACATAATGTAATCGATATATTTATTATAAAATCATTTTATTATAAGAGACATTGTATTTACATTTTCAAAGAAATATAAATAATTGTTTATTATTTTGAAAAGATATATATTGCTGTGTTTATTGTATTATTGAACATTTCCATCATTTTATTAGTTTGATTTTTATTGTTAAAGAATTTTTATGGTTGTCCTAATTAATTTAAGGTTACATGTTTGTAATTTATCATGACCGGTGGTGCAATTGAATTTCAGTATCCTTGAACTAGAGTTTGCTAAGATTGACTTTCCTCTTATTTATTTTTATCATTTCATTACTACTAATTAATTTTCTCACTTTTATTATTTGTTTGGTTTTGCTTACTTTATTATAGGATTTTAGTTTAATTAGTTATAATTTATCCAAAACTATCATTTATCTCAAAAAGAATTAATATGTGTCATAGATTCGACCGTACTCATTTATATTTTGTATTTTCTGAATAGGTGATTTTATTTTGATGGTTTGACACCTAGGTAATTTGAAATGCATGGAAGGAATATAGGTATCAAAGATAAATGACATAGTGTTCATAATGAGTTCAAGTTTCCACTAAAGTTTCAAACCCATCAATACCAAATACTGTATCCCAAATATAGATCCATTAACTTTGAAAACACATGCACTATAAGTAAATCACAGATAAAACAAAGTTTTTTGATGGATGAAAACAAGAGAAAATAAAGGCATATAGGTACTGTTTTTCGTTCACAACAAGAACGCTCTCTCTTTGTTCTCTACAATCGATCATACATTGTTGATAGATCAATATTTCTGCTAAATCTAAGGAATTAATTGGAGAGGTTAACACTTTAACCATGTCTAAGAAAAATGTCACTCTGACTACCCAAGACTCCCATGTAAGCTTATTACTCTCTCTCTCTCTCTCTCTCTCTCTCTCTCTCTCTCTCTCCCTCCCTCTCCCTCTCTCTCTCTCATTATGTAATAAATGTTGTCAGATTTTAGTCGATAATGGACTAGTTAGGCTCACAATATTGAAACCACAAGGACTACTAACTGCCATAAAGTATGGAGGAATAGACAATCTGCTAGACCTCAAATCAAATGAACTCAACAGAGGGTAATTAACTTCCATTCTTCTCCTTGCTTAATTTACAAATTAAGTAATTCCAATATATATATATATATATATATATATATATATCTAATTGGCTTATTAACGCAGTTACTGGGACTTGAACTGGAACTTGCCAGGTGGCAACGATAGATACCAATTGTATGTGTTTTATGCACAACAGATGATTCATATTAATATTTTATGCAATTAAGCACGAAATTAATTGAAGGTTCAAATTTTATTTATTTACTCAGGCTAAGAGGTTCTGAATATAATGTGATCAATTTGAGCAATGATAATTTGGAGGTCTCATTCAAGAGCACCTATGATCCTTCTATTAGTGGGACTAGACTTCCCCTCACTGTTGATATAAGGTCTTCACCTACAAATTATATGATTTTCTTTCATTTTGCAAAAACAAAAAAAGTATTTTCTTTTGCATACTTTGTTTCTTAATGATATCCAGATATATTGTAAGAAGTGGAGTTTCTGGTTTCTACTGCTACGCGATATATGAGCGTCCTCAAGGATGCCCCGCCTTCGATCTTGCTCAAACACGAATGGTGTTTAAGTTGCAACGCCAAAGGTGAAATTACTACATTCTCTCTTTACTTGTCTTTATAACATTCATGTTTTGTATATATTGATTCATAACCTTTACGATAAAAGATCTGATAGTAATAAATTTGACATAATTTTCAATTTGAGATGTTGATAGCATCTATTATTCGATTTGGATAAAGATTCAATTAGTAAAACACCCTTGAATTAGGACACTATTTGGAAATCTGCAAATTAACTAATAAAATTTTATATAAATATAAAAAATTATAATTACAATTTAAATTTATAATGGAAAGAGAAGACTTAAAAAGAACTGAAAAGAGAATACACGCTAAAACGATAAAAGTACATGGTACACTTAAATATAAATGAGAACATATATCTAGATTGAAAATGATATTGACGAGTATATGATTCATATTGTCGATGCAAATAGTAGAATAAATATTTAGTTTGGTATTAATTGACTATTACTATTGTATACGTTATGTGTTTTTTTGGTCCATAAAATAAAAGAATATAAAAAATCAAATACAATTAAGTTAAATATTAACCATAGACTCTATTTATAGATCAAGTATTTCTCTTTATTTAACAAAATATAAGAATTATATTTTTATTTTATTTTAAGAGTTAAATTACATTGCTTATTTTCCTATTTATTTTTTTTAGATTTATTATATTAAATTTTCTTTTAACAAAATTTTGAATTTATTAGTTATTTTAAATATATATAATTTTCAGATTTCATAATTTTTTATATATACTAAATTTTTTATAAAAGCTGGATATTTTATCCAGGGGAGATGTGTTTAGTATTTAAGCAAATCATCCAGAATTTGAAATTTATCATTGGATTCAACAATACTTTATAATCCTACAAAGTAAAGTTTTGATTAGATGAGACTATTCTGTGCAATCCAATGTAATGAGTGCAAGTAAAATATATAAAATTTGTAATGACAATGAAGCAGGTTTCACTACATGGCAATCACAGATGAGAAACAAAGAATAATGCCAATGCCAGAGGATCTGCTACCAAATCGAAGCAAACAGCTAATCGTACCCGAGTCTGTTTTGCTCATCAATCCCATTAATCCTGATCTTAAGGGAGAGGTAACGGTTAGATGTTCGGATTTGGAATTCATGCAACACTACAAGAATAAAGTCATTTAACGATGCAAAAAATTTAACAGGTTGATGACAAATACCAATATTCAATGGACAACAAAGATGGTGGAGTTCATGGATGGATAAGCTCCGATCCCATTGTCGGATTTTGGATCATCTTTCCCACCAACGAGTTTCGTAGTGGTGGACCTACCAAGCAGAATCTTACCGCCCACACTGGTCCTGCTTGCCTCGCTGTAACGTTTTCCGTCTTATGAACAATTGAGATTACCTAAATATCGAGACAAGTTGTCCATAGAGACACATAAGCATGAGACATGTTATCTCGCATCTAGTTTGCATCAAGACCACCAATTCCTGCAAAACTACTCAAAAAGCAATAATCAATTCAAAATCTAATACAAATAGTTGGTTTATCAACAGATGCTCCATGGAAGTCACTACATTGGGAATGACATGGTTGCTCAGTTTGAAGAAGGTGAAACATGGAGAAAGGTTTTCGGCCCCTTCTTCGTCTATCTCAACGCCACCACAAATGTGTCCAAAGCTTACAACCTATGGCTAGATGCACAGAACCAGGTACCTTTCTTCTGCTAACAGTACTAACTAATTCTTTTCAGCAAAGAACAATTAGATCATGAGTTTGTTGTTTTCTTTGTTATCCTAAGAGGTTAACGGAAGAGTCGTTATGGCCATATGATTTCGTCTCTTCTCCACATTATCTTACTTACAATGAGCGCGGATCAGCTACAGGGAGACTCTTTGTAAAAGATAGGTAAATGATCATACTTATCTATACTTGAGATTGTTGTATGATAGGAAGGCAATTTCCGTCCCGTAACTTAGGCTTTGTCCACTTTTTCACCATCGATTTTACGTATTCCAAATTCAGTCTTCTAACTATCACTTTCTTCAATTTGGTCGATTTTCAATTTCTAACTACATCTATGCTCATGTGGACTCTCCAATCTTTGTGTACAAGTAGGCAGAAATTGACATTTCAAGTAAAATCAGACTAAAATTGGAAAAACAAAAAAGTGATAAGAGGATAAAAAATAATTGTAAAAAAGTTTTGAAGACCTAAGTTACATGAAGAAAATTGAGATTATCCGATAATGGAAATTAAGTTAGTAGCTTATTCGATTTTGTTCCAAATGAACCAGATTTATCTCTGCTTCTCTTATTGCTGCCAAATCTGCGTTTGTTGGTTTATCAGTTGCAAGAACTGAAGGCTCTTGGCAAACTGAAAGCAAGGTTAGTTCTCAGCATATCATTACATTTTCATTGTTTTATTCTCAATTTTGACAACTCTTATTCAACAATAAATGTGTCTTGTAGGATTATCAATTTTGGGTACAAACAGATGTAGATGGCAAATTCACCATCAAGAACGTTACACCGGGTGTATACGCTCTTCATGGATGGGTTCCAGGTTTCATTGGAGATTACCTGAAGGAAGAACTTGTTACAATCTCCGCAGGTAAATGTACATCAACATAAGTGATTAATTCCAATTCATTAGAATTTTATATCATTCCATTTTGTCGTATATATTAACTTTAAATTTGATGCAATTTACTGTACAAGACAAATCATAGCCGTAGGAGTGTTAGAAATAAACAACTATGATTTGTCTAATACAGTAAAATGTGGAATGATTCAAAGTTATACAGAAGAAAATGTCAAATCATGTATAATTCTGATGAGAAAATGTTTTTCTTTACCCAACCATTAATTAAACATGTATTATGTTTATATATGGAGTTGATCAGGATCAGAAACACAGTTGGGGAATATAAGCTATGTACCTCCTAGAGAGGGCCCAACTGTGTGGGAGATCGGATTCCCTGATCGGACGGCTATTGATTACTATGTTCCTGATGTGAATCATATGTACGTTAACAAGTTGTTCCTCAATAGCCCCGAGAAGTAAGCATCATTTTCGTGTTTCAAACTGTCTTATTTCTGACATGAGAACAATATTGTTTTAACATAGCTCCATCATGTTTTAGATTCAGGCAATATGGACTCTGGGATAGATACACTGATATAAACCCAATATCAGATCAAGTTTTCACAATAGGAATAAGCGATCCAAAGAAACACTGGTTCTTCGCTCATGTTGCCAGGTATGTATTCATTCAGTTGTCAAGAAATGAAAAATGTCATACATACAGAACCAAAATTCAAATTTTCTGTATTTTTACAACACAAAGTATAACCGTTGTGTTGTTTTAATACTTTATGTCATTAAACAGCACAACAACTTCTGTGCACGAAAATTCAAATACATTGTTTCTCAGTTAATTCCTCAACTTAAAAAAAGAAAAAAAAGAAAAGCAAAATAGTTTCAAATTAAAGAGGATTATGATAAACAAACAATGTCATGACATTTTACAGGAGAAATGGAGAAAATAAGTATGTCCCAACAACATGGGAAATAAGATTCAACCTTAACTCAGTCGTTGCCGGAATTTACAAACTCAGAATGGCCATTGCCTCAGCCACTCGTTCCAACTTAGAGGTGAAGCCACCATCTGATCTCTACATAAGATTTTAATTATTGTTACTGAGTCATGATCGAGCCACACACAATAATATTGCAGGTGCATGTGAACCAGATGAACGTGGAGCAGCTCGTGTTTCAAGTAACGAATCTAGGTGATGATAATACAGTGTGTCGACATGGAATCCATGGACTTTACCAGCTTTTCAGTGTAGATATTTCATCAACGATGGTGATGAAAGGTGACAATTGCATATTTCTTACCCAAGCAAGAGGTGGAGATGCACTTTGTGGAATTCTATATGACTATATAAGGCTAGAAGCTCCACCAACTTGATATATGCACAGAGAATATATGACTGAGAATGTATGAAATCTTCACCAAGAAATGGCCGATCAAAAAGTTGGTTGAAGTATCTGGACTAAATAAAATGATGATAAGAGTTTTCATTTTCAAAGTGTTAGTATTGACAATTCTTATATTAAAATGATTGAATTCTAGGGAGTTTGTCAAATATCATCTTATTAATATTACATTGTGATTGTAATATTCTTGATTAATAGTTTAAATTGACTAAAAAAATAAATGGTTTAAAAATGGGTTTATATGGCCACCTAGGCGGCTCCTATCCACACTGATTTTGACATATTCGGCCACCTTAGGTATTAGATAGAATTATTCGGTCCTATGGTCCTATGCAAATAGACGATCCTAGGCACCAAATAACATTTTTCTTTCACTTTTTAGCAAAACAGTATTATTATTATTATTATTATTATTATTATTATGAATTTATGTCCTCTTAGTGTTCTTAATACATTAGTAGCTTCGAGATCTATCCAATTATTATTATTATTTAATTAAGAGTTGGTCGGTCTCCTGTACATTCAGATCGACCCGGATCAACACCCCCCTTATTATTATTATTATTATTATTATTATTATTTATGTGTTGACATTTATGTTGTATTAGTATGATATTTATATAAAAATATCATAATATTTATGTAATATTTTAAGTCAAATCTTAATTATAATATTTCTTTTTAGCCGTTGTTAATTACAATGTTGAAAAATTGGTGTTAAGAGTGGTGGGTGATACCATTTTGACCAATTGTTAAGTGGCTAAGAGTTAATCATTTTAAGGATTGGATGCCAAAAGATTAATCTACGTTTGAAGTAGATAATCGAGGACTTTTGAATCTCTAACCAAGTTTTGTTCATTGAAAAATTAAGCATCAAAGTTGACCATTTAAAATGGAAATGAAAGGTCTTGAGTGTGGGAGGAGTGTTTAACTATCCCACATAAGAAAATGGACCTTAGAAATGCAAGTATAAGTTAATCCACGAGAATAGACTTAGTAATTAGTATACTATTGGAGTAGTATGCTTGTGCAACACACGCGCGCGTGGGGCTCGGCACGGCCCGACCCGACCCGACCCGACCTCAGCCTTGGGTCTTGACAATTGAACGTTGGGTTGGACTTGGGCGGATGAGGCTTGGGTTTTACCTGACTCGGGTTTATCTTTTTGGGTAAAAGTTGCAGCAACGAAAACAGGTACGGGTTGATGCGTGCCCGCACCCCCAGAATGCAGCGGGTGCAGTTATGTGTGCTTGCTGCGCGACCAAAACAGTGATGGGAACGGAGATGGGTTGATGTGCACCCGCGCCCCCAGAATGCAGCGGGTGCAGTAACGTAAGCTTACTGCAGCATGTCGAGTGAGTAACGTGTCCAGAATGCAGCAAACGCCGTGCTGCAGTGCCGTGAGCGTTTTTTGAGACACGAAATCATCATGTATTTTTGGGCGTATCTCGTCTTAAGAAAAAATGATCTTTCCTCGACCCTACTTGTTGTATTTTTGTTTGTTCGTTTTTGTTTCTGTTCGACAGACTTATTGCTCATTGTTGAGTGCTATTTACCAACATACAATTCATTATTATTATTTTCAGTTTTTGCCTATGTTTATGAATCTAATTTTCATATTGACTTATAATAAGCGAGAAAATTTTAAATTGGAGGTTAGGTTGAATGAAAGATCATGAGTATTTCCCCATATAGAGATAACAGAAATCTGTTTCTTCTCAGTATAGATACAAAAGCCGCGGTGTAATTCAATTATTTTTCACAATTTAACCCTTTTAATTATCCTCGTCAATATATTCTCTCTATAAAATAAACCCAACCCTTTTGATTACAAATCTCGAAAACCCTATTTACTTCATTTTTCTCTCCCACTAGAAAAAAGCAAACAAGCATTGTGCCTCAATCTTGAAGTCTTCAAATGCATGAGAAGAAAGATATGAATATTACGAAGAAGTTGGCGTTGGAGATTGGATGGAAGTTCCACAAAAACTTGCGTGAGACGGTCTCACGGATAGTTTTCGTAAGACGGATCCTTTTTACCCACAACCCTAACCCATTTTCATTAATTTACATGTGAATTGTGTAATGTGGATTGTGGGTTAACCCATCTCACGTAACATGATTCGTGAGACGGTCTCACATAAGACTTACTCAGGAAGTTCAATGCACCAAGTTTTCAATTGGAGCCTGTTAGATCAAATGCCACCAGTTACTAATCATTTTTTTTTCTACTTTTTGTTTGATTTGTTTTTTAGTTTACTTAGTGTTTGATTTGTTATGCAATCACTCATCTTGTTAATTAATTGTGCTATGATGAAATCATTATTTCTCTTTGAGAGTTAATACAACAAAATTACATTATTTCTCACATAAAAATTTACTAAATATACAAAAATTGTAGATAATTAATTAATGAATTTTTTAAGAATCTCTCTAATAGGGGAAAATTCATTTTTAGTCCATTTAAAATGCTACTGTCCAATTTTAGTCCACTATGAAATTTTTTTTCACTTTTAGTCCATTTAATCAAAAAATCGTCACTATTTGGTCCTTTTGTCTCAATTTTAGTCCATTTACCGGCGATTGTATCACAATCGCCCCCAATTTTAATGTTTTCCCCACTCGTTTCTCCTCCCCCATTTTCTCTCTCCTCCAATCTCTTCATCCAGCCACCGATCGGAGCCGATCTTATACCCAAATCGAAGCCCTCGCCGAGCCCGTTGTGAATCCGGGCTCGGATCGTCGATCGGCTGTGCCGATCGCCGGCAATCGGCCGATAACAGATCGTTCTTTCTCTCATCTCTCCCCCATTTTCTCTCTCCTCCAATCTCTTCATCCGGCCACCGATCGGAGCCGATCTTATACCCAAATCAAAGCCCTCACCGAGCCCGTTATGAATCCGGGCTCGGATCGTCGATCAGCCGTGCCGATCGCCGACAATCGGCCGATAACAGTTCGCTCTTTCTCTCTCCTTCCCCATTTTCTCTCTCCTCCAATCTCTTCATTCGGCTACCGATCGGAGCCGATCTTATACCCAAATCGAAGCCCTCGCCGAGCCCGTCACAAATCTGGGCTCGGATCGCTGATCGGCCGTGCTGATCACCGGAAATCGGCTGATAACAATTTGCTTCTCTCTCTTCTCTCTCTCAACGTGTCATCCAGTGAGAATTGGGGGCGATTGTGATACAATCGCCGGAAAATGGACTAAAATTGAGACAAAAGGACCAAATAGTGACGATTTTTTGATTAAATGGACTAAAAGTGAAAAAAAAATTCATAGTGGACTAAAATCGGACAGTAGCGTTTTAAATGGACTAAAAATGAATTTTCCCCCTCTCTAATAATATATAAAATATATTTAAACATTTTTTAAAGTAAAATCATTGAGATGGTATGAAATTGTGAAAACAAGTTACCAAATATTATGCGAAAGAATTATAAAATATGAAAAAAAAAAGTCAACAAAAATACAAAAAATTGCAATATTATGCTAAGATAAAATAAAGTACAAAATTATACATTACAAAAAGGGTAAAGTCTTCAGTGAGATAATACTTTTCTGAACATCAAATAATATTTTTATATTATAGGATACATGATCTGAATTAGGTCGGGTTGGGTCACAAAAAATCGAATTAGATCGGGATGGGTCACAAAAAAAAACACACCGATCCTTGGCTACCTTCTTGTTTTCTCTCATGCAACATGTAATATTTTTCTATATATCAGGTAATATTTTTGTATTATATATTATATAGAAAAGTATTACCTAATACACATAAAAATATTATATAATTTATTATGTTCGACCTGATCCGATCCGTCTCTCACAATGAGATCTGTGAGACGTTCTTACACAAAAACTACTCTAAAAAGGTAATATAAAACAGTGATAGAAAATAAATTTAGGACAAATTTATACATATGATTTCACGGAATCTAGTGATTGCATCCAAATTTGCATATATTAATCTTATTTACAACTATTGACACAACGCTTGAACTATAGTTGTAAAAAAAAAAAAAATATTTAAAATTTTAAGTTTGACAAAAACTACACAGTATCTCAAATAATGTTGTAAACAAGTGTTGTAAAATCAGATTACCAATTTATTAGATCTAAATTTCCTAAGCACTAAATTAAAAATGAAGTAATCACCTATCTTCACCATTCACCGTCCCCTCTCTCTAAACCGGGAAATTGAAACCCACCCTTTATCTTCACCATCATCTTACCGCCGCCGCCGCCGCCCATCCCATCGCAGGTAATTTAGGTTCTGTTTTTGTTGAACTTGAAAGGATGGCTGCTGTAGAGGAGACATCTGATTCTTTTTTTTTTTTTTAAGCTTTTGGATCTGGTTCTGTTTTTTTTTTTTTTCAGTGTATAAACCTAAAATTTGTTTTGAAAACGGGGGACTTCTGTAGAATAAAATTTATTTATGGCAGTTTGCTTTTAAGGTTTGCGCTTTTAAGGGTGTTTTTTTTTTTTTGGTGTTGTTAGTGTTGATGTTGTCAACATCGACTTCAACATTAATTGTTTTTTCTTTTTCTTTAAATTAAATCAAGTGATTTATTAAAGATGTATTTAAGATTCACGTTGCATGATATTATGAATCTGTTAGAGTTTATTTCACGTGTTTTATTTTGCAGATTTGATGATCAAGATATTTGAATAAGTCAAATAAACTAAATTCCTATCTTTAAGGGATTTGTTTATTTAGAATGAATCTTGGATATCTTGTATCTTAATTTGCAGGGTCATTTAAAGAGATTTGAATTGTTCAAAGTAACAAATTCCTATATCTTTGGGATTTGTTTATTAATGATCCTTACACGTGAGTTTTATGTGAAAAAAATATGATTCCTAAATCACAAGAAACACACGATCCTATGTGAATAGAAGGTGAAGGGAAGACTGTGTCAAAGAGAAGAAGAAGACTACGTCAAACACAAAGATGAGAAGACTGAGTCAGCATGAAGAAGACCGTGTTCTTCAAGCACAAGATGAAAGAGAAGACTTAGTCAAAGAAGAAGGAAGAGATCATGAGAAACACGTGATGAAGTATGAAGGATGAAGAAAGAACTTGATGAGCAAGAAAAGACCAAGTCCATGGAGGAACTTGGAGAGCAAGAATAGCAACAAGATCGTGCTCATCATGGATTGAAGAAGTGCACTTGACGAGCTCTATAAATAGATAGGAATCTGCAGAGATCAAGATAGACTTCACCTTTGCATTCAAGAGAGATCAAGCAAGTTTTTCATATTATTTTCCTCTCTTGATTCTATTTTAGTCGATCACTTTTTACCAACGTCCTACTTATTTTCCGTAGATTTATTCTCCAATAGGTCTCTAGCAAAGTAGGATTTGTTGATTGATTGACGAGTTTTTGTTTAAACGTCCATTGAAGTCATACATTAGATTGGACGTGTAGTGTGTCATTTTAGAGGATTTCACAAAGTCCTCGTATTGTATTGTATTACAAAGATATACTAATAAGACACCTTTTACCCTGTTGGCATTCCACGAGTATCATTATATACTCGTGGATAAATTTCTTGTCTTGATTATTTTATATCTTTGTTCACTCCGCTGCGTGTTAACTCTGGTGTTAACAACATTCTACATAACACAAACTCATTGTTACTATTTATCTTGCATTTGAGTGTTGGGACACTTTCACTTGGTATCAGAGTCACCCACCTGATATACTAGGTGATTGGTTCTGTTGCTCATGCAAGACATGGATTGGTGTAATCCACAAGGGAAGCTACCCGTGTTAGATGGATCGAATTATGCTTACTGGAAGATGGATGTTGCTGCAAATGTTACCACATTGATCGACACATTAGAACGGTATGAATTATTCAATTTTGCTAACTTAACTTGTTTGAATGCTTTGGTTGATGCAGAATCCGGAGACGATGATGAATTAGATAAAGATGTTATCATCAAAGAACTTCAAGAAATCTATACATCATTGCTCAAGGAATGGAAAAAGGAAGTCAAACAAGTCAAGTTACTTACTAAGGAAAATGATGTGTTGAAGCAATCGATGGCCAAATTGGAAACGACACTCACTCAAAAGGATATTGAACTTGGAAAAGCTCAAATCCAACTGGACATGGACAAAGCTACCATTGATAAGTGGAATACTGGTACGCTCAAGTTGAATGAATCTCTTGAGATAAATAACCATGATAGAGCAAGTATCGGCTTTGTTAAATTCTCTAGTTCTGTGTTTCCAACTCTTTTTGATGATAAAAAGTCAAAAACCATTTTTGTTAAAGAGTCAGGTGAGTCTACTGAGAAAACCCCTAGAAAGAGAAAAAGGAAATATGTTTGTCATTACTGTTTTCGTCAAGGACATATTATACCTTTTTGCTTAAAACTGAAAAATGATTTTTCCAATAGACAGATGTTGCCTAAAATGTTGTCCAATATTTCAGGTAACATTCCCTCCAAAAAGGGTATACGGAAAATCTGGGTTCCTAAATCTACCATTCTCTGCAATGTCATTTTTACTGCTTTAAAGACTAACATTGCAGGTTCTTGGTACTTCGACAGTGGCTGTTCACACCATATGACGGGGACCAAAGAATTTCTATCCGATTTCATACCTCTTGAGACCGGTTGTATAACTTATGGTGGAGGAGCTAAAGGGAAGATTATCGGCAAAAGAACCTTGAATGTGTCTGATTTACCAAAGTTGAATAATGTTTTGCTTGTTGATGGATTAAAGGCAAATCTCATAAGCATTAGTCAACTTTGTGATGATAACTTGGAGGTGAAGTTTAATAAAGACTCTTGCGAAGTGTTTGATAAGACTAATGTCTGCATCTTAACAGGTACAAGATCACATGACAACTGCTACCGAGTAGGAGAAAAAGTCACATGCAATAAGACTCATTTTGATGACACAATTTTGTGGCATCAAAAGTTAGGTCATGTGAATTTTCGCACTCTTGAGATGTTGAGGAAATTTGAAGCTGTTAGAGGATTACCAACATTGAATCACAAAAGTAAGATTGTGTGTGGAGACTGTTTAAAAGGTAAACAAACCCATGTGCCTCATAATGTTACGTCACATCAGGGACAACATTCAGATACAACTCACTGTCTTCAGCTTTTACACATGAATCTTATGGGTCCAGTAGAGGTAGAGAGTCTTGGAGGTAAGAGATACTCATTTGTGATAGTTGATGATTTTTCTCGGTTTACATGGATTTATTTTCTAAGTGAAAAATCTAAAACTTTCACATATTTTAAAGTGCTATACATGCGTATTAAAACCTCTTTTGATTCAAAAATCTCTAGTATAAGATCTGACCATGGTAGAGAATTTGAAAACAACATGTTTACCTCTTTTTGTGAAAAGAAAGGAATTAATCATGAATTTTCAGCTCCTAAGACTCCTCAACAAAACGGGATTGCCGAAAGGAAAAATCAAACCTTGCAAGAAATGGCTCGTGTTATGTTAAGTTCGAAGAAGTTATCTAAACATTTTTGGGCTGAAGCTTTAAACACGGCATGTCATATAGGAAATCGTGTCTTTCTTAGACCCGGAAGTAAAATGACCCCATATGAAATTTTGAAAGGGAAGAAGCCAAATCTGAAATGTTTTCATGTGTTTGGGTGTATTTGCTATATCCCAAATGATAGGGAAAATCTTGCCAAGTTTGACTCAAAGAGTGATAAGGCTATATTTCTTGGTTATTCCTCTAATAGTCATGCGTATCGTGTATACAAATTAAGACTAATAAATATTCAAGAATCAGTCAATATCGTCTTTGATGATTTTTCTGATCTCACAGGTAAACATACGAGGATACAGTTCTGGACTTTGTCGAATCACCTGTTGTTCCTGAAATCGAATTGGTTACCACAGATGTGCCTCCTGATGTTGGCACATCAAATAGAACACCAGTCGCTAATTCAGATGTGTCTCCTAATGTTGGCACATCAAAGGGAACAATCGTTGTTGATTCAGAATCTGAAGAAAGGAATGATGAAATACATGATCTAGTAAGAAGAGATCCACCTGCTCGTATTAGAAAGAACCATCCTATCACACAAGTGAAAGGGGAAGTAAACGAAGGAGTAAGAACACGTAGGAAAAAACCCGTGAATTACAAAGAAATGGTAAGACATGTGTGTATGTCAACCACATTTTCTGAGGTACACTCCTACCGTTACGTTTCTCTCATTGAACCCAAGAATTTTTGGTTAAGACAGATGCTAGATGACTATGGTTTCAAAACTGATTATTTGAGCTTATTTTGTGATAACTCTAGTGCGATAAACATTTCTAAAAATCTGGTACAACATTCACGCACTAAACACATTGACATAAGACATCACTTTATTCGAGACTTAGTAGAAAAGAATGTTATACATCTTGAATATGTGTCCACAGAAAATCAGAATGCTGATATTTTTACCAAGGCCCTTGATCTTGAGAGATTTTCTCATTTAAAGAAATCTCTTGGTTTGTGTGTTGTATGAATGCATATACACTGTTTACGGATGTTACGGTACATGTTGCTCACATCCTACATAACATCCATATTCTGTTTGGCCTTCTTCGCATCATATGCATGTTGCTTTTCTGGATTATGTTTTCTTTTAAGAGGATATTTTCTTGGACAATTTTTAAGGAATCGTTGATGACTCATTTTAATGCGTACTATACTAAAGATTTTTATTATAAGATCACAAAGCACTTGGAGCACGGCGTTCGCTGCGATGATGCTTTTCAGGTAGCCTAGTGATCATGTTTAAGAGTTGTGTGACCTAACACTGAGTACTCGGGGCACGACACTCGCGATGACGATGTTTCCTTGTCAAAGAGTGTTAGGATATATCATAACTCATATATAAGTCAATTCCACAACTGAGTAACTAGGTACACGGCACTCGCGACGACGATGTATTCTTTTCAAAAGGTTGATTAGAATTGACATGTGCTATTTAATTAAAAAGGTACACTATTGTTTTAGAGTTGGTTATTTTGTGATTCCACCAGGTTTGTCCTCGCAAATGTTCTCAATATTATGGAAAACATTATTTGGATAAGTATTTTTGGTATGTGATTTTTATTGAGATATTTTTGTTCTAGGCATCCCTAAATTTTTGGTATATAATCCTTTTTATTTCATGGATACAGGTTTGAGAATATAATATTTATTTTTGAAAATTTTTGAATTTAGTGACACTTTATTTTTGCATAACTGATTTTTTTGATATAACATATCTTATGCTATTTTCATGGAATTAGTTGAGCTCAAATGATCAAATTTGAAATTCATTCTTGTTTAGCACGTCTTCCAAGATTGGTTTTCTCTCTTCATCACTTCTCACTTTTCTCACTTCTTACTCTTCTCTCTCTCGTATCCCGTCTCTCTTTCTCACTCTTCTCTCCCAAAAATTTCCCCAATTTCTCAAACCCTAAACAACCATGAATCTCAACCAAGAGCAATTCCATCAAATACTCGCTCTTTCATTGAGGGGGAGAATTTATTTCTTGAAACATTCTGGATAATTTGGCCCAGTTCGTTGGAAAGTATTAGAGTGTTGGATATTGCCTCTTCGGTTGGCCACATTCAGTCTAACATTTTGCTGAAATACTCACACAACAACTTAAGGTTTTGGATGTTCATATGGATGGACTGCTGAGGATATGTGACACTCTAGAGGAGCTTATTTCTACTCAAAAGGGGGAGTAGGATATCCTTTTCTGCTGGAGTTGCCAAAGAAGATGGATATGATGTTGGTGGAAATGAAGAATGATGATCTGAATTTCAGGGGGAGTAATATTTCACTTTCAAACACTGGTCATTTGTTTTTATAACTTTGAATTTCAATTTTTGTTATATTCTAACTCTAATTGAATTAATGATGTTTTGCGTGTTTGAATTGTGTGTGATTGCAGGATTTAGGGGGAGTTGAGGTTGAGTTGATAATTGATTTAAGGTTTTGAGTAGAAAAAGCAAAAAAGGGGGAGATTGTTTATGTTGACTTTTTCAACATTAATTATTTTTCCTTTTTCATATTTAAATCAATTATTACGGGAGTTTAATTTATAGATCCTTGATTTAATGTTTTGAGCAGAAAAAGCAAAAAATGGGAAGATTGTTATGTTAAAAGTTAATTTGCAATTCAGTTTTACTTCATGATTCAAGAAGATGCAGAAGTGTCAACAAGTAGTGTATTCAAAGTCTTGGAAATGTCAAGTCATTAATGTATCTTTGAATATCTCTTTGTATCCTCCATTCTAGAATTTTCCATTGATTACTATAAATTGTAATGCTCTCATTTGTAATTAATAAATTCAATTTTATGAAATCCAAAGAAAACAGAGTGAGCAGTAGCTACTCCAATCCTTCAAGAATTCCTCTCACCTAAAATATTTTACACCTATCATTGCTTCCGCACCCAACAAATTTGGCATCAGAGCCAATATTTGTAAGCATACTTCTTATGATGGCATCAAATTCCTCCTCTCCGTTATTCGCCTACTCTCCTAGTCAAGTTCCAATCTTTGAAGGAGAGTACTACCCATATTGGAGTAGTCAAATGGAAACATTCTTTGAATCGATGGATTTATGGGAAATGATTAATGGAGATTTCGAAGAACCAAAAGAAGATGATAACGATTTTGCAAAGTTGCAAAAAGAGTTAAAAAAAAGGATGCAATGGCTTTGCGATATATTCAACAAGGAGTCGGAAAAACTATTTTTCCAAGTATCTTTGGTGTCAAGAAGGCCATAGATGCTTGGAAAATCTTGAAGCAAGAATTTCAAGGAACCGAAAAGACGATTGAATTGAAACTTCAATCCTTATGGAGAGATTTTGATAATCTCAAAATGGAAGATCGAGAATCCATCCGTGCCTTCTCAACTCGAGTAGCGGAGATTGTAAATCATATCAAAGGATATGGGGATACAATTGAAGAAAAACGAATTGTGCAGAAAGTCCTTCGTTGCCTACCTCCTAAGTTTGATCATGCAGCTGCCGCAATTGAAGAATCGAAAGATTTAACAAAGATGACCATGTACGAATTGACGGGTTCACTTCTCGCACATGAGCAAAGGATCAAACATTCGGAAAGTCCATCAACCGAACAAGCTTTTCAATCAAGGCAGGTCTTAAAACCAAATTCCAGTAATCAAGGGAGGCAAAATTTCAAGTCAGGTCAATGGAGGAAGAATGAAAAGAAAGGCAATTGGAAAGACAAGCAACCATAAAATTCCAGTAATGATTCTGGTTGTGTTATTTGCAAGAAGTCTAATCATGAATCTAAAGATTGTTACTTCAAATGTAAAAGATGCAAAATCCCTAATCATTCACAAAGAGATTGTTGGTTTCAAAATAAAGAAAAAAATGATGGACATGATGAGGCTAAATTCTTGAAAGAATCAAAAGAAGAATTCATGTTCTATTCAAGTTCTTCTCAAGAATCAAAAGAACTGTGGTACTTAGATAGTGGGTGCAGTAATCACATGTCGGGAGATCGTGATCTCTTTGTGGAAATTGATCCAAACATCACTTCACAAATTATACTTGGTGATGGATCAAAAAGAGGCGCAGAAGAAAAAGGAACCATTGATGTCCAAACGAAGGAAGGTACTCAAAAACTCATCACTGATGTTCTTTATGTGCCTAATCTTTCACATAATCTTCTCAGTCTTGGTCAGCTCATTCAAAAAGGTTATTCCATTCTCTTTGATGATGGGAGATGCAAAATTCTTGACAAGCGGAGGAATCTTGTTATAGCAAATGTTGAGATGAGGAACAAAACATTCCCACTAATTTACCATTTCGTGAGAATCATGTACTCAATGCAGAATGTGCTAATTCATCTCATCTTTGGCACTTACATTATGGTCATCTACATTGCAAAGGCCTCATACTACTAAAGGAAAAGGATATGGTAACCGGTCTTCCTTCAATCTAAAAGAATAATCAGATGTGTGAAGGTTGCATTTTTGGAAAGATGCAAAAGCTTCCATTTCCAAAAACATCATGGCGTGCAAAATCACCGTTGGAGCTTATCCATTCGGATATTTGCGGTCCGATGCAGACCCCCAACTCCAGAAAACAAGAGGTATTTCATTCTCTTTATTGATGACTACACTAGAATGATGTGGATTTATTTCCTAACTCAAAAATCAGAAGCATTCTCTACATTTCTGAATTTCAAAGCACTTGTTGAGAAAGAAAACGGTTTTTTAATAAAGACTTTAAGAACCGATCGTGGAGGAGAATATCTCTACAATCCATTTCTTGAATATTGCAAAGTAAATGGAATCAAAAGGCAGTTGACGGTAAGTAGGACACCACAGCAAAACGGTGTTGTCGAAAGAAAAAATCTCACAATTATCGAGATGGCAAGAAGCATGTTAAAAGGAAAAGGAGTCCTAAATCTCTATTGGGCTGAAGCCGTACACACATCTGTGTACATTTTGAACAGGTCTCCCACAAAAGCTGTGAGGAACAAAACTCCATTTGAAGCATGGTCCAAAAAGAAGCCAAGAGTGGATCACTTCAGAGTCTTTGACAGCATTGCATATGCACTCATAACATCTCAGTCTCGTGAGAAATTTGATGAAAAAGGTAAAAAACTTCTTTTTGTGGGTTATAGTGATGAATCAAAAGGATTTCGACTTGTTGATCCTGTAACAAATAAAATCACTATTTCTCGAGATGTTGTCTTTGATGAAGCAGCTTCTTAGGATTGGAAAGGAAAGCAAAACATGGATGAACCAGTTTTTAAAGATCCACTAGCATCTCAAGTTCAAAATGATGCAAGTCCAGTTCCTACTCCAGTAATTGAATTTGAAGATGAAGATGAAAGCCCTCCAAGGAGAACACGTTTGCTAAGTGAAATTTATGAATCATGTGAATTTTGCTTGTTCTCTAGTGAACCTGAAAGCTTTGAAGAAGCATCGAGAAATGAACACTGGAAAAAGGCGATGAAAGAAGAAATTTCAACCATCGAGAAAAACATGACATGGGAACTCGTTGATTTGCCAAAAGGAAAGAAAACCATTGGAGTGAAATAGGTTTACAAGATCAAGTTCGATGAAAATGGAGAAATCCAGAAGTACAAAGCCCGACTTGTAGCAAAAGGGTATGCTCAACAACCTGGAATTGACTTCACAGAGACATTTGCTCCGGTTGCAAGAATAGAAACAATTCGAACGGTTCTAGCCTTGGCAGCTCAATTGGAATTGTCTATTTATCAACTTGATGTGAAATCAGCATTTCTCAATGGAGAAATTAAAGATGAAGTCTACATCGAGCAGCCCGAGGGATTCAAAGTTAAAGGCCAAGAAAATAAAGTTTGCAAATTGAAGAAAGCGTTGTATGGTTTGAAGCAAGCTCCTCGAGCTTGGAATAGCAAAATCAATGGTTACTTTGTTGAAAGTGGTTTCAATCGAAGCTTAAGCGAATCTTCCCTCTATGTGAAAAATGTCGGCAATGATTTTCTTGTTGTTTGTATCTATGTTGATGATCTCATATATTTTGGTACAGACACGAGATTGGTGTAAGATTTCAAGAAGAAAATGATGGAGAAATTCGAGATGACTTACTTAGGACTCATGAAGTATTTTCTTGGAATTCAAGTCAAGCAAAGCCCGGGAAGAATTTTCCTTTATCAAGAGGAGTACATTGTTGATCTCTTGAAGAAGTTCAACATGAGTGACTACAAGCCTATCTCTACTCCTATGGTGCTGAATGAAAAGTTGCAAGTCCATGATAATGCACAAAAGGCTGATGCTGCTCTTTATAGAAAGCTAATTGGATCCTTGATCTATCTCAACACAAGGCCTGATATCACTCACTCAGTAAGTTTGCTTTCTCGGTTCATGAATGAACCAAACAAAAATCATTTTTCTGCAGCAAAAAGAATTTTGCGGTACTTAAAAGGTACAAAGAATCAAGGCATTGCGTTCAAAAAAGAAGAAAATTTCAATCTTGTTGGCTACACAGATAGTGATTGGGCTGGATCTCTTGATGATCGAAAAAGCACATCCGGTTATGTGTTTTGTCTTGAAACAAATGTCATATCGTGGAGTTCAAAGAAGCAAAAATTAGTTGTCTTATCATCAGCCGAAGCCGAGTACATTGCTGTTACAGATGCAGCCGAAACCGAGTACATTGTTGTTACAGATGCAGCTTGTGAAGTTGTTTGGCTTAGAAGAATTTTGGAAGATTTGAAACTAAAACGAGATAAGCCAACTACCATTTTCTGTGACAATATGTCTGCAATTGCTATGACCAAAAATCCAGTTTTTCATGCAAGGTCTAAGCATATCGAATTACGACATCACTTCATCCGAGAGCTTGTAAGTGAAGGGAAAATATGCATGGAGTTCATCAATACCTATGATCAACCAGCTGATGTGTTGACAAAAGCTGTTTCATTCGACAAGTTTGAGAGATTCAAGAAACAAGTCAAAATTGCAAATTAAGGAGGAGTGTTAAAAGTTAATTTGCAATTCAGTTTTACTTCATGATTCAAGAAGATGCAGAAGTGTCAACAAGTAGTGTATTCAAAGTCTTGGAAATGTCAAGTCATTAATGTATCTTTGAATATCTCTTTGTATCCTCCATTCTAGAATTTTCCATTGATTACTATAAATTGTAATGCTCTCATTTGTAATTAATAAATTCAATTTTATGAAATCCAAAGAAAACAGAGTGAGCAGTAGCTACTCCAATCCTTCAAGAATTCCTCTCAACTAAAATATTTTACACCTATCATTGCTTCCGCACCCAACATGTTAGTGTTGATGTTGTCAACATCGACTTCAACATTAATTGTTTTTCCTTTTTCTTTAAATTAAATCAAGTGATTTATTAAAGATGTATTTAAGATTCACGTTGCATGATGTTATGAATCTGTTATGAATCTGTTAGAGTTTATTTCACGTGTTTTATTTTGCAGATTTGATGATCAAGATATTTGAATAAGTCAAATAAACTAAATTCCTATTTTTAAGGGATTTGTTTATTTAGAATGAATCTTGGATATCTTGTATCTTAATTTGCAGGATCACTTAAGGAGATTTGAATTGTTCAAAGTAACAAATTCTCATATCTTTGGGATTTGTTTATTAATGATCCTTACATGTGAGTTTTATGTGAAAAAAACGTGATTCCTAAATCACAAGAAATACACGATCCTATGTGAATAGAAGGTGAAGGGAAGACTGTGTCAAAGAGAAGAAGAAGAAGACTACGTCAAACACAAAGATGAGAAGACTGAGTCAACATGAAGAAGATCGTGTTCTTCAAGCACAAGATGAAAGAGAAGACTTAGTCAAAGAAGAAGGAAGAGATCATGAGAAACACGTGATGAAGTATGAAGGATGAAGAAAGAACTTGATGAGCAAGAAAAGACCAAGTCCATGGAGGAACTTGGAGAGCAAGAATAGCAACAAGATCGTGCTCATCATGGATTGAAGAAGTGCACTTGACGAGCTCTATAAATAGATGGGAATCTGCAGAGATCAAGATAGACTTCACCTTTGCATTCAAGAGAGATCAAGCATGTTTTTCATATTATTTTCCTCTCTTGATTCTATTTTAGTCGATCACTTTTTACCAACGTCCTACTTATTTTCCGTAGATTTATTCTCCAATAGGTCTCTAGCAAAGTAGGATTTGTTGATTGATTGACGAGTTTTTGTTTAAACGTCCATTGAAGTCATACATTAGATTGGACGTGTAGTGTGTCATTTTAGAGGATTTCACAAAGTCCTCGTATTGTATTTTATTACAAAGATATACTAATAAGACACCTTTTGCCCTGTTGGCATTCCATGAGTATCATTATATACTCGTGGATAAATTTCTTGGCTTGATTATTTTATATCTTTGTTCATTCCATTGTGTGTTAACTCTGGTGTTAACAACATTCTACATAACACAAACTCACTGTTACTATTTATCTTGCATTTGAGGGGACACTTTCAGGTGTTTGTTTATTTGCTCTGATGTTTATATGTATATTGGACGATACTTATATTTTTAGTATTGAATATTACTGAATATAATCATTTTCTTTATTGCTTAAGTGTTTTTTTTTTAGTTAATTGGAAGTTGGATTTTAGCCCAACCTTTTAGATTTCGTCAACTCTTAGATGCTATACATATGATTTTGTTATAAGAAAGCGAAGTGAGAAGTATTTTAATAAAGAAATGGAGTTTTCGGTGTTTGTTCTTTTGTGAACTTCAATTCTGTAATTTCAGCTGCAAATGATTATGGTAGCTTAGATGCGAATCTTCATACCAGCTTTTTGGTTATATTATCTTGATTCTTGAGGAGATTATATTACTTGGTTGTCGTTGGTAATCTGACTTTTTAGTGAGCAGGACAAATTCCTTCAGCTTGAAACAATATATCTTCGTTTTAGTGATATATATAGATTTATGCGTACATCTAAGTAGAAGAAAATCAGGACTGCAAAGAAGAAGAAAACTAGGGTTAGCATATATGAGTGGCATTGTGATTATCAACGTGGCAACAAATGTTTGTGAAAGCTTTGAGTTTGACTGGTTATAGATAGAGTGAGAGGGAGAGGAAGAAGATATATGCTAGAAATATAAATAAAATATATATATATGTATATAACAGACTTTCTTTTTCTTTAATAATTCAATATTAGAGTTTGGACTATGTTATTGTTAGGTGATAATTTTCACCCATTTGGTTATTACAGGTTATTACAATCGGTGAAATTATAGTACTTATCAGTACTATGAGAAGGGATCAACCTAGCCTAGGATCTAGGAACTTACAGGCTATACAGTGTTGAAGATGAAGAGGAATCTATCTTTTATAGCATTGACTGAAATTAATTTAGGTTAAATAAAGAGTATGGAATAGTACAATATCATTATAATTATAATTGTAATAACCGATGTTCAGGTTTTAAATGCTTTGAGATACATGATAAATGATCTTTATTTGATTAGTAATTGCTCGATCTCTCCAGATTGAGGGATTGGATGTAGACTTCTATTGAATGATCTTTTTATTGATTGGATCTTCTGGTGGAACATGATTCAGTTGTCTGGAATTTTTATCTGATTTTCCATCGGAATTTTGTTTTTGTTTGTTTACAAAATATTGAGGCGATTTGGCGGACTGTGGTTCATGTTGTTGTGAATTTCAAATTCTGCAAGTGGAGTTAAATATAGAAATAGAGATAATCTATCTTGATCTGCCTCCGCGAATCTTGAAAAACCAAAAAATTAAAATAAATAGTTATTGTTTTTTATCTGCATCGCCTACTCTAACAAAGTGCTGTGGTTTTGAGTCTGAGATGTTCGCTCAGAATTCATGTTTTTAATAGCGAATAATTGTGTAGATTTTGAAGTTGGCATTTTAGTATGTCTTTTTTCCTGTGAATTGAATGCTAGGTTTGTTAATGAAGCATGATTAACCAGATAAAATATAACAGTATGCCACGGATGTGTTGACACGTGTACCTGCGAAGATGATGCCTTAATTCCTTAACTAAAAGTTATGGTGATTCACTCATAATTTTGTACCACGTATTCTTGAACACTTTTTTTGCATTCTGAGAAAAGTTGAGGCAACTTTGTATGAATTTCAGAATGTTTTAAAGTCTATAAGTCCATAACTGTTTCTTCAAGAATGATATCATCATGGGAAGAATTACAGGTTTAGTAGGTCTTGAGGATACTCTTTTTTTTCTTCTATTGATCTCATCAAGAATAAATCAAGTACCAGCTACTTGTGATATTTGGAAAAAAATATGAAGCGATTTCTTTTTAAGTCATGATAATTATGTTTCTTGAAGTTTTGAATATTTATGTTTTCTCTTCTAGTTTCAGTTAATGTGTTTAACTATCACTAATGATTCAATAGCTTGTCTAAATTCTTTGATGAATTGGGATATAATTAAATGTCTAACCGGCATCATTTATATAATTTAGATGTGTGCTAAAAAACATCGATTTCCCAATTCTTTTAGCAGGATAGAACATTTTGAGTTCTAGAAATGTTAGAGCAGTTACTCATATTTACAAGAGGAGTTCTGATCCTTTGGGCTTGCAAAGAGCTTGGAAATGCTCTTAGAGGCTCTCCAATTGATACTTTAATTAGATCATGCCTTTTGGAGGAAAGATCAGGTGTTGCCTCGTATAATTATGAAGCACCAGGTGCATCATACACTCTTAAGTGGACGTTTCACAATGAACTGGGACTTGTATTTGTTGTTGTGTATCAGCGGATTCTCATTCTCTTGTACGTAGATGATCTGCTTGCTATGGTTAAGCAGGAGTTCTTGAAGATTTATGATCCAAAGCGAACTTCATACAATGAGTTCGATGATATATTTCAACAGCTTAAGAAGGAAGCTGAGGCTCATGCTGAGGAAATGAAGAAATCAAAGCAGGTTGGCAAGCCTGTGAATAATAACTTTTCTTGGAAGCAAGGACAGGTGCAAAATGGCAGTACAGATGGAGGTAATCAAAAAAAGAGTGGAGGTGAATCTGGAAGTGATGGTGGTGACAGCGACAAGTTCAAAGGTCGCCCACTAGAAAATGGAAATCTTAAAAATAATCATATTTGAAAAGGGGGAGTGCCTTCGGTGGCTAGTGCCAATGGAAAAGAAAATGGGGCTTCCAATACTGGTGCTTTTGATGTAGATAAGCTACAAAAACTTAGGTCCAAAGGTGTAAAGAAAACTGAAACTGTTGCTAACAAGGTTCCTAAAGAGGAACCAAAGAAGAAGATAACTAAAAAGAACCGAGTTTGGGATGATTCACCCAAAGAGTCAAAGTTGGATTTTACTGATCCAGTGAGTGAGAATGGAGAACAGAACATATCAGCAGTTGTAGAAGCAGAGGAAGGTGAGAGTATGATGGACAAAGAGGAGATTATTAGCAGTGATAATGATAGTGAAACTGAGGAAGAGACAGTAAAGAATAATAAGGCTGATACAAAGAAGAAAGGCTGGTTTTCATCCATGTTCCAGAGGTATGTATATTCACCGTCGTGCACCTCAAGTGAGTGAAATATTTATCCTACTTTTAACTTTATTGTATTGACTATTGCATTACCCCATTGGGAATGGTATGAAAACTATTACCATTACATGCACTTCCTTTAAATTGCAAGGCAGATTGAGAGTCTACAGTAAATTACAGATTGCAAGTAAACTTGTATTTTTCATGCATGTCATAATTTAAATGTCTGTGTAGACAGTGAAAATTTATTGTTTGTGCTAAACTGCCGGAGTTCATATTTATTTCTGCAAAGTTATAATCATGTTATTGTGCTTTTATTCATATAAAAGGTAAAAAAAAATTGTATACAGTGTTTTTTTTTTGGATCAAGTATATAACATTGTTTCAAAATAAAAACAATTGAAGCTAAGACCCCCATGGAATCATACAGATATATATTTGCTGCATTGCGGAACTTTTTTCATGGTAACATTGTTTATCTTAGTACTTGGATATTCATCGTCATGTCACTGCAATGGTGCATATGTAAATTTCTTGTGACCTCTTACAAAAATAATATAATTTATTGTGACCTATTTTTTTCTGGTTCAGCATCTCGGGGAAAGTAAATTTGGAGAAGTCTGACCTAGAACCAGCTCTTAAAGCTCTCAAGGACAGGCTTATGACTAAGAATGTGGTATGTTATTATTGTTTCTTATACACGTGTTCTTCCCCGTCTTTTGAAAATAGGATTCGTAATATGACAACAGATCTCTAGTATTCTCCTTTGCTCAGAAGTATCTATGTCACGCCCCAAAATTTTTTGGTATTTTTATCAGAGTTTCACATGGGCGTGAAGAGAGAAATAGCAAGGGACACAAAACACGGGAAGAAGGCGTACATGATATAAAAAGGAAGAAAAAGGAAAGGATAAGAAGCAAAACACTTGAAACATCGGATACAACCGATAAAAAGAGTTTGAAAACCTTGCGCAGCGGAAAAACATCATGATCCATCATCCATAAGATAAATAGAACCACAAAAGAAGCAGTAGGAGACACCAGAAGAATGAGGAAAGGGGATGATGTGAATCATTCACATGTCAACAGTCGGTCTCACTATCGATAATATTCGGTCTCAATACCGATATATACCACATAATAAAGTAGCGGAATTAGACCATCAGGATCTCACACTCACAGTATACTCAAAATTAATTACAAAACGTGAATAAACTTAAAATATTGTTTTGAAAATGTTCGTGTGGGACTACATCCTAAAACACAGGTTCGAAAACAGTACCGACTCTCTCTGACTAGGGTTCAACGTGCTCAACAGCTCCTGTAGTGTGAGTACAGAATAAGGGGTGAGTGCGTGGAATACACTAGTGGGGAAATAACATCCACATCTTATAACAGTCAACAGTTATACAATACCAGAAATGTAACACTCAGCCACGTTGTCATAGTATAACATGATCACGTAATCATAACATATGACCACATTGTTTAGTATATCTCAATCATACTTCAATAGAGAAAACTGTAAACAGTTACAGAGTTAGAAATTACCCCCACTTCGTTCGGTGGTTACCACGTGAGTAGCGAGTATCTTAGATCTCGTGTCTCAAATCCCGTGTCTCAAACCTCGTGTCTATGTTCAATCCAACTGATAGCGTGTTTTCGTCGTTTTCGGCTCGTTCGGAGAAACGGTGATTTTCGAATCGAAATCACCCATATTTATAGAAATCCGAAAAGTTACTATTCATCTAAAATATCCCAATCACTATTCATTGGTTGATTTTTCAACGTCACTATTCATAGGTGGAAAAGTCTCCGATTACTATTCACTGGAAAATATCTTCCGATATTTCGAAACTTCGGGTTTTGCCCTTTTCATCGTCGTTCAAGCTACGGGTCTCCGATTGACCCCTAGTTCGTTTCTATCTTCTCGTCTTTTCAAGACGAATCTAATGGTATAAAATTATTCTATATACCATGTTCAAGAAAATTATCCGTCTAAGTCACGCGTTAAACACGTATCTGAAACGTACGTAATAAATTAAACAATCCAAAAATACGCACATAGTTATTAAGTCATGCGTTAAAATATTTAATTAATAAATTATGCTTCGTTTTGTTTCGAGGCGTTACATAAATAACATTTTCAAAACAATATTTTAAGTTTATTCACGTTTTGTAATTAATTCTGAGTATACTGTGAGTGTGAGATCCTGATGGTCTAATTTCGCTGCTTTATTATGTGGTATATATCGGTATTGAGACCGAATATTGTCAGTAGTGAGATCGACTGTTGATATGTGAATGATTCACATCATCCTCTTTCCTCATTCTTCTGGTGACTCCTACTGCTTCTTCTGTGGTTCTATTTATCTTATGGATGATGGATCATGATGTTTTTCCACTGCGCAAGGTTTTCAAACTCTTTTTATCGGTTGTATGTGTACAGGGTAAGATGAGAAATTCTCTCCTGTAATTAAATGAAACAGGGTAAGATGTGAACTCTCTCCTGTATTTAGTGTACAGGGTAAGATGGGAAATTCTCTCCTGTAATTAAAAGAAATGGGGTAAGACGAGAACTCTCTTCTGTACTTAGTGTATAGGGTAAGATGGGAAATTCTCTCATGTAATTAAAAGAAACGGGGCAAGACGAGAACTCTCTCTTGTACCTAGTGTACGGGGTAGGATGAGAAATTCTCTCCTGTAATTTAAAAGAAATAGGGTAAGACGAGAATTCTCTCCTGTACTTAAGTGTACAGGGTAAGGTGGGAAATTCTTTCCTGTATTTAAAAGAAACGGGGTAAGAGGGGAATTCTCTCTTGTACCAAGTGTACGAGGTAAGACGAGAAACACCCTCCTGTATTTAAAAGAAATGGGATAAGAAGGGGAAATTCCCTCCTGTAAAATGAAACAGGGTAAGATGAGAACTTTCTCCTGTACTTAGTGTACAGGGTAAGATGGGAAATTCTCTCCTATAATTAAAAGAAATGGGGTAAGACGAGAACTCTCTCCTATACTTAGTGTACAGGGTAAGATAGGAAATTCTCTCCTGTAATTAAAAGAAACGGGGTAAGACGAGAACTCTCTCCTGTACCTAGTGTACGGGGTAGGATGGGAAATTCTCTCCTGTAATTTAAAAGAAATGGGGTAAGACGAGAATTCTCTCCTGTACTTGAGTGTACAGGGTAAGGTGGGAAATTTTTTCCTGTATTTAAAAGAAACGGGATAAGAGGGGAATTCTCTCTTATACTTAAGTGTACAGGGTAAGAGGGAAATTCTTTCTTGTATTTAAAAGAAATGGGGTAAGATGGGAACTCTCTCCTGTACCAAGTGTATAGGGTAAGACGAGAAACACCCTCCTGTACTTAAAAGAAATAGGGTAAGAAGGGTGAATTCTCTCCTGTACTTAAGATATAGGGCAAGATAGGAAATATCCTCCTGTACTTAGGATACGGGGTAAGACGGGTAAAACACAAGGTAAGATGGGGAATACCCTCCTGTAAGGTATGGGGTAAGATGAGAAATGCACTCCTGAACTGAAGGAAATTTTATAGGTGAAAGGCATTCTTGTGTGTTGTGATGATGAACGAGAAAAATGTGTTTTAAACAAGAAAGATGTGTTTTAAACGAGAAAAATATTTTCGAAAAGAAATGGATAAACATCATCCTCTCTCTATACGTGTCTCTCTTTAATCATAAGAACTGAAGAAAAAGAGTGCTCATCTGTTATGTGTTACATGATGTTTTACTTATGTTGTGTTTTTCTGGTTAGTTTATGCAAGTTGGGTGTACGCTATCCAACATGACCATGTTATACTACGATGATAAACGAATGACAAAGAATCTATTGAGATTAGACCATGTTATGCTACGATGATCAATGAATGACAGAGAATCTTTTGGAAAGTATTATATGATTTATGGAGTAACGTTTACCAGTACCATGATACCAGTTATAGTTTATCTGTTGTTAAAGATTGATGGGTTACATGGGATAAATTATAAAGGGTTAGATTTTATATGTTGTCTTTAGAACGATATGTCATGAGGTCAACCACGAAGGAATAAGCTGGCAATGGAGGATCCACGTTTACTTTTCCCTCGCGTTTCTTGTTTATTCTCCTCGCCTATAGTATTGTTGTGACACTGGATCTGTCGAAGTATAAGAACGATAAGATAAACGCTGAAACTTTGGAAGTTAGTAATTCATCGGGAAGAATGATATAAATGAAACACCTATGTCTAGGTCTAAAGATCACGCTTGAGAGTAGAATTCTTTTAGTCGGTCTATATGCATTAGAGATGGACTTGAGGTGATTATAGAAATGGATTGGCTTAGGGTAAAATCACGCAGTGAACAAGTGCCATGCGTGGGAGGTAGTCTTTCAAACACCTGGAGAAACGAAGTTCACCTTTCATGGGACATGAGTTAAAGTTGACTCAAGGATTATAACGGACATGAAGACAACCCAGATGCTTAGCAAAAGGAATTGCGAAGCTTGGTTGGTCAACAAGGTGAACCCCGAGCAAAGATCGATTTCTATCGAGAATGAGAAGCAAAAGTGTGATTCGGTTTAGAAGGTTTTTGAAAGAATTGGAGAAGCTCAGGACTGACAAAAATCCTGAACATCGAGTTTAGCCACATAAACGAGGCCTGCAAGTTACTTGACGAGAAATGGAAAGAATGAAACAAGGAAATAAGAAGATGAGAGTTTTGGCAAATTATCTAGTTTCGCCATAAAGCAGCTGTGCAAGCTGCTGGGCGCACAGGTTGTCGGTGCATGGGCACACGTGGCGGGTCGGGGAAGCTACTGGACATTGGCGCACGGTCGTACGCGAGCCAGGCGGAGCTACTGGATGTTGGCGCACGGTTGTGCCCAATGGGGCACGGTCGTGCGCTGGGCGCGCGTGCCGGGAGCGAGTGACGGGTACTGGGCGCGCGTTGTTTTCTTCCTAAGTACGTGTTCAATTTCGAGGACGAAATTATTTTAAGGGGTAAGGGATGTAGCGCCCCGGAACAAAACGAAGCATAATTTATTAATTAAATATTTTAACGTATGACTTAATAACTATGTGCGTATTTTTGGACTGTTTAATTTATTACGTGCGTTTCAGATACGTGTTTAACGCATGACTTAGACGGATAATTTTTTTGGACATGGTATATAAAATAATTTTATACCATTAGATGTGTCTTGGAAAGATGAGAAGATAGAAACGAACCAGGGGTCAATCGGAGACCCGTTGCTCGAATGACGACGAAAAGGGCAAAACCCGAAGTTTCGAAAAATTGGAAGATATTTTCCGGTGAATAGTAATCGGAGACTTTTCCACCTATGAATAGTGACGTTGAAAAATCAACCAATGAATAGTGATTGAGATATTTTGGATGAATAGTAACTTTTCGGATTTCTATAAATAGGGGTGGTTTCGATTCGAAAATCACCGTTTCTCTGAATGAGTCGAAAGCAATTAAAACACGCTATCAGTTGGATTGAACATAGAGACGAGGTTTGAGACATGGGATTTGAGACATGAGATCTAAGATACTCGCTACTCACGTGGTAACCACCGAACGAGGTGGGGGTAATTTCTAACTCTGTAACTGTTTACAGTTTTCCCTATTGAAGTATGAGATATACTAAATGATGTGGTCATACGTTATGATTACGTGATCATGTTATACTGTGACAACGTGGCTGAGTGTTACATTTCTGGTATTGTATAACTGTTGACTGTTATAAGATGCGGATGTTATTTCCCCACGAGTGTATTCCACACACTCACCCCCTTATTCTGTACTCACACTACAGGAGCTGTTGAGCACGTTGAACCCTAGTCGGAGAGAGTCGGTGCTGTTTCCGAACCTGTGTTTTAGGATGTGGTCCCACACGAACATTTTCAAAATAATATTTTAAGTTGATTCACGTTTTGTAATTAATTCTGAGTATACTGTGAGTGTGAGATCCTGATGGTCTAATTCCGCTGCTTTATTATGTGGTATATATCGGTATTGAGACCGAATATTGTCGGTAGTGAGACCGACTATTGATATGTGAATGATTCATATCATTCCCTTTCCTCATTCTTCTGGTGTCTCCTACTGCTTCTTCTGTGGTTCTATTTATCTTATGGATGATGGATCATGATGTTTTTCCGCTGCGCAAGGTTTTCAAACTCTTTTTATCGGTTGTATCCGATGTTTCAAGTGTTTTGCTTCTTATCCTTTCCTTTTTCTTTCCTTTTTATATCATGTACGCCTTCTTCCCGTGTTTTGTGTCCCTTGCTATTTCTCTCTTCACGCCCATGTGAAACTCTGATAAAAATACCAAAAGATTTTGGGACGTGACAATCTATCTAATATCTACCTATCCATCCATATATATATATCTATCTATATATATATATATATATTGTGTTTGCAAATATGTTACTCTCCTTATTCTCTATTATATCTTAACAGGCAGAGGAAATAGCTGAAAAGCTTTGTGAATCAGTAGCTGCAAGTCTTGAGGGCAAAAAGCTAGCCTCTTTTACAAGAATTTCTTCAACAGTTCAGGTACTCAAGCACGCCTGAGTCTAATAAAATGCTAAGCATGAAAAATGTAAATAATAATAATTTAAAGGTAAAAAGGGAAACTCCTCTATATTGACAAATAGGCTACATTTGCAGTTTTTTTATTTCTCTTGTTTCAAGTATAATCAAGTTAATCACATGATTTCTCTAGGCTGCTATGGAAGATGCCCTTGTTCGCATTTTAACTCCTAGACGCTCGATTGACATTCTGAGGGATGTTCACGCTGCAAAGGAGCATGGGAAACCTTACGTTATGATTTTTGTTGGAGTTAATGGAGTTGGGAAATCCACCAATCTTGCTAAGGTGGTCCTTATGAGCCAGTACTAAAAAATTTATACTTGGCCAACTGCAAACTTTTCTTATGGTTTACCCACTGCGTTTTCTTCAGGTTGCCTACTGGCTTTTGCAGCATGATGTCAAAGTCATGATGGCTGCTTGTGACACATTCAGATCAGGTGCTGTGGAGCAGCTGCGTACCCATGCACGTAGACTCCAGGTATAGATTGTAGTACCGCAGTTGTACTAAAACTTGAGATATTTGTCTCTCTGTAGTATCTTTAACTTTGATGATCAATGATATACAATCACCAGATCCCCATATTTGAGAAGGGTTACGAGAAAGATCCTGCAATTGTGGCAAAAGAGGCAATTCAGGAGGCAAATCGAATTGGTTCAGATGTTGTTCTGGTGGATACAGCTGGAAGAATGCAGGTAATTTGCATGTAAATTCTGATTTTCAATATGCACATTTTCATCATCTTTTGTTTTCTTTTTACTGGTGTGTGTATTGATGGCGTTATTGATGTATTGCAGGATAATGAACCACTGATGCGAGCTCTGTCAAAGCTTATCTATGTGAACAATCCAGACCTCATTTTGTTTGTTGGTGAGGCACTCGTGGGGAATGATGCCGTCGATCAGTTGTCAAAGTTTAACCAGGTTAGCTAGATTTATTCCTTCTCATATAATATGTATAATACTACTTTACCTGCATTTTATTGATGACCAAATTTCTTGATTATGTGCAGAAACTAGGTGACCTTTCACCATCCCCGGAGCCCAGATTGATCGATGGAATCCTGCTGACTAAATTTGATACAATTGACGACAAGGTGAACACAAGCTCTTCCGTACTACTATTTTTATCCCATCAGATTACCGAGTTAGTTTATTTGTTTACGTGATGTAGGTGGGTGCTGCATTGTCTATGGTTTACATTTCTGGGGCACCCGTTATGTTTGTTGGATGTGGCCAATCTTACACCGACTTGAAGAAGCTCAATGTCAAGTCCATTGTGAAGACCCTCCTCAAATGAAAATAGGGTTTTGCTCATGACTCACTGCTTCTTCTCGTATGTCCTCTTGTCGATCCTTATTTTCTCCTCTGTTTGTGTTTGTGAACTCAGACTGTGTGTGCACTTTTCCATCTGTGATCTCATTACTTGGCTAATAAAGGTGAATTGTTTCAGTTATGATGGCTATTTTGCCTACATAAACTTGTCGTATATATGGAGCATTTCACCCACAATCCATTGAACAAGATTGTAAATATTCATGCAGGCTTATCATACAGTTAAAAAAGATTAAAATGTATACATAAACCCATCTCTAATAGTGCAAATAATAACGTTTAGAATTTGGTGTGTGATGGAGGGGAAAGATCAGATGCAGGTGCAAGTCCATAATAATTGTCATCCGGTTGACCTTCATTTGGTGGCTCATCAGTAGGGGGAGTCACGATTGGTGGAGGCTTTGCAGGTCCATCGCATGGCTTCACACAATAGCAGCGCCCCTGCCTACATGTCCCAAACTTGAATTTCTCGTACATGCATACGATATTGCAGTTTCTTTGAGTTTATCGTGCGCATTTTCCTCCAAATTCTCGGCTTACCATCATCACTTATGCTTATTTTTTAATCACTAAATATTAGTATTTGACAGTGCATTTAAATTTATATAATTGATATAAAATAAATCACATATCTAATAAAATCGGAACCATTACACACAATTTTTGTTATTGACATAATATTGTAACAATGAATGTTAATTAATATAAGTGGGTGGAAGCACTTACGAGTGGAGAGAAAGATTATCAAAACAACATCTAAAAATTTATTGTCCATGCTTAATTAATTGCCTCGCTCCTTGCAATATTTTGATCAATTTTAGTGAGTTATGAATTTGAAGAAATAGCATGATATATTGTCTTTTATAGTACAAAAATGTTGAAGAGATATATATTACTTTAAGTAAAAGTGCAATGCTTGAATTTATGAAAGAAAACCCTAACCCTTTAAATGGTGAATTTATCTCATCACCTAAATTCAACTTTGTCATATTAACTTGTTTGTGATTATACTGACAAGTAATAAATATTGAATCAATCTTGGGTGATAGAGAGTGCCTTCTAGAAAAATCTTGGGTGGTGATATCAATGGACATTTTTATCCTCATCCAATTAATAAAACATAAATCAAATTTTATCACTAATATTTAAAATCTGGTTCTTTTGTATGTAATTGTAATGAAAAACTAGTATTAACTCCTTTTCTTTTCCAATCTATAATTATCATGAAATTATTTTTCTACCGTTTCCAATATACATAGCTTTTCATTTCACAATCATCAAATAATTATGAATACATAGTTTCATAATATAATATTACAATGATGGTATACATAGTGAAATTATTTCCTATAAAATTTCAAACAAAAAGCACACACAACATATATATATATATATATATATTATATAAATTCTTATTAAAAATTTCAAAGATTTTGATTTAAAAGTATGGATTTTTTCAAAGATACTTGAGTTATTCCAAACACAGTTTTTCTATACTCGTCTTTGTTGAAAAAAACGCTCAACGATGAGGTTTTGCACAACAATAATTATATATGTCGTCTTTAAATGCATTTTTTCGCTTAAAGGTATCTGCATCAGTAAATGTTATTAATATAATAAAATAATATAGAAACAATTAATATTTTAGTTTTATTAGGTCCCACATATACAACCTTATTTTCTCTTCTCTCTCCTTTAATACCATTATTACAAGGAAGTTTTGACACACAATTTTTACATATTATATTATTAAAATATTAATATTTTATTTAATAATATGTCTCAGATGAGTCATACGATTGGACTACCATTGTAAATAAATGTTAAAAATTAAATATTTTAAGTTTGACAATAAAATAGAACAATAACTCAAATAATGTTGTAAACAAATGTTGTAAAATCAAATTACCAATTTATTAGATCTAAATTTGCTAAGCACTAAATTAAAATGAAGTCATCACCTATCTTCACCATTCCCCCGTCCCCCTCTCTCTAAACGCCTTTATCTTCACCACCATCTTACCAGCCCGCCGCCACCGCCGTAGACGCCGCCGCCGCCGCCCCCAACCCATCGCAGGTAATTTAGGTTTCTCTGCGCTCTCTCTAAATCTAAACTTTGAGAGCTAGCCTCAATCTCCACCATTCTCTCAATTAGGATATAATTCGGAATGTGAATTCCCGCAATACAGTTCAAGTTTGCTTTTTTTTTTTTTTTTTAATCTCTGGTTTTCACATGCTTGTTAGGGATATAATTTAGGTCCATTTAACTAATTTTAAGGTGGGATAGGGAGTCGGGAGGATCCTGTCAAATTTTCAATAATTGTCAATAATGATTGGTTTGGGGCTAAAAATGATGGAAGTTTCTTGAATTCATGTTGTTTGCTCAGTAAAAATTAGATATCATTCATGTAGTGTGGTGAGCTTTGGTAAAGAAATTTGATCTAGTGAGGCCTCTTATGTAATAATTGTGTCTTCTTAGTTTAGATATACAATTATGTGGTTCTCCTTTGCTTTCTGCTATTGAGCCCATTTGTGGTACTTGTGGAGACAGTTTTACGGCTATAAATATGTTCAAAGAGTTCTGAGACTGGTTGGTTGTAAATCGTAATATGTGTAACCAATGGAGGCATATGTTTGGTGCTAGGCTGTCACTAATACTCCTACATTATCCAGGCTTATGACCCATAGTTCGTAACTAAAATCAAGATTTCTGTTGACAATCTGCATCTTCTTTTTGGAGTTCTTTTTGGTTTGTATTTTCTTTGGACATTAATGGGAGGTTGGCTTACTTGCAAGACTGAAAGATGTGAGTTGGGTAAATAGATACTTGTTTACAAGTAACATAAAATGTCCATGAACAATAGTATCGAGTTGGTGTCTCACTCATTGACCGACATCCTGTTAGGCTGTTTTGTAGGTGACAGTTTAAAAGATATCCCGTTCTATTTCAGGAATGAGTGCTGGCTGTCTACATTCACAGTTAGCCACAACCACTATTCTGCATAGTAAACGAACGCGATGTGTGAAGTTTGATCTTCTAAAATGTAACATATGGCAGGGTCTCAGTTCTTTTTACTCTTTAAAGGTACCTTTTATTTTACTCAGGGCATTCTTATAATTTATTTATATTCATCTCCCATAGAAATTCACATTTAGTTTTCCTAAATGTGGGTGTTATATTTGTAGTTACTTATACGGCACCTTAATTATAACTTTCGGACGCCTGCAGTTATTGTTTTCCACCTGTTAGTTTAGAACTTTATTGCTTCTCATTCAGTTCAGATATTTCTAGTCTTCTACTCTTGTGTCGTTCTTCATCCATTCAAATAGGCCATATTATCCACCTAACTTCACTTGACAGATAAGGGTAATTGAGTTTTCGGAACTGTACTTTTGTATTACGTGCCTGTTGCTATATTTAGTAATCAATATATACTAGATATAGATACATTGTGGATTGAGTTTGCGGGTTTTTTTTTTTGCTTGCAGAACACCTGCAATAGACTTGGCCGATTCAACAGCAGAATTTCGTCACAGCACTCAACTCATCTCCAAGCTCTGGTCATTAAATGCAATAATGCTCAAAATGCAGACTTTCCTCGTTATTACTCTAAAAGGGAGAAGAAACCATTTCCTATACCAGTAGTTGAGTTACGCCGAGCTGCCAGGGAGAGGATGAAAAATAGGAAAAACCAACCAAGAGGACCTGTCCCACCACCAAAAAGAGGATTGGTGGTTGTAAGACTGATTCCTTTAGCATACAGGGTGTTGAATGCAAGAATAACATTAATCAACAATCTGAAGAAGCTTTTGGAAGTGATGCCTGTAAAAGCCTGCAAGTAATTCTCCAGCTGATGCTGTGTTACTTGTGACTCTTTACAACTACATGGATCTGTGAAGATATTTTTATTTCTCTATTTTTCTCTGTTCGTAGGAGACTCATTTTTTATATCGAAAACTATACCAAATAAATTCAATTTCTGCTTTATTCAACGATAATCTCGGTTACCATCATGTCATTGGTATTTTAATATAGACAATCTTACTGAGATTTACTAGCTTCTCTAATTCCTGAGTTTTCTATTAACAGTGATTTCTGATGAAAATTTCTGGCAGGTGGTGTAATGAAATTCACGTTGGTCCTATTGGTCATCCTTTCAAGTCTTGTAGAGGACCACAAGCTTCCACCCGTAATGGGGCTCACGAATGGGGCGAATCAGTTGTTGAGGACGTACTGGCCCCAGTTGAGGCCTACCACTTGTATGATCGTCTTGGGAAACGTATTTCTCATGAGGAGAGATTTTCTGTCCCAAGAATTCCAGCAGTTGTTGAGCTCTGCATTCAAGCAGGAGTTGAGCTGCCTGAATACCCCACCAAAAGGAGAAGAAAATCAATCATACGCATTGGAAAAAAGGAGTTTGTTGATGCTGACGAAAGCGAGTTGCCTGACCCCGACCCAGATAGTCCAAAGCCAGAAATATTGGCCGAGATACCATATTCTGAAATTGTACCACCCTCCAGCAAAGAAGATATAGCATTGCTTGCTGAGGAAACGCTCCAAGCATGGGATGAAATGAGGGAAGGAGCCAAGAGGCTAATGAAGTTGTATCCCGTAAGAACTTGTGGTTATTGTCCAGAAGTACATATAGGCCCGACGGGACACAAAGCACAGAACTGTGGAGCGCATAAGCACCAGCAGCGTAATGGGCAGCATGGATGGCAAGCAGCAGTTCTTGATGACTTGATTCCCCCCAAATATGTCTGGCATGTACCTGATGTTGATAAGCCTCTGGAGAGGGAGCTCAGGAACTTCTATGGACAGGCACCTGCAGTGGCGGAATTATGTGTACAGGCTGGTGCTGATGTGCCTGAGCATTACAAGCCAACTATGAGGTTCGATGTGGGAATTCCTACGAATCTTCGAGAAGCAGAAATGGTGGTTTGATATTCTTTCCCATATCAGTACAAGGTTAGTTTAGACTGTTGGTAAAAACAAATTTCATATCAAGATTTTGTATCTGAGAAGTCTCATTTAAAAGTGAATTTTATTGTCTATTGCACTTGCAGGTCATACCACAGAAGATTAGGGCCTGACTGAAATGGTCTTCAAGCAGCACACATATGAAGGAATCTTTGCAATGGGAGAAGTTTATCAAATATGAACATGGAAATTTCTGTTTCTCCAGGTCAGCACGATCATATGTAAGCTTGTACTAAAACACTTATTGGAAATCAGAAGTGGGAGTTTGAGATCTCAAGTATGTGATAACTGATTTAGGATTGTACATTATTAGTGTGTATATTGTAGAGTTTTGAGGCCTTTTTAAGCTGTATGAATTGTTAATTTTGCACGCTCTTTTCTTGTTCATTTTAATCTGCTGAGAACTCTTGTGTCTGCCTGGTTTGCTTTCCCAAGCATAATATGCTTAAAATTGTCGAGAGAAAACAGGAAAAGTGAAATTGACTTGATTATCACAGAAAAGAGTAGTAATCAAGTGACTCAAACAATTTATGAATATCTAATAGGTAACATGGTCAAAGAAATACATATCGAAAACACTCAAAACACAAACCATGGAGTATACAACAAATAACAGCTGCAGGCACACGAATGCAATAATAATAGAAGACAATCAGAACTACTATATGAATGGATGACTCTAGAACAAGGCCTGAGACAGTAACCCCTTGCTCCACTGAATATTTACTCTCTGACTTCTGTTCCTATGGCACATATCAAATCAAGGGGATTTTGGTTTTTCTGGCAGACTAGGTTTAGGGAATTCTGGAATCTTTGGAAGTTCAGGCAATTTAGGCAATTCTGGCTTTGGGAAAGTTGGCAATTCAGGTTTTGGCAATGTTGGAATCTCGGGTTTTGGTAGTTCAGGGATCACAGGTTTTGGCAATTCAGGCTTTGGTATTGTTGGGATCTCGAGTTTTGGAAGTTCTGGGATCTCAAGTTTTGGCAATTCAGGTTTTGGTAATGTTGGGATCTCTGGCTTTGGCACTTCTGGAACCTCAGCCTTTTCTAATATTGGTTGTTCAGGTTTGGGCACAATTGGGATCTCAGGTTTTGGCAATGCTGGAACTTCAGGCTTTGGCACAGTTGGAACTTCGGGCTTCGGCAACGTAGGAACTTCGGGCTTCGGCACAGTTGGAACCTCAGGTTTTGGTAGTGTTGGAACTTCAGGCTTAGGCACAGTTGGGAGCTCGGGTTTGGGCAACACTGGAACTTCGGGCTTAGGTACCTCGGGCTTAGGCACCGTTGGGACCTCAGGTTTTGGCAATGCTGGAACTTCAGGCTTAGGCACAGTTGGGAGCTCGGGTTTTGGCAACGTTGGAACTTCAAGCTTAGGCAACTCAGGCTTAGGCACAGTTGGGAGCTCGGGTTTTGGCAACACTGGAACTTCAGGCTTAGGCACAGTTGGGAGCTCGGGTTTTGGCAAAGTTGGAACTTCAGGCTTAGGCACTGTAGGTAGCTCCGGCTTAGGTAAAACTGGAATTTCAGGCTTCGGAACCTCAGGCACGGCAGCCTCTAGGAGGCGGCGGGCCTCTACATGGTTTGTATTGCCAATTATTAGTGACAAAGTAACAAGCAATATCAAGAAAAAGGAAGAGTGGCTATAAAATGCCATTGTTGAGAAGGATACAAGGTAAGATTCTTCTTATAGATTGAAGTATTACACTTTTTGAATGATATATGGAGTTATGGGGTGGTGGTTTATATAGGCAGTGGATGTGAAGAAACTACACAAGCTATGCTTGGGTTGTTGGGAATGAGATTGAGTTTGTTCAACTTCCTTATGGCGTGTCTTCCTTCTATGTTTTTGCTTATTTTCATTTCATAAATAATGCTTTAATTTTATGTTAACAATTTGGATGACTTCTAATTTTTAGTATTAAAAGTGATCAAGTATTTAAATTAATTCAAACAAGTAAAATATCTTCATTTTGGGTAATTTCGGATGAGACAACACTTTTGTTCAAACTTAATGTGAAAATTTAATAACTTGTCCTGAATTCATTTGAGCTTGATTTCAAGAACAAGTTGAGCAGTGTTGAGAACTTAAGATTAATGCAGTATGTTTCACTCAGGAAATTATTTAATGGTCTGAAATCCAATTCAGAAATTAGACACAAATAAACAAAATGAAGTCAATTTGGTGACAGACATGTTTCATTGATAGCTCGAAAGAGTTCAAAGTGATAGGTAAGAAAATCTAATTGACAATGAGGTGACAAATACCAATACCTTTTCGTGTAGTGCATATATTTATTTATTCCTTCTTTGGTATGGTAAGAAGTCGTCCACCTAATTCTGCATTGTCAATTTTCATGCTTCTAATTAGAAATCTAATTATCATATTCAAGCCCACATAATTCTTTATTTTTTTAAATCTTGTTTTGACTTCATATTTCATTTTATTGGTATATAACCATGATGGCATGTTATGCCTTGTACATATAATGTGTAATATGAAGAACATGATGAAACTGGGGATACTAATTAGTTCATTTTCTAAATTGAATTAAATGTCCCACTGAAAAAAAGGATAAGAGGTATTCATAGGTTAGTTTGGACGGTTTATAAAACTTAACGAAACCAAACCGTTTTTTCATTCTGAGAAATATTGAAATCGAAACCAAACCAATATTAAGCCTATGGTTTCGGATTGTTTAGCTTAAGATTTATTTGGTTTCAATTCGAATCGATATAATTTATGTTTTAAATAGTATAAAAATCACCTCAATATTATAACAAAGTGTTCACCTAATGACAAAACAATTCATCTAGAAAAATAATTACTCAAAGAGAAAAATAAAGAATCTTAAAATTTAATATGTCTCTGGTGCAATTGGTGCATGGACTCAGGTCGGGTCTGGCCAAATTCGATCCGAATCCGCGCATTTTTTTTTTCTTATCTTGACTTTTATGTTATGTTAGTCATATATTATAAAACTCTTCTATAGTACACCAATTGTATTAATACATCAATGGTCTTAGCCATTAAATCTTGGATAATTGCATCCTGACCCTTCATTTTCATTTTAACTTTTTTACCAGTCTTCAAAAGTTACTGCAGTAAAACCCAAAAATTTCTCCAACAAGTCTAATGTCGCAAACAATATAGTATATATCTACCTTCTCCAATTATTGTATTTAGTTGTCAATAACAACCATAAAACCACGATCAAATCTTCTAGTATTATGCATCGTGTGATGACGAATCATTTGAGACCCATATTCGATATGTTAAATTTGTATGTAATACTTGTTATTAAGATCTCACTGCGCAACTAAACTGTCATTAACAACCTTATTATTGTATCTTCAAACATCACAATGTTAGTTGTCGATTGTTGTATGAACTTCGATTTGAATAGATTTTAGTATCTCAAACGAATTACTATTATCAATATCAAGATTTGGATTTTGTAACGATTTGGATTTGGATTTTGATTTGATACGCAGTATATTCTCAAATATATTATTACTAAATTACTATATCAAATCGACAAAATACATATTTGATTTCATCTTTTAACAATCATTATTTTGGTTAACATCCAAAGCAATGCTAGCGTCGATCTTATCCTATGATATGGATGCAATAATACATGATTACCATTAAAAATCATTGTTTCAATCTATATAAAATATACAAATTTCATTTTAAATATGAAATGTAAATTTTATTGAATTGATCCAAATTAAATGATTTTAAAATCAATAACTGATTTCAACATAAATATACAATTGAAATCATCCTAATAAGGATAATATCAAATGATTTTACAGTAATTAAGTCTACATTACAGAAATAATGTGAACTATCACTAGCATTGCATACTTTGGCTAAATAAGAATCATTTGTTCTTAAGTCATAGACCAAATAAGATCGAACCAATAATTTGTCATTGTTGCATCCATTTAAAAATCATGTTGTGTCGCTAATTTGGTAATGTACTATTATTAATTGATTTATTGGCATGCATTCAAAATCATTGTTGCATCCATTTAAAAATCATTATTGCATTCATTTTGGTGTTGTGTTGTTAATTTGGTAATGTATTGTTATTAATTCATTGATACATGCATTCAAAATCACCGTTCAAAATCATTGTTGCATTCATTTTGTGTTGTGTGGTTAATTTAATAATGTATTACATTCAAAATCATTGCATTGATTGCATTATATTTCATCGGATATTGGTTGCATACTATTTCATCGGATATTAGTTGCATCCTATTTTATCGGATTGCATATATGGTTTACCACAATCTTTTGATTATGTAGATTAGGATTTGGATACATTTTTAATATCATCATCCATTGTATAAGATTGAGTTACAATAATTGATATACATGATGGTATCTCAAGCCATTTTTAGATTTGGATTTGATTTGAATGAATTTTCGTATCTCGAGAATATATGACTTCGATTACGATGAATTTAGGTATCTCAAGTCATTTTTTTATTCAGATTTGATACGCATGTTCCACATTATATTCACCAAAATATTATTTGAGTAAAATATAATATTAAATGTATTAAATACAAATTTGATTTCATTTTCTAATAATCATTGTTTTGGTTACCATCCAACACAATGACACCATTGATGATATCCCATGATGTGGATGTCTTAATTAATACACAATTAACATTAATAAAATTCATTGTTTTAATCTATAATCTATATAAAATATATACATTTCATTTTAAATATAAAATATTATATTAAAAATGAACCAATATTTTCATGGTAATTCATTTACAATGATTTGAATTTATATCTGCCAAATAATTAATTTACAATGATTAATTAAATCACTACAACCGTTTGTGTGGTGTGATTCAAGCAAAATCAAATGCATGTAGCAAAAAGAAATTAGTGAAAGGCCTACGTGGGTGTATTAATACCATTGGTGTACTACTGAATTATCCTATACTAGCTATAGACCCGTGCAATGCACGGGCTTCATGTTGTTGGATTTTTTCTTCATGTTGTTTCATTGATTAAGTTGTAATTTTAAAGTATTTTATTTTATTGGATCCTCAATATTACCGAATTCTAATGTTTGCATGTTATATTTTTTTCTTAAATCCTCATTTTTGCAAATAAGTCTAAAGGTCCTTTTGTGAGTTTGTAAAATATTAGTATCCTCAAACATCTTTTTATTTCTTTGTTGTATATTTATTTCGAAGTATTTTGTTTGTACTTATTGAAATTTCTCTTTATTTTTTAAATTAAGTTGGTTTTGTTCTATTAGCATCATGAAAATTCATTTTTTTCCCTAAATCCTTTTATGTTGAAATGGTATGTAGAAGTCAATCAGTAATTATGACAAAGAGACAAATATGTATCCTACAATCATCAAGATACAGATTTCGATTACAACTCACGACGACAGAAAATATATCAATTGAATGGTGCTACAATACATCTAATATTTATCTCCTTAAGTTCCCAAATCCTAATTAAAATGTGTTTATCGTGGCTTCTCAATGATTGAAATCCGCCAAATTCATTCAACATCACATTGAAAAACAACAAAGTTGACTAATGTACCTCAACTAAAATAAAAGGATGGTAGTAATGTTGATAGCAACAAATTAACCAAGTGTATCATGTATCTACAATTATGATAACTCTAGTTGCTTCACTACGATTATAGCTCTCTACGATGGCAAAATGGTTGTTTTGTGTTACTCTGTACGTATTGTGGGAGATTGGAAGTGGAGAGGCCCATGGTAATGGTGGTGGTGGGAGTGGGAGGCAAGCAAATAATTACGCTTAAAAAGTGGTAATTACTCCTTCATCTTTGTAACGATAAATAATGATTTTTGCATTAACTATAAGTCATTTTAATTGTTTTTATTTCTTTAATTGAGAAATAATGACTTTTGCATTAAATATTTCTTTAATTGTAAAATATTTCTTTTTCATAAAATATATATTAAATATATTACACATGACAATTTAGGAGAGCTCCACTTGTCATCACTTTGAGAGTCCACTTGTCTTTCAAAGAGAGTGTCACTTGTCAACACTTGAGAGAGCCAAACCCTCCCTTTATAAGTATAGATTATATTAGTCATACATTTATGTTATATTATTCATACACTTAGTGCAATACTTTAACTTTAAAAAAAAATTGCTGGCCTTCATACTATGTTAGTCATACATTTATGTTATATTAGTCATACCTTTATGTGCAAATATCATATCTTTATGTAATATTTTAACCTTAAACCCTAAACCCTAATTTCGGCACAAGTTGTACATGTTTACCTTTATGTAATATTACTCATACATTTATGTGATATTATTTATATCTTTATATTAACATAAACATACATTTATATAATATATAAATGTACAATTAATATAACTAAAAGGTATGACTAACATAACTAAATGCATGGCTAATATAACTAAAATGTATGAAATATATTAATAGTTATCTGAAAATATGTAGGTACATGTAAAAATCTAAAAGATATGACTAATATAACATAAATGTATGTTTAACACCACATAAATGTATGTTTAACACTATATAAAGATATAACATCTGTGATCGAATTTGGGCGAATTTGTGTGCGATATTGGGGCACGTGAGGGAGCGTAACTGCGTGTGGGAGATGAGTGCACAGTTTCAGAACTGTATAACGGGTGTATAAAAATTTGTATCCTTAAAATTATAAAACTGGAATAAAATATAGAAAGTCCCTAATATAAAGAGAGTGAATCTCTTGTGAGACCGTCTCACGGATTTTTATTGCATTACGTGAGACGGATCAACCCACAATCCAAATCCTACAATTCACATGTTGTTTGTGGGTAATGAGGCTCCGTCTCATAGTAACTATAAGTGAGACCGTCTCACATGAGTTTTTGTGATAAAAAGATAAGTTTAGATTGATTTGTTTTGTATCATTTTTTTATGAGTGAGTCTCTTGTGAGACCGTCTCACAAATTTTTATTACATTGCGTGAGACGGGTCAATCTATAATTCAATTACCCACAATCCAAATCCTATAATTCACATGATGGGGTTCCATCTCACGGTAACTATCCGTGAGACCGTCTCACATGAGTTTCTGTTTTTTTATACTTTAAAACCGTAAACCAAACTAAAAGTTCAATCTGTTAATATTTTTAAACAAAAAACAATCCAACATAATCATAAACCACTTTTTTTTTTTTTAACAATTTGATAACTTTTTGTGCAGCCATGACACAAGATACTATGAATCAATGCAAATTGGCGCAAATCTTTGAATCTAAAAGAGTTTTTTTTTTTTTTTTTTAACCTGTAAATTAGGGAGTTTGGCTTTAAGTTTTCAGATCAATAATTTAGGATTTTAATTTTTCAAACTTCGCTAATTTTGTTCAATTTAAGCCAGAATAGCTTAATTTGGCCGAATAACTCTTGAGCCCTTAATTTCGGGATTTCGGGCCCAATTTCGACCAATTTCACCTATGTATAACATAATAAAGCAAGTGGCATCTCTATTAACATTGAAGTTACACTATCAAATGATTTAAGTTTTCAAGTCAAATAACCAATAGAAATGACACATGGATCCAAAAGTGAAAATTTTAAATTCCACATGAAAATATCGGATAGATCATCATATTATAGGTAAGCTACACATAAAAGTGTATGTTTGGCAAAGCATACTTGCATACGGAATATTTTTAAGTACTCAAAATTAAAGGCTTACATACGGAATGTTTTTAAATACTCAAAATTAAAGGTTAAGGTTGACCATACTCCAACATACGGTATTTTCACCAATTGAAGGATTTGGTAATGGATTCAAATTTTATAGTAGCAAATCCCTCAATTTCATTTGAATAGATTTTCAATTCACAAAAACTCCTGTGCACCAAATGCACGGATCTTAGATCCGTGCAATTCGGGTCAATCCAATCCAGCACGGTCATTCACTCATCGAAACAGTCATTCACGCGTCGGCACATGCCCCCGCGCGTTGGGAAGGAGGCGCAACACACTTAATTTATTTTCTGCATTTTTCTAGAAAATATGTATACCTTTTAGTTATAACTTTCATACCTTTATGTCATGACTTTCATACCTTTATGATATGACCTTCATACCTTTACACTTTCTATGAAAATTTCATACCTTTTTAGTTATGCGATTCATACCTTTTAGTTAAGCATATCCGACCTTTTAGTTATGTGTATCATACCTTTTAGTTATGATAATATTACATTTATGTTATATCTTAGTAAATAAGATAAAACTTTTATATGATACAATTAATACATTTATATAATATGATTGACATATTTATGCAATATAACTAATATATTCCAGTAAAAATGGAATAAGATAATATACAACCATTTTTAATTAAAATAAGATAATACATGTAGTAATACTTTTATGTTATATGATTTATACTTTTATATGATATAATTAATACATTTACACTATATTTCAATAAAATAGGCAATACCTTTATGAAAATGAAGTAATATCTTTATGTGAAACAACTCATACCTTTATTATGTATAAACAACTCATACCTTTATTATGTATAAACAATGTAACAATTATGTATTAGTATTATTATCTTTATGTATTATTTGAGACACTTTTATGAGACAAAATAAGTGTAGGTTAAACTTTGAAAGCATTTCTTTGTTATGGAAAGTTAAAATATTTACGTGAAGTTAAAAATAAATTTATTTGATGTTATGAATACATTTATACATATAGAGTTAAGTATTTACAGTTAAATAATTTAGAAAATTAAAACTTGTATGCAACATAATAGATACTCTTACATTATTATTGGGTAAGCTTTATATTTTATTCATGTCACCTTTATGTGACATCTGCAAAATGAAAACCTTTATGTGTATTCAGTAATACTTTTACGTTATTATTGGGTGACCTTTATATTTTATTAGTTGTACCTTTATGTAACAGTAGTAGAGTTGAGCTAAACCTAAAAGAATGTATCATGTATATAAAACCTTAAAACCTTTATGTGCTTTCAGTAATACTTTTACATTGTTGTTGGGTGACTTTTGTGTTTTATTAGTGTCACCTTTATGTGACAGTAGTAAAGTTGAGCTAAATAAATGTATCAAGTATAAAAAAAATATGAAAACCTTTACGTGTATTCAGTAATACTTTTATATTATATAATGATGACCTTTATTTTATATGTATAATACATTTATGTTCTAATTCAGTAAAATGAGATAATACTTTTATGTGTTAAAATTCTTACCTTTATGTAGTAAGTCCAATACCTTTACGTTATATAATCCATATTTTTTTTCTCAAATTTCCAACAAATGATAATCATGTTTAATCAAATGTGTGTTGTGAATAAGAGGAGATGAAGATGATAAATCACGATTTGAAAAAGATAAGAATGAACCGCTATAAAAGATAAGCATATTGCGATTTGGAGAAGATGATGGGAAGTATGGATCTAGATAAGTATTCCACAGCAAATCGATCTATGAATTCAGCTATCGCGATTTGAAGAAGATAAGAATAAAGGTGGTATTTTTTATAACAAATTTCTGAAATTTTACCTTCATCTTCCATGTTTCTTGTCTGCAATTCAATAGTAAATAACAGATTTCATAAAGGTTTTCGAATTAGAAGTTAAGGGAAGAAGAAGAATTAAGATGAAGATGGAGAAGGAGAAGAATTGAGTTAAAGAATTTGAGAAAGGGAGAAGATTTAGAGAAAGGGCGAATCTGAGAGAGGAGAGACGCGAGAAGTTGAGGGAGAGACGAGAGAAGCTGAGAGAGGAGAGAAGCTTAGGGTAAAAAAGCAAAACTATATATATTATCTGTATGGGTCGGGTTAGGCGACCCAGTTGCATTGATCTAGAAAAACTATATATATTACCTGTATGGGTCGGGTCAGGCTACCCAATTGCACGGATCTAGATCCGTGCAACTAGTGTATGGGAACCCTACTCTTTTCAATTAGCCTTTTTTATTTTAATTAAAAATTTCATTTGAAGATTTATATTTCAAATCTCTCAAAATATACGTTTGCACCATTATCATGTGGAAGGTCACCATTATCATGTGGAAGGTGATATGTTTGCATTATTATCATGTCGTATCAATATGTAAAGTGAAGAGGGTGGATGTAGTCTTACACAGCTCCCAAACTTGTTTACACTAAACAACACATTCGACGTCAAATGATCATTTAACATCATCGCATCATAACTTACAAAATTGAGACCTTTCAAAACAATCAAGAACTACAGCATTATACAGAGCAGCAATTATGTTATTATTGGAGGGCATTCACAAAAGCCATCAACGAGTCAATGTCTCGTCTCTCCGATGGATATTTAATCGGACGTGATGAGTTCTTGGGGAAGAAAAGTATGGTGGGAAAGCTGCCCAGCTGCAGCTCTTGCTGGGCAAAGCCCTTTTCCTCCCCATCTGCCCTGAATTTCGCAACCTTAACACCGGAGGCGTTGGCCGCCAACTTTTCTGCCAATTCCACATACGAACCCTCCATTGCCTGACAAAACCGGCACCAAGGCGCATACAGCACAACCATCCATGGCTCTCTCCTGTTTTCCAACTTCAAGAGGTTTTCAATCCCGGGCCTGCTCAAGTTCACCACATTCTCTGTGTTGAAAAGATCGGCAATAGTGGCGGTTCCATTAGCTTGAACACCGTTGCCGTTCACATTTTCCTCCTTGATGTTGCCTTTGTGTAATCCACACTCCTTGGCCTTGGCATCTTCCCACCACCACCTTCCTTCACGTTCGTGTTGCCCTGGGAGGACCGGCCTCGTGCATGGTTCACATCCAATTGAAACATAGCCTTGAGCGTGCAAGGCGTTTACAGGCACGTTCATTGCTCGAAGGAAATTCCAAATGTCATTGCCCTTCACATTCGCTACAGGATTCCATTTAACTAAACTTCCAATTCCACCATCCAATCCCTCGAAAACAGGATCAACTTGGACAATAGGGATCTCGGATCGAGTCCCAGGGGACTGATCCTTGCGCTGGCCGGTTATCCATGCTCGCAACCCCTTCAGGGCTCTCCTCAGGGGCCTAACCTTCCTCACACGGCAGCACTCTTGGTGCCCATCTTCGTAGAACGAGAAAAGCCCCTTGCTCCTAACAAGTGCCTGAACTTCAAGAGCATCTGGAAACATGTACTCAATATGGATTCCATAGCGCTTCTCAACTTCATCAAAGCATTTATAAGTCTCTGGGTTCAATCTGCCTGTGTCCAGGCTGAAAACCCTGAATGGTCGTCCGGTTAAATGGGCGTATTCGATCAAAGCTACATCTTCAGCTCCACTGCAAAGTTAACACTACATTAGTAATCTATTATGCAGCAGCCTCATCACACGTCATATAAACATAACACAATAATTCAAACATATTAATTTAGAGTATTTCAATATCTATTGAAACAACAGATAGATAGACAACATAACACCTCACAAGAATCAACCAAAAAGGACATACAATTTTAAATAAAAACAGCATATCCTGTTCAAAGGATCGACAACAGAAACTGATGAAAACATCAGGATACGTGACTGATTCCCTGTTTACGAATATATGATAAAAGGGAATTTGAGAAGAATTCCTGATAAATAATTTGTCAAATTCTAACACTGTCTGCAGAACTTAAGGTAGCTATTTAAAATATCGTGAATCTTTTTGTTCTCTTCCCATTAAAAGGGCACCAATAACAGCTTTAAATTAAATCTTTTATTTCATTCAGGAAAAAAAAAAGAAAAAAAAAAGCAGGATTCTAATAATTATTTCAAATCATAACCATAAAAATTGGAGTAAAAGGTGAAATCTTTATAGAATCATATGGAAAAATATCAAAAAAAAAAAAAAATCATTTGATACAATTATACAAAAAGCATTAAATTAACAGACTAATCCAAGAACAATAATAAACAAATCTGGCAAGTGCAAATCACAAAATGGACACTGAAAGTTACCTAAAGGCAATTGCAATATCGTTTCCAAACTTCTCGAGGGCCTTATCCATAATCTCAAGAGGCGAAGCATTTTTAAGCTCCTCCGCCATTTTTTCAAAGTCCTCTACCTCTACTTTCTCCACTACCTCTGCGAAAATTGATAAAGAAACAACAACAAAGGACAAAACATCAATTTACAGAGATCAAATTGAAGTATATATTTAAGCAAACAAAATCCACATGCAGAAAGTTGAGCGGAATCTCTCTACATACCAGGAGCAACCATTGTCGCCGCCGACGGAACGATCGAATCGCTCCTCTTCGGCTCCGCATTCAGCGGTTTCATGGCGCAACGACGCCGTGAAAAGCTCACCGCCGTTGATGGAAGGTGAGGCCTATCCAACGGCTGAAATGCACCGAATTGAGCAGCTGCAAAACCGAAAAACACAATTCATCAACCAAAATAGCCAAAAAAACTGAAAATTATTCAAATAAAGAAAAATTCTTACCTCTGGGCTGCTCGAATGAGGAAGAGAGAGAAGAGCTATGAACCGCTGCAGGCGAAGAGGCGACGGAAAATGCCATTGTTGAATCTCGGTTGAGTATGGAGATCTGATCAGAATACCCGAGACTAGAAAGGAAGGAAAAGTCTGTGAATCTTGGCGTGTGGGTTTTGGAGAGCAGTTGTGAATGTGTGTTGCAGAGAGAGTGTTGTTTTTGTGAAGGATGAAATGGAAAAATATATAAAAGCGGGGAACCAAGGGCGGGGGGCTGCCTTCTCAGGTTCATTGAACCTGGACGTGTTTCGGGAATCGAACGAAATTGCACGTGGCGATAGATGATTGGCTGAGTATCCATAGGGTCCAAGTCGTGGCAATCTAAAGGCAGAGAGAGAGAGAGAGAGAGAGAGAGAGAGAGAGAGGGAGTGCCAAAATCGTCACCAGTCAAATTTGCGTCCGATTCTTCTTTTGTGATTTATTATATTTAATTCGAAATGGTATGACTTATGAAAGTGTATTGTACTTTATAAAATATGTTCTTAATAATAGAAAATTAAAATTTAGTGTTAATAAATTAATCATGTAACTATTACCATTTTTTTTTCAATTTAATCATAAATTTTGTAAAAAAAAATACAAATTTATACATGAATTCTTAATTTTTAATCGATGCATGATCTAACTTACTGATATAAATTCTACGACGTGGTTGTTAGAGTTTGGAAGTCTTGCTATATTATTATTAAATCAAATGTTAAACTGAAAAAATACAATATTTATCACTCTTTACAATTTAATCAACTTGCTTTAAAATATTTATAATACATGAATATTCTAAATGTCAATGGGACTCCAAGCTCGTGGCCACCACATGACATCATAAAAACCAAATCATTAAAAATAATACTAAAAATAAGATAATTAAATTAAAAAAAAATTAAAACATGTACATCTTTTCACAACCACGGGACTTGAAACTCAAGTGAGATATATCTCTATAAGAGTATAAATTATATAATGATCAGACTTCCAACCCTGGATTAAATAAGTTTTTTTTTTTGTCTTCCAATTTCTTAGCTTATTAAAAAAAAAACTAGGTTTTCGCAATTAACCCAAAAATTTACTATATAAACATATATACAGTTAAATGGAATTAATAAAAGAAAATATATAGTGACAAAATTCCGAAAGTAGTAGTCAAAATTACGCATGATGTTTAAATATCATTCCCACCTTTCTTTACTACGCATGTAGAAAGATCATTCCCACCTTTCTCTACTTTTTAAAATTAAACAAACGGAAATATTTATTTTCACATAGCTTCACAAATTCTGATAAATGAAACTGAAATGGATATTAATTATTTGAACTTTCCATGTTGCATTATTATTTGAAAATTCTTTCTTTTATTTTCCACCATGTATAATAAAACTTTCTTAAATATTGGGGAAAAGGACCATCATTTTCAAAAATAATTCAATAATTCACCCAATTCGGTAGCTGTTAAGCATATCATCAGGACCACTTTATTCTTCGCATATCATCATTTATAACTGATTTTCTATTTTCCAAAATATATATAGAATATTATATTAATCTATTATATTCCGACAATTCAACTTACTTTTATCTAACCACAAACTTTGTAATTCAAATGGTAACTCACCTTTATAAATGTATAAATTATGATAATTAGAGTTCAAATTTAAATGACATAAGTTTTTTAATCTTTATTAACTCTCTTCTTTCCACTCCCTCTTAACTCATTAAAAAGAAAAAAACTAACTTTCATCTTTTTTTTTTTCAATTTTGTATTTTCTTTATTCTAATTATTTTATGTCACACGAGTGGTTGTCTTTTTATGTTTATTGTCCCTTGCGTTTTGTATTACTTCTTTATTCCAAAATAAATGTCGTTTTATCAAAGAAATATGTTTTAAAATAAGTGTCATTTTAGGATTTTATGACATATTTACCAATAATCTACCAAAAATATCTTTATTTACTTATACCAAATTAAAGAGGATTGTTAAGAGGAAAAAGAAAAAAAAATTCTTACAATAACTATAATTAAATAAAGGTAGATCAATCTTTATATCAATTTTTTTATTTTGTGTGAAAATACGTAAAACGATATTTATTGTGGATTGGAGGGATAATAATATCCCGGTTTAACCCCCCATCCTCCAAGGTGTTATTTTAGGAGAAAAATAAGTTTGCATTTACTTTTAAATTTGTTCATTTACCTTTACATTAACTTTCATTTTTACGCACCCGTATATACTTATAAGTCACAGGGAATATTATTTAACGAGATGTATCATCAATAAAAGTGAAATTGTGCTAAAAGAAATTTATATATATATATATATATATATAAACAAATAAATTAAGAGAATAAGACAAGGCCGTATACCTGATAATAATATAATAAACGTCGTGAAAGACACACGAAGAATATTCCCAATTATCATTTACGACTATTTTTGTAATTTTGATTGTGAGAGAAAAGTTTAGACCATTTAATAATTTAATCCCTTAACGTATGTGGAAGACGAAATTGTGAGGAATTATAAAGCAGACAGTGATATATGGAATGACACCACCACATATGATTTAAGTGGTTACAAGTTTATGTACACATATAACAGTTCGTGTGGCAACTGAATTATCTATTTAAGTATTTAAGAATTTATTATTTGAAGAATTACATTAAGTATAATTCCAAATATTATTTGTTTCTTATGGGCCTCAGTATTTGAAGAAAAATAAAGGTGCCTTCGTCATGAGCCGGTAATTTGAGCCTAAATTTTCAAGTTAAGAAAATAACCCACAAATATTGATTTAATATATAGTCTACTAAACAAAAAGATACAAAGAATTATTCAACATTTATAAATGAATGAAATTCTTGTAAAATTGTCTCACGAAATTAGATTTGAAAGATCAGCAACAATTGGTTTTATTACGGGACAGCTCATGATGTTCATATCGATCTATTATGCGCCTCTGCATCTAGCATTGGGTAGACCTCATACAATAATTGTCCTAGCTCTACCATATTTTTTGTTTCATTTCTTCTGGAACAATCACAAACACTTTTTTGATTCTGGATCTACTACCAGACCTGATTAATGTGATTCTCTCTCTCTCCTCAATTATATCAAGAAGAGGGTTAATAGTTATGTTGGAGACTAAAAGTGTGGGTTTGAATCTTAATGGAGCAAATATACTCTCTTTTCGGGTAGGATCTTGATACTCAAATTGGGGTTGTTGTATAGCCCGCAATTTCCATGTTAGTAAGATCGAATCATAGCATATCCACGATTTAATGGTAGCAACATAAATGAGTTGTGATTGATATCCTCAAATCAGTGAGACTTATGCTTAGAATTGAGCTGTTAAAAATAAATCGTATGCTAATAAATATGAAAGACAAACGTTGAAAATTAAGAAATCTTTTTGAAATTGAGATTGAGGTATAAAATTTGAAGAAAAATAAAATTATAACTAATACGACAAATAATTGAAAATAAGATTAAATCACTAAAAAATACGTTTAGGATTTGGGGAGTACTATTTGTCTATGTTTATCATAAGCTCTTGAAGCAACTTATAATAATATTTGATAAATAAATTGTTTGACTATTTCTCTTTAAAAAAAAAATTGTCTCTTTCAAAATAAATGATTTTTAGCTAATTTTAAAAATAAAAAAGAATCGATCTCTCATTTTTCAAATTATATATTATTTTAAATAAAAAAATCTTTTCTCATAAATAAATTTAACTTATATCATTATTATTCCTAATAAAAATTAATAAGGTTATATATCATGTATATCTAAACATTTAAAATTTAAGCTCTAAAATTTTATAAACTTCTAAAAAATATTTTATAAGATGATGAAATTTATTAGTACTTTTTGATAAGCTTAACCACCTCCTCGTGTCCTTTTCATGTGTATTAAAGAAGTAACTTTATAAGGAAGAAAGTAGGTATTAGAAAGCATTTTTACGTCGAAACTACAACTCTTGAACGCCAAGGGTCAATGCTGTTAATATTTTTATTCTGTAGTGGGAATTAAATATCCAATTAAAGACAAAATCAGTGACTCAAATAGTTGAGGGCTAAATTATACGATCTTTAATTTTTATTATGCTGGTTGACAATTTTATGAGAATATTCTAGTTAGGAAACATTAAAATATGAAGACGAATTTGTGTATGAAATCATTTCATGGTTTCTATTTTGAGAGACTAATCAGATCAGGGATAGTTCTCTATCTAATTATGTAAGTCTAGTCAAGTATAATGGGATTCCGTCTCATAATAATTATTCGTGAGATCGGCTTACATAATTTTTTGTGATTAGATTAATGTCCAATTGAGTTTGATCAATACACATCAAGTAATATTTTTATATCATATAATTTTTTTTTTAATGTATATTAGATAATAACACTTATAAGAAATTACAATTTAACAAATAATTAATAAAGAAAATATTATTTTTCATCATATAAGTTACCCAGTTCAATTTTTTATGAGTAATAAGTATTTTTCATTTTGATCCTTTAATTGTCGAATGTTTTCAAAATTTTCAGTCCGATTTTGATTGGGAAACTTTTTTCAGGCTAACATGACTGCCTGAATTGCTTATGTGGCATCCAAGTTGAACATTCTCGATAAATGAAGGTAAAATTAAGTTTATGTGACAAAATTTTTAATGTCATATCATAAAAAATTATACAAAAACTCATGTGAGACGGTCTCATGGATAGTTATCGTAAAATAGAGTCACATCACCCACAAACAACATGTGACTTGTAAGAGTTTGGGTTATGGGTTGACCCGTCTCACACAATGCAATAAAAATTCATGAGACGGTCTCACAAGAGACTCACTCAAAAAATTAATGAAACAATTGTAAAGGAAACCACAAAATTTACAAAGAAGCCCTTAAACTTAATCAAATTTACAATGATCCCCCTCACACCAAACTCTAACCGCCTCCAGCTAAGAGCATCTTCCACCACTCTCCAAATCCCATTTTTTACACCTAATTTTGGTGTTTTTAACCTTCCAAACTAAATCACCAAATCACCATTATACCTAAAATTATGGTGATATGAGTTTAATCTCCCATGTTGGTCAAACCCTATATCACCAAAATCTCAAATCCTATATTTTCACCATATTTTTTTGTGAAGGAATTTTTATCTCCCACCTTACCACCATTTTAACATAATTTTCACCAAATCCTATTTTTCCTATCAAATATAGGATTTGGTGTAATCACCACCATTTTTTAATTAGCATATAAAATGATTATATTAACTAATTTCATGTGATTACCAACTTGTTAAAATATTTTTTTTGTGAATTCATTAATGTTGGTTAATGAATTCATTTTTTTAATAAATAAATATATATTTTTATTAATAATAAATAAATAAATAAAAATATATTTAGCCAAAAATAAATTATATGTTAAAACAATAAATACATTTATTATCATAAATGAACAAAAGCATAATACATTTGAGTAACATAATAAACTAAAAGATAAATTACATTAACGAAAAATTCATAAACTACTTAATAATCTTGCTTTTTTTTGCCAAAAAAAATGTTGATTCAAAGGGGCCTCGTTAAAACCTTGTTTGGCCTAACAAGGAAAGAGTACCCCTTATTTTCTTGATTGTCATAGTTGAAATTAGAGAAATGTCCATCACTAGTAGGTTCACCATAATTGCATTCTGTGTTGTTGTTTGGAGACTCCGGTACATAAACATCTTCATCATTTCCTCCACTTTCCCCTACACTAAAATTCAAACTTCTAGCAACTAGTGACCCGTTTCCATGATCAATGATGGCTTGTTTCTTATTACTCCAGAATTGTTTACTAAAAGGTGTAAGATTACTTAAATTGTTTCTCATAATCTCCATGTTTTGTTTATCAGCCTTTAATTTTAGTTTTTTTTCCTTCATGTCTAATTTTTTCTGTTTAAAGCTCATCATTAAATCTGCACGCACTTCTCTTTTTTTCTGTATATTTAAGTACTCTTCATGTTGCTTTTGCATAAGATCTTGACTCTTTCCAACACTGCTCATCATTTTCTGCCACATAAGATCTTTTTCCTTTGAGAGTTTTCTTTTTGCCTTTTGCTGCTTTCATCCCAATTGGTCTCTCCTGTGACCCAATATCTCCAAGAGGAGATGTCGAATTATCTCCTAGAGGAGATGATGTATCGTCTCCAAGAGGAGATGGTGTACTATTCGACTGAATAGGTTCAGACCATTTCACGTGATATTTGAGTATTTTCCATGCATGATCAAACTTAAATGGTTGATTTTTGGATTCTTTGATGAGATATAGTTCTTTGGCCTCTGCAAGCTGTAAAAATGACTAATAAAAATGTTGAATTAGAATAAATTCTAATAAACTATTTTTAAGTATTAATGAGGCATATACTTACCATGCTTTCAGCATTGCCACCACTCTGATTTCGAGCTGTAACTTGAATAAGTGCTGCACGGAACAATGAGCACGAAGAAGATATTTTCTCGAATCGAGAACATAATGATCTTATGTTTCTACGCTCAAATTTGTTTACATCAATGGCTTCGTGGTTGTAGTAGCTCTCTATTTTTTACCACAAATCATATTTGCTCTGATATGTCCCGATCGCACTATCAGATGAATGATGTACATATGCATTACAAAGAATTTCATTTTTAAGTACCTTGAATCCAAGACCTCTTTGACTCATTTTTTAGAAAATTACTAATATTGTGATAAGAGTAGGATTTTGAGTGAGGAATTATATGATACATTCAATCATATATATATAGATTAATATAATGGTATGCATTTTTTAAATATCAATACAAATTAAAGTGGGTCTGATCTCTTTACTTTTATCAATGCAAAAGATGTAGGATTTGATACATGATCAAATGAAGTGACAAAACACTATGCTTTCTGCAAATATGACATGACCACTTGCTTGTGAGGAGGAGATAGATGATAAATCTTACAGCTGAGCCTGCAAAATCTTTTCAACTTTCAATGCAAAATCAAGTGGGTCTCTTTTCATTTTTACCAAATGAAGTGACTAAACATATAGACCACTATGCAAAGCCTACGCATTCATTTATAATACATTTATCAATGCAAAACACTATATATTCACCAAATCAATGCCTACAAATACTATGATTTCTGACAGTAAGTCACATGGCCATTTAGACCACTTGATTTAATTTATAGATAAGGTTCTTATATATAATCAAGTAATATATCTATAAATAATATATTATATATAGTAGTAATATTACTCATCAACCATAGAAAATTTATCACATCTTCCTAGTTCAAGTAACACAATGAGTTACGAAGGTGGACCATCTCACCATATTCCTAGCCAATCCTCATCTTCATCATCTTCATCCAACAATGAATCTGATCTTGAAGATTCTTCAAATGAGTTTGATATTCAAACAAGAAACACAAACCAATGGAATCATATCATCAAACAACAACAAATGATGCAACAATATTATTTATCCTAATCTCATGGTAATTGGGGAGGGGCCGTTGTTGGTCATGCATAGAAAGAACATGGAAGAGAAGCTGGTGCAGATCAACTCAAAAGTGACTACTTTGGTGAAAATCCCACATATGGTGCACAATTTCACAGGTGATTTCAAATGAGACGTGAATTATTTCAACGAATTAGAAGGGGTTTAAAAAACCATTCTAATTCATGGAAGAAATCCTACGACATTACAAGACGACAAAGTTTTACTTCATATCAAAAAATGTGTGCGTCTATTCAATTTCTTGCTTATGGTACTTCTGCTGATTCATTTGATCAATATTTTCGGATTGGTGAGTCAACTCTAATTAGATTTGTTAAAGAATTTTGCCGAGACATTGTCACGATATTTAGTGAAATTTATCTGAGAAATCCAAATGCAGAAGACATAGAAAAGTTGTTACAAGTTGCTGAATCTCGTGGTTTTCCTGGGATGTTGGGGAGCCTAGATTGCATGCACTGGGAGTGGAAGAATTGCCCAACAGCTCAAGTAGGGGCATACCGTGGACGCAATAAGAAGTGCACCATCATACTTGAAGCAGTAGCATCGCATGATACTTGGATATGACATGCATTTTTTGGCCTTCTAGGTACAAATAACGATGTTAATGTCCTACAAAAATCGACTCTATTTGAAGCATTAACCAATGGTACATCTATACCAGCTAATTATTCAATTAAAGGTAAGAATTATAATGTCGGTTATTATCTAGCCGATGGTATTTATCCTAAATGGTCAACTTTAGTACAAGCCATTAATGTGCCCAAATGTGTCAAAGAAAACTATTTCGTACAGAAACATGAATCGTATCGCAAAGATTTAGAACGTGCATTTAGAGTTCTTCAAGCTCGATTTGCAATTATTAGAAGAGCGGCTCGATTTTGGAAGAAGCAAGACTTACATGAAGTCATGTTTGCATGCATTATTATGCACAATATGATAGTCGAGGAAGAACGTAGTGGATATCAAAACGCCAACCTTGACTATGATAGTTCACCCACTGTCCCGTTTGCTGAGTTTTCAAGAGATTTTAATAATACAACTTATGTTAGTTTTCTTGGTCGACATCGAAATCTGATAAATCAAGGAGAGCATATTGAACTAAGAAGAAGATTGGTAGCACATTTATGGGACAAACGTGGTCAAATCGATGATGTTGAAGATGATGACGATGGTGAATGAGATTTTTTATGATTTTAGATTAATATATGTTGTAATGTTATTTATTTGAGTTCATTTTCTTTCATGTTGTAATGTTATCATGTTGTAATGTTTTTATTATATGTATTATAATTTAAGTTGATTTTCTTTCATGTAAAATAGTTTTTTTGAAATTTATCATTGTTGAAATTATAGAGTTAAAATGATTATTTAAAATCAGATCTATAATCATTTGGAAATAAAATAGACCAAAATTATGATTAACATTAAATGCATAATTTTGTGATATATTTGGTGAAATACCATGGGAGACCAAACCAAATTATATCCTTATAAATGGTGAAATATGGTGAAATTGTGTAATATTAATATTTTATTATTTGGTGGAAAATTTGATGAAATAGGTGGAAGATCAAATACACTATTTTTCCATAAAAAATGGTGAAATAAAGAAATTGTGTGCTATTGGTGGGAGATAAACCCATTTTTTCACCACAAAAAATGGAATTTGGTGAAAAAATGGTGTCGATGATGGAAGATGCTCTAATCGATTGCTCTATTGCTGCACTCGACCATCATCGACGACAATACCACAACACAACTCCAAACTCAAGCGCTTTCCGTCATCTTTTTTGTTTGTGTTTTAAATTTTAAGTAAGTTTGGTGTGCACCTGGTGCACTGTGCAATCCGGGTGGACTCTAGTAGTTTGAAATCCGGGTGGACCTGATACAGTTGCTGTGTGTGGGAGTTTGAAACCCTGTGTGGGTTTGCATTAGAGTTTGCAGTTGTTGTGTGTACGCTGGACTCTAGTAGGTGTTTAGCTTTGTAAGTTGATAGATTATTAGGAGTGTCCTGTAAATCAATATTGCTTAACAAAGTTCCTGCTCGAGGTAGCAATAGAGTGGACATAGAAGGATTACACCACCTTCGAACCACTATAAGCCATAAGTGTTTTATTGTTTTCTTATCTGCGCTTTATCTTTTATATTTATCTCTGTCATAAAGTATAAAACATTTTGAAAAGGATCATATTTGAGAATACCAGTCTTGTGTCTTAAAACCTTTTTTTTTTCCGCTGCGTATAAAACTCTAAGTTACAGCGTGTAGCACTACATCCTAGTGATGTAAGCAGTAATTGACTGGCGCTGCAAGTTCAAGTAACTTGCAGAACAGTAAGTTTTAAACAGATTTTCAAAATCGACCAAGGTTCATTCACCCCCCTCTGAACCTCGGACACCACTTGGGACCAACAAAAAGGATGAATTTCAACACAATATGTACATATAAACTTTTATGTGATATTACTCATACATTTATGTGATGTTACTTGTACTTTTATATTAACATAGTCATACCTTTATGTGTAATATAAATATGCAACTAACATAACTAAAAGGTATGAGTAATATCACATAAATGTATGTTGATTCAAAAAAAGCCCTGAAATTCTTCCTTTTTTTTAAAGTTAAAGTATATAAAGGTGATACCATTTGTACATAAAAGTCACACATTTATAAAATAAAAATCAACACATAAAATCAAAAAAAAAATCAAAATTCACGAATCCGGGTCAGATCGACCCAGATTGTACGGATTTTAGATCCGCGCATCAGGTGCACAGGAGAATTTGCATTAAATTTTTTATATTTTAAAATATTGAATTTTTAGTTATGTTCTAAATTTTAAATTTTTATTTTTCATTAAAATTATAATTTTTTAGTTTCTTTTATCTGAAACTAAATTATTGTTTTTTAATGATGTGGAAATGTCGAGTAAGTTCAAATTTTCCTCCACAATTTGGGATATTCAATTTAGATCTCAAATAAATAATTACAGCAGCCACGCCAGTCAAAAAAATTCTGATCAATATCAAAATGAAATTGGAAAAAAAAATAAATTGACAATTAATAGGCCAAAATTGAAAGCACATAATTGCTGATAAAAGAATTTGGACAAGACCCAACTTAGAGAAAGAAAAATGATATTTTCCCTAATTAATGTTTTGTAATACTTTTATACATATTAGATATACTTTTATGTATATCCGACAATATTTTTGGTTCAATGACTCTAAATCCATGATTAATTCGAGAAATTGTATTTTAACAAGTAATATATTTATTTTAAGAGTTGGTCTTGTGTGCACTTGGTGCACATGCAATCCGGGTCGACCCAGTTTTTGACCCGGATCCGCGTGTTTTTGAATTTTGCTTTTTTTTTTTTGCTTTAGGTTGTGACCTTTATGTTGTAAATGTGTGACCTTTATGTTATAAATGTGTGACCTTTATGTACAACTATCATGACCTTTATATACTGTAACTTAGAAAAAAATGAAGATTTTCAATATAATTTGAATTGTACACCTTTATGTGATATCAATGCGACCTTTATGTTATATTATGTCACCTTTATGTACAAATATTCTGACTTTTATATAATATATAAAGATGCATAAATGTCAGAATATTTGTACATAAAGGTCACATAATATAACATAAAAGTCACATTAATATCACATAAAGGTACATAATACAAATTGTGTTGAAAATCTTCATTTTTTTCCTAAGTTATAGTGCATAAAGGTAGAGATAGTTGTACATAAAGGTCACGGATTTATAACGTAAATGTCATACATTTATAACATAAAGGTTAGGATAAAAATCTGGAAAAAAAAAATTAAAAACTCGCGGATCCAGGTCGGATCGACCCAGTTTTTGATCCGGATCCGCGTGTTTTTGAATTTTGCTTTTTTTTTTTTTGTTGCTTCAGGTTGTGACCCTTATGTTGTAAATGTATGACCTTTATGTTATAAATGTGTGACCTTTATGTACAACTATCATGACCTTTATGTACAAATTGTGTTGAAAATCTTCATTTTTTTCCTAAGTTACAGTACATAAAGGTAGAGATAGTTGTACATAAAGGTCACACATTTATAACGTAAATGTCATACATTTATAACATAAAGGTCAGGACATAAATTTGGAAAAAAAAATTAAAAACTCGCGGATCCGGATCGGATCGACCCGGATTGCACGGATCTTAAATCCGTGCACCTGGTGCACAGGAGTTTTTGTGTTATTTTAATCATATAATATTTCTATATGTACTAAAATATTACATACCACACATAAAAATAGTACTTGTCATATCACTAAACCGCGATTCGCATTAACCCAACCCATATCATAAAATCAGATCAATCTGTCACAGAATTATGAATAGAGCTGCGCTATATACCCTTTTTTTTTAATTACTTAATACACGTCATAATTTTTTTTAATACCCTTATTACCAATTACACATAAAATATTTCCAACTTTACACTTTTTAATAAGAAACCTTTATTTTACGGGTTTAATACACCAAACCCCTTTGTGTTATGGAAAATCTGCGTCGCTCCCCCTCGTGTTTTAAAAATGGCAAGAATTACACGTCTGATATGATTAACACTGCACACTCTCCTTTTTTTTAAATTGTAGCCAACGACGTTAAATTTTATCCTTAATGCCTCGTTATGCACTCAATGTAATTCAGAAAATAAAGTGACACTATTTCTTTTTCTTTCTCTCTCCTCTCTCCCTCTTCCCCACGTTTTTTTTCTTCTTTCTTCTTTCTTCTTTTCTTCTCCCTTCTGCAACTTTCATTCTCCCTCTTCTCTCAACTCAGCAACCAATCCCTCCCTCTCTCCCTCTACATCTCTATTCTTCTTTCTTCTCTTTTTCAATACCTCTCTCCCAAAAAAATGGCAGTGGCACCGCCACCGTTCACCAGCGGCCACCTTGCCCTCTCGGGTCGATCTTTACCTCATGATCGGCTCCTTTCCCGACCACCGCTACACCGGCATGAAGAAGAGCTTCAGCACTTTCTCGTACTCCACCAGATCCGCCGCCGATTCCCCGATCCATCTTCATCCTCCGTCGCCGATCCCGACGAAGAAGAAGAACATTTTCTGATTGGAATCTGTTTCTGAATTTGTTAATTGTTTTTTTGAAATGGAGTAATTTGGGGAAAAGAGTTTAAGGATTTTGAATTTGAGATCAGATTTTAGTTGTGAATGGTCGAGCGAGGGCGGCGCTGCTATGTGAAGGAGATGGCCGGTGGTGCTGAAAATGGCGGTGGGGCGGGGCTTGGGCGGAGGCGGCGTCGGGGCAGCAGCTGTTGCAGAGGAGAAGAAGGCAGTCGAAAGAGGCGGTGAAGGATGAAGATGGATCTGTTGGGTGAACAGTGTGTGGGGAGGATTTTTTTTGTTTGTGGGAAGACGATGAAATTGTTTAATTTTTTATTTAATTAATTGTTAATTTCAATTGTTGCAGATTTTTTTTCTGTTTAATTAATTGTTAGTTTGCTAATTTCAATGAATTGATTTCAACTTCTTTATATTATATATTTTTGAACAATGTGTGGGGAGTAATTGTTAGTTTTTTTTTTGTTTAATTAATTAATTAATTGATTTCAATTAATTTTGAACAATGTTTAATTAAATGTTTTAAAAAAATTGAGAGATTTTTATTTATTTTTTATGTCAAAGGAACCCACAATTTGAAGTTATTCTGTTTTTTATGTTATTTTTTCAAATATTTATTTTATTGGTTTTAAAATAAATTAAAAAATAAATTATATGTATACAAAGTTTAAAAGAAAATTTTAATCAAATGAAAAATAGTTTGAGCATAAATTCATTTTAAAATTAAGATTGTAAAATATTCAAAAAATATATAAATAAATAGTAATAATAGAAATAATTAAATTAAATAGAGTAGAAATTTTGGAGTAAAAGAGGGATTCTATTAAATAAAGTAAATTTCCAAATATTTCTCCTACAAAAATTGTAATAAATGAAGTATATACATGATATATATTTGGTATAAAATTACATTATAAAAACGAGTAATTAAATAAGTAGTAATCAATAATTAAATTAAATAATATTAAATTAAATTAAATTGAAATAAAAAGTGAGGTTATTAAATTAAATTGAAAAAAAAAATTGAAATTTCATAAGGAAGGAAGTAAAAAGACTATAAAACCAAAAGTAAGACTATTATAGTCTTTTTACACTTAAAAAGTGAACAAAAACCAACAAATTTCGCACATGTGGCGCGTGCACCACGCTCCTGTCATGTTTAACGATTTAGGGGAAAACGTGCAGACTTTTCAATATCACACGTGTAATCCTTGCCATTTTGAAAACATAGGGGGAAGCGACGCAGATTTTCCATATCACAAGGGGGTTTCATGCATTAAACCCTTTATTTTACCAACACATTCTCCTTCCATTCTCTCCAAGCCCCATTAGTCGAACATTCTAAGAAAAAAAAAGTTACAGTGGAGAAGGATGTTGTTCCTATTACTCTACCCACTGTGAACATTCAAGATGTGTTATGTATCAAAAATTTAATATATCTATTATTTTCATTTTTCATATAATGAGGAGATGAGATTATTGCACGTCATCAGTGAACATATTAAGAGTTGCCTATGATGGACATTTTATTATTTTCATATATATATATATATATATTGTTAAAGTTTTGTAAAGGTCACGTAAACAAAACGAATGATTTCATTATTTCAAAACTCGGATGTTTGCAACCACAAGTGAGAAGCTCATGAAGCTGTCATGTATAATAGTATTTTCCTCTTAAAAATCAACCATTTTAGTTCTGGGACGTGATTGTAAACTACATTAAAATATATATATATATATAGGGTTTAATACATGAAAACCCCCTGTGATATGGAAAATCTGCGTCGCTCCCCCCCATGTTTTCAAAATGGCAAGAAACACACGTGTGATATGAAAAAGTCTGCACACTCTCCTTTTTTTTAAATTGTAGCTAACGACGTTAAATTTTATACTTAATGTCCCGTTATGCCCTTACTGTAATTCAGAAAATAAATGACTCCATTTTTTTTTCTTTCTCTCTCCTCTCTCCCTCTTCCCCACGTTTTTTTTTCTTCTTTCTTTCTTTTCTTCTCCCTTCTGCAACTTTCATTCTCTCTATTCTCTCAACTCCAGCAACCAATCCATCCCTCTCTCCCTCTACATCTCTATTCTTCTTTCTTCTCTTTTTCAATACCTCTCTCCCAAAAACGATGTGTGTGGCTTCCACCCGGATAACGGCGCAGCTGGAGTTGGCTTGGCTGGCTTCGTGAATAGCTCTTGGAATTGCTTGAGCCGGCCGATTGCTATGATGGCGGCGGCTTCGACTGATACTGGGCTGTTGTATTGATCTCCCAAAGACTTATATATGTTAATTATGGGGAAAAATAGTTTATTACCAATTAATTAATGTATTAGGGTTTTAATAAATTTAATTAATTAGTGAAATATTGTATTAGTCAAGTTCTTCTCAAATGGGGCATCAGTGGTATAATTTAAAAATTAAGGTTTCTAGAGGACTTTTATCTCTTGTAATATGCTTTCTATATATGTAATAATAGTTATTTTCATATCGATCTGCATACTATTAACAATTATTTACATCGATGTTATTTTCACTTACGATTAAATCACGTAAGGGTGGTTGATCAATCTATTTAATTATTTCCTAATTGGTTAAAAAAAATCCAAGTTATTTCCTAATACTAAACTGAAATATTAAATAACAAATAGATGCCAAATAATAATATTAATTATTCAAATGTGTGTGGCTATTCACGAGCTATTCATGATTTTTTTTGTTTGTGGGAAGACGATGAACATAATGAATTGTTTAATTTTTTATTTAATTAATTATTAATTTCAATTGTGGGAGATTTTTTTTTTGTTTAATTAATTGTTAGTTTGCAAATTTCAATTAATTGATCTCAACTTCTTTATATTATATATTTTTGAACAGTGTGTGGGGAGAAATTGTTAGTTTTTTTTGTTTAATTAATTAATTGATTTCAATTAATTTTGAACAGTGTTTAATTAAATGTTTTAAAAAATTTGAGAGATTTTTATTTATTTTTTGTGTCAAAGGAACCCACAATTTGAAGTTATTCTGTTTTTTTATATTATTTTTTCAAATATTTATTTTATTGGTTTTAAAATAAATTAAAAAATAAATTATATGTATACAAAGTTTAAAAGAAAAATTTAATCAAATGAAAAATAGTTTGAGCATAAATTCATTTTAAAATTAAGGTTGTAAAATATTCAAAAAATATATAAATAAATAGTAATAATAGAAATAATTAAATTAAATAGAGTAGAAATTTTGGAGTAAAAGAGGGATTCTATTAAATAAAGTAAATTTCCAAACATTTCTCCTACAAAAATTGTAATAAATGGAGTATATACATGATATATATTTGGTATAAAATTACATTATAAAAACGAGTAATTAAATAAGTAGTAATCAATAATTAAATTAAATAATATTAAATTAAATTAAATTGAAATAAAAAGTGAGGCTATTAAATTAAATTGAAATAAAAAATTGAAATTCCATAAGGAAAGAAGTAAAAAGACTATAAAACCAAAAGGTAAGGCTATTATAGTCTTTTTACACTTAAAAAGTGAACAAAAACCAACAAATTTCGCACATGTGGCGTGTGCACCACACTCTTGTCATGTTTAACGATTTAGGGGAAAACGTGCAGACTTTTCCATATCACACGTGTGTTTCTTGCCATTTTGAAAACATGGGGCATGGGGGGGAGCGACGCAGATTTTTCATATCACAGGGGGTTTTCATGCATTAAACCCTATATATATATATATATATATATATATATATATATATATATATATATATATATTCTTTTAGAAATTGGATCATCGTTCTCTCAAAAATCAATTATTTATTACAATATATGAATAATTTTACACCCTATTTAAAAAAAAATTCGAAAATATGATGAGGTTTCAGATTACACCCTCGACTGCTTCGATGGGATTTCAAAACCAAGCAAGTTTAACCTATTCCTCTCTTTCTGATAACAAGTTAATTCATAGAACTGTATCCATGGGATAACAGCCAAGGACTCGAAGAAACCGTGCAAACTCCTGTCAAACGCGAGACAAATAGTACATATTTACGTATCCAATGGTGGTTGCTCATCCACGAGCATGGAAACACAAACACACAAGATAAAGCATTGCGAATTTTCCGTCTTGCTATATGAATATCTACTACATGAAGATTATATAGCAAAGAGATGCCACCATGAAGTTGCATACATAGTAAATAGAAGGTAAAGGAAATGCTTACTTGGAGATGTCCCAATGCGTTTTGGGCACGAGGCTCTGCCATAGATGCTTCAAAATCAATATAAAAGAGGTAATCGAAGTATCTGCAGGTGGGATTTTGTTATTTTTATGTGCTTAATAAATATACAACAAAAATATAGCAATTCCTTCAAGGTGTAAGACAGATATTATACTGATTGAGGTACTTTTTATTAGCCATTGACTTTTTTGTTTTATAATCTTAAGGGAGAACACAACCAGTTTTCTTGAGGAGAGAAACAACCACTTATAAAACACTACTTCTACATTGTGGTATCTGATTAAATGTTCTTTCCCAGAATTTCGGAAAATGTTATGAACTTATGCAGCAGTACAAGTTTCATTATTTATTAGGTTTGCCTTATCTGTATTGCTATTTTGTTCCATCTTTAACCAAATTATAAGCCCTCTCATGATGGTCTAAAGGCATTACTTGCAAAAAACAAGTTCTTTTTTAGCTACAAAATTTCTCTCTTCCTAGCCAAGAGAAAATGTTTCTGGACATATTATTCCTTCGCCCATGCTATCTGTACGAGCTAGTACGGATAATCCATACCATCAAATCCTAAACCAATTATACAACCAAATCCAAGGGCATCATTGACAAAAATGTCTAAAAAAGTAATATTAAAAATTATAAAACTTATGTGTCTAATTTTTTTTTTTTTTCTTTCGGAAGTGACCTAAAATTGAGGGTTCCAAGTTCCAACTGTAAAAATTATCCTTACCTAAAGCAAGTATTAATGAGGGTCCTAAGGTATTTTTTTGAACTGAATTCCTAATGTAGGCATAGAAATTTCATTCACTAAAGACAATTATTATAATAAAAAAATAAAAAAAATCGCTCACGTGGCACTTCCCCTGTTAGAGTCATCAACGATTCTCAATGGCCGCCTTCCCTGCGGACGACTCTCAATCTGCAGATTATATACAAGTAAAGAAGCAGTAATAGAATGCAAACAATCTGAGACAAGGAAATTTTGAATGACAAAATCATATCACAGCAACCTTTGACAAATAAATGCCCCTCAGAGCAAACGCTGCTAGAGCTTTGAATAGAATTCCAGGTCCCTCTTCCAGACTGAAGACAATGCTAGTCTGAAAACAAAGAAAGAATTCACTATAACACAATAGAGATATTCATGAGCCTCATCAAAGAGAAATACCTTATATGGTCTATCTGTTCCTGGAATTATAGGTTCCCTTGCAAGTATCAGAAAACGGTTAATGTTGTCAGGATCATCCTGTATTATTGATCATTGAACTAAATTAGATAGAGAGAAAGTGCCACAAACCATCATTTATACTTCTACATCAGCAAAACCAATTGGAGAAACATAAGATTCGCCAATAATTTGATAATTGTTTCTGTTCTACAAGTAAAAGGAAGCCGTAAAGTTCCAGTAGAGCCTGTTCTAGAGAGGGAAGAATTCATAAGAAAATTAGACCCTGCATTCTTAGATGCACTCATGATTGTGAAAAGAGTACGTTTTCAGCTCAAAGCACATTTTCTATGCTAGAATTCTAAACGGCATAGAAACAATCCCTCCTACCCCATCTACCACCCCAATCCCACAAAAGAAACAGTCACACACACACACACACACATAAACCCCACACCTCAAAAGAAGTGACTGGAAGAGCAATAGCTTCCTTTCAGAGAATTACTATAACCCACCATAAAAACTCCCTTATCATTTTCCATTTTCTTGGTACAACCAAGTTTACTGGTGATAGCAATATTTTGCCTTGTGCTTAAAGATATCTCTTCTATATGAAAGCAAAGCAAAGCTTTGGTGAACTGTTTACATGCCTGATCATTTCATGTAGCTGAGCACACTTGTTCAAAAGGCAATTATCAATATATAGTGCAATAAAAAGGCAGTAAACAGTCATAAGTTCATTTCTCTTCTTTAGTTCAGTTATTTATTTCATGCAGATTGCAGAACCTGCCTTCTAGAAATGTCATGGATGTATTTTGAGTGATTTTTTCAGTAGGAAAAAAAAAAGGTTCAAATAATGACCAGGTTCTGCTGCAAATTTCAGTCCTCCAGTCTAAGAAAGGTACTCCAGTAAGATGGAAAAGACAATGTGGATTGGAAACCTGAACGCAACTGATTACATATGTAATGATTCTTCACTTCAAAAGAAAATATAGAATGCATGTAGTACAGAGCAGGAAGGTTGACCTAAGGTAGATTTGTTATTGCACAAAAGCACAAGTACGTGAACAAGTAATTGCAAAAAAAAAAAAAGAAAACATTTGCACTTATAATCCCAAAACTATTGAACAAAGATAAGAACAAGGGAGATGACTAAAATTCAACTGAAAGAAAGGTCAAAAAGGAGAGTGAGTCCGGATGTCACCTGTATTCTTTCCGCAAGAACATCAAGTCCATATATATATGCAGCTCGAGCACTTGCAACTGCTCCTGTCTTCCTCACACCTTCACTAGCTACAATCTGTCTCGGTGTCAATGTGAAACAAAAGAAAGATACATATGGGTATACAAGTCCAAAACAATACCTGAGCTGCGTGAGCAGTGTCACCAGCACTGACTCTGGTCACACCCAACTCATTTAGAGTCTTTTCACATTGAGCAAGTGCCTAAAACCATCATCAGTTAATTTATTTCGTATGTTTTAGTTAACAGATAAGACATGGTTATGCAGTATAATTCAGGAACTACAGAAAGGAAAAGTTTATTGCACAACACAGACATCAAACTTGGCTTGTTTGCAACACAAGAAGCTTAGGAGGTTTGATCGGGTCTATGTTCCAGTGCATTCTTGTTTTCAGCCAACTTTCAGTGTCTATGTTGGCCTTTCTTTTTTCCCTTTCTGGAATTTGTTTGGGAAAGATTTGTCACCCAGTCTAGAATCCATCCATTTTCCAAAAGAAGCCAATGAGTAAATTCACACCAGCATTTTCGTTAATCCTATATACACTGCCACATTTCCCTCCTTTTGCTCCTTTCCTCTTCCACTAATTTTCAGTCTACCACTGCCAGAACCCCTTCCCTTCTTACCCCTACAGCTGCCATTGCTCCAATATCTCCATCACTAGTATTGCCACTACCATCTCCATACTCCACCACTAGTATTGCCACTACCATCAACAGTTCCACTCACCTTCTCCTCCTCCTTACACTACCACTCATTGGCTTTTTAATCTCTTCACATTGCCACTGCCCCACCACCGTCTTCTCCTCTCCTTCCATGCCACGACTGACTTCCCTTCCACTTCTTCTTCCTTATACCACCACCCCTCAATCTTTCAATAATTGAGATGTATAAGCATACATATACATAAATGACTAGGATGTCCTGTTTGTAATTTTTTAGGAAGGAACTAAAAAAGAAGTGTCTATCAGAGTAAAAAATAATATTAAATATTTGATTTATTTCTGAACCAAACAAAGCTATAGCATGGTAATGCTGGGCTTAGGTGTAGATGGAAGGGCTAAAAGAACATCATCCTAAAATCTGAACATTGCTTGACCGCTAGATGTGATCATTTAATTACCATGATTTGATCAAATTTGGCATTCACACAGACTAGATACACTGATGTAGTTGAGACAGCACCACAAAAATTTATATCCTAATAATATTATTATGTACCAGATATAGTTATTATCATAGGAACCACCAACTAAAATTCAGTCCCAAAAAAAAAAATTATTTTGCAAGTCATATTGTCATTTCTCAAGTATTTTGCAAAACCCAACCACACCCTCCTTAAGTTGTCCAGCTTTCATAGTTGTTAGAAGCACTCCTCGGCTGCACCTGAGGCGCGAAGCATAAAGGGCGCAGGCTATAGCGCCTCTACAAGCAAGAGGTTGGCTCTGTTCATGGGGTGCACGCCTTTCAGTGCCTCTTCTGCCTTTTTAGGTGCGCCTCTTGTTCACAGGCCACCCTCCAACACTAAACACGTTTTTAAGATTCCTTTTAAGGTTTTTAAAGAAGTCTTTTCTGAGGACAACATAAGAACAGTTGGAACTTCCTTTTGAGAGGTAAAAATACATGTTTTTCGTTCTTCTATTGACACCTAATATGCTCCAACAATTTAATGTCTCAATTTTTGTCAAGGTATACACACATTTCATTGTTTTAGATTTTCTAAACTTTTTGGATTTTTGTGCCTCATGTTCAAGAGGCGCATACGTCGGGCTCCAGAAACCGTTGCACCTCTGTGCTTCTATGCCTCTAACAACTATAACAGCTTTAAATTCTGGTTTCTATTATACTGCCTTCTCAAGCATTTCATCTTCCATATAAAACCCGGCATTTAAATTATACCCACTGATTTCGACCTCCATATATTTTGTCTTCCTCGGCTCTCATTGTCTTCCTTCTTTTAAAAACTTTGAGAGATTTTTATATCAAGATCATAAAAGCAAGTTAAATAAACACTACTACTGTACCTCTTAGTAAACATACAGAGAAAAAAAAGTAGTCTTGAATCTTAAAGGGCACGTGTGGAAGTAATATGAACAAATGATCACCTGTGGATGGCTCAATACACGCTTTAGCTCCTCCTTTCTAACCCCAGGCAATCCTAGAAGGCAGTGATTGACAATCAACTGAACTTCCCCAACTATGTGAAGTCTGTGACGAAGAAGCAAGTCATAGTTACGATGGATGCTCCCATCAACAGAATTCTCGATGGGCAGTACTGCTTTGTCCGCCAACCACAACTCAACTGCCTGAGAAATGAAAATCAACTACATAATGGTTTAAATAAATGATTGAGTTTTGTAAAGCATTCTTTGAAAAACATAACAACCTTGAATGTGGCCTCAAATTGGTCACATGGGATAGTCTCGCACTTTGGATATGCTTTTACTGCAGCAGCCTCACTATATGCTCCTGGAATCCCCTAAAGGAGTAATAAAATAAGTCTAAGAAAACTAGGCTAAATATCTAGCAATCTTATATAAGAGAGTCGAGATCCCACACCTGGTATGCCACACGAACATTTGTACCATAACAAGACGAAGATGAAAACTCTGTTGCAGACAAGGGTTCTGCATTTAAAGTATCATTATGAACATGCACACACAAAAAGATAAAGAAAAGGTTTAACTAGCCTAGATTTAACTGAAATCATACAAGTCATGGTTACAGTAATCTACTAGAACTATTACTAAGTAATTATTAAAAAGCTTTCAGAATGATCATATTTAGTGACTAGATATATCACTAATTACAAGCAATCCCAACTCAGCAAAAGGCAGCATTTTCTTCTTTTGCAATGAAAAGTACTTTCAAAAACTATTTCTATTGTTAAGACTTAATTTCAAAAATAACTTATTGCTTAAGATAATAAGGCTCGTAAGACAATAAATATCAATACATTACCAGGTAATGGAGTTAAATTGAAAAAATACTCAAAATTCATTCTGAAATTCTATAAGCCACTATTAACCATCGCACATTCTCATAATCTCAGTACATTCATATGATAACATCTTTACCCAAAATTAACTGCGCTTACTTGCTATTAACCGTTAATCATGAAAGTAATTTGGCATAGACTTCAATCACTCACTTGGGAGAGAATTTAAATCCTTGTGAGTTGACTCTTCAACAACAGAGCGAGCTGAGGGGATACCATCTTCCATGCGCATAATTCCTCTTTGAATCGCCAAATTGAAGAAATTAGGTCGTCTTCCCACAAAATCCGACATGCCCAATTGAGAATATTGAGCATTCTTCTTGCTATTAGCAGAGGAAACCAGGATAGGCCATGCCTTCAAAGCCATGTCTGCTCAGCTATTAGTTGCAATGTGAAGTCATGCACTCAAAACGACTGGAGTTCCTGAGAAAAATGGACGACAATGGAGAAGCAGATAACGTATGCGATTGAATTGTGAAGAATTCGTTTAGAGAGAGAGAGACCCACACACAAACAAATGTGATGTAGAGAATCGGCTGAGCCGGGGAACTGAATAAAATATTTAAAAAAACAAAAATGTGTTTCCCGTTGAACATTGGCTAATTTAAATTAATATCACATAATTTATTTCAATTTAATAAAGTGTTATGATGAGATGGTATTTAAAAAATAGACAAAGTCGAAAGCAGCACTAGGAACGTTTATACACAGAGTCACGCACCAACTGTGACTTTGTCAAATTATACATCCCTCGTATTTCTTTTTTTTTTCTTTTTTTCCGAACAAAGTTGCGGCAACGATGAGCGACTTTATGAAATTATATATATATATATATATACTTAAAGTCGCATACAGGATGAGCGACTCTTCAAGTAATCATTGGTCATCAATAATCTAATGGGTGGAGTGATTTTTTAATTAAAATCACTATCATCATTAGCGACTTTAGCTCGTGTACCACTCCACATACATATTTTGCTACTGTATTTTATGCACAGATGTGTTCGACTTACAGTGAGTTTTTGTTGTTCTACCAAGTTTTTTATCACAATGTACTGATTTTTCATATACTATGTATTTTGATCATTTTAGCATCTGAATTTAATTTTGTGTTCTTCATGAAAGTTTTAATTCTTTAAATTAGCTTTCTAATGGCATAAATTTCAGATTAATAGTTATTTTATACCACAAGTTATGCTCAAAATACTAGAGCCTTGTTAGGATGAGAAAAATAACATCTTTACATAATTTCCATATTCTCTTAATTTTCTGCTTTGTTAGAGAGAGAATTGAGAAAAATGATAAACATGAAAGTTGTACTATTTAAATTAGCTTTTTAATAACATAAATTTCAAATCAATTGGAATTTTATACCGCAAGTTATACCCAAAATACTAGAGCTATGTTAGGATGAATAACATAATATCTTTGTACAATGTCCTAATTATCTTAATTTTCTGCATTGTTGGAGAGAGAATTGTAAAATATGATAAACATGAAAGTTGTAGATCACCTCCTTAGCTTTCCACCAAAATAAAAACCTTCAATTCGGACTTCTAAATTAAGAGATATGACATTTTTTGCACAACTATGTGTTTAATCTCATAGTATATATGTACGACTCAATTGTCAATGTAGCTTAATTTTTCTTTCTTCAAGTAGTTTCAACTTCATTGATCATATTTTCGTTCTCTCAATAATTAGGTAATTAATCATCACTTGTTAGACAAAAGAATATATGGAATCGAAAAATCCAAAATCAAACTACAAAGTGTGATTAATATGTCTTAATACATATGAATAAAATTCATATATATATATATATATATATATATATATATATATATAAAAGACCACAATAAAAATAGCAATAATTAATTTTTCCTCTCAAATTGACATACTATAAATTGAAAGAAAGTGGTTACAAGAATTAAAAAAAAAAAAAAAAAGATTTATTCTTTCAAAAATTATGGGTCCTCTAAGTTGGGCTATGGCCTATGAGTAGGCCATAAGTATGGGTGGTCGGTACACTATACCTTACCGAAAATTTTGGTATCTAAAAATTCATACTGTTATTGTACCGAAAATTTTGGTATCACAAGTAGCCATACTGTTTCATACCAAAAATTTTGATATATTGAAATTTATCGTATACCAAAAATACCGTAATACCAAAATGAAAAATATATATCAAAATTTCAGTATACCGAAAATATAATTTTACCGAAAAAAAAATTACATACTGAAACTTGGATATACTGAAAATACCATTTATCGAAATAAAAAATATTATATTTTTTAATTTATTAATGTGGAATTAATATATTTTTTAATTAATATTAATATTTTCGATATTTCGGTATATACCGAAATAGCGAAATTTTGAAAATACCATACCGATATTGTACTGAAATTTTCAGTATATTGAAAATTCAGTATTTTTTTGGTACGATAAGCCCGGTATTTTGGTAATTCGGTACTTTTTCCCACCCTGACCTATGAGTAGGGTTTTGTAGTTTTTTTCTCTTTCTTCTCTAATTCATATAAATCATAATCTTTAAATTAAATAGTTTTTTTCATTTTAAATTTTGTTTATATCTATGATATATCCAATTTTTCATTTTTTTAGAATTGATTGCTATTTTTATTTTGTATTTATAATTTTGATAGGAAGTGGGGTCGAAGTGAGCGAGTGTATTTCTTAAGCACATTATTTAAAAAATCATGATTTCAAATCAAATAATTTATTCATTAAAATTTTCTTTTTATTGTTTGATGAATCAATTTTACAATTTATATTTGTAATTTGTTTATTGTCATTTTTTTTTTTGTATTTTACTTTTGATGAAGTCGTGGAGATAGATTTGGGAATATGAGTTTTTATTTTTAACAAATCATAATTTCAAATCAAATAATTTCTTCATCTAAATTATGTTGTTTATGGATAATATACCAAATTTATCATTGTTATGAATTTTAATTTGTTATTTGCATTGCATTGTAGAAAAAAAATATCAAAGTATAAATTTGATATTTAGATTTTGATGCATAACTATACTTAACAAAATTACAAATATGAAAAAAAAAAAGACTAATTAAACTAGAGATTAGAAAATTAAAAAAATAATATTTTGAAAATAAAAGGTTTAGATTTTTTGAGAAATTTATTACAACGAAAAATATTTTGGTATATTTGTTTGGTTTATTTGTCAGTACAAGTGGGTTGTATTGAGTTACCTGCATTATTTAAATAGATATCAAGATATTTTAGATATTTGATGGACATATATATTTTTTCTTCAACTTGAAATAATTAAGTTGTTTGCATAGGTTGGACCAAAAATTTCAAAGAAATCTATAATTATGAACACCAATAAAGTATTTACTAATAATTTTTTTAATAAAATTGCATATTAAGTATAAATAATATACTAATCTTTATACTTACATCTACATTGACTGCAACATGCATAACATATTTTAGGAGTTAAAATAATTTTTAAATATTAGCTACCGTTTAATAGCATGACATAATAAGTGTTTGTTGGTACTAAAATTAATTAATTTTGATTTTAATTTACAATATTAATGGGTGCACAAAAATTATGGTTATTTAATAACTTTCTATTTCAAATATAGATTTTCTAATTCATTATTTAGCATAAATATATATATATATATATATATATATATATATATTATTTATATACATTTATATATTGTTGTTTGCATTACAAAATTATAATATTATTTAAAATGACATAAATTAAAGATAAAATATCTAAATTTTTATTAATATATATTTATGTTAAGTTAATATTATTATATTATATTATTAAAATTTTAAAATTAATAAATCTTATATGACAAACCGTGCATCACATGGGTACACTACTAGTATATATAATAATAGAATTATTGATAAAAATAAAAAGTTTTATTTTCCCACCCATATGATTTTTCTATTTTGGAAAATAATTGTGCAATTATTGTTTTGTCTTTTTTGACTTTTCTTTTGATAAATAATCAAAGGACATTTTGGTAAATCTGTATTTTTACTTTTTAGTATCTCTAGGCTTATTACCTTGAAATTTTAAAAAGTACATACAAATAATTACTAAATAATGCATGTATTGTGTTGGTCCCAAATGGTCAGAGGTTCAGAGGGGAGTGAATAAACCTCTATTAAATTTTGCGTTTTAAAACTTTTCTGTAAGCAGGTTACTGATTCTACAGAGAATGCAGTAACTTTTCGATTCAGTAAGCTGGCAGAATGCTGATTCAGCTTATTGTTACGGTAATCACAATATGCAGCGAAAATTCAAAGATAGAGTTTCTTTTGAAAAACGTTTTCTTTTCACAAGTATGATCTTGTCAGAAACCTTTTAGCAGTAAACTTATAATAAATGCAGCAAGATAGATATATATAAGAGATATGCAACAAGTAAACAAAAGCGATAAACATATAAGGGTTTATAATGGTTCGAAGGTGGTGTAATCCTTCTACGTCCACTCTACTCCTTCTCAAATGAGGAACTTTGTTAGGTCAGTTTGCTTTACAAGACTCAGCTTTACAAACCTCTTCCTATCAAGTTAACCTACTAGAATCAACAGATTTCTAGGCCAAATCCTACACAGGGTACAATAACTCATACAGAGTAAATAGACTACACAAGACTCAACACTTAGCGAGGATCTAATTCTTCCAACTAAGAAGACCAAACTAAAACAACCTAGCACACAACAAATGGTTAAAAATATATAAGGTTCTTCAACTGGTGCAACTCGAAGTCAGCCTTTGGAACTTGAAAGCTCGAATGCTTGGCTCGACTGCTTCTGAAGGTTAAGTGACTGAACTTGATAGCTTGAGAATAACTTGAGAGATAGATAGCTTAGAAAATAATCAGTTGTTCAATAGTTCAGTAGTCTCCTCGATCACACTAACCGTCTATATATAGTGTATGGAAAATGCCCATTGAAGAGAGACATTATCCTTTGACGAAATTCAAATTGATCTTCACAATATTTGCATTAAATGCGTCTGGAAAAAACTAGGTTGTAGGATATGTCCTACTCTGATCCGTATTAATGGCTCATACTTCGGCTGCAGTGCTTTTGCAGAGGCGCGGTTTAGATGACATCACCTCATAGGCTAGGTGCTAACTTCCATCTACCGGTTACTTTGATAAGACAGAAACCTCGTACTGTATCCAGCATTGTTGGTCCCAAGTGGTCAGAGGTTTAGAGGGGGTGAATGAACCTCTTTTGATTTTTGCGTTTTAAAACTTTTATGTAAGTAGGTTACTGATTCTACAGAAAATGCAGCAACCTCTCAATTCAGTAAGCTGGTAGAGTGCTGATTCAGCTTATTATCTCGGGTATCACAATATGCAGCTGAATATCAAAGATAGAGTTTCTTTTGAAAAACGTTTTCTTTTCACAAGTATGATTTTGTCAGAATCCTTTTAGCAGTATGCTTATGATAAATATAGTAAGATACATATACAAATAATGCAATGCAGCAAGTATCAAAAACAGTAAACACACATGGGTTTATAGTGGTTCGAAGGTGGTTTAATTCTTCTACGTCCATTATTCTCCTTCACACAGGAGGAACTCAACTAGGTCAGATCGATTTACAAGATACACTTTACAATCCTCTTCCCAATGAGCTAACCTACTAGAATCAACAGATTTCTAGATACTATCCCATACAGAGTACAAAACTCACATAGAGTTATAAGCCTACACAAGACTCAACACACAACAAATGGTTAAAAGTATATAGGGTTTTTTCAACTGGTGCAACTCGAAGATAACCTTGAACTTAAAAGCTCGAATGCTTGAATCGACTACTTTTGAAGGTTGAGTGACTGAACTTAGAAAACTTGAGAATAGCTTGAGAAAAAGATAGCTTATAAGATTGGCAAGTTGTTCAGTTGTTCAATAGTCTTCACAGTCACCTTCACCTTCTATATATAGTGTATGGAAAATACCCATTGAAGAGAGACATTATCCTTTGAAGAAATTCAAATTGATCTTTATAATCTTCGCATTAAATGCGTCTGGAAAATCTGGGATGTAGGGCATGTCCTACTCTAATCCGTATTAATGGCGCCATACTTCGGCTAGAGTGCTTTTGCAGGTCCACGGTCCAGGTGGCATCACCTTACTAGCTGGGCACTAACTTCTATCTACTGGTAACTTAGATAGGATCGAATCCTCGTACTGCATTCATTATATACCTCGTACTGCAATGAATAAGATAGAAGAACTTACAACTTGCTGCTCAGGTTGAAGTAGCTGCTTTCTGTTCTGCGCCAACTTTCTGTTTTAAAATAGTTTCCTATTCCTGAAACCTGAAGTCAGTTTCCTGATCTGCAATAACTTCCTGATTCTGAACAGCTTCCTGTTCCAGAATCCTGCAGTCAATTTCTTGACCTGCGATAACTTCCTGATTCTGAACAGCTTCCTGTTCCAGAATCCTGCAGTCAGCTTCCAGTTTTCCTTACTGCTTTCTGTTTTGCTGCTTACTGATCTAGTTTGCTGATCCTGGTTTTTTTCTTCAGCTTACTGATTTTCCTTGTTGAAAATCAGTTTTTGAAACATCTTCATCTCCAAAATTCTGCTAGCACCAGTCTTCTCTATCTTTCTAATATACACATCTTTACAAAATAAGACTTAGATAAACTTATAAAGCTAAAATCAACTTATAAAATGTGGAAAATAGATACTCGAACTTCCTATCCAAAGTTACATTGTCTCATCAAAACCTAACGGAAATATCCCTACAAGCATAATCCTCGTACTGCATTGAATAAGATAGAAAGACTTACAGCTTGCTGCTCAAGTTGCAGTAGCTGCTTTCTGTTCTGCGCTAGCTTTCTGTTTCAGAACAGCTTCCTGTTCCTGAAACCTGCAGTCAGCTTCCTGATCTGCGTCTGTTTCCTGATTCTGAACAGCTTCCTGTTCCAGAATCCTGCAGTCAGCTTCCAATTTCCCTTACTGCTTTCTGTTTTGCTGCTTATTGATCCAGCTTACTGATTCTGGTTTCTACTTCAGCTTACTGACTTTCCTTGCTGAAAATCAGTCTTTGAAACATCTTCATCTCCAGAATCCTACTAATATTAGTATTCTCTATCTTTCTGATATATACATCTTTACAAAACAAAACTTAAAAAGATAAACATATCAAACTAAAATCCACTTAAACAATGTGGAAAATGGGTACACTAACTTCCTATCCAAAGTTACATTGTCTCATCAAAACCTAACAGAAATATCCCAACATATTGAATTCATATTTAGGTTTAGAAAAGATGTACAATTTATTTTAGAAAATATTTATTGAGTACCTATAAAGTGTAAAAATTTATATTAAATGTTTTCTAATTACATGTATATACATAATATAATTTATTGTGGAAAATGATTTTTTTTTCCTATTGACCAGTCATGCGCATTTTTTAAAATATGTATTGATTGTATTAAAGCATATAGTTGTTGTACTGATTTTTTAATTATCAAATAATCATTTATGTAAGTTTTTTAATGTTGCATTGATATAATTCTTATAATCATTTATGTAAGTTTTTAAATGTTGCATTGATATAATTCTTATATTGTTTTATATGATAGATAGATGGTTTGAGCCTTTATATGTGTTATGTATTGGAACTTAGAAGGAATAATTGGTTGGTCTATTAAAATTTGTGGTCAAATATATATTGTTATTATCTATTAATTTTCTATATTATTATAGTTTATTTTAAGTCCTATAAAATATAGAAAATATATAAATAAAAAAACTTTATTATGCTATGTTTATTCACACCATATAATTTATTTATAAAACTATTTTTTCTATGTTGACTTACTCATGATCGATCGTTAGCTTTTCTAAAAATTGCATAACATTGTTTGGTCTTAATTTTCTTTTAATATGTTTTTTTTACAACAATTAGTTGAACTTACTGCATTATTTTGATTAATTTTAAAATTTTGATTATTATAAATTATACAAAATATTTTTACCATATTATTAATTATAATAAAGAATTAATTATATGATTATTTTTTGTAAGTAATTCAAAGAATTACTTAAATAATAAAATATTCATTTTTTAATATTACAAAATGTAAGTGTCTAAGACAAAAAAAATATGTAAAATAGAGTTATGTAAATTCAGATTTGTTAAATAATTAAATACTTTGCAAAAGAAGCTTAGTTCTGGGTGAATTTTTCTCTCCAGTAGCATTAGAGTACTAATTGTCTTCCTCTTCAGATCAGAGCTAAGATCATCATCATTCTCATCTCCAGCAACACTCTTTGAGCTGTCACTTCTGGAGTTTCAAACTCAGGAAAACCATCCTCCAAGTCATCATCCTCTTTGTTGCTCTTAGTATCAGCCTGGAATGAAAAAGTTTAATCTTCTATTTCTAGCTTCAAAAGAAATCATTCTAGCATTGTAGTCTCCAAACATCTTGATATCTCTGTTTAAAGCGATGGCAGGAACAACGACGCTGGTATTCCTTCTTCGGCGAATGGGGAGTAACAATGCAAAAGAGAAGGTAGATAGATGACATTCAGCTTAGCTGCTATGTGTATATCATTTCCCCATTCACAATCTGCACAATATAAATGACAATACCAATAAACAAAAAAATATAGCAATAAGATAAATTCTAAGTTTATAACTCCAAATACTATTACACTAATAACAATCTCCATCTTGCTACAGTTAGTCACTCAATTTACAAAATTGAAGAGCTTGAACATAGGATTGGAGTTATTGAAACTTCATTAAGCAGGTTGGCACTCATCATTTACTATGTTCAGAGCAAAGATGAAAATATCTCGATATTCGTGCGATATATCCACGATATATCTGTATTTTGAAGATTGCAATATGGATATAGGGTAAAAAATTTTTTTCGGGATATCCCAGATATATCGCGGATATATCGCAAATATCCAAATCCATATCCATATCCGTCCGTCTCAGTGTAATATTGGAAAAAATCGGGAAATATCGCGGATATATCACAAAATATAGGGATATATCCAAAAATCGAGATTTCTTTACAAAATATGTATTTTTAGACCAAAAATAAATTTGATTAAAATTTGAAAAATATTTTGTAACAACAATAGTTCTTTTATTGGGAAATATTTTAAAAAAATTATTAGAATAAAATTGATTAATTTGATTTATCATTTAAACAATGTCTATTTATCGCAAAAGCCAAAATTTTCCTGAATTATGAAAATATCAATCATGCATGTAGCATGTTGGACTTGGATGCCAAGGCTGCAATTGCTTCTCGATCTACAGTGGTTCTATATTAGTTTTTAAAGTTGAATTTATTATTTTCTAAGACTGCATGAATTTATTATTTAAGATATTTTTGTATTACATGTTTTCACTAAACTTGATTGTGTGTTATGTGTTTGGCAGCTGAATGGTGGGTTATGTATGATCATTCATCGCCAACACTAAGAAAATTGGTCATACAAATATTGTCACAAACGGCATCATCTTTTGCATGTGAGAAAAATTGGAGTACTTTTGTATTAATACACACGAAGCAACGAAATCGTCTTGCATATCCAAAACTTGCATATCCAAACTTCAACAACTTGTGTTTTGTTATTATAATATGAAGTTGAGGATACGAGATATGGAAAAAGAATGATAATATTGCTGAGCAAGAATATATAGACCTAGTAGATATAATTGCTAAAGCAAGTGATGAGAAACAAGACTCACTTTTTCAATGAATTCGTCCTACACACTTAGATAACAACGAAGGAAATCCGAATCCAAAAATAGCAGCTATGGTTCGTGAGAGTGGTGTTGATGTGAATCAGGTGTTGCAACAAGAAGTTGGTAGTACCATTTTTGCTTCAAAGTCTTCAAACTCATTTACCAAAACAAATAGCTCAAGTCTCAATTGATGATGGAGGAAATGGTGGAAACAGTGATGGTGGTAATGGCGGACCAAACCAAGAAGATTATTTTTCAAATCAAAGACCATTGAGTCCATTCACAGGTGTTCACTCACGCAACACAAGACACAGATCATGGATCAAGAGAAGGAGATCTGGATATATGTACAATCGGAAAGGATTATACTAGGAGACATGTTTGGCATGAAGATGAAAGTTCAAATGCTGATATAGATCAATCACTTTTAATGAGCTTGGACTCAATAGGTATGAGCACCAACCAAAATAATATGTCTCAAGAATCATATACTCATGACACATATGGGAGTTCACAGTTTGATTGGAGTACTCAAAACGTATTTAATTATCTACTCCCTCAAATGACTTATAGAAGCATGTACCAACAAAATGATGATTGACTCAATCCATACTATCCAATTTATGGTGAAACCATTGGAAGAAATAGAATAACGTACCAACAACATGTGCATAATTATATTCATAATTACTCAAATGTGATGAGTTGATACCAATATTGTTTGAACAAAGATAACATTGCATCTGTTATTTTTGAACCTCATAGATCATCATTTTGTCTCTAGTGATTTGGTTGTATCAATTAGTTTTGAATAAATCTCAATTTTCGTAACGCTTTTGTATATTTATTATTTATATGTATGTTGTAAACATGTCATTTTGTTGAAATTTCAAATTAAATATATGCATTTTTGGATGTTATAATGATTTGTAAAATCTTATGTAAAATTTCCATAATTTTTTTTAAATTTTTTACGATATCGATATGCAATATTGATATATCCATCAATATATCCGTAAAATCAAGGTTGCGATACGATATGTGATATGGATATTTTCATCCTTGGTTCAGAGTGACATCATGCTAACAAATGAGGGTACAAAAGTATTGCCATTGAGAAGTTAGTATACGAATCTTTGAACTATAGATGAGAAACCAAAATAATTGTCGCAAGATTTAGAATTCATCTTCACAAAGCTGTACAAACTTTATCTTCTTAAAAATTAATTAAATTAATTTACTTACATTTTAACAAAACAGGGAGAACCAAGTGATGGATCACCATTTTACAAAAATTATTCAGCATACTCAACTAAAATTGAACATAAATATATAAGTAGACAAAATTTTCATTAAAAAGGTCCATGAGAAAATCTAAATTGAAACTAAATTAGTTTGATTAATCTTAATGTAAAAAAAGACAATAAAGATGAATTACTTTTTTGTAGATCAATTTTCTAATCAAAATCAGAAAGTGAACACATAAGATGAATTGTACATAACAAAGCCCTAATTGGTAAATTAAATTATACACCAAAAATTAAGAACAATTAATGAACGCTAACTTTACTCAAAACCTTGATTATTAAAGTAAATCATGGGATACCCAGCCATCGAAGATATCGATTATATATCAACAATATTTTTAAAAACGTTAGACCATTAAAATTCAAATTCAAATCTCATTTAGAATTAAATGAAACAATTGAATTCTATCAATCACCAACCCACTCTCCTCGTCATCATCCAACGTTATTGTGTAAAGAAGAAGCTCTTGAGTCGTGTTTACTTCATCACCTCATGTCATATAGAAGTTTGATCTTGTGTGTAAGGGAAAAGGGCATGGATGACGCAGTTGAAGGAATGTAAATCGATGGCAAAAATGTAGTCGATTTACAAACGTAAGTTTGACTGTTCACCATCAAGAATTGCTCTTTTGTAATTTAATTTGTATGTTCATGTTTGTGATTCGTTTAATGTGTCTTTGATAATGGTTAATAATCGATGAATTGTTCAAAAACATTTTTTCTCATCATGACACGAAATATCAGACAAATTGTGTGGATCTAAAGTTGAAAGATGTTTGCAATTGAAAACCGAAATCCTTAAAAGTCTTCTCTTAATTTGTTTCATCTCATTTAATTGTGCTTAATTTTTTTCTTTTGCTTTTTAGAGTTAATAACATTTTTTTAATAATTCATATAATTATGTTTTTTTAATGAACTCGAGCAGATAACAAAAACTAGAAAACTAGAAAACTTGTGTGATTTAAGTTCGAACCTAAATCATCACAATCTATATTTTTATAAAGGTAAGATATATTGAACTATAAGGCCCGTGGTTCACATATTTATGTTGATTTGTCTAAATAAAGTTAGATTGTTATGATTGTGGTATTTCTTATGATGTAGTTTCGATCTCTATGTGATTAATCTTATTTGCATTTGTTCTACTATTGCATAGATATAGATATATGTTATTTATTAAGCTATTTAAATAATTAGTGAGTAGATAAGATAAAATGGTCATTGATCGTGGATCAGTAGTGGAAGAGTGTATTCATTTAAGATCATGTTCCATCGACACTACCAGCGTCTCGTCGTTCGAACTGGATTCTTTATTTTAATTTGATGTTTCATCTTGTATTTTATGATTTTTAATTTTTGTCGTGTGTAAAATAATGATGTCATCTTTAAACTTAACATATGATATGTTAGTTTGGAACATATAAATGAGTAGAAAATTTAGGTTAATTTATATATTTAATTACTATATTTATATTATAATGAGAATTTTATCAAATCTCGGACAATATTTGGGTGAAAATAAACCAAGCCAATGTATTTTTCTTATTTTTAGTTGGATAACTAAAAATCATACCAAATAGCCAAGAAATTTGAAAAAACATATATTACCTCTTTATTTAGATTTTAGACAATATATTGATATATTACCAAAAAAAATATTTGTATTTATTTAATATTTTTTATTGTGATATTCAATCTAAAGTTTGATATATTTTTTATGTTTGATATTTTATTTTATGTGAAAGCCTAACATCATTGGATTATTTATTTATTTGATATGAAAGCTATGATATACTAGCCAAAAATGGATCATGGGCTACATTCATTTTCGAATTAATTGTTAGGTTATTTATGAAAGTTGGACAGATTACTAATTTTAATTTATGATTGAAAAATAGTATTAAAATAATGTCCATACATATCTCAATACCCATAATAAAAAGATTTTAAATATATTCATTTGGATATACGGATAGATATTTAAGGAAATTTGAATTCTTTAAAAGATGTATATTAGATTTTTTTAAACTTAAATCAAAGGAATAAAAACTAAAATAGAAAGTTGATATTTTGACTTTTGGCGGGATTTTGTCATTTTGGGAATGAATTTTTGGATAATTTTATTATATATATATATATATATATATATATATATATATATATATATATAGATTTTGGTTTTATATGAAGAAGTTGGGTATAAACACATTTTCTTATGTTAATTGAGTACAAAACATTTTTATTTAACTGTAATAGTGACCTAAACAAATATTTCTCCAAATGTAAAATTGCAATTTTATTTATTTTCTTAAAAAATTATGTGGAATGATCTTACAATATAAAATTTTAAGTTGAAGTAGTCACTTATATTTTCAAGAGTCATGTCCCTTTTCTTATTATTTTATTATTATTTGGATAAAATGAAAACGTAAATTCTCTTTTAAACCTAAACTCCAATTCACATTAAAATGCAATAGCTATTAAGTTTCACTGTATCAGTGCCTCTTTTTTTAATTCCCATATTAAATAGAAGCAAAATATAATAATAGTCCAAGATTTCACGGACAATAAAAAAAAGGAGAAGAAAAGAGCTAATTCAAGAAACGAAACGCTCTTCCAAAATGTCGAAGCGATCAACTCCCTCTTCGACGGCGGCGGCGACCGTCGTCCGGCCACAGGACTACGCCGATAGCGCCGCCCACTACGCGGTGGCCACCGCCGATCACACCTCCCTCACCACACTCATCACCTCCTTGCCCAAACTCTCCGACCCGACCCGAATTCAGTCCGAATCCGAATCAGTCGCTCAAGAACGCATTGCAGAGCGAATTTCCGCCGTCCTCGACCGCCGCGACAACCGCCTCAGAGAAACCCCACTCCATCTCGCCGTCCGTCTCAACGACGTCACTGCTGCTCGCGCACTCGCCTCCGCCGGAGCTGACATCTCCCTCCAGAACGCCGCCGGCTGGAACCCTCTCCAGGAGGCGCTCCTCCGCCGCTGCCCGGCGATCGTCCCCACACTCGTCCAGCACCACCACCTCTCCGCCTGGTCCAAGTGGCGCCGCCGCCTCCCCCGCGTCGTTGCCGCGCTCCGCCGCATGCGCGATTTCTACATGGAGATCTCATTCCATTTCGAGAGCTCAATCGTACCGTTCGTCGGTAAAATCGCCCCTTCCGACACGTACAAAATCTGGAAGCGCGACGGAAACCTACGCGCCGACACATCGCTGGCTGGCTACGACGGCCTTAAAATCCAACGCGCCAATCAAAGCTTTCTATTCCTCAATGACCTTAGTTACAATGTACCTCTAGGCTCTCTGCTCATCCTCAACCACGACACGAAGAAAATCTACGACGCATTTGAAAACACCGGAAATCCACTCTCCGACGCCGAAATCTCAAATTTCTGCAATCAGACCAGCGTTTATCGCCCGGGGATGGACGTCACGAAAGCTGAATTGATCAGCCGTACAAATTGGCGGCGGCAAGAGAAGACTGAAAGCGTCGGAGAATGGAAAGCTAGGGTTTACGAAATGCACAACGTGTTCTTCACTTTCCGTTCACGCAAAGTGAACGCCGCAGAAAACAGAGACGATCCATTTTCGCTGACTTCAATTTTGCCGCTGGAGATCGACGAGGAGTCCGATGACGCTTTCATCGTGGCGGAGAATCCGAGGTTTAGCGTGTGCGGCGATAATCAACGACGGCACAGTAGTTTCGTGAGCGAGGAGAAGGAATTCATTACGGTGTCGCGGCAGAGTGTGGATATAACCCCTGCGTCTTCGAGGAGAAAGGCGGCGGCGGCGCCGCGTACGGTGGAGAGGCTGGTGGCGCCACCGCTGACGAAGGAGAAAGAGTTCGCGAAGAGCTTGAGGCCGACGGTTTGGCTGACGGAACAGTTCCCGTTGAAGACGGAGGAGCTGCTGCCGTTACTCGATATTTTGGCGAATAAAATCAAGGCCGTTAAGCGAATGAGAGAGGTGCTAACGACGACGTTTCCGCCTGGGACGTTTCCAGTAAAGGTATTGGTCAAAATACATAAAGCAATTTTTGTGGGTCCCATTTTTTCTGATTCAGTGTAAGCTTTGTTTGATTTTTATTTGCTTTTTGCTAATACTAAATTAATAAGTACAAATTATCATATTGTGGTGATAGATTTATATTTTTAAAAATAAATCATGTTTGAAGGATAACTATTGTAACATCCATTTATTTAAATTCTTTTTTTTTTCTTTTAAGAAAATTGAATTCATTCCTTTCTGTAATAAGAGGCTTTTGAATGTGATATGGAAGCATCTAAAAAGGGGCATTATGTGGGCCCGACAAGAGCCACTTTCCATATCTATTTGAAATGGCAAAATTAAATATTTGTCACATGAATACTATGAATGATAGTAAAGAAATTGATTTTGAACTGTCTTCTTGGATCAGGTTGCGGTCCCTGTGGTTCCTACAGTGAGAGTGGTGATAACATTCACGAAATTTGTTGAACTTGAACCAACTGAGTTTTTCTACACTCCCCTGTCAAGTCCAAGGCAATTTGCTAATGCCATAGGGAGTGAAGAAGAGAGGGGTGATCATAGCAGCTACTCGTCGCGGTGGTTGAGGGGCGGCAGCCACCGCCAACAGGGTGGTGGTAGCGGCGGCGAGGCGGCCGCGGATCTGTTTGTGATTCCGACTGGGTACAGTTGGGGTAGTTTTGATGAGAAGATTATGAAAACGAAGAGGTCCAAATCAACCAGGAAAACTAATAAGTGAAAAACAATGTATTGATTTGGTTTTACTGTTGTTTGTACATAAGTTGGCTAATGCTAAAATCTTGAAAAAGATTTATTCGTTCCCTTTGCAAGTAGTAGTATGAATAATGATATTTTTGCGAAAAGATATAGCTAGTCATCAAATTTACAGTTTTAGTTTTCAAAACTCAAATTTACTAGAACGTGTCACTATTTCAAAATAGAGAGATTCTAATATGAAATCGTCCAATCAACGTTAGTCAATATCTGTCATGTAACATTTTATTCATATTAGGTATTTTTTTAATCACATTTATATGTATTAGATAATTATTTTGAGAAATTATAAATTTGACAAATATTATTGTATAATACTTGCATATTATAATATTTATATGTCTATCATATTTGTTTCGAAATGATTAAATTAATGATTAATTTGACAAATAATACTTTTATTCTCATTTCTCATCATATTATATTCGTGTATATGTAATATTTTGGAACTATAATTTGACAAGCACATACTACTATGTAATACTTCTATGTGTATTAGATAATACGTTTATGCGTATCAAGTAATACTTTTCGTTCTGTGAGTTCAAATCAATGATTTATTTGAAAAATTATAATTTGACAAGCTATACTTTTATTCTCACCATATAATAATGTTTGACGTGTATCATGTAATACTTACAAAAAGTATTACACATGATATAAAACTATTGGGAAAGATTCATTTTTGGTCCCGTCTAGAGGCATCTGATTTTGGTCCTGTTAATTTCCGATCATCAATTTTGGTATTTTTTGCTGATTTTGGTCCTGTTAAATTCAATTCTTTTCTTTTTTTTTTTGGCTGGAATTTGTATTTTCCAACCAATTTTCGACGAGTGCCTTACACACACCCTCAATTTTATGATTTCCACTTATGTGACAATGTTTTGCGCATGTGGCAATTCATTTTAGCATTTTTTCAAGTAAAATGATACAACATTTTGCCACATCATTAAATGAATAAAAAAATCACAAATTAAATTAAGAAAAACAGAATTAAAGAAAAATTTCAAAACAGCCCTACTCACCCTTAACAAAAACGGATTACCTTTTAAAAATTCCTAAGAAATCAAATCTCAAATCCCTAATCACACTCAAGAACCCTAATTTCTAAATCCAAAAAGCAATCGCAACTATAGGAGCCAACATCCACCTCCACAACGCCGTCGGGTGGAACTACCTCTAGGAAGCCCTCATCCGCCACCGTCAGAAGCTCTTCGGATGCCTCCTCCACCGCCGCAAGCAGATCAGTCGGATCCTTCTCCACCATGACCAGCTAACTAGTTGGTATGCATCACGGCGATGCCACCCCTGAGAGCTTGCTGTCTTCAGTCGTATACCGAACTTCTATACGAAGATATCTTTAAGCTTCGATTCCATCATACCATGATTTAGTACAATAGCTCCATCTAACACGTACAAAATATGGAAGTGGGCCAAAAACCTACAAGCCGATTTCTTGATGGTGGGCTATGGTTTCAAGGACATGGAAGTCAAACGGGCCTATCACAGCTTGTTTTTCCTCTGTGAGTTGGATGACTCAAGCAAGCTGAGGAAAGGTGAAGCACGATCTGCAGGTTACAGAACCAGATTCAGTTTGATAAGAACCGGTCTAAAATAGTTCAAACTGGCCATCAGGGAAATCTGTTGCATGGATCAGATATGATCAAATTAGGGTTTAGTGAGCAAATCTTCAAAACTGATCAATGAATCTTATCCGATATGTAAATAGATCATAGAGCTTTTAAACCTGAGAGTGAGGTGAATCTAATTGGATAGATTTCACTTAGTATAGATAAGGATTGAAACAAATTTGAGATTAGGGTTCATAACCTATAAAACCCTAGTTCTGCAGAAATCTTTGATCTATATTTTTACATTTGATTCTTAGTGGATTGGTTGTTTTCTTGCTCCCGTGGACGTAGTCCAAGTTATCTAGGCCGAACCACGTAAATGCTTGTTGTGTTGATTGTTTCTTCAATTGTTTTCTTTCAAGTTTGTGATTAAGGTTTTAGATACAACCTTTATCAATCTTGCATGTTTGTTTAAGTTTGATCATAATCACATATCAAATGATTAAATGTACAATTGGCACTGTCTATGGGAAGAGGATTGCAAGATGATGGGATCACTGAAGCTTGATATGGAAAAGTTCAATGGTAGTAATGATTACAGTCTTTCGAAGGTGAAGGTAATGGCTATGCTAACTCAACATGGTCTAGAAGAAGTATTAGAGAAGGATCCTAAAGCCACTTCAACTTAAAATGCAAAGAAGATTAATGAGATGGAGAAGAAAGCTCAAATTGGAATAATCTTGTGTCTTGCAGATAAAGTTCTAAGGGAAGTCTGCAAGAAACCTACTGCAAAGGATCTAATGGCTAAGTTAGATTCTTTATATCTAACAAAGACCCTGGCTAATCGTCTGTTTCTGAAATATAAATTGTATGCTTTTAAGATGCATGATAAGAAGAAGATTGCAGACAAGATTGATGAGTTCAATAAGATCGTTGATGATCTTGATAAATAAGGGTGAAGATGAAAGATGAAGACAAAGTTTTTATGTTGCTACATTCACTACCTAAGTCACTTGAACACTTCAAGGACTCTTTTGTATGGAAGACAAGATAAATGCTCTCACTTGATGATGTCTAAGTGGCACTGAGAACCAAGATATGGTAAATCCCATCCGAATCAAGAAACCAACAAGCTGTAGAGAGCTTGAATGTGAGATCCAAGAATTAGAAAAGGGGTCAAGGCAATCACAAGAAATCTAACATTGATGGAACTTTTTCAAAACCAGCCAAACAGGATGAAGAACACAAGGAAACTAGGAAGTGTTTTCACTGCCAGAGAGTTGGTCACTTAAAGAAGAATTTTCCTGATAAAAAGGCAGGGAAACCACCTAAAAAACCTCAAGCGGATGTGGCAGAAAAAGGTTATGAGAGTGGTGAAATGTTGTGTGTTTCAGAAACACAAAATTCAGGAGAATGGGTTCTAAATTCTGGTTGTTTTTTTTCATATGTGTCCAGATGAATCATGTTTCATTGATCTCAAAGAAGAAGATGGTGGATTGGTGCTCCTAGGCAACAATCAGTCATGCAGAGTATAAGATATTGGAACAATAAAACTGAGATTGCATAATGTAAAGATAAATAAGCTGCCAAATGTGAGGTACATTTCAACACTTAAAAGAAACCTTATTTCACTTGGTTCTCTATACAGTGCAGGTTATAATTTCAACACTAGCAAGGAGGAAGTTCTAAACATCACCAAGGATGGAAAATAGTGATGAAGAGTAAGAATAGTAATGGATTGTTTACCCTAATTGGCTCTACTGTGATTGGTGATAATCTGCTGACAATGAATGTTGAAGAAACTAACTTATGGCATAAGAGACTTGGACACATTGGTGAGAAGGGACTACTAGAGCTAGCCAAGAAAAAGGTGTTTGGAGATAACATGATTTCAAAGCTTGAGTTCTGTGAACAGTGTGTGATGGGCAAAGCAAAGAAGATGTCATATCCAATTGGTGTACACAAACATAGAGAGAATAATGGACTATGCTCACTCAGATGTGTAGGGGCCAACAAGATCTACTACACATGGAGGTGGAAAGTATTTTTGGACCATAATAGATGATTATTCAAGAAAGCTTTGAATCTATGTTATAAAGAACAAGAGTGATGCATTCATATACTTCCAGGAATGGTTGATCCAACAGGAGAATAATACTAGCAAAACATTGAAACATCTAAGAACAAACAATGGTTTGGAGTTTTTATCAGAAGAGTTTCAAAGTTTTTGTAAAGAAAAGAGAATTACAAGGCATATAATAGTGGTTTCAAATCCACAGCAAAATAGAGTTGCTAAGAGAATGAAAAGAACATTGTTGGAGAGGGTGAGATGCATGTTACTTGATGCAGCATTACCTAAATCCTTTTAGGGAGAAGTTGTGAATACAACTGCCTATTTGATCAACAAAAGTCCATCTTCAGTTCTGAAATTCAAGTCACTAGATGAGGTATGGTACTTTAAACCACCTAATTATGCTCATTTAAAAGTTTTTGGATGTCAGGCCTTTGCACATATCAATCAAGATAAGCTGGAAGCTAGAACATTGAAGTGCATTTTCATAGGATATCCAAAAGAAGTGAAAGGGTACAAATTGTGTTGTTTGGAACCTAGCTATCAAAAATGCATCATCAGCAGGGATGTAACATTTAATGAGAATGTGATGGCATTTAAGGACCTGCAATTAATATTGAAACTCAGAAAGAAAGTACATCCAATGATGGTATTCAACTTGAGGTAGAGAAGGAGCTAAATTCACAACTGATGAATGAGGAAACTGGTGATGAAAATCAGGAAAGCTTACACTAACACAAAACAACAAGGTGATAGTGATGGTGAAGAGAATGAACTTTTAAACTATAAATTGGCCAAAGATAGACAGAGAAGATAGATACATCCACCTGACAGATTTGGACATGCAAATGTTGTATACTATGCTTTCACTGTGGCCGAAGACATAGAGTATGAAAAACCAACTTCATACATTACTGCCATCAAAGACAAGTGGATTCAAGCCATGAATGAGGAGATCTTGTCATTAGAAAAAAATTAGACATGGATCCTTGTAAATAGACCTCAAGGACAGAAAATTGTAAGAAGTAAATGAATATTCAAGAGGAAGGTTGAAGTTGTTGGTACTGAACAAGTAAGGTTCAAAGTAAGGTTGGTAGCAAAGAATTTTACACAAAGAGAATGAATAGAATTCAATGAAGTATTTTTTCCAGTGGTTAAACATTGCTTAATCAGATTGCTTTTGGCTTTTGTTACACAGTGGGATATGGAACTCCAACAACTTGATGTTAAAACAACATTTCTACATGGAAATTTAGATGAGGTGATCTACATGAGACAACCTGAAAGCTTCATACAACCCAGAAATAAGAATAAAGTATGTAAATTACAGAGATCTTTCTATTCACTACTACAAATTCGCTGAACAACAACACTGGAAAGACAATGCTTTTTGTTGTCTTTCAACATTTTACAACGCTTTTTGTGAAAAGCGTTGTCTTTTTGTGAAAAAAGCACTGAAAGACAACGCTTTTCACAAGGTGTTGTCTTTCAGCACTTTTTTTCGCTAATAGACAACACTTTTATGCAACGCTTTTTTATGTGTTCTTTTAGCGCTTTTTTTTTACAATAGACAACGCTTTTTTGCAACGGTTTATTATGTGTTGTCTTTCCGCGCTTTTTTTCGCAAATAGACAACACTCTTTTGCAACGGTTTTTTTGTGGGTTGTCTTTTGAGTGCCTATTTTCGCTAATAGATAACACTTTGTGCAACGCTTTTCATGGGGTTGTCAAATATATAGTGGAAAAAAAAAAGGTCAGAGTCGAACTCGAGACCTTTCAAATTGCATGTAACCACTTTGCCATTCAACTTTCATTAGTTCTTTCTTACCCAAAGTAATAATAGTTCAAATTTCAGTAAAATAAATTTCTTAATGTTTATTCAATCTAAAAGGGTACTAAAATGCATCGGAGGACTTGAAGGTAAAGGCAGCAAGGTTTAGTGAAGCCGGACAACGCTCTTATGTCCGTCTGAACCAGGCGATACCAGAACCTGCACTACCACTTGATCGACGAGGCCTCTTGCTCCTTTGGGCTTTCAAAAAAAATAAGCTCGCGAAGACTCCATTCGCTATCATTAGGGATTGAAGGGGTGCGGAGGGAAGTGTGAATTGGGCGGAACCCTAAATCCCCAATTGAGAAATTCTCGATTCCGATACTCATGCAAGTGATTTTCCTTTCTGTATTCCCAATGTTGATTTAGTATGTGTAGCTGTGAATTTTCATCTGTTAAATCCTCTGTTCCCTTCTCTCTCTTTCTCCATCTTTCGTCGACTTTCCTTTGAATTTTTATAAGGCTTTGGCGATCGAAGGGGTGCAGACGGAAGTGTGAATTGGGCGGAACCCTGAATCCCCAATTGAGAAATTCTCGATTCCGATACTCAGACAAGTGATTTTCCTTTCTGTATTCAATTTGATTTAGTATGTATAGCTGTGAATTTCGTCTAGCCAATTATCTGTTCACTTCTCTCTCTTTCTCCATCTTTCGTCGACTTTCCTTTGAATTTTTATAAGGCTTTGGCGATCCATGCGAATTTTCATTACGACTGGATGGTTCAGAGCTGATCTTTTAAGTAATCTATGATTACCTGATAATTCCTAAAACATGATCAATCATGTGAAAATTTCAATTCTCCTTGTGAAGTACCTGACTTGTTGACATGGATAATTCTTTTCGTACTTATTTCATGGAAATTATTTTTTCATCTTGTTGGCACCTGAAGAAGGAACAGTGCCTCAGCTGGAGATAGGCATATCACCTACTGATATTAAAGACGAGTATAAGGTATGAGCCTTAGTGAAAATCTTATCTTCCAGAAACTTCAATGGCTTGTTTACTTTGTATGAAAATGTGTGATAGCCTAATTTAATGCAACTTAATCACATGTTTACCTGAAGCCTGCTAGTAATATGAAAATTCAAGACTAATTAGGTGATATGAGTCCTGTTGTGGGAGGTGTGATAATTCTTATCCTTTCTAATTGTTTTCACCTGGTCAATTCCGTCTGTTGTTGGTGGGGTTTTCTCATTTTTATTTTTTTATTGGGTAATAGTGTATTTAATTAATTTTATTATTTGTTTTCAACATTGCCAGTATTTCATTTCAATTTTTCTTCATCATCTTTCTGATTCGTCTTCAATAATATTGTGCATATTTATATATCTAAAATTATATTCTGTCCTATCTGATAAATTTCCTATGGCTGCATTTGGACTTGAGAAATTGATGTCTGCTTGAGAATAAATTGAACACCAATTAATGTTGACGAACTTCTATAACTATTTCTAGAAAAAAAATATCAGTAGATATGAACAAAAACTCGAGCAGTGGGTATGGAATACCCATCCGTTTAGCTGACCATCTGTTTCATTTGACATAAAAAAGTACGTACTGTAGTTTCTGTTTCGAAGCTTCGATTTTAGCTTAAGAAAGTTCAGCATTCTTAATTGCATAGTATTTTTATAAGTATCTGATTGAGTTCCCATGTTATTTTCTATCCATCCACATCTATAAATCCCTCAAAATTCATTTCTTAATTTCAGGGTGCTACGTTGTTGCCTAAATGGAAGGCATTTCAGACAATCACATTTCTTGAAAGGGTATGTAATATGTATGTATTCTTGTTCAATGCTGATTTTTATCAGCTTATTAAATAAATGTTGACAGAACTGTATGATGACACTTAAAATATTTTCTTGTGACCCAATAAGCAAGCTGTCTTTTCCAATTCTCTTGGAAGCATTTTTGGTTGTTGGTCTTGTTTAGTCGGTGCAACTAATGAAACTTTCTATCAAAATGGTTAACTGATCTATTGACTCTGTATACATCCTTCGTATTGCTCTTTGTTTATAGATTTAAGCCATCAACCATTCTTTGATTGCTCGTTTCCTTTTTGTTGAGCCAATCATATAGTTCCTGAACCTTTTTCTAAGGTTGATGGTTGACTCATGTGAAGGAAAGAGAAAACTGAAATATATTAAACTTTCACTCTACTATTGAAGAAAGCTGGTTTGACTGGTTTTTGAAACAAGGAGTGCCACACAAGTAAAGAAACAGACACCTACTGCCAAAGATCAAAGTTACATGTATAGAAACAAATGGGCGCTTCTATATAATTATCATCTTTTATTCTGATATGGATGGATGTTGAGGTGCCTATCCATCCTTAAATCAATGGATTTTTTTTACTAAATCGATCCTGTCATTTTATATTAGTGGCCTACGCATAATACTGACTACACTCCACTTCATTGTTAGAACAATAATCATCATAAGATTAGTCATGTTCTAAACTCAGTATAGAGCAAGGCCAAAGTTAACCTAGCTTTTCCTGATAGTTAAACCTGAAACCATCTCAGTAACATAATTGTGGTTTTTAAAAAGGATCAAAAGACAGGTTTCCTTCTGCAAATTGTGATTGAATTGATTGTAACTAATGTGTAATTGGATATTCCTCTGGAATTTTTGTTTACCTAATTGTGTATTATCTTAAAAATACCCATAGTTTTAACATTTTTTAAGTAAATCACTGTGCAGCTGCAGCAGAAATAGAACTTTCTTTTATCTTTTGCTATCATTACAGAACCTGGAGTTAAACTTTGTAATTTCTATTTTGTCAGGATGATGGTCTTCATGATTCAAAAATCATAACAGCCTTTGATTTTGATGGTTGCCTTGCGAAGACGTCTGTGAAAAGGTATGAATTGTCAGTTCTTGAAGTCACTCGTAATGGTTTGACATGTTCTTTAGACAACTCGACGCCACCAATGGAGTTTATAATGTATCATGTTGTGAAAATACGAATTTTCTCCTAAAGTGGATATGTAGTCATCTTAGTGTATAACTTTTCTTGAAGGTATCAAACTGAATAGGTAAAAGAAGGGCTAATTCAAAGTGTAACATTTGGGTAATTTCACCATTTTGGGAACTTGAGATGGACAAGGAATGGATGTTGAGGGACAGACTCTCAGATGAATACAAGGCCGGGGTTGAGTCTTTTATGCATTTTGCAATTCAAAATATAGATGATGTCAATGCAATGTCTTGTCCATGTTCAGATTGTGGTAATCTTAGGAAATGGAAACATGTCATTGTTAGGTTGTATTTGTTAACTAAGGGAATTGATAAAACATATCATACATGGATGTGGCATGGAGAGAGATGTAAGTCAGGAATGCCTATGCATGCTGGTGATCAGTTTAGGGGAAATGAATATAATTTTGGAAAAGAAGAACCAATCGACATGGTACATGCTAGATATGAATACATTAATCAAAATCCAAATGAATTTGGTAAATTGCTTGAGGATGCGGAGAAACCTTTATATCCTGGATGTTCAAATTTCACAAAGTTATCTGACATCGTGAAATTGTATAACGTAAAGGCAAAATCTGGTTGGAGTGATAAAAGTTTTAATGAGCTCCTTAGTTTAGTTAGGCAAATGCTTCCTCCCCTAAATGAATTGCCTTCATCTCTGTACGATGCAAAGAAAACCTTGGTTGCATTGGGGATGGATTATGAGAAAATTCATGCATGTTCAAATGACTGTATCCTGTATCGTAAGGAGTACAATGACCTTACTAATTGTCCTAACTGTGGTATCTCAAGATGGAAAGTGGGAAAAAATTCCAAGATTTGTGAAGGGATTCCAACGAAGGTCCTTTGGTACTTCCCACCTATTCCAAGGTTCCGATGGATGTTTCGAAACAAGGAGATATCTAAGGACTTGACTTGGCATGCTGATAATCGAGTTGTTGATGGTTATTTGCGTCACCCAGCTGATGCACCATCTTGGAAAGTAGTGGACCATACTTGGCCTGAATTTGCTTCCGAGACAAGAAATCTCAGATTGACTCTATCTACAGATGAGATCAACCCTCATAGTATGATGACTTCTACTTACAGTTGTTGGCCAGTAATGCTGATCACATATAATCTTCCTCCATGGTTGTGCATGAAACGGAAATTTATGATGCTCACTATGTTAATTGGTGGTCCTAAACAGCCGGGCAATGACATTGATGTTTATTTGTCACCCTTAATTGAGGACTTAAAACTCCTATGGGAAGTAGGTATTCAAACTTATGATAGTTTTCGAGATGAAAGCTTCCTACTTAGAGCAGTGTTGTTGTGGACCATCAATGACTTTCCAGCTTACGAAAACTTATCAGGCTGTACTACAAAAGGATATCGTGCATGTCCAATTTGTGGTGATAAAACCTACGCAAAAAGACTGAAACATAGTAGGAAAATGTCGTATATGGGTCACAGAAGGTGGCTCCGTGCTAGTCATCCTTATCGAAGACAAAAGAAGTCATTTGATGGTAATCAAGAGTTTGACCCTGCCCCAATAACATTGAGTGGTCGTGATGTTTTTAAGAGAGTAGCAGAAATCAAATGTACATGGGGCAAAAAGAGTTATAAAATTCCATCAAAACTCAATGAAGTTAAGCCATGTTGGAAGAAGAAATCAATTTTTTTTGAACTCAAGTATTGGCAACACTTACATGTGAGACATGTTCTGGATGTGATGCATATTGAGAAGAATGTTTGTGAAAGTCTAATCGGTACATTACTCAACACTCTAGGTAAGACAAAAGATGGAATAGCCGCTAGACTAGATCTTGTGGATATGAAAGTTAGATCAGAGTTGGCACCGAAGGTGGGTGACAAAAAAACTTTCTTGCCACCAGCTTGTTACACACTAAGTAAAGATGAGAAAAGAAAGGTTTGTAACTCTTTGATGGGAATGAAGGTCCCTACGGGTTACTCGTCTAACGTTCGGAATCTGGTATCAATGAACGATTTGAAGCTTGTTGGCCTGAAGTCACATGATTGCCACACTTTAATGCAACAATTGCTTCCAGTGGCTATACGGGGTGTTTTGCCTGATAATGTGAGACATGCAATCACTCGGTTGTGCTTCTTTTTTAATGTGATATGCAACAAATTTATAGACGTCTCAAAGTTGGATGAAATTCAGACGAAGATTGTGACAACCTTGTGTTTACTTGAAAAGTATTTCCCTCCCTCGTTCTTTGATATCATGGTTCACCTAATTGTTCATCTTGTGCGAGAGGTGAAATTGTGTGGACCAATCTGGTACAGATGGATGTATCCCTTTGAGAGATACATGAAGGTCTTAAAAGGTTATGTACGAAATCGTTTTCGGCCTGAAGGTTGTATAGCTGAATGTTATATTGCCGAGGAGGCTGTGGAATTTTGTTCAAACTACTTTTCTAGTGTTCACACAATTGGAATCCCATCAAAACATCGACAAGTTGACAGGACTAGGCCATTATCAGTTGCCAAAGTGATCAAAGCTAGTCCTGATGATTTGAGACAAGCTCATCTCTATGTTCTGACAAATGACATTGAGATTGACCCATATAGAAGGTGATATCGCTAACTCATTAAACCTTATATGTTATTAATCTTACAGTGATCTAATTAACTTTTTTTAGACAACATATGACGAGCCTAAAGGTAACTTTTGAAAGAAAGTCGGAGAAACAACTCTTGGATGAACATAACAAGACGTTTATTAATTGGATACATGATCGAGTAAGCATTATAACTCACTCCTTTCATATTGAAGTTTATAATTATAATTACAACATTCATACAGTAATGTTGAATTATTGGTTGCAGATGAAATTAATCATTCCAATGGGCAAGTATCAGAAAAGTTAAAGTTGATTGCAAGTGGTCCCGAAAAGGATGTGTTGCAGTACTCAAGTTATTTGATTGATGGAGTTACTTATCATACAAGGGAGCGTGATAGTACACACGCTGTTCAAAACTCGGGGGTCAGTGTAGTTGCAAAAACCATGCAAGTGGCTAGTGCAAAGGACAATAATCCTGTAGTGACAGACATGGTTTATTATGGAGTTATTGAAGAGATATGGGAACTTGATTACCACGATTTTCGCATTCCAATGTTCAAATGTGATTGGGTTGAGCACAATAATGGAATTAAAATAGATGATCTTGGTTGCACAACAGTAAACCTCAAGAGAATTGGATTCAAATCTGATCGGTTTATATTGGGTAGTCAAGCTAAACAAGTCTTCTATATTGAAGACCCTCGAGATCCTGCATGGCATGTTGTACTTTCAACCCCTAGTAGAGAGTATTTTGATCACATCAATGGTGATGAAATAGAAGAATGTAACATCCACCATCCTGAATTTACAATGGGGATGCCCCCATTAGAAGTTGATGGTATGGATGAGGACGAATTATCATGTGTGCGTGAAGATTGTGATGGGATTTGGATTGATAATTGCACTTCCTAGTTCTTTAACTGTCTTCCTGGTATATATAATGATCTTATTACTTTTCTCTTATACTATTCTACTTATTTCTTAAAAATGTGCCAACTAAGCTAATCTTATTTCATTTTGCAGCTTCGAATCATGGTGTCTCGTACAAGGGCTTCGAAGAAAGAAGATGAGACAATTGAGAAGGGTAAGAGTAAACTGCTGGAGGATAAAAAAGTAGTGTCTTCACATGAAGCTGATGATGATTGCAGAAGTGAGAATGATGAGGATAGCTCTATGTCTAAAGGGAAGAGTACACACATATCAAGAACGTCGAGGGGTCCTACTCATATGCATGCTCTTGCGATACAAAGAGCTCAATGTTTCAAAAAGAAAGTATTGTTCAATTGCAAAGGTCAGCCTATTGGGCCAAATGGTGCTGAAATGCAGAGTTATATTGGAGTGTTAGCTTGGGAAAAGGTCAATATAACAATTGATAATTGGAGGGAGGTGCCGACTGATGTCAAGGACTCAATATGGGAATCTATCAATGTGGGTGTCATCTCTTTTGTTTTGTTTTTTAATTAAATAAAGAAGTCATTTTGCTAATATTTGGTTCTAATTATTTTTTTTGTAGTCGTTGTTTGATGTGCCTCCTGTATGGAAGAAGGGGTGTTTGTCTTCGGCTAACCAAAAGTGGCGTCAATACAAGACAAGACTCACGAATAAATATGTTTTTAGCCGAATAAATGTGCCATCAAAGTTGAATACTGCACCTCTTAATTCTGGAATTGACCCAGTTGATTGGAGTAACTTTGTGATCAATCGCCTATCAGAAGAGTTCAAGGTAAGATTTAAGTAAAGATGCTTAATTGATATTTCTCGTCATGTGTGTCATGTGATTGTTAATCTTCTGATGTAGACCAAGAGTGAGGAACAAAAGAAGCGACGAGCTCAGTTGCAATATCCTCATAAGCTTTCTCGTAAAGGATATGCACGTTTGGCTGAAGAGATTGTAAGTATATGATTTTTTATTATCTATTTATTGTATCTTCATTCTCATATTTAACGATCATTTTCTATAATACGTTATTGATTGTAGGCTGGTGAATTGGGCAATGATGATGAAATCAACAGAGCTATTTTATGGATTAAAGCACGATTGCCTAAAGAAGGGGAACTACAGGAAGAGAGTTTAAAGGAAACATTTACGAAGATTGTGAGTTTTTATGAATACTTGATTATTTTAAAAGCTAACACTCTCTCTCTTACTTATCCTGTGGTCATTTATTGTTATGTTGTTTCTGATTTACTTCGAAGGACGAGTACATACAACAAAAAAGAGAGGGTAAGTTCTGTATTTCTGGAAAAAAGGATGGCATCCTTGCTAAAGCTCTTAATTCACAAGAACACACTGGACGTTTGAGGGGGACTGGAGGTCATGTCACTCCCTCGACTTACTATCATGTTTCTGGAAGTAATAGGCTGGATAAAGATTTGCTTTTACAAGAGCAACAGAAGATAAATTCAGAACTCGATGCACGAGTAAAAAAACTAGAAACAATGATCTTGAAGAATGCACTTGCACATGAAGCTGACAGAGAAGAGAAGGGTAGTTGTTCAGTTAAAATCTCAAGTCCAGTTGTTATGGAGGTTCAGAGAGATAAAGATGATAAACCAGAAATTCAGAAGGACTTGTTTCGAAATGAAGACTCGGATGATGATCTCAAAATTGTCGAGGATAATTGGCCATCAAAGGTAAAACTTGTATCATGTGACACAAAACAATATTTCTGTACATATATATGAATTATCTATATTACCTAATCTACATTGTAGGGTGAACCAGTCGCATTAACCTTGGAATCCCAGACAAATATTGCTGCTTATGGCACAATTATCAAAAAGGGTAGAGCTAATCAATTTCTTCATGGTAATCCTTTACCTGAAAATTGCATGAGTGTGTCCATTGATCAAGCAGTAGATCACGATGCCCCCTTGCCAATTCCTGGAGAATGTAATAGTCTTGGTGAGGCGGTAGGATCTCATGTTGCTTGGCCATTGCATTTGATCAAACCCAAAGTGAAGGTGATACTAAAATGCGTCATCTTACATGGAATTAATTTTTAATTAGCTGATCACATATAGCATGTCTACTTACACATCATGCTAATACAATTTTTAGAATCCTTGAAAGAAGAAATGCGTGCACAAAGACCTGCCTACTATTGATCTATCAAGTGTGCCAAAGCCATTACATATGCTTTTTTGTTATACGAAGCTTGTTATTCAAAATAGGGGCAATGTACAGTTAGAGTTTGATCATGAAGTATTTGGCCGTGAGTTCAAAATTGTTAACATTGAAGATATGGTTCCATTCTGTTAGTTGGAGCCTATCTCATACACATGTGTGCTTTATATGTGGTAAGTATTCTCGTCCATTTATTATTGTTATATGAACTATTATTATTATTATTAATTTTATTATTATTATTATGTCATTTCACATTTTGGTTTTTTTTTCTTGTTTAAAATGATGATTAGACATCTCTACAAAAGGTTGCTAAAAGAAAACAAGCTTCAAAATTACAGATTTTTGGATCTATATGAAATTGGACATTTGCCATCAACAAAAGGTGATGAAGATCATAAAGAGAATGAGATGGAACGAAGGGGGCGTGCTCTAGCAGAAAGGTCGAGTGGTACATTGCCTGACCAATTAGTTTTGGCACCTTGTAATGTAGGGTAAGTTTTCCTGACCTTTCTTGTACTCCATATTATGATAACTTGACGTTTTGCTATCCCAATTTGTGTTAATTGTTAATTTCATAGATTTCATTGGATTCTAACGGTCATCAACCCCCACAAGGAAATTGTTCATTTGTTGGACCCTCTTTATCATCACTTACATGATCAAACTTGGAAAAACATTGTTGATTTGTAAGTTTCAATTTAATAAGTTTAGTAGATTTTTTTTTTCGTTTATTGTTATGTCGCATGTACGATGAATAATAATTTGTTTTATTATGAAGGGCCTTGAGAATGTTCAATATAGAAATTGGAAAGAATGGAAAAAAGCAACCTACATGGGAGGTAGTCAAGGTATGTATGGTGAAGATGTGAATACTACATTGGTTATACTTATATATTTATTTTATCATCACTAAAAAAGTTGATACTTATATATTGTAACGTAGGCCCCTTTGCAACCGGATTCCAAACAATACGGGTATTTTGTGTTGTGGTACATGAAACAACTAGTAGATAAGGGGGCAACTGCGGACATGGTTTCATTTCGTTCAATAGTGAGTAACTATGTCCCATTTAATGATGTTAAGTTTTTGTGTTTGGATGCAGATGTTTTTTTCTGTTTAATGGTCTTACTTTCGTTTGCATACTTCGATGACATGCTTATAATGATTAGTTCCTGTTGTTCCTTTTGTTAAAGGCCTGCTCTTTGTGAATTGTAGTTTGCATTTTTATGATATCCTCTTGAATGCCTTTTTCCTGAGATTATTTTGTATAATTATGCTTTCTCATAATGAAGTTGACATTTCTATGTATTCTTTTTTCAAAGTTCACGCGTCTTAAGTGCACTAGGGATGAGATTGATGAAGTTCGTGTTGAATGGGCTGAATGTGTTCAAGAACATATCAATGGGTAGCCCAAGGTGACTACTATCTTTTACTTTGCAATGCTCTCTTTTGAATATATATACATATTTAATATGATTTAGTATGATTTTTAGATTTAACTTTCAGCTTACATTCGACAGATTGTGGGGACGTCGTAGCTAGTGAGTTCATGTCAAGTTGGCCGGTGATGTTATTTTGGTAATGGTGGTGATGTTATTCAAACAAATACGATCATTTTGTTGTTGGTGGAGTTTAAATTTGCACCCGTAAAGTATTATGGGTTGAAGTGTTATGATATTTCCTATTGTTGGGAGGATCTATGAATGTTGTGTTTGATATTGATGATGTTTATATGTTCCTCCAATGCAATTTTCAGTTTATATAATTATTGAGAATTATTATATTATTACAGGATACCAAATATATGAAAATTTGTAAAAAAATATGTAAATGAAAAAGACAACGCAAAAAAACATTGTCATAAGGAAATGACAACGCTTTTTAAAACGACAACCCTACCTAAACGACATCCCTAAAAAAGCGTTGCATATACAAAAGAGACAACGGTTAGTGTTGCAGATATTTGTGTTGTTGTTGCTGAGAAAGACAACGCTTTTTACGTGTTGTAAATATAGTTGCTAAATACAAAAATACAACACCTTTTTGCAACGGGTTTATGCGTTGTCGTATCAGGAAAAGACAACACTTTTAAATGTGTTGCAAATATAGTTGCTAAATCCAAAATTACAACACTTTTATGCAACGGTTTTATACGTTGTCTTTTCGGGAAAAGACAATGCTTTTTAGTGCGTAGTTTATCAGCGCCCACCTACGACAACGCTGGATACGACAACGCTTTTTTTTTCTGGAAAGACAACGGACAAAGTCCGTTGTCTATCAGCGAATTTGTAGTAGTGATTGTTTGAAGCAAAGCCCTAAGCAATAGTATAAGAGATTTAATGACTTCATGAACAAGATTGGACTTGTGAGATGTAGCTATGATCAATGTGTGTATCTGGAGGTTGAAGATAAAACAATATACACATATCTTCTTATCTTCTCCTATATGTTGATGACATGCTCATGACAAGCAAAGACAAGAAAATGAGATGAGTGTGTCATAAATTTAAACAAGATGTTAAAAGAAGGTTGAAAGCAATATGCAAGAAAAAAGGATGTGGGTGGTATATCTTGGTATCACCAATGCAAAATGATAGATCTTGGCAGGTTAAGGTGTTCAATTCTGACCATTCAAGTTGTTCATAAAATTATAACAATCCTAGCATTAAATCTTCTTGGATAGAAAAACACTTCATGAAAAAATTCAAAGACAATCCAAAGTTAGGAACCAATGAGTTTAGGAATGAAGTTTGCACCAAGTTGAAAGCCAACATCTCTCAAATGAAGGCATTTAGAGGAAGAAAGAAAACAATGAAATTGATAGAGGGAATTTTGAAAGAGCAGTTTAACAGAATTATAAATTATTGTGAAGAATTTCTTAAAACAAACCCTGGATCATCTATTATGCTGAAGTGTATTGATGTAGAAAACGATCCTCAAATTCTTAGGTTTTATATCTGCTTGGAGGCATGTAAACAGGGGTTCAAATATTGCAGAAAAGTTATTGGAGTTGATGGTTATTTTTTGAAGGGGCAACAAGGTGGTCAATTGTTGACTGTTGTTGGGATTGATCCCAACAACAATATGTTCCCAATTGTTTATGCAATGGTAGAGAGTGAAACTAAGGAGGCTTGGGAGTAGTTCTTGACCCTGTTGGATAATGATAATTATTTTGAAAACCAGTTTGCTTGGACCTTCATGAGTGATAAACCAAAAGGATTGATTCCAGCATTTGAAAGTTTATTCCCTAATGCAGATAAAAGGTTTTGTGTGCAATATTTGCATAGTAACATGCAGAAAGATGGGTTTACTGGGCTATTAATAAAGAAAGCACTTTGGGCAGCATCTAGAACAACTAGAGTAGAAGAGTTCAAAGTAAGAATGCAACAATTGAAAGAATTGGATAAGAAGACATATGAGTGGTTGGAGACAAAGCCTCCACATCAATGATTAAGGTCTCATTTCAGTAGATTCCCAAAATGTGATATTTTGACAAACAACATGTGTGAGAGTTTTGACTCACTCATTCTTCCTGCAAGAGACAAACCAATCATTACCATGTTGAAACTTACTTATATCTTGGTTGCAAGTTAGCAGAGATCAAGTTAGTAAATGAGATAAAGGTATTGGTCCTAGAATCAGAATGGTGTTGTAAAAAAATATGAAGCAAACAGCTGAATGCATCCCTATGAAATCAGATTATTGGCATTTCCAGATCATAGGACCATTTGACCAGCACACAATGGACTTGGAACAGATGATATGCAGTTGTAAGAGATGAGATTTAACTGACATCCCTTGTAAACATAGTATTTCTAGAATTTGATGTAGAAATGATGATTCAGAGTCCTATGTGCACCAACATTACAGTATTGATACTTACTTAAGAGCATATGCACACTCTATCATGGGCATCAATGGTCTTGAGTTATGGCCACAAAGTGAGTTGACACCACCTTTACCTCCAAAATATGAGAAGAAGTTTGGTAGACCAAAGAAGCTGAGGAAAAGAGGACCTAATGAGCCACCTGCATCATCTAGTAATCAATGCAAACTAAAAAAGATTCAAACATCAGTGAATTATAGAAAATGTGGAACTTCATGCCACAAATGCAAGGACCTACACCAAAAAGACAATTAGAGAAAATGAGAATGTAGATGCTAATGAAGTAGCAATTGAAGAAAACGTGATGATGGAGGCTGATGAAGTAGCAGTTGGAGCATCTCAACCATTACCTGAGTCGCAAAGTAGCCAACCTCCACTGCAAGTCAATCCTTCAACAATTAGATACTCTCCAATGCAAGTCAACCCTTCAACAACTAGCCAACCTCCACAAAAAAGAAGAAAATTACCTGTAAGACTTACTTATGTTATTTATAGTTAGTTAATTAACTTGATCACTAATATTTGTCTTTTCTCATGTCAGGTTTAAAGGAGTGTCGCAGGTACTGCATCATCAAAAGTGAATTCATTGGCCCAAACTGATGCATCACTAATTGGATCTTCTCAACCAGTGAATTTAAGTGTGTCTAACACCTCACAAAATAGTCAACCTTCACCAAGCAATCATTCAAAAACCAACAATCTCAATGTATGTATTATTTAATATGATCTACAAATATCATAGTTTTAATGCTTGGGCAAATCATAATTTATTTCTACATGAATTTTTAGATGAAGAAGAAAGTACTGTTGAATAAGAATCAAAAGAATGACAGTCAATCACTAATAATAACAAACAAACCCAAGATTGAATAAGTTAAAATAAATAAATAAATAAATAAAATTAACACATCAGACGATATTAGTGTAAACTTAAGTATCAAATAAACACCATGAAATTTATAAAATGTATGAATGCATGAACTATATTGGCCAGTAACGAGAGCTCGGGTCTCACATTTCTTTCTCTATTTCTTTTCATACATAAATTAAGACAAGTCAGATGAAGATTGTTCTGAAATTGTGTTAACTTGTCTTAATTTATCCAAAATATAAATACATATTAAAACATAAATAAGTCTAAAAATACAATTAAAAAAAATATAATAAAAAAGATTTTTTTTTTTTAATTAAGAACTCAATCTAATTTGAAACCTTTAATTAAGAGAAAATGTTAATTTGAACCCCTTATTGAGAAATTTCAAATTTTAGATCTAGAATTAAAAATTAATATATAAATTGGGTCTTATTATAAAATTTATCTGACTGATTTATTAATTTTGTTCCGTAAGTCCAGATTAATATCATTTCATATACATACTTTTTATATATTAAAGTCAATATCCATAAATGATCGAATGACAAAAAAGAATTCTACTAAATTTGCAATTTTCCAAACTTGAGTTTCAAACTAAAGTTCAAAAACTATAATTAGTATAATTATAAGTCATTGTTCCTTTGTTTATCTCGATCGGTTGTGTGGCTGTCGCAAAAGTAGAAGAAGTGTAGGCAGTTCCTATTTTTTAGCCAGTGAATGAGTTGTGCAGTATGTTTCTTCCTATTTCTAAGTCATTATCTACCTATTTGTTATTTCCTTGTTTTTCCATGAAAAGGGTATTCTGTATTCTTCATGAATTAATGAAAAAATCTCACTCCAGTGAAATCATATTTCATTTTGCTTCAAAAACGTTTCCGTTGAATATTACCAAAAATGGGGAGATTGAAAATGACCACAAAGCCGATAACGGAGGCAACCACCGTATGGCCAGAAGACTACGCCCACAGCCCGATACACTACGCCGTCGCCACAGGCGATCACGCCACCCTCACCAAACTCATCTCTGCATTGCCCAAACTCTCCGACCCGACCCGAATCCAAACCGAATCCGAATCGCTCGCTGAAGAAGCCCTAGCGAAGCAGATCTCTGCCGTGGTCGACAGCCGCGATAACTCCCTCAAGGAAACCCCCCTCCACGTGGCGGTCCGTCTCAACGACGCCGCCGCCGCGGAGGCGATCGCCGCCGCCGGAGCCAACATCCACCTCTGCAACGCCGCCGGGTGGAACTGCTTCATGGAAGCCCTCCTCCGCCGCCGCCAGGAGATCGCCCGGATCCTCCTCCGTCACGAGCAGATGACCAGCTGGCATGCGTCGTGGCGGCGCCACCCTCGAGAGCTCGCAGTCTTCCGCCGCATGCCGGACTTCTACATGGAGATTTCTTTCAGCTTTGAGTCCATAATACCATTGGTGAGTAAAGTAGCTCCATCCGACACGTACAAAATATGGAAGCGGGCCGGAAACCTTCGGGCCGATTTCTCGATGGCGGGCTACGACGGCATGAAGATCAAACGGGCCAATCGGAGCATTCTTTTCCTCAACGATGAAATCGACCACGACGACGTGGAGCAAGGCTCACTCGTCATGGTTAAACACGACAAGAAAAAAATCGAAACCCATCTCGGGCCGGCCCAACGGAAGAAGGCGCCAACTCCGTTATCCGAAGCGGAGATCTCGCGACGCTGCAGTAAGGGCCTGCAAATTCGGCCCGGAATCGACGTCTCCAAAGCCGAGTTAGTTGGGTGCAAGAACTGGAGACGACAAGAGAAAACGGAGAAGGTGGGACAATGGAAAGCTAGGGTTTGCGAATTGCACAACGTAGTCATAAATTTTCGAGCACGAACGACGAATAGTGCGGAGTCGTGCAGCGGTGCGGATGATGAAATCCGGACAACGGAGTCCGAGTTGTCGATAAATTTGAAGCCAATGGTTTGGCTCACAGAAGGGTTTCCATTGAAGACAGAGGAATTGCAACATTTGGTTAATGTTTTGTCGAAAAAGCTGAAGTCCGTTGGCCAGCTGAGGGAGGTGCTCCGGACCAAGTTCCCACCGGGGACATTTCCGGTCAAGGTAATTTTGGCTCAAATGTGTATACTATATATGCTGATAGAACACATGAAAACAAATATACTACTTAACCAATTTTGTTTAAATTTGTTGATCCACTTAATAATGATTTAGAAGGAAATAGTAAAGGATAATTGATCTCTAGGAAACGAAGATCACAAAATTGTACAAAAATGATAATTATCTATGAATGTATTGTGAGAAGCTGCATAACAAGGAGAAATGCAAAATTGGTCTCAGGTCTAGTAAAAGTACTAGTGCCAATTAAACAAGTCCTTTTCAGTTTTTGTCCTAGAATTAGTCAAGATTTTACTATTACAAATATTTTAGATGGTGTGGGTCGAGTCTATAAAATGATATGAATTTTACATGATGCTTCATACGACAAATTGGTGTAAAAGTAAAATTGTAAATTGTCGTTTCTGAGGCATGGGTCAAATCTACATCATTTAATTTGAAGTTTGTCACACCACACCATCTAAGTTATTTGTGGTACGTAGAATTCCAACTAATTAATGAATGATTTTAGAACAAAAAAAACCTCAATAATCAAAATGAAATTAGGTTAGTTTCGTCACTTTTGAAAAAAAATGACTAGTTTTGGCACACTCTTATATTTATGAAACCAAATTTGAATTTTTCTCGGCATGATCCATATGTCCAGAGTCCAAAGGTGAAATTGCAGTATTTAATACTTGTATATGGATATATATTAAAGTTGGTAACAAGCGTATATTGGTTTTCAAGATTATGATGTAATTGTTAACTGGGATGATTGGATCAGGTAGCAATCCCTGTGATTCCTACAGTGAGAGTGGTAATAACATTCACAAAGTTTGTAGAGCTACAACCAATAGATGAAGAGTTCTACACTCCACCGTCAAGCCCAACGCACTTGGAAGAGAAGAGTAGTGGGAGTCACTGGTTAAAGGGCAAGAAAAAGAGCGATGGTAGTGGCGAAGATACAATGGATCTCTTCGCCATCCCCAAAGGGTATAGCTTAATCAGAAAAGATAAATAGATTAAGGCAAAAATTTATATACAATCGTTGAGATTTGGGATACGTGCAACATGACTTGATCTGTCTCATGTGTTTGCACGCCCCACATGCACTGCCATGGCCGCACGCAGCACGCTTCTACATCAGACACACACGCTTGTTTCCTATATTTTGAACTAACAGTCCATCTGCGCGATGCGCAATTTATTATTTATTATGTTAACATTTGCAATTTGTAATAATACAATGAAATTGCATAAACTAACAGATTATTCATAATATATTTTATTATTTTAATTTAAAACATGTACCATATACAAATGATTTTTCATATTACTTATGTGCGTTGCATAAATTGTCATATAACTTTAATAATTTTAATTGTTAATTTTATTTGTAAACATTTTTATTTTATTTATTGATTTATATTTTCATCAAATTAAAATTATTATATACAATAATATTTCCTTTAATCATAAAAATTAATCTTTCCTTTTATATTTTTTATAATTTGTATATTTCATTCTCATACTTGAATCATCATTTATAGTTTCTTACGTCATTTCTTCATTTCTCTCTCACAAAATTATTTGTTCAATTTGTGTTTAGTGTACAAAGTCAATTTGGTGGGATCTTCATAGATGAATATATGAGACAATAAGATCTGAAAGAACTTTTTTTACCTTGAATGTTTAGCAAATCTTGTATTCTTTAATTTTTTTAGTTTTATATAGATTTGAAAAATCATTATATTTACGATTTTTTATTGTTCTTTTTTTCTGTAGACAATAAGATCTTGAAGAATTTTTCTACTTTTGAATGTTTAGCAAATCTTGTATTTTTCCATTTTTTTTTGTAGACAATAAGATCTAAAAGAATTTTTCTACGTTTGAATGTTTAGCAAATCTTGTTATTTTTCAATTTTATTAGTTTTATATAGATTGGAGAAATAATTATATTTACGGTGTTTTTTTTCTTCATTCTTTGTATATCTTGTTTTTTTTTTCCATTCTCTATGCATCTCTCTTTTGTTCAGAAATCTTTGTATATCTTGTTTTTTTTTTCCATTTCTCCATGCATCTCTCTTTTGTTGAGAAATCTTTGTATATCCTGTTTTTTTTTTTTCCATTCTCTATGCATCTCTCTTTTGTTGAGAAATCACTATATTTTTCTCCATTTTTTAGTTTTACATAAATTTGAGAAATCAATGTATCTCTTTCTTCATCTCTTAGCTTTATATAGATTATAAAATAGCTTCTAGAGAAAGATTGATCTTTTTTTATTCTTATTAAAGAATAGCTTATTAAGTAAGATTTTTTATTTATTGACGTGACATTTTTAGGTGGAAAAGTGACAATCTTGTAATTTTTAAATAAGGATTGAGAGAGATCTGAGATTAGGGTTCATAACCTATAAAACCTTAGTTCTGCAGAAATCTTTGATCTGTATTTTTACATTTGATTCTTAGTGGATTGATTGTTTTCTTGCTCCCGTGAACGTAAGCCAAGTTATCTAGGTCGAACCACATAAATTCTTGGTGTGTTGATCGTTTCTTTCATTGTTTTCTTTCAAGTTTGTGATTAGGATTTTAGATACAACTTTTATCAATCTTGCATGCTTGTTTAAGTTTGATCATAATCACATATCAAGTGATTAAACTTACATCCTCAATGAAGATATCGACCACGATGAGGTACAACAAGGCTCGGTCCTTGTAATCAAACAAGACGAGAAAGAAAAAAAGGCGCCAGCTTCATATTCGGAAGCTGAGATCAACCGACACTATATTCAACTAGTTCTATCCCGAATTGATGTCTCCAAAGCTGAATTAATTGGGTGCAAGAACTAGAGACGACAAGAGAAAACACAGATGGTAGGAGAATGGAAAACTAGGGTTTGTGAAATTCACAACGTAACCTTAGATTTGGCGAAATGGATAACAAAATCGAAAATGTTGCTGAATTTGTGGTCAATGGTTTGACTAGTAGAAGGCTTTCTATTGAAGACAAAAGAATGGATGCATTTTGTTGAAGTTTTTTCCAAACGCCTAACCCCCTTAGCTCGATAATGAGGGAGGTGCTCACTAAGATCCCGCCGTGGACATTTCCGGTTAAGGTAATTAAATAAGTCTCTTTCATTTTGAGGGAAAATTTCATTTGAGTTATGCTATATAGGTATTATCCGATTTTAGTCCCTTTAATTTCCGATTACCAATTTTAGTTTGTAATTGAAAAATCTATTCAATTTAAGTCATCTTTTCACCAGAATTCCAATTTTCCAACCAATTTCCGACGAGTAAGCCACACTGATCACCCCCAATTTCAACATTTCAAACAAGTTACCAAATAAATTTTAGTTACCAATTGCTCTTTTTGTTGCCTTCAACCAATAACTTCTATTGATTCTCTTCCAAGTGCGTATTCTACTGCTCTTCACTTCCTGATGTGTAGCTCTACAAATTGGTTGTAGCGTACAAATTTTGTGAATGTTATTATTACTCTCACTATAGGAACCGCAGGGATCGCTACTTGATTCAATTAACTGTTAGATCATAATCTTAAATATCAACGTATAATTATTGCATTATAATTAGCATGACTTGTAATCACATGAGATGATCTTCTATTTTGCTATATTTTTCATGCGTTATTCCAAATTAACCATCATATATTATTTATATCAAAATGACAATTATCTCACTAATTAAAAAGAAAATTGCAAATTTAGGACAATAACTTTGGACAATTCATCATAAATTACAATGAGTATAGTATATGTAGATTCTCGTATGAAATTGGTTTGTGATAAATTCCATAACAAGACTCAATTTATTTATTAGTTCTTAATTTTAGATCTAAATTTGAAATTTCTAAATAAGGGGCTAAATTTTACATTTTCTTTTTCAATTTAATGTTTCAAATTAGATTGAGTTTCTCAATTCAAGGCATAATTCCATATTTATTTTTATTATTATTTATATTTATAGATTTAATTATTTCAATATGTATTTATATTCTAAATAATGTAAGCGTTCTTCATCCAACTTGTCTTAATTTATATAAAAATAATTAAAAAAATATAATTAATTCAACTCATAAAATATATTTTATATTAAACTGATTTCTATTAAATTGGTTTTCTAGAATTTTGTTTATAAAATTAAGAAAAATAAAGGAATCTTAGTTTTATGAATTGAGTTAATTTCTTGTAAAGCCTCATTCTTTTTAAAGATATTTTTTGGCTATGACATTACTTACGTACAAAATTTGTCCTTTCCAGAATAATAACGATAAATAAAATCAAAATAGCATTTCTAACATTCATGAAATTAAAACTCTTTAACTAAATTCTTCTGCAGCCTTTGTGTAGCGCCCAGGATAAAAACAAAGCATAATTGATTAATTAAATAATTAAACCCTTAATCATTTTATTTTATTATGTGCGTTCATCTTGACAGTTTAATTTAATTATGTGCGTTTTAGATAATTGATAAATGCATGTTTTAGATGAAAATATTTTTTTAGTCACAGAACATAAATTATAATTATACCATAAGATGCGTAATGGAAAAACGAGAAGATAGAAATGAATTAGAGGTCAATCAGAGACTTGTAGCTCAAATGACGAAGAAAAGGGCAAAATACGAAGATTCGGAAAAACGAAAGATATTTTCGATGAATAGTAACCCAGGATTTTTTGAATGAATAGTAACTTTTCGAAAGTCTATATATATGGGCGTTTTCGAGCTGAGAGATCACTGTTTTTCCGAACGAGGCTAAATCGACGAAAACACGTAAGTCTCTCTCTCCTCCCTCCTCTCTCTATTTTCTGTTTTCTGGTCACTGCCGTCGCCGCCGTCACTGGTGCCAGTAAATCGTTTTTCTCGATTTCGGTCGATTTTCGTACAGAACGTAGGTCTCGTCGAGACGAGTCTAGGATAGGTTTTGGATTTCAATTTCGATGTCTCGTTCACTGGGAAACGGCAAAAACGTCGCCGGAAAACCCTAACCCTTATTTTTCCACCCTTTCTCTCTCCTCGGTTCTCTCTCTCTCTCTCTCTCTTTCTCTCTCCTCCTTCGTCGGAGTGGTGGCTGACCTTCCTGGGATGTCGGGCTATCAGTTGGGGGTGGCGGCGGCGGCGCCGGAGCTGAAATGGTGGTGGAAAAGGTGGTGGTGCAAGGTGTTGTGTGCATGCATGTGTGTGTTTATGTGATGTTTGGGGGCTGTTTTGGGGTACTATTCACGGCCGCCGGAGGTGGTGGTGGCCGGAGTTGGGGTCGCCGGCGGGTCAGGTGGGAGCGGCTCTGCCGTAGCCGGAGGCTGCTGGAATGTGGCTGGAAAGCTGTTGTTGCTAGGCGCACCAGGAGGCTACTGAGCACACGCACAAGGAGACACCGGGTAACTAGGCGCCTGGCGCCGGGTGACGGGCAGCGCGCGCGCGACGTCGTGTGACGGGTGCGTGTGCGACATCGTGTTTACGATGCGAAAGGTGTTTTTTCCATCGTACGTTATCATCAAGTCATCGACCAGGAGTCGGGAGTCCCAGTCAAAGTCAACCCTTTGACCAAAATTACCAAAATACCCCTCATTCTTAAAACGCTCCGTTCGAGCTCGTTTCAACTTCGATTGAGCTCATTCTTTTTTTGTTGCGACCTAAATCTTGCCCTCTTTCATATCAATCTATTGGACTGAACTTTCACCCTCATTTCTTCAACCTCAATCTTTAGATCTTTCATTCCATCTCGTCTTTATCGATCGTATCTTCTCCGATATCGTTTATATCTTTAATTATACATATTAAGGATCTAAGAAACATCGTAACTTATGTAGGCTATTTGTTGGATCGTGCATTGTGATACTTGATAATTGTTACTCGGCTACTCACGTGGTAACCACCGAACAAGGTGGGGGTAACTTCTAATCCTTAATAATTATACGTTTCTGTATTTAACGCTAAATGATGATATATGAACGCATGCTTATGAACTTGATATTAAATGAATTGTTGAACTTTATGTGCTGTGATTATATGCAATGATTAATGTGTTCATGCATGGTTTATGATGATGTTGTGAAAGGACGAAAGTCTATATTTATATGAAGAGACAAAGGTCCACATTCATGATTGAATGGACGAAGGTCTACTTTCATATTACGGGGGAACTAGAGACCCGTACAATAAGTCGGGGAGTACCCGCACCTGGGGTCAACGGGGAGTACCCGCCCTCGCTGCAGATATGAGCTCTATGAGACTACTTGTCCATAAAGGATCCAATTTATGTGCTATGCATTCTATATGCTGTGTCTATTTACCGAACTTGTATATGTTTGATTTGTTATACTTACCTAATAATTGTTAAAAACATGGAAAGTATCCCCACGAGTGTATTCAACGCACTCACCCCCTATTCTGTAATTCACATTACAGGAGAAGACGAGCATGTTGAACCTTAGAGAGGGAGTGATGGTACCCTATCTGGACTTTCCATCTTCAAGTCTTTTATTCCTCAACAATTAAACAATGTTTTTACAATTCACGTTTTGTAAGTATAACTTCGTAATTACTAAGGACGATGGATCCTGTAAGTTTACTTTTGCCGCTAATGTTTTAATTAATCGGTTGTATCTGAAGGTTGATATGTAATATTTCTGGTCGTCTCTTAACTCCTTCTATTTTATATCATGCACGTCTCTTCCCCTTCTTTCTTCACGCCCACCATGAAAACTCCGATAAATTTTTAAGAACAAAAAATGGGGCGTGACACTTTGAGTATCGGCTACCAGCATCCACTGCTCACTCACCACGCCCTAAACTCCTTGAGTTTGAAAATATTTTAACATAGATGGGTGAGTGTTTGAAATACACTCAGCAGGTATCCCAAAAAAGTACTAACTAAAATCAAATAAATAATTCATAGCAAAAAAAAAAAAAAACACATGAAACCATCGCCTTTGCAATCTCAATCGCACAGGTGTGAGATTTAACCTAACTTATCATAGACATGGATACACATAAACATAGTAATAAAACAAAGCACTTAGTTGCAGTTCTTAGCCACCGTGGCTTGCGGTTCTTTGCCACCGTAGATTTACTGTTTTCAGCCGTCGTAGTTTGCGGTTCTTAGCGTCCGTAGATTACAGTTCTGAGCCACCGTAGTCATGCAGCCCATACACACATATTCACATTACAATCAATAACACATTTAATCATATTGCTCTTTATATTTGCATTGATAAGCTCATAGTAAATATAGCAACGATCACATAAACATAAAATAAGAGCAATCTCATTTCAAGACAACAGCTCACATTCAACAAACATATATTAAAAGACGATTTGTAATTGAAGAGCACATAGATCATAAACATGTGAGTAAAATAAATTACCTTACCTTATCAAAAGTTGGAGCGTCTGTTCATTAGTTGGTGGATTACAATTCCTATAATAAATAAACTTATGAATCAAATCACGGCTTAGTTGACCACAACATGACTGACTAACATCTTTAATGATAATAATTATAAATATAAAATCTTAATTTGATATAATCCTCTTTCTTTATCATATTTTAAAGCAAATCATATAATAAGGAAACAATATCATTTCTTATATAATTTAGTGAAACTCATCGTTTGTAATTTATAACCTTTCAATTTATTAACAGTTAATCAACACAAGAAATTTATATAATTACTAGATGTTGAATGTTTGTGATCCTTATAAATTATTAAAGCTAATCAATTTCACCGTCAAGCCTCTTCAGGGTAGAGCTAATCAATTTCTTTATGCTAACCAATAGATGAAGAGTTCCACACTCCACCGTCAAGCCCAACGCACTTGGAAGAGAAGAGTAGTGGGAGTCACTGGTTAAAGGGCAAGAAAAAGAGCGATAGTAGTGGCAAAGATACAATGGATCTCTTCGCCATCCCCGAAGGGTATAGCTTAATCAGAAAAGATAAATAGATTAAGGCAAAAATTTATATACACTCGTTGAGATTTGGGATATGTGCAACATGACTTGATCTATCTCATGTGTTTGCACGCCCCACATGCACTGCCATGGGCCGCACGTGGCACGCTTCTACACCAGACACACACGCTTGTTTCCTATATTATGCGCAGTTTATTAATTATTATGTTAATATTTGCAATTTGTAATAATACAATGAAATTGCATAAACTAACAGGTTATTCATAACGTCTTTTATTATTTTAATTTAAAACATACACCATATACAAATGATTTTTCATATTACTCATGTGCGTTGCATAAATTGTCATATAAATTTAATAATTTTAATTGTAAATATTTTTATTTTATTTATTTATTTATATTTTCGTCAAATTAAAATTATTATATACAATAATATTTCCTTCAATCAAAATATTTAATCTTTCCTTTTATATTTTTTATAATTTGTATATTTCACTCTCATACTTGAATCATCATTTATAGTTTCTTACGTCATTTCTTCATTTCTCTCTCACAAAATTATTTGTTCAATTTGTGTTTAGTGTACAAAGTCAATTTTGTGGGATCTCCAAAGATGAATATATGAGACAATAAGATCTGAAAGAACTTTTTTACCTTGAATGTTTAGCAAATCTTGTATTCTTTAATTTTTTTAGTTTTATATAGATTTGAAAAATCATTATATTTACGATTTTTTATTGTTCTTTTTTTCTGTAGACAATAAGATCTGAAAGAATTTAAATTCTATGTTTGAATGTTTAGCAAATCTTGTTATTTTTCAATTTTATTAATTTTATATAGATTGGAGAAATAAAATGTTTACGATTTTTTTTTCATTCTTTGTATATCTTTTTTTTTTTCCATTCTCTATGCATCTCTCTTTTGTTGAGAAATCTTTGTATATCTTGTTTTTTTTTTCATTTTCTCCATGCATCTCTCTTTTGTTGAGAAATCTTTGTATATCATGTTTTTTTTTCCATTCTCTATGCATCTCTCTTTTGTTGAGAAATCACTATATTTTTCTCCATTTTTTAGTTTTACATAGATTTGAGAAATCAATGTATCTCTTTCTTCATCTGTTAGCTTTATTAGATTATAAAATAGCTTTTAGAGTAAAATTGATCTTTTTTTTATTCTTGTTAAAGAATAGCTTATTAAATAAGATTTTTTATTTATTGACGTGACATTTTTTAGGCGGAAAAGTGGCAATCTTGTAATTTTTACCAACTTTCTTGTTTTAATATATATTATAGATAAATTTTAGTAATATAGGGAAAATCACAGTTTTGTCTTGTAATGACTTAGGTTTTGTCCACTTTTATACCACAATACAAAATAAAAGTTGGACTCTTATGAGACCGTCTCACGAATCTAAAATTATGTGAGGTGGATCAACTCAAAATGCATACCAACAATTTGTACATATTGTTTGTCGGTAATGAGACTCTGTAACTATCTATGATACTGTCTTATATAACTTTTTGTGAAATAAAATTATGTAACACCTAAAAAATTGTTACATAAAAATTCGAAAGTGTTACATAAGACAATAAGACTATGTAACATTTTCACAGGTGGAGGGAGGGTTATTTTTGTTACATTTGTTAATTAGTTAATTTGATGTTGTTTGGTTGATAACATAGGATTTGAACTTTTCTGTGTGAAATTTGTGGTAATTGATGGAAATATCTGTATATTACTAATGACCTTACCATTTAATTTTGAGTTATTAAGAATATCCGGTATGATAATTGTCGCGCCCCAAAATCTTTTGGTAAAAATATCAGAGTTTTTCATTTTGGGTGTGAAGAAAGAAAGGGGAAGAAGGCGTACATGATATAAAATAGAAAGAAAAATGAAAGGATAAGAAGCGGTACACTTAAAACATCAGATACAACCGATAAAATAGAGTTTTAAACGTTACGCAGTGGAAAAACATCAGGATCCTTTACAAAGAAGGAGAAATATAGTTTTCTTATACATACGGATAATATAGCTTTAAAATACAAAACTAGAAGATGGACACAGCTGATAGGGCACCTCTCTCTCTACGCGTCAAGATTCTCTTCTTCTCCTGTAGTGTGAGTACAGAATAGGGGTGAGTGCGTTGAATACACTCGTGGGGATACTTTCCTTGTCTTTAACAGTTATTAGGTGAGCATAACAAATCCAACATATACTAATTTGACAAGTAGTCAAAGCATATAAAATGCATAGCACACAATGATAAGAACACACGGCTCTAAGAGCACTCAACCATACTCGTTGCATTCCTAACGTATGGTGCTTTTTACGGGCCACCAATCCATCCCTAACATGACGTATGGTGCTTTTAATGGGCCACAGGTCCATCCCTATCATGACTTAGGACATCCGTTCTCATTCATCGTATCATAAGCTTTGCATGAAAACAGTAATCATAAAGTATGCATGTACATAATAATCACAGCATGTATTCACAGCACGTAGAGTTCAACAGTTCAATTATCAATTATGGAAAACAATAAACATGTTGAGTTTAGAAGTTACCCCCACCTTGTTCGGTGGTTACCACGTGAGTAGCGAGTGCCAAATATCTCGTGTCTCAAATCTCGTGTCTCAATGTTCAATCCAACTGATAGCCTACATGCATTACAGTGTTCTTAGATCCTTAATAACGTATAAATAAAGCTATAAAATATCCCGGCGGAAAAACGATCGTTAAAGGCACATCGGATCGAGAGATCTAAAGATTGGAGTTGAAGAAACAAGGATGGATAATCAATCCATATGGCTGAGATGATAGAGAATGAAATTTGGGTCACGACGGAAAAAGAATGAGCTTAATCGGAGTTAAAACGAGCTCAAACGGAGCATTTTAAGTTCAGGGGTATTTTGGTAATTTTGGTCAAAGGGTTGACTTTGACCTGGTCCACGACCCTCGGTCAACGACATCTCATCGGCGATGACTCGATGTTGATGTACGACAAAAAAAATGGGGTTCGGATCGAAAACACGGCGTCGCGAGCGACGGGACACGCGCGGACCCAGCGCCGAGTGAAAAAACCCGACGGCCTCGGCTTAGGCTCGACAGCTGCCGAGTTTTCTCGGCAGCTCGGGTTCCCATCTCGGCAGCGGGGCGCGTCTCTCGACGGCTGTCGAGATTACCCGACAGCTCGGTACCCGGCGTCTCCCGGCGTCGGCCCTGCTTGCCAGCCACTTTCCCGGCGCCACCAGCCGCGGCGGCGCCGCCGTATGCCACCACCACCAGGTCCGCCGGAAAGCTTGCACCACCGGCTACCACCTCCGGCCATCCCTCGCAGGATTCCGGTGGTGAATAGTACCCGAAATTTCACCGCAAAACCCTTCGACATCACATTCGCAAAACCAAACCCCACCATTTTTCAGCTCCGGCCGGCGACTCCCTTCCCGGTTCCCTGGAACACCAGCCGGCGAACCCCCCGTCGCCGGCAACTTTTCAATTCCGGCCGCCATCACAACAGCAAGCTTATACACACACACACATGCAAGATACACACACACTAAACCCTAGCCAACACAGCCCCTTGGCCGGCGGCCACCACCCCCAGCCACCAGAACACTAACCGGCGACCTCTAGTCGCCGGCCACCACCTGCTGGCCACGCAACTCACCCAACCGCCACCAAACACACACACGCGTACAAGCATATAAACACACACCTAAGGACAAGGCTTGGCTGGCGACTCCCAGTCGCCAGCCACCACTCTACCACCCTCGCCGGCGCATCACAGGTGCCGGCCTCCAGTCCTCACACGGCGGCGCCACCAGGCGCCGCCCCAACAGCTCAACACAGCCACACACACACTAGAACACCCTCAAATACACACACACCCAATACACATATATATACACACTGTTCGTGTCCGGCGCCGCCACCCACGGTGGCGCCGGCCCTCCAGCAATACCACCTCACCACCGGCGAACCTCCGGTCAGCTTCGCCGGCGAGAGGAAGAGGAGAGAGAGAGAAATCATCGGAGAGAGAAAGGGTGGTGAAGGTTAAGGTTTGGGGCTGCTTTCATCATTTTCCAGCAAACGAGAAATCAGAATTAAATTTCGAGACCTATCCTAGATTCGTCTCATCGAGACGAACGTCGTGTGTGAAAATCGGCCGAAACCGACAATGTTGGAATTTTCCGACCACTGGCGGCGACGCCGCCGCCGCGCCGGCGGTGGCGCGCCAGAGACAGAAAACCAAAAAGAGAGAGAGAGGAGAGAGAGACTTACGTGTTTTCGTCGCTTTCGGCTCGTTCGAAAAACGATGTTTTTCGAATCGAAACCACCTCTATTTATAGAAATCCGAAAAATCACTATTTATCCAAAATATCCCGTCACTATTCATTGGTTGAATTTTCCGAGTTACTATTCACCATAAAATTCTCCGTTTTACTATTCAACTAAAATATCTTCCGGTTTTCCGAAACTTCGGGTTTTGCCTTTTTCGTCGCCGTTTGAGCTACGGGTCTCCGATTGACCCCTAGTTCGTTTCTATCTTCTCGTCTTTCCAACACGCATCTAATGGTATAAAAATATTTTATATACCATGTCCAAGAAAATTATCCATCTAAAACGTGCATTAAACACGTATCTGAAACACACGTAATTAGTTAAACAGTCTAAGCATACTCACACAATTATTAAGTCATGCGTTAAAATATTTAATTAATAAATTATGTATCGTTTTGGTCCGAGGCGCTACAATAATGTTGCTCAAATTTGGTGGAAACTACACATAATTTCTACGGTTTATTGATATTTTTCTTAATAAATTATTGTGGTTAAGATTTTTATATTAAATTTCAAAAAAGTTAATTAAATATTAAATAATTTAATTACACTTAAGAACAAACTAAAGATATATCAACAAATGAATGAAATTTTCTTTTTACATAAGATCGTTGAATTTGGGATACACACAACACGACTCGATCCGTCTCTTGTATCTGCACGCCCACGTGGCATGCTTCTACACCAGACACACAGTACGCTTGTTTCCTATATTTTGAATTTTCGTAAAATAGGGAAAATCTCCATTTTGTCCTGTAATGACTTAGCTTCTGTCCACTTTTATACCACAGTACAACATTAATAAATTGAGTTGGACTCTTATAAGATCGTTTCACCGATCTAATTATGTGAGGTGGGTCAACCCAAAACCCATACCCTATAATTACATGTTATTTGTCAGTAATGAGATTCTGTAACTGTGTCTATCTACGAGACCGTCTTATATAAGTTTTTGTGAAATAAAATTATGTAACATATAAAAAATTGTTACGTAAAAATTCTTAAGTGTTACATAAGACAATACGTAACATTTTCACTGGTGGAGGGAGTGTTATTTTTGTTACATTTGGCAATTAGTTAATTTTATGTTGTTTGGTTGATAAATTAGGATTTGAACTTTTCTATGTGTGTGAAATTTGTGGGAAAATTGGTGGAAATATCTGTATATTACTTAAGACCGTACCATTTAATTTTTGAGTTCTTAAGAATACCACGTATGATAATGTTTGTTGCCGAAAATTGGTGGAAACTACTAATAATTTCAACGATTTATTGATATTTTTCTTAATAAATTATTGTTGTTAAGATTCTTATATTAAATTTCTAAAAAAAAAAAAAAACACTTATAATAATCAAATATTAAATAAGTAAAATACAATTAAAGAAAAAACTAAAGATATATCAACAAATGACTTTAAAAAAAAAAAAAACACAACATCAACAAAAAATAGGTCTAAAAAGGTTGATCTATATATATAATGATGTATTATGAAGTAGATGGTGTTTGAAGTTTATTCAATAAAACCAGTTTTGGTTAAAATGGCATCCCTCAGTTTGCTGAGGTCTCTTCCTTTGAGTGTCCTTCCAACTCCTTCACACATTGAGTGTGAAGCCATCTGAGTAATTTCAAGCCTTCTTGCCAAATATTCATGGGGTGGGCCCATCTTCTTATCCTCATCTCTCTCTACCTTATCACCATCATTAAGTCCATCACATGCATCATCATCCCACAACTTCTTCTTCGACTTTTTCTTGAAAATCTTTGACCATCCCGGAATGTCCAACGGACTTGAGGAGTGGTGGCACGTCGCCCCTCTGTCGGCCCAGATGTCGGTGTTGGCGGCTTTGACGTTCCATGCAGACGACGACGATGATGGAGGACCATGTTCCAATTTGTTTCTTGTTTTCAAGTTCGAGCTTGAGCCTTCTCTTGCTTTTATCATAGCCCACACTTCCTTTTCTTGAAGATCTTCGATTTCGCAAACCTCCTTCCTCCTCTGCCGGCCGCCTCCGCCACGTGATTCTTCCATTGCCACCGCCGGTGCAAGTTACAAACTTAATATATATGATCAGGAATATCTACTTTGAGTTTGCTTAGATACCCCTGGGAAATTGTACACTAATTCACCTTATCTGAAAGTGAAAAGAGATGGATTAAATATGAACGGTTGTTGGCTTTCTCTCGGATGGAAATTGTCCACAACGCCCACGGAAACTTGTGAAGGATATCCAATAGAGAGGAAAAAAGATGCTTCTTTTGGAACTAATTTTGAAAATATTGTCAAATTATTATATTATGGTAATAAAAGGAATATGTAGTAGACCCAACAAATGACTCGAAAATATTGATACACCACTTGAAAATTGTTCAATCCCAAAAACTTCATCATAATTTATGAGATCAAAATACGACATGTAACATTATTTATGATAGATTTAAGGTTTTCCTGCAGCTAGATCATTGGAGTTATCGATTATTCATCTCATTTGATATATATATATATATATATAAATATAATATTATTATTACTACCTATATAAAAGTGTAGATGTTTCTTACAAAATATAGATTGTCTAATATATCCCTATCAAAGAATATTATTTAAGGTTATAATAGTAATTTAGGATTTTCATACTTAAATAATTTTATATTACAATCCTAATTAATTCAAAATCTTATAGAATCTTATTATAATTAAAACTTTAATATAAAAGTATTATATTTGTATTATTTCTTTTTTTAATTAGAATTGATCTCATCTAAAACTCGTACCATATATATGTGCAAAATATTTTGCATAATAAGTTTAATACAATGCATGCAATCTATTTATAATGTAGTATAAAAGATCCAAGATATTTTCTCATTTACCAACGGCATTATAACTAGGTGAATCGGGTTGATCATTAACTGTTTGTTTAATTACCACACTCTTATCACATGTGTTTTTTAAACTGGTGCTGCTGGAATAGATCTAGCCATCTTCAAATACACACAATTTCGTCTTACATTATTGGAAAAATATGTGGTGTACTTGAAAATGACTCAAAATGACTCTTTCTCCGTAAGAGAAATTGCCGCGTATTTAGTGATTTATGGTCTACGGCCTATGTCTTTAAGATACAATAACTTACTAACTTTAGGATCGCAACACAAATAATTTCCGGCAACGAAAACGATATTTAAAACTTTCTGAGATAAGAAGAAGAAAAGAGGACTACAATTGCTAGAATGCTAAGAATGCAAATTATAGTGGAGTAAATGAAATGATTGAATATGAGGTCTATTAATAGAAGTTTAAAATGTGTGGTGTCTTTCCATAATAGACTATTTTTGTTTGAAATGATGTTTTTCCATAATTAGACACATTTTGTCTCACAATGGTTCAGATTGGTTGCATTCCTTTAATTTTTGTTGCATTAATTCAATTCAAACTCACACATTTTCACACTTTCGTATCTTTTCAAACTTTCACATCTTCTTCAATTTAAGTTGCAACTTTAAGCATTAAATTCTCATTCATCCGAAATTGGATTTGAGAAAATAAATACTCTAAATTTATCTACTTGAAACGTAGATTTCAAATTTACAACTTATTTTTTGTTTTTTAATCAAACGAAACACAATGAAAAAATTGGTCAACCTTTCCAAACCAATTTCCAACAATTAATGCAGTATATATAGAGAGAGAGATAGATGTATTGAGTGGAGCAAGGTTGTCTGTAGGGTAAAAGCAGTTGGTTGTCGGTGTACATGTGGATTGTGGTATACTAGTATGTTTCTATCAAGTTTTCAATACTGTTGCTCAACTTTATATTTAGCGTGCGGTATTAAAATTCTTAATACTTTCATGTTCTCCTTGCCTGGATTAGGAATTTATTGCAGAAATCAGTTCAACTCTATATGAATATCTATATATATTATATATAAAAAGAAGGTCTTCAATAAAAATAGTAATAACTAATTTTTCCTCCCAAATTGGCATATTATGAATGGAAAGAAATAGTTACAAGTTTTAAAAATAAAAAAATTTATACTTTCAAAGATTGAAGGGTCCTCTAGGTTGGGATATCACCTATGAAAATGATATTGATAGGATTTTGTAGGTTTTTTCTCCTTCTTTTCTATTTCATATAAATCATAATCTTTAAATTAAATACTTTTTTTCATATTAAATTTTGTTTTAATCTATGATATATTAAATTTATCATTTTTATTTAAAATTTGATTGTTATTTTTATTTTGTATATATAATTTTGATAGGAAGTGGGTCGGAGTGAGCGAGTGTATTTCTTAAGCAAATTAAATAACAAATCATGATTTTAAATTAAATAATTTATACATTTTTTTTACAGTATGATGAATCAATTTTACCATTTCTATTTGTAATTTGTTTATTGTCATTTTTATTTCGTATTTTAATTTTGAGGAGACCGTGTAGACATGTCCGGGGATGTGCATTTTTTTCAACAAATTATAATTGCAAATTAAACAATTCCTTCATCTAAAATTTGTTTTTTATGTATGATATTAAATCAAATTTATCATTTTTATTAATTTTATTTTGTTATTTACATTGCATTGTAGAAAAAACAAAAATATAAATTTGATATTTAAATTTTGGTGCACTTAACAAAATTACAAATATGAAATATATGACTAAATTAAACTATAGATTAGAAAAAAATATTTTAAAAATAAAAGGTTTAGATTTTTTGAGAAATTAATTACAACAAAAATTATTTTGATATAATTGTTTGGTCTATTTGTCAGTTCAAGTGAGTTGAAAATTGAGTTACCTACGTTATTTAAAGAGATATCAAGATATTTTAGATAATTGATGGGAAGATATATCTTTTTCTTCAACTTAAAATATTTAAGTTTTTTGCATTGGTTGAATCAAAAATTTCAAAAAAATTCTATAATTGTGAATACCAATAAAATATTTTTCAAAATTAGTTCCAAAAGAAGCATCTCTTTCCCTCTCTATTGGATATCCTTCACAAGTTTCCGTGGGCGTTGTGGACAATTTCCATCCGAGAGAAAGCCAACAACCGTTCATATTTAATCCATCTCTTTTCACTTTCAGATAAGGTGAATTAGTGTACAATTTCCCAGGGGTATCTAAGAAAACTCAAAGTAGATATTCCGGATCATATATATTAAGTTTGTAACTTGCACCGGGTGGCAATGGAAGATTCACGTGGCGGAGGTGGCCGGCGGAGGAGGAAGGAGGTTTGCGAAATCGAAGATCTTCAAGAAAAATATTTATTATTAACTTTTTTAATAAAATCATATATTAAGAAGTATAAATCCAAAAACATGATAATTTATTTATCTTTATACTTACATCTATATTTACTGCAACATGCATAACATATTTTTAGGAGTTAAAATATTTTTTAAATATTACTTACTTTTTAACATCATAACACATTAATAAGTATTTGTTGATACTAAATTTAAATTATTTTGATTTTAATTTATAGTATTAATGGGGTACAATCTTCTATTTCAAATATACACTACAAGAAATTTTGGATTTTACAACGGGTATTACCCGTTGTCGTAGCCTGTTTTTGAGCGTTGTCGTATCCAGCGTTGCAAAAAAAATTCGCCATTTTACAACGGTAGAAAAGCGTTGTCTTATCTAGATACGACAACGCTTTTCAACCGTTGCACGAAAGTGTTGTGTATAACATTTTGTGCAACTATACGTGCAACGCTAAAACAACCGTTGTCTTTCTGAGTACAACAACACAAATATATGCAACGCTAAAAAACCGTTGTCTTTCCGAGTACAACAACACATATATATGCAACGTTTACAACCGTTGTCTCTATTGCATATAATTACATTTATGCAACGGTTTTTTAGGGTTGTCGTTTTCAAAAATAACAACGGTTATGCAACGCTTTTTAGGGTGTAGTCATTTCTTTATCACAACCCTTTTTTGTGTTGTCTTTTCTTTTTATTCACATTTTTTGCAATAAATTTATATATTTTTGCTGGATATATATAATAATATAATTTAATTATATAAACTAAAAAATGCATTACAAGAACATCTAAACATCGTTAATATCAAACAACACATTCTAGAATCCTCTCACCAATATGTCTCATGCATCCCAACACTTGAAATCACAAAACATTACGTCTATATATAAATTTAAACTCCAAAACAATAACAAAGTTGCCAATATTTGTTTGAATAACATCACAACCTTTGCAAAAATAGCATTAGGAACTTCACATGGACTCCCTACGTCCCCACAATCTGTCAAATGTAAGAAAAAAGTTTACATGAACACCTAAAAATCGTAAAATGGTCATATTAAATATTCAAAACAAAGCATTGCAAGTTAAAATAATGGACTCACCTTGTTCTATCCATTTATATGTTCTTGAACACAATCAGCCCATTCAACGCGAACTTCATCAATATCAGCTCTAGAGCACTTCAGATGTGTAAACTTTGAAAAAAAAATACATACAATAATCAACTTCATTTCATTTCGATGAAGTATACAGTATGCATACTAAATAGAAATTAGTTACTCACAATTGAACGCAATGAAGCCATGTCCACAGTTGCATCTTTTTCAATAAGTTGTCTCATGTACCACAACACAAAAAAACCACATTGTTTGGAATCAGGTTGCAAAGGAGCCTACATCACAATATATGAGTATCAACTAACTTATATATATATATATATATACTTGGTGATGATAAAATAAATATCAACATGAGTATAAATGCACTTCATTCACATCTTCACCATACATACCTTGACTACTTCCCATGTAGGTTGTTTTTTCCCGTTCTTTCCAATCTCTGTATTGAACATTCTCAAGGCCCTTCATGAAAAAACAATGTATTAATCATCGTACATGCAACATACATTAAGCGAACAGAAATGTGCTAAACTTATTAAATTGAAACTTACAAGTCAACAATCTTTTTCCAGGTTTGATCATGCAAGCGATGATAGAGAGGGTCCAACAAATGACAAGTTTGCTTGTGGGGGTTGATGACAGTTAGAATCCAATGGAATCTATGGAATTAAGGATTAGAACAAATCAGTCACAACTTCCAACTCGAAATCAACGAAACAAAAGGTCATATTACCTTGTTAACAGTTACTATAATTATCAAAACTGAAACTCTCCAACTCAGCCACTCAAAGTCATATTTACTATAATTTCCTTGTTAATAAGCACGTACGATCAATAAGACAGTATCTATCATGCAGTTTAACAGTTACCTTGTCTCATTTTCCTTCTTCACTCATATATAGATAACATCTTTGAAGTGCAATTTCTCACAAACAAATAGTTTCAGCAAAACGTGTCCGTATCATATTATGGAGTACCAAAAAGCAAATCAAAGCTTACCCTACATTGCAAGGTGCCAAAACTAATTGGCTAGGCAATGTACCACTCAACCTTTTTGCTAGAGCACATGCCCTTCGTTCCATCTCATTCTCCCGAAAATCTTGATCACCTTTTGTCGATGGCAAGTGACCTATTTCATATGGATCCACAAATCTGAAGTTTTGAAGCTTGTTTTCGTTTACCAACCTTTTGTAGAGATGCCTAACCATCATTTTTAATTTATGGAAAAAACCACAATGTTAAATATAATAATAATAATGGTAATACTAATGATAACAATAATAATTGAACTCTTACTTACCACATATAAACCACCACACATACATATGAGATTGGCTCCAATTGACAGAATGGAACTATGTCTTCAATTTTAACAAATATGTTGAACTCGCGTCCAAATACTTCATGATCAACCTCTATCTGTACATTGCCTCCATTCTGAATGACAAGCTTAGTATAGCAATATAGCATGTGTAATGGCTTTGGCACACTTGATAGATCAACGGCAGGTAAGTCTTTGTTCACGATTTTCTTCTTTACAGGTTTCTAAACATTGTATTAGCATGATATGTCAATAGATCTCTATATTTACGGAGCTACCTAATAAAAAATTAATGTAATATAAGGGCCTTGAAAATGTATTACCTTCACTTTAGGTTTTATCAAATGCGATGGCCAAGCAACAAGAGAACCTACTGCCTCACCAATGCTATTGCATTCTCCAGGAATTGGCAAAGGGGCGTCGTGATCCAATGCTTGATCAATGGATACACTCATGCAATTTTCAGGTAAAAGATTACCATGAAGGAATTGATTAGCTCCACCCACTTTAATAATTGTGCCATAGGCAGCAATCTCCGCTTGAGATGTCAATGTTAACGCGACTGGGTCACCCTACAATGTCGATTAGGTTATAGAGATAATTCAACTATATTTACAGAAATATAAGGAGTGTAACATGAAAAAAGAGTTTACCTTTGCTGGCCAATTATTCGGAACAATTTCGAGATCGTCATCCGAATCTTCATTTTGATGGTGGTTCTTCTTAACTTGTGGTTTGTCATCTTTGACTCTCTCATCCTCCATCATTAAGAGCCTTGGTAGTTTAATTGAACAACTGCCCTTCTCTTCTTTGTCAACTTCATGTGTAGGTGCATTCTTCAAAATCAGTGCTTCCAGTGTTTTTACTCGTGCATCGAGTTCTGAATTTATCTTTCGTTGTTCTTGTAAAAGCAAATCTTTCTCCACCAGCATCCTAGACGAAACAACACTATAAGTTGACGGAGTGACATGACCACCGGTCCCCCTCAAACGTCCCCAGTGTTCTTGTGAATGAAGAGCTTTTGCAAGGATGCCATCTCTTTTACCTTCCATGCTGAATTTACCCTCTTTTTTGTTGTATGTACTCATCCTACGAAGTAAATTAGGTACAACATAGCAATAAATGTGATGGATAGGTAAGAGAGAGTGTTGCTTAGAAAATATATTAGAAATAAAAAAACTCACAATCTTCGTAATTGTTTCTTTTAAACTCTCTTCTTGTATTTCCCCTTCTTTAGGCAATCGTGCTTTCATCCATAAAATTGCTCTGTTGACTTCATCATCATTGCCCAATTCAGCAGCCTACAACCAATAACATATTATATAAAATAAGACTTCAATATGAGAATGATGATCCAAATAATAATCCATAAAAAATGAAAGACTTACACACTCTTCAGCCAAACGTGCATATCCTTTACGAGAAAGCTTATGTGGATATTGCAATTGACTTCTTCGCTTCTTTTGTTCCTGACTCTTTGTCTATACCAATTGATTAACAATCATAAGACACCAATGACGTAAAATATCAATTAAGCATCATATGTTGAATCTGACCTTGAACTCTTCTGATAGTCGACTGATCACAAAATTACTCCAATCAACTTGCTCAATACCAGATTTAATGGGTGGAGTATTCAACTTCTCAGGATCATTTACTCTGCTAAAAACAAACTTATTCGTGAGTCTTGCCTTGTATTGACGCCACTTCTGGTTAGCCGAAGACAAACACCCCTTCTTCCATGAAGGAGGAACATCAAACAACAACTACAAAAATAATGAGCAATTAGAACCATGGCAGCAACATATTCTTATGAGAAATTAAAAAATACAATAAAACACTACGAGCACTTACATTAACAGATTCCCATATGTTCTCCTTGACATCGCTCGACACCTCCCTCCAATCATCAAGTGTTATTTTGACCTTTTCTCGAGCTAACACTCCAATATAACTCTGTATTTCAGCACCAAAAGGCCCAATGGGCTGACCAATGTTATTGAACAAGACTTTCTTTCTTTTACATTGAGCTCTTTGTATCGCAAGAGCATGCATGTAAGTACGACCCCTATACTGCCTTGATGTGCTTGTACTCTTCCTTTTAGTTTTTGTGCTGCCCTCATCCTTCGAGCTTCTCAAATCGTTATCAACTTCATCTGAACTTGCTAGATTTTTTTCCTTTTGCAGTTTATTCTTACTCTTCTCAATTGTCTCATCTTCTTTTGCAGAAGCCCTCGTATGATACACCATGATCCGAACCTACAAAATGGATAAGATTAGGTTAGTTGGTAAATATTTTGACAAACAAGTAGAATATCATAAGAGAAAAGTAATAAGTTCAGAGGTTATATACCAAAAAGATCATTACAGAACTAGAAAGTGCAATTATCAATCCAAATCCCATCACAATCTTCATGCACACATGATGTCTCGTTCTCATCTGTACTATCAACTTCTAATGGGGGCATCCTCATTGTAAAACATTGATGGTCCATGTTATATGCTTTTAAATCATTACCATAAATGTGATCAAAATACTCTCTACCGGGGGTTGAAAGTACAACATGCCATGCAGGATCTCGAGAGTCTTCAATGTAGAAGACTTGTTTAGCTTGACTACCCAATATAAACCGATCGGATTTGAATCCAATTCTATTGAGGTTTACTGTTGTGAAACCAAGATCATCTATTTTAATTCCATTATTGTGCTCAACCCAATTACATTTGAACATTGGCAAGCGAAAATCGTGGTAATCAAGTTCCCATATCTCTTCGATAACTCCATAATAAACCATGTCCGTCACAACTGGATTTTTATCCTTTATACTAGCCACTTGCATGGTTTTTGCAACTAAACTGACTCCCGAGTTTTGAACAGCTCGTACACTATCACGCTCCCTCGTATGATAGGTAACCCCATTAATCATGTAACTAGAGTACTTCAACACATCTTTTTGGGGACACTTGCAATCAACTTCAACTTCTCTGATACTTGACCATTGGAATGATTAATTTCATTTGAAACCTATAATTCAACAAGTCGTAATTAACATTTTAATTGAAATTATAAATGCCAATAGGACAGGTTAGAGTTATAATACGTACTCGATCATGTATCCAATTAATAAATGTCTTGTTATGTTCATCCAAGAGTTGTTTCTCCGACTTTCTTCCGAAACTTAGCTTTAGGTGAGCCATATGTTGACTAAAAAAGTTCAATGAGATCAATATACGAATAATAACATATAAGGTTTAATGACTTAGTGAGTTCACCTTATATACGGTTCGATCTCAATGTCATTTGTCAAAACATAGAGATGAGCTTGTCTCAAGTCATCAGGAGTAGCTTGGAGCACTTTTGCAGTTGATAATGGTCTTGTCATGTTAACTTGTCGTTGTTTTGATGGGATTCCAATTGTGTGAACACTAGAAAGGTAGTTTGAACAAAATTCCACAGCCTCCTCGGCAATATAACACTCAGCTATACACCCTTCAGGTCGATTACGATTTCGTACGTAGCCTTTTAGGACCTTCATGTATCTCTCAAATGGATACATCCATCTGTACCAGATTGGTCCACACAATTTCACCTCCCGCACAAGATGAACAATTAGGTGAACCATGATATCAAAGAACGATGGAGGGAAAAAATTTTCAAGTAAACACAAGGTTGTCACAATCTCCTTTTGAATTTCATCCAACTTTGAGACATCAATAACTTTGTTGCATATCACATTAAAAAAGAAGCACAACCGAGTGATTGCATGTCTCACATTATCAGGCAAAACACCACGTATAGCCACTGGAAGCAATTGTTGCATCAAAGTGTGGCAATCATGTGACTTCAGGCCATTAAGCTTCAAATCTTTCATTGAGACCAAATTTCTGACGTTAGACGAGTATACCATAGGGACCTTCATTCCCATCAAAGATTTACAAACCTTTCTTTTCTCTTCTTTACTCAGTGTGTAACAAGCTGGTGGCAAGAAAGTTTTTTTGTCACCCACCTTCGGTGCCAACTCGGTTCTAACTTTCATCGACACAAGATCGAGTCTAGCTGCTATTCCATCTTTCGTCTTACCTGGAGTGTTAAGTAATGTACCGACTAGACTTTCACATACATTCTTCTCAATATGCATCACATCCAGAACATGTCTCACATGTAAGTGTTGCCAATACTCGAGTTCAAAAAAAATTGATTTCTTCTTCCAACATGGCTTATCTTCATTTACATTGGATGCATTGTTACAACTCTTTTTGCCCCATGTACATTGGATTTCTGATACTCTTTTAAAAACATCACGACCACGCAATGGTATTGGGGCAGGGTCAAACTCTTGATTACCATCGAATGACTTTTTTTGTCTTCGATAAGGATGAGTAGCACGGAGAAACCTTCTGTGACCCATATACGACATTTTCCTGCTATGTTTCAGCCTTTTTGCGTAAGTTTTATCACCACAAATAGGACACGCACGATATCCTTTCATAATACAACCTGATAAGTTTCCATAAGCTGGGTAGTCATTGATGGTCCACAACAACACTGCTCTAAGTAAGAAACTTTCATCTCGAAAACTATAGTAAGTTTCAATACCTACTTCCCATAGAAGTTCTCGAAAACTATCAGTAGATATATCGCAACACATCAGATTAGGTAGTTAATCTAACTACCAAATTTATTTAATATCTGCTCAATTAACACAACACCAATACCACTATCATTACAAAAATGGTAATAAGTATAATATTTATCAAAATGACTCAAATAACCATCCAAATTAGGTTAAACAACCTAACCTTAAGCACAACAGTTAACTTTTCCTCCCCTGATTCAAGCTGCAATCACGGGTCACTCTTCTCAATCCCCTGCCAATCTTTTATAAGCTCACTCTAGTTTTTTCAGCAGCACCCCTCTTGTACCATTTATTTGTTTCTCTTCTTTTATACTCCTCGAAATCATAAGCAATTTCTACAAGAGTCAAATATGAGTAGCTGATGATAAGAGGATTTATAACTTCACTTCACGACAACAAATAAGAAGAAATTCTGGACCATGAATTTGCAAGTTCATACAGCAAACATAATATAAAAGACCTCGAAACATGATGTTCACTAGACACTCGAAAAACCAACTTAAAGGGAGTCATCACTTATTTCATATGCTCATCAATCTTCTTGACTGTTGCACTTTACTTTAGCATGATAGTTACTTTGGTAGTAAGAAGTAAGCCTATATAGTTCTACTCAACGTCTGTGAGATGAACAAGCCATTAAAGAGGTTTAAAGTGTTAATCTGAACCAAAATAATCATCAGTTATAATAAATATACTAGTATAAAACCATCATCATTTTCTAGTACATTAAATCTTTTGACACATATTATTGTAGGTATTGCAACTTAGTTGATCAAACAACATAGATAAACACAGAAAAGTCATTTTCCCTTACGAAGGAAAAAAAATCATATTGATTATGAAAGCAAGTTGTCAACTATCATACAATACATTTGGTGGTGTTCTTGCCAATGATACTCCTGATAAGACATACTTCTTAAAAAGTATAAAAAGTAAAACCAAAATGACAGCCTGAGTGTCATTCCACGCAATGCAGAACACAAACTTAAGAACAATAAGAGTTGTAATACCAAAGTGAATATGGTGTGGCTTCGGCTGCTGAGTAAATTGAAGTTATTAGAACCCACATGTCTATGCTCTGCATCAATATTGAAGAAGGAAGTTAAACGTTTAAATAGAAAGCATAACAACAGAACACTAGTAAGTTGTAAATTAGGCATGAATATTTCAGTGGAAGAGCAAAATTATACATGATAACTAAATTCTGAGAAGTTTTGTGATTAAAACCAGTACTGTGAATGTACAAGTCAATTTACCTTCACCAGATGCTATTAGAGAAAGAGTGTGAGCAGGCAATAGAACAACCTCTTCCTTTATTCCATCCACATATGTACCCTGTGGAGTTAAATATTATCCCTCAAATTCGTTGATTTATTTTATTTACAAGCAGTCTGGTTGATTTCACATTATCTGTGATACTGATACTAAACCTGTAGAGAATGAAACAGCGTAGTTTGCAGAAATTGCAAGGCAACAATCACGGGACCTATGGGCAGTTGGGCACTATAATTATTTCCCCTGAAATTGAAGTTGTTGGACTTTAAAATCACAATTTAAATAAATTTAAAAAATAAATTAAAATACAAACAAGATCCTTAGTTTTGTACTGCTAATAACAGAAAAGAGCAACCATAGAAATCATCGGAATACTATGAAAAAATAGATTCTTGAAATAGTTCAGACAGAGGAGACAAGGAGCAAGTGAGGCTTTCATTTTTTAGCATCTCCGCTCACATACCTTTTTTTCTAGGAAATAACTTTTATGCTCTTTTGTTACAGTCCAAATCTCCATAGTAAAAGATATTGAGAATTCATGTACAGGTCAAAACAAAGTCTTAGTAGTCGAAGAATCTAGAGTGTACACCAAAACTTCTCTTCAACTTCACAAATTCTTCTCCTAGAATGTTGCATAGTCCATAGTTCTGATCAATTAAGAACAATCCTTTGCTCTATATAAACCATTTAAGAAACATGCAACATCATTCACTAATCTTCTTTTAGGCTGATATCCGAGATTGTAAATCGAGAAATAGTTGTGCGCGATCGCAACAGGTTTCACTGTTTCAAGGATGGATCATGTTCTTGCAGGGGGCTATTGGTAATGACCCTTGAGTTGTAAAATCTTTTCTACTCTTCAAGTTAGTTAGTTCAGTTAAATTGAATCTAGAAGAGATTATAGTTGTTCTTGTTGCAGTTTGGATGATGATATCTACACTTTGTTATAACCATACCAACTTTGTTTTTCTCAATTTGGTTATGCTATCTAAGGTGAAGATCCATCCTTAACTTGTGCACACTCACACACACAAGTATATAACCATATGTATATATTCAAGTCAAAGGTGGATTTACTCTAGATTTACTATCACTGGGTGTAGCATCTCAAAAATTAATAAGCTTTTTCTATGTTTGATTGTGGAATATTATATTAGTTGACTTTGTCCTAATTAGAGAGCTGCGACATTGCTGTCAAATGGCATACAGCTAAGATGAAGCTGAAATTCTGGTAATAAGACACCAATTGAACCCATCAGTTATGGCATTAAATTGGTGGAATTTAATATTCTACACACATTTTATCCATTCTTAATCTTGTCCTTACTCATTCTTCTGTCCCCTTCACTATTTCATTGTGATTCCAACTTTCTACCTATTAATTTTTTTCCAAGAACACATTATTTGATTTTAAGTGTCTAAAATAGTCTGATTGTGTCAGTTTCCCATCGTCCTAATCATGTGATCACTTTCTTAAATAAAAGGATTTATATTTCATTAATGTGTTCTTTCCCACTAATACAAGATCTATATATATTTTATCTACGTATTTTATTTTCTTGTGACGTGCATCTTTCTAACAATAGATATCAGCTAGTTTAACTCATTATTATTATTAAGAATTCCCACAGTAGGATGTATGATTGCAACTTATGTTTGTTAAATTTAAGCTGGTCTTGAATTAAATATTTTCTACATGTAAAATGTAAGGTCACTTTGCAGACCTGGTATGTTGATGATTAACCACTCTGCTTGCAAACCTGGAATTGGTTACATCAAAATTTTCTATGCTAAGAGGTCATGAGAATTGAGACATAGCAATGAACTCAAGAGAAACTTGAGGTAGTAATTCATTCCTATGATGGTGTACTGTCCATGCACTAAAATCACTTTATGCCTTATTTGCTGTCTTATGTACATTCACATATGTGATCAGTGCTGAAAAGTCAGTCAAATTGTCTTAATACCTGGATTTATTTCTATTGTGACATTTTTGACAATGGTTTCTACATATAAGTTGCATTTCCAAGTAAACCATGAGTATTTATTAACCCGTTGAAAATGGTGGGAAACCAACTGTTCATTCAACTTCTCATTTAATTGTTTTTATTCTTTGCACAGTGGGTGTGGTGGAGCAGATCCGATGGAAGGACATATATCAACCCATGGAAAGGACTTCTTTGGTTCAGTTTTCTTCTCATTATATCTTTCCCTTTAATAAGTGATTCTTTATGTCTCTTTAGTATAAGAGTAGACTAGGAATCATTCTAGTCATGTCGATGCCACTCAGTTCTTTCTATATATATCAAAAGATCATCTCGGCTCATTGATCCAAACAAGACAAGTCTAAAATCATGTGCATAATGGGCAACTTAATATTTTTGGACTTAATTATTGTAATTTTTATTACATAGGAGTGCTTAACAGACATGTACATATCTATACCTAAGATTCAAGTGTAAACTAACATCTCTTATAATTGTGAATAGCAAGAACTGATGTTCAGTAGAGTAGGTTTACTGTCTCTTAAGGACTATACTTATAAAAGAGATCTAACAAGATGGTTGGTCTAATTGAAACATGTTAAAACATTGTATTAAATTCCAGTACAATGAATTAAAATGTTTAATATATTGTAGTTTGATAATGCAAATGCATGTTTAGGAAAGAATCACATGTTTATTACTCACAAAATATTCACTGCCTATGTTTCCATCAGATTTTGTTGCCTTTGTATAAATATTTTAGTCTCCGTTATTGCTATTTCCTTATCATTTTAATATTGCTAGCAGATGCTTTATGTTTTGTTTCTTTGCATTGCTCTCTGGACTTTGTGCTACATGAGAACATATATAGGTACAAAAATACTATGTAGATGCGATATAAAGCCAATCCTGGATTCTGAACATCTCAAGAAATTGGATATCACAAGATATATTCTATACTCTACTTGTCAATACTCTTATCTCTAAATCTGGAAGTCCCACCACTGTGAAGCACTGACAGTATTTCTCTTCTGAATCTTCTTATACTCACAATTCCATTAAGTAGAAGTACTAGCTAGAGAATCCATCAATGAGTGATCTGATCAGCTACATTATAGTTGAAGTAATGAGCATTACCAAAAGTCAGTAGTTAAAAACTATTTTTAAGTTTTTCCTTAGTTTTTAGATATTCTTCAAACACTCCTCAAGGTTGAGTAGAGAGGAATAATTCATTTTACTGTACAATCTGTTAATTCATTTAGGAATGACATTCTGATTTTAATTCTTAGACATTGCAAAATCTGCTACACTGCATGTGAATAAGCACGCACATCACTACATTCCAATATATCTTTATTGATTCTAGTCCTAAATATGTCTTCTTGAAGAAACGAGGCTATTATTCCATTACTCCAAGAAGATCAATGTACGTATTCGTAAACAGAATAGGTAACGATCATTGACTACCCAATCTAGCAATTGCTGTCCAACTGAAGAGACTTCAACATAATAGTCCCATAAAATTATTGGTTATGAAATGGAAAAAAATGGTTAAAAAAGAGGCAAATTTCACATTGGCTCCAAAACAACAAGAAAGAGAGAACAACAATATCAAGATTTTTATTTTGTCTTGCACTCAACAATGTTATTCTAATCATTCCATTTAAATAATGCCAATTTGCACATGATATTCCATGAAGCACGAAAGAAAGAATAAATACCATGAAGACAAATTCTAACTGATTAATTATCCATGTTCTGACAAAATTGATCGATATTTAAAAAAAACTAAAATAATTCATTTAGAAGGTAACTCTAGTATCTCTCTTGTCTCATTTATTTGTTTCTCTTCTTTTATAATAACAAGTGACAAATCTACACCTCAAAATCATAATATGATTTCTACAAGAATCAAATAAATGAGTACCTTAATAGACTTCACTTTAGAACTATTTTGAAAGTTCGAGGGAGGCTAACACCCCCGGCCCCCCCTAAATCCATCCTTGACTACACCTGTGCAATACTATGAAAAAGAATATCAGGTGAAGTGTTTGAATATCTCTTATAAAAGGTGCTTAAGAGTTCTAACATAACATAAAGCAAGACAATTTCATATTATAAAATGTAAGTAGCTAGGAATCAAGTTTTGTCCTTTTCCTAAGTTTTCAGTTTGTTATATGTCATTCCTGTTACTGTACATTCTGGTAATTCATCAAAACCAATTATCTCAAGCATTTTGTATTATTGCAAATTACATGAGGTTCAAAACTTCAATATAAACCATTTGAGTAACATTCCAAAATTGTTCTGCATATAGTAACACATAACAAAAGGTACAAGTAAACGATTAACTCAACCACTCTGATTTCCCATGAGGATATGGATCCATAGATGTTGGACTATGCAACCACAATTTAAATAAACTAAAATATTTCTACTATTGTGTCAACTCATAAATTATTGGTCTGAAAACTTGTAAGGACGGTTGATTAACATTACTAAGGATGAAAGTTGAAATCCAGTGTTTGCAGAATTTCTTGTTATACATAGAGTGGAGACAATATACGAATAAGATCCTTAGTTTTGTACAGCTAATAAAAGAAAAAACAACCACAGAAATCATGGAAATACTATGAAAAATAGATTCTGGAAATAGTGTAAACAGAGGAGACAAGAAGCAAGTGAAGCTTTCATTATTTAGATTCTCTTCTCTCACTTTCCTTTTATCTAGGAAATGTCTTTTATGCTCCATTGCTAGAATCCAAATTTCCATAGTAATAGATTCTAGGAATTCTCATACAGGTCAAAGCAACTTCGTAGTAGTTAAAGAATCTAGAATCTGAAGCTGAGAACTCTAGAATCTAGCTTAGTTCATAGAACAATCCTTTGGTCTATATATTCCCTTTAAGAAACATGCAACAATATCAACTAGCTTCTCCAGAATTACTCTACACAATCAGTTCTCTCCATCTCTCTCTCTCTCTCACTTGTAATCAAATTACAAATCTTAGAGAGAAGATTACAAATCATTTTAATTTATGAATCTCAAAGCCCTAAATCCAAACACATTAAAGTATGCACCAGCAAATTGCAATTACATCTGAGGCCTCAGAACTAATGGGAGTCTCCTTCAAGAAATAAAATCAGACAATGTAGGCAAATTGTTCGATCATCACAGCCCCAGGTAAAATCAAGTGATGTTAAACTCTAACTTTAGAACAAGTTAATTTATCCCAAAATCAAGTGTGCGAGAGAGAGAGAGGTTAGCGGCAAACCTGCGGCGGGGCAAGAGGAAGACAGAATGGAGAGGTTCTTAGCGATGTGACTGTGCGGCAGCGGCGACGTCCCGGACCTAGCAGCAGACGGGCGGGCCGTGCGAGATGACTGCCTGTGTGGTAGATCAACGGTAAGCACCGTATTCGCCGCTGGGGAATTCACACGAAAGGGGCCGGGTGGATTACCTTTGGGAGAATGAGATGGGGAATTTCTAACCCCCTTTGCAGAACTAGTGGTGGGTTTTGCGGCGGTGGTGGGTTTTGGTGGTGAATAGGAATGGAGAATTGAGCGGATTTTGGTGGGGGTGGAAAGGGACGAAGCAGTTTGGGTATGTATTTGAAAAAACCTAAGTCCAAATTAATTGTGTATAAGAATTAATCATTTGAGTATTAATATTAATTGTTGGAAAATCAAATACAATTATATGTTCGGTAAAATTGGTGATGTCCTCCCACTTGAGTTTATGGTTCGACCTTGGCTTTATGCAATAATTTTTTTTATATATATTCTTAATTTTAATTGATATAAATGATTTATATAGATCTTGTTCTTTTTACTTTATAAATTAATTTTTTAAAATAAGTTATGTTTTTAATTTGTATTAATTTTAAAACCAAACCACTATTATATATTTATTTTTATTTTATATAAACATATATAATTTATGAATTATGAATTGTAAAACATAATTTTCAAATTATGTTTTAAAATAATAGTTAAATTTTGTATTATTATATAAAATTAAAGGTGAGAGTAATATTTTAGGTGTAGTTTCTTAATTAATTCAAAATAGTATTTTTAAATCTTATCTTTTTTTTTAAATTATGAGTTTGTTCATATATATAAGATAATATTAATGCAAATAATAAAAGATAACATTATAAATGTATTAAATTTTTTAAATTTAGTTAAATTAACAAATAATTAATTTATAATTAATACAACACCTAAAAAAAGGGTTGCGAAATGGGTTGTCTATTAGCAAAAAAACACTACAAAAAGACAACGTACAAAAAAGCGTTGCACAATTGGTGTCTATTGGCGAAAAGTACTATGAAAAGACAACGCACAAAAAAGCGTTGCATAAAAGGGTTGTAATTTTTTTAAAAATTCGCTCAAAGACAACCCTCTGAAAAAAGCATTGCAAAAAAGCGTTGTCGTTTTAAAAAAAAAACGCCATTTAACAACCCTCTGAAAAAAGCGTTGTCTTTTCCATTATTTGCGTTGTCTTTGAGCGAATTTTTTTAAAAAAGACAACGCTTTAGTGAAAAAGGGTTGTAAATTTGGAAACGACAACCCAATTTCATGAAAAGTGTTGTCTTAGGGGGGTTGTAAAATCCAAAATTTCTTGTAGTGATAGATTTTCTAATATGTTGTTTTACATATATATTTGTATATTATTGTTTGCATACCGAAATTATAATATTATTTAAAATGGCACAAATTAAAGATAAAATATCTAGATTCTTATTAATATATATATTTAGGGTAAATTACATAATACAAGCCAAACTATGGTCACTTTTCCACTTTGTTACCCCAACTTTCAAAGTTTACTGTAAAATAGTTCAATTTTACGAATTTACCAAACAACGCCAGAAGTCACCGCCGGTGGACTATCCTACGAATATTCCATCCCGTGCCATCGGTGTCAAAAAAAAACGGAGGGTAACTATGACTACTTTTGCACTAAGGTAGCCGAACTTTGAAATTTACTATATAATCGCTGACCTTTGCAAATTTACTACACGACAGCTAAAATATTACCGCCGACGGAATATTCTCGAAATATTCATTTCGTGGCATACACGTAACAAAAATAGAGGGTATTTCGATTTTTTTCAATGTTGGCTCATTTTAATGATTTATTGAAGGGCAAAATAGGGAATTCAATTACAAAATCAAACTAAATAAAAATTACAAATTAAAGAAATACAAAATTACAAATTAAATAAAACTAACCCAGAAATTCATCCCCAAATCTCCATTCTTACGTCCCCAAACATAAACTCCAAATTGAGAGAAGGAGAAATTGAAGATAAACCCTAAAGCCATAACCCCCAATCCATTCTCAAATCCCTGTTGGTCGTATCGCCCGTTTTCTCAAGGCCGGAAAGTATGCCAAGCTCGTCGACGCCAGTGCTCCGGTGTATCTCGCCGCCGTCCTCAAGTATTTTGCTGCAGAGGTAATTATTTCTTCTTCAAATTCAATTTTGGATTCATTCGAATTTAGGGTTTCTCGAATTTGAGTTTGAATTCTATAATTGACGGTGAATTGGATTCTGATTTCTACGATTTTGGCCGATTTATTTTGCAAAGCTCTCCAATTTCTCTTAATTTTCCTGATTTTAGTTTTCCCCAATTTATAGGGTTTGAATTATTCTCAACTAATCGATTAATTATGCAATTCAGGTGTTGGAATTAGCTGGAAACAACGAGAGATAACAAGAAGACAAGGATTGTTCCTCGTCACATTTAATTTGTAATTTTTATTTAATTTAATTTGATAATTGAATTCCCCATTTTGCCCTTCAATAAGTCATTAAAATGAGCCAACATTGAAAAAGACCAAAATACCCTCAATTTTTGTCACATGTATGGCACGGAAAGGAATATTTCGAGAATATTCCACCGGTGGTGACATTTTGGCGGTTGTGTGGTAAATTTACAAAGGTTTGGTGCTACCCTTTTCTATTTAAGAGACAGGGATCAGCGGTTATATAGTAAACTTTCAAAGTTCGGATACCTTAGTGCAAAGTGGTCATAGTTACCCTCCATTTTTTTTTACATCGATGGCACTGGACGGAATATTCGTAGGATATTCCACCGGTAGTGACTTCTGGCGGTTGTTTGGTAAATTCGCAAAGTTGAGCTATTTTACAGTAAACTTTGAAAGTTGGGGTAACAAAGTGGAAAATTGGTCATAGTTTGGCTTGTATTAAGTAATTTACCCATATATTTATTTAGGTTAACATAAGAATATTACATTATATTATTAAAATTTTAAAATTAATAAATCATATATTACAAACCATGCATCACACGGGTACACTGCTAGTATATACAAATAATTATATACAAATATATAATTATTATAGTAATTTTGAATAATGAAAACTTATATATATATAAAACGGTTTCACGTAAGTGTTGGGGATAGGTTCGATCACTTCCCAAAATCGATGATGGAATCACAAAAGATCTGACTCACTAATACCACCGGTAACATATACCTTAAATCCACCATATTAGCATACCGAATGATCATTGAAAGAAAGAGAAAGAGACACAAAATGACAAAGCAAAACAACACTCAATATTCCACACTACTGTTGTGTATTATTCCCATTTCAGAAGAAGTTCACCAAAGTGGGACTTAACTAGGCCAAGAAGGAAGTGGGTATTAGGAAATCAATGTTTAGATTTTAATGAGACAAAATACATGTGTTGGTCCCAAGTGATCAGAGGTTCAGAGGGGGTGAATGAACCTCTATCAAATTTTGCATTTTAAAACTTTTTTGTAAGCAGGTTACTGATTTTACAGAGAATGCAACAACCTCTCGATTCAGTAAGTTGACAGAATGCTAATTCAGCTTACTATTTCGGTAATAACAATATGCAGCGGAAATATAAGGATATAGTTTCTTTTGAAAAACGTTTACTTATCACAAGTATGATTTTGTCAGAATCCTTTTAGCAGTATGCTTATGATAAATGTAGCAAGATAGATAAGTAATCAAAAACAATAAACACACAAGGGTTTATAGTGGTTCGAATGTGGTGTAATCCTTCTACGTCCACTCTACTCCTTCTCAAAGGAGGAACTTTGTTAGGTTAGTTTGATTTACAAGACTCAACTTTACAAACCTCTTCCTATCAAGTTAACCTACTAGAATCAACAGATTCCTAGGTCAAATCCCACACAGGGTATAATAACTGACACAGAGTAAACAACCTATACAAGACTCAACACTTAGCGAAGATCTAATCCTTCCAACTAAGGACACCAAACTAAAACAACCTAGCACACAACAAATGGTTAAAAGTATATATGGCTCTTCAACTGATGTAACTCGAAGTCAGCCTTTGGAACTTGAAAGCTCGAATGCTTAGCTCGACTGCTTTTGAAGATTGAGTGACTGAACTTGTTTTAAATAGCTTGAGAGAGAGAGCGAGCTTAGAAATATCAGATGCTCAGTAGTTCAGTAGTCTCCTCGGTCACACTAACCTTCTATATATAGTGTATGGAAAATACCCGTTGAAGAGAGACATTGTCCTTTGAAGAAATTCAAATTGATCTTCACAATCTTTGCAATAAATGTGTCTGGGAAAAACTGAATTGTAGGGCATGTCCTACTCTGATCCGTATTAATGGTACCATACTTCGGCTATAGCGTTTTTGCAGAGGTGCGGTCCAGTTGGCATCACCTCATAGGCTGGGTGCTAACTTCCATCTATTGATTACTTTGACAAGATAAAAACCTCGTACTGCATTCAGCATATTACTCGTACTACATTGAATAAGATAAAAAGATTTACAGCTTGTTGCTCAGGTTGCAGTAGCTGTTTTCTGTTCTGCGCCAACTTTCTGTTTCAGAACTGATTCCTGTTCTTGAAACCTACAGTTAGCTTCCTGATCTGTGATAGCTTTCTAATCTGCGTCTGGTTCCTGATTCTGAACAGCTTCCTGTTCCAAAATCTTGCAGTCAGCTTCCTGACCTGCGATAGCTTCCTGATTCTGAACAGCTTCCTGTTTCTGAATCCTGGAGTCAGCTTCCAATTTCCCTTATTGCTTTCTATTTTGCTGCTTATTGATCCAGCTTGCTGAGTTTGGTTTCTCCTTCAGCTTACTGACTTTCCTTGCTGAGAATTAGTCTTTGAAACATCTTCATCTCCAGAATCCTGCTAATATCAGTATTCTCAGTCTTTCTGATATATACATCTTTTCAAAACAAAACTTAGAAAGATAACCTTATCAAGCTAAAATCCACTTAAACAATGTGGAAATGGGTACTCTAACTTCCTATCCAAAGTTGTTTTATCTCATCAAAACCTAACAGAAATATCCCAACAATTTCCCCCTTTTTGATGATGACAAAACCCATAAAAAGCAGCAAAAACAGATGTACTTTTATACGAGTATTTTGTACAAGTATAGTATAATGTAAGCTTTACATCAATAAAATTACAAGCTTACTACATAAATAAAATGAAGAAATAAAAGAATACAAAAATTCTTTACAACTCAACCATCTTTCTGTGAGAACTGTAGTAAGCTACACTTCTTCAGGTTTCTTTATCTCCAAACAGCTTCCTCTTAACTAAGTCATGTCCCGAGGCCGCTTGTTGATTCTATTTGACAACTTCTTCATACTTCATTCCCTTCCACCAATTCAAAATTGATTTCTCCATCTACTCAGCAATCTCAGGAACCTGTATCCATCTCAGCCAAAAGTCCTGACAGAAAGGAACCTGTTCTCCATTCTTTATTCTTTATCTTCTTCCATCTTTCTTCACTTAATCTAGGACCTGCAGGAATGGTCATAAAGGATTTGGCATTGGGATCCTGACTTGTTCTCTGCAATCCTCTTTGTTGTTTACCTCTTCCTCAACCAGGTTGTTGCTTGTAAGTTCTCTGTCGGGTTAGTGCAGCAACAACTCTGGTTTCCTGCTATAATGCAGTGCTGTTTACTGCTTGAGAAGCAGTATCCCCAGCACTTGTATTATCATCATCATCCTTCTTCTTCTTAGGTTGTATCCTCTGACCATGTCCAGAATCTGATCGTTTGTGTTTTCTGCTTATGGTTGTCAGAGGAGTATTGTCATCATCATCATCTTCCTCTTCTATCTCTCTTGTAGTGGTCTCCACTACTACAACATCCAGCTAAGCTTACTGTTTACTTTCCCCCTTTTTGGCACATCAACCTTAGCAGAACTGGGGGCAGTAACTTCAGCAGCTTTAGTAAGGAAGACTCTCATCATAATGGCTCTCATCTCACCCACAAAAAGTTCAAGGTTCAGAATCCTGTCCTTGACACTTTGAACATCACGACCTTGGGTGGAGATGTTTTCCTACATATTATTCAGTATCATGTTTTGTGGAGTCTGATTGCTCTTCACCTTATCAACTGAGCTTTTGGCTTTTTGGAGAGTTACATCTCGAGCATCAGACGCAGCTTTCTGTTCACGCTCAAATCTCTGTCTGGCCTGGTACTGGGCATTAAACTCCTCATTCATCCTCTAATGTATCTTGGAAGAGAGTTCGGATAACTCATTCATCAGTTCTTTCATTGATGAAAAGTGAGCACTTTCTCTTGTTTGTATGTCTGTAGCCAAATTCATCTTATGAGTTTCGATGGCTCTCATCAGGCCTTGAATGATATTCATTATTCCTTGAAGTGATTGTTCTTGCAAGTCAGTAAGAGTCTCAACTCTAACCACTGGTCCTGCTTCCTCATGAGTATAGAGGACCATGGTCTGACTTGCTTCTTCTTTAACTTGTTGTTTGGCCTTCTCTTCTAGCTCCACCCGATATTTTCTTCTTTCATCCTCCGTCATTTTAATCTTGAAAGGTTCTGTGTATGGAGGAGAATTTTCAGGTTCATCATCACTATCGCTTGATGAATCATCACCATCATCAGGATTTAGTGTAGGAGCAGTAACAACTATAGTTTCTTTACTTCTTGCAAGCTCTTCTTCCTCATGTTCTTTTCTTTCTATCTCCTCCACCGGAGCTGTCTTAACAGCATCCGCACCGGAGGTATTCAATGGAGAAGCTGTCTCAATAGCTCTCTCATAAGCCTCTTCAACTGCAACAACCTCATCAACTGCTTCCTGATCAATAGGAACTTCAGCCACCTGAACAACAGTAGTCTCAATTTCTTTATTTACTTCAACAGCAGCAACTTCTTCAACGATGACAACTTCTGCTTCCACAGTAACCTCAGCTACCTGAGAGGTAGTAGTTTTGGTTACCTTAGCAACCTGCTCAACAGCAGCATCAGCATCCTGACACACTTCTGCAAGCTTGGTGGCAACAGCATGCAGAAGTTCAAGAGTCTCATCAGTTTTCTCTTCAGCATCCAGTGCTGCTTCCTTCTCTTCAGTTTTCTATACTGCAACAGTAGCCAGCACAGAAAGTCTAGCCTCCACAACCTCCTCCTCGGATACTTCATCGGCAAACTCCTTCTCGATATTCTCACAAACTCCATGGATGATAGATGATGGTTCCCCCTTAGATGGTACATCATGATAAACGGGGGAATTAGAGTAATCAAGCAATTGTTCTTCAGACTCCATCACAACCAGTTTAGTAATTGGAGAGAGAGTTGCAATACCTGTAAATGTTGGAAAGTCATGTGCTTCAGCAGCTCTTGAGCTCCCTTCTCCTGGCTGCAGTATTCTTGGGAGTTGAGTAGATTGTGCTCTGTTTGCTTCTATCCCCATCAACAACATTCTTTGATTAGCTTCCTCCAATGTGGAGGTAGCTAATTGAGCTTCAGCCAAGACCAGCTCTATTGAGGTCCTAATAGTCTTGGTGTTGGGGTTCATCAATGTGTTGTTCTCCACTGCTGTCATCGACTTCTCACTCGTCATCTCCTTGCTCTTGGCCACCCAATGAGCATTCAGGTTTTCCTGTCTCTTATAGATTTTAGCCATAATGGGATAGGCTAGTTGATCAATGAAGCCTTCAGAGAAGAGAGGTAGGAGTCCATTGAGAAGAGTATCAGGATCTTCCATGAAGTTAACTATCCAGAAGAGGATAATATCTTCTACTTCCAGCCAATCCTCCCACTGGAGCAATTCCCTTGCACTGCACAGTCTCATCCACCGCCAAGTTTCATAGATGGTGGCGAATCTTCTCCAAATCGATGGAGCGGTCTCTATTAGAGCTCTTTCAGCAGCCTCTGCATCAATAGATTCAATGCTGCTTTCGACTCTATTTAGAATGTCGATTTCTTTCAGCTCATCTTTTGGCCCTAGCCATTTCCTTTTCATCTTGCCTTTTACCACCTCTCTAAGGCCCGACTTATCTTTCACCAGCCTTCTTTTCTTCTTTCCTTCTCTTGGAGCAGCAACCTGATCAGTAACCTCTTCTTCAGGTTGCTCAGCAACCTGTGCAACAGTAACTTATTTGACCTCTGGCTCAGCTTCCTGGTCAACTGCTGGCTCAGCTTCCTGACCTTCAACAGCTACTTGGTCAGGAACAGGATAATCTAAAAGAAGAACATCCTCAGAATCTTCAAGATCAGCATCCTAAGTAGTCTTATTCACTTTAGGTGAAACAGGTGAAACTACCTGAGTAGTTTTCTTCATCTTCAGCTGCTTCTCCAGGGGGTTTTCTTTATCATTGGCTTTCTCGCTAGCTTATCATCATCACTGCCAGAGTCATTGGAATCGGTATCAGCAGCCTGAGGCTTGGTAACAGTCTTTTTCTTTTTGGGTTGTTTCTCCTTCTTCATTTTTTTTCTCCTTGGAGTAGCCCTTCTTCACTCTTAGGTACCAACCAGGAGCATAAGGTACCCATCTTTGCAGGGCAATTTGTTTGAATCACAAGATAGAAGAGATAACCATCCCAAAGCTTCTCCTGTTTGTGGGCTTGGTGGCTTCCTCCTAAATCCTCTGAAAAAGGAATTGTGCACAATTGACTGCCTCATCTCGAACAATGACAGTCATCATCTTCATCCTGAGGTTAGTGCACTTGTCAAAGCTATCGCACTTACCCTCGACAGTGTAGACAAGGATGTCATGAAGAAACTTATATTCAGGTTTGAGTTTCTTCTTGCCAAAATTCCTTATCAGACTCTCCTTCACAGAGTCTAGCTTGAACTGGTTCCAACTATCTTCCAAATATTCTAACGCATAGACTTCCAAGTTAGAGTACTTCATATCTTCCTTGGAGATGTTGAAGGTGTTGGTAATGTCGTCAGCTGTTAGGGTGAAATCCTCCTCATCATCTTCATCCATCCTGAAGATGATGGTCTTCTCATCATCAGACAGATCAACATATGCATAAAACTTCTCCACGGACAGGGTAGAGAACCCTGTGTAAGTAGTGGTGAAGAGCCCATCAATCATGCTCTTGCACACATGATCCCAGATCTCCGAAGTGAGATCTTTGTCCTCATATGGTGATTCATCTCCCAACAACACATGGATGTTCACCAACCTTCCTTCCAGAACCTTGGTCTCCCTCGCAACTTTAGTGGTAGCCATTAATGATCTGTGAAAGCTTGAAAGAGTAGAAAGAGAGAAAAATCTTGATTGTAGAGAGTTAGAAGGTCTCGAGAATAGTAACAGTATAAGCGTAGAGAGAAAAGAGAGAGTTGATCGGTTTATAATTTGAATATGCATTCCAAAATAATCAATGGTCTAGATTAAATGACGTAGAAAACGTGTGCAATCTGATGATTGGGATAAAATAGTGGAGGGGTAAATTCGTAATTTGCTGAAAATCATGACAGAAGTTGAACAACACATTTTTTAATTCCTCTGAAAAGACGGTTTTGCATTTAATGCACACATCAATTTATCGTAAGAAATAATTACGAATAAGGTTAATATTTCTAATACGAGGTTGCAGGGCTTTATAAATGATGACTTCAATAAATGATGTATTCTGCCTACAGCAACCTGTTCAAGTAACCTGTACTCAACTTGCTGTATTCTTGAACTGAATACTATTAGAGAATCTTGTTTTGATAAAATGTTGTATCATATTCCAATATACTGAATGCATGTAAAATTTAAAATACTGCATAAGTTCTCCTTTACTTGAGGAACTTTTAAACTCTTACTCATCAAAGCTTGATGATCCCAAGCTCAGCTCTTAACATAGAAAACCTTGATTCATATAAAGGTTTTGTGAATATGTCAGCTAGCTGCATGTCAGTATGTACATTCTCAAGCACAATATCCTTCTTTTCTACATGATCTCTTATGAAATGATGTCTCACATCAATATGCTTTGTGCTTGAGTGGAAGACAGGATTATGTGTTATAGCAATGGCACTTATATTGTCACACAGAATGAGAGTCTCTTTCTCTATAATCCCATAATCTTTCAATTGTTGTTGTGACAACAGCTTCCTGCAGCTACATATTCAACCTCCACGATTGACGTTGCTATGGATGTTTGCTTCATGCAAAACCATGAAACAAGTTTATGTCTAACAACATCAGAATCTGAGAATCCTTTGAGGTTGAAACCTCATTCATTTGGATACCATAAGTCTATATCTTGAGTACCCTTCAGATACTTGATAATCTTTTTCACTGCTGCAAGATGTGACTCCTTTGGTGTTATTTGGAATCTTGCGCATACTCTTACTGCAAATACTATATCTGGCCTGCTTGCTGTGAGATATAGTAAGGATCCAATAAGCCTTCTGTACTTGGTTATTTCCACATCCTCTACACTTTCATCCTTATCCAGACTGATAGATATAACCATTGGTATGCTTACTGAAGATCCATTCTCCATTCCAAACTTCTTGATCAGCTCCTTGGTGTACTTGGCTTGATTTATAAAAATCTCATGTTCAAGTTGTTTCATTTATAGACCAAGGAAGAAACTTAGTTCTCCTATCATGCTCATCTCAAACTTCTTCTGCATGAGGGTTGAGAACTTCTCACATAAATCCTTGTTTGTGGAATCAAAGATGATGTCATCCACATAAATATAAACAAGCAGTATACTGTCTCCATCCTACATCCTGTAAAGAGTCTTGTCCACTGTCCCTTTCTGAAATCCATTCTCTAAAAGATACAAAGACAGTGTATCATACCAAGATCTAGGAGCTTGCTTCAATCTGCATAAAACTTTCTCTAATCTAAATACTTTATCTTCTGTCTGTTCTTCAAAACTTGGTGGTTGTTCCACATATACTTCTTCATATAGTAGTCCATTCAGGAATGTACTCTTCACATCTATCTGATAAACATTGAAGTTCTTGTGAGCAGCATAAGCCAAAAATATCCTTATAGCATCAAGTTTAGCAACTAGGGCAAAAGTCTCATCAAAATCTATGTCTTCTTCCTGACAGTATCCTTTAGCTACAAACCTTGCTTTGTTTCTGACCACAGCACCAGTTTCATCTAGCTTGTTCTTGAAGACCCACTTTGTTCCAATAACTTCTTGGTGATCAGGCCTTGGAACCAATCTCCGTACATGATTCCTTTTAAATCCATTCAGCTCTTCTTGCATGGCCTAAATCCAATTATTATCTTCAAGAGCTTCTTCCACACTCTTGGGTTCTACTTGTGATATGAAGTATGTGAACAATAATTCTTAAGGTCTTGATCTTCTTATTCTAACACCTTCATTGATATCCCCAATCACAAGCTCTCTTGGTGATTCCTAAGCCAAGTCCTATCAGGCTCAAAATTATAAGCTGGTTGCTGGACGATAACCTATTGATCTGCAGTATCCTGACTGCGGTTACTGTTGGATTGCAGTATCCTGACTGTCTGTTGTTCAGCATCCTGCGCCACTGCAATTCCAGATGCAGTAACCTGTGTATTGCTTTCAGTAACCACTTCAGCAGGTATTGGAACTCCATCAATATATCTTACTGCTTGATCCTTCATCAGATTTTTCATCAAAGGTCTTCAGGTGTTTCTTTCCATTGTTCAGAATGTAGCATTTGCATCCAAAGATATGCAGATATGAAATGTTTAGCTTAACTCCTTGCCAAACTTTATAGGGAGTCTTATCATGATCCTTAATCAAGCATATGTTCTGAGTGTAGCATGTTGTGCTGGTTGCTTCAGCCTAAAATCTCTTGGATATTTCAGCATCAGCTATCATAGTCTTTGCAGCTTCCTTCAGAGTCCTATTTATTCTTTCTGTAACTCAATTCTGCTAGGGAGTCCTTACTGCAAAATACTTATGGTAGATTTCATTCTCTGAATAATACTTCTCTATGAACTTGTTTGTGAACTCAGTTCCTCTATCAGATCTTATCTTCACAATGCTTAAGCTCTTCTCATTCTGCACCCTCTTCATGAATTCTAGCAGCCTGTTTTAAGTTTCTAATTTCTTGGCCAGAAAGATGGTCCAAGTAAATCTAGAGTAATCATCCACAATCACTAGGGAATACTTCTTCCCACTTGTACTAACAAGCTTAACTGGGCCAAAGAGATCCATATGTAGAAGATCCAGAATCCTATGAGATGATCTCTGCACTTTGTCTTTGAATGAGCTTCTCACTTGTTTACCTTTCTGACAGGCTACACAAACATTCTATTTCTTGTAAGCAACATCAGGTAGACCTCTCACCAAGTTCTTCCTTGTTAGCTTGTTGATTGTCTTGAAGTTCAGGTGACTCATCCTCTTGTGCCACAACCAGCTTAGTTCAGGGGTGCTCTTAGCAATAAAGCATGTTGGTTGCACTGTTGAACTCCAATCAACAAGATAGATGGTGTCTCTCCTGGTTCTAGTAAGCTTCACCTCGTTTGTTTTGTTGTCTCTTATCAGACACCTGTTGAGGTTGAACTCCACTGAACATCCTTTGTCACAGAATTGACTAATATTCAGGAGGTTATACTTCAGCCCTTTGACATATGATACATCACTGATACTTGCATTGCCTCTGATCAAGCTTCTTGTGGCCTTGGTGCTTTCTTTGGAGTCATCTTCGAAGACAACCTTATGTCCTTTGCATGGTTGAAAGTCTCTCAATCTAACTTTGTTGCCAGTCATATATCTGAAGCAGCCATTATCAATATACCATACATCTTTGTTGCATCCTAGTAACTGTGCCTACAAGTAAATCTGATAGATTTAGGTACCCATACAAGTACGGGTCTTGGGGGGGTTAGTCCTCTTTGGGACCCACACCTGCTTGATGATAATTGATTTACCATTAGCCTTGGTGGTTATCTTCCTATAAGTACCCTTTGCAGGATACTGTTTGTGATGTCTGTGTGCTGGAGATTTCCAGGTGTTATCTTTCATGTTAAATGAAGATACTCCCTTATACCTTTCCTGAGTATGAACTCTAGACATGTATATCTTAGTATATGAGGAGTAGAAGTTTTGCTGTAATCTGGAAGATTGCTGCATTCTCCTCCTACTTGCAACATACTGATTGTGCTGCTTTCTGAGTTTCTGTACAGACTTATAGTCTTCTTCCTGTAGCATGGGCTTCTTTCCTTTATCTAGTGTACTAGCTTTGTTCAAACTTCCATTAATTGGAAGGAGTTCCTGAGTATAAGGAACTCGGGCTTGAACAAACTTTCCAGCTTTGGATGTGCTAACTGCTTTCTGAGAACTACCTGCACAGTATCCTAGACCATTTTCTGAAAAGGCATTTTGGGTCTTTAGGATACATTCCTGTGTTTTTCTTGCTGATTTGCTATACACATCAATTGTGTTTTGCAAGCCAACTTTCTCAGCTTCTAGCTTAGTGACTAGCAACTTGAACTTATAGACCTCAGCTCTGAGTTTGTTGCATTCTGTACTGTAGTAGTCCAGGTCAGTAATTTGTTCCTTCAGTACAGTATGCTCACTCTTAAGCTGAAGATTTTCCTCTTTCAGTTTTTCATGAGTTGAATTAATCTGCTCAAAGTCACTCATGATCTGTCTAAAAGACTGGATCATGTTCAGCTTTTCAGAACTTAAAACATCAAGAGATTGTGAAGTTACCTCATTTTCTTCTTCTTCATAATCCTTGGTCATGAGGCATATCAATGCTTCCTCATCGGAGGTAGAGCTGTCAGAATCGCTCTCGGATGAGCAATCGTCCTTGGCTTTTTCTTTGGAGTTGTTTGTTACCTTTAGAGTTTCAGCTTCACTTAGAAGAGCCCTGAGCTTTTGCTTGTCATCCGTCCTCCTTTCTCTTCTCTGCACTCTCTCATCCTTAGTAAACTTATGTACTTGAGGGTAGGGACAGTTTTTGGTGAAGTGCCCAGGTTTTCTGCAATTATAGCACAAGTCAGAGGAACCTGTGTTTGCTTGTTGTGTTGGTCTTACCTGGGGACTTCTATCTGATGTTTGAGACTTTTTTCTGAAGTCATTTCCTTTATGGTTTGTCTTCAGGAACTTCCTGAACTTCTTCATTAAGAGTGTCATCTCATCCTTAGCATCATCAGCAAGCATCTTCTTCTGTTTGTCCTTTAACTTACTGCTGCTTGCAGTAGCTGCATCATTGGTTCTCGCAGTAAGTGTTGCAACCTTTGTACTTAATCCCTCAACCTCTTTTCTCCTTCGTTCAATATCGAACTCGAACGCCTTGAGATCTGAAAATAGATTAAAGTTGCTCAACGTACTAAGGTCCAGCGAGACTCTCATTGCGGTCTCTTTGCTTTACCATTCCAAGGGTAAGGCTCTCAATACCTTTGTGTTCTTTTCCTTCTAGGTATAGGTTTTTCCCAGAGATTCAAGCTCACTTATGATAGCTGTGAATCTCTGATCCAGTTCTTCTAAGGTTTCTCCAGGTTTCATATTGAACTGTTCATACAGTTGTGTAGCCTTCGAAACCCTATTATCTTTAGCAAGTTCATTGCCCTCATATCATCCCTAGTTTTTCCCAGATTTCTTTAGCTGTCTTGTAGCTTTTCACTTTGCTGAATGTTCTTTTATCTAGCGTGAGAAATAAAGTAATTTTAGCCACATTATCCAGGTTGGCTCTTTTCCTTTTTTCAGATGTGTATTCATGTCTCTCCTTGATGATGTATTCCTGTGGTGGAGTAGCTCTTCTGTGTACTGGTGCTGCTGCACGTGGGATGAGTCCTGGAATCCCTTCGACGTCTTCAGCGGCCTCAGCACGCTCTTGCTCGCGATGTTGTCTTGTAAAAATATGGTTTGGTTTGAAGATGATTGGTGGTCTTTCAGTTATTACGTACCACATCTCATCGTGCATGGTCGACAAGTAGGCCTCCATGCATATTCTCCAGTCATCCTAATCATCTATGGAAAATATCGAGAGTTTATGGTGTGAGTAATCCATGCTTATGCTAAAACTATGTATTTTGTTCTTGAAAAAGAAAAATGGTTTTTCCAGCAGAAATGGATGGATCTGGGTAGGTTACCAGTTAAGTTGGTATTTAACCCAACTTGCTTCGATACCACTTGTTGGTCCCAAGTGGTCAGAGGTTCAAGGGTGAATGAACTTTTATCAAATTTTGTGTTTTAAAATTTTTCTTTAAGCAGATTATTGATTTTACAGAGAATGCAGCAACCTCTCGATTCAGTAAGCTGGTAGAATGTTGATTCAACTTACTGTTTCGATAATCACAATATGCAGCGAAAATATAAGGATAGAGTTTCTTTTGAAAAAACTTTACTTTTCACAAGTATGATTTTGTCAGAATCCTTTTAGCAATATGCTTATGATAAATGCAGCAAGATAGATATATATATATAAGGGATATGCAACAAGTAATCAAAAACGATACACATAAGGGTTTATAGTGGTTCGAAGGTGGTGTAATCCTTCTACGTCCACTCTACTCCTTCTTAAAGAAGGAACTTTGTTAGGTCAGTTTGCTTTAAAAGACTCAACTTTACAAACTTCTTCCTATCAAGTTAACCCACTAGAATCAACAGATTCCTAGGCCAAATCCCACACAGGGTACAATAACTCACACAGAGAAAATAGCCTACATTAGACTCAACACTTAGCGAGGATCTAATCATTTCAACTAAGGATACCAAACTAAAACAACCTAGCACACAACAAATGGTTAAAAGTATATATGGTTCTTCAACTGATGCAACTCGAAGTCAGCCTTTGGAACTTGAAAGCTCGAATACTTGGCTCGACTGTTTCTGAAGGTTGAGTGACTGAACTTGCTTTAGATAGCTTGAAAGAGAGGAAAAGCTTAGAAATATCAGATACTCAGTAGTTCAGTAGTCTCCTCGGTCACACTAACCTTCTATATATAGTGTATGAAAAATACCCGTTGAAGAGAGACATTGTCCTTTGAAGAAATTCAAATTGATCTTCACAATCTTTGCAATAAATGTGTCTGGAAAAAACTGGATTGTAAGACATGTCTTACTCTGATCCGTATTAATGGCGTCATACTTCGACTATAGTGTTTTTGCAGAGGTGCGGTCCAGATGGCATCACCTCATAGACTGGGTTTTAACTTCCATCTATCGATTACTTTGACAAGACAGAAACCTCATACTGCATTCAGCATATTCCCCGTACTGTATTGAATAAGATAGAAAGACTTACAACTTGTTGCTCAGGTTGCAGTAGCTGCTTTCTATTATGCGCCAACTTTCTGTTTCAGAACAGCTTCCTATTCCAGAATCCTGCAGTCAGCTTCCTGACCTGCGATAACTTCCTGATTCTGAATAGCTTCCTGTTTGTAAATCCTACAGTCAGTTTCCAGTTTCCCTTACTACTTTTTATTTTGCTGCTTACTGATCTAGCTTGTTGAGTCTGGTTTCTCCTTCAGCTTACTGACTTTCCTTGCTAAGAATCAGTCTTTGAAACATCTTCATCTCCAGAATCCTACTAATATCAGTATTCTCTATCTTTTTGATATATACATCTTTTCAAAACAAAACTTAGAAAGATAACCTTATCAAGCTAAAATCCACTTAAACAATGTGGAAAATGGGTACTCTAACTACTTATCCAAAGTTACATTGTCTCATCAAAACCTAACAGAAATATCTCAACAACATGTAATAAGAAAATAGAGTATCCTATTTTTCACAATGTTTGAGTGAATTTAGAATAAGTTTGAATCTTTAGAATAAGCTAAAAAATGGGAGGATAGCAAGTCAAGACCTTGCTCACTTGCTACAAGCTATATGAAGGGAAACATGATGCATGTTGTAAGATAGCAGGTGATGCATGTAGATCAAGTCAAAGTACTTACTGTACAACATCTTAGATATTGCATGCTGCATGTTGTATGTACTTAATGAAGATCAAGAATAGCAAGCAGACCAGCCACTAGTTGATGTACAAGAAGATCAAATTATGTTCGAGAAAAGGTCTTTTCAATGGTTGAAAATATAACCAGTAGAGATAAGGTCTTCTTACAGAGTTGCTAGCCAATAGTACGATGACACCTGGCCTGACAGACTGCATAAAGCTGCAAATTAGGACTGTGCACTACAAGAAATTTTGGATTTTACAAACCCCCTAAGACAACACTTTTCATGAAATTGGGTTGTCGTTTCCAAATTTACAACCCTTTTTCACTAAAGTGTTGTCTTTTTTCAAAAAATTCGCTCAAAGACAACGCAAATAATGGAAACGACAACGCTTTTTTCAGAGGGTTGTCTTTGAGCGAATTTTTTAAAAAAAGACAACTCTTTTATGCAACGCTCTTTTTTACGTTGTCTTTTCATAGTTATTTTCGCCAATAGACAACCCATTGTGCAATGGTTTTTTGTACGTTGTCTTTTTGTAGTAATTTTTTGCCAATAGACAACCTATTTTGTAACGCTTTTTTTATGTGTTGTGTTAATTATAAATTAATTATTTGTTAATTTAACTAAATTTAAAAAATTTAATACATTTATAATATTATCTTATATTATTTGCATTAATATTATGTTATATATATGAACAAACTCATAATTTTAAAAAATAGTATTTTTAAAAAATACTATTTTGAATTAATTAAGAAACTACACCTAAAATATTACTTTCACCTTTAATTTTATATAATAATACAAAATTTAACTATTATTTTAAAACATAATTTGAAAATTATGTTTTATAATTCATAATTCATAAATTATGAATGTTTATATAAAATAAAAATAAATATATAGTTGTTGTTTGGTTTTAAAATTAATACAAAAAACATAACTTATTTTAAACAATTAATTTATAAAGTAAAAAAAATAAGATCTATATAAATCATTTATATCAATTAAAATTAAGATTATATATAAAAAAATTTATATTGTAATAAGCCAGGGTCGAACCATAAACTCAAGTGGGAGGGCATCACCAATTTTACCAAACATATAATTGTATTTCATTTTCCAACAATTAATATTAATACTCAAGTGATTAATTCTTATCCACAATTAATTTGGACTTAGGTTTTTTCAAATACGTACCCAAACAGATTCGTCCCTTTCCACCCCCACCAAAATCCGCTCAATTCTCCATCCCAATTCTCCATCCCTTTCCACCACCAAAACCCACTGCCTCACCGCTCAACCCACCACCGGCACTTAGTCGTCGCCGTCCTATCTTCCTCACTCTATTTTGTCTTCGTCTCGCCGCCGTGGAGAATCTGCCGTCATCCCGTCGCCGCTGCCGCACAGTAGGATCGTCGCGACCCAAGCAGTAGTCTTCTCTTCTCCTCGCCCCACCGCAGGTTCGCCGCTAATCTCTCTCTCCCTCACACGCACACATAACAGTCCTCTCAATGTAATTGATTCAGTGCCCTAATTTAAATATCTCTATCTATATATTCAGTGCCCAATTCAGTGCCCTAATTGATTTAGTGCCCAATAGGCGTTGAATGGGATGGCTAACATAGAGAGATTTTGTGACCTGTATGTAAGAGTAGGAGCAGAATATATATGGCTTTGTAGGATTGCTCCAATAGACTTTCTTCCCTTCCCCTTGTAATATTGCTAATTTCCCGATTTCCTTTAAAGACATTAACCTTAGTTACTCTATTCATATAATAGAAAGACACTCTGAACATCGTCAGTCTCGTGGGGATGAAGGTAACTGTTAGAACATGCCTATAGGACGTAGATTATGCAGGGGCCTTAATTCACGAGTCCTGAAGAAATTTGTTTCTAGTTAAGTGGAGTAAATGAGTGATTATTGTGCTTACTAATCCATGCTATACATCTAATCTTCGTAGTAATATTGTAGTATTAATTTACTTTAATATTAATAGGTGTAAGGATCAAAGTTTTGTGCCTTTTGTTGTAAAAGGTTTTGATTGAGTGATTGTTATGGTTTATGTTGTTTCAGATCAACTGTATTCTTTCTCCTTACTCTATGCCAATCTTTACTCATTAAACAAATTTATTCTTATATAGAGTTTTTGTTATTAATCAGATGGTTTACCTATGTATCCTGTATTTTCCTTTTCTTAATTACTCCAGATTTGTGCATTGTTTGGTTTTTATATTTTTGTGCTGTTATTTTGTGTCATGAAGTAAAGCATAAAATTTACCCTTTGTTATTGGTCATGCTTGCTCTTTTGTTTAGAACAAAGATTAGGAAAGGGTCCAAGTGATTTATTGTATCAATCTGTTGGTCTATTACAACCACATATATGTTAGGCTGTTAGCTTTTCTATCTCGAGGGCTGTTTTCGTGGAGGTTGAATAAATTGCATGTCACATTATAAGAAGTGCAACTTGTGTGAGTGAGACCTGCTTATTAGGGGGTCTGCGTGTAAAAAAACTCGTATGTTGGTAGAAACCTTGTTCCTTTCTGAATCCTATACCTCTTAGAATTCCATGACAACGTTGGAAATCATCCTTAATTATAGTTCTCTCCCTCTTTTATTCCAGCGCAGTTATAAATTAAAATGTAATTTAGCCATCTTTATGTCTAACTAAAGCAAACAAAATATTTATACTTACAGGTACAAGAGCATAATCACCCTCATATTCTTCTTTTGCAAATTGGAAACACTTTCTATAAACTTCCAGGTGGCAGGTTGAAGCCAGGTGAGAAAGGTAACAAAGTGTATCTCATTTTTATTCATCATTATTATATACTTATTTTGATAAATTGTACTTGTTTATTTATTTTATTAAGAATAGAAAACTTCTGTTTCAATCATCTTGTTCAAGCTGGATTGTATTTAGCTTAGTTATTGTGTTGTCCTCTATTCAACTTCACAGAAATTGAGGGCTTGAAAAGGAAACTATCTAGCAAACTTGCTGCTAATTCACCTTCTCTTCAGCCAGATTGTCAGGTAATGTGTTGTTAGTTTAGAGTATCAGAAGTTGATTGCGAAATTGTGAAATTTGCTCAATTTGCTTTGAAATTTACCTTTGGCTATAGAAGTTTGATATTAGAACAACGTTGTTTAAGTCAACTGACAGCATCATTCCAAAGCACATCTAGTGGCTACATGGTTTCTGCATCTAAATAATATTAATCAGGGTTCCAAGTTAAACCACCTAATTGACCATCACAATATAAAACTACTTGTGGAGGTTCGGACATACACTATTGATATTTGTTGATACTATCATCTGGATATATATTAAGTTATATATATAATGCACATATTTATTTATTATATATCTGTATTATATATTTTATAGATATTTTAGTAGGCTTTGGATTCGGATTAGTGAGTTGGTATTTACACAGATTTAAGACAAATAAGAATTCATGCATCTCTTATTAAATGAGTACCTTATCTACTCTTATCCCTAATTATATTAGATGATATGTTTACAGTAATATTTATTATTTATAAATTGATATAATTTATGAGGTGCAGCATGTGAATAACATAAACCATGCATGGTGGGGTTAATGTGGGAATAAAGTTGTTTATGTTTAGCAAAGTGTTAAAGATGTTTAATTGCCACGTTAGTTAATATAACCTCAAGATTAGTGAAAATTCCACAATTATTTACTTTCCTTTTAAGGGAAGCAGAGGCAGAATTAATTATTGGATGGTGAGGAAAATGAGACATAATCTTGTCCATAGTCTCTTCTCCCAGTTGGTTTTTCTTCCCTTTTTTTATTAAATTAGTTTTAATTCAGATTGGTAAATGAAAACAAGCTTCAAAACTTCAGATTTGTGGATCCATATTAAATAGGACACTTGTCATCAACAAAAGGTGATCAAGATTTTCGGGAGAATGAGATGGAACGAAGGGCATGTGCTCTAGCAAAAAGGTTGAGTGGTACATTGCCTAGCCAATTAGTTTTGGCACCTTGCAATGTAGGGTAAGCTTTGATTTGCTTTTTGGTACTCCATATTATGATACATACACGTTTTGCTGAAACTATTTGTTTGTGAGAAATTGCACTTCAAAGATGTTATCTATATATGAGGGAAGATGGAAAATGAGTCAGGGTAAGTAGTAAACTGCATGATAGATACTTTCTTATTGATCTTACGTGCTTATTAACAAGGTAATTATAGTAAATATGACTTCGAGTGGCTGAGTTGGAGAGTTTCAGTTTTGATAATTATAGTAACTGTTAACAAGGTGATGCAATCTTTTGTTTTGTTGATTTCGAGTTTGAAGTTGTGACTGATTTGTTTTAATCCTTAATTCCATAGATTCCATTGGATTCTAACTGTCATCAACCCTCACAAGCAAACTTGTCATTTGTTGGACCCTCTTTATCATCGCTTGCATGATCAAACTTGGAAAAAGATTGTTGATTTGTAAGTTTCAATTTAATAAGTTTAGCACATTTCTATTCGCTTAATTTATGTTGCATGTACGATGATTAATACATTGTTTTTTCATGAAGGGCCTTGAGAATGTTCAATACAGAAATTGGAAAGAATGGGAAAAAACAACCTACATGGGAAGTAGTCAAGGTATGTATAGTGAAGATGTGAATGAAGTGCGTTTATACTCATGTTGATATTTATTTTATCATCACCAAGCATATATATATATAAGTTGATACTCATATATTGTAATGTAGGCTCCTTTGCAACCTGATTCCAAACAATGTGGTTTTTTTATATTGTGGTACATGAGACAACTTATTGAAAAAGATGCAACTGTGGACATGGCTTCATTGCGTTCAATTGTGAGTAACTAATTCCTATTTAGTATACATATTCACTACAAGAAATTTTGGATTTTACAACCCCCCTAAGACAACACTTTTCATGAAATTGGGTTGTCGTTTCCAAATTTACAACCCTTTTTCACTAAAGCGTTGTCTTTTTTAAAAAAATTCGCTCAAAGACAACGCAAATAATGGAAAAGACAACGCTTTTTTCAGAGGGTTGTTAAATGGCGTTTTTTTTAAAACGACAACGCTTTTTTGCAACGCTTTTTTCAGAGGGTTGTCTTTGAGCGAATTTTTTAAAAAATTACAACCCTTTTATGCAACGCTTTTTTGTGCGTTGTCTTTTCATAGTACTTTTCGCCAATAGACAACCCATTGTGCAACGCTTTTTTGTACGTTGTCTTTTTGTAGTGTTTTTTTGCTAATAGACAACCCATTTCGCAACCCTTTTTTTAGGTGTTGTATTAATTATAAATTAATTATTTGTTAATTTAACTAAATTTAAAAAATTTAATACATTTATAATGTTATCTTTTATTATTTGCATTAATATTATCTTATATATATGAACAAACTCATAATTTTAAAAAAAAGATAAGATTTAAAAATACTATTTTGAATTAATTAAGAAACTACACCTAAAATATTACTCTCACCTTTAATTTTATATAATAATACAAAATTTAACTATTATTTTAAAACATAATTTGAAAATTATGTTTTACAATTCATAATTCATAAATTATATATGTTTATATAAAATAAAAATAAATATATAATAGTGGTTTGGTTTTAAAATTAATACAAATTAAAAACATAACTTATTTTAAAAAATTAATTTATAAAGTAAAAAGAACAAGATCTATATAAATCATTTATATCAATTAAAATTAAGAATATATATAAAAAAAATTATTGCATAAAGCCAAGGTCGAACCATAAACTCAAGTGGGAGGACATCACCAATTTTACCAAACATATAATTGTATTTGATTTTCCAACAATTAATATTAATACTCAAATGATTAATTCTTATACACAATTAATTTGGACTTAGGTTTTTTCAAATACATACCCAAACTGCTTCGTCCCTTTCCACCCCCACCAAAATCCGCTCAATTCTCCATTCCTATTCACCACCAAAACCCACCACCGCCGCAAAACCCACCACTGGTTCTGCAAAGGGGGTTAGAAATTCCCCATCTCATTCTCCCAAAGGTAATCCACCCGGCCCCTTTCGTGTGAATTCCCTAGCGGCGAATACGGTGCTTACCGTTGATCTACCACACAGGCAGTCATCTCGCACGGCCCGCCCGTCTGCTGCTAGGTCCGGGACGTCGCCGCTGCCGCACAGTCACATCGCTAAGAACCTCTCCATTCTGTCTTCCTCTTGCCCCGCCGCAGGTTTGCCGCTAACCTCTCTCTCTCTCGCACACTTGATTTTGGGATAAATTAACTTGTTCTAAAGTTAGAGTTTAACATCACTTGATTTTACCTGGGGCTGTGATGATCGAACAATTTGCCTACATTGTCTGATTTTATTTCTTGAAGGAGATTCCCATTAGTTCTGAGGCCTCAGATGTAATTGCAATTTGCTGGTGCATACTTTAATGTGTTTGGATTTAGGGCTTTGAGATTCATAAATTAAAATGATTTGTAATCTTCTCTCTAAGATTTGTAATTTGATTACAAGTGAGAGAGAGAGAGAGATGGAGAGAACTGATTGTGTAGAGTAATTCTGGAGAAGCTAGTTGATATTGTTGCATGTTTCTTAAAGGGAGTATATAGACCAAAGGATTGTTCTATGAACTAAGCTAGATTCTAGAGTTCTCAGCTTCAGATTCTAGATTCTTTAACTACTACGAAGTTGCTTTGACCTGTATGAGAATTCCTAGAATCTATTACTATGGAAATTTGGATTCTAGCAATGGAGCATAAAAGACATTTCCTAGATAAAAGGAAAGTGAGAGAAGAGAATCTAAATAATGAAAGCTTCACTTGCTTCTTGTCTCCTCTGTTTACACTATTTCCAGAATCTATTTTTCATAGTATTTCCATGATTTCTGTGGTTGCTTTTTCTTTTATTAGCTGTACAAAACTAAGGATCTTATTCATATATTGTCTCCACTCTATGTATAACAAGAAATTCTGCAAACACTGGATTTGAACTTTCATCCTTAGTAATGTTAATCAACCGTCCTTACAAGTTTTCGGACCAATAATTTATGAGTTGACACAATAGTAGAAATATTTTAGTTTATTTAAATTGTGGTTGCATAGTCCAACATCTATGGATCCATATCCTCGTGGGAAATCAGAGTGGTTGAGTTAATCGTTTACTTGTACCTTTTGTTATATGTTACTATATGCAGAACAATTTTGGAATGTTACTCAAATGGTTTATATTGAAGTTTTGAACCTCATGTAATTTGCAATAATACAAAATGCTTGAGATAATTGGTTTTGATGAATTACCAGAATGTACAGTAACAGGAATGACATATAACAAACTGAAAACTTAGGAAAAGGACAAAACTTGATTCCTAGCTACTTACATTTTATAATATGAAATTGTCTTGTTTTATGTTATGTTAGAACTCTTAAGCACCTTTTATAAGGGATATTCAAACACTTCACCTGATATTCTTTTTCATAGTATTGCACAGGTGTAGTCAAGGATGGATTTAGGGGGGGCCGGGGGTGTTAGCCTCCCTCGAACTTTCAAAATAGTTCTAAAGTGAAGTCTATTAAGGTACTCATTTATTTGATTCTTGTAGAAATCATATTATGATTTTGAGGTGTAGATTTGTCACTTGTTATTATAAAAGAAGAGAAATAAATAAATGAGACAAGAGAGATACTAGAGTTACCTTCTAAATGAATTATTTTAGTTTTTTTTAAATATCGATCAATTTTGTCGGAACATGGATAATTAATCAGTTAGAATTTGTCTTCATGGTATTTATTCTTTCTTTCGTGCTTCATGGAATATCATGTGCAAATTGGCATTATTTAAATGGAATGATTAGAATAACATTGTTGAGTGCAAGACAAAATAAAAATCTTGATATTGTTGCTCTCTCTTTCTTGTTGTTTTGGAGCCAATGTGAAATTTGCCTCTTTTTTAACCATTTTTTTCCATTTCATAACCAATAATTTTATGGGACTATTATGTTGAAGTCTCTTCAGTTGGACAACAATTGCTAGATTGGGTAGTCAATGATCGTTACCTATTCTGTTTACGAATACGTACATTGATCTTCTTGGAGTAATGGAATAATAGCCTCGTTTCTTCAAGAAGACATATTTAGGACTAGAATCAATAAAGATATATTGGAATGTAGTGATGTGCGTGCTTATTCACATGCAGTGTAGCAGATTTTGCAATGTCTAAGAATTAAAATCAGAATGTCATTCCTAAATGAATTAACAGATTGTACAGTAAAATGAATTATTCCTCTCTACTCAACCTTGAGGAGTGTTTGAAGAATATCTAAAAACTAAGGAAAAACTTAAAAATAGTTTTTAACTACTGACTTTTGGTAATGCTCATTACTTCAACTATAATGTAGCTGATCAGATCACTCATTGATGGATTCTCTAGCTAGTACTTCTACTTAATGGAATTGTGAGTATAAGAAGATTCAGAAGAGAAATACTGTCAGTGCTTCACAGTGGTGGAACTTCCAGATTTAGAGATAAGAGTATTGACAAGTAGAGTATAGAATATATCTTGTGATATCCAATTTCTTGAGATGTTCAGCATCCAGGATTGGCTTTGTATCGCATCTACATAGTATTTTTGTACCTATATATGTTCTCATGTAGCACAAAGTCCAGAGAGCAATGCAAAGAAACAAAACATAAAGCATCTACTAGCAATATTAAAATGATAAGGAAATATCAATAACGGAGACTAAAATATTTATACAAAGGCAACAAAATCTGATGGAAACATAGGCAGTGAATATTTTGTGAGTAATAAACATGTGATTCTTTCCTAAACATGCATTTGCATTATCAAACTACAATATATTAAACATTTTAATTCATTGTACTGGAATTTAATACAATGTTTTAACATGTTTCAATTAGACCAACCATCTTGTTAGATCTCTTTTATAAGTATAGTCCTTAAGAGACAGTAAACCTACTCTACTGAACATCAGTTCCTGCTATTCACAATTATAAGAGATGTGAGTTTACACTTGAATCTTAGGTATAGATATGTACATGTCTGTTAAGCACTCCTATGTAATAAAAAATACAATAATTAAGTCCAAAAATATTAAGTTGCCCATTATGCACATGATTTTAGACTTGTCTTGTTTGGATCAATGAGCCGAGATGATCTTTTGATATATATATAGAAAGAACTGAGTGGCATCGACATGACTAGAATGATTCCTAGTCTACTCTTATACTAAAGAGACATAAAGAATCACTTATTAAAGGGAAAGATATAATGAGAAGAAAACTGAACCAAAGAAGTCCTTTCCATGGGTTGATATATGTCCTTCCATCGGATCTGCTCCACCACACCCACTGTGCAAAGAATAAAAACAATTAAATGAGAAGTTGAATGAACAGTTGGTTTCCCACCATTTTCAACGGGTTAATAAATACTCATGGTTTACTTGGAAATGCAACTTATATGTAGAAACCATTGTCAAAAATGTCACAATAGAAATAAATCCAGGTATTAAGACAATTTGATTGACTTTTCAGCACTGATCACATATGTGAATGTACATAAGACAGCAAATAAGGCATAAAGTGATTTTAGTGCATGGACAGTACACCATCATAGGAATGAATTACTACCTCAAGTTTCTCTTGAGTTCATTGCTATGTCTCAATTCTCATGACCTCTTAGCATAGAAAATTTTGATGTAACCAATTCCAGGTTTGCAAGCAGAGTGGTTAATCATCAACATACCAGGTCTGCAAAGTGACCTTACATTTTACATGTAGAAAATATTTAATTCAAGACCAGCTTAAATTTAACAAACATAAGTTGCAATCATACATCCTACTGTGGGAATTCTTAATAATAATAATGAGTTAAACTAGCTGATATCTATTGTTAGAAAGATGCACGTCACAAGAAAATAAAATACGTAGATAAAATATATATAGATCTTGTATTAGTGGGAAAGAACACATTAATGAAATATAAATCCTTTTATTTAAGAAAGTGATCACATGATTAGGACGATGGGAAACTGACACAATCAGACTATTTTAGACACTTAAAATCAGATAATGTGTTCTTGGAAAAAAATTAATAGGTAGAAAGTTGGAATCACAATGAAATAGTGAAGGGGACAGAAGAATGAGTAAGGACAAGATTAAGAATGGATAAAATGTGTGTAGAATATTAAATTCCACCAATTTAATGCCATAACTGATGGGTTCAATTGGTGTCTTATTACCAGAATTTCAGCTTCATCTTAGCTGTATGCCATTTGACAGCAATGTCGCAGCTCTCTAATTAGGACAAAGTCAACTAATATAATATTCCACAATCAAACATAGAAAAAGCTTATTAATTTTTGAGATGCTACACCCAGTGATAGTAAATCTAGAGTAAATCCACCTTTGACTTGAATATATACATATGGTTATATACTTGTGTGTGTGAGTGTGCACAAGTTAAGGATGGATCTTCACCTTAGATAGCATAACCAAATTGAGAAAAACAAAGTTGGTATGGTTATAACAAAGTGTAGATATCATCATCCAAACTGCAACAAGAACAACTATAATCTCTTCTAGATTCAATTTAACTGAACTAACTAACTTGAAGAGTAGAAAAGATTTTACAACTCAAGGGTCATTACCAATAGCCCCCTGCAAGAACATGATCCATCCTTGAAACAGTGAAACCTGTTGCGATCGCGCACAACTATTTCTCGATTTACAATCTCGGATATCAGCCTAAAAGAAGATTAGTGAATGATGTTGCATGTTTCTTAAATGGTTTATATAGAGCAAAGGATTGTTCTTAATTGATCAGAACTATGGACTATGCAACATTCTAGGAGAAGAATTTGTGAAGTTGAAGAGAAGTTTTGGTGTACACTCTAGATTCTTCGACTACTAAGACTTTGTTTTGACCTGTACATGAATTCTCAATATCTTTTACTATGGAGATTTGGACTGTAACAAAAGAGCATAAAAGTTATTTCCTAGAAAAAAAGGTATGTGAGCGGAGATGCTAAAAAATGAAAGCCTCACTTGCTCCTTGTCTCCTCTGTCTGAACTATTTCAAGAATCTATTTTTTCATAGTATTCCGATGATTTCTATGGTTGCTCTTTTCTGTTATTAGCAGTACAAAACTAAGGATCTTGTTTGTATTTTAATTTATTTTTTAAATTTATTTAAATTGTGATTTTAAAGTCCAACAACTTCAATTTCAGGGGAAATAATTATAGTGCCCAACTGCCCATAGGTCCCGTGATTGTTGCCTTGCAATTTCTGCAAACTACGCTGTTTCATTCTCTACAGGTTTAGTATCAGTATCACAGATAATGTGAAATCAACCAGACTGCTTGTAAATAAAATAAATCAACGAATTTGAGGGATAATATTTAACTCCGCAGGGTACATATGTGGATGGAATAAAGAAAGAGGTTGTTCTATTGCCTGCTCACACTCTTTCTCTAATAGCATCTGGTGAAGGTAAATTGACTTGTACATTCACAGTACTGGTTTTAATCACAAAACTTCTCAGAATTTAGTTATCATGTATAATTTTGCTCTTCCACTGAAATATTCATGCCTAATTTACAACTTACTAGTGTTCTGTTGTTATGCTTTCTATTTAAACGTTTAACTTCCTTCTTCAATATTGATGCAGAGCATAGACATGTGGGTTCTAATAACTTCAATTTACTCAGCAGCCGAAGCCACACCATATTCACTTTGGTATTACAACTCTTATTGTTCTTAAGTTTGTGTTCTGCATTGCATGGAATGACACTCAGGCTGTCATTTTGGTTTTACTTTTTATACTTTTTAAGAAGTATGTCTTATCAGGAGTATCATTGGCAAGAACACCACCAAATGTATTGTATGATAGTTGACAACTTGCTTTCATAATCAATATGATTTTTTTTCTTTCGTAAGGGAAAATGACTTTTCTGTGTTTATCTATGTTGTTTGATCAACTAAGTTGCAATACCTACAATAATATGTGTCAAAAGATTTAATGTACTAGAAAATGATGATGGTTTTATACTAGTATATTTATTATAACGTATGATTATTTTGGTTCAGATTAACACTTTAAACCTCTTTAATGGCTTGTTCATCTCACAGACGTTGAGTAGAACTATATAGGCTTACTTCTTACTACCAAAGTAACTATCATGCTAAAGTAAAGTGCAACAGTCAAGAAGATTGATGAGCATATGAAATAAGTGATGACTCCCTTTAAGTTGGTTTTTCTAGTGTCTAGTGAACATCATGTTTCGAGGTCTTTTATATTATGTTTGTTGTATGAACTTGCAAATTCATGGTCCAGAATTTCTTCTTATTTGTTGTCGTGAAGTGAAGTTATAAATCCTCTTATCATCAGCTACTCATATTTGACTCTTGTAGAAATTGCTTATGATTTCGAGGAGTATAAAAGAAGAGAAACAAATAAATGGTACAAGAGGGGTGCTGCTGAAAAAACTAGAGTGAGCTTATAAAAGATTGGCAGGGGATTGAGAAGAGTGACCCGTGATTGCAGCTTGAATCAGGGGAGGAAAAGTTAACTGTTGTGCTTAAGGTTAGGTTGTTTAACCTAATTTGGATGGTTATTTGAGTCATTTTGATAAATATTATACTTATTACCATTTTTGTAATGATAGTGGTATTGGTGTTGTGTTAATTGAGCAGATATTAAATAAATTTGGTAGTTAGATTAACTACCTAATCTGATGTGTTGCGATATATCTGATGATTATAACAAAATGTGTTGGGCTATGCTTTTATTAATTGAGGCATGTTTGAGTAACTAGACAATGAGATGAAAGCTTATTTATAAGTATTTTGTTCTGAGTCCATTGTTGCACCTAACGAGATTCTTAGTTACTTGTCGATACCAAATCGTGAAGTTACGAGCAGGAATTAGAGACTAATAACAACTTTGGGGATGTGAGACATATGATAGTTTGAAGTACTGATGTTCTACTTCTGTTTTGTTATAACTGGTTAACCATTGAATTATGAATTATGCATTAAATAACTATGTTGAATTACTGTAATTAATTTATCAATGTTTACTAAAGTGTGCTTATTTGTTAATTACTTATTTCCTACTCAAGATGGACAAGGAATGGATGTTCAAGGACGGACTCTCAGATGAATACAGGGCTGGGGTTGAGTCTTTTATGCATTTTGCATGTCAAAATATAGATGATGTCAATGCAATGTCATGTCCATGTTCAGATTGTGGTAATCTTAGGAAATGGAAACATGTCATTGTTAGGTTGCATTTGTTGACTAAGGGAATTGATAAAACATATCATACATGGATGTGGCATGGAAAGAGATCTAAGTCAGGAATGTCTATGTCTGATAGTGATCAGTTTAGGAGAAATGCATATAATTTTGGTGTAGAAGAACCTATTGACATGGTACATGCTGGATATGAATACAACAATCAAAATCCAAGTGAATTTGGTAAATTGCTTGAGGATGCAGAGAAACCTCTATATCCTGGATGTAATTTTTTAACAAAGTTGTCTGCCATTGTGAAATTGTATAACTTAAAGGCAAAATTTGGTTGGAGTGATAGAAGTTTTACTGAGCTACTTAGTTTGGTTAGGCAAATGCTTCCTCCCCAAAATGAATTGTCTTCCTCTTTGTATGCTGCAAAGAAAACCTTGGTTGCATTGGGAATGTATTATGAGAAAATTCATGCATGTTCAAATGACTGTGTCCTGTATCGTAAGGAGTACAAGGACCTTACTAATTGTCCTAAGTGTGGTATCTCAAGATGGAAAGTGGGGAAAAATTCTAAGATTTATGAAGGAATTCCAGTAAAGGTCCTTCGGTACTTCCCACCTATTCCAAGATTTCGACGGATGTTTCGAAACAAGGAGATATCTAAGGACTTGACTTGGCATGCTGATAATCGCGTTGTTGATGGTTATTTGCGTCACCCAGCTGATACACCATCTTGGAAAGTAGTGGATCATAAGTGGCCTGAATTTGCTTCCGAGTCAAGAAATCTCAGATTGGCTCTATCATCAGACGGGATCAATCCTCATGGTATGATGACTTCTACGTACAGTTGTTGGCCAGTAATGCTGATCACATATAATCTTCCTCCATGGTTGTGTATGAAACGAAAATTTATGATGCTCACTATGTTAATTGGTGGTCCTAAACAACCGGGGAATGACATTGATGTTTATTTGTCACCCTTAATTGAGGACTTAAAACTTCTATGGGAAGTAGGTATTGAAACTTACGATAGTTTACGAGATGAAAGTTTCTTACTTAGAGCAGTGTTGTTGTGGACCATCAATGACTACCCAGCTTATGGAAACTTATCAGGTTGTATTATGAAAGGATATCGTGCGTGTCCTATTTGTGGTGATAAAACTTACGCAAAAAGGCTGAAACATAGCAGGAAAATGTCGTATATGGGTCACAGAAGGTTTCTCCGTGCTACTCATTCTTATCGAAGACAAAAGAAGTCATTCGATGGTAATCAAGAGTTTGACCCTGCCCCAATACCATTGCGTGGTCGTGATGTTTTTAAAAGAGTATCAGAAATCCAATGTACATGGGGCAAAAAGAGTTGTAACAATGCATCCAATGTAAATGAAGATAAGCCATGTTGGAAGAAGAAATCAATTTTTTTTGAACTCGAGTATTGGCAACACTTACATGTGAGACATGTTCTGGATGTGATGCATATTGAGAAGAATGTATGTGAAAGTCTAGTCGGTACATTACTTAACACTCCAGGTAAGACGAAAGATGAAATAACAGCTAGACTCGATCTTGTGTCGATGAAAGTTAGAACCGAGTTGGCACCGAAGGTGGGTGACAAAAAAACTTTCTTGCCACCAGCTTGTTACACACTGAGTAAAGAAGAGAAAAGAAAGGTTTGTAAATCTTTGATGGGAATGAAGGTCCCTACGGGATACTCGTCTAACGTCAGAAATTCGGTCTCAATGAAAGATTTGAAGCTTAATGGCCTGAAGTCACATGATTGCCACACTTTAATGCAACAATTGCTTCCAGTGGCTATACGTGGTGTTTTGCCTGATAATGTGAGACATGCAATCACTCGGTTGTGCTTCTTTTTTAATGTGATATGCAACAAAGTTATTGATGTCTCAAAGTTGGATGAAATTCAAAAGGAGATTGTGACAACCTTGTGTTTACTTGAAAAAATTTTCCCTCCATCGTTCTTTGATATCATGGTTCACCTAATTGTTCATCTTGTGCGGGAGGTGAAATTGTGTGGACCAATCTGGTATAGATGGATGTATCCATTTGAGAGATACATAAAGGTCCTAAAAGGCTACGTACGAAATCGTAATCGGCCTGAAGGGTGTATAGCTGAGTGTTATATTGCCGAGGAGGCTGTGGAATTTTGTTCAAACCACCTTTCTAGTGTTCACACAATTGGAATCCCATCAAAACAACGACAAGTTAACATGACAAGACCATTATCAACTGCAAAAGTGCTCCAAGCTACTCCTGATGACTTGAGACAAGCTCATCTCTATGTTTTGACAAATGATATTGAGATCGAACCGTATATAAGGTGAACTCACTAAGTCATTAAACCTTATATGTTATTATTCGTATATTGATCTCATTGAACTTTTTTAGTCAACATATGGCTCACCTAAAGCTAAGTTTCGGAAGAAAGTCGGAGAAACAACTCTTGGATGAACATAACAAGACATTTATTAATTGGATACATGATCGAGTACGTATTATAACTCTAACCTGTCCTATTGGCATTTATAATTTCAATTAAAATGTTAATTACGACTTGTTGAATTATAGGTTTCAAATGAAATTAATCATTCCAATGGTCAAGTATCAGAGAAGTTGAAGTTGATTGCAAGTGGTCCCCAAAAAGATGTGTTGAAGTACTCTAGTTACATGATTAATGGGGTTACCTATCATACGAGGGAGCGTGATAGTGTACGAGCTGTTCAAAACTCGGGAGTCAGTTTAGTTGCAAAAACCATGCAAGTGGCTAGTGCAAAGGATAAAAATCCAGTTGTGACGGACATGGTTTATTATGGAGTTATCGAAGAGATATGGGAACTTGATTACCACGATTTTCGCTTGCCAATGTTCAAATGTAATTGGGTTGAGCACAATAATGGAATTAAAATAGATGATCTTGGTTTCACAACAGTAAACCTCAATAGAATTGGATTCAAATCCGATCGGTTTATATTGGGTAGTCAAGCTAAACAAGTCTTCTACATTGAAGACTCTCGAGATCCTGCATGGCATGTTGTACTTTCAACCCCCGGTAGAGAGTATTTTGATCACATTTATGGTGATGATTTAGAAGCATATAACATGGACCATCAATGTTTTACAATGGGGATGCCCCCATTAGAAGTTGATAGTACAGATGAGAACGAGGTATCATGTGTGCGTGAAGATTGTGATGGGATTTGGATTGATAATTGCACTTCCTAGTTCTGTAATTATCTTTTTGGTATATAACCTCTGAACTTATTACTTTTCTCTTATGATATTCTACTTGTTTGTCAAAATATTTACCAACTAACCTAATCTTATCCATTTTGTAGGTTCGGATCATGGTGTATCATACGAGGGCTTCTGCAAAAGAAGATGAGACAATTGAGAAGAGTAAGAATAAACTGCAAAAGGAAAAAAATCTAGCAAGTTCAGATGAAGTTGATAACGATTTGAGAAGCTCGGAGGATGAGGGCAACATAAAAACTAAAGGGAAGAGTACAAGCACATCAAGGCAGTATAGGGATCGTACTTACATGCATGCTCTTGCGATACAAAGAGCTCAATGTAAAAGAAAGAAAGTCTTGTTCAATAACATTGGTCAGCCCATTGGGCCTTTTGGTGCTGAAATGCAGAGTTATATTGGAGTGTTAGCTCGAGAAAAGGTCAAAATAACACTTTATGATTGGAGGGAGGTGTCGAGCGATGTCAAGGAGAACATATGGGAATCTGTTAATGTAAGTGCTCGTAGTGTTTTATTGTATTTTTTAATTTCTCATAAGAATATGTTGTTGTCATGGTTCTAATTGCTCATTATTTTTGTAGTTGTTGTTTGATGTTCCTCCTTCATGGAAGAAGGGGTGTTTGTCTTCGGCTAACCAGAAGTGGCGTCAATACAAGGCAAAACTCACGAATAAGTTTGTTTTTAGCAGAGTAAATGATCCTGAGAAGTTGAATACTCCACCCATTAAATCTGGTATTGAGCAAGTTGATTGGAGTAATTTTGTGATCAGTCGACTATCAGAAGAGTTCAAGGTCAGATTCAACATATGATGCTTAATTGATATTTTACGTCATTGGTGTCTTATGATTGTTAATCAATTGGTGTAGACAAAGAGTCAGGAACAAAAGAAGCGAAGAAGTCAATTGCAATATCCACATAAGCTTTCTCGTAAAGGATATGCACGTTTGGCTGAAGAGTGTGTAAGTCTTTCATTTTTTATGGATTATTATTTGGATCATCATTCTCATATTGAAGTCTTATTTTATATAATATGTTATTGGTTGTAGGCTGCTGAATTGGGCAATGATGATGAAGTCAACAGAGCAATTTTATGGATGAAAGCACGATTGCCTAAAGAAGGGGAAATACAAGAAGAGAGTTTAAAAGAAACAATTACGAAGATTGTGAGTTTTTTTATTTCTAATATATTTTCTAAGCAGCACTCTCTCTTACCTATCCACCACATTTATTGCTATGTTATACCTAATTTACTTCGTAGGATGAGTACATACAACAAAAAAAAGGGTAAATTCAGCATGGAAGGTAAAAGAGATGGCATCCTTGCAAAAGCTCTTCATTCACAAGAACACTGGGGACGTTTGAGGGGGACCGGTGGTCATGTCACTCCGTCAACTTATAGTGATGTTTCGTCTAGGATGTTGGTGGAGAAAGATTTGCTTTTACAAGAACAACGAAAGATAAATTCAGAACTCAATGCACGAGTAAAAACACTAGAAGCACTGATTTTGAAGAATGCACCTACACATGAAGTTGACAAAGAAGAGAAGGGCAGTTGTTCAGTTAAACTACCAAGGCCCTTAATGATGGAGGATGAGAGAGTCAAAGATGACAAACCACAAGTTAAGAAGAACCACCATCAAAATGAAGATTCGGATGACGATCTTGAAATTGTTCCGAATAATTGGCCAGCAAAGGTAAACTCTTTTTTCATGTTACACTCATTATATTTCTGTAAATATAGTTGAATTATCTCTATAACCTAATCGACATTGTAGGGTGACCCAGTCGCGTTAACATTGACATCTCAAGCGGAGATTGCTGCATATGGCACAATTATCAAAGTGAGTGGAGCTAATCAATTCCTTCATGGTAATCTTTTACCTGAAAATTGCATGAGTGTATCCATTGATCAAGCATTGGATCACGACGCCCCTTTGCCAATTCCTGGAGAATGTAATAGCATTGGTGAGGCAGTAGGTTCTCTTGTTGCTTGGCCATCGCATTTGATAAAACCTAAAGTGAAGGTAATACATTTTCAAGGCCCTTATATTACATTAATTTTTTATTAGGTAGCTCCGTAAATATAGAGATCTACTGACATATCATGCTAATACAATGTTTAGAAACCTGTAAAGAAGAAAATCGTGAACATAGACTTACCTGCCGTTGATCTATCAAGTGTGCCAAAGCCATTACACATGCTATATTGCTATACTAAGCTTGTCATTCAGAATGGAGGCAATGTACAGATAGAGGTTGATCATGAAGTATTTGGACGCGAGTTCAACATATTTGTTAACATTGAAGACATAGTTCCATTCTGTCAATTGGAGTCAATCTCATATGTATGTGTGGTGGTTTATATGTGGTAAGTAAGAGTTCAATTATTATTGTTATCATTAGTATTACCATTATTATTATTATATTTAACATTGTGGTTTTTTCCATAAATTAAAAATGATGGTTAGACATCTCTACAAAAGGTTGGTAAACGAAAACAAGCTTCAAAACTTCAGATTTGTGGATCCATATAAAATAGGCCACTTGCCATTGACAAAAGGTGATCAAGATTTTCGGGAGAATGAGATGGAACGAAGGGCATGTGCTCTAGCAAAAAGGTTGAGTGGTACATTGCCTAGCCAATTAGTTTTGGCACCTTGCAATGTAGAGTAAGCTTTGATTTGCTTTTTGGTACTCCATAATATGATACGGACACATTTTGCTGAAACTATTTGTTTGTGAGAAATTGCACTTCAAAGATGTTATCTATATATGAGTGAAGAAGGAAAATGAGACAAGATAACTGTTAAACTGCATGATGGATACTGTCTTATTGATCGTACGTGCTTATTAACAAGGAAATTATAGTAAATATGACTTTGAGTGGCTGAGTTGGAGAGTTTCAGTTTTGATAATTATAGTAACTGTTAACAAGGTAATATGACCTTTTGTTTCGTTGATTTCGAGTTGGAAGTTGTGACTGATTTGTTCTAATCCTTAATTCCATAGATTCCATTGGATTCTAACTGTCATCAACCCCCACAAGCAAACTTGTCATTTGTTGGACCCTCTCTATCATCGCTTGCATGATCAAACCTGGAAAAAGATTGTTGACTTGTAAGTTTCAATTTAATAAGTTTAGCACATTTCTGTTCGCTTAATGTATGTTGCATGTACGATGATTAATACATTGTTTTTTCATTAAGGGCCTTGAGAATGTTCAATACAGAGATTGGAAAGAACGGGAAAAAACAACCTACATGGGAAGTAGTCAAGGTATGTATGGTGAAGATGTGAATGAAGTGCATTTATACTCATGTTGATATTTATTTTATCATCACCAAGTATATATATATATAAGTTAGTTGATACTCATATATTGTGATGTAGGCTCCTTTGCAACCTGATTCCAAACAATGTGGTTTTTTTGTGTTGTGGTACATGAGACAACTTATTGAAAAAGATGCAACTGTGGACATGACTTCATTGCGTTCAATTGTGAGTAACTAATTTCTATTTAGTATGCATACTGTATACTTCATCGAAATGAAATGAAGTTGATTATTGTATGTATTTTTTTTTCAAAGTTTACACATCTGAAGTGCTCTAGAGCTGATATTGATGAAGTTCGCGTTGAATGGGCTGATTGTGTTCAAGAACATATAAATGGGTAGAACAAGGTGAGTCCATTATTTTAACTTGCAATGCTTTGTTTTGAATATTTAATATGACCATGTTACGATTTTTAGGTGTTCATGTAAACTTTTTTCTTACATTTGACAGATTGTGGGGACGTAGGGAGTCCATGTGAAGTTCCTGATGCTATTTTTACAAAGGTTGTGATGTTATTCAAACAAATATTGGCAACTTTGTTATTGTTTTGGAGTTTAAATTTATATATAGACGTAATGTTTTGTGATTTCAAGTGTTGGGATGCATGAGACATATTGGTGAGAGGATTCTAGAATGTGTTGTTTGATATTAACGATGTTTAGATGTTCTTGTAATGCATTTTTTAGTTTACATAATTAAATTATATTATTATATATATCCAGCAAAAATATATAAATTTATTGCAAAAAATGTGAATAAAAAGAAAAGACAACACAAAAAAGGGTTGTGATAAAGAAATGACTACACCCTAAAAAGCGTTGCATAACCGTTGTTATTTTTGAAAACGACAACCCTAAAAAACCGTTGCATAAATGTAATTATATGCAATAGAGACAACGGTTGTAAACGTTGCATATATATGTGTTGTTGTACTCGGAAAGACAACGGTTTTTTTAGCGTTGCATATATTTGTGTTGTTGTACTCAGAAAGACAACGGTTGTTTTAGCGTTGCACGTATAGTTGCACAAAATGTTATACACAACACTTTCATGCAACGGTTGAAAAGCGTTGTCGTATCTAGATAAGACAATGCTTTTCTACCGTTGTAAAATGGTGAATTTTTTTTTGCAACGCTGGATACGACAACGCTCAAAAACAGGCTACGACAACGGGTAATACCCGTTGTAAAATCCAAAATTTCTTGTAGTGATTGTATACTTCACCGAAATGAAATGAAGTTGATTATTGTATGTATTCTTTTTTCAAAGTTTACACATCTTAAGTGCTCTAGAGCTGATATTGATGAAGTTCACGTTGAATGGGCTGATTGTGTTCAAGAACATATAAATTGGTAGAACAAGGTGAGTCCATTATTTTAACTTGCAATGCTTTGTTTTGAATATTTAATATGACCATGTTACGATTTTTAGGTGTTCATGTAAACTTTTTTCTTACATTTGACAGATTGTGGGGACGTAGGGAGTCCATGTGAAGTTCCTGATGCTATTTTTGCAAAGGTTGTGATGTTATTCAAACAAATACGCGCATCTTTGTTATTGTTTTGGAGTTTAAATTTATATATAGACGTAATGTTTTGTGATTTCAAGTGTTAGGATGCATATATGAGACATATTGGTGAGAGGATTCCTGAATGTGTTGTTTGATATTAACGATGTTTAGATGTTCTTGTAATGCATTTTTTAGTTTATATAATTAAATTATATTATTATATATATCCAGCAAAAATATATCAATTTATTGCAAAAAATGTGAATAAAAAGAAAAGACAACACAAAAAAGGGTTGTGATAAAGAAATGACTACACCCTAAAAAGCGTTGCATTAGCGTTGTTATTTTTAAAAACGACAACGCTAAAAAAATGTTGCATAAATGTAATTATATGCAATAGAGACAACGGTTGTAAGCATTGCATATATTTGTGTTGTTGTACTCAAAAAGACAACGGTTTTTTAGCGTTGCATGTATTTGTGTTGTTGTACTTAGAAAGACAACGGTTTTTTAGCGTTGCATATATAGTTGCACAAAATGTTGTACACAACACTTTCGTGCAACGGTTGAAAAGCGTTGTCGTATCTAGATAAGACAACGTTTTTCTACCATTGTCAAATGGTGAATTTTTTTTTGCAACGCTGGATACGACAACACTCAAAAACAGGCTACGACATGGGTATTACCCGTTGTAAAATCCAAAATTTCTTGTAGTGGTGGCAGCAGAGGAGTTTAATACACCCTAAAGTGTAAGACAAGACATAACTAATTTATATTTTGCACCAAGCTAAGAGAACATTAAATGTAAGGATTTCTACCTTGGAAGAAATCTACATCTATAAATAGAGAGATGACTGGACAAACAACTGAAACTCTCAAATTCAAATTACAAGTAAGCAAAAAGCTCTCAATTTCTAAGCTCTTAAAAGCTCAAATTTTCAGTCACTCAACCTCAAGAAGCAGCCAAGTATTCAAGCTTATTCTCAAGATCTAAATGTTAGGATGTATACTATAAGTCTAGCTTTTTGTATGAACATCTTTTTGATATGAGAATCATTTTGGTCATATGTTTGCATTTTATATTTGTTATATATGTTTATGCAATGTCCAATTAATTTATATTATAGATAACTTAGTGTGTGGTGCCACACAGAAGATCATGTTATCAATTTCTTATAAATTATAAATAGTAGCTCACAACCAAGATGGATTTGGACAAATCATCGGAATGGTTGTAGTGTAGTTTGGTATTAGTCTGTCTTGCCTATAAAACTACACTAGTACATTTTGTATGTATTGAGCAGGACCATTTGAGGTTGTTCGATTTGTACTGACTATATAATAGAACAAGACCTCTGTTATTATGGATGTACATTTTCTTAATCCCTATATAATAACGGGCACATATGCTCAGTGTTTATTTCTTTAATTTGCCAATGGGTGAGATTTATTTATAAATCAATAAGCTCAGTGAGTTGGGAGATAGCATTGTTTATATGGTGTGCTGTTGATTATAGAAGGAATCCGTGTCCTAATTATTTAGGATGATAATGTCCCCTTGAGGAGCTCATAAGAATTATCATGTAAACCCTGCAGGTGGATTTAATCCGACATGATAATAAGGATGAGTGGTACTACTCTTGGAACTAGATGTAAATTAATTAAGTTGTCAGTAACTTATTTAATTTACGGACATTCGATATCTTAAACACGGGGAAATAAATGTACACATAATAAAAGGAGCCCATATTATAATATGAGATTGGGACGGTAGTTCAATAATAATTCTCTAGTGGACTGAATTATTATTGATGGGCTTAAGTTATGTGTTCGGACCGAACACAGGATACTTAAGCCCATCAGGAGGCCCAACCCAATTCCTCCTCTAGGTCCTTGGTGTAGCCTATATATAGCTTCTTTTATCAGCGTCTCTTTCAACACAGATCACAGAAAACACGTGAAAGTGAGAGAGAGCAGAACTGATATTTCTCGATTGATCGTTGGCCACGCAACGTTCGAGAAAGGCTTAGGAATACATCAGAAGATCAAAGGGGTCTACAAGGGTATGTTTCTTTTCCGCTGCGTTTTACTTTTGGATCCCGATTCCGATAGCATAGAGCCGGCGATCCATCGGTTCCAACACTAAAGGTTGTGTGTTAGGTTGTTTTATGAGTCCTCAATTAGAAATAAAGAAAGTTCCTTGTTGAGTGTAAGTTGCTAGTGTTTTAGCAACCACCCCGTGTGGGTTTAGGAGATCTTGTGTGGGTCTTGCCTAATAGCTTGCAACAACTTTTGTGGGAGCGGAGCTTTGAAGATTTTATTTGTTGAGCCTAGTGTTTTTAGGAAACAATCATGTAAATCAAACTTGGCTTAACAAAGTTGCACCTTTAGAAGGTGTAAATGGATTAAGAGATTACTCCACTCTTGAACTACTATAAATATTTGTGTGTTTATCTTTATATCTTTGTCTTGCATATATATCATGTTGCATTTACATACTCTGACATAAAATATAAAATCCTTGTGAAAATATCATATTTGCAAAAGTCTTTCAAAAGAACCTCTAAAGGCGTATAAAAGATTCTGCTGCACGAACTTTATACAGTAACAATAATGCATTTAGAGTTGTACGCAGAAGCTGTTGATAGCACTGCAACCACTAGTTGCTTGCAATGTACAGTAAAAGTTGTTCAAAGTTTTAAATCTATAGAAGTTCATGAATCCCTCTCTGAACCTCTGTGCCACTTGAGACCAATAAGGCGCACTTAAACCATCTCAAATGGTGCACACTATTTTACTGTTAATTTTATATTATTTTAATGTAGAAGTCGTCATTGATCTCCAATCGTCTGCATTATCTTTTGCACTAAAAAAGAATATTTCTTATTATTAATTATTTTACTTTACATTTATTAATATAATGAAAAAAAAGAATAAAAAATGGCACAGACGTTGACCTGTGTTAACTTGACGAAGAGGTAACATTTCAGAAGAGTTGGCGCAAAAATTTATAACATCTTTGAGAAGAAAATTCATTGTATAAAATTATTTTGTCGTACTGTTTTAGATGGTCTTAGTGGACTTCTGATAAAGGGGTTGTGCCAAGTTATTGTTGTGGGTTAAATTGGGCTAAAACCCAATAATTTTCACCTTTGACTCAACATCATTTTATTGTACAGAGAGAGAATCAGATGAATGATCATATCCTTACAACACCATCAATAAAAAAAAATAAAGTTAATTGAATGAATTATGGCAAACACAAAGTAAGCTATAATATTAAAAATTGACACATAATCTCATAAGAACACTACAATAAAAATGAGTATTTGCGATAACAAAAGTTATAGTGAAAAGTCTATTTTACGATAACATATTGTCACAAAAATTGATTAATATAAATTGACAACAAGTTGTCACAAAAAATAATTAAAAATAACTAAAAAAATTATTTACAACAACATGATAGTTGTCGCTAATGTATTAGCGACAACAACATTGTTGCGAAAATACTATATGTGCGAGAAGTCTTTTGAGATAATAACTTAGTAATAAAATGTTGTCACAAATAGTATTTTCGATAATTACAGTATTTTATTGTCATTAATAAGTTTTATTATTCATCTCATTATTCAAAATGGGAGCGTTTACAATATTTAATAAATTAAGAAGGAATTTCACACAATTTTTAAACACCAAAATTTTTATGCACCAAGTGCATGAATCATAAATCCATGTACTCGATTCGATCGGGCCCAAATCCATCAGAACGCACCTTTATGCGCCACCATGTTCCTGGGTGGGTGTGTCCAAACCCACCAAAAACTGCTCCCAGGTGTTGTTCTTTATGTTATGTTAGTCATACATTTAGGGTTTTTAGTTATACCTTAACATTTTTTATAGACAAACATTAATACATTTCATACATTTTAGTTATATTAGTCATACTTTTTAATTATGTTAGTTGTATACCTTTATTTATTATATAAATGTATGACTAGGTTGATATAAAGATATAAGTAATATCACATAAAGATATGCGTAATATCACATAAAGTTATACATGTACAAATTGTGTCGAAATTAGGATTTTTTTTAAAGTTAAAGTATTACATAAAAGTATGATATTTGTACAAAAAAGTATGATTAATATAAATTAAATGTACAACTAATATAAAGTAAATGTATGACTAACAAAATATAAAGGTCAATAGTTTCTTTTTAAACTTAAAATATTGCACTAAAGATATAATATATATACATAAAAGTATGACTAATATAATATAAAAGTATGATTAATATAATATAAATATTGGAAAAAAAAATTAAAAAAAGACTGGGATCCGGATCGACCCGAATTTGACCCAAATGTATGTGCAATTGATGCATAAGGACCTTCTCATTTTTAAATCATAATATGATTTCACGCAGATTTACCAAATTATGAGGGGGTTTTTGCATTTATCCAAATAACTTTCTATAACTTGTACAAGGGGGACTCACCTTTTGGGGACTCACATTTTGACTCTTGAGATGCAAAAAAAAATATAAAAGTATTATTTATTGTTAGGTGGAAAGCCGAAAACATGAGAAAGAATTATTGGGTTCAATTAGGGGTGAAAATCGGACGGATCGGATCGGAAATAGGGTGTTTCAGAAAAATTTCGAAAATTTTCGGAATTGAAAAATCAATTCCAATTCCAATTCCGAAATTTTTGGAATTGTAAAATCCATTTCAATTCCGATTTTTCGGAAATTTCAGAATTCCAAAATTTTGGGCTTTTCGGAAAATTTTCGGAAATTTTATCATTAAAATAATAAATTTATATAAAATATTATCATTTTTAATGAAATTTATGATATATTTAACTTTGAAATTAGATATTCACTTTTTATTTTATATAAAAAATATATGATATATTTACTTATTATATTTTGCTATTTAAAAATTGAAAATGTTGTTTATTATCTTTTGTCTATTACGAAAATGTTTGAATCATTTGCAATATGAACTATTGGTCTAGTGGTAAGTTTCTTACTTTGAGTGTGAGAGGTCTTGAGTTCAATTCTCTAAATGCCTCTATTCTACATTTTATATTTCAAGAATTGTTGTGCACTTGACAGAATATTAAATTTCGGAAATGTTTCGGATCGGATTTCAAAATTTCCGAAATTTTTAAAACTAATTCCAATTCCGATCTGAAATTTTTCGGAAAAATCGAAATTTCGAACTGAAAATATTCGTTCCAAAATCAAAAAATTTCGGATTGGATTCGGCGGATATCGGAAATTCCATTCCGATTTCCACCCTAGGTTCAATCATTTATTTATTATTATTATTTTTTTTTGGTTCAGTCATGTGTTTAGTTAAAGAATAGGAAAGCTTTTCGGTTGTAGTATTCTAATTGCAAGATAACATTGAAAATCGTAACATTTCATTGTAAATATTAACAAAATTTAACTGTTTTATAAAATTATTTAATTTTTTCAGATTGGAAGTATACTTTAAATTATGCGCACTAGATTATTATTATTATTATTATTATTATTATTATTATTACTACTCAGCAAAAACTTGTGTGCCCTCCGTGGCCCCAATCCGACCTAGCGTGTGGGTCGCTCCCACGCACGCCCACGCACACCCACGCGCGGCCACACCATAGTTTGTGTGCACCGCATGCACACCTTATTGCATATAGTGTATTCTATCAAGATATTATATTTATACTCTTGAGGTATCACACATTTACTCTTAAGGTATCACATATTTACTCTTAAGATATTAGTGCAGAAACAATGTTGTTTTCTTCTTTTTTCTCTCTTTTTTTTTTCTCTCTCCTTCTTCTTCTTAATCTCTTTTCTTATCGATTTGTTATTCTTGTTATTTGTTTTGTACATTCTTCTTCTTCTTCTTCTTCTCTATCTTCTTGTTCTTATTCTTCTTTAAATCATCATGAAGTCATTTATGGAGTTTTTTCTTCTTCCCCTTCTCTTTTACTCATTTTCATATATTTAGATAATTAATTTCAAATCACAATTTATTACAATAATTTTAAAATATTGAAAATCGGTTATTTCAAACAATGTGAAATCATGATTTGCAGAAAATTTGACGAAAAAGATGATGAAATCATGATTTGTAGAAATTTTGAGGAAGATGATGATGAAACATTTGAAATTTTAAAATTTTCAATGAAGGTTGATCTTGCTCCGATCCAACGTTCTTCTTTTCCCCACAAAAACTCGAGACTTCAAATCAAAATACCTGCAAAACAAACACCGAGAGGGTTTCCCAGCGATGGGACTCCGACGCTCAAGTCAGTGAAATAGCTAGGCCGTTTTATAATGAAAGTGTGTGTACGTGTTTTAGTGATATGATTGTGCTTAAGAAAAATGAAAGAAATGAATATCATAAGTTTATATACTCTCTGTGATATGTGGTAGTTAAAGTCACCCGATAAATATGGGAAGTGGGTGATTGATCCACGAAAATGGCGGTTATTTGAATTCAAACATGTTCGTCCTGTTGCATCAGTTCGTCAAAACTGTTCACCCTGCTTTATCATTAATCAGTTCATCATCATGTCTAAAAATTTCATTAGTTCGCCAATATTGTCGTACAACAGTTCGCTCTACGTGAAGTAGCCTTTGTTCGTTTCTCTAAGTTGTCCATGCATGTTGACTTTGACTTTGGTCCGGTCTAAAGGAAAGAATCCGATTCACATCAGTTCGAAGTCCGTGTTTACACACACCTATGCAGTTCGCTAATTACGTTGGCCGAATAACTAATGCTCCTTCTCGAGGCGAAACGTCTTTTCAACCATCTTTATTCCATGTAAGCGACGTGTGGCCAAGTGTGTTTCCCACTGAGCGTCTCTTCATCTCTCACCGTCTGATTTCATCACATCTGATGGTCAAAAAATCACGACTCTTCAACTTTTCCCCCCAAAACGTCGTCTTCCACATATATATATCACCTTCCTCCTCCAAGAAAACCTTCTGCAAAAAATTACTGAAAACCCCTAACAAGGCATATTCTTCTCCAAACTCTAGGATTCTCCAAATTCAGGTACCATCTTCTCTCCTCTTCTCATTACCTTTCAATGGCATCTTCCGATTCCTTGGTTCATCTTAGGAATGAAAGTGAGTCAGAAGAGGGTTTCGATCAGTTCCCTCTGTATCTCGATTCTAGGCTTACAAATCCTAAACCCTCTTCCTCGAGCCATCGAAAACCATCTAATCTTCCCAAAAAATCCTGATGCAAAACTGTAGATACAATGTTTTCTTCCACCAAAGCCACCCAGACCCATACCATACTACTCAGTTCGTTCTTAGTAGGAGGTTATTTCGTAGTAATCTCTGGTCCAGAGGATCGACCTCACCAGCTCCGGCCGGCCATCAAACATGGTTCTTAAAACATGTAACTTTAGGCTTAGTTCCTCTTATTTACCCTTTCTTTCTAGAAATTGGTTCGGCCTTCGGCGTATGTCCGAACCAATTACATCCGAACTCTATAAGTTATATAGTGTCCTTTTACATGATTTGTAAATGGATGGGGGTCGAACCCACCCCTGATCGGTTTCGATCTTGCTTCGTTCTTAAAAACACTAATCATTTTCGTTTTTATCTAAGCCCTCGCAGTAGCGAGAGACGAGCTTCTTTTTTATCTCCCGGGGACGACAAGGTTAGTTCCTGGGAAAAATACTATGTTTTTATTCGTGAACCAGCAAATCAACCCTTCTGTTCGCCTCCTTGGGCTCAAACCTCTACCCAAACAGATCCTGCTCCCCGAAGTGATTTCCAAATCTCCCTTTTAAACAAAATATTTGACAAGAGGTGGTTCGATATAGTGAGACTGAGCTCCTGTGAATCACTGTTGTCGTTCTGGGGATTCTACCCAAACAGCCAGATCCCCTCCAAATTCAATTTAGGTTATTCTTTAATTCTTGCAATTTCTCTTATTAACTCGAACTATTTTGTCGAACTGCAATTTAATTCAGGTTATTCCTTTTTTGCAGATAGAACGATGAACCAGTTCTTCAGTTTCATGGATGAGGTCCCTGATGAAGACCGAACTCCTTTTTCGACCTCTCAACATGGAATGGATACCGGCTTAGCTGCAGTTTCCAAGCAGACATAGGAGATTCATCTTGCGAAACTAACCAGCAAGATACCTAGCTCGACTGTGAACATAACACAGGAGGAGTGAAAAAAATACAGAAGGAGAAAAGGATACGGAGGAGAAGGAACTGAGGATGAACCTTACTCGCTTGGCGAATGCGAGAAATTTCTTTGAAGGTTTTGCTAGGAAGACCCTCCGCCGGCAGGCTCAAGTGCAGAAACATCAGCAACTAGTGCAGGAAATGGAGGATGAAAAGAAAACCTTAGAGAGTGATTTGACTGTTCAGGCCGGCAAGGTTGACAAGTTATCTGCTCAGCTAGAGCAGTACGAGGTAGAGCTTGTTGTAGCTCGATCAGAAGTGTCGAAGAGGGAGGAACTATTATTGGCGAATGAGAAGTTCACCATGGAAAAACAGGAGGTTTTTCTTGCCATTGAGATAGAGAACCGAAGACTACGGGAGGAACTAGAACGAGAGAGGAGGTCGAGGGCCCAATTCGATGAAGATATGAAGATGGAAGGCTTCCGAGCTGGAATTAATGAGGGTTTTCACCAATTCACTAGGAGTGCGGAGATGGAGTTGATAGTTGAGGAGTATCGGGGCAAGGATTTTTCACCATCTCTAGAATTCTGTTCATTTTCTCTCCAAAGCAGCTCCCATGGCTAAGGCCTATTTTCGAGAAGGAGTTCAACTATGCCAAGAAGAAGTGAGGGAAACCATGCAACGGTATCAAGAGGAGACCGGACATGTGTTGCCAAAATCCGTATTTCAATTCCGTCTCTCTTCTCTCGACAGGAAATTAATTCAATCATTTCCCACTCCTCCTGGCTGGCAAGGGGATCCTAGCGAACCTGTTGATGCCAAGTGGTGGGAAGGGTACTTATAGCAAGCTATTTCAGAAATACTTCATCCACCACCAAGTACCAGTCCATATCACTTGCAGATCAGAGAGGCGAACCCACTACAGATCGGAGAAGAAAATTCGAGTTAGGTTGCTGACCTGCCTGAAGAGATGTTCGATTCCATGCCGCCGACCTCGTCCACTGATCCTCCTTCTCATCCAGCTCCCTTCGAAAAAACTTAATGAAATTTTGTTGTCCTTTTTAGAAAACATTGCTTATTCTTCTTATCTGTAACTAATCTTTTAGAATTCTGAATGCTATCTAATATTCTCCTTATCTGTAAATTTTCTTCCAGAATTTTGAATGCTACCTGAATCTTCACTTTATATTCGATCAAAACTCTTCAATCTGCAAATTTAACTGTAGTTTACTCAATCATGACATTCCAAGGGAATGTTTTAGTTCGCTTAATCAGGACATTTCGAGGGAATGTTTCAGTTCGCTTAATCAGGACATTCCGAGGGAATGTTTCAATTCGCTTAATCAGTAAACATAATGGCAATCATATAAAATTAAACATAAAAGAAAAGACACAGCAATATAACGTGGTTCGGCTAAATTAGCCTACGTCCACGGGGAGTAAATATTCATCACTTTATTAGGTAAGGAGAAATTGAAAAAAAAAGTAGCAAACAACATACAGAAATGCGATACTTCAAGTATATAATTTCTTCAGATGACTCACATGCCATGGTCTCAGCAACATCTTTCCATCATTATCTATCAGCTCGTAAGATCCTCCTGGAAGAATTTTTGAAACAATATACGGTCCTTCCCAAGTAGCATCTAACTTCCCAATTTCAACTAAGACATCTGACTGTCTCAGCACCATATCTCTCACTTGGAACTCCCTCTTCCGAATTTTCTTATGGAATGCTGCTTGAATGCGCCTCTTGTAAAGCTCATGACGAACTCTAGCCTCGTCTCTCAATTCATCTAAAAACATCATGTCAGTTTTAACCAATTCCTCATTCTCTTGAGGTTGGAAACTGGTAATCCTTAAAGCTTCTCCTTGGATTTCTACTGGAACTACTGCTTCCATTCCAAATGCCAGACTGAAGGGGCTCTCCCCTGTTGTCGACCTAGATGTTGTTCGATAAGCCCATAACACTGATGGCAGTTCATCTACCCAATTTGATTTTTCAGACTCAAGTCGTTTTTTCAGTCCATCCAATATGATCCGATTCACCACTTCGACCTGCCCATTTGCTTGGGGATGGGCAATAGCCGTGAATACTTGTGAGATTTTCATCTCCTTGCACCACTCAGTAATTTTCTTTCCCTGGAACTGAGCTCCGTTATCCGACACCAAGATCCTCGGCAAACCAAATTTGCAACAAATATTCTTCCAAACAAAATTAATCATGTCAACCTCAGTAATTTTGATTAAAGGTTCAACTTCAACCCATTTGGTGAAATAATCCACTGCTACGACCAAGAATTGTTTACTCCCTCTAGTTTTAACAAATGGACCAATAATGTCAATCCCACATCTGGCAAAAGGACAGGGCGAACAAACAGTTAACATATCAGTAGCTGGTGTATGAATCCGCCACCCATGTTTCTGACAAGACTCACACTTTCTAACTATTTCCTCAGCATCCTTCTTCATTGTGGGCCAATAGAAACCAGCTCGCACTACCTTTCGAGCTAAAGCTCTTGCCCCTGCATGTTCGGCGCATTCTCCTTCATGAGCTTCTCTTAGAACCTTAATCCATTCTTCTTGAGATAGACACCTTGCATCTGTTGGTAAAAAAGTTTTTCTATACAAAAATCCATCAAGAATATAATAGAACCGAACTTGCCTTTCCCACCTTTTCAATTCCTATGTTTTCCTTTCTCTTTTCCCTTCCATAAAATGCAATAAAGGAGTTCTCCAGTCGGACTCTGCCTTGTCTATGTTCATCACCTCATTTTCTCTTCCCACACCCATAACAGTTATACTCCGTTGAGAGCAGTCTTTCAGTGAACTGCTTATTTTTGATAGAAAATTTGCCTTCTGATTTGCACTTCGAGGAATCTGTTCGATCTGAAGCTTTTCAAACCTGCTCTCCATATCTTTTATTTTTTCCACATAAGAAATCATGCAATCTTCCTTGACCTCACACTGGTTTTGAAGCTGCTGAGTTACCAACTGTGAGTCCGACTTGACTGTTATACGGCGAGCTCCTACCTATTCGGCTATCTTTAAACCCTGCAAAAAAGCTTCATACTCTACTTCATTATTAGATGCTTTAAACAGGAATTTTATAGCGAACTGTAACTCATCTTTCTCTGAACTGACTAACAATATTCCAACTCCGGATCCTTGATGAGATGAAGATCCATCTACAAATAATTCTCATTCTTTCTCTTCCTGCATTCTGGTCGTCTCTTGAATAAAATCTGCCAAGGCTTGGCCTTTAACAGTTGTTCGAGGCTCATACCTGATATCAAATTGACCCAGTTCAACAGCCCATTTAACTAACCTTCCTAATACATTGGGTTTTCCCAGAACAACACTCAAAGGATAATCAGTTCGTACTATAATCACATAACCCAAAAAATATAGCTGCAACCTCCTGGCCGCAGTGACTAATGCATAAGCCACCTTTTCAATCTCAGTATAGCGTGCTTCAGCTCCTTGCAGAATTTTACTGACAAAATATATAGGGAACTGATCCCTACATTCTTCCCGAACAAGAACCGCACTGACCGATTCTTTACCAGTAGCTAAATATACTATCAGTGTACTTCCCTAAATTGGTTGCTTTAATAAAGAAAATGAAGAGAGGAAAATTTTGAAGTCCTCAAATGCCTTCTGACACTGTTCATTCCAGCCGAATTGGCCTCATTTTCTTAGAATTTTGAAGAAAGACAAACCTCTACCTGCTAGCCTTGATATAAACCTGCTCAAAGCAACAATACGACCAGTTAAAATTTGTACCTTTTATAGTTCGAGGAGGGGACATCTCTTGTATAGCTCGAACTATGATGGGGTTTACTTCTATTCCTCTTTCTGTAACCATATACCCAAGAACTTTCCTGCTCTCACTCCGAACGAACACTTAGCTGGATTTAAACGCATTCCATGTCTTTGAATTGTTGCCATGTTTTCCATCAAATCAGCTGCATGAGTGTCTGCTTGGATACTCTTTATTAGCATATCATCCACATAGGCCTCCATGTTCCATCCTAATTGATTTTTAAACATCTTGTCTACCATTCTCTGATAAGTAGCTCCTACATTCTTCAAACCAAACAGTATCACTGTGTAACAGTATGTTCCAAATGAGGTGATGAAAGCAACATTAGGTTTATCTTCCGGATGTAACAAAATCTGATGATATCCTTGTACAGCATCCATCATACTAAGCAGTTCACACCCCGCAGTCGAATCCACTAGCTTATCAATTCAGGGGAGTGGATAATGATCTTTAGGACAAGCCTTGTTCAGATCCCGAAAATCGATGCACATACGCCACTTATTTCCCGATTTGGGCACTAAGACCACATTAGCTAACCATCGTGGAAACTAGATCTTCTCAATGTGCCCAATTTCCAACAACTTTTCAATCTCCATTTCTATGATCTCATTCTGTTGGTCTCCAAAGTGTCTAAGCTTTTGCTTAACCGGTCGAACTTCGGGCCTGATATTCAATCTGTGAATTGCTACATCTGGGTTTATTCCCTTCATATCTTCTGGTTTCCATACGAACAGATCTATGTTTTCTTTCAAAATTTGCACTATCTCACTTCGGGTTGACTCAGGTAAATGACCATCGAGACGAACCAGATGTCCAGACTGTTCCGGAATCAACTTAATGCTCATCAATTCTCCCTCTTCAAACTCAGCTATATTCGCTTCTCTCCCCTTCTTCCGATTCTGGTCTCTTTCTCGATCAACGTCATCTCTTTGTTCAGTATGGCGCTTTCGGGACTCTAAATGGCGAACTGCAGCCACATGACAACGTCCAGCTGTCTGTTGATCGCCATGAACTACTCATACTCCTATTATCCGTCTCTCCTCATTCTCCACAGGAAACTTCATCATCAAATGTGCAGGCAAAATGACCGCTGCATAAGTGCTCAAAGATGGACGACCTAGAATTACATTGTATTGTGAAGGGGCATCCACCAGCAAGAAAGTCATCATTTTATTCTGCCTCCATATTCTATCTCCTAAGACCATAGGCAATTGCACTTTTCCAAACACAGTCACAGTTTCCCCTACAAAACCATAAAGAGAAGTTTCCACAGATTTTACCTCAACTGATGATCTCATTTTTTTGAAACAGTCCATGAACATGATATCCACCGAACTGCTTGTATCAACAAATACTTACTCCACATTGAAGCCTTCTATCTCAGCTGTAATCACCATTGCATCGAACTGCGGACTCTGAATTGCTACTCTGTCGTGAGTTCCAAACTCCACCACCACTTCATCAAAAATCGTTTGGACTTCATCACCTTTTTGTCGAACTGAGTTCAATCTCGTCTTGCGAGCTCTGTTCGAATCTCCGTCTGTTGGTCTTCTTATGATCATGTGTATGGTGGGTCTTTCTTCCCTTTCAGGTTTGTTTCGCGGTGGGAGTGGTGGAGGTGGAGGTAATTCGGGTCGTTCTTGTCTCCTTTCTCTTTCTGGTTCTTCCCGAACATTTCATTGTTCTTTGTTATCCTGTCGATGTCGACGAACATACCGAACGAGCCTATTTTCCCTTATCAGTCTCTCCAATTCGCCCCTCAGATGCAAGCATTCGTCAGTACCATGCCCATATTCATTATGGAAACGACAGAGTTTACCATTTCCAAAAGTAGATGGTTTTTTGGGATTTGGGCTCCAGGTCGCTGGCCATCGCAGTTGGGGTAAATTCCAAATCTCCATCAACACCTGTCCTGGAGAAACAGTCAACGGCGTGTACTGGTCATATCTCCGACCCACTCTAGCATCTCACAACGGTGGCGGTACGAACTTCGGTCGAGACTCCCCTATCTCTTTCTTCCTTGCCAGATCTTGCTCATGGGATATGTTCGATCGACTAGAGCCTTTTCCTTTCTTAATCCGAACCGCCTCTTCCAAATTGATGTATTTGGTAGCTCTCTGTAATAGATCATCAAAATTCCTGGGCATCTTCTTAACCAAAAAAGTATGAAGGTCGTCTTCTCTCAAGCCTTGTATAAAGGCATTGACTACCAGATCATCTGAAGCCTCAGGAGCTTCCAGAGTTGCAGCTGTAAATTTTTTGACGTACTCTCTCAACGTCTCCTCCACCTTCTGCTTAACCCCGAACAAGGTCTGAGTGGATCGTCGCTGTCTTCTGGCACTAGCGAACTGATGTAAGAATAAATCTGATAATTGCTCAAAGTCATGGATTGCTCTATCGCTTAACTGGCTGAACCATGTCTAAGCAGCCTTAGTGAGGGTAGTAGCGAATACCCTACACTTGATACCATCTAAATACCTGTGCAGAAGGGCGGTATTTTCAAATCGGCACAAATGGTCCCATGGATCAGTAGTGCCATCATAATCGAAATTCACTGGCCGAAAGGCAGCCGGTAGTTCATCTTCCATGACTTCATCAAAGAAGGGATTTCCTCTCGAACTCCTCGGAACCCGTCGAATATTCCGTTGAACCTCTCGCAGTTCTCTCTTCAGATCATCAACCTTTTCCGACAATTCATCATGCTCTCGCTTCTGACCCCGAGGGTGATCAAACTAACTCTCCCTCTCATCTATCTCGGACCTATCATCCTTTCGTTCCTTTTCAATATTAACTCCAACGTTATCTTGTTGTAACTCCGCTCTCTGTTTACCCAAAGCTTTCTGAACAGCTGCAGATATCAAATCGGAAAGTTATTTCGGTGTTAAAGTGATGGTGCGAGGAGGATTAACCGGGACAGAACTCCGACTATCTCCTCCATCTTCTCGTCCTCCTGAAGGTCCACCTACTTCTATCATTCTCCTTGATCCTCTGGTATTCACCATTCTTATTATCTCAACGTCTTAAAAACCCAATTTTCCCACAGACGGCGCCAATTGATCTTGGTCCGATCCAATATTCTTCTTTCCCCACAAAAACTCGAGACTTCAAATCAAAATACCTGCAAAACAAACACCCGAAGGGTTTCCCGGTGATGGGACTCCGACGCTCAAGTCAGTGAAATAGCTAGGCCGTTTTATAATGAAAGTGTGTGTACGTATTTTAGTGATATGATTGTGCTTAAAAAAATGAAAGAAATGAATATCATAAGTTTATATACTCCCTGTGATACGTGGTAGTTAAAGTCACCCGATAAATATGGGAAGTGGGTGATTGATCCACAAAAATGGCGGTTATTTGAATTCAAACTTGTTCGTCCTGTTGCATCAGTTCATCAAAACTGTGCACCCTGCTTTATCATTAATCAGTTCGCCATCATGTCTGAAAATTTCATTAGTTCGCCAATATTGTCGTACAATTGTTTGCTCTACGTGAAGTAGTCTTTGTTCGCTTCTCTAAGTTGTCCATGCATGTTGACTTTGACTTTGGTCCGGTCTAAAGGAAATAATCCGGTTCACATCAGTTCGACCATATCAAAGGTATTAGTTGTATACTCTTATGGCATGATTGGTATGATGGAATGAGGTGGGAATAGAATCATCATTCTTACCTTCATTCTTATTCCTTTGATTGGTATGTTTTATAGGTGGGAATGGTGATTCTCACATGAATTGGTATTACCATGGATGAGGGAATGATCATTCATTCCTACCCCCATGGTATTACGTATTCCTATCGTGAAGAAAATGAACATTTTTTTTATTAATTTTGACAATTATCATATTTATTTTATGTTTTCACAAATTAACTTCCTAAAGTCGAATTATTATATAAAATTTCATAAATAATATTAAATTATTTATAAAAAATTATAAAATAATAACTAATAATTTAAAATAAATATAAAATAAAAATATAAAAAATAGCAAAAAAAATTAAATACATAAATAGTATAAAAATAATTAATAGATATAAAATCTTAAAAACATAATAAAATAATATGAATATAATTTTAATAATACAAATAATTTTAGTTCTGATATTGATTTATCTATATATATATATATTTGTAAGATAAATGAATATCAGTATAGATAATAAATTATTTAAAAAAATATAAATAAATTGTAACTAAAATATTTTGTTAGAAATATAAAATAAGATATTAAGATTTTAATAATATAAAATCATATAGAATAATTAATAAAAAAAAATATGAAATATATATAATTATTTAACTACTTTAAGAATATGTAAATAATACAAAAATAGTAAACTAATAATAAGATTAAAAAAATAAAATATATAAATATAATATATTTTAATATTAGTACAATGATTAGTTTTCTGTAAAAAAATTATTTTTAAATTTAAATATGCCAAATATTTTAAATTTGAGTGATATATTGAATATGAATATTAAATAAAATTATAGTGGAAGGTAATTTGGTCAAATAAAGATTAATTTAATATTATACATTTTATTTATAGTTATCAATCATAAAATATAATTATAATAATTATTTCATTTATTTCCTATTCTTTTGTGATACCAATCATAGGAATCAGTATTTTTATATCATTCATTTCCCATCAACATTTCATTCTTGAGTTCATTCCATTCCCACCTAATTCCATTTCATCATACCAATCATGTCGTTAAGGTATTAGTTGCATACTCTTAAGGTATCAATTGTTTACTCTTAAGGTATTATATATTTACCTTTAAGGTATTAATGTTTATAGTATAAGGTATTACATATGTACCTTTAATTAGTATAATGTTTATAGTATAATATATTACATATGCACATTTAAGGTATTACATATTTATCTTTAAGGTATTAATGCTTATAGTATAAGATATTACATATGCACACATTTAAGGTATTACATATTTACCTTTTAAGGTATTAATGCTTATATTATAAGATGCTACATATGCACATCTAAGGTATTAATTGTTCATTCAATGAATTAGTTACAATACTTTTAAGGTATCCATTGCATACTCTTAAGGTATCAATGTGATATAGAGTGAATTTAAAATTTCAAATACACGAATTTTATCATCTTCTTCACCAAAATTTTTGTAGATTCATATTACTCAATTAATAACCATTAAACTGAAATCTTAAAAACCACACATGATGTAAAGTTAGGTGTATGATGGTTGTGTATGAATAATAAGATGATTCCATACGAATAAAACTAAGAAGAAGAATGTGAGAGTGCATCTATGGTAGAGATGAAGAAAAGAACAAATTTTCTAACTAAAAAATCCACACAAGAACAAATCTACTAATCTAAAACCTGACTTTTATAACAAAATTAAGAAATAAGTTTAAACTTGAGCTAGTTTTTCAAGTCATCTCTTCTCACAGACTCTGGAAAAAAATCTAGATTTTCTCAACCTTAGCAATGGAGAAACTCCAAAAAAACCACCACCATCAATAATCCTAAACAAACCCCTCTTGAGAAGAAGAAGATTGTCATATTTAAGAATTGAGAAGAAGAAGACAGAAGAAGATGCGCCCTAATAAAAATTTAAAAAAAAAAAAGAAAAAAACATATAAATGAAATGTGGGTCGGGTCAGGCGAATTGGGTTGGGGGCACTAGAGTCCTTCTCTTATTATTACTTTGTTATTGTCTGAGTACCAGATTAATTTTAATGTAGTTGTCTTATTTTGTAAGACTCACCAGTCACCGCTAAGGGATTTTTGAATAAAAATCGAATCATTCAATATTTCATTTTATTATGACAAACATCTTCCTACAAATAAAAACAAAAAACAAAACGAAGTTCTATCACAACTTTTCTTTTTTCTTGTAGAATGATATATAGAAAGGTTTATTCTACGACAAAATTCTTCGTAAGAAATATCTGTTTTTAGTACTAATTATAAGAATTAGGAATTTTTGTTTAAAATTACTGAATCAAAAAGAAAAAAATGTATTAGATGATACTATATATATTTGGAATATTTGATTAGAATTTTAATATTTATTATTATTATTATTATTATTATTATTATTATTATTGTTGTTGTTGTTGTTGTTAGTTTTTTCTTTTATTTGTTTCTTTTTTCTCTTTCCATTTTTTGTGTGCGATTTGGGCATTTCTTCTTGTATAACCCCCTACGTATAGGGGTGTGAATAGTACAGGCTACTCAACAGGGGCCTATGACCCAACCTATTATTGGCCTAGTTCAGCCTCCTTTTAATAAACTAACCAGACTCAGGTTTTTTATTAAACTTATTTATGAATTTAGGCTAGACTCAAACCTTAAAAAAATCTAATAGGCCTAATAGGTCAGCCTATTTATAATATTCATATAAAATATATGATATATTTGATATCTTTTATAGTTGTATATAAATGTAGTAAAATTTATGTTTTATATTTTATATTATTTTCATGTTTCTCGGTTTAATTCTCTAAGTATAAATAGAAGTTTATTTTTTTTGAAAAAAAAAAGATTTCATACTAGATAATTTTGTAAGCTCTTAATAAGCTTTTGATAGACTTTAGGTCAGACTTATGCACAAAAAATATCAGATTCGGGCTAAAAAAAAAGTCTTTCTCATAAAATAGACTAAACTTAGGCCTAATATTTACACACTTGCTTAGGCCGACCAACAAGAATCTCAACTTAGCCTAGCCTATTCCCATCCCTACCTACGTACCTATTGTATTGTATTTTATTATTTACAAAAATTAATTACTAAATTTAGCCTTCTAGGTATTGATATGTTTGGGTATACTAAATTAGATAAAATTGTTTCAAAATAATAATTATTACTTTTCTATGATTATTATGTATTTAAATGCACCTTACATATATTCTCCAACCTAATATAAAAGATAATGCAATTAGGCATTATATAAGAGTGCCTAATGCAATTAGGCAATCAAGAGCTTTAAGATAATAGAATTAGGCAATATAAAAGAGTAGTACCAAACGCAGTTAGGCAATATCAAAACGTATTGTATCATGAGTTTATATAATTAAACATTAGATTGATGAATACTTCAAATTTAAAAGTTAAATTTAGATTACAAATCTTATATTTTATTCAATTGATAAATTAGTCATAACATATTTCGTTATGTATAAATAAATTATGTCAATTATGAAATTTGTATATATTGATGGGTTGGAGTTTCTTTGTTTTTTTTTTTTAAGATTTGAACACTTATGTTGGATTGTGATACTTGTACTAAATTGGACTGTCTGTGGTAGATCTAAGCTGAATGTGGAAATCTAATAAAAAATAAAAAATGTGTTATAAATGAAAATTACAATTAAACAAAAGAAATACAAACATTAATCAAATAGTTCCTTTAAGAAAAATAAAAAAGATATTGTAGATTTGTGAATTTATACAGAAATTAAAATTTAGACAAAACATTTAGAACTACTTTTTATAGATGTGAGAATTGATCGAGTGGTTTGTTTGATAGTTGTTGGTTGTTGTTTCAGATATTATTATCTTTAATTTTTAATACATTAGTAAGAAATTAAATTTAAGATTAACACATGTTAATTTATAATTTAATATTTTCCTCGAAAAATTGAATTAATCATAACCACATATTTGTTTTATAATTTATCTATTTATAGTTTTGTAATGTCAATATTGTTTCTTTATTTTATATAAATGCAAACTAAAGTTACAAACGAAACCAGGAGATAGTCATAGGCAGAACAAACTCTTTTTATGTTTGGATTTGATTTAAGATGACTTTTGTAAATTTGGATTTTGGTTTGAAATTTTTTTTGTGAGTTTCAATTTTGAGTAAAATTATAGTTAAAATGTCATTTTCACATGGAGAATTATAGAAAAAATAGATGTTTTTTATTAGAAGTTGTAGAAAAAGTAAATGTTTTATTGGGAATTGTAGAAAAAGTAGGAAAAGTAGAGTAGATAGTAGGATTTTGATAATCCTTGTCCAAACATGGACTGAACTGAATCCATCCAAAATTCGGATGGGTCAAGTCCAGTCCAAACATACCCTAAAAGTAGACCTCATTAAAATCTCAATATAAGAGAAAATTATATTGGAAAAAAGAGAGTACTATATTAACAATATTGTCTGTTATGTATTAATTATTAACAAACAACAATTGCTAATAATTAAGTGAATCATTAAAATTCTAGTAGAATATTATATTATTAAATTAAATTTGGTACACTTGTAAAAGTATATTAACATATTTTTAACTATTATATTAAAAAAATATTTATATTGTTATATCTCATATATTAATATTTCAAAACACCACCATTACTGCTAGAAATGAAAAAATATGTTATTTTTTCTTTTTGAATGGAAATTCATTAATGATCAACCGAATTATAAAAAACTATTAACAAATGTAGAATGAAAGAAGACATTTCTTGATAAACATTACGACCAACGTAGAAACGAGCTTTCTCGCTAAAGCGTAAATAGAAGAATTAAATTGTCGATGAATAAAACAAATCGAGTAATTGATTCAAAGAAATCTTCCACAACTCTTAATAACAAAACCAAATTCAGTTTGATCCACACAATTTGAATTCAAAACATCGGCTGCACCTTTTACATCAACATGAAAGATCACATGAAAATTATGTCTATATAATTTAAAAAAAAAAAAAAGAAGAATTCAGGTGACACATCACATCATGGGTTCAATTCTTTCCTTAATTTTTAATCCCAAGTGTAGCACTAATATTATTCACCGCTGACCGCAATTAATGATTCTAATTATCCATCACTAATTTATCACATCCTAAATTTTCAAGAAAATCAAATACTCATATCTAATAGTATAATTATTTTATAAAGTTTATTTATAAAATTTTATTTTAATAATTTTATATAAAAATAAAACTCGTCTAATGCATATTTATTACTAGTTGCACACATAATAATTGTTCAAAAATAGTAGATAAGAAAAAAGGAAAAATATGATTATAAAAGGAAAAAGCAAAAAACGTGTACAAAACACTAAGCCAACAGCTTGAGAAGTCAACAGACATCCGTCTGTGATCTCTCTCCCTCTCTTTCTCTCTCATCTCAAATCGCCATTGCAGCAGCAGCCTTTCCTTAATTAGTCTCTGCAGATTAGTCGCACAAAGATTCAAGCCTTTTTCGAACCAATCGCAGCCACAAATCCTTCCTTTCCTTTTCCACTTTTCCAATCCTCTTCACAGATTCGTCGTGAGCAATCCGTCGCCGTCACTAGATTCCACTTTCAAGCAAAAATTCTCTTCAAATCAACTCATAAATGGGTGGATGTTTTAGCAAGAAAGAGTACTCAAGTCCAGATTCCAATGGCCACGGATTTTCAGCAGCAAACAACGCAGGGTACCAACAAACCCACCAAAGCTATCAAAAATCCCAAACCCAGCCGGAGAGTTACGGCCACGCGCCGCCGCAGACCCAGCCTCGTCCACCGGCGCCGCCTCCTCAGCGTCCCGCTCCCCAGCCCCAGAACACAGCTCACAAGCTCGAGCCGAACAACATTCTGGGAAAGCCCTTCGAGGATGTGAAATCGAAGTACGCGATTGGGAAGGAATTAGGGCGGGGGCAGTTTGGGGTGACCTATTCGTGTACGGAAATGGCGACGAGCCATGGCTACGCCTGCAAGTCGATTCTGAAGAGGAAGCTGGCGAGCAAGAGCGACAAGGAGGATATGAAGAGAGAGGTTCACATTATGCAGCATTTGAGTGGGCAGCCCAACATTGTCGAGTTCAAAGGCGCGTATGAGGATCGACAGTCTGTGCATCTGGTTATGGAGGTTTGTCGTGGCGGTGAGCTTTTCGATAGTATCATTGCGCAGGGGCATTATTCGGAGAGAGCTGCTGCTGATCTTTGTAGGCAGATTGTGAACGTTGTTCACCATTGCCATTTCATGGGAGTGATGCATAGAGATCTTAAGCCTGAGAACTTCTTGCTTTCGAGCAAGGACGAGAAGGCGATGCTCAAAGCTACTGATTTCGGGCTCTCTGTTTTCATTGAAGAAGGTGAATATTCTTCCTTTTCTTGCTTCTATTCTTTATCTGTTATTACTCTCTAAATGACATGTAAATGATGATCATTGTTATGTCTAAGTAATTGAATTTGGTAAACTATCATGAATAGCATAAAAATAGAAGTTTGTCATAATTATCATTCGTGTTATTGTATTCAAATGGCTAGTCGTAATTTCACGAATAGGATTACGATATAGATTCCATGTTTGTGGAAATGAATGGGAAATGCAACTTTTGTTCTCAGACAAAGTAGTTTAGTTTATATGATGACTTTTAGAAACATTTGTTAATACCTATGGAAGTTGTCTTGAATATACTCAAACTTATCATGGTTATTTTCATATGATTGAATGGAAAATGATAGCTACTAATGTGCAAAAGGATATCGACCATTTTGCTGAATAGTGGAGAGATGAGACTCGTAGAGAACAGATATCAGTTTTTTGATTTATCTAAGCATTTCTTATGAGTGCATCACATATATTCGAGCATGTGATAAATTCTTTGCCTTATTCATTTTGCCTGGCATTTCAGTATCTCTATGCATATTTTATATATCTGGTATTGTAATAGTGGCTAATCAGTGTCACATTGTTAATGAATCTCTCAGGGAAGGTATATCGTGATATAGTTGGTAGTGCATACTATGTTGCTCCAGAAGTTTTGCGGCGAAATTATGGGAAGGAGATAGATGTATGGAGTGCTGGTGTTATTTTGTACATCCTTCTCAGTGGTGTTCCTCCGTTTTGGGCTGGTATGACTTAATTTAAAACTGATGTAATTGTTCCTACCAAATTTTTCATTGTTTTTCCGTCTCTTAATCCTCCTTTTTCTGCAGAAACTGAAAAAGGCATATTTGATGCTATACTGGATGAAGACGTTGATTTTGACAGCCAGCCATGGCCTTCCATATCAAACAGTGCCAAAGATCTTGTTCAAAGAATGCTTACCAAGGACCCTAAAAAAAGAATAACTTCTGCACATGTACTTGGTAATCCCACCTAAACTTTTTCTCTATGTTTTCTTGTAATATATGAAAAGCCAGATTTCCCTACATTTCCTTGTTAGCTGAAAAGAGCATTTACATTTGCGATGAATTAAAATGATATGGCCATCTATTACGAACTTTTGTGCAATATGTGGATCTACTCTAGGGCCCAAACCCACAATATTGAATAGGCTATTGTAAATGACTCAATATCTGATGTTTGATGTTCTCTATAGAGCCATTTGTTGATGGTTCTTCATTTTATTTTGTAACTAAGCTCAATCATCTTTTTTCTGTTTTTGTAAAAAGAACACCCTTGGATTAAGGGACAAGCATCTGACAAGCCGATAGATAGTGCTGTTCTGTCTAGAATGAAACAGTTCAGAGCAATGAATAAACTGAAGAAACTTGCATTAAAGGTAATTTTATTTGTGTGTTAATATTTGTCATATGCATACAATTTCTGGTAGCTGGGATTATATCTTTAATCTAGTATCTTGATAGTTTATTTAGATCTCGCATGCATGATTTTTAACTTTCTTGTGTGGGTGGCAGTATTTGCTTAAGATCGTGGAGATTTTCTTACCACAAATGGGAAACTTTTTTTTTTTTTAAATAAAACCTACAAGCGATGAACTTAGAGGCTCATTTAGGCTGAATTAATAAATTTTGCTTTATTTGCAACTCTACCATGAGAATTCAATTAATCTCAACGGTTGTACTGTATTTGATAACACCTTCAGGTCATTGCACAAAGTTTATCAGAAGACGAAATTAAAGGTCTTAAAGCGATGTTTGCGAATATGGACACAGATAATAGTGGCACAATCACCTATGAAGAACTGAAAACTGGTTTGGCTCGGCTTGGGTCGAAGCTGTCTGAAGCTGAAGTGAAACAACTCATGGAAGCTGTAAGTATCGCTCTCTGATTTGATATAAGATTGGGATCCAACTGCTTCTTGCCTCATTCAACTATTGTTACTGCTTATATCAGGCTGATGTGGATGGCAATGGGACTATCGACTACATTGAATTCATCACAGCTACAATGCACAGACATAAGCTTGAAAGAGATGAGAACCTGTTTGGTGCGTTTCAGTTTTTCGACAAGGATAGCAGTGGGTAAGATATGATCATGCTCTCTTTTGCCTCATCATATTTTATGTCTTCAAATTATTGCAAGAGATAATTGTTTGTGATAATTTACGAAAACTACCCTTGAAGCTTGGCTTAATGTCAATATACCTCGAATCTTTTTACAAATATCACCTCTTATTTTACCCCTTATTGATTTATGGAAAATGCTGACATCATCAATACATGCGTATATAAGTATTGCATAGTTAAGAATGTATTATTTTGAACTTTTTTCAGAGTAAAGAAAAAACTAATTGTTGGATCAAAATGATGAGATTATGAGTTCACATTCATTTGATTACAATATGGGAAATTTGTCTATTCATAATCTTCTAATTTAAATATGAAAGCAAAAAAAATTATTTACTAAAAATATTCTTAAGGCTGTGTTTGGATAGGTGGATTTGAAATTCATAGTAATAAAAATTCATTGATGGTGTTTGAATAGATTTAAATTTGAAATCTATCACTTTTATTTTGAACTAATTTTTGAGGAATATAGCTGATTTTGAACTAATTTTTGAGGAATATGGGGCATTTATATATTTTCAAATCATGCCGAGTCGTTGTGTAATTCGGCCAAACCTCAAAGGTAGTTTCTATAATTATCCCAAAATTGTTCTCTTTTATTCTGAAAACGAGTACTACTTAGGCGTTTCACTAGATTGATTTCATCTTATTGATGTCACCAGTACCTTTTTCCATGTTCTTGTATCAATCGTTTGGCTCTAAAGCTCGATGCATTGTTTCTAATGTACTTGCTGCCCTCTTTAAATTCATCCCAGCTACATCACGAGAGATGAACTGAAAACCGCTATGAAAGAGTACGGTATAGGGGATGAAGCCACCATCGAGGAAATAATTTCAGAGGTGGATACAGATAATGTAAGTTATACCTTGAAATAAGATATCGTATCTTTTATTATCTTTGAACTATATATCGGGGCTTACAAGCTTGAGTTTTATAGGATGGGAAAATTAACTATGAGGAATTTTGTGCAATGATGAGAAGTGGTACGACACAACAGGTAAAGCTCTTCTAGACGATCAAAGAAAAAGTTGTGCTTGACATTTTCATCACACGATTTAATTCTGCTGAGGATATAGCATGTTTTCGAAAAAAAATTCTTGGTTTGGAAATTTGGCAATTTGTGTTGCGACGTTGATTTATAAGATCTGTTCCTGTAATGTATTTTAAACCCTTCGTTTTAATTTCAAATGTGCATTAGTTAACTGTTCAAATCTTGTATGATGTTTGTTGATAATGATACAATTCGAACAATCGTGAGTTAGATCTGAGGAAGATTTTGCAACTTCTGTTGGAGAAACACATCTCTTTTATTGCATGATCATCGTAACTGTTTGGTGTAAAAAGCTTGAAGAAATATCTCTTGCATCTTCATCATAGTAGTTAATTTGACTTGTCTTTTCTTGAGATAACGAATAGAAATGAACTTTCTATTCATGTTGGATTTTGGGGTTTGTGTTGATTCTCTTCAGATCACCGTGGGCTGTCAAGTTTACTCAATTGATTCAGACAAAGTAAATGTGATTGGTTTGCTAAAACTGGGTCGGTAAATAATACAATTTCAACAAACAACTGCTCAAGCTTGTTTGAATTATTATCGAGCTTGTTTAATGATTAATCGAGTCAAGTTTGAACGAGCTTTAATTTAGCCAAATACGAGTCGAGCTTTAGATTTTATTAAAGACAAAAGTATTTTAAGTTTGTTTGATAGATCTATTGAATCGAGCTCAAACGAAGCTTTTAACAAAAATTTTGAATTGAGTATCAAATAGTTTGTTTGATTTCCAGGTAATTAAAAACATTTGGAGAATTAATTTTGATTGTATTCTAAACTTAAAGTTCATTTGATCTAGTCGAGTTTCGATTTTTTCTTTGTAGAAGAGATAATATTAACGGTGGATTATGGGGTTGGTTATAAACTACCTTTTTGGGCTCACTTAACTATGGTTGGGGAGATATAATGAGTTTGGTGGATTTTCTATCAATTTACGTGTAGTAAATTCTATATACACAATATAAAAACATTATGTTGTCATTCATATTCTACTTTTTGAACAAAAATAGGAGTACCCTTTATGTTGACTATACAAAATATAAGATATTATACAAATAACAACTAATTTAGGTCGTTACAAGACATAATAATTGATTTTAGGCTCGACATATTAAAGCATTACATGACATAACAAATAACATGATATTTGATTTAAACATTATATAACATAATATAACCGATCTATATGTATTTTATTTTTTTTTGGATGAAAATGGGTTAACATCTTTTCTTCAGTTGGTAAGTAAAAATCTTATTCTTGTATAAAGTGGTGTTTCAACAATTTGATCCGGAAAAAAATAGAAAAAAAAAAATTATATGTAAAATTTGAGTTGCTCCACTCTCATTATTATACCACGTTGGATATTTGGAACTCTTAAAAGATTCGTCAAGTATTATCTATGAGTCATTAATGTGTCACCTAGTATAATATTTAATTTTTTGTACTCTACAGTCTCCATTAATCATCCTATTAGTACATTGAGAAGGTTAAATGTTTTTAGAGAAATTGGGCGAAATTGGGCCGTATAGTCCGAAATCGGACATATACATGTGTTTCACGTGCGATTTCAATCCAATTAAGTGATTCGGGTTGAAATTAGAAAACATTTCTCAAATTCGGAAAGTTAGAGTTCAAAATTATCAATTCAAAAATTTAAAGTTTTAAATTGTCAGACCAATTAAGTTATTGGACAATTTGAATAATAAACTTTTTAATTAATAATTGACACTAAGGCACCACTCAAACGTCTGATCAACACCTTGCATATTTTAGAACCTTGAAAAATCACAAAAACTTAATATGAGATCATCTCACGAATCTACGGATCTTTTAGACCGACCCACAACCCAATGATCCGGCCCAACCCAAATTCAACCCAACCAATGCATTCTCTCCCACCCAATCCAAGAAAAATCTTAGTCGCGCAAATCGCAGCCCACCAACTGCATTGTTGCACAGTGTCTTACAAAATTTTTAGCAGAATCATTGCCACAAAAATCGTGTTGCACTGTCTCACATATTTTGTTCTTTTTTTTCTTCTTATCTTCTCTTTTTTGATTGAATTGTTAAATATGTTTTTTTTATATTATGTTGATTTTTTAGTTTGTTTTTTTATGTACATAGGATTTAAAATTTCAAATAAGATTTTTTTGATTCAATTGTTAGTTATGTTTTTTAAAAATATATATATTATGTTGATTTTTTCATTTGTGAGGATTGAAAATTTCAAATATAGAGTGAAGTGAAAATTGATGATATTTCAAATATAAATACATAAATTTTTATAAGTATGCGTTTTATAATTATATGCATGTGTTTTGCAGTTATAAGTATACGTTTTTTGTATTTTATTTTTCCATTTAAATTTGGCTTCGTGTTCTTCATAAAAGTTGCGCTCTTTAAGTTAACTCTCCAACACCAATTTTTTTTTTCTTTTAGTGATATTTGTCTAAGTGAAGTGAATTTTATTAATATTTTTTTTTATTTTTTATTTCTCACTGAATTTAAGTACAAATATGTGTTTTACAACTATAAATATGTGTTTTTTGTATTTTATTTTTCCATCTAAATTTACCTTTGTATTCTTCATGAAAATTGTAGCGCTTTAAGTTAGCTCTCCAATACCACAATAAAAAATCTAAAATGATATTTGTCCAAGTGAAATAAACTTAATTAATGTTTGATAAGTGGAGATTATGTGTCATTAATGAGGCTAAAAGGGATACAATTGTAGTGAATTTCATGCATTTTTATGTGTTTCTTCTTATATTTTTTGCACAATTTACTACTCTTGTTTGGTTTTTATGCAGAATTCGAACTTTTATGATGAATTGAAGAGAGTCGAGCATTCAAAGTGATTCCAACATATTATGATGACATGAAAAGGATGAGAAAAGAGTTGGATAACCAATTTATGCAGCTTTTGGAAGATAAAAGTCAAATTTCTGCCCAGTGTTACCCAGTGTGGCCCAGTGTTACCCAATATGAAGCCTAATCTATACAGTAACAGCCCAGAATCATCCCAGGCCCACTTTGATGGATTTAAACCCTTAAATTTGTCCTAGGAAGGAGGAGAGAGGATTGGGCCAGAAAAAAAAAAGGAGATTTTCTAAGAAAAAGAGGACGCAAAAGTAATCAAGGGAGAGGAGAGAAAGAATCGAAGATGACGACACTGACGGAGAACATCATAACAAAGTTTTCCTTATCCATCTTTAGTATTTGATTCTTGAACCATGAACTCTAAATTATTGTTTGTTGATTTTATCATGTTTCTAGGGTAAATTCATCACTAGAATTTGATTAGCCTAATTGAAGAGGCTTGAATTATTTGTGGATTTATTCATGTGATTGCTTCTCTCTATTGATGTTTTATACATGCTTTTAATGCTTCTGATTGATTAGTCATTGATTAGATGATGAGATACTCATGTTGAGACCTAAAAGAGATACATGTGTACGGATCGTGGTGCATAAAATCATGAATTGCATATGAGATAGAGAAATATTTGTATGGTTTATGTAGCCTTTTAGGTGAACCTGTTGGTAATGCGTTATTAATTGGATAATTCTCATAGAGATATAGTGAGTTGATAATTAGTAATAGGTTTGCTATCACTCAAGAGAGGTTAGTAAATATTTGAAGGAATTCACGGTTAGCAATAGAGGAAGTAAAAACATGAATAATGAAAACGTTGATTCAAGCTGATTCAATTATGGTGAAATCAATATCCCAGGTCTTCTCATTCTTGAAGTTTGGATATTATTTTGTTGATCTTTTCTTGTTCTTGTTTGATTTCTTATTTGGTAATTAAGTGAAGTAAATATAGTTCCAAATTCTCTCTTTTACTTTGCTAGATACAATCAAAATCAACCCAATTTCAGTAATCAACCTACAGTCCTCGTGGGTACGATATCTTAATTATTACATGATAAACCCATACACTTGCAGGAGTATCAATGTTATTTGTATTTTCTTACCAAATTTAAGTATAAATATGTGTTTTACAGCTATAAGTTTGTATTTTACAACTATAAGTAGCGTTTTTTTGTAGTGAATTATTTTGTTCGTTTATGTTCAAATATTATATATGCGTTTTACAACCATAAGTTAAACTACACGATTTAATAAATATATAAATACATAAGTTTTTATAAGTATGCATTTTATAATTATATGTATGCGTTTTACAGCCATAAGTATACATTTTTATATTTTATTTTTTCATCTGAATTTAACTTCATGTTCATGAAAGTAACTCTTTAAGATAGTTTTCTAATACCAAAATAAAACTAAAATGATATTTTTCCAAGTGAAGTGGATTTAATTAATGTCATTTTTATTTTCTCACCGAATTTAAGTATAAGTATATTTTTTATAACTTTAAGTATGTGTGTTATAACTATAACTATGCATTTTTTGTATTTTATTTTTCTATCCAAATTTGGCTTTGTATTCTTCATAAAAATTGTAGCACTTTAAATTAACTCTCCAATACTAAAATATATATATATATATATATATATATTTGTTCAAGTGAAATGAACTTAATTTATGCTATATCAAAATTTTCACCGAATTTAAGTATAAGTACGTCTTTTGTAGCTATAAGTATGTCTTTTGAAGCTATAAATATGCGTTTTTTGTATTTTATTTTTCTTTACTATTTTGGCTTAGTGTCCTTCATGAAAATTGTAGCTCTTTAAGTTAGCCGTTCAATATCAAAAAAAAAAAAAAACTAAAATGATATTTGTCTAAGTGAAGTGAACTTAGTTTATGTTATTTTAATTTACTCACCAATTTAAGTATAAGTATGTTTTTTACAGCTATAAGTATTTTTTTTTGTATTTTATTTTTTTCTTACGATTTTGGCTTAGTATTCTTCATTAAAGTTGTAGCTCTTTAAGTTAGTCGTTCAATACTAAAAAAAAACTAAAACAAAAATGATATTTGTCCAAGTGATGTGAACTTAATTTATTTTATTTTATTTATTTTTACTTAATTTAAGTATAAATATGTCTTTTACAGCTATAAGTATGCGTTTTAATGTATTTTATTTTCGTTACGATTTTGACTTAGTGTTTTTCATGAAAGTTGTAACTCTTACCCGTTCAATATAAAAAAAAAACTAAAACTAAAATGATATTTGTCAAAGTGAAGTGAACTTAATTTATGTTATTTTAACTAGTATTAGTCTCGTGCGATACACGGGCATATAAATTTCACTATTTATATATTTTAGTATGAAAATGTTGAACACGAAAAATAATAAATTTTTTTGGAGAATTTCAGTCTGATTTGTTACTTCTGTGACTCACAACCATAAAATCTAAATATTTCGAGATTGATGTGAAAATTTTAATTTAAAAATAATAATAATAATAAGTTCTCATAATATTTCAATCTCATTTGGTATACCCATGTCCGTGTGATGTATGGACAAATAAATTTGAAATGTTTGTAATTTTTTGATATAAAAATGTTGTTCATGAAAAATAATATAATTCTTCAAAGTGTTTTCAATTTAATCTACTATCCATATAATTTACAAATTTAAATATTTTTTATTTTCATCATACGTTGTCGTCACTATTGGCCTGAAACAAACTTATGCAAATTGATGTTCAATAATTTATTCATAATGAGTATAAAATGGTGATATTATTGAGTATTATAATCAAGTCTTGATAATATTTCAACCTCATTTGGTATTCGTGTGATGTAGTGAATAAATTTCATGTGTTAGTAATTTTTTGATATAAAAATGATGATCATGAAAAATCATATAGTTTTTCAAAGTTATTTAAATTTAATCTACTACTCATCTAATTCATCTAAATATTTATTAATTTCATCATATATTGTTTAACTATTTTAGTACTTGTTTTTTGTCACAATTGACCTAGAAAATACTTGTGCAAATATATGTTCAACAACTTATTCATAATGAGCTTAAATATTGATATTATTGTATATTACCCCAAAATAAAATTTCTAAATTTAACATACCATCAAAAAAATCTATATAATTATTTTTTTCAGATGTCTTAAAATCAAAATTTATCTATTAGAAAAATCATATCGGATGGTAAACATTTCAAAATTTGATAAATCTAAAACCATGAAACTATATTACAACATAAACTAAATATATTTTATCATTGTTCTGTGAACTTCATGCTACCATGATAATGAAATTTCAGATTTTTATTTACTTTTTAATCAAGGAGAAAACATTATTTATTTTTACAACAAAAAAAATGATAAATTCGCTAATTTTTTCGTGGATATATAAAATAATTTAGATTAAGGTACAAATTTTTATTTACAACTTTTCATAACATGACATTATTACCATATATACACAAATCATACTAACTTTATAACATATCAAATACAATTATATTTTTTCCTCAATTTTCATGTATATACAAAATGATTTTCATACCATGAATATACATAAATTATGAAAAACTAAATATTTACAATTTATAAATTTATAAAATAATAAATATTTTTATTTCTACTTTAAAAAGAAGAAATGAGGTTAGTTGGTTTTTATATAGATGACAATGAAATTTCATAATAAAAAATTCAAAGTATTTAAAATATATATGTAAAAATTCTTCATCTACGAATTATCACTCTTATAAATAGCATCGACTATCTATTCTTCATGATTAATAATGAAGATATATTTATATAATTTAGCATTATGAAATAGAACATATTTTTTATTATTTTTTATAAGTATAAGTATAAATGATATGTTTTTTTTAAATCATTTTTTATACTTAATTTGTAGTTTTTAATAGAAAGTATGTGAATTCATAAATTTTATACTTCCTAAATGTTATTGTGTGCAACAATATATTATATGTATATTTTTTTTATTATATTCAAGATATATTACAAATCTTTATGGTTTTTAATAAGAATTAATATAGTATAATAAAATAAAATTATATAAACACTATGTTATATTATTAACATTGTTACATAGAAGATATATAAAAATTGGAGTATTGTAAACGACATATTTGTCAGATAAAATTGTGTGATGTTTATAATAATTTTACAATACATATTTCGAATATAGTAAATAAAAATAGTTAATTTACGTTGTTTTATATATGTTGGTTGACTTGATTAATAACTCACTTCTTGGTCTTCGACCCCCTCAATCACTACGAATGCCCCCGATCAATGCAATGATATATTTATTGAGATGGTAGATGTGTATGTGGGGTACAACATTAGAAATAAAAAAAATACTTTGATGATCTATAGTTCTTGAAATCCGATCATTATGTTATTTTAATTTATTCAACAAACATATATTTAACCTTTGATTATATCAACAATTAAAAAAGTTATTAAATGAGATCATATTAACATTCATATACCATATATAGATAATAATTTCCAAAATTTTGTCAATATTATAAATGATATTATTACCATATATATATATCATGTTTAATACAATAAAATTAATAATTTATAATTTATAAATTATGAAATAATATGTATTTCTGTAGCGCCCCGGATCGAAACGAGCATAATTGATTAATTAAATATTTAACACATGACTTAATTTATTACGTGCGTTTATTTTGACTGTCTCATTAAATACGTGTGTTTCAGATAAGTGTTAACGCGAGTATGAGATGGATAATTTACTTAGACATGGGATAGGAGATATTTTTATATCATTAGATGCGTAATAGAAAAACGAGAGGATAGAAACGAACTAGAGGTTAATCGGGGATCTGTAGCTTAAACGGTATTGAAGAGAACAAAACACGAGGTTTTGGAAATATCAGAAGATATTTACCAAGATATTTACCGAGATATTTACGTGAATAGTAATTTAGAAAAGTCAACTGGTGAATAGTAACGGAGATATTTTGGATGAATAGTAATTTCCGGATTTCTATAAATAGGGGTAGTTTCGATTCGAAAATCACCGTTTCTTCGATCGAGCTGAACCCGACGAAAACATGTAAGTCCTTCTTTCTCGTCTTTTAATTTCCGTCTTTTTGTTTCCGGCGCGCCGCTGCCGGCCGGTGGCCGGAAAATTTCAACATTTTCGGAATTGGACGATTTTCGTACACGACGTTCGTCTCGACGAGACGAATCTAGGATAGGTTTCGGATTTCAAATCCGATTTCTCGTTCACCGGAAAACGGCAAAAAACAACTTTGAAACCCTAACCCCAACCCTTGCACCACCCTTTCTCTCTCCTCTGTTCTTTCTCTCTCCACCGCGCTGGAGAAGCTGTCGGAGGTCGCCGGAGGTCGTGGCCAGACGCTGGAGTGCCGGCGCCGCCGTGGGTGGCGGCGCCGGAGATGGATAGTGGGTGAATATATATGTATGCATGCATGTGTGTGTGTTTCATGGTGTGTTGGTGTGTGTTGATGTGCATGCTGTTGGAGGCGGCACCGGGGGGTGCCGCCGTGAGGAAATGAACGGCCGGCGACGGGAGGTCGCCGGCGAGATGGTTTGGTGGGTCGCCGGCGGCTGGTGGCCGCCGGCCAGAGAGATAACAGTGTGTGTGTATATCGCGTGTGTGTGTGTGTGTTGAAGCATGCATGTATATAAGGCTATGTTGGTGTGTTGTGGTGGCCGGAATGGGTTGCCGGCGACGGGGAGTCGCCGGCGGAGGTACTGGGAGTGGTCGCCGGCGACGGGAAGTCGCCGGCCGGAGTTTTGGTTGAAGTTGGAATTTTGGAAAAATGTAACTTTGAAGGGTTTTGCGGCGAAGTTTCCAGGCACTATTCATGCCGGAATCCGGATATGGACGGCCGGAGGTGGTAGCCGGAGGTGCGAGGTATCCGGCGAGGTAGGTGGTGGTAGCTGGAGGCGGCGCCGCCGCCCCGGGCGACGCCGGGAAGGTGGCGCGTTGAACAGCCTCCGTCGGGAAAATCTGGGCAAGGCTGGCCGAGAAAACTCGACCAGCCGTCGAGCCATGCACCCGCTGCCGAGAAATCTCGGCAGCTGCCGAGACGGGACACGACGCTGCCGAGAAAACTCGGCAGCTGCCGAGCCATGCGCCTAGCCGTCGGGTTTTTCCACCCGGCGCCGGGTTCGCGTGTGTCGACGCGCTCGCGACGCCGTGTTTTCGATTCGAACCCCGTTTTCTCCGCCGTTTGTCTTTTTCGAGTTATCGCCGACGAGACAACGTTGACCCGGGTCCGTGGGCCCGGTCAAAGTCAACCCTTTGACCAAATTATCATTTTACCCCTAAACTTAAAATGCTCCGTTCGAGCTCGTTTTAGCTCCGATCGAGCTCATTCTTTTTGCGTTGCGATCCTTATTTCATTCTCTATCATCTCAGCCATATGGATTGGATATCCACTCTCGTTTCTTCAACCCCAATCTTTAGATCGATCGATCTATCGCGTATTTAACGACCGATTTCCAACGGAACCTTTTACAGCTTTAAATATAATTTATTAAGGATCTAAGGGACGTCATAACTTATGTAGGCTACTTGTTGAGTTGAGCCTTGTGATATCGGATCCTTTGGTACTCGCTTGTGAAATCTGATCCGTCGGTACTCGTTGATCACGTGGTAACCACCGAACGAGGTGGGGGTAATTTCTAACTCTTAATCAGTTTACCGTTTTCCCTATTACGAAGCATGAATGAGGAATACTAAATGTTGTGAACATACGTGCTGTGCCATGCTATAAACTGTGAAAGGACTTCGGTTCACATTGCATGTTCGGAGAGTCCTACGGGACTATAAAAAATCGTCTCCCTCACTTCTACTACTCTATTGAGGTTTGGTGGTCCTCATGAATTACACCAGCGGTATTGAGACCATTTTCATAGGGTAAGACGGTTGTTCCCGCACCTATCCTTCTTCTCATTTCTAATATCTGCTATGCATTTTACTTGCTATGCCTTTGTACCGATTGTTATAAGATGCGGACTTTATCCCCACGAGTATATTCAACGCACTCACCCCCTTAATCTGTACTCACACTACAGGAGCTGATGAGCATGATGAACCCTAGATGGAGAGAGGCGGTGCCGCTTTTGAATCTGTGTTTTTAGGATGTGTCGCACAAACATTTTCAAAATGATATTTTAAGTTTATTCGCGTTGTATTCTGAGTATTCTGTTAATGAGAGATCCTGATGTTTTTCTACTGCGTATGATGTTTATATCGGTAGTGAGACCGATTGTCTTCAGTAGAGGCCGATTGTTGTATATAATATTATCAGTAGTGAGACTGAATGTTATCGGCCGAGGTCGTTGTTGATATGTGAAAGATTCACATCGTCCCTCTTCTCTTTCTTCTGTCGTCTCTAATCCCCTTCTTCTGTCGTCTCTTACTATTTCTTCTTCACGCCCAACGGTAAAACTCTGATAAAATACGAAAAGATTTCGGGGCGTGACAATTTCTATTTTTGGGAGGTGGAAATGGGCGGGAAAATTTTAGCATTTCTATTTTGAGGGGTAATTGTTATTATATATACAAGTCATTATGTGTCGATCAATGTGGCAACATCTTTTGCAACACGAAAAGTCTGGTCATTCTGTTCGCAAATTGTTGCAAGCATCAATGACTGGTTCTGACTTTCTTCATAATCATCCTCACCTTCATCATCGCTCATGGAAACCCAGTGGTTCTTTATCCCATACTTCTGAAGAGTATTGGCACATTCATTTGCGTAATGTCCCCATCCCGAGCAAGTATGGCATTGAATACTTTCAAGATGCTTCGGATCAAATCTGCCATGTTCAGATCCTGCTCTTCTGGGATTAGATTGGAGTTGGGCAGGTGTACCAGTTGGTTTCCACGTAGATTGAGCGGCATTCTTGTTCTGGAAATTCTTCCCTTTCGGACGAAATTTCTTCTTGTTGATCTTCCTTACCATCGAATTGAACTTCTTGGTCAGCATAGCCACATTGTGCCCTTCAGTGACTTCCTCCAGTGGTTCATCATCTTCATCGCTTTCATCGTTAGTTTGAGCTTGGAAGGCAATGTTCTTTCCCTTCGAGCTTCCTTCTTGATTCTTCAGATTAAGCTCATAGGATTGCATGATGCTTCGGAGAGTATCAAAGTCCATCTTCGCTAGGTTGTGTGCTTCTTCGATAGCACACACCTTCATGTTGTATTTTGGTGTCAATGTGCGGATGGCCTTGGACACCAAATTCTTGTGCGTAATAGAGTCTCCGAGCACCACGAACTGATTAGAGATGTCACGAAGTTTCTCAAAATAGGAACTAATGTCCTCATTCTCTTCCATTCGCATGGTTTCGAATTGAGACATTAGAGTTCGCAATTTTGTCTCTCTTACTGTGTTATCTCCTTCATAATGCCTTTCGAGGATGTCCCATGCCTCCTTTGCGGAAGTACAATTCTAGACGAGTTTGAAAACGCGGAGATCTACATAACCAAGGATAACATTGAGTGCCTTAGCGTTGTAATTTGAGTTCGCAATTTCAGTAGCCGTCCACTCATTTTTCGGTTTGAGTACAATATCACCATCCCATTCACAGGTCTTCTTTGGGTGTTCAAAACCTTCTAACATGACGTCCCAAGCATGACCTTCTATGAACTTAATGTGAGAGCGGGTACAGATTTTCCAATAGGCGTAGTTTGATCCATCTAGCATCGGTAACTTTCCGTGAGGATTACACCAATCCATGTGTTGCAAGTACAAAACAGGATCCTTTCATGTACAAAGTCGAGTGATACAAGCTCTTGATGCCAATTGTTAGGATTGGTGGGTCAGAATATCCTGCAAGACTTAAAATCATATGAACAGATTGATAATATTGTTCCAAATGTCACAACATTTACCAAAACATTCAGACACTTAGAATAATCAGAATTTGCAGCGGAATAAATAAACAAACAAGGACAGGAAGATTTATCCACAAGTATATAAATAATACTTGTGGAACGCCAGCAGGGCAAAAGATTTATTACTACAAGAGTAATTACAAACACACTCACAAAGAGATCTTTTGAAAGAATCTCTTTGAAACACTCAAACACTCTAAGATAATCTCTCGACTCTTAAAGAATGTTAAAACCCTCTGTAGGGTTTACAAAGCAACAAATCTAGAATCTATCAAAGGAAAGACTCTATTAAACAGAATGTTGTCACTGATGTTCCAACACTCTATTGCTTTGAAACTGTCCTTAACTTTCACTCACTATGCTCTATCTTTGCTCTTGAATATCTCTGGAAAGTGTGTACCGATCTGCAGCCTGGATTTGCTATTTATAGACTCCAGCAGATCTTGCTTCTTGTCCATGATCTATCCATGATCTTCATCCACCTTCCATACTCTCCATAACTCCATCTTCTCCATGATGTTCCACTTCTTCTTTCTCTATCTTCTTGCACGTCTTCTCTTCTGTTTTTTTGGCACGTCTTTGATCAGCTTCTCTCTTGATAAATTCCACGTGATTAATTCTGCAAAAGAGAGTAAGAGAGCAAGAAACAAATCTTCTATTTTGTAGGAGAGAAACTTAATTATAAAGACTTCTTCAAGTCTTTAAAACCCTTGGATAAACATTCCTACAAAATCTCAACAACCAAACTTCTTCCAATATATTAAATATTATCTAATAAAATATTATCAAATACTAATATATTGAAATTAAATATAGAATAAGAAAAGGCAAAATAATTAGTGTTAAAATATAACACTAACAGGTACAATATGAATAAAATCCTCATCTCAAACATTCACAAAAGATATTCATTTATATAGTTTCATCTCAAATAAATTGTCAATTATATCTCTTTTAATCGTATCATATATTTTTTTTATAGTTATTCTTTTTATCATGTACCCGACATGACATCCAAAGGGTACCAACCTAGTTAAACAAAGATGATTCCAACAAATTTCTACCATTACTGAAGTAAATATTATTCTGTAAAAATCCTAACTTATTACATATTATGTAATCTCTTTCTTGATCGATCTTCCGAATTCAAGATGGAAGAAAATTATTACAAAAGCTCTTCCTTGATAAGTTTATCAAAATTCAAATAGGAAGAGCCTCCAAGTGAGGTGGCCTCTTCTGCTTTCTTCTTCCACTCCATAGCTTTCTCCTTCAATTTCTTGCCCTCTTTACCATCCATGAGCTCTCTCACTAGCACCTCGACCTCATCTCGTTTCACATCGTTGTTTATCTCCATTCCTATTTCCCACTCAACGCAGGTGAACCGACAATTGGTAGGCTGCTCGGCGAAGAAAGGCCAACAAATCATCGGCACCCCACCAGCAATACTTTCCAAAGTCGAGTTCCATCCACTGTGCGTCAAGAACCCTCCAACAGCAGGGTGGTTCAGAACCCGCTCTTGTGGGCACCACCTAATCAACATGCTTCTCTCTTTAACTTGATCTATAAACTCACTTGGCAGCATGGCTGACTCACCTTGCACCATATCAGCTCGAATGATCCATAGAAATGGCTTCTTACTGTTAGCCAGCCCCCATGCCAACTCAGTTAGCTGCTCAACACTGACCACAGTTATGCTGCCAAAATTCACATAGACTACTGATCCGGGCTCTTTGGAATCGAGCCATCTGATGCAGTCTGTGTCTTCTTCCCAGAGACTAAAGTTGATAGATTTGAGTCTTTCGTCATCAACATGGTTCATCATAAGATGAAGAGGGCCAAGAGTGTAAACTCTTGGAAACATGGCTAAAAGCGCGTTGAGAACGTCTTGCTCTAAAGCATCAAAGGTGTTGAGGATCAATGCTTTGGCTCCATGGACAGCCTCGACTATATGTATAGCATAATTGAGCAAGACGTTGTTAGGATCTGTGATTCTGATGAAAGATGGTATATCCTTGAGTCTAATATTCTTAACTCCTGGAATCCAATCAACAATTTTTTCCAGATAACCATTTGTTACTTGGCTCATGTCTGTACATATGAACATGGTGATGAGATTATAGTTGATAGACATATATAGCACATGTAACATAAATCAAGTGTTTAATTAGCTGTAAAGGGAAATTAATGAAGTTTTAAGTATTAATTGCATGTGTATTTAATGAGTAAGCAAGTATATTTCTTACATATAGAAAGTAAGGAGTCACATTAATTTGAAAAATCTATATAGTTAGTTAGTTAGTTGTGTAAATGGTTTATTTTATTCCTTTTCAGGGTGAACTTTTTTACCATAATTATAATATACAATTTTCTATCCATTAAATAGCGTCAAATGTTTAAAGTGTCTTTAATACACAAACAAAGTTAAGTATTAAAGTAAAGTCAAATACATGATAAGTTATATCATATACACACATATAATGTATATGATAGATACATATCATTTATGGACATCAAAATTTAGGTCATATCACCCTAACTATCACATATCAATAAAATCTTTAGGTCATTCTATTTCATGTTTGTCCTCAAATTAGAAATTAAAAAGTCATTTTTATATTCACAAAAAATTATACCATTTACCTAAGAAGTGTGCACGGTCCAGGTTGGTTGGGAGATTTGAAAATATCAGGAATCAAACCAAACTTTGGAGAATTTCAAAATTGATTCTTCGAAACCAAACCAAAATAAAAAGTCTCCAGAACCAAACCAAACCAAATTTCGGTTCAATTCAGTTCGGAGCTTCGGGTCCACTGGTCTAGATCAGTTCGGGACGGATATTCGGATATTCAGAGATTTTAAAAGAAATTAAAATAAAAAAACAAATAAGTTGAAATGCACCAAATTAAATTAGAAAAATAAATAACAAAAAATGAATATAATAACAAAGGTTTATTGACAACAAAAAAAACTACATAATTCACTTCAAAAGTTACAAAATTTCATAATTTAAAAAGATTTATGTTTTCTTGATAAGAGTCATTAGAATGTAGTTCAGTATTATTAATTATTAAAAAATAAAAAATGTAAATTATTTATAGCTTTAAAAATTATTAACTTAATCAAAATATGTATTATGTAATTATATCAAGATATAGAAAAATAAATGACATATATATATATATTAAAATCAGTTCTACGGTTCGATCCAATTCGGTTTGGTTCGGTCACAATTCAGTTCGGTTTTCGGTTTGAATAATTGAAAAATCTCAAAAACCAAACCAAAAACAAAATTCGGTTCAATTCGGTTCGGAAAAAGTCAAAAAGTCAACGGAGATTTTCGATTTGAAATTTTTTATGTCCGGGTTTTGGTCCGGTTTCGATAATCTCCAAGACTCGTGCACAACCTTACTTTACCCAATAATAAATGTCGTTTTAGTTATAAAAAAAAAAGAGTAAATTGTCTCGAAATAAATGTCATTATTCTATCAAAAATATTTGGTTATATTCTATCAAAATTGTCATTAGTTACTACACTCAAATTAATAGAATAACTATGAGAAATTAACCTATAATGAATGAACTTATTAAATAGGGTGAATTTATTTATGGTTCTCAATACAATTCATTTTTTATTTTTTTGACAATCAAATATTTGTTTTTCAGTTTTGGTCCTCTATGTATTAATTTTTTTCAATTTCAATCTAATGATTGTTGGAACTTTTAAAATAGCTGACATGGCCAGTTGAAATTCTAACGTGATAGCCAAACTTCGACTGTCATGTTAATTATTTTAAAAATTCCGACCAAAATTAAACTCAAATTGGAAAAAATTAAAATATAAATGATCAAACAACTATATACTTTTGGTTGTAAAAAAAATAAAAAATATCTTATATAAAACACCAAAATTTTAATTAGCCCTATTAAATAGGAGTAAAGTAGTTTCTTATCAAACTTCTTAATTTGAGTATAAAATTAACCTACGGTGAATGTAATAAAATAGTTTGAGACAAGAGGAGAGCAACACATAAGACTAAATTGTCAATTTCTGCAGTATTGAAACCAGTTTTTTACGGATATGGATCCTCTGCTGGGGTAAAAAACCCAGCATGAGGTGCTGGGTACATACACCGTGTTTTTGTAATGTTTTTTCTTTTTCTTTTTTTTATAATCGCTTTTAATTTGAAAATCAATATAACGTGTTTTGAAATGTGATACATACGTGGTATTTAGATATATAGTATAGAGTATTTGATTTGCCCAGCACCTCATGCTGGTTTTTTGGCACCAGCAGAGGATCCATTTTCGTTTTTTACATGATCAAATTTAGCCTTTTGATATGTAAATCTATCAATATCTAAATCTCTTACCTAAAATACTAAATGAGAACAAAAATTGAAAAAAAGCAGAACAAAATATAGAGAATATAAAACAGAGTACCTTGGAGAGGGATATAGCCTTTCTCAACAAGTAGTCGTAATTGGGTAAACCCCAATAAGCCACAAGCGCTGGCCGTCAAAAACAGGACCTCCGGCAGCCGAAACCTCTCCGCCGCCTGCAGCGTGAAGCTCATAAGCCCGTCGGAGACTATGCAGCTCACCGGCGGGGCGGAGCTACTGGCCTGCAGCTCGGAGAGCAGGTCACAGAAGGGCTCCAAGCAGGTGGTGGAGATGGACCGACAACGAGAAGGGAGGTTCGTTCTGGGGTCGGAAGGGGGAAGCCCGTCGGGGATGGCGGCGAACCAGAAGTCCGGCAGGCCTTCGAGGGCGGTGGGGCCGCCGATGCTGAGGAGGCGGCGGTGGTTGTGCTCGGTGTTGACGAAGGTGACGTGGAAGCCGTTGGAGTGGAGGAGCTTTGCTAACATGAGCATGGGGTTGAGATGACCCTGTGCTGGCCATGGCACGCACACTGCGTGGGGTTTGTGTTGATTTTCCGCCATTGCTATTGGAGATATACAAGATATGGTTTGAATAAATCAAAGATATGATTTCATTGTTCCTTGTTAGGGATATGTAGGATCTGATCGTGCTAAAACCTGTCACATTCGTGGAACCACTATTTGTAGAGGTTTGTGCTGGGTTATCCGTCTACAACAAAAAATATGAGAATAAAAATTTTAAAAAGTGAGGTGATCCAAAAATACTATATGGTGTGACAATGAACTGTTATAATTTAGTTTTTAAAAGTATTTATTACACTTAAAAATAGCGTAGAACGTAGGCAATATATATATGGTGTGACATATGTACACGCACAAATCAAACATTTAATCTTAATAGCTTAATGGTGTGACATATTTTGAAGAAGTCAATTTGGAATTCAATGTGGAGCAGATAAAGTTTTGTCTAATAGGTCGTTTACTCACAAATTGCAAGTTACTGGAGGCCGATTCGAGGTGTATGTGGATATGAAATGAGACATTATTTTGTTTCAATTTTTTTGTGTTGGATGTGAAACAGATTCTGGAAGACCCTTATGCTTTCAACAACTGTCTCCTTATAATCTCTTATATTCAACTTAACATAGTGGATTTTTTGGTTCATGTTTACGACACTCCAATTGGATATTAGGATCAACGTCTCCAATATTGATATCAGTTTCTCATTTAAACGATATAAGGAAAAAGAAAAATTTGATGGAGAGTGGTCTTTTCACACATTGCTATAAATAATAACCATCTTTTCTACTCATTACTCATTAGATAGGGTCAAATCTCTAAAATTAGATAGGTATCCCTAATGAATAGGTATCCCTATTCATTACTTGTAGCAAAGGTTGAATCCCCAACCCCAAGGGCCCCCACCCCCCGACCCGACAGGGATTGGTGGAGGAGGTAAATCATGGTGACTCAGCGGCCCATTAGGTGGGAGGACCAGTGTCTGGTGCCCACAAGGAGTTATCCCCCAAATTGAGGAATAAAATTCCCACACTGCGGCTGCCAGGACTCGATCTTGCGTTCTTGTAGCAATCTGCCACCCAGGAACCAGCTAAGCTACGCCCATGCGGGTTCCCTATTCATTACTCATTACTCATTAGATAGGTATCCCTAATGAATAGTGAGATTTCAATAAAATGAATAAAATTATTATTTTTATTAAGGGTTTTTTGGAAAGTGAATTTTGAATTACCCTAAAATGAATAGAATTTTTTTAGAATAATTATGGGCATAAAAGTATATATATTATCTTATAAAAAAATGGGTTAAAAAACTTTGACCCATTAATTTATTCTAATATTGTGTTTAATTATTAAAATGCATATTTTGTTTTCTTGTGCTTTTATTTATTTATACTTATTTTCTTAATATTTAATTTCATTTGGGAAGTTTGAATAAATATGATTTTAAAATCAATAATGATATTCACCAATATATTTTACATGTAATGAAATACATATATGTTTTAGTAAATTATATAAGACATTACATAACAAATGACATTTTCTCTTTTAAAAAATTAAAAATTCTACTGGTTGGCCCGCTAAACTTGCGGCCCATTAATATATTGGGTTAAGTTGAAATTTTGACAACTCATCACGATTAACACCTCTATTAATGAATTTAGAGATGGATCATACTCGTTCACTTGTCTTTAAACATGCAAATTGACAAAACTAAATTAATATATTGGGTTAAGTTGAAATTTTGACAACTCATCACGATTAACACCTCTATTAATGAATTTAGAGATGGATCATACTCGTTCACTTGTCTTTAAACATGCAAATTGACAAAACTACATTATAATTTAGGTCAATATATTTGACTTTTCATCCTTAATTTATGTTGACCGATCAACGAATCCTAATCAATTAGATGACTCAAGTTGTGATATCCACATAAATAAATCAGTTATACTAGTTAGGTACAACTCGAATAAAATCCTCATTTCAAACATTCACAAAACATATTCGTTTATGTAGTTTCAACTCAAATAAATCGCCAATATCTCTTTAATTGTATTTATATTTATTTTTTATAGTTATTCTATTTGTCATATCCCAGACAGGACACCAAAAGGATACCAACCTGGTTTATAAACAGAAAAAATATTCCTACAAGTATTAGATATTATGATGAATCATCCAAATTCAAGTTGGAAGAAAATTATTTCAAAAGGTCTTCCTTAATTAGTTTATCCAAATTTAAGTAGGAAGAGCCTCCAAGTGAGGTTGCCTCTTCTGCTTTCTTCTTCCACTCCATAGCTTTCTCCTTCATTTTCTTATCCTTTTCACCATCCATGAGCTCTCTCACTAGCACCTCGACCTCGTCTCGTTTCACATCGTTGTCTATCTCCATTCCTATTTCCCACTCAACGCAGGTGAAGCGACAATTGGTAGGCTGCTCGGAGAAGAAGGGCCAACAAATCATGGGCACTCCACTAGCTATACTTTCGAGAGTCGAGTTCCATCCACTGTGCGTGAGGAATCCTCCAATAGCAGGGTGGTTCAGAACCTGCTCTTGTGGGCACCACCTAATCAACTTGCTTCTCTCTTTAACTTGATCTATAAACTCACTCGGCAGCATGGCTGAGTGATGTGCTAGGACGAAGGACCCATTAGATATGAAGATCTAAGAACCCAACGTATGAAGATAAGCAGCGGATCTTCCCAAATCGAATTTGGTTTGATCTTACTTACAGCGAAAGAACCTCGACCCATTGGCTATATAATCAGCCAAGAACCTCGGTATGTTGAACGACACAAGATCTTGCTCGATGATCTTGATAAGTTCTTGAATAATCGAAAACCTCACAAAGAGAGAATTCAATAAACATAAGCTAAGAGCTTCAATTTCGTTTTCAACAAAGGTGTCCTTTTTACAAGTGACCCATACACCTATATATAGGAAAAAAAAGATATCTAATGACATTAAAGCTTAACACCTAAGTAAAGAGGACTTTTAATGCTTAACACTTAAGTAGTCAAAAAGTAGACTTGACTTCTACTTTATGATAAAGTAGACTTGACTACTACTTTATCCATACATTAATGCCTTTGATTGAAGCATGTGCTAAATTATCTCCAGTCTAATATTATTCACCATCGGGCCTTCCTTGGACTCTTCGTGAATATTTTCTTTAATGTCTGCAACAAGGATCATCAAAGCCTCTTTTAGTTTCTTAGCTCTAGCTCTTGTAATTGGACCTTCTTGCACGATCAAAGGGTCCCTCTCGTGTGCATGATTTTGCAAGGCTGGTTCTCCATCACTGAGTCACCTTGCACCATATCAGGTCTAATGATCCATAGAAATGGCTTCTTGCTATTAGCCAGTCCCCATGCAAACTCAGTTAGCTGCTCTACAGTGACCACGGCTATGCTGCCAAAATTCACATAGACTACTGATCCGGGCTCTTTGGAATCGAGCCATCTGATACAGTCCGTGTCTTCTTCCCAGAGACTAAAGTTGATGGATTTGAGTCTTTTGTCATCAACTTGGTTCATCATCAGATGAAGAGGGCCAAGAGTGTAAACTTTTGGAAACATGGTTGAAAGCGCGTTGAGAACGTCTTGCTCTAAAGCATCCAAGGTGTTGAGTATCAAAGCTTTGGCTCCATGGACAGCCTCCACTGCAGGCATAACAAAATTGAGCAAGAAGCTGTTACCATCTGTGGTTCTGATGAAACATGGCAAATCCTTAAGTCTAATATTCTTCACTCCTGGAATCCCATCAACAGTTTTTTCCAGATAACCATTTCTTACTTGGCTCATGTCTGTACGAATGAATGAAGATTTAGATATTAATTGCTTGTGTATGTAATGAGTAATCACACTAATTTGAAATATATATATATATATATATATATAGTTTCTATTGTTAGTATTATAGAATTATGTCATTCTGTTTGATGTTTGTCCTCAAATTAGTAGTTAATTACAAGTCATGATTTTTATATTCGCGAAAAATAATACTTCTCCATTCCAAAATAAATATCATTTTTAATTTAGTTAAAAAAGAATATTGTTTCGAAACAAATATTATTAGTCTATCAAAAACATTTGGTCATATTCTATCAAAATCATCATCTGTTACTACACTCAAATTAACTGATATATATAAAAGTGACTATTGAAGTTAACCTATACTAATAAATGTACTTACATATTTTGAGATGAAAGGAGCAAAACATAAGACTAAAGTTTTCTTTTACTCATTTTTCATAAGGGGACAACTTTATACGCATGTTCTAAGAAAATAATTTTTGTACATATTTTAAGGTTCATTCATTGTTCGCTCTCCCTTTTTTATGGGTTTACATTTAGACATTTGAACTTGTAAGGTGAGTAGAAAAGTACTTTTTCATTAAAAAGGTGTAAAAGTTTTTTCCTCTGTGATGCATAAAGAGAGACATTTATCCTAAGACTACATTAATTGCCATTTTTTACATGAACAATTTTACAGTTTCTCAAGCTTTTATGTTAATCATTTAATACTTAAAATTCTACCTAAAACACAAAATTAGGTACAAAATATACAGAATTTAAAATATAGTACCTTGGAGAGGGATATAGCCTTTCTGAATAAGTTGAGGAAATTGGGTATACCCCAAGAAGCCACAGGCGCTGGTGGTTCAAAAAAAGGACTTCCGGCAGCCGGAATCTCTCCGCCGCCTGCAGCGTGAAGTCCATAACCCCGTCGGAGACTATGCAGCTCACCGGCGGGGCGGAGCTACTGGCCTGCAGCTCGGAGAGCAGGTCACAGAAGGGCTCCAAGCAGGTAGTGGAGATGGCCAGATAACGAGAAGCGAGGTCGGTTCTGGGGTCGGAAGGGGGAAGCCCGTCGGGGATGGCGGCGAACCGGAAGTCCGGCAAGCCGTCGAAGGCGGTGGGGCCGCCGATGCTGAGGAGGCGGCGGTGGCTGTGCTCGGTGTTGACGAAGGTGACGTGGAAGCCGTTGGAGTGGAGAAGCTTTGCTAACATGAGCATGGGGTTGAGATGGCCCTGTGCTGGCCATGGCACACACACTTCGTGTGGTTTGTGTTGAATTTCCGTCATTACACGGCAAACCATATCCTTCACTTCTCTTTTGTAAATTAAATGTTCAAGACTTGTCGCATTAGTGGACCGTCAATTAATGTGAGTTGTACGGTTTTGTCATCAAGTATTTGTTTTTTCATTTTGATATTTTATGTTTTAAATTTTTTAATTTTAATTTTATTTTGAACCAAATTTTCAAACTTATAACAAAATTCCAACTGTCAAGTCAGCGATTTTAAATTTTGCGATTAAAATTAAACTGAAATTAGATAAAATTAAAATATAGGGTACTACAATTAAAGAACGGATACTTAATTGTCAGAAAATGGAAAACGTCTTACATACAAGATTAAAATTAAAATTAACTTTTCATTTTAGTATAATACTTATTATTATATCGAATAATAAATTTTGAATGATTATATTATTGTGAATATATTAACTTATTAAAATTATATCATTAACCTAAAATAACAGGTTTGAAAAATAAAAATAAAATCACTTCACAATGAAGAAAAAAATGGATACAATATATATATATAGGAAAAATAATTAAAAAATAAAGATCATACAACAAGACATACTATATATAAATGTTATATTTTAGCTTTTAAAATATTTATTACATATTTAAAATAGTACAACGTCGGCAAAAAATATATATTTACTTTATACATAAAAAGTATCTTAATAAACATTTTTAAAGATCAAAAAATACTCATTTCCCAAAATAGAGAAATATCAATGTAAATACATCATAAGTAAAACGTATCATTATAAACATTTTTATAGACCAAAAATACTCTTTGCCAAAAATAGAGAGAACTTTACGTTTAAACAAAAAGGGGAAAGAAAAGGTTAGTTCCATAATAATAGATATATGGGCCATCTCTTGCCCTTTGAACAAGTTAATACATCTCTTTCAACATATTAACCATCATATATCAATAGGGAGGGAGCAAGGATATTTTCAAAGAATATTACTAAAATATCTTTAAAATTGATGATTGATTCTATTACAACTTAGAATCAAGTATAAAAAAGTATTAGTTGTAGATTTGGAATCAGTGAGTAGATATGGTTGTACTGTGTTACAACTTCAACCGAGTATGAAGAAAATATCACTTATTAGTATCAAAAAGTATTTGTTGAAGATTTGTATTTAAAATATAAATATAATATAATTGTAGACTTGTAGTCAAAGTTTAAAATATTTTGATATAAACTCAATATTTCTAATCTTCATAGCTTTAGCCTATAAATATTGATGGGTTCGGATCTTTTATTATATTTTGTGTTGAATCTCATGTTTCATAATATTTAATACACGTCACGTATTAATAAATGATATCATATGATGATTAATTTTGAATAAGAGATATAATGTAATAAAAGATCTTATGTAAATATTGATTGGGTGGATAATTAAATTTTTGCGGTTATCTCCATATTAAAATACAATTGATTAATCGAATATCCAAAAATTTGCAACATCAAGAAAAAGAAAAATAAATATGGAAAAAGAAAGTCAGAAGTACCTACAACTTTAGTTGAAATTTAAAAAAGAGTTTAGAATTCACCTAAAATTTTAAACTTCATCAATATATCACACGTTTTTTATGCCAAATTATTTTTATAAAATTCTCCGAAATTGGCCAAACGTTGAACATCTTTGCGACCAAAAATAACTGCAATGAAATAACAGACAAAATGTGTTGATAAAAAGTAAGTAGATTGTGCTTATTGAAGTAGTCCTCTGTGTTTTCCCCTGTTTTCTAAAAATGCATCATTTTCGCATTTCACATACAAACAAAACAAGAAAACAAAAAATTCGGAATCTCTAAATCTATGTCATGATTGCAAAAGCACATCATGTGTGGGTTTATCCAAATTCAAGAAAGAAGAGCCTCCAATTGCATCATTAGAATCTCCACCTCATCCCTCTTCACCTAATCAGCATGCTTCTATCCTTGACAACTCACCATGAAAATTAACAACCCTTAACTTTTTTTTGACCCATCAACAAAATCTAATCAAGTAGATGACTCGGGTCGTGATATTCACATAAATAAACCAATTATACTAGATACAACTTGAATAAAATCCTACAGTCACAAAATATGTTTATTTATCAAGTTTCATCTCAAACAAATCGTCAATTATATTTCTTTAATCGTATTCATATTTATTTTTATAATTTTTCTTTTTATCATAACCCGGACATCCAACGGGTACCAACCTAGTTAAACAGAAAAAAATTCCGACAAGTTTCTATCATTATTTAATCTCTATCTTGATCCATCATACAAATTCAAGTTGGAAGGAAATTATTATAAAAGGTCTTCCTTAATTAGTTTATCGAAATTTAAGTAGGAAGAGCCTCCAAGCAAGGCTGCCTCTTCTGCTTTCGTCTTCCACTCCATAGCTTTCTCCTTCATTTTCTTACCCTTTTCACTGTAGAGCCCCGGATAAAAAACGATGCATAATTGGATAATTAAATATTTGAACCATGACTTAATAATTATATGTGTATATTTTGACTGTTTAATTAATTATGTGCGTTTCAGATATATGTTTAAGGTCCGAGTTAGAGCGATAATTTTCTTAGATTGGAACGTAGAATATTTTTATACCATTAGATGCGTATCGAGAAAACGAGAAGATAGAAACAAACTCGGGGGTAAATCGGAGACCTGTAGCTCAAATGACGAAGAAATGAGCCAAATACGAAGAATAGGTAAAACGAGAGGGTAAAATCCGGATGAATGGTAAAACGGAAAAATAATATTTTAATGAATGGTAATTAAAATTTACTTGGTAAATAGTAACTTTGAAAATCTATAAATAGGGGCTCACTCAATTCAAAACTTTCATTCGGCCGACGAAAACGAAAGCGACGTAAACAAGTAAGTTTCTCTCTCCTCTCTCTTTACTTTCCGCCGTCGCCGGCAAAGTCGCCGGAGCGCCGCCGTCGTCGTCGGAAAAGTCGCCGAAGTCGCTGCCGGCGGTGGCCGGAAAAATTGAAAGTTCTCGGTTTTGGCCGATTTTCGGGCACGACGTTCGTCTCGTCGAGACGAGTCTAGGATAGGTTTCGGATTTCAATTCCGATTTCTCCTTCGCTGGGGAACGGCGAAAAACCGACCCAAAAACCCTAAACCCTAGTTTTGGTGTTGCGAATGTGGTAACGAAGGATTTTGCAGCGAAGTTTCGGGTACTATTCACCACCGGAATCTGACGAGGGATGGCCGGAGGTGGTAGCCAGCAGTGCAAGGTTTCTGGCGGAATTGGTGGCGGCGGTGGAGGGCGGCACCGCCGCGGTGGGAGGCGCCGGGAAGAGTGGCTGGCGAGCATGCCGACGCCGGGAGCGCCGGGAGCCGATTGCCGAGAAAACTCGACCAGCTGCCGAGCGCCGGGTGCCCGCTGCCGAGACCGCCGGGTGCTGCGCGCGCCCGTGCGCGCCCGTCGGGTGCCGAGTGCCTCGTCGCTCGCGACACCGTGTTTTCGATCCAAACCCCATTTTTTCCGCCGTACATCAACATCGAGTCGTCGCCGACGAGATGTCATTGACCGAGGGTCGTGGGCCCAGTCAAAGTCATCTCATTGACCGAGGGTCGTGGGCCCGGTCAAAGTCAACCCTTTGACCAAAATTACGAAAATACCCCTGAACCTAAAATGCTCCGTTTGAGTTCGTTTTAACTCCGATCGAACTCATTCTTTTTCCGTCGTGACCCAAATTTCATTCTCTATCATCTCAACTTTATGGATTGATTATCCATTCTCATTTCTTTAACTCCGATCTTTAGAGCTCTAGATCCGTCGCGCATTTAACAATTATTTCTCCGTCGGAGTCTTTTACAGCTTTAATTATATTATTAAGGATCTAAGAAATGTCATAACGTATGTAGGCCATCAGTTGGATTGAACATTTGAGATGCAAGATTTGAGGTATCCGATCGTGGTACTCGCTACTCACGTGGTAACCACCTAACAAGGTGGGGGTAAATTCTAAACTCAACACGTTTACTGTTTTCCATAATTGATAAATGAACTGTTGAACTCTACGTGTTGTGATTATATGCTGTGATTACTATATTGAAGCATAATTTATGGATACAATGAATGTGGACGGATGTCCTAAGTCATGTTAGGGATGGATTGGTGGCCCGTAAAAAATATCATACGTCATAATAGGGATGGACTGGTGGCCCGTAAAAGGCACCATACGTCATGTTAGGGATGGACTGGTGGCCCGTAAAATGCATCATACGTCATGTTAGAGATGGATTGGTGGTCCGTAAAAAGCACCATATGTTAGGAACGGACTGGTGGCCCGTAAAAAAACACCGAGTATAGTTGAGTGCTCTTAGAGCCGTGTGTTCTACATTGTGTGCTATGCATATTATATGTTGTGACTCCTTGCTGAACTTTTATATATGTTTAATATGTGAATGACTTAATAATATTAAAGTTTGGAAAGTATCCCCACGAGTGTATTCAAGGCACTCACCCCTATTTTGTACTCACACTACAGGAGATGAAAAGAACCTGGATGGGTAGAGAGAGTGGTGTCTTATCAGCTATGTCCATCTTCTGGTTTTGCCTTTTTAAACCTATGATGAACGTTTGAAATAGAAAACTGTATTTCTCCTTCCTTGTAAAGGATCCTGATGTTTTTCCGCTGCATAAGGTTTCAAAACTTTATTTATCGGTGATATCCGATGTTTCAAGCGTACCGTTTCTTATCCTCTCCCTTTTCTTTCTATTTATTATCATATTCGCCTTTTTCCCCTTTCTTTCTTCACGCCCAAAAAGAAAAACTCTGATATTTTTAACGAAAGGTTTTAGGGCGTGACATTCACCATCTATGAGCTCTCTCACTAGCACCTCGACCTCATCTCGTTTCACATCATTTTCTATCTCCATTCCCATTTCCCACTCCGTTGGTATGTTGCTCGGAAAACAAGCACTACAAGAATTTTTTAGCATTGTCGTAGCCAAGATTGCAAAAAAAAATTCGTCATTTTACAACACACTAAAAGCGTTAGATACGACAACGTTTTTAGACCGTTGCACAAAAGTGTTGTCGTTTTTTAAATTAATTATTAAATAGGACGCTGACGTCATCAAAACACTGACATGTCATCATACATGGGTGACATCAGTGATGATGTCATTAAAGCTAATATTGCACGTTGAATGGGAATCAAACCCGGGTGTCCAAGTGGTCCTCAAACCACTAGACTACTAATGCATTATGTAATAATTTCCAACTTGCATTTGTTTTAAATACATTTTTGATACTTTTCAATTTTCTATTAAATTATATTTTTTGTTAATTTTTATTATTGTATTTAAAAGGTTAACAATATATATATATATATATATATGGAAGATTAATGACTAATTAACATAAGATAATATAACATAACATCATAAAATAATTAAGCTTTTCAAATTTAATCTAATTAAAAAACAAGTAATATTATTACATATTTTCATTTTAATTTTTATTATTTGTATTTTTAATATATTTTAAAAGGTTAAATATATGTATATATATGTATAATTGGAAGATTAATAACTAATTAATATGTTTAGTAATGTTTAATCTAATTTCATTTTAAGACAATTATAAAATATACCAGTGCATATTTTTAATACATTTTATAAAAATACTATTTTTATAAAATTATGAGTTTGTTCATATAAGATAATATTAATGCAAATAATATAAGATAACATCATAAAATAATTAAAATTTTCAAATTTAATTTAATTAAAAAACAATTAATATTATCACATATTTTTTTGTTAATTTTTATTATTTGTATTTTTAATATATTTTAAAAGGTTAAATATATATATATATATAATTGGAAGATTAATAACTAATTAATATGTTTAGTAATGTTTAATCTAATTTCATTTTCAGACAATTATAAAATATACTAGTGCATATTTTTAATATATTTTATAAAATTATGAGTTTGTTCATATACGATAATATTAATGCAAATAATATAAGATAACATCATAAAATAATTAAAATTTCCAAATTTAATTTAATTAAAAAACAATTAATATTAACACAACACATAAAAAAAAGCGTTGCACAATGAGTTGTCTTTTTTTGAAAAATTCCATTAAAAGACAACGCATAAAGAGCGTTGCATAAAAGGGTTGTCTATTTTTAAAAAAAGCGTCATACGACAACGCATAAAGAGCGTGCATAAAAGGGTTGTCTTGTTTTTAAAAAATCCGCTATATGACAACTCTTTGAAAAAAGCGTTGCACAAAAGCGTTGTCTATTTTAAAAAAAAAACGTCATACAACAACCCTATGTTAAAAGCGTTGTCTTTCTTGAAAAAAGTGTTGTCTTTAAGCGATTTTTTTTAAAAAAGACAACGTTCGCGTTGCAAAAAGGGTTGTTAATTCAAAATGACAACAAAAATTCATAAAAAAAGGTTGTCTTTGAGGGGTTGTTAAAGGCCATTTTTCTTGTAGTGAAGGGCCAGCAAATCATTGGCATCCCACCAGCAACACTTTCCAAAGTCGAGTTCCATCCACTGTGCGTCAACAGCTGCTCTTGTGGGCACCACCTAATCAACATGTTTCTCTCTTTAACTTGATCTATAAACTCACTTGGCAGCATGCCTGACTCACCTTGTGATCCATAGAAATGGCTTCTTGCTATTAGCCAGTCCCCATGCAAACTCAGTTAGCTGCTCTACAGTGACTACGACTATGCTGCCAAAATTCACATAGACTACTGATCCGCGCTCTTTGGAATCGAGCCATCTGATGCAGTTCGTGTCTTCTTCCCAGAGACTAAAGTTGATGGATTTGAGTCTTTCGTCATAAACATGGTTCGTCATCAGATGAAGAGGGCCAATAGTATAAACTTTTGGAAACATGGTTGAAAGTGCGTTGAGAACGTCTTGCTCTAAAGCATCAAAGGTGTTGAGGATCAGAGCTTTGGCTCCATGGACAGCCTCCACTAAATTTACAGCAAAATTGAGCATGAAGCTGTTAGGATCTGTGGTTCTGATGAAAGATGGTATATCCTTGAGTCTAATATTCTTAACTCCTGGAATCCAATCAACAACTTTTTCCAAATAACCATTTCTTACTTGGCTCATGTCTGTACATATGAACATGGTGATGAGATTATAGTTGATAGACATATCACATGTAACATCAATCAAGAGTCAAATTTTAAGATGATTGTACACATCAAATTTTAGGCGTACCACCTTAGCTATCATGTACCAATAGAATTAGGCCATTTTATTTGATCTTTGTCCTCAAATTAGTATTTAAGCTTTCATTTTTATATTTGCGAAAAAATATATTCTCTCTCACACAAAATAAAGAGAACTTTACGTTGAAAAACAAAAAAAAAAAAAAAAAAAAACTAATTTCCAAGTATAGAGAAAATTTCAATTTATATATAGTTACATCATAAGTAAAACATATCATAATAAACATTTTGATACACTTCCACAAAATAGAGGGAACTTTACGTTTAAACAAACACGGGGAAAACAAGGTTAGTTCGAAAATGATAGATGGGCCCACCTATTGCCCTTTGAAAGAGTTAATACATCTCGTTCAATATTTTTGATTATCATATATCAATAGGGGCTAAGGATATTTTCCAAGAATATCATTAAAAAATCTGAAATATTGATATGTTTTGAGTCTATTACAACGTGGGATCAAGTATACAAAAATATCAGTTGTCGATTTGTAGTCAATGAGTTGACATGGTTGTGTCGTTTTACAACTTAGTATGAAGAAATATCACTTATTATCAAAAAGTAATTGTTGAAGAATGTATTTCATGTATAGATATGATATAATTGTAGGCTTGTGATCAAAGTTTAAAATATTTTCATATATACTCCATATTTCTAATCTTTATAGTTTTAGCCTATAAATATTGATGAGTTCGAATCTTCTATTACATTTGGTGTTTAATCTCATATTTAATGGTATTTAGTACATGTTATGTATTAATTAATGATGTCATATGATACACATAATGTGTGGTGATTAATTTGAAATAAAAGATATAAATAACATCAAGTTTAATATTAGATTTCATGTGAGTATCGATTGGATGGATAATTAAATGTTTGCGGTTATCTCCATATTAAAATACGATTGAATATCGAAAAGTTTGTTGTAAAGGTGGAAATATCAACAACAACAAATATACGAAAAAAGAAAGTCAGAACTTTAGTTGAAATTTAAAAAAGAGTTTAAACTCACCTAAAATTTTTAACTTCACCAATACATCAAACTTTTTCGATGCCAAATTACTTTCATAAATTTTCTTATTTTTGGTTGAAATTGACCTAATGTGGAACATATTTGCCACCAAAAAACTGCAATGAAATAAATCAAGCAATATAACAGACAAAAGGTGTTGACATACTCAGATAAAAAGTAGAATGCAAATACTCCTCTGTGTTTTCCCCTGTTTTCTAAAAATGCACCATTTTCCCATTTCACATATAAACTAAACAACCACCTTAAATCCCAACAACAAAACAAAGAATTTAATATCTCTAAACCAACTCATCATTGTAAAAGCACTTGATCAATCAATTTCTCCAAATTCAAGAAAGAAGAGCCTCCAATTGCAGCTGCTTTATGTGCTTTCTCCTTCAACTCCATAGCTTTCTCCTTCATTCTCTTCCCCTTTTCACCATCCATCATCTCTCTCACCAAAATCTCCACCTCGTCCCTCTTCACATTGTTATCAATCTCCATTCCCATCTCCCACTCCACACAACTAAACCGGCAATTCGTCTGCTGTTCTGCGAAGAACGGCCAACAAATCACCGGCACCCCGCCAGCAATACTCTCCAGAGTCGAGTTCCATCCACAGTGCGTCAAGAACCCCCCAACAGCAGGGTGGTTCAGAACCCGCTCTTGCGGGCACCAACTAATCAACATGCTTCTACCCTTGGTCTCCTCCACGAACTCCGGTGGGACTATGGCGGTGTCTCCGGCGACTATATCCGGCCGGACGATCCACAGAAACGGCTTCTTGCTGTTGGCGAGTCCCCATGCGAACTCAGTGAGTTGACCAGGTGTCATCACCGTGATGCTGCCGAAGTTGACGTAGACCACGGACCGGGGCGCCATGGCGTCGAGCCATGCGATGCAGTCGAGGTCTTCTCTCCAGAGGCTCGACGTGAAGGAGTCGAGCCGGGGATCGGTGACGTGGCTCAGCATGAGCTGGAGCGGGCCCACGGTGTAGACTCTCGGAAACATGGCGGAGAGGGCGGAGACGACGTCGTGCTCCAAAGCTTCGAATGTGTTGAGGATCAAAGCTTTGGCTGTTGGGATGTTATCCGTTTCTTGGATCAAGAAATTGAGCATTGTGTCTTTTGGATCAGTAGTTCTGATGAAAGATGGGAAGTCTCTTAGTTTGATGTCTTTCATTCCTTTGATCCAATCGATTGTTGTTTCCAGATAGCCGTTTGTTGCTTGCTTCATGTCTGCACATATGGTGGTATGATTTTTAGCTATAAAATTACCAACTGTATCATTTATTCCAAATTGATGTTTTATCTTGTATTTCATTGTTTTAAATTCATGTCTTGTGTAATTGGTGATGTCATCTTTTACGCTTGGTCTGCGAAAATTATTTTGAAACTTCAGATAAAACATGAATGTGGAAGAAAGAATCATGTTTGATAAAATTATGGTTAATCAAAATTTGTCATATAAAACTATATAATTATTGTGAAAATTAAAATACATTAAATATTAAATATAAAGTTCAGACGATAAAAGTACAAATATCCAAAGCTTATATAGAATATATTAAATCATGAATAGTTTGTATAGTTTTTTTTTTATCCTTAAAAATATGAAAGTTTGATTAGATGGAAGAAAAAAAATTAAAAAAAAAAAAAGGAGAAACAACGCAATACAATATTTCGGTTATGTTTAAAAAGTCTATATATTTTCCAAATCAATTTAACACATAATACAATACTCTCTAGCCTCATTCAAAAATAAATGTCGTTTTAAAATTTGCATACATATTAAAAAGTTATATATAAAGATGAGTACTTATATTTAGGTATATTCATTTTAGGTCATTTTCAATAATCACTTTTATATATCATTGAATTTGTGAGCAGTAGAATGAGACATTTTCATAGATTTGAACAAATGGTTTTTGAAATTTCATAATGATATTTATTTTGGATTTCTTTTTGGGAATAAACGATTTCATTCATTTTGTGATAGACAGGAGTAAGAGCAGCTCCAGCAAGGAGCTAGAATAGAGCTGGGCGCTATTTTTCTTCCTCCAGCAGGGCGCCACTCTTGGTGCTATTGTGAAGGAATGAAAATCTTAGCTTCACATGTGAAGCAGCGCCATAATTTTTTTTTTTCTTAAACATTATCCAATTTATTTTGTAAATGGGCCAACTTATTATGGGTTAATTTTTGGGCCAATTCATGTGGAAATGAAAATGAAAAATGGGTTTAATTTAATAATTATTGGATCAATTTATATATTTTGTAAATGTTTATTAATTTTATAACAATTAGAGGTGATATAAATATTATTTTTTCAATATGGATGATAATATAAAAATATAAAATAATATAGGTGGTAATTTTAACGATATTGTTGATAATAACACGGGTCATTTTTCAACATAAAAATATGAGAATAAGGAAGCAATTACATAAAATTACTAAAATACATTGAAATACATGATAATAAAATATAAAATAACTGAAAACTAATTAAAATACATGAAAACAAAACATAAAATTTGTGGGAAGAGTATTCTAATTTAGAAAATTAGAAATGATCACTATGTAACATCTATTTTCATTTCAATAAAAATAAGTTATTGTTTTTGTTTTCATTTTACATTGAATTTCAATCAATTAATGATATTAATTTTTATTTATTAAATTTAAAATACAAAAAGTTAAAATTATATTAAATAATGTTTACATGTGTAGATATGTTATCCAATTATAACAAAATTTTAAAAATATGATTAAATAAATTATTAATTAGAAATAATATGGAATATTCCTTTTTTATGTAAAATTTAGTGTAGACTGCTGGAGATAAAACACTGTTTCTGCACTATTCTAATGCAGATTCTGCAATAGAGTAGTGCAGACTGCTGGAGATGCTCTAAATGACAATAGATTGCAGAGTACTTTTCTCCAAAAATTCTTGTAGTAAAAGAATATTATAGCATAGTTCCCAATGTCTAACGATTCATAAGTATGACCTATAAAATAGATCATGCATTAATTAATAGATATGACTTCAGAAATCGAGACCAGATTTCACGAAATTTTATGTCTTTATTTTTTAATTGTAACATTACCATTTTTAAAAGAAAAAATCGTAAATTATGGATCTTCAATTATTATAATTTATAATAAACCTATACAGCCTATAACAGAAATTTACTTTATATAGAATATTATAGCATAGTTCCCAATGTCTCACTATTCATAAGTATGACCTATAAAATAGATCATGCATTAATTAATAGATATGACTTCAGAAATCGAGACCAGATTTCACGAAATTTTATGTCCTTATTTTTTAATTGTAACATTACCATTTTTAAAAGAAAAAATCGTAAATTATGGATCTTCAATTATTATAATTTATAATAAACCTATACAGCCTATAACAGAAATTTACTATATATAGATTTTCCATAATGATGATCAAAACTGAAACATTTATGTATAAAAGGAATTATAAATTGCTCATCTATTATGAATTTCATGAAACGAAATTATTACAATCCTATTGTGTGTTACATATTAATGCATGGCAGATGTATTTACATATTTCCATATATAATACTTTTTTTGTTTCAAAATAAATGTAGTTTCGAGTTTTTGTTTTTGTTATAAATTAAAGAATATAAAAATTGTTAATTTAATTGAAAAAACAATTTTATTCCACAAACTTCATATTATACCTTATCTATGCACATTATAATTAAACAAAGAGGTACCAATATTTGAAAAGTAAATTAATTCCAACAAACATTAATTAATTAGCATATTTTAGATAATTTATATCATATTGATAAGAAAAGTAACTATAATTTCGTGAACTGGATCCTATGTTTCATATTGCATTTCAATATTTTTAATTCATCTGAAATATTAATTAATGATGTTATTTTTATACTTTAACGTGATGTGTATCAATGATTTTGCAACTTCGGATGAAAAACCAAATTGGAACATAAGCTCTCGCTGGACAATTGAAGACATAGAAAACAAAATAATAAGTGATATGTGCTGATTTGATTAAGATCTGAATATATAATTGAATTTGTCCTATTAGTTTTGGAAGGAAAAAAAAGGTTTTTTCTCTTTTTTTTTAAACTGACCAAAATAATAATAATAATAATAATCTTAATAATAATAATAATAATAATAATACCTTGAAGTGGAGTATAGCCTTTCTGGACAAGATTGCGATACTGTGTATATCCCAAGAGACCACACGCACTGGTCGTCCAGAACAGCACTTCCGGCAACCCGAATATCTCCGCCGCCTTCACCGTGAAGCTCATCGCCCCATCGGAGACGATGCAGCTCACCGGCGGTGAGTCGTGGCCGTCGGCGGCGTTGAGGTTGGCTAGCAGGTCGCAGAATGGCTCCAGGCAGGTGGTGGAGGTGGAAACACAGAGAGAGGGGATGTCCTGGGTGGCGTCGGCGTCGGACTGCGGCAGCCCGTCGGGAATGGTGGCGAAACGGAAGTCCGGCAGGCCGTCGAGGGCGGCACCGCCCTGGGACTTGAGGAGGCGGCGGTGGTTGTATTCCGTGTTGACGAAGGTGACGTGGAAGCCCTTGTGGTGGAGGAGCTTTGCTAACTTGAACATGGGGTTAATATGGCCCTGCGCTGGGTATGGTATGCATACAGCATGAGGTTTCTTGTTCGTTGGGCAACCCATGTTTTTAGAGAGAGAGAGAGAGAGAGTTGATCGGAGAAGGTGAAGTGGGGTGTTGTTTTTATAGCCAGCAAAAATGGAGGGAGATAATAAAATATTGTAAAAGCTAGTATTTAGCAAATATATATTTAGGGGTTGGGTCTAAGTATGATTATTATTTCTTTTATTTTTATTACAAAATCATAATTTCATATTAATTTTATTTAGAATTCATTTTTAATGAATCCATGATACGTCAAATTTATCATTATTACTTATAATATTATTTGTAAGTTGGGGTTTCTATAATTAAATAAGTTCTTCATTTAAAATTCATGATGTACCAAAATCATCGTTTTTATATGTAGTTTTGAGGGGGTGAAGATAATTTTTCTAAACAGATCATAATTTTAAATTAAAATTTCTTCATTTAAAATTCATTTTCAATTAATGAAATCAAATTTATCATTTTTATGATTTTTTATTTTTTATTTACATAAACTGCATATAAAAACAATTAAAATATCAAAATTAAAATGTATGATTTTTTGTGCATTCGAATTTTTTTATTGATTTGTAGTAGTTTTGCTTGTAGCAGTGAGCTAATACGTTGGAGTTAAAAATATAGGTGTTTTGAATAAAAAATATACTTTTGCAATTTACAAATACAAAATAAAAATGCTAATAAATAAAATTACATTAAATAATAATTAAATAATTTCCTAAAATTATTTTTTTATATTATTTGAGAAAAAAAATCATAAACAAACTTTTGATATAATGATTAAGATTCAACTACAAATATAACAATTTATATAATATACGAAAGAAATGTTGATATAATAATCGCAAAAATTTATATAAAATAAATTTATAAAAATAATTTTATAAGTTGAAATTCTGTTATATATTAGTTAAACTTATTTTCACCATTCAATCCATACTTCGTAAATTATGAATTATTAATTATTTTATCTCATGTAACTAAATTTATAACTCTTTCCACTAGATTATTGTTAATGAATAATTGATGTTGGATGGTGTATTAATGTGTTACGTGCGAACGATGCTATATGTATATATTATTTTAACCTTCTTTAATTAAACACGTGGCCATGGCCTGACTTTTTAGAGTGCGACTATTCATATTGTTGCCCACTTGGCCCTCAATCTACAACATGTTCATTGGCGTACTCAATCTACAACATGTTCATTGGCGTATTTAATAAGGGAAAATTGTAAATTTACGTAATTGTTTTTCAAGTCATTTAAGTATCAACAATTATTTATCCCGTGCATTACACAGGTTGTCATATTTATTATTGGATTTTAATAATAATAATTTATACTAAATAAAGTTTGTTTATAATATTTTTCTCAAAATATTATATCTCTCTAAAAACGAAGATATGAGACAATGTGAATTTAGAAGAAATTTTTAACCTCTAAATGTTTAGCAAAATCTTATACTCTTTCATTTCTTAGTTTCATTATATCTAATGTTTTTATATCATGTTTCTTTCTTCATTCTTTATGTATCTTTTGTTGAAAAATCATTATTTTTTCTTCATTTCTTAGTTTTACATTGATTTGAGAAATCAATGTATCTTCTTTTCATTTGTTAGCTTTATATAGATTATATAATAACTTCTAGAGTAAGATTGATCTTATAAATAAATATATATATATATATATAATTATATAGTAGCTTACCAAGTAAGATTTACTATTTTATTTTATTTATTTTATTGACATGACACTTTTAGGCGGGAAAGTGGTATTCTTGTAAGTTTTGCTAACTTTCTTGTTTTAATATATAGTATAGATATAGATGAGGAAAGTACAAAATTCAAGCCAAACTATGTCCACTTTTGCACTTAGGTACCCAAACTTTGAAAGTTTACTGTAAAACCGCCAACCTTTGCGGATTTACCAGACGACCGCCAAAAACTCACCGCCGGCAAAATATGCTGGGAATATTCCTTCCAGTGCCATTTACGTGTTAAAATTTGAGGGTATTTTGGTCATTTCTAATGTATTTTTATTTTAATGAATTACTAAACGGTAAAATGGTTCATTTATCAAATTAAATAAATAAAAATTACAAATTAAATATAAAATTACAATGTAAAATAAATTAGAAACTAAAATTAGCCCCACTATGCTCATCGGACAATCAAATCTTCCTCAACATCAACTGATTCACAATCCTCCATAGAATTCGATCAACCCTAGCTCTTAGAAATGGGTCGCAAGAAGAGCGACGTCTTGACCCACGATGGACCACCGGATGATTTCGACCCGGTAACCTATATAAAGACCCGGTTGCATTTCTGGAGATGAGGGAGTATTTGGTGAGAGAGAATATTCTCCCCGAAGGTCTGCTCACTCGCCGTCCTCCACCGCTGCTGTCAGCAGCGGCGGAACTAGGGGGTACAAGGGGGTACAGCTGTACCCCCAAATTGAATTTTTTTTTTTTATATATATTTACATAATTCCTATAATACCCTCATTCACCATAATAATTACAAAAATGTCATTATATCTAAATTAAAAGCAATACTACTGCTACCTCCCATTTCTGCCCATCTATCATTCCCACTACTGTCGAACAGATTCTGAGGCTCCTCCCAAAATTTTGAGGTATTTTTTTTTAAAATTATTTACTTACTTTGTCTTCATATTCTATATGTATTCTTATTTAATATATGATGTAGATTATTATTTAGTGAATTGGATGTTGTTTTTATTCATAATTTAGGGTTTGTGTTTTTCATGTTTATCAATGAAATTTATTGATTTTATGACAAATGTGTTGTTATATTTACATGGGTTGTAATTGTAATTGTTAATTTACTATAGAATTGATTTTATTCTTATTATTTACTATCAATTTTATTAGGATGAAGAATACTCCTAAATCAAAGAAAATAAAGACAATGGAAAAGCAACCCGATCTTCGACAATTTATGTTTAAGAAAACAAAATCTCAAGGGGATTCTTGTTCTTTACAAAGAGATATCGAAGTGCCTCAAGAAGATGGTGAGTCTCTTTCTCAATCACTTAATTCACCCCAAATTCAAGAGAACAAAATGGAATTAAGTGGTTCAAGGGAAAGTAGAGTAGCATTAGAAGAGGAAGAATTTTTATATGATGTCGAACTTCTTCCCCACGATCCAGGGAAAAGAATAAATATAATGGATTATTCTCCAAAACAACGAAATGCAGTGAGAAGAGCATATATCCTTAAAGAACCATGTCAACCGAAAAATCATGACTTCCCTCAAAGAGAACTTGGAGGAATACGTCGATTTAGCGTCTCTTGGTTCAAAAAGTATGATTGGCTTGAATATAGTATTGAGAAAGATGCAACATTTTGTTTCGTTTGTTATTTGTTCAAGAATGAAGTATTTCTTAATGTGGGGGGAGATGCATTTGTTAATGGAGGATTTAGATCATGGAATAAGCCGGATAGGTTTGAGAAGCATGTTGGTGGGGTTAAAAGTGCTCATAATATTGCTTATGAAAAGTATGTGAATCTAAGAGACTCAAAAAAAAAATCTATTGTATATGCTTTTGATAATGCAAGTGATACAATTCGAAGTGAGTATGAAACTCGTTTGAAAGCTTCACTTAGTTGTTTGAGGTTTCTTTTGCGACAAGGGTTGGCATTTCGTGGGCATGATGAAAGTGAAGAATCAATTAATAGGGGAAATTTTCTTGAGCTTTTGAAATGGCTAGCAGCACATAATGAAGATGTTAGAAATATTATTTTTACAAATGCTCCAGCTAATAATCAAATGATGTCTCCCTTAATTCAAAAAGATCTCATCAATTGTTGTGCAAAAGAAACAACTAAGTGCATTATAGAAGAACTTGGTGATGAATACTTTGCTATATTGGCTGATGAGTCAAGTGATGTGACTCAAAAGGAACAATTAGCTCTTTACTTGCGTTATGTTGATTGTAAAACAGGAGTGGTAGTGGAGCGTTTTCTTGGACTAATACATGTTGGTGATACCACGTCTTTGACACTTCAAAATGCAATTATATCTTTACTTGTGGAGCATTCATTAAGTCCAAGTAAGATTCGAGGGCAAGGGTATGATGGGGCGAGCAACATGAAAGGTGAGATTAATGGTCTCAAGACTTTGATTATGAAAGATACTCCATGTGCCTATTATGTTCATTGTTTTGCTCATCAACTTCAATTAACACTTGTTGCTGTTGCTAAGAAAAACAACAATTGTGGTTGGCTTTTTGAAACTCTTGCAAATTTGTTGAATATAGTTGGAGTTTCTTGTAAGAGAAGAGAAATGATTCGAGTAGTTGGAGTTTCGGGATTTGCATGATCTTGGTGCCCTTTCGAAGATGTTAATAGAAATGAACAAACATGTTACTTATCCGGTAATTTTTTTACTTATCAAGTTGGTGTTGATTCTCCCGGTCGCTACTGCAGGTGTTGAAAGAGTGTTTTCAGGAATGGGCTATGTCAAAAATAAATTGAGGAATAGTATGGGTGATCAATTATTAAATGATTGTTTGGTCACTTTCATTGAGAAAGATGTGTTCTTGCAAATTCCTGATGATGATGTCATAGATCGTTTTCAAAAAATGAAGAGTCGAAGAACCAAATTGTAGCTTATTACTTGAATCTTTTGTAATATCTTATGTATTTGATTATCTTGGTAGTAAGACTTTATATATGAAACAATGGATATGCGTAATTTTTTTTCTATTATCTATTATTTATTTGTTCGTACCCCCAATTTAAAATTCCTGGATACGCCACTGGCTGTCAAAACCCCTTTCTCGGCTGCCAGATCATTGCTGTGATGCCTGCTCTTTCTCCTTCTCTCTGTTGGGAGTCCTCTGTTGCGTCGCCGCTCCCTATGGCGGTTCTCTCTCTCTGGCTACCGCTTCGTCATCTTCATCGTCTCTGGGAGTCCTTCGATGATTTCTTCCACCGTCTCGATTTTGCCATTCTCCTCCTTCGGTTTCTACCGCTCCACTTCATGGCTTTTTCGGTGTTTGATAATGAAAATCTTTTTCTTCACCACCGTCTCCTCTTCCGCCTTCTTCTTCTCCAACGAGTCCACCGGAGAAGAGGAAGCACAAACACTCTTCTTGCTCAAACAGCTGCCCATTTTCACTCGGAATTGAAAAAATTCTGAGAAAAATTTCAAAAAAAATAGAGGTAAGGGAAAAGGGGTATATTGCAAGCGATGCGAGCGGCGATACAAGATGGAGTTGGATTTGGAAGAGAAGTTCTAAGAGATCGGGGGTTCATCTTATTTTCTTTGATTTAATTTTTTTATTTTACATTTTAATTTTGTATTTAATTTATAATTTTGGATTTATTTAATTTGATAAATGAAATACCCATTTCGCCCTTCGATAAATCAATAAAATGAGAATACACTGGAAATGACCAAAATACTCTCGGATTTTAACACATGAATGGCATGGGAAGGAATATTCCCAGCATACTCCACCAGCGGTGAGTTTTTTGGTAGTCGTTTGGTAAATCCACAAAGGTTGGTAGTTTTACAGTATACTTTCAAAGTTTGGGTACCTAGGTGCAAAAGTGGTCATAGTTTGGCTTGAAGTTTGTAATTTTTTCTATTTTAATTTACTCACCAAATTTAAGTATTAGTATGTCTTTTACAACTATAAATATGTCTTTTGAAATTATAAATATACGTATTTTGTATTTTATTTTTCTTACGATTTTGGCTTAGTATTCTTCATTAAAGTTGTAGCTCTTTAAGTTAGCCATTCAATATGAAAAAAAAAAAAAACTAAAACTAAAATGATATTTGTCCAAGTAAAGTGAACTTAATTTATTTTATTTTAATTTTTTCACTGAATTTAAGAATAAATATGTGTTTTGCAATTATAAGTATGTCTTTTGAAGTTATAAGTATGCATTATTTGTATTTTATTTTCGTTACGTTTTTGGCTTAGTGTTCTTCATGAAAGTTGTAGCTCTTTAAGTTACTCGTTCAATATAAAACAAAAAAACTAAAACTAAAATGATATTTGTCCAAGTGAAGTGAACTTAATTTATGCTATTTTAATTTTTTTCCCCAAATTTAAGTATAAATATGTCTTTTGCAGCTATAAGTATGTATTTTTTGGATTTTATTTTTCGTTACGATTTTGGTTTAGAATTCTTCATGAGAGTTGTAGCTCTTTAAGTTAGACGTTCAATATAAAAAAATGATATTTATCCAAGTAAAGTGAACTTAATTAATGTTATTTTGTATTTTCTCATCGAATTTTAGTATAAGTATGTCTTTTACAATTATAAATATGCGTTTTACACCTATAAGTATGTGTTTTTGTATTATTATATTACTATTAAATTATTACTATGAAATCCAATTTAATAAGACGTATATAAAAAAGGAGTGAATATAAAATTAACACATTGATGTTATAACATAATTATTTGATAATAAGTAATTTACATGCAGTAATTGTCACAAGAGTTAGTGCAAACACAACACTATCCATCAAAAATCATTAATTTGAAGCTTTCAAGAAATGGTGGCTTCCTTGTGCGACGGTGCTCTTCTTTAGGTGTGATGATCTCTTCTCTGAATCTCTTCTTTACTATGACGGTGGGTTTTTTTGGTTTGGGCTCAAAATTTGTCGGTTTTTGGTTGGGTATTATATTATTGTTTTGGGTTGCAGGTCAAATAAATCCGTCAAATACAAGGAATTACGTAAGACGGTCTCATAAGAGACTAACTTTTGAAAAATATTATACAGATAATATTAATAATCTATTGATTATTAAGATATGTACTGTATTTCTTCTACATTTTCAAATTTTTGAAGAAGATTCAAATAATATTATCACAGTAATGTAATAATCAAAATTAAATTCGAAACTAAAGAATATAATATTGAGAATATTTATTTAATATATTAAGGTCACACCTTGTACTCAGAAAAGAAATCATTAAAGTACTCGTCAACTATAATATAAGTTACAATGCAAAACCTTCAGATTTCTTGATCTCGATCTTTATAGGTAAGCCCTTGAGAAAAACGGGCATAGGTTCTCTACTCCAAACATTATCTTCCAAGCAAAGCTTCCAGTTGAATATAGTAACCAAGTAATGAATCATGGTTAAAGTTTCAACTCTAGTAAATTCATTTCCTGGGCACATTCTTGCTCCTCCGCCGAACGGGATATATGTATAAGGTGGAGCTGATCCTTGGTTTTCTAAGCGCTGTGGGTTGAATTTTTGTGGATCCAAGAATATAGTTTGATCCATCTGGGTCATGCATCCTGCCCAACATATCTATTCGCCATTCAAAAAAATAGATTATGTTAAGTGTTTGTTGACAATGAATAATTTAATTCAAAATTGCGTTTAAAATCTACTCGAGTTTATTTGTGTTCACCTGATAGCCCTTAGGAATTACATATCCTCCTAGTTCAATATCTTTGATGACCTTCCTAAAGCTGAATATCATGGGTGGATACATCCTCAGTGCCTCTGTTGCAACTCTCCATGTATACTTCATCTTAGCAAGATCGTCCCACGTAAGAAGCTCACCAAATGCCTTTCCCCGAGCAATCTCCTCTTGTTCTATTATAAACAATGAATACACACGCTTGAATATCCATGAAGTAAAAATATTGGTCATGATTATATATGTAAATATACAAACCATCGACATACCTGTAAGGACAGTTTCATAAACATGTGGATGTTCAGATAAAAGTTTGACCAAGAAAGTAATAAGGATGGAAGTCGTGTCATGACCAGCAATCATTGTAAGAATACAATTATCCACCATTTCCTCATCAGACAACAAAGATGATGAATCACTACGGTCATTTAGCATGCAAGTGATGAGATCTTGGTGATCCCCAATTTGTTGTTTGTCCAATTTTTCTCTCTTTTCTTGTATAAGTTCCACAATTATGTCTCTAACTTGGGACCTTGCACGTAGGCTTTTGTTGAAGCGTGTAAAAGGCAAGTTTATTGGCATTGCCGACACTCCTCCAATCATTTGCTCAAACAGCTTGACAAGCCTATCTCTTCTTGCTCCCCTTTCAATTCCAAATAGAAGTGTGCAAATAACATTGAAGGTCAATGTCTTCATAAGGGGCATTACCTAATTAATAATAATTTGTCAGCCATATATATATTTTCATAATCAATGACATTAATTAATGGGAATTGTATATGTACCATGATCTCCTCATTGTGATGCCAATGCTCCTTGAAATGTAATCTGACCTCTTCATCCATCTTCCCCACATACCGTTTCAGTGCTTCGGGCTTCAAGAATGAATGGATTGTTCCCCTCACGCGCTTGTGGTCTTCACCGCTTAATTCAAAAAGACTCCTTTCACCGATCAATCTCCTAATCGATATGGGTTGCTCACTGGATAATGAGTTGTCATTAGAGGTGTATATGAATTTGTTTGCTGATTGTCCATGGAGGAAAACTGTGGGATTTCCAAAAATGCTTAGCTTTGAAATCGGGCCGTATTTTCGGGCTCTTTCTTGAAGCCACTCTTCACCTCTGTTGTCTCTCATGGCTTTGAAAAGTTGAAGGCTTTGGCCCAGTATAGGAAAGCCAAGTGAACCAGGTGGTAGCCTACCTCTCTTGGAAGAAGAAGTGTTTCTAGTGAGAAAGAAGAGAAGAGAAAGAAATATTGCAAGAAGGGCCAAGTATAACATTGTTGCAGAAGATAGTGATACACCTCTATACGCTATTAATTTTAGCTATTCTCTATATTGCATGTGTTGATTGATGTACATATCTCTACCAAATAAAGACATATTTATAGGAAGACAGCATCTCTAATCTGATTATTAAGTCATTTTGCATGTGACGACTATTTTATATTTTAATTTGCTTCAAACCATGAACAGTCAACCATTGCTGCACGTTTATCCCAAGGTATTCTGCCAAGCATTGACGACCGTCAACGCATAATGAGATCAATCACCTCTCATTTTAAAAATATATTAATGTATATGATAAGTTCATGCTAGATACTGATGAATTGCCAAATATTTTATTTCTTCTCGTCTTATATATGATCTCCATTACATAGCATTTATATAATTGTATATCAAAGCTCTAATTTTTCAAGAAAATGTATTAATTGTAAAGTGTGGTATTATTCTGGAATAGAAAATGTAATATTAAATGTAATAGGAGATTAGTATGTTAAACAAATAAAAGAAGAGACCCAAAAACAATTAAAAATTATGATCAATATTCATGCATGTTGTACCTGCCATTAACAAATGGATATATATATATATATATATATATGATAAACCCATTTGCCCACTTGATGATCACTTGGCTAAGACCCATAAACCCATTTGCGCACTTGATGATCACTTGGCTAAGACCGTGTGTTATGAATTTTAATTTGACTTTTGGAATTTAGATATGTAGACTTTACAAATATGATGAGATTTTTGTAAATTTTAATTAATTTCAGTTCAATTTGCTTAATTTCATTAAATAAACTCTTTGATGTAAATCAAATAAGAAATTAAATAAAATTTAAGATTGATATAAATTCAAATATAAACTCGAAATTTCACAATTTTTAATTCAATTGTGGTTTTGAGACTGGTTTTATTCAATCACATGTGGGTTAAAATCACTTTTGGTTTCATAACTATGGTGTCTTCCTATTGTAGTCCCACAACCATCATGATTTTCAATTTTATCCCACAATTTAAAAATCTTTCCAATTCAAATCCAATTTTGAAGAATTCGATGGAAAATGTAACATGTTAAATTCTTATTAGTTGAATGTCAAAATTAAAATCATAATAAGAATTTAACAATTCAAATTTTTGCTGGGGTGGGGGGAGGTGGAAGGAAGGAAGGGGGCTCGGCAGGGGTAGAGACGAGCGGTGGTGGTGGTCGGACGAGTTCTCTAGTCGGACAGGAGGGAGGGAGGGAGGGAGAGAGAGAGAGAGAGAAGTGGTGGGGGACGGGGCAGGGCAATAGGAGCTGGTGTTTTTTTTGCTAGAGGTGCGCGAACGGGTGGGCGGAAGGGGAGAGATGAATATGCCGGACAATACAACAAAGAGAACATGTGTAACACCCCAACTCAAAATTACTTTCTTCCAAGGTAAGGTGTCACTAAACTTTCGACTAAGGAACTTATATCGGTAAATAGAATACAAAACAACGTTGTTGTAGTCATAATTAGGTCAAAACAATGTTGTTTTGGCCTTCCACCAAAAAATAAAATAGCAGAGTCAAATCAATCTCCTTTTGGTAACCTTCCACCAAAATTTAAAATAGTAAAGCCAACACGATGTCGTTTTGGCCTAATTTTAGCCAATACGACATCGTTTTGTTCAAAATTAACGATAGTAAAATTATATCCGCAATTTTAAAAAATAAAAATAATTCCAATGACATTTCTGTCTATAATTACTGAAGGAAATGATTTTGATAGTAATTTTGAAAAAAAATTACCATCCGATCGACCTTTTCAGGTGATCAAGTGTGTTTATTGGCTGATTATATATAGTTTTAATGGTAGTTATACAACAAGAATATTGATCTTTTTTTTTTAAAATATGTCCGGTAAGGGCTTTCCTTTTTGTCTTAAATATAAAAAATTAAAACTTTGAAATACAATCATTGAAATGCTATGTATGGAGAGAGCATGCATAAGATGTGAAATAAAATATTTCTTAAGAAATTGTGAAATATTTGGAAATTAAGTAGCTAGTTGGACTTACTATAAAGTGTGATCATTATTATATTTTAAATCATGAGAGGTATTCGATCTCCCATAACTAATTGATGGTGATCTTTCAACGCAATCCAAAGGAATCTGCAACAATTAATTAGACGCGTTCTCCTCATCTTCACGTAGTGAACAAGTGGGCATATGGGCAGACCACATCCTTTTTTTTTTTTTTTTTTTTTTTTTTTTATCGTACTACAACATGAATATTAAAAAAAATAAAAATTATCTTATTGTAACACCCAATTCGAAATTTCTTATTTTCAAGTGAAGATGTACCTAAATTAATTTCCGTCTATACGCTTTTTATTTTTCATAAAAGAAAAAATACTTTCAAGATGTAAACACAAAAAAATAAGGATTTTGAAACAATATAAATGAAAAATAGCTTAATTTAACCTAACAATTATCGCTGAGGAAAATTTTCATAAAACGAAAAACTAACACATGCTTCAAAAAGTAACTTAGATTAACACATTAGGTCCACGCGGCCTTTAACAAAATAAGATGTTCAGTTTAATTCCTAAGAAAAGTCTTACTACAGTGTAATTACATAATTCCACTCACTAAATTAGGGTCTTCTACTTGTTGGAGACAACGAGCTTTTGGGTGAGCCATCTCAATCTTAAGTTATGATTGAGATCTCAATTTCATTCAAGGTGTGATAATTTTTACTTACATAATTTAGGCCGAATTGCATGCTTATATATGTTCATTTGTAATTTAAGTTCATGCTATTTTTTGAATTTTTGGATTATCCTCTCATGTCTAGTTATATATTTTGGGTGATATTTTCAGGTCAAGTTATGTGACATTTTATAAATTTCTATGATTTATGAATACATTTAATCGTGTAATTCGTTCACAATCTCACCGAGTGTTTTAAATATATAAACACTCATATTTGCCTTAATTTAACATCACTACCAATAAATAAATATATATATATATTTATTTATGATGTGATTTTTTACCACAACGTATTTTAGAAAAAAATTAATAATATAATTAACAACACGTTGTCATAAAAAACAATTAAAAAAACTTATTTACATCAACATTATTTCTCGTTTTAAAAATATAATAATGTTCATACTACATATATAATAAGTCGAACTAGCTATTGAATTGCCAATTATTTTATTTCTTCTCATCTTATATATGATGTCAACAGATAACATTTCAATATTTCATATTAAAAAGACAAAAAGGAAATACCCTTTCAAGTAATAGAAGAAGAGACCAAAAAATTAAAAAAATTATGACAATAATATTCAAGTTGTACCTACCGTGAATGAGAAGAAAAATTCAATACGCCATTAAAAATAGTTCTAACTGTTGATTGCACGCACATATTGTGCTTTATAAGGAACCAAATAGTAGGTTTATTATTATTATTATTATTATTATTATTATTATTATTATTATTATTATTAGTATATATACTAATAGTGTTCTCGTTCGTTGCATGACTTGTCATAAAATGCATAAATTACTTTTTTTTTCTTAAAAAAAAAAAACACTTTTACGATAAAAACTTCAATATACAACCATACATAGCTTAATTAACCTATTTTTTATTGTAATGGAAATTTTTCGAGAAAACAAGAAATGAACAAATACTTTCAAAATGATTCAAATAGACATATTAGGTCTTCACGACCTTTTACAAAATAAGAAGTTCAGTTCTACTGATAATATCAAAACTTTACAATAAGGTGAATTCCAACTATGTCAACATTGACTCATCTTCTCCAATTCCACCATCTGTAAATTAATGCATTATAATAAAAAGTTTATTAGCGACATCAAAATGTTGTCGCAAAAATATTGATAATTGTCGCAATAACATTTTCCGACAAACATACAACATTTTATCGCAAAAACCTTCTTGCAAATAGTATTTTTGCAACAATTTCATGTCGTTAATGTATTAACGACAACATCATGTTGTCGCAAATGAGTTATTTTAAATGATTTTTGTGACAACTTTTTGTCAATGTATATTTGTCAATTTTTGCGACAACCACCAGTGAGATTGTGAATGAATTACACAATTAAATATATTCATAAAATGTATAGATTCAATAAATGCCACATAACATGAGAATTTCACCCAAAATAATTAACTTGACCAAAAGATCAATAAATTGTATGAACTTAAATGATAAATGGACACCTTGAAAGAAATTGAGATCTCAATCAAAATTTAAGGTTGAGATGGCTCACCCACAAGCTCGTTCTTTCCAACAAGTCGAAGACCTTAATTTAGTGAATGAAATTGTAACTACACTGTTTAACAAGACTTTCCTTAAGAAACTGAACTTATTTTGTTAACATAAAAACTCATGTGAGACGGTCTCACGGATAGTTTCCGTGAGACGGAGCCCCATCACCACAAATAACATGTTAATTGTTGGGTTTGGGTGGTGGGTAATTGGGTTGTGGGTTGATCCGTCTCACGCAATGCATTAAAATTTTGTGAGACGGTCTCACAAGAGACTTACTCTTTTGTTAAAGGTTTTGAAAACCTAATGTGTTCATCAGAATCATTTTTGGAAGCATATGTTAGTTTTTCGTTTCCGAAAATTTTCCTCTGCAATAATTATTTGGTTAAATTAAGCTATTTTTCATTTATATTGTTTTCAAATTAAATCCTTGTTTTTTGTGTTTATATCTTTAAGGTATTTTTTTAATGAAAAAAAATGTGTTTGCACTTATTTTATCCAAAGCACGGAAATTCTAATGACATCTTAATTTGAAAATAAGAAGTTTCGAGTTAGATATTAGGAAAAGAGAAGAAAAATAATAATTTCATTAGAAAGAATAATTTCCTTGGATAGTGACACAACTACATATTTTATCTAATCTCTGTTCGATGACTAATATTGCATATATTGATTGAAGTAGATATGTCTACGAAATTAGGACTTATTTATTATTTGCTTCGAAAATTACAACTCCCGGACACAAAAACTTAGACCATGAACAATCCTCCAACCAACTACTTAATTGCCAAATAATTGAAGTAGATATGTCTACGAAATTAGGACTTATTTATTATTTGCTTCGAAAATTACAACTCCGGGCACAAAAACTTAGACCATGAACAATCCTCCAACCAACTACTTAATTGCCAAATGATTGAAGTAGATATGTCTACGAAATTAGGACTTATTTATTATTTGCTTCGAAAATTACAACTCCCGGGCACAAAAACTTAGACCATGAACAATCCTCCAACCAACTACTTAATTGCCAAATGATTAAAGTAGATATGTCTACGAAATTAGGACTTATTTATTATTTGTTTCGAAAATTACAACTCCCGGGCACAAAAACTTAGACCATGAACAATCCTCCAACCAACTACTTAATTGCCAAATGATTGAAGTAGATATGTCTACGAAATTAGGACTTATTTATTATTTGCTTCGAAAATTACAACTCCCGGGCACAAAAACTTAGACCATGAACAATCCTCCAACCAACTACTTAATTGCCAAATGATTAAAGTAGATATGTCTACGAAATTAGGACTTATTTATTATTTGTTTCGAAAATTACAACTCCCGGGCACAAAAACTTAGACCATGAACAATCCTCCAACAAACTACTTAATTGCCAAATGATTGAAGTAGATATGTCTACGAAATTAGGACTTATTTATTATTCGCTTCGAAAATTACAACTCCCGGGTACAAAAACTTAGACCATGAACAATCCTCCAACCAACTACTTAATTGCCAAATATTTTATTTATTTCTCATCGGATGCTCTCCATGCATAGGCCATAGCATTTCAATAATTGAACATCAAAGCTTTAACTTTTTATATTCATGTTATACTACCATTAAAATTAAAAAAAAAACAATAATTATCAATATTCATGTTATACTACCATTAAAATATGGATATGATAAGCCCATATGCCCACTTGTCACTACGTAAGATTAGGAGAACGCGTCGAAATAAAATAACTAATAAATTTAATTATTGTTTTGTCAATCACATGTGTATTTGTTTCAATTTGTTTAACACAAAGGAAATGTGGGCAAGATTTGGAAATTACCGGGGAATTTAAAACAATTTACAATACGCTTTATAAATCTCATAATTTTTTTTTTTAATCCTTATTTTACTTTCAAAAATTTTATCCATTTCTTAATATATAAATCCACACAAAAAAGGGAAAGTAAAAAAAAAATGAAAATAAAGTAAGAGAATCTGAATATATACGCAGCAGAAGACCTAGGACAAAACAATAAAGAGAACAAACTTGTGTAACATCCAACTTCAAATTACTTGCTTTCAAGACAAGAGGTCACTAAACTTTCGTATTTCGATAAACAAATGTAAAACACACAATTGTTTTTTCTTTTTTCTTTTTTATTTAAAGAAAAATACTTCCAAAACAAAGATAAAATATAGCTTAACTAAAATAACTTTTATTGCGGTAGAAATTTTTCGAGAAAACGGAAAACTAACTAATACTTTCAAACGATACAAATAATTGTATTAGGTCTTTGCAATCTCTTACAAAATAAGACGTTCAGCTCAATGGATAGTATCAAAAGTTCCCAAAAATGTGAATTTCCACTATTACAACATCGACTAATCACCTTCAATTTAAATATCAATAAATGTTAAAATAAATGTTAAATTAAAGTAGACATGAATTTTAATTAATTTAAAAACACTCAGTAAAATAATGAACAAATATATACAATTAAATTTATTCATAAATCGTAGAAATTCATAAAATATCGCGTAATTTGACATTAAAATTTCACCCAAGATGTATAACTTATCATGAAATTTCTCCTAAAATGTATAACTTCACACATGAAAATTTCAACAATGAATTCATAACATAACATGAAACAAACACATATAAGCATGCAATTCTACTTAATTAAACCATATATGCATTAATTATCAATACCTTGATAGAAATGAGATCTCAATCGAAACTCAAGGTAGAGATGGTTCACCCAGAAGCTCATCGACTCCAACAAGTGAATGAAATTATGAAATTACATTGAAATTGAACTTCTTACTTTGTAAAAGGTGGCGAAGACCTAATGTGATTATCTGAATCGTTGTTGGAAGTCTTTGTTAGTTGTTTGTAAAAAAAAAAAAATATTCCTCTGCATTAACTGTTGGGTAAATTTAAGATATTTTTCCTTTATAATATTTTATAACCCATGTTTTTTGAGTTTATATATTGAATGTATTAAAAGATCTGAGTTGGGTTGTTTATATATTGAATGTATTGAACTAAAATGCTTTTTGTTATTATATTTCTTTAGTTACAACCGCTACTATACATCGTTAGCTGAAAAAACAGTGAACAATGTCGAAGTTTTCAGGAATTGATGATGCTACTAATTGCGATTGTAATTTTTCTAGTTTTTATTAAACGATCAAAATTTAAAATAATTTCTAACTAGTAAAACAAAGATGAAAAATCTTATTCCCAAATTTCGATTCAATTGATGAAAAAAACATGCTAAATTAGGGTTCCAAATAGTTGACCAAGCAAACAAATTATTATAATTACGAATTTAGATTAATTGTTTCCGATTCCTTGGATACTGATACAACTACGTGTTGGAAAATTTTGCAATTTTTGCTTATTTTGGGGCAAGAATAGTTGTGGGTCCCATACCCAAATGAGGGAATAAAAAGTTGGATCTTGTTTTCTTTCGAAAGAGGTTCGAGATAAGATTTACCCAAAATGTTTAATGGGTAAATGAGAAATTAAATCTCAAAATAATAAGGTTGAATCCATTTGAAGGGAAACTTATTTCACTATTTTGTAATGGGCTTTCTCTTAATGGTGGATAAGTGAGTGTAGCAATAAGCCAATAAATCTCTCTTTCGCACGCGAATCAACTTGGGTTTCAGACCAAGACAATCGCTGCTACTCATTCATGTCCAAACTTCCTACCTTCGATTCAAGTAATGAAACATGCTAAAACTATGGTTCCAAATAATTGACCAAGCAAGCAAATTATAATAATTACGAACTTAAATTAATTGTTGCAGATTCCTTTGCATAGTCATACAACTACGTATTTAGCTATATGTCTACGAAATTGTGACATATTTATATCGCTGCACGATTTGATGGCTACGAAAGGAAGCTTCGACCACCGGAAATTAGTTATGGGAGATCAAATACCTCTCATGATTTAAAATATAATAATGTTCACACTATATAATAAGTCAAACTAGCTACTTAATTTCCAAATATTTTATAATTTCTTCTCATCTTATGCACGCTCTCCATACATAGTATTTCAATAATTATATTTCAAAGTTTTAATATTTTATATTGAAGACAAAAAGGAAGACCCTTTCCAGGCATAGAAAAAAAAAAGATCAATATTCATGTTGTATAACTACCATTAAAACTGTATATAATCAGACAATAAACACACTCGATCACTTCGTCAACATGCGGAGATCTGATTTGTTTTTGTAAACTAACAGTTTAAATGATAAATTAATAAAATAAATGGAATTTTTTTTAAATAAAAAATTATAATTTCATTTTAAATTTCATTAAATTAATATTTTATTATTCATTGGAAATCCTAAAATTACACCATAATTCAAAAAAAATTAACAAATGGAGTACAAAAACTTAGTAAATTTATAATCATAAATTAGTAATAATAATCAAATAAATTGAACTTTACAGTAAATATATTTATATTAAAAAAATCAAACTATTTTAACTAAACATATAAATATATATATATATATATTAAAATAAAAATTTACAAAAACATATTATAAATATTTAAGGGTTAAAAATTTTCCCATCCGAACTATACGTGATTTTTCAACTTTTTATATAAACTTTGAAATGTTGCACTTTATCATATGATCTTTAAATTTGATGTATTTTACAGTATTGAACAAATCATAGTCGTACACGTGTCCTAAATCAACGACTAGAATTTTGACAAATACTGTAAAATGCATCAAATATAAAGTTCATACGGTAATGTGAAACATTTCAAAATTTATATAAAAAAGTGTAAAATCACGTATAATTAGGATGGAAAAATGTTTTTAACTCAATATTTAATATTATACATTAATAGCTTTTTGTCAATTTTAAGAATTTTAAGTTTAGATTTAAAATAAACTAATTATTTACTTGTTTTCGATCATAAACTTAAACACAAAATAATATACAAGCATTCAATACATTTATTAAAACATCACAATTAATATTAAGAAAAATAGCAAAAGTTAGATGAAGTCAGGTTTAATTTACAATCAACACCGAGACACCACTCAAATGTCTGACCAGCACCTAGCATATTTTAGAACCTTGAAAAATATTATACATTAAATGTTAATAATTTATCGATTATTATGATTGTATTGTATTTTTCCTACATTTTAAATATTTTTTTGAGAAGATTCAGAAAATATATTTACAATATTGTAATTATGAAAATTAAGTTGGAAACTAAAGAATTTAATATTGTGAACATTTATTTCATTTATTAAGGTCACACCTTGTATTCAGAAAAGAAATCATTATTAAAGTACATGTCAACTAAATTAAGTTACAATGCAAAATCTTGAGGTTTCTTGATCTCGATCTGTATAGGTAAGCCCTTGAGAAAAACCGGCATAGGTTCTCTGCTCCAAACATTATCTTCTAAGCAAAGCTTCCAGTTGAATATAGTAACCAAGTAATGAATCATGGTTAAAGTTTCAACTCTAGTAAATTCATTTCCAGGGCACATTCTTGCTCCTCCCCCGAACGGGATATATGTAGAAGGTGGAGCTGATCCTTGGTATTCTGAACGCAGTGGATTGAATTTCTGTGGATCTGAGAATATAGTTTCATCCATATGGGTCATGCATCCTGCCCAACATACCTGCTTGTCATTGAAAAATATAGATTATGTTAACTGTTTGTCGACAATGAATAAGATTGATTCAAAATCGCGTTTGAAATAAATCTACTCGAGTTTATTTGTGTTCACCTGATAGCCCTTAGGAATTATGTATCCTCCTAGTTCAATATCTTTGATGACCCTCCTAAAACTAAATATCATGGGTGGATACATCCTCAATGCCTCCGTTGCAACTCTCCATGTATATTTCATCCTAGCCAGATCATCCCATGTGAGATGATCCTCAAATGTCTTTCCCTGAGCAATCTCCTCTTGTTCTACATAAAAAAATAAATACACTTGCTTGAATAAATTAAAAATATTGGCCATGATTATATATGTACATATGGATACAAACCATTGTCATACCTGCAAGGACAGTTTCATAAACATGTGGGTTTTCAGATAAAATTTTGACCAAGAAAGTAATTAGGATGGAGGTTGTGTCATGACCAGCAATCATTGTAAGAATACAATTATCCACCATTTCCTCATCAGACAACAAAGATGATGAATCACTACGGTCATTTAGCATGCAAGTGATGAGATCTTGGTGATCCCCAATTTGTTGTTTGTCCAATTTTTCTCTCTTTTCTTGTATAAGTTCCACAATTATGTCTCTAACTTGGGACCTTGCACGTAGGCTTTTGTTGAAGCGTGTAAAAGGCAAGTTTATTGGCATAGCCGACACTCCTCCAATCATTTGCTCAAACAGCTTGACAAGCCTATCTCTTCTTGCTCCCCTTTCAATTCCAAATAGAAGTGTGCAAATAACATTGAAGGTCAATGTCTTCATAAGGGGCATTACCTAATTAATAATAATTTGTCAGCCATATATATATATTTTGATAATCAATGACATTGTTAATGGGAATTGTATATGTACCATGATCTCCTCATTGTGATGCCAATGCTCCTTGAAATGTAATCTGACCTCTTCATCCATCTTCCCCACATACCGTTTCAGTGCTTCGGGCTTCAAGAATGAATGGATTGTTCCCCTCACGCGCTTGTGGTCTTCACCGCTTAATTCAAAAAGACTCCTTTCACCGATCAATCTCCTAATCGATATGGGTTGCTCACTGGATAATGAGTTGTCATTAGAGGTGTATATGAATTTGTTTGCTGATTGTCCATGGAGGAAAACTGTGGGATTTCCAAAAATGCTAAGCTTTGAAATCGGGCCGTATTTTCGGGCTCTTTCTTGAAGCCACTCTTCACCTCTGTTGTCTCTCATGGCTTTGAAAGTTGAAGGCTTTGGCCCAGTATAGGAAAGCCAAGTGAACCAGGTGGTAGCCTACCTCTCTTGGAAGAAGAAGTGTTTCTAGTGAGAAAGAAGAGGAGAGAAGAAAATATTGCAAGAAGGGCCAAATATAACATTGTTGCAGATTCTTTGGACTGTGAAACAACTACGTATTTTAAGCTAATATCTCTATATGATGATTAATATCGCATGTGTGGATTGATGTAGATATGTCTACCAAATAAGGACATATTTATAGGAAGATGGCATCTCTAATAAGATTATTAAATAATTTTGCATGTGACGACTATTTTATATTTTAATTTGCTTTAAAACATAACAACTTTCATCCACAGAAACTTAGACCATGAACGGTCATCCATTCTGCTGAAGGTTTGATTGAAATGAAAGGATTTTGCCAAGCTTTGATGACTCGTCAATGCATAATGAGATCAAAGACCTACCAGTTTAAAAATATAATAATGTTCGGGTAATTTCCATTTTTGTTCTACCCAGAGGTCATGTTCGATTTTGGTCCTTTCGATTTTCGATTTTAATCTTGTAATTGAAAATTAATTTTGTCCATCTTAGTCATTTTTCACTGGAATTCGTATTTCCCGGTAAATTTTCGACAGTGACATTCACACACCTCAAATTCCATTATTTTTGATCACTTACGCTTATGTGACAATTCGTTTTGCATTTATTTGCTCTCTAAAATGCCACATCATCTTTCCCATCATTAAATGATTTAAAAATGCAAAATATAATGAACTCAATAAAAAAAATTAAAAAAAAAAATTGAATTATTCCACCCATTCACCTAGAGCTATCAATACGGGTCGGCGGAGCGAGTTGACTTACAACCCACCATTTGACGGGATGGGGTAGGGCAGACAAACTTTTTTTGTGGCTAGTGAACCATGGGTTATGCGGGCCGACCCACCAAAAAATTTATTTATATTTTTTATTAATTTTTTTAAATATTTTCAAAGGGTAAAAGCATGTATGTATAATTTATATACATTTACTAAGATATGCATTAAATTACATATAAAACATGAAAACCATTTTTTAAAAATAGTTTTTTCATTAAAATTTTTCATTTCTATAAATAAATGACTCATATAAATCAATATTTTTATAAATCATTACTTACACTACCTAAAAATTTTCATTATTATTATTCATTTCTCATATATATTTTCAATAAAAAATAATAAAAAATATGAAAAAATATAGAGACGAGTCAACCCTACTTAGGCTAATCTTTCCATAGACCTATAATTACTCAACTCAACCCTTCATTTTGGTGGGGTGGGTAGACCGACCCAACGAGCCCATTTTGACAGCTCTACACACACCTTAAATAAAAACAAATCCCCAAATCAACCCAAGAGCTCTAATCTCCAAATTAATTTGATTCTGAATCTACCTTGATAAACCATGCTGATAAACCATCACAAACCCTTGTTTTTATTTGGAGATTATGGCTATTGGTTGATTTGGGGAGCTAGTGATTTAGGGATTTGTTTTTCTTTAAAGGTGGGCGGCCAAATTCAATTTTCTTTTAGTTTTGTTTTTATTTTTTGATGTTTTTTAATGAGATTGGGGAGTGGAGGGGGAGACAATAAAAATTAGAAAACTTACGTTATCTAGGTTCGAACCCTGTTCGCCATACAATCTTCGAACCCTGTTCGTTATACAATATGCACATTTATAAACGTGGGATACCACTTAAGCTATAAGGCTCGTGGTGTTTTTATTTTTTTTATTGATATCATTATTATTTTTTAAGCCATTTAATGATATGGCAGATAATGTAGCATTTTAGAGAGCAAAATAATATAAAATGAATTGCCACATGCGAAAAAAATTGCCACATAAATGTAAGTGACATCTTGATTTGAAAGGAATTGGTCTCTTGTGAGACTGTCTCACATGCAACATGATTCAAGTATGTCTTTTATAGGTGTAAGTATGTATTTTTCAGCTATAAGTATGTGTTTTATAAGTATGTTTTTTTACAGTATAAGTATGAATTGTTCAAGTATGCCTTTTACAATCATAAATATGTCTTTTTGTGTTATAAATGCAACCGTCGCACGGTACGACAGTTGCACATGAGTTTTTGCCATTTGAAAATAAGAAGTTTCGAGTCGGTTCTTACAATAAGAGAGAAATTGATGGAGACGAGACTGTCCTTAATTATCTGGAGAGGCTTGATCGTGAGAAAGCATCGAAAAGAGAGACTCATGGCTGATGTTTATTTATGTTGAGTATCTGTTATTTCTTAGTTTTGCTTCACTGGACCATTTAGTTTATTTATGTTTGGGCTTTTAATAAGGTTATTAAGACTTATTAGTTGTTAGACATATTTAAGGTTTTGGAATTATTTGCGTGGTTTTATTTGTTGAATTTTGATAAAGAAAATTAAGGCTATTCCCTTTTCGGCTTTTCTCCTTCAGTTCACGCGCTTCCTGCGTCAGAAATGATGCAGGCAGAAGCGTGATAGAGATAATATTACGATCCGTTGATTTTTTTTGGGAATAACGGATGTAAAGAGAAAACTATGTTTTCTTATTTCATAAATCAATTCAACTCCTCAACATAATAAAGAGAACTCCTATTTATACTAATAAAAACCTAGAATCTTAAAGATACGATGCAGAAGTAGACAAGAGATCCATGGTGGGGCACGTGGAATAGCAAACAAGAAATGAAGTTGAGTACCACCATCCCAATTTTTGTGAAACACTGAACGCTCTTTTATAATAATTTTTGATGTGCTCCTCCATATTGAATGTTGTTAGTTTGTCAAGTTCCACATATGTAACACCAAATATTTCTCTTCAAAGTTGTCATTCTCGACAATATTTTCTTCCTTGTTCTTGACCACATCAATCTCATTTGTGTCTTTTTCAAAGGTGTAGTGAGACTCTTCTTCAACCTTGGTAAAAATCAATGGGCAATCAAAAACGGTGACAACCTCTAAAAATGAAACATCAGTCTCCTCGTCAAAAATTGGTGGACCTTCATAGTCACTATCGTCAATCGAAAAATTACCACTCTTTTCGTCGATCGAAAAATCACCATTCTCTTCGATGATGGAGAAATCATCACTCTCCTCGTCGAAAATTGGTGGACTATCATAGTCATTATCATCAATCGAGGAAAAATCATCAATACTCTCCTCATCAAAAATTGGTGGTCCGATGTAATCACCATCTACTTCAATATCTTTATATGAAGTGAAAGTGGTGAAAACTTGAACCGTTGAAATCATGAATCGTGACTGGTCTCTGAATACTTTCATGAATCGTGACTGGTCTCTGAATACCAATTGATGCAGGCAGAAGTGTGATAGAGATAATATTACGATCCGATGATAGAGATAATATTACGATCCGTTGATTTTGGAAATATCGGATGTAAAGAGAAAACTATATTTTCTTATTTCATAAATCAATTCAACTCCTCAACAAAGATAACTCCTATTTATACTAATAAAAACCTAGAATCTTAAAGATACGATTAAACCAATATAAAGATATGAATAACAATAAATCAATATAAATAAATTAATATAAATCACCACCAAATATATCTAATCTCTATTCTCCATCCAGAAACAAAAATATATATGTTGCTCACTATATGTCTTCAGTTACATCCATAAATAAAAAATTGCGTCGATTAGAAGATGAGGAGAATGAGCCTAAATAAAAAATTAGTAAACTTTAGAAACATCCAAAATAGTGTTAAAATATTGCATCGTTTAGAAGATGAGGAGAATGAGCCTAAATAAAAAATTAGTAAACTTTAGAAACATCCAAAATAGTGTTAAAAGATTGCATCGTTTAGAAGATGAGGAGAATGAGCCTAAATAAAAAATTAATAAACTTTAGAAACATCCAAAATAGTGTTAAAAGATTGCATCGTTTAGAAGATGAGGAGAAAGAACCTAAATAAAATATTAATAAACTTTAGAAATATCAAAACTCCCATTTTCTCAAGATGAATTAGCAGTTGTGGTATCATCGTCCAATGGCAATAATTTTCAAATCTCATTTTGATACTTCCTTTCCAAAAGTTTGAACTTTCGTCGAAGCACCATTTCAATTGCCAGAAATCATCCATTGCGTCGCTTCTCTTCTTTGTTGGTTTCCTCCCAACAAATTTCAGCTTAAATGACTTGTGGCAATACTTCCAAACTAGCCCCTAGGGTTGGTTTAAATTTTTACCCATGAAATAAATATATCAATGTTGTTATCATAAAAAAATTAAAAAAAATTTTTTGTGTATTCGGACGGATTTAAAGTTTGTTCAAATTCTTAATATTTGGTAAGTTTGAGGTAAATACTATAATTTTATTTAAAAATTTATAATATATATGTTTATGTTAGATTTGAGTGAAATATTTTAATTATTATAATTGTTTATTATAAATAATTAGGGGCAAAACTTTATTTTGTGATGTGTTGTCATTTTATACTCATCTATTTATAGTATTCAATGTTAGGGATACATCAAAAAATATTATAAATACTATAAATTGTAAATGTATTTAAAATAGATGGGTCATACACCCATCTATCACTTCTCATCTCAATAGTTCTAGAATTCTTGTAGGCAATGTCTCAACTTTATAAATTTTAAGAATGCCTAATTTTTCTAAGGTACAATCTTTTTTACAAATTCGGTCTTTCTATAAAATGGTTCAAACATATATGAACTTCCCCAAATTATATAGGAATAGTCCAATAGTGAAACCCCTCGAAGAAATTTCTAACTTCGTCCCTGCTTACTACCATTATAAAATGAGTGAGTCTTATGTGATACCGTTTCATGAATCATGTAAAATCATTCGTGAGACCGTATCACACAAGGTTTTTAAAAATAGATATGATCAGCTGATATACCCACTTGTTTTATATGTGAAGATAAGGAGAACGCGTCTAATTAAAACGAAAAAAACATTAATTGTTGTTTTGTCAATTTGTTTCAGTATGTTTAACACAAAGGGAATTTCGGCAAGATTTGGAAATTACCGGTGAACTTAATACAATTTACCATAAGCTTTATAATTTTTATTATTTATTTTTATTTTTTATCCTTATTTTACTTTCAAAAAAATTATCTATTTCTTAATATTTAAATCCACACAGAAATGGAAAAAAAAAATAGAAATAAGAGAAGATGAATATATACGCAAAAGAAGACTAAGGACAAAACAATAAAGAAAACAAGTTTTTGACACCCAACTCGAGATTTCTTAGTTTCAAGAGATGTCACTACTTTCGTATTTTGGATAGACAAGTGTAAAACACAAACATTTCCTTTTTCCTATTTAATTTGAATAAAAATATTTTCAAAATATAAAATTGAAAACAAAGATAAAAAGAAAAAAAACTTAATTAACCAAACTTTTATTGCAGCAAAAAAAATTCGAGAAAAAAAGTAACAGATACTTTTAAACAATTCATACAAAGGTAATTCTATACACAAACACAAAATTTCTCAATACAATCACTGTTAAAATAAAATATTATTTTTACCCTTAAATCTCATTAGTTATTTTATATAAGTTCAATTCTCAACTTTTTTTCTTTAGACCGCACTTACACCACACCTTCTCTTCTCTTCTTTACATAATCTGGGGTATTCTAGTGGGTCAACTCATTTAATATGTCAATATTAATCTCATATAACACTATGACTTCGTCTCACGTAAGGTCTTATGTAAGACGGTTTCACGTGAGTTTTTATGCAAGAGATATACAAATAAAATAAAATTACAAGAATTACAAGAATATTACAAAATATACAAGAGAATATTCTAGAACTAGAACATGTCAAGAGTTAACTTCTGTCTTCATTATTTTCCTTATCAGTTAAATCACCAATAATATAGGTGAGGAGATTTTTCACTAATAAATATATATGGTATAAGTGATATACAAGGAAAATAAAATCACAAGGATTACAATAATATTTACAAAATATACAGGAGAATATTCTAGAATTAGAACAAATCAAGAGTTGACTTGGTCTTCATTATTTTCTTTATAAGTTGAATCACCAATAACATTGGTGAGGGGATTTTTCACTAATAAATATATTTGTACAAGAGAAATATTTACCAGGAAAATAAAATCACAATTACAAGAATATTTACAAAATATACAGAAGAATATTCTAGAATTAATGGTCTAAATTGTGGTCTTCATTATTTTCCTTATCAGTTGAGTCATCGATAACAATGATGAGGTGATTTTTCACTAATAAATATGTGTACAAAAGATATATATCAAATGTACGGAAGAATCTTCTAGAACTAGAACAAGTCAAGAGTTGGTGTTCATTATTCTCCTTATCAAGCCTCCTATTTGAGTGAATGATATTACATTGTTTAATAATTTATTAGGAAACTGAACTTCTTACTTCGTAAAAGGCTGCGAAGACCTAATGTAGTCGTCAGAATCTTTTTTGGAAGCATATATTACTTTTTCGCTTTCAGTAAAAAAATTACGCTGCACATACATCAAGTACACAAGTCAAGAACCGTACAATTGAGTAGATCTGATTCGATTGTGCTTTTCACACGTTTCATGTGCACTTCACATGTCCACACGCACGTTCAGATCCGTGCTCAAATCCTAGCCCGCGTGTCTGAACTTTCTTTTATGTTCACATAACCTTTTAATTATATTAGCATAACATTTTGCAATGCATTACAGATTTATAATATCTTTTAGATCTTGATGTTGTAATAATATAACTTTTATGTTATTATTTAAGTACATAAATGTTATGATATTTGAATATAAAAGTTATACTAATAAAATATAAAAGTTAAATTATTATAACATAAAGGTTCAGCTATACTACATGAATTTTTATACTGAAAAAAGTTTAAATTATTCACTTAAAGGTTATCATATCTGTACATAAATGTTAAACTAATATAACATAAAGTTTATACTCGTATAACATAAAAGTTATGACATAAATTTATAAATAAATAAAAAAGTTGGGCGCGGATCCGGAACAGACCGGACCCGACCCGACCCGCATGTGCGCCCAATTGCACGAATCATGATCAATGCACCTTGTTCATAAGAACACTACTCATATGTATATGATATGTGTTTATTGACCTATAGTTAAATCTTATCCCCAAATCCAGATTCAATTAATGATTCATGCTAAACTACTTTTAGTTATGTTAGATATACTTTTTAGTTATGTTAGTTGTACCTTTATATATTACATAAATGTATGACTATATTGATATAAATGTATAAGTAATATCGCATAAAGGTATGAGTATTATCCCATAAAGATAAACATGTACAAATTGTGGCGAAATTAGGGTTTTTTTAGAATTAAAAATATTAAATAAGGTATAATATCTGGACATAAGGGTATTACTAATATAACATAAAAGTATGACTAATACTCCCTCCGTTCCTTTTTAAGTGTCTCATTTTATCCAATATGACGTTTCTTTTTAATTGTCACTATGTCATTATTGATACTCTTTTACCTTCTTTTTTTCATCAATTACCCTAATAAATGAACATGGTGGAATACTACAATTCTTGTGATTATAAACTCATTAATTCATTATCTTGACACTTAAAAATTGGTTTGTGTGAATGGATAAAATGAGACACTTAAAAAGGAACGGAGGGAGTATAATATAAATGTATGACTAACATTACATAGAGGTCAAGATAAAAAAAAAATAAAGTTATGATATCTGGATATAAGGGTATCATTAATATAACATAAATGTATGACTAATATATTATATAGGTATGATTAATATAACATAGAGGTCAAGACAAAAATAAAAAATAAAAATGTGCAGATCCGAGTCAACCCGCGCCCGGACCCGACCTGAGTGCATATATGCATCAAGTGCACTTGAGTGCTTCTCTTTAAATAATTGATCAAGCAAGTAACTTATAAACAAACATATGATTAATAATTACGAGTTTAAATTAATTGTTGCAGATCCTTGGATAGTGATACAACTACGTATTAATTTAGCTAATTTCTATATGATGATTAATATTCCATGTGTTGATAGATGTAGATATCTCTACCAAATTAGGACATATTCTTAACATATTTAATTATAAGAAGACAGTATTAAATAGTTTTGCATGTGACGACTAATTTAATTTGCTTCAAAATTACAGCTCTCATGCACAAAAAATAGACCATGTCCATTGCTACATGCCCCAAGGTTTGATTGCTATGAAAGGAAGCTTTGACGACTGTCAATGAATTATGGGATCAAATACCTTTCATTATTTAAAAATATAACAATGTTCACACTACATACCAAGTCCAACTAGTTACCTAATTTCAAAATATTTTATTTTTTCTCATCTTATGCTCTTCATACATAGCATCTCAACTATTGTCTATCACTCTAATTCTGATCTTCCTCCTCAATTTGATATTATGATGCCAGTATAGCTGGAATTCCGTTATGGTTGAATTCTGGTCGATAATAAATATCGGAACTTTACAGTATTTGATTGATCACATTTCTATACTTTCCATTTACAATAGAAATTCTTTATATTTAAGACAAAAAGGGAAAACCTTTCAGAGAAATAGAAAAAGGAAAACAAAAGGATCAATATACAGGTTGTATGACTACCATTAAAAATAGGAGTATTGTTCTTGTGAACCAGGTGCACGGATTATGATCTATGCAACTGGGAGCGCGCGAGTCGGGTTCAGTCCCGTCCGGCCTGAATCTGCTTCCAGAGTTTTATTTTTTTTAAATTTATGTCATAACCTTTATGTTATATGAGTATAACCTTTATGTTATATTAGTATAACTTTTATGCATAAATATCATAACCTTTAAATGAATAACTTGGATTCTTTCCAGTATAAAAATTCATGTAGTATAGCTGAACATTTATGTTATAATAATTTAACTTTTATGTTATATTAATATAACCTTAATTATCTACTTAAATAATAACATAAATGTTATATTATTATAGCATAAAAGTTGAATAATTATAAACATAAAAGTTATATTAAAATAACATAAAGGTTAAAAAGGTAATATAGGTTTGTATACACTGTGAAAAGGTTAAACTAGTAGGAATATAAAAGTTATGCGAACATAACTAAAAGGTTATGCACGCGAACTAGGGTTTGAGCGCGGACGTATGACGTATGGTGCCTATATGGACGCGTGAAAAACAACACCGAATTAGATTGATCCAATTGTACGGTTCTTGACCCATACACCTGATGTATATAAATATTTGTGTAAAAATGGATATAATCAGCCCGCCCATATGCCCACTAGATCACTCCGTGAACATGAGGAGAAGGAGCCTAAATAAAAAATTAATAAACTTTATATTGCGTATTATATATACAAGTTTATTTGTAATTTATAAATTTTAGTGTAAAATAGCTAAAACCCTGTGTTATTTTATGAATTTTAATTTAACTTTTGGAATTTAGATATAGACTTTGTAAGTTTGATGAGATTTTTGTAAAATCTAGATAATTTTGTTAAAAATCACACTAAAAAAAACTGTTAAATGTCGACAGAAATTATCGACAGTTTATCGACAAAACTTCATTGATTATCAATATTTTTTAAAATACTGACAAATTACCAATAGAAAAAATTCCATCGGTAGATTAGCAGTACTTGATGGATTTTTCATTGTTAAATTGTGAGAAAATGACGTCGTTTTAGTTGTTCTGGAAACTTTTGGCAAAACGATTTCCTTTTCTTATGATTATTGATGAAATTTTTCATTAATAATTAACCGACGATCGATTAATGATAACAATCGTTAAATTTTCCGTCGACAAATTATCTACAAAATTCCGTCTTTAAATCCATCGATAAACCCTAAAAATAGAGTTTAGAATTCAGCATTTAAAAGACACCATCTTAGTATATTTTTGTACAAATAACTAATTAATAAATGTTGTTTTCTCACATTAAAATGACAATGTATAGATACTTTAATGATGTTCAATTAATATCATTATTATAAATAAATGAATAATTTAAAATAAATTAAGATAATTTAAAATTAATGATTGATCGATTGAATTTAAGAATAAAAAATTATAACCTAAAATTTGCATAATGTTTTATATTAATAATTACGTGACGTAAGTCTATGATCGATGTATCTATAGGTGCAGAAAATCAGTCGACATCAGGACCCATACCAAAACTACACAAAAATTAAATTGAAATGACAATTGTACACAATTAGATTTTTTTATATCCAAAACTACACAATTGAATTTTTTTTTTTACCAAACTACACACTTTTTTAACCCAACCCACCCCCTCTACTAATTCCGTACCGTTTGGGCTTTCAAATTAACGGTAAATCACATCAGATTAGTTGTGGTCAAAAAGTGTTTGAATTGGAATTTTGATTTGTTTTTAAAAAAAATTAACTGTACAAAATTTGACTCAATTTCCCCAATTTTGACTGCTCCCTTTCTCAAAAAATTATTTTATTTCTTTAACGTGGCTAATGTATCACGAACTTATTTAATTTCTTTAATTTCGTGGCTAATTTAAATTCGAAATTGTACACGAATTTGCCACGAAATTTGTGGCTAGCTAATTTCGTGTATGTTAGAATTTTTACACGAAATTAGACACAATTTTCGTGGCTATTTCATATATGTTATTTATGTTATTGCATAAATTAGCCACAAAATTATTGCATGTATGTTATTCCCCACGAAAATTTGTTTATAATTACTTACGAAATTACCCACGAAATTTTGTTTATGTTTATTATTGCAGGAAATAATTTTACACGAAATATATTTATTAATTTTACACGAAATAATTTCATGTATGTTTATTACTCTATGAAATATGTTTTGGAATTTCTTGTATGTTTATTATTATATTATAAATATTATATTATACTAATAAATATTATATTATATATAAATATAAATGCTTGTTCACTGCAATTTCGTGACTTATTTCATGGGGTGGCATGCTTATATAAATAAACTAATTTCGTGGCATTAAACATATAATATCAACTAATTTCGTGGTTATATATGCATATATAAATAAACTAATTTCGTGGCATTAAACAAATATTATAAACTAATTTAGTGGTGATATAAACTAATTTCGTGGCATTAAAAAAATATCATCAACTAATTTCGTGGTTATATATGCATATATAAACAAACTAATTTCGTGGCATTAAACAAATATTATAAACTAATTTAGTGGTTATATATGCATATATAAATAAACTAATTTCGTGGCATTAAAAAAATATTATAAACTAATTTAGTGGAGTGGCATGCATATATAAATAAATGCTTGTTCACTTCAATTTCGTGGCTTATTTCGTGGATTGGCATGCATATATAAACTAATAAATATTATATTATATAAACTACTAAATGCATACTAAATTAAAATTTTTCGTGCGCATATAATTTCGTGGAATGTTTATTATTTCGTGGCAATTTTCGTGGCATATATATTATTTCGTGGATTGTTTACTGCAAATGTATATTATTTCGTGGATTGTTCGTGGCATATATATTATTTCGTGGCAATTTTGGTGGAATGTTTAATGCAAATATAAACTAATAAATAAATAAAATTTAACAAAATAACATACTTTTCCACGAAAATGTGTCGACTACACGAAATTTTTTTGAAATTTATTCCCAAACAATGATCCACGAAATTCTTCAACACATCCACGAAATTGAACAAAAATTGCAACTGAATCCTTGCACGAATATTCCATGAATTTCTCCAACATACACGAAATTCCCACGAAAATTAATAGGACATTCTTCAATACCCACGAAAATTGCAAGAAATTGTTCAAAACCCCGACGAAAATTCAACGAAATTTAATTTAACAATTAAACCTCCCACGAAATTCCCTCTAAAACTAATTTTTCATGACATTTCAATGCGTGTGTGAGCCTCTTTATAATGCTAATCCAACGAAATACTGTATTCATGTGAAGCAAAAAAACAAACATATGTCATGTCATTCAAATTTCTTTTCAGAGACTTTTCAAACCTTTTTCAGGTGTTAGTTGACTCAAATATAGAAAATGTGTAGTTTTGGTAATTCAAAATTACAATTGTGTAGTTTTGGAGTTTTAAAAAAAAAAAAAAAGTGTAACAGGCGCATATAAATTTAGGGATTTGTGTATTTAGGGCCATTTCCTCAAAAACAAATAGGAAAAGAAAGTCTAAATCATGATAAAATGTCAGTACAAACTGTTCTATTTGCTCAACTTTTATAATTTAGATTTTCTTTTTCTATTTTTTTGTTACGAAGGGCAAGTTAAAATTGCTATTTAAGCTCAATTTTATTTTTCCTTCATAATTTGGGGGTTTTCAATTTTAATGTCACTAAGCAATCCTGATAACCAGTCCGAACTGAAAAAAAATTTCAATTAAAATAAAACTGAAATTGAAAATTCGACAATTAAAGAACCAAAGTTGGAAAAAAACTCAATTACTGTATCAAAATTGGACTAAACTTAACTTACAAGCAAAAAAATGATTTCTTTTCTTAATAAATTTATATCAATCTCCAATTTTATATAATTTCTTATTTAATTAACTTATATCTTTAAGAGGTCATTTTATAAAATTAAGGAATTTGAAGATGGAATTCAATAAATTTACAGAGCCTTCATCTAAATTCCAATAGTCAAATTAAAACTTATAAAATAACACACGGTTTTTACGTTACCCTAAAATTCATAAATTAGCTATAATATTTTGTATAAATAAAATAAGCTATAAAGTTTACTTATTGAAACGAAATATTTGCAAATTTAGTAGCTTGTTGGACTTGCTATATATGTAGTGTGAACATTATATATGTTAGAAAATATTCGCATTACGTGTTGACGTTCGTCAAAGCATGGCAGAATACTTTCATTTCAGTCAACGTTGGGATAATCATAAAACACGCAGCAAGGAAGACTATTCATGGTCTAAAATTAGTCTCACTTAATTCTCCTTTAAGTTGTTATTTTACCAACTCGAATTTTTTAATTACAACCCAATGTGAGTGATTACTAATATTGAATTAGTCATTCGAGATAGTTAATCGGTTGATTAATCACTGTACTAGGTATCCTTACTAAATGTTAATCAATTTTACAAATCAAATTATTATCATCATGGCATTAATTCGATTCAATTAATTAATGATTAATTGTCGAAAAAATCACAATCTTTATTATAATTGATATAGTAATCAAATTTTTCATTACTGGTCAAAATAAAATAACCTATTATATGAAAATGTATGGTTCTTTTTTTTTATTTTTTATTTTATTGATTGACTAAAATCTATTTTGGAAAAATTGTATTTTAAGAAAAAAAAGCTTAGGGAAGGAGACAAAAAAATACTAAAAAATTTGGGTGAAAACTTGTATAATTGATCGATAATGAATTGTTTTTTTGCACCATCTTAGTCAAAAAACGTACAACATATATAAGATTATGTTATTTTGGCCAATAATAAAAAATTTGATTGAAATAACAATTCGATAAAAGATTGTGATTTTTCTGATAATTAACCCATTAATAAACCATGCTCAATTACAATTCCAAATAATTAACAAGCAAGCAAATCATAACACAAACAATGTTAATGATACGACTTTGAATTAATAATAACCCTAAATGATATAGTAGATAATTCAATTTGAATATACTATATATAACTGATTTAGTAGTTTAATTATAAAATAAGGATAATTTCAATTTTGGTCATGTATGTAAGACATTTCACATTTTACGACAATCAATTATCTGTTTTCCAATTTTGGTCCATTATGTTTTAATTTTTTTTTTCAATTTCAATCCATTTTGACCGGAATTTTCAAAGTTGCGGATATGACCACAAGAAATTCTGACGTGGCGGTCATAAATCTTAAGTAGTAGCCACCTCAACAATTTCGAAAATGCTGACGAAAAAGGAATAAAATTGGAAAATTTTAAAGCATAGAAGATCAAAATTGAAAAACGGATATTTGATTGTAAAAAAAGAAAGTGTCTTACATACAAGACAAAAATAGAAATTAACACTTATAAAATGTATGAATTTTCTTTTTCACAAATATTTATATGCAACAGGTGCACGGGTCGGGAACCGTGCAACTAGGTCGACCCGACCCTATCATGCTTTCCACGCGCCCTATGCTCCCCCACATGCCCACACGTGCCCTAGATTCACTCTCAAATCCTAATCTTACGTGCCTAATCTTTTAGTTAGTTTGTCAAACATTTTAGTTATGTTCGCATAACCTTTATTTTTCTGCTAGTTTAACATTTTCACAACGTATTGCAGACCTATAATACATTTTTAACATTTATGTTGTTTTAATATAACATTTATGGTTATAATAATTCAACATTTATGCTATAATAATATAACCTTTATGTTGTTCTTTAAGTATATAAATGTTATGATATTTATACATAAATGTTATACTAATATAACATAAATGTTAAATTATTATAATATAAAGGTTAGCTATACTACATGAATTATTATACTAAAAGAGTTTAAGTTATTCACTTAAAGGTTATAATATATGTACATAAAGGTTATTCTAACATAACATGAAGATTATACTCATATAACATAAAGGTTACGACATAGATTAAAAAAAAATCTAGGTGCGGATTTGAGTCAAACCTGACCAAACCCGACTCAACCCGCGCGCATCCAATTACACGGATCATGATCCGAGCACCTGGTTCACAAGAACACTGATCTTTATTTTTTTAGCTTTGTATACCAACTCTAGTTATGTATTGAAATATTTGTTCTAATTAATTACTCGTCAAGCAAAATTCCATTAACTTATAATATTCACTGCAAGAAAAAGGGGACATAGTAGTAAAAAAATTTGATGCTATTCGCTGTAAAAAAATTTAGGACATAAAACTCGAAATCACAAATATTTTAGGTCTTATCACGAATATTTGGTCTGAAATTCGTGTGATTTCATTGAAATTTGTCATTTTGGATTTTTTGTTCTGAAATTGTCCAAATTGAAAAGTTATTGTTTTAATATCGAAGCCCAAAAAATTAATATCTTTCATCGGTGATGCGCTAAATATAATGTTTTAAATTTGCAATATTACCAACCATATTACCAACCATATCAGATTATCTATTTCAGTACTTCTGGTCGAATTAATGATGATCACATTGCAGCCAATAATTGTAAAACAATATTTGAAGTTATACATAGTTTTCGAGTGGGAAAGACATAGCTATTAATCTCCTTTAGCTTTCTCCGTCACTTAACATGGTTGCAAGATAAACTTTGGGGTTTGATAGAAAGTTACAAAAGATTATTTATCAATAAGCATATGTGTAAGAATAATAAACTGTATTCGGAAAATTACCTATGCTTTTAGTTTAATTTAAAATTAAATTTAAAGTTGTGTTTGGATTGAGGGATTTGAGGAATATTTTGAAATTCATAGTAGTAACTTTTTTTGTGGTGTTTGGATTGATATGAATTTAAAATTGATCACTTTTCATTTTAAACCAATTTTTAAGCAATATAAGTGGATTTTGAATTCACTCCAATTTAAGTAGATTTGAAATTCATTCATTTCAAATATTGTATTTCAAATCTTTCAATCCAAACACCATCTAAGATTATATGCCAGAGTAACTTTCTTATGCATCAGTTATACCGTGCAATCCATTTAAAAGTATTACTTCCTCTACATAAAGATATTATACTTGAAAAATATCTGTAAGGGTATTATTTGTATCACTTAAAGATATTAATCATCTAACAAAAAGGTATTATTGCATTACATAAAAGTATTACCTAATTTTACTTTAAAAATCGTTTTATTACGTTACAAAAAAATTATTAGTTGTATTAATAAAGATATTAGTCGTATGACACAAAAATATTAGTTACATCATATAAAAAGTATTATCTCAATTGCATAAATATATTACATTATTTTACTCAAACAAAATATAAGGATACAACTTGTACCACATAAACATACTAATCATACAACATAAAGGCATTAGGTGTAAGTGGGAATGCCGTGCACCATGCAACTGCGCATAAAAGAATTAATTGAATACAAGAACATTCTCTGATTAAAATGATTTTGTTATTTTTATACAAATTAAAGAGGTATTTATCTTGAATAATAGAAAACAATGAGTACTTGCCTTTTCCGTCCTAAATCCCAATGGGCTTGAGTCATTATTCCATAAGCAATGGGCTCAAATAAAATGAAGCCCATCAAATATATATATATATATATATATATATATGTAATGTATAAATATAAAAAAAAGGATAAATTTCATAACAAGACCTAATCTATAGATTAGTTTTTAATTTTACATTCAATTTTTAAAGTTTTTCAATAACGGATTCAATTTTGCATTTTTTCTCAATTTAAGGCATGAAAATTAGATTGAGTTCTCAATTCAAGACAAACTTCCATTTTTATTTTATTTTTATTTATATCTATAGTTTTATTTATATTTCAATATGTATTTATACTATAGAAAAATTAAGCCAAGTTAGTGCAATTTTCGAACAATCTTAATTAGTTTATATTAACTTAAATAAAAAAATGAATGAAAGAAAAGTATAATAAATTTAATTCATAAAACATAATTTATATTAAATTAATTAATATTAAATTGGGTTTTCTATATTTTTATTCATAAAATTAAGAAAATAAAGAGATCTTAATTTTATGAATTGCATTAGTTATATGTATATATATAAATGAATACCAGTCGGTTGAAAATCGTTTCAAAATTACACTAATTTGTCTAAATTTATCGAAAATATAAATATATAGTGAAATATAAATAAATTATAAATAAAAATAAAAATAAAAATAAAAATAAAAATAAAATGAAAATGGATTTTTTTCTTGAATTGAGAAGTCAATCTAATTTTCAAACATTAAATTGAGAAAAAAAGTTAAATTGAGTCCCTTATCGAGAAACTTTAAAATTTGGATCTAAAATTGAGAATTAATCTATAAATTGGGCTTTGTTATGAAATTTATCCTAAAAAATATATCTTATGCATAATATGGGCTCTACCCTAAATAGAATAGAGTGATTTTCTTATGAAATCGTCTCACAAATTTTTATTACATTATGTGAGATGAGTCAACCCATAACTCAATCAACCACAACCCATACCCTACAATTCACATGTTGTCTGTGGGTGATGAAATTCCGTCTCATGGTAACTATCTTTGAGACCGTCTCACATGAGTTTTTGTGAATAGAATAAATATAGGGCAATTATGTTCACAACCACATTTTTTCTCTCTACAACCATTATACATGTGAGTTCTCTATTTTGACCTTTTAAGTCATTTTTTCCCTTTCCACAGCCTCCAACCAGTCAACCACCACTTTTTTGTTCTCCTTATACGTACGCAAAAAAAGATTTTATGCACTCCAAACTCCATATCTAATTTCTTAAAATTATTTCTTTTCTCATTTAATTCCTCAACAATTTTTTAATATCTCAAAATATTTCACTAAAATAATAAAAACTATAGAAAATTGAGTTTGTGAGGTAATAAATGTATCTCCTTAAAATAAATAAAAAAAATTGTTCCCACATTGAGGAACATAGGACAATACAAAAAAATTTCCGTATTTATACAATACAAATTAATCGAAGTACCAAATGTAGAAAAAAAAAGAGTCATGGTTGCAAAGGGATGGAAATTTTAAAAAAAAAATTTTTTATCCAAAATAACTTCAAATAAAATGTATGGATACTGATTAAAAAAATTTATTTATTTTAATTTAAATATTATGTGGTAAATCATTGAAATTCATAGTTTATGGAACAATGAAGACTTAAACGAATGATGTTTTGGTTTGGAGAAAGAAAGAGTTGACGTTTGAGATAATAATGGTGGTGGAGATATGATGGTTGTGAAAAGAATAAAAAATATTAAAGATAAAATAGAGAAATTAAATGTATTGTGGCTATGGAGAGAAATATTGGTGGTTGTGAATAGAATTATCCATAAATATATACAATCAAAACTTTCATTTTTGCGTGTCGTATATATTATTACAAATTTCTTAATCACATTACTCAACATATCAAAATATAGTTAGAAAATTATGTGCCTAAGGATATGCACGAGTCGCCATCGTTGTAAGCTTCAAAAAGTCGACCTCATGAAAAATTAGCTGGAGCACAATTGTGACGTAAACGGTAAACCAAACAGGTGCAACAAATTTTCGTGGCCTCATTTATTTGTTTATTATTTACAAGTTCAATCAATTTTGGTGGTGATAACACATTTCGTGATGCTTGTAGGGTGGTTCTTTTGGTTTTTGCAAACTCATTATTAGTGATTGGATTGAAACATAAAAATTGTCCTTTTTTTATTTTTGTTTTCTTAGGAAATTATTTATTTTCTTGGAGTAATGATTGTGTGTAAACAGTGTAATAATATATTCTATGAATGTGTTTGGTTTGAGAGAGTTGGAAAGAGATTTGAAATTCATGAAATTAAATCTGGTTGTGGCGGTCATGTTAATTGGATTGACATGGATATGAAATTCAACAGTATTATTTTGAACTAATTTTTGTACAATATGGGTACTGGATTTTGAATCCACTTTAATTTGACTGAATTTGAAATCAATTCAATTGAAACCTTATATTTAAAAGGGATAATTTTAATTTTGGTCATGTATCAATTTTTTGACAACCAAGTACTCATTTTCCAATTTTGATCTTCTATGTTTTCATTTTTTCCAATTTGGTACTTTTTCGTCGGAATTTTCAAAATTGTTGACATAACACTCAAATATTTGTCGTGACATCCAAATTCCGACAGCCACATCAACAATTTTGAAAAATTTGATAAAAAATGACTCTAACTGGAAAAAACTAAAACATAAAAGATCAAAATTGAAAAACGGATACTTGATTGTCAAAAAAAGGAAAAATGTCCTACATACAGGACCACAATTGAAATTAACGTATTTCAAATCCCTTAATCCAAACAAAAACCTAAATGCTTTCCTAAATAAGTCAATAAAACTTGGGCAAGTTTCATGTGAGAGCGTCTCAAGAATCTTTTTATGTGATTCGAAACTCGATATGAGTAAGTTAAAACCTAGTTAATGCTGGTCAATGCCATTGTACGTGGTCAACAAGGTCAACAAATCAATAAGAAGGTTATAAAACTATAAAATTATTAATAATACATATATAAATATTATTTTTATGAATAAAAGTATTACTAATATTCTTATGACATACCTTGTATTTCTAATACATGTTAGGGGACATTCTAATCTTATGTCCTGAAATTGGCAATGAATCTGTATGTGGAAAGATGATTGATATATAAAGGAGTATCAAATCAAGCAAAATTCTCAATTTATTATTGAGAATATCTTGTTGAATATCCAAGTGGGCCTTTTAAATTCAGTATTCTAATATGATTTGATTCCTGTAAGTAAATGTGTCTTTAATGTGCAAACTTTTCTCCATTAGAGGGCTTGAGGTTGAAACCATTTGGAGAAGATTCTTGGACATTCTATAGCATTATGACAGCCACAATATTCTATGAGTGCTATATATTTAAGTAGTATAATTAATTATGAAAAAGTTGGACCGATAAATGAAAAACTATATATTGCGAGGATGACACATGAAAAACTGTATATCTGTCCATGTATATCATCCTTGTAATAAAAGTTCAATTACTATATCGTATTTAATAGGGTAAATGTGTAAATATACCTCTAATTTTTTATATTAAGGTGTAAATAAGTCATTAATCTTTTTTTAATCGCAAAAACTTATGTACCCGGGGCACGGATCTTATCCGACCCGGTGCGTGGGCTGCTCCCACGCGCAGCCACACCATAGTTTGTGTGCACCGCACGCACACCAATGTATTCTGCGAAGGTATCAGGTTTATACTCTTCAGGTATCACACATTTACTCTTAAGGTATCACGTATCAGATATCACACATTTACTTTTAAGGTATCACGCATTAACTCTTAAGGTACTAGTGTAGACATAGTGCTGATGAAGGTATTATTTATTATATGTATATGTATTACTTGTTTCATGTAAGGTATTATTACTCATATAACTTATAAGTATTACTCATATACTCAAAAGATATATGTAAGTTTAAAATGTTAAATTTTATTTTACAAGCTATAGAAATTTATGGTATTACTCATATAACTTAAAAGTATTACTCATATAGTCAAAATGTATCACTTGTATAATTTTAAGGTATTAGTATACTGTATTGTGTAAATTACAAATCTTAAATTTCAAATGAGAATTTTCATCTTCTTCTTCCTTTAAAATTCAGCAAATAAATTCATATTATTGAATCAATAATTACAATCCATGCAAATACATCACTTGCAATTCAAACTTATCAAAAACTCTTTTTCATAAATCAACTTCGCCATTATTTGAATACATATCAATCAAGCAACATCCAAAATGAGTATCAACATCCTATTTAGATCGTTTTCTCTTCAAACTAAATCGTAATCTTCAACATCAAACAATAGTAATTTTGAGACTTGAAACCAAACACATATGATTAAAATGAGAAAAAAAAACTATAATGAGTATGAATCAAGATACAAGAAGTTGCAATCTAATGTATGAAAAAAAGAACAGCACGATTGAAGAAAGAAAAAAGAAAGAAACGAAGAAGAAGTGAGAGAAGAAGAACAACGATAGAAGAATCAGGACAAAAAGAAGAAGCGGAGGAAGGAGGAGGAGGTGGTTAGATCGGGGATGAGGCGATCCAAGGGAAGCTTTGCGAACTGAGAAGGGTCGCGACTGGAAACAAGAAAGGCCTTGAATTCGGCCTCACAGCAGAGGAAACTGTCGAGGAGATTGCGTAGCCAGGAGATGGAGAGGAAGGGTGGGGGTGCATCCTGTGTAGAAGGGGATTTGGCGGCAGAGGAAGGGGTGTCCGCGGTGGGGGAGAAGGTCGATGAAGAAGATCAGAGAATTAGGGCAAAGAAGAAAAGGAAAAAAAAAACAAAAAAAAAACAAAAATCTATCAAAGAATTAGGGCAGAGAAAAAAAGGAAAAAAAAAACAAAAAATCTATATATATGCGGGTCATGGGCGAGCGGAGCGGGTCGGGGGCATGGATCTGTGCCCTGCACAAGAGAACTACTCTTTTTTAATACACTCTGCATGATTAAGTTAAGGAGTAAATTAACTAAGGTTAAAAAACGATTTCCCATCCCAACTATGCTCGATTTTATATTTTCTGGTAAAAACTTTAAAATGTTACACCGTACTGACTGAACTTTGCACGATGTACAATCTACAGTATTCCGATCATTTTTTTCGGCCAACACACACACGTGCTCGACACATGATTTCATTAAGGACATTTATGACTTTATAAAGTTTATACCGGAAAGTGTAAAATCGGATATAGTTCAGATGGGAAATCGTTTTTTACCCTTTTATTTATTATACATTTTATATTAATTTTTTTTTTTTGAATTAGGTTAAATATATGTAATGTGTACTACATGATTTATTTGAAAGGGAAGAAATGAATTAATATACTAATATATGATATTCATAACGATATTTAGCTTGTAAAAACTATAAAAATGTAATATATTTGGGTCCAAATCTTAACTCACAAGTTTGGTTTCCCAATTCTGAGCTCACATTGGGTGGCCTAACTAGTGTTCAATGAGTTTTCTAATGTTGATCCATCTTATAAAATTATATTCAATCAGCGATTCAATTAATTTATTTTGTCCAAATAGTATTTTTTTTGTTTATTATTTGTAATTTGTGTTTATTTCAAACTTATTATATATTTTTTATTTATTGTTTGTATTTTGTGTTTATTTCAAACTTATTATATTTTTTTGTTTATTGTTTGTATTTTGTTTTTATTTCAAACTTATTATATTGATCACTATGAATTCATATAATATGTATTTTTTTGTTTATTATTTGTATTTTGTGTTTATTTCAGACTTATTATATTCAATGAATTCATAGAATATGGGATGAATTTGGACAAAATAAATGAATTAAATCGCTGATTGAATATAATTTTATAAGATGGATCAACATTAGAAAACTCATCGAACACTAGTTAGGCCACCCAATGTAAGCTCAGAATTGGGAAACCAAATTTGCGAGTTAAGATCTGGGCCCAAATATATTACATTTTTATAGTTTTTACAAGCCAGAATATCGTTATGAATATCATATATTAGTATATTAATTCATTACTTCCCTTTCAAATAAATCATGTAGTACACATTACATATATTTAACCTAATTCAAAATTTTTTTTAATATAAAATATATAATAAATAAAAGGGTAAAAAACGATTTCCCATCTGAACTATGCCCGATTTTACACTTTCTGGTATAAATTTAAAAAAGACATAAATGTCCTTAATGAAATCATGTGCCGAGCACGTGTGTGTTGGCCGGAAAAAATGATCGGAATACCGTAGATTGTAAATCGCGCAAAGTTCAGTCAGTACGGTGCCACATTTTAAAGTTTTTACCAAAAAATGTAGAATCGGACATAGTTGGGATGAGAAATCATTTTTTACCCATTAACTAATTGATCATAATTTTCTTTCTAAGGATATTTTATTTACATTCTTCAAGTACATATTTATTATTTTAGTGTGAAAAATGTATTATATGTTGTAACATAGTTACTTTACTTTGTGAATTATTCTCAGTCAGTTTTAAATTTGGTTAGTTAAAGAACTTTAATACGAAAGAGAAAAGGAATCAAATAGTCATTTTATAATAACCTTGCTTCTCATGTCTGTTGAATAAATCAACATCGACAAATTAAATTCTTAACGAATCATGCAACAGATACCAACTTTTAAAAATAAGATAATAGATAAAATGTAATTAATTTGCAATAAAAGATCCTGACAGGTTCCACGTAATATTCACTTGATCATGTCAGGATATAGAGGATGGATGAATATTATTTTAATTAAAATAATGCATAATTTAGAAATCATAATTATCAAACTACATCCTGGTCATATTCTTTAAATTAAGGATCACACATATATAGGACAATCTTAATTATCGAATAATGACAATCTCCACTACAAATAATCTTTGCACAACGATAATTAATACTTGTACGAATCTTGGCCTTTCGGAGCTTAAAAGTAATCCCACTTGTTGACCATAAATCAACTCAGCTTGCCACCAAACATTCATCTTCAAAACTTTTAAGCTCAGCCATTGAAAATGCTTGCTAACCAATAATTATTCTATATATCAATTGAGTTTTTAGAGCTAGTCTAACTAATCTGAATTTAAACGTATATCAAATTTTTACTTTTTGATTGAGGCCGACATCATTCACTTTATGTATAGCTTGGAAAACTTTCGCATTTTCTCCTTAAAATTGTACATGATGGAGTAATTTAAAATTTGTGTAGGGTAATTTATTTGTGTTACTGTAGTTGTTGTATAAGGGTATAATTTGCGAATTGTCATCCCAATTTTTGTTTTTTAAATTTTCCATAAAAAATGTTGGGTTTCATGGCTAAACTACCACAATTTATATAAGAGATTAATTTTCTACAATAAATGATAGTTTTGTTACATTTCTACCACAATTGAAGAAATTTGACAAATTTATTCTTTCAATAAATAAAAAAAAAAAAAATTGCTTATGGAAAAGTCAACAAACTGGCAAGTACCGAGATTGATCTCAGCACCCCTCTCAGCACATTGAAACATGTTTTAGTACTCTATATTGGTCTCAACACCCTTAAAGCTGACAAGCCAACCCAATGATGAGATGATCTTAGCACCATGAAATCTGTCCGGCACCTTGTTGGTCTCAACATTCAGGATATGAAAAAGTGTAAAGAGTTGGTCGGAAGGAAGAGGTGGGCGGTGCCCGTCGTGGTGAGAGAGAAATTCATAAGGTGTACATTAGCAAATGGGGATCCCAAACTTATGTCCCACCACCCCAAGTACAAAAGAGTACATTCTAAAAGCATCTTGAAGGGTTGGAGGCAAATTTGGACTCAAAACTTGGATTTGCCATCAAATTTGCTACAAATATCAAAATTATCTTCAATCATTAAACTCAAATTTTAATTTAGTTGGAATATTATTTTAGAATATTAGTCATTTTTTCCTTTATATTTTCTATTTTATCAAATGTTTATTTACTTAAGTTAATAAAAAAATTAAATATATAATGTTTGAATGAAATTAAAAAATATTGTAAAAGAAAATTGATATAAGATACCAGAATTATATTATAAAATTCATCACAAATACATATTAATACTAAAGAAAATTACATAGTCATATAACATAATGCAATGCTTAGAAAAAGAATTACATAATGATAGAGAAATATAAATTACATAATAATTGTCATTAACCTTCCGAATTAGCAAATTTTTCCCAAAGATGTTCGATCAATGCATTTCAAAGTTCGTAATGAGCATTTGCATATCTTATTTTTTTTATGCCGATGAAAAAAATCTTGAAATCTAGAATTTTCATTATTTGTCATTTCTACCTTTGGTGTTGTCACTTCTCTCGCTTCTACAATCGGAGTACTAAGATCTCATTCATCCTCGATTATCATATTATGCATTATAATGCACGCGGTTATTATGTCTTGCAAATCACTTGTCATAAAAAAACAAGCAGGATTCGCTACAATTGCAAATCGACTCTGGAGAACTCCAAATGCACGTTCCACATCTTTTCTGCAAGCTTCTTGCATGGTTGTAAAATACCTTTTGTTTTTTACCATGTGGATCACGAATAGTTTGCACAAGAGTTGACCAATTAAGGTATATACCATCTGCTAAATAATACCCCGTGTTGTATTCTTCTTCATGGATAACATAATGCACAGTTGGAGCAGTACCTCTAGTAAGATTAGAAAAAAGATGAGACCTCTCCAACACATTGATATCATTATTAGATCCTGGCATACCAAAATATGCATGCCATATCCAAAGATCATAACTAGCAACAACTTCAAGAATGATGGTTGGAGAACCACTACAGCTTGCATATTGTCCAATCCATGCTGTAGGACAATTTTTCCACATCCAATGTATATAATCAAGGTTACCTAACATTTTCGAAAACTTACGTTGCTCACCAATAAGAAGGAGTCTTGCAATATCATCGACGGTCGGCGATCTTAAATATTTCTCTGAGAAAATCTCTACAATATCATGACAAAATTGTTTTACACATTCAATTACAGTAGACTCTCCAATTTTTATGTATTCATCAATTGCATCTGCTGCAACTGCATATGTTAGAACTCAAAATGCGAATGTTACCTTTTGAAGTGTAGACAAACCAAGTCTACCAACTGCATCTCTTATCTGCACAAAAAATGATCATCATTTTTAACAGCATCAACAATTTGAAGAAATAAACTTCGAGACATGCGGAACTGACGACGAAATATTGATTCATTGTATGTTGAATTTTCAGCAAAATAATCATTAAAAAGATTATGAGCTACGGTTTCTCGATCACAATGTACTACTCTATGCTTAACAATTGAGCCTCCATGAGTATGCTCAACATTTGAATTTATTAGCCACTCACAAATGATATTATTAATGGACATAGCTCTTTGATAAAGAATTTGATTTTGTCGATGAAGATCGAGTATCATGCTATCATACTCGTCATCATCAGAAGAGGAAGATATACAAGGACTTGCAAAATTGGAATTCATCTTTTGAAAATTTCAGTGAAAGAAATTTGTAATCTTTGAATAAGAAATAACAAAGTAGAAAGATAAGATCTCGTGAGAAAATTAAGTGTTGAATGACTGCAGTAAATGCTCATTATATAATTGTCCAAAAAAGTTCAATCCATGTGCATTCGTTCATAGCCGTTGATAACCATTTTGATCTTTTAATCTTAATCGTCCATAGCGTTTGAAAGTGGTGGGTGTGCAAAAAAGCACAAACCATGAGCATTCATTCGTAGCTGTTGATAATCATTTTGATCTTTTAATCTCAACCATCCATAGTGTTTGAAAAGTGGTGAGTGTGCAGAAAAGCACAATCTATGTGCATTCAATCGTAGCCGTTGATAATTATTTTGATCTTTTAATCTCAATCGTCCATAGTATTTGAAAAGTGGTGAGTGTGCAGAAAAGTACAATCCATGTGCATTCATTTGTAGCCGTTGATAATCATTTTGATCTTTTAATCTCAACCATCCATAGTGTTTGAAAAGTGGTGAGTGTGCAGAAAAGCACAATCCATGTGCATTCAATCGTAGCCATTGATAATTATTTTGATCTTTTAATCTCAACCGTCCATAGTATTTGAAAAGTGGTGAGTGTGCAGAAAAGTACAATCCATGTGCATTCATTCGTAGCCGTTGATAATCATTTTGATCGTTTAATCTCAACCATCCATAGTGTTTGAAAAGTGATGAGTGTGCAGAAAAGCACAATCCATGTGCATTCAATCGTAGCCGTTGATAATTATTTTGATCTTTTAATCTCAACCGTCCATAGTATTTGAAAAGTGGTGAGTGTGCAGAAAAGTACAATCCATGTGCATTCATTTGTAGCCGTTGATAATCATTTTGATCTTTTAATCTCAACCATCCATAGTGTTTGAAAAGTGGTGAGTGTGCAGAAAAGCACAATCCATGTGCATTCAATCGTAGCCATTGATAATTATTTTGATCTTTTAATCTCAACCGTCCATAGTATTTGAAAAGTGGTGAGTGTGCAGAAAAGTACAATCCATGTGCATTCATTCGTAGCCGTTGATAATCATTTTGATCTTTTAATCTCAATCATCCATAGTGTTTGAAAAGTGGTGAGTGTGCAGAAAAGCACAATCCATGTGCATTCATTCGTAGCCGTTGATAACCATTTTGATCTTTTAATCTTAACCGTTTATTTTGTTGGAAAGTGGTGAGACTGTCCAATCTATAAAATAACCCTTCATTTCATTACAAAATGCACACTTGAAGTAATTCTCATTTCAATTCATTAGTTTCTCATTTCTCTTTTCTAGTTTATTTAATCTACAATGGCCTTCTAAAAAGCTTCTTATTCTATTGATGAAAATATACATCTATGTGGTGTGTTTGTTAATGTCTCTCAAGATCCAATTATAAGAGCAAATCAATCTGGAAACATGTTTTGGTCACGTATAAAAACCAACTACAATTCAACTCTACCAAACACTATCATTGAAACTAGAAACACAAAGTCATTGTGTGATAGTATGGGTGTTATCAAAAGTGCAGTCTCAAAGTTGAATGGATGTCTGGCGCAAGTTGAACGCTTGAATTAAAGTGGTTCTTCAAAAGAAGATATTGTAAGTTGATATTCTTGCTTTATTTATTTATGTAAAGTCCATAAGATAAACTTTCAATATTAACTTTCATATTATAAATTATACAGATGCGTAACGCAAAGATCATGTTGATGGACGATCCAAAGTAGAAAAAAGAATTTAAGTTTGATCATATGTTCAATACTATGAAAATTTTTGTGGATTCGGGATATAATTACAATCAGAGACGTAAAAATTATTCATGACAATCAGATGCATCAATGCCAGATTCTCATGTTCTCTCTTCTCCAGGAATAGGTTCATTAAATATTAACTCGAGTGATGAAAATAATGATGGTCCATCATCCCAAATGCATCTAGGGGGAGTGAAAAAGGCTAAACTAAAAAGAAAAATTCGAAGATTCATCTAGTGTTAAGAAATCTGTGGAAGAATCAAATAAAAAGGTTAGAGATTTAATAGCTGAATCAAACATACGTCAAGAAAGAGTTTTAGAATGTAAAATAATGTCCACAAATTTGGAGGACATTTCAGATCTGACTAGACATGAATGGTTTCGAAATGAGCAACTCAAAATCATGCAAAAGTTCTCATCAATCTCAGACTGAAAACTCCTCCAACACTTATGGGCAATATTTTAATGATCTTGGAGGGTCTGGAAGTGGTCTACCAGACTACTAAAATTCATATTATTCATGTTTAATTGTATTTCATTTATGTTTATGTATAGTTGTAAATTTAGCATGCTTGTTGTGTTTTGTTTAAATTTAGCATGTAGTAATGTTTGTGTTGAAGTAAATGTCACGGTTGTATCTTGTAATTTAAAATTTTCAATGATATCTTATTATATTTCTATTAGTTATAACTTGTAAAAATATTAATAAAATATAACAATACAACTAATTTATATATTTTTGAGTTTTTACAATTTTCACAAATTTAAAATCACATAATATAATACATATAACATTTAAAGTAAATTGATAACTAGATGAAATATTTGATACAATTGAATGAAGATAAACCAAATAAAAATAAATAAATAAATAAACACCATAAATTTAAATCAAAAAGAAAAAAAGATTTTTGTTGTGAACAGTTGGTGGCAACTTTGTCACCTACTATTCATCAGTGGCTTTTATCTCAAAAATAGAGTTTGCCACCGCAAAAACGGTGGCATTGGAGATGCTCAAAACACAATGGGCTTTATATTTAATTTAAGCGTGGTATATACCTATAACACCCCACCTTAATTTTATATCCCCATTAATTGATTAATTAAATAATACATTATTTCCATCTTTATCATAACCGAGGTAAATGATACACCCATGTGACATAAGTAATGACTCACCCCACCTTTTCCTTAGCTTGGGACACTTAGTGCACTTACATCCCCTCTCTCTTATGGCTTGACATCTCACCTAGCCTAGGTGAAGTCTCTCAACCCAAGTCAACAAGGAAGAAAGAGCAAGGAAAAATACTACACTTCATCTCCATCTCCAACTCTTTCTCTCTCACGTAATCTCTCTCTCTCTATCTTTTCTTTTCTTCTTTTCTTTCGCCGCCCAGTACATCGGCATTCGCGGGTTGCCAACGCAAGGTTACGTCGGTGAATAAAATGGGATGTGTGTGTACCGCCGCCATGAGTGACGGCATGTGTGCGCGTGTGCACCGGAGCCGCGCCGTGGGCACCCAGCAGTGTGTGAGTGTGTGTTGCAAGGTGTGTGAGAGTGTGTATTACAATGGGTGTGTGTGTGTGTTTTGAGTTGTGGAGTTGTGTGCATATCGATGACGAATGTGTATGTATCACCGACGACGGCAGAAGGGTGGTGAGAGGGGGACAGTGGTGATGGGTTTGGGTGGAATTGAGGGGTGGGGTTCATTTTGTAAATTATACAAAGTTTAGGGCTAAAAGTGTAAATCCTACTTTTAGCCAATTTAAGTTTAATCCCCAACAATTTGTGATATGACAATTCACACCATCAATTATTGAATATTGTAAATCGACCCCTAAAGTTATGAACAGTAGCATTTAACACACCAAAGGTTATAGGAAATTACAGTTCTAACCCAAGGTTTTCAAGAACTACTATTTGATCCCTAAAGTTCCAAATGAACTTCGGAAAATGCCTTTTTAGTCCCTTTACTTCCTATTTTGGGTATAAAACTCTAATTACATCAATTCGGGGCTACACAAGCCCTAAATGCGAGCGTCAGATCGTCTAAATGCTATATTTTAAGCCCTCGTTCCTCCCCTATTAAGTTGTTTCTTATTACCAATACGAGCTATCTTCCTTTACACTTAAATTTTTTGTACGAACCCTTTTTCCATCAACCCCTATTTAAGAGTATTCTCAATTTAAGTTCTAATTCGAATTATGAATAGACTTTTTTAGTTGCTAAGACGAGAATTTTATATCTTGTAGGAAACGCAGGCAAATGACGCAGTTAGACACGCTTAGCACCTAGAAGCTCTCCGAGACATTATTCAGCAGATGTGGGGGTAATTTTCTTATTTTTCACGCTTAAGATACCAAATGAATTTGATATGAAATAATGTGCCTACATGGACATATGTGTTAAATTGATGATTGTGGTATTGTGTGCTATACTACGTGATGTAAATGAAATATTTGTCAAAGCGACTAACGAACCGCATCAAAGTGGCTAATGAACCACATATTACAAAGCGGCTAATGAACTGCAATAAAGTGGCTAAAAAACCACATCTATGTGCTTATGAATTTATATGTCTATATTCTTTTATGTTCTGTCTCTCCATGAAACCTACCCCACTGAGTGTCTTTATGCACTCACCCCTTAAGTGATTGTAATTCACAGGTTGCTGTCAATCGGAAGGAGGGTGAAGGAGGTGTGGTTTTGTTTTGTTTGAACAAGAAATGTTAGTTTCGAATATTTTGGAAAACCTCGTTTGTAAATCTGTACAGTTTTTGTTGTATTTCAGCAAATAAATATTTTTATTTTGCTGCTTACGGATCTCACTTTATAAAACAGGATTGTTGAGATGACATTATTTTATTTGCAAGTTTAGGTTTATTTTTTTGAAACCTACGTTTTGACGAAGCTGCTGTACGCCTAAAATGAGAATCTATTAAACTTTTTTATTTCATAATAATGTAAAAAGTGGGCGTGCCGATTTTGGTATCAGAGCCTGACTCTACTTTTTTGTAGAGCTTGCTCAATCTTTAAATTTTTTTACGAAAACTTGTTATTTCCAAATGATAATATATGATATGACTGGACAAGCATTTCACTTCACTCTCCATCCGACAGGCCTACTGAAAGGTATATGAATGTTACGTGTTGCATTGTGTTATTATGATTAAATGTTATTGATGTTTATTGGCTTAAGATTTAAATTTGAAACAGTATGTTAGAAGTAGTGTCACAATGAGGCTTACATAAGATGATGTATGAAAGATGGATAGACCTAGATACACAACTAGGATGAGTGTGCGTCAGCCGGAGACTTTAGCAGAGAGACTTAAACGACGATTCTATGATAGTCGGGTGATAGAGGAGGTATCTGTAGGGGAGCATATAGCTTGATTATACCACTACTGGAGGGAGACCGAGGGTGGCATTAGGAGCATGGAGACTTGCACCCTCTTGATCCAGATCATGCTTGATGAGTGGGCGGTGAGAGCCCATTGGGTTTTTAGGGATGCGATTGTATATGATATAGTAGACGGTGTCCCGATCGTGGATATTGGGAAGATGGGCAGGCATATGCTGGAGTTATGGGGCAGTCAAGGCCACTCGACCACCCCTGAGCCGAGTCCCTATGACGTGTCCAGTGATAAAGAGGAGCCTAAAGAGGAGGAAGAAGAAGAGCCCGAAGAGGAGGAGGACCTAGAGGAGTACCCTGATGAGGGTGCTCCGATGGACCAGGCATCAGGATTCCAGGGACTCCCATTGCCTCCGACGACGATTACTTAGATGAAGGGTCTTGGGTTGTTGTATATAAGTAATGGATGATAAATCTTAGATATGTATATATATATGTAAGTAACTTTTGGCAGGTGGTTAGGTACATGTAGTCCATGATAAGATGTATGGGTGGCTAATTTTTACTATGTATATATATGAAGCCGCCGTAACTTTCTGTTATTTCACGAAATGTTTATTTATTTATTTCTTTATGTCTTGCGTTTATTTTCTCTGCTAAAAGCAACATCGACCTGATCGTCGACATCTGTATAGATCATGACAGAGAGAAACATGACTCAAGATCGATCCCGCAGGAGCCTACAGCTAGTTGGGGAATCCCTTAAGCGAACCGAGGAACCTTACAAGCAGGCTGAAGACCCCCATAGGCCAGTCGATGAGCCCAACGAATGTGGAGACGATGACATGATAGGTAATCTAATCACTGTACTCAAGGGGCTAGGAGAGCAATTAGACACAACACGAGCAACACCATCTCCAACGATATCTAGAAGCGAGGTGAATCAAGTAATTGAACAATTTCGACGTTTAATCCGCCGATCTTCGATGGAAGAGGAGAACCCGTGGAAGCTGAAGAATGACTGAGGGGCTTGAACAGATCATTCACACACTTCCTTTGTTCCGACACACAGAAGATCTCGTACTCCATTTTTCAGTTCACGGATGAGATACTTTTTTGGTGGGAATCATACAAAAGGACCTTAATAGTTGAAAGAAAATATGCAATGACTTGGATGGATTTCAAGGAGATAATCATGTAGAACTATCTGCCCCAGTCCTATGGGGACAGAAAGAAGATGAAATTCCTACATCTTCGCCAGGGACAAATGACAGTTGGCGAATATGAAAGAAAATTTAATTAGTTAAGCCGATATGCCACACATTTAGTTGATACTGATGTAAAGAAAGCGAGACGATTCAGTTGGGGCTTACGCCATGAAATTGGTGTCATCCTAGTCGGACATGGATGGATGAGGTATGCAGAGGTCATTGAGAGAGCTCAAGAGGTTACCTCACGTATGTGTTTGGATTCTGCGGTTCCCAAAAATATGCCAGTACTGCCAGAAAAGAGGAAGTGGGAGGGCCCGAGTACGAATCGGAATCTAACTTTAAACCAACCCAGAAGACAGGCAGTAAGTGGAACTCCGAACGTCTCCACTCCCCATGATCGTGTTCCCTGTCCCAGATGTGGGAGAATCCATACTGGACAGTGTTTGTGGAGAACATGATGTTGTTACCAGTGCCAGAAACCAGGCCATATTGCAAGATTCTGTCCCAAACCTCGAAATACAGGTCCAAGTGTTAGGCCGAGACCAGAGACATGGAGAGCTTGTGTTTTTGCCCTCACTAGAGCCGAGGCCGACAATGAACCAGAGACTATGACAGGTATGTTATTAGTATGTGATATACCTACTCTTATTTTATATGATACTTGGGCAACCCACTTTTTTATGTCGGTTAAATTCTATGAGCTTTTGAGGTATGAGAATAATAAAGTAGATACAGGAACCTTAGAGGTTAGTATACCCTCCGGAGGAACTATAACCACACAAAATATATGTCGAGACATACTAATTACTTTTGAAAAGAAAATTTTCTCAGCTGACTTGCATGTTTTAGAGATGAAGGACTTTGATGTAATCTTAGGGATGAATTGGCTCAAGGCCAACCACGCAGTAATTAAGTGTCGTGAGATAGAGATCTTCTATCAATCACTTGAACATGAATGGTACACCTTTTTTAGATCGTGAATCGGCGTGAACCCAAGAGTGGTGTTGGCCTTGCAGACGACCTAAATGTTGAAGAAAGGAAATTTCAAGGCCTTGTTGGTGAGTGTAGTGAACCTAGAGCAAAAGTCAAACCTAATCGACAAGGTACCGATAGTAAGAGAATATGAAGATGTTTTTCCTGAAGAACTGCCAGGTCTTTCGCCAGGTAGACAAGTCGAATTCTGTATTGACTTGGTACCTAGATCAGCACCAATGTCAAAAACACCATACCGCATGGCCCCGAAAGAATTGCAAGAACTAAAAGTTCAGCTATAAGAACTCTTGTAAAGGGATTTCATCCGTCCTAGTGTATCGTCCTGGGGAGCTCTAGCAGTGTTCGTGAAGAAAAAGGATGGAACCTTTCGGATGTGCATAGATTATCGTGATATGAACAAAAGAACAATTAAGAACAAGTATTTGTTGCCGTGAATTGAAGATTTGTTTGATCAATTAAGAAGTGCGATTGTATTCTCAAAAATTGACCTAAGATCTGGATATCATCAGATGAAGATTAAGAAGGAAGATGTTTCTAAGATGACTTTCAGGATGAGGTATGGTCACTATGAATTCGTAGTAATGTCTTTCAGACTTAGTAATGCACCAATAGTTTTCATAGATATGATGAATCGTGTATTTCATCCATATCTCGACTGTTTCATGATAGTATTCATCGATGATATTTTGGTATATTCGCTTGATAAAACTCAACATGAGGAACACTTGAGAATCACGTTGGATACTTTGTGAAAAGAAAAACTATATGCGAAGTTTAAAAAGTGTGAGTTTTGGCTGGAAAAAGTTGCTTTTCTCGGACACATAGTTTTATCAAAGGGAATCGAGGTGGATCCAGCAAAAGTGGAAGTAATCAGCAATTGGAAAACGCCAACCAACGTGAATGAAGTGTGAAGTTTCAAGGGTCTGGCAGGATACTATAGAAGGTTCATAGAAGGGTTTTCAAAGATTGCCACCCTTATGACTCGATTGACTTGCAAGAAGGTGAAGTTTCAGTGGACGGATCAATGTGAAATGAGTTTTCAAGAATTGAAGAAGAGGTTGACTGTTGCATTAGTGTTGGTCGTCCCCGATAGAATGAAAGGATTCGTTGTCTAAAGTGATGCATCCAAGCAGGGTTTGGGATGTGTGCTGATGCAACAGGAAAGAGTGGTAGCTTATACCTCGAGACAACTAAGGACGCACGAACAAAACTACTCAATGCATGATTTAGAACTAGCTGCCATGGTGTACGTGCTCAAGATTTGGCGACACTATTTGTATGGTGGAAAGTGTGAAATTTACACTGACCATAAGTTTAGAGTATTTGTTAGAGCAGAAAGAACTCAACATGCGCCAAAGAAGATGGTTAGAGTTGGTGAAAGATTATGATTGTACGATTCTATACCATCCAAGGAAAGCAAACGTGGTCGCAGATGTGCTTAGTCGAAAGAATAAAGACGAGGTAGCTAACATGCTTACCAATCAGCGTCAACTGATAAAAGAAATATCCAAGTTAAACCTGAGAGTGGTTACACCTCCGAACAGTATTAAGGTTTGAATTTCGGCTCTGATGATTAAGCCCATGCTTAAAGAGCAGATAATTAAAGCTTAGAAGAAAGATAAATTCTTACTGAAGGTAAAGACACGTATGGAGAAGGAAGCAGTAGAGGGATTCATGATTTCAACGAATAGGGCCCTGACTTTTAGAGGAAGACTCTGCGTACCAAGGGATGACACGCTAAGAAGAAGAATACTGGAAGAAGCGCATAACACGCTATATACAGCACACTCTGAAGGTAAGAAAATGTATAAAGATCTGAAAGAAACTTTCTGGTGGAGAAATATGAAGGAAGACATAGGGAAATTTGTCAAGAAATGCTTGGTATGCCAACAGGTAATAAAACAGAGCATCAACGGCCAGCGGGAATGCTAACGCCCTTGGAGATACCTGAGTGGAAATGAGAACATATTACTAAGGATTTCATGGTGGGATTGCCCAAAACAAATCATGGAAACCACGCCGTATAGGTTATTGTTGATAGATTAACCAAGTCCGCTCATTTTCTGCCGATTAAGATGACGTTTCAATTGGACAGTCTGGCCCAGATCTACATAAAGGAAATCGTCAGACTGCATGGAGTACTAGTCTCTATCGTATCAGATAGAGACCCTCGTTTTACATCCAGGTTCTGGCAGAGCCTATAAAGAGAATTGGACACCAAACTAGCTTTTAGTACGACATTTCACCCTCAGACGGATGGGCAAACTGAACGAACGATACAAGTTCTAAAGGACTTACTGCGGGCTAGTACTCTGGATCTACATGGGAGCTGGGAAGACCACTTATAATTAGTGGAATTCGCTTGTAACAATATCTATCAATCAACAATTGGGATGGCACCATACGAGGCCCTATATGGAAGGAAGTGTTGTTCGCCTCTATTTTGGGATGAAGTCGGTGAGAAAAAGGTGCAAGGACCAAAATTAGTCGAGCGGACAGTTGAAATAATAAAGAAAGTTTGAGAAAGAATTAAGATGGCTCAGGATTGTCAAAAGTCCTATGCAAATAAAAGATGAAGAGAGCTAAAGTTCGAGATGGGAGATAAAGTCTTTTTAAAGGTATCGCCCACGAAAGGAGTTTATCACTTCGGAAAGAGAGGAAAGCTGAAGCCAAGATTTATCGGGCCGTTTGAAATTCTTGAGTGAGATGGTGAAATAGCTTACAAACTAGCCCTGCCGCCGGACTTCACAGGAATACATAACATTTTCCATGTGTCCATGTTACGAAAGTACGTATTTGACTCGAGTCACGTCATCCATCGATAAGATATCGGACTCGAGAAAGACTTGACGTACGAGGAGGTCCTAGTGGCTGTCCTGGATAGAAGAATTCACAAACTGAGGAATCGAGAGATCGTCCTAATTAAAGTTCTTTGGAGCCACCACGATCTCAAAGAGACGACTTGGGAAAAAGAAAAGATTTTGGCAAGATACCTAAATCTGCCATATTCTGGTACGTATCTCAATTTCGAGGACGAAATTTATTTAAAGGAGGGAATGATATAACACCCCACCTTAATTTTATATCCCTATTAATTGATTAATTACATAAGACATTATTTCTATCTTTATCATAACTAGGGTAAATGATACACCCATGTGACATAAGTAATGACTCATCCCATCTTTTCCGTAGCTTGGGACACTTAGCGCACTTACATCCCATCTCTCTTATAGCTTGACACCTCACCTAGCCTAGGTGGAGTCTCTCAACCCAAGTCAATAAGGAAAAAAGTGCAAGAAAAAACACTACACTTCATCTCCATCTCCAACTCTTTCTCTCTCACGTAATCTCTCTCTCTCAGTCTTTTTCTTCTTCTCTTTCCTTTCGCTGCCCAGTACATCGCCATTCACGGGTTGCCAGCACAAGGTTTTGCCTGTGAGTAAAAAAAGATGTGTGTGTACCGTCGTCATGAGTGGCGGTGTGTGTGCATGCGTGCGCCGGAGCCACGTCGAAGACACCCAGAAGTGTGTGAGTGTGTGTGTGTTGCAAGGTGTTTGAGTGTGTGTATTACAGTGGTGGTGTGTGTGTATTTTGAGTTGTGGTGTTGTGTGTATATGTTCTTGTGAGCATATGGATGGTGGATATGTGTACCATCGGTGACGGGGGTCGCCGGCGGCAGCAGAAGGGTGGTCAGAGGGGGGCAGTGGCGATGTGTTTGGGTGGAATTGGGAGGTGGGGTTCATTTTGTAAATTATACAAAGTTTAGGGCTAAAAGTGTAAATCCTACTTTAAGCCAATTTAAGTTTAACCCCCAACAATTTGTGATATGACAATTCACACCCTCAACTATTGAATGTTGCAAATCGACCCCCAGAGTTATGAACAGTAGAATTAAACACCCCAAAGATTACAGGAAATTACAGTTCTACCCCAAGGTTTTCAAGAACTACTATTTGATCCCTAAAGTTCAAAATGAACTTCAGAAAATCCTTTTTTAGCTCATTTACTTCCTAATTTGGGTATAAAACTCTAATTACAACAATTCGGGGCTACATAAGCCCTAAATGCGAGCGTCAGATTGTCTAAACGTTGTATTTTAAGCCCTCAATCCTCTCCTATTAAGTCGTTTCTTATTACCAATTCTCGTGGTTCCAAACGATACGAGCTATCTTCCTTTACACTCAAAATTCTTGTTACAAACCCTTTTTCCATCAACCCCTATTTGAGAGTATTCTCAATTTAAGTTCTAATTCGAATTACGAATAGACTCTTTTAGTCGCTAAGATGAGAATTTTGTCTCTTGTAGGAAACTTAGGCGAATGATGCAGTTAGACACGCTTAGCACCTAGAAGCTCTCCGAGACGTTATTCAACAGAGGTAGGGGTAATTTTCCTATTTTTCGTGCTTAAGATACCAAATGAATTTGATATGAAATAATGTGCCTACATGGACATATGTGTTAAATTGATGATTGTGGTATTGTGTGCTATACTACGTGACGTAAATGAAATATTTGTCAAAGTGACTAATGAATCGCATCAAAGTGGCTAATGAACCGTATATTACAAAGCGGCTAATGAACTGCAACAAAGTGGCTAAAGAACCACATCTATGTGCTTAAGAATTTATATGTCAATATTCTTTTATGTTCTGTCTATCCATGAAACCTATCCCACTGAGTGTCTTTATGCCCTCACACCCCTAAGTGATTGTATTTCACAGGTTTCTGTCAATCGGAAAGAGGGTGAAGGAGGTGTGGTTTTGTTTTGTTTGAACAAGAAATGTTAGTTTCGAATATTTTGGAAAGCCTCGTTTGTAAATCTGTACAATTTTAGTTGTATTTCAACAAAGTAAATATTTTTATTCTGCTGCTTATGGATCTCGTTTTATAAAACAGGATTGTTGAGATGTCTTTTTTTTTTTGCAAGTTTAGGTTTATTTTTTTGAAACCTACGTTTTGACGAAGTTGCTGGACACCCAAAACGAGAATCTATTAAACTTTTTTATTTTGTAATAATGTAAAAAGAGGACGTGACAATACCACTCATCTACGCCTCATGGGATATAATATAAATTAATAAACTCTCTAAAATAATAATTTTTTTCGATCTTTATTTAGGTCGATTCAAAAATTTACCAATTTCGATAAGATAATAATTTTGAGAAGTTCTCTTGTACCCCCAAGGGCACACATCGAGGATCTGTGCCCCCAACCCAACCCGCCCGACCCGATTCCATATGTATAATTATTATTTTTATTTTTTATTGTTTTCGCCCTAATTTCCATTGTGCTCTTCTTCTCCACCTTTTCTTATCTTTTGTTTTTCTTCTCCATAGCTACTCTTCCTCTTCATTCTCAACTCTTCTCTGCTTCTTCTTCTTTTATTTTTTTCCTTCCTCCATCGCTGGTTTTTTTTTATTCTCCATGTTTTGTTCCTCATTCTTCGCTTCTTCTTCTACAATAAGAAATCTCCTCCTCTACCGACACCATCGACTTCAAATCGCCGTCGTCCACGATGGAGAAGCAGATCTATCATGAAATCTGACTAATTCGAGGTATGGATTTTGAATTAGTTGGAAATATAGAGGGAAATTTAGAAAATGAGAGAGCTTTTAGAGCCATCTCTCTCTCTCTCTATAATTTGCAATTGCTAATTTTGATGTTACTTTCATCTTTATACCATAGATTTGAGTACTCCAATACTATTGACATTGCTAGATTATATTGCTATAATTTGTTGAAATTTTGGGAAAGAAGATGAAAACAATCGTGTATTTGAAATTATAAGATTTGAAACTCACTCTAGAGTACACTAATATCTTAAGAGTAAGAGTATAGAACTAATACCTTAAGAATATACAACTGATACCTTAAGAGTATTGCAACCAATACCTTAAAGGTGTATTTGTAATACCTTATACTAAAAGCATTAATACCTTAAAAAGGTAAATATGTAATACCTTATACTATAAGCATTAATATCTTAAAAATAAATATGTAATACCTTATACTATAAGCATTAATACCTTAGAGATAAATATGTAATACCTTAAAGATGCATATGTAATACCTTATACTATTAACATTAATACCTTAAAGGTAAATATGTAATACCTTAAATGTGCGCATATGTAATACCTTATACTATAAGCATTAATACCTTACAGGTAAATATGTAATAACTTAAAAGTGCATATGTAATACCTTATACTATAAACACTAATACCTTAAAGGTAAATATGTAATACCTTAAGAGTATACACAACTGATACCTTAAGAGTATACAACTGATACCTTAAGAACATACAATTGATACCTTCATTGAATGAACAACTGATATCTTGAGAGTAAACATGTTATACTAAATATATAATACCTTAAAGGTACATATGTAATATCTTATACTATAAACACTAATACCTTAAAGGTAAATATGTACTACCTTAAGAGTATAAAACTGATACCTTAAGAGTATACAACCGATACCATACAAACATACAATGATACCTTCACTGAATGAGCAACTGATACCTTAATAGTATACATCTGATACCTTAAGAGTATACAATTGATACCTCTCACTGGGATCGAATCAAGTTGTGCGCGGCGCAAATTAACTATGGTGTGGCCGCACATGAGGGCGCGTGGGTGCACATGGAGACGCCCCATACGCCAGATCGGGTTGGGGGCACAGATCTTAGATACGTGCCACGGGGGCATACAAGTTTTTGCCAATAATTTTTCATAAAACCTTATCTAAATTAGTGGTTCCATCAATATCATAAATTAATAATCTCTTTAAATTACAAAATAACTAGGACAATTTAGTAAAATAATAATCTATTGTTGATTGCTTCTTGTTAAACTTCAAATCTACTTGGATCTCATCTCTAATTTTTCTTATTCCATCCAATAGTTCTGGTGTTGTGTTCTCAAATTGAATCAAAAAATTGTAAAGCGTTATTGATGCTATAAGTGCTTCCTTTCTCGCAACTGCTTCATATATGTACATTGATGGATATGATGCATGATAAATATATATTTATTATGTTATGTGTGATGAATATATAGTATACTCGTAGTTCAATGAATATAATGCATATATTAATTAATTAAATACACTTTTATAAAATAAATATTTTATTCATCGTACTAGAAAAACACTCTTTAAATTAAGAAATTATTAATTTATAGATAAATTAATACCTCTCTAAAATTAAAAAAATTTATGGTCCCAACAATATTAATTTAAGATGTTTAATATATATATATATTTATATATTTATATGTTTCAAGCAAATATATTAATTAAAAAAAATTCCTATCCAAGCATTAATTAATTTTGATTCGAGTTATGCGCACGTTTATAATAATCCAATCATGGAATCTCGTATTAATCCATTAAATTAAAATAGCTCCTAATTACACACACGCATATATATATATATATAGAGAATTGATCAGACACGCACCTGAAGAATGCGCACCGTGCGCACTTCTTTAAGATTTCTTTTTTTTTTTTTTTAATATCTCATATTATATCTTTTCTCACGTTGCCACTCCACATACGAAATTCTCATCTCACACATGATCTATCTCATCATCAACATATACAATTTGCATCCCATATATCAACATAGATCTTCTTCCCAATTATCATAATCAATGTACTTTTTAATATTTTATATTATTATACATATTTATATTATTATACACATAATTTTATAAATCATAATCAATATAATTTTTAATATTTTATATTATTATACACATATTTGTTTCTCACTCTACTACCACTTTTCAATTCTCATCCCAAAGGAAACAATAAAAATATCCAATTAATCAATTAAAGGAAACAATGAATAATATTCAAGTAATCAATTCTCAAAAAATTCTAAATTATAATCAATGAAATTTTTTATATTTTATATTATTATACACATAATTTTCTAAATCATAATCTATGTAATTTTTAATATTTTATATTATTATACATATAATTTTTTTCTCAGCCTACCACTTCACATACGGAATTCTCATCTCACACATAGACATAACTCCTCATCAATATCTTCGTATACTTTCTTGTATAAATCATCAAAGGAAAAAATAATTTCAAAAAATAAGAGTTTGTCGTGGTTGTGGCATTAGTGAACACATAACTTCTTTTATAAATCATCAAAGAAAAAAATAATTTCAAAAAGTAAGAGTTTGTCGTGGTTGTGGCATTAGTGGACACATACTTTCTTGAATAAATCATCAAAGGAAAAAATAATTTTAAAAGCAAGAGTTTGTCGTGGTTGTAGCATTAATGTACATGACAGGAGAAATTGTACTATCCTTGGGATGGTATAATATTTTCTTATCTTTTTTGAAAGTTTTTTCATTTAAAAAATTATGTTACTAATTTGTTTTAATTTTTTTTCACATGTGTACCTCCATTATATTTGAAGACACAAAATACAAGTAAATAAAGAGATTTGGGGATTTTTAGAATTAATTGAAGACTTCTTGAAAATTAAATTGGAGGACATGATTTGTTGATTTTTGAGGATTTCTTGAAAATTGAGTTGGAGGATATGATTTGTTGATTTTCGAGGATTTGTTGAGTTTGATGATATGATTTGTTGTTTTTAACAATTTGTTGAGAATTTATTCTCCTTGTTACTTAATTCATATTTCAATTTTTATTATTCATTTTGAAAATTTTATTCAATTTTTATTATTCATAATTAAATATTTTTCATTATTTTCTTTAATATATTTTTCATTCTTTTCTTTAATTATGAGCTACAATAGGATTGATCTTGAGGATTTATTGAGGATTGATTGAGAATTTATTATATTTGTTAACCAATTCATATTTTGTACAATCAACATCCTCACATATTGTTTAAATTAATTTGGGTGAGAATTGATAAGAAAATATGTGAAGATGTTGATGAGGGGTTATGTGTTCCGTATGTAAAGTGGTAGGATGAGAAAAAATTATGTGAATAATAATATAAAATATTAAAAATTACATTGATTACGAGAATTGGGAAAAAGATCTATGTTGATATGTGAGATGCGATAGATCCATGTGTGAGATGAGAATTTCGTATGTGGGGTGACAGCGTGAGAAAAGTAATAATATGAGATATTAAAAATTAAAAAAAAGAAAAGAAATCTTAAAGAAGTGCACGAATTTCGTATGTGGGGTGGCAGCGTGAGAAAAGAAATAATATGAGATATTAAAAATTAAAAAAAAAAAAAAATCTTAAAGAAGTGCGCACAGTGCGCGTTCTTCAGGTGCGTGCTTGATCAATTCTCTCTATATATATATACACATATATATATAAATAATTCAATAAAGGACTAATGATTTACAACGTGGGGCCTAAGAATAATGATTTCAGCTATATTATGTATAGACGATAAGAACAAGTGTTATTAAAACCTTCTATTATACGTGTCATCAATCATCGTTCGCTATTCCAGTTCAATTTATTTGAAGATGCACCCCAAGAGTTTTATTTTTTAATTTCAAAATACAGTCATCGAATCTGATAATTAATTTCATCTAATGATCCTATATTGTTTTGACGTTCCAATTCATGATTTTGTCTTTCATAAAATTATGATTTGAGCTTTTTTTTTTTTTTTTTTTTACTAATTAACCTTGGTATTAATCGTAACATGAGCTTATAATGTACTAAACAAAATTATTTTTGGATCATAATCATTTATAGTAAAACCTCAATAAATTATAATTTTGTAATTATGAAACTAATTTTATTAATAAATTAGTAATTTCATACCTTAAAAGAGCGTTTTCTCGATTTGACAAAATAGAATTTGAGATAAAACTAATGTGTAAAAATAAATTGTACATAATGATTCAATAAATCAAAATTAAATAGATTCATGTATGTCTATTAAATATATTAAAAAAACCTGAGTATGGAAAAAAAAATTGTAAGTTCATAATACCCGACTATAGTTAATTCGCATAGGTGTTATACTCGGTTGATAAAACTTTAGTAAGGCTACTTACCATCAATTAAATTAAGTTTTTGGGCTACCGATAATGCTATTGACCATTAATTAAATTTAACTTTTGGGCTATTAATAAGGTTATTAGCCACCAATTAAATTAAACATTTGGACTACTGTTAAAGACTATTGGACAACGATTAAATTAGTCTTCAGGATACTGGTCACTAATTAAATTAAGCATTTTGGCTACTGATAAGACTATTGCCACCGATTAAAATTAACCCTTTGGGGCTACTGATAAGACTATTAAATTACATTTTGAGCTACTGATTGGCAAGAAAAAATGATTAACAAGCTAACAATCGGTCACCTGCTGAGCCACCGATTTGGTCTTTTGGTTGTTAATATCAAATGCTCCTAGTCGGTCAGAAATGTTTCAGATCAGTAGAACAATCAAATGATAAGGATTAGTTGGATAAGCTTGAAGAACAACACTTGTACATCTAAGAGACAGGTGATAGGAATACAATGACATAGCTCTTTTTTTTTTAAGATACAATAACATAGCTCTTACACTACAAAAATCCTGCAATATAACGACGGATATTAGGGACATACATATTCTGTCGGTGATTACCAATAGAATAACAACTAAATTCCGTCGGTAGAGACCAAATATATTTTAATCAAATTCCTAGGGTTACCTGATGGATATTCCGTCGGTAATCACCGACAGAACATTTTCCATCGGCAAAATCATTGTTTCGACGGTTTTGCTGTCGGAATTCTGTCGGTAAATTCTTAATGGAATATTCTGTCAATAGCTTAAGACAAAATGATGTAGTTTTTCTGTCCGGAGTGTTGAATCCATAAACAACATTGTTTTGGACATATATTATCGACGAAAGCTCCATTGGTAACTCCTTCTTAAAGAAAATGAAACCGTTTTTCTAAGTTACCGACGGAATTCATGATATTCATTTACCGACAGCGTATCCGTTGGTAATTTTGTAGGAAGAACCTAAATTTAGGTAATTTTTTCGTATCAAAATAATTTTTTTTTGATGATTTTTATCCAATAAACTTAAGTCTCTTACAGTTATATTGTATTAATAATGATAATATACAATCATATGGTTAAATTTTATAATTCCAACTATCAACAATTGATTTCACATATGTGAGTATAAATTCGAATATAGATATTTATATCTCATTGCCTGATTTAATAAGTTGGTTGAAATCGATTTAATAGAACTTATTTATAAAGTTGAATTATTCATGTAAGATAGTAACTATAGCTAAAAAAATGTTATTGGAAGAAACATAACAAAATAAAACTCACAAAAAATGGGTTGAGATGCAATGAGAACATTGTTGATGGAAAATCCGTTGGTAATGCCATCGGGAAATGAATATACGACGTCGTATTTGGTATTTACCAATAGACAATCATTCGGTAAATATTAATCATTATTTAAAAAAATTAAATTATATACCGACGGAACTTATATTCGTCGGTAATATTTGAACAGAACGTCGTCGTTTTGTTTTCCCTTAAAAAATTTATGTAAGTTAAAACGACGTCGTTTAAACCAAAATCAGCCCAAAATGACCTCGTATTTACCAAATTTATCGATGGAAATACCAATAGAAATTCCATCAGTTATTTGCGTTAAATTTCTAGGTCTCCTTCTTTTTCTTCTTCTCCGCCGCTCGCTCTCTCTCTCTCTCTTTCCCCCCTCGTCATGCCCCCTCCGCCACCACCGAGGCCGCCGCCCTCTCCCTCTTTTAATCCCCTCACTCCCTCTCTCTCCACCGTCCCCTTCCCTTCACCTCCGCCGCCGGCTGTCTCCAGCAGCGCAATCACCCACCCCTTCCCCACTCCAAACCCTAACAACCCCTCTGTGCCCCCATTCCCAATAGCCACCTCCTCACCCCTACCTCCTAACAACCCCCACCCCCACCCCACCCCACCCCCAACAACTCCCTTTTCATCCCCATCCCATAACAGTCCCCCCACAGACTCAATTTGTCTACGGGTGAAGTTTTCGTAAAATCATGTCTGACATCCTTTGTGTCGGTTGTTTTGTTGGTGTAAGGTACACATAATATAGTTATATTTAGTTAATTCATTGAGTTGTATTTTGTATGTGTTTGATTAGATTAGTACAAATAATATAGTTATGATATGAATCGGGAATTGTTGAATGTTTCTGTTGGTGTTGAATTGGACATTGTTGAATGTTTTTGTTGGAATTACTCATTGATGATTGTTGAATGTTGATAGATAATTGAAGTGTTAAATGTTGATAGATGTTGATAATGTTGGAATTATCATTAAATGTTGAAAACTGCATGCTAATCTTATGCAGAGATAGATAGAGCGAAAACTTGGGATATTATGCATGTCGAATTACTGCCGAAATTTATTTAGAATTTCCTGAATATACTATTGTTATTGTTCTTTATTATTTTTTATTAGTTCTTTAATTTATTTTATTAGTTCTTTAATTTTCTTATCATGAATAATGCTCGTCTCTGTGTGTAATTAATAAGTGTTTTTATTCTTGATGAAGAACTGATTACAGAAGTAGGGATATATGTATTGATATATGAGTATGATTTAGAGTTTATGTAAATGTTACTGGTTGTGGGTAAAATGATTAGAAATTAGATAGATTCTACAGTAATCAGTACAATGAGTTGAAAATAAAGAAGAATGAAGAAAGTGATGACAATACTTATGAAAATGATGCCTTTTATAAATTGGAATCATCAACATTTCTAAAAGACTTCCATTTCGTAGTATTACCATCACTTTCTTCATTATTTTTTTTCAACTCATTGTACTGATTACTGTAGAATTCATCTCATTTACTTATTTTCTAATCACTTTACCTACAACCAGTCATTTACTTAAACTGTAGATATGCTTATATATGTCTTACATAATTTTTACTTAAACACTTATTATCCACAAAGAAAATTTAGTTACACCCTTATTAGACGTGTGTGAACAATTGCATTTCGAGTATATGTAAATGAAACTTTAACTAAAATTTAATTTCAACAACCCATACGAACTCAAAAAATACAATATCGTCGAATCGTCAGTGGATGTACAATAGAGTTACCATAAATATATCAATTAAGAATTTTATAATGGTCTCGAGGAGTTCATCCAATTTGCAACTTCAAAATATATGTGGATGAATGGAGAAAAAATTATGTGTCCATATGATAAGAAAAAATACCAGAGTATGATATTTCTTATGCCGAATGAAGTGAGATATCATCTCTGTAGATATGGATTTTAACCTAATTATGAAAATTGGATCTTCCATGATGAAGAAAAAAATGTGTTTGAAAGTGTTCATATTTCACGGGCCCAAACTGAGAATGTTGCATCGTAGAATGATGATGCATAGACGGAATTCCATACCATGACAGATTTCACACAATTGCACATGGTTCATTAAAATCTACCACAAACACTAGCGTGTGCATAAAATGAATTGATAACTATATAGATGAGTCCGACTATCATGGTATATTACAAGAGGTGGTTCAATTAGATTATCTAGGTCTACCTGAAAAGAGAGTGGTATTGTTCAAGTGTGAATGATTTGATCCTTCCAACTTGGGCACTATAATTTATCCAGACTACAAGCTCGTTCAAGTTAACCACAAATGCAGATTCAATAAATATGAACCTTTTATACTCGCAATTCAGGCTACTCAAGTCTACTACTGCACATACCCTACAGAGAAGCAACGAGAAAAAGTGAGTGGTGGATTGTTTGCAAAGTCAAGTGTAGATCAGTTGTGGACATTCCTTTCTCATCTATAAATAATGTATAATAATTTATTGAACCAACGGTAATTGCGACTGAATTTTGCAATGGTTATTTCGTCGGTAAATAAATTAGCGATGGAATTTTCTAGTATACCAACAGAAATTTCCGTCGGTAACTCGCGCGATTTTTGTAGTGTTACCTATTACTTCATGCAACACTACACTTAAAAATAGAATCTACACTTGTGCAAACTACTATAATAGCTATAATGATAGTTTTACTATTTTTAAATGAAAATTCAAATATACAAGAGTGATCAATGCTCAAGAAAGAGACATGCAATTCAACAGTAAATGATTTTTTTTTCACTTCTCTTGTTTTTATAAATTTGTAGCATAATTTCTTCTTGTTGGTCACCCAATAACCCCAATACTCATCCATCGTTTCTAAATCACTAATCGATTGATTAAAATAGTTAGCCACATATAATTATCAAATTACTCACAATTCACCAAAGTTTATTTAAAAGTTGATCTTCCATGTCAATAAAAGATATCAAAAATCATCTATGATTGATCAAATGTGCGTAAAGTACTATTTCAATATAAAAGAGATCACACAACATGCACTCAACAAAGATTTACAAGAGTGGATTGTAATATTTATTAATTATTAATTTATAAATTTGATGGGACCCATATACTTATATAGAGGCCCTTCTAGGGATGTGAAAGAATGGAATTTTTTTGGTTCGATTCGATATTCGAATTCAAATATAGTAATTCGAATTCGAAAAATCAGAATAAGAATCCAAATAAGAATATTTTTTTAGATTTGAATATTATTAGAATATGAATATGAAAATAACGATATTCGATTCGAGTATTCGCGAATATATTCGAATAATTATAAATATATGTAACTTCAATAAATTATTAAAATATTTATTTAATAAATAAATAAATAAATAAATATATATACATATTTTTTTTTACTTCCAATTTACTCTCCCCATCACAATTCCCGACAACATACATATAATTTTTTTACTTCTCAATTCCCATTTATTTCTATATTAATTGGTGTTTTGAAAAAAAAAATCTCAAGTTCACATTTTCAAATTCGAATATTCGAATGTATTCGAATTTATTCGAATAATTTATCCGAATCGAATAAGAATTTCATTTTTTATTCGAATAATAAACGAATACGAATACAAATATTTGCTAAATTAAACGAATACGAATAGAATATCATGATATTCGAATCAATTTGATTCGTTTACAACTCTAGGCCCTACAATAAAATAATCTCCTAAAATAATTTTTATTTTATTATGTTTTTTAAAATTGATGAGTTTTAGGACTAGCCCACGCCGAGATCAGAAAGAAATATTATTTTATGGAGTATATTAATTTATCGAGTAGTAATTTAAAGAAATTATAAAAAAATGAAAAACATTTATATTTTAACGGAACAAAGGAATTAAGAGCATAAACATAAATTGATACATACAATTGTAATAAATTATAATATTGAAATATGATATACTTTGAACAATTCAATGGGATATCACATTGTCTAAAAACTTTATTTAGAAATAAGATATGAAATTAAAGAGTTGGGGCCGCCAAATCAATGGTGCAATAATAAAAAATAAAAATAAATCAATTAGTACGTTTGCTAGCATGATATCACATGGGAATCAAGTGAGTTTAGGCATAGCAGGTAAGATTCTGATTCTAAAATTCCAATAATTTAGAATTAAAAAGAAATAATTTATTTTTTCTTGTTCAGAGAGAACCAAAATGGAAGTTGGAAATACTCCTATAAATGGAGATTGCCCACAAGATATTCACCGGCCTAACGCATGCCTCCACTTTACTGCTTGTTCTTTTAGGTTGTCATGTCTCTTATGTCTCTTATTTTGAGATTTGTATATTTAGTTTGCTCCCTTCTACAAATATCTGTTACTTAGATGCATCATTCAATTTATATCTCATCCGACTAAAGGGCCTATACGGTCGGATGAGAGAGTTCTTCATCTCTTCTTAATGAAAATATAATACATAATGTGTTATACAGTACAAATCAATGTACATATTAAGTAATTGTTGTTTAGATCAAAATGAAAAATTGACTTTCAACATTTATCAAATACAAATCAAGTCGTGTACACAACTTAGTTTTTTAAGATTATTTGCAAACTTATTTTGAAAAGATACATTGCCATTTTCCTTATTTTTCAAAATTAATATATATATATATATATATATATATATATATATATATTGTATTTAAATTAAAATCACAAAATTCAGACAAAATCATTATTACTTATATCACAATCATCAAATCATTACCGAATACACATTTTCATTATGAACTATCAGATCAACTCACATTTTCATAGTAAAATATTACATCAACATTCTTTTCCAACATTAATTTGTCACCTATGATATAATTCTCTTCAAACATATATTTTCACTAATTACCATTACTATAAAATTCAAAATTTCAATTGACAGGATTTCCCAAAACCCACTAAAATTCCTTCCAAACATACTCTTATAGTTTGAGTCTTCAACCATACTACAATGATATGCTCCTATATCTATCTTTTATTTTACTACTCAAAATTGAGATATTAGATCCTATTACATTCAATGTATTATCACATCAAAATCGATATAATATTTTCTTAACATAATAAATGAATTATGTCTTTAATTCTTGAAGAGAAATATAATGGTGTTGGGGAGACGTCCAAACCTTGAAAACCACAATTACTTAAATTTATGAATTATTTGCATGTGATCTAAGAAAGTGATTTAGCTTTGAGATAGGTTACCCATAAGAAGAGAAGCAATGACCATCTATTACTTATAATTATAGCATGTGTTTGGTCTATGGATTTTTCTCAATGTTTATAATTCGTCACACCCACGGATCAAGAAGCCTTGAGGGGCCTTCCTAGAAAAAGGTCGGATTCCTTTACTACAAATAATATTCTATTCCATTTTATATACTAATTAATTACTAAATTAGCATCATTTACATTACATATTAATCATATAATTTAATACATAAGAGTCACACACACACACACATATATATATATATATATATTGGTATTGTAGATAGAGGATTAATATTTATAGGCGTACATGTAAGAAAAAATCGTCACTTTTTTTAAAATTAATCTAATCTCCACTTTTCAAATTTAGCTAAATCACAATTGTAATTTAAATCATATTTATATTTTTCGGTGATTGAAGTCCACATGTCCAACAAACATACCACGTACATGTCACATCGGGTGCCACATAATTCCCAACAAAAATATATTTGAAGGTCAAATTGCAAAACAAACCCCACCTTTTCAAAAGTTGCAATATAATCCTAATTTTTTGTATAATTAGCAAGAAAATTATCTCTCGTCAAAAGATGTAAGAAATTTTCTTTTGTAACTATACAATTACGTATTTGAAAATAAAACTACAAGCTATGGGTTCTAATTTTTTAAGAAATAGAAATTTTCTACTCAACAGTTGTAGTGCCCAGGACAAAAATGAAAGCATAATTGATTAAATAAATAATTAAACCTTAATCGATTTATTTTATTATGTGCGTTAACCCTTGACTGTTTAATTTAATTACATGCGTTTCAGAAAAGTGATAAATGCATGTTTTAGATGGAAGTATAATTTAGTCGTGAAACATAGATTATAATTTTACCATAAGATGCGTAATGGAAAAACGAGAAGATAGAAACGAATTAGAGATCAATCAGAGACTCGTAGCTCAAATGGCAAAGAAAAGGGCGAAATACGAAGATTCAGAAAAACAAAAGATAATTTCGGTGAATAGTGAATCTGAGATATTTTCGGTGAATAGTAACCCAAGATTTTTATGATGAATAGTGATTTTGAAAGTCTATATATAGGGCTTTTTCGAGTCGAAAAATCACCATTTCCGAATGAGGCAAAAATCGGGAAAACACGTAAGTCTCTCTCTCCTCCCTCTTTTCTCTCTCTCCTCTATTTTGGTCACCGGCGCCGCCGCTGCCGCCGGTGTCGGAAAATCTTTTTTCTCGGTTTTGGCCGATTTTCGCATAAAATGTAGGTTTCATCGAGACGAGTCTAGAATAGGTCTCGGATTTCAATTCCGATTTCTCCTTCACCGGAAAACGGCAAAACATCGCCGGAAAAACCTTAAACCCTTATTTTTCCACCCTTTCTCTCTCCTCTGTTCTTTCTCTCTCTCCTCTTTCGCCAGAGTGGTGGCTGACCTTCCCGGGATGATGAGCTATAAGTTGGGGGTGGTGGCGGCACCGGGGTTGGAAGTGGTGGTGGAAAGTGGTTGTATGTGTGTGTAGGCTGGTGTGTGTGTGTTTTTCCGTGATAGTGTGTGTGTTTTTGGGTTGTTGGTTGTCGGTAATGGGAGGTCGCCGGCCATGGTCGGAGTTTGGGGGTGAAAACTGTTGAGGGGCTGGGCTGGGCACTGGGTGCTGGGCGCACTGGGCACGCGCGCTGGGACACGCCGGGTAACTGGACGCACGGCGCCGGGTGACGGGCAGCGCGCGCACGAGCGCCGGGTGACGGGTGCGCGCGCAGCGCAGGGTCCGCGGTACAAGTCGTGTTTTTTCCATCGTATGTTATCGTCGAGTCGTCGGTGACGAGATGTCGTTGGCCGGGAGTCGGGGGTCTCGGTCAAAGTCAACCTTTTTACTAAAATTACGAAAACGCCCCTATATCTTAAAACGCTCCGTTTGAGTTCGTTTCAACTTCGATTAAGCTCATTCTTTTTCCATTGCAATCCTAATTTTTCCCTTTTTCTTATCAGATTGTTGGATTCACCTTCCACACTCGTTTCTTTATCCTTGATCTTTAGATCTTCCGTTCTGTCTCGTTTCTACCTATCGTCTCTTCCTCGAGAACACCTATATCTTTATTTAAACGTATTTAATCTAGTAAGGATCTAAGAAACATCGTTACTTGTGTAGGCTATCAGTCGGATCATACATCTTGATACTTAATACTTGTTACTCGACAACTCACGTGGTAACAACGGAACAAGGTGGGGATAACTTCTAATCCCTAATAATTATACGTTTCTGTATTTAACATACTATGATGATAAATGAACGCATGCTTATGAACTTGATATTAAATGAATTGTTGAACCTTATGTGCTGTGATTATATACTATGATTAATGTGTTCATGCATGGTTTATGATGATGTTGTGAAAGGACAAAAGTCCATATTTATATGAAGAGACAAAGGTCCACATTCATGTTGAATGGACGAAGGTCTACTTTCATATTACGGGGGAACAAGAGACCCGTAAAATAAGTCGGGGAGTACCCACCCTCACTGCAGATATGAGCTCTATGGGATTACGTGTCTGTTAATGATCTGATTTATGTGCTATGCATTCTATATGTTGTGTCTATTTGTCGAACTTGTATATGTTTGATTTGTTATACCTACCTAATAATTGTTAAAAACATGAAAAGTATCCCCACGAGTGTATTCAACACACTCACCCCTATCTGTACTCACACTACAGGAGATGAAGAGAATCATAATGTGTAGAGAGAGGGGTGCCTTATCAGCTGTGTCTTTTTTCCGGTTTTGTCTTCTAAAACTATGTTGATTGTTTGTAAAATTAAACTGTTCTTCTTTATGTTATGGATCCTGATGTTTTTCCGCTGCTATGTTTTCTCCCGACTTTATGCTGAAGGTTTTCTTATCATGTATGACTCTTTCCCCTTCTTAAAGTTTCTACTTTAATTATCATGTACGTCTCTTTCCCCTTCTCCTGTATGAGTATTTCCGCTGCTAATGTTTTGAAATCGGTTGTATCCGAAGGCTTATATGTATTATTTCTGATCGTCTCTTATCTCATTCTTCTTATGATCGTCTCTTACTTCCTTCTATTTTATATCATGCACGTCTCTTCCCCTTTTTTCTTCACGCCCACAAAGAAAACTCTGATAAATTTTAAGTGTGAAAACGGGGCGTGACAACAATAAACGAACAAGGCTACTAATTTATTTTAGTTGTAATTGAGAGTTGTAATTTATTTATCCTCAAATTAAAGAAAGATGTTTAAATTAATATACTCACTTGACATGACATTGTTTTGATGTATATATTTTTTTATTAAGATTATGTGGCTTATGGGATGTTGCATGTGGAAATTTATTTATACATTAAATCATTAAAAAATACAATCGCGATTTGAATTGCAACAGTGAATGAAAATTGTGACTTATTTTGCTAATTATGCAAAAAGTTGGGATTATTTTGCAATTCTTGAAAAGGTTTATTTTGCAATTTGATCTTCAAATTTATTTTGTTGTAAATGATGTGACATCTGATATGACATGTTTGTCCGATATTTGTACTCCAATCATAAAAAAATATAAATATAGTCTAAATTGTAATTGTGAATAATGATCGTGACTTTTTTTGCTACATTCGGAAAATGGAGATTAAATTGCAATTTTTGAAAAAGTCACAAATTTTTTTTACAGTTGCACCTTATTTATAATTGAGTATCTGACGTTAAAAAAAAAAAAAAGATTAAAATCTTCTAACCTTACCTAAGAAAAAAGAAATCTTACATTCTCTACATTGCAGTAATATAGTTGATAGATCAAAACAATGATAATGAAATCATTGATGGCATATATCAAATTGTACTTATAACATTAAGAGCTTCTTTGATTAGCCAGTAAGACTATAATTTATAAAGATATCTAATCATTTCAGTCATTTGATAATGTGCACACAAACTTATATAATATTGCATTACAGATCTCTTTTAATCAAATTCAGTCAATGCGGGTCAATCTAATTAACCAATCAATCTTTAGGTCAATACAATCATAAAAATATTATTACCTTAACATAATACGTTTAGTCATAAAAAAAAATATTTATACGTATATTATTAATATTTTATAAAGTTGTAAATAAATATGATCTCAATATTTTAGAAAGTTATAATAATTATTTACAAGTTTATAAAAATATTAATTAATAATACATTACTAATACTTTTATGAACTTCTAGACTGATATGACCTACGTTAACTATGTAAAACATGTTGATCCGTAGTGACCAACATTAATTAGATTGATCCATGTTGTTCGGACTTTAACTAACTCATGATCCTATTTCCAAATAAGAAAAATTTAGAAGATGATATCCAGACTTACTCATTACTATTGTAGCGCCCCGAACCAAAAATGAAGCATAATTAGTTAATTAAATATTTAAACCTATGATTTAATAATTATGTGCGTATGTTTTAATTGTTTAATTTATTTCATGCGTTTCAGATACATGTTTAATGCAAGTTTAAGACGGAAATATTTTCTAGACGTGGAATATAGAATTTTATTTAATCATTAGATGCATAATGGAAAAACGAGAAGATAGAAGCGAACTAGGGGTCAATCGGAGACCCGTAGCTTGACCGGCGACGAAAAGGGCAAAACACAAAGTTTCGGAAAACCGAAAGATATTTCCGGTGAATAGTAACCCGAGATATTTCAATGAATAGTCCAAGATCTTTTTGATGAATAGTAACTTTCGAAAATCTATAAATAGGGGCTCACTCGATTCATTTTTCACCATTTTTTCGAACGAGCTGAAAGCGACGAAAACCCGTAAGTCTCTCTCTTCTCTCTCTCTCTCTTCCCGTTTTTCTGCCTCCGGCGCGCCACCGCCGGCGGTGGCTGGAAAATCTGAAAGTTGTCGATTTCGGCCGATTTTCGCATACGACGTTCGTCTCGACGAGATGAATCTAGGATAGGTCTCGGAATTCAATTCTGATTTCTCATTCGCCGGAAAACAGTGAAAAACAGCCTCCAAAACCTAAACCCTAACCTTCATCACCTTTTCTCTCTCTTGCCGTTTTCTCTCTCCACCTCGCCGGAGCTGCTGCCGGAGGGCCGCCGGTGGTGAGGGGGTGTCACTGGAGAGCAGTGGGTGTATATATGTGTATATATGTGTATCATGTGTGTGTGTGTTTTTGGTGTGTGTGCTGTGTTGTGGGTGATATGGACCCGGCGCCGCCATGTGGCAACTTGTGGCCGGCGATGGGGGGTTGCTGGCGGGGCCATGTGGAGGGTGGCCGACGTGTGTGTGTTGCTATGCGTGGGTGTTTTTGTAGCCGGGTTTAGGGGGTTACCGGTGATTGGGAGGTCGCCGGCCGGTGATCTGGGGTGAGGGGATGGTCGCCGGTGACTAGAAGTCACCGGCCGGAGTTGGTTGGTTGGGAATTGGATTTTGTATACATGTGTGACGAAGGGTTTTGCGGCGGAGTTTCGGGTACTATTCATCGCCGGAATCCGGTGAGAGATGACCGAAGGTGGTAGCCAGCGGTGTAGGCTCGCCGGAGGACGAGGTGGCGGTGGCACAGGACGGCGCCGCTGCAGCTGGTGGTGCCGGGAAGAGGGGCAGTCGAGCAGGGTCAATGTCGAGAAGCCTGGGCATGCCGGGTGCCGGGTTGCCGAGAAAACTCGGCAGCCGTCGAGAGATGTGCACCCGCTGCCGAGAAAACTCGGCAGCCTGCCGAGCCGAGTACCCACTACCGAGAAAACTCGGCAGCTGCCAAGCCGAGTCCCCGACGCTGCCGAGAAAACTCGGCAACTGCCGAGAAGTACCGAGACTCGCTGCCGAGAAAACTCGACAGCTACCGAGTCGAGTCCCCGACACTGCCGAGAAAACTCGGTAGCTGCCAAGAAGTGCCGAGGCCGCCGGGTTTCTCCGCCCGGCGCACGCAACGTCGTGTTTTCAATCTGAACCCATATTTTTCCGTCGTTTGTCTTTATCGAGTCATCGCCGACGAGACGTCGTTGACCGGGGTTCGTGGGCCAGGTCAAAGTCAACCCTTTGACCAAAATTATCAAAATACCCCTGAACTTAAAATGTTCTGTTCGAGCTCATTTCAACTCCGATCGAGCTCATTCTTTTTCCGTCGTGACCCAAATTTCATCCTCTATCATCTCAGGCTTTTAGACTGAACATCCACTCTCGTTTCTTCAACTCCAATCTTTAGATCGCTCGATCTGTCATGTCTTTAACGAACGTTTTTCCACCGAGAACTTTTTTAGCTTTATTTATATAATATTAAGGATCTAAGAAACACCGTAATTATGTAGGCTACTTGTTGAGTTGAGCATTGAGATACATGACCTTTGGTACTTGCGACTCATGTGGTAACCACCGAACAAGGTGGGGGTAACTTCTAAATCTTTACCTGTTATTGTTTTCCCTATTATTTGCATGATTGAGGAATACTAAATGCTGTGGATATTATTGTTGTGCCATACTTTATACTGTGAAAGGATTTCGGTTCACATTGCATGTTCGGAGGGTCCTATAGATCGTAAAAAATTGACTCCCTCCCCTCTTCTACTACTCTGAAAAGGTCTGGTGGTCCTTGAAATGTGCTAGCGGTATTGAGACCGTTTTATAGGATAAAATGGGGAATTCCCGCACCTATCATTCCCTTGCTATTTCTAATATCTACTATGCATTTTATGTGTTGTGACAACGTGACCTAAGGTTATTATCCCAGTATTTTATATCTGTTGAATGTTATAAGACGCGAAGTTTATCCCCACGAGTGTATTCCATACATTCACCCCTATTCTGTACTCACACTACATGAGCTGATGGGCATGATGAACCCTAGATGGAGAGAGGTGGTGCTGTTTTTGGACTTGTGATTTTAGGATGTCACACAAACATTTCCAAACAATGTTTTAATTAACTCACGTTTTTTTGTAATATTTCTGTTTATATTTTGGATGTGAGATCCTGATGGTTGAATTCCGCTGCTAAATTATATTGAAATTTATCGGTACTGAGACCGACTGTTGATATGTGAATGATCCATATCATCCCTTATCTCTTTCTTCTATCGTCTCTTACTCCTTCTTTCTGCTTGTGATATGTGTCCCTTGCTAATTCTTTTTTCACGTCCGTGTGAAAATACTGATATTTTTATGAAAGAAAATGGGGTGTGACAAATATAATTAAGGTCCACGTTCAAAGTATTGTTCTCATGGTAAAATGTGTGGCATTTTTGCATCTGATTTCCAAACACAAAGAATAGTCAATTTAAAAAAATAGACAAAACTGCATTCACTAATTGGGGTTTTAAAATTTAATGGGGATAATTTTGTATTTTTCAACATCAATCCTTCAAAACAAAAACATCAATGCTTCAAAATAAACTGTACACTACTAGCAAACATCCGATATGAAATATATACTAACATAATCTATCCACCAAACACAAAATATTATCTAACTACTTAGATATATTTTTCGTAAAACATATATACCTCAAGAGTTGCATCTATGTACACCAGTTGTATGATGCAACTGGATGCAGGTCAGATCCGATCCGAATCTGCACTCAAGTATATATATATATATATAAATTTATACGATAATCTTTATATTATATTAATATGACATTTATGTTATGTTAGTATAATTTTTATATACAAATATCGTAATCCTTAAGTGATATATATTACTTATATTTTTCTTTCAGCATAAAAATTAATGTAGTATGATTATACTTTTATGTTATTTTAGTATAACCTTCATGTTATATTAGTATAACATTTATATACAAATATCTTAACTTTTAAGTGATATTACTTATACTTTTCTCTCAACATAAAAATTCATGTAGTATAGATATACCTTTATATTATATTATAACTTTTATATACAAATATCAAAACCTTTATGTAATACTTTAACTTAAAAAAAGCATAAAAGTTATATTATTATAACATAATAGTTATATTATTACTGTTGGAACCGGCGGATCGCTGGCTCTATGCTATCAGAATCGGGATCCATAAAAATACACAGCGGAAAGAAATCATACCCTTGTAGACCTCTTTGATCTTCTGATGTATTCCTACAACCTTTCTCGAACGTTGCGTGGCCAACGATCCTTCGAGAAAACTCAGTTCTGTTCTCTCTCACTATCACGTGTTTTCTGTGATCTGTGTTAAATGAGGCGCTGATGAAAAGAGCTATATATAGGCTACACCAGAGACCTAGAGGAGGAATTGGGTTGGGCCTTCTGATGGGCTTAAGTATCCTGTGTTCGGCCCGAACACATAACTTAAGCCCATCAATAATAATTCAGTCCACTAGAGAATTATTATTGAACTACCGTCCCAATCCCATATTTAATATGGGCTCCTTCTTATTATGTGTACATTTATTTCCCCGTATTTAAGATATCGAATGTCCGTAAATTAAATAAGTTACTGACAACTTAATTAATTTACATCTAATTCCAAGAGTAGTACCACTCATCCTTATTATCATGTCGGATTAAATCCACCTGCAGGGTTTACATGATAATCCTTATGAGCTCCTCAATGGGACATTATCATCCTAAATAATTAGGACACGGATTCCTTCTATAATCAACAACACACCATATAAACAATGCTATCTCCCAACTCACCGAGCTTATTGATTTATGAATAAATCTCACCCATTGACAAATTAAAGAAATAAACACTGAGCATATGTGCCCGTTATTATATAGGGATTAAGAAGATGTACATCCATAATAACAGAGGTCTTATTCTATTATATAGTCAATATAAAACGAACAACCTCAAATGGTCCTGCTCAATACACACAAAATGTACTAGTGTAGTTTTATAGTCAAGACAGACTAATACCAAACTACACTACAACCATTCCGATGATTTGTCCAAATCCATCTTGGTTGTGAGCTACTATTTATAATTTATAAGAAACTGATAACATGATCTTCTGTGTGGCACCACACACCAAGTTATCTATAATATAAATTAATTGGACATTGCATAAATATCCATAAAAGATGTTCATACAAAAGTTAGGCTTATAGTATACATCCTAACAATTACAACATAAAAGTTTAAAAGGTATTATATGTCTGTAATATAATATAAGTGTTAAACTAACACAACATAAATGTTACACGAACATAATATAAAGTGTTGGTCCCAAGTAGTCAGAGGTTCAAAGGGGGTGAATGAACCTCTATCGATTTTTGCATTTTAAAACTTTTGGTGAAACAAGTTCCTCATTCTATAGAGAATACAATAACCTGATTAGATTCAGAAACCTGGCAGTAAGCTGATTCAAGTTCCTGACTTGGTGATCACAGTATGCAGCGGAATAAACAAAGATGAAGTTTCTTTATGAAAACCTGTTTTCTTTTCCAAATATGATTTTAACAGAATCTTTTACCAGAATGCTTATGATAAATGCAACAAGATAGATATGCGATAATGCAATGCAGCAAGCAATCAAAAGCAATAAACACTTATGGTTTATAGTGGTTCGAAGATGGTGTAACCCTTCTACATCCACTCTACTCCTTTACTGAGGAGGAACTTCGTTAGGTCAGTTTGTTTTACAAGACACTGCTTTACAAACCTCTTCCTAGTAAGTTTATCTACTGGAATCAACAGATTCTTAGGCACTATCCTACACAGGGTATAAAACTCACACAGAGTTATAAGCCTACACAAGACTAATACTTAGCAAGGATCTAATCCTATCAACTAAGGACACAAAAAATAAAACAACCTAGCACACAACAAATGGTTAAAAGTATATGGTTTTTCTTCAACTGGTGCAACACGAAGACAACCTTAAACTTGAAAGCTCGAATGCTTGAATGACTGCTTCAGAAGGTTGAGTGACTGAACTTGGATAGCTTGAAAATAGCTTGGAAATGAAGAGCTTAGAAATGCTTTCAAAAGTCAGTAGTTCAGTAGTCTTCATAGTCACTCCATCCTTCTATTTATATCTATAGGAAAATGCCCATTGAAAAGAAGCATTGTCCTTGTTGCATTTCAAAATAATCTTGCAAATCTTTGCAATTAATGTGCTTGGAAAAACTGGGGAGAGGACCTTGTCCTTCTTTGATTTGCTTAATGGCACCACTCCTTGGTTATAGTACTTTTTGCAGAGCCGCGGGTCCAGGTGGCATCACCTCATTAGCTAGGCACCGACTTCTATCTAACGAATGCTTGACAAGAACCAATCCTCGTACAACATTCATATTATACCTCGTACTTCAATGAATGGGTTAGATAAACTTACAGCTTTCTGCTCAGCTTGAGGTAGCTGCTTACTGTATGTGCCAGCTTTCTGATCTGCATCAACTTCCTGTTTCAGAACAACTTCCTATTCTCGAAACCTGCAGTCAGCTTCCTGACCTACGATTTCTTCCTAATTCCAAACTGCTTCCTGTTCCAGAATCCTGCAGTCAGCTTCCAGTCTTTCAAACTGCTTCCTGTTTTATCCGCTTACTGATCCTTCTTCATTCTTCAGCTTTCTGACTTCCTTGAAATTAGACTTCAGCATATCTTCAAGTCCAGAAACCTGTTATAAACAATTTTCTCTATCTTTCTGATACTTACAACATTACAAAGCAAAGCTTAGAAGGATAAACTTATCAACTAGAGTTCCACTTATAAAATATGAAAATGAGTACTCTAACTTCCTATCTAAAGATATATTGTCTCATCAAAACCTATATAGAAATATCCCAACAATTTTCCCTTTTTTGATGATGACAAAACCCATAAAAATAAAAGATAAACAACATGAACATGTGTACTTATATACATATAATATGTACAAGTATAGTACAATGTAAGCTTTACATTACATGAATTAGCAGCTTACAACTTCATAAATAAAATAAAAAATAAAAAAATATAAAAATTCTTTACAAAGAAAGCTTACTTAGCAGATATTCTGATAGACAGTAAGCTACTCTTTATCAGTTTACTGGTCTCCAAACAACTTCCTCTTGATCTGATCATGTCCTTTGATAATTCTGTTTGACGACTTCTTTATACTTGGATCCTTTTTACCAATTTGAGATAGAATCCTGATATGATTTCTCCATCTGCTTAGCTATCTTAGGGATCTGTATCCATCTCAGCCAAAAGTCTTGGCAGTAAAGAACCTGTTTCCCTTTCTTAACTCTTTCAATTAGTGTCAGCTGCCAGTTTAGTTTTCTCTCTCTTGCTAGCTCTTCATATCTTCTTAGTGCTTTCTCACAAGAAGGAAAATTTTCAAAAAAGTTAGGTTTGCAAAGGTCTCTGAAATATCTAAAGTTTCTGACTTTTTGTAAAGGGTGATTTCTTTGAACGTCGGATTCTTGTTCTTAGGCAAATGAACCTTTTCGAAGATAGCCAAATTCTAGAAATGGTTTATGTTTTCAAGTCTCTGATCAAGAAGAACAGAAACCTCTGCAGGAACATTATCTCCAACAAAATTAGGAGCTTCTTGATTTGGATAGGAGTGCTTCTTATCGGATAGAGATCTTTTAGTTCCAACCACTCCTAACTTTGAAATCCATTCACCCTCCTTCTTCTTTCTTCTCTCTTCATCAGCAACTTTCAGTTGTCTCCACCTGTCTTCGATCAGCCTCCTGCTTGGATTAACAACATGTAAGGTTTGACAATAGGATTAGCTTTCTGAGCACCATGCTGTTGTCCTCTTCCTCTTCCAGTTTGTTGTCTACTTGATCTTTGCTTAGATGACGCAGCAACAACCTGTACCAATGCAGTACTGCCTTGTTGGGATATTTTAGTAGTTACATCGATGAGACAAAAATAGTTTGCTTGATAAGACAAAACAAGTTGTTTAAGTTCTCAGCAACTAAGTTTCCATACTAACTAATATGATCTTAAGATAAAAGATCATGTTAGAAGTTTTCCAAGTGGCAAGGAAAACTTAACCTTAGAAGACAAAAGACATCTTCTAAGAGTCAGCAAGCTGTAGGAAACAGCATGCTAAAGGAAGAATCTGCATAAGAGCAGATAGGAAGCTGAAGGTAGAAGGTTGCATTAAGGAAAGAAAGAAGCTGCACAGAAGAAAGAAGGAAACTGGAAGCAGGAAGCTGCTAGCAGTGAACAGCAAGCAAGATGCAGCAAGCTATGAATAGCAGCAAGCTGGAAGCAGTATTGTGAAGACCATAAAACATCAAAACCAATTGACGAGTAACCGTTGCATGGACTTTAGCTCTGGACCCATACCGACTTGACAACTCAGCAAGAATGTCAGAAAGGTTCAGAAGCAAATGTTGGGCGCATTAAATGCATATGTCAGGATCAACTCAGAAGCATTTAATCCAGCCACAGAGAAAGATCTTGAGATCTTTGCTTGAATTCAAAATGGTGAAACATCTATCTTTAACAGATACTTCATTCAACGGATACATTCTCAAGATCTATAAATAGAAGATGTAGCTAACTGAAGAAAGCATTGGACATGCTACACAAAGTCGAGAGAATATTCAGAGATACCATGTTTAGCCACTTAATCTTCTAGGATCAATCTACTTCAGTAATGGAACTTTCATGTTCAAGACTGATCCATGTTCGCCACAGTTGAAGAAAAACCTTTTATCTTTTAACCATTTGTGTTGTGTGCGCTAGGTTGTTTTAGGTGTACTTAGTTAAGAGGATAGTATTCTTGCTAAGTTTAGTAGTCTAGAAATAGGCTACTTGCCCTTTGTGGGATTGTACCCTTTGTGGGTTGTGGCGTTCGACTAGAGTCTGGGATTCTAGTAGGCGTAGCTTGTTAGGAAGACGTTTGTAAAGCGAGACTTGTAATTCGAACTGACCTAACGAAGTTTCTTCTTGTGAAGGAGTAGAGTGGACGTAGAAGACTTACACCACCTTCGAACCATTATAAACCATAAGTGTTTATTGCTTTCATTTACTTACTACATTGTGCTTATCTTGCTATATCCTATTGATCATATCATAAGCATCCTACATAAAAGAAGTTTATAAAAGAAGCATACTTATAAAAGAAAACTGTTTTTCCAAAGAGAAACTCTATCGTGTTTTATCCACTGCGTACTAAGAAAGCTGATCAGAAACCTGAATCAGCATACTGCCAGGTTTCTGATCAAGTCAGGTTGCTGTTTCTTTTAAGAATCAGGAACCTGCATCTCTAATTGTTTTAAAATCGAAAAATCGATAGAGGTTCATTTACCCCCCTCTGAACCTCTGACCACTTGGGACGTTTAGGACCAACATGTTTGTTGTTTGGGACCCAACAACCCAGTACCTGCATTATTATCATCATTTTTTTTTCTTTTTGGCTCGATACTTTGACCATGTCCAGATTCTGATCTTTTACGCTTGAGACTGGTCAAAGGGGCTTTATCTACTTCTTTTTTTTCTTCTTCTATCTCTTTTGTGATTGCCTCTACTACTGCAATATAGGTTCAGAAACCTGTTGCTTCTACTTCTGCTTACCTTTCCCCTTTTTGGCATCATCAACTTTAGAGGCCCTTCGATTGGTAATCTCAACAGCTTCAGTAGGGTTGACCTTCATCATTATAGCCCTTATCTCTCCCACAAGCATCTCAAGATTCAGGATCCTATCCTTGACACTTCTTACATCACTGTCCTGGGAGGAGATATTTTCTTGCATGTTATTCATAGCTAAGCTATGAGCAGTCTGACTGCTCTGCATATCATCAACTATCTTCTTTAGAGCATCAGATACAACTCTCTGATCACGTTCAAACCTTGTTCTGGATTTGTATTGAGCATTGAATCTCATCATTAAGCTTCTGTTGTATCTTGGCAGGGAGTTTAAATAACTCCTTCTTCAGTTCATGCATAGATGATGAATGTTTTTTGTCATTATTTTTGATACTGGCGGCCATGTTCATCACATGTACTTCAATAGTCCTCATAAGCCCTCGTACAACATCCATAATATTTTGAAGAGAAATTTCATGAGAGTCAGAAGGAGTCTCAACCCCAACCACTGGTTCTGATTCCTGTTGAGTATAAAGAACCAGGGCCTGACTCTTTTCTTCTTCATCTTGTTGTTTTCTCCATGCCTCCTGCTCAACTTCATATCCCATTCTCTCTTTTATTATCATCTTGATCTTTCCAGGTTCTTTGTATGGAGGGGAATCCTCTAGTTCATTATCATCTGAGCTTGATGAGTCATCACCATCATCCGGAGCAGGTGCAGCAATAACAACAACTCTTTATCTTTAGCAGACACATCATCTACATCATTTTTCCCTTCTAAATCCCCGCTGGAGCTATCTCAACAACATCCGAGCCTAAGGTCTTCATTGGAGAAGCTGTCTCAACAGCTCTCTCGGGATTAGAGACCTACAAAACGGTATCGGTAAAAACCTGACTATCCTCAGCAACCTGGTCAGGCACCACAGTTGCTTCATCGGGTACTTCAGCAACCTGTTCAACTGTTGCTTCCTCAGTAACTTCAGCTACTTGAATAGTCCTAGCTTCAGTCACCTTAGCAATCTCCTCAATTGCTTCATCAGCAATCTTATTGATTTCAGAAGTATGTACAATGTCAGTAGTTGCTTCAACACTTGGAATCTCAACAACTTCCTCCTCAGTTGCATCAGGATTGACTTCTTCTTTTCCTGCAACAGTAACCTGTGTTGCTTCTTGCTCAGCATATTGTACTGCTACTTCGGCCAGTACAGGTAGTCTCACCTCTACAACTTCCTCCGGGGCTGCTTCATCGGCAAACTACTTCTCGATCGATTGGCATACTTCATGGATAATGGACGATGGTTCCCTCACAACGGATTCATCATTAAGAGTAGGAGAATCAGAGTAGTCAAGCATATGCATATCAGAATCCATGGTATCGAGATGAGTGATAGAGGAAATAACTGCAATACTTGAGTAAGTTGGAGAATGATGAGTCTCCGCAGTTTTTGAACTTTCTTCCCCTGGCTGCAGCACTCTTGGGGGTTGATTGAATTGAGCTCTGCTTGTCTTAATCCCTTGTTGCAGTATCCTCCTATTAGCTTCCTCCTCCGAATAGGTAGCTAACTGAGCACTCACTAGCTCAACTTCTGATAAGATCCTAACAGTCTCAGTGCTGAGGCTCATCTATGTGTTGTCTGCCTCTACCTTCATCGACTGCTCCCTTATCATCTCTTCATCATGCTTAGCTGACCAATGGGCATTCAGTTTTTCCTGTCTCTTATGAATAAGAGCAATCATGGCATCAACGTGAAGATTAATATAATCTTCGACAAGGAAGGGTATGAGCCCATGGGGAAAGGTTTATTCTTCATCAATAAAGTTCTCTATCCAAGAGAGGATAATCTCTTTGACTTCAAACCAGTTCTCCCATGTCATCGACTTTCTTACTGCGCCTAACCTCTTCGATCTCCAGGTTTCATAGGCAATCACAAACCTCCTGTAGACGGAGTTTGCTGATTCTTACACTGTCTTCTCAGCGTCTTCGGCACTGATTGAGTCTATGGAGATCCCCACCCTAGTAAGGGTGTCAATCTCCTTCAACTCCTCTTTCTCGCCCAGCCATTTCCTCCTGTAGGAGTTGTCAGCTTTCTTGACCAGTCTCCTCTTCTTTTTTGGGGCAAGAACCTCTTCAGCAATCTCCTCATCATATTCGTCAGGAACCTGGATCACTAGAGTAGCAACTTGTTCATCCTGGGTAGCATCAGGATCCTCCTCGGGAACTAGAGGATCCTCCTCAGGAACTAGAGGGCTTGGAGCAGTAACCTGTTTCGCTGCCTGCTCCAAAGGGTCTAAAGCCTTCTCAGCAACTTCAAGGGGCAACTCAGGAACTTCAGTTGCAGCATCCGAAGGTGCTATCAAAGGGACATCAACCTTCTTTACCCCTGTCTTCTTCTTCAATGGTGCTCTTTTGACCACCATTTTCCTCACTGGCTTATCATCATCATTACCAGAGTCATCAAAACCGGGGTCAGCACCCTTGGGCTTGCCAGCAGGTTTTTTCATAGGCTTCTTCTCCTTCTTCTCGCCCTTGGTAAAACCTTTCTTTACACCCAGAAACCAGCCAGGATGGATTGACATAGGTTTCTCCAGGTGTGTAAACATCCTTCAAAGGATGTTTGTAAGGATGATTCCAAACCCTCTCCTGGCCATAAGTTTGGTGGCCTCATCTCAAATCCTCTTGAAGAGAAATTGAGCCCAGTTGACGGCATCTCCTCGGACAATCGCAGTCATCATCTTCATCCTCAAGCTGGTGCATTTATCATAGCTACTGCACCTGTCTTCAACAGTGTAAACCAAGATGTTATGAAGAAGTTCATACTCAGGTTTCAGCTTCTTCTTCCCAAAGTTCTCTATCATGGTTTCTTTTACTGAATCCAATTTGAACTGGTTCCAACTGTCTTCCAAGTATTCTGACCCATACACCAGCTAGTCAGAGTACTCCATCCTCTTATCTGAAATGACAAAGGTCTTAGAAATGTCAGCGACTGTCAAGGAGTGCCAGTCTTCATCATCCTCATCCATCTTGAAGGGAATCGTCTCTTCATCCTCAAATAGCTTAGCAAAGGCATAGAACCTCTCCACTGAGCCTGCGGAGAACCTTGAGTTGCTGGTGAAGAGTCCAACAAGATGGATCTGGTTCATTTTCTCCCATACATTCTTGATGAGATCCAGATCATCAAACGGTGAATCGGGCCCAAGCATCACCGATTCGTTCACCAACCTTCCTTCAACAACTCTAGTTTCCTTTACAACTGTCATATCTGATCTGTGAAACTTGAAGAAAAGAGAGAAAAACTTGATTTGTAGAGAATTAGAAAACTTTGAATGTGAGAGTAGAGTAAGCATAGAGAGAAGATGAAAGAATTGGCGATTTAAATATGTCTCTAAGATTCAAACCAATCAATGGTTCTAATTGATGAGCTCAGGGGTTGCTTAAGATAAGCGGTTGAGATTAACAGGCGGAAGGACAGATCCGTAAATGTTTAAAGATCGTGTCTGAATATGAACCGCGTCTTTTTCTCTCTCATCTGAAAAGATGATTTTTGTATTTAATGCAGTTGCCAAAGTGTCGCACTTAATCATTGAGTTAAGGTTACTGTTCCTGGTATGAGGTTACAGGATTCATGAATGCTGATATCAATAAATATTGTTCTTTGCCCAACAACCTATTTCTGGATCATGTACCAGAAACCTGTTGGAGTAACCTATTGTTGCTGTATCCTGAAACTGAATACTGTTAGAGAATCCTGATATAATAAAATATAGTATCCTGTTCCAGTATACTGAGAACTTAGAAAAATTTCAATGTTGAAAAATTTAAAATACTGAATAAGTTCCCCCCTACTTAAGGAACCTATATACTCTTATTCATCAAAGTTTGATTATCCCAAGCTCACTTCTCAGCAATGAGAACCTGGATTCATATAAGGGTTAAGTGAATATGTCAGCAAGCTGCATGTTAGTATGCACTTTCTCAAGCATGATGCTTTTCTTTTCCATATGGTCTCTGATGAAGTAATGTCTCACATCAATGTGCTTTGTCCTTGAGTGGAAAACATGATTGTGTGTGATGGCAATAACACTTGTATTGTCACAAAGAATAGGAGTTTCTTTCTCTATGATGCCATAATCCTTCAATTGTTGTTATATCCATAGAATCTGAGCACAACAGCTTTCTGCAGCTATATATTTAGCTTCAACAGTTGATGTTGCAATTGATGTCTTCTTCCTGCAAAACCAAGAAACAAGTCTGTGTCCTAGAAACTGATAGGTACCACTGGTACTCTTCCTGTCAATTTTGCAACCTGCAAAATCAAAATCTAAATATCCTTTAAGATTGAATCCTCCTTTCTTTGGATACCATAAGCCCACATCTTGAGTGCTCTTCAGATACTTGATAATCCTTTTCACTGCTGCAAAATGTGACTCCTTTGGTGCTGTTTGAAATCATGCACAAACTACAACTGCAAATACTATATCTGGCCTACTTGCTATGAGATATAGTAAGGATCCAATAAGCCTTCTATACTTAGTAATCTCCATATCTTTTCCACCTTCATCCTTATCCAAGCTGATAGATGTGGCCATTGGTATGCTTACTGATGATCCACTTTCCATTCCAAACTTCTTGATCAGTTTCCTGGTGTACTTGCTTGATTGATGAATATTCCATTATCTAGCTGTTTAACTTGCAAGCCAAGAAAAAAGCTTAGTTCTCCCATCATGCTCATTTCAAACTTGCTCTACATGAAGAATGAGAACTTTTCACACAAGTCTTTGTTTGTGGATCCAAAGATATTATCATCCATATAAATCTGAACAAGCAATATATTGTCTCCATCTTGTATCCTGAAAAGAGTCTTGTCCACTGTCCCTTTCTGAAATCCATTCTCTAAGAGATACAATGACAGTGTATCATACTAAGCTCTAGGAGCTTGCTTTAATTCATATAAAACTTTTTCTAATCTGAATACCTTATCTTCTACCTGTTCTTCAAAACCTGATGGTTGTTCCACATATACTTCATCAGAAAGTAATCCATTCATAAATGCACTTTTCACATCTATCTAATAAACTTTGAAGTCATTGTGAGCAGCATAGGCCAGAAATATCCTTATAGCTTCAAGTCTAGCAACTGGGGCAAAAGTCTCATCAAAATCTATACCCTCTTCCTGAAAATTTCCTTTAGCCACTAGTCTTGCCTTGTTTCTGATCACAACACCAGATTCATCTAGCTTATTCTTGAACACCTATTTTGTTCCAATAACTCCTTGATGATCAGGCCTTGGAACCAATTTCCATACATGGTTCCTTTCAAATCCATTCAACTCTTTCTGCATGGCCTGAATCCAGTTACTGTCTCCAAGAGCTTCTTCAACACTCTTGGGTTCGACTTGTGATATGAAACATGTGAATATTGATTCTTGAGGTCTTGATCTTCTTGTTCTAACACCTTCATTGATATCTCCAATCATAAGTTCTCTTGGGTAGTTCCTAAGCCATGTCATATCAGGCTCAAAAGTGTAAGCTGGTTGCTGGACAGTAACCTGTTGATTGTCAGCATCGTGATTCTGGTTACTGTTATTCTGAGGAATCCTGTCTGCTTGCTAATCAGCAACCTGTGTTACTGGATTTCTGGGTGTAGTAACCTGTGAACTACTTGCAGTAACCACTTCAACAGGTATTGGATCTCCGTCAATGTACCTTACTGTTTGATCTTTGATTTTTATCTTTGATATGTAACACCCCGTTTTCAAGAAAACCTGCATTGCATATTTTATAAAAATAATTTTAATGTTTATTTAAGAATGAGTTATGTGAGAGAACTTATATGACACTAAGTTATGATTTATGATTATACGTTATGCTTAATTATTTTAAAGATTTTATGATATGATTTTCTTTCGAGATTTTAAGAGTTTTGCAGGATTGCTCACGGACGAAACCGAGCTCGATCTCCACTCACTCGACACACATGAACGGAAGTAAAAAGATAAGATGATAATTAAATTTAATTGAATAAAATGATTTTAGGATTTATGCTAAGTTTATTCGTTACCGTTTTTGAATACTTAATTTTATACTAAGCAATTTCCACATTTATGTGATTTATACATTATGATATTAATTCTAGTCTCTTCAATAAGGTAAGCATGTATTTATACATATATGTAATATGAAACATCAAATATCAAGTAAATAAATTAATTTAACATTTTGTTTAATCCAAAACTTCCTAGATAAGTTTGCTAACCTAAGACTAAGGAAAACTAGCCTAGCCACCTCACTAACTCTAATTGCAACATGCAAATATCTCCAACTTGCAACATGCAACATGCATCTCTCTCTCTCTCTCTCTCGTTCTCTCTCTCAATATCTACATAAGGAACCAAAGCCTTAGACAAATAACATAAGAGGAAAAAGAAGGCAAAGGTCAAATATACATCAAGTTCTACTTCAAACCCTAGAGGTATTATGGCTTAACTCTCTTATATTTTCATTAAATCTTATGATTTATGCTTTATACCTTAGATTAGAAGTCCAAAGATGTTCTTTGACAATTTGTTTGGGATTATATGTTGTTAGAATGAAGAAATAAGTTGTTTCAAGAATAGGATTAAAGATGTGCTTGATTTTGCTACTGTTTTGGTTATGTTCGAAAATCTTAGGAATTGAATTAAGATGAATCTTTTTGTCAGATTGAAATATAGGAAGTCAAGAGTATGTCTGTAAAATTTCAGAAGATTTGGAGTTGAATTCTATTTTATATGATTTTTCTAAGATAAGCTGTTTGGAAACAGTTTTCGACTTGTTTTGGGTCTGGTTCGTATAATTTTCTGGAATAATATACTTCGAATTTATACATGATCTTTTACTATGTTTAAGAACTTGTTCTTAGGTACGTGTAGGATTTTAGTATGCATTTTTCTGAGTTTTTTATGATTTATGCCGGTTTTTACAATAAAACCTATTTTTCACGTAGACGATGTCCTGTTTTCAGCTTCGTTCTAAAATTCATAACTAATTATTGGGATCGAATTTATAAGTCATGTTTTACTATAGTGTAGTACACGTTCTTAGGAGTATGTAGAATTTTACTATGTCATTTTTGGAACCTTGTACGATTTATGGTGATTTTTACAAGAAAGTCTGTTTTCGGCATGTGTTATGTCCGGTTTTCGGAAAACTTAGGAATATCCATGACTAATTAGGTGAATCTTAATTGTAGTTGACATTTTTATATGTTTTATAATTAATTGATAGGTATGAATATGTTTAAGTTTAACGTGACCTAATATAAATGCAAAAGAATGTGTTATACAATATAAAGAAGCTAATTAATTAAGTGTGTCGAGCACAGTCGAGACGATCGGTGGAACCTGAGTCAATCCTAGCACATCTAACGAACAAGTGGGTAACTTCTACTCTCTACTATGTGTTGTTAATTGAATTGGTAAGATATGTATGAAAATCTACGACTGAAGTCCGTAGCTATAACCAGTATGTAACTTCCATACTGGGCGACGACCTTAAGGGCGTAACTGTCTGGTCTATGAAAGCGACCATAAGGGCTTAATTGCCTGGTCTATGCAAGGTTTAGTGGGTGAGCGACTCCCACATTCCTTTATGTTGACCTTAAGGGCGTAACTGCCTGGTCTATGCGAGGTTTAGTGGGCGAGCGATTCCCACATTCCTTTACGATTATGACATGTAATACTTGCTTAATGATTTAATTGCTTCACTATATTAGAAAGTAAAGTTATCCCACTGGGATCCCTCTCCGGAGGTGTCTCATGATGTTACTTTTAATATTTTCAGGCTCGGCAGATGATGACGTGGACGTGTAGCAGGTTGGGCTGACTTCTCTCTGTCACATTAAAATAGATATGCTAGAACCATGTTTCTTTTTCTTTAAAAAGCAATATGTTGTTTAAACGTGTATAGTATGTTAAAACGATGAGCCTAGACTTATCTTATGTTATATATAAGTTTTGTTGTGTAAAGTTATGTTGGTCGATGGTACAAACATTTTTCCTAGAAATGTGGGTAAGACACGACTAATCTTGGTCTATAGACAGATATATATATGTTATGTTTTAAATAAATAAATAAAAAACTCTCGTGTCTTCACTTTTAAGTCTTCCGCTGTATGTTATAAAATCATTATAATTTCTTTATTTTCTAAGTATGTAAAGAGTAACGACCTATTTCCAATAAAGGAAAACGGGGCGTTACATGATACATCTACCTTTAGCTTGTCCAGCTCAACAGTATCACAATGTGATTCATCAAACACCACATGTATTGATTCCTCAACAACCAGGCTTCTCTTATTGAAGATCCTGAAGGTCTTGCTTACTGAGGAATATCCCAAGAATACTTCTTCATCTGACTTTTCATCAAAGGTCTTTAGGTACTCTTTTCCATTATTCAGAATGTAGCACCTCCATCCAAAAATATGCAAATATGAAATGTTAGGTGTTACACCATACCATACCTCATAAGGAGTCTTGTCATGGTCTTTGTTGATCAGACATCTGTTCTGAGTTAGTATGTTGTGCTGGTCGCTTCAGTCCAAAACCTCTTAGGTATGCCAGTATCAACAATCATAGTCCTTACAGCTTCCTTCAGAGTCTTATTCCTTCTTTTTGCAACTACATTCTGTTGGGGAGTCCTTGCTGCAGAATACTCATGACAGATTCCATTCTCTGAACAATACTTCTTTATGAACTTGTTTGTGAACTCAATTCCTTTGTCAGATCTCATCTTTACAATGCTTAAGCTCTTCTCATTCTGCACTCTCTTCATGAATTCTGGCAGCCTGTTTTGAGTTTCTGATTTCTTGGCCAGAAAGATGGTCCAAGTAAATCTCGAGTAGTCATCAACAATCACCAGGGAATACTTCTTCTCACTTACACTAATAGGCTCTACTGGTCCAAATAGGTCCATGTGTACAAGATCCAGAATCCTATGTGAAGATCTCTGCACCTTATCCTTGAATGAGCTTCTTACTTGTTTGTCTTTCTGACAGGCTTCATAAACATTCTCTTTCTTATAAGCAACATCAGGTAGTCCTCTTACAGGATTCTTTCTTGCCAGCTTGTTGATTGTCTTGAAGTTCAGATGACTCATTCTTTTATGTCATAGCCAACTTAGCTCAGGAGTTCTCTTTGCTATGAAGCATGTTGGCTGCACTGTTGAACTTCAATCAGTAAGGTAGATGTTGTCTCTCCTGGTGCCAGTAAACTTAACCACATTTATCTTGTTGTCTCTTATCAGACACCTGTTGAGGTTGAACTCCACTGAACATCTTTTGTCATAAAATTGACTGATACTCAGGAGGTTATACTTTAGCCCTTTGACATATGATACATCACTGATACTTGCATTGCCTCTGATCAAGCTTCCTATGCCTTTGGTGCTTCATTTGGAGTCGTCTCCGAAGATAACCTTAGGTCCTTTACATGGTTGGAAGTCTCTCAATCCAGCTTTGTTGCCAGTCATATGTCTGGAGCAGCCACTATCAATATACCATACATCTCTACTGCTTCCTGCTTCCTAACAACTGTTCCTACAAGTAAATCAGGTAGATTTAGATACCCATACAAGTACGGGTCCTGGGGGATTAGTCTTCTTTGGGACCCACACCTGCTTGATAGTAATTGGTTTACCATTAGCCTTGTTGGATCTCTTCTTGTTAGTATCCTTGGTAGGATACTGTTTGTGAGGTGTGTGTACTCGCTTTCAAGGTTTTGTGCTTCCTGTTAAAGGAAAATATTCTCTTATACCTTTCTAGAACTTGTTCTCTTTCGAGAATGCGTACTTGTGCTTTGGTATAGTAGGGGTAGAAGTTTTGTTATCTCCTGGAAGCTTGCTGCTTTCTTCTCCTACTTATAGCATACTGATTATGCTGTTTTCTGAATTTCTGAGCAGTCTAACTGTTTTTTTCCTGCAGCAAGTGCTTCTTTCCCTTATCCAGAGTACTAACTTTGTTCAAGCTTCCATTTATTAGAAGTAGTTCTTGAGTATACGAGACTCAAGCCTGAACAAACTTTCCAACATTAGATGTACTGGCAGGTTTCTGAGAAATGCTGGTATAGTATCCTAAACCATTTCCTGAGTAGGCATTTTGGGTCTCCAAGATACATTCTTGTACTCTTCTTGCTGACTTGCTATACACATTAATTGTGTTTTGCAATCTAGCTTTCACAGCCTCTAGTTTAGTGACCAGCAGTTTGAACTTAGAGACCTCAGCTCTGAGATTGTTGTATTCTATACTGTAGTACTTCAAGTCAGCAACCTGTTCCTTTAGTACAGTTTGCTTACTCTTGAGCTGCCGATTTTTCTCTTTGAGTTCTTTATGAGCTGAAGTTATCTGCTCAAAGTCACTCATGATCTGTTTAAAAGACTGGATCATGTTAAGCTTTTCAGAACTTGAAGCATCAAGGGATTGTGAAGTTACCTTATTATCTTCATTGTCTTCACAATCCTTTGCCATGAGGCATAACAGTGCTTCCTCATCGGAGGTAAAGCTGTCAGAATCACTCTCGGATGAGCAATCATCATTGGCTTCTTTCTTGGAGTTGTTTGCTGCCTTTAGAGCTTCAGCTTCACTCAGAAGAGCCTTGAGCTTTTGCTTGTCATCTCTCCTCATTTCTTTTCTCTGTACCCTTTCATCCTTAGTATACTTTTGTACTTGAGGGTATGGGCAGTTTCTGGTGAAGTGTCCAGGTTTCCTGCAGTTATAACACAAGTCAGAGGAACCTGTGTTAGCTTGCTGTGTAAGTCTTACCTGGGGACTTCTTTCTAATGTTTGAGGTTTCTTTCTGAAGTCATTTCCTTTATGATTGGTCTTCATGAACCTTTTGAACCTCTTTAGTAAGAGTGTTATCTCTTCCTCAGCATCCTCAGCATGCACTTCTTTCTACTTGCTTTTCAGCTTACTACTGCTTGCAGTAGTAGTATCCTGTGTCTTTGCAGTAAGTGTTGTAACCTTGGAGTTTGATCCTTCAGCCTCCTTTCTCCTTCATTCGATATCAAACTCAAATGTTTTGAGATCAGTGAAGAGATCAAAGGTACTTATGGCACCGAGATCCAGTGAGACTCTCATTGCAGTCTCCTTACTATGCCATTCCAAGGGTAAGACTCTCAGTACTTTAGTGTTCTTTTCCTTTTAAGTGTAGAACTTTCCAAGAGTTTCTAGCTCGCTGATAATGGCTGTGAATCTTTGGTCAAGTTCTTCTAGGGTTTCTCCAATTCTCATTGTGAACTGCTCATACAGTTGTGTGGCTTTTGAAACCCTGTTATCTCTAGCAAGCTCATTGTCTTCACAGATTAACCCTAGTTTTTCCCATATCTCCTTAGTTGTCTTGCAGCTCTTTACTTTGTTGAATGTGCCTTTATCAAGTATGAGAAATAGGGTATTTTTGGCCACATTGTCAAGGTTGGCTCGTTTTTTTTTCTTTAGGAGTGTATTCGTATTTCTCCTTAATAATATATTGTTGTGGTGGAAGAGCTCTTCTAAATCTTGGTACAGCTTCATATGGTCCGAATCCTGGAGGCACTTCGGCTTCATCATCGATGATTGTTGCATCTTCAACTTTTCCACCTGCTGCCGCTGTAGCCTCTTCAGCTCGCCTTTGCTCACGAAACTGTTCTACATAAGCAGGGTTAGCTTTGTAGATCACTGACGGTTCTTCAGTTATAACATACCATATTTCATCATGCATGGTTGATAATTAGGCTTCCATGTGTATCCGTCAGTCATCATACTCATTTATGGAAAACATAGGTAGCTTGTAATGTAAGAAATCCATGCTTATGCTAAAATGATGAGTTTTGGTCTTGAAAAAGAAAAACGGTTTATCCAACAGAAATGGGTAGATCTGGGTAGGTTACCAGACAAGATGGCTTTTAACCCAACTTGGCTCTGATACCACTTGTTGGTCCCAAGTGGTCAAAAGTTTAGAGGGAGGGGGTGAATGAACCTCTATCGATTTTGAGTGAAACATTGTTGTTTTTGTGGCCATTGATTTCTAGGAAAGAACGGCACCATTTTTGTCAGATTTAAACGACAATGTTTTATTTTGCATTATCGATGGATATTCCATCAGTAATTTGAAAAGAACTATCTGTCGATATTCTGTCGGAAAATCCTAAATTTAGGATATTTTTATAATGAAACCATCTTTTAATGATTTATCTCCAATGATCTTAATTTAATTATTGTTATATTGTATTACTAATGATAATATACAATCATATAGTTAAATAATATAATTTTATTATATATATCATTCATAAATGATCGATTTCACATATTTGAATATATTTGAACATATATACTTATATCTAATTACTTGATTTAACAATTTCGGTGTGTTTGATTGAATTGAACGTATTAGGAAATTATTATTTAAATTTTGATGAGACAAAACACAAGTGTAATAGAAAAGTAGAATATCCCATTTTTCACATTATTTAAGTGATACTAGACTAGATTTTGAGTCTAGATCTTAGGATGAAGAATGGTGGAGATCAAGCTTCAGTAGCAAAAGATTTGAAGTGAAGAAATACTGCAAGCAGTAAGAAGTCAGATACTGCAGAAGCAAGAAGTAAGTTACTGGAAGCAACAAGTACTGTAGAAGCAGTAAGTATAGTTACTATAAGTAGAAAGATACATCAAAAGAACAGTAAGTTGTATTAGTGCAGAAAGAATAGTTACAGAAAGAAAGTGTTGTATTTCGACATATCAAGGAAATAAGAAGAATGAAGTAATATATTGCTCACTCCAATGCAGTACGAGGAAGATCAACAAAAGTTTGAGATTCAATCACTTCAATGAGTCAAAAACTAGCCAGTAGAGACAAAGTGATTAAAACAGTACCGAGAACCAGTAATCAGTGGACACATAACCTGACACGCTGCTGAAACCTGCAATCTAGTACAACCATATTAATAGCCTTGGAGTGCAAGATAAGAAAAGTTAATTGCAACTCTTCAAAAGCATTTAATGCGAGCTCTATACTTGAAGAAGATTTAAATTCAAAGTGTTGTGTCTTTCTTTAACGAGCATAATACTTCATCTATAAATAGAGAAAGTTTTAACTGGAACGACTACTGAAAAATACACACTCAAAGTGCAAGAAAGAAGCTCTCAATTCTCAAGCTTTCATACTCTCAAGTTTTAGTTACTCAACTTCTAAGGAAGCTGTCAAGCAATAGTTCCAGCTCAAGAATTCTCAAAGTTGTTTCAAGCACTAGTTGAAGAAAAACCCTACATACTTTTACATTAGTGCTGTGTGCTTAGGTTGTTTTAGGTGTCATCAGTTGATAAGAAATTATTCCTTGCTGAGTGTTTAGCTCTAGGTGAAAAAACAATAGCTCTTTGAGTTTTAGGATCCTATGTGGGTCAGAGTTATCGTTGGAATATCTGTCAGTAATGCCATCGGTAAAAACATCTTTAATTAGGTCTCTTTTCTTCTCCCTATTGCTCTCCCTCGATGTTCCTCTCCCTCTTACCCCTTCCGTCAGCGCCACATCTCTGTCTGCTCCCACCCACCACCCCCAACAACCCCCATCCCCCATCTCTCTCTCTCTATCTCTTTTTTTCTATTTCTCTTTCTCTCTCTTTTTTCTTCTCTTCTCTTCTGCTGCCATCTGCTCCTGCCACCGCCGTCTTCCATTCCTATCGCTCCCACCTGCCACATTTGTTATCCGTCGTCCCTACCCCCACCCCCATCAGCCCCACTCTCGCATTTTTACCCACACCAGCCCCACCTCTTACCCCCCACCCCCACCATACCCACTCTCTGTGTGACGACTAGGATTTATCGATGCATAATTTGATAATTAAATATCTAAACCCCTAATTATTTGATTTATTTTACGTGCGTTTCAGAAAATTTAATTATAAGTATGCTTTAATTAAGTTTAACGTTTGGGAGATTTATTTCGTAAAAAATACAAAGTTGATAAAATAATTCAAAAGTGGGACGAGATGAACGAGAACGAAAAATCGAACAAAACGCAAAAAGAATGGATCAAATCGGAGTTCATTTGATATCCCAAATTAATTAATATCATAAGAAAGTTTAATATAAAGTTTAAGATTATAATATGTTTAATGAAAAATTAACCTAAGGTATAAAGATTGTATAATCCTAAGTAAAAATAATACACTAAGTTTTAACTTAAGGTAAATAAGCTCCTCCTTCTGTCTTGTTTCACCGTCGCCGGATTTTTCTTCCGACCGAAACGTATCGAATCCTACACCATCTTGAAGCTCTCAACAAGCCTGTTCCAACCCTGGGCTCGGAATTGTCATCCACCGCCGCGTTCGCGGGCAAATCGCCGGAGAAGTTCTGTTTCTCTCTCTAGAACCCATTTCTTTCTCTATCTCTTCGTTCTCGGCCATCCGGCCACCAATCAGGGCGAATCTTGAGTCTAAATTGAAGTTCTCGCCGAGCCCATCTCGATTTCGGGCTCGGATCGTTGATCGGACCGTCCGATTTCCGGCAATGGCCGATCAAAGTTTCTGCAGATTGTCTTTCTCTCTCCTCTCCTCTCTTTCTCTCTCTTCGAACACTCTCTCTCTCGCTCATCTCTCTCTTTCTGGTCTGGTGGTGGAAAGTAGCGCATGCAGCATCACCGTGTTGGTGGATAACCGGTGTAAGGGATGCCAGTGGTGTGTGCAGGTGGTGCCGGCGGCAACAGCCGCCGGAAAAGTGTGAGTGTGTGTGAGTGTTGCATGCATGTTGGCTGTGATGGATGGTGGTTTTGGAGAGGCGTTTCCGGCGCCGCCGTGATCAGAGGGTTCGGTGGTTGGTGCACCGAGCGAAGGGGGGTGTTGGTCAGTGGTGATGGAAAGGCAACGGGAATAGAGGGGTTTGGGGGAGGGTTTGGTTTTGAGAATTTAAATATCTTCAGGGACCTCTTTGCAATTTTCTTATTTTTTTGCTTATTCTCCTTTGGTCCCCAAACTTTTGTTAAGTGCAGTTTGGTCCTAAAGCTTTTGGGGAATTATAATTCCACCCCCAGAACTTCTCAAGCCCTTGATTTTCACCCCCAGAGGTTTCCAACTCTTTGTTTTTCGCCCCAAAACTTCTCAAGACTTTGACTTTCCTCCCCAAGACTTTTTATATTGCATTTTGACCCCCCATAATTCCAGAAACTCTATTTCGACCCCAAACTTTATTTTTAATTACAGTTTTACCCCTCAAACCCTCCAAACCCTAAAATACTTCATTTAGCTTCGTTTCTTATCCGTTTTAACTCATTCTCGTCTCTAAAGCTTCATTTTTGAATCCTCTATATTTCTGGACCTAGTAGGGTTGGGTTATGTTATGTTTTCAATTCGTTGTTTCTTCCGAGCATTTAATTATAAATGCTTAAATAATTATATAACCTAATAATTTACGTTGTGTGTTTGTAGGCCCGAACACTCCGAACTCATCTCAAACCTAAAAGGATAATAACATGAAAGTCGCACCGCCCAGGCTGAGGTGGGGGTAAACTCTAAACCTTATGTTTATGTTATATCAAAATGAGTAGAAATAATGATGTATGATACTCGAATATGAATTTAAGTATGATGAAATGGATCGTATTTGTTATGTTATACAAACGCATGATGATAATAGGACCTTCAGAAGAAATGCCTTGTGAATTATATGTCGTGTTTAATTGTTGTGATCATATGAGCTTGTTGGGTAATTTTAATATGTTATGAATGGACTGGGTCGTCCCTTAAGGTACCGATATTATGTAGGGACTGGGTCGTCCATGAAGGTACCGATGGGAGAAAATCCTATATTGAAGGGATAAGACAGGCTGTACCCGCATCTCTGGACTGGGTCGTCCGTTATTGTATCGAATTGCCTATATTAATGTATCGAATTGCCTGTTGTGCATTCATGTGTGTTGTATTTAACTGTTGTTTTTGATTTGTGATTGTTTAACCTATTTGTTAATTAATTTAAGAACTTAATCATACGATTTTTATCTCCACGGGGTGTATTTATATGCACTCACCCCACTTATGTGTTCGATACAGGTGATGACTTTAATGGGAGGAGTTGAAGGGAGAGATGTGCCCTGTCTATTAAAGATATTTTATAATGATGTTTCGTTAAACTGTTTTGGAACAACATACTCTTACGTTTCTCTTTTGTTTAAATACGTGTATTTGCGATCCGCTGCTAAAAGTCTGTAACTTTTGTAGTTATATATATATATATCATCTTCGTTTTCCCCTTTTCTTTTCTTCTTTCCTGCACGCCTGTCGGAGATACTCTGATAATTTAAAAAAAATGTGTTTTTCCCAACTTTGTTAAACTTTTATAATAATCTATGGTTACGTTTCGGGGCGTGACACTCTATCACCTCCCATCCCAGCCCACCGCCACCTTTAAGGTTTGTACGCTCATTTTTCATTTTTTTTCTAAGTTGATAAATTATATTTTAATTATGTTAATTTGTTTAATTCATGCAAATTAGTTTGTAAGTTGATTATGTTAAATTATGATTATGTTAATTATGTTAATTATGATTTCTAAGTTGATTGTGTTGATTATGTTAATTTTATAGATTAGTTTTATATACTAATTTTGATGTTAATTTTGTAGGTTAGCTTATGTTAATTTTGATGTTAGTTTAGTTTAGGTTAGTTGTTGTTTACTTTATAATCGTTTAGTTGTTAATGAGTTTTTATTTATTTTTTCCTTTATTAAAGGATCAAGAGATTTTATCCCTACCCTCCACGGTGACTCGAACACAAGATTTATACCTAAGTAGCAAACATCTTTTATCACTAGGCTATCAATGCTTTGCCTAGTTGTTAATATGTTGAAAATATAGGTTGTATGAGTTCATTTACATATTGGTGTTTGCGAATTGTTAGTAATTATTGGTGTAGTGGTGATTTTGAAATTTTTTATTTTAATAATTTGGTCGATTAATTATGAAATTGCTATAATAATTAGGATTGTGGAATTGTTGGGAATTGCATGATGTTTTCTTATAGAGACAGGGAGTTGATAACTTGGTAGAATAATACATACGATGAAATGTTGCCAAATTTTCGTTAGAATTTAGGGTTAATTAATTAGTAGAATATAGATTGATTTTAGAATTTAATTCAAATATAAAATATTCTCATTCATATTTAGATGGCTGGTAGAAGCCACCGAGATCCCCGTAGACGAGGTATTTCTTGAGGCAGTCGAGACGACAACCGTGGCCTATAGAATGAGCTGAAGCAGACTGAGTCGGAGTAGACTACACCACCGACCGACTTTTTCAGTGTTTCGACTGGTGGATTACGCTCCACCTATAAGGCAGGGGGCATGTCTATCGACACTCAAATCCGTGCATCTTTGTTGGGGTCGTCACAACAGGTGTCTCAAACGCCTATTGCTCATCTCACCGGATAATATTATGGATCGAGTTCGGAGCGTGAGTACACATTTTTTTGTAGTTTTTGTTATTATTTAATAAGTTTTGAGTATATCTAATTTCATTCAATTGTGCAACATAATGTCATCGCATCAGTGCTCATCCCTTCTAAAGGATGTGTTCGAGAGTTTTCTTGATACGAAGGGCTTCAATTGGAAGCTTGTCCTGCCCAACACCAAGACGGTGTATTGGGAGGAGTTTTCAATAATTTTCTACCTTAATTTAAGTATTATTATTGTTTCAAAGTTTTTATTTTTGTTAAATGATGTTTTTCATTTTGTTGAAATGTACTTGAGATCCGGTGTTGGACGAAGAAATCCGATATATATACCCGGAGAAGGCTGCGACCCGCTACCACGATTTGATCAACAATTGGAAGTGGAAATGGATTGGAAAGGGTAAGTAGCTCGAGTGTATGTTGTAATCTACCTGGAAGGCAAAGTCTGAACGGGCCTCCGAGAATCATCTGAGCAAGCCACTCAGACCGGGTACAAGTTTCGCCAAACATAAAGGTGGCTTGAGATCTGTTGTGGAGCACTTGGAAGATCTCGTATGTATCCTTATTCCAACTGTTAAGTTATTATTAAGTATAATTAATATTGAAGTTCATTTATATATATATATTGTGGAAATTTGCACAATCTAAGAAGAAGGGTGCCCCTGTCCTGAAGCACGAGCTCTTTAGGAGGTTGCACGGCCCCGGTGAAGATCAGACATTCACCGACGGTAGAGCCAATGCAATTGTTGTAAATAAAATTTTTTATACTTCTTATTTTACTTCAATTGTTTTCCTTCTAATTTTTTTAACTTGGAAAAAAATATTTAGGTGGCTTTCGATGAGAGGATGTCCCAGCTTAGTCAGATGGAAGATGACTCATTGGAGTCCCACCCTGTTGATTTTGATCGGTTATACATCAAGACAGTCAGTGTGTAAAAAGGACGGGTGTACAAGCTGGGATCGATCGACAATAGACGATCCTTGACAAGTTGTGCCACCTCTAATGCCACGTCGCCTAATGAGATGGCATTGATTGGATCCTACGAAAAAATGAAGAGAGACAACAATAGTACGAGGTGAGGATGACAAAGTATGAGCGCCTGTAGGCTGAGTTCATGAACAAGCAGACGAAGTTCAAGAACCAGCGGATTGAGTTTCTACGGAACCAGACGAAGATGAACAACCTTTTGCGATCCTAGTAGAGAATCATACAATAACTGACCTCCACCCCGCAGTAGCAGTTTGCCGTCGATACCCCCCATATTCTGACCAGCTGGGATTCCCGAGTTCTAGATGATGTCACCAAGGATGAAGATAATGATTGATGAACATTTCAAAATAATTTTTTTATATTAAACAATTTTATTTTATTTTGTAATTAAATTTGTTGAATTTTATAATTTTAAGTTCATTTTCATATCGTTTATCAGATTTTAATATAAAATATCACCGATGAAAAACTTCCGTCAACAAAACAAAAACATCCGTCTATAAGACCATGAATTAATTATATGGTTTCTACCTTCTTTGTTCACATCCGTTAGTAAATAGATTAGCGACAGATATAGTCCAACGGTAAATCTATGGTTTTTTCATGGGTTGGTCCATTTTTTTCCAGTCGAGTTTCCATATATTTTGTGGAGTCCATCTGAAAATTTATCAATAACATACCGACAGACAACCTTATCCGTCGACAAAATGTTTCGATGAGCAGTATTGCGACGGATTTTTCGTTGGTAATGTTGTTAACGATGGAAAGTCCAAGTTTACTGATGGAATTTTCTGTTAGAAAATCATGTAATTTTTGTAGTGAAACACTCTACTCATTCTCATATATACCCCTAACAAACTTGTTCCAAATGTTTTAGATAAATAAAAATTTTAATTTCAATTTTTATTTTTTATGTCAGACATTTTTTTATTTTTTGACAATCTATTATTCATTTTCAATTTTGATCCTCTATTTTTATTTAATCAAATTTCAGTCAAATTATGATGGAAATTTTCAGAATTGTTGACATGACCGCAGGAATTTGGCTTCCACATCAGAATTTTTTACAGCCACATTAATGATCTTGAAAGTTACGATCGAAATTGGATTAAAATTGAAAAAAAATTATTAAAACATATAAAATGTTCAAAATTAAAATTAATTCTAAATAAAATGTTCAACAGACACGTTTCTAGTTTCCACTATCAAGATAAAGAGTGAGACTCTTGTGCACCCCCAGTACGGATCCTTGGATCCGTGCCCTAACCTGCATTGACCGCATATATGTATATATAGTTTTTTTTCTTCCCTTCATAGTCGTGATCTCCACGCCATATCACAGCTCTTTAATCGTGACCTCAATCGCGATCTCACAACTCCTTACTCATCTCCGAAAATTCTTCTCTATTTTTTTACCAATTTTATGTCTATTTTTTCTTCGATTTCTACTACATTCTGGGTTTTTTTCTTCCTAAAACCTAGAGTTACTTTTGTCTTGCAATCAAAATACTCAATCAAAAATAGAGGAAGATTTGAACAATGAACAAGGTTAACTCTTTAGCTAAATACGTTTTCAAGAATTTGTACGTATAAATAAAAACACTTCTAATAGAATTCATGTAATTTTAGATCAAGAATCAAATACAATTCTTCTATTGTCAAGTGAAAAAGATGAAAATATTGTAACATCAACTTTTCTTAATCATGTTATTGAGACAATAAATGATGGTAATTAACATTGATTTGTTTGAGTTCACAGTGTTTATTGACTTTGCAGTGCATGTTTACTTCTGATTTTATTGTTTCAATTCGATTGACTACATTGCTCATTGTTATAAAAAAATATGTTTGAGGTATTAGTAATTTGTTCTATAGGTATTACACATGTTCTCTAGAGGTATTACCGAATCTTATGCTTCAATGATACGTAATTTATGAGAAATAATTTTAGGTATTACAGAATTATTCTATACGTATTACATAAATGAACTACATGTATTACATAATTACATGTTTCAATTATATGTAATTTATAAGAAATATATTTGAGGTATTAGTAATTTATTCTATAGGTATTAGACATGTCTTCTAGTGATATTATAGAATCTTATGCTTCAATAAAATGTAATTTATGGAAAATATTTTTAAGGTATTACAAAATTATTGTATAGGTATTAGACACATGCTCTAAAGGTATTACAAATGTTACTCTTGCAGATGACATTCTTGAGACAACTGATTTAAGTGACTCTCTACTTGGATTAACAAGACATACAATTGAGGAGATGTATGCGCTATATTGCAAACATGCTCGAGCATTGAGATTTTCTATTCCCAAATTAACTACTAGATATTCCACAGATGAAAAACCTATGGAGATAGGAAAAAAGTTTGTATGTTGTTGTGAAGGACTAAAGAAGTATGGGACTGGTTCAACAAAAAATAGAAAAAATGGCCAATCACTAGAATAAAATGTAATGCATTGATGAGGATGAGGATAAATGATGAAGGATTGTTTGAAGTGGTAGACCGTGTAGTGTTACATAATCATCCACTAATAAGAGTAGAATTGAATCATCTACATCGTTCAGAAAGAAAAATTGATGAGGGAAAATGGAAGGCAATTGAGGACATGGTATCTTCAGGTTTGACTGCAGTAAAATCTTATCGATACATGATAAACGATGCTGGAGGTGAGGAAATTCTTGGTCATACACAAAAAGATCACATGAATTTGGTGAATCGATTGAAAATGAAAGAATTAGAAGGTGGAGATGCACAAACTGTCATTAATATGATACAAGAAGAACAAGTGAATGAAAAAAACTTTTTCTACAGAGTTCAATTGGATGTTGAAGGCAGACTAAGTAACATTTTTTGGAGAGACTCTATGATGAAAGAGGATTATCAAATATATGGAGATGTCATGGTGTTTGATACAACTTATAGAACTAATAAGTACAACCTAATTTGTGGTCCATTTGTTGGTATTAACAATTATCAAAGAAATGTCATGTTTGGTTGTGCATTCTTGATTGATGAAAAAACAGAGACATTTGAGTGGTTTTTCAAAGTATTTAAGAAGTCAATGGGGTGGAAATGTCCTGTAACATTGTTCACAGACAAAGATCTAGCTATTGCAAATGCAATAGAAAATGTATTACTTTGATAATTTGACACTTAGTACCTAATATTACATAGTTTAATATCTTAACAGAAATAATTTTATATCTTATGTTAATATGGCATAAACTATATGTCTTACAATTAATGATACCTTAACCAATTACATGAAATACCTTATATGAGAGTTACTAATACCTTATGTATAACTATATGCAAGTCTTTCCTTAAACAAGGCATAGGCTTTGTCTATGACATCTTCAACAAAATGCAGTAAGTAGATTTGCAGAGATAAAATTAGATAACTCATTTAAAACATCATTCAACAAATGTTTATCAAGATGTGTTGATAAGCATGAGTTTGAAATTTGTTGGAAAATAATAATATCACAATATAGTTTGGAGAATCATTCTTGGTTTACTAGATTGTATGGCTTGAAAGAAAATGGTGTACAACTTTAAACAAGGATTTCTTCTCGGCTGGAATGCTATCATCTCAAAGAAGTGAAAGTACAAACAACGCCATTGGATTTCATGTAAAAAAAACAACAAGTTTGACTGACTTTTACAAGATTTTCAAGGAGACAATTAAATGTTGGAGCCTCAAGGAGCAACATGATGAATTTCAGTCTTCAAGATCAAACCTTGAATCTACCCTACCAATGATGGGTATATTAAAACATGCTTCAAGTGTTTACACTTTACCTGTTTTCAAAGATTTTGAAGATGAACTCATCAAGTGCATTTCATGTACTTCTATACTTATCATGTTTGAAAATGGTACAATGGCTTACCATGTTTCATCCCATAATGGCAATGGTACTCTACATCGAGTCATATTTGATTGTGAGATGAAGTTCATAATATGTACTTGCAAGAAATATGAGGAATATGGTATGTTATGCTACCATTGTTTGAGAGTACTACATATCAACTCTGAACAGAGCATACCTGATACTTATGTGCAAAAAAGATGGACAAAACTTGCTAAATCAGAAGTTTGGGACAGATTTAAAAGTTTGACCATGACAACTTAAAAGGTTGGTGATAGAATTCCTTGGCGACACAATATGACAAGAAAATATTACAACCTTGTGTTGAAATGTCAAGGGAATGAAGAAGCAAGAAAGATTGTTGAACAAAGTTATAAAAGGGATATTCCTGCAATAAATGAATTGATATCTCCGACAGTGTCTACATATCAATCTGAAACATCAAATCAATCAAATATTATCCTTGATCCAGCACGTTCAATTACAAAAGGACGACGACAGAGGATTAAAGATCATTTTGAAAAGAACAAAAAAACCAAAGAAATTAGTTCAAATTCAACAACAACAAAGGAGTTTAGTTCGAAAACATCTAATGTTAGGTTATTTTAGTTTAATCCTAACATTGTAATTCAAGAATTCTATTAAATTATTATTGTTTAAACGTTTTGATCATATACATATTTTTAGATTTCTAAGTTTCTAATACAACTAATATCAATACCTAAAATGGATATGTGTAGTACCTATACTTATGTAATACCTGAAAACAATATGTGTAGTACCTATAAGGTACATATGTAACACCTGAAAGGAATATGTGTAGTACCTATAAGGAACTTGTGTAATACCTGAAAGAGATATGTGTAATACCTATATGGTACTTATAGAATACCTGAAAGGAATATGTGTAATACCTATATGTAGGAATATGTGTAATACATATAATTAACTTATGTAATACCTGAAAGGAATATGTGTAATACATGTAATGTATTTGTGAATAAACTCCAACAACTATGTTAATTTATATGATTTCTAAAATTGTAATTCCAGAATACTCTTAACATGTTTAATGAATATTATGTTATACATTATCTGAATATGAAAATACCTTTAAGTTAATTATGTAATACATTGAAGTTAAATTAGAAATACCTTTAATTATGTATTCAGTACCTTCAAATATATGTATGTATATAAGGAATCATGAGATTTCTTTAACGTATTAGTGTAATACCTTAACGATTCATATGTAATACATTTGATATAAACATTATTATCTTCAATTGCAATCAACTAGTACCTTCACATATCAACCTGTAACAAAAACAAGTTTTATATGTAATTATCTCCTTATATTTTACTCTATAACAATATTATTATGTTCTTAAAAATGTGATATCTTAAAGGTGAATATATAATACCTTAACAATATTTATCTAATACATTTCATTACTGAATAGTACCTGTAAAACAAAAAAATTCATATTGTTTTCAATTCAACTACCAATCATTAAAAACAAGATCATTGTTTGAAACCATGTTACTAAATTGTTTTTGAGTTTCATCACTTTTCCACTCTTTTTGTTCGTCTCTTGTATGACTTTTGAATATCCAATTTTTTCTTCTTGAATAGTGCAACCTTATCCGCTGCTTCTTTTTCCTTTGCTTCTATTATCTTCTCTTTAATCTCTGGTTTCGCTTGATAAAAACTAAAAACCTTTTTCAGCACAATCTCACTCATCTCGTTCACTTGTGACAACACAATTGTTGCACATATTTAAGCTTGGAGTACCCACCTTATTGCAGCCTGAAAAAAGTATAATCATTGTAAACGACAACATGATGTATAAAAATTAATTAAAATACAGGAAAATATAAAATAAAATACCTTTGTCAAATCTGGAGTATTATAAATGACTCCATCAAAATGCTTAATGTAATGCATCATGTATACACCACAATCTAAATCTACAGTTGTTCTTTGCCATTGAAACTCCATATTTTCAAAACTATAATTGACCATCTCTTCCACTGTGTTCTCTTTTTTATCAGCTGAAAATTTCAACATTTGAACTTTCTGAAACATCATTTAATGAAAAGCAAGCAAATGTTATAATAAGACTTATTAATAAAACATAATTTATTTCAAAATGATATTTTAAAAGAACTTACCAATATACTGAAATTTCTTGTCAAGCTTATTGAAAACAATTGCAGCATAGTTATCATCAAGACAAAATGGGATAAAAATCTGCAATTTCAATGAACAAAAAGTTACATTAAAATGCAATTTTTGTAATAAAATATATATGAGTTGCTATAAACAAATTACCATTTCAACAACATCGATCAAGTGTTTTCTTATGCACATCCATCAACATTTTAAAACTGGATCTTATATATATCTTGAATTTTCTTTAGCATCATCCTCATTATATATGACCTTAGACAAAACATCCTATAAAAAATAAAACAAAACACAATAAAACAACTTACAAGAAACAAAAATTTTATAGTAAATAAAATTTATTTTAAACTTACACTATGTTCCAAGTTGAACATAAACCGACTTCTTTTATCTCCATCATTTCCACCATCATTTATAAGGTCAACAACTGATACTTTAAAAGTATTAAGTAGATACCTTGAAGGTATATATGTTATATCTGAAAGGTGAATAACTGATACCGGAAAGGTATTCGGCACATACCTTGAAGGTATCACATCATACATCAAATGAATGCATATCATACTTATAATTATAAACAAAAAATGCATGGAACTTAAATTCATGTAACTTAAACTTACTCTTGAATGTCATCTAATTCTCCATTATAGAAACAATAATCCACAATCTCTTTGTGTTTTTGATTCATAGAACCTAAATATTATTTCGAATAAACAAAAAAATCAGATAAGTATCCAATATCTTCTGTAATACTCCAAAACCCACCATTGCTTTCCTCCACATCATTCTTGCTCTTCGAACCGACTGACATCATAGCATCACTCAATTCTCTATCTAGAGGCATTTCTTTATCAGATAAATCTTCTTCATCATCTTCAGCAAGTTCTTCATTTTGAGGGGGAATGTTATTGAATTGAGGTGAGTCTGGTATCAGAAGTTCAAATGATGTCATTTCTGAGGCCAATTTTTTCATAGTCATAAAGTGCTCAATAACGTCATCAATGTATTTTTGAATCTTCTTATTGGAAAAGAACTTTTGTGACAACTCAGACATTTCTGAAGTTGATGAACTGCATTCTTTTTTCTTCTTGATTATATTCTTCATGTTTAGCAGCTTCATTATTTGATAATTGGAAACAATTGAAATGTCTCTTTGATAACATAGAAAGACTTCATGTATTTCCTGCAAAATAAAATTTAAAACATATCTATCAGTCATAATGCTAACATAATATAAATATTTATCAAAATACTTAAAACAATTCAACTGATACATTGAATGTAGATAGTTGATACCTGAAAGGTATTCAACTGATACCTCAAAGGTATTCAGAAGATACCTTGAAGGTATCACATATCATACCTTATCAAAATATATATATATATATAATAATTTAATAATTTTAATTAATAATATAATTAAAAAAACTTACATCTTTTGCAATCTTTTTAATTTCATCATCATCCAACTGTCCTTCTGGTAGATCAAATTTTATGCATTTTGAAGATTATTGAACCTCACCACGATTTTCCTCGTCATGTTCAACTTCAACAAAATCACCGCCTACATCAACACCAGCAACCTTACCCATCGACGACACCTTGTAGACATTCAGCAAAAGCTCACCGTCACCATATTTTCCAACAGCAACCTCTTCAGAACATCTCTTAAAAATCTTCTCATCAGTTCAATGTTGAATGAGAGACAATGACCTAGGTTCTTCAACTTCTTGCCATTTTACCCTTTGCAAATATAGAATTTGCAACAAAATGACACAACTACTTATGCAGCTTGACTTGTCATCTTTAAATGCCCTAACAGACTCACATAACTTGTTCAAAACATATGAGCACCAATCTATTAACATCAACAATGGACTTTACAACAATCATATTTATCAATCTATTTGAAGGTGTAAGAAAAGAACACATAGTAAACAAGACAAAAATCCTCTTAAAATCATCACCCCCATCAGCCAATTGTTTCATTACATTAACCAAAACCCTTAAAGGAATTCTAAAACCAATTTTGTACATCTCATAAAACCTCTCACACAAAGAAGATGTTTCATCACTCCTAGTATATGTTTCCACAATATGACCTTCATTCCTCGATATCATAAAAACATCGAATACGTCATTTGCCGTCACAGTAAATTGACGATATTAGTCAATGGTAACCATCCTACTAGAACTATTGAAATTACTCACCAACCAGCTTATTATCTTTCTTTTGGACTTAGTCAACTTCAAATATAAAAGACTACCAAACCCAATACTCCTAACATCATCCTTCTGTTTATCAGTCAAAGATTGAACAAGCTCAGCAAGACCATTTGGTCTGCATTGACTCATAAAAATTCTGCCAAGATAGAATTAAGAAAAAATATAAAAACAGTAACATACATATACAAAAATACATATCAAACATATAAGGTATTTATCTGATAACACATAAATAATGCATAAACAAAAATACCAATTTATTTCCACATAAGCCTTTTCTTTTGCTTTCACAACCATCATAATTTTTTTCTTATTCAACGACTTTTGACTAAAAAAATATAACAGAATATACATAAAATAATTAAAAAATAAAAAATAAAACCATAACAAATAATTTCCAAAAAATATAATTAATACTCTTATACATACATATGATGCAATAAGGTGTTCATCTGATAATTTAAAAGTATGTGATACCTCTAAGACAAATATTTGATATCTAAAGTGAATACATGTGATACCTTAAGTGTGTTTATCTGATACTTTAAACTTGTCACGCCCCGTTTTCTTTCATAAAAATATCAGAGTTTTTTTTTTGGCGTGAAGAAGAAATGGTAAGAGACACACATTTTTCATAAACAGAAGAAGTAGATAGGAGACGACAGAAGAATGAGGTAGGAGACGATGTGTAACACCCCATTTCAAGAAAATCAGCATATGCATATTTATTAAAATTTCTTTTAATGTTCATTTAAGAATGATTTAAGTGTGAGATCTTATATTACAATAAGTTATGATTTATGAATATTTCCTTGTGCTTGTTTATTTTAAAGATTTTATGACATGTTTTTCTTTCGAGATTTTAAGGGTTTTTACAGGATGACTTACGGAGGAAACCGAACTCGATCTCCACTCACTCGACACATATGAATGGAAGCAAAAAGATAAGATGTTAATTAAATGAATAAAATGATTTTAGGTTTTATGCTAATTTTATTCGTTACCGTTTCTAAATACTTTCTTTTTATGAAATTAGACGTCTACCTTCAACGAGCATGCATTATAGTGAATATTAAAATAACCACAATGCTTATTAATTTAAGTACATATGGAAATTTAATACTTAATTTTATGCTAAGCAATTTCCACATTTATGTGAATTATACATTACATTATTATTGTTAGTCCCTTCAATAAGGTATACATATACTTATAAATATGTGTGACATGAAACATCAAAATATCATGATAAATAAATTAATTTAACTTTTTATTTAAACTAAAGCTTCCATGATAAATCATTGCTAAGGATGACTAAGAAGTCTAAACTAGCTTAGCCACCTCACCACCCTAATTCCAACATGCAAAATATCCATCAACTTGCAACATGCAAAATATCCTTACTTGATGATACCCTTTCTCTCTCTCGTCTATATCATATGAGAAGAACTAAGGTCATAGATAGTTTAACATAAGAAGCAAAGAAAGAGAGAAGAAACAAAGGAAAGAAAGATCAAGCATACATCAAGTCTTTCCTCAAACCCTAAAGGTATTTTGGCTAAAACTCTCTTAATACCTTCATTAAATATTATGATTTATGATAAATACCTTAGGTTAGAAAGTCCAAAGATGTTCTTTGGCAATTTGTTTAGGATTATATGTTGTTTGAATGAAGAAATAAGTTGTTTCTAGAATAGACTTAAGGATGTGCTTTGTCACGCCCCGTTTTCTTTCACTTAAAATATCAGAGTTTTTCATTTTTGGGCGTGAAGAGAGAAAGGGAAAGAAGGCGTACATGATATAAAATAGAAAGAAAAAGGAGAGGACAAGAAGCAGAACTCTTAAAACATCGGATACAACCGATAAAATGGAGTTTTGAAACCTTATGCAGTGGAAAAACATCAGGATCTTTTACAAAGATGAGAAATACAGTTAACATTTTACAAAACTTGGAACATCGTTTTACAAACAAATCAACATAGGTTTAAAAACAAAACCGGAATCATGGACACAGCTGATAGGGCACCCCTCTCTCTACGCATCAAGTTTCTCTTCATCTCCTGTAGTGTGAGTACAGAATAGGGATGAGTGCGTTGAATACACTCGTGGGGATACTTTCCAAGTTTTAATATTGTTAAGCCGATCACATATTAAACAGATATAATAAATCAGCAAGTAGTCACAACATATAAAATGCATAGCAAACAATGCAGAACACACGGCTCTAAGAGCACTCAACTATACTCGTTGCATTCCTAACGTATGGTGTTTTTTACGGGCCACCAGTCCATCCCTATCATGAAGTATGGTGCTTTTTACGGGCCACCAGTCCATCGCTATCATGACTTAGGACATTCGTTCTCGTTCATCGTATCATAACGTATGCATGATCCATGTTTCTTGTACTCTTAAGGTATGCATGAATATAATAATCACAACATATAATCACAGCACAAAGAGTTCAATTATCAAATATGAAAAACAGTAACATATTGAGTTTAGAAGTTACCCCCACCTCGTTCGGTGGTTACCACATGAGTCGCATGTACCAACGATCTCGAGTCTTGGATTTCGTGTCTCAAAGCCCGTGTCTCAAATCTCGTGTCTCGGACCTCAATTCTCAAAGTTCAATCCAACAGATAGCCTACATATGTTACAGTATTCTTAGATCCTTAATAATTATAATTAAAGCGATAAATACTCCGGCGAAGAAACGATCATCAACTACGCGATGGATCGAGAGCTCTAAAGATTGGAGTTAAAGAAATGAGAATGGATATTCAATCCATGTGGCTGAGATGGTAGAGAATGAAATTTGGGTCACGACGGAAAAAGAATGAGTTCAATCGGAGTTCAAACGAGCTCAAACGGAGCATTTTAGGTTTAGGGGTAAAATGGTAATTTTGGTCAAAGGGTTGACTTTGACCGGGCCCACGGATCCCGATCAACGACGTCTCATCATTAACAACTCGATACGGATGAACGACAGAAAGAAAACGAGGTTCGGATCGAAAACACGGCGTCGAGTGCACGTCGGCACGCGCGAACCCGGCGTCGGGTAGGAAAACCCGACGGCTAGGCACCATGGCTCGGCAGCTCTCACCCGGCGCTCCCGGTGCCGGGCTGCTCAACAACCCCTCTTCCCGGTGCCACCAGCCACGGCGGCGCCGCCGTATGCCACCACCATCAGGTCCGCCGGATACCTTGCACCGCCGACTACCACCTTCGGCCATCCCTTGCCGGAATCCGGCCATGAATAGTGCTCGAAACTTCGCCGCAAAACCCTTCAAAGTCATATTTTTCCAAAACCAAACTTTAACCAAAAACCTTCGACCGGTGACTTTCAGTCGCCGGCGACCACCCCCACACCTCCAGACCGCTGGCTGGTGACAACACCTCAACCATACATATATACACACACGCATGCAAACTACACACACTCTAAACCCTATGCAACCCTAACCCTTCCAGCCCGTTTCTAGCTCCGGCCGGCGACTTCTAGTCGCCGGCCACCACCTCCAACCATCACCCACACTCCCAGCCACCACCCCTGCATCTTTTTCCGGCGAGAGGAGAGAGAAAGAAGGTTGTCGGGGAGAGAGAAAAGGGAGAGAGGGAGAGAAAGGTTGGCTGGATCTTTGACCGGCGATTGTCGGAGGAGGAGAGATCCGTTCGGAAATCTGAGCCCGGTTTCGTGACGGGCTCAATGAGAGCTTCAACTTAGAGCTTGAGTTTACCTAAAACGGAGAAGAAACGAGGTAGAAAGGAAGAGAGAGAAAACGGGTTTGGAGACAGTTTTTTATTGTTTTCCGGCGAACGAGAAATCAGAATTAAATTCCGAGACCTATTCTAGATTCGTCTCGTTGAGACGAACGTCGTGTGCGAAAATCGGCCAAAACCGACAACGTTGGATTTTCCGGCCACTGGCCAGCGATGGTGGCGCCGCATCGGCGGCGGCTCCGGCGATGGCCCGCCGGAGACAGAAAATCGGAAAGAGAGAGAGAGGAGAGAGAGACTTACGTGTTTTCATCGCTTTTGGCTCGTTCGGAGAAACGGTGATTTTCGAATCGAAACCATCCCTATTTATAGATTTTCCGAAAGTTACTATTCACCAAAAATATTCGGATCACTATTCATCCAAAAATATCCCATTTCACTGTTCATCAGTTGAAAATTCTCCATTTACTATTCATCATAAATATCTTCTGGTTTTCCGGATCTTCGGGTTTTGCCCTTTCCGTTGTCGTTCGAGCTACGGGTCTCCGATTGACCCCTAGGTCGTTTCTATTTTCTCGTCTTTCCAAGACGCATCTTATGGTATGAAAATATTCTATATACCATGTCCAAGAAAAATATTGATCCGAAGCACACATTAGACACGTATCTGAAACGCACGTAATTAATTAGACAACCAAAATATACACACGTAATTATTAAGTTGTACGTTAAAATATTTAATTAATAAATTATGCTCGTTTTGATCCAGGGCGCTACATGCTTGGTTTTGCTTCTGTTTTGGATGTGTTCGAAAATCTTAGGAATTGTTTTAAGCTAAATCCTTTTTCCAGATTGAAATATATGAAGTCAAGAGTATGTCTGTAAAATTGCAGAAGATTTGGAGTTAAACTCGATTTTATATGATTTTTCTAAGATAAGCTGTTCAGAGACAGTTTTCGCCCTATTTTTAGGTCGGAATCATATAATTTTCTGGAACAGTATACTTTGAATTTATACATGATCCTCTACTATGTTTAATAACCTGTTCTTAGGTACGTGTAGGAACTTAGTATGCATTTTTTGAGTTTTGTACGATTTATGCCGGATTTTACAATATAACCTGTTTTCTGCGTAGATGATGTCCTGTTTTCAGTCTTGTTCTAAAAGCCATAACTATTTATTGAGATCATATTTATAAACCATGTTTTACTATGTTGTAGTACACGTTCTTATGAGTATGAAGAAATTTACTATGTCATTTTTAGAACCTTGTACGATTTATGGTGATTTTTACAAGAAAGTCTATTTTCAGCATGTGCTATGTCCTGTTTTCAGCCAACTTAGAAAATTCATAACTAATTATGTGAATCTTATTTTCGGTTGATATTTTTATATGTCATACTTCTGTAAGGTATCTATAGTCTGGAGAAATTTGGAAGGATTTCATGAATTCTAAAGGGATTGATTAATTATTCAAAATCAGACTATTTTGGAGCTAGAATTGAAGTGAAAAACTAGTTAAATGTGTGATTTTTAATTCCTTGTACAAGCTGTTAAAATTTATGAAATTTCAGCATGTTATACTAAAGGAAGTTATGTGATTATATGAATAATTATGTGATTTTAGGAATTATATGTGAATTATTAAAATTATGACATCTTTATATGTCATTTTAGGTCAAAAATTACTAGTTTAAATGCCTAACAATTAGGTTATAAGTATGAATATGTTTTAGGTTAAAGTAACCTAATATAAATGCAAAAGATTATGTTATACGACATAAGAGGCTAATCAGTTAAGTGTGTCGAGCGCAGTTGAGACGATCGGAGAATCCGGAAGCCATCTTTGCATAATCAACGTACAAGTGAGTAACTTCTACTCTCTACTATGTGTTGTTAATTGAATTGATAAGTTATGTATGAAAATCTACGACTGAAGTCCGTAGCTATAACCAGTATGTAACTTCCATACTCGGCGACGACCATAAGGGCAATAAAATGTCTGGTCTATGTAAGGTTTAGTGGGCGAGCGACTCCCACATTCCTTTATGATGATGATGATGATGCAAGGTTTAGTGGGCAAGCGATTCCCACATTCCTTGATGATGACATGTAGTACTTGCTTAACGATTTAATTGCTTCAATATATTAGATAGTAAGGTTATCCCACTAGGATCCCTCTTCAGAGGTGTCTCATGATGTTACTTTTTATAACTTTCAGGCTCAGCAGATGATGACGTGGACGTGTAGCAAGCTGGGCTGACTTCTCACTGTCACTTTAAAATAGATATGCTAGAACCATATTTCCTTTTTGAAATCAATATGTTGTTTAAACATGTATTATATGATAAACTATGGGCTTAGACTTGATTGATAGTCGATATATAATTACATATATATACTATATTTAAAAAATAAAATTTAATAACTCTCGTGTCTTCTCTTTTAAGTCTTCCACTGTATATTATGAAGTTATTATAATTTCTTTAATTCTTAAATATGTAAAGGGTGACGACCTATTTCCAATAAAGGGAAAGGGGTCGTTACACGATGTGAATCTTTTACATATCATCAATCGGTTTCAACCGATAAACATAACATTCACAGCAGAAAATATCATCAGGATCCAACATCCGAAACAAATACATAATTATTACAAAACGTGAATTAATTAAAATATTATTTCGAAATGTTTGTAGGTCGTCATCCTAAAAATACAAGCCCAGATATAGCACCTCCTCTCTCCCTCTAGGGTTCATCATGCTCGTCATCTCCTGTAACATGAATTACAGAATAGGGGATGAGTGCGTGGAATACACTCATGGGGATGAAATCCGCCTCTTATAACAGTCAACAAATATAAAAATACCGAAAATGTAACATTCAGTCACGTTGTCACAGCACATAAAATGTAAGGCACGTATCTCGTAACCCATCCATAAGGTGCGGGAATTTCCCATCTTATCCCCCAAAACGGTCTCAATACCGCTAGCGCATTTACAGGAGTGCCAGACCTTTCAGGTGGTAGAAGAGATAAGAGACAGTTTTTTTACGGTCCATAAGACCCTCCAAACATGCAATGTGAACCGAATCCTTTCACAGTATGACATGAACACATATACATAGCATATAATCACAACATTTAGTATTTCTCAATCATGCCTCAAAATAGGGAAAACTATAAACAGATTAAGAGTTAGAAATTATCCCCACCTTGTTCGGTGGTTTCCGTGTGAGTAGCAAGTACCAAAGATCGGATATATCAAAGCTCAATCCAACAAGTAGCCTACACAATTACTGTGTTTCTTAGATCTTTAATAAGTATAAATAAAGCTAGAAATGATTTCGGAAGAAAGACGATCGTTAAAGACGCGACGGATCAAGAGATCTAAAGATTGGGATTGAAGAAACGAGAGTGGATGTTCAATCTAAAAGGCTGAGGTGATAGAGGATGAAATTTGGATCACGACGGAAAAAGAATGAGCTCAATCGGAGTCGAAACAAGCTCGAACGGAGCATTTTATGTTTAGGGGTATTTTGGTAATTTTGGTCAAAGGGTTGACTTTGACCGGGCCCACAAACCCAGATCAATGACATCTCGTTGGCGACGACACGATAACAGCGTATGACGAAAAAAATAGAATTCGGATCGAAAACACGGCGTCGCGTGCGCACCTGTCACACGACGGGGTGCGCGCGCACCCGGCGTCCGGTGAAAAACTTGGCAGCCTCGGCAAGTGTTCCTCGGCAGCGGCCAAGTTTCCTCGGTAGCTCGGCAGCTTCACTCAGTAGTGGGTCGGTATCCTCGGCGGCCTCGGCACCCAGTGCTCCCGACATCGACCTTGCTCGCCTGTTGCATTTCCCGACGCCACCCGTTGCGGCGGCGCCTCCCAGCGCCACCCGCTGCGGCGGCACCTCCCAGCGCCGCCACCACCTTGTCTGCCAGCAACCCTGCACTACTGGCTACCACCTCCGGCCACCCTCGCCGGATTTCGGCCATGAACAGTGTCGGAAAACAGCCTCCAAACCACCCTCACGCTCTCTACTCTTCTTTCCCCCCTTTCCCAACTCCGGCCGGTGACTCCCAGTCGCCGGCGACCACCCCCTCACCCCCACCAATCCGGCCACGCACACACACACATCAAACCCTACACAAACACATATATACCTAAACACATACTTTTGCACAGCCTGGCCGGTGGGCACCTGCCACCGGCCACCACCACCAGGTCTCGCCGGCGCACAGCAGCTCATGGCGGCGCCACCAGCGCCGCCCCCAACAGCAACACACATGCACACACACGTTTTACACACACACACATGCAATACACACATACACACCTACTGCTGCTCCGGTGCCGCCACCCACGGCGGCGCCACCCTTCCAGCAGCTCACCCTCTCCTCCAGACGACACTCCGGCAGCAGCTCCGGCAAAAAGAAGGATGAAACAGGAAGAGAGAGAAAAGGTGGCAAAAGCTAGGGTTTAGGGTTTGGAGAGCGTTTTTCATCATTTTCCGGCGAACGAGAAATCGGAATTGAAATCCGAGACCTATCATAAACTCGTCTCGTCGAGACCTACGCCGTATGTGAAAATCGGCCGAAACCGATAACTTTGAAATTTTCCGGCCATCGGCGGCGGCCGACGGCGCGCCGGAGGCAAAAATCGGAAAAGAGAGAGAGGAGAGAGACTTACAAGTTTTCGTCGTTTTCGGCTCGTTCGGAAAAACGGTGATTTTTGATTCGAAAATGTCCCTATTTATAGAAATCCCGGAAAACACTATTCACGTAAAAATCTAAAGTTACTATTCACGGGGTTAAAAGTCTTTGTTACTATTCACGTAAAAAAATCTTCGTTACTATTCACTGTAAATATCTTTCGAATTTTTCCGAAACTTTGAGTTTTGTCCTTTTCGTCGTCGTTTGAGCTACGGGTCTCCGATTGACCCCTAGTTCATTTCTATCTTCTCGTTTTTGCAATACACATCTAATGGTATAAAAATATTCTATGTTCCATGTCGAAGAAAAATATCCATCTAAATCATGCTTTAAACACATATCTGAAACGCACGTAATTAAATTAAACAGTCAAAATATACACACTTAAATATTAAATCATAGGTTTAAATATTTAATTAATAAATTATGCTTCGTTTTTGGTTCGGGGTGCTACAAAACTCATATGTGCTTTTGATACATCTCAGATATTGATATGATACCTTAAGTAATACATGTAATACCTCAAACATATTCATGTCATACCTTAAAACACCTAACATAAAATCAAACCTAAACAATATATAAAAATCATGAAAACTTTGAGATATAATAATAAAACCACTTTAAAAGATTCAAACTTATCAACTTTAATACCTAGAAAGAGCCACTGAACCCTCTTACTTGATTTATACGTAACAACATCAATTACCTTTTCACTACATAAAAAATAACCAAAAATATGATAAGTCCAACATAACAAAACAGTACAAAAGGTCATTCCAACAAGTAAAAAAACACATGTATAAAAATACCTATTCATATTCACAGCATCCTTTTGCTTTGCATTCTCAACCTCCAGAACTTATTTCTTGCTCATTTTCTTTTGACTAAAAAACAAAATATAATATACATAAGGAAAAAAAAAATCATAACAAATAATTTCCAAAATATATAAGTAATACTCTTATACATATATATGATGCAATAAGGTATTCATCTGATAATTTAAAAGCATGTGATACCTCTATGATAAATATGTGATACCTTAATTAAATACTTGTCATACCTTAATTGTCTTTATCTGATACTTTAAACTCATATGTGCTTGTGATACATCTCATATATTGATATAATACCTTAAGTGAATATATGTAATACCTCAAGCATATTCATATGATACCTTAAAACACCTAACATCAAATCAAACCTAAACAACATATAAAAAACATGAAAACTTTGAGATATAATAATACAACCACTTTAAAAGATTCAAAACTTATCAATATCAATACCTAGAAAGAGCCACTGAACCTCCCTTACTTGATTTATCCGCAACAACAACAACTACATTTTCACTTCATAAAAAATAACCAAAAATATGAGAAGTCCATAAGAAAACAGTACAAAAGGTCATTCCAACAAGTAAAAAAATACATATATAAAAATACTTATTCATATTCACAGCATCCTTTTGTTTTGCCTTCTCAACCTCCAGAACTTGTTTCTTGCTCATCTTCTTTTAACTAAAAAATAAAATATAATATACATAAGAAAATAAAAAAAAAACAAAATCATATGATTTTCAAAACATATAAATAATAATCTTATACATACATATGATGCAATAAGGTATTCATCTGATAATTTAAAAGCATGTGATACCTCTAAGATAAATATGTGATACCTTAAGTGAATATATGTGATACTTTAAGTGAATGTGTATAATACCTCAAGCATGTTCATATAATACCTTAAAAAAATATTAATGTGACATCTAAGCAGTGCAAGACAAAATACCTATCAACTATAACAACTGTCTTTTCCTTTTCCAACTTCTTCTTCACAACCAACTCTTTTTGTAAATTTACCAGAATTTCATCATTAGATCTCTTACGTTCAGTCCTATCATCATCAAGTAGTACAAATTTTCTCTTCTTTCCAGTAAAATTTCTTGTATCCATTATCCTAACACAAACAAAAATCACACTCATACATTCATAAATCTGCAATTATATGTTGGTTAATAAAGTTTCAAGTGTCAATACACAGAAAAACATAATAAAAATTGTGAAACTAACACTAACTTCTCTTAAAATCGACAAACTCAAACATGCGAACTAACAAAAAAAACCATAAACTAAGAACAAACAACTAATCATGAAAAAAAAAACTGAAAATTTGCAAAAGCATAAAAAAAACCTAAAAATTCGAACACACATATAACCACACAAAAATTGAAATACACAAGGAACAAAATGAAAGCAAAATACAAACACAACTATATTATAGAAACTAAAACACTATCTATGAAAAAACGTAAAATAAATTATATACCTACCAACAATGTTTGAAGCGAAAATCTTTGAAAATACCGAAAAACATCAACAATATAACAAACAAAACACTATGAAACAAAGAAACAAACGAAAAATCGACCAAAAAATGCAGAAGAAAACCGTTCAAAAGAAGGAGGAAGAAGCCGAGTAAACTGGAGGAGAAAACCGCAAGAGAGAGGGAGAGAGAGGAAAAGAGAAATGAAATAAAAAATTAAAAAAAATTATATATATACATATATATATCAACCCATTTTCTGATCTAGTCGGGGCAGGCCGGGTCAGGGGCACGGACCCCTGGGGCATATAAGTTCTAGCATTTAGATCCGTGTCCCCCGGACATATCAGTTTTAGCGCAATATAAATCTTTAATCCATTACAAGATAAGATAATCTAAACTCAAAATAGATATCAAATCAAAACCAGTGACCATCAGAGGAAAAACCCATTCAAGGGCAAATGAGTTAACGCCGGCAATAGAGCTAGTGATATAGGTAGGGCCTTCCATAATCCTCTTCACCACCAATTGATATTTGATAGATTATTTCCAATTCCAAATTAACAGTATGGAACAAATGTCTCATACATTTGATAATGCAACGCACTAATAATGAATATCATATACCGAGAAATAAATATTTTGATAAGAGACATTTTGTTTTCTGTTCGTCTTATGAATCAAGATTCACGATTCACGGGACAAAGTCTATTAGTTAGAAATTTCAAATGTAAATATTAATTCATTCAATTTAATAATAAAATGATTTTGGATGGAGCTCCATCTTGCAATATGTGTTATGTGAAACAATCTGATCTAAGTGGTTGTGTTTTGATAATCATAAAAGTTCTACTAATTGTTGAATTGTCATCTATATATTATATACGATAAATACAAATAAATAAATGTTTAATAAATTTCAAATCAACATAAGATCTTCAAGATTTAAATAAATGTCCCTTAAAAATTCTCAAAAGATAGTATATAGAAATTAAAATAGTTATTGTAATTGGTATAAAAATAATTCTTCTTTTTAAATAGTATCATTCATATATATTGTGCTAATTATAGATTAAGTTGCTACATTTCATTAAAATTTTAGAAACATGATAAGTTCTCAAAAGAACTCAAAAAATTAATTTTAAATATTAATTACTGTCAAATTATAATTATAAATTAATAATATGATAATTTTATCACATAATCTTTAGATAATTTAAAAGATTATAAACACAATAAATATATATATATATACACACACCAAGATATTACAAAAATAATATGTATTTTTACTCCTAAATAATTCAACTATATCATAGTGTATTCACACTCAGGATGGATTTAGGGGGCTTAGGGGTGCGGTCGCCCCTCTTCATTAAGAGTTCTTCCCCCCTTACATTTTTTAATTTTGTCTAACATATAAAATTTAGCTTTCGGTCTATATTATGTTTTGATGTGAAATTTGTTCGCTTTTTTATAACAAAATTTTAGATCCGTTCCTTCTCGCATTAGATAAAGTTATACATTATTATTCATTAATGTTTTACCAATAACTTTACCACATATATTTTCTTAAAATTATCCAAAACTCATATGATTAAAAGATATAATCACTTGTGTGTTCTGGCATGCTACATAATTATGACGTAACTTTCTATACCTATTATGTATGAAAATAATGAAAAACGAAATGAAACATTATTTTACAAACAAATCTTATTATAAAATCACACTGTAAATTGGTATGCGTTATAAGCTCCAAGTTTCATGGCCGAGTGTACCATTTTTGGAGAAACCTATTTTTTTAATGAATTTGGGAGCAGAAGGAGGAGGGATAATAAATATTAGAAAAATTGCTTCACTCAAACTTAAATTTTAATTATCATAATTTACATTTTCTTAAAAGTGGAGTAACACTTAAAAGGATAACAATCTAATCTCTCGTAATCACTATCATATAAATTGCGAGATGTGTATCAATAACTTGGTTTTAAGAATTGGCCTACTAATGTCATAGACAGCAGACCCCACTCTAGAAAAGAATTAATTTTGCTTTCTATAAAATCCGAACTTACACAGCTAATTTTTTAACATAACTAGTTGTTCCCTTATTTGTCATTGGGTTATGTCTTGGGGCACTCTTTCATTTATTTCATAGAAGACAAATTGTTTTCGGGGTCCACAAACAAATCCTTAACCATGATAAGGATTATCTAAGATGATAAAAGCTAAAATCCAAAGAAATATTTTCTCTCCAAATTTAGAACTCGTTCTAGGCTCCTAAATCTGTTCTTTCCATAAATTATTTATTAAACACTTATTAGACGTTTACCTTGATGATTCCTAGTCAGGGTCCCAATAAATACTAGCTATACTTTTATAATGGATTACACTTCAACAAGATAACCTCACCCCACCCCCAATCCACCCAATAGGTCATCTCGATTGTGTGGATTGCTAATTTGTTTCATTTTTCACTTAAAGAGGATACAAGTGGTAAATCTAACAATGGTTTTGAGTTTATAAATATGCCAACTTGACTAAGTTTATCCAAATGTGATAGAAATTAGGGGTGACAACTCGTTATCCTGTGTTGTTTATATTAGCTTATGAGTAAATTGATATTTCTAGTTAAATAAGGATAACAAAAAATTAAATTAATCATTTCGGACATCTATTACCCCTTTCCTTATCTTTTCATTTCTTCCCCCTTTCATGTATTCTCTCTTTTTTGAAATTTTGAACATAATACCTCAAACAATTTTTTTTTTTTTAATTTTCCACTCATCCTCAAGATTCTAACTATTGATATGAAAATTTCACTCGTGGAGGAGAAATATAATACATTCTTCAAAATGTCTTCCACTCATTCTTAATTTTTTTTTTTTAAATTCCTCAATAATCTTTCGTATGAATTCTTTAAAATGAACATCTCACACAACTTGTGCGAGTCGGTGCGTGGCTCATGTGGCTCGTACATATGGATTGTGCAGCTCGTGCGCGTGGGTTGTGTGTGTGGGTCGTGCAATTATTTTTGCTTGTTTGGTGGCGACATGGACCCCTCTTTTCATTAAGGGTAGAAGAGTCAATTTCAACTTAAAAAATCTATTTTTTATAGTTTTGTTAATTTTAATTTTTTAATATGTTATTTGGCTAATTTTCAATTTTTTTCCTTTATGTTATTGTGTATTTTTGTTTGATGTTACAGTATAATTTGATTTGAAAACTTAAACTTTTTTTTATAAAGGTCTATGAAGATTTAAACTCATCTAACTATTTTCTATATTGAATTTTTAAAATATTGTCATGAACTATTACGATCATAATTTGAATGTAAGAATATATAATGAAGGTTGTTAGTGTTCATCAAAAGTGTTATCCATAACTAACAAATGTATCAATGTCAAACATTGCTATATTAAATTATTAGCTAGTGTGTTTGGGGTTGGTCCTAGAATTAGTTAGATAGAAATTATAATTTATTTTTGTGTGTAATTTTTTTTTTCTTTTTTCTTTTCTTTCATTGGAGAGGTGGCCCGTGGTGGCGAAAAAAACCGTTTGCTTATGAAAATTAGTATGATGCAGATATGTCCACTCAAGTTAGCTCAGTGGTGTTGGAAATGAGTCTACTAAAAAGTTAATATTAATAATAATAATAATAATAATAATAATAATAATAATAATAATAATAATAATAATAAATACGGTGGTTGAATGTTAACTAATCAGATTGTGTACTAACATTGATAGATGTGTGAAATTCCATGTATTCGGGTAGGGTCGGGCCGGATCCAACCCGGATCAAAACTTTTTTTTTCCTCTGACTTTTAGGTTATGTTAGTCATACATTTATGTTATATTAGTCATACCTTTACGTCTAGATTTCATAACTTTAGTGCAATACTTTATGTCACGTCCCGTTTTCATAACTTAAAAATATCAGAGTTTTCGTTACAGGCGTGTAGCAAGAGAGAAGAAAACATGCATTCAAAACTTTACAGAATAACAAGCAATAAAAGATCATCCATACAAAAACTTTACAAATATTAAACATGCGGTTTTACATATTCAAAACCATCAGCACAAAGCCGGAAGGAAATATTGAAATCTAAGCAGCCAAAAATTCATACAGGATCCATTTACAGAAAAGATATCTAACTTTACAAAACGAATAACAACATTGTTTAGAAAACTAAGATTTGTAAAGAAAAAGGGCACTTCTTGATACGACATCTCACTCTCTACGCTTCCCTGTTTTCATTATTTCTTGTAGCGTCAATACATGCGAGGGTGAGTGCTTGAAATACACTCGTGTGGATACTTCTAAATATAACGTTCATTAAGTAGTAGAGAGAAATAAGCAATCAATATCACAGCAATTAAGCATAACATATAAACTCATGGCACGTAGCTGTAGATAGGTGCGGGGGCAGCCTGTCTTATCCTATAAACGGTTTTTATCCCGTTAACATCTTTCATTACGGACCATTAGTTCCTCTGTAGCATGATTTTGGACCTTAGTCCCTTCGTAGCATAGATATGACATGCATGCACATTCATAAGGTCACGGCACGTAAACATGGCACATCAGTTTCATGAAATTCATATCATTAAAGAATCTTTCCATTACTCATAGATTCACTTAGCAATTAAGGTTCATCTCATTAAGCATTCATTCTCGTTCATTCGGTATTCATAACATCATCTAAAACCTAAGCATGCAAAAAGAAACAGAAAGATTAAACATTAGGTTTAGAAGTTACCCCTACCTCGTTCGGTGGTGATCCCTCGTGATACTTGAATCCTAAGTCTTAAGATCTTACTTTCGCTTGAAAGCCTACACATATAAACGAGGGTTCTTAGACTCCTTATTACGTTACTTATACATAAATTAATATAGAAACTCTCTCGAAAAAAAGCGTTAGAGGAAAGAAAATGAAACAAAAGCTTGAATCTTGATCGTAGGGTTGAAAGAGATCGATTAAAGCTTAAACGGAGGAAAAACAAGCTTAAACGGAGTTTTTAAAAGCTTGGGGGTATTTTTATAAATTTTGAAAATGTTGACTTTGACCTAGGGGTCATTTTAAAAAATCAAAAAAGATTTGGGGTCCTTTTGATATATTTTAAAATCTTTGGGGTCAAAACATAATATTTACAAGATTTTTGGGGTTAAATCAGAAACTCCAAAACACTTAGGAAAATATGATTATCAAAAGCTTTGGGGAGAGAAATAAAATTTTTGAAAGCTTGAGGGTTAAAAAAATGTAAAAATTCTAAAAACTAGGGTTTGCAAGGAGGTCCCCCAACTGTTTCAAATTTCCAAAAATTGGCCCCTCCACCTCTGCCCTCACCACCCAGCCGCTCCACGTCCCGATTCTGCCACCAAAGCTACCGCCGGCAACACCGAGTCGCCAGTGCACCCACACCACGACACACACCTACACACGTACGGCAGCGCTACCCAGTGCCACCCCCAATCGACACACATGCACACACAACACACTCACGCACACAGTTGCACACGACGACACACAGCCTCTCTCAACGGCTCCACCGACGACGCACCAGCGCAACCTTTGTGCCCGCCCAACCAACAGTCGACAGCTGCGAGAATTACTTGTCCAAATGTGTTCCAAAATTATCACTTGAGTGTTCCAAATTTTCTTTTATATGTGCCCCGATTGGGCCCCGGGCCCCCAAATGGGCTGTCCATTAAACAAAACATCTAGGCTTTAACTTACGATATCACTTAATTATTTTATAACCTAAGGTTCAATTATAAATTATAACCCGATTAATGAATTGTGCATTATTTCATTTTTTCTGAAACGTACATAAATAAATCAAACAATTAGGGGTTAAATTATTTAATTAATCCAATTATGCATCATTTTATCCTAAGTGTTACATCCCTTCCCCCTTAGAAAAATTTCATTCTCAAAATTTAGATGTGTACATATAAACGACAAATCTGAATACTTTGCTAAGATCTCGTCCTTTATTCCCATGTTGTTTCTTCCTTTCCATAACGGCTCCACTGAACTTTCACTAGGGCCATTTCTCGATTTCTTAACTTATGAATCTTCTTGTCCAAGATGGCCACTAGGACTTCTTCGTAGCTCAGATCCTTCTTAATTCCGATGCTTTCTTGATCGATCATGTGGCTTGGGTCGAAAACAAACTTCCACAACATGGATACATGAAAGAAACTTATCTCCTTCATGTACCTCAACTATTCGTTCATGGAGAGTGGGCTTCACGAACAAAGCTGCAACTTTAGCCTCGATGCTGCTTGGAGACGTAACTACCTCCAGACTCAACCTCGACATCTCTTCAATTACTGGTTCTGGTTCGTGATTATGAACGTCATGGTTCCTTTCCTTTTTCAGCTAAGGACGTCAACAACTACATTCGCTTTTCCTGGGTGATAGAGATTCGTACAATTATAATCATTCACTAATTCCAACCACCTTCTCTATCTCATGTTGAGCTCCTTCTGTTCAAAGAAATACTTCAAACTCTTGTGGTCGATGTAGATTTCACATTTCTTGCTATAGAGATAATGTCTCCAAATCTTGAGAGCGTGCACAATGGTTGCCAATTCCAGGTCGTGTGTTGAGTAATTTTGCTCGTGAGTCTTTAGTTGCCTTGATGCGTAAGCTACCACTTTCCCTTGTTGCATCAGAACACACCCTAAACCTTATTTGGATGCATCACTATAATCACGAACTCCTTCGTTACATTCGAAACTGTTAGAACTGGTGCCTCTATCAATCTCCGCTAGCTTCAGCTCTTGGAAGCTATGCTCACATTATTCAATCTACTGAAACTTCACATTCTTCCATGTCAAATGGGTCATGGGAGTGGTAATCTTCGAGAATCCTTCGATGAACCTTCTGTAATATTCGGCTAAGCTAAGAAAACTCGCACTTCGTTAGCATTTGTTGGAGCTTTTCAATTGCTAGTAGCTTCTATCTTGTCACGATCCACTTCAATCCCCTTGGAGGATACAAGATGTTCAAGAAAAGCTACCTTGTCGAGCCAAAACTCATACTTCTTAAACTTTGTAAAAAGCTTCTCCTTTTCCAGAGTCTCCAACGTGATCTTGGGATGTTGTTCGTGGTGTGTCTTATCACACGAGTAGACCAGAATGTCATCGATGAACACTGATGAATGTTGGAAATATTGCGAAAATCAAGGGGAGTGTTTTTTTACCAAATATAGGTGTATATATTTTGGGTATATTAGCTGTCAATTATGCTAATAGTTGTCAATCATGTAAATTAGGAATTAGTAATTATTTTCCTATAATTTAGTCATTTTTCCTTGTTTAGAGTCTTTGTATCGTGTATAAATCATTCAGCTATTGAACAGGGAAAATATATTTGCATTTTACCTCTTTCAACTTGGTATCAAAGCCGGATCGAGAGGAAACATGCCTATTGTGAAAATATGCATAAATGTAACATAAACATAAATCAGAGTTATAAAACAGAATTGAAATAATCAAAATGCATAAATAAGTAAAGGAAAATATCAAAACATTAAGTTTATTAAAGGATAAGGATATGTACACTGGAGAGAGGATGGAGGGAGAAGAGAAAGGTGAGTCTGTACTCAAGCGTACTCCTCACTAACAAACTTCTAACCTATATATAGAAGAAAACATAAATTACATGTCATACAAATTACATAGAAATTGAAATTAAAGTAAAGGAATCTGCATTTGTAAAATGGCCGACATAACTTTTGTCTTCTTGATAATAGAGTCCTTGTTAATAGTGGAGCATCTTGACTTTGTGGCATAAAGTAGTTATCTTATCTTCAATCTTCAATTAAGTATAGTATTCCTGTCGATCTTATCAATTTGCATCTGGTAAGTCATTATCAATCCAATCAAAAAGTTGAGCTGGTCCTGGAACTGCTGGTTGAATAAACCAACCATCTGGTACATATCCTTGTGAAATACAAAATTCTGTCTTTGGATAAGTATTGTTGTTTATCACTAATCTCTGATTAATCCCAGCAACTAATCTTGTCCAAATCTTTTTTACTCTTAAGAATTTCAACTTAGGACGTAAAATTGCTTGAATATCATCCTGTTCATCTGGTAATAATTTGTGATCAAAATGAGCCTATTGTAAATGATCATTTCCTTCTTGTATCATTCTTTCTTTTCCAAATTTGTACCTTATGTAACCTTGACACCTAGAACATTCTGAAATATGTCTCCTAGCTAACCAGTACCCACAATCTGGAGTAATCTCTTCCATCAAAAAAAATCCTGTTCATCAAAATGATCAGAAGTAGATTCATCAGATTTGGTTGAGGAACTCTTGTGGCTAATAAAATCAAAAAACTGGCTTTGTAAATCTGGATTTTTTCTAAGGCTTTCAAAAAACTGATCATTGGTAGAAAAGGTAGGTTCATCAATCTTTTGTTTTTGTTTTTCATTAGTAGCAGGATTTTTTGTAGAGGGTTTTTTGGAAGGTGATTGGGGAGCTTTGTCCTGAAACTTAAGTCTTTGGCCTGTAGCTAAAAAATGTCGGACAACATTCTCACTACAAAGAGATTGGTCAAATTTCTTCCACCATCTAACCTTATATTTCCTAATGAGGGATAAAGTAATTGGTTCAGCAAAACATTTTCTAAAGTCGAATTCCCATGCCACAATCCAAGGGCATTTAAACTCTGCATAGTAAAGTAAAGTCTTCAAATAATTCTCCGCCGCACAATTTGTAGAAAAGACTTGTAAACCTTTGTGAACACTTGGTGGTAACATAGAAATATTGGGACCTAATTTCTTCCACCATTCAACAAACCAAATAGGGAAGTTCTTGGTAACACCTTCTTGAAAGTTAAAAAACCATGAATGTGTTCCTGGCCTAAGAAGCATAAATCTATACCAGGCTTTCTTGTAATCACCATATGTAAAAGTTTGTGGATGAAAATTGTCGGAAAACTTTCTTTCATTAGTATTCCATTCAGAAGTATTTTCACAACTTGGTATCATATGAATTTGCATTTTTCTCTTGTTCGACTACTCCAAATACCATGTCAGAAGTATCGAATGAGACTTTCCCAAATACTTCTACCCAGAACCCAATCTCAGACACAACCCGAACCTTAGTTTCAGACAATACCTCTGTAATTGTTCCATAAAAAATCGGAGGAAGCAACACTAAATCACACCCTGTCTAGATTACTACCATTCACTTGAATGGTGATAATTTTTTACAATGGTCTCAAGTTGTTCGCATGTATATTCGAGGTCGTGGGAAAATGGGCTATCTTACTGGTGAGAATAAGCCTCCAGCAGAAGATGATGCTGTGTATATCACTTGAGATGCAGAAAATTCGATGGTGATGACCTGGCTGGTAAATTCTATGGAGGAGGATATCAGTTCTAACTATATATGTTATCCAACAGCAAAAGAATTATGGGATAACGTCAATCAGATGTATTCTGATTTGGGAAATTAATCCCAAATATTTTAACTTATATTGAAGATCGGTAAAATGCAGTAAGAAGAAGAAAGTGTCACCAAATACTTCAACTTCTTGAAGCATGTATGACAGGACTTGGATCTGTTCAATACCTATGAATGGAAGTGTGCAGAAGATGCTTGACACCACGTGAAGGTAGTAGAGGATAACCGAATTTTCAAATTCCTTGCAAGGCTGAATGTGGAATTTGATAAGGTAAGGGGGAGAATAATTGGAAGACAACTTCTTTCCTCAATTGGAGAAGTGTTTTCAGAGGTTAGAAGGGAGGAAAGTCGGAGGAACGTAATGCTTGGTAAGAAAGGGCAAAGCACAACCGTTGAAAGCTCGGCTCTTGCTGTAGGATCAGGTGCGGGAAAAAACTTCTCAAACCAGCAATAGAATAATGAGAACCAGCATCGGAATGATGGGAACTTTCAGGTTTGGTGTGACTACTGCAACAAACCACGCCACACCCGGAAAACATGCTGGAAAATCCATGGGAAACCAACCAATTTGAAGAATAATAGGTTTGGTCGGGCTGTTACTACTGCAAATGAAGCTGAAGCAAGCAGTCCCTTCACCAAAGAAAAGGTTGATCATATTCTCTCCCTACTAAAATCCAATTCAGCATTTTCTGGTACTCCTAGTGTGTCTGTGGCACAAGCTGGTAAGGAAATAAGTGCTCTATCTTGCTGTCTAAATTCCTCTACTCCATGGATAATAGATTCAAGAGCATCTGATCATATGACTAATTCCTCAAAATTATTTGAATCCTATTTTCCTTGTCTTGGTAATAAAAAGGTTAGAATCGTAGATGAAACTTTTTCTCAAATTGCAGGCAAAGGTTCAATTAAAATTTCTAGAAGAATAGGTCTTAAATCTGTTTTTCATGTTCACAAATTCGCCTGTAATCTCCTATCTGTAAGTAAACTTTCCAAGGATTCTAACTGTTGTGTTATCTTTTTTGAATCACACTGTGTTTTTCAGGATCAGAGTTCGGGGAAAATGATTGGCAGTGCTAGAATGAAAGATGGACTTCACTATTTTGAGGATAATCTATCTAGAAATAAAACAGTTCAAGGATTTAGTAGTGTGAGTTCCATTTCTGTTTATGAACAAATAATGGTTTGGCACTACAGATTGGGCCATCCAAGTTTTGCTTATTTGAAACATTTGTTTCCATCATTATTTAAGAATATTAATCTTAAATCTTTGCAATGTGAAAGCTATTTTTAGCAAAAAGTCATTGAAGCACTTATGTTCCTTCACCTTACCAACCTTCAAGATCTTTTTATCTATTCCATAGTAATGTTTGGGGACCTTCAAAAGTTACCACTATAACGGGTATGAAATGGTTTGTAACTTTTATAGATGATCACACACTAATTTGTTGGATTTATTTGTTGTGTGAAAAATCTAAAGTGGAATTTTTTTTTAAAACCTTTTACAATATGATTGAAAATCAGTTTCAAACAAAAATTAGCATATTAAGATCTGACAATGGGACTGAATATTTTAATAAGGTTTTAAATAATTTTATCCAAGAAAAAAGGATTGTTCATCAGTCCACTTGTCGTGATACCCCTTAACAAAATGGAATAACTGAGCGAAAAAATAGGCATCTTCTTGAAATTGCTCGAGCTATAATGCTTTCAATGAATGTGCCAAAATATTTATGGGGTGATGCACTTTTAACTGCATTCTACTTGGTTAATCGAATGCCAACAAGGGTTTTGAATTTTAACACACCTTTGAAATGTTTAAAATATAAGTTTCCAGAATCAAAGTTGAATTCTGATCTGGCTCTAAAAATTTTTGGTTGCACAGCCTATGTTCATCTTCCCCAATCTCGCTCTAAATTAGATCTAAGGGCTAAAAAATGTGTTTTGTAGGGTATGCCCCTAATCAAAAGGGTTATAAGTGTTTTAATCCGAAAATAAAACGGTTTTACACTACTATGGATGTTACTTTTTCTAGAAACATTTCTTTTTTGACAAAAATTCCCTTTAGGGAGGGAAGTCTAGAGAGACAGGAAATTTTTGGGAACAAAGTCCTTTACCCAGTTTCATCAATCTTGATTTTTTCATCAAAACAAGACAAGATGAATCTCCTACAGCAAATAGTCCTATTCAGGAAAAAGAAAATGTTCAAATAAGTAATATTGGACCTCAATCTGTTAATTTTGAACCTGATTTTGTTCAAACATGAAAAGAAACACTACAAGAGGAAAATTCTAAACCTGATCTGCTTGTTTATTCTAGAAAGAAGGTCCACAGAAAATAAGTTCATCTCTTGTTCCAGTAAATGATCAATCGTACTCTCCAAATGAAGGCCAGGAAGATAATGCAGGTAACTTGTCTCATCCTATTCTATCCGAATCCGTTCTTTCTAAACCCAACAAAATATTAGCCCCAATTCTTGTTTCTCAAACGGAAAACCTTGATATTCCTATTGTCCTTAGAAAAGGAAGAAGGAAATGTGCTAGATACCCCATTGTCAATTACATGTCCTTTGTTAAACTTTCCAAATCCTATAGAACCTTTACACCTAACATTTCTAAAATTGTTGTGCCAAGAAACATACAAGAGACACTAGAAGACACCAATTGGAAATTAGCAGTTCTTGAGGAGATGAGAGCCCTAAAAAATGAGACTTGGGAGGTTGTGGATTTGACGAAGGATAAAAAAACTATGGGTTGTAAATGGGTTTTTTCGGTGAAGTGTAGAGCTGATGGGAATATAGAAAGATATAAGGTGAGATTAGTGGCAAAGGGCTTTACACAAACTCAAGGAATTGATTAGCAAGAGACATTTGCTCATGTGGCAAAGATAAACTCTATTCGAGTATTACTGTCTCTTGCAATCAATTCAAACTGGCCCTTACATCAGTTAGATATGAAAAATGCATTCTTCAACAGGGAGTTAGAGGAAGAAGTTTTCATGAGTCTCCCACTAGGGCTTGAAGATAAGCATGAGACCAAGAAGGTATGTAGACTGAAGAAGTTTTTTATACGGTCTCATGCAATCTCCTAGGGCTTGGTTTGAACAATTCGGCAAAGCAGTGAAATGTCTTGGTTTCTGCCAAAGTCAAGCAGACCATACCATGCTCTACAAACATTCAAAAGAATGTAAAATTGCCATTTTGATTGTTTATGTTGATGATATTGTCCTAACATGAAATGACAACGTGGAGTTAGCAAGGCTAAAAGAGAAACTCTCTATTGAATTCGAGATTAAAGATCTTGGGCCATTGAAGTATTTCTTGAGCATGGAGTTTGCTAGGTCTAAGGAAGGAGTTTTTGTCAGTCAGAGGAAATATATGTTGGATCTCCTCAAAGAAATAGGTATGCTTGGTTGCAAGACAGCTGAAACACCAATTGAACCCAATATAAAACTCGAGGCTGCAAAAGATGTCAGGGAAAAAAAGAGCGCTACCGGGGGTTAGTGGGCATATTAATCTACCTATCACATACTCGACCGGACATTGCTTACACGATCATCACGGTGAGCCAGTTTATGCACTCACCAGGACTTGAATATTTTGATGCTGTTTACCGAATCTTGAGGTACCTAAAGAGAACACCAGGTAAAGGGTTACTCTTCAAGAAACGAGGACATATGCAGATTGAAGCCTACACTGATGCGGACTGGGCTAGTAGTGTAATAGATCGCAGGTCAACCTCTAGCTACTGCATCTTTGTGGGAGGTAATCTGGTTACTTAAAGAAGTAAGAAACAAAATGTGGTTGCCCGGAGTAGTGCAGAGGCGAAGTTTAGGGTTGTAGCTCATGGCATATGTAAGGTTATCTGGATTAGAAGATTACTAGAACTTGAAGTTCAGGTTACTTTACCTATGAGTTTATACTGTGACAACAAGTCAGCGATTGTCATAGCTCAAAACCCGATTCTTCATGATCGTACAAAGCATGTGGATGTAGATAAACACTTCATCAAAGAGAAAGTTGACAGTGGACAAGTATGCTTGATTTACACCCCAACTACAGAACAAGTTGTTGATATGTTCACTAAAGGGTTGTATAAAAAACAGTTTGATTGTTTAATGAGCAAGCTGGCCATGGAAGATATCTTCAAACCAGCTTGAGGGGGAGTGTTGGAAATATTGCAGAAATCAATGGGAGTTTTTTTTTACCAAATATAGGTGTACATATTTTGGGTATATTAGCTGTCAATTATGCTAATAGTTGTTAATCATGTAAATTAGGAATTAGTAATTATTTTTCTGTAATTTAGTCATTCTTTCCTTGTTTAGAGTATTTGTATCGTGTATAAATTATTTAGCAATTGAACAGGGAAAATATCCCAGTATTTTACCTTTTTCAACTATGAAATGATCGAGGTATGGATGGAAAACGCGATTCATCAGACCTATAAAAACCACTGGTGCATTGCTAAGTCCAAAAGATATCACTACAAACTCGTAGTGGCCATACTTCGTCCTAAAGGCTGTCATAGGTATATCAACATCCTTAACCTTCACCTGATGGTATCCAGACCTTAAGTCGATCTTCGAAAATACACTTGCGTCTTTCAGCTGATGAAACAAGTCTTCAATTCGAGACAGGGGATACTTGTTCTTGATAGTTCATTTATTCAGTTCTCGATAATTGATGTACATTCGAAAGCTTCTGTCTTTCTTCTTCACAAAGAGCATTGGAGCTCTCCAGGATGACATACTTGGACGAATGAATCCCTTGTCCAGAAGTTCGTGTAGCTGAACCTTCAATTCCTGTAGCTCTTTTGGTGTCATCCGATATGGAGCTTTCGACACCGATGTTGACCTTAATATGAGATCAATCTCAAAGGTAATCTGTTGTTCCGGTAAAGGGTCGGGTAAATCTTTCGAAAAGACGTTCGTGTACTCCCTTACAACAGACACCTTCTTAATAGGATTCATCTCTTGTTCGAGATTCACTATTTTCACCAACCAAGCTTTACAATCTCCGTTGTTGAGCATTTTGGTTGCTTTCATAACCGATACAACTCTCGTGTTGACTCCAACTCATGTCCCATAAAACGTGAACTCCTCTTCTCCAGGTATCTGAAAAACAATCTCCCTTGCGTGACATTTGATCACCGCATGATTTGTCTTAAGCCAATCCATTCCTAAAATCACATCGAAGTCCTTCATCTCTAGTGCATGCAGATCGGCTAAAAGGACTTTATCCCTGTAGCGCCCCGGATCAAAACGAGCATAATTAATTAATTAAATATTTTAACCTATGATTTAATAATTTTGTGTGTATGATTTAACTGTTTAATTTAATTTCGTGCGTTCAGATAAGTGTTTAATGCACGTTTAAGAACGATAATTTTTATTAGACGTGGAACGTAGGATATTTTTATATCGTTAGATGCGTATCGAGAAAACGAGAAGATAGAAATGAACTAGGGGTCAATCGGAGACCCGTAGCTCAACTGGCGATGAAAAGGGCGAAACACGAGGTTTCGGAAAAATCAAAAGATAGTTACGGAGAATGGAAACGAAGATATTATCGATGAATAGTGACGCGGAAAAGTCAACCGATGAATAGTAACTTGGATATTTCTCATGAATAGTAACTTTCCGAAATTCTATAAATAGGGGCTCCTCCGATTCAGTTTTCACCGTCTTTTTGAACGAGCCAAACGCGCCGAAAACTCGTAAGTCTCTCTCTCCTCTCTCTCTCTCTTCGTTTTCTGTTTTCTGGTCGGCGGCGCCACCACTGGCGCCGCCGCCGGCCGATCGCCAGAAAATTTCAACATTGTCGGAATCGGACGATTTTCGCACACGATGTTCGTCTAGATGAGACGAATCTAGGATAGGTCTCAGATTTCAAATCCGATTTCTCGTTCGCCGGAAAACGGCGAAAAATAGCCTCTTAAACCCTAAACCCTAACCCTTGAACACCTTCTCTCTCTCCTCTGTTTTTCTCTCTCTCTCTCACTCTCTCTCGCCGGAGAAACCACCGGAGGACGACCTGAGACTGCTGGAGGGCCGGCGCCGCTGTGGGTGGTGGCGCCGGAGACGAACAGTGTTATATATGCATGAAACGTGCATGTGTGTGTGAATGGTGGTGTATCAGTGTGTGTGTGTTGTGTGGCTCGCTGTGGGGGCGGCGCCGGGTGGCGCCGTCGTGTGTGATCGGTGGGCCGGCGACGGGAGGTCGCCAGCGAGGTGGTTTGGTGGGTCGCCGGCGGCTGGTGGCCGCCGGCCAAAGCTTGATCAGTGTGTGTGTGTGTGTGTTTGCTAGCATGCGCGTGTGTGTGTGTGGGTGCCACGGTTGTGGTTGCTGGGCGGTGGCTGGTGGTGGCCGGCGACTCCCAGTCGCCGGCCAAGGTGGCGGTGGATACTGGTGGTTGCCGGCGGCAGGTGGCCGCCGGCTAAGGTTGGTGTTTGGGTGTGTGTGTTTAACCGTGAGTGTGTGTATGTTTGGACTTGGGAGTATATGCATGGTTAAGGGTGTTTGGTTGGCCGGAACGGGTTACCGGCGACGAGGAGTCTCCGGCGGAGGAGCTGGGGGTGGTCGCCGGCGAAGGGAAGTCGCCGGCCGGAGTTTTGGTTGAAGTTGGAATTTTGGAAAAATGTGACTTCGAAGGATTTTGCGGCGAAGTTTCTGGGAACTATTCATGCCGGAATCTGGCGAGGGACGGCCAGAGGTGGTAGCCAGCGGTGCGAGGTATCCGGCAAGGTAGGTAGTGGTGGCTGGAGGCGGCGCCGCCGCACCGGGCGACGCCGGGAAGTGGCCTGCTCGAGCAGGCCACCGTCGGGAATTTCTGGGCAGGGCTGGCCGAGAAAACTCGACCAGCCGGGTTGGGTCGCGCCTAGCTGCCGAGAAAACTCTGCAGCCGTCGGGTGCCGGGTGCCGGCGCGTACCGTGCGCGCCCGTCGGGTGCCGACGCGCACCCGACGCCGTGTTTTCTATCCGAACCTCGTTTTCTTTCCGTCGTTCAACCGTATCGAGTCGTCGATGACGAGACGTCGTTGATCGGGGTCCGTGGGCCCGTTCAAAGTCAACCCTTTGACCAAAATTACCATTTTACCCCTAAACTTAAAATGCTCCGTTTGAGCTCGTTTTAACTCCGATTGAGCTCATTCTTTTTGCATTGGGATCCTTATTTCATTTCCTATATATTCAGCCACTCATACAGATCTGACCCTCTCATTTCTTGAACTCCAATCTTTAGATCGTTCGATCCATCGTGTCGTTAGCGACCGTTTTCCGACGGAACCTTTTACAGTTTTAATTATAATTTATTAAGGATCTAAGAACATTGTAACGTATGTAGGCTACCTGTTGGATTGACGTTGAGTTATCTGACTGTTGACACTCGCTACTCGAGCTCTTAGTTATCAGACTTTCGGATTTATCAACTCACGTGGGTACCACCGAACAAGATGGGGGTAATTTCTATCCCTTTATCTGTTTACTGTTTTCCCTATTAAAAGCATCACTGAGGAACACTATATGCTGTGAATACACTTACTATGCCATATTATTACTGTGGTTGGACTGATGTCCACCTTGATCATGCATTCTGTTCGTCCCCTGCTATTTTCTACTACTTCGAAAAGGTATGGCGATCCTTGAAATACGCTAGCGGTATATGAGACCGTTTACAGGGTAAGACGGGGGAACCCCGCACCTATGCATCCCTAGCTATTTCTAATATCTGCTATGTATTTTATGTGTTGTGACAACGTGACGTAAGTTTATTTTATTAGTTTTTATATATCTGTTGAGAGTCTCAAGAGACAGAGTTACTCCCACGAGTGTATTCCACGCACTCACCCCCTTAATCTGTACTCACACTACAGGAGTTGTTGAGCATGATGATCCCTAGATGGAGAGAGGCGGTGTCGCTTTTGAATCTGTGATCTTTAGGGTGTGTCGCACAAACATTTTCAAAACAATGTTTTAAGTTTAACTCACGTTTTGTAATATTTTTGTATATACATTCTGAATATTCTTTGAACGAGAGATCCTGATGTTTTTTCCGCTGCGTATGATGTATATTATCAATAGTGAGACTGATTGCTATCGGCAGAGGCCGATTGTTGTTAAGTGAAAGAGTCACTTCGTCCCTTACCTCTTTCTTTTGTCGTCTTTTACTTATTCTTTCTGTTGAGTTTGCGTCTCTTGCTATTTTCTCTCTTCACGCCTAACGGTAAAACTCTGATAAAATACGAAAAGATTTTGGGGCGTGACAATCCCCAAAAGCGATTCTCAGGTCTCGACAAAAGTGTTTTGTTTTTACTAACTTCTAGGGTTTCAGCGACTACCTTACCGTTCTCATGTCTTAACAGATCACATAGCTCAACAGAGATGAAAGAATGGGTTGCCCTAGTATCATACAAGATGAGAGCAGAGATATGGCATACTGCTAACATACCTGTTATGGTCTCCTATCCTTGAGCAGCCTCTACACGGGTGAGAGCGAAAGCTCGAGCCTTGCCTGCCCCTGTCCTCAACTTTGGTGTTGCTGTTGTTGTGTTCCTGAACTTTTGACAGCTGATGGCAACGTGTCTTAGTTCTTTGCACCTAAAGTAAATCTGGGTACCTAGGAGGCATGGTCTCGTGTGAGCCTTTCCACACTTGGTATATGAGTTCCCCGACTTAGGTGTAGGGAGGAGCGGGATGTTGTTGGCCTTTGGGTACTTGTTCTGATTGAAGCTCTAATTCGGACCAGACCATTCTCTCTTTCCTGACATCATTACAACCTTCTTAGGTGGTGCAACGTCCAAGCGTAGACGAGAAGCAACGTCCTGAGCTCTCTCAACAACTTCAACATATGTCATGGTTCCTTAACTAGTCAAGATGGAACTAATCTCTGAGCGAAGACCTCTTTCGAAGTGTCGGGTCTTTTTAGCATCGATTTCCACCAAATGAGTCGCATACCTACTCAGCTGATTGAATTTCCTCTCGTATTCTCTCACAATGGTGGCTCCTTGGTGAAGATATAAGAACTCTGTTTCTTTCCGATCACGATATGACTGAGGTAGGATATTCTGCATAACCATCTCCTTAAAGATTCCCCAAGACATAAAACTCTTCTGTTCCGGTGACATAGTCCTTTCATATGACTCCCACCAGTGGCTGGCTTCGTCAGTAAATTGGAACACGATGCATAAGATCTTCTATTCTTCTGTGCAAAACAAGTGTCCAAAGAGGCAGTCCAACGACCTTAGCCATTCCTCAGTGTCAACATGTTCTCTTTTTCTATTAAATGTCGGTGGATTGAAACGTCGGAACTGCTTAATGACCAGATTTGTATCGCTTCTCGATGATGGTGGTGGTGCAGCTTGTGTGGTCTCAAAATGTCGGGCTAAGCCCCTCAGCAAAGACACCAAGTCCCCCATCGTGGCATCCACATCATGCTCAAGCGGATTCACCATCACTGGTTGGTCCCTACGCGGTCGACCTCGTGGCATACCCTTTTATAAGCGACATACAAAAAACTGTCCCTTATCGTCTATCCCACGCAACCCAACAATATAAAAAATAATAATAAGATAAATAAAAAATATGATACATATAAATATTCATTTTATTAAATTCCGTGATTAGGGAGAGAAACGTATAGGGAGAGATGTTTATCCGTTCATTTTAAAAAGATTTTCTTGTTAAAATATTTTTTAAAAGAAAAACGAGCTTGAGCAAGGCCCTACAAAGGGTAGGACCTTGCTCTGATACCAAAATTGTCACGACTCATTTTCATATCTAAAAAATATCAGAGTTTTCGTTACAGGCATACAACAAGAGAGAAAAGAAAACATGCATTCAAAATTTTACAGAATAACAAGCGATAAAAGATCATCCATACAGAAACTTTACAAATTTTAAACTTTCGGTTTTACATATTCAAAACCATTGGCACAAAGCCGGAAGGAAATATTGAAATCTAAGTAGCGAAAAATTCATACAGGATCCATTTACGGAAAAGATGTCTAATTTTACAAAACGAATAACAACATTATTTAGAAAACTAAGATTTTAAAAGAAAAAAGGCGCTTCTTGATACAACATCCCACTCTCTACACTTCTCTGTATTCATCATTTCCTGTAGCGTCAATACATGCAAGGGTGAGTGCTTGAAATACACTCGTGGGGATACTTTCTAAATATAACGTTCATTAAGCAGTAGAGAGAAATAAGCAATCAATATCACAGTAGTTAAGCATAATAGATAAACTCATGGCACGTAGCTGTAGATAGGTGTGGGAGCAGCCCATCTTATCTTATAAACGGTTTTTATCCCTTTGACATCTTTGGACCATTAGTCCCTCCATAGCATGATTTTGGACCTTAGTTCTTTCGTAGCATAGATATGATATGCATGCACATTCATAAGGTCACGACACGTAAACACGGCACATAATTTTCACAAAATTCATATCATTAAAGAATATTTCCATTACTCATAGATTCACTTAACTTAGCAATTAAGGTTCATCCCATTAAGCATGCATTCTTGTTCATTCTTTCATTCATTTGGTATTCGTAAGAGGGAGAGAAAAGGGTTTCGGTGGTTCGACGATCCGAGTTTGGATCTAGAATGGGCTTGACGAGAGCTTCAAAAAGATGTAAGATTTGGGCCGAAAGGAGGTGGTGGCGGTGCCGACAGCTGGAAAAATAGGGGAGAGAGAGAGAGAATTACTTGTGCAAATGTATTCCAAAATTATCACTTGAGTGTTCCAAACTTTCTTTTATGTGTGCTCCGATTGGGCCCCGGGCCCCCAGATAGGCTGCCTATTAAACGAAACATTTAGGCTTCAACTTACGATAGCATTTAATTATATTATAACTTAAGGTTCGATTATAAAGTATAGCCTAATTAATGAATTGTGCATTATTTTGTTTTTCTGAAATGTACATAAATAAATCAAACAATTAGGGGTTAAATTATTTAATTAATCCAGTTATGCATCATTTTATCATAGGTGTTACACTTTAACTTAAAAATAAAATCGTTGACCTTTATATTATGGTAGTCATATATTTATGTTATATTAGTCATTCTTTTATATAAAAATATCATACATTTATGTAATACTTTAACTCAAAAAAAAATCCTAATTTCGGCATAAGTTGTACATGTTTACCTTTATGTGATATTACTCATACATTTATGTTATATTATTTATACTTTTATATCAATATAAACATACATTTATATAATATATAAAGTGCATCCAATATAACTAAAATATATGACTAACATAACTAAACGATATGACTAATATAACTAAAAACTATGAAAGATATTACTAGTTGTCTGAAAATATGTTTAGGTACAGGTAAAAATCTAAAAGATGTGTTTAACACTACATAAATGTATATTTAACACTACATAAAAGTATGACACCTGGGATTGAATTTGAGCAAATTTGTGTGTGACCTTGTGACACATGCGGATGCGTGGCTGCGCGTGGGCAAATAGTGAATTTATGTGCGACCTTGTGACGCATGCGGGCGCGTGGCTGCGCGTGGGCAGAGGGATATACGGTTTCAAATCTGTGCAACAGGTGCACTAAAGTTTTTGTCAAATAGTAAAAAAGAATAATTAAACAGTTGAATATTTTAGATTGATATATATATATGTATATATATATGATTAAATGCCCACCTACGATGCGTAATAATCTCATTACTTTATTAATAATGAAATTAATAGTGTATATATATACACACTGTCACGTCCCGTTTTTCACACTTAAAAATTATCAGAGTTTTCATTGTGGGCGTGAAGAAAGAAGGGGAAGTGACGTGCATGATATAAAATAGAAGGAGGTAAGAGATGACAATAGGAAGAATGAGGTAGGAGACAAGTAGAAGAATGAGGTAGGAGACGAGCAGAATCATTACATATAAACCATCGGATTCAACCGATTAAATAAAACATTCACAATGTAAACCTTTAGGATCCATCATCCACAGTGCAACCGAAGTTATACTTACAAAACGTGAATTATGAAAATATTTTTTAATTGTTGTGTGATAAAAGACTTAGAATAAACATGTCCAGATAGGGCACCATCACTCTCTCTCTAAGGTTCAACATACTCGTCATCTCCTGTAATGTGAATTACAGAATAGGGGGTGAGTGCATTGAATACACTTGTGGGGATACTTTCCATGTTTTTAACAATTATTAGGTAAGTATAACAAATCAAACATATACAAGTTCGGCAAATAGACACAGCATATAGAATGCATAGCACATAAATTGAATCCTTTATGGCCACGTAGTCCTATATAACTCATATTTACAGCGAGGACAGGTACTTCCCGTTGACCCCAGGTGTGGGTACTCCCGGACTTATTGTACGGGTCTCTAGTTCTCCCGTAATATGAGAGTAGACCTTCATCCATTCAATCATGAATGTGGACCTTTGTCTCTTCATATAAATATGGACTTTCGTCCTTTCACAACATCATCATAAACCATGCATAAACAATTAATCATAGCATATAATCACAGCACATAAAGTTCAACAATTCATTTAATATCAAGTTCATAAGCATGCGTTCATATATCATCATTTCGCATTAAATACAGAAACGTATAATTATCAAGGATTAGAAGTTACCTCCACCTTGTTCGGTGGTTACCACGTGAGTAGCCGAGTAACAATAATCAAGTATCACAATGCACGATCCAACAAATAGCCTACACAAGTTACGATATTTCTTAGATCCTTAATATGTATAATTAAAGATATAAACGATATCGGAGGAGATACGATCGATAAAGTCGAGACTGAACGGAATATCTAAAGATTGAGGTTAAAGAAATGAGGGTGAAAGTTCAGTCCAATAGGCTGATATGAAAGAGGGTAAGATTTGGGTCGCAACAAAAAAAGAATGAGCTCAATTGGAGTTGAAACGAGTTCGAACGGAGCATTTTAAGATTTAGGGGTATTTTGGTAATTTTGGTCAAAGGGTTGACTTTGAGGGACCCCCGACTCCCGATCGACGACATCTCGTCGCCGATGACTTGATGATAACGTAAGATGAAAAAAAATACGTTTCGTATTGCAAACACGACGCCGCGCACGCACCCATCACACGGCGTCGCGCCCGCGGGCTTCCCGTCACCCGGCGCCCAGTTACCCGTCGTCTCCCGGCACGCGCGCCCAGTAGCCTCCCGGCACGCCCAGCAACAGCAGCTTTCTAGCCACATTCCAGCAGCCTCCAGTACCGCCCCCACCTGACACGCCGGCAACCCCAACTCCGGCCACCACCAGCTCTGGCGGTCGTGAATAGTACCCTAAAAAGTCCCTAAACATCACACAAACACACACATGCATGCACACAACACCTTGCACTACCATCTTTTCCACCACCATTTCAGCTCCGGCGCCACCGCCCACGGCGGCGCCACCACCCCAACTGATAGCCCGACATCCCGAGAAGATCAGCCACCATTCTGATAAAGGAGGAGAGAGAGAGAAAACCGAGGAGAGAGAAAGGGTGGAAAAACAAGGGTTAGGGTTTTTCGACGACGTTTTTGCCCTTTCCCGGTGAACGAGACATCGGAATTAAAATTCAAAACCTATCATAGACTCGTCTCGACGAGACCTATGTTCTGTGTGAAAATCGATCAAAACCGAGAAAAATGATTTTCCGGCACCGACGTCAGCGGCGGCGCCGGCACCGGTGACTAGAAAATAGAAAATAGAGAGAGAGAATGGAGGAGATAGAGACTTACGTATTTTCGTCGATTTTGCCTCGTTCGGAAAAACGGTGATATTTGAATCGAAAACACCCATATATATAGAATTCTGAAAAAAACACTATTCATCGAAAATATTTTGGGTTACTGTTCATGGCAAAAATCTTGGGTTACTATTCACTGGAAATATCTTTCGGTTTTCCGAATCTTCATATTTTGCCCTTTTCTTCGCCATTTGAGCTACGGGTCTTCGATTGACCTCTAATTCATTTCTATCTTCTTGTTTTTCCATTACGCATCTATTGGTAACATAATAATCTATGTTCCACGACTAATTTTTATTTCCATCTAAAACATGCATTAATCACGTATCGAAAATGCATATAATTAAATTAAACCGTCACGATTAATACACATAATAATTCAATTAAGGGTTTAATATTTAATTAGTCAATTATGCTTCGTTTTTGGTCCGGAATGCTACATCCCTTACCCCTTAAAAGAATTTCTTCTCCGAAATTAAACGTGTACCTAGGAATGGTAAGTCGGGATACTTCTTCAGGATTTTATCTTCTAATTCCCACGTCGCTTCTTCATTTTCATGATAGCTCCATTGAACTTTCACTATAGTCATCTCTTGATTTCTTAGCTGACGGTTCTTCCTATCCAAGATGGCTACTGGGACCTCTTCATAGGTCAGGTCTTTCTCAAGTTCTATGTCTTCTTATTCGAATATGTGGTTCGGATCGAATATGTACTTTTGTAGCATAGAAACATGAAAAACATTGTGTACTCCGGTGAAGTCCGGCGGTAGAGCTAGGTCGTACGCGACCTCCCCAACTCGATCTAAGATCTCAAATGGTCCCACGTACCTCGGCCTCAGCTTCCCTCTCTTCCCGAAATGATGAACCCCTTTAGTGGGTGACACTTTCAGAAAAACTTTGTCTCCCACTTCGAATCTCAGCTCCCTTCGTCTTTTGTCTGCATATGCCTTTTGTCGATCTTGGGCCACTCATATTCTTTCCCGAATTTTCTTTATCACTTCGACTGTTTGATCCACCAATTCGGATCCCAATAAATTTTTTTCACCTACTTCATCCCAATAGATAGGAGAACGGTAATTCCTTCCGTAGAAGGCTTCATAGGGTGTCATACCACTTATTGATTGGTAGTTGTTGTTGTAGGCAAACTCCACCAAGCACAAGTGGTCCTCCCAGCTTCCAGGAAAATCCAAAACGCATGCCCTCAACATATCTTCCAGGATTTATATTGTCCTCGTTTTTCACATTCATCATCACTCGAGAAAGAAGAACCATCAAATAATACACGAGACGGAGATTCACCCATTCTATAAACCTCATCAAACACCTCTGGATCATCCTAACTATGCATATCAACACAAACATCATTGTTATGTGTCTGCTTTACCTTCACTGGTTTGACTTTTAAAGACCTTCCTCAATCACAACATCCATTGCTTCTTCTTCAACTATAATATGCATCCCATTTACTTCTCGTTTTCACCATTTTACTTGTGGAGTAGTGTGAGAAACAGTTGGCACTGGAGAGTCGTATTCCTCAGTCAAAGAAGTAAGTACGCTTTTGACAAAGATAAAGAAAAGAGAGAGAGAGAGAGAGAAAGAGAGTTGAAGAGTCGAGGAAAAAGTTGTCGCATCCAATAGGAAGAATTAGCTGCATGCGTAACTCCTTTCGCAGAATTTCCAACGCGTTCCTCTGATGCTATTCGTGGTGCGTTCTATCACACAAATAGATGAGGATATCGTCAATGAACACGATGATGAAAAGATCGAGATACAGATGGAAGACGCGATTCATCAAGTCCATAAAAACAGTTGGAGCATTGCCAAGTCTAAATGGCATTACTACAAACTCGTAGTAGCCATATCTCATCCTGAATGTTGTCTTAGGTATATCCGCATCTTTGACTTTCATCTGGTGATATCCAGACCTTAAGTCAATCTTCGAGAACACACTGGCACCTCTTAATTGATCAAAAAGATCTTCAATTCGAGGCAGTGGATACTTGTTCTTTATGGTCCGCTTATTCAACTCTCGATAATCAATACACATCCGGAAGTTCCCATCTTTCTTCTTCACCAAAAAGCACTGGAGCTCTCCAAGGCGACACGTTCGGTCTAATGAAGCCTTTATCCAAAAGTTCTTGTAATTGGACCTTCGGTTCTTACAATTCCTTTAGTGTCATCCGATATGAAGCTTTCGATACTAGTGCTGATCCTGGGATGAGATCAATCTAGAAGGTCACCTGTCGATCCGATGGAGGACCAGGTAAATCCTCTGAAAATACATCCATGTATTTCTTTATCACCGGCACAATCTCGATAGAAATCGATCCTTGCTCGGGGTTCACCATGTTGACCAACCAAGCTTCGCAGTTTCTTTTGATAAGCATCTGGGTTGCCTTTATGTCTGAGATAATCCTTGAGTCAACTTTAACTCGTGTCCTATGAAAGGTGAACTCTGGTTCTCCAGGAGCTTGAAAGATAATTTCTCTCGCACGGCACTTGATCGCTGCGTGATTTAGCTTAAGCCAATCCATCCCTAGGATCATATCGTAACCCTTCATCTCCAGCATGTGAAGATCAGTTAAACGAATTCCATTCTCAAAGGCGATCCTTGGACTACAGCTAAGGTGTTTCGTCTTTACTGTCTTTCCCGATGGAATACTAACTTCTAGGGTTTTAGTGATTACCCTAACATTCTTGTGCTTTAACCAATCCGGTGTTATAACAGCACTATAGGTATAGAAAATAAGCGTGAATCGCGAGGAGAGAAGTAAACGTGGATTCCATCAAAAAATAAAAGATAAACTGGTATCCTATACTTATAAGCAAAAGATGGGTAGCTCATACATTAAACAAAAGGATGGTATACACTACTACAAGTAAGAGCCACTACATATCTATCTACATATATAATACTAAAAGTTCATCCTCCGTAATCTATCTCTTGGCAGTCTCTAAGCAAGGAAGGGTGAATTCTCGAGCCTGGCCTGCTCCTGGCCTTAGCCTTCGTGTTGCAGTTGCTGGGTTTCTGAACCTCTGACAATTAACCGCAATGTGTCCCGATTCTTCACACCTGTAGCAGATTCGGGTTCCGGGAGGTAGGGTCCTACATGCGACTTCCCACACTTGAAACATGAGTTCCATGGCTTAGGAGTAGGGAGAAGCGGAGCATTATTGGCCCGTGGAAACTTGTGTTGGTCGAAGTCTTGACTAGGACCGGTATATTCCTTCTTTCTCGTCACTACTTCTATTCTCTTGGGTGGTGCCACATCCAAGTGGTGACGGAAAGTGATCTCTTGAGCTCTCTCGACGACCGCGGCATAAGACATTTCACCATGTCCAACCAGGGATGGAGCCAATCTCCCAACGAAGACCCTTCTCAAAGTATCGGGCCTTCTTGGCATTTGTGTCCACTAGATGGGACGCATACCTACTTAGTTGGTTGAATCTCTTCACGTACTCTTCTACGGAGGTGGTTCCTTGACGAATATATAGGAAATCTGTTTCCTTTTGGTCACGGTACGACTGAGGCAGGAATTCCTATCTAACCACCTCTTTGAAGACTCCCCAAGACATCACTCCTAAATTCCGGTGATATAGTCCTTTCATGTGACTCCCACCAGTAGCTAGGTCCTTCAGTGAGTTGTAACACGGCACAGGAGATCTTCTGCTCTTATGTTCATGCCAAATGTCCAAAAATTCGATCCAACGACTTTAGCCACTCTTCAGCTTCAATAGGTTCTCCTATTCCGTTGAAGGCCGGTGGATCAAATTGTCGGAACTGTTCAATAATTCGGTTAGCATCATTTCTAAATGATGGTGGCGACATAGCTTGTGCGGTCTCATATTGTCGAGCCAAGCTTCTCAGTACGGACTCCCTATCTCTCCTCGCGGCGTTCACGTCGGGTTCAGATGAATTCTCCATCGGCGGCTTATCCCTTCGTGGTCAACCTCGTGGCATATCGTGCTAAAGGCGACATACGAAAACTAACCCTTATAATCTACCCCATGTAACCCCAACAATATAAATATCAACAATTTAACAAACAACAAGTAACATGGTACAGATAAACATTCTTTTTATTAAGTTCCATGATCCAGGAAAGTAGCTCATAGGGAGAGGTGTTTATCCATATTTAGGATAATATCTATATCCCACTTGCATATACAACCAGAAGAGTACATCAAGAAACATATCATAAACCTCCACACATGATCGTCATAGATCCAAGCATCAAATGCAATCTTACGTAACACAAACATCCTCACATGGTCTCCATAGACCTTAAGTATTAATAGCGGCTTTACGTATCATAACCACGAATTAAGAAAAATACACCCATTAGCACACCCTGTTGTAAACAAGAGTCCATGGTAGTCTCAACTCTCTATAACACAACATCAACTCCTATGAACGGCCATACTCGCACACTAGCTCACGATGCTGCGTCAGCGGCTTTGTGGCGGTGACTCAGACCAGTGTGTCGATTGTAGTGACATCAAGAGGTTTTTTAAAAGATCTTTTTATCGTGAAATTATATCCTTAACACCCCGTCAATCCTAAACGGTTTATATCATACTAACAAGGTAACACATAACAAATACACTCTCTTTTTCTCAAGTCCTATGATCAGGGAGAGACACCTATAGAGAGAGGATGGTTTTTATCCATTTCTTTTCGAAAATATTTTCTCGTTTAAAACATGTTTTTCTCGTTTTCTCTTTATAAAACAAGTTTGAGCAAGTTCAAAAATGATAGAATATTGCTCTGATACCATCTGTCATGCCCCGTTTTTTGCATATAAAAATTATCAGAGTTTTCATTGTGGGCGTGAAGAAAGAATGGGAAGAGACGTGCATGATATAAAATAGAAGGAGGTAAGAGACGACCATAAGAAAAATGAGGTAGGAGACGAGCAGAAGAATGAGGTAGGAGACGAGCAGAATCATTACATATAAACCATCGGATTCAACCGATTAAATAAAACATTCGCAGCGTAAACCTTCAGGATCCATCATCCATAGTGCAACCGAAGTTATACTTACAAAACGTGAATTATGAAAATATTGTTTAATTATTGTGTTATAAAAGACTTAGAATAAACATGTCCAGATAGGGCACCATCACTCTCTCTCTAAGGTTCAACATGCTCGTTATCTCCTGTAATGTGAATTACAGAATAGGGGGTGAGTGCATTAAATACACTCGTGGGGATACTTTCCATGTTTTTAACAATTATTAGGTTAGTATAACAAATCAAACATATACTAGTTCGGTAAATAGACACAACATATAGAATGCATAGCACATAAATCGAATCCTTTATGGACACGTAGTCCCATAGAACTCATATCTGCAGCGAGAACGGGTACTCCCCGACTTATTGTACGGGTCTCTAGTTCCCCCGTAATATGAAAGTATACCTTCATCCATTCAATCATGAATATGGACCTTTATCTCTTCATATAAATATGGACTTTCGTCATTTCACAACATCATCATAAACCATGCATGAACAATTAATCATAGCATAAAATCACAGCACATAAAGTTCAATAATTCATTTAATATCAAGTTTATAAGCATGTGTTCATATATCATCATTTTGCGTTAAATACAGAAACGTATAATTATTAAGGATTAGAAGTTACCTCCACCTTGTTCGGTGGTTACCACATGAGTAGCCAAGTAACAATAATCAAGTATCACAATGCACGATCCAACAGATAGCCTACACAAGTTACGATGTTTCTTAGATCCTTAATATGTATAATTAAAGATATAAACGATATCGGAGGAGATACAATCGATAAAGTCGAGATGGAACGAAAGATCTAAAGATTGAGGTTAAAGAAATGAGGGTGAAAGTTCAGTCCAATAGGCTGACATGAAAGAGGGTAAGATTTGGGTCGCAACAAAAAAAGAATGAGCTCAATTGGAGTTGAAACGAGCTCGAACGGAGCGTTTTAAGAATGAGGGGTATTTTGGTAATTTTGGTCAAAGGGTTGACTTTGACCGGGACCCCCGACTCCCGGCCGACGACATCTTGTCGTCGATACTCGATGATAACGTACGATGGAAAAAAACACGTTTCGTATCGCAAACACGGCGTAGCGCGCGCACCCGTCACACGGCGTCGCGCGTGCGCGCTGCTCGTCACCTGGCGCCAGGCGCCCAGTTACCCGGTGTCTCCCGGCGCGCGCGCCTAGCGCCCCTAACAACAGCAGCTTTCCAGCCACATTCCAGCAACCTCCGGCTGCGGCGACACCGCCCGGCGCCACCCCCACTTGACCCGCCGGCGACCCCAACTCCGACCACCACCAGCTCCGGCCACCATCAGCTCCAGCGGCCGTGAATAGTACCCCAAAACAACCCCCGAACATCACACAAACACACACATGCATGCACACAACACCTTGCACCACCTCCTTTTCCACCACCATTTCAGCTCCGGCGGCGCCACCACCCCAACTAATAGCCCGACATCCCGGGAAGGTTAGCCACCATTCCGGCGAAGGAGGAGAGAGAGAGAGAAAGGGTGAAAAAACAAGGGTTAGGGTTTCCGACGACGTTTTTGCCGTTTCCCAGCGAACGAGACATCAGAATTGAAATCCGAAATCTATCCTAGACTCGTCTCGACGAGACCTACGTTCTATATGAAAATCGGCCGAAATCAAGGAAAATGATTTTCCGACACCGGCGGCGGCTGCGCTAGTGACCAGAAAATAGAAAATAGAGAGAGAGAAGGGAGGAGAGACTTACGTGTTTTTGTCGATTTTGTCTCGTTCGGAAAAATGGTGATTTTTGAATCGAAAACGCCCCTATATATAGAATTCCGAAAAAACACTATTCATTGAAAATATCTTGGGTTACTGTTCATGGTAAAAATCTTGGGTTACTATTCACCGGAAATATCTTTCGGTTTTCCGAATCTTCGTATTTTGCCATTTTCTTCGCCATTTGAGCTACGGGTCTCCGATTGACCTCTAATTCGTTTCTATCTTCTCATTTTTCCATTACGCATCTAATTGTAACATAATAATCTATGTTCCACGACTAATTTTTATTTCCATCTAAAACATGCATTAATCACGTATCTGAAACGCATATAATTAAATTAAACAATCAAGATTAACGCACATAATAATTCATTTAAGGATTTAATATTTAATTAATCAATTATGCTTCGTTTTTGGTTTGGGGCACTACACACAAAATTGGTGGAAGTATTACATATCAAATCACCGGGCCAAATGGTTTTAACTTCTGATGAACGGTTGTTTAATACCGTTTTGATTCATTAGATTACGATTATAATAAAACCATACCATTGGTTGAAATGCAAACATAATTAATTTCATGAACTGATACGTAAGTATTTATAAATACACATCCCTGATCATTTCGTAATCTTCACAATTAATTCTAGCAAAGTATTTAATTAAGATAATATACAAATAGGACCTAATATTTTACCAAATAACATTTCAATCTTTTTTGTTGTTCAAGCTTCTTTATTGACGGTTTTTTCTTTTATAGGACAAAATTCTACCATAACATATTCCTTAATTTTAAGCCTGTCTTTTAAACTTGATTTAATTGTGAAGGTCCGTCACATGAGGATGGCGACTGGTGGAGATGTACAGTTACAACTTTTTTTTATATATATATAATTGTTGGGTAGATAACAATCTTTATTATTCAAATTGTCATTTTAACCAAATTTTTCATTATTGGTCAAAATAATATGATTTTATATATGTAGTATGTTTCTGACTTTGGACAATTTTGAATTTATTTCTTGCTAACATGCTCAGTTGCTTGGATATCTCAGCTGCCAAATACAGTAGTTTCATGAAGTTCAACTTCAAAAAAAATTTACTTTTTTTTTGTGAACGGATGAGCAATGTTTTTTTAACTGATTGATATCAAAAAATATAATACATTTATAAGATTTTGTTATTTTGACCAATAATAAAAAATTTGGTTAAAATGACAATTTGAGTTAATTAGGTTCAGAATTTTTCGATAATTAACCTTTTTTTTTTTTTTACTTAAATAGTAGTACTACTCTCTGAACTATCATGTGCACATATTAATGTTTGATGTGTTACATATTTAGCATTTTAACTCATTTAACATAACATGATTTAAAGAAATAAGATTCTTATAAATCGGATATGCAATTATGATATGCTCAAAGTAGGCATGTGAACATTTCTATTTACAGATACTAGGCATATGTCATTTATGTAAAAATACCTGAAACATCAACAACAAAATAGATATTGATTTGTGAAAATGGTTCAGGATTTCATCTCTCATAATTTTAATTTTGAGACAATCTCATGTATTTAACTTATTTTTTTGTTAAATTAATGATGGATATATATATATATATATATATATATATATATATATATATAACAAAAGTCATTCCCAGAAAAACTGTTCCGACTTTTTCTACAACGGTAGTTACTCCTACATAATTTTTTTTTGGTAGTTTATTTTAGACGTTGATTCACTTCAATTTCTCTATTCTTTATCAGGGAAAATGATACCAATTTCTCCTTCAACTCCTCTATTCTTTATCTGAGAAAATGATTCCAGTTTCAGAAGCAGAATTTAATAGCAGATTTGTTCAGATTCCATAAAATTCTCTAATCTCATTTATGATTGGAAAAATCAGATGTGATAGGCAGTACCTTAATAGCAGATCTATTTAGATTCCATGGAATTCTCTAATTCATTCAAGGTTTAGAGAATGCTTTCAATGGTGGCAGTAAATAAAAAATTTATCGGTATTAATTTTAACCATTTTTATTTGTCAAGAATTGAGATTTTTGAATAATTTATTTAATTATAAATAATAAATAATTTAATTATTGTCAATGATTTCCTGACAATCTTTATCGATAAATAATTGTCAATGATTTCCTGACAATCTTCATGTCAAGGTTAGAGGTTTCGATTGCACTTGTGTATTTGTATTGTAAAAACATGATTTTTTTGTGCAAAAATATGGTTTTTTTTTAAATATAGATTGCGACAGTGGATTTGGTGACTTCGTATTAAGGTTGGAGGTTTCAATCGCATTGAAGACTGTAGATTTGGTGACTTCATATTAAGGTTGGATGCATGTTTCAATTGAATCTATGTACTATTGTATTGATTTTTTATGGTGTTTAAAGAAATAGGTTGCGATGGCTACTCAGGCCCATATGAAGATGATGGAGTTGAATAATTGTAATTTCATTGAAAGAGATAATTATTTATCAGATTAAGATTTCAAATGAAGACAGTGGAGTTGAGTAAAATAGTTTACTTATTGTCGATGATTCCTTGCCAATCTTCATCGATGAATCATCGTTCAACTTTAGATCAAGGTTGAAAGAGATTATCATTTAGCTTATTAAGATTTCAGACGAAGACAGTGGAGTTGAATAAAATAGTTTAATTATTGTCGATGATTCCTTGACAGTCTTCATCTATGAATAAGGATTCAACTTCAGATCAAGGTTGGAAGTTCCAATTGCACCCATGTATTCATATTGTAAAAATATGATTTTTTTTCTGTGTACAAAAATATAATTATCTTGGTGTTTAAAAATATAGATTGCAACTATGAATTTGGTGACTTCAGATCAAAGTTGGAGGTTTTAATTACATTAAAAACTGTGGATTTAGTGACTTCGTATCAAGGTTGGATGTTTCAATTGAATCTATGTATTATTGTATAGATTTTCTATGGTGTTTACAGTTATAGGTTGTGATGACTCCTGAGGCCCAAATGAAGATGGTGGGTTGAATAATTGTAATTTCATTGAAATTGATTATCATTTATTAGATTGAGATTTCAGATGAAGATGCACTACAAGAAATTTGCTAAAAGACAACGTTTTTTACCCAATGTCTTTCCCACATTTTGAGCGTTGTCGTATCTAGCGTTGCAAAAAAAAATTCGCTGATAGACAACGCACTAAAAGCGTTGTCTTTTCTAGATACGACAATGCATAAAAAACCGTTGCACGAAAGCGTTGTCTTTTTTTAATTAACTATTAAATAGGATGCTGACATCATCATAACACTGACACGTCAGCATAGTGCTAACGTCATCACGCCACATCACCATAATGCCAACACGTTAGCATAGTGCTGACGTCATCATGCCACATCACCATAATTGGATGCCACGTCATCATAGCCAATATTGCGCGTTGTCTGGGATTCGAACCCGGGTGATAAGGTGGTACTCTAACCACTAGACCACTAGTTTTTAATGTAATAATATTCTACATGTATTTGTTTTATTTCAATTTTTGATAGTTTTCAATTTTCTATTACTTATTAATATAAGTCATTGATTTCCAATTTTGATATATTGCTCTATTTAACTTGATTTCAATGGTCAATATATGAATGTTCAAAATCCAAAATGTTAATGCACTCACGATATATACAAAATATAAATGTGACTCAATTAAAATATAAATTTTTACTTTGTTGGATTATTTGTCATATTACGTACATAAATTTATTTACATATATTTTTACGTACATAGATTTATTCAATACCTAAAATATTATTGAAGAATCACAATATTATTTGTATTTTTAATATATTTTAAAAGGTTAACAATATATATATATATAATTGGAAGATTAATGACTAATTAATATGTTTAGTAATGTTTAATCTAATTTCATTTTAAGACAATTATAAAATATACTAGTGCATATTTTTAATATATTTTATAAAAATACTATTTTTATAAAATTATGAGTTTGTTCATATAAGATAATATTAATGCAAATAATATAAGATAACATCATAAAATAATTAGACTTTTCAAATTTAATTTAATTAAAAAACAATTAATATTATGAAAAGGTGCATAATTAACACAACAGATAAAAAAAAGCGTTGCATAATGAGTTGTCTTCTTTTAAAAAAATCAACTAAAAGACAACGCATAAAGAGCGTTGCATAAAAGGGTTGTCTGTTTCTAAAAAAATCAACTAAAAGACAACGCATAAAGAGCGTTGCATAAAAAGGGTTGTCTTTTTTTAAAAAAATCCGCTGAAAGACAACCCTTTGAAAAAAGCATTGCACAAAAGCGTTGTCTTTTTTTAAAAAAAATTCGCTGAAAGACAACCCTATGTAAAAAGCGTTGTCTTTCTTATTAAAAGCGTTGTCTTTCAGCACATTTTTTGAAAAAAGACAACGCTTTTCCGGAAAAAGGGTTGTTAATTCCAGAAAGACAACACAAATTCATAAAAAAGGTTGTCTTTGGAGGGTTGTTAAATACCATTTTTCTTGTAGTGATGAAGAGTTGAATAAGCAAGTATTTGTTATCGTTTATCATATTAAGATTTCAAATGAAGACGGTGGAGTAATTTCATTGAAATAGGTTATCATTTATCAAATTAAGGTTTCAGATGAAAACGGTGGAGTTGAATAAATAAGTATTTGTTAATCTTAATAAAAGTAGGATTTCAGATCAAGACGATGCAGTTGAATAAGCAAGTATGTGTTGTAATATCATTGAAAGAGATTATCATTTATCAGATTAAGATTTCATGTAAACTTTTGGATCTTCTATATTATGTTACTTTCAACACTTTTAGCACTCTATTATAATTTGTAGACAGCCACCTGCAATACTTTTTACTATTTGATGTCATCAACCATCTTGCAATTCTATTCTCAATCTGGCTGAAATACACGGTAATTTATATGTACTAATGTCATCAATTTTTGTCTGTTCTTGAATAATTTGTTTAATTATTGATATTAAAATGATTTCATATCGTGTGACCCCTTATAGATCATTTATGTAATCCATATTGAATTATAACTTATGATTTGACACATAAATATTGTCTTACATGATATGATCCATATAATGATTACATGATATAAACCATGCAAGTGTTACATGACATAAACCATATGATACTGTTACATGATATGATCCATAAGCGGTTATACTATATGAAAAAAATATTGTTAGCTTGTGTAAACGGACCGTGGTATTATTATTAATTATTATTATTTTCAAGATATCAAAATTGTACTTGGGCACAAATTTGTCATTTTTGTTTGAAATATAATAGAAAAATAAGTTATCATAAAATAAATTTATTATAATTTTATGGCATAAGAGGCTATTTCCAAAATAATAAATAAAGGTACATAAAAACTCATGTGAGACGGTCTCACAGATAGTTTCCGTGAGACGGAGCCCCATCACCACAAATAATATGTTAATTGTTGGGTTTGGGTGGTGGGTAATTGGGTTGTGGATTGATCCGTCTCGCGCAATGCATTAAAATTCCGTGAGACGGTCTCACAAGAGACTTACTCATAAAGGTATACTATGTAGTATGTACTACATCATGATTGAGAAATTAAATCAAAATCAGGCACTAGCTATATTTCTTTAAATAAATAAACTGATCAATTATGTCATGTCATCAAGACGCGAATGTCATGTTCAAGAGACAAAATCAAAGTACATTAAAGTCATCAAGATAAAAAAATTGGGATACTATCTCATCTTACCACAATTTATATAATAAAATCCTTATCTATCATTTATTATAATAAATATCCTATTATACCATTTTTCAAATAAAAATTTCATTTTCTACCACAAATCAATCATTACTTGATTTTGACTTTTACAAAAATCCAAAGATTCCAAAATCTTTCTTTATTCTTTTAATTCTTCTATTCCAAATAGTAATTATATTCGAATTAAGAATAAATTGATCAATATCAGGCTCAACATGCTTCCGCATTTAATTTTTATACTTCTGTAAAATACACACATTTATCTTTGTCTCTGATCCTCTCGATTTCGGCCGGTTTCTATGAATCATCGATCCTACCATGCGCCCACAGTCGGTGGTTCCGCTCCGTCTTCACAATGAGAACCTAGATCACAATCCTTACTTCTACCCACCTGGTAGAGTTTTTAAGGAGATCACGGGAGATGCACTGCCGGTATTAACTTATACAGAGTATTTAAAAAACTTCTGAATAACACGAAAGAAAGCAAAAACCTTTCTTTTATTGAAGAAATAAAATAAATTTATATTACAATACTTATTTCTCCGTCATTGGAGGAGGATACTTGATTTAGCCGATCATAGCTAAACTCTTAGGGGAATCCCCTATCAATTAGGAAAACTTAAAATTTAAACACTTATACTTGAGAAAGAAGTGATCAAGAAATGTTCGATTTCTGATGCCATTTCTCAAATGGCCAAAGCCCCCTTTTATGGCTAAGTTTTCGAATTTCAATTGCGGACTTCAGTCTTCTTCCATTAGTTGTCTCTTTGCTAACTCTGCATCCACCTTTTCCTGTCTGGTAAGTGGTCACATGAATTCACCCGCTATCCTTCATCGATTTGTGGAATGTGATTTCACCCACCATCCTTTGTCGGCTGGTGACCCCTCCACTATTTCTTGTTGGAGATGCTCTTATCTCCAGTTGGTGGCTTATCAATTATGGAGGTAGGACCTCCCACTACACCATGTCTGGTGGAGTGTCATGTGCTTGTGGGATCTGATATGATCATTTGAACCTATACTATTACAAGTTCAAACAAAATCCTATCTAGATTTTAATCTTGAAAATCTATCGAGTCCAATTAGACTCATTTTCTCTTATTATATTTGTGGTTTTTATTTTCTAAAAACCTTTTTTTGGACCCTTCTTTTTCTGTTGTGGGTTGGATCGGTTGTTCTTGATTTTGAAACCTTGTCCAAACAATGGCTTTTCATGTACCTGATAGAAAGAACAAATTCTTTCTTCAAATCTTCCGATATGTATCATGTTACATACCTTCTTTCTTGTGTTTTCCGTTGCAGAATCTTATTTTCCCAGACAAGCTTTCTTTTATTTTTGAAGAGATTTTCAGCAAATCTAGTCGTGTTTCCTGTCATTGAGTTTAACAGGAAGGATCCGTTCATAGAGTATTGAAAAATCTTGAACGAATACTTGACTTTGTCCATCTCTATAAGACAGACCCACATTCCCCATGCTCGTCTTGTAGATATCTCATCTTTAGTAAGGACGACCACTAGAGGGATACTTGTTGGTGGCGCTTTGGCTCTGTTGAAAGCCACCATGTTTGGTCTCTGTAGCTTTATAAAGTGAAAAATCGGATAAGACCTTTTACCTGTAATCTCTGGAGCCGCTGATATGAATTTCAACTCCAAGATATCTCCTCGACCCAAGTGTGGGTTGTCTTGCCATGAGTCATAAACGGTCGTGGCAATCCACTCCGGTAATTTGGAGATTTCTAGAAAGTTTGGTGCAGTGATAAGAATCGAAGCAATAGTTCCAAAGTCATACCATTCTCGAACGTCTCGTGGATTTAAACCTACAAGCATCCACAATCGTGGATATTTTCTAGACCAATCAACAATAATCTTACTGGGATTGATCCCGATCCTTGTCACCAGTTTCTCCCATATCTTTTGATAAACCTGCAATGGGAAAAATGGTTCATTAGTGTTAACCTTTCTTGGGCCTGTCTCTGGCCTAAGGTTAACCTCTGCTTCTTTTACCCAAGAGATTCTGGGTTAATTTGGCTTGTCTGGAATAAATTCATCAATTTCCAAATTAATATCCCTATCGGAGTCTGATAGTTCACTCATTTTGGCAGTAACTATCTTTACATCAGAGTCTGATGTAAAATATGTATCGGCAGGATGACTTGCTACGGGTTTGAAAATACCCATTGTGTTCATGATGATGAACTTTTCTCGAAAATTTCTTTTTGGGTTACCGATGGTGAACCCGCTTTGAGAAGTGGTTTCTCAAGTGCATCCCATAAATGGGCATGAGCAACTTGTGTGGCTTGTGTGACCTTTTGGACTGAGTCCAAATCTATCTTCTGAACATAGACAGCTTCTTTGACATAAATTCTTAACAATTCATATCTCTTGTTCAATTCCTCCAGGTTTTCCCTGAGGTGTATTGAACGTACTGTGATGGAATCTGCTTCAAGGATGTCCATCTCTCATCAGGAAATCTGCAAGAACATTCTTATTAGATTTCACAATGATAATATCAAAAATATAATATTGACATTCTGCTTGTCATTTGATTATACGTGTTTTCTCAATTTTTGATTCGAGCTTATTTTTCAAGAAAACTTTAACATTTGTATTATCAAATTTTAAAGTAAATTCTTTTGCAAGTAAAAATAAAGGCCATTTTTTGAAAGCCTTCCAAACTGCAAAGAACTCTTTCTCGTTGATGTGCCAGAAACTGGTTTGTTGTTCAGAGAACAACCCTCCGGTGTATCTACACGATTCTTCACCTGTAGATATCTTTCGTATGAACACTGCTGCCCATCAAAAATCATTAGCATCTGTATAGACAACTAATTGATCATCATCCTGTGGTATAACGAGTTTCGATAGATTATTATAAATCTGTTTTAGCTCGTAAACTTTTTGGGAATGTATATTTTCCAATTTCCATTTTGTCTTTTTATCCTTTTCTAGTAAAGGACGAAAATCCTTTCTGTATTTTGCTAGATCTTTAATAAAACTACCTTCAAAATTAACAACACCCAAGAAGCTTTGGAGATGCTCCTTATCATTCAGAACATCAGGGAAATTACAAAAGTTTTCCACAACCTGTATCGTGAATATAGATCGATGACATTTTTATCTTATACCAAGGTGTACCAAATGCTCCTCCTATCATGATCCTTGTTTCACGAATGCCCTTATTGAGTATCAGGATTTTCTGAGAAAAATCCCTTCCTGCAATAATAGGTAATGTTTCTATAGCTTCGTAGGGTAAAACTCCTGGTTTTGTCATGCAAATACCTGAACCTGAATCAATATATGCAGCAAAGTATTATGCCTTATATTGTTCATACATCATCCCAACGGATATGTATATTGAAAATTGGTTCGTCATTTCACCCTTATGAGGTGTCCATCGAGACTGAATTCCATTCATCTTCATTTTCATCCCCAAGGTTTGTGTTTCTCGATGAAACTTAGACCTAAAGTCATAGTACCTTTGGTTCTACCTGCATTACCAATGACAAATACTTCATAGCCCACTATTTCTAGCATGCCTTCGTATCTTCCAATCGCTGGTTGTTGTAAATGATATATTTCATCACAAGGAAAAATGTTAAGTTTTTCCAATATATAAAAAACAACACAAATTTCTTTCCAACCCTTGGAGCAATGTATTTTTACATTCCTGATCCTAATTTGTTGTGGGTTGAAATCCTCTAATGGTTCTTTTCCTTTTAGGCTTAGTATCCTATTTTCTGAAAAGAACATTTTATTACTGACTTCAGATTCAAATCTCATTGATCTATTATGAACAGAATGATCTTTAATCAATATGTTAACACCACCTATCCTAGGGATTTGGATTGGATCTAGTGTTATAACTTTGGTGAATTCCTTGAAAATTCTAGGAATCTCAATATACTCTTTTCTAAGAAACAAATCAGAATGATGTGTATTGAAAAGTGCATATGCAATTCTATATGTAATAGAATATGGTCTATTACCTTCTTTCATTATATCTGTTCTTTTAAAATCTTGATGAAGGGTTAAGACTCGACTAAAATCTTGGTCAGCTAGGTTGTATGCAATCCTAGGATGAATGCCAAATATAAGTTTGCTAGCATACAAATTACCTACCATTGTACCAAAACAACCATCTCTTAGGTTATTGATTCTTCTATCCATATTGATAGATGAAGTTCTTAATCAATACATTCTTTGAATGCAGCTTTGATTACTACTTCAATGGTTCAAATATTGATCCATTTCATAGTTACTGCTACATCTTCCCTGATTCGGCTCAGTTCCTCAAGAATTTCTTCTTTTAGAATAAGTTGCATATCAATTCTATTATCGATTAATTCCATTGGAATCGAAAACTCACCTGAGTTCACCCGATAGATGATATTATTCTTGCATTGTTTTAGTCCGATCTGATTAAGGGTCTGACTAACACCTCCATGTTTGAAACCATCATAGGGGCATAGAAGTTTGAGATGGCCATTTGTGAAAAGAATCCGGATAGACTCTCCGAAGTTTGGAGTCTATCCTCTGAATCATGACTATTCGTCTGATTTTATTGATGATCCATAAGATTCATCTAAATCAATAACGAATTCTTCTTCATATATACTTTTATCTGAAGAAATGTCCTCGAACTGGTAAACTAGTACCAAATCACCATAGAAAACCGCATCAAGGATGTCTGCAGTTGGCTTGAATTGACAAATTTCGTTTTGCTTTTGTAGGCAATCAAGCGAAATATGATCTTTCGCACCCAATGTCCAACAATTGTAGTCTTAGAAACTTTCGTTTGTACGAGTATGAGCTCGTTTGAAAGTTCTTCTTGTTGGTGTTCTTCCTGTTGACTTTCCTATGGATCTAGATCCTTGTGAAGAGAACCTAGAAGGACCGGATTTCTGACCAGACTTGTAGGTTCTGGCCTTAGATTTTCTTTGGTTGGAAGGTCTTCTTTGTGATCCTCCAGACTTGGTATAAGATACACTTCTAAAGTGTTTCTTTCTCTTCCCATGTCTCACCTATTTGGATTCTCCAATTATAGAAGAAAAATCGTTGTTATCACAACAAAGAGTTCTTTTTATTTGTCCTTTGAGTTTTTTCTTATTCTTTTGAACGATTGCTTGTTAACACCATTCTCACAGGTTGTCTTTTAGGAAAGACATCCTTCTTGCGACTGTGTCAACCTGTCCCAATGGTAGCTTATAGGATTGGATCAACATTTCTCGTCAGGGGCTACAGATTTTTGCAAAAAACATCTCTGTTGCCACATTCAACGGAACCTCCATTTGGAAGTAGTATTTTCGGAACCAATAAATATATTCATCTGCCGCACATATACTTCTTAACACGAGAGCATACAGGGCTTGTGTATATTCTCGACTTTTCTCCTTCTTGCTTTAATCAAAGTACCAATCTCCAATGAAATAGACCGTTAAAATTCTTCCGACCTTTTTGATGATAGCGTATAAACTATCTCCGGAATATGCTTCTTCTTTAACTTGGGTAGATGTTGATTCCCAAACCATTTTTGCTGAACCTTCCAGACTATTTTTGATTAGTTTGATGAAGTTTTTTTTTCTATGTCCAGCGTTGTTGAGACCATCTTTAATAAGGTCATCCATTCATCGATTAATTTTTCCATGTTCAGAAATCAATGATATCAATTATGAGAACTAACCCATATGGGTGTGTTGGTTCCAACATCGTCTTTGCCCATGGACTGTTAGGTGGTGTTTTGTTCCTCTCGAGTTGTCCTCTAGCTCCCAGTCTCCAAGTTTTTATATCTAACTTGGATTCGACTCTTACCCTTGATCTTTCAGGGGCTTATGTTTGAACTCGTACTTCCTTCTGGATCAGGAACTGGGGAGTTCATCTTGATGTTAACCATATCTACTATCCCAAGATTGGAGAGTGATTCGGTTAATTCTGAGATATCAACTCGTGATGCCTCCATGTCAAATTTTTCTAATGATTCACACATTAGTTCATCATGACTTTTTGACTTCGGGATTTCCGTAGCCTTTCCTTTGAGAATAAGTGGACTATCCCCGAATGCATCTTTGAAACGTTTATCTATGGATCTATTGGATCCTTTTGGTAACTTCTTTTTCTGATCTATAATTTCTTTTTTTAGATCTGAAATCTCTTGTTAGATCTCGGATAGAGATCTGATCATTGTCTCTGTCTGACCTCCATAGAACTGGATGGTCTTCTGGATCTCTTTAAGATCTTGTGAGATCTTAGAACTATCAGGAACAACTTTGTTCCATTTCTTATTGGACATTATCATATTGATTATCTTGAAACTTGTATTATCTCGAAAATATTTTCGAATACATAATTTCTTGATTTTCTCCTCCATTAGGCATAAAATCAATATTGTAAATATAAATCGTAAATTATTTCTTCTATAAACCTAGACTTGATACCATTTTTAGGTTCGGATCTGAACAATATTTGGAGGTGGATTTATTAATTAAACTTGAAAAAATATGGATTGGAAATTGTTAAATGTGCTTGGATGTAGTATTTTTTAATGATTGCAAAAATAGGGTCAAAATGTACTTTTGTCCTCTGACAAATTTTGTGGAATTTAAGTAAGTTTGTTATATTGAGTGGTAGGTAAGGTTTTAGTTATATGTTTTGTGGTATTTTTGGGGTTAACCAAAAAAGATAGGGATTTGAAAATGATTTTAAAAAGGTAAATATACTTATTAATTTTTGAACACTCATCTTAAAAAAATAAAATAAAAGAATACTATGATAAATCTAAATATAAATAAGTTGTATTAAAGTATTTAAAAACTAAAATAAACTCATCTTTTTCATTATAACTATAAAATAAGCACGTCATATATATATATATATATATATATATATATATATATATATATAAACTAGTATAGGACCCATGTAATACACGGGATTTAAAAAAAATTAAATTTTTTGAAATAAAAAATATTTAATTATTATTTATATAAGAAAAAAATTATGGTTTTGTGTAACATACATAAGTTAATATAACATTTAATATAACACGCTCTTATTATATATCATTTAAATTATTTAAACATATGTTTCAGTTGTAAAGGAACATGAATTTGTTTACTTATTATTTTGAATATATATATATATATTGTTGTGTCTATTATATTATCCACCCATTCCACCATTGTTTTAGTTTGATTTTATAGTCAAAAATTAGAATCTTTGAATTTTCTTTTTAACTAAATGATAAAAAAAAATCAAAATCAAAATTTTCCTAAAAATTTCATAATTCATTTTAAAATCAGTATTCGTAAAAATATTAAATGATATTAATTAATATATTTCAAAGGATTGAAAGTTTGAATTTAATCGGCCTACTTTTATTTTAGTTTTTTTTTATTTATATTTTTCTCTAAGTTTTTTAAATATATAAAAGGGTTTTATATTTGAAGTTTCGAATGTGTTGTTTTAACAATTGTAGACAAAATTTTTATATTATTTAGTAATGTTTATTATCAATATTAAATTTCATATAATTAATTAGCTATAGTAGTTAGCTTTAAAATTATATTAATATATTATAGATTTAATTTGTAAAGAAAAAATAAATTAATATGAAAAAATGTATATTTGTCATGTGTCAAATGTGGTCATACTTTTATATAATTAAAGATATATAATTGGAAAGAAAATGAATGTGCAAAAAATGTAGGCTTGTCATGTGGCACATATCGTCTTTTTTTATAGGGTTAATTACATTTTTCAACATGTAATATGCATGTTTTTTAATTTTACATTCTAAACTATTTTTTTTCTTCGAACAGATCCTATACTATATGTTTTGTTTACTTTTACAACCTCCAATCAATATTTTCTGATGAAAAAGCACCCACGTGATTTTCACATGCTAATTGAGGGTTATTTTTGTCATTTGCACTTCTAAGACATTAGTAAATTCGATTCATCAACTATTTTCAATGACAAAGAGATATAATATTTGTTTGAACCTCACCGTTAATCTTCATATGCTCAAACAATTTGTAAAAAAAATGTGGGAAAATTATGAAAAAATTCGTTTTTGGAGGGGGAGTTAGTTAGTGACCTAAAAAATGACGAAAATAACCCTCAATTAGCACATAAAAATCATGTGGGTATTTTTTCGCTGGAAAATATTGGTCGGAGGTTGTAAAAGTAAACAAAACATGTAGTATGGATTGTGATCGAAGAAAAAAAAAGTTTAGGATGCAAAATTAAAATAAGTGCATAGTATAGGTTGGAAAATGAAATTCAATTTTTTTATATAATAATAATTATAATAATAAATTATTATTGTTGTTGTTGTTATAGTAAAATTTTATGGTTTGTATTGAAAAAAGTCATCAACTAAACTTATTAAATAAAATGCCAATAAAACATCTATTCACTATTTTAATTTCTTTTTTATCTATATTTAAAAAAAATTCAAATGAATAAAATATATCTTTCAATATTTAAGTCTTTTACTTATTTATTTAGCTGCATCAATTTTTATAAGAGCATCTAATCATTATTTTAAGCCTTTTTTATCTATATTTTAGAAAGAATTTTCAAATTAATAAAATATCTCTTTCAATATTGAAAGCATTTTACTTATTTATTTTGTAACATCAATATTAATAAGAGCATATAATATATAACAATTGTATGAATGTCATGTGTCCTAGATGGTTTTAGTTTTACATATATAAAGATTATTGTTGTTGTTATAGTAAAATTATATGGTTTGTATTGAAAAATTATCAACTAAACTTATTAAATAAAATGTCAATTAAACATCTATTCACTATTTTAATTCTTTTTTTATCTATATTTTAAAAAATAATTCAAATGAATAAAATATATCTTTCAATATTTAAAGCCTTTTACTTATTTATATAGCAACATCAATATTTATAAGAGCATCTAAACATTATTTTAAGCACTTTTTATCTATATTTTAGAAAGAAATTATCAAATGAATAAATATCTCTTTCATTATTGAAAGCATTTTACTTATTTATTTTTTAACGTCAATATTAATTAGAGTATTTAATATATAACAATTGTATAAATGTCACGTGTTCTAAATGGTCTTACTTTTATATATATAATAAAGATGAATAATCAACAAATATTAAATGACATGTTTTGCAACGGTTCACGAATATATATAAATAAATAACCATAAAGAAAGACTAATCCAGCTTACGCATAAGTTATTAATTTATCAAATACGTACTATATTCGTTAACAGCCTTATATGGCTGGCAAGTTAGAATTATGCATAAAATAATATTCTACCATTCATACGTTTTTTTGACCCTTTATTTGTTGTTAATTCTTATATATTAAAAAAACTTATTTTTAAATTATTTGTTTGCATGGTATAATATTTTTGTGGGAATTTTCTGTTATATTTGATATTTAATCTCGTATTTCATTATTTTTTTAAAAATATATTATGTGTTATTAGTGTTAATTAATTTATATATGATGATTATTTTAAAATATTTGATGGAATACATGTTTATAATTTCATATGCTAAATCATGTTCATCTTATTTAAGATGTTTTTTTTTAACCTTTTTCTTTCTAAAGTAGCTATTCAATTTGTACTCTTGAAACAAATTAAATCTTCAATAAACAAGTGCTTGCAGGGTCGAAAGTTACTTTTCAATCTTTAAAAGGAGCCACCCACATAGACCCCCTCCTTTTCAACCCACCATAAAAATATAAACTCCACTAATGTCTATGTGTAACATTAATTTCATATATACAATGATTTGCGTTAAATGTCAAACAAAATCTGAATGAATTTAATGATTAAAAAATCTTGAACTCGAACTAGCTAGCTCATGCTTGTTAAATAAATTGAATTTGATTTGAGTTTGTTAAGAAAAGGAAAAAACTATGCCGGTAGTTAAATTAAACCCAACAAAAATATTATAGGCCATAGAAAGAAAGAATATGATTAAATTAGATAAACTAGATGGCGATTAGTAATGATTGCGAAATCTTTTATGTTGTAATTTATTGAGTTTCGAGATACTTGTTATTGTAACTTTTTCATAAGAAAATATGTTTTTTATACATTTACATAAGAATATATATATATATATATATATACACCCATTTTTCATCTGAACAACACATGTATCCTTAAAAAATAGGTGAAAACGATGTTTTCTTATGTTTGTTTAAGTAAAATTGAGTGATATTTTTTTTTTCCCAAAAAAAAAAAAAGTTAAGTGGATAGGAAACATACCTATATTTATAGATAAAAACATTTTTATTACATGTAAATGAGTAGAAAATCTATGGAAACTTCTATGTATATACATGTAAATGAGTAGAAAATTCATGGAACTTCCACACACACACACACACACACACATATATATATATATATATATATATACACGCAAACACAAGCCTTTTTTATTGAACTTCTAAATAACAAGTATCTGGACCTGGTTAACATGTTTGCAAACTATCTATAGCTGAGTTAACATCTCAAGCTCGAGCTATGTCACAAACATGTTTGCAAGCTATGAAATCAATATTATTAGTTCGAGTTCTATTCAAAAAAGTTCCAAACATGCATGAAATTAAACTCAAGATAGAAAATTAATGTTAATAATTGAATTTAAACAGTACATATTAAATTACTTGTAAACTACTTGACTAGTTAATATACTCAAATTCAAACGTATATGTATCAAAATTTATTAATACATGCCATGCCATGTCAGTGAATGGAAAAGTCCTTCTATGTCATATTCTTTAATTAGAGCCCATTGCTTTTCAAGTTACATGCATGTCTCTTCAGACCGGATCCTCTGTACCAAAATTTCTGTCTCATTTGTGTGCCACATTAAAACTACGTAGTTTTGATATTGGAAAAAAACTTATAATTTGTAACCGTTTTTAATTTGAAAATCAATATAACATGTTTTGGGATGTGGTACACGCGTGGTACATGAATATTTGGTACAGGGGATCTGATTTGATGTCTCTTCTACGATTTGATTGTCACGTGGACTCCAATCACCACAATCAAAAAAAATATATATAAATTATTTATTTCAAATTTTACAGTTTCGTGCTCATATATCTTCTCATTATTACCATGCATGCCTTGTCCTTATTATGGCATTGATTAAATGCACTAAAATGAAACCCAAATTCAAATGAAATGCTGGTGGGGACACTCCTTATTCAATCAAACATTATATATACAATTGCAACCTTCGGAGTCGAATCTCTGTTTATACACAAATACTACTACTCTTGCATATTATTTATAACACCATTATTATTACTTAGTATTTTATTTTTCTGTCCCCGGAGAATAAGATTCCGGCAACCTCGATATGCTAGAGATTTTTTTTCCCTTGAGATTTCTTCTCTCTTGTTTACGAATCAAGTTTCCGGCGATCAACTCGCCGGAAAATTAAGATATTTTATTGATTCTCTTATTAGTGGGTATTATAATTAGTTAATGGCCAAGGGTCGGAAATTGACCACGAGTCGCAGCGAACTGTTTATCAGAAGCTTTGGCTATGATCAGGGCAGTGGGACCCTCAACGGCGCATCGGAATTGGCCGAGGATGAGGTCTGGTCAATGGTTGACGACACGATCAGCGCAGTCAACGGGGACGACCACTTGGTGAGTGGAGAGTGGAGCTCACGCGCCACCTCTTTGAGTAACGGAAGCTTCGAGAGCTATCGGAGCCGCCGCCCACCTCCACGTACTGAAGGTCACCACCACCGCCAAATTGGTGGCTTGTCATTGGCTTTCGACGACCCGATTGGGGGAGAATCTTCTCCGAGCATCGTGCACCAATTCCGTGCGCAGGACTTCGTGGCAGAGTCCACACGTGTGCGCCATGTGGCCGCCTCGGCCCCCGTGAATGTGCCCGATTGGTCGAAGATTTACCGGGTCGACTCGGTCGAGTCACTGCACGACTCGGATGACGGCTTGAATGATGAGTCGGAACTTGTTCCGCCCCATGAGTACCTTGCTCGTCAGAAAATGACCGCTAACTCAGTGTTCGAGGGCGTTGGCCGGACACTAAAAGGGCGGGATTTGAGTCGAGTTCGAGATGCAGTGTGGAGTCAAACCGGATTCGATGGATAGTTAAAAGGTCGTGGTAAGTATTTACGAGTGAGTGATGATTGTTTCAAGATTGAGATAATGAGTTAGACCCGTTGAGTTCATCAATTGAGCCAACTCGGAAGTTGGGGGTGGAGTGGGGTGGGGTGGGGTGGGTGTGGGTGTGGAGCTCTTTGTTTATATATAGTTTTGAAAGTTTGTGCTATTTATCTCTATCTTATAATAATGGAGAGATTGGTTAAAAAAGTAACGCGTCCTTTTCAACTAAATAACAACACGTTAAGATTTGTGTGGATTGGATGTATTATTTAGACAATATTTTGATGAAATTCTTAGAGAGAATGTCTGTGTCGTAGCTTAATTGGTGCACTTGGAATATTGCAATATGTCATGTTTTATAGATAATGTGTATTTGGTGAAATATATTAATTATAATATTATTATATATGTACAATTTTTTTTTTTGAGTAAAACCATACAATATGACACGATTGTCTTAGCTCCTAAACATATATATTGCTCACAAATATAAATAGTTTAACAAAACCTAAGAGCATCCACAATAGTCTTCACTACTTTTAGTACAGAAACAATATTTCATCTCCAACCGTTTGCATTAAATTTTATATTAAAAAAAAATATTTTATAATATTTCTAATTATTAATTTATTTAATCATATTTAAAAAAAATTATAATTGGATAACATATTTACATACGTAAACATTATTAATATATATTTTTTACTCTTCATATTTTAAATATAATAAATAAAAAATCATATGATTAATTGCATGAAACTTAATGTAAAATAAAAACAAAAACAAAAACTTATTTTTATTGAAAGGGGAATTGATGTTACATAGTGATAATTTTTAATTTCCTGAATTAGAATACTCTTCCCATAAATGATCAATTAATGCATTTGGGAGTGCAAAATGAGCATTTGAATTTTTAACTTGTCTAAATCGATCAAGAAAATCTTGAAAGCGAGTATGTTCATTCTCACCAAATTCGATGTCCAAGAATGACACTTCCATGTTTTCTTCAATTGGATGATTAAGATCTCGTTCATCCTTTATTATCATATTATGCATTATTATATATGCAGTCATGATATCTTGCAAATCACTTTTTAACCAAATACGTGTTGGATTCACCACAATTGCAAATCTGTTATTGAAGAACTCTAAATGCACATGCTTCTTGTTTTTTTGCAAAATATTGTTTTTTGGGACAACTTGGTGAACAGATAGTTTGCACAAGAGTCGCCCATTTAGATAAATATTATCATCTAAATAATATCTCATATATTGTATTCCTTTCCTTGAATGAAATAATGTGTTGGAGGAGCAACACATATAGCAAGGTTATAAAAAAGATGAGATGTCTCCAATACATAAATATGATTGTTGGATCCTGACATCCCAAAATATTCATGACATATTCACAAATCATAATCAGCTAAAACTTCAAAAACAATTGTTGGAGATCCACTTCGCTGGGCATATTGTCCTGCCAAAGCTTGTTGAACAATTTTTCCACTTCCAGTGCATACAATCAAGACTACCTAACATTCTTGGAAAGTCACGTTGCTTACTAATATAAGTAGTCTAGCAACGTCATTAGGAGTGAGTGATCTCAGATATTGCTCTCCATATATCTCCATAATAGCATGACATAATCTCTTAACACACTCAAGTATTGTAGACTCTCCAATTTTGATGTATTCAATAGTTGCATCTGCTGGAACTACATATGTTGGTTGTTGAAATACAACTGTTACTTTTTGGAGTGTAGACAAACCAAGTTTTCCAACTACATTCCTCGTTGCATAAAGTAATGATCATAATTAGAAACATCACCAACAATATAAAGGAATAAATTTCAGGACATTTGAAATAGTTGACGAAATTATTCTTTATTGAATGTTGGATTTTCAGAGAAGTAGTCGTTGAAGAGGTTTTTCGTTGCATCTTCTCGATCATGATAAATTTCTCTACGTCCTGGAGCTGAGCATCCACTCGTAAAACTCATAATTTGAAGCCTAATAAATTCTTTCATTTTTTGATTGTTGTTGTATATTTGTTGGATGAGTACTTCTTGCTCCATATTGTAACTAGTCATCTGTTGTTGAAACTCTTCATCAAATGAGCTTGAAGAATAAGATGTTGTAAAAGGGTTGATGTGATTGAAATTCATTTTTTGATTGTGAAACTAGCAGGATAGAAGAATAATAGATTAGAAGAAAAATAAGTAACCAATGAGAAAATGAGGTAGAAGACAATGAAGGAATTCACTCTAGCATATGTCATTATATAACCAACAATAATTGAATAAAGAAAGCAACAATAATTGAATAAAGAAAGCACATCTCTAACAGTTGATAACTCACTCAATCTTTAAATCTCAATTCTTAAAAAAAAAAAAAAAGTTGGAAAAACAAATACTTTAAGAAAAACACAATCCGTGTGCTTTAAATTCAACAATAACTGTTCTCATTCAATCTTTGAATCTCAACCATTAAAACAAATTGGAAAAACAAAATATCATAAGAAAGAACAATTCTTGTATTGCTAAATTCTAGCCACTGATAAACTACCTTTTTTTAATACCATCCACTAGATTCTTATGATATTTTATACCAAGGTCTTTTATAAATAGTGAAGATATACCACACATTCTAAAGCACACCTCTCCCAAATCTATTCACTTACATTATATTCATCTTCTCTCTAAAATCTCAAAGCCACACAGTACTAATTATATAAATGCTAAAGATCAAAATCTTTGCGGTGTCTTTCTTAAAATTTCACAAGATCCAATAGTTAGTATAATCCAATGCAGAGATCAATTTTGGAAACGAGTTACGGATAAGTTCAATTATGAAATGCCAAGCTCTAACATAAAATAGCGTAACCAAAGATCACTACAATGTCATATGTAAATAATTCTCAAAGATACTTGAAAGTTCAATGGTTGTTTGCGTCAGATTGAGTATATGAATCCAAGTAGTGCAAATGAGCTCACTATCGTAAGCAATTATTTATATGTTTTACTACTTTATGTGTCAAAAATATTTTCTCAATAAATTTCAAATTCTTTGCAGATATGACAAACAAACGAGTTGGTTGCAATAAAAAGTTCATAAAGAATGTTCAAATTCAACCATGTGCAGTCTGTTTTGAAAGAATATGTGCAGGATGAAAACACAAGTGAAGTCTCAGCATCATTTCCACAAGAAGTTGTTAATGAGTCTCCCAATTCTCCCGACCCTTCTACACCTTCAATTTTCAATCGATTTAAGTGATGAAAACATAAGTGACAATTCTTTATCAAAGCGGCCACAAGGAGTAAAAAAAGTCCAAATCTAAAAGGAAACAAAGTGAAGATATGTTTGCCTTTTTAAACATAATAAAAAGAAAAATAAGAAATTACGAGAATTATTGTCAACTGCAGCAGCAAATAAAGAGTACGATATTGAGGTGCAAAGACAAAAAATTGAAGCACAAAAGCAACAAACCGCACAAGCAAAATACCAATATAAATTGACTAGAGAAGATAACATACTACTCATCGATTTAGACATGATTATTGATCCCGTAAAATGTGCTTCCAAGAACAACAATAATTAATAATTATACAGAAGATGAGACAATCTCAAGTAACAAAACCGACTAATATGTTTGGATAATTTTCAGATTTTAGAGGGTCTGGATTTGAGTTGGTCTCTCAAATTATTAGGTTTTATTGTTATTTTCAATAATTTTATGTTTTATTTTCATGTATTTTAATCAATTTTAAGCAATTTTATATTTTATTTTCATGTAGTTTTATCTATTTTCAGTAATTTTATTTCGTATTTTAATGTACTTTTAGTAATTTTATGTAATTGTTTTCTGATTCTCTAATTTTTACTATCCATGTTGAGAAATGACCACCCATGTTAATTTTAATTTTTTATATTATCATCCACATCGTTCAAATTACCACTCATGTTACTTTGATTTTTTTTTTTTATATTACAATTCATGTTGGCAAATTAACAAACATCAAATATATAACATCACCACACATCACAAAAAAGAAAAGAAAAAAACAAACATTAAATCGAAGAAATTAAAGAACCTTGGATTTGAATGGATAATGCTAAAGAGGAGGTGGTGTATGAAGATAAAGTGTTTGAAATAATTCTTCAAAGGATGATTATACCTCTTAATGCATGCTTAGAAACAGTGTATCACCACACTGTTCATTTCTCAATAATAGCGTTGTTCTGGAGGGGAATTAGCACTGGGCGCCTGAGTAACGCCCTACTGGTCTTGTTCTAGAGAATATTACAACCAAAAGCAACCACCAACAAAACAATTTAATCAAAATATAAAGACACAGTGGCGGATTCAAGGGGGGCAAGAAGGGGTTGTTGTCCCCCAAGAATTTTGAAATGATATTTTAGTAGTTCATTTCAAAATAATTATACACAAATATTGCTCCTCCTCAAATGAGAGATTTTATATTTTTACCTTATTTCTTATCTTGTTGTTTGTATTTCTCACATCATATGTGTATGTATAATGTGTTTTAGAATAGTCAAAAATATATTTTTAAAATTAGATTTATAATCATATAAAATATATAAGTGAAATTTCAATTTATTTAGACTTTCATTTATGTATTTCTTCCTCCCGTCACTGCAAACACAAAATCCCGAATCCGCCACTGTATGGACATGAGAGATTTTTTCCCCTCGTACAAGTACCACTTATATTAATTTATGCCATCAAAGTTCTTGTTATCCCATCATACTTTATACTGACATAATCAAGTTTATCTTGGGGTGAGCATGGGTCTCAAAGATAACCGAACCGTGAACAAATCCGACCGAAATAACTCCGAAGCAATAAAGAATCATTGACTATTTGACTTTATTAGAACTGAACTGCTCCAATTATTTTTTGTGTGAAAGCGAACCGTATTAACCGAATTCTCAACCGAATAGAATCAATTTTAATATAATTTATATGTATCATTTAATTTATTTTTCTATATTGTGATATTGGAGTAGTTAAAAACTTGATTATATTTTATTATTATTTAATATAATTTTAAACTTAAGAGGAAATTAACAAATAAATAATAGAGTAAAATATTTATAATATAATGATTATTTTTGGGAATATATAAAATATATTAACTATTATAGCTATTAATCAAATAATTAGTTTATAACTTACATAAAAGCAATGCATAATACATTTAATTCAAATTTACCTTCAAATTTTACAATAAAATCTATATTTATTTCACTTTTAAAAGACGAAGTTTCTAATGACCGTATATGAGTTGTAGATCAAGAGAAGATTTCAAAAAATAAAAATTTGAAGAAAAACTTGAATGTAATCTATTGTTTACTAAGAAGAAGACGACTACCTTAATAATTTGTCAAATCTATTTTATTAGTTTAAAACTTATTTTAAGATTTAAATTAAATAATATGGTATGATATATTTATTTATTTATTGCATTTTGTTTGAATAAATATTTATTTATTTAATTTATCACATTTTGTTTGAATAATATTTATTTTAAATTGTAAAATTTTGAATCTCCGTAACCCGAATAGATTCACTCAGTTATACCCGAATCTCCAAAGAAACTGAACCAATTGGCAGAGCAATTCCGGACAATAAATCTCCGAATATTAGACCAGTTTCAAAGATTCCCGGACAAATAATAAATCTCTGAACTTTAGAGCAGTTTCGGAGATTCTCTTATTCTGAACTGCTCCGCACCGTGCTCACCCCTAGTTTCACCTACACATAAGATCAAATCCCAGGACATATTCAAAAGGAAAAATGAATGGAAACTGTTGTGGGATGACAAGAAACAACACAAATAAGTGAGAAAAAACAAACCAAGATCAAGATTCGAAATAACACACCGATGTATAGTGGTTCAGCTCGGGTCCACTTGAGCCTACGTCCACTTTCAAAGCAGAAACACTTTATTAATCTTGCTGAAAAGATCCAAGAGCAAATTACAATGTAACACTCTCAAATCACTCAACCTAACTATGATGAACACAACACTTTCTCACTCTAGAAACTCTCTCTCTAATCGCAAGTAAAAACAAAATTAAATAAAGACCTAAATACAAGCTATATATGGGATCAAGAATCAGTTAATTCCATCAGGAATTGACTGAGATATGCTTATTGCTTATCAAACGATGCCTTCTTGAATCAGTTGAATGCCCGCTCCTTTCAACTGCCAACCAACTTGAAGTGCATTTTGAAAATGCATTTTTATTAGTAATAATGCGATATTTTCATGCCTTAGCCAAATTAACACTGAACTTATTTTCTACAGAAACTGTGAGAAATAACTGAAACTTGAGTTGTGATTACAAAAAGATATTTTTTTTTCATTAATGAAAATGATTGTATTTAATATAATCCATTATTCACTTAGTATCTGTAATTCCATCAACAAACTTCTCGTTAGATTTTCAATTTTTTTCTTGATATTTGTGTAGCAATAAATTTTGTGTCTGCAATATATAAATATAAAAAGTGATACATATTAATATATATTTTTGAATTAAAATAAAGTGGATACGAATTCTCAATGAATTCCTTTGATTCTTCTCTTCGAATCTTTGATCAGATTTTCAACAATAATTTTGAAAACCTCCGTGAAGAACGCCTTGAACTTTGACTTGAATAACACCGACAAGAGGGGTTTTGCACATTGATCTATGATCAAACACCGTTTGTAGTGACTTTCTTTGAAAAACGCAAAGAACGTCTTGAATCTCGGAGAGAGAAATTCTTGAGTCTTGCAATCTTGATTTTGTCTTCCTTGAATCTTGAACTCTTAAACTCTTGAATTGTCTTGTGTCTTGAATTATGAAAAGAGACCCCTATTTATAGGTGTAGGATATGAATTCTTTCCATCTATACTTGATAAATGATGCAATTTGATTGGTCATTCATGATTTGGTAATATATTTTTCCTTAATCAAAAGATGTGGTTTTATTACCAAATTTATTGGTATATCATTTCCATATATATTTGTAAGATTTAATCATGATTACTAAGTAACATGATTTGAACACTTGGCAATATTTGATTGGCTAATAAAATTTGGCTATCTACAAATGCCCTCTCGAGACTTGTTCACGGACGACGTGTCTTGGAATGGATAAGTCTCGAAATCCTTTCTTGGAACTTTTTGAGACATTTGAATAGTTTATATTCATGTCATGTTGCCCTTCAACTTAAACTTGAATTTGAATTTGATAGATAGTTTATACTCATATCAAGGAGTTCTTCAATTCGAATTTGGATTTGATAGATAGTTTATACTCATATCTAGGAGTTCTTCAATTTGAATTTGAATTTAATAGATAGTTTATACTTATACCAAGGAGTAACAAGTATTTAAGCATGTGCATCATGGAGCTTTACTTAACTTGATTTATAGACCTTTTATACCTGTGTTAATGAGTTATGATTTGATATTTGATTTGAAAAACTTAGATAGTTTTTGCTCGTATCTAGGAGCATTGCAGATAGTTACATTCTTATCAAGGAGCTTTCTTTTTTTCTGTAGGGTCGTCATTTTTTTTTGCCCCCACATTTGATAGAAATTTCTTTGACAAGTTTCAACATTTGTCTTTTATTGAAGCTTGAAGACTGTTGCAGTTATTGACAAGAAGTGTTAGGATAAGTGTTGCCCCATTTTCTTCTTCTTCTTCTTCTTCTTCTTCTTCTTCTTCTTCTTCTTCTTCTTCTTCTTCTTCTTCATTATTATAGCTATGTGGCTCTTGCATTGGTGATCCTTCAACTTTATTTGTAGTCATGCTAAGCTCCAAGTCATGAGCTTTAGTAGCTGATTCTTCGAAGGTTTTTGGTTGAATTGCTTGAAGGATGTAGCGAATGCTCCATTGCATGCCTTTAGTGTATATCTAAATAGCTGAAGTTTCAGACAATCGATCTTTACAATTGAGGCTCAAGTTTCTCCAACGATCGATGTAGTCAATGACCGACTCTTGTCATGTTGCTGTGAGTTTACAAGTTCAAGCATACTGACTGTTCGTCGAGTGCTGTAAAAATGATTGATAAATTCATGTTCCGAATGCTCCCAACAATAAATTGAGTTTGGTTCCAAGTCGGTGAACCAGTCAAATGCACTTTTTTTACGGGAACAAATGAATTGTCTCACCAAGTGATCTCTATATGTCCCAGTATCATTACATGTTTCGATGCAGTGAGCGACATTTTTTTGAATTGCCATTGCCATCAAACTATTGGAATTTCAGAGGTTGATAACCTATCGACATCCTTAGATTGTCGATTCTTGCAATGTATGGCTTGGTATACATCGAAGATAACTTGGAATTTCCATCGAAGTCATTGATAGTTCTTATGATGAAGTCCTTTAGTTGATCTGTAGGAATCACTCCATTCGACGAGACTTGCAACTTTTCAAGTGGTGACCTTTTCGCTTGAGTTGGAGACATTTTTGTTGAGTTGTTTGCTGCCTCAATTTCCTCATGGTTCTTGATTTGTTTGTACATCATGCAATTTGAATCAACATTGTCCATCATCTTTGTAAGTAGCGCATCTCGTGCTTGAACATGTGTAGTGAGCTCTCCAACAAATTTTGTTAGATTTGCGACTTGCTCTTCAAGGGTAGTTGTGGCTTGTACTGTTGACATTTTTGATACTTTGAAACTTGGCGAAGAGAAAAGATGAAAGGTAGAGATTGTCCCATTGGGCGTGATAAAAATTTGTAGCAATAAATATTATGTCTGCAATATATAAACACAAAAAGTGATACAAATTAATATATATTTTTGAATTAAAATAATGTGGATACAAATTCTCAATAAATTCCTTTGATTCTTCTCTTCGAATTGATATGAATCTTGAAGTTGATTCCTCGATCAGATCTTCAATAATAATTTTGAAAACCTCCACGAAGAATGTCTTAAACTTTGACTTGAATAACACCGACAAGAGGGGTTTAACACCTTGATCTCTGATCAAACATCATTTGTAGTGACTTTCTTTGAAGAACGTGAAGAACGCCTTGAATCTCGGAGAGAGAAATTCTTGAGTCTTGAAATCTTGATTTTTTCTTCCTTGAATCTTGAATTCTTAAACTCTTGAACTGTCTTGTATCTTGAATTATGAAAAGAGACCTCTATTTATAGGTGTAGGATATGAATTATTTCCATATATACTTGATGAATGAGCAATTTGGTCATTCATGATTTGGTAATATATTATCCCTTAATCAAAAGATGTGATTTTATTACCAAATTTATTGGTATATCATTTCCAGATTTGTATGATTTAATCTTGATTGCTAAGCAACATGATTTGGACACTTGGTAATATTTGATTGCTTAGTAAAATTTGACTATCTATAATTTTATTTCAGAAATTTATTTCAATCACATTTTGACTATATGTACAAACTTATACTAAGAATTCAATTTATAAGTGAGTTATATTCAATTAACACAATGAACTTACTAAATCTAAACCTTATATGTTCGAAAATGAATTACAAATATGTAAAATCATTTGAGCCGCATTAATAATAAAATTATATCTGGTCGATAAGAGTTTCATTTTCTAATCATGGATAAACATCTAACCCTTCTCTTTACATATGGTCAATAAGGTATATATTAATTATATAAGAGAAAGCCGATGATTTAATTAATTAATTATATATGTATATAAGTCACATAATTATTATAAGATAACAACATTATGCAAATCGTATGTTGTATATATTCATTAAGGTTTTGATCAGCCATTAATTTTACATTATCTATAAAAAAATATTAATCAAAATAAATGTTTTGAAAAAAAAACCTAAACCCTAAATTTAGAGTTTAAGGACGGAATTACCGACAGAATTAGTGACAAATTAGGGTTTTTCATTTTACCGACATAAATTCTATCGGTAATATTGGTATAAACGACAATGTTTTTTTAAGTTTACCAACTTACCAATGGAAATTATGTTGGTAAAATTGTTCAAACGACGCCATTCTATAGCATTTTTTCGAAGCAATCCTAAAGACATTGTTTTGTGCAAGATTTCTGATGGACTTTTAACCTGTCAGAAAAATTATAAAAATAATTACGAGTTTGACGATGGAATTCTATCAAAAATCCATCACTAATCAGTATATTACTGCATTTTTATAGTGACCGTTTTCATATGACAAACAAAAGGCTTATTGAGCCGGAGTGCCAGAAGAATCGATTCCCATCCTATAGGACGTGAAGAGGTCAAATTTAGATAAAGAGAGAATGTGATATATAAATGAGATAGTCTGGTCTACTTTTGTCGGAGAAGTTATTCGCACTATATAATGTGATTTGATACATTTTCTTTGATCTTTTATGGCGATAGAGATATGAATAACCTATCCAGATTCTTCAATAAAGGTTTGGGCATTTTAAAAATAAAATTTAGGGGGGTTTATTTAAAGAGACCAATCCACATAAATAATTATTTAAAGATACCTTCTTTATAAATCTTTAGGTAAATAGCCTTTGACTCCAAATAAGGTAATTTTTTAAATAAGAAGAAATTGGAGGAGTTTTTAATAAATATGAATAAGTTTTTTTGCCTAAAAGAAACCCCCACCAAAAACACGATCGTTTGTAGAGAATTTCTTTGATCACTCTCGCATTTCTTTTTACTTTTGAAAACTGATCAATCTCATTAATGTTGATTCCTGAGTTTGACACTCTCATTTTCTTTACTTTTTGAAAATTATGGGTACATTGATGGTCTCAATCTTAAAAAAAAAAAAGAGGTACATTGCAAGAGTTTCATTGAAAACTGATCAATCCCATTGATGTTGATTCCTGAATTTGACACTCTCATTTTCTTTACTTTCTGAAAATTTATGGGTGTATTGATGATCTCAATCTCAAAAAAAGAAGGCACATCGCAAGGATTTCATTGAAAAACTTCTCTTTTGGAAAAATGTATGTTTTATGACTATACAAATATGGGTATACTTTTGTGATTATAAAATCCTATTATGCAATTATAGAACAAAAAATTTAGATGAAATCATTATTTTTTTGTTTGTATACCATCATAACGAATCTTATGTTGTTATATTTAATTCGTAATGACACTATGTTGTTATCGTGCTTCTAAATTTTATGAAAAACAATCATAGTATATTTCTATCTTATTCAAGGATTTGTGTCATTTTTTGGTTATAAGACTCTCTTCCTAGTTTAAATTTTTCATAACGACATGTAACTTTGTCATAACGACTCTGAGGATATTATATGTTATGAATAATGATACATCATTCTTGTTATGATTCTGCTATTATATGCACATATAATAATTTTTTAGTTCGCTTTATAATTATTGTGGTTATTTTCTGTAAAGTTTGATATATTTAAATAATTTATAAATTAATGTGGTTTTTTTAATGTAATATGCAGCCATGGATATTATTGATACAGTGTGGATTATAGTATGCCATGATGTTGTTTTTTAGGAGAATGCTGATGTTGGATGGAGTTGGAAGTACAATGGGAATAGTGAAAAGAATTTGACACCGCTCTTGGTTTCAAAGTTCATTTGGTATGCAGAATTATATAAGAAAGTAGAAAAAACATTGGACATAGATATTAGACTTCAAAAGATGGAGTTTGCAGCACTTGTTCCCGGGATGTCTAATCTTCTTATCCCACCAATGAAGATTGACAGTGACAATAATGTGTTGTGGTGTATAACTGTTTGTAAAGAAGTCCCACTTTGTGTTACTATTTTAATAAAAGATATCTTGGAATTAAATGAAAGCTTGAGTGATCAAGATGCAAATACTTCAGCATATGGAGTTCAATTAGATCATGATGTGGTTCAGAATCACAAAATTGATTCAAATAGAAATAGAGACACAAACGATCTTGATTGGGCCGATTTGAATATAGTTATTGAAATACAAAATCCTGAAAAAGAGAAAGTTGGGAAACTATTTGTCGGTGACATCGTTCAAGATGATAATGATGTTCTTGTTGAGTAGGTTGCTGAAACATCAGATGTTTGGGTTGATAATAATGTTGGTGTGAGCAATTGTGAAGTATTGCATATATTATCCATGGATGCTCCAAATTTAACTATTGATTTAATACCCATTCAACTTGGATCATCAGCAAGAATTCCTAAGAAAGAAAATGTACAAGTTAAGTAAAGTTTCTCATCCAAGAAGGCTTTGATATCAAAGATGCAACTTCTGTCTTTGAGAGGCCACTTTGAGTTTAAGGTGAAGAGATCAACAAAGACTCTTTATTATATCACTTGTCTTGATGAAAGATGCAATTGGATGTTGAGAGCCACGAAGATGAAAGGGTCTAATATTTTTGAAATTCGGAAGTATGTTGTCTTTCACACATGTTCAATGAGTGTCCGACGTAGATATCACAAGCATGCTACATATTCAATGATTGGGTCTCACATCAGTGCCAAGTTCGAAGATCCTACCTTAATATGCAATCTAAGAAACATTATCAACAACATCCATCGTGATTTTGATATAACCATAAGTTACACCAAGGCTTTTATGGCTAAAGATTATGCAGTATCTAAAGTACGGGGGACTTCAGATGAAAGTTATGTTGTCTTGGAGTCTTGTTGCCATGTTTTGAAGGAAACAAATCTGGGTACATCAACATTCATTGAAACATGGGATGACAAACACTTCAAGAATTTTTTCATTGCCTTAGGTTCGAGCATACATAGATTTCAAACTTCACTTAGACGGGTAATTTCCATTGATGGTATATTTCTAACAAACAAATATAGAGGTACTCTACTTGTTGCCACATGTCAAGATGTGAATTTACAAATTTATCCTCTTGCATGGGCTGTAGTTGACTCTGAAAATGAAGCTTCATGGATTTGGTTCTTTTGTATGGTGAATGATCACATAATTGAAGATTCAGATGAGGCTGTAATTATATCTAATCGTGGTAAAAGTATTCATACTGCTTTTTGAAAAGTGCATGGTTTAGCCCATCATGTACACTACATATGGCACTTGCAAAATAATTTGAAGAATTTTTTTCCAAGAACAGATTTTGGAATATTATTTTGGAGAACAATAGAAGCTTACAATGTGATGGATTTTGAGAAAAATATGATTGCTCTTTGTGAGTTACATGAAGGGATTAAAAACTATCTTGAAGTGGAGGTTGGAGGTGTTAGTGTCTGGAGTAGAGCTTATAGTAAAAACATACGCTATAATATTATGCCGACCAACAATGCAAAATTCTTGAACTCAGCTTTGAAAAATGCTCGTGATTTTCTTATCCTGGATTTGATTGAACAAATTAGAGTGATGTTGTAGAGATGGTATCATGAGAGACATATTTGTGCAGAAAACTGTAGTAGTTATCTCACACAACAGATGGAGAAGAAAATGTGTAAGGTGTACAACGAGTCTCACGGCATGAAGGTTGTTCCAATTTCTCCCAAAGAATTTGAAGTAATGATTTCTATGCACATATTGTTAATTTGGAAGCTTTGACATGCACATGTAGACAATTTGATTTGGAAAAATTTCCTTGTGCACATGGTATTGCTGTTTGTAAATATGATGGATGTGATGCATATACATTGTGTTCCGCCTTTTATACAACATCTTATTGGAGGAACTTTTATTCTAAATTTGTGTACCCATTACCTGCTTAAGATGACTGGCAAATTTTGAAAAAATATTAGTTCTAAAGTTGTGTTGTGTCCATCAACGAAGTGACCAAGTGGACAACTACCAAAACAAAGGAATAAGTCTTCTAGAGAGTTACACAAGTGCAACAAAAAAAAACAAGTCCACCAAAGTAAGAAAGTGCAGCAGATGCTCCGGCATAGGCCACTACCACAGTTAATGTACCAATTCCTTGTCTTAGATCAGAAGTTGAACAAGATATATTGACGACTCTTCGTATATATACTTTGAATATCTTATGCAAAATTGACAAGATATATTGATGAATCTTCGTATATATACTTTGAATATCTTATGCAAAATTGAATAGGATTTCTAGATAGTTTATCATATTTTGTTTGATTTGAGCCCTTCGGGTTTTGAAGGTTTCTTCTCTCTTTATATGGTTTTGTGAAGATGGGATGCAATGGAATTTGATCTTTATTTGTTGTGGATATTGATAGTAGCATGGAGTGGTATTCTTATTCATTATCACCTTTTCCACCCAATTATTATTCATATAAGCATTGTTTTGGTTGGTCATTTCTTACATTCAACATGAAAGTATTAATGATAGGCAGATTGTAGTTTGTATGTGCATCTTTTTGTGATCCTTTTATAATAATTACATAATGAAGTATGCTCAAAAGTAAATAAATGAATAAAACAAGAAAATGACACTTTGCATCCTTTTATCAACTTTAAAATGTCTTTGAGATTATTTCGCAAGGCAATTGTTGATTTTGAGTTATTTTTTGATATAATATTATATGTTTCGTTATAACGTTACTCTTATTGTTATTAAGTTCTTATGTGAATTTTGAATTGAAATATGCCATTAATTCCTTGAGTACACATCTAAGATGTTTAAGAGACTATTCTGCAAGGTGGTTGTTGATTTCAAGTTTTTTTTTGATATAATGCTATGTGTTTCATTATAATGCTACTATTATCGTTATTGAGTTCTCGAGTGAATTTTAAAATGAAATTTGCCATTAATTCCTCGAGTACATATTTGAATTGATTTATGTTAAGTATAGATGAATTATAAATATAAAATTATTATTCTTGATAGATCTCAACAATTTATATCATATGTCAGTAAGTAGAAAAATTGACTATAGGAGTAGGAAAATAAAATACAAGATTACTTACTTTTGAATTTCTTTTCAGACAAGGTCTAATAAAATCAACTTAGATCAACTCTAAGATGTTTTTAAGATTATCCCGCAAGGCAGTTATTGATTTTGAGTTATTTTTTGATATAACGCTATGTGTTTCATTATAATGCTACTCTTATCGTTATTGAGTTCTCGAGTGAATTTTGAACTGAAATTTACCATTAATTCCTCGAGTACATATCTAAGATGTTTTTGAGATTATTTCGTAAGGTGGTTGTTGATTTCGAGTTTTTTTTTCAATATAACGTTATGTGTTTCGTTATAACGCTACTCTTATAGTTATTGAGTTCTCGAGTGAATTTTGAGCTGAAATTTATCATTAATTCCTCGAGTACATATTTAAATTGATTTATGTTAAGTATAGATGAATTATAAATATAAAATTGTTATTCTTGATAGATCTTGACAATTTATATCATACGTCAGTAAGTAGAAACATTGACTATAAGAGTAAAAAAATAAAATACAAGATTACTTACTTTTGAATTTCTTTTCAGACAAGACCTAATAAAATCAACTTATATCAACTCTAAGATGTTTTTGAGATTATTGCGCAAGGTGGTTGTTGATTTTGAGTTATTTTTTGATAAAATGTTATGTGTTTCGTTATAACGCTACTCTCATCATTATTGAGTTCTCGAGTGAATTTTGAGCTTAAATTTGTCATTAATTCTTCTAGTACATATTTGAATTGATTTATGTTAAGTATAGATGAAGTATAAATATAAAATTATTATTCTTGATAGATCTCAACAATTTATATCATACGTCAGTAAGTAGAAAAATTGACTATAGGAGTAGGAAAATAAAATACAAGATTACTTACTTTTGAATTTCTTTTCAAACAAGACCCAATAAAATCAACTTAGATCAACTCTAAGATGTTTTTAAGATTATCCCGCAAGGCAGTTGTTGATTTTGAGTTATTTTTTGACATAACGCTATGTGTTTCATTATAATGCTACTCTTATCGTTATTGAGTTCTCAAGTGAATTTTGAACTGAAATTTGCCATTAATTCCTCGAGTACATATCTAAGATATTTTTGAGATTATTCCACAAGACGATTGTTGATTTCGAGTTTTTTTCGATTTAACGCTATATGTTTCGTTATAACACTACTCTTATCATTATTGAGTTCTCGATTGAATTTTCTGCTGAAAGTTTCTGTCGATCCATATAATATATATTTATGTTTATTTAAGCTAAATAAACTTAAATATATAAGTTCAATGTCTAGCTATTGAAGAAAGGTTATTATTAGTGTGGCAATTGCCAAAAAGATAGATCTGTGAGCCTCATTTATTTGCAAGCAACTTCAAATATATAAAGATGAAATAGCATCTTTACAACAATATTGTAGCCAACAGAAGATATTACATCAAGTTTTTGAACAATGACCTATGCTCAATAATCATATAAAAGAACATGACATATTTTAGATACAAAATTATGTCATTTTTCATTTGCATTTCATCATCATGCTAATTATCCCAAATTTACAATATTTATCACTGATAACTTGCGTTATTTGATGCATTTTGGGGCTCAATTTCATACCATTTTTTGTTAAAAAACATGCATTCATGATATTTTAGATAGATTTTATTATCTTTTAAAGATTTCACTATTATCATCCGGAGCAACGAGAGGAGGTGTCAAGTATTCAACTTGATGACTTGTAAGTTCTTTTAAGCTCATCTAGCCAAAGACGTAAAATTAAGCGCTTATTGGAAGGCAGCCCAATTTTTAATGTTTTTGTTTCGTTTTTAGGATAGGTGCTTTCAATTTTTTTAGCATAGTTGAAAAAAAATATAAAAAAATAAATAAATAAAATAAAAAAGACCTTAAACGACCCGACTGGGCGACCGGAGACATGAACCGGGTCAATCTAACTGGAAAGGACGAAGGAGCACTGCGCGCCACCCGGTTGGGCTCCTCGAGACCCGGGCACGCAAGGAGAAGACAGATGCACCACCCGGTGAGGCGCCGTGTGACTCGGACCGGGTGGCCTCTACTGTATTAGAAGGGGGCAAAATGTGCAACCCGATCGGGTCATCCATCGCCTGGCCCGGGTCGCGCTCCCGGTAATTTTAATTTTTTTTCATTTTTTTTCTTATTTTTACCACTTTTCACCCTTATCTCTTCCCTAAATTCATCTCTACACTTAAACCCTAATATCTCAACTCACAAATTACACCATAACATCTTGGTCTCTTATTTTTTTAAGGTAGTTGATTGGTGAATTGTACAATTGGTTGTTGAATCGATGATCGCTTGATGATGAACTTAAAAGAATATTTTATGCTAAGTATGATTTTGTGGAGACGTTGACGGGAGGAAAGTATGCTAATGACATTGAATTGATGCTTTGAATTATGAATTTGTGCATTTCATCATCATGCTAATTATCCCAAATTTACAATAGTTATCACCTAACCAGTTCAATCTAGAAATACAAAAAATGGATTAGAAATATCATAAAGGGCTCAACTTGGATATACATTTCTTCTAGATGACCCATGAATATTTAAGTTGCACAAAATCATGACATTTGTTAGTTCTTTAGTCCCCAACCTATTCATTGAATTAAATTCTCATAACATATTCCATAATTTAAAAGAATTACCTAAAGATTAAAATGTTGTGCAAAGATTTCAGCTGCAAGTTTTCTTCTCCAGTCTTTCACGTGATCAGAACGAATGTAACCAACAACTTTTCCAGCCATAAAAAATTTAATATACTTTAAGGTGAATATGCCACAATCATTTCTACAATAAATGATGTGTTAGTTTAATATAAGTATATAATTTAATAACAAATAAAATGCTTATCAAAATGCTTACCCATTTTCCTGTTTCGGACATGCCACATTGATTATATCAAATTTTTTGATCTCATAATACCTATCTAATCTCGTATGTATCAACCAAGGATTATTGTCAATGGGTCGATCGTTGCACGCCTAACATAGGTCGATATGCTATCATACTTCAATTTTTCGCTTTTTTACATCAACCCTCACAGCAATCCAGTGATGTGATATGCAACAAGAAATATACAAGAATCTGCATCTCTTCCAAGGTTTATCTAAAGCTGGTGAAGACCTATCGATATATCTAACCAAATATTTCACATAATTCTCTTTCTCATTAGTGAACAAACATTTTATATAATCCTCCCATAGTAGTTTTTTCCTTTAGGAACCTTAGCAATTAGTTCAATAACCTCCATCACAAACACATAAAATTGAGTATTCAGGATGCATGACTGTTGACAAAAAAGTTTGGGGTGATGCCCAGTTTTATGTATCCAAGATGCATGACTATTGACAAAAAAATTTGGGGTGATGCGTAGCTCGTTCTCTTATATGGTACAACGCAAGATCAATATATTGTTGAATGAATCAATATTAAAATCAATGTTCTAATTATGCATATAAGTATTTCATATAGTAAACTTACATCGTCCATAAGCCATTGATCATCTACAAGATCATGAAAAAACTTTCTTCCAACACTGTAAAGTGTTGTAGACACTTCATCATCACATTCATAAATTTACATAATATATATTTAAATAAAGGATCATCTTAAACTAAGATGACATACTTATATCAAATGAGATAGTTAAACATAAAAATTTTGGATTACCTTTCACCAACCTGTTCCATCAATCTATCAAGATCAACACTTTTTATTTCACACAAGACTATAAGGATCAAATTATTTTTCCTTAATCAATTTTTGACGTTTTAAAGGATCTGTCAAAGGTGTAAATGGCAACTTCAATGAGGGCCCAGGTCTATGTTTTCGCTTGTCACGCCCTAAAAGTAGTCGCTCATGAATCTAATCTAATTATGACAATCAATTCCCAAAGCAATAAAAGTTATTAACATTAACTTAAATATACTAATATTATAACGAATATGTCAATAATCTCTTACCAATATCATCTAAAATTAGATCAACCCCTTGAGGATCATCATTATGATCATCAACACATGTTTGTACTTTATTCTCTTATTGTGGGTTGTCTTGAATTTCAGTCTTTGCACACTTGATTTATCCTCTTTTGCTAGATCATGAGCTAAATATAACAATAAAGTATAAGTGTTTGCAACAATTTTAATTAAATATACTTCACACATACTTAGTGATGTACTCACCAATATGCTCAACTATAGCCCACAAACATTTGTCATCTTGATTCTCCATTGGTTTGTGCATTTGCATTTCTTTCTCACTAACAACCGATACATTTGCTTGATCTACACATTAAAACCATAAGTTCACTTAAAGAATAGAAATTTAACTTTTAACTTAAAATCATAACATTCATATAAAACCTGCACAATTATCTTTTGATTTCTGCCCCATATCTTTAGCTACTTGTTCACAATCGTTGTCTCCCCCAAATTTATTACACTCATCTCCTGAAAAAAAAATTAAAATTAATATAACAAAAATTGCAAAAGAAGTTGTAATACTTTATTACCTGTGTAATCTTGATTATGATGATGCTCCACATTCTCATCGTTATCATTTTCGCCATCTTCCTCTTCCTCATACTCTTGTCTGGACTTTTTTCCTTTAACTGACTTGGTTGCCAAATCAATCAATATATCAACCTTTTTATGTAGAACTTCTAGCTTAGGATCTATCTCAACAAGGATTGAGCATTTGAATTCCTTCAATTTTTTTCTCAATCATCTCTTGATTTGAGCATTTGATTCAGTCTTTGTTGAGCCATTTTCAGAAGTTGTCTGGACACCATTCTCAGAAGTTGACTGGACCTCATTCTCGTCATCATTGTGGAGATCAATCATGAATCTTCAACATCCTCCGTAAGAGTCAATTATTGCCAGAATAATTCAGATTTTTCATGCTATGTAGGCTCCAATTTACTTTTCATCTCATGTTGCACAAGATAAATGAGTTTAGATTTTTATTACTTTAATTACTAATGATTTTTTACAAAGTTAGTTAAATGTTAAATACCTTTCCTGATTCCAAAAAGCTATGAACTTCAATTGACTTTAGTTGGTCAGTAACTCTCCAATTAAGCATTCGTGGCACACTTTCTCCAGATGACTCAGCAAACTTTTGTCCAAGTGCTGGAATTGCCTCTAATCCGCATATCTAAAAAATATCAAAATTAAATGTAAAACATGTACAATATGCTTAATAAGAAAAAAAATTCATATAAAAATACATTACCATGAAAGCAAAAGGAAATCCATGAAGACTATATCCTATCTTCTTTTTTTTCTTATCCCATTTCCGCTTGAAGTTTTTCATGTTGTAGATAAATGATTTCTTTCCCCAAGGATAACTATTGAATTTCTCCAGGTCTTTAATAATATAAAATAGCCACTTACATTGTGCGATACAGTCAAAAGAAGGTCGTTCAATAAAGTTCTTTCTTCCACTCCCAAAAGAACCCATACCAGACATACCAAAAGACCTAATTTCAACTTGTCTTGTTCATTCTTGCACTTATCGAACTCTTTCAACAAATCTTTTCTATTGATTTTCTTGTTATATTTCTTAAAGTACCTTTCCAACAACTGAGATTTTTCTCTTTCAACAATATTCTCTTCTCCAAGATCATCAGAATTTAGGCCCGTCACTATAGTAAATTCCCTCAAACCAAATCTTGTCAACTTACCCTTGAAAAATCAAACCATAATTCATGGATTTTATTTGTTTTTACTTGTCTTAGCATCAATTGATGGAAAAGTTGGTAGGAAACAACAATTTGTTTCAATTCTAAAATCTTTCCAAAACATGTATTTGCAAAAACATTTCTATAATGACCATTGAGACAGTTATATACATGGTCAACCATATTCAAATAAATTTGACTTGATATTTTGGCATGCATCATGTTGTTTTTGTTGTAAATGAACTCCATGTACCTATAGTAAATATAAAAAATATCACAAGTAACAAATAAAATGTTTTTCAAAATGCTTACTCATTTTCCTATTTCGGACATGCCACATTGATTATATTAAATTTTTTGGTCTCATAACGTCTGTCTAATCTCGTATGTATCAATAAGAGATAATTATTGATAATGGGTCGATTGTTGTATGCACACTTAACATATATCGATATGTTATCATATACTTCAATTTTTCGTTCTTTTACATCTATATCGTCACAACAATCAAGTGATGTGATACACAATAAAGAATATACAAGAATCTGCATCACTTCTAAAGTTTATTACAAATTTATTGATGGAAATAGTTCTAAATCTTAATAGAAAATTATGCAACACATAAGATTAAATGACGATTATTGAAACATCAAAGACAAGAAGCAAGTTAGATAAAAAACCAAAATATCCAACAAAAGATCTCAACAAATAGACTCTCCATAACAAAGTAAGATGGTTACTAAATCAGAAAATACTTTACCACTATTTTCAAAGTGATGCAATCAGATTTGAAAAGCAAACTCACAACTAAAATGGTTGTATTTAGATTGAATAATTATTATACATGAGAATGCATAAGTTGTTTTTCTAATCAATCAGGACAAAGTTCAGTGTTTCGATCAAAATATACTTTCACTATTTCACTTTTACTATTTCAAACTACATGTCTACAATCAATTAGAATCCCACAAAAAATTCTAACTATTGCCTATGTGCTCAAAAATTAAATCGAAATTCAACTAAATCCTTAAATTAAAGCAAATGATATTATCAAAATATGAGTTTATGGTGCTAAAATTGGCTTGCGACTTGTGCTCGAGCTGAAGTATGTTATTTCAAATCCACCATCTTCCAAGTCACTTTCAAATCCACCATATTCAATCAATTAAGCCAAGCAAGCTATTTTATTCTTTTATATGCATGTTATTATATGTTTTCATGTGTCTTGGCAGAAGGCTCCATACTTGAGAGCTTGCATATAAAATATGCATGAATTTGTTGTTAAGAATTTCTCCTTGTACAATCCAATTTTGTGGGGTATATAAACTGGTAACACTATTAAGAATTGCATTGAGTTTGTGAATTTCTAAACCACATCCGATACTGAATAATTGGAAGAGAAATTTATGATTTGTAGAGCGGATCTGCTTTCACTCTTTCTATTTGAGTTGTACGCAGTCATAATTACAGTTAAAGAAACAAATGATAGTTTTGAAAGTTAGTAATTTGATAATACAAAATATGTATATTTTAGATTACAATACAAGTTGGGGTGGTAGAGCACAAACATAACAGTACATAAACATGCAATAAATTTAGATTCAATAGAAAATCAAAGAAAAAAAGGGAAAAAAAAAAGAATAAAAACAAGTTGGAAGAAACAATTTCAGATAATGTTGTACTTGTTCTCTCTACTTCCACATTTCCTTTTAAAACATAGGTGGAGGATTTTATGTCTTGATGCAAACATTTATATCTCCATAGAACAATAATGAATCTTTCTAGAGCCACATACACTCAGAGAGCTCTACACAAAGGAAACGGGTCTACTAATAGTCAGTGTACAAGACCACGCAAATCATAGACAAATAACAACCAACCAGGCATCAGACTAGATCAGTAACATTACTCATTTAAGCTTCTACAAAGTTTATATATTTCACTTGATTGCAAAGTGCTAACAAATGAAAATAAGCAGTAACAACCTTAAAGTATTTAATCCATCAAAAATAAAAACAAAAACTCACACTATTATAAGGCAGATTCTTATTCTTACTTATTTCTTTTTTTTTTTTTATAGTTAAATACTATTCTTACTACAAGACAATATCAAATTTTAGATTGGAAAATTCGTCTCTAATCACAAAATATTCTTTCCTAAAATATATTAGTGATGAACTTTTTATAACAGCTAGCCTTTAGATTTAGTGATTGGATTCTTATCTCTAATTTTTCATTAATGAGATGCCAATACTCTAATAATTTTTTATGTCACCTTTCATCGTTATTTAATCTTTATTTCATCGTTGTTTGTCACTAAATTTTGTCAAAAATTGTTATTGTTGATAAAGGATCGAAACGAAAATAAAATCTTCACATATTCACTATGAACATATCTTAATACACATCGTTGTATTTACCCAAATTTTATGACCTAAAATTAATTAATAATTGCATTGAATTTATGATGCATCCATAGTGAACAAGCTAATATGAGTTGACAACAGACATAAGATAGTCTACGGAAGTAACTGTATAGAATAAAACGACATTCAGTTCTCAAATGTTTGATCTAATCAATCCCGGCGGCCAAGATAATTGGAACATTAATGTTACTTTTTGACTAGATGTGCAGATTATCTTCATCCACATATATTATATATTAATATATTATATATACTTCGATCTTGACTAACAAGTAAAAGGCACACACACACGCCACATATATAATTCATATAGATAAACTAAACCTCTTTCCATCATCACTAATCATGGAATCTGCAATTTACTTGGGTTTTCTTGTACTTCTCCCTCTTTTATTCTTCTTAAAAAGGACCATTTCTTCTAGAAGGCTTCCACCTGGTTCATTAGGGATTCCAATAATAGGCCAAAGCCTTCAATTTTTGAAAGCCATGAGAGCCGACAGAGGTGAAGAGTGGCTCCAAGAAAGAGCCCGAAAATATGGCCCGATTTCGAAGCTCAACATTTTTGGAACTCCCACAGTTTTTCTTCAAGGACAATCTGCAAACAAATTCATATACACTGCTGATGAAAAGACACTTTCCAGTAAGCAGCCCACATCGGTTAGAAGACTGTTCGGTGAAAAAAATCTAGTTGAATTAAACAGTGAAGATCACAAACGGTTAAGGGGAGCAATCTCATCATTCTTGAAGCCCGAAGCACTAAAACAGTACGTTGGGAAGATGGATGAAGAGATAAGATTGCACCTCAATGAACATTGGCATCACAATAAGGAGATCTTGGTATATTCTCTTAAACCATCTGTAATTTTAGTATTGGTCTTGTAAACATGTAAAATTGATCTCATAGCTATAGGATGTAGCAAAAGTTGTCATTTTTTCTTTTAATGCAAAACTAGTTTATTTCAATATAATTATCATATTTTTTGTGCCAAAGTTGGGTGAAGTTTCACAGATTTTATATATTTTTAGATCACATGGGCGACCCATGACAATATGAATTTGAATGACACTTTCTTAGACAAATAACTTAAAAATTAGTGTATAAATACAATTTTTACTTAAAAAATGATCTTATTCACCTTTGTTTTATTAGGTAATGCCCCTTATGAAGATTTTGACATTCGATGTAATTTGCACACTTCTATTTGGAGTTGAAAGGGGAACAAGAAGAGATAGGCTTGTACATCTATTTGAGCAAGTGATTGATGGAATGTTGGCACTGCCAATAAACTTGCCTTTTACGCGTTTCAATAGAAGCTTACATGCAAGGTCCGAAGTTGGAGAGATTATAAGGGAACTTATACATGAGAAGAGAGAAAAATTGGCAAAACAAAACAATTATAATCATCAAGATCTCATCACTAGTTTGCTAAGCATTCGTGATGAGATCAATTCTCCTATGTTGTCTGATCAGGAAATCATTGACAATTGTGTTGTTGCAATGATTGCCGGGCATGACACAACGTCCATCCTTATTACTTTTTTGGTGAAACTTTTAGCTGAAAATCCACACGTTTATGAAACCGTCCTTGATGGTAAGATGACGATGATGATTGGATCTACATTAACCCAAATAATTCGAGACTTTGATATTGATGTAATGTGCTATTTGATGTAGAACAAGAAGAGATTGCCCAGGAGAAGGCACCAGGGGAGCTTCTAACATGGGACGATCTAGTTAAGATGAAGTACACATGGAGAGTTGCAACAGAGACATTAAGGATGTATCCACCAGCCATGTTTAGCTTTAGGCAAGTGCTCAAAGACATTGAAATGGGTGGATATATAATCCCCAAAGGATGGCAGGTAAACCTAAATTAACTTTTTTATTAATTACTTTTATCTCTCTCTGTTACATAACATGGAACTCATATCATGTTAAGGTAACAAAAAGTATATAAAATGCATTTAAGGTAGGGATGAGAATGGATCTAAAAAGATAAGTGAATAATATCGAAACTTGAACCGAATAAAACACATTCGAACCAATATAAAATTGTTGACTATTTGACCTTATCCTAACCGAATTGTTCCAATTATTATTTGTGTCAAACCCATCTGTACGAAATCGAAGAATCGAATTTAGAATCGATTTTAAGAAAGTAACTATATACAACTTTATATGTATCATTTGATTCATTTTTAATATTTTAATTGTTATATTAGATTAGATACAAATTTGATTGGATTTTATTATTATTTAATATTATTGTAATTTTCAGGGTTCTTCATAGAGGAAATTAACTATTAAATAAAAGAATAAAATATTTATAATGAATAATTTTTGGTACACATAAAATATATTAACTACAATTGATACTAATCAAATAATTAATTTATAACTCATATAAAGTAATACATAATATGTTTAGAAAAAATTTATAAACTATATTTATTCCCCTTTTAAATACAAAATTTATGATAACCACTTATAAGAATTCATTAAATAAAATCGTACAATATAATATTTATTCATTGCATTATGTTTGAATGAATGCTTAATTGTTTTAAATAATAAAATTCTGAATTTTTGAAATCCTAACTGATTAGCTCCATTATACCCTAATTTCTGAAGAAATCGAACCAATTTGACAAAGCTATTCCAGAGAATTTTTTTTTTGTATTCTCCAAAAAATACCGAACTTTAGAATAGTTTCAGAGATTTTCTTGTTCGTGAATTGCTTCGGACCACAGTCACCCCTAATTTTAAAGGTTCTTGATGTATTAACATTTGTTTTCATATAAAGTCCTTTATTTTGAAAGACTCTAAAGTATAAACTGTTTTAGTAACTCTAAAATTTTGAAAGTCATTTTTTAACATTCAGTATCACTTTATTTTGAAAGACCCTAAAGTATAAACTGTTTTACAGTCAAATCTCTCGATGACGAATATAAAATTATGGTCATAATTGTCTTTTATAATCTTGAGATCTTAAAATAACAATTTTCTATATTTTACCAACCTTAAAAAAATAGTGATACTTTTAGGATTTAAGATCAATTTAATTATTTAAGATAAATATAATATGTTAGATAAGTATAACTCCATTTGTGCAATAACTAAATTTAATTAAAATAGGGGAAGTTTTATTTCTCATCCCATAAGAATAGGCCTAAAATCGATTTCAATACCAAAGTTTTTTTTTTTTTTTTTTCAAAATTCTTTCGTTTGACCAATTTACTCCCAAAATTTGAAAGTTGGCAAATTTACTCCCAATACTAATGAGCGACATAGTTGCATTAGCACCATTAGGTGTGGTTAAAAATGCAATGTGTAATTGTTCGGTATTAAATTCACCAAAGTTAGATTACATGTTCAAATTTATTTCAATCATTTTTTTTAAAAATAAAACACAAATGATATTTAACAAATATGAGAAAAAAAACTAAGTAAAATTAAATATTTAGTAACTTAATTTTGAGGGGGAAAAAAAACAACCAAAGATTGGTAATAGCTTAAGTAATCCTAAAATAAAGAAACATAATCTAAAAACATTCATTAAAGAATCTAAAATTTCAAAAAATATGAGAAAATAAACAAGGTATAAAAAATTAACAAATAAGTAATAGTAAAACAAAATAAAATCTAAAAATGCTTAATATGCCTTAAAAATATTTGAATAAATCAAAATGCCGCAAAACAAAATATTTATATTATTCTTAATATATATAATAAAATTATAATTTTAAATCTAGCGTGTGACGATATAAGGGGCGGAAGATTATTTTAAAAGTACCAAAGAAAAAAAAAAAAAACAATGACTAAAAGAAACGTAGGTATCCGTATCACTTAAACAAAATGATGAGTCCGCCGTTAGTATTATGACTAAAATTGTATCTTTTAGTATTTTGTAACTAAAATAGTACAAAAAAAAAGTTTTCAAAAACAAAATATGAATATTTGGATTTAAGATGATTTACTCATAATTCGATGAATTCAAAATTGGAAATTAAATTTCTCTTAAAAATATTATGTTTGACTTTAATTTAACAAGCAATTTATATATGATAAACAGGTGTTTTGGGCTGGTTGCATGACGCATATGGATGAATCACTATTTTCGGATCCGTATAAATTCAATCCATCACGATATGAAACACAAGGACTGCTTCCATATACCTTTGTGGCATTTGGTGGAGGACGAAGAACGTGCCCAGGTTATGAGTTTGCAAGAATCGAAACTTTAACCTTCATTCATTATTTGGTAACCAGATTTCAGTGGAATCTTTGTTTAAAGGAAAATATCATGAGCAGAGATCCGATGCCCCTTTTCAAAGAAGGGTTACCTATACGAATTGAGGTCAAGAAGATGATGCAGAATAATTAATTAGTTATTTTTATTGGCTGCAATAAATGAATAAGAATGTTGCTTTAATTTGCTTATTTTAAGCGGAGGGAAAATAGTAAGACTCGATAATCGCAACAACAATGAAATAGAGAAGTTGGGTATTTAGATTAAAAAGCATTCTATTTTTACTATCTAATAATTGGGTGATAACTTGCGTTTTTTAGACATTTTGTGATGATCATGGCTCACTGTATCCCATAGTAAATTTCATAATTGCAATGCTATGTGAGAAGAGGAATGTAAAGTATTTATTTTATTTCATCTAAACTCAGAGTTGCAAAATTAATTACAAGAAAGCTCTGTATATATAGAGTAAATAATTGCCTCTCCAATGTTGTGGCAAATATAACCGCAAATAGCCACCAATGAACATTCACCAAGCGAATAGGCACTTTTTCCTTTCTTTTTTAAGTTTAAGTTGTTTATTTATTTTGTTTTCTTTTTTGATTTAATTTCATTTGATTGTCTGAAGTACTTTTTTATATAGTTATCAATTTATTTTTAATATCATGTGTATTATTATTTAATTTTAGATTTATGAAAATTAAAAAACTTGAAAACATATATCTTAGTTGTATTGTAATATTTTATTAATACGAACGTAAATCATAACTAAGAGTAATATAATAAGATACCATAAAATATTTAAATTACAAAATACAATAAAATTTACTATAACACATAAACATAAATGAAATGCATATTTTGAACTTTGAAATGCATTGATCGAACATCTTTGGAATAATATATATGTTAATTCGGAACGTTAATGAGAATGATGTAATTTATATTTTTCTAATTAAGTATTGCATTGTGTTGTATTACTATGTAATTTTCTTTAATATTACTATGTATTTGAGATGAATTTTATGATATAATTTTGGTATTTTATATCAATTTTCTTTTACAAGAATTTTTTATATTATTGAAATTAATATGTTTCATTTTTTATAATAATTTTGTAAACAAATATTTAATAGAATAGAAAATCCAAAAGATAAGAATTAAGAATAATCTAAGAGAATATTTCAATTGAATTAAAATTTGACTTCAGTGGTTGAAGATTGACTTCAGTGGTTGAAGATGAGTTTTCTATTTGATGGTAAATTTGATGGCAAGTTGGTGACAAATTGATGTTGTTGGTGGCAAACCAAGGGTTGGAGATAGCCTAACAAAGAGAGAAATGAAAAAAAATAATAATAATAAATAAAACTAAAAATCTAACAAACTGCTGAGATGAGGAGAATCTGTTGTATGTGAGTGATCCGGAGATTAGGGATTCTCCGGAACCGCTCCGAAATTCGGAGATTTCCAAATTTGAATCTCCGGAACTGAATTGTGACACTAATTCTTCGGAATCGAAATGAATTGATTTTCGATTCGGTCCAATTCGAAGATATGGGTCTAATGGGACAATTCGGTTTGGTTTCGGGGATTTGAAGATTCGGAGTTCTTCGATATAAAATAATTATTTGAATCAAACAAATTGCATAAAATAGAGAAATTTATAGTGCAACACAATTTAACTTAAATATCAATACCAATTCCAACACAAGCAAAATAGTTACAGTAGAAGTTTGTTCAAAACATAATAACATAAATTCAGCAAAGCAATGATCTAAATCAGAATCAAGAACTTATTGGACAAAAAAACTAATGTATCAGCTTCAAGAATAACTGATAACTAACATATCATTTCAAGAAAAAATCAAGATCTAAACTACTCTAAACATCAGAAAAACTAATAACTCCAACTAATATGGAGAATTTATTAGATAAAAAAAACAGCAAAATGTATTTTAAGAACCAAAAGATCATAATCAAGAATATTGTATAACTTGTCACATTATTGAAATAATCAATAACAAGCAAAAATCAACAATGATAGGATAGTTTTTGTTGACAAAATCTAATGAATATTATTTAAAATAATAAGATAAATTACACTCTAAACCATGAAGATCACATATTAATTAATGATTTAATATGTAATATTGTAAGAATATATACACCAACAATAAACATAACTAACCTTCAAATGTAAAGTTGATCCTGAAACTAACAATCTATAGTCGTCATTGGAAAGATATTCTCTCTGATTTCAGGGTCTTCAGTTGCACCTAAAGATAGGGCAAAAAACATTAAAAAAAAAAAGCAACAATTAATATAAGATCGGCTTTACAAAATTATAAGAAACTATATTTTATATAATCTAGTTTAAATCTATACTTACAAAAACCCATACCTAATTCAATCTCTTCAATATCAGCTATTAGTTCTTCAATATCGTTGGGTTGTTTAGAGTTTCTCATCCAATCTTGGCGGCAAATAATTACTTCTGTTGTAGTAGGAGTTAAAGAACTCTTAAATCAATCCAAAGTTCGACCTCCAGTACTAAATGCTAATTCAGATGCCACAGTTGATGATTGAATAGCCAAAACATCTCTAGCAACACAACTCAAACTCGTACATCGGATAGAATGTGTTTTCCACCACCCCAAAACATCAAAATCATGAACATATTTCTAAGAGAACTCTTCCAAATACACATCCAATTCTTCTTTGGTTGTTGATTTTTGTTCATTCTCATGATCTAAGAAATATTCATCAATATCTTCACTTTCTTCCATTATAGTATCAAATTGTTTTCCACTCAAAGAAGAGGTGGCCTCACCCACTCTCTTTTCTTCATTTACTTTTTTATAATTTTCAATCATTACTTTTAAAGCAATAGTTACCCTTTCCACCACTTCATTTGCATTGTTTTCACCATAATGCATTTTGTATTTAACCATCAAATATCTCATCTTCTATCTAGGGTCTAATACTATAGCAATGAAAAGCATCACATTTATTTTGTTCACAGAACCCCAATACTTATCAAATTTAAATCTCATTTGTATTCCCATTTCCCTCAACAAAGGATCACCACTTTTCACAAAAGATTCCAAATCTCTCAAAATTTGAATTATTTCAGGGAAACAAATATTTGCAATACAATATGAAGTACCAGATAGTTTGGTAGTGACATCAAAAAATCATTTTAGAACTTTAGTAAAGTGAGTAGCATGAGCCCAATCAGTCTTATTAGGCAAATCATCTCCAAATTCAACCACATATTTATCATCCATATCCTCTAACTTATCAAAAGCCTTTTGAAAACTTAAAGCACTTTCAAGCATCAAATATGTCGAGTTCCATCTAGTTGGACAATCCAATTGCAAAAAGGCCTTAGATTTAATGTTTGCATTTTCACAACTGTCACGCCCCGAAATCTTTTGTTAAAATATCAGAGTTTTACCCGGGCGTGAAGATAGAAAAGCAAGGGTCGCTTAACATATACAGAAAGAATTAAGTAAGGGACAATAGAAGATAGAGGTAAGAGACGTTGAGAATCCATCTCATAACAAAAATCGACTTCGTCCGATAACATTCGGTCTCACACCGATAATATACATCATATACAGCGGAAACTACTCATCAGGATCTCTCATCCTCACAAGTACTCAAAAAATATAAATACAGAAATATTATAAAAAACGTGAGTTAAACTTAAAACATTGTTTGAAAGTGTTTGTGCGACACATCCTAAATAAACACAAGATCAGGAACAGCACCACCTCTCTCCAACTAGGGTTCGACATGCTCACCAGCTCCTGTAGTGTGAGTACAGAATAAAGGGGTGAGTGCGTGGAATACATTCGTGGGAATAACTCTGCCCCTTATGACTCTCATCAGATATAAAAATACTAGTAAAATAATCTTAAGTCACGTTGCCACAGCACATAAAATGCATAGCAGATATTAGAAATAGCAAGGGACGCATAGGTGCGGGGTTCCCCCGTCTTACCCTGTAAACGGTCTCATATACCGCTAGCGTATTTTAAGGACCGCTAGACCTTTTCAGAGTAGTAGAAAATAGCAAGGGACGAACGGAATGCATGATCAAGGTGGACATCAGTCCAACCACAGTAATAATATGGCACAGCAAATATATTCACAGCATTTAGTATTCCTCAATCATGCATTTAAATAGGGAAAACTGTAAACAGATAAAAGGATAGGAATTACCCCCACCTTGTTCGGTGGTACCCACGTGAGTTGATAAATCCGAAAGTTTGATAACTTGCTATCTCAAAACTCAGTCCAATAAGTAGCCTACATAGTTACGATGTTTCTTAGATCTTAAATACTGTATAAATAAAGCTGTAAAAGGTTCCAACGGAAAAACGCTTGCTAACGACACGACGGATCGAACGATCTAAAGATTGGAGTTTTGGAGACAAGGCTGAAAGTCAAGTCTCAGTGGCTGAGATGATAGGAAATGAAATAAGGATCGCAACGCAAAAAGAAAGAGCTCAATCGGAGTTAAAACGAGCTCAAACGGAGCATTTTAAGTTAAGGGGTAAAATGGTAATTTTGATCAACGGGTTGACTTTGAACGGGCCCACGGACCCCGATCAACGACGTCTCGTCATCGACGACTTAATACGGTTGAACGACGGAAAGAGAACGAGGTTCGGATCGAAAACACGGTGTCGGATGCGCGTCGGCACCCGACGGGTGCGCACGGGCGCGCACGGTGCGCGCGCGGGTTCCCGACACCCGACGGCTGCCGAGTTTTCTCGGCAGCGGGTGGCCCGTCTCGGCAGCTGCCGAGTTTTCTCGGCAGCGGGCGCCCAGATTTTCCCGACGTCGGCCCTGCTCGCCTGTCACTTTCCCGGCTCCGCCCGGCGCGGCGGCGCCGCCTCCAGCCACCCCCACCTACCTCGCCGGATACCTCGCACTGCCGGCTACCACCTCCGGCCGTCCATCGCCGGATTCCGGCATGAATAGTGCTCTGAAATTACGCCGCAATATCCTTCGAAGTCACATTTTTCCAAAATTTCAACTCCAACCAAAACTCCGGCCGGCGACTTCCTGTCGCCGGCGACCACTCCCAGCTCCTCCGCCGGCGACTCCCCGTCGCCGGCAACCCATTCCGGCCAAGCCCATCCACCAACACAGCCACCACACACAAGCATGCTATAACACACACACACGCGAATACACACACACACTGATCTCTCCCTCTGGCCGGCGGCCACCTGCCGCCGGCGACCACCACTCATCACCGTGACCTTGGCCGGCGACCCCCAGTCGCCGGCCACCACCAGCCGCTGCCCAAAACACCCACACAGCAGCTCACACACACACGCATGGGAAAACATACACACACACATATCGGCTTCCTTGGCCGGCGGACACCAGCCGCCGGCCACCTACCAGACCACCTCGCCGGCGACCTCCCGTCGCCGGCCCACCGATCACACACGGCGGCGCCACCATGCGCCGCCCCAACAACATGCAAACACACTCACACACTAACACACCTACATGCACACACATGCACGAATACATACATATATACATACTGTCCTTCTCCGGCGCCGCCACCCACGGCGGCGCCGGCACTCCAGCGTCTGGCCACGACCTCCGACGACCCCCGGCAGCTTCTCCGGCGCGGTGGAGAGAGAAAGAACAGAGGAGAGAGAAAGGGTGATCAAGGGTTAGGGTTTAGGGTTTTGCGGCTGTTTTTCGCCGTTTTCCGGCGAACGAGAAATCGGATTTGAAATCCGAGACCTATCCTAGGTTCGTCTCGTCGAGACGAACGTCGTGTGCGAAAATCGTCCGATTCCGACAACGTTGAAATTTTCCGGCGACCGGCCGGCGGCGGCGCCAGCGGTGGCGCCGCCGACCAGAAAACAGGAAACGAAGAGAGAGAGAGGAGAGAGAGAACTTACGAGTTTTCGGCGCGTTCGGCTCGTTCGGAAAAACGGTGAAAAATGAATTGGAGGAGCCCCTATTTATAGAATTTGGAAAAACACTATTCATCGAAAATATCTTGGCACTATTCACGAGTTGACTTTTCCAAGTTACTATTCACGTAAATATCTTCGTTTCCATTCTCCGTAAATATCTTCCGATTTTTCCGAAACTTCCGATTTTGCCCTTTCTGTCGCCGTTCGAGCTACGGGTCTCCGATTGACCTCTAGTTCGTTTCTATCTTCTCGTTTTTCCATTACGCTTCTAATGGTAAAATAAAATTCTACGTTCCACGTCTAGTAAAAATTATCGTTCTTAAACGTGCATTAAACACTTATCTGAAACGCACAAATTAAATTAAACAGTTAATTCATACGCACAAAATTATTAAATCATAGGTTAAAATATTTAATTAATTAATTATCCTCATTTTGATCCGGGGCGCTACAACAACATTGTTTGAATGAAGCTAACCTTTGAGGGCTACTCCTACCATATCTAACAACACCTCTAATTTTTTTAATAGATTGATGAGCAATTTCTAGACCATCTTTTACTATCAATTGCAAAATATGTGCGAAACATCTCATATGAAAGGCCTCCCCACCCAAAACAAAAGCATTTTTTTTCATCAATCTTTTCTTTAATTGTTGAACTGCGGTGTCATTTGATGATGTATTATCAACAATTATGCACATAACTTTGCTTAATCCCCACTCCTCTATGCAACAATCAATAGCATTTCCAATATTTACCCCTTTATGACTTTTGATCACACAAAAATTCAGAATTCTTTTTTGTAAATTCCAATTTGAATCAATGAAATGGGATGTCAAACACAAGTAATTAACATTTTGAATGCTTGTCCAAGTATCAGTGGTTAAAGAAACACGTTGACACTTGGATTGGAGCAAAACATTCAATTTTTTCTTTTCTGTGACAAACAAAGAAAAGCAATCTCTAGCAATGGTAAATCTAGAAGGAATTTTAAACCATGGAAGACTTTCTTCAATAAAATCCTTAAAACCTTCAGATTCAACAGACTTGAAAGGAAGTTCACACTTAATAACCATCTTAACCATTGATGCTCGCACACGATCATGATTTAACTCCTAACAAGTTAGTTTCCCATCATCAGTATTACTTACACTCTGAAAACTCAACATTTTTTATTTTTTGTCCTTACTCATTTGTGTCTCAACAAAACTGTTTCTAACTTCAAGTGGACATTTTTTGCAACTTACTCTTAGATGTTTCCATAAAGCAGAAGTACCTTTCTCACTCTGACTCTGGTAACTATTACCACAATAAATACATGTAGATCTCCCCAAGTCATTCCCATCAGAATCTTCCATTTTCTGAAAATATTCCCATACCCCAAATCTACTCTTTTTAGTATTATTACTTTCTATTGGGATAGAATCTAGATCGGCCATCTTCGACTGACTATGAGCATTTGATATTTGTGGTAATGGAATAGGATTAGGAGCACTTGATACTTGTGGTAATCGATTTTTTTTAGAACTTGATATTTTTCTCTTACTTGGCACTACAAAATCATTCAAATAACATACATAAATAATATGAGAGATTAAGAAAAATACTTCAAGCATGCATACAAATTAAATAATAACATTTCTTACCACTTTTACTAGAAGATGAATCTTTGATTGAGTTCGTTCCACTAGATTTGGAAGTCATATTCGTATCAAGATCACAGGCGCGATGTCTCACACAACGGGAATTGTGAGATCACAAACAACAAAGAAACTATATTGGACAACACACAATGTCCGGTGAACAACATAGAGGAACGACAAATTTTTTGAAAAAGAAGAGAAAAAAAATTAGGGCTTGCAGTGGGTGTCTTTGAAAAAGGGGAGAAAAGAAATTTAGGGGTTTGATATTGGGGATGAACTAATACTTTCAATTAAACACGCTAGATCACTTATGCTTATTTAATTAAATACTTTTTTTTTTGCCTAATGAATTATTAAGAAATAACGGGTCATATAATAAGAGATTATGCTAGATTAATTCTTTTTTAATAAAAAAATTTGCTAGATTAATTTTAGTAATTATCATTTTTTTACAAATTTTTTGAATGTTAATTTTTGTGATCCGCATTTCAATTGATAGAAATGTAGAATAAATCAATTATCTTAATAAAATGTAAAGTAATACTTTATTTAAGTGTGTTGATGCATTTAAAAAATTATATATATATATATAACATATAGTATAATTTATCATATTTATAGTCTACACATTATACCACACACTTGCAGAATAAACCAAACAATAAGCGAACATTCATTATAAATATTTACTATATTAATTTATATCATAAAATCTTAAAACTATATAGTAGCATTAAATATATAATAGTATTAAATAATATATTCAATTAAATTTGTAACGAATACAATATCACAATATTATAAACAAGATTAATTAAATGATATATGTGAATTTGTACATAGTTATTTCTTTGAAATCGATTCTACTCGGTTCTAATTTCGGTTCTTCAGTTCGGTACAGTTCGGATTAACACAAAAAAATATTGAAGCAATTCGGTTCGGATAAAGTCAAATAGTCAACGGATATCCATCGGTACGGAGTGTTTTTAATTTGAGTTTCGGTACGATTCGATTATCTCCAAGACTCATGCTCACCCCTAATATGATGAACTCCCCTCGTCAAGAGGTGGAATCATTCTCATTTACATATAGTGGTTTCTATGAATTTAAATTGATTTCATAAAGTTAATGAATCCCAATTTTCATCTCCCCTCATTAATTAAATTTATTCTCTTTAATTATTTTTAGTCTTGCTTTTTGTTTTTAGTTGAACTAGTATAAGTCTCATGTGATGCATGGGCATATAAATTTTATAATTTATATATTTAGATAAGAAAATGTAGAACACGAAAAATAATAAATTTCTTGGAAGAATTCCGATCTAATTTATTACTTGTGTGATGTATGACCATTAAATTGAAATATTTCGATTTCATGTGAAAATTTTAATTTATGAAAAAAAATCAAGTTCTCGATCATATTTCAATCTCATTTTGTATCTGTGTGATGTATGGACAAATATATTTCAAGTGTCAATAAATTTTTGATACAAAAATGTTAACTATGAAAATAACTATGAAAATAATATACTTTTTGATGCAAATATATGCTAATAGCTTATTCATTATAATGAGTGTAAAATGATGATAATATTAAATATTATAATCAATTCTCAATAATATTTCAACCTCATTTGGTACCTGTGTGATGTAGTAAATAAGTTTCAAGTGTTGGTAATTTTTGATATAAAAATGGTGATCATAAAAAACAATATAGTTCTTTTAAGTTATTTCTATTTAATCTACTACTCATATAATTTACCAATTTTGAATATTTCTTATTTTCATCATAAGTTTTTGGCTACTTTACTATTTGTTTTTGTCACAATTGACCTGAAAAAAAAAACTTATGCAAATATATATTCAATAACTTATTCATAATAAGTGTAAAAATAATTATATTATTGTATATAAATTTTTTTCTCCAAATGCTCTAAAATTAAAATTTATCTCTTAGAAAAAGCATATTTGATGATAAACATTTCAAAATCTAATAAATCTAAAGTCATGAAACTATATAACAACAGAAAATAAAATATTTTATCATTGTTCATATAATTAGAAACTTCATGCTATCATTATAATGAAATTTCAGATTTACAATTATTTTTTAATCATGGATGAAACATTATTTATTCTTCCATTAAAAGAGATGTATATTTTGCTAATTTTTTCGTGGATATATATAATGATTTAAATTTAGGTACAAATTGTTATTCATAATTTTTATGAAGGTTTAGCATGATATTAGTACATTATTTACACAAATCATTATAAATATATAACATATCAAATATGATCATGTTTTTTCTCTCTCTCAATTTTCATGTATATACAAAATGATTTCATACCACAAAATGATTTATGGATATATATAAATTGTGCAAAATCGAATATTTATAATTTATAAATTACAAAATAATAAATATTTGTATTTCTTGTTTAGAAAGTGAAAATAAGATTAGTTGGTTTTATATAGATGACAATGAAATTTCATAATTAAAAATTTAAAGTATTTAAAAGATATATGGGAAAAATATCATTAACATATTATCACTCTTATAAATAGCAATGACTTTCTATTCTTCAAGATTAATATTAAAGATTTATTTATATAATCCGGCAAATTGACATAAAAAGTGAGTTTTATTAATTTTTTATAAGTATAAATGATATAATTTTATATAATTTTTTTATAAATGATATTTTCATATACTTAATTTGTTGATTTTAATAGAAAATATATAAGTTCATAGGTTTTATACTTCCTATTTATAATATTAACTGTATGCAATAATGTATCATACATTATATATATATATATTTATATATAGATCAAAATTATGAATTTTATAAATCTATTTATAACTACATATATAATACAAATCATAAAATTATTTGAATCACATTTTTAAATATTGGTGAAATTATAGTAAGTCAACTTAAATATGATTTTTTTTTTTTTGCTTTTGTTATAAATCTCCTTCTATATATAGACAAAATTATAGGGGGTTACAACATTAGCGATAATTTTTTATATTTTTTTTTACTTTGATGGTTTAAAATTCTCTTGAAATTCATTCATTTGTATTATTTTAATTTATTCAACATATATATATATATATATATTTTTTATTTTTATTATAGCAATAATTATGCATTTATTAGATGAGATCATATTAACATCCATATACCATATATAGATTATAATTTCTAAGATTTTGTCAATATCATAGATGATATTATTACCATATATATAATCATGTTTAATACAATAATTTTTTAAATTATAAATTATGAAATAATAAATATTGTATTTCTACTTTTGGGAGGTGGAAATGGGTGGGAAAATATTATCATTTCTATTTTGTGGGGTAATTGTTTATATATATATATATACATACTATTCTTACTACAAGACAATATAAAATTTTAGATGGGAAAATTCGTCTCTTATTACAAAATATTCTCGTGCGATGCACGGGCATATAAAAATTATTATTTTGTTATTTTGATATGAAGATGTTGAACAAAAAAATAATATATTATTTGAGATTAATTCAATATAATATGTTACCCATGTGGTGCATGACCATAAATGTAGCGCCCCAGACCAAAAATGACGCATAATTAATTAATTAAATATTTAAACCCATAATTTAATAATTATGTGCGTATACTTTGACTGTCTAATTAATTACGTGCATTTCAGATACGTGTTTAACGCGTGTTGTAGACGGATAATTTTCTTGGACATGATATATAGAATATTTTTATATCATTAGATGCGTCTTGGAAAGACGAGAAGATAGAAACGAACTAGGGGTCAATCGAAGACCCGTAGTTAAAACGGCGACGAAAAGGGCAAAACCCGAAGTTTCGGAAAACCGGAAGATATTTTCGGTGAATAGTAAAATGAAGATTTTTCCGATGAATAGTAATAGAGACTTTTCAACCGATGAATAGTGATGGGATATTTTGGATGAATAGTGATTTCGGAAAATCTATAAATAGGGGTGGTTTCGATTTGAAAATCACCGTTTTTCCGAACGAGCCGAAAGCGACAAAAACCCATAAGTCTCTCTCTCCTCTCTCTCTCTTTCCGATATTCTGTTTCCGGCGCGCCACCGCCGGTGGTGGCTGGAAAATATAAAAGTTGTCAGTTTTGGCCGATTTTCGCACACGACGTTCGTCTCGACGAGGCGAATCTAGGATAGGTCTCGGAATTAAATTCCGATTTCTCGTTTGCCGAAAAAGGCAAAACACAGCCTTGAAAACCTAAACCCTAATCTTGTATCACCCTTTCTCTCTCTTCTGTTTTCTTTCTTTCTCTACCTCCTCTTGCCGTAGCAGTGGCCGGCGAAGCTACCTGGGTGTGAGGGGGAGCTGACGGGATGGTGGTGCCATCATGGGTGGCGGTACCGGGCCAGAACAGTGGGTATATGTATGTTTACGTGCATGTGTGTGTGACTTGAGGTGTGTTTGTGTTGCTGTGGGGGCGGCGCCTAGTGCGCCGCTGTGTGGGGACTGGTGGCCGGCGCCTGTGATGCGCCGGCAAGGATGGTAGAGTGGTGGTCGGCGACTGGAAGTCGCCGGCTAAGCTTGGTTTTCCGGTGTGTGTTTATATATATGTACATGTGTGTTGTTGGTTGTTGTAGGTGTGTGTGTGCTTGGAGAGGGGGTGGCCGACGACTGGAGGTCGCCGGCCAGTGTTTTCGGTGGCTGAGGGTAGTGGCCGCCGGCCAAGGCCGATAGTATATGTGTGTGTTTACGTGTGTGTATGTATATGAGCGTGTGTGTATATATATGTATATGGGTATTGGGGTGGCCGGGAAAGGTTGTCGGCGACAGGAGGTCGCCGGCCGGGGGCTTGAGAGTGGTCGCCAGCGATTGGGAGTCGCTGGCCGGAGCTGGGAAGATGGGGTTTGGTTTTTTCGTAGGTGTGTATCGAAGGGTTTTGCGGCGGATTTTTCCGGCACTATTCATGCTGGAATCCGGTGAGGGATGGCCGGAGGTTGTAGCCGGCGGTGCAGGCTCGCCGGAGGACGAGGTGGCGGCGGCGATGGGCGGCGCCGCCGCAGCAGGTGGCATCGGTAAGAGGGGCAGTCGAGCAGGCCCGACGCCGGGAGCACCGAGCACGAGGCTGCCGAGAAAACTCGGCAGCTGCCGAGCCGTGTCCGCCTAGCTGTCGAGAATAGCTGCCGAGAGCTGTCGAGACGCGCGCACAAGCTATCGAGAACCCACTGTGGAGCTGTTGAGAAACTCGGCAGCTCCCAAGACCACACGTCGAGCTGCCGAGAAACTCGGCAGCTGCCGAGAGAGTGCCGGGGCCGCCGGGTTTTTCACCCGGCGCCGGGTCCGCGCGTGCCCCGTCGCTCGCAACGCCGTGTTTTATATCCGAACCCCGTTTTTTCCACCGTACGTCAACATCGAGTCATCGCCGACGAGATGTCATTGACCGAGGGTCGTGGGCCCGGTCAAAGTCAACCCTTTGACCAAAATTACCAAAATACCCCTAAACCTAAAATGCTCCGTTTGAGCTCGTTTTAACTCCGATTGAGCTCATTCTTTTTCCGTTATAACCCAAATTTCATTCTCTATCATCTCAGCCTATTGGACTGAGTATCCATTTTCGTTTCTTCAACTCCGATCTTTAGAGCTCTCGATCCATCGCATATTTAACGAACGTTTCTCTGCCGGAGTCTGTTACAGCTTTAATTATACTTTTTTAAGGATCTAAGAAACACTGTAACGTATGTAGGCTATCAGTTGGATTGAACATTGAGACACGAGGTTTGAGACACGGGATCTAAGACACGAGATCTGAGACACGAGATCATTGATACTTGCTACTCACGTGGTAACCACCGAACGAGGTGGGGGTAATTTCTAACTCTGTAACTATTTACAGTTTTTCCTATATTGAAGTATGAATGAGAAATACTAAATGTTGTGATCATGTTATACTGTGGCAACGTGACTAAGTGTAACATTTCCGGTATTTTATATCTATGGACTATTATAAGAGTCGGATTTCATCCCCACGAGTGTATTCCACGCACTCACCCCTATTCTATACTCATACTACAGGTGAAAAAGAGAATCACGATGCGTAGAGAGAGGGGTGTCTTACCAGCTGTGTCCTTTTCCGGTTTTGTCTTTTAAAGCTATATTGAAACGATGTTCCACGTTTTGTAAAATGATAACTGTTCTTCTTCTTTGTAAAGGATCCTGAGGGTATATTTCCGCTGCTTTGTTATGTTGTTGTTATCGGTATTGAGACCGATTGTTGATATGTGAATGTTTCACATCATTCCTTTTTCTCATTCTTCTGGTGTCTCCTACTGTTTGTTCTGTGGTTCTATTTATCTTATGGATGATGGATCCTGATGTTTTTCCGCTGCGTAAGGTTTCAAATTCTATTTTATCGGTTGTATCTGATGTTTCAAGTGTACCACTTCTTATCCTCTCCTTTTTCCTTCTATTTTATATCATGTACGCCTTATTTCCCTTTCTTTCTTCACGCCCAAAAAGAAAAACTCTGATATTTATATGAAAAGAAAATGGGGCGTGACAATAAAATTCAAATATTTCGAGTTTAGTGTGAAAATGTCAATTTACGGAAAAATCATGTTCTTAATAATATTTCAATTTCATTTGGTAACCCGTGAGTGTATATTATATGAATTTCAAGTGTTGTAATTTTTTGATATAGATATGTTGACTATATAAAACAACCCTTAATTATTTAGAATATCTTTTAGATATAACAAACCTTTTTTTGAATATTTTTTTTCAAAAAAGTTTCATCATATCGTCATATATAGTAGAATCCCAAATAGCATTCATTCTTCAATTACGTTCTCTATCAAACACACACACCCCAAATCACCAATAAATTTTCATATATTTGTCACCATTTCAACATAATTTAATTTTGTAATATTTTCCGCTTGAAAACTTGTGTATAATGTTCATAGTCATGATATTGTCATACATCTTGACGATTTACTAAAGGAACAAACTTATAACAAATTGATGTAAAATATTAAATAAGTCTTTCATTATATATTAGAATATATTTATTGATTTTGTTATTAAAACTCTAATTAGAGCTATACAATTGCAAAATCCGAATATAAAAGGGTATCTTAAATTTTAATATTGACTTTTTTTCCAATTTTTTTTTTATTCGATTCGATCAAGTATTATTATTTCTTTTAAAGTTCATAGTTAGCGTACTCAATTATTTTACATTTTTCAAATATTAAGATATTTTCTAGAGAACATATTAATTGTTCAAATTAATTTATTTATGTTTGTATACAAATCACAAATTAAAATTAATGTATTAAAAGAACAAAATAGGTAAGTTGTTTTTTCTGTTATAGTTTCATTTATTTTTGTGACATTTGAAAATATTAAATGGACATAAAAAATTACTTAAAATGTTTTTAGATAAAAATTAAATAAAAAAGAAGTTGCTTTTATTCCAAAAATTGGCTGTGAATGACATATCCAAATTTATTTAAAACATTTTAAAATAAAAAGCATATATCATTTAATTTGTTATTTAGTGTATCAATCAAACATGTTTCAACTAATTTTATATTAATCTTGAATTTTTTTATCTCTCATATTGAAATGTAGTTATGCAGTCAAGGTTTACCAATGTATGTATGTATAAATTTATATCATAATCATCAGTTTATTGCTATTTTAATATTTTTAAATATGTTTTTTTAATTAATTTTTATGTATAAAAGTTGAGTTTTTTATCGAATTTAATTGTATATGTATATATATCTATCTATATATATATGTGTGTGTAGGCGTAAAAAAATTAGAAAATTGAGAATCACAAAATGACATATAAATTAATGATGAGTAGTAATTAATTAAATTAATTAATTAATTAGATTAACTCATATATATATTTATATATATCAATCTATATACATATAAATTTAGGTGATAACTTAGTGGAGAAAAATAATGCTTAAATTTAGATGTACTGCCACTAAATAAGGAAATGTGTGATTGGTTAATATGAGATAATTAATGATAGGTGCAATTTCTATATGTAGAAGATTACACAAAATATATTTTCTATATTTAATAATTATCAATTATTAACTATTTATATAATACATATTTAGTAAGTGAAAATGAGTAAGAAAATTTTTACATTTCTATTTATAGGGGGTAATTGTTATTATATATATATATATAGAATATAGATATATATACATACTATTCTTACTACAAGACAATATAAAATTTTAGATGGGAAAATTCGTCTCTTATTACAAAATATTCATTCCTAAAATATTTTAGTGATGAACTTATATAACAGCCTGCAGATTTAATGATTGGATTCCCATCTATAATTTATCATTAATGAGATGCTAATGCGCTAATATGTTTTTATGTCGACTTTCATCGTTATTTTATCTTTATTTGTCATGAATTGTTGCTTTGTCGATAAATGATTGAAACTAAGAGAAAATCTTCACAAATTCAATTTGGACAATCTTAATACGCTCATCATTCCATTTACCTAAAATTTATAATGTTAAATTAATTAATAATTACATTGAATTTTTTATGACATATCGAAATTGTATACATTAATATATGTTTACCATAGACAAAGGATATGCCTACAAAATTAGATGAATAGAATAAAACTAGTGTAAGATCCGTGTGATACACGGGTATTTTCAATACTAATTAAAAAAAGTGAAAATTATTATTTCTAAATAAACTTTATAAGTATATGTTTAACTTTATTATTTCATAGTCTTATAATAATTTCAATTAAATTTTCAAATATATAATACTTATATTTATGAACTTTTATTAAATTATTATAACATTATAGTTAGTAATACATTTATCTATAATATTATAACAAACAATTGATATAATTTCTTGTAAGAAAATTATAATTGGAATCGCTACTAAAACTCAATCAAAGTAAGTAAATAAAAATATTATTAAAGTAAATCAAAATTTTCTTCATATATTATTACAAACTTTGGAAAAACTCCTCTTAAACAACATTAATTGTAGTGTTACAAATCTTTCCGTTCTTGTCGCAACATAGAATTTTGATGCCATTTTTGCTTTTGACTGTGGATATTGCAACATACAATTGTCCGTTTTTTAACACTGGTCTGGGTAGATACAAACCAACATTTGATAGAGATTGACCTTGACTTTTATTAATTGTCATTGCAAAACACACAAGTATCGGAAATTGTTTTCTCTGGAACTTGAATGGCAATTTATTGTCGGAAGGACTCATGATCATTCGAGGAATAAAGACTTTTTTTCCAGTGTTACTCCCAGATAGAATTTTGGCCTCAATAACATGATTACCAAGTTGTGTAACTAGTAATCTTGTTCCGTTACATAAACCTGCAGATTGATCAATATTCCGCAGTAGCATGATTGGAACACCGATTTTCAATCTGAGCTTATGATTTGGAATACCAGAACACCTGATACTGTTCAAGAAGTCTGTAGAGTATATCTGCTCATTATTATCCATGTTTCCATGAGATTTGCAAAGTCTATTTGAACTTAAGTATACTTTTTCCTCTCCAGAAATGAAAGACAACATGTACTCATTGACCGTCTCCACCACTTTATGTGTCGGTGCAAGAATAGCTCTTTCTTCAAGAAACTTATGGTCTTGCCAATTTTCAGATAGTGAGGGGTATGTGCTTTCAAAAATGGCTGATATATGATCATCTGCTTGTCGTATGAGAATATCGTCGGGAATTTGTATAACAGTTTCCCCATCGATGGACTCACCTACTCTGCCATCTCCCACACTTAGTATACAATCTGAAAAGTCCTTTATTTCTGATGAGTTCGAGCTTGATCCTGAAGAATTAACTTGTAATCTCATATTCCTTGTCAATTTCAATACCTTACAACTTTCCCACAAATAAGAAGAATTGATAGCAGACACTACAATATCTTCTCTACTGCCTTTTGGTATCAGGAAGTATTTGTCTAAAATCTCCTCCAAGAACTACTACTTTTCCTCCAAATGGTCTTTGTAGATTAGCTGAGTCAGTAATCCGCAAGATATCTCTCAAACTTCTATCTAAGGCTTCAAAGCAAAATCTATTTACCATAGGTGCTTCATCCCAAATTATCAACCTTGTCTTCAATAAAAGTTCAGCCATATATGTACCAGGTCTTATATCGCATGTGAAATCCTCGGTAGCATTCAATGGTATTTTGAATCTAGAAGGAGCTGTTCTGCCCCGAGGGAGAAGTAATGAAGCTATACCACTGGATGCAACATTAAGAACAATTTCTCCTTGAGATCGAATAGCTGCTGATAATGTATTCCAAATAAATGTTTTGCCTGTACCACCATAACCATAAACAAAGAACACACCTTGATTTGTTAATGATGCATTTAATATTTCTTCATAAACCATTTTCTGCTCCCCAGTTAAGCATGAAAATAATCTGCAGTGTTCTTCTTTCAGTTTTGATGTGTCATATCGAAGCTCTTCTTGTATAAGCTTACTATGACCTTCTTCTATCAATGTGTCATCGGAAAATGGCATAGACGGAAACATCTTGAGTGTACTTCCATTTCGATGAAGCAATTTTTCTAATTCAAGCACAGTGTAATTTTTTAACTCCTCCTCACTTAGCTGTAAATCTGAATACAAATTTTAAAAAATAGTCATATATTGGGAAGATACTTCAATTTTAGTATATGAAAACTTAAATACTAATTTACTTAAAAGATATTTTAAAATTTAATATGCATATACTTTTACAACACTATGAGAGCTTTAAACTTACCGTCAAAGCCACGAATATTCCTTTCTCTGTGAAGAATATCATCAGCTAAAGAGTTCCATGTTTTCTCCCAAACACTCTCTGGTCTCGAAATAGTTCCAGATACTAACAAAATGACAAAAGGTCTTCTTAGATAGTAGGTAGATCCCCAACAACTTGCTTCTGTAATTCCATCAATGTATTCTTTATCATCATCTAATAGGCCGAGTGCATAGCAAGCTTCCTTAAAAGTAAGATGTACCACATTATTGATGGTTCGAATATCGTCATATGAAGTTGCTCCCTTTTTGTGATTCAAAAGTAAACTAAGATAATACTTCTCACCAGTTCTAGGAGGAACATAAAATGGTCTTCCAACAGAAAATCCATGTTTTCGTGGAGTCCAAATACGTTCCTTTTGATTCCATACAAACTTCATTGGAAATTCTGAATAAGTCAAGGTTTGAGCTTCTATGTATTTTTTATTGCACTCCATCCACGCAAGAAACATTGATTTATCAATACCAGGTTTGCTCAACACACAATCAATTGTATCTTCATCATCAAAAACAATATTTTGCTCATTCGGTAGATGAAAAGTCAATCTCTGAACAGAAGGAGTTCTGTAGTTGATGTTAAATCCAAAAGTTCTCCAAACAGCCTCACATGGTGAGATGTATCTGCAGTTATAATGCAATTTGATTTCATCCACTAGTTGCTCAATTTTATCACCATCATCATCTGGAGAAATAGTAGCTGACACACGATCATGCCCCTTGTTGATGTACTTAAATAAGTACTTTATCGATTTAAACTGATTACACCATTCAACATTTATATGAGCTTGATATCGCATAAGTAGCTTTGAACTATAAGGCACAACAGATCTGTTGTCCAAAAAAATTCCATTCTTCTCTATTGTACTTCCAAAATCTCTTCTCCTATACGATGGATATCCATCCTCATCAACTGTAGTTCTTTGTGTGAATTTTTTGGGAACTTTTTTGTGCATTTTCCTTTCTTCATACACGGTGAGTATTTATTTGATGAACCACAAGGACCATGCTCATGAAATTCTTCATAAGCTCATGCAATCTGGATTCAGTGATTTTATTTGGTATCTCTGCTGAGATTATCTGATCAACATCTTCCGATGAAGGTATTTTATTGTCGCGATGTAAAAACAGCAGAATATGAACATGAGGTAATCCTCGTTTCTAAAACTCCACCGTGTAAATCACAACACAAAATATTTAGATTTAGTTGTGTGATATACATGATAGAAAAACTTTATTAATAGATATAACATAAAACAATATTAATTTATGATAGACTTATAATAAATTAAATTATTTAGGTTGAGATGAACTTACATTCTTGTGTTTTCCCGAAAATGTTGTTATCTTTCAAATCCTTGATCATTTGATCAAGTTTCATCTTGAAAACTCGACATAGTATATATGGTCTGTCCTCAGGGTTGAGGTCTCTTTCAAGTAGAAACCTTGATATTTCTGGCCATTTTGGATTGCAAGTGATCGTAATGAATAAATATGGGTATCCATACCACTTGCAAATGGCTATAGCATCTTGATAATTCTCCATCATGTATTTTGATCCTCTAGTAAATGATGGAGGAATAAATATTCGTTTCCCTGTGGAAGATGGTTCATTTTCACCTCTTAATGCAACATCACTAAGATTTTTGTATTTCTCTGATCTTAACTGCTTCTGATGAGTTCTTATATAACAGAGTCTTTTAGATTTTATCATTGTGTAACCATCAACCAATAGTTGTTGAGAAAAACGTCTTGAGAATAATAGAGTTTTGCTTCATTTTGTCTTTCTTGAATCTTGAATGTCAAAAACTCGCGTAATGTTAACCTTGTTCGTTTTCTTGTTCCATTTAGATTTTCGTCTCTATGTAGAATATCAGTGCGGTAGCCATCTTCTCCATATGGAAATAACAAAGGAGACAATTTCTAACGGAAGTGTATTGATGAAAATTGAGCAAATATGTATGCTTTGTTGCCAAAGTTTCTCCTTCATTTTCGCCTATGGTAAAATTTCTAATCCCATACAAGTTGCCCTCCGTCATTTTATGCATAAATAGTTTTAAATGCATTCTACCTACACTTGCTTGAATTTTAATTTGCTATCAATAGAAATATTGAGAACAAATTAGAAAATATATATAATAGAAATGACATTAAAATCATTATAAAACATACAAATAAATTAATATTTGGATATGTCTCTTCAACCATAAGTACCATCTCCATGCTACGATATTCTGAAGGATTATTGAATTTGGGAACAAATCACATTCGAATAACTCAAATCCTAATTTTGAAGATCTCTTTCGATGGGTCAATATCTGCTAAAGGAAGATAATCTTGTTCCATTTTCCTACACACTATTCAAAGGAAAAAAAATGATTCAATGAAGAATTAGAGTGAGTTGTTGTGGCATAATTTCAATGGTGAATTTATTTAAATATTGTTGGTCCTAAGTTGTCAGAGGTTCAGAGGGGGTGAATGAACCTCTCTCGATTTTTGCGTTTTAAAATTTTTCTGTAAGCAGGTTACTGATTCTACAGAGAATGCAGCAACCTCTTGATTCAGTAAGCTGGCAGAGTGCTGATTCAGCTTACTATCTCGGTTATCACAGTATGCAACGAAAATTCAAATATAGAGTTTCTTTTGAAAAATATTTTTTCACAAATATGGTTTTGTCAAAATCCTTTTAGCAGCATGCTTATGATAAATGCAGCAAGATAGATATACAAATAATGCAATACAACAAGTAATCAAAAGTAGTAAACACACGAGGGTTTATAGTAGTTAGAAGGTGGTGTAATCCTTCTACGTCCATTCTTCTCCTTCACACAGGAGGAACTTAACTAGGTCAGATTGATTTACAAGATACACTTTACATTCCTCTTCCCAAAGAGCTAACCTAATAGAATTAACAGATTCTTAGGTACTATCCCACACAGGGTACAAAACTCACACAGAGTTATAAGCCTACACAAGACTCAACACTTAGCGAGAATCTAGTCCTTCCAACTAAGGACACCAAACTTAAAACAACCTAGCACATAGCAAATGGTTAAAAGTAAACAGGGTTTCTTCAACTGATGCAACTCGAAGATAGCCTTGAACTTGAAAGCTCGAATACTTAGCTCGACTGCTTCAGAAGGTTGAGTGACTGAACTTGGAAAGCTTGAGAATAGCTTGAGAGTTTGATAGCTTATGAGATTGGTAAATCGTTCAGTAGTCTTCACAGTCACCTTCACCTTTTATATATAGTGTATGGAAAATGCCCGTTGAAGAGAGACATTGTCCTTTGAATAAATTCAAATAGATCTTCACAATCTTCGCATTAAATGCGTGTGAAAAATCTGGGATGTAGGGCATGTCCTACTCTGATCCGCATTAATGACGTCATACTTCAGCTACAGTACTTTTGCAGGTCCGCGGTCCAGGTGGCATCACCTCATTGGTTGGACACTAACTTCTATCTACTAGTAACTTAGACAGGATCGAATCCTCATACTATATTCAGCATATACCTCATACTGCATTGAATAAGATAGAAAGACTTACAGCTTGTTGTTCAGGTTGCAGTAGCAGCTTTCTGTTCTGCGCCAGCTTCCTGTTTCAGAATAGCTTCCTGTTCCTGAAACCTGCAGTCAGCTTCCTAATCTGTGATAGCTTTCTGATCTGCGTCTGCTTCCTAATTCTGAACAACTTCTTATTCCAAAATCCTGCAATCAGCTTCCTGACCTACGATGGCTTTCTGATTCTAAACAACTTCCTGTTCCAGAAACCTGCAGTTAGCTTCCAGTTTCCCTTACTGTTTTCTATTTGCTGCTTACTAATTCAACTTCCTGATTCTGGTCTTCTTATGCTTACTGACCTTTCTTGCTGAAAATCAGTCTTTGAAACATATTCATCTCCAGAATCCTGCTAACATCAGTATTCTCTATCTTTTTGAAATATACACTTTACAAAACTAGACTTAGAAAGATATACTTATCAAGCTAAAATCCACTTATAAAACGTGGAAAATGGGTACTCTAACTTCCTATCCAAAGATACATTGTCTCATCAAAACCTAACAAAAATCTCCCAACAAATATATATCTTCAAATTTATAGCAATTATCATTAATTTTTAATTTAATTTGTATGTGAATTAAACTTAATTTTTGCGAAACATTTCAATTATTTGCCTTGAAATTGTAAAATGGTGTTCATGTCACAAATGAATTACCGTTACTTTAATTTATCACAATGTTTTGCAAAAAAACCTTTCGATCATCATTCATTAAGTAAACTCCTAAATTATAAAATGTTTTCCAATTTTTTGTTGCATACGTTACAAATTTTATTTGCAATTATAATTTGTAGTTTTTTTTTCAATCATCATTCAAGTCCTACTATATTAAAAATTTTAATGTTTAATACGTTACATTACAATTGTTTGCATCTATTATTATTTGTCTTTTCTTTTTCAATTATAATTATCTCTTTAAATTGTTAATTTAATTTAAATAAATTAAAAATATTAATTGAATTAAGTGAATTAACTAGAGGGCAACATGTGTATCTTTTGGTTATTCATTTATATATATAAAAAATAACGTTATCTATTCTCATATTACTGAATTAATAACGGTTAATCAATTAAAGGGTATGTTTGGACTAAACTTGGTCCATCTACATTTTGGATGGGTTCAATTCAATCCATGTTTGGATAAGGATTATCAAAATCCTACTACATACCCTACTTTTCCTACTTTTTCTACAATTCCCAATAAAAATATTTACTTTTTCTACGACTCCCAATAAAAAAACATCTACGTTTTCTACAATTCTTAATGTGAAAATGACATTTTAACTATAATTCTACTCCAAATTGAAACTCACAAAATCTTTTTCAAGCCAAAATTCAAATTTGTAAAAACGACTTTAAGTCCAATCCAAACATACACATGTTCCATATAGTCAATCCCGGCGGCTATAATAATTGGAATATTAATGTTTTTTTTTTTTTTAATCTGAATAAATGTGCAGATTATCTTCATCAACATCATCAATTATTGTCCATTCATTGCATCCAAAGAGATCTTCGATTAGTATATTATATATACGTCGACATGGAATTAAACTTCTTTCAATCATCACTAGACATGGAATCTGCAATCTACTTGGGTTTTCTTGTACTTCTCCCTCTTTTATTCTTCTTAAACAGGGCCATTTCTTTCAAAAGGCTTCCACCTGGTTCATTAGGGATTCCAATAATAGGCCAAACCCTTCAACTTTTGAAAGCCATGAGAGCCAATAGAGGTGAAGAGTGGCTCCAAGAAAGAGCCCGAAAATACGGCCCGATTTCAAAGCTCAACATTTTTGGAACTCCCACAGTTTTTCTCCAAGGACAATCTGCAAACAAATTCATATACACTGCTGATGAAAAGACACTTTCCAATAAGCAGCCCACATCAGTTAGAAGGCTTTTTGGTGACAAAAATCTACTTGAATTAAACGGTGAAGATCACAAACGCATGAGGGGAGCAATCTCATCATTCTTGAAGCCCGAAGCACTAAAGCAGTACGTTGGGAAGATGGATGAAGAGATAAGATTGCACCTCAATGAACATTGGCATCACAATAAGGAGATCTTGGTATCTTCTCTTAAATCATCTATACTTTTAGTATACTTTTAGTATTGGTCCTGTAAGTATAGGCGTGTGCCAAAACTAGTTTTTTTACCGTAAAAGTGGAAAATTGATCTTGAGGGAGGACTAAAGGCACCCCCACCAACTTTTAAAGGCACCCCATTTTTTTTAAATATATATTAAATAGATATTAAAAGATTAAAAAATCCTCCACACATATATTCTTTCTTTTGTAATTTTTTTTTCATCTTTTTTTATTCTTTGGTGTCGTTTTTTTAATTTTTTTGAGGAATTGAATACAAAATTCATGTTGGGCATCTCACGAATTAGTTAAATTGAAAATTATATGAAAATTGAATTCATGTTCGGCCAACACACTCCTGCGTGTTCAGCCAACCAGGGCAGAACGGAGATGGTCGGGTTTGCAATCAAGGTAGAACGGAGATGGTCGGGTTTGATCGATTTTTTTGCATTGTTTTTAGTGCTAAATCTTTTAATTTTTTGAAGAATGTAATGCCAACATAATAATGAACATTCCACGGATTTGTTAAATGTGTGAAAATCTTAGGAAAAAACGTAAAAAAACGATTGAACCCGAACAGTTTCATTCTGCCCTGGTTGGCCGAACACCTAAAAGAGTGTTCAGCCACCATGACCTCATATAGAAGCACGTTCGGCCAAGGTGGCCGAACACGGAGAAGTACATTCGGCCATAATGGCCACGACAATATGATTGAACTTGAAATGACACTTTATAATGCAAATAACTTATAAATTGGTGTATAAATGCATTTTTAATTGTCGTTTGTGCTATCACGCCATCTAAGATAGTTGTAGTATAATTCCTACTAAATTAGATTAAGAACAAAAACACCATAATTCAAATGAAAGATTAGTTTTGTCATTTAAAAAAAATAGAAACTAATTTTACCACGCCCCAATAATTATGGGACTAATTTTACATGTTCCTTGTGTGTTCAAGCATAACATAGAAAAAATAATCTTATTCACCTTTGTTTTATTAGGTAATGCCCCTTATGAAGATCTTGACCTTCAATGTAATTTGCACTCTTCTATTCGGAATTGAAAATGGATCAAGAAGAGACAGGCTTGTAAATTTATTTGAACAAGTGATGGATGGAGTGTTGGCACTGCCAATAAACTTGCCTTTTACACGTTTCAATAAAAGCCTACGTGCTAGGTCCGAAGCCGGAGAGATTATAAGGGAACTTATACATGAGAAGAGAGAAAAGTTGGCAAAACAGAGCAATCCTAATCATCAAGATCTCATCACTAGTTTGTTAAGCATTCGTGATGAGACCAATTCTCCTATGTTGTCCGACCAAGAAATCATTGACAATTGTGCTGTTGCAATGATTGCTGGGCATGACACAACGTCCATCCTTGTTACTTTTTTGGTGAAACTTTTAGCTGAAAATCCAAAAGTTTATGAAACTATCCTTAATGGTAAGATGAAATAATTGGGATCTGCTTTTTAAAGGTAAAATTTGAGACCTTGGTACTGATTGAGTGTTGTATAATTTGATGTAGAACAAGAAGAGATTGCTCAGGATAAGGCACCAGAGGAGCTTCTCACGTGGGACGATCTGGTTAAGATGAAGTACACATGGAGAGTTGCAACGGAGACATTGAGGATGTATCCACCAGTGTTCTTTGGCTTTAGACAAGTGCTCAAAGACATTGAAATGGAAGGATATATAATCCCCAAAGGATGGCAGGTAAACCTAAATTAACTCTTTCATTAATTACCTACATTGATTTGGTTTTCATAATATCGAACTCATATCATGTTAAAGTAGAGAAAGGTATATAAAAAACATTTAAGGTACGGGCGAGAATGGGTCTCAAAGATAAGCAAATCGTACCAAAATCCAAACCAAAACACATTGGAATCGATAAAGAATAGTTGTCTGTTTGATTTTATCCTAATTGAACTGCTACAATTATTTTTTATGTCAAACCAAACTATACAAAATCAAATATCCAAATTAAGAACCAATTTCATGAAAGTAACTATATATAAATTTATATGTATCATATAACTAATTTATTATATTGTTATATTGTAACGCCCCAATTTCGAAAAAATCATTTTTGGTTCAGGCATCACTAAAGTACAAAAATTTACATTTAACAAATAATAAAGGTTTATATAACAAAGTTCAAAAGTGAGATATTATTTAAGAAATTGCTACGAGCTCTTTCTTGAAATTCTTTGTTTCTACAAAACAAATTTAAGTTATGCAATAGATAATATATATATATATATTTCTAAATTTTGAAATAAAACACTTTGAATATTCGTTCCCAACCTCTTGATTATCAACTACTAGCATGAAAGGTTGAGTGTTTGAAAAACACTAAGAGTATGTTTGTTTGGAGATTATGTAGGATTGGGGAAATCTGACTTTGAAATCTTGAGATTTGTAAATAAAAGTGAATAGTTAAAATCCATGTTTGTTATGAGACTTTATAGGGTAGGATTATTACTGTAGATGTCAAATCAATGTTGGAAAAGTTAGTAAGTGTAATATTATATTATTAGTTGATGTAATAGTAATGATTGGATGATTGTAATAGTAGAAATTTAAATGTGTATTGAAATTTGTGTATTAATAGGTTAGGGTGTAGGGTTAATTATTATGTTTTCTTTAAATAAAGTAACATTTGAGTGAATTTTATAATCCTAATTTAAATCTCCTACCAAATAAAGATTTGAGATTTTAAAATCTCAAATCCTGACTCATGAGTCTCCAAACAAACATACCCTTAGGGATCCCATGACGGCATAAGTTATAAGCATAAATATAAATATAGCAAACACATAATTTTAGACTCTCAATGTTGTCTCCTCACATACAAACACATAAAATTGCACATATTCGTAAGTATTAGTTGTTACCCACCTTATAAAGTAGCTTGACATGCATTGTCACTGATGAAATCCTAGTAAGCCAATTTTTTTTCATTTCCTATATTGAACATTTAATAAAGTTTTATTATCTTATGTAATATAAGTTCGTAAACTAAAGCTCAACAACCTTTAAATTTTTCCTTGGTCACGAGAATGATTGAAGCGGATTTTGATGGTTTTATGGATAAAAATATGAAAAGAAACTGTTTAAGGTAAAGATATAATTTTGATGAACTTTATAATAAAATTGTATTTATTTAAAAGTTAGAGAACTTGATTAGGCTTAAATTGGTTCTTGGAAGATTTGAATGTAGTTTTAAGAAAGCAATTGGATCAAAAAAAATAAGTTTAATATAGGAAATTGGACTCAATTTGACGAAATTGACATTTAATTTGGAAAAAATGGCTAAACTGCAACATTTGGAAAGTTGACTTTGTCATTTAATTTTACTGCCCACTTGACTGCTGCCAGCGATCGTCAAACGGAATTGGGATCTTCTGCTAGTGAGTAAAAACCCAGCAAAATGTGTTGGGTAAGTTTTTGCTTTGTTTTTGTTTTTTTTCTTTTTCTTTTATTATTTGGTCGACCATGGAACTTTACGGGTATAGTAAGGAAGATAAAAAAATTATCCAGCAAAAATTGCTGGGTTTTTTTGCAAAGCAGATGATTTGGATCCCGTCAACGGTGACATCAAGGCCATCAAGGTCGGCCCTGACATTTTGGGGCTCATAACGAAAAAAAAAAGGTTCTATAGAGGAAAAATAAATATTTTTATTTAAATGATAAATATAACTTGAAAATAAGAAGAAAAACACTATACTAAAATTAATAATATTTTATTCATTATAGTTTTGAAAAACTTTTTTTTGTTGATGCTACAATAACTAGTATAATTAGCAAAACTTTATAACTAATGAAAATATTAGGAAAAAAATCCAAAACCTTTACAAACTCAAGAACATCAACAACTAATTTTATTTCTATTGGTAAACATGTTTGTTGCACTTGCAATTTTGAAAATAAACCATCAGCATCAATATCAGATTTATCATTATGTGTGAGAGCAACTTGAAGATTAATACAACATGCATGCAATCTCTTATCATTTAATAAAAACAACTTTTTAGGATTAAACAAAAAAATAAAAATATTTTCAAAAACTTCTATTAGTTCAAATCTATGAAATAAGTATGTCAACTATAAAAAGAAAATAATTTATTTTAAAAGATTTCTCAGCAGAGTGAATTTCCTGACGACAATGTTCATCAAATTGTTTCTTTGTATGTGTTTTACGTTTTTTTAGAAAAATATAAGATAAATTTTATGATATATTAGGTTAAATAAAATAAACATGATATATAACTATATATATATATATATCTAATGTTGGATGAAAATTTGGGGTCTCTTGAAAAATGAGCCCTAAATGTTATTGCATTTCAGTATTATTTTTTAACTGATTTGTATTAGTTTCAACTACAATAGTAGACTAAAATATGGGAGATATAAATGTGTTTAAAGTTAAAATTATACTGAACAAAATTACAAATATGAAATATAAAGGATAATAATTAAAATTTACAAATTAGAAAATGTTGATTATCTTAAAAAAAATACAAACGATCTTTTGGATAATGGTGTGGTTTATTCATCTTGGTTTTGATTGTTGAATACTAGATTGAATCCAATTTTCAGTAATATTATTTAAACAAATATTAATAGATTTCGGGTATTTGTTGACTTAACATAATTTTATTAGATTTAGAATTAGAAAGTTTTTTGAATTGATGGAACCAAAAGTTTCATTAAAAAAATATGTCTATTTATAGTTATGAAGACTAATAAAAGATAATATTTATTAATTTCCGTTCTTTAAATACTATAGTTTCCAATACACATAATATATCCTTAGGGATTAAATATATATATATATTTTAAAAATTTCAATTACCGTGTAATATTATGACACAAAAAAGGTTTTGTTTTTTCGGTACTAAACTTAATTTATGTGATTTTTAGTACTTAGTGGGTGTACAAATTTGGTTAAATTGGACATTTTCATACATCTCATTCTTATTTCGAATATAGATTTTTCAATTAGTTTCTTTAATTTATCCATACAGTTGTATATTATATAATTACATATGTTAGTGTAATTTATTAGATCTTATATGACAAATTATGCAATGCACGGTACATTATAGGTAAATATACTATATATGTTGGATACATAACTCCATTTCCTCAATTGCTAAATTTAATTAAAATTGAGAAAATTTTATTTCTCATCCCATAAGAATAGGCCGAAAATAGTTTTCAATCCCAAAGTTTTCTTATGTTATTTTTTTCCAATTAAAAGTTTTTCGTTTGATCAATTTACTCCAAAATTTTGTAAGATGGCAAATTTACTCCCAATACTGACGAAGCGACTTAGCAGCACCATTAAGGGTAGTTAAATATACAATGTGTAATTGTTTGGCCAAAGCTGGATTAAAAGTTCAAAATTATTTCAATAAAAAAAAAGTGTTATATAAAATACATAAAATATTTAACAAATATTGGAAAAAAATAACTAAAATTAAATATTTAGGTACATAATTTGAGAAAAAAACCATAGTAAAAATTCATAATTGCTTAAGAAATCCTAAAATAACGAAACTTAATCTAAAAACATTCATTAAAGAATGTAGAATTTAAAAAATATAAGATAAACTATGTATAGAAAGTAAGTAATAATATAACAAAATAAAATCTAAAAATATTTCATATGCCTTAAAATTATTAAAATAAATTAAAATGCCACGAAACAAAATTTATAAATATATTAATTATATGGCAAAAATATAAGTTTAAATCAAAATAGTGACAATAAAGGGAGTTCCGCGATCAAAGATTTTTTTAGAAGTACAAAAAAAAAAACCAATTACTAAAAGCAACATAGGTATCCATATCATTTTAACAATGTTGAGTTCGTCGTTAGTATTGAGATTAAAATTGTATCTTTTAGTATTTTGTGACTAAAATGGCAGAAAGAAAAAAAAAATCGAGCTAAAAACATGAATCTTTGGATTGAAGAGACGATTTAATCATGCTCTTATGGGATCAAAATTGAAAATGAAATTTCCCTTAAAAATATTATGTTTAACGTTAATTTAACAAGCTATTTATAAATGGATAAGCAGGTGTTTTGGGCTGGATGCATGACGCATATGGATGAATCACTATTTTCGGATCCGTATAAGTTCAATCCATCACGATATGAAACACAAGGAGTACTTCCACATACCTTTGTGGCATTTGGTGGAGGGCCAAGAATGTGCCCAGGTTATGAGTTTGCAAGAATTGAAACTTTAACCTTCATTCATTACTTGGTAACCAGGTTTCAGTGGAATCTCTCTTTAAAAGTAAATACCATGAGCAGAGATCCAATTCCACTTTTCAAAGAAGGGTTACCTATACAAATTAAGGTCAAGAAGATGCAAAATAATTAATTAGTTACTTTTACTGGATGTAAAATTAAATAAGAATGTTGCTTTCGCTCTTTTTAAGCAGACGAAGAATTGTAATACTCGATGATCACAACAACAATGAAATAGAGAAGTGGGGATTCGGATTAAAAAGCATCCTATTTCCTATCCAATTATTTGGGTGATAACTTGCATTTTTGTAGTTTGTGAAGATCATGGCTCATTGCAGTGGTATTCCATAGTAAATTTCATAATTGCATTGCTATATGAGGATTGGAATGTAAAATATCTCTTTTGTTTCATGTATACTCAGAATTGCATAATTAATACAAGAAAGCTCTGTATATATAGAGCAAAGAACATTAAAAGCTAGCTACTAAAGAAACAGAAAAATAAAACTAACTGCTGAGCTGAACTTTTGGAGAAGATATGCTGCATGCGAGTGTACGTGCATATGATGACACACCTCGTCTAGTGGGAATGTGGGAAGAAGAGCACAATCCCGACTTGGAAACAAAAGAACGAAAAACAACACCGTCAAGAGAGTAAATAAATCAGTCGATTGAGATGAAGAGTGAATATGGCCTGGATCAATGACTGCTTATATTGATTGCACATAATATGGCAACCAATATCTATATGCCCCGTGCGCTCAAGATGGGAATAACCGTGATGTGCAAAGTTGTCACGCCCTCAATTTCATAATTCAAAACAAACATGAGTTTATAATAGAAACGTGTCTTTATTGTCATAATTTAAAAGATTAGGGCTAGAAACACCTGTGAAGCTCATGGCTGGAGGTTTAAGAAGTTTGAGTAATTGGCGATATTGCTTGTTTGTGAGGCCTGGGACTGTAGTAGCGAAGGAAGATTCATGATCACTGGTGGTCTGATTCGCAACAGCAGCTATGAATGTTGACGAGCAAGTAAGGTATAAACTTCTAAATTTCTAACTTTGGGTTGAATGAGCCTTTGAGTTTCTTCTTCATGCAAAATTGCATAACTTCTTATCGAAGGAAGTGGAATGGTAGCCAAGATTTGTGAGCAAAGTTGTTGAAAGTTATCGTTCAATCCCATAAGGAATCGATAAATTTCGTTTGATTCCTTAAGTTCTGGAATCGATTTCGCAGCATCACAAGTACCCTTGGGGATTTGTAGAAGAGTTGATAATTCACTCATCTCTTTCAATTTTCCATAATACAAGGTGATTAATGAGGTCACATTCAATTGAAAAAAATTATTCGATGGAAAAGTCTTGCGTGAGACGGGTCGGATTTGACACGATCAATGCACAGTCAACTCTTAACGGGTTAAAGTTAATGGTCGATGGTCAAAGTTAAACTCAAGGTCAACAATCAATTGTCAAAATCAATACCCGATCAACAAAGTCAAAGGTGATACTTTTATGTATATAATACTTTTATGTATATTAGGTATACTTTCTTATTATATAATATATTTTATTTGTATGAGTTAATACTTTTAAGAAATTATAATTTGACAAGTACTTTACAATGCAATAATTTTGTGTGTATCATGTAATACATTTATTCGTATCATATAATGTTTTTATGTGTATCATGGAATACGTTTACTTTCAAGATTCTAAATCATGTTTAATTTAGGAAAATGTAACTTGATAAGGAATATTACTTTTATTATTATAATGTGATACTTTTGAAAAATTATATTTTGATAAATCTATTGAATACTTTTGTTTGTATGAAGTAATACTGTTATATCTAACGAGTATGGCTTTTGGTTCTATAACTTCAAATCAATGATAAGTAACACTTTTAGAAATTGTAATTTGATAAATAATATATTTTAATTTTATTATTATAATGTAATACTTTTACATATATTAATTATGTAATACTTTTGAAAATATCACATGATACACATAAAAGTTTCATGTACCATGTAATACTTTTATATATATGTCATGCAATATTTTTTGGTAAGTGACATTGCCCTACTGTTGACCGTTGATTGTTAACGGGGTTGGGTTGACCTATCTCACGGATCCCAAGTGAGACAATTTCATATAGGGAAAACATCAGTTTTAGTCCCGTAACTAAGACCTTGTCCAATTTTGGTACCGTCGCTTTTCACTTTCCAATTTTAGTCCAATAACTTTTTAATTTGTCCAATTTGCATCCAATTTTGACCCGATTTTAGGCACGTCAGCAAATTTGACCGCCACGTAGGCAAATTCAGTGGCCACGTCAGCAAAACCGATGGCCACGTCAGCAAATTTGCCTACATGGCGGTCAAATTTGCTGACGTGCCTAAAATCGGGTCAAAATTGGATGCAAATTGGACAAATTAAAAAGTTAGAGGACTAAAATTGGAAAGTGAAAAGCGACGGTACCAAAATTGGACAAGGCCTTAGTTACGGGACTAAAATTGATGTTTTCCCTTTTATATAAGACTCACTCTTGTTTAATTGCTTTATTTGTGCTTGATTTCAAGCTCAATCCATAGGTCATTAGATGTTTCGCAAGAAAAAAGGTTACCGATAAGAGATCAGTCAATGGAATAAAGAAGCCATGACATAATCATGTCACAACAACGGTCCTAATGGGAAGCATCATCGTCTTTCGTCGGACGTTTTACTATTCCAAAAACAAATCCGAGTTTGTTCTTCATGTTCAAAATGAGGGTTATAGCATGCCACCAAGATAGTATCTCCATCATTTAGAGGAGGATCAACTAAAATATGGATAAATGAACCAAAGGCTTTGAGGCCAGGCAAACAATTATAATTAAAAACAAAGGAGAATGTTTTATCTTCAATATATTTATTCTGAGAGAGTATACATTATAACGCTCCTTTTTCGTAAAAGGTAATTCTTGGGTAAGACGTTATTCATGTACAAAATTCACATTTTTATGAATATCAAAGATAAATAAATTCAAAAATAATTATAAAATACTATTCAATAAAACGTCAATATGAGATATAATTTAGTAAGATGTAACATAAACTCTTTTCTTGAAATTGTTTGTTTATCTAAACCAAAATTTGAATATTTAAAAAGGTAAGATAAACGATCGTTTATGTAAATACATGTTTTTTTAAATTCATGAATAAAAACACTATAAACATTCTTTCGAAACCTTTAGATAATCGAATACGAGCATTCACCATTCGTGTACCATACCCTAAATTATTTAAGCTGAAAATAATTTTAAAATGGAGGGTGAGTGTTTACAATACACTTAGTGGGATCCCAAAACCTCAATAGATAAATCAAATATATAAATCGTAGTAGCCAAACATATAGAACTATCACTTCGTAATCATAATCGTAATCATAATCACATAGGTGTAGACTGACTTATCAAAGATACAGATACACATAACTATAGCAATCAAATCATACACATAGATTTATCATATAGTCACGGATCTTAACCATCGTAGCATAGCTTAGACTCCCCATGTAGTCTCTTGGCTATGGGAATTAATCCGACTTATCATAGTTTCGTATCTTAACCGCCATAACATAGTTTGCAGATTTTAACTGTCGTAGCGTAGATTTCATTGTCACATACACACATGTTTACTTCGCAACTAATAACACATTTAATCATATTGTTCTTCACATATGCATTGATACTCATAGTACATCTTTCACATATTGGTAACGATCACTTTGGCATATAGTAAGAGCAATCTCATTTCACATATTCATAAAAGATCACACACTAAAGAGTACATAGATTCATAATCCCAACTTGGGAAAATTAGGGGTGTGCATTTTCCGTGATGATCCGAATCCTAGAGAGTTCACCTTTCCCTTGTTTCCTTCAGTGCCATCGACCACATCAACGCAAACCCATGCTCGTTCCACAGCACCGCCACATCAACGGACGTCCATGTCACGACTCGTTGTCAAGAGAAAGAGGAGAAAAACAGCATGAGGAAATAGAGAGAAGAGAGATAGAGTGGCAGAGAGTTGAGAGAGTAGAGATGAGAGAAAGAGTGACAAAGAGAAGAGAGAAGATGGAGAGAGTGAGGCAGAGAGTCGAGAGAGTAGAGAGAGAAAGCAAGAAAGAGAAAAATCGGTGTGAATATATCATCCATCCCACCGCCACCACCACTTTGTTCTTCACTGGTAAGTTTTATTTCTCTTATTATTATTATTATTGCACAAATATTTATATGCATTACGGTGTAAGGGTCGGAAACCGTGCAATTGGATTGACCTGAACCGACTGTGAATTTCATGCGCCCACACGCTCCTCCACGCACCCTAGGTCCACACTCAAACCCTAGTTTTTTGCGCCCAACCTTTTAGTATGTTCGCTTAACATTTTAGTTATGTTCGCATAACCTTTATGTTTCAAATAGTCTAACATTTTCACAGTGTATTAAGACCTATAATACCTTTTTAACATTTATGTTGTTTTAATATAACTTTTATATTTATAATAATTCAACCTTTATGCTATAATAATATAACATTTATGTTATTCTTTAAGTACATAAAGGATATGATATTTGTACTTTATACTAAAATAACATAAAAGTTAAATTATTATAACATAAAGGTTCAGCTATACTACATTAATTTTTATACTAAAAAAATTTTAGGTTATTCACTTAAAGGTTATGATATATGTACATAAATATTATACTAATTTAACATAAAGGTTACGACATAAATTTAAAAAAAAAAAATCTAGGCGCGGATCCGTGCACCTGGTTCACAAGAACAATACTATAATAATAATAATTATTATTATAATTGTTATTATTATTATTATTAAATTCTCATTATATTTTACGTAGTTGAATTTAATTCGGGGTATTATATCACGATATATAAAGTTTATTATCATTTTTACCCAGTAACTTATCACGTCTAACAATTACGGCCATTAACTTTAAAGACTGACAATTTTATCCTTTAATTTTTAAAAATTAAAAAAATTAGGCTTATTTCAGCCCAAAAGGCCAAATTGGGCTTAAATCGCTAATTTCGGGCTATTGGGCCCAATTTTATAATTTTTGCTAAATAACATTAAGATTAATATAAGAGTTTAAAAAAATAAAAAAGATTAAAAGTTAAAGGATAAAATTGTCAGCCCGAACTCCGCGAATTGGGTTGAATAGCCTGAAATTAGGATTTGATTGCTCAATTTGAGCCCAATTTGACATTTCGGGCTGAAAATGACCTAAATTTTTGAATTTTTAAAGTTAAAAAAAAATTGTCAGTCCAAAAAGTTAATTATTGGAATAACCAGACCCGATAAATTACTAGATAAAAAAAAAAAGAAAAAAAAAAGCACCAATATATATACACTAGAATACCATTAAAATAAGGGAATAATCAGTTGGAGATGAAAAATAAGAAAACATCTAATATAAAGTGTGCGTAAATATCTCAATTTTAATCATTGTTCCTTAGTAAACTTAGCGGTCAATAAATTTAAAGCATAGATACAATAAATTTAAGTTTTTAACCATTTAAACTACAGTAAGAATATCATTGTCATATAACATATCAAATTTAAATATTTAAACTCAATCTCAACATCAAAGAGATCTTAAATTTTAAAATTATACATATTGTTCAATGCAAAAATAACATTTAGAAACATTTATATAAATGTTTTGACTAAAGTCCAACTATTCAAATATTTTAACCCTAGATTTGTATTTTGTTGCGAAATTTAGAAATTATATAAAATAAATATAATATATTATATATATACATAATATATATAGGGTGAGTCTAGCAAATATCAGGACTCGTCCCATACCCAACATAATCAAGTTTGACCAGGTCTAAACTCGTTCCAAAACCCGTTTGATCGGGATTTTACCCGCTCCATGCGGGGCGGTTTAATTTCGGGTTCGAATTTGGACCCGACCCATTATTATCCCTAAACTTGAAGGTCAAAGAAAAAAAAAAAAAAAAAAAATATATATATATATATATATATAGAAAATATCGACGACTGATGGTATGTTAATATATAGACAAACAGCCACCAGAGATTAGAAAATGATAAAAGAATTCGTTGTTGGTTTAGGTCAAATGTATGATTATGCTTTTTTTTTTCTTAATTATTATTTATATAATGCAGGCAAAGTAGAATTCTCGTAACATTGTTTAATATACAAATATTTTATTGTCTTTCTAATGGTTAACTGAAACAAAGTCCCGTCAATTAGTCATGCATAAATAATTTAATAAATTAGAAGTGAATCTCCATTAAATTTGGATATTTTATTTTATTACAATGATCGATCTTATTAAACTTTTCAAATAATTTATAGTATAATAGAAGAAAAAAATTCAATTTTGACTCCAAAGAAATGAATCTTGTCCATTATGGATCTTTTATGGCCTGGAACAACCTAATGATTTTGTTAGGAAAAAACAAATAGAAATGGCCAAAAAAGACTAATACTAGACTTTTTTTTTTCATATTTAGGAGTTAAAAGTTGACGAAATTTATTACTACACAACCAAAGTTGAATTTTCCCTGTACTAAAAGTAGAAATGTAAATATGGGTTACGCGGACCAAACCACAACCCACCATAACACAAAATTTGGGAGGACGGAAAGGACCTTTTATGTTTCAACCATTGTACTAATATTAATGTATATTATATGTATATAATTTATAACTCTTTTTTATTAGTTTCATAATTTTAAAAGTAATCAAATTATATTATATTTGTCATAAATTTTATTTAATTATTTTAAATGATTTTATATTATTTAAATAATAATTTTTTTATATTATTGAAAACAATATTTTAGTTATGCTTTGTTTTAATTTTTTTATATAAAATATTATGTATTATAATTTTTATTTATCTTATTTGTATAAAATTACAAAAAAAAAAAGATACTTCTTCTATCACAAATAAATTTATTCATATTATCCTAATGTTATTAAGATTTTTATATTTATTAATTATAATCGACCGAACCCTTTGTCTTCTTTGTTTAATGAAAGTTCCAGCTCCCAAGCAAAGGAAAGGACATGATACTTACGTACTTAATTTTGTATTATTTTGTGCAATTTTTTATATTTTTATTTTATAATATTTTCTACTATTAATTTATATTTTATGTTATTAATACATAATTTTATACTTTAACTTTATAAAGTTACCTATTCAAATCATTAAATAAATAATGATAATTGTCAAAATTAAATAAGAAATACAAAGTTCATTCCTTATAGATATACGAATACATAATATCATGAGGGTATGAATGAATAACTTATCTCATGTCCATGGAAATACCGATTCCTATGGGAATGGTGATTCCCATCTATAAAACATATAATCAAAGAAATAAGAATTGAGGTTGAAATTAATATTGATTCATTCTCATCTCATTCCATCGTAACAATCATATTGTTAATGATCATATTTTCATCTCTAACTCATCATTAATGAGATGCTAAGGCTCTAATAAAAATTTGTGTCGCCTTTAGTCGTTATTTTATCATTATTTTGTCATTATTAAAAGATGGATATTGTTTCTCACTAAATATAGTCCAGAGTTGTTGTTATTGTCGATTAAGGATTGAAACAAAGAGAAAACACAAAAACTCCTGTGCAACAGGTGCATGGATCTAAGATCCATGCAATCCGGGTCGATCCAACCCAAATCCGCGAATTTCTATTTTTTTTTAATTTCTTTTTCCAGATTTTTATTTTGACTTTTATGTTATAAATGTGTGACTTTTATGTATAAATGTGTGACATTTATGTACAAACATCCGTACCTTTATGTCTATAACTTAGAAAAAAAATAAAGATTTTCAACACAATTTGTATTGTATACCTTTATGTGATATCAATGAGATATTTATGTTATATTATGCCACCTTTATGTACAAATATTCTGACCTTTATCTAATATATAAAAGTGCATAAAGGTCAGAATATTTGTACATAAATGTGACATGATATAATATAAAGGTCACATTGATATCACATAAAGGTTTACAGTTCAAATTATGTTAAAAATCTTCATTTTTTTCTAAATTATAGTACGTAAAGGTCATGATAGTTGTATATAAAGGTCACACATTTATAACATAAAGGTCACACTAATACAATATAAAGGTAACAACCTGAAGAAAAAAAAAAGTTAAATTAAAAAACATGCGGATCCAGGTCAAAACTAGGTCAACCCGAATTGCATGTACACCAAATACATACAAGACCAACTTAAGAGAAAATGTTCACAAGTTCACCGTGAATATCTTAATACACACCACTCTATTTATCTGAATTTTATTATGATGTGAATATTATAATTATGTTGGATTTATAGTCAGTGTTCTAAAAATCGGCCTAGGCGCCGCCTAGGCGCTAGACGGCCCCTAGCCGTACCGATTTTTGCCTGTTCGGTCACCTTAGGCGCTAGGCGGAACAATTCGACCCTAGCGCGGTCTAGGCGGCCCTATTCGGCACTAGGCGGTCCAGGCGCCAAATAATTTGATTTTTTTTTTATTTTTTTTCTTTACATTTTTTACTTTTTAGCAAAATGATGGTATTATTAATGTATTATAGTCTTCTATCAAATTATTATTAATTAATTAGATATAGATAAAAATTTCACAAATTGAAAAATACAAATAAAAATAATTTTATAAATGAGATATGATGTTTTTACTTGTCCTCTTATATAAAACCAAAACAATATAATATAAGAGTTCCAAAAATATTTTGTAAGGATAAAAAATTAAGAAAAATAGGTAAAATAATAAAAAATCTATTTAATTTAGATATGCCGCATAGGCCCCGCCTAGGCATCCTCCAGTCAAGCGCCGGACTAACGCCTAATGAATTTTAGAACACTACATTGATATTAAACACATTAATAAATGTTTGCAATAGGTGGAAGGACACGTCTACGCAGTCAAGTGTATATAATAATAAAATTAAAATGATAACTGAATTAAGTAACGGTCAAATAATTACAGCCCAAATCTTCTATCTAGTCAATCCCGGCGGCCGAAATAATTGGAACATTAAGGTTTTTTTATTCTTTTTTAGTGACTACTTGTGCAGATTATCTCCATCAGCATCATCATCAAATATTGTTAAATAACAAAAAATTATACCATTAATATATATATATATATATATATATATATATATATATATATATATATATATATATATATAGCCTCCAAAGAGATGTTCAATTAACATATTATATATACGTCGATCTTGACTAAGAAGTAAAAGGGGCACACACACGTACACATAACACATATATATAATGCAAGTAGAGAAATTAAACCTCTTTCTATTATCACTAGATATGGAATCTGCAATTTACTTGGGTTTCCTTGTACTTCTCCCTTTTTTATTCTTCTTAAACAGAACCATTTCTTTTAAAAGGCTTCCACCTGGTTCATTAGGGATTCCAATAATAGGCCAAAGCCTTCAACTTTTGAAAGCCATGAGAGCCAACAGAGGTGAAGAGTGGCTGCAAGAAAGAGCCCGAAAATACGGCCCGATTTCAAAGCTCAACATTTTTGGAACTCCCACAGTTTTTCTCCAAGGACAATCTGCAAACAAATTCATATACACTGCTGATGAAAAGACACTTTCCAATAAGCAGCCAACATCGGTTAGAAGGCTTTTGGGTGACAAAAATCTATTTGAATTGAACGGTGAAGATCACAAACGGTTGAGGGGAGCAATCTCATCATTCTTGAAGCCCGAAGCACTAAAGCAGTATGTTGGGAAAATGGATGAAGAGATAAGATTGCACCTCCAAGAACATTGGCATCACAATCAGGAGATCTTGGTATGTTCTCTTAATAAGTATTGGTCCCGTAATTATAGGCGAGTGCCAAAACAAATTTTTTAGCATAAAAATGTAAAATTGATCTCTCTTGTCATTTTTCTTTTAATGCAAAACTAGTTGATGTAAATTATCACTTTTATTTTGTGGGAAAGTTAGGTAGAGTTTATTCATAAATTATACATATATATTATTAGATGCATGGTCGACCCATGACAATATGAATTTGAAATGACATTTTATAAAACTAATAGCTAGTTTACAAATTTGTCTTAAGTTTATATCATTGTAGGGCTCTCACGTCATCTAAATTAGTTGTAGTATAATTCCAACTAAATAAAGGATTTAGGACATGAACATACATGATAATTCAAATGAAAAAGACTAATTTTACCGAACCCCTATAATTATTGGAAAAAATCTATATATGTTACCTGTATGTTCAAGCATCACGTAGAAAAAAATGATCTTATTCACCTTTTCTTTATTAGGTAATGCCCTTTATGAAGATCTTGACCTTCAATGTAATTTGCACTCTTCTATTTGGAGTTGAAAGGGGAACAAGAAGAGACAGGCTTGTACATCTATTTGAACAAGTGATGGATGGAATGTTGGCACTGCCAATAAACTTGCCTTTTACGCGTTTCAATAAAAGCCTACGTGCAAGGTCCGAAGCCGGAGAGATTATAAGGGAACTTATACACGAGAAGAGAGAAAAGTTGGCAAAACAGAGCAATCCTAATCATCAAGATCTCATCACTAGTTTGTTAAGCATTCGTGATGAGACCAATTCTCCTATGTTGTCCGACCAAGAAATCATTGACAATTGTGCTGTTGCAATGATTGCTGGGCATGACACAACGTCCATCCTTGTTACTTTTTTGGTGAAACTTTTAGTTGAAAATCCAAAAATTTATGAAACTATCCTTAATGGTAAGATGAAATGATTAGGATCTGCTTTAATTTTAAAGGCAAAATTTGAGACCCCTTGATATTGATTGAGTGTTGTATAATTTGATGTAGAACAAGAAGAGATTGCTCAGGATAAGACACCAGAGGAGCTTCTCACATGGGACGATCTGGTTAAGATGAAGTACACATGGAGAGTTGCAACGGAGACATTGAGGATGTATCCACCAGCGTTCTTTGGCTTTAGACAAGTGCTCAAAGACATTGAAATGGGAGGATATATAATCCCCAAAGGATGGCAGGTAAACCTAAATTAACTTTTTCATTAATTACGCGCATATCTCTACGTTAGACAACATGGAACTCATATCATGTTAAGGTATGTAACAAAAGGTATATAAAATGCATTTAAGGTAAGGATGAGAAATGGATGTCAAAGATAATCGAACCATAACGAAACCCAAACCAAAACACCTCTGAACCGATAAAGAATTGTTGACTGTTTGACTGTATCCTAACCGAACTACTCCAATTATTTTTTGTGTCAAACCGAAGTGTACAAGATTGAAAAACCGAATAGAACTGATTTCAAGGAAATAACTATATACAAATTTATATATATCATTTAATTCATTTTTTGTTATATTTTTATATTTGATTAGTTATAAATTTGATTGAATTTATTTGGGTTAATTGGCGGAAAAATCACAACCATTACTCGGATTGTCATTTAAACCAGACTTTTCACTATTGCTCAATATAACGTAACCTTATATATGTAGTATGTTTTTCACTAAAACCAGTTTTGGAAAAGTTGTATTTTTTTTTTCAACATGCTTGGAGGAAGTAGAGGGGAGAGGAGGGAGATAAAAAGACAAAAAAACTTTGGTGAAAAGTTATATATATTGATAGATAATGATTTTTTTTTTTCAATAACTTAGTCAAATAACATATTACATATATAAGGTTATGTTATTTTGGTCTGAATAAAAGTTGTAATTTTTTCGGTCAATTAACCCATTTTACATCCACAAGCAACTTTGGTATCTGTATCACTTAAACAAAATGTTGAGTCCGCTGTTAGCATTGAGACTAAAATAGTATCTTTTAGTATTTTGTGACTAAAATGGCAGATGAAGAAAGTTTTCAAACTATAAATATGACGATTTACTCGTACTCTTAAGGGATAAAAAACGAAAATTAAATTTCCCTTAAATATATTATGTTTAGCGTTAATTTAACAACCTATTTATATATGAATAATCAGGTGTTTTGGGCTGGATGCATGACTCATATGGATGAATCACTATTTTCGGATCCATATAAATTCAATCCATCACGATATGAAACACAAGGACTACTTCCACATACCTTTGTGGCATTTGGTGGAGGACCAAGAATGTGCCCAGGTTATGAGTTTGCAAGAATTGAAACTTTAACCTTCATTCATTACTTGGTAACCAGGTTTCAGTGGAATCTCTCTTTAAAAGAAAATACCATGAGCAGAGATCCGATGCCAATTTTCAAAGAAGGGTTACCTATACGAATTGAGGTCAAGAAGATGATGCAAAATAATTAATCAGTTACTTTTATTGGTTGCAATAAATGAATAAGAACGTTGCTTTCACTCCTTTTTAGGCAGTGGAAAAATAGTAAGACTCGATAATCACAACCACAATGAAAATAGAGAAGTTGTGTACTCGGATTAAAAGTATTCTATTTCCTATCCAATTGTTTAAGTTATTTTTATTTTTTAATCTGAAAAAGAAGCTTTTATTCAAAACAAGAAGGGAGCCACATGGATTACAAGAAGTACCCATACAACAATATTAAAATTTACAAGTACAAGGTAGAAGCATAAAACATAAAACATCAGCACCAACTTCACAATCCACCTCAATCTCATCCACAACATTTTCAATGTCCCACGTCTACTTATCAAAAAATCACCTTATTTCTCCATCTTTATATATCCCAAACAATGCAAATCCAAAACCAGATAGCAAACTTCTCACCATTTTTTATGATAAGGATGTATAGAGCTGATGAGACATTCAACCAACTACATAAGGATGCCCAAATCACTGAAAACATTATTCCCTATATACCTTGCTAATCGGTCTTCCAACTTCTACTTTCACTCCCTCTATGATTGACACTCTCAATACCTACTTTATTATTGTTTAAGTGAAAATGAAAAGGGAACTGATTCGTAAGAGAGGCCCCCCTAATATCCTCCCCTAAGGTGAAGAGTAACCAATAGTGAAAAGGTTATATACAAGGTTATGTTATTTTGATAAAAAATGGATTATATATAAAATTATGTTATTTTGATAAAAAAAAAAAGTGACCAGCAGTGAAAAATGTTATGTATAAGCTTATATAATTTTATAATATATAAGGTTATGTTATTTTGACTAATAGTGAAAAGTTTGATTGAAATGACAATTCGAGTAAAACTTGTGATTTATCTGACAATTAACCTAAAGAAATCAACCAATTTTACACACTCTCATGCACAAAAAAACACAAACCGTAATTTATCAACAAACAACACCAAATTAACTCTAGATTTGCAGATGTACGTATCATGGGTATCTCTATAATATGCACGTACGTTCATATTTTGTAAGATCTAATTTACTTTAATTATATAATGAGAAATTAATAATTGCATTTTATTTATGACACACTATTAATTGTCTATGAGATAGGCATGTCCGGACCTTTATTATATTTAATGTAACATCTCAACATATTAATTAATACATATCACATATTAATTGGTGATGTTATTCGATACATGAAATGTGGTGATTGTTTTGAAATATGAAATATAACACTAAATGTAATAAAATATCTTTCATATGAGATATAGATAGATGAACATGTCTATTCGTATAATAAATAACATATATCAACTCTCATAGTGCTGAAGTAACGGTCAATTAAAGCTCAAATCTTGTCAATCCCGGCGGCCAATAATTGGAAACTTAATGTTTTTTTCTGACTACATGCGATTATCTTCTTCATCAACAAGTGTAAAATAATAACAAATTCTACCATTGATATATAACCGACCTCCAAAAGATCTTCAATTAATATATTATATATAAGTCGATCTTGACTAAGAAGTAAAAGGGGCACACACACGCGTAGACATAACACACATATATATAATGCATATGGAGAAATCGAACCTCTTTCTATCATCACCAGACATGGAATCTGCAATTTACTTGGGTTTTCTTGTACTTTTCCCTCTTTTATTCTTCTTAAAAATGATCATCTCTTCCAGAAGGCTTCCACCTGGTTCATTAGGGATTCCAATAATAGGCCAAAGCCTTCAACTTTTGAAAGCCATGAGAACCAACAGAGGTGAAGAGTGGCTCCAAGAAAGAGCCCGATTCAATTCTCATAACATGACTTGATTTATAGTTTATCTCTCAATTTTAGACCCAATTTTTAAATTTTCTCAATAAGGGACTCAATTTAACATTTTTCTATAAATTTATTTATATTTTAATATTTATTTATAATTTAGATAGATTAAGACAAGTTAATGCAATTTTGGAACGATCTTTATCTGATTTGTATTAATTTATATAAAAATAGAAAGAAATAAAGAAATAAAGAAATAAAGAAATAAAGAAATATATAATTAATTCAATTCACAATATATAATTTATATTAAATTGATTAATATTAAAATTGCATTTTTATACTTTTATTCATAAGAATTAAGAATATTCTAAAAGAATATTCCAATTGAGTTAAAAATTGACTTCAATGGTTGAAGATGATTTTATTATTTGGCGGTAAATTTGATGTCAAGTTGGTGGCGAATTGATGTTTTTGGTGGCAAACCAGGGTTGGAGATGGCCTAAGAGAGAGAGGGAGAGAAATGGAAAAAGATTAAAAAAAAAACTAACAAACTGCTGAGATGAAAAGCTGGGGAGAATCTGCTGCATGCGAGTGTACGTGCATATGATGATCACCCCTCGTCAAGGGGTGGAATCATTCTCATTTATATAGTGGTTGCTATGAATTTAAATTAATTTCATAAAGTTAATGATTCCCAATTTTCATCTCGCCTCATTAATTAAATTTATTCTCTTCAATTATTTTTAGTCTTGCTTCTTTTTAGTTGAATACTACAAGACTATAAAATTTTAGGGCAAAAACTCCTGTAAAATGGGTGTATGGATCATAAATTTGTGCAATTTGAGTCAACCTGATCCGGTACAGTTTTCCACGTGCCGGCACGATCATCCACGCACCGGAGAGGGGATGACACACTTAGTTTATTTTTAGCATTTTTCTGAAAAATATGTATATCTTTTAGTTATAACTTTCATACTTTTATGTTATGACTTTCATACCTTTACATTTTCTGTGAAAATTTCATATCCTTTTAGTTATACAATTCATACATTTTAGTTAAGCGTATTAGACCTTTTAGTTATGCGTATCAAATCTTTAAGTTATGGTAATATTACCTTTATGTTATATCTTAGTAAATAAGGTAACACTTTTATATGATACAATTAATACATTTATGTAATATGATTGATATATTTATGCAATATAACTAATATATTCCAGTAAAAATGGAATAAGATAATATACAACCATTTTGATTAAAATAAGATAATACCTTTAAGTAAATGTAGTAATACTTTTGACTTATATGATTAATACCTTTATGTGATATAAATAATACATTTACTTATATTTCAGTAAAACAAGGCAATACCTTTACGCAAAGGAAGTAATACCTTTATGTGAAACAACTCCTACATTTATTCAATAAAACTATACATTTATATGATATAATTAATATATTTCAATAAAGTAATAAATTGTTTTTTAAGTAAAATAAAGTAATATCTTTAAGTAAATGCACTAATACCTTTACGTTATGTGGTTTATACATTTATGTGGTACAAATAATACTCTCATCTTCTATTTCAAGTAATACCTTTATGTAAATGATATGAGACATTTATGTGTTACAAATGTCACCTTTATGTAATAGTACCAGTACCTTTAAGTTATATAATTCATATTTTTTTCTCAATTTTCTATAAATGATTTCTACGAGTATCACATCCTCATCAGTCATCACCACCCCTGAAAATCAAGTAGATCGCGATCGAATTTGGAGAAGATTAAGTTATCGGGAGAAAGATCGTGATTGGATATGGAGAAGAGTGGGAGCGTTCTGAGAGAGAAAGAGAAAAGTCGTGTTTCACAAAAAAGAAGAAGAGAAGAGATAATCGTCATTGAAGATGATTGTTCTTGTGAAAGAGAAGAGTAAAGAAGATGAAGAAAAGCACACAAAAGAGGAGAAGAAGATGAAGAGCGTGCAGAACCTTATCGTGTTTTCAGAAAAAATGAAGAAAAAAAAAGAATTTCTTTTATATAATAACCAAGTTGATCTGAATCCAAGGCGGTTAGCGTGTTTTCAGAAAAAATGAAGAAAAAAGAAGAATTTTTTTTATATAATAACCAAGTTGTTCTGAATTCAGGGCGGGACAGCCCAGTAACACGAATTTAGATCCGTGCAATTGGTGTATGAGAGACCTACTCAAATTTTAGATGGGAAAATTCATCTCTAATCACAAAATATTCATTCCTAAAATATATTAGCGATGAACTTATATAACAGCCGGTAGAGTTAGTGATTGGATTCTCATCTATAATTTGTCATTAATGAGATGCTGCTGCGCTATATTTTATGTCGACTTTCATCGTTATTTTATCTTTATTCAATCCTTGTTTCGCACTAAATTTTGTCATGAATTGTTGCTTTGTTCATAAAGGATTGAAACAAAGAGAATCTTCACACATTTATCTTGGGCATATCTTAACACGCGCATCGTTCTATTTATCTAAATTTTATGATGTGAAATTAATTAATAATTACATTGAATTTATAACACATTGTATACATTAATATAGGATTTGCCGATAAAAGTAGGCGTATAGAATAAAATAACATTATAAGTTCTCAAATTACAAAATTAACAGTCAATTAATTACAGCTCAAATGTTCATCTAGTCAATCCCGGCGGCCATAATAATTGCAATATTAATGTTTATTTTATTCATTTTCTTTTTTCTGAATAAATGTACAGATTATCTTCATCAACATCATCAAATACTGTACCATTCATAGCATCCAAAGAGATCTTCGATTAATATGTTATATATACGTCGACATGGAATTAAACTTCTTTCTACCACCACTAGACATGGAATCTGCAATCTACTTGGGTTTTCTTGTACTTCTCCCTCTTTTATTCTTCTTAAACAGGACCATTTCTTTCAAAAGGCTTCCACCTGGTTCATTAGGGATTCCAATAATAGGCCAAAGCCTTCAACTTTTGAAAGCCATGAGAGCCAACAGAGGTGAAGAGTGGCTCCAAGAAAGAGCCCGAAAATACGGCCCGATTTCAAAGCTCAACATTTTTGGAACCTGCACAGTATTTCTCCAAGGACAATCTGCAAACAAATTCATATACACTGCTGATGAAAAGACACTTTCCAATAAGCAGCCCACATCAGTTAGAAGGCTTTTTGGTGACAAAAATCTATTTGAATTAAACGGTGAAGATCACAAACGCATGAGGGGAGCAATCTCATCATTCTTGAAGCCCGAAGCACTAAAGCAGTATGTCGGGAAGATGGATGAAGAGATAAGATTGCACCTCAACGAACATTGGCATCACAATAAAGAGATCTTGGTATCTTCTCTTAAACAATCTCTACTTTTAGTATTGGTGTGTGCCAAAACTAGTTTTTTAGCATAAAAATGTAAAATTGATATCATAATTTCTACAAACAGTTACAGACCCAAATTTTTTGTTGAGGGGCCCAATTCAAATAAAAAAAAAACACTGAACAATTATGAAATTAACATCATAGTATCAATTTCAATAAAGTCAATATATTATATTATAAAATAACATCCAACATTAGTAAATTTCAATATTACAACATCAACAAAAAAAAAAACATAATACAACATTTGTATTCAATTTTTTATATTTTCAAACTAATTGCATAATAGTTTAATAGCTCTTTTTAAAATACATCATTTTCAATACATGTTACTAAATAATTTAACATTAGTGTATTTTTCATTACATTTTGAAATAAACTCTTAATGATGTTCATTGTGAAATATCTCTTTCTACTATAAGTGATATTTTTCCGTAGTACTTGTTCACTATCTATGAAAGATAAAACAAAATAAGAATTATAAAATGACATCGAATTATATTATATATTATTCATATACATCAAAAGTTAAATTGTCAACAATTGCAACTCAAATCTAATAATTCTCATAATAATAGTTTAATAATTAATAATATAATAAATAATTAAATAATATTTCTTCTATCAGTCTATACTTCATTAAGACAAAAGAATGAATAATATATATATATATATATTGATAATGAAATAAACTAAAAGAAAATCAGTAATTAAGGAAAAAAAATATAATAAGTTTACATATATGAAGAATTTAACTTAATGGTCGTTTGGATAGATGAATTTGAGTAGAGATTTGAAATCTATGTTACCAAATCCATCGGTGGTATTTGGATAGACGTGGATTTGAAATCCACTACTTTCATTTTGAACTAATTTTGGAGTCATTTTGATGGATTTCAAATTCTCTCAAATAGAACTTAAAAATTCTTAAAATTGGTTTATTCAATGAGAATTTGATAATATGAGATTAAAAATAATTAACATATATATTTTTTCTTTTTGTAAGAAATAAAAATATAAAATACCTAAAATGTCTCTATTTATTTTCAAAAATTTCAAGGGCCCAGTGCCCCTTGGCCCTAGTGTAGATCCGTCTAATTAGTTGTAGTATGTAGAATTCCAAATAAATTAAGGATTTTATAACAAAAAGGTGATGATTAAATAGAAAGAGACTAATTGTCACTTAAAAAATAGGCTAAGTTTACAACACCCTTTTAGTTATGGGACAAATTTTACATTTTACCTTTTAGTATTGTATAGTCAAGCATCACATAGAAAAGGAAAAATCTTATTCAGGATTGTTTTATTAGGTAATGCCCCTTATGAAGATCTTGACCTTCAATGTAAGTTGCACACTTCTATTTGGAGTTGAAAGGGGAATAAGAAGAGACAGGCTTGTACATCTATTTCAGCAAGTGATGGATGGACTCTTGGCACTCCCAATAAACTTGCCTTTTACACGTTTCAATAGAAGCCTACGTGCAAGGTCGGAAGCTGGAGAGATTGTAAGAGAACTTATACATGAGAAGAGGGAAAAACTGGAAAAGCAGAGCAATCCAAATCATCAAGATCTCATCACAAGTTTGCTAAGCATTCGTGATGAGACCAATTCTCCTATGTTGTCTGATCAGGAAATCATTGACAATTGTGTTGTTGCAATGATTGCCGGGCATGACACAACGTCCATCCTTATTACTTTTTTGGTGAAACTTTTAGCTGAAAATCCACACGTTTATGAAACCGTCCTCGATGGTAAGATGACGATGATGTTGGATCTACATTAACACAAATAATTCGAGACTTTGATATTGATGTAATGTGTTATTTGATGTAGAACAAGAAGAGATTGCTCGCGGGAAGGCACCAGAGGAGCTTCTCACATGGGACGATCTGGTTAAGATGAAGTACACATGGAGAGTTGCAACAGAGACATTAAGGATGTATCCACCAGCCATGTTTAGCTTTAGGCAAGTGCTCAAGGATATTGAAATGGGAGGATATACAATCCCCAAAGGATGGCAGGTAAACCTATAATGTAACTTTTTCATTTATTACCTTTCATCTCTGCAATACATAACATGCATCTCATGTCATGTTAAGGTAACACAACGTAAATAAAAGAGTTAATTTCCATTTGTACATAAGATAAAGTAAGAAATCATCGTCTTTTTTTATTATAATCACAAGATTTGAACATAACAATTTTCTATATTTAACATAAATATTGGATATATAACTCCATGCCCGCAATTGCTAAATTTATTTAAAATTGGGGAAGTTTCTATTTTCATCTCATATAAGAATAGGCCTAAAATCGTTTTGCAAACCCCAATGGGGGTTTTCCCCTAAAAACCTTCTTTTTGACTAATTTAGTCCCAACATTTCAAAAGATGGCAATTTTACTCCCAATACTACTGCAACTTAATTAGCAGCACCATTAAGAGGGGTTAAATACGCAATGCTTAATTTTTTGGAATTAAATTGGCCAAAATTGGACTAAATTTTCAAAATTATTTCAATAAAAAATTATTAAATAAAATACCAATAATATTAGACAAATATAAGAAAAAAACTAACTAAAATAAAAAAATATTATTTACTTAAGTTTGAAAAAAAAATCAATAATATCTTAAGAAATCTTAAAACAACAAATTAAACATAACCTAAAAAAATTCATTAAAGAATCTAAAATATTTAGAAATGAGAAAATAAAAAATTATAAAAAAATTAATAAATTAATAATAATATTACAAAATAAAATCAAATATATGTAAATATATTCATGAAAGGCATATTATATATATATATATATATATATATATATATATATAATATGCCTTTCATGAATATATCAAAATGTTGTGAACCAAATTGCATAAATTATTTTGTATAAATGAAAATTATAAGTTTAAGAGAGTGTGTGGCTAATCTTATAAGCTTCTTAAAACTTCTTATAAGATGTTGAAGATCTTATAAGATGATAATAATTGTTTGATAAATATTTATAACCATGTCTTATTTCAACCTAAAGTAGGATTCTAGGAGCTTTTAAGCCCATTTTTTAGAAAGTAAGATGACTCCACTTTATTTCTAAGAAAAAAAATTATTTTTTATTAACTTCTACAAATTTTATCATTGAATTAAACAATTGTAATTACTAACATTTTATACATTTCTTATCTTATATTTTTCCAAACAATTCAACAATTTATTTTAAAATCAAAAGTAAACATATTATAAGCTCTTTAAAAAAGCTTATAAGATGTGTAATAACTTATAAGATCTTTCAAATAATCTTAGCCACACACCCTACAAATCTAACAAGTCGCGATAGGGGGCGTTCAAGGAATTTTCTAGAAAGTAAAAATCATTGATAGAGAGGATGTTTGGCTATGCTTATTTAAAATAGCTTATAATCTTTTTCATCTTGTAAGATGTTTTAAGAGTTTTTAAGATGTTTTATTTTATCTTAAAAATAAGTTTTATCAAAGTGTTTTGATAAACTAGATGATGAAAATTAGTAATTATGTAATTTAAATGATCAATTTTTAAAAAAAACTATAAAAAATAAGATCTTATTTAAGAAATAAATTGAGATCCTTTACCTTCTTAAAAAAGAGATTATAAGCTCCTAACAACTTGTTTTAAGATAAAATATGGTTTCAATTTTAAATCTTTACCAAACACTTTTAAAAAGTTTATAAATTAAACTCTTAAACATCTTATAAAATGTTCTCAGGAGCTTTTAAATTAACATAAACACCCTCTAAATTGATGAGAATTAAGATTCTGTAGATGATTTGTAGTTAGATCTATATTGTCCAGGCATGCCAATGTTTCACTTAACAAAATGTGGCAATTTATATGGTCAAAATCTATTATTATTGTTTTTATTTTAAAAAATACTTGTTAAGATTTTATTTGTTAATATTAATATACATTATTTAATTTGGAAGTTTCATTAAATAATTTTAAAGCTTATCAAATTAAATATTTATTAGATTTCATATTGTTGTTGTTTTACTTATTAATTAATTTATAATTTTTTTTAGTCTTTTCCTTGGTAATTTATAAATTTTGTTTGATAATTTGACTTTTTATTAACTTCGAAGACCAATGATTGATTTGCAAACATTAATTACCTAAAATTTGTTAATGAATTTTTAAATTCTATTTGGCTTTAAATTAGCAAAATCTTTTATGGACAAGCAGGTGTTTTGGGCGGGATGTATGACCCATATGGATGAATCAATATTCTCAGATCCGTATAAATTCAATCCATCGCGATATGAAAATCAAGTAGTTCCTCCATATACCTTTATGGCGTTTGGTGGAGGACCAAGAATGTGCCCAGGTTATGAATTTGCAAGAATTGAAACTTTAACCATGGTTCATTACTTGGTAACCAGGTTTCAATGGAACCTTTCTTTAAAAGAGAATATCATGAGCAGAGATCCGATGCCCTTTTTCAAAAAAGGGTTACCTATACAAATTGAGGTGATCAAGATGATGAGAAATAGTTAATTACTTCTATTGGATGCAGGAAATGAATAAGAATGTTGCTTTCACTCATTTTAGGCGGACGAGAAATAGTATAACATGGTCATGCCAAGAATCTAAGCAGATTATACAGATGATGTTATACAGATGATGAATAGAGAAGTTTGCTGTTTGCCTGATTAGATTAAATCGCATTTTATTTCCTATCCAATTGTTTCGGTTGGTATAAACTCTTAATAAAAAATGGAGTTTATTATCAATTTTATCCGGTAACTTATTAGTTCTGATAATTTCGGCAATTATGTTTTTTGGACGGTTGACAATTTTATCCTTTAAGTTTTAAAATAAATCGAAAACTTAGGCCAATTTCAGTACAAAAAGCCAAATTAGGTTTAAATCACATGTGTACTTCTAATTTCTGGCTATTTGGCCCAAGTTTAAAAGAAAATTTTCAACTTATTTTCTTCATTTATTCAATGCTTGATATGTTCTTTCTATATATTTTCATCTAAACTTATACATTGATTATCATTATGAGAATATAGAAACTAATAATTTTATAAGATTATTTTGTTTTTATTTTCTTTCTCAAAAGAAATTAAATCTTTTAGTACCATGTGTCTTGTAGCTCAAGTGGTATCTATTTTTATGAAGATGTAGATTGTATGATGACCAAAATTCGAATTCTGGATATGTAAGTTTTTCTAATATTTATACCCTCCCTTCTACTCCCTCTAACTCATTAAAAAAAAAAATCTTATTGTAATTGAAGTTTGTCATTCAATTAAGTCATTCAACAAAATAAGTTTGTCCCTCCCCTACCAATTTTTTTTCATACCTTCAAGCATATATAGATAAAGAATTCGTAAACAAAATGCAAAATTATTTGCCTGTGTTTTCCTACTAATCACTAAATCATGTATATATAATTTAAGGTATAATAAACCATGAACAATAATGAAGAAAAATGAATGTAAGAAAATAATATAAAGATAATATTTTACCTTAAAATTAGATGAACAAACGAGTGAGAGAAAGAGAAAATTATGATTTGTATTATGAATGAAAAATGTAAAAAAATAAATTGGTTGAGAAAGGAAGAAAAATAAACTGTCTCGCAGCTGATCATAGATAGATATATTTTTTTAATAAAATAGTAAAATTACCATAATACCCCAACTAATTTAGAAAACTTTCAGGTGGCACAGTGCACAATGACTATGTCCTTCCTTGTTTGGGAGCCACTCTTGCCGTCGGAGTTTGAGTTTAGTAATGGCATTCGGGTTATCGATCAGGCCTTCACCTGAGACCATCTTGGTTCGATTTTCATTTCCATGTTCTTCAACAATAACAGATGCAACGCCATAAAGAGCAATTTGATCTCAAAAGCCATTTCATATGGCTTCTCTTTGCTGTAATTGTTGGAAAATTTTGCAAATTTTGCTCATTTTGAGGCAAGTTTAGTTGTGGGTCCCGTATCCAAATCAGGAAATAAAAGGTTGGATCAGGTTTTCAAATCAAGGATCAGCTTGAGGCTCGAACCAAGCTTGCATTTAATTTTTTTGATAAATTGAAGGTAGATTTGATTTTAAATTTTAAAGTTGTTTTGAGGTTTGGAACTTCGACGAGGAGAACGTTTTGGTATATAAGTTGATGATTTATATTACATTTTCCAATCATCTTCTCAAATGGATGCTCAATATCGGTGGTGAGAGAGGTTCCCAATTTTTTTTTCTTTTAATGTATTAATTTAATTTAATTTAATTTATCAATAGTTTTTTTTAAATATTTTTGTATATCTTTTAATATTATTTAGCCCACGTTAGCACATTCATGCAAAAGTGGATAGCCACCAGTACAGGTGTAAGACACATAAACATAAAATGATAGTCATATTAGCAAATTGGGCCAAATAGCCAGAAATTAAGGATTCATGTGCGATTTGAGCTAAATTAGGTCATTCAGGTTAAAATTAGCCTAAATTTCCAAATTTTCGAAAGTTAAAGAATAAAATTGCCAAACCAAAAATTAATGATCAGAATCCCCAGACCGATAAATTACCGAGTAAAAAAAGAAAATAAATTCAAAACATGGAGTCATTTACTTTGTCAATATATACTTACACACACATACACACACACATATATATATAATTTATATAAGTGTACCGTGCTAAGGTTATAAGTGTACATTTTCCTACTCAAAATATTTACTAAATAATAAAAAGTAAGGTATATTTCAGATTTCATACCCGAAAGTATGCCTTATTTTAGTCTTGGTACCCATATGTTACCCCTCATCACAAGTAGTCCCCAAGTGATGCAAAATTAATTAGATTTCATCATTTCCGTCTAAAATTCATCATCTCTGACGGAAGTTAACTACCAAATTTGTTTTGGAGGCAAAATGCCCTAATTTCTTCCCTCAATCCCCAAAAACCCAGGCCTACTCTTATGAACCCTAATTTATGTTCCGAAAATCCAGTTAATCGATTCTCTTCTCAAATCAAAGTCTTCCAAATTTCAAGTCTAACATCTGCCCTGAATCGATTCGAGTTGCTGTTGTTCTTTTGAGTCCCAAGAAATCACAACCGCCGATGATTGGAAGGAGCGACAAGTAAACTCTAGGTAGAAATGTCTCCCAATATAAATCTTGAAACTAAAATAGTAAAAACAGGTTCACCACTCTTGATTGTGTGAGTGAATGAAACTGCCACCTTTGACATACTCACAATGGCCGCAACATGCCCAATTGTATGTCCAACAACCACCTAAATGAATCATAATTACAAAGATTCAAACCTTTTGTAGAAAAATCATCACCAAAAATCATCACAACACCCATAAAATTGAACCCAAATTATCAAACCTCAAAGAAGACAACGACATAGCCAAATCAGAAAATCAGAAAAAATTAAATACAAAATCACTAACAAACAAAACAACAGAAATCGACAAAACCCAGGTCACAAAATTGAAAACACGATTAAAACCCCTAATGATCGTACCGAAAAAAGAGACATCCAGAAATCAAGACAGTCTTTAGAGTTTCCATAATCCTTAGAGCCCAAGAAATCAACATGATGAGAAAGCCAACAGCCACAGAAAGCGTCGAAGTTAACCATGGAAAGTGATACATATTAACACTTTATTATATATATTGAAGGCCATATTCAACCCCCACCATACCACCAAGTAAACCCTGATCTTGGCATTCCTTGCTGCCTTAGATCATGCTGCCGGTGACTCCTCCACCGACTCTGATCGATCGACCTCATACGCCCTACACGTGATCGAAGATCGATCCCCATGAAAAACTATTCTTCAACATTCGTACACATGATTTGAAGGTGAATGAAGAAGAATAAAAAAAGAATGAAAATCGATGTTTCTTGACCGCGTTCTTCCTCTGAATGCTATTGTGTTTGTTCTGGGATGAAATTAGGGGCAAAAATAATGCATTTTACCTAAAAAATGCATATAGTGGTTAACTTCCATTTATTTTGATGATTTTTTAATGATGGGTACCAAATCTGATTAACTTATGATGAGGGGTGACATATGGGTACCAAGGCTAAAATAAGACCTACTTTCGGGTATGAAATCTGATATTATCCCTAAAACTTACAATATTAAAGAAGTTAGGAAAGAAAGGAACATATGTTATACCACTCCACAAAACTTGAAAATAGCAACGAAAAACTAATCGCTAACAAACTTTTTTGACAAAATATTAAAGTTTGTTGCTATGTTAGATGTGAACTAAGTAAATGTTGCTAAATTACATTTTTTGTACCCAAACTATACCCTAATTTCACTTTTGGTACCCTTGTTTTCATGAGTTGCAACATTAGTACCCAATGTTTTAAAAAATCACACATTTGGTTCCTTCCATCAAGTTTCTGTCCAAACTTGATGGAAGTTTGTGAACACTAACAATTTGGAGCGAAAATTGCCCCCTTTTCCCCAATTTCATTTTGCAACTTCGAAGATGACCTAATTTCTTCTTCCTTAATTCAATCTCTAGTAGATTTAACCCCACATTTTTGTTCTTAATGCCATCAGGCCCATCACCATTTGCTAAATTGTGGATTTTTTGAACGCAATCTCTCACTTTTTAAGGTCATAGTATGTAGATGTTTTTGTTTTCGCCCAATTCTTGTGCATGGGTGAGAATTAGAATCAAGATCTTGACTAGTGGTGAAGCTTGTTTTAGAGTTGATATACCAAATCATTGATTGAACGTCTAATATTTGGAGAGGGCTTAATTTCTTCTTAATTGAAGAAGTGAGAATTTTAAATTCTAGGGCCTTTATTTGGTGTTTAGATTGGGTAGATGAAGAAGTTGAATTTTGATTATTCGAGTTCAGAGATTGGTATATGGAGCATAATAGGAAGAAAAACACATTATTTTGTGATAATTTAAATGGGTTTTGGTTTATTAGAGTTGCAGATGAAATTGGGGAAGAAGACAACCAATTTTCGCCCCAAATTCCGTTAAGTTTGGACAGAAACTTGACGGAAGAAACTAAATGTGTGATTTTTTAAAACATTGGGTACCAATGTTGCAACCGCAAAAACGAGGATACCAAAAGTGAAATTGGGGTGTAGTTTGGGTATCAAAAATGTAATTTACCCATTAATAAATTTCAAATTTTTAGCATTTACTCTTTATCATTTCGTTGCTAAGTTAGCAATGAAATTTTATATTTTTGTCATGGTATAATTTAGTTATTTTTGAATAAAAATGGATACAAGATTAACAACAAGGTATTTTTTTTTTATCACAAAAGTTAGCAATGAGTGTGCATTTTCGTCACTAAATTATTTATCTATATTTTAAACAGCTAAAATATTGTGGCAGTTGATATTTTGTTATTTTTTGTAAGTTTAGTGTACATGTCTTCACAGATTTGCTGCAATTTATCCCATATTTCATTTGCAGTTTATAGTTTTTCACCTTATTGAATGTTCATTTGTCTAGTGTGACAAATATGGCAATTTTAGCTATATTGTCTAGGGTTGAACTTCTTCTGTCTTCATTGGTCCATTCTTTTCGTGGCTTATCCACCATGGCTGGATGCTCCTCTCCTTCATCCAGTAGCTCCATTTACCTTCATAATCACTTGGGAACTTTCTTATATGACTAGCCGCATTTCATGCATTGCATTCTAATCTTCCAATCATTGTATTCTTCTATAGAAAATATAAGTACGTCGTTGCTAAATAAAGCATCAATGATACGTAAAAAGGAATAAATTTCAAATTTTTAGCATTTATCCTTTAACATTTCGTTGCTAAGTTAGCAATGAAATTTTATATTATTGTTCACGATATAATTCAATTATTTTTAAATAAAAATGGATAAAAGATTAACAAGAAGGTATATTTCTTTTTGTTGCAAAAGTTAGCAACGAGTGTGCATTTTCGTCACTAAATTATTTATCTATCTTTCAAACAGCTCAAATACTTGGCAATTGATATTTTATTATTTTTTTGTAAGTTAAGTGTCATCACAGATTTGTTGCAATTTATCCCATATTTCACTTGCAGTTTATAGTTTTTGATCTTACTCAATGTTCATTTGTCTATGTTAATGTTGAATTTTTCAACATATAATTATTTTTCCTTTTTTCTTATAATTAAATCAATTATCCTTTGTTTATCCTTTATTTGATTAACTTGGAGAGATTTAGGGAAGTTGTTATTGAAAGATCTACTAAATCTTATCTAAGAGATCTTGTTATCTTTTATTAATCACGTGTTTTGCAGATTGATTCAAAGAAAGAGAGTTGAAAGTTTCAAACACTTATTCCTAGTTTATAGGAATAAGTTGTTATTCTTCAATTACTTCTTTTCCTAAGGCAACGTGGTTTATTTGGGAGATAAAGATCGTGTCTATGAGAGAGAAACTCAGAGAGAATGTGGGGAGATAGATCATGGAAGAAACAAGAGAAGAATGTGAAGATGGAAGAAGTGGACTACATGGAGCAAGTGGAGATCAAGGAAGAAGTGGAGATCATGGAACATGTATTTATATGGGATATGAAAGGCTCCTGATATCTATAAATAGGAGACTCCATTCCAGAAGAAAGATATGAAGACAAGAGTGAAAGAATGAGAAGAGTCATACTTTGAGTCTGAAACAGTTAGTCTGTGTTGTCTTCTTTGTTGACCACATTACACACAACATCTCTGTCTCTTTTCCTTAAAAACTTTGAGTTTGCATACTTAAGTCTTCTTTTCATAGATAGAGTGTATTTGAGTGGTCATTGAGTGTGTACACGTTCTTAGGATTCTTAGATACATATTAGGACGTGTTGGTTTGTCGAAGAGTTTCTTCTCCACAAGAACTCTTTGTGTTTTACAAGATTCTCTTCAAAGGATCTTTATTTGTCTTTGTACTCATCAGATATATCAATAAGACATCTTTTTCCTGAAGGTATTCCACGAGTATTATTATATACTCGTGGATATTTCTCGTATCATTTATCAGTTTTAGTTATTTCCGTTGTGTTATTCGTAGTGTTGTCAACATCACAGACAACATTACGTCTCTGGTATTTTTACAGTTTGTTTTTCTTATGCAGGAGCATTCGGATACACTTTCAGTCTAGTGTGACAAATATGGCATTTCTAGTTATATTGTCTAGGCTTGAACTTTTTCTATTTTCATTGGTCGATTCTTTTTGTGGCTTCTCCACCATGGCTGGATGCTCCTCTCCTCATCCAGGAGCTCTATTTACCTTCATGATCACTTGTGAACTTTCTTCTATGGAAAATATAAGTACATATTTGCTAGATAAAGCATTAATGAAATGTAAAACGATGAGTTGGAGGGGGTTTAAATAAACATCTTCAAGTTTTTTAAAACTTTTCTAAAATAGGCAACCCTTCTATTGTACGTTGTGCGTTGTTGTTGCTTACAACGTTGTACGCATAACAACTTACAATGCTATACAAGCTTTGTTGTAAGTAGTTGTTGTAAAAGTGTCAGAGTTTTGTGCAAGAAAGTTCTTTTGAAAAACCTTTACAAACTTATGAATTTTAAAGATAAGATTTTATGCAGTATGTTGTATGCAGATAGATAAAGTGCAGTAAGCAATAAATAAAACACATAGGCTGCATTTACTAAGTATGATGGGATTAGAGTCTATTGATAAAATAAGAGATAAAACAGAGGAAAAAGATAAAATTTAGAAAATTATCGATAGTTTACTTTGAGTGATTTCAGAAGATAATGAAATCACATATATATTAATCCACCTTTTACTTTAAAAGATCAACAATATGATACAATTGAAATCATCTTTGCATCCATGTAAATAAACCTTTTGTTTTATTTGAAAGAAGGATTTGATAGATGAATTTTCATGAATGACTCCATATATATAATATTGATATCCACTAAAATAACTTCCTTACAAAAAAAAAATTACTATCTTAGTAGGAGGTCACTCGAACATTATATTAACGCCAACTCCAACTCAAGCTAATAAACCAAAAATTTCATATTTCTAATGTTCATAGGATATCATTCATGTGAGTCCATGTTTTTCAAGTGAAATTGATAATACTTGAGGCTTACAATTATATATCATAATTGTATAAAAAAGTTCATATGGAGAAGACACTGTAGTATACAATTACAAAATAAATCTATAATATTATGCAGATAATTGAAAGATCTCAACCCCCTCCTACAAAATATATTCCTTTCTAATAGCAAAATAACAGAAACAACAAAAGTCTATTAACTTAAAGTTATCCAATAACCATCATGCAAACCATGCGAGCTCGTGACGTTTCAGGTAAAGTGAAAAACAATTCAAGGTCCTTTTTGTTGTATTGCAAGAATATTTATTGCATTGGCCAAATAAAATTTATACAATCACACAAAGTCTAAAGACAATAATACATATATTTAAGGTCCTTGTTATATTGGAAAAATATATATTGCATTGGACAAATAAAATTTATACAATCACACAAAGTCAAAAGATAATAACATATATTTAGGTTCAAATATAAAAATGTGCAAAATAGGGCAAATTATATTTTTGATACCCAAAGTATACCCCGATTTCACTTTGGGCACCCCTGGTTTTGTGAGTTATAGTATTAGTACCCAATGTTTCAAAAAATTGCACATTGGGTACCTTCCGTCAAGTTTCCGTTTAAACTTGATGGAATCTAACCAACCCTAATTTTTTTCATGAAAATCAGTCATTTTTTCCTCTTTCATTCTGAAAATAACCATTGTGCCCTAATTTCTTCAATCCTGTTATTAATCTTAGAAATACCAATAGGGAAGGGTCTATCCAAGCACGAACTGAAGGAGAGTTATTGGACTGAAGGGGTCCCCTCTATGAATACAACTTGTTGTGGCTTAGCAATTGTTGCAGGAGAGGCTGCGATGTTGTTGACGAGTTAAAGAAGTATCCAGCGGGTACGACGGTGCTCTTACTGCTGCTCTCTCCATCAGCGACCTTCCAAGCTGCGAGCCTTTGGAATTGGTGGTGGTCCGGTGCGGCGGCGGAGCCATCGAGTCCTATTGGAGTGCCACTCAGGATAACTTGGTCATTGACACGTAGCACTTATTCGGTGTGGTGGTTGGGGCTTTGATGATGTTGGTGATGGTGGTGGAGGAGAATCGGATCTTGGAATGACTATAACAAAAACCTTAAGTCCTGGCTATGGTTGTTATCCCTTTGCATTAAACTGGGGTGAGAAAGCTTTGAAACTGCATAGATGAGGAAGTGGCCTCATCGGAAGCGCCTGACCATCAGAAAGAAAGACTTCATTATATCGAAAATTACATCAGAATCCAAGGACGGAGGAAGAAAGCTTGAAATCTACTAGCCAGTGTTGTTAGCAAATGCTTCTGTGGTGCAAATCCTGATTGTCATCGAAGACATTTGAATTGATCAATCATTTTCCCCCTCTTTCATTCTGAAAAAATTAGGGATTAGTTAGATTCCGTTAAGTTTGGACGGAAACTTGATAGAAGGTACCCAGTGTGCAATTTTTTGAAACATTGGGTACCAATATTGTAACTCGCAAAAATAGGGGTATCCAAAGTGAAATTAGGGTATACTTTGGGTATCAAAAATGTAATTTACCCATGCAAAATAATATAAGTCATCATAGTAACAACCAAGGTGTTTAGAATACTCATCAATATCTCCCACTATAAGTTATCCTCTCCACTCATTATACATTGAATTTGCTAAATTGTGCCTCTAGTTGCTCTATTTGGACTAGTCTCAACTACATCAATATAGTTGTCCACATCAACATCATCATCATTCGACACAATATCATTCATTTCAATCTCAAGAGGGTCTACACCATCGTTTTTCATATAAAATTGTCTATCAAACAACAGACCATGATGATACGATTCTGAACTTTTATAGAGTTGAATGAACTACTTAGAATTTTCCATCCTTTTTTTAACAATCCAAAAGCTCGTTTTACTACATTGCGTGCTTTTGAGTATTTTATATTGAAGAACTCTTGCCAAAAGCTCGTTCTACTATATTGCATGTTTTTCAGTGTTTCATATTGATGAACTCTTCTTTGTTCTGAGGAGCAGATGAACCTACACCTCAATTATTTAGATGATACCTTACTCCTCGATATGGAGTCAAGAAACCATCACCGTTAGTGTAACCATTATCGCATAGATAATAGTTACCTGCACATACAATATTTCAGTGAAGAAACTTGATGAATATAAGGAAAAATGATTCTTCTTGTATAATGTTTGCAAATTTGTACTAAACAACTCTTGCATATGAATAATACCTCTAGGAACTTTAAATCCATTATTTCTAATGATAGCATCCCATAATACTCTAGAGTCAGTTGCACTTCCTTCCCATCCACCCAACATGTCACGCCCCGTTTTCTTTCATAAAATTATCAGAGTTTTTCATTTTGGGCTTGAAGAAAGAAGGAGAAAGAGGCGTGCATGATATAAAATAGAAAGAAGTGGTAAAAAACATTTTCATATACAGAATAAGGAGGTAGGAGACAGTTATCAGAAGAATGAAGTAGGAGACGATAGAAGAAATAAGTAGGAGACGATTAGAATCATTTACATATCCACAGTCAGTTTCAACCGACTAACATAAACATTCACAGCGAAAATAACACATCAGGATCCATTATCCAAAACATAACCGTGATCATACTTTTACAAAACGTGAATGAATAAAAATCATTGTTTAAGTGTTGTGAGACATCAGTCTTAAATACACAAGTCCGGATAGAACACCACCTCTCTCTCTTCTAAGGTTCATCATGTTCGTCATCTCTTGTAACATGAATTACAGAATAGGGGATGAGTGTGTGGAATACACTCGTGGGGATAAAATCCTTATCTTATAATAGTCGATAGATATAATTTACAGAAAATGTAACATTCAGTCATATTGTCACAACACATAAAATGCAATGCACATATCTCGTAACTCATCCATGAGGTGCGGGAATTTCCCGTCTTACCCCCTAAAACAGTCTCAATATCGCTAGCGCATTTACAGGACCGCCAGACCTTTCAGGTGGTAGAAAAAATAAAAGACAGTTTTTTTACGGTCCATAAGACCCTCCGAACATGCAATGTGAACCGAAGTCCTTTCATAGTATATCATGAACACATATACATGGCATATAATCACAGCATTTAGTATTCCTCAATCATACTTCAAAATAGGAAAAACTGTAAATAGATAAAGAGTTAGAAATTACCCCCACCTTGTTCGGTGGTTACCGCATGAGTAGCAAGTATCAAAGATCGGATTTCTCAAAGCTCAATCCAACAGGTTGCCTACACAAGTTACGGTGTTTCTTAGATCCTTAATAAGTATAATTAAAGCAACAAAGGATTCCGGAGAAAGAACGGTCGTTAAAGATGCGATGGATCGAGAGATCTAAAGATGGAGGTTGAAGAGACGAGAGTGGATGTTCAATCCATATGGTTGAGATGAAAGAGGATGAAATTTGGGTCATAATGGAAAAAGAATGAGCTCAATCGGAGTTGAAACGAGCTCGAATGGAGCATTTTAAGTTTGGGGGTATTTTGGTAATTTTGGTCAAAGGGTTGACTTTGATCGGGACCCATGACCCCGGTCAACGACATCTCATCGGCGACGACTCGATGATAACATATGGTGGAAAAAACGGGATTCGGATAAAAAATACGACGTCACGTGCGCACCCGTCCACGGCGTGGCGCGCATGCTTACCCGGCGTCGGGTAAAATTCTCGGCAGCTCGGCAGTGCCCGGCCCACATTTCTCAGCAGCTCGGCCGAGCGTCCTCGGCCAGGCACGGCGTTCTCGGCAACCTCGCGTGCGTGGCACCCGGTGCCCTCGACCAGGCTTGGTAGCGTCGGCAGCCTTGCGCGTCCAACACGCGCGCGTCCACCTGGCGTCGGGCCCAGCGCCTGCTGCTCTTCCCAGCGCCACCAGCTACGGCGGTGCCGCCCAACGCCGCCGCCATCTCATCCGTCGATGACCCAACACCACCGACCACCACCTCCGGCCATCCCTCGCCGGATTCCGACCGTGAATAGTACTTCAAAACAGCCACCAAAACCCTTACCTTCTCCACCCCTTTCTCTCATTCTTCCTTGCTCCGGCCGGCGACCCCTAGTCGCCGGCAACACCCCCTTACCCCCAGAAACACTGGCCGGCGACTTTCAGTCGCCAGCAACCATCTCTCCAGCTACACTCACACACACAACAACCATACACACACACATAGATATATACACACACGCACACCTGCTACAGCCTTGGCCGACAACTTCTAGTCGCCGGCGACCCTCTTCTCAACCTCGCCGGTGCATCACTAGCGTCGGCCACCAGTTTCCCCACGGCGGTGCCACTTGCACCGCCCTCAACAACATGCAACACACGCACACACACTAAAACACACACACACACACGATCACACACACAACCCATTTCAGCTCCGACGCCGCTGCCACAACCACATTTCTAATATAGCTAGACATGTAATATATTTTCATATTAAAAGACCTGTAAGTAAGTGTGGGACTTTTTTTTTGTTTTTAAACATTGTAATAAATAACTTTTCTTGCACCCGAAATTAGATAAGAAAATATATAGCATGCCTCATAGCATTTATCATAAAGTCAAGTCACACCCACTTTTATACTTTACATACTTATCCCCAAAAGAAAGTGAAGATAAAACAGAAATTCATGTTCTTCATCAAAATATTGTTTAAAGAAAAATAAGCCCATAGCAGAGCCCAACAGGTCGTCATCCATGTACACCATCTCCGAACCCGTAGGAACTCAACCACACAGTCAGTAAGTCCATGAACTTATACATCAGCAGATTCACCTACAATGCATGAACTATATGAGCTAATAAGCTCAGTAAGCAGAAATTATGCACATAACATTAATGATATGAAATGATGTAAATGATGTATGCTAATGAATGAAAACCTTTCTTTACAAAATCATTTTCCTTCATTGGGCCCCTTGACCATCTCGCTACTAAGCACCAGATAGAGTTCAATATAACATCATTCATCATTATAGCCGTAACCATGTCTCACAGGCCCCTGATTGAGCGAATCAAGCCGTAGCCATGTCTCACAGGCCCCCGGCTAAACATATAATAATGGTAATCGTAACCATATCTCACAGGCCCCCGGCTGAGTGAATCAAGCCGTAGCCATGTCTCACAGGCCCCCGGCTACCCATATAATATATCGTAAGCATGATTACATGCCTTGGTGCTAGTAGTGGTCAATAAAATACTTTTCATCTTGAAATCATGTCTTGTATACAGAATGCAATATCTTTCATCATTTACATATGCATGTGTTGATGCTCGTGATTGATATTCGTAATGCATCACATATACTTCCCCATAACATCATTCAAACACGTCAATTCTCAAGAATACGTAAAATCACGAAATATCACTTAAGCAAATATATAACAATGACGTACTACGTTCATGCATTGTAGTTGCAAATGAATTTCTACTTACCTTGTTTCTGATAAAAGTCAAATAATACTTTCTTACTCCTCTGGCATAGAGTAGGTGATCTAAAATAATAAGGAGAATATTTATTAGGAATTACAACATGAAGTTATTGTATATACATGCCCAAATAAGCAAAGCATTTTTTATTAACTCACTTTATTTGGATCAATATTATACTTATTGTATCCTAATAATTATCATTTTTAGTATTCAACGAAATTACTAATCCTAGAGATTAATTTATATAAATATAATGATAAGAATTCTTACTGTATCAATTAATTTAACAATCATTAAAGTATAAATCATAACTCATTAATTTTGATAACTCACTAATTTAATATTGTATATAAACAACAAGGTTATTTAAATACCTTATGATCATTTCATAATCTTCTACAACTTTTATTTTGTTTTATCTTTAATTATCAACTACTTCTCCATCAACAACTAAACCAAAATACAAATTAGTTCTTTAATTTACACAATATTATCAATTCTTCGTTTCACTTAATAAATAACTAAACTGACCCCAGATATCAATTCATATCTATTTAATTAAGTTAGCAATTATGTAAAGAAATAAAGTAAAACCTGACATTCACAAATTGGAATTGTAAATTATTGCATACCTTTGTTTTCGTTCAATATTTCTTTCTTTCTGTCGTCGACTTTTTTTTTTTTTTAATAAAAATGATGCATGAATATATATCACTATCCACTGCCTCCCTATATGCTTCTCCAATACACTTCCTATTATTATATTATTGCTATAAAATTGCTGGCAGCCTTCTGCCCATTTAGTTACATACGTGTACATGCATGCATAATTTATATATTAATATTTATGTTACAAATGTACACATAAAACTATTGTTAACAAATTGCATTAATTATTCACACAGTAGGCTGTCTCTTGCGCCAAAACATATATTTATATATATATATATATAACCAATTTTACATTTACTTTCTTTCTATAATTTATACTACTATTAATTAAATAATTTACAATGTACACTCACATATTACTAGAGTTTTCTCAACACCAATTATGTAAGAGCGTATAATAATTCAAGTATTTAAAAGAAAAATAAAATCATGCAAGATCACAAGTAGCACATAAATAATAAGATATGCATATGATGCATGAGGCGTATTGGTCAATAAGTAACGAGGGGCTCAGGTCTCACAGCCGCCACCCACGGCGGCGCCGGCCCTCCAGCGACTCACCCATACCTCCAGCAGCTTCTCCGGTGACTGCTCCGGTGAGAGGAGGAGGAGAGAGAGAGAAATCAGAAGAGAGAGAAAGGGTGACAAGAATTAGGGTTTAGGGTTTGGAGAGGGTTTTTTGCCATTTTCCGGTGAACGAGAAATCAGAAATGAAATCCGAGACCTATCCTAGACTCATCTCGACGAGACCTACGTTCTGTGTGAAAATCAGCCGAAATTGATAACTTTGAAATTTTCCAGCCACTGGCAGCAGCGGCGCGCCTAAGGCAGAAAACAGTAAAGAGAGAGAGAGGAGAGAGAGACTTACGAGTTTTCGTCATTTTCGGCTCGTTCGGAAAATCGGTGAATTTTTAATCGAAAATGCCCCTATTTATAGATTTCCCAAAAATCACTATTCACATAAAAATCTTAAGATTACTATTCACGGTTGAAAATTCTTGGTTACTATTCACGTAAAAAATCTCAGTTACTATTCACCGTAAATATCTTTCGGTTTTCCGAAACTTCGTGTTTTGCCCTTTTCGTCGTCGTTTGAGCTACGGGTCTCCGATTGACCCCTAGTTCATTTCTATCTTCTCGTTTTTCCAATACGCATCTAATAGTATAAAAATATTCTATGTTCCATGTCTAAGAAAAATATCCATCTAAAACATGCTTTAAACACATATCTGAAACACACGTAATTAAATTAAACAGTCAAAATATACGCACATAATTATTACATTATGGGTTTAAATATTTAATTAATCAATTATGCTTCGTTTTTGGTCCAGGGTGCTACACAACACATATTTGAAATTCATATTCCAATCACAAACTACTAAGACATTAACCGAAATATGTCATTTCCTATTGCAGTAACGACCCCTATCAGACTTTAGGACTGTAACAGAGATATAGTTTCTATCTAAAGCACCCAAACATCCTTGCAAACACAAATATAATACAATTAACAATGAGCTACAAAAAAACATTCAATATTATAAGCTGAGATATATACCTTGAACCATTTCCATCTCTCATTTGTGCAATTTTCATCAATGGGTTCCGGTTTTGCTAGCAATAAAGGATGTAGTCTAATAATGACATTCAAAACTTTATGGAAGTACTTGCTCACGGTTCGGCCAGATCGTTTGTAATTAGATTTGACAATTTGAATTTTCGTGTGGTGTGCTAAAATTGGTAAAAACATGGGTAATTGTTCAGAAGTGCTACTGTTTCAACAACTTTGTAAACTACTTGAAGTTTCTACTAGGTGGCACAAACAAGAAAATGCATGTCTACTCATCCTCAAATGGTTTACACACTCCTCATCAAATGTTCCAATAACCCCATTCAAATATTTTATTTGATCTGGAATCCTACTAAGCAAACTATAATGTTTACCTATACTCATGTCAACTTCACTAGACATTAACCTTCTATTATTCAAAAAGTAGAAACTAACTATGATAAGAAACATCACATATTCATTCATTAGCACTTGTAAAATTATCAATATCTCATCATCTGTCGGATCACCATCCATCCTACGCAACCAAATAGATCATGTTAGTGGAAAAGAAATTTAAAGTTTTAACAAGCATCACAACCAATCAGAAATTGTTAATATTGCATAAACAAATCGTTGATTTTTGAATATACATTTGAAAAATGATATGGCTAGAACTTGTTGTCATTATTGCTACTGGATTCTCATGTATATTTATATTATTATTTTTTCACCACTTTGCACTCATCCTCAAACAATTCTTTGTTTTGTTTGCATTAAGCTCAATATTATTATGTGTATTTTGTATTGTATTTAATAAGTGCAAAAATAATGGTTCCATGGAAAATAATCAAAATAGAGAGAAACATTACAGGAAAAATTTTCTAAACAAAAACCACGAAAATATATAACCAAATATTCCTAAAAATGAGGTTAAAAATAGGCAGAAACTTGGGTTCAAATGGTGTTCTTTGTAAGTAATTCAAAACACAAATTTAAAGTTTAGAAACAATCTATAGTAGTTCAACTTGAGTGAAACCAAAAACCCGATGAACTTATACAATTTCATCCAAATTAGAACAAACCCTAGACACATAGCCCACTTTACCCAAATTGATTTGTATAAAAATCATACTTACTTGAATATCAGACACAAGCGAGCAACCTCACTAGAAACGAGCTAATCTAGGATGAGTTGCAACCGGCATGATGGCTCGGTGATCTTCATAATGTTACCTTCTATTCGTTTCGATAGCAAAAGTGATATTGTCCACATAGAATTGGGGGTACTGTTAGTTCATTGAAATTTCTATTTAGAAATTACAAGGGCATTTAGAAGTGATTTCACTTCTTACAGTAAGGGCAAGATTGAATTTTCATATTTCTTATCCAATGGATTAAATGTTGTCCCAAGGAGGTAGATGGGTTAGAAAATCGTTCATTTAATCACAAAATTCAAAATAATCACTTGCTTGTAGGATTGCTGCCCGTTTTTATCAAACAAAGTAAACAAGTGACTTTGTTGGATAAATTATCATTATCCCACCTTATTAGGCAAAGTAAACACAGCCATAATAGTTTATAGTTGTTCAAGGGTGTAGTAATCCTTCGAATCCACTATACTCCTCTTCAGGAGTAACTTTATTAAGAGAGATTGATTTATACAACCTACAACTATTACAAACTCAATTCTAAATAATCTACAAAAGCTAGCTTCCACACAAGTTGCTCAAACTACTTAGACCCTGATCCACAGAAGATCTTCGTATCCAAACATTATATCTACTCACACAGAGTAGTAACACTTAGCAAGAAGCCTCATTTTTTCAACTAAAGACTCCTCAAACAATGTCTTAAAAGAGTTATGGATATTCTTAATTTCTTCTTGAAACATGTTGTAGACTTGAAGTTTTAGATCTTCTGTAAGCAGCCTTCCATGAGGTTGAGTGACTGAGACTTAGAATTTTCATCTCTTGCTTGAATGCTAGTTGAACTTACAAAGATTAGATCCCAAATATTTCAGTATTAATAGTCATCTTAGTGCTCCTCATCCTTTATTTATAAGGTTTAAGTTTTACCCGTTGAAGAGAGACAAAACTTGACATTTAATTTATGCTTTAGATCCATATAACCTTCATTTTAAGCTTGCAATTTAGCTTTGAGGACTGCTTGTTGTACAAAGAAAACTATGGATTTCTACAACAGGCATGTCCAGTTGTCACTTCGAGATTGGCTCTCAGCTTCATTCTGCAGCTTTTTCTCTAGTGGCACTATTTCAAATCAGGGAGACTTGGACTTGATGCTCATTTTCCTCGTATATTTGTCAACCACTGCAGGCTTGATTGTGATCTTGCAATGTGCATTGTTTTTGCGGCAGCTGTACGTAGTCTTGCTATAATATCTTCTTTGCAATAATTATTAACGTTGTTGTATCAAATTTCTTCTTATGTCTTGAGTTCTCATACAATATATGTTTGTTCTATGGTCATTGTACATCTATATCCTTCAATTCTCTATAACTTATATGACATACAACTTACAATAGTTATATTGTAGATGCAGGAAGTTCTTGTTAGCACAACTCACATTAAGTGTTTCTTAAAACATACTGTAAGGTCTTGAATTGTTTTTTATTTGACCATTTTTTCAAACTATTTAATGAATCAAACATATTTATTTTCACTTAAATACTAGCTATGAAAAATAGGATACATTTTATTTGATGTCTTTTAAAGTCTTATTACTTTTTTGTCTCATCAAAATCTAAAAACTAATTTCCTAATAGTTTGCCAATCCAAGAGCTAAACCAAGTAGCTATCGATTCCCACCACATTATTCATTAACAAGCCTAGAGGCATGGAGTATGTTGGTTTCCGATATTTGATTACCCTTTCCTCTTTTACTTTGATAAAAGTTTTTCTTGTGTGAATTTGTGTGGTTGTGCGTACAAGATGGTTATGAAATGTTGTTGAGCATGTGTTTACAACATAATCTTTAGCAACATTATTTTGTTGACTATAACGACAGTATTTCTACCCAATATTTATAACAAAAATGAAGATTATCCACTTTGTAAAAACACATTAACTACCATTGAACTTAAGGTGATGTATTTACATATGGGTAAGTACTCTCACAAACTTAAATCATGAAACTCATATTAGATCATCAAACTCATGGGTTAGATCACGAAGTTCACGAGTTAGATCACAAGGCTCATATTAGATCACAATGACTACAATGATTAGGTAGTGATAGTTAGATCATGAATGTATCCTAGCTTAGATCATGAAATCATGGTTAGATCATGAAACACTATAACTCGGGTTCAATCATGATGCTCATGTTAGATCACAAAGCTTGGGTTAAATCACGAAATTCTGATTAGATCACAAAGTTCATATTAAACCACAAACTCAGGTTAGATCATGATGCTCGACTTTGAAGACTCCCTTTTGTGGAACGACCTTTCTTACCTATTCTTGTAATATGTTGGAATTCATCATTTAAACAAGACTTGGATTGTAGTACCCCGGACCAAAAATGAAGCATAATGGATTAATTAAATATCTAAACCTATAATTTAATAATTAATTGCGTATGTGTTGACGTGCGTTTCAGATATATGTTTAAGGCCCGAGTTAGATCGATAATTTTCTTAGATTGGAACGTAGAATATTTTTATACCATTAGATGCGTATCGAGAAAATGAGAAGATAGAAACAAACTAGGGGTCAATTGGAGACCCGTAGCTCAAATGGCGAAGAAAAGAGCCAAATACGAAGGTTAGGTAAAACGAGAGGGTAAAATCCAGATGAACGGTAAAACAGAAAAATAATATTATAATGAATGGTAATTAAAATTTACTTGGTAAATAGTAACTTTGAAAATCTATAAATAGGGGCTCAGTTAATTCAAAAAATTTCATTCGGCCGACGAAAATGAAAACGATGCGAACAAGTAAGTTTCTCTCTTCTCTCTCTCTTTCTTTTCCGCCGCCGCCGTCGCCGAAAATTCGCCGGAGCGCCGCCGCCGGCGGTGGCCGGAAAAATTGAAAGTTGTCGGTTTCGGCCGATTTTCACACATGACGTTCGTCTCGACGAGATGAATCTAGGATAGGTCTCGGAATTCAATTCCGATTTCTCATTCGCCGGGAAACGCCGAAAAACCGTCCCAAAAACCCTAAACCCTAGCCTTGGTGTTGTGAATGTGGTAACGAAGGATTTTGCGGTGAAGTTTTGGGTACTATTCACTGCCGGAATCCGGCGAGTGGTGGCCGGCGGTAAGAGGTTTCCGGCGGACTTGGTGGCGGCGGTGGAGAGCGGCGCCGCCGCGGAGGGTGGCGTCGGGAAGAGGCCTGGTCGAGCAGGTCGGCGACGGGAGAGCTGGATGCGAGCTGCGCGCGCCGGGTAGCCATCTGCCGAGAAAACTCGACCACCTGCCGAGTGTCGGGTGACGCCTGTCGAGAGCTGCCGAGCCGTCGAGATGTGCTGCCGAGAAAACTCGGCAGCTACCGAGCCCTTCCGCGACGCTGCCGAGAAATGCCGTCCACTTGCCGAGACGCGCACCCGGTGCTGCCGAGAGGTACTGAGTGCCGCCGGGTTTTTTCACCCGGCGCCGGGTACGCGCGTGCCACGTCGCCGCAATGCCGTGTTTTCGATCCGAACCCCATTTTCTCCACCCTACGTCAACATCGAGTCATCGCCGATGAGATGTCATTGACCGAGGGTCGTGGGCCCGGTCAAAATGTTGGGTCCCAAGCGGTGTCCGAGGTTCAGAGGGGGGGTGAATGAACCTTGGTCTATTTTTGAAAACCTTTTCAAAACAAACTGTTCTGCAAGTTACAAGAACTTACAGCGCCAGTCAGTTACTGCTTACAGCACTAGAAAGCAGTGCTGCTTGCTGTAACTTAGAGTTTTAAGCGCAGCGGAAAAATAAACTTCTTTTTGATACAAGGTTGGCTGGTTTTCTCAAATATGCTCCTTTCAATATGTTTTATGCATATGACAGATAGAGATATAAAAGATAAAGAACGGATAGGAAAACAATAAAACACATATGGCTTATAGTGGTTCGAAGGTGGTGTAAGCCTTCTACGTCCACTCTACTGCTACCTCGAGCAGGAACTTTGTCAAGCAAGATTGAATTACAGGACTCTTCCTCACAACCTATCAACTTTACAAAGTAAACGCCAACTAGAGTCCAGAGATCACACAGCACTGCAAACTCTAAAGGCCCGCCAACTAGAATCCAGAGATCACACAGTACTGCAAATTCTAAAGGCTAACCCACACAGGGTTCCACACTCCCACACAGGGAAGCTGCCTAGTACCTAGACAACTATACAAACAACAAAGATTTCTCCTATCAACTGTTCGACACCAAAACAACCTACGCACACAGGCAACAAGGTTGAAAGTATATGTTTGTTCTTCAATTGGTGCGATGAAGGGAGCTTCTGAATCCTCCAAAGGATCTTTTCTACTTTGAGCGTGCTCCACTTCTTTGAGGTTGAGTGACTGAGACTGAGTATGTAGCTTGAGCGCTTGAGAACTTTTATGAGAAAGCTTTTGATTCAGTTGTTCTCAATTTTTCAGTTGTTAGCTCACTTTATAATGTTATAGAATAGTTGCTCAGTTAATCAGTTCTTCAGCTCATCCTCTATTTATATTTTGTAAGGAATATATCCGTTGAAGGAGATATCTTCCATTTTGAATTCTTAGATCTTCTGATCAAAGACATGGCTCGCATTTAATGCGACTCGACATCTCCTTTTGGAGCAATTAATACGGTGGCTGCGGCTCACAGCTTATCTGCAGGTGCGTCAGTCCACGTGGCGTCTCGGTATTGGCTTCATGTCTGCAACTTTGATCTTCTCTCGAACGGCTCTTCTCCTCGTACTGCATTTATCCTTCTTCGGATTGCAGGTTACTCAACCTCTTTGTCATCAGCGCTGTTGAGTGTCTAAGCTGTAAGCTTCGCGCTATATCCTTGGTCTGCTTGCAGTATTCCTGCAACTTTTTCTTGCAGCGATGCTGCATGCCGTTCCTTCATGCTTTGCTGTAATTACTTTCTTGCAGTAACGTCTTTTTGAGACTTTCTAATACAGCATGGCATGCATGTGTACTTCCATCTTTCAGCTTTCATAACAGGACTCAAACCTAGTCTATGTTTTTACTTGAACATCGTGAAAAATGGAGTACTCAAACTTCCTATTACATCTTTGGCTTGTCTCATCAAAATCTAAGTACTGAAGACTCAACAATTTCCTCTTTTTTGATGATGATAAAACCAACTCATAAAGTCATTTATGAAGGAAGTTTCTCATTACATTATGTCAAAATACACCAGGATTACATATGGGATATACAAAAAAAAAAACTAACCCTGAATGTATCACAGATGGATAAAATAAACATTACTGAAAAAAAGACCTTCTAGTAGACGATTCATCTGGTCTTCTTTCAGCAGTCCTTCCTTCTTGCTCTGTTCTTCCTTGTGAACCTTTCCACCAGTCTCGAATGTATTCCTGATAGGATTCTTCAAGTTTCTCCTTGATCTTTGGGATCTGAATCCATCTCAACCAGAAGTCCTCGCAGTAAGGCACTATATAGCCTTTCTTTACTTGGTCTATGTAGTGATTCTGTATTTCAAGCTCTCCAGACCTAGCAAGTTCTTCATATCTTACCAGTGCACTTTGGCAGGTTCGAAATCTACTGAATTTGCCCTTTTTGCACAAAAATTTGAAGCATCTGAGATACTCTGATCTCTTGTACATCGTGATTGCTTCGAAGGATGGATTTCTATCTATAGGTAACTTGATTCTCTTGAAGATATTTAGAGTCCAGGCCATGTTTACTCCTACTGGCTTCTGATCCATCAATACTGACACTTCAGCAGATATGTTGTCTGTGTCGAGACGTGGAATATCTTGATGGGGGTATTGGTGAAGATTCCTGTCAAAGATTCTCATCTCACCAATTACTCCAAGCCTTTGTATCCAGGCATTTTCTTCTTGTTCTGCTCTGGCTTTTTCTGCACTCTGAGCAGCCATCTTCTCATTGTAAAGCTTTTCAACCTCGGTTTTGCTTACCCTCTTTCTTGAGCTTTGTTGTTGACTTTCCCTCCCCCTTTTTGCATGATGATCAGAGGGAGGTGCTGCATCTTTTCTTGCAGCGCTGCTTTGTGCAGCGCCTGCTGCTGATCTGCTTGCAGCAGCTGCACCGCCAGCTCCTCCTTCATCTTCTTTTCTCCATCTTTTTGGAGAGGGAGCTTCAGCAGCAGCAGATGGTCCAGACCTCTTCCTTCTACTTAGAGGTTGGTCATCTTCTACATCTTCCTCATCTTCTTTTTCCCTAGAGCTTCGGTATCTATCATCAAAGCCTTTGTTATCTTCCCCCTTTTTGGCATCATAAAAAACCGGGGGTGGAGCAGGGATATGAGAGACTACTTTAGAACGTAGTCCTCTAGGTGGTACTGGGACGACCCTGGATCCTTCGGCATATTGAGAATATGCTTGCATCATCATATGAGCCAATTCTCCAACTATCATTTCCAAGTTTGCCAAATGATCGTCGACACTCTTGGTTCTTTTGGATTGATCTGAGATATGGTCCAAAAGTGTCGATAGCACCAAGGAGTAAGTTTGAAGCCTGTTCGATGTTGTTTTTGCATGTTCTTTACAGAGTTTGACTTCAGCTCGGGTTTCTGCAACATCTTTCTTCAGTTCTCCTTCCAGTCTAATCCTGTCCCTGTACATCCTGTTAGCATTTTCATTTACATTTCTCTGGATCATTGCTTGAAGTGCTTCAAGATCTTTCTTGAAGGTGGACATGGTTTCAGCATGGAACTTGGCTTGTACAGTTATGTTTTGCACCATGTTAGATTCATGATCCTGAAGAGCATGAATAAGATGCATGATAGCATTAGTTATCCTATCAATCGATACACCATGATCGGAGCCAGTGTTCCGTTGATGTGAGCCAGCAGTCGGTGCAGCATAGAGAATTAATGATCTTGGTGGTTGTGCTGCATTCTGCCTTGGTGCTGCCAGTTCAGCTTGTGTATCTGCATTCTCATGTAGACTTGATGCGACTTTTTCTTCAAAGACTGTGTCTTCCTCATCCGATGAAGTTGGGACTAACATATCACCAATATTCCCATATCTGGCTCTGTTTCGTTCAGCCATTCGCCGGAGGAATTCAGCCATTTGGGCTTCTGCAGTAACCGTTGTTGTTGTAGTCTTGATCGGTACTGGTATACATGCAAGAACAAGGTTTACTTCGGCTCCTATTCGATCATCCTCTGAGGATACCGTCTTAACAGTTGGTCCTTTAGTGGTCTCCTCACCCTCAGAGAGTGTTGTCTGAACAGCATCCTCACCTGAGGTTTCTTGCAAAGACTCCGCCTCCTCTGTTGGTCCTGCAACTTCGACAACCTCTACTGCAAGAATGGGTTCTTGCAGCTCCTGTTGATTTCTTGCAGCCTCCACTGTATGTTTGACTGAAAGCTCGATTTCTGCAAGAATCTCAGCATCCACCCGTTGTGTATCTTCTGCAGCTTCTGATAGGGTGGCTGCTTGCTGTATTGCTGTCTCTACCAGTACAGGGAGTATCGCCTCTGCAACATCATCCATGGTTGCGTCATCGGCAACTTCAGCAATATCAGAGAGAACATCTCTGATTATGGTGTCTGGTTCCCCTTGATTGTCTGCAACAGTATCAGGAATAGTATGCACTGGGGAATCTTCATAGTCCACAAGTTGAGGCTCGTCCTCCTCCATAGAATCAAGCATGACGATATTGGAGAGACCTTCAACTATTTGCTCAAATGCAGGAGAGTTTGAGTTGTGATGACTTGAGCTTTCTTCTCCCCGCATCCTCTGAGGAGTGTGATGCATCCTTGTCTCCTTGACACTTGCTTGCGGCGCCTGTTGCATCATGGCTTCCTCAGCCTGTTCAATACCCAGAGTGTCGATTTGCACTTATGCGAATGCGACATCATCGCCCCTTCTTACAGCCTCTGCAGCCGGGGCTAGGAGGATTTGAGCATCCTCTATTGCTGTGTTCATTGGCATCTCTGCAGAGTGGGATTCTGCAAGATCTTTGCTTTTTCCTTTGTCCAGAGCTCCTTGAGCAGTAGTGCCCCTTGATTGATTTTGCATCTTTGCTGCATACTCAGGTTGCAGAAGTGCCAAAATATCTTCTGTATTGGCCCACTCCAGGACTGCTTTTTCCATTGAGAGGAAATCTTCCTATTGCATCAGGATTTCCCCCTTGGACAGTCTCATCTCCCTCCAGAGACTGTATTGCTGCCCTATATCCCTAGCAGCTGGAAGGATTGGATCGAGCACAGACTGAACAACCTTTTCATCTGTCTGAATCCTTTGCTGATATGACTCATTCACACCAACTTCTACTGACAAACTTGCAGTAGAGAGTTGAGAGTTAGCAGCTACAACAGTCTTCTTCTTCCTACGTGGGGCCCTCCTGGTCAGAGGTGCGTCATCATCTGAGGATGAGGACTTAGGTTTAGGTTCTGTCCTCCTTGATGTTTTCATGATGACGGGAAGAGAATTTTCATTATCGTCATTATCATCATCTTCATCCCTGCTGCTTGTATCTTCATCTTGCAGTGCCAAGGTTGCACTCTTTTTGTCTTTGGTTTTCTTCTGTGCAACCCCAGCAACGGCTATCTTTGGTTGGGCCTTCCCCTTCTTCTTTTTACCGAGATATTTCCCAATGGGAATGGGAGCGGGAGCTGCAAGCTGGACTCCTAACTTGTAGAGCAGAGAGCAAATGATGATTCCATAGCTTCTTCTTGGTGTGCCCTTCTCTGCTTCCTCCCATATTCTCTTCATGATGAACCTTGCTCAGTTCACCTTCACTCCGGCCATGATGGCAGACATGATTCAAAACCGGAGATCTGTGTATTTGTCATAACTCCCTGTTCTTCCCTCAATGGAGTACACACAGATATCATGGAGCAGTTCAAACTCCGGTTTGAAGAGTTTCTTTGGGGCACTTCTTTTGATCTCTGCCCCTGCAGTTTTCACTCGAAAGAGATCCCATATCTCTTGAGCATTACCTTCTCCATATGATGCTAGTTGACTAGGAGTTAGTCCTTCTGACAAGATGCTGAAAGTGGTGGCTATGTCTCTGATGGATAGAGACTTTTCTTCTTCGTCTGTACCCATCCTAAACAAGATACGGTTTCTTTCCTCAGACATCTTGGCAAAGACATAGAATTTTTGGACTGATTCTACAGAGAAACCTGTGTAGATGGTTGTTAGTAACCCTAGGATTTGGGTCTTTTCAAGGGCGTCAAATATCCTTCTGATGACAGTGTTTTCATACAATCCAGAGGCGTAGACATGTTCCTGATTGATCAGGCGTCCTTCCAAGACAATGGTTTGTCGAGCCGCCATTGATAAGGATTTGAGAGAGATTTGAGATATCTGAGTTTGGAAAGCTTGTGAAGAAAGAAACTTCTCTTTGCGATGAAGGCGAATATGTATTTTGAAAAGAGGAGGTTAAGGGTTTGTGAAGAACATCAAGAGACGTGTAGTAAGATCAGCGGTTGAGATTAAAAGAATGAAAATGATCTTACGACCTTTAGAAAGTACAGAGGGGTCAAACCGTAAATAATCATGATTTGTGCAGATGTGGATTCTGACCGCGCCTCTATGTCTTCTGACAAAGCGGATTCGCATTAAATGATGACTTGGTTTGCCGCCCAATTTATTATCCTTTTAAGGTTGCAGCATCCTGAGTACGAGGTTACCGAGTATTAAATACTCTTTGAAATAAATACTGTAACCATGTGCTGCTGGTTCTTCTATCATCCTACTGTGCTGTATGGATAAATAGATGCAACGCTTGTTTGAACCCAGCGCTGTATGCAGATGCATCTTGCAGCACTATACTTGCAGCTTTTTGCAAGTATGCAGATATTCCCCCTGGGCTTCTGCATCTTTCTTTCCTCTTCATAAATTTAGAATTCCTAGCTCATTTCTTAGCATGGAAAATCTCGATTCACTCAAAGGTTTAGTGAATATGTCTGCAAGCTGGAAATCTGTATGAACTTTTTCAAGTACAACATTCTTCTTTTCGATGTGATCCCTAATAAAGTGATGTCGTATCTCTATATGCTTAGTTCTTGAGCGGAATACGGGATTAAGTGTAATTGCAATTGCACTCGTGTTGTCACAGAGAATTGGTGTCTCCTTCTCTTCAATCCCATAATCTCTGAGTTGCTGTTGTATCCAGAGAATCTGCGCACAACAACTTCCTGCTGCAACATATTCTGCTTCTGCTGTAGATGTTGCAATAGATTTTTGCTTCCTGCAGAACCATGAAACAAGTCTATTCCTAGAAATTGACAAGTTCCACTTGTGCTTTTTCTATCAATTTTACAGCCTGCATAATCTGAGTTATAATATCCTTTAAGTTTGAAGTCTCCTTCCTTTGGATACCATAGGCCTACTTCCTGTGTTCCTTTCAGATACTTGATGATCCTTTTGACCGCTGAAAGGTGTGACTCTTTTGGTGCTGCTTGATATCTTGCACAGATTCCAACTGCAAACATGATGTCTGGCCTACTTGCTGTGAGATACAGCAAGGATCCTATGAGTCGTTTGTACTTTGTGATGTCTACATCTTTTCTATCTTTATCTTTGTTAAGGTTTATGGATGTAGACATGGGAACAGATGTTGCTGACCCTTTTTCCATACCAAACTTCTTGATGAGCTCATTTATATATTTGACCTGGCTGATGAAGGTTCCTGCAACCAGCTGCTTTACTTGTAACCCTAGAAAGAAACTTAGTTCTCCCATCATACTCATCTCGAATTTTGATTGCATCAGATTGGAGAACTTCTCACATAGTTCTTTGTTGGAGGATCCGAAGATGATATCATCCACATATATCTGTACAAGAAGTATGATGTCTCCATCCTGTATCCTGAACAGAGTTTTGTCCACTATTCCTTTCTTAAACCCTTTTTCCAAAAGATAGACAGATAGAGTGTCATACCAAGCTCTTGGTGCTTGCTTTAGTCCATACAGTGCTTTGTGCAGCCTAAACACCTTCTCTTCTGCTTGATCTTCAAAACCCGGAGGTTGTTCTACATATACTTCCTCTGTAAGAATACCATTAAGGAATGCACTCTTCACATCCATTTGGTATACCTTGAAATTCATGTGAGCTGCATATGCCAGAAAAATCCTTATGGCTTCCAGTCTTGCTATTGGAGCAAAAGTCTCATCAAAATCAATTCCTTCTTCCTGGCAATATCCTTTAGCAACTAATCGTGCTTTGTTTCTCACAACACGTCCAGTTTCATCTAGCTTGTTCTTGAAGACCCATTTTGTTCCAATGACTCTTTGATGTGTTGGTCTTGCAACCATTTGCCAGACTAGATTTCTTTCAAACCCATTCAACTCTTCTTGCATGGCTTGTACCCAGTTGCTATCTTGTAGGGCTTCTTCAACATTTTGGGCCTCCGTTTGAGATATGAAGCATGTAAACATTGTTTCATTAGGGATGGACCTTCTTGTTCTTACTCCTATGGATGGATCTCCAATGATGAGATTTCTAGGATGATCCTTTAGCCATGTTCTGTCGGGCTCAAAAGCATGTATCGGTCTAAAATGTTCCTCTTGTTACTGTAAGATTGGAGATTCCATAGTTGTAGGATTATCTGCTGCATCCAGAGATGCGGCTTCCTCCTCTTTGTCTTCTCCTGTAGGCAGGGCTCCTTCAACATATGAAATACCATTTTCTTTCCTTGGAGCTGTGTATTCAGTGGGTTTCTCTGGTTTCTTTGTGTCACAATGTGGTTCATCAAACACCACATGGATTGACTCTTCAACCACTAAGCTTCTTTTGTTAAACACTCTGAAGGCTCTGCTTACAGTAGAGTACCCTAAGAATATTCTCTCGTCTGATTTTGCATCAAAGGTTTTTAGATGCTCTTTTCCATTATTGAGGATATAGCACCTACATCCGAAGATATACAGATATGAGACATTCGGTGTATATCCATTCCAGACTTCATACGGGGTTTTGTCAAGATCCTTGTTGATTAGACATCTGTTCTGTGTATAGCACGCATTGTTGGTTGCTTCGGCCCAAAATCTCTTAGGTAACTCTGCTTCTGTTATCATTGTTCTTGTTGCTTCCTTGAGGGTTCTGTTTCTTCTTTCAGCTACACCATTCTGTTGAGGTGTTCTTGCAGCAGAGTATTCATGACGAATACCATTGTCAGAGCAGAATTTTTCAATGAATTTGTTTGTGAACTCAGTTCCTCTGTCTGATCTGATCTTCACAATGCTCAGGCTCTTTTCATTTTGAATTTTCTTCATGAAGTCAGGTAGCTTGGTTTGTGTTTCTGATTTCTTGGCAAGGAATATGGTCCACGTGTATCTGGAGTAGTCATCTACTACTACAAGTGAGTACTTCTTCCCACTCACGCTTACTGGTTCTACTGGTCCAAAAAAGATCCATATGTAGAAGATCTAGAATCTTGTGTGATGACTTCTACAACTTGTCCTTGAATGACCTTTTAACTTGTTTTCCCTTTTGGCACGCTCCACACACATTTTCCTTCTTAAATGCTATATTTGGCAATCCCCCTACAAGACCTTTTCTTGCTAGCCTGTTGATTGTCTTGAAGTTCAGGTGGCTCAATCTCTTGTGCCATAGCCAGCTTAGCTCTGGTGGACTTTTCACAATAAAGCATGTTGGATGAATAGAAGAATTCCAATCTGTGAGATATATGTTTCCTCTTCTTGTTCCCGTAAGCCTGACTTCATTGATGCATTATCCTTGATTAAGCACTTGTTGAAGTTGAATTCCACTGAGTATTCTTTATCACAGAACTGATTGATGCTTAGAAGATTGTATCTGAGGCCTTTCACATAGGATATATCTTTGATCTGTACGTTTTCTTTGACTAAGCATCCGCTTCCTTTTGTGCTTCCTTTGGAATCATCTCCAAAGATGACTTTTGGTCCTTTGCATTTTTGAGAGTCTTTCAGGGCTTCTTTATTGCCTGTCATGTGCCTTGAGCAGCCACTGTCTAAGTACCATATATCGCTGCTACAGCCTGGCACTGAACCCTGCAATAAACTCAGGCAGATTTAGGTACCCATAGCTGTAAGGGTACTTTGGAGTTAGATACTTTGGGGATCCATATTTTCTTAACAGTCACTGGTTTGCTGTAAGATTTATTAGTTCTCTGAATGTATGCAGTTCTGTAGTTAAATTGCTTAAACATTGTGTGTGCAGAGACAAAACATGTGCTACCAACACCCTTACAGTGTGGTCTTCCACCATACTTCCCTTGAGTATATCTCCTACGAGGTTTAGACATATATGTCTTAGTATTGGTGGGAAACACCTTGTGCTGCAACTTTGTGGGTTGCTGCATCTTCTTGCTTCTTACAGTAGATAATTTCTGCTGCAGCCAGTTCCGAGATGCAGTCTTACTTTCTGCAGTTGAGCATTGGGGTTTCTTTCCCTTGTCCATCAATGCTGATTTGTTCAAGATCTTTTCTGAGTTACTGAGTAACTCACTCTCCATTGAATTTTCAGCTTGAATAAATTTTACAGCTCTGGATGTACTTGCTGTATTCTGAGAGGGATGAGTGCTGTAAACTATGCTCGATTTTTCAAAAGGACTTCTGTTTTGACTTATACACTCTCTTGCGTCCTTAGCTGATTTGCTAAATGTTCTGATCGTGGTTTGCAAGTTCTCCTTCTCATTTTCTAGCTTAGTGACCACCAGACTTAGCCTTGAGACTTTTTCTTGTAACTTGTTGCACCTTGAGTTATCAGACTCACATACAGCGAGTTTTTCGGCGATATTAATGTTTTAGCCTCTGAGGATCTCATTGTCAATTCTGAGATTCTCATTTTCAATTTTTAGCTCCTATGAGTTGAGTTAATCTGCTCGAAATCACTCATGATCTTCTTTAGAGAATGGATCATGTTCAGCTCCTCTTTTTCTGGTATGGACAGTGGTTGGGAAGTTACCTCATCTTCATCACTGTCCTCATAGTCATTTGCCATCAGGAATATTAGCGTTTCATCATCAGATGACGAGGTTTCAGTGTCACTGTCAGAGGATTCTGCGGCCTTCAGTATCTCCTTTGAGATTACTGTATCCTTGGCTTTCTCCAATTCTCCAATGAGGGCTCGAAGCTTGTGCCTATCCTCTTTTTTCTTTACTCTTTTTTGTTCTCGCTCTCCTTCAGGATATTTGTGCACGGTTGGATGGGGACAACTTCTGGCATAATGTCCAGGCTTCCTGCAGTTGTAACACAAATCAAGGTCAGTCGTATTTGAATGGGGAGAGGATATCTGGAGAGGTGGTTGACTCCTTCTAAAGTCATTTTTCTTGTTGGAATTGGTGCTGTTGTTCTTCATGAATCTCCTAAATTTCTTTAGAAGAAGGGCCATGTCTTCTTCAGCGTCTTCTGCAGCAGCCTCTGTTTGCATGTTATAGCTTGTAGTTGCAGTATCTTTAGGTCTTCTGGTAGTTAGAGCTGTTACTTTGGAGCTTGTTTCTTCTGTCTCTTTTCTCCGTCTGTTGATATCGTATTCAAAAGCTTTGAGGTCGGAGAATAGATCAAATGTACTTATGGATTTCAAATCCATAGACACTCTCATGACAGTAGTCTTGATATCCCATTCGGTAGGTAGGGCTCTAAGCACTTTCATGTTCTTCTCCTTCTGAGTATAGTGCTTACCCAGAGCTTCTAGTTCATTCACAATAGATGTGAATCTTAAGTCTAGTTGCACAAGAGTTTCTTCACTCTTCATCTCGAAGAGCTCAAAGAGTTGGGTGACATTGGAGATCTTATTGTCTTTTGTAAGCTCTGTTCCTTCACATATTTGTTCCAACTTTTCCCAAATTTCCTTGGACGTTCTACAAGCTTTGACTTTGCTGAATGTGCCTTTATCCAAGGGATAAATAGAACGTTCTTGGCCACGTTGTCTAAGTTGGCTCTCTTCCTATCTTCATTGGTCCATTCTTGTCTTAGTTTGGCTAGGAAGTTGGGTGGTGGCGGTGCTCCTTCTTCTATTTCTCTACCGAACATGGGATTCAACTTCATGGGGGTGATCGGTCCTTCGGTGAGGACTGTCCACATCTTATCATTAATTGCTGAAAGGTGTGCCTGCATTCTTATCTTCCAGTCGTCATATTCCTCTATGGAAAACATGGGTAGCTTATGATTGGAGAAATCCATGGTATGCTAAAAGAATGAGATTTTAGAATGTAGAGAAAAATAGCGAGACAAAGGTAGATCTGGGTTGGCAACCAGACAAGTTGACTTTTAACCCAACCTGCTCTGATATCACTTGTTGGGTCCCAAGCGGTGTCCGAGGTTCGGGGGGGTGAATGAACCTTGGTCTATTTTTGAAAACCTTTTCAAAACAAACTGTTCTGCAAGCTACAAGAACTTACAGTGCTAGTCAGTTACTGCTTACAGCACTAGAAAGCAGTGCTGCTTGCTGTAACTTAGAGTTTTAAGCGCAGCGGAAAAATAAACTTTTTTTTGACACAAGGTTGGCTGGTTTTCTCAAATATGCTCCTTTCAATATGTTTTATGCATATGACAGATAGAGATATAAAAGATAAATCACAGATAGGAAAGCAATAAAACACATATGGCTTATAGTGGTTCGAAGGTGGTGTAAGTCTTCTATATCCACTCTACTGCTACCTCGAGCAGGAACTTTGTTAAGCAAGATTGAATTACAGGACTCTTTCAACCTATCAACTTTACAAAGTAAACGCTAACTAGAGTCCAGAGATCACACAGCACTGTAAACTCTAAAGGCCCACCAACTAGAATCCAGAGATCACACAGCACTGCAAATTCTAAAGGCTAACCCACACAGGGTTCCACACTCCCACACAGGGAAGCTGCCTAGCACCTAGACAACTATACAAACAACAAGGATTTCTCCTATCAACTGTTCGACACCAAAACAACCTATGCACACAGGCAACAAGGTTGAAAGTATATGTTTGTTCTTCAACTGGTGCGATGAAGGGAGCTTCTGAATCCTCCAAAGGATCTTTTCTACTTTGAGCGTGCTCCACTTCTTTGAGGTTGAGTGACTGAGACTCAGTCCACGTGGCGTCTCGGTATTGGCTGCATGTCTGCAACTTTGATCTTTTCTCGAACGGCTCTTCTCCTCATACTGCATTTATCCTTCTTCGGATTGCAGGTTACTCAACCTCTTTGTCATCAGCGCTGTTGATTGTCTAAGCTGTAAGCTTCACGCTGTATCCTTGGTCTGCTTGCAGTAATCCTGTAACTTTTTCTTGCAGTGATGTTGCATGCCATTCCTTCATGCTTTGCTGTAATTGCTTTCTTGCAGTAGCGTCTTTCTGAGACTTTCTAATACAGCATAGCATGCATGTGTACTTCCATCTTTCAGCTTTCATAACAGAACTCAAACCTAGTCTATGTTTTTACTTGAACATCGTGAAAAATGAAGTACTCAAACTTCCTATTACATCTTTGGCTTGTCTCATCAAAATCTAAACACTGAAGACTCAACACAAAAGTCAATCCTTTGACCAAAATTACCAAAATACCCCTAAACTTAAAATGCTCCGTTTGAGCTCGTTTTAACTCTGATTGAGCTCATTCTTTTTCCGTTGTGACCCAAATTACATTCTCTATCATCTCAGCCATATGGATTGATTATCCATCCTTGTTTTTTCAACTTCCATCTTTAGATCTCTAGATCCGACGCACCTTTAATCATCATTTTTACGCCGGAAACATTTATAGCTTTAATTATACTTTATTAAGGATCTAAGAAATGTTATAACTTATGTAGGTTACTTGTTGGATTGAGCGTTGAGTTATCAAATCTTTGGTCCTTGCTACTCACGTGGTAACCACCGAACAAGATGGGGGTAACTTCTAAACTCAACACGTTTATTGTTTTCCATAATTGATAAATGAACTGTTGAACTCTACGTGTTGTGATTATATGCTGTGATTACTACATTCAAGCATAATTTATGAATACGATGAATGTGGACGGATGTCCTAAGCCATGTTAGGGATGGACTGGTGGCCCGTAAAAAGCACCATACGTCATGTTAGGGATGGACTGGTGGCCCGTAAAAAACATCATACGTCATGTTAGGGATGGACTGGTTGCCCGTAAAAAACACCATATATTAGGAACGGACTGGTGGCCCATAAAAAGCACCGAGTGTAGTTGAGTGCTCTTAGAGTCGTGTGTTCTACATTGTGTGCTATGCATATTATATGCTATGACTACTTGCTGAACTTTTATATATGTTTAATATGCGAACGACTTAATAATATTAAAGTTTGGAAAGTATCCCCACGAGTGTATTCAACGCACTCACCCCTATTCTGTACTCACACTACAGGAGATGAAGAGAATCTTGACACGTAAAGAGAGGGGTGTCTTATCAGCTGTGTCCATCTTCTGGTTTTGCCTTTTAAACCTATGATGAAGGTTTGAAATAGAAAACTGTATTTTTCCCTTTCTTTGTAAAGGATCCTGATATTTTTCCGCTGCGTAAGGTTTCAAAACTTTATTTATCGGTGATATCCGATGTTTCAAGCGTACTGTTTCTTATCCTCTCCCTTTTCTTTCTATTTATTATCATGTTCGTCTTTTTTCCCCTTTCTTTCTTCACGCCCAAAAAGAAAAACTCTGATATTTTTAACGAAAGATTCTGGGGCGTGACATGGACAACCCAAGTAGGAGCAAGAAATCCCATAGTTTACTACTTTTCTTTATGTAGTATTTCAACTGTATTGGTCCGCATCCCCCCATTAGTTTACTATGAATAGAAAAAAAATGATAATGAAGCTCATTGATCACAAAACTCAAGTTAGATCATGAAACTCATGTTAGGGCAAAAAGCTTGGTTTAGATTACGATGCTCATGTTAAAAAAAATATATTTATGATGCTCATGTTAAAACTCATTACGAAGCTAGCTCCAGGGTATATAAGGCATTTTAAAAAAATTGTCATGATTATTGGTTAGAATTTAAGACACATTTTTCCTTTCCAGATAATATCATCAACCTTTGTGGTTGTGTATTTTTCCTGTAGTGTTGCCAGAGTACTCATCTTAGCTATATATTTTCTTCATGATTAACATATATTATTTTTCCTATTCAGGGAGTTTCTTCATGATAACATGAAAATGGTTAATAAATAGTCAGATTTAGCTACTAGATATCATGATAAAACTAAAGTAGAACGTTCTTGCATTTTTCCTTCAATTTTACAAATGAGAAGCAAAAAAGAAAATACATTGTTGTAGGTATAACAAGCATATACATAAGCGTTGTGGACCATAGCTTGAAATTAGTAAAATATTGCATAAAATGTATGGATTACATGGATTATTTAGAGTTTATTATCTTTTTTACCCAGTAACTTATCATGTATGACAATTTCGATCATTAACTTTTTGGATTGACAATTTTATCCTTTAATTTTTGAAAATTCGAAAATTTCGGCCAATTTCAGCTTAAAATGTCAAATTGGGCACAAATCGCTATTTTTTGGCTAATTGGATCAATTTAATGATTTGTATTTTACTAAATAACATTAAAAGTAATACAAGAGTATTAAAAAAAACTAAAAGAACAATAAAATAAATTAAAAATTATAGGATAAAATTGACAGCTCAAAATAAAAAAATTGGGTTGAATAGCCAGAAATCAGGGCTTGATTGCCCAATTGGAGCCAATTTGACTTTTTGGGCTGAAATTGACCTAAATTTTTAAATTTTCAAAGTTAAAGGATAAAATTGTCAGTCCAAAATGTTAATAGATGGAATTAAAAGTTTAAAACTACCTTATATATTTTCGTGTACGTAGCCATCCACTAAAAGTATTTTATATTGCATTATGCATGATCATGTGGCTTCTTGATCTTAATCTACATAGGTAACCCTTCAATGAAAACTGGATTAGGACTCTACTGTAGGTATTCTCTTTTAAAGAAAGCTTCTACTGGAATTGAGTTACCAAGAGATGGATCAAGATTAAAGTTTCGATTCTTGCAAATTCATTTCAAGGGCACATTCTTCTTCCTCCTCCGAATGCCACAAAGCTATGGTTGAGTTGCTCCTTGTTTTTCAAAGCATGATGAGTTGAACTTATATGGATCTAGGTATATGGAGTTGTCTAGATGGTAGTGCTTCCCGTCCACAACACCTACATGTCATCAAAGACCACATATATGATTTACTTATATTTGTTTTCATTAAAAATTAGTTCAATATTTAATTGACAGTCTTTGGTTACACTTTGATGTCATCAAAAAATTACACTTTTACTGATCTGTTGGTAAATAGTTTACCAATGCAAAATTATGTCGGTAATATGTTTGTCGGTAAAAATTTCAAAATTTACCGTCAATAATGTTTTTACCGACAGAATTGAGTATTGGTTTTTTTCGTTGCTAATTACCGATGGTATCATTCAAAATATTTTGAGATTTTACTAAAGAAGTTTTAGAATATATTTGGTTATTTTTAATTTCATAAATTTCTGTTAATTAAGAATTTTATGGTCCCAACTGATGGCCTGTTAAGCTTTATGCCAATTTTGATCACATGGGAAAGTGATACGTATCTTTATTAATTATCTTTTATTATTATTGTTAGTCTTTAATTTATGTTTAGCCTTTTAATTAGTCTAAATTAAATAAATAGCCTGTGGGCCTTATGACTTGGGGCTTAAGTTAGGGTTTAGGTTTGAGTTTATTTAAGTATGAGTCTCATTAGAGTTAGGGTTATCTTTGGATCATTATTGTTGGACAACTTTGGTTGTGGCAGAGAATTCTCTGTGGCCTCACTTTGAGGATTTATCTATCTATTGTGAGTTTACATTGTTCGGTTGTCTACACTCTATCAGAAAGGTACCGCAGAACTTGGTACCATAATTAAGAGATGTTGTTTTTTTCATATAAGACCTAAAGTGAATTGATTAGTTTAATTACCTTATAGCCCTTAGGGATAATGAATCCTCGAGGACTGTCCTAAAGCTCAAAGTTGCTGGTTGATATATCCTCAATGTCTCTGTTGCAATATTCCATGTATGTTTCATTTTATTCAAATCGTCCCAAATTGAGATCTCCTCTTGTTCTACATCAACAATCAAAGATTAATCAAATTTGGGATATCTTTTTCTTTCTTTGCATTTATGAGTTCCTTAATAATGCCTCTGGCTTTGGAACATTTATGAGTTAGGCTTCTGTTGAAGTGTGAAAGGCCCTCAACCAGTCTTGCAAAGAGTTGTTTTAGTTCATCTCTTCTTCTTCCCCTTTCAATTCCAAATATAAGTGTAGAAATCATGTCGAAAGTCCAGGTCTTCAATAGGGGCATCACCTTCAAAAGACAAAGATCAATAACATCAATATTTGCTAATTAAGTGAATTCATTTTAGTCCTCTTAACTAGTAGATGTTAAAGTTTTAAATATTAATTTTAATATGCCTTTTTGCACGAAAAATGTACAAAATCTGTAAGAAATGGCACGCAACTCAACACATACCATATATTTGGGGATTTCTAGCCACTTATATTACTGTACATGCTATTATCCTGACTTGAAAAACTATTATCGGTTTTTTTTATTTAACAATTTATACGGAAATATGGTACTACATCCTCTAAATAGTTGGAAATCACATATGTTACAGGCCATGTGTGAGTCATGTCCCAATGTTCAAAGAATTTTATAAAATTTGGCAGATGAATGACTAAAATTGGACAGATCTTTGAATTATAAGACTAAAATTGATATTATAGACAACTTCTAGCTAGTTAATAGGACTATAAAATGAAGTTTTCCCTTCTAATCTATATATGAGCTTTATTATGAACACAACTTATACGAGAGACTCTCATGGATATAATTTTGTGACTACCCACAACATAAACCATTTTTAACAAGTCAATCTATTTTGTGGGTCATGGTTATCTAACGAAAATATTAGATCCACCCTAATTAAATTAAAAGAAATGTGTACCAAGATCTCCTTATTGTCATGCCAATGTTGGTCGAGGTGCATTCTTATCTCTTCTTCCATATTTCCCACATATTGTTTTAATGCTTCAGGATTCAAGAATGCTAATATTGCATCTTGCCCATGACTCTGGAGACGTTCAATTTTGGTCTTGTTGTTTTTCGATAATGAATTTTTAATCCTACAATTGAAAAACATGTCCAATTTCAGTCCTTTAATTTCATCATAATGTGTATTTTCCGGCCATTTTTCGGCGAGTGTGACACAATCTTCCCCAATTTCATGATTTTACTCACTTTCGGCTCACGTTGCTATTTTTATCCCATGTGGCATTTAATTGTGTTATTTTACAACCAAAAATGCCAAATGTGTAGCCATGTCATTATTTGCACTAAAACCAAATATTTAAAATAATGAAAATTAAAAATTAAAAATAATGAAAATCAAAAAATTAAAATCAAAAAACACAAAATACACTTTCCAACAAAAAATGGAGTTAGAAAATCAAAATTCCCCAAATCCCCAACAACCCTAAACTCCAAATTCCCTAAATCAATCCCCAAATCTACGTTCTTCGATTTCAAAAAGCATCATCGGGGCATCCATCCCGACATCCACAACATCAACCCAGTTACTATTAGCCAAACCCCTTGAAAAACTATTGAAAGCCGGTACTCCTTTAACCCATATGTTATTTGTCAATTGGAGGTGGAGAATCAGTGGTTGCTTGAATGTTGTGGTTTGGAGGAAATTGAGAAGCCCATGTCAAGCTTGATAGAGGAAATTGAGAAACCCTCATTGAGCCTGATTCTGTCGAGAAGGATGATGAATGAGACATAGATGGTGAAGGAGAGGGTGATGATTGACTGCTCCAAGTGATGGAGGATCTTGGCTGGGAGTTGTCTGGGACGATAGAGTTTCGTCCCACAAAGAGATCTATGGAGATGATGATGGTGGTGATGAAGATGATTGTGATGAGATTCGTCAAGATTTATTTCCTTTTCTACATTGTATCTCTTTTGTGGGCCTCTGTATTTTCTTGGGTCATTTGTTAGAATAGGGTTTTTCTCTAATTGTATATAAACTCTCTTTACCATGGAGTTTGGATATGCAGATAATATACATATTCACAACAGCCAATTCTCTGGTTTTTCATTTGTTTCATCATGGTCTCAAAGCGGGCAAGATTCTGAGAAAGCTTCCGCAATATTTCTTCATTGGTGACGTTGTTCGCTTCTTGCATCTTTACCATGACGAAAGATGGTGATAACAGCAAGACTAAAGACAACGCTTTCACCATAGATGACATGTCACCATTTTACATCCATCCCTCCGACAATCATGGGCAATTGTGCATCAGCGAGGTTCTCCATGATAGCAATTATGGGGATTAGGTGGAAGAGATGAGTAATTTTCTTTTTACTAAGAACAAGATGGGTTTCGTTGATGATACGATTTCTATCCCGAAGGACAATGATCTGCAAGAGATGGCATTGTGGAGACGATGCAATGCCATGGTTAAAGGATGGCTTATCACGAGCATGGAAAAGAAAATTCGAAGTAGCGTAAAGCACGCCAAGACTGCAAAAGATATCTGGGATGATCTTGAAGAGAGATTTGGTAAGGCTAGTGAGCCACGAGCCTATGAATTGAAGGGGGCCCTCACTCTTACCAGACAAGATAAGATGTCTGTTTCAGCGTACTATACTAAACTAAAGGGGATTTGGGATGAAATTGGGTCGGTATCTTCAATTCCTAAGTGTAGTTGTGGTAAGTGCGCCTGTGATGTATCGAAACAAGTTGTGAAGGTACAAGAGAATGAGAGACTTTATGAATTCCTTATAGGATTAGATGATATTTTCAACACTGTCAAGACACAAATCCTTGGCACGAGGCCAACCCCGAGCCTTGGGGCGACGTATCATCTTGTAGCAGAAGATGAGCAGCAAAGATTGATTACTGTTGCTCGAAAACCAACTGTGGAGGCTACTGTTTTTCAATCACAACGACCACAAAGCGATGGAGATCGATGTGATGATAAACGTGAGATACCAAAGTGCTCACTTTGTGGTCGTTCATATCATACCATCGAGAGTTGCTACAAGATTATTGGCTATCCAGATTCTTCAAGAAAAGGGAAAGGAAAACAGATTGATGGCAGAAAGACAGAAGAAAAATAAAGAGAGTCCCATAAGATTGCACATGTTGATAACAGCTCATTGCATGCGAATCTCTCTCAGATACAAGGATTAACCCAAGAATATATGGGGTAATTGTTGGAATTTCTTAACAGCAAGAATGGTGACATGAAGACTGGCCCCTCCGTAAATATGGCTGGTAAGGTTGATTTTGTATAGCCATGGGTGATCGATTCGGGAGCCACTGAACACATCACCTATGACGAGAGTATTATTACTCATGTCAATAAAAGTGTTGAGGCCCTGGTTAAAATTCCCAATGGAGATCATATTCCTGTTCAAAGTGTTGGAAGTGCTAATCTACCCAATGGATTAAGCATTAATCATGTTTTACATGTTCCGGATTTTAAGTGCAATTTACTGTTTGTTAGTCAATTAACTAAAGACTACAATTGTGCACTGATTTTCTTTCCGGATTTTTGCATTATGCAGGACTTAGTCTCGAGGAATCTGATTGGGATGGGTAAGCGATGTGATGGTCTATATCTTTTGGAACCTGCTGGTGAAAAGTAGAAAGACATTGTCAGTTACAATAAGCCCAGAAATTTGGCATAGATGATTGGGTCACACCAGAGTAAAACTTGATAATACTGCTCCTTTTAATAACATTTTAGATGAGCATTGTGATTCTTGCTTAAGAGCAAAGCAGACTAGAAACTCTTTTCCATTAAGTTCTATATAGACAAATGCTTGTTTTGATTTGATCCATTGTGATATTTGGGTGGTTATAAAACTCCATCATTTTCTGGAGCTCATTATTTCTTGACCATTGTCGATGATTATAGTAGAGATGTATGGATCTATTTGATGTGATACAAATCTGAAGTGAGTCAATATTTGCAAATGTTTTACAATATGATAAAGACTCAATTTGGTAAAATGGTTAAGAGAATTAGAACAAATAATAGAAATGAGTTTCAATCTAATACTATGATGAGCTATTACATTGATAGTGGTATTTTGCTGGAAACTTCTTGTGTGTACACACCACAACAAAATGGAGTTGCTGAACGTAAACACAAACATATCCTTGAGGTTGCTAGAGCTTTTCATTTTCAAGCTAAATTACCTATTGATTTTTGAGGGAATGTGTGTTAACTGTTGTTTACATCATAAATAGATTACCCTAAAAAATTCTTCAAAATAGAACACCACACGAAATTTTATTGGGCAAGAAACCAAATTATGACATATTGTGTGTGTTTGGTTGTCTAGTCTATGCAAAAGATACGAAGACAGGGGGAGATAAGTTTGACGAAAGGAGGAGACCCTGTGTTTTTTGTGGGTTATCCTCAAGGTCAAAAGGGATATAAAGTTTTTGATCTAAAGAGCAAAAAGATTTATGCACCACAAGATGTTCACTTTGTTGAGGCTGTTTTTCCTTATTCACACAGTAGCAAGATTGATAAGTTGAATATGTTGCGATCAAAGGAATGGGAATCAGACTGGGAGAGCTTCAATATTCGTTCTTTAAATGATCATGAAGTTGTTACTACTGCACTGCCTTCAGGTGACTCCGGCCTGACCAGAATTGATCTACCACGCCAAAATTCTAATTTAATTGGGGATCAAGCTCCTACAGGGACCACAGATGGTAGTACACAGGATATCAATCGCCATTGTGAGTGAGTTAAATATCAGCCGAAGTATCTCCAGAATTATGCAGTCGATTTGTCTTTGTCTATAGACCATTCGCAACACCAACCCATGCCCAACTCAGAATCCTCGACGATACACCCTTTATCTCATTTTGTATCGTATGATAATTTTTCTCCTGCTCATATTTGTTATTTAACGGTCATCACATCTCATGATGAGTCGAAGTTCTTTTATCAAGCCTTTAAAGATCCAAAATGGCGTGATGCAATAAAAAAAGAGATTGATGCTCTAGAAGCAAATGGGACATAGAATGTTGAGTCTTTACCTCCTGGAAAATGAGCAATTGATTCTAAATGGGTGTACAAAATCAAGTATAAGCCTAATGGAGAGGTGGAACGTTATAAGGCGCGTCTTGTTGCCAAAGGCTTCACCCAAGTTGAAGGGATAGATTTCCATGAAACCTTTGCACCTGTTGCAAAGCTAGTTACAGTTCGAACTATGTTGGCAATGACGACTAAATGTAACTAGTTGATACACCAATTAGACGTGAACAATGCATTCTTGCATGACGATCTTCATGAAGATGTTTATATGAAACCCCCACAAGGCTTTGCTCATGATAATACTGGACTCATATGCAAGCTTCGAAAATCATTATATGGTTTTCATCAAGCCTCCAGAAATTGGTATTATAAATTTACAAGAGCACTACTTGATATTGGTTTTAGACAATCAAAAGTCGACCATTCTCTTTTCATTTTTAGGCAAAATACTACATATGTGGCAGTCTTGATTTATGTGGATGATGTTATTCTGGTTGGGAATAATGAAGATAAAATTCAGTTTGTTTAGACATATCTTGATGACAAATTTAACATCAAGGATTTGGGTACTTTGAAGTATTTCTTGGGCATAGAAGTTGTGCGTTCTCCCAAAGGCATAGTCTTGAGCCAACGCAAGTATACCCTTGATATTTTGGAGGAAAGTGGAATGCAGGGTTGTCGTCCTAGTCCCTTTTCTATGGAACAAACTATTCAACTTAGTCTCGATGAGGAGAGCCCTCCGGTGGATGCAAGTCGATATCGGCGTCTCATTGGCCACCTCTTGTACTTGACGGTTACACAGCCTGATATTCAGTTTGCGACCAACATTCTTAACCAGTTTCTTTCATTGCCACGTCTCACTTATATGGAAGCTGCTACACGAGTGCTACGCTATTTGAAGACAATGCCTGGGCAAGGCATTTTCCTTCCAGCTGATGGTGGCTTAGTTCTCGAAGCTGATTGCAACTCAGATTGGGGTGGTTGTCCTTTAACACACAGATCTAGTACATGTTTTTTTCTTTCCATTGGCGGAGCTCCTATTTCCTGGCGTATGAAGAAACAGTCAATTATCTCTCGCTCTTCTGCTGAAGCCGAGTATAGAGCCATGGCTACAACAGTAAGCAAGATTTTGTGGGTTTGGTGGCTTTTACGAGACCTCACTGTTCATCAAGAAGGACCAACTTCACTCTATTGCGATAACCAAACAGCTAGGCACATAGCAAATAACCCTGTGTTTCATGAACGAACCAAACACGTTGAAATGGATTGCTATTTTGTAAGAGAGAGGGTGGAGTCAAAGGAGATTGAGCCAAAAAAGATATCCACTTCTGTTCAAGTAGCAGACGTTTTTACAAAGGCCTTAGGAGCTAATCGTTTTCGTTTCCTGCTTGGTAAGATGGGCGTTCGTGATCTTCACCACCCACCTTGAGGGGGAGTGATGAGATTCGTCAAGATTTATTTCCTTTTCTGCATTGTATCTCTTTTTGTGGGCCTTTGTATTTTCTTGGGCCATTTGTTAGAATAAGATTTTTCTCTAATTGTATATAAACTCCCTTTGCCATGGAGTTTAGATATGTAGATAATATACATATTCACAACAGCCAATTCTTTGGTTTTTCATTTGTTTCATCAGATTGTGATGGTTTCTTGTGTGTTCTTCAACTAGAAATTAGGGGTTTTCGTTCTCGACTTGGGATTTGTTTCTTTTTTACTTGATTAATTTTTTTTTCAATTTGTTTTTTCTGTTTTTTCATAATAATGTGACAATATATTGTTTTATATCTTTTATTTTTCAGTAATAATGTTGTGGGAATATAAAAATGATTTTTTGGCGTTTCTTGAAAAAAATTGAAATAAAATGATTTTCAACATGTGGCAAGAATTATTTTATACCTCTGATTTTTTATTTTTTAATTATTTTTAAATAAATGACTTAGCATATGAGTTGGAAATTTAGATGGTAAATAAATTCAAAAATAAATTTCACGTATGAAAAAGTCTAGCACACATAAGCATAAGGTCACTGAAATGTTGAAATTGAGGGCGAGTACAACTCACTTTCCAGAAATTGGTTGGAAAATTTAGATTTTAACAGAAAAAAAACTTAAATTGGACACATTTTTCCATTGCAAGATTGGAAAATAAAAGAACTAAAATCGGACGTTGTCTCTAGAATAGGACTAGGAATGAATTTTTCCCTAACTAAGTTCTGATACCATTTGTCACGCCCCAAAATCTTTTTACATTTTATCAGAGTTTACACATGGGCGTGAAGATGGAAAAATACAAGGGACACTTATCATAATCAGAAAGAATGAGTAAGGGACAACAGAAGAAAGAGGTAAGGGACGAAGTGAATCTTTTACTTATCAATAATCGGCCTCTACCGATAACAATCGGTCTCACTACCGACATATAACATCATACGCAGCAGAATCATTCTTCAGGATCTCACATCCTTATATGTATCAAAATATTACATAACCCAAAATACATAAAACATGGTTTGATAAAGTTTGTGTTACATCGTTCTAATCATGCGAATACAAAAGATAGCACCATCTCTCTCTCCATCTAGGGTTCCTCTTATTCATCATCGCCTGTAGTGTGAGTACAAATTAAGGGGTGAGTGCGTTGAATACACTCGTGGGGATACTTTCCAAAGTTTTAACATTATTAAGCCGATCACGTATTAAACAGTTATAATAATTCAGCACTCAAACACATCACATATAATACAAAACACATAACTCGATTCATAAACGGACACACAACTCATGACTCACCAATGGACACGCAGCCCAATGGACACTCAGCCCAACCCTATCACATTATCGTAAAATAAACACAGTATATAGAGTTCAACAGTTTATCGGTCACGCAGATAATTATCGATCACAAAGACGATTATCGGTCACGCAGACAAATATCGGTCTCAAAGACAACTATCGGTCACGCAGACGATTAGAAATGGCAAGGGACGAATAGGTGCGGGATTCCCCCGTCTTATCCTATATAACGGTCTCACTACCGTTGGTGCATTTCAAGAGGACCACCAAACCTCAACAGAGTAGTAGAAAATAGCAGGGGACGAACAGAGTGGACCTCGATCCTTTCACAGTTATATGGCACAACAATTATAATCACAACACTTAGTATTCTTCAGTCATGTATTTAATAGGGAAAACAGTAAACAGATAAAGAGATAGAAATTACCCCCTCCTCGTTCGGTGGTTATCACGTGAGTAGCGAGTTCCAAAGTCTCGTGTCTCAAACCTCGTGCCTCAAATTTCAATCCAACTGATAGCCTACATACGTTACAGTATTCTTAGATCCTTAATAATGTATAAATAAAGCTATAAACGTTGTCGGTGGAAAAACGATCGTTAACGATGCGGCAGATCGAGAGATCTAAAGATTGGGATTGAGGAGACGAGGGTAAAAGTTCAGTTTAATAGGCTGAGATGAAACAGGGTTCGATTAGGGTCGCAACACAAAAAGAATGAGCTCAATCGGAGTTGAAACGAGCTTAAACGGAGCGTTTTAAGATCGATGGGTATTTCCCGGCATCTGCCCTACCGCGCACGGTCATTCCCTCCAGGGCACGACCGTGCGCAATCGTCCAGTAGCTCCTCAAGGCGCGCGCCCGTGCACGACCGTGCACCTGAAAATGGAGCTTTTTGCCGGTGACCTTCCGTTACTGGCCACCACCTCTAGGTCCGCCGGAAACCTTGCACCACCGGCTACCACCTCCGGCCATCCCTCACCGGATTCCGGCATGAATAGTGCCCGAAAAATACGCCGCAAAACCCTTCGATGTCACGTATACGAAAACCAACACCTACCAACCAAACTCCGGCCGGCGACTTCCAGTCGCGGCGACCACTCCCAGCCAACTAGGACACCAGCCGGCGACTTCCAGTCGTCGGCAACCCTCCAATTCTGGCCACCATCACAACAGCCACCCATATATATACACACGTATGCAAAACATATACACACACACATCAAACAGCCTTGGCCGGTGGCCACCTGCCGCCGGCCACCACCACCACGACCTTGCCAGCGCATCACCAGTGCCGGTCCACCAGGTTCCACATGGCGGCGCTACCAGCGCCGCCCCCAACAGCAACCAACATGCAACACACACTAGCACACCCTCACAACACACACACATGCACGTTTTCATACATATACCTATTGTCCATCTCCGGCACCGCCATCCACGGTGGCACCGGCCCTCCAGCTCGGCACCCTTACCTCTAGCGAACCTCCAGCAGCTTCTTCGGCAATTGCTCCGGCAAGAGGAAGATGAGAGAGAGAAAAATCAAAAGAGAGAGAAAGGGTGGTGAGGGTTAGGGTTTGGGGCTGTTTTTCACCATTTCCCGGCGAACGAGAAATTGGAATTGAAATCCGAGACCTGTTCTAGACTCGTCTCGTCGAGACCTACATCGTGTGCGAAAATCGGCCGAAACCGACAACTTTGAAATTTTCCGGTGATTGCTGGTGGCGGACCACCGCGCCGGCGGCGGCGCTGGTTGTGGCGCGCCGAAGGCCGAAAAAGAAACGAGAGATAGAAGAGAGACTTACTTGTTTTCGTCGCTTTTGGCTCGTTCGAAAAAAGGGTGAAAAATGAATCGAAGGAGCTCCTATTTATAGAAATCCGGAAAGTTACTATTCATCCAAAATATCCCGTTTCACTATTCATCAGTTGAAAAAGTCTCCATTACTATTCACGTAAATATCTTTATTTTACTATTCACCGAAAATATCTTTTGATATTTCCGAAACCTCGTGGTTTGTCCTTTTTATCGTCGTTCAAGCTACGGGTCTCCGATTGACCCCTAGTTCGTTTCTATCTTCTCATTTTCTCGATACGCATCCAATGGTATAGAAATATTCTACATACCATGTCCAATAAAATTATCCATCCAAAACGTGCATTAAACACGTATCTGAAACGCACGTAATAAATTAAACAATCAAAGCATACGCATATAATTATTAAGTCACGTGTTTAAAATTTAATTAATCATTTATGATCGTTTTTTATCCGGGGCGCTACAATTTCAGTTGGAATTTGTCCCCCTTTTTTCTTTCTTGAAAACTATCTTGCATTGGTTGTAAATATTAAAAAAATATTATAATTTATAAAATTAAAACATGAATACTTCCACATAATGAGATTATAAATTGCATAAAGTTCGTGATTTGTTTTCCTTATGTTTTGCAAATGACCCCATTAAATTTTGATTAAATTAATTGGTTGACATTTATCCAATGTTTAACTGATATGGTTACCAAACTCTATTATAGGATATGAGCTGGATTTTATCTTTACCTAAATTTGAGTAAAGACATAGTATGCATTTGATCCCCTGCTCATCCGATCAGATCGGTTAACCGAAGTGAAGGAAATCGAGGATTGAACCGGGTCAGGATCATTCCATCTAGTGGTCGGGACCGACCATAATAGCAGACCCGAGCCGAAGGATCGGTGGTCTTGGAAACTAGTTTTGATCAATAGTGCCGACCAGAAAAGAAAGACCCGACCAGAGGGTTCAGGAGTCCGGATCCGAATGAGCAGGAAATAGTTGGAGTATTTCAAGGAGCCTTTAAAGAAGGAAACAAATCTACAATCAAATCATATCCGATTTAGATAGGATTTAATCCGTTTTTTCTTTATCTGTATCCTAAAATCAAGGGATTTATTTCTTACTTTCCAAGTTTCATATCTCGGGTCTAGCCTATAAATAGGGCCTCAATTATCATTCAAAAGGAGGGAATTTCTAGATCCGAAATCATTGTAATTAGAAAGTTTTTTACTCTCAATCTTATATAAAAAACATTATGTTCGGCCAAAATTGACCGGCCAGAACAAGCCTAGAAAATTTGCCCGAGTAGGCATCGGGCACCGTCTTTTTCTTATTTTATTCGATTTCTATATTTTAATTCGGTTCGATTTCTTTGAGTCGGATCGATATTTTTTGGTGTTAGTGTAGCACCCCAGACCAAAACAAAATATAATTTATTAATTAAATATTTAAACTCAGGATTTAATATATATATATGAGTATGTTTTAACTGTTTAAATACATGCGTTTCAGATAAGTGTTTAATGCATGTATGAGATGGATAGTTACCTAAACGTGGAACATATGATATTTTTATATCACTAAATGCGTTTTGGAAAAAACGAGAAAATAGAAACGAACTAGAGGTCAATCAGAGATCTGTAGTTCAAACGGTGATGAAAAAAACAAAACACGAGGTTTCGGAAATATCAGAAGATATTTATGGTGAATAGTAAATGAGATATTTACCGATGAATAGTAACTTTCGAAATCTATAAATAGAGGCTCCTTCAGTTCATTTTTCACCCTTTCTTCGAACGAGCCAAAAGCAACGTTTACACGTAAGTCTCTCTTCTCTCTCTCGTTTCTTTTTCGGCCTCCAGCGCCCCACCACCGACGCCGCTGCCGGCGCGGTGGTGCCGCCACCGGAGTTCGCCGGAAAATTTCAAAATTATCGGTTTCAGTCGATTTTCACACACAACGTAGGTTTTGACGAGTTGAGTCTAGAACAAGTCTTGAATTTCAATTCCGATTTATCGTTCGCCAGAAAACGGCGAAAAACCATTTCAAAACCCTAAACCCTAACCCTAGCCAACTTTTCTCTCTCCTCGGTTTTCTCTTTTTTCCTCCGTCCTTTTAGCCGGAGATGTTGTCGGAGGTTCTCCCGGAGGTGAGGGTGAGTTGTTGGAGGGACGACGCCGCTGTGAGTGGTGGTGTCGGAGCTATATCAGGTTGGGTATGTTATATGCAAGTTTGTGAGTGTGTTTGTGTGTGTGCATTTGTGATCTCTGTTAGGGGCGGCATAGGTGGTGCCGCCATGAGGAAAGTGATGACCGGCGCTGGTGATGCGTCAGCGAGTTGTGATGATGGGTTTCCGGCGTTCGAAGGTTGCCGGCCAAGTGTTTTGATGATGTGTGCGTTTACATATATATATATATATGTTTGTGTGTGTGAGATGGAGTTGGGGAAGATTGGTTTTGTATCGGAGATGTAGTGGTTTGGAACGAGTAGGTTGGAACGGAGTAGCCGGAGGTGCCGAGCAGCAACGAGGCAGCCGGGGAGGCTGTTGGGCGTGCTGGCGTGTGGTCATGCCGGAGCGCACGGTCGTGCGCCAGCCGGCAGAAGTTGTTGGAGGCCAGTGCACGGTCGTTCTTGGGGAGCACGGTCGTGCGCGACCAGATAGAAGTTGCTGGAAGCTGGCGCACGGTCGTGCGCCAGGGGGCACGGTCGTGCGCTGAGTGGGCGCGTCGGGAGAGGGTGCCGGGTGCGGGATACGTGTCGGGTGACGCCGTGTTTTCAATCCTTTTCCGTTTCTTTTCCTTTGTACTTTATCATCGAGTCTCAGCCGACGGGATGTCGTTGATCAAGGGTCGAGGGACCGGTCAAAGTCAATCCTTGATATCAATTTCCTTCAAACTTATATACTTCGTTAGAGCTCGTATCAACTCCGAACGAGCTTGTTCCTTTTCCAATCTTTAGATCTCTCATCTCGTCGTGTATTTAACGGTCGTCTTTCTTCCGGAAGAAACGTTTAACACTTTAATTATAATTAATAAAGATCTAAGGACACTGTAATTTGTGTAGGCTATATATTGGATTGAGCTTGAGTTACTGTTGGATTGAGCTTGTGTTATCAGACGTTTGAAACTAACGACTCATGTGGTAACCACCGAACAAGGTGGGGGTAATTTCTATCTCTTTATCTGTCTACTGTTTTCCCTAGAAAATGCATGAATGAGGAATACTAAATGTTGTGAATATAATTGTTGTGCCATAATATTATTGTGAAAGGACCGAGGTCCACTCTGATCATGCATTTGTCCCTTGCTATCTTCTACTACTCTGTTGAGGTTTGGTGGTCCTCTTGAAATGCACCAACGGTAGTGAGACCGTTATATAGGATAAGACGGGGGAATCCCGCACCTACTCGTCCCTTGCCATTTCTAATATCTGCTATGCATTTTATGTGTTGTGGCAACGTGATTGTAGATTACTTTTCAGTATTTATTTACCGTCATGAGTCATAAGAGGCGGATTATATCCCCACGAGTGTATTCCACGCACTCACCCCCTTAATCTGTACTTACACTATAGGCGATGATGAACAAGATGAACCCTAGACGGAGAGAGAGAGATGGTGCTATCTTTTGTATTCGCATGATTAGAACGATGTAACACAAACTTTATCAAACCATGATTTATGTATTTTGGGTTATGTAATGTTTTAATACATGTAAGGATGTGAGATCCTGAAGAATTATTCTGTTGTGTATGATGTTTTTATCGGTAGTGAGACCGATTGCTATCGGCAGAGGCCGATCGTTGATAAGTGAAAGATTCACTTCATCTCTTACCTCTTTCTTCTATCGTCTCTTACTATTTCTTTCTGTACGAGTTGTGTGTCCCTTGCTTTTTCTCTCTTCGCGCCCATGTGAAACTCTGATAAAATATGAAAAGATTTTGGGGCGTGACAGTTAGGCTAGAATTTTGTGCCATACAAAATCTGACGTCAACAATGCATATACCATGTTGCAGCAAAAAAGTTATTGCACTTGAGAATAAACAGTATGGAAGTATACAGTAAATATCATACATAGGGATAAACACATGGTTCGGGCATGTGCAAATACAAAATTTTATATTTTTATATAGGGATTTTATCGATCCATACCTGAAAAGATAAGTAAACTATCAATGTGGGGGTATGGAAGATAAATCTTACAAATCCAAGACTTGAAAGATTTAAAACTATTAACTTAAGATTCCAAAATGAAATGGTATTAATTTTTCTCAATTAGGTGTTAGAAATACACATTTTTCCTGTATCTCTGCCAGAGTACTCATCTTAGATATATATTTTCTTCTTGATTTACATATATATTATTTTTCTTATTCAGGGAGTTTCTTCATAACGTGAAAATGATTAATAAACAATCAGATTTAGCTTATGTATCATGATAAAAATAAAGTAGAACGTTCTTGCATTTTAGATTCATTTTCATATTACAAGCAGGGAATGAGAAAAATAGGTATAAAACAAGCACATATATATATATATATATATATATAAGTCCATAGCTTGAAATTAGTAGAATTTCGATTAAAATGTATGAATTACATGGATTAGTTAGGATAATACTGTCTATGCGGCCTATTTGACTAATTTCACCAGTGATCATCTTCACACTTCCATATTCATGTATGTAGCCATAAAAGTACTTTATATTGCATTATGCATGATCGTGTGGCTTCTTGATCTTGATCTGCACAGGTAACCCTTCAATGAAAACTGGATTAGGATCTCTACTGTAGGTATTTTCTTTCAAAGAAAGCTTCCACTGGAATCGAGTTACCAAGTGATGGATGAAAATTAAAGTTTCGATTCTGGCAAATTCATTTCCGGGGCACAATCTTCTTCCTCCTCCGAATGCCAGAAAGCTGTATGGTGGAGTTGCTCCTTGTTTTTCATAACGTGATGGGTCGAACTTATATGGATCTGGGTATATGGAGTCATCTAGATGTGTAACGCTTCCTGTCCACATCACCTACATGCCATTTTGACAAAGATCACATTTTTATTTACTCATATTTGTTTTTATTAATAAAAGTTCTATTTTGATCACATGGGAAACGTACCACAAAACTTTGGGACCATAATTAAAAGATGTTGCTCTTTTAAATGAAACATTTTTCCCCTTATTTAAAAACGTAAATGGATTAGTTTACCTTCCAGCCCTTAGGGATCGTGAATCCTCCAATTTCAATATCTTGGAGGACCTTCCTAAAGCTCAACGTTGCTGGTTGATATATCCTCAATGTCTCTGTTGCAACTTTCCATGTGTATTTCATTTTATTCAAATCATCCCAATTCAGAAGCTCCCCTGATGCCTTCCCCTTTGCGATCTCCTCTTGTTCTACATCAACAATCAAAGAAGAATGAAAATTTAGACGTGGCAGTCAAAACCAAAATATGGAAAGTGTCTTACATACAAGGCCAAAATTGAAATTAACCCTATAATTTAAGAGACATAAAAACAAACACTATACCTCTAAGGACAGTTTCATAAATACGAGGATTTTCGGCTAAAATTTTGATGATGCAAGAAAGCAGGATGGCGGTGGTGTCGTGGCCAGCAAGCATGATACCAATACAATTGTCAATAATTTCTTGATGATGTAGTAAGTGAGAACTGGCCCCATCACGCATTGTTAGCAAGCTAGTGATTAGATCGGAACGATCTGGGATGTCTTGTTTTTCCACTTTTTCTTTCTTTTCATTTATGAGTTCCTGAACAATGCGTCTGGCTTTGGAACTTGCAGTTAGGCTTCTGTTGAAGCGTGTAAAAGGCAAGTTTAATGGAATCTCTAGATATCCTTCAGCTAGTCTTGCAAAGAGTTGTTTAAGCTCATCTCTTCTTCTCCCCCTTTCAATTCCAAATATAAGTGTAGAAATCATGTCGAAAGTCAAGATTTTCATAGCGGGCATCACCTTCAAAACACAAAGATCAGTAGCATCAATATTTTCTAACAAAATAAGATCCACCATAAATGAAAAGAAATATGTACCAAGATCTCCTTATTGTGATGCCAATATTGGTCGAGGTGCATTCTTATCTCTTCTTCCATCTTCCCCACATATTGTTTTAGTGCTTCTGGATTCAAGAATGTTGATATTGCATCCCTCATGCGTTTGTGATCGTCACCACTTAATTCGTGCAAAATTCTATCACCCACAAGCATCCTAATTGCAGGGGGTTGCTTAGTCGAAAGCATCTTCTCATCAGCTGTGAATACATATTTGTTTAATGCAAGTCCATGCATAAATACTGTTGGAGTTCCTAAATAGTGAAACTTTGAAATGGGGCCATATTTTTTTATTCTTTCTTGGAGCCACACTTCAAGTTTGTTGGCTTTGATCGCTTTTGAAATTTCAAATGTTTGCCCAATTATGGGTAATCCCAATGAACCAGGTGGAAGCTTTTGAGAAGCCCTGTTTTTTAATTTAGTTAGGAATATCAAAAGTGGGAGAAATGCAAGAAAGGCTAAATAAACAAATGGTTCCATGTTCTTCAATTTTTGAAGTTGAGATGTGGGTATATGAATGCGTGTGTACATAAGATATATTTGGTTCTAAAGCTAAAAAAAAAAAAAAAAAAAATTAATAATAATAAAAAGAAGGAAACATACTTGTTTACTAAATTATCATTTAATATGATTAATTTCAATGGTCCATAAAATCTAATCACACGTTATTTCAGTGGGAATAGGGCGATTTTAAATGTCCCTTTGTTTTTTCTTGAAAAATAGCTTACATTGGTTGTAATATTTAATAGATTTAATAAATAGTACAATTTTAAAAGAAAAACATGAATACTTCAACATAATGAGATTATAAATTACAATAATGTTGATGAATTTCTTTTTTTTTTTTTTTTTTATGTTTTTCAAAAGACCCCATTAATATTTTGATGAAATTTATTGGTTACCAAATAAATGCTAATTAAAGGAAATGACATTTGTCCAATGTTTAACTAATATGGTTACCAAACCCTATTATAGGATATGAGCTTTTATCTTACCTAAATTTGGGTAAATTAAGACATAGGATGCTAAAAACCATGATGCAGCAAAAAATTTATTGCACTTGAGAATAAACAGTATGGAAGCATACAGTAAATATCTTACATAGGGAAAAACACATGGTCCGTGCATGTGCAAATAATATTTTGTTTTTTATTTCTATATATTATATATTTTATGAAAATTTCATTTTTTTATAGTTTATTTAATTTTAGTCAATATAATTTTTCAATTAACATGCAAACTACCTCCAATTAATACATCATATTAAGTTATAAAAAAATTAATTAGTACTTACATTTACAAATTTATTATTATTATTATTATTATTATTATGAGCTAAATCTTTTGAATATGTATGATTTCTAATTGTATAGATATGTGATCTGAAAATGATGATTTTTTTTACCACTTATTAATATATATTAACTATCAAAATAATTTAGTAAGTTAAAATATTTGTATAGTAATATTATAATTTTATTTAATAAATGATTATTTAAATTGTGAATAAAAATTGTATTTAGTTGATATGAAATATAAATAAAGATCTGCAATTTTAAAAACATAAAATTCGTTTTGCAAATAACCAATTAAATTTCAATGAAATTATTGGCTACCATATGCTAACAGGAAATGACATTAATTTATCCAATGTTTAACTAGCTTAAATATGGTTACCAAACCCTATAATAAGGATTATCAGACCCTATATTAGGAAATAATTATCTAATATCTAATATTTAATCTAATATCTAATATTATTATAAAAATGTTTTAGTTTTGATCCGTTTTTGTATTAATGCATATAATAACCCTAAAATGTTAAATATTAAGGATAGTAAAGTAATTTATATATTTTTATTTTCATTGTAAAAGGTAAGAGTACCTCTACATTCGCAACTCTTCATAATTCATTTTTTTACATGTTTTGATTCTTCTTTTAAAGTATTAAATACTTTGAACCTTTAACTAAAGTTAGTTTCATATTAATATAAATTTAAAGAGTTTTCCAAAGATATATTATAACTTATAAGCATATATAAAGAAAATCGTACTAAATACTTTTAATTTTTCATTAAAACATAGTATTATATAAAACTGTGTTTTTGTATTTTTTTTCAAAATCTTATATATATATATTAATTTATACATATATATATATTAGCAAATTAAAAATAGAAAATATTAGATTTATAAAATCATAAAGAAATATTTTTAAAAGATCAATATTAGTAATACAAAAATATTATTAAAAAACAAATTGTGATTATTTTGAGAATTACTATGAATTTTCAAACGAATAATTTTTATTGAAATATTACTAATTAATGTTGATAGGATTTTGAGAATGAAACATTTAAATCTCATATGGATCCATGAGAATCATATATTTGTCATGTCAAAAGTTGCTATAAGTTTTTTGAGAAAATTATATATACTTGTGAATTGCAGATAATTGTCTAAAAACTCTATTGAAACTTTAAATATATTTGTTAGGTAAACTGGAGATTTGAATATTAAAATTTATTAAATATTTTAATTAAAAAATTAAATTGATAGGATAAGATATATTTTGAAAAACTTTGGGAAAATATAATTACACTTTTTAAGGAGAGTAAAGTAATACTCTTTTTAATTATTTTCACTATTAAAAGTAAGAATCCTTCTACATTCAAAATTCTTCAAAATAAAATTATATGTTTTGATTCTTCTTCTATCTTGAATACTTTGATATTTGATTAAAATTAGTTTTATACTAATATAGGCTTATAGACTAAAACCATACTATAAAGTTTTAGTTTTTCATTAAAATATGTTATTGTATAAAATTGGTAAAAAATAATTACAAATAGTGTTTATTCTTCTAGAAAATATATGACAAATTTAATTCAAATATAATGTAGCGAAAATTGAAACGAATAAAAATAATTTATATAAGAGTTATGAAAGGGATGTTTAAAAATATAGGGTTAATTTTATTTTCCAACTTGTACTATGCATGTTTTTTAATTTTACAACTTAAACTATTTTTTCTCCGATCACAACCTAAACTTGTTGGTTCCAAGTGACAAAAGGTTTAGAGGGGAGGTGAATAAACATCTTCAAAATTTTCAAACTTTTCACTCCAAAGAATGTGAAGTCTTACTACTTCTAGTAATGTAGATAGCTTACTGCATTTTTTGCAGATAGATATATAGCTACAAAACGTTGTTGTATGCAATGTGAGAAATATTTCTAAAAGATTTTCTGCAGTGGAGTAAAGATTTTCTTGGAAAAAGACTTGAGAAATTTTAGTAACGGTTAAATGTTGTATGCAGTGTGATGAATGACAGATATATATATATATATATATATATATATATGTAAAAACGGCAACTAGATAACAAGCAAAATATAGTGGTTCGAAGGTGGAGTAATCTCTTTATGTCCAATCTACTCCTTCACACAATCATAGACTACAAATATCATCTTGTACATTCAACCATTTAACCTTAAACTAACACGAAGCCGTAGAGAAGTCCATGTTTTCCAAATTTAATTGATCGAACCCAGCATCCAATCAAAACTAGTTATTAACTAATTGTTGCGCTTTCCAAATTAATTAACAACTGCATTAAACTTCGATGAAAATAGTTAAACCTAAAATAAAACCTATAACCCAATAATCGAGATAACCACAATTACTAAGTTTATAATTCTATTAGTTTCGTTAATTCATTAGGCAATTACATAATTTCAACAAAAACATAATCAACCTATTGCTACTAAGTACCAATCATTCAACAATTATACATCCCTCCAACATATAAAAGAGAACTCTTGGATAGCATTAGTAAAATATAATTCAAATCAAATTGTCAGATCAACCCAAACTATATCTCACTATATGGAATTAAATCATAAATTAACAGATACTTGAAATAAAGCAAGAAATCAAATCAAGCAAAAAACCTCTCAATGATAGCAATCGAATAAAACAACCCTTTAATTAGAGAAAAATTTAGCCACTCTTGCTTTGATTAATCATCAATAAATCTTCAACATTCATCATAAAACCGAGAGAAAACTAAAAGAAACTAAAACTTAGAATGAGAGAATATGAGAATGTGAGAATATCATGGGTTTTGGCCCTAGAGAGAAAGAGGGGAGAGAGATCACATAAAATATCTTTTCTACCCCTAATAAAACTATAAACCTAAGGGTATAAAAGTCTATTACAAAAGATAAAAGATAAATCTCTTATTTGTCCTTTTTTTTCCACCAAGTCACTTAAGCTCATTTGATGTGGTCCTCTTCAAGCCCATTAAATCCATCTTCACAATTCAAGCCATAATTTAATCATTTTAACCCCAATTTACTTCAAGGTCCACCAAAATGCACTCATACACATAAGGATGATGAAATCCATCAATTAAACTCAAATAAATTATAATTAAGGATAATTATGATAATAAAATATATAAAAATAAACACACATCAATTGTCATTTTATTAAAATTAAGGGTGACATCATCATTTCATCTTAAGCGGGTTTCTCTTTCTTTATTTTCATTTAAAATCGAGAAGAATCTCTAAATTACTTTTTTTTTTCGTTTGTTTTAATATGCACAAAAAAAAAAAAAAAAAACTGTGTTCATGTATTCAAATCCTTAAATCTAACTCTCATTCCTAAATTAAATGTTCAGATCAGAATCCCAATTCATTGTTCACGCCCACTAAATCCTAAAATCTCAAACAAGAATAATGATTTTACATCAGAGATTCGAGGTAGAATTTCAACCTTGTTTCTCAAATCAGTAATAGGAAAGTGTTATTAATGATGAGGATGATGATAGAGTTGATGATTTAGAGTAAATATTCTGCAGTATTCTGATTTACAACACTTCCATGCTACATGTCATTTCAATGGATGCCATGTATTATCATAAAAAATATAAGTTGATGACTTATGAAAATGTAGAGGACTATTTATGATGATGCCTACTTTCGATTGCTAACCTTGAAATAAGCTCTATTATTGGGGACCAAATTTGATTTAAACCCTCTATATATAGAGAGAGAGAGATGAAAGGTGGTACAGAAATGAAGTTAGCTCACTACAGCTGCCAACTATCATAATAAATTCCCTCACCTGTACACCATTAAATATATTTACGAGAATTAAATTATTAGCTGCAATCATCCATATCTCTCTTTGCTAGCTATTGCTTTCTTTATTATAAACCAGGCTCTTTCTAACCTTGATCAAATTGCATATCAAATATGTAATTCATTTCTGAAGTTGATTTAAAGGGTTAACCTGATTTAACTATTCTAAGGGGAAAATCTCCATTACTTTCATCCTTTACTTATGTAATTTAGGTATTGTATAATTTTTTTACCATCAATTTTATGTATTCCAATTTTTGGTTCTCTAATTATCATTTTTTATTTTTCAATTTTGGTCTGATTGTTTTTTTTAAATGTCAATTTGCCTACGTAGATATCAGTATTGAAATATCCACATCAGAAATTCTGACATCCACATAGGCAATAATCAAAAGTTGGACCATAATTAAAATAAGGTTAAATGATAAAAACAACCTACACTATTGGTTTTTTAAATTTTGCAACTTTAATTTTTTTTTATCAAATTGCAACCTGAACTACTAAAATTTATCAAATTATAACTTTTGAACCATTTTTCGGCAAAAACGTGAACACGTGACGCACACGTTAACTTTATATAAGGGTCACCTTTAATTAAAAGATTACAAGAATACCCTTATGTTTTCGGCGTGTGGGTTACGTGTTCTCGTTTTCATCGAAAAATGGTTCAAAAGTTGCAATTTGATAAATTTTAGTAGTTCAGGTTGATTTCTGATAAAAAAAAGAGTTTAGGTTGCAAAGTGAAAAAAATCAATAGTTTTAGGTAGTGTTTTGCATTTAACCCATAAAATAAAGTGATAGTTAGAGAACCAAATTTGGAATACGTAAAATTGGTGGTAAAAATGAGGGAAATCACTAATTTAGAACACTATCTTTAGGTTATTCACTAATGAAGGACACTAACTTATCACGATAATAAGGTACAATCGCATGAAATTTGAGCTCTTGCTGAAGTGATTTGGCCCGAAATTCGTGATTTCAGATTTTTTTTCTAGGATCATCCTAATTGAAAAGTTAGTGTCCCAATATTAGGATTCAAAAAGTTAATGTCATTCACTGATGAATGGCCTAAAGTCAATGTACTAAATTTGCAATTTTCCATAAAAAAAGTAGATGAGACCTATATTTTTGCCTAATCTAAATTTTATACATATATTTATAAGCGTTTAAAGATTCGAAAAAACTCGAGTGCACCCATCGCACCATGTAACAGGACCGTGCACAGTTGTGCCCTAGGGCACGGTCGATCATGCGCGGCAACAGTGTACAAGTATGTTATTTTCGACTCTAAGTATGTGATTTTCAGTTCTAAGTATGTGATTTTTTTTCTCGCGTTGTGGGGCACGATCCGACCGCGCGACATGTGTAGCGCATGGTATGGGGCATGGTCGATAGTGCTCGTCACAAGTATATGATTTTTAGTTCTAAGTATGTCTTTTAGGGCTATAAGTGTGTTTTTTTTTTGTTTTGGCGCATGGTCAACCGTGCCCTAGGACACGACCGTGCGCGCTCCTATCGCACAGTGCGACGGTTGCACGCGAGATTGACTCTTAAAGATTAATGTATTAAGATCCAACATTGTATTTTATCATAAACTCGTAAGTATATAATTATATAAAAGATAAATGCATCATATAAGTATTGCTAGGTACATGATTTGCATTTGATTAATTAATAATGTAATTTCATAAGTATATAAAAAATAATTTTATTCTAGATGATTTTTAGCAAACATCTTTTTGATTAATTGTTTTACGAGTTTCTACTGTTACATCTACTTAATTATTCTATGCATTGACTTTTGCAAAGTGATTAGTATAGAAGCATATATAGTTTCTACTTACTTAATTGTACTTAATAAGTACATAAGTATCCTGAGATACTTGTATATAATTTTCTTCCATACATTTTCTTTCAACAGTAGAATTTTTGAAACATCGTGTTCTATTTATATATGGACCTAAATTTAGGTAATTAAAGACGCAAGTTCATACCTCTTAAGTTATCTACTTAAAATAATAATAAAAGTGAATCTCTCTAGTGCCACTTAATTTAATTCATGATAACATCAAAGGTCTACTTTAGTTAAGTAAAAAAAATCCCTTTAATACCATTTCACAAGGGTATATAATAATATAATATAATACAGAGAGAGATCTTATGTATACCAGTTCGACTATACAATTCATATAAAAAATTGCTTCGTCTACATAAATCTATTACTTGAAAATATAACATAACGGTATATGTATTATTTATATCATGTCAAGATATTAATCATATAATATAAATGTATACAAAAGAAAAAATTATTAGCGACAATAATATATTGTTGATAAAACATTGATAGTTGTAGCAAAAACATTTTGTGACAACATTTTGGCGTTCAATTATTATATCAAAAGATCTCTCGCAAATAGTTTTTTTTTTTTGCCACAATTTTATTGTCATTAATACATTAGCAACATCATGTTTTCATAAAAACGTTATTTTAATTATTTATAAAAAAAAAAAAATTCTGTGACAAATTTTTTCAATTTATATTATCAAATTTTCAACAATACGTTGTAGCAAAAAATGAACCTTTTATCGTAAAAAATCTAATTAAAAATAATCATTTTTGTTTTAGTGTCGAACATAAACAAGTGTGGATGCATGGGAGTGTGGGGCTATATGAATGGACAGAACATAAATAGGTGTGGGAGCGCTTGTGCGTGAATAGACTGGCAGGTGGGAGCATATGAATACAAGTGGGGATGTGGTTCATGATGTAGTTGGTGAATAAAAGTTTTTGTTTTAAAAAAATTATTGTACTTTTTTGGCACATTACAATAAATTTTTCCCTATGTACTATTTTTACATTGTATGCTTCCATACATTTTCTTTCAACAGTAGAATTTTTTAAACATCGTGTTCTATTTATACATGGACCTAAATTTAGGCAAAGACAAAAGTTCATACCTATTTTAGGGTTTGGTAACAATATTCAAGTTAGGTTTTTATCTTTTTTTTTTTTCTTTTTGAAGAACGTCAAAGGATAGTTATAAGTTTTATTGGGGAAAATTATAAATTTAGGAAACTATTTTTAGGTCATTCACCAATAAAAGATATTAATTTTTTGGGATCTAACATTGAGACACTAACTTTTCAATTTGGGGCATTTTAAAACAAACAACTCAAATCACGAATTTCGGGTCCAATAGCATAAAATCTGGGCTTTTTGCTAAAGTGATTCGGCCCAAAATTCGTGTAATTTGGTCCGAAATTCATGATTTCAACTCTTTTATCCTAAAATCACCAAAATTGAAAAATTAGTCTCAATATTGGAATCCGAAAAATTAGTGTCCTAAAAATAATATTCTAAATTTGTAATTTCTCAATTTTATTGAATTTAATGCAGTTATGTCGCAGAATTAGTTACAAACATTTTTTTTTCTTCAAACAAAAGAAGTTACAAACATGTTTCTTCAAATCTAATTTTTTAGTTATTTTATTCATAGCTCCCCCTTTTTCTAAACATATCGATCCTTGTAAGTGAATTTATCTATCTTAGGAAAAATTGTAAATTTAAGATATTATCTTTTGGACATTTACTAATTAAGAATACTATCTTTACAAGTTCGAATTTTGGGCCTAAATCACATGTGCAGTATATGTGCCTCTACAAATTCGTATTTTTTTTTTCTTTAAATTTGAGTTGATTCTCGCACAAATCAAGTTTGAATCAAATTGATTTTGACATTGATTTGGGGCTTGACTATAGCTCGAAGAAATAAGTGTTTTGACATATAAAACATAAATTTTGGTTAGGTTTTGAGAAAGTTTCACCAATACCGTTGCCTCACCACGGCCCCTACCACTAGAATCCGCCATAACCACCCCCAAACTCATCCAAATTTTGATATTTTTCGAAATTGAACCAAAATATATGTTTTATATCCCAAAACACTCATCTTCTCAAGACATAACAAAGCCACATTTACCAAGTTCAACTCGATTTGAGCGAGAATCGATTTAAATTTTCTAAAAGTTCTGACCTGGAGATGCACATGCACAGCACATGTGATTTACGCCCAATTTTTTTAAATTTCGTGCTAATTATCTGAAAATGGCCCAAATTCAAACGATGTATACCAATATTGGGATCTTTAAAGATAGTGTCCCAGTAATGCTGAATGACTTAAAATTAGAGTTATAAATTTGCAAATTTCCCTATATCTTAGATTAACCTATACAATACTAACGAGTTTTCATGGTAATTTAAAACTAATAAAAAGCAAACCACGCTATTGCAACTGAAATTAATAATATCAAAGAGCAATTTTGATGAAGGACCACACTCAAATTAATTTACTACGAAAAAAAAGTCTAAATTTGGTAAAGAAAAAAATATTATTTCATTATTATTTTGCCTACCAAAGAACTCTAATATATACACACATCTCAACATATCCTTATACATAAAAAAAACTGAACCTCCTCTTGAGTTGTGTGACTAATAGACATGGAGTACTCTGCAATTTACTTAGCTTTATTTCTTGCATTTCTCCCTCTTTTAGTCTTTCTAACCAGCTGGAACAAAAGGTACTCTAAAAAGCTTCCACCTGGTTCATTAGGGTTACCCCTCATTGGCCATAACTTACAAATTTTAAAAGCAATGAGAGACAACAAATTTGAAGATTGGCTGCAAGAAAGAGTCCAAAAACATGGCCCCATGTTCAAGTTCAGCTTTGTAGGGTTTCCCATGGTTTTCCTCCATGGACCCACTTTTCACAAGTTCATATTCACTGCGGATGAGAATATACTTTCAAGTAAGCAACCATCTTTCGATAAGCTGATGGGCGAGAGGAATTTGCTCTCATTAACGGGTGATGATCACAAGCGTTGGAGATTGGCAATGTCGGCATTCTTGAATCCCGAAGCACTGAAACATTCAGTTGGGCAGATGGATCATGAGATCAGAATACACCTCAAGAAATATTGGCAACCCGATCAACAGATCCTGGTAATTAATTAACAGGATAATTTCAATTTTGGTCATATATGTAAGGAACTTTCCATTTTTTTACAACCAAATATTTGTTTTAATCTAATTTTGGTCTCTCATGTTTTAATTTTTTCATTTTCAGTCATTTTTTGTCAAAATTTTCAAAATTGCTAACATGGCCATCAGAAATTTTGACGTGATTGCCGGAAATTCTGACATGGCAGCTACATCAGCAATTTTGAAAATTTTGACAAAAAGGGGTTGAAATTGGAAAAAATTAAAACAGGATGACCAACATTAGAAAACAAATATTTGATTGTCAAAAAATGAAAAATGTCTTATATATACATGATCAAAATTGAAATTAACCCTTAATTAGCATATATAAATATGTAGATTCAATTAATCATTATATATATACTAATTAGCAAATATTGATGTTATTATTGTCTTTTGTTTCTTGATCATGAATTGAAGGTAATGCCACGAATGCAAATCTTAACCTTCGACGTATTTTGCTCGGTACTATTCGGAGTTGAAAAGGGAAAAAGAAGAGACGAGCTACAAAAGTTGGTTCGAAAAGTGATTGAAGGATTTGTTGAGATTCCAATAAACTTGCCATTTACAAACTTCAGTAAAAGCAAAAGTGCAAGTGTCAAAGCCAAAGGGATATTTAAGGAACTAATACATGAAAAGAGGGCAAAACTGGAAAGAGGAGATGCATCAGAGAGTCATGATATCATCAATAGCTTAGTAAGCATGCGAGATGAGTCCAATGCACCAATCGTATCTGATGAAGAAATTATGACCAATTGTATTGGTCTTATGATTGCAGGCCACGACACTACCTCTATCCTACTTTCTTTCGTGATTAAAATTTTAGCTGAAAATCAACAAGTTTATGAAACTGTTCTTAAAGGTACGTAGACGATCCTTTTTTTCTCCTTGCCAAATTCACCTTTTAAACTATCCGAAACATCTCTTATAGCATTGTTTAAAAACTTATAAACTCCTTAATGAAATGTGTTTCATTAAAGGTTTTTTTTTTTTTTTTTAACATGCCATTTTTTGGGGGAATTTGCAAATTTAGAACAATATCTTTAGGTTAATAAATGACATTAACTTTTCAGACCCCGATATTTGAACACTAACTTTGGGTAAATTTACGAAATTCGGATCAAATCACTTGAATTTTGGGAATCACATTAGCAACAAAGCCAATCTCATGTGATTGGACTCAAAATTTGTGGTTTCAGATTTTTTGTCCTAAAATCGCCCAAAATGAAAAGTTAGTGTATCAATGTCGAGGCCCAAAAAATTAGTATTTTTCATTAGTGAATAACCTAAAATAACTGTCCTAAATTTATAATTTTCCCCATCTCTTTGTATATACGATCTTATTTTCACAATTTAATTTTATCAATTAAATTACACGATAGTCATTACTGACATTTTAAGAGGTTCATCGTCATATTTAATCTTAACAAATGAATAACTTAAATTTAAGATAGGATGTAACATCTTATGAGTTTTAAAAACTTCATGTAAAATGCAATAAATTGTAGACTCATGAAACACCTTAATTATGGGGTGTGTATAATTTCCAATACAGAACAAGAGGAGATTGCAAAGACGAAGGCGCCTGGAGAGGCTCTCAATTGGGATGATCTAAATAAGATGAAATACACATGGAGAACTGCACAAGAGGCATTGAGGTTACACCCTCCGGTGTCGATGAGCTATAGGACAGTCGTCAAAGATATTGAACTGGGAGGATATACAATCCCAAAAGGATGGAAGGTAAACAAAATTTTAATTAATTAACTTTGCACTTTGAATGTCTCATAGTCTCTTGTCTTCTTTAGATAAATGGCAAATAGAATTCATAAAAATTGTCCAAATGGCAAACAGGTGATGTGGACAGGAATGTTGACTCAAAGGGATGAATCCGTATTCCCGGATCCAAATAAGGTCAATCCATTGCGTCATGAGAACCCAATACTAGCATACAACTACGTGCCATTTGGGGCAGGACCAAGAATGTGCCCTGGAATTGAATTTGCGAGAACTGAAGCTTTAACCATGATTCATTACTTGGTAACACAATACCAGTGGAAGCTTTCTTCTAAAGAAAATAACTTTAGTAGAGATCCTATGCCATTTTTCAAGCATGGTTTACCCATACATATTGAGATGAAGAAGCCTCATCATGCATGATGCAATATAAAAAACACTTTTGTTGGACGATATGTATTAATTGTTGTATTCAACTGGTCTACAAGTTGAGTTTATGAATAAACTTTGATATATTGTTAGAGATGGCAATAATTAAAGGATGGCAAGTTTTGTTGTCACTACAAATAATTGAAGGTGTTTGTAGTTGCAATCCAAATTCCTGAAATAAAGAATGTAAACCATATAAGATCACCAGAAGTATTAGCCAAAGACCTATTCTCCTTGTTTCTTTGAGCTCCAAACTAATAGATTGTTGCCTAAAAACACAATATCCCCCCTGTAGATCTTGTATCATCCAAGCAACTGGCCCAATCTGCATCTGCATAGCTCTCAAGCACCAATTTAGAAACTGAAACTGAAATGTACATGTGTCTTTAAATAGATATCTCATACGGGTACTACTTTAAAGTTCCCATTTCATTTATCACAGGTCTTATGTGTCCCCACGGCCAAACAAAATCTTCTCTCGGTGCATTAATTTAATAAAGATAATAACAATGTTTCTGTTGAATTTTATCCATCTCATTTTACTATCAAGGATCAACCCACGGGGCACCTCTTGCTCTTTGTCATAATGGTGTTTATCATATTCAGCTCTCATCGTTCTATCTCAAAAGCTCCACCAATTTTGCAACTCTTGAAGTTTGCACATTCCGTCTCTATAGATCACATTCCGTCTGTAATTTTTGCCAAAAAAAATAACCGAATCTTTTTTTTATAATTTTAAATAATTATTACCGATGAAAATGTCCGTCGAAAGATTTTCAATGCATTTTTATAGTTTTATATAGTGTAACTCAAAATTTCAAAAATAGAGATGTTTAATAAAAAAAAAATTCTACTAGAAACACATTGTTCGAACTACCCAAATCATACATTGTACTATGTGTTCAATCTCTACTGATGTGAATGCTTTAAAAGATGTTCGACAACCTTCAACCGAATACAGTTTGCTCAAATTTCATGGCTGAAATTATCTTCTTTGGCTCGACCCCTGTGTTGCTATGCATCAACCAATCAAAGTCGAACGAAACAATAAAAAAAACTTCAAATATCAGCCCCACCCTAAAAACAAGTATCTTGTTATTTTCTTAAAAATAGTAATAAATGAAAGCACACTACTAAAAAAGGATCCTTAAGACTATATTAGTATATTAACATTAAAATAATTTAATAGGTTGTAGAAAATATGTAACAAAGAATGTCTTGTTGAAGAGGAAATTGCCAATTTGATCCCATTACAGGTTACAGTGTCATTTCATTTTGGTGTTAATGGTTGCATACTTAGTCTCAAATGATTAATAGTTGCATCTTTATTTTTACTGTCACAGAATCCACTGAAAATTTGTTGCATTTTTTATCTCTAACGTGAAAATGACTACGTTGTCGCAGTGCAATAAAATTAATTAAATTCCTTCATAACCTTATTAACTAGTAGATAAGGTAAGTTAGAGTCAATCTCATGAAGAACGGTGAATTTATCATACTTCTGGTGTTCAATTTAACGAAACAAAAAATAACAAAGGGGCATTTCAGATTTTATTAATAACTACTGCTAATTTTACAAAACAAACAAGAAGAAATTAATCAATAGATGGAAAATATTTCAGTTATCGGATAAGTTATCCCCCCTAAACTAATTATATATCCGCAAATTAATGTGATGTCTTTCTTTTAATTTATCTTGAAATTATTACTAGCCTAACAACAAGTTCTATTAATGCGAATCGTCTCTTAAGTTTATTTAGATTAGGATACGATCGCTAACTTTATTTAATCGAATAATCTAGCTAGAACAAAGCTCAGTAGATTTAATTCATTAAATGCATTAATTATCAAGACGATATGGTAAACTAGACTCCAAATACACAAGCTCGATTAGATAATTCTAGATGTATGCTACCTTAGGATGCACGATCTCTAGTTTACTATTGAAAATTAAACCACAACAATTAGGATATTCATGATTTCAAATTCTAACAATTTCTAACAATTTCTAACAATCAATTATCAATAATTCAACCTAGGTAATCAATCCAAAATTAAGCATCTATAATTGAAATCATGTCAATCAGATAGTATAAACAATTTCCATTGAAATATCAAGAGAATAATACATAATTAATAAAGAAATAAAAAGATATGTGGGTTCAAACATCCATTCCAACCGGAATATGGAATTTAGCCTTGCACTCTTGAAGTCAAAATAATGAAAATCAATAAAGAATTTGTGAGAAAACTATTGACGTCAGATTTTGTAGTGCACAAAATCCTAGTCAAACAACCCAAAATAAGTCGATTCGACTTGAATGAATTTAACCGTAAAATAATAGTAAAAACAATAGAGATGAACAAATGACGATGTCTAGTGCCTACTCGAGCAAATTAGTTAGGTTTATTCTGGTCGGTCAATATTGGCCGGCCAGAACGTATTTTATATAAGGATGAGAGGAAAAATCTCTCAATTTGCTTGAATTACAATGATCTCGAAACCCCTTTGAATGAGGCATAAGGTCCTATTTATAGACTAGGCTTAAAATACAATACTTTAAAAATAAGAATTGAATCTCTTAATTTTCGGGTCTTGATAAGGAAAATATAGATTTATCTTTATCTTTAGATTTGTTTTGATCTTGGATTTGTTTCCTTTGTTAGATGTCTTGAGTTTGAAGATCTCTTCTTGAAGTAAACTTCTAAGAAGATTGAGCTCTTCTCGGATGAGATTGATTTTGTGTTCTTTGGTCATCCGAGTTTCTCATGGCTTAGTGAACTTTTGGTAGACTCGTGAGCTCAGGTCAGCTCGGCCATCTTTGGCCGAATCTCAGATTGGTCCTTCAAAAATTCATCTCTGGTCGGCCTTCTTGGCTGGCTAAGAGTCCGGTCGAGTCGAACTCGAGTCAGGGTTGATTCTATCTTTGATTAGCTCATGACCTAAGATCTTTCTTAGTTGGCTCTCGTGGACCATCGAATCTCAGGTAGGTTTGTGATCTTAGGTCGGTCTTTTTATCTCTGGTTAGCTCAAGTATTAGACTTGTGACCCTAGCCACCCATCCTTGATTCTTCTAGCTCGTCTCATCCGAGGTCTTCCAACTTTAGCTCACCTTAATTAATTTGAGATATCCCGACCTTGGTTCACCTCGACTAATTTGAGGTCACCCAACCATGGTTCACCTCGGCTCATCTGAGATCTTCCGACCTTGATTCACTTCTGCTCATCTCAGCTCACCTAAGGTAGGTAATTAGCTGAACCAAGCTCTTCTAGTCGGCTCTCGGCTCAACCCAGCTAGGTATTGGTTGGGCCAAGCTCTTCTGGTCGGCCATGTGTCAGCATTAGTTCAATTTAGGTTAAGAATACAACAAAAACTAATCTAGAATACTATTGTGTATCTCCCAAGCCTTGAATCTCTCTCTTGCTCGCAAGTATGAAAATATCCCCAAATATCGCCAATATTTTCCTGATATTTCTATTTTTTTATGTAACCGATACAAAAATGGGTTTCAATTATATATCTCTGATATTTTCATTTTTTCACATAACTGATTTAAAAACAAGAAATTTCATAAAAATATCGGTAAAATATCGATAAATATCAGTATCGATTTCGATATCAATGGTTTAATGGTACAAATTGAAGGAAAATCGGTGAAATATTTGGGAAATATCATTAAATATCAATAAATATGGGTATCGATTTCAATATCAGTGGTTTTATGGTACAAATTATAGTAAAAATGGTGAAATATCTGGGAAATATTGGTGGAATATTTGGAAAAATATTGGTAAATATCTAAAATATATGGGTAAATATCGGTAAATATTTCCACCAATACCGATATTTTCATCGATATTTCTGTAAAATTAAGATGTCGAAATTTTCATTGAAACCGAAATTTTTATCAATGCTTGCTCGTGACTTTCCTTGGACAGCACTCTAAAAATTGTGATCTCCCTTGAGGAGACGTGGTGTGCTCTATTAAGGTTTGGAGATGGGCCATAAACATTTCGCATGTCCTAAAATTGCTTTAAAACCTCATCTGGCCGCAAATGGGCCGACACTGGGTTCTCCAGTATATTGGGCTTTCATTTTCAAACTCAGAAACATTTACATATTTTCTACCTATCAGAAAACTTAGATATTTGGAGGGAATTTGAACTTGTTTCACAATATATATATATTAAAGCAAGAAAGTTGGTAAAAATTACAAGATTGCCACTTGCCACTTTACAAAATTACAATTACAAGTTGGTAAAAGTATCATATCAATAAAAATAAAAAAATTAAAAAAATAGTATATCTTACTTGAAAAGCTGTTTTTCAATAAGAATAAAAAAAAAAGATCAATCTTACTCTAGAAGCTACTCTATAATCTATATAAAGCTAAGAGATGAAGAAAGTGATACATTGATTTCTCAAATCTATGTAAAACTAAAAAAAATGGAGAAAAAATATAGTGATTTCTCAACAAAAGAGAGGTTCATATAGAATGAGAATATACACACACACACACAAAGAATGAAGGAAAAAAAAAACAAGAAAAAACCGTAAATACAATTATTTGTCAAATCTATATAAAACTAAAAAATTAAAAGAATAAAAGATTTGCTAAACATTCAAAGGTAGAAAAATTCTTCCAAATCTTATTGTTTAAAGAAAAAAAGTACAATAAGAAATTGTAAATATAATGATTTTTCAAATCTATATAAAACTAAAAAAATGAAAGAATACAAGATATGCTAAACATTCAAAGGTAAAAAAATTCTTTCAGATCTTATTATCTCATATCTTCATCTTAGGAGATCCCACCAAATTGTCTTTTTACACTAAATACAAATTGAACAAATAATTTTGTGAGAGAAAAATGAAGAAATAAACGTAGAAAAACGTATATGATGATTAAAGTATGAGAGTGGAATATACAAATTATAAAAAATATTAAAAGGAAAGATCAATTATTATGATTGAAGGAAATATTATTGTATATAATAATTTTAATTTGACGAAAATATAAATCAACAAATAAAATAAAAATGTTTAAAAATAAAATTAACAATTAAAATTATTAAAGTTATATAAAAATTTGTGTAACGTATAGGAGTAATATGAAAAATCATTTGTAAATGGTACATGTTTTAAATTAAAATAATAAAAGATGTTATGAATAAGTTGTTAATTTATGCAACTTCATTATATTATTACAAATTGCATAATATTAACATAATAAATAATAAACCGCGCATCACGCTGGTGGACTGCTAGTACTAATATTAAAGTAGGAAAATTAGCCAAAATTACAGGAGTGTCATTTTCCCGCTCAAAAATGTTATGTCATTAGTTCTGGCTTATTTTCCAAGCCTAAATCTGGCTTCTTTTCCAAGCCTGAATCTGTCTTCCCTTGGAAGACATCAGATTATATAAACAAAGTCATTCAACAGATCTCATTTCACATCAAAAGTTAAAAATAAGAAAACAATTCATGGAGGATAAAAATATCAAAAGAAGAATAGAGATGAGAGAAGAAAAGAAGTTTTTTCAAATATCAAAAGAAGAATCAGAGATGGGAGCCATTCAACAGATCTCATTTCACATCATAAAAGTTGAAAATAAAAAAATAATTTATGGAGGATAATAATATCAAAAGAAGAATAGAGATGGGAGAAGAAAATAAGTTTTTTTCAAATATCAAGAGAAGAATCAAAGATGGAAGACGAAATTAAAAAAAATCAGATTTAATGAGATATTGACAACAATAATTTGATTGTCATTAGTTTCATTATCCAAATACAACAATTCTCCGATGAGGAACAACACTACAAAAGAATGATAAAAGAAAGATAGAAAAAATACATGTAAGAAATGGAGAAGTAAAGGAGAAGAGAGGTTGAGTGTCACTGACATGGCTGCTGCTTTTCCAGCGTATTTATTGAGAGGATGAACATATTTGCTTACTTCTAACACACACTATAGACAAATGATTTGATTACTTCTCAAACATACTATAGATCAAAGATCATGAGGTCAATAAGATGAAATTGTGGACTTGGTTATCATATAAATGAAGATAAAATCTAGATAGAGTGTAGACGGTAGTTGGAGGCGGCTGTTGGAGGTAGCGGTGAGTGGTGGAGACGGCTGAGAATCGACAGAGAGAGGGTATGGGGTGACGAGAGTGGCAACAGGTGGAAGGATGGTGAGTTGAAGAGCGACGGTGGAGGGGGCGGCTTTGGTGGTGGTGACGGGCAAAGGAGTGGCACAAAAGAGTAGAAGAGGCAGGGTGGGAGTAGGGGTGGTGGTGATGAGGGAGGCAGATGGGGGATGGGGGTTTAGGGTTTCTATAGTGTAAAATACATACATATAGGATGATAACTACGGTCATTTTTGGGCTTCAATAAAAGTTTATTTTAACAATTGAGCCTCTTAATTAACCCTTTACCATCGGCTCTTTGAATTGAGCCTTTTAATTTCTTAAAAATGAATTCAAAAGTTGATTACACATTTATGAAATTTACGATTTTTTTTAGGGATGAAATTTACAAATTAAAATAACTCATTTAATAAATATTTAAAATAATAAAGTATAGTAATTATTAAAAATCAAAAAATAATTTCAAATAACTCACATTACAATTTTAAAGTTTAAATAAAAATAACAATAATGATTGTTTTAAAAATAGTTGAAATAAAAAGAAAGAATAATTGATTTGAAAATTGTTTAAAAATTCTTAAATTTATTTTTAAAATATGAAAATTATTTTAAAGAATTTAAATATAATTTTAAAAGTTTATTTTAAAACTCTTAAAATATTTTAAAGTAAGTCAAAATTAAAATATAAACTTCAGTATTGAAAACTTTAAATATTTTTAGTACATATTAAATCTTAGATAATGTAGAATTAATCTTAAAATATTTTTGTATCTAATCTATTTTCTTACTTAATCGTTTCCTTATATTTGAATTTTAGTTCATTTTTTATATATTGTTATGTGATTTTAACAAATAATTATTATGTATCTGTGACTTAATTGATAGATTTAATGTATATTATTCATGTTATCTAACTACTTAATTCATTGTTGTTTTTTATACATGACCTTTGTTTATTGTTTTTTTTATACTTATATTATATATATATATAATATGTATATATTTACTGTTTATATGACAAACCGCGCATCGCACGGGTGTACTACTAGTATATATATACATATATATATATATTATAATAACAATTATCCCCTAAAAATAGTAATGCCAAAAGTTTTCCCACCTATGTTCACTTCTTAATTATAGAAAATTTATTAAATATTAAATATTTAATTTTTTGTGATATTAATTGAATTTATGGTAATTTTCAAAAATATTGATTTTGTATAATGAATATATATGGTATACAATCAAATCATTATATATATGGACGAAATATGTACATATATGTATGTATATATATAACATATAATACGACTAAAATTAATTACCCATGTCAAAAAAATCTCATCTAATCGAAAATATAATATGTATCAAGAATATATATATATATATATAATCTCTCAATTTGGTATCTAGATCATTAAATCAATTTTATTTATTTGATGAAATATATTTAAAATCATAGCATGTCAATGAGAAAATAAACTCAGGTTTGTAAATAGAAGAAAAAATGTTATCACAAATGAGTGAAAAAAAATGTAATTAGAAAATAATGATAAAGAAAATGATTTTTGAAGTTGATCACATCATTATTCCCAAATGTTTGTTCAATTATCAAGTGTGCAATGATTTTTTCCCCTATATAGATCTCTTCTAATACATTAATAATGTTGGGATATTTCAGTTGTTATATTGATGAGACAAAAACAGTTTGCTTAGGGATATCAATACCTAAATTTCCATACTGATTGACATGGTCTTAAGTTAAAAGATCATGTAATGGTTTTCCAAGTGTTAAGGAAAATCAACCTTAGAAGATATAGGAAGATATATTCTAGGAGTCAGCAAGTTGTAGGAAACAACAAGTTGAAGAGAGTATCTGCTCGGAGCAGATAGGATGTTGCAAGAAGAAGACAGGAAGCTGTAGGAAACAGCATGCTGGAAGCTGCACGGAGAAAGCAGAAAGCTACAAGCAGGAAGCTGCCAGCAGACAACAGGAAGCAGCAAGTTGTAGGAGACAGCAAACTGAAGGAAGCAGCAAGCCAAAGGCAGCAGGAAGCAGCACCAGGAAGATCATGCAGTGTGAAGAGGAGCAAAGCTAACTGACATCAAGTAACCGTTGCATGAACTTTAGCTCTGGACCCATACCGACTTGACAAGTCTGCAAGAATGTCAGAGAGGTCCAAAAGTAAATGTTGGGCGCATTAAATGCACATGTCAGAAACATTTAATGCGACCACAGAAGAAGATCTTGGAGATTAAAGATTGAATTCAAAATGGAGAAGTATCTTCCTTCAACGGATATTTTCTTCTAACGGATATATTCTAAAGATCTATAAATAAAAGGTGTGGCTGACTGAAGACATAGCTGGATAGAGTCAAGTGGAAACTCAGATATATTCCAAAGCTTCTCAAGCTTATCCATGTTCAGTCACTCAACCTTCAAGGATCAGTCAACCTCAGCAATGGAGCCTTCATGTTCAAGGTTAATTCAAGCTCACATTAGTTGAAGAACCCTTTTTATCTTTTAACCATTTATGTTGTGTGCGCTAGGTTGTTTTAGGTGTACTTAGTTGAGAGGATAGTATCCTTGCTAAATGTGTAGTCTAGAAGTAGGCTACTTGCCCTTTATGGGATTGTACCCTTTGTGGGTTGTGGCCTTCGACTAGAATCTGGGATTCTAGTAGGCGTAGCTTGTTAGGAAGAGGTTTGTAAAGCGAGGCTTGTAATTCGAACTGACCTAACGAAGTTCCTCCTTGTGAAGGAGTAGAGTGGACGTAGAAGGCTTACACCACCTTCGAACCACTATAAACCCTTGTGTATTTATTGTTTTGATATATCTACTACATTGCATTCTATCTATATTTATCTTGCCGAGCATTTCATAAGCATCTTGCATAAAGTGTTTTGAAAAGAGCATACTTGCAAAGAAAACTATGTTTTCAAAAGAAACCCTATCGTTGTTTATTCCGCTGCATACTGAGAAAGTTGGGTCAAAAACCTGAATCAGCATTCTGTTAGGTTTCTGATCAACTCAGGTTGCTATTTCTTTTAAGAATCAGGAACCTGTATCTCTGATAGATTTTAAAGATCAAAAAATCGATAGAGGTTCATTCACCCCCCTCTGAACCTTTGACCACTTGGGACCATCAAGTGGTATCAAAGAAAGTTGGGTTAAACACCAACTTGACCGGTAACCTACCCAGATCCACCTGTTTCTGCATGTGGAAAAACCTTTTTCATTTTAAGACCAAAATTTATCCTTTAGCACGATCATAAACACATCAGAAACTGTTATGATTTAGAAAGCTAGTTGCAGGATTCTCAAAAAGAAAACTGATCAAAATTAGCAAGCTGTGGCTGAGGATGCTAGAAAGGAGAGACAACACCTCAACAGAAGGAAGCCCAATGATTCCCATAAAATCTTTAAGAAACCTCATCTGAGAAAAGAATGCATGAATTTAGGGAGAAATACTGTCTACCACAAGTTTGAAATAATGCAGAAGATTTCTGATTCAGACAGTATATATACTCAGAACTCAAGCAAAACAGTAAGTTGTATCAAGATCTCAAGCAGACACACTATCAACAAAAGAACTAGTGGTATCTCTAGGGGAACAACACTCATGATGATCAGGTTGCTATTGAAGTAACTAAGAAGGTTACTAAGGTGATGAAAGCTATGACTTTTTATAGTAGTCAAGGTCACTGAGGAAGTAACAGGACAACAAATTTCAGCTACTCTCAATAAAGTATGTACTGTGCCGAGAAAGGGTTGCTGAAATAACGAAAGTTGTGCATTTTATAATAGCAGACGTTACTAAGAAAGCAACAAGCATCTTTGAACCACCAAATGAGATCAAGCTTAAAAGAAATGTCTGAGTCATACCACTCCCCACAATGCAAAGCCTATTAAAAGAATGTGAGGAACACAAGTTCAATACCATGAGTAAGATGGTATAAGTTTCTTAAGTAAGGGGGAAACCATTCCTCTTTTATCATTGGTTTTCATCTCTCTTTTATTTTCAGATTCAGCATGCTGATATAGGATGTTACTACTCTTCATATATGTATGAAACATCCCCACCTAACACGTTCTATCAAGTAGAATTAGTATTTCAGGATACTTTACACAAGATAAAGAAGAATACTGCAAGAAGAATTTTAGCATGTGTAAAAGAGTCTGAACAAGTGAAGATCAGCAAGCTGGACCATAAATAAAAAAATAGAAAGCAACGAGCAAGTTCAGGATATCAACAATCAAGAAGGAAGGGAAAATCAGCAAGTGCTTACCAGGAGACAGAAAACAACGAGAAGGATTAGGAAGTTTCGTACAACAAGAGATACAAATCACCTCTCCGTTTCTGAAATAATTCGATTTCCCCTGCCCCATGTACGAATTCTCTTTTCACATGTGTATAGAATATACATCCAAATTAAGCAAGGAATCCCTATTGAATGATTCACAATCAATAGCATTGAAATTCCCGGACTTGGAGAAAACTTTGTAAAATCTCTAGACGAGGCAGACAGTCAAATCACAGTTAAATCAAGATCTCCTTCGGCGGCTGATGTAAAGTCTATCTTAAAGATAAATCTACCTTTTCAGAAGGAAGTAGGCAGTTACTCTAGTGTGACCCCAGAAGATCAATTATTTACAAAAAGGCCCCTCCATCTTTTTCGAATCAACCGTTAGATCGTGCATTTTGACTCCCAATCGTTTGATCGAAAAAACCGCTCACATCCGCCTATTTATACTCGAGCCATCCACCATCTTTTCTCAAATGCTCTTCATTAAAATATGAGCACACATAACTCTCCATGAAAAACACAGTTACATCTATAGGGATGAAGATCCCAGAAGAAGAAGGAGAAGATGATGAAGATGGCGAAGAAGGAAAGAAAGATGAGGAGTCTCTGATGACCAGGAAGAGGAGGAAGCTTTCAAGGAATGATGAAAAAGCGGTCATCATGGGTGTTGAAGCTTATCCCATCAACCCCGCGGCTCTCACACAAAGAATGGACATTCTCTATGAAATGGATGTCATCAAAAAGGTGTTCGAGATGTCGGAGATCCCTCGTAATCTCCTCTTCAAGATGATTGAAGATAAAGAAGAAGAGATAATGATAAACAAGGGGCGTGTATATACCCTCGTTTATCTGACACAGGTCCAACTTCCTCAACACAGAGAAGATATGGGACCGAAGCCCATAAGGAAGCCTTCCACATCAAATATTGATGTGGAAGTTATTCAATAAGGACCAATCTTTGGACAGAGAAGACACCTGCTGCCACTCATGGAGATAAAACCGAAGAACAACAGTGTTTCTTGAAGGATGTCAGCAAGAATGGCTGACCGTCCAAGGATACTGTGTCAGCAGCTTCAAACTGGTCATTGGGCATCAGAAAAGACCCTCATTAGCAGATATATTGTGATAAAGGGAAAGCCAGACCAGTAGTCAATGAGCCAAGGTTAACGTGTCTTGGACAGTGACGAAGCTACACAGGTAACTGATCTATCCACCGATCAGGTACCTGTCCTCTTGACACTTCTCTCTCTCGAGGCCTTATTCCTTTGGGTAGGAATAAGAATGAGAGACCTCAAGAGAGAGGTTGCTGCTTTGATTTTGAGCAGCAATTGTCAGAAAGGAGAAACCTGATGAGCTATCTTGGCATTGAAGCTCCACTCCTAAGCAGCAAAAAAAAAGGATGCTGACAAAAAGGAAGAAGAGTTTCAAGTCAAGAGTCACTGTCGAAGCCTTATAACAAGGGGGAAGCAGAGGATTGTATAGTCATCAGGTAGCTCCTATCACCTCTGAGACAGCAAACCGATCATCCAAAAAGTCTTGAAGGATGCAGCAAGCTGATGGCTGATGAAAATATGATAAAGAAGGCATGCACCAAAAGCTCCACCAATTTTGCAACTCTTGGAGTTTGCACATTCCGTCTCTATAGATCACATTTCGTCTGTAATTTTTGCCAAAAAAAATAAAAGAATCTTTTCTTTATAATTTTAAATAATTATTACCAATGAAAATGTCTGTCGAAAGATTTTCAATGCATTTTTATAGTTTTATATAGTGTAACTCAAAATTTCAAAAATAGAGATGTTTAATAAAAAAAATTCTACTAGAAACACATCGTTCGACCTATCCAAATCATACATTATACTATGTGTTCAATCTCTACTGATGTGAACGCTTTAAAAGATGTTCAACAACTTTCAACCGAACATACTTTGCTCAAATTTCATGGCTGAAATTATCTTCTTTGGCTTGACCCCTGTGTTGCTATGCATCAACCAATCAAAGTCGAACAAAACAATCAAAAAAACTTAAAACGTTTTCTGGAAGAGGACAGAATTCTACTAGCAGAGATTAGGGCTTTAATGGCATAGACATGGGCAATTTTAAAAGGTTTTTAACAAAGGAAGTGAAGGCTAAGTTGGTTTGTGATCATTGCAATGCACCTGGCCATGAAGTTATTGATTGTTTTAAGCTGAAGGGATATCCAGAATAGTACCATAAATAAAGAGATCATAAAGCTAATGCTCACTTTGCAGAGTCTACCTCTTCTCAAGATACAATTTCTCACACACCTTCCATGGATTCTTCTACTTTTTCTATGCTTATTCAGAAAGAAGTTGCTAAAGTTCTTGCAGGTCACCAACAATCTTTTAAGTCTGAGAATGCTCATCTTGCTGATTTTTTGGATCTTCCTGATAATCATTTTGTCTTTACTATGATGGAGAAGTTGCAGGCTGGATCATGGATAATTGACACAGGTGCAAGCAAACATATGTGTAATGATTCTTCTCTTATGACTCATTTATCTCCATTGAAAGTATCTGTATCAGTATGTTTGTCGGATGGTACCTATAACAATGTCACTCACATGGGGAAGGTCATACTCTCAGATATGCTGATCCTATATGACGTATTCTTCGTGCCTACATTCAAATATAATCTACTTTCAATATACCAATTTTCATGCCTGCTAAATCTATTTTCATGCCTGATTCTTGTGAGATTCAAGACATTGCTACTGAAACAATTCTTGCTCAAGGAATTTTATCTGGCAGATTGTGTATCCTTCAAAGAGAAAGTAATTATATCTCTCATTCTGCTTATACTTGCTCTATTGATCTTCAAGTCCTTGATTCTTGGCAAAAAAATCTAGGACATGCTGCTCCTTCTACATTGGCTCATTTGGATTTTCTGAAGCATCTTTGTACTCCATCAGCCATTCATCATTATAAATCTTGTGATGTCTGTCATTTTTCAAGACAAACGAGACTTAGTTTTCCTATCAGCTCAAGCAGAACTTCAAGGCCTCTAGAATCGCTATATGTGTAGCACCCCGGACCAAAAACGAGGCATACTTAATTAATTAAATATTTAAACCTAAGATTGAATAATTTTGTGCGTATGTTTTGATTGTTTAATTAATTACCTGCATTTTAGAAACATGTTTAATGCACGTTTTAAATCGATATATTTTCTAGACGTGGAACATAGAATTTTATTTTATCATTAGATGTGTATTAGAAAAATGAGAAGATAGAAATGAATTAGGGGTCAATCGGAGACCCGTAGCCCGAACGGCGATAAAAAGGGCAAAACACAGAGTTTTGGAAAAGAAAATCGAAAGATTTTTACAGAGAATAGTAACGAGATTTTTATGATGAATATTAACATGGAAAAGGTAACGATGAATAGTAATGAAGATATTTCACGTGAATAGTAACTTCCGGATTTCTATAAATAGAGGTGATTTCGATTCAAAAATCACCGTTTTTTCAATCGAGCCAAAACCGACGAAAACACGTAAGTCCTTCTTTCTCCTCTTTTTATTCCCGTTTTTCTATTTCCGGCAGCGGCGGCGTCGCCGGCTGGTGGCCGGAAAATTTCAAAGTTGTCGGTTTCGGCCGATTTTCGCACACGACGTTCGTCTCGATGAGACAATTCTAGAATAGGTCTCAGAATTCAATTCCAATTTCTCGTTCACCGGAAAACGGCGAAAAACAGCCCCAAACCCTAACCCTCATCACCTTTTCTCTCTCCTCTGATTTCTCTCTCTCTCTCCTCTTCCTCTCGTCGGAGCAACTGCCGGAAAATCCGATGGTGGTGAGGTGGTGATGCTGGGGTGGTGGCACCGCCGCTGGTGGCGGCGCCGGGTCGGAATAGTGGAGTATGTATGTAGTACGTGCATGTGTGTGTTTATGTATATGTGCTAGTGTGTGTGGTGTTGCATGCTGTGGTGGAGGCGCCGGGTGGCGCCGCCGTGTAAGGAAGGTAGGCCGGCGATGGGAGGTCACCGGCGAAAGCCTGGGGGAGGTGGCCGGCGGTTGGTGTCCGCCGGCCAAGGAAATCCAGTGAGGGTGTGTGTGTGTTTACACCCTACGCTATGTGTGTGTTTGTGCAAGTTGTTGTGTGTGTGTGTGCACGGCGGTGGTGGTGACCGGCGACTGGGGGTTGCCGGCCAAGGACACGGTGGGAGGTGGTGGTCACCGGCGGTAGGTGGCCGCCGGCCGGAGCTGGGAAATCAGTGTGTGTCTTTGAAAATGGGTGTGTGTGTGTGTGTGTTCATGTATATATGTATAGGCTGTGTTTGTGGTTGGGCTTGGCCGGAATAGGTGGCCGGCGACGGGGAGTCGCCGGCCATGGCTCAGGGAAGGGTCGCCGGCGATAGAAAGTCGCCGGCCGGAGTTTTGAAAAGTGGAGTTGGTATTCAAAAATCAGTGTTTCGAAGGGTTTTGCGACGTAATTTTTAGGCACTATTCATATCAGAATCCGATGAGGGATGGCCAGAGGTAGTAGCCGGTGTTGCAAGGTATCCGGCAAGGTAGGTGGTGGCGGCAGGAGGCGGCACCGTCGTGCCGGGCGATGCCGGGAAGTGGCCTGCTCGAGCAGGCCACCGTCGGGAAAAACTGGGAATGGGCTGCCGAGAAAACTCGACAGCCAGTCGAGGGCCTCTACCCGCTGCCGAGAAAACTCAGCAACCGTCGGGTGTCGTGGGCCCAATCAAAGTTAACCCTTTGACCAAAATTACCATTTTACCTCTAAACCTAAAATGCTCCGTTCGAGCTCATTTTAACTCGATCGAGCTCATTCTTTTTTTGTTGTGACCCAAATTTCATTTCCTATCTATTCAGCCACTTATAAGATCTGACCCTCTCGTTTCTTGAACTCCAATCTTTAGATCTCTCGATCCGTCGCGTTTTTTATTATCGTTTTTCCGCCGGAATCAGTTATCGCTTTAATAAAACTTATTAAGGACTTAAGAAATATTGTAACTTGTATAGGCCATCCATTGGATTAAGCGCCTGAGTTATCAGACATTTAGACTTTGCTGCTCACGTGGGTACCACCGAACGAGGTGGGGGTAATTTCTATCCTTTTATCTGTTTACTGTTTTCCCTATTTAAATGCATGATTGAGGAATACTAAATGCTGTGAATATATTTGTTGTGCCATAATATTACTTTGGTTGGACTGATGTCCACTCTGATCATGTCCACTCTGATCATGCATTCTGTTCATCTCTTGCTATTTTCTACTACTCTGTTGAGGTTTGGTGGTCCTCTTGAAATGCACCAATGGTAGTGAGACCGTTTATAGGGTAAGACGGAGGAATTCCACACCTATTCGTCCCTTGTCATTCTAATATTTGTTGTGCATTTTATGTGCTGTGACAACGTGATTGTAGTCTAGTTTCCTATTTTTCTAAAACTATAGTATGAGACGGATGTTATCCCCACGAGTGTATTCCACGCACTCACCCTTTAATCTGTACTCGCAATACAGAAGATGAGGAGACTGAGGAACCCTAGAGGGAGAGAGATGGTGCTATCTGTGGGCTCTTTTGTTTAGTATGCTGTAACACAAATATTTTCAAACTATGTTTCAAACAATTTATGATTTGTAATATTTTGGGTACTTGTAAGGATGTATGATCCTAATGTATATTTTCTGCTGCGTATGATGTATTATATCGGTAGTGAGACCGATTGACTTCGGTAGAGGCCGATTGTTGTTATGAGATGGTTTCTTATTGTCCCTTACCTCTTTCTTCTGTTGTCTCCTGCTTATTTCTTTCTGTGTGTGTTGCGTCCCTTGCTTTTCTATCTTCATGCCCGAGTTAAACTCTGATTTTTATTAAAAGAAAATGGGGCGTGACAGATGGTATCAGAGCGGTTCTAATGTTGAGAACTTGCTCGAACTGGTTTTAAAAATGGGAAAAACGTGATTTCAAAAGTGTGATTTTAAAATGTGGTCGGGTTTTCGGAAAAATATAGATAGGCATTAATCTCTCTCCATAGATGACCCTCCCTGATATAAGATCTGCGGAATTTGAGTGATTGATTGTTATATGTTATTTTGCCTTGAACCGTTAGGTTTCGAGGGGGGCGTACCAGGTATGGATACATGATATTAGAAACTCGTGTAAATTATTGGCAGATGAATAGGATTTATAGAGCCGGTAGAGGGAGAGGGAGAGCACCTGTGATTGAGACTAGAGATGAGAGGTTGCGACGTTGCTTCTTTGAGAGTAGAGTTACAGATGATAGATCTGTTGGAGAGCATGTAGCTAGACTCCTCCATTGTTGGAGGGAGATCGGAGGTGAGCAGGGCAGGGTTAACGGAGTGGGGACGTGCCAGCATTTGATTCATACCCTACCCCCGGAGTGGCAGGAGAGAGCGCGCCTACTTTATCGTGATGAGTTGGTGTTCTCATCGGCTAACCTAGTGCCGATTGCCAACTTTGACAACGTGGCCAGAGGGATGTTAGAGTTATGGGGCCGACATGGCCTCCTGACTACTCCGGAGCCATCACCTTATGATCCTATCAGTAGCAGCTCCGATTCAGAGTAGGAATCGAAGAAGGATCCCGAGGAGATCGACCTAGAGGAGGATGATCATCAGGACGGACCGGGGCCTCCATCGCCTCCTGCTGATATAGATTAGATGATTCTAGAAGACGTGTTATATGTATATGTTATGTTACACGTGATATGTTATTCTATATGTATATGTTTAGGGTAGTTCTTACTTCATAGATAGTGTACATACACCCTTTTGTTATGGTGTAGTACTACCCTTATATTGCTGCTATGTATATATGCACATATATCCTTTGTTCATCCTATGAAGTTTATGTTTATGTTTTATCACGTGAAACGCGTTATCTGCTATACTTATGGAATTATTATGTAATCACAAACGACTTATACACATATACATATCGTAACAGAATTATGTCGAAAGGTAGACCTAGAAAGGAACAGCCGCAGCCACCGGTTAACCAGCCAAAACACGAGGAGAACGCCAATGTTGGCGATTTAGTAACTGTGCTACGAGGATTAGCACATCACTTTGAAGCAAATCGGGTCGTCCCTCAGCCAGCTAGAGCTAACCCGAACCTGATTTATGAACAGTTCTGGCGGTTCAATCCGCCGACCTTTGACGGAATGGGGGAACAGACAGTAGCGGAAGAGTGGCTAAGGTCACTCGACCGATTGTTCGAACATCTCACATGCTCTAAGGAGCAGATGGTTAGCTGCGCTATTTTCCAGCTAACGGATGAAGTGAGTCATTGGTGGGACTCGTATGAACGGACGCTACTGCCAACTCAGAGGGAAAAAATGACTTGGGAGGAATTCAAGGAGATAGTTTCTCATCATTTCATTCCTCAGTCATATCGGGATCAGAAGGAGATGGAGTTCCTTCATCTTAAACAGGGGAGTTCGACTGTAAGGGACTACGAGCGGCGGTTCAATCATTTGAGCCGGTATGTCCTACATCTAGTGGATACTGATCAGAAGAAGGCTCGAAGGTTCGAGAAGGGCCTTCGCTCAGAGATCAGTTCGATCCTCACTGGGCAGGGGACGATGACTTATGCGAATGTCATCGAAATAGCCCAAGAGATTGCATCCCGGATGAGATTAGATGTTGCACCCCTCAAGAGAGTTTTTCCTGCTCCTGCCAAGAGGAAGTGGACTGACCCAAGCCAGAGCTTTGCCCCGAATAAGTTTCCCAGGATAAGCAATGTTCCACTTCTTCCCGTTCCTCGACCTGGAAATCCATGCCCGAGATGCAGAAAAGTGCACATGGGGCCGTGTCAGCCAGAGACGCGGAACTGTTATAACTGCTGGGTACCGGGGCACATTGCGGTGAATTGCTGGAAGACACAGAGTACGCCGGCTACAGGACCGAACTCGAGGCCGGTAGTAGGTAGAGCGAGAGCTTTTGCTCTGACTCGTCCAGAGGCCGCAGAGGGATCGGAGACGATGACAGGTATGTTATCAGTATCTGATATACCTGCATTCATCTTATTTGATACTGGAGCGACACACTCCTTCATATCTATCAACTTCTGTAAATTGCTGAAACATGTTGACGGTAGGATAGTCGCTCGAACTCTAGAAGTTAGTATCCCCTCAGGGAAGACGGTAAAGACAAAAACACTTGTACCATCATCTTAAGATTGCATTTGAGGATAAGATACTTCTAGCAGATCTACATGCTTTGGAGATGAAGGATTTCGATGTAATCCTGGGGATGGACTGGTTAGAGGCCAATAACGCGGTAATCAAGTGCCGTGAGAGGGAGATAGTCTTCCAAGCACCAGGAGGGCTGGAGTTTACATTCCACAAGACACGAGTTAAAGTTGACTCAAGGATTGTCTCGGCCATAAAAGCAACCCAGATGCTGAACAAAGGAGAATGCGAAGCTTGGTTGGTTAATATGGTAAACTCCGAGAAGGAACCGATTACTATCGAGAAGGTGCCGGTGATAAAGGAATTCACAGATGTATTTCCAGAGGATTTACCAGGTCCTCCACCGGATCGACAAGTAACCTTCGAGATAGATCTTATCCCAGGATCAGCGCCGATGTCAAAGGCTCCTTATCGGATGGCGTCGAAAGAGTTGCAGGAATTGAAGGTTCAACTATAGGAACTGTTGGACAAATGTTTCATCAAGCCGAGTGTGTCACCTTGGGAAGCACCTATGCTGTTCGTAAAGAAGAAGGATGACAGCTTTCGGATGTGTATTGATTATCGAGAGCTGAATAAGAGAACAATAAAGAACAAATATCCACTGCCTCGGATTGAAGATCTCTTTGATCAATTAAGAGGTGTCAGTGTGTTCTCAAAGATTGACTTGAGATCTGGATATCACCAGATGAAAGTCAAAGATGCTGATATATCTAAGACAACCTTCAGAACGAGGTATGACCATTACCAGTTTGTAGTCATGCCATTTGGACTGAGTAATGCTTCGGCTATCTTCATGGATCTGATGAATCGCGTCTTCCATCCTTATCTGGATCTCTTTGTCATAGTGTTCATAGATGATATTCTCATCTATTCGTGCGATAGAGCGCACCATGAACAACATCTCAGAATCGCACTGGAGGTACTAAGGAAGGAAAAGTTGTATGCCAAATTCAAGAAGTGTGAATTCTGGATGGACAAAGTAGGTTTTCTAGGCCACATCGTTTCTACACAAGGGATCGAGGTAGATCCTGAAAAGATGGTAGCTGTTAGTAAATGGGAAACTCCAATAAATGTGAAAGAAGTTCAGAGTTTCATCGGTCTGGCTGGATACTACCGAAGATTTATAGAAGGATTTTTGAAGATTGCTACTCCTATGACGCGCTTGACGAGAAAAGATGTGAAGTTTCAGTAGAGTAAGCAATGTGAGAGTAGTTTCCAGGAACTGAAGAAAAAACTGACAGAAGCACCGATCTTGATAGTTCCAGATGTATCTAAGGAGTTCGTGATCTACAGTGATGCATCCAAACAAGGATTGGGATGTGTCTTGATGCAGGAAGGAAAAGTGGTGGCGTATGCATCATGCCAGTTGAAGATCCACAAACAGAACTATCCGACGCATGATCTGGAACTAGCAGCTGTGGTACACGCCCTCAAGATCTGGAGGCATTATCTTTACGGCGTGAAAATACGAAATCTACACCGACCACAAGAGCCTGAAGTACTTCTTTGAGCAAAAGGAGCTCAATATGAGGCAAAGAAGATGACTAGAGTTGGTGAAAGATTATGATATTACGATCCACTACTATCCTGGGAAAGCGAATGTGGTAGCTGACGCCCTTAGTAGAAAAGGAAAGGGAATGGTGACGTCGATGATTACCAATCAACACCAACTGATCGAGGAGATGTCGAAGCTTAATTTGGAAATAGTCTCGTCTCCGATCAGCATTGAGTCCAAGATGACAGCATTGTTCGTAAAACCCACACTGCGAGACTGAATTGTAGAAGCTTAGAAAATAGATAATTTCCTAAGAAAGATGAAAGCTCTAATGGATAATGGAAGATCCGAAGGTTTCTCTTTGGCTACAGATGGAGCTTTAATCTTCAGAGGAAGAATGTGTGTGCCTAAGAATGATGAATTGAGGGAAGAAATTCTTAAAGAGGCACACTGCACACCAATGTCTGCATACCCTGGGGGTACAAAGATGTATCGAGATTTGAGGGTGAATTTCTGGTGGAGGAATATGAAGAGGAGTATAGGGTTGTTCGTTAAGAAGTGTCTTATCTGTCAACAAGTGAAAGTGGAGTATCAACGACCGGTTGGGATGCTAACTCCATTAGAGATACCGGAATGGAAGTGGGAACACATAGCAATGGATTTTGTGGTTGGTTTGCCGACAACCAGACGAGAAAACCACGCCGTGTGGGTAATTGTTGATAGACTCACAAAGTCTACCCATTTCTTGCCAATCAAGATGACATTCGGACTGGATAAGTTGGCGCGCATATATCTCGAGGAGATAGTCCGATTGTATGGCGTACCGGTTTCTAGCGTATCCGATAGAGACCCACGGTTCACTTCCAGGTTCTGGCAGAGTTTGCAGAAGGAGTTAGGGACCAAGTTGTCTTTCAGCACAACTTTCCACCCACAAACTGACGGACAGTCAGAAAGGACCATACAGATTTTAGAGGATATGTTGTGGGCCTGTGTTCTAGATTTTCTCAGAAATTGGGAAGATCATCTTTGCTTAGTAGAATTTGCCTACAACAATAGCTATCAGTCAACCATTGGTGGCGTCTTACGAAGCACTCTACGGAAGAAAGTGTCGATCACCTATCTGCTAGGATGAAGTGGGTGAAAAGAAAATTCTGGGACCCGAAATAGTGGAACAAACGGTTGAAGTAATAAAGAAAATTTGGGACAGGATACGAGTAGCCCAAGATCGATAGAAATCATATGCAGACAAGAGACGGAGGGAGCTAAAATTTGAGGTAGGGGATAAAGTTTTCCTCAAAGTGTCTCCCACTAAAGGAGTCCACCGTTTCGGAAAGAGGGGAAAGCTGAAACCAAGGTACGTAGGGCCATTCGAGATCTTGGATCAAGTTGGGAAGGTCACGTACCGACTAGCTCTACCGTCGGACTTCGCTGGAGTGCACAATGTCTTTCATGTGTCTATGCTGCGGAAATATATTTTCGATCCAGATCACATAATCGGTCAAGAAGGCATAGAGCTTGAAAAAGATCTCACTTATGAAGAAATTTCGATAGCCATTTTGGATAGAAAGAAACGACAACTAAGCAGACACATAGCCTGACAAACTGCATAAAACTGCAACCTAGTACGACTGCATTAATGACTTGAAGTGCAAGATAATAAATCAATTAATGCAAATCTCATATTGTAATTAATGTAAACTCTATACCAAGGAAGATGATTCAAACTTAAGGGATTATGTCTCCTTTAACGAGCATAGTTCTACTCCTATAAATAAAGGAATAATCGACTGGAATTACTAGGGAAAATACAACTCTCTAAGTTCAACCAAGAATTTCATCAAGCTCACAAATACTTTAAAAGCTCTGAAGTTTCAGTCACTCAACCTCAAGGAGCAGCTAACCTTAGTTCAAGATTCAGAAACCATAAAGGCTGCTTCCAGCACCAGTTGAAGACCTTTATATATTCTTACCTCTATGTTGTGGGCTTCGGTTGTTTTAGGTGTCCTCGGTTGATATGAAGTTAGTTTCTTATTGTGTTGGTCAGCCTTTAGGACTTCAGTAACCTATGTAGAAGTTAAGTCTTAGTAGGTGTATCTTTATTGAGTTAGAGTTTGTTAGGAAAGAGTCCTGTAAATCAAACGTTCTTAACGAAGTTTCTCATTGAAAATGAGTAGAGTGGATGTAGAAGGATTACCCCACCTTTGAACCATCATAAAACCTTGTGTGCCTCTTATTTGTTTACATTTTTCGTTGGTCTTTTATAGTTGTTGCATTATATCCTATCATTCTGCATAAAACACATTGTTGAAGTTCATATTTCAAAAGATTTTCAAACGAACTCCATCTTACAAAGTTTATATTTCCGCTGCAAGAACTCTAGGTTACAATAAGCAGCACTGCTCGATGGTGTTGTAAGCTGAAACAGCATCCTGCGTTGTAAGCTATCTAGGTTAAAACGCAGTAAGTTTGAAATAATTATAGAGGTTCATTCACCACCCCCTTGGAACCTCTATGCCACTTTGGACCAACAAGTAAACCTTGTGAAAATCACATATTTACAAAAAACTTTCAAAAAAACCTAGTCAGAAATATCCCAACAATATATATATATATATGTGTGATTTATATATATATATATTGTTGGGATATTTCTAACTAGATTTTGATGAGACAATGTTATTTTAGATAGGACTTTAGAGTACCCATTTTCCACATTTTATAAGTGGACTTTAGCATAAAAAGTCTATCTTTCTAAGTTATAACTTGTAAAGATATAAAAATCAGAAAGATAGAGGATATTGGTTTAAGCAGGATTCTGTGTATGAAGAAGACACGTAGACTGATTTTCAGCAAGGAAAGTCAGTAAGCTGAAGAAGGAAATAGAATCAGTAAACTGGATCAGTAAGCAGAAAAATAGAAAGCAGTAAGCGGAAAATTGGAAGCTGACTGCAGGATTCTGGAACAAGAAGCCATTCAGAGTCAGAATCAAAAAGCTATCGTGGATTAGGAAGCTGACTGCAGGTTTTGAGAACAGGAAGCTGTTCTGAAAGAGGAAGCAGATGCAGGTCAGAAAGCTAACGCAGATCAGGATACTGACTGCAGGTTTCTAGAATAGAAAGTTGTTTTGAAACAGAAAGCTGGCGTAAAACAAAACGTAGCTACTGCAACCTGAGCAGCAAGTTGTAAGTCTTTTCATATTATTCATTGCAATACAAGGTATATACTGAATGCAGTACAAAGATTCGATCCTATCCAAGTTACCAGTAGATAGAAGTTAGCTCCAAGCCAATGAGGAGATCCCACTTGGACAACGGCTCTGCAAAAATGCTATAGCCGAGGAGTGGCGCCATTAATGCTGATCAGAGAAGGACGAACACTTCTTCCCAATTTTTCCAGATGTATTTATTATGAAGATACGCAAGATCAATTTGAATTTCTACAAGGACAATGTCTCTCTTCAACGGACATTTTCCAGCAGTATATATAGAATGTGAAGGTGACTTAGAAGACTACTGAACAACTGATTATGATCTTAAGCTATCAAAATCTCAAGCTTTCCAAGTTCAGTCACTCAATCTTCAGAAGCAATCTATTCAAGTATTTGAGCTTTCAAGTTCAAGGCTGACTTCGAGTTGCACCAATTGAAGAAACCTATATACTTTTAATCATTTGTTGTGTGCTAGGTTGTTTTAGTTTGGTGTCCTTAGTTGGAAGAATTAGATCCTCGCTAAGTGTTTGGTCTTATGTAGGTTATTTTCTCTATGTGATATATGGTACCCTGTGTGGGATTTGGCCTAGGAATCTTCTGATTCTCAATTTGTTAAACATAAATAAGAAGCTTAACTAGGTAAACTTGATAAGAAAAGGTTTGTAAAGCTGAGTCTTGTAAAGAAAACTGACCAAACAAAGTTCCTCCTCAGTGAAGGAGTAGAGTGAATATAGAAGGATTACACCACCTTCGAACCACTATAAACCCTTGTGTGTTTATTGTTTTTGATTACTTGTTGCATTGCATTGTTCTATATCTATCTTGCTGCATTTATCATAAGCATACTATTAAAAGGATTGTGACAAAATCATATTTGTGAAAAGAAAACTATTTTTCAAAGAGACTCTATCTTAGTTTATTCTGCTGCATACTGTGATAATCGAGTCAGTAACCTGAATTAGCATACTGCCAGATTTCTGAATCGAGATAGCTTACTGCATTATCTGTAGAATCAGTAACTTGTTTACAGAAAAGTTTTAAAACGTAAAATTTGATAGATGTTCATTCACCCCCCTTGAACCTATGACCACTTGGGACCAACATATATATATTCAGCTCCACGAACAATTTTAAGATATTGCTTACTCTGCACATAGTGTTGTATGCAGAAATTGCAAACAATGTTGTAAGCTCAGTAGCATACAACGTGCTACATGAGAGTTATGTATTAAAATCTTTAAGTTGATGTATTCATACATTTATATTATATTAATAATATTTTATCCTGATACAAGTAACAATCTTATGTTATATTTCAATTACAATAAACTAATATATTTATGTGGATGAAATAAAATATTTATGTATAACTAGTGATATTTTTATAAGATATTAGTGAAACTTTTATGTAGAGAGGTTTCAACGAAAAAGAACTTATATATATAGCATGGATCTGAGTTTTAATTAAAAGGAGCTAATATCTTTACAGAGACAAAATAGTATATTTATGTATAACCTAGTGATATATTTATGTAATATTAGTAGCGAGTTACAGCGAAAAAAAAACTTGAATATAAAATACGCAAATCCAGGTGGGAGTGTGGTGTGCAAAAACTCGTACGAAAACAGATCAGAGTGTACAATGTTGTTCCTGATATCACAACAGTAAACAAAACAGAACGAAATATAATTAAGAAAAAGAATTAAGGAAACGATTTATCCATGAGTGAATAATAGTCGTGGGGAGCCAATAGGACAAAATTTATTACTTTAGAAAGTAATTACAAAAAGACACAAATAGATCTTAAGAAAAAATCTCTTTGAAAACACACATTTTATATAACTAACAAATAAACTCTATAAACATGAAAACACAGTTGAGAAAAGTAACAATCCTATCTAAAAGAAAATAGTAAAGAATTAGCAAACTGTATGACTCAAATGATAAAAAGACAAAATTAGAAAAAAAGACAGAAATGTTATAGTAAATTAATGTTCTCGACAAAACATAGATTATTTTCCTCTCAAATGTTTCTTATTTCTTATTTGTCGAAATACAATCTTTAATCTCTTATTTATAAATCTCTGGATTCCCACATTCTTGTTGTACATCTCCATGATCTTCATGCCAAGCTCCACTCTCCCATCACCCTATAAACCCACGTACAAATCTGCAAGGAAGCCTTAATTAACAACAAATACCAATATTTCTAAATTTTAGGGATTTGTTAATCAACCGCTAAGACTTATTCATATTTTAGTCTTTCAAGTTATACAACGTGAGAAATAAGACTAGTAGCCTAATCCAACTAACTAACTCCTAAAAATATGAAAAATATGTATCCATAGAAAATAGGATTGGTTTGTTCAACTTGATCAATCCACCTCCTATAAGAAAAGTATAGTAGTGGCAATTAACAATCTCCTAATATCACTCTAAGCAAATCAATTAAAAATACATTGTCAAGGAGAGACATGAATACACTCCTGAAGAAAGAAAGACAGTCAATCTTAACAATATGGCTAAAAATGCTCTATATCTCACGCTGGATAAAGGCACATTCAGCAAAGTAAAAAGCTGCAAGACAGCTAAAGAAATTTGAGAAAAGCTAGGGTTAATATGCGAGGGTAATAAACTTGTCATGGATAATAGGGTTTCTAAAGCTATACAATTGTATGAGCAGTTCACAATGAAACCTGGAGAAACCCTAGAAGAGCTTGATCTGAGATTTACAACTATTATTAGTGAGCTTGAATCTCTTGGGAAAACTTACACCCAAAAGGAGAAGAACACAAAGATGTTGAGAGTTTTTCCCCTGGAATGGCACAGTAAGGAAACCACAATGAGAGTCTCACTGAACCTCAGTGCGATGAGTACATTTGATATATTCTTAGACCTCAAAGCATTTGAATTTGATATTGAACGAAGAAGAAAAGAGGCTGAAGAATCGAGTGCTAAGGTTGCAACACTTACAGCAAAAAACCAGGATGCAGCTACTCCAAGTAGCAGTAAGCTAAAATACAAGCAGAAAGAAGTATTTGTTGAGGATGTTGAGGAAAATATGACATTCTTGCTGAAGAAGTTCAAAAGGTTCCTAAAAATAAATTATAAAGGGAATGGCTTCTACACAGCAAGCTAACACAGGTTCCTCTGACTTGTGCTATAATTACAGGAAACCTGGACACTTCGCCAGAAACTTTCCCTACCCTCAAGTACATAAGTATACTGAGGATGAGAGGGTGCAGAGAAGAGAAAGGATGAGGGATGACAAGCAAAAGCTCAGGGCTCTTTTGAGTGAAACTGAAGCTCTAAAGGTAGCAAGCAGCTCCAAAAAAGAAACTAAGGACAATTGTTCATCCTAGAGCGATTCTGACAGCTCTATCTCCAATAAGGAAGCATTGTTATGCCTCATGGCCAAGGATTGTAAAGATGATGAGGTAACTTCACAATCCCTTGATGTTTTAAGTTCTGAAAAGCTTAACATGATCCAATCTTTTAGACAGATCATGAGTGACTTTGAGTAGATAAATTTAGCTCATAAAGAACTCAAAAAGGAAAACCTTCAGCTCAAGAGTGAGCAAAGTGTACTGAAGGAACATGTTACTAACTTGGAGTACTACAGTACACAATGCAATAACCTCAGAGTTGAGGTCTCTAAGTTCAAGCTACTAGTCACTAAGCTAGGAGCTGAGAAAGCTGGATTGTAAAACACAATTGATGTGTACAACAAATCCGCAAGGAGAGCACAAAAATATATCCTGGAGACCCAAAATGCCTACACATGAAATGTTCTAGGATACTGTGCCAGTAGTTCTCAGAAACCTGCTAGCACATCCAATGCAGGAAAGTTTGTTCAAGCCCAAGTCTCCTATTTAATTCCCATCAACCCCGCGGCTCTCACACAAAGGATGGACATTCTCTATGAAATGGATGTCATTAGAAAGGTGTTCGAGATGCCGGAGATCCCTCGTAATCTCCTCTTCAAGATGATTGAAGATAAAGAAGAGGAGATAGTGATAAACAAGGGGCGCGCATATACCCTCGTTTATCTGACACAAGTCTAACTTCCTCAACACAGAGAAGATATGGGACCGAAGCCCATGAGGAAGCCTTCCACATCAAATATTAATGTGGAAGTTATTCAATAAGGACCAATCTTTGGACAGAGAAGACACCTGCTGCCACTCATGGAGATAAAACCGAAGAACAGCAGTGTTTCTTGAAGGATGTCAGCAAGAATGGTTGACCGTCCAAGGATACTGTGTCAGTAGCTTCGAATTGGTCACTGGGCATCGGAAAAGACCCTCATCAGCAGATATATTGTGATGAAGGGAAAGCCAGACCAGCAGTCAATGAGCCAAGGTTAACGTGCCTTGGACGGTGATGAAGCTATACAGGTAACTGATCTAACCACCGATCAGGTACCTGTCCTCCTGACACCTCTCTCTCTCGAGGCCTTATTCCCTTGGGTAGGAATAAGAATGAGAGACCTCAAGAGAGAGGTTGCTACTTTGGTTTTGAGCAGCAATTGTTAGAAAGGAGGAACCTGATGAGCTATCTTGGCATTGAAGAGCAGCAAAAAAAAAGGGATGCTGATAAAAAGGGGAAAAAGTTTCAAGTCAAGAGTCACTGTCGAAGCCTTATAGCAAGGGGGAAGCAGATGATTGTTTAGTCATCAGGTAGCTCCTATCACCTCTGAGACCAGCAAGCCGATCATCCAAAAAGTCTTGAAGGATACAGCAAGCTGATGGCTGATGAAAATATGATGAAAAAGGCATGCAGAGATCAGAGATGGTAGAGAGTGAGAGAAAATACTCTCCAGGTGGAAGAAGTATGGAAACAGCAAACTGTCAGAAACTGAAGAAGAGAACTGAAGCTTGATGAAGATGTAGCAGTTTACTTACATTTACAGTTGTTGTAGGATGAACTTGTATTTGTACATATACTCAGTTTCAATAAAGAGCATTCATTGTTTATATGACTCTTGCCTTTATTATGTTTTGTCATCATCAATATAAAGGGGGAAATTGTTGGGATATTTCAGTTGTTATATTGATGAGACAAAAACAGTTTGCTTAGGGATGTCAGTACCTAAGTTTCCATACTGATTGACATGGTCTTAAGTTAAAAGATCATGTAATGGTTTTCCAAGTGTTAAGGAAAATCAACCTTAGAAGATATAGGAAGATATCTTCTAGGAGTCAGCAAGTTGTAGGAAACAACAAGTTGAAGAGAGTATCTGCTTGGAGCAGATAGGATGTTGCAAGAAGAAGACAACAAGCTGTAGGAAATAGCATGCTGGAAGCTGCACGGAGAAAGCAGAAAGCTACAAGCAGGAAGCTGCCAACAGACAACAGGAAGCAACAAGTTGTAGGAGGCAACAAACTGAAGGAAGCAGTAAGCCAGAGGCAGCAGGAAGCAGCACCAGGAAGATCATGCAGTGTGAAGAGGAGCAAAGCTAACTGACATCAAGTAACCATTGCATGAACTTCAGCTCTGGACCCATACCGACTTGACAAGTCTGCAAGAATGTCAGAGAGGTCCAGAAGTAAATGTTGGGCGCATTAAATGCACATGTCAGAAATATTTAATGCGACCATAGAAGAAGATCTTGGAGATCAAAGATTGAATTCAAAATGGAGAAGTATCTTTCTTCAACGGATACTTTCTTCTAATGGATACATTCTCAAGATCTATAAATAGAAGGTGTGGCTGACTGAAGACAGAGCTGGACAGAGTCGAGTGGAAACTCAGATATATTCCAAAGCTTCTCAAGCTTATCCATGTTCAGCCACTCAACCTTCAAGGATTAGTCTACCTCAGCAATGGAACCTTCATGTTCAAGGCTGATCCAAGCTCATATCAGTTGAAGAACCTTTTTTATCTTTTAACCATTTCTTTTGTGTACGCTAGGTTGTTTTAGGTGTACTTAGTTGAGAGGATAGTATCCTTGCTAAGTGTAGTCTAGAAGTAGGCTACTTACCCTTTGTGGGATTGTACCCTTTGTGGGTTGTGGTCTTCGACTAGAATCTAGGATTCTAGTTGGCGTAGCTTGTTAGGAAGAGGTTTGTAAAGCGAGGCTTGTAATTCGAACTGACCTAACGAAGTTCCTCCTTGTGAAGAAGTAGAGTGGACGTAGAAGGCTTACACCACCTTCGAACTACTATAAACCCTTGTGTGTTTATTGTTTTGATATATCTGCTACATTGCATTCTATCTACATTTATCTTGCTGAGCATTTTATAAGCATCCTGCATAAAGTGTTTTGAAAAGAGCATACTTGCAAAGAAAACTGTTTTTCCAAAAGAAACCCCATCGTTGTTTATTCCGCTGCATACAAAGAAAGTTGGGTCAGAAACCTGAATCAGCATTCTGTCAGGTTTCTGATCAAGTTAGGTTGTTGTTTCTTTTAAGAATCAGGAACCTGTATCTCTGATAGATTTTAGAGATACATTTTAAAGATCGAAAAATCGATAGAGGTTCATTCACACCCCCTTTGAACCTCTGACCACTTGGGACCATCAAATAATATGTGATTTAATTTTTATTTTCTTTTATTGTGGATTTTGTCATTAAATAAATATTATCAATCTATAAAACTATTATGTGTATTTTATCTTTACACGTCATTTAAATGAATAATTATATACGCATTTGAGTTTGAACAGCGGTTGTATTGAATGAATTTTGAATAAATTACATGAAATTATTGCAATACGTACACTTTCATAAGAAAATTTTAGTAATTGTCTAAATATATTTCATATAAATAAATGATATTTTGGTATATATTATTCTTAAAGAAAATTTTGAATTGTGATACGCATATAGATTTACACATATTTATAGAATAATAGCTTTCTATAATATACCATATTTAATATCTTATATCATCAGTCCTGCTACCCTACCCACCGTGGATACGTTAAGATGTGTCCACCGTTGATGTGTCAAAAATCCAGAATATCAATTAATTTCACTTTCCATATAACGAGGGGATGAGATCATTACACGTTATCGGTTGATATATTAAGAGTTGCCTACGGTGGACATTTGAGCATTTTTTCCTATTTCATATACCAATCTATTGTTCATAAACTTGGAGTTTAATTTATTTTGAGAATATTACCATCTTACCATCTTAGAATAATTTTAGAGAAGTATAATTTTCTTTTCCTATGGAGCTTTGGAGAAAACTTTAATTATAAAGAATTCCAAATTTAAAAATATTTTAAAACATAAAAGTTGATAGTAATTTATCAAACACATAAATTTATACTTGCATGATTTGTGTATATAAACATAGAAGTGATCATTTTATTAATCCACGAACATTTGAGCTAAAAGTACCATATTTTAAAATATCATTATTTAGTATTTAATATTAGACAAATTATAGGTTATAAAGGTTTATTATTATTATTATTATTATTATTATTATTATTATTATTATTATTATTATTATTATTATTATATATGTATACGGTTTATGATTACAACAAGTTTATTCTATATAATATTTTATCAAAAATTCAATATATATATTTTTATATTTTAAAATTATTTATTATTTTATACAAGAAAAGCACAAAACATCGAGGTTTATTTCAAAAATTGCATTATTATTGGTAGTTTTACCAATCTAATATTCATATCTTATAAAATATAAATTGAGGAGACCTTTTAAAATCGGGATTCTTTTTTTAAAATTTCATAATTATAGGGAGTTTTCTGAATTTAATCTTTTTGCTTAGCATATTTATAAATTTAGTAAATCATTTTTGTTGTGTGTAATATTTTGTCACATTTTTATTCTTTTATTTTTTTATAAATCATAAAAATGAATAGTGGTGAAATCAAAACATCATGGATGCACATATTTTTATATTATTATTTTCTATGTTTTACATAAATAACCAATTTCTATATTTTTGTTTAAAAAACTATTGTAAAAGAGAAATAACGATTATAAGACATTTAAAAAGATGATATAGAATTCTTCAATAGTATATGATAAATTTCAAAATTCAGTACAATGTCATAATTTTTTTCCCATCATGAATATTTCATTGAGCTTATGTTAATTTGCATAATTTTTTCCTCATTAATTATGACAAATACAATAAGTAAAGTAGTCATACAACATATAATAAATATATGAAATATTTAATATTAATAAATTATATGGGTATTAGATTAAATTGAAATAACTTTGAAAACTATATTATTTTTCTTGGCCAGTATATTTATATTAAAAAATAACAACACTTGAACTTCATATACCCATACATTACACGGTATCAAATGAGATTGAAATATTTTTTAAAACTTGGTTTTTCGTAAAAATTAATATTTTCACATCAAATTTGAAATGTTTAAATTTTATGGTCATCATTGGGTAACATATTAGATTGGAATTAATCTCAAAAAAAATTATTATTTTGTGTTCAATATTTTTATATCAACATTAAAATAATAATATTTATATATTCGTGTATCGCACGGGGCTATGCTAGTTAGTTAAACGCTAGATGTTAAAATTTTGGTCCCGAACTTTTGATATTTGATTTTTTAACATAATTTTGGAGGAAATTTTGATTTTTTTTTTAATTTAAGGACACTTGTTAGCGAAAATTGAATAAATCCGTCGAATTAAGCTGATGTGGTACAAATTAAATTATGTTGATATGACGCCTATAGTATCGATAATTTGGAATTCAAAGTTAAAAAATTGAAGATACATTTAAATAATTATAAAATCACCAAATAATTTTAAAAACTACCAATAAAACCAAAGATTTTCTAATATAAAGATAATAATAGAAGTCTTAACAATAATTTTTAACAAAATCATAATGTAGTGTTGGTAAATTTGGAATTAAAAATTTATATGTCTAAATAATTGTAAAATCACCAAATAATTTTAAAACTATAAAAAAAAAACCTAAAACTACTTAAATTAATTTAAAAATAACTATAAAATATAAAATCTAACCCCACCACCTAAGCACACTGTTGTCTTCGGAATATGTAAACCTATTAAAAACAGAGTTAATTTCAATTTTGATCTGTATGTAATGTTTTTTCTATTTTTTGACAATCAAGTATACGTTTTTTTAATTTTGGTCCTGTATGTTTTAATTTTTTCCAATTTCAATCAGGTTATTCAATTTTGATCATGTATTTTTCAAGTTTTTCCAATTTCAATCCAATTTTGATCAGAATTCCCAAAATTGCTGATGTCACATGAGATTTTCCGGCAGCCATCCGAGTAAAATTGGATTGAAATTGGAAAAAAATTGAAACAAACATGATCAAAATTGGAAAGTTTGACTGAAATTGAAAAAAAAAAAAAATTAAAACATACATAACCAAAATTGGAAAAATTTGAAAAACATATACTTGATTGTTAAAAAATGAAAATGATCTCACATACAAAACCAAAATTGAAATTAACCTATAAAAATATGAATCTTGTTGGACTATATATGCAACATTTAATTATATGGGACAAAATATGCAACTATTAATTAGGGCCAAAATGAAATGACAGACCAAATATGCAATTAATTTCCTCGGTTGTTGAACATGTACCATAAGTTTTTTTTTTCTTTCTTAATTCATACTTTTTTTTGTCAAAAACAGTAGAACAATTTCTGAAACGTGTTTGATGTATACATGGTCCCAATTCTAGGTAATGACAGAAGTTCATATCGTATATATAGGATTTGGTAACTATATTTATGTTAATTATTTTTCTTTCTTAGCATATGGTAATCAATTTCATTGAATTTAATGCACCTATGTTATTGAATCAATTATAGACATTTTTCTTTAAATCTACTTCGATAATTTAATTTGTAGCTTCTTTTTTAAGTATATAGAAATCAAACTCCAATTAATGAATATATCAATTAAAGTGCAACTTTGTTCTTAAATGATTTTTCATGACCATTCAAAAAAATTAAAATAACATCAAAATCTTTTCCTATTCCTTCTATGTTGCAGGGTTAAGACCAATTTTTTTCTTGTTTCTCGATGTTTTCCAACATTTTCAACAGAGGAACTTTAGGGCACCCTTGTCATTAGGGTGCGGCTATCCGCACCCTGTGAACAGTAACACTATGATTGGGGTGTGTTTAGTATTTCTTGGGGTGCGGATAGCCGCACCCTTGTCATTAATATGTTTATTCGTGGAAATTGTGAACTCTCAGGAGAATCGATGACTTTCTTAGCATATGGTAACCAATTTTATTGAATTTAATGCACCTATGTTATTGAATCAATTATAGACATTTTTCTTTGAATCCAATTCTATAATTTAATTTGTAGCTTTCTTTAGTATATAGAAATCAAACTACAATTAATGAATTTATCATATAAAGTACAATTTCGGTCTTAAATGATTTTTAATGACCATTCAAATCAATTAAATTAACATCAAAGGCCTGGTTAGGTTAAAATATATGTTCCATTAATATTGCCAAAAAAAAGTCTATATAAACACATGCACATACATACATCTCCATGTATCAAACTAAACCTGCAAATTAGTAGACATGGAATCTGCAATTTACTTGGCAATTCTTGCATTTCTACCTCTCATCTTCTTCATAATCAGATGGAACAATAGGTCCTCTAAGAATCTACCACCTGGTTCATTAGGGCTGCCCTTAATGGGGCATACCTTTGAAATTGTAAAAGCCCTTAGAAGCAACAAATATGAAGAGTGGCTCAAACAAAGGGTCCAAAAATATGGGCCTGTTTCAAAGTTGTACTTTTTAGGGTATCCAATGGTTTTCTTGCATGGATCTGCTGCACACAAGTTCATATTAACTGCTGATGAGACTACACTTTCACATAAGCAACCAACATTTTATGAATTGATCATAGGAAAGTGGAACTTACTTGGCTTAACCGGCCAAGACCACAAGCGTTGGAGGGCCGCAGTCGTCCCCTTTTTGAATGCGGAAGCAGTCAGACGATACAACGTGCAGATGGATAATTACGTACAAATTCACCTCAAGAAATATTGGCATCAAAAGGACGAGGTTTTGGTATGTATTGTATTGCATATATATTATAGGGTTGAAATCAGAAAAACAGCTTGAAGTATGACTTTTTTTTGCAATTTACAACCTTTTCTCAATCGCAATTGATTACTTTTCTGGCTGAAATCGGAATTTTGGTTCGATTTTGGCTTGAAAAAAGATCAGAAAACACGCTTAGGTTGCAAAGTGAAAAACTCAGACTTTGGGATGCAATTAGTAAAAAAAAAAAATCAAAAAAACTTTTTTGCAATCATAATAAGTGCATGCTCATATATTATAAGGTCATAACAGTTTGAAGTATGACTTTTTGCAATTTGCAATCAAAACTTATTTTCTCTTCTATTGTCACTTGATCACTTTTCCAAGCTGAAATCGAAATTTTGTTCGATTTTGACCTTGAAAGATTAGAAAACGCACTTAGCTTGCAAAGTGCAAAAATGTCATGTTCAAATTGTTTTTATTTATTGATTGTGAATTATAAGTATTACATGATGATCAACATAAAAGAATATTGATTTTATGGATGTTTTTTAAGGTGACACCGGTTATGAACACCTTCACCTTCAACATGCTTTGCACACTTCTATTCGGAATCGAAAAGGGAAGTGTAAGAGAGGAGCTTGAGAAACTATATGGAGAATTGATGGCAGGATTTGTGCAGATTCCAATAAATTTACCTTTTACACCATTCCATAAATCCCTTCGTACAAGTGATAAAATCAAAAGCATAATTAAGAAAATCATAGAGGAAAAGAGAGCAAAAGTGGAAAGAGGACAAGTATCAGAGCATGCTGATCTCATCACTAGCTTAGTAAGCATGCGTGATGAGTTCAACTCACCTCTCGTTTCTGATCAGGAAATTTTGGACAATTTTGTTGGTCTTACGTTTGCTGGCCAATTCACAACCACTATCCTACTTACTTTCTTCATCAAACTTCTCGGCGAAAATCCACATATTTATGAAATCGTCGCTAAAGGTACGATGATCGTTTTTTCATCTTATAAACTGTTAAAAACATAAGGCTTCATTTGGATGGAAGGAGTTTAGGAGGGATTTGGAAATTCATCGGTGGTATTTGGATAGATGCGTATTTGAAATCCATTACTTTCATATTGAACTAATTTTTGAGCAATTTTGATGGATTTGAAATCCGTTCATTTCAAATTCTAAATTTCAAATCATACTATTCAAATAGAGGCTCCATTTGAATAAAAGCGATTTGAAATTCCGAATTTAAAATGAATGGATTTGAAATCCACTCATTTTGCTCGAAAAATAGTTCAAAAAATGAAAGCAATGGATTTAAATTTGTATCCACCAAACACCACTGATGGATTTATGGCGAGGAATTTCAAATCTCTTCTCAAATCTACCTATCCAATCATGTTTTTTTTAATAATATATATGTTTTTTATTTCAATACTCTTATTTCTTAATAAAGTAATTTTATTTGTTAAAATAAAAAATTATTTGACAAACTTCTTCAAAGTTTGTCATTTAAATAGCTGGGAAGCTATACACACTTACTAACATTTTAAAGTTTCACCATCTACTTCAACAAGTTGTTTTAAAATATGATCTGATAATCAAGCATTAAAAGTATGTTATAAGTAAGAGCATATAGATCTTTATATAATAATCTATCCAAACACCATCTCTCTACATAATTTGGTATGTAGAGCAAGAAGAGATAGCAAAGGGGAAGAAGGCCGGAGAGCCTCTGGGTTGGGACGATCTGACTAAGATGAAGTACACGTGGAAAGCCGCATTAGAGGTAATGAGGTTACATCCACCAGTCACCATGAACTTTAGGACAGTCATCAAAGATTTTGAAATTGGAGGATACACAATCCCAAAAGGATGGAAGGTAAAATAAATTCAGAAATTCATTAATAATATCAATTTACACGGGAAATAATAAAGTATACATGTTGTTCGTGAAAATGGTGAGCAGATAATGTGGACAGCAAGCTTCACACACGTGGATGAATCGATATTTCCGGACCCATACAAGTTCAACCCATCGCGACACGAGAACCAAGGAACGATCCCACCATACAACTTCTTGCCATTTGGCGCGGGACCAAGAATGTGCCCAGGACTTGAATTTGCAAGAGCCGAAGCTTTAACCTTGATTCATTACTTGGTTACTGGATTTCAATGGAAGCTTTCTTTATCTGACAATGACTTTAATAGAGATCCAATGCCTTCTTTCGGACAAGGGTTACCTATACAGATTCAGGCCAAAAAGCCTCCTCGGGATATTGCAAACTAAATTACTTTTATTAATTGGACAACTACATTAATAAACTACTTGTATTCAACTATTTGTCTACAAGGTGAGTATACGAAGATGTTTGATTGTTATAAGGAATGACAATAACTTCAGATTGACTTATCCATTTTATTGATATTTTATGCTTTACTAATTTCATGTTGTAACCCACAATACCTGAGAATGTTATGCCTAAATCAATTTATTTTCTCAATGATCTCTTGTTCCTCTGTTACCAGAATTAATTCCAAGGGTTATAATTATATTTTATCATCTGAGCTATATATTGAGTATTTTTGCACTTTTGTTGTTAAATTTTTTTAGATGAACTTTGCCCTTTGAACTATGCGATTGTTGTAACGTGTTTGTAGCAACAGATATATTAAATACAAGAACTGACAACAATTTATTAAAAAGGAATGTAGAGAAATACACATTTTTCTCGCTCATAGACCACAGTTTTGTACCAGCGTTGTCTTTGAGCGCAAGTCTACAACAATGTTTTATGTTTTCACAACAGTTTTAGATAAGTGACGTCTATAAACAAACTTTTTTTAGTATACACTGGTAGGGGTGATCAAACAAACCGAAAAACCGCACCAACCGACCACACCACACCACACCAAACCGTTTTTGCTAAATTTCTAAAAAGCCGCAACTCAAAAAGTTAACCAAAATTGCACCGCATTATATGGTTTGGTTATAGTTTTTAATTGAAATCTCACCGCAACAAACCGCTTATATATATATATATTATTTTATATTTTGAGTTATATTGTTACTCTATTGTATATTTAATTTGTTTTTTGTCTATATTTTAATGTGTCCAATGGTCATGAACTCTCACAAAAACTTTTTGTCTTTTATTAATATTAAACTAAAGAGATGTATTAATTCAGTTTTAAGTTATTAAATCATTTCTAATATATTCCCTCTGTTTCGGGATAATTTTCACACCCATCCTGTCACGTGGAATAAGAAAATGTTGTTATTTGTTTTTTGAGTTGAAAAGTCTACTAAAATTAAGAATAATTAAGTTCTGATTAGGGTATTAAAAATCCTGCCTTTTTAATAAAAAAAAAAAGGAAAAACAAGAGATTTCTACTGTACAGTAAATTTGCTGCAACAAAATTGAAAATTTGCACAAATCTGCAAACATTCATGCAAACATTATGGGAATGCAATACTCAACCAAATTCAATCAAACTGGGAAAATTCCCTCCATTTTTCATTAACTTAACATTCAGGTTTACATAGCTAAATTTTTTTTAAAACACTAAATTAATTCAAATCTCCCTCCTAAAACATCAAAATTCAAACCTACACCTTCTATAAATGCTGATCAGTCAGCATTTATACCTACATTTATTGTTCAACAACCAACAAGCAAAAATTACAAATATGACAAACACTAGGAGGAAACCAAATTTGTCTCCATCAGACCGTAACCGAATAGCGCAGTATCTGTTAGCCAACAGCACGGACGGGGTAGTCTACCATGGCAAGATCCGATCGACGGCTACATCATTTGGAGTTAGTCGCCGGACGATCCATTACATTTGGGCAACTGCAAAAAAACAGATTGAGCAGGGGTTACCAATGGCTTTTTACAGCAAACAAGAACAATCAGACCTGGTCCAGTGTCTTTAGATTCATCAACATTCAAAGCAATACCATTTTGTCGACGGGGCAGCATAAGAAGGTTAGCAAAGGAGTTCAATACCAGCAAAAGTTCAGTTGGGAGGTGGGTAAAAACTAGGGTGATAAAACCCCACACAAATGCTGTCAAACCAACTTTAACCGATGCAAACATGGTGCAAAGGTTAAAATTCAGTCCGAGTCATTTACAGTTTGACACATCAGCCAAAAAAATCAGGTATCAAACTATGCATAATGTTGTTCACATAGACGAAAAGTGGTTTTATATGCAACGGGCCACAGAGAGGGCGTACAAGTTAGAAGAAGAAGATGACGTATATAGGTCTTGCAAGAGCAAACGGTTCATAACGAAAGTTATGTTCATGTGTGTCGTTGCTCGACCTCATTATTCAATCGAGGGAGCTCTATTGTTCGATGGAAAAATCGGTATTTTTCCATTCACAACACAAGAACCAGCCCTTCGTAACAGTGTTAATCGGGTCAGAGGGACTTTGGTTACTAAACCAATTGACACGATCAATAAAGAGGTCATAAAGGACTACATATTGCATCAGGTTTACCCTATTTATGCACTTATTGTAATACCCCATTTCAAGAAAAATCTGCATATGCATATTTATTAAAATTCCTTTTAATGTTCATTTATTAAGAAGAAGGCTCCACCACAACCCATAACGATAGAGAATACATTTTCCTGTAACGTTTGTCCCATGATTGCAGCGGCTCCAAGACCCATGCAAGTACCCGCTTGTTAGAACTGTGGAAAATTCCATTGGGGAGAGTGCATGAAAGATAAGGATATTTGTTTTCGATGCCATAAACCAGGTCACAAAGCTAATGTGTGCACTAATCAAAAGAGCATCCAAACAAATAGTGGAGGTACGTTCGGACCTCGTCCGACAAACCCTCAGAATAATGACCAAAGGGGCAAAGGTAAACTGAATGCCTTGCCAGGGATTCAATACGTTGAAGAAGAAGAGAACTCAGAAGAGGAGCAACTCGAATGAGGAAATGAGACTGTAGCAGGTATGAGATTAATCTTCAATATGTCTGCTTACGTCTCATTCAATACAGGAGCAATCACTAAAATTCGAGAAAGAATTAAGATGGCACAGGGTTCGACAAAAATCTTACGCCAACTTACGAAGGAAGGATCTACAATTTGGGATTGGTGAAAAGTGTTCTTTAAAGTTACACCGGTTAAAGGGATAATCCGTTTTGGAGAGAAAGTTCATGACGTCTTTCATGTATCAATGCTACGAAAATATGTGTCAGATCCTAGTCATCAGATTACGCTTGAACCATTTGAGATTAAGAAAGACCTAACTTACGAAGAGCAACCTGTGTCTATTATCGATAGAAAGACTAAGACTTTGAGGAATAGGAATATACCATTAGTTTTGGTACAATGGAATAGGCATAGAGAAGAGGAATTGACTTGGGAAGTGAGGACGAAATTCTTAGGAAATACCTGGAGTTGTTTAACCAAATTTTGGGACTAAATTTTTAAAAAGGTGGGGGGAGTTGTAACACCCCATTTCAAGAAAAACCTGCATATGCATATTTATTAAAATTCCTTTTAATGTTCATTTAAGAATGATTTAAGTGTGAGATCTTATATTACAATAAGTTATGATTTATGAATATTTCCTTGTGCTTGTTTATTTTAAAGATTTTATGACATGTTTTTCTTTCGAGATTTTAAGGGTTTTTGCAGGATGACTTGCGGAGGAAACCGAGCTCGATCTCCACTCACTCGACCCACATGAACGGAAGTAAAAAGATAAGATGTTAATTAAATTTAATTGAATAAAATGATTTTAGGTTTTATGTTAATGTTGTTCGTTACCGTTTTTGAATACTTTCTTTTTTATGAAATTAGACGTTTACCTTCAACGAGCATGCATTATAGTGAATATTAAAATAACCGCAATGCTTATTAATTTAAGTACATATGGAAATTTAATACTTAATTTTATGCTAAGCAATTTCCACATTTATGTGAATTATACATTACATTATTATTGTTAGTCCTTTCAATAAGGTATGCATGTACTTATACATATGTGTAATATGGAACATCAAGATATCAAAGTAAATAAATTAATTTAACTTTTTGTTTTAATCCAATCTTCCTTGATAAGTCTTGGCTAACCTATGACTAAGCAACCTAAACTAGCCTAGCCACCTCACTACCCTAATTGCAACATGCAACATGCAACATGCAACACACCCTTGCTTGAAGATCTCTCTCTCTCTCTCTCTCTCTCGTTCACACCATAAGAGGTGAGCCAAAGTCATAGATAAGTTAACATAAGAGATAAAGGAAAGCAAAGATCAAGTATCCATCAAATTCTTCCTCAAACCCTAAAGGTATTGTGGCTAAACTCTCTTAGAATCTTCATTTAATTTTATGATTTATGCTTAAACCTTAGTTTAGAAAGCCCAAATATGTTCTTTGGAAATTTGTCTGGGATTATATGTTGTTTGAATGGAGGAATAAGTTGTTTCTAGAATAGGCTTAAGGATATGCTTTGTTTTGCTACTGTTTTGGTTGTGTTCGAAAAATATAGAGATTGAAATAAGCTGAGTCCTTTAGCCAGATTGAAATATATGAAGTCAAGAGTATGTCTGTAAAATTTCAGAAGATTTGAAGTTGAATTCGATTTTATATGATTTTTCTAAGATAAGCTGTTCGGAGACAGTTTTCGCCTTGTTTTCGGGTCTGATTCATATATTTTTCTGGAACAGTTTACTTCGAATTTATGCATGATCTTTTGCTATGTTTAAGAACCTGTTCTTAGGTATATGTAGGAATTTAGTATGTATTTCTTTTAGCTTTGTACGATTTATGCCGGATTGTACAACAAAACCTGTTTTTCGCGTAAATGATGTCCTGTTTTCAGTTTTGTTCTAAAATTCATAACTATTTATTGGGATAATATTTTTAAGCCATGTTTTAATATGTTGTGGTACACGTTCTTATGAGTATGTAGAAATTTACTATGTCATTTTTGGAACCTTGTACGGTTTATGGTGATTTTTACAAGAAAGTCTCTTTTCAGCATGTGCTATGTCCTGTTTTCAGATAACTTAGAAAATTCATAACTAATTATGTGAACCTTATTTTCGGTTGATATTTTTATATGTCATACTTCTGTAAGGTATCTATAGTCTGTAGAAATTTGGAAGGATTTCATGAATTCTAAAAGAATTGATTAATTATTCAAAATTAGACTGTTTTGGAGCTAGAATTGAAGTGAAAAACTAGTTAAATGTGTGATTTTTAATTCCTTGTACAAGCGTTTAAAATTTATGAAATTTGAGCATGTTATACTAAAGGAAGTTATGTGATTATATGAATAATTATGTGATTTTAGGAATTATATGTGAATTATTAAAATTATGACATCTTTATATGTCATTGTAGGTCTAAAATTGTTAGTTTATATGCTTAACAATTAAGTTATATGTATGATTACGCTTTAGGTTAAAGTAACCTAATATAAAATATAAAAGATTATGTTATACGACATAAGAGGCTAATCAGTTAAGTGTGTCGAGCGCAGTCGAGACGATCGGAGAATCCGAAAGCCATCTTTGCACTATCAACGTACAAGTGGGTAACTTCTACTCTCTACTATGTGTTGTTAATTGAATTGATAAGTTATGTATGAAAATCTACGATTGAAGCCCATAGCTATAACCAGTATGTAACTTCCATACTGGGCGACGACCTTAAGGGTAGAAATGTCTGGTCTATGAAGCAAGGTTTAGTGGGCGAGCGACTCCCACATTCCTTTATGTTGACCACAAGGCAAGGAGTGTCTGGTCTATGCAAGGTTTAGTAGGCAAGAAATTCCCACATTCCTTTATGATGTTCTCAGTGTGGCTGAGAACCACAAAATATTTTCAGGGTGGCTAAGAACCACATATAGTACTTGCTTAATAATTTAATTGCTTCACTATATTAGATAGTAAGGTTATCCCACTAAGATCCCTCTCCGGAGGTGTCTCATGATGTTACTTTTTATTATTTTCAGGCTCGGCAGATGATGACGTGGACGAGTAGCAGGCTGGGTTGACTTCTCACTGTCACATTAAATAGATATGCTAAAACTATGCTTCTTTCTCTTTAAAAGCGAGATGTTGTATAAACGTGTATTATATGAAAACGATGGGCCTTAGACTTATCTTATATTATGTGTATGTTTTGTTGTGTAAATTTTCGTTGGTCGATGGTTCAAACTTTTTCCTAGAAATGTGGGTAGGATTCGACTAGGCTTGAGTAATAGACGGATATGTATGTGTATGCATGTAGTGTGAGTTTTAGGGAAGGGGAAGCCTGGAGTGTGGGGCAGTGTGGGGCACTGTCGTGCCGGAATGCACGGTCGTGTACCAGTCGTGGAAGCCATTGAATGGTGGCGCATGGTCGTACCGGAATGCACGGTCGTGCTCCAGCCTTTGAAGAAGTTACTGGATAGTGGCGCATGGCCGTGCCAAGAGGGCACGGGCGTGCGCCGGGCAAGTGTAATATGCATATATATGTTATGTTTATAAAAAAAAAACACTTGTGTCTTCACTTTTAAGTCTTCCGCTGTATGATATAAAGTCATTATAATTTCTTTATTTCCTAAGTATGTAAATGGTGACGACCTATTTCCAATAAAGGGAAATGGGGCGTTACACTTATTTTCTCAAATTTTTTTTGCTATCAGAATAAATTCATCATTTAGCCAATACCAACTCACAAGTCACCTAAATGCCTCCTATCTCACTATAAGAGCTGCTATGGTGACATTGTAGGCTGGTGTTTCTTTTTTTTTTCATTTTTAAAATATGTCCTGTTTGAAAAATGGATTATGGTCATTCTATGCTGCTTTTTTTTTAGATCATACCTGCAAGACTGCAAAAATGGTCAAAAACAAGCAGTAGACACATAATAATACAACAAGACAATACAAGACCACACATCAATGACATAGACTCAGATATCAGAGAGGCTGCTGCTGTTAATGGCTTTAACATTGAATTAATGTTTCAACCGCCTAATTCTCCGAATACAAACATTCTAGACTTGGGCTTTTTCAGGGCCATTAAATCTCTTCAAATTGAAACTGTCTCCTATAATGTGGAGGATTTGGTCGAGAATGTTACAATGGCATATACGCAGTTGGAACCAAGCAAGATTAATAGTGTGTTTCTGAGCTTGCAAGCATGTCTTACAGAAATTATGAAGCAACTTGGACACAACAACTACAAGCTACCCCATTTAGGAAAAGATCACCTTACAAGAGAGGGCATACTCCCAATCACTCTAAAAGTTGAAGAGAGAGTTGTAAGGCAAGCAATAGAACACCTTGTAGCATTACAACAGGTAAATGTAAGCTATGGGATTACAGAAATAATGGTTGTCTTAGGTTATAATTAGGGTACTATGGGAATGTTTTTTGTACATCATCCCTTGTTTATGGCATAAACATCATGTAGATGTGTTTTGCTTAGGCCATAAACATTGAACAATTGTGTATTTCTGGTTTTATATTAGTACAAGCTTCATTAACAATTTGTTGTTAACAAAACTTGGCCCTTAGATCAATTTCATAACTGGGCTGATCATTATGTCTCCGGGCAACATTGAAGTAGCAAAATTGGGTTTCTACTTCAAGTTACTGACTCAAACAGTTTAGACAAGTCACAATTAGATCATTTTAAACTCACACAGGAGTTTAATCACCAACCAAAAAAAAACCCTAGGGACAGTAGCATCAAACATCAAGAAAACTAGAAAACAAATATTTCTGGAAAGTGTGCAGATTATCCCAAGCAGCAATCGAAACACAAAATCCCACAAAGGAGAATCAACCAACAATCAACAGATAATAAACACATGAGCAACCGAAACGCAAAATCCCACACAGGGGAATCAACCAACAACTCAACAGTTAATAAGCCCACACAAGGGCATCAACCAACAAATCAACAGTTAATAAGCCCACACAGGGGCACCAACCAGCAAAATAAGCATAAAAAGAGAGGGAATAGAATACATGAACCTTTTTAACTAGTGGAACCCAAATCGAGAGGAACGGAAGGATCCAAGCTCGTAAATCGGGATTGTATTGGATCTCGCCGCCTGGAGCAGAAGGCTCAGTCTCACATCTGCAACCGATGGCCCCATCTCCGATGTATAGTCCATCATCGACCGAATCTACTCCTATCTCTGGCGACTGAGTCTCAGCAATAAAAGAATCCTCTAAATCGTAAGCTATTTTTTCGGTTTCGGGGGAAACCTCAAAAAAATCATTCAAATCTCCCATGAACACCAATGGAGAGAATGAAGAGACGAGAGAGAACGAAAGTGTAAAATGGGCTGGAGAGGGATGAAGAACAGGGATGAAGAAGAGGGCTGAGAGAAGGGCTGGAGAGAATAGGGATGAAGAACAGGGATAAAGAAGAGGGGCTGAGAGAATGAAGAGACGAGAGTGTTCTATAAAACATAGATTAGAGTTTGAGTGATATAAATGGGCTGGCCAGGGTATTTTGGGTTAGAAGATTAAATGGATTAAAATGAGCTGGCCAGTTTAGCAGGTTAGGATTAATTATTAAGCCAATGGTAATTAGGTAAATATGTTAAGTTATAGGGATAATTTGGTAAAAATTACTTTCCTTTTTGGGGGTGTGCAAATTATCCCGGGACACCCCGAAATGGAAAGTGTGCAAATTATCCCGGGATGGAGGGAGTATATGATTTAGAAGTCTTTGATACTAATTATTAAAAGCCAAACAATCAATTCATAATTAAATGGTATCTCATGTGAGCATTTGATATTTTATTAAGTTAATAATTATTATTCAATTATTAGTTTATTATATAATATATTAGTTTATTATATGATATAAATTTGAAGACATCTATTTTAAATTTTGGTAAAACTATATATATATATATATATGAATATAACATAATAATATTATTTTAAAATATTTATTATATCATAAGACATTAAAGTTATTGTTTTTATGAAACAAAATTAAGTTAAAAACAGCAAAAACCACACCAAACCGCAGAAAACCACACATTCAATTTTTGTATGAAAATTGCAGTTTTAATTTTACTTGTAAACCAAACCACATTTAACAATGTGGTTTGAAATTAAAGGAAAGCCTGCTAAAACCGCACCATGATCACCCTTATACACTGGCTTCCTTAATCTATATATGCCACATGTCTCTTTTTTCAATATTTCTCTTTTTTATATTTTCATGTTTTTACATTTTATCCACATATGTCTCTTTTTTCAATTTTTCCCTTTATTATTTTTATTTTTTACATTTTAAAACTAGTTAATTGTTTTTAATGGACATATTTGGTGTAATGCGTCAAACCCCCTCGTGACTTGGAAATTCCGCGTCGCTCCCCCCTATATTAAAAGAATGACAACGTTTACACATGTGATAATAAAAACACTGCATACGCTCCATTTTTTTACACGGTAGTTAACAATGATCATTTTTTTAGTGAATGCCCCGTTATGCCCCTAACCTAATAACTAAGGAATTTTATTGTGCAAATTTTCATAACGGGTTGAGAGTGAAAAGTTAGGGTTTTCATTCCTTCGAAATTTTTGAGAGGCAATATTCAAAATACACGAGTAAAACACTAAGAGATTGTGATAAAATCAATTGCTAGGGTTTGAGGAGGTCGCAAAAGCAAGGTTTCTGTGGATTTGGTGGTGATTTAAGGTAATATTCGACTTTCTCAGAATAGTTTAGGGTTTTTTTGAAAAGTTTTTTGTGCGTGTTTTTGAGTTTAGTTGAGGTTTTATTTAAATACTGGATATTCCACCAATTTATTGTTGTTTATTTCACATTTTGATTCGAATTTGAATTTTTTCCCTAATTTTCCATTTCTGTGAAACCCTAATTTCTCTAATCAACCCTAGGTTATGGTTTTTTTCCTTGTGTGTGTTTTCCTTCGTTATTTTGGGTTTGATTTTACGAATTTTCCCTAATTAATTTCCACGAACCCTAATATCTAGAAATCTGAATTGTCCCTCTGAAGCTCTTCTATTTTGTGATTTATTCTGAGATTTTGTGGTGTGTTTTATGTTAAGATATAAAAAAAATCTTTGAGAAAGTGACTCTGCAGGCTGTGTTAAGATATATTTTATGATTGAGTATGTGATGATGATGAATGGTAAATGAAAGAAGCATACAAATTACAATAAATTACTTTTTTTTTGTGATGTATATTTATGGTTGTAGGGTGTTATTATGGTTTATGATCCAATTGAATACTTGATTAATTTTTTTAGAGTTTTGATTTATAGTTGCAGTTTTTGTTATTAACCTTTAGGCAAACATGATAAAATGATCAGAGTTATAAAATGATACTATTAGATAGAATATCAGCTTTAAATTACTATTTGCCTATGTGGTTCTTCTTCTTTTTTTCGCATAAGTTTTGCCATCATTCCTAGTCTCTAAATAAATGTGGATAGTCAAAGCAGCTGAAAAAATCAATTTAGGTTTATTCATGTCATTCATTTTCTTTGTAATTTTTTTTCCTTTTTTTTGGTTTTATTTTTCTCCAGTATGATAAATGCATTGTACCATGTAGGGATATCCAATCTACAGTTTTAGAAGAAAGCCTTCGCAAATTGGGAGTGGAAAAATTTAGCAAAGATGATGTCCAAAAGCTGCGGTGGGAAGTATTGGAAGCTATGATTGGAAATTGGATACACTTTATGCGAATTGTTGTAAGTACTATTAATGTGCTTGTGTTCATTTCATCAAGATTGATTGATTATAGGAACTAATGCAAAAATCCTAAAACAAGTCAAGTTGCTTTTTTGGTAAACGTAAAGTCTGTGATCAAATGTTTGAGGGTTTTGATTTTCTCATGGATCAATGTTTTGCTGATGTTACTGCTGGAAGGGAAAAATTGGTAAAAATACCCCATATGTATATCCTAATTATTATCTTACCCTTTAAGTTTTTGGGTTTTTAAAAATACCCTGTATGTTGGCGCTTCTTGTTGAAAATACCCCGTCACCTGTTGTAGGGGGTAACTAATCGGTCACATGCTGACGTGGCAGGTAAATACACATGTGTAATCATTTTTTCGATTTTTTTGTTCTCTTTTCCATGTCAATTGAGAAAGGGAGGGAAAATCTACTATTTCCCTCCCAAATCCTCTAAACATAATACCTCACTTTCCCTTACCCATCCACAAAAAGAATGTCAAGTTCTTCAAATGAAGGAGAATTCTGCTACTATGGCTTGAGATCTTCTTTAAGATGCTTGTGGACTTCACACAATCCGGGAAGAAGGTTTCGTGGATGCCGAAATTGGGATGTATGGTTTTACATTTTTTTGTATTTCTTTTCCTATGAATATTTTTAGTTTTTATTACTGTTTTTTGTCGAATTTCTCCCACTTTCAATCTTCTTTAAGTGTTGTCCTGTTTCATACCATTTTTTTTCCTTAATTGTTTGTTGTTTCTGTGTATGATTTTGTAGAGTGATGGATGCAATTACTTTACATGGATTGACCCTCTAATGAATGAAAGAGCTAGAGGATTGCTACTGTAATTGCGTGAGAATAATCGTGTGTTGGAAGAGAGGGTTGATGCTTTGCGGAATATTGAAGGACGGATGAAAAGATTGAAGATGATTTTGTTCTTCTCATGGGTGTTTTTCTTTGTAACTTGGTTCCATTAGGGTAATGTTTAGAGAATAATTGGAGTTAAGTTAATTAGGGTTGTTTTTGGTACTTTATGTTCTATTTAAATTGTAGTAGTTTGACTTGGTGTTGTAGGCTTTATTTAAGTTTAATGAATGTTGTTTAACTTATTTTGGATTCAAGATACTTTTATCATTTAATTACAAGTTTAAAGTTAGTTCTCTATTGTTAAGTGTTGTATAAATTGACAAGTATTACAAACATAATCTGTATGAATCTCTGTTAATCTACTTACCAAGAATTTAAAATGGCAATACAAGATTTGATTGCAATCATAATCCAATGAAGTCAACAACAAACTAGTGACAAAATAACCACTCTATAATTGTTTATATCCAACAAAATAAGATTTGTTAAGCCATTAAGCCAACAAAATCAAACTATCAAAAACATAAACTGAGTGTTATTCAAATCCAGTTGGCACATTAAACCAACAACACCACATTAAGCCAACAACAAAAGAACCATAATACTATTAATATCCAACAAAACAAGATAATCAATCTAAGATAGGAAACCACTACACTTTCTCCTTCTCCTTCCCCTTCTCTGTCTCCATTTTCCTTGTATGATCCATGTCAACTCCCAAGTTTGAGAGCATCACATACTTCTTCCCTTGTTTTTTGGAGAATTGGACTACTACTTGGCATTTGAAATGAAGGTGATCTTGGGATAAATTGATCACTAATAAAGAGAGTTGGTGCCCTTATATTCACCCTAGGAGTAGTAAATATTAGCCCAATATCACACTATTCCAAAAAAACACATAATCAAATTTTTGACAAGCATGATATAATATAGAAGGAATAAGTTTCAACTACTAGATTTCTTTTTTACCTTTCCCTTTCTTCTTAGTTGTAGCTTAAAAACTCTATCATTTGTAGTCTTCTCATTCTAACAAGAAGTAGATAAAGAAAATCAGTCAATTTGAATCCAAACTAGTACACACACTGAAAGTTGATACCAAGCAATGGTAATCTTATCAAGTTTATGTTTTGAGCCCCTTAATCATCCCCCACTTGAGTTAATTGACTTAAACATATCTCATCAGTGTTGTTTACCAGATTCTCCATCTATTGAAATCAAGTTAACCAATTTGTTAATATTATACAGTAAAAAAAATCAAAAGATAAATTAAAATGCAATTAAACCCATAAACCACTCATTACCTCAACATTATTGTCTAATTCATTTATTAATGGAGCATCCTCTGCCAAATTTTCCTCCACATTACTTTCACTGAATATGTCTTCAATGTTGCTTTCATTGAGAAGATCACCAAAATCACAATCATTGAGGATTTGTTGAAAATCTTGTTCATCATGAAGATCTTCAGTACCTTGTTTCTGCATAACAAAGTTAATATCAATTTAGAAGATAGAAAATAAGTACATAAAATTTGATAATTACATTTAATTACATTGTATTTTACCTCACATCCCCTTTTGTTGTGTCCTTGAATGCCACATTTACTACATTTCATTGTCTCTTGTTTTCTCTTCTTATTGAATTGATCTTTGTTTCTTGGCCTCCCTCTTCACTTCCTCTTAGTCTTCTGCACAACTTCATCTGGCTCTCTTCTTCTGGCTTTTGATGGCCTACCAATTGTGTGTATCCTTCTTGGGGACAAGGGAGGGATACAACTTGAGGGAGTCCACTCATTTCTGCCATTTATAGGCATTATAGTCAACTCATAAGCCCTCTTATAAGCCTCCACCTTATAGCAATCATGAACAAATTGATCCACTGCAAGTTTTTGACAATGAATGGCACAAAGGGCATGCTTACATGGGATCCTAGTAAGGTCCCATTTTCTACACCCACATCTCATCTTTTTCAAGTCAATTGAAAATTGACTCCCATCATAACAAGATATTTGGTAATGTGTATCATCAGATTTGATGGGAATACAATCTGCAACCTTTGAATTATTATGGCTTATGATCTTGTTTATCTTAGGACAGAAAGTTCCTGCCATTTTTTTGCCCTATCTCAGCATTCTTGGTTTCTTTTCATAAGATCATTCATGATTTGCTCCAATATTGACAGTATTGGAAGCTCTCTAGCTCTCAATATCTTAGCATTGAAAGACTCACACATTATAAGTAGGGGCACAAGAGTGATCTCCATACAGAGATGTGATTTCCCATGAGGTATTATGCTACATTTTGAGAGCATGGATCCTCCATGGACAATCTTTATCAACACAAACTGCATAAATCATGTCTATCACTCCTAAAAAAACTAACACTCTTACCCTCCATTATAGCATGTGACTCAACAGCCTCTCTAAATTCTTTTTTGGTGCTGAATATCATCCTAAGAAGAAAAGTTGGATTATATTTTTGGTTTTCTCTAAACATAGTGGACCTCTCTTTATCACCATCATCATGAGAAGACTTAGCACTATAAAAGTCTTCTTCACTAACTAGTATATCCTCATCTCCAGACCCTAATTCTTCAACCCCCTCTCTAGACCCTAACCCCTCAACATCTACATCAGTGTACTTCTTATACAGTAAGTCATCATCACCCTCATCCTCAGATAGACAACAGTAATCACTATCATCAAAACCTTCACTACTTTCATCCTCTAAAACTAACTGTTTTTTACTCTTTCTATGTAGTTCTCTCTCCCTTGCCCTTTCCACCTCATCATCTAGAAGATATAAGGCTAACTCTCTCACTCCAGTAAACACATCAACACAATACTTTTTCAACTCACAGTCACTATGAATTTGGAAGAACTCTTCAGTACCAATTTTTTTAACAAACAAACTGATGGAAGTACTACTACCTATATAACAAGAAAGATCTTTAAGCCCCTTTAAAGTAAGTGTATTCTCATCAACATAATCAAACTTAAACAAATCACCCCCTACATATGAATCATGTTTACTACTCATGCCCCCCAAAATAGAGACATAAGGTATATTCCTTACTGTTTAACCCTATAATAAAAAAATTTAACAAGAAAATCAATCAATTTTTGTCTTTTTTTGGATATCTAAAAAGTATTACACCAAATAATGGAAAAGCAACATATAGATCCTCACATGTCATTTTGATTTGTATTCTACTCAAAAGATTCTTTTTTCGCAAATAAAACATAAAATAACAGTCAAACATACACCAACCCGACAAAAAAACATTAAATATTCAACAAATTTCTAACTACCAACAACCAAACTCTAAAGAAATCGAATGTATCCACATATATCGAAAACAACCAACATAAAACAGTGAACAAACACTATACCCAAGCCCTAAACAACAAACATTAAAATCATATCTGCAAACTAAAACAAAATCCTAAAATACTCTAAATACATACCGTATTTAGGAGGGGGATCATCATTCTTGTTCTTGTCTCTAAATTTCATGGTAAATACGATATGATTTGGGGTATATTTGAGAGAATTTGGTTTGGTTTTCTTGAATTCGAAATATCGTTTTTTTTTTTTTGGGATTTGGAGGCTTAACCTTCTCGTTGATTTGGGGATTTGTGGGAGGCTTGTGTGACTTGACACTCATTGTTTGACTTGGTAAAAAATAAATGAGAAATAAAATCCACGTGTGAAATAACCGGTCACGTCAGCGAGTTACCTCCTACAACAGGTGACTGGGTATTTTCAACAAGAAGCGCCAACATACGGGGTATTTTTAAAAACCCAAAAAATTAAAGGGTAAGATCATAATTAGGGCATACATACGGGGTATTTTTACCAATTTTCCCCTGCTGAAAGTGTGGCAGTGTTACTTAGCTTTGGAGAAGCAATTGCCAAAAGCAAGAGATCCATTGAAAAGTTATTTGTACTTTTAAACATGTATGAAATTATGAGAGAACTTCACTTGGAGGTAAGGAGTAATTTCAGTAGAGCAATCATCGTGAGACATGATGCTAGTATATTGGTAAAAATCTAACATTTGCCTTTGACTGAAAGTTTCAATTGATATTCAAGTCATCACGTAGGTTCAATGAAAATTTGTATCATTGTTTCTGTCGGCAGATTATGTCATGGCAAGTCTGTGGTAGATTGTATTACTAATAATGCACTCTAAGAATTACTCTTGTTTAGTCAAAAACTATCTTTTTCCCCTAGGGGATTCTACATGATAATGCGCAACATATGTCTGATCTTTAAATAAGCCAATTATTACCTTCAATAGTCAATACAAGTGTCATTATATAAAAATTGTGTGAGCAACAAATCAGATTCATGGTTTGGTTATGACTGTAGTTTTAAATTTTTCTAGCTTTTCTCCAGTCTTTTTTCACATTTTATTATGTTCTAATTGAGGTCAGTTTATGCTTCTAGTTGTACCATAGTCCTATGCAACAACTATATTTAGCATACTGAAGTGGGCTTTTGATTGCTTCCTGTGAAAATAGAAAAAAAAAACAATATAAATGGGTAAATATAGAAAAAAAAAACAATATAAATGGGTAAATATACTAAATAACATAACAAAAATAGAAAAAAAAAACAATAAAAATTGAAAAGGGGCTTACTTGCTGAAATTTTGGAGTGTAAATGGGTAAGAAATGCTATTTAATTAAAAGGAATCAATATCTATCATTTATAAACAATCCAAAGGGTATAATAGTCAAATTACAAGTGAAAAAGTGATCAAAAGTCACCACAATCTACAAAATGGGCGAGTGTATCACTCTCGTTTACTTTAACATTTTTTGGGATTTCGCGCATATTTAATCAAACCACAGATATACACTATGTCATTCTTTTAACAAAGGAGGAAGCGACGCAAATCTTCCATAACATAAGGGGTACATAACATTTTACCTAGATGGAAGAAGCCGGATACAATAACGATTTACAAAAATGTCGTCTATGGACAACTGTTGTTTTTAAAAGACTATATTGAAATGTGATAAAGTATCAAGAAAAACTGATGTGTAGTGAAGACCAACTTTAATTTTTCCAATTATTAATAATTTAATTATAATTTGAATTTACTGCTATATACTTATTTGCTATTATTATTATTATTTTATTTTATTTTTTACTTTATTTAAAGGGATGAAATTATAAGTAGCTCACTATAAAAAACAAAAAATTATAAAAAATTTAACCAAGAGTTTGAAACTTTTTTTTAATCAAGAGAATATTTTTTGGGACCATTGTATTCTTAATGAAATTCACCCTATACCATAATGAATGTGGTTTGTACCACTATATTACACCCTCATATCTGTATTAATGTAGCTTGTATCACCATATTACACATTCAATACCAACATTGATGTAGTCTTTACAATCATATTATACCCAAATGTTAGAAGGGTATAATTGAGCAAAACTCATTTCTCTTGGCTAACAACGAACAAAATTTAATAATTTAACAAAAAAGAATGTTTATAAGTAGAGATGATTAAAAATGGAATCACACATAAATATTTTGTTATTATTTTGATTTTAATTTTCATACAAACAAAATTCTTCATTCTTGTATTCCCTTAAAATTTCTTTTCCACGGAGTCTATATATCCTTCAAGAATTTGTCTTGTCAATTGCATCACTAAACAACGTGAGGAAATAGTCAAACAATGAAAACTAACACCCTTTTAAATAGGAATTTATGTGAAATCCTAAAAACAAGCATTTACGTATCACAATAACTATAATAAGAAGAAAAAAAAAGATAAATAAAATAAAATGATTTTACCGAACAACTTATTCGTTCAAATTTTAATTTTATTTAGGCGATCAAAATTTCAATTGACAAATATTTTGACTGTATATGTGAACAATACAACTGCAGAAAAACAGCAAACATCTACTGAAAATTCTTACAAGAAATAATAACAGGGAACAGAGATCAGTTCCAAAGAAGAAATCAATTTGTTTAACACTGACTAAATGGCAATCTTCTAAAACCCACAAAACCAAAGAAGAAATCAATTTAATTAATTGACAAAACTCTGCATAAAATACAAAGAAAATAGAATTCCTGACTACACCCACCAATACAAAACTATAATAAATCGCGATTTCTTTTCAGGGCTTCGATTTCACCTTCAAGTCCTGTAACTTCAAATCTGGAACCAAGAGGATCGATCTGCCACCACTAATAAATGTGCATTGTGTGCAACAGGCCGTGCCTGGCCTTTCATGAATTAGCGAATTGGGTGGTACTGAGCTGATACTCTTTTAGGAGGGAGCTTCCGCAAAATGTACAACACAAGAGTCGATGGAAGAATCTCAACCAACTGTTATATAAATGAATTACATTAGAACTAGAGTATGAATTCAAGTCCCTCCCCCACCTTCCTATTTTCCCAATTTGTAAAAAGATTCAAAAATTAAAAAAATAAATGAAATCAGTGCATGATTAAAGAGAGATGTTGATACCATGTAATAGATTAAATTCAAAACCGGATGGTCCAGGACATCGAGTGATGCATCTGAATCAAAAGCTGATAGCATAACCTGAAGTAAATGGTAGATTATAGGACATGATATCGAGTAAGTAAAACAAATAAAAGAGAAATGGCATTCAATTAGGGAAGCAAGTTAAGCTAGTGCAAGAGAAGTTACAACCAAGTGAAATAATGGTTCTCTCCCACATTATCTTATATGAGGATAGTCATGAAGAATAAAACATGGATCATACATACGAATTTAAGTTTAGCAATAAACATAGTTGATGACAAGAATGTAAGCAAGAAACAATGCAGATGCGACAATATAGTGGCTGAAATTCCAGATATAAGAGCTTTTCTTTTCCAAGTGACACCAATATTACACAGGCAAGGGCAAGTTATAAGAACCAGTTCTATCCAAGTTTATATCATATAAAAAAACTGAAGGGTAATTTGAACCTTACCACGAAGCACCTTATAAGAAAACAAGTGAAGCATATAGCTGTCACAGATCCAACCTGTAAATGAAGTCTAATCAGTCCAAACGAATCAATTATATCAACGAGACACTAAAACAGATGGGACATGCTACACAATCATCTGAAAAGTAAAGGTTTTGCCATGCAAATAGCAACAAAGTTGCTGGCCCACTCCGCTCAATGCAATTGTTTTCCACAAGGGTGAACAGATTTTAATTAAGCTAAACTGGGGTGAATAAAGATTATTATATACAACTCCCTCTGAGAACAACCAAGGCTGGTGTGAACACAATCTGAAATGTTACCAGAGACAATGTCGTTAGAAATTTTAGATCTGTATTTTCAAGCATATTCCTCAATGTGCCCATGGGAATATAACCTAGATATCTTGTAAAATACGTATTGTATTCACTTTTGTCTATGAAATAGAGATGAATTAGTATGACTCCCATAAGAATCCTTAATATCTAACTGAATGGTTTATTATGAAACTATGGGCTTATTTGCTCAATGGAGATGAATAAAGTCATCCGGAGATATCGACAGACTCAGCAATCAAAGTCTGGCATAAATTTACATACAATATCTTCTCCTTTTCAGCACCTGGCACTTTAAGTAAGGTGCATGAAACTTTTCAATAATTTGGATGGGCAGAAAATCAGAAAATAGACCGATGTCATTTCTAATGTCATAATTTGACATTTCAAAATATGAATATATTAGCAACCATATCGTCTATATTTGGAAAATTAGCAAACTTGGTAATTGGATATTAAGCCTAATATCCATACCTAACTCCAACAAGCACACTTTGCACATGAATCTTGTTGGTACTGATTATTAGTATTTAGCAATCCAGTCTTGCTGAATAGTAGGAATAGGAATATCCTTCACATGCATTAACAACACCGACTATGCATCTTGTTCCAATTAAACATTATAAGTAGGTACAAACCTCATGAAGTTTTTTTCTCCTCCCTTTAGATTCAATAGGGAAGCGTCTTAGCATGAAAAATAACCTGGCCGCGGTAAAACATTAACATTGGTTAGCATAGAGGTATAACAAATCCAAAACTAAAAATTGAGCATATCAGTTGGAATAATTTTATATTGCTTAAATGATGAGCGGAGGAAACTCTCAATTCACCTTCCTCCATAAAGCAAAAATCCTAATGCTGCTATAAATGATGTCACTGCAGAGACCAAAAGAAATAAGCATTATTACAAGTCATAAATGAATAATCTCAGCAAACTAAGAGAACCAAAGGCATTAACCGTTGAGTAAAGGTGAACAGGAAATGAATTGGAAAACTGGAGTGAAATTAACCTGCAATAAAAATCTTTCCAATGAACTGTGCAATACTGTTATCATCCACCCAGAGGTACACCCAGATGCAGAACTGAGGAAAGATGAAACAGCATTTAAGTTTTACTTAATTGATACCCATAAAAGTATTATTTGAATGCTAAAAAACAAAAAAAGAATCCACACTGACTAAAGATGCACATATATAGCTGCTGAGAAATTCCAGTATACTGACCACAAAATAATGATAGAACCAAAACCCACAAGATGATAGTATATTGTGTAGTATAAAGGGAGTCTCTACAAACCTGTATGAAGTAAATTGCACCGTTGATAGAAATATAGAAGATTCTCAATTTATCTGTTGGCAAACTTCTGGCCTGATCAATTACAAGGATAAGGCTTTCAGTGATTTCTCAGAACATGCAAGCATCTAAAAACATCAACAATTCTTAACTACAGCAGTCAAACATTTATGTGATATTTTCACCAGACTTCTCTGCCTATACCTGATGATATATCTCTGCCCAGAAAAGGACAAGAAGTGTGTATGTGGAAAAGAACAGCAGGTCAGGAAGATCCAGAAGTACCAAAGTTAGGGCCTGATTAATAAAACATAAAGAAACAAAAATTAAAAATACAATCTAAAAGATCAATTATTAGAAAATTACTATGATAATTGTTTGTATAATGACAAAAATCATAGATCTATACAAAAATCAATAAAAATATATTTCAGGTTTTTCCAATTGTTGCACACACGGCAAAGGGCAGGCCTATGCAAAAAAGTATGACTACCTTAGACTTTCAACTGAGTCAATCAGTAGCGCATCTTGTGCTTGATTAGACCTCAATCAAATATTTAATCAGTAGTGCATCTTGTGGATGATTAAGCACCCCCCCTCCCCTCTCTCTCTCCCCCCCCCCCCCCCCCAATGCAGTTGGGAAACAAAGACCAAATCAGCCAATCTTATCTAATAGTATTTCTAAATGATGTAATCCATGGGTGAATATAGCCATACATCAAGGACACCATGTGCTAGGCAAGCCAGCAAAAGATTATAGTACAATGTTACGAATACAGGAGGAGCAGATCCAGTCATGGAAATATAGAAACAAAGTGAATGAAAAGAAAAGTCATAATATATATATATATATATAATAGATATTTCATCTAAAATATTTTCACTTTTATTGTTCCCATCTTAAGAAAGTCTTCTAAAGACACCTATTCTCAATTTCAAGATTTATACATCTTTGAGCCTACTAAACCAAAAAAAAAAAAAACTGAAGGAAGGATGTAAGAAGGTCAAAGAGCAATGAGCAAATTTAAATTATTAAGCTGCATAAATTGGCAAGATGAGTCCTGCAGAAACGAATTTGTACTAATTAGGATAAACAGATAACAAGGTGAGTGTTACCTTGGGATTCAAAAAAAATACTTGCTTATGAAATCCAAACACAACAGCACGCACTGCAATTTAGTAGCTTGAAGATTAATTCAATGATTGGAAAAATATATACAAAATGTTTGAGCGGTTATTGTCCATACCTCCATTCACTATAAAGTTCATCAGGTGGAAAACCTTCTGAGTAGTCCAGCCATACTCTGGCACCCTTAGTTCAATCCTTATCAGTTGAATCTGCACGGCATAAGTGCAACATCAGTTATAGACTTCACTTCATGCAGTAATTATCACCACCTGGTGTGGACTTCTCCAGAATTTATATATGTCAACTATTCAAATATCTTTCTCAAAACTTAAACTACATTAATAATTAATTACAGATGAAACTCAATGAACCATAATGTAGATAAGGAATTGGTCAGGAAACAGTTAGTAGCAGAGCCTCCAAACAAATATATACCTTTCAGCGAGGTAACAAAATCACCTCTCACTTTTTCCTATTGTTCTTCAGATTACTTTAACTAACATTAAAAGCCACAGGGTAATGACCTCTGACAAATAAACACACATTGCGACTTTTTCAAGCAACGGGATCAAAAGGCAAAGTTCAATAATGGCAGCCACTCAATTCCCAAATACTAACTGCAAACAACACTTTAATGCTATAACCCCAAGGCTGTGGGAAGACTGAAGAGAGAGCTATTATGAGCAGTTTAAACCATTTTATAAGTGAAAGTACATGAGCCTCCACCATGGCCATGATCAAACTAACAAGATAAGAACACTAACTACCACAATTCATTAATCCCAATCCACTCAAGCTCAGAATAACCAATATCAGATACCCCATCTCTGATTCTATCTCCAATACCATTCAATAATACTGATTTTCAAAATATGAACAAACATTTCCGTAAATACAATTTAGGAGGAAAAAAAACACATAACAAATAAAATAATTTAGAAGGAAAAAAAAAAAACTATCCTAAACAAGCTCGGTTCAGCAACTGAAAACGAGCTCCAATAATTCAGTTACCAGGTAAAGAAATTGAATTCAAACACGCAAAAAAAAAACTGTAATCTAGAATAACACTAAATTAATCATAATAATATAATAGTACGTGAGCTAAAATCAATGCAATCGACTCACAAGGGCAACGGAGGAAACGAGGGCATAAACGGCGCAGAGAGTGAAGAATAATCCGTCTTGCCATTCGGTAGACTCATTGATCTCATTCCACCAGTTGGCCGACAATCCTCCAACTCCGACGCCGGCGTCGATCGCCGGAAAAGTCACTAACATTCGCGTCATCTCAGCTCTGGTATCCCTCCTCTCCCTTTTCACTCTTCTAGTGATGACGAAAAGGTCAAAATTAATAAGCTGCTAAAAAGTTTGTAGTATTATTATTTCGAATCAGAGGAGATCAAATCGGAGAGAGAGAGAACAGAGAGGAGAGAGAGAATAATATAAATACCAATTAAAAAAGATGAATGATATTACATTAAAAAGAACGTAGAGACGAGAGAGGCAGAGACGCACAGAATGGACACAGTAATTAATAATCATGTAATAAAGCAAATAAATAAATAATTAACATAATGTAGTATAGGAGGCGAAATCTTATTGAAAACACTGTTATTTTAGACTTTTGATTGAAACATTTTTTAAGAGTGTATTAATCATTTTTAATAAGAAGTAAAATTATTTGAAATCATTTCACAAATCTAATTTTACGAGATGGATTCAACAATAGCTAGACCTGATAATTTTATCCTAGTTTGATGGGTTCTCTCAAATAGCTCGACATATAGTATCGATGTCAATATCCTGACCCAAAGAGGTCTTGAGACCATTTGGTCCATCCCAATGGGCTTGTGGCACAACGAATCGAATTGACCTGTACTAAAAGTAACTAAAGTTTTAAATATGGGTTAAATTTGGTTGGATTGTTGAATTATTAGTTCTTAGGTTGGGTCGAGTTGACTAAATCATTAGCTCGAGAGTTGGACTAATTTGGGCCAACACAATCTCACAACTTATTACAAATAAAGATTAACTTGTTAAAATGAATTTAAGTTGTGGATAATAAGAATTTCTGTCTCACCAAATTTTATCTATAAAATGTCTCATATAAATTTTTTTTTTAAGTAACAATTATTGTGACATAATTAAAGTACGTAATTTTAGTTACATAAAACGAAATATGCATATTCTTTAAAACAAAAATCTTTATATTATGTGTATGTAAAGTATAAATTATAATTATATTGGAACTTCTTAGAGAAAAATTAAGGTTAGTTACATTAAACTTTTTTTTTTCAATTACAACATGATGTTTTTGGCCTACACCATAGATCGTCAATACATGATAGGGTTTTTCAAGTTCCAATTGTTGACATAGAGCGCAATTCAGAGTTACAGTGTACTGATGATGAGGATATTTCTCTGAATTTCAGGCTTCACTTACCATTTGGAACATGAAATATTTAACCATGTATCAAATTATTATAAAACTGAATGTGATGATTTGTAGTGTTATGATTGAAATGTTATGATATAATTGAAAAAAGGTTAAATATAATGATTGTTTATCATTTATTAAACCTACACTTATATTGGAATGTATTAGATTGCATCCAAATTTATTTAGATAATTATAAGTAGTATTTTTGTTTGATATCATCTCATGTCAATCTATAATTTATAAGATAGAGGTTCGACTCATTAAAATTATTTTAAATTATGAACAAATATTCAAAAAACGATTTCATACAATTTTTTGTGTAAACAAAATGCAAGGTAAAATCACCAATGAACAATTATTTTAGTTTATTTAAAAAAAAAATATAATGAAGATAATACTAGAAGGAAAGGTGACGGGTCCCGCTTTGTTAGGAAGAAAGAGACAAAGCTTTTTCTGGAATTTGGTGGAAGTATTCAATATTGATTCACGGTTTATTCCTCCATTATTCTTCCGACCTATTTATTAATTCTTTCACCACTGTATATAATCAAATATTTTCGAATATCTTTTATCTTGGCATGCCGGATTTTGACGTGAAATGTAAACAATGTGACAAAAGTACTATTCTATTCTTTTTAATAAATTATCAAACTAGAAGATATAATATAAATACCACAATATAATGTTTGGATGACTTTCTATAATATTTTATTTCTACAAAAATATACTATGTACGAGTTTAATTTATAAGTGTTATTCTATTATTCAATTACTATGAATCCATGTTATTTAAATTATAGTTAGAATATACTGTATTCAAAAGAATTGAATGTAAAGGAAAAATACATATTTGGATTGTTGTGTTTTTATTTTATGTTATCTTTTAAGCATGACCATGTACTTTGTGTTTATCTGAACTTTGTACTTATATTAACATTTAAAATTTAGTCTCCACAATTCGCCAATTGTCTAATGCAAACATCAAATCTTGAGAGAAAAATAAAAAAAAAGTAACATTACAAAGACTATATATATTACCAATATAACACAGAGATCCAAATTTTCAAGAATAAAAAAATGAAAAGGTGAAAAAGATTGTTACTTTATGTTTTATTAATGTTGTGACACTTCATAACCAAGGATCCGTGGCGCAATGGTAGCGCGTCTGACTCCAGATCAGAAGGTTGCGTGTTCGATTCACGTCGGGTTCAATTCCCACTTTATCCTATTCATTTTTTCATTCTTTTTCTAATGTGATGTTAATTTAATTTTTCTTTTTCATTTTTTCATTCTTTTTCTATGAGATGTTAATTTAAATTTTTCTTTTCTTTTTCTTAGGAGGTGTTATTTTCATTTTATATTCATTTGTCTTTTTTTTTTTTTGATGAGATGTTAATTTTATTTTTCTTAGGAGGTGTTACGTTTTATATTCATTTTTCATTTCTTTTTCTGAGGAGATGTTAATTTTATTTTTCTTTTCTTTTTTTTAGGAGGTGTTACATTTTATATTCATTTTTCATTTCTTTTTTTGAGGAGATGCTAATTTTATTTTTCTTAGGAGGTATTACATTTTAGATTCATTTTTCATATCTTTTTCTGAGGAGATGTTAATTTTATTAGACATAATTACTCCTTTTTTTTTTTCCAGATGTAGAGACACGATGTTACATTTTATTGGGATATTTGTACAAATAAAACCAATTATGATTTGAAAAATTGATACAAAAATCCTCTGCAAAATAAGAATTACGCGAATTTCTCTTGTCATTTTGTAAATAATTTTCGAAATCTCCATACTATTAATTTTCTTCTTCTTTTGTTTTATTTTTCTTTTTCTTAAAAGGAGATGTTACGTTTTAATTGGTATAATTGCATGAAAATCTTTGAGATTTTGAAAATTGGTACGAAACCCCATGTGGTTTAAGAAACATGTGAATCCCCCTAGTAATTTTGTAAATAAGGCCTAAAATTCCCAAAACCTCAAACACAAATAATATACTTCTATAAAACTAATATATGAATTCTAAATCCATGCAATTCGGATTAATCCGACCTGGGACAACTTGCACATACATTCATATGCTCAAGTGTGTGCTCACACACTCTCCCGCATGTTCATGTTCTGACAAATATGTAATATTTTTTAGTTATGACATTCATATGTAATATTAGGTGAATATTTATATTATAATAATATAAATTTATGTTGATATAAAGGTATAACTAATATTACATCAAGGTATGAGTAGTAAGTATCACATAAAGGTATGGTCATACAAATTGTACTAAAATTGTTTTTTTTATAAATTATAGTATAAAAAAAATATTATGATATTTGTACATAAGCATCATACTAATATTAAATAAAGGTTATACTAATATAAAATAAAAGGTCAGCACATGAATTAAAAAAATCAATATTAAATTTCAGCGGATCCTGTGAGCCCCGGACCATTTTCTATCCATTGTTCAATATAGTTCACGCATTAATGCATTTTGTGAATTACATGTTTATGTTATACTTGAAGTTTACATGGATATTATATAATGTGTTAATTTTATGTATTTATTTATTTTAACTTGTTAAATCATAGGTTTGCTTGCTTATTATAAGTAATTGAAAGACCTAAATTATTTATGTACTAAAGAATACATCAGACAAAGATATTGAGTAAATAATAATTTTATATGTGTTGGTTGGAAAATAAAATTTTATAGGTGAAATATATAGATGATATATGCCTCACATAAGCTTTATTACGTATATATGTGTTCTTATTCATATAATAGCTAAAAAGAATATATATATATATATATATATATATATTATAACGTCAAAAAAAAGTAGGGATACTTCATTTCAAAAACAAAGGGGTTGATTTCATTCTTTTGTTAGCAGGTAAGAAGATACATATTTTGCTTTATTAGACTTAATAATTTGATCTAAATATGTGAATAGTTTGGATATATATATATATATATATATATATATATATATATATATATTAGATGCATGTATTGAATTAAAAGAATAAATTGTTTTCATTTTTCATAGTTTAGGATCTCAAATATTCAATAAACTTCTTGCCTTGATTAATGGTAAATATAAGTTGAATGGAGTTTTACTAAATTATATAAGAAATTAAATTGTTTCCTTATTAAATGAGTTTTTTTCATTTAAATATCTTGTATAATGATGAAAGAAAGAGAAATACACCAAATTAAGGTCGTATATTTACAATTGTTATTATTCAAGATGATAAGACAGTTAATATCTTGTGTGTAATATATTATTTTGTGGTTAACTAAGACATGCGTGGATTTATAAATTAATTTATTATAAGAAATTAGTTGATACAGTAAGCATAATTATCATATATTTGTATAAGTTGACTAACCTTTGAGATTAATGATTTAGTTTGGAGTATTAACAATGATTGTTAGTAAGAAACAAAAAATATAATATTGACTCAGGGTTCATCGTAAATAAAAAAAAGAAAAATTGTAAAGGAAAATTCTAACAATTGAATGATTTAATATGAGAATCTTGTAATTATATTGAATCCAGTAGATGTAGTTAGTTTAGTTTATAATCTTTCTTTAATTCTTTTGATAGTTGAAAGTTTTAGAAAATCACAAAAACTCATATGAGACGGTGTCATGGATGATTTCCATGAGATGGATTCTTATTACCTATAACCCAAACCTATTTTAATAAATTTATATGTGAATTGTGAAATATGGGTTGCGGGTTAACCCGTCTCACACAAGTGTTAAAAAATTAAGGGAAAAATCATTTTCATTTAATAAAGTCAGTGGCATTGTCTTCCAGCAAATTAATCAATATTCTTTATATTATAATCATTATAATAACTAAAATTAATATTATTAAACCCGGATAACAGATGTGTTAGGTTCTTAGAAGTTATTTTAGTTTAATATAATTATCATTCATCTAATATAACATTTTACACATTATTTTTGTTTAGTGGTATTGACACAAAAGAGACGAGAGGTTGAGGATAACCATTTTACAAGACAAGGTAAGTAAAAATTTATTTGCAACTACAGTGCATGAATATGGTATTTCATGTTACATATTGATTGAATGATATTATGTGATTTTTATGTCTCCTTGAGAATTGACATGTTTGAATGATGCTTCGGGGAAATATGAGTTGCATTAAGAATATCATTCACGAGCATCAACACGTGCATACGTAAATGATGAAAGTTATTGCATTTTACATGCACAACATTATTTCAAAAAGAAAAATATTTTATTAACCACTACTAGTGCACCGAGGCATGTAAATCATGCTTATGATATATGGATATCCGGCAGCATGTGACATATGGATAAAACTTGATTCATTCAGCTGGTGGAACGTGAGACATGAATATTACTATCAATATAGTTATGAATAGCCGGTGGCATGTGAGACATGTATATGACTTGATTCGTTCAGTCGGTGGCATGTGAGATATGAATATGGCTATTAATGTCGGTGGCATGTGAGACATGAATATGACTTGATTCATTCAGTCGGTGACATGTGAGACATGAATATGACTATGATGAATGATGTTATGTTGATCTCTATCCGGTGCCTAATAAATGGTGGTCAAGGGCCAATAAAGGAAAATAATTTTGAAATAAAGGTTTTGATTTATTATCATGCATCATTAACATCATACCTTATTATACATTGTATTATTCATGTTATGTGCATAATTTCTTCTTACTGAGCTTTAGCTCATTTAGTTCATGCATTGTAGATAAATCTGGTGATGTATAAGTTTATGGACTTACTGACCGTGTTGTTTAGTTCTTACGAGTTCAAAGATATTGTACATGGATGACGACTTGTTGGGCTATGTTATGGGCTCAATTTTCTTTAAACAATATTTTGTTAATGTTTCTTGATTTTCGTTTTACCCTCATACTATGATGTGTATGAACATGTGAGTGTGGGTTTGACATAGTGATATGAAAAATTGAAAATCACACACTTAGTTACATGTTTTTTAATGTGAAAACTTTATACAACTCTAACTATATTAAAAATGTTATTGTGACAGATTCAGATTGGGTTCGGATCGTGCCCAATTGTACGATACAACTGATATAGACAAATGTAACTCAACCCTACAACTGTTAATTTTCTTTTTCTAATCTTCAGAGATGTTACATTTTATTTGAGATAATTGCATGAAAAATCTTTGTGGTTAGAAAAACCGATACGAAAGCCATTGTCGGTTAAGAATCATGCAATCGTAAATAAGGCCTAACATCCCATACACTATTAATGTTAACACAAGTCTCAAATATATGCCCTTGCTGCATTTTAGGGTGTTTAGCTTTTTCACTTTTGTTTTTGTGTTTTAATTTTTATATATATACACACACCAACCAACACCAAGTAAATAATATAAAATCAACTACCATGAGCCTTATAGTTCAAGTGGTATCTAACTTTTATAAAAGTGTAGATCCTAATGATCAGGATTCAAATTCGGGTCACGTGAGTTTTCTAATCTTTATTATCCCACTCCCTTCCACTCCCCCAAAATTCATTAAAAGAAAATGTAAAATCAACCAACACAATTTCAAATCCAATAATTTACCACACAGTCTGATAAATTAGGATTTAGAATACATAATCATAACAAAAATCAAATTTAATTAATTAGCAACATAAATACCTTTAATTTTAAAAAAGACAAACTAAAACAAATTACAACTTCAATTCATAAGTCACATCATTCTAATGAAATTTCAATTTTAAAATCTGAAGATTAAAATAAATAATATATCACAATTATAAGATATCATATTTCCTCCAAAGGAACATATGTCTATTGAATTAGTCTTGCATAATCATTGTCTTCACCACGTTCCCCTAAACACGCTTTCAACGAACCTAATTCTTTTATTTTATTCACCATTTTTTATCCATGCATAATATGGATAAAATCATGTTTATACAGAAATCTGACGTAATTGATGTTCTACTTTATGTTTTGGTAGCAGATAAAATTAGCAATCAACAGTTACATTAATATATAAAATAAAATAAACTTTAAATAAAATATTGTTTAATGTGTCTACGATGGTAGGATAACAAGACTGATTGTTTTACTGGTTTAATCAAAATTTTCTCAATCGATCATGTATACTGGTTTCATGTCTAATTGAATTAGATCAATGATCGGTTCACGATCAAACCAACTCCTCTAATCCTACAATCATTGGATATCTATAATCTATAATAATATAATAACAAGAAAGTTGGCAAAATTTATAAAAATATCACTTTCCCACTGAAAAATATTTTATCATAAAAAAATATTAAGAAAATGGATTACGAAATTCCTTTAACAAACTATTTGTATACTATTAAAAATTCTTCATTCCTAAATTATTTCTAAATTATATAAAAATGGAAAAGAAAGAGAAAAAAACGGTTTCTTTTCTCAATGTGCTTACATTTAGAAAAATATTGATAAAATGAGGGTTGGTTTCTGTTGAGATATTTCAATTGTTATCTTGATAAGACAAAACACTAAGCACAATAAGACAAGAACAATTTGCTTAAGGTATTGATGCCTAGTTTCCACATCACATGATCAAGGAAAGATCATGTAATGGTTTTCCAAGAGACAAGGAAAACCAACCTTAGAAGAAGTAAGAATACTTCTAAGGGTTAGCATGCTGTAGGGAACAACAAGCTAGAAGAAGTATTCTCAGTAGAAAAGAGTTAGGATACTGGAGGAAGCTGTCAGCAGGCTGTAAGAAAGCTGTTCTGAAAGGAGAATTCAGAAAGGAAATAAGCTGCTGCAAGAAACCGACAAGAGCTGCAAGAACCCATACTTGCAGTAGAGGTTGTCGAGGTTACAGGACCAGTTGTAGATGGGATCCTTGCTGAAGATCTCAGGCGAGACTGTTGTTCTGACAACACTCTCTGAGGATAAGAAGATCTCTGAAGGGGCGACTGTTGATACAGTACCCTTAGAGGATGTTCGAGGATAAGTTGAGGTAACCGCTAAACAGCTAGAGACACCTCATGAGGAGGTTGATGTTGCTGCTGCTGCAAGCTCACAAGAACTTATCCAGGTTACAGCAGCTGAGGTTACTGAGGAAGCTGAGTCTGCAAGAAGCTGCTGCAAGAAAGCATATACAACAACACTGCAAGAAGACAGTTACAACATTGCAACAGAGTAAGTAAGAACGACATACAGGAGCACTGCAAGAAAGGATACAGCAGTACTGTATGAAGATACTGCAAGAAGGTCTAAATTACAGCAGCGCTGTAAAGAACTAACAGCTACAAACAGACCTAGGATACAGCGCCAATGACAAACAGTCAACTGAAGAAGTATCCTATAATTCGAGAAAGGATAAATGCAGTACGAGGAACGAAGATTCAAGCAAGAATAATTAAAGTCATTCCAGAGAAGATCAAAGATGCATATACGGAGCCAATGCCAAGACGCCACATGGACTGACGCGCTGCAGAAAGCTACGAGCCGCTATCACCACATTAAATGCTCCGGAGAGAAAAGTCAAGTCGCATTAAATGCAAGTCATCCCTTTGGTCAAGAAGCTCAGATGCATTTAATGCGACCACAAAGAAGATCTTGGAGATTAGAGCTTGAATTCAAATAAAGAGAAGTATCTCTTTTCAATGGATACTTTCCAACGGATAAAAAATCTCAAGATCTATAAATAGAAGGTGTGGCTGATTGAAGATTTTGCTGAACAGAGTCGAGAGGAAACTCACATATCATCCAAAGCTTTTTAGCTTTCACATGTTCAGCCACTCAACCTTCTAGGAGCAGGTCTACAACAACAAATGAGCTTTCAGAGACCAAGACTGCTCCTCACCAGTTGAAGATCTTTATTTTCTTTTTAATCTTGAAGCTGTGTGCGTAGGTTGTTTTTGGTGTCGTACAGTTGATAGGAGAGATCCTTGTTGTATGTATAGTTGTCTAGAGTTAGGCAACTTCCCTGTGTGGGAGTATGGAACCCTGTGTGGGTGTGTGGAACCCTATGTGGGTTAGCCTTTAGAGTTTGCAGTTGCTGTGTGGACGCTGGACTCTAGTAGGTGGTTAGCTTTGTAAGTTGATAGATTGTTAGGGAATGTCCTGTAATTCAATCTTGCTTAACAAAGTTCCTGCTCGAGATAGCAGTAGAGTGGACGTAGAAGGCTTACACCACCTTCGAACCACTATAAGCCATAAGTGTTTTATTGCTTTCTTTTCTACGCTTTATCCTTCATATATATCTGTCATATGCATAAAACATTTTGAAAAGGATCATATTTGAGAAAATCAGCCAGTCTTGTGTCTTAAAAGCTTTATTTTTCCGCTGCGTATAAAACTCAAGTTACAGCGTACAACACTGCATCCTAGTGCTGTAAGCAGTAACTGACTGGCGGTGCAAGTTCAAGTAACTTGCAGAACAGTAAGTTTTAATAGATTTTCAAAATCGACCAAGGTTCATTCACCCCCCCTCTGAACCTCGAACACCGCTTGGGACCCAACAAGTGGTATCAAAGCAAGTTGGGTTAACTGCCAATGTATCGGGCCACCTACCCAGTTCCAACCGTTTTCTGCTGGTTAGACCGTTTTTTGCTGGTTAAACCGTTCTATCGTTTTCATTTGATCCATATCATGTCTTCTAAACATGCATAACCTAAAATCCAACTTCTCATTCTTAATCAATATATTTTGTTTATGCGAGGAACAAACATCTGAGAAGATCAACGACTATCCATGACAAAATCCAATCAACAAGAAGACAAGGATGAGACAAGAGTATCCATGATCAAAGGGCTGAGGATTCTAAAAGCACAGATTCACCACACATGAAGTCTCACGACAAGATACTAGGGAAGTTGCTAAAGTAATCAAGGCTACACCTTTTATAGTAGTTGAGATCACTAAAGAAGCAACTAGGGAAGTTGCTGGAGTAATCTAAGCTACACCTTTTATAGTAGCTAAAGTTACTAAGAAGACAACTACGAAGGCTGCTGAAAGGAAAAGAAACAAGCACTACCAACAAGTAGTATAGTCAACAAGCGTCTTCATCAACATGTAAAGTCAACAACATGCTGTATCTACCTGATGAGACTGCAAGTGGTATCTACCTGATGAAACTAGATACAAATCTGAGGCAAGATCGAAGAAATCCAAAGAGGACACATACTGAATCAAGAAGGAATGATCCAGAAACTAGACAGCCCAGAAACTTATACCAAGAGAACATAAAGGGAGTTATGAGGTCCCTGAGTAAGGGGGAACTCATCTTATCCTTTGCATTTTCATTCAAGGATACTTAAGGTTATTGAAGCAGTATTCTGAACCTAATCAGGGGAGAATTCTCTAACAAATGCCTTACAGGTTCAAAATCAACAAATGGTATTGCTCAATAAAGGACCACCAACAACCAACAAGTGGTATAGTAACAAGTGGTGTCAGTTGCAGAAGATACAGGAAGAATGAATGCTGAGATTCTTGCAGCAATCAAGTTTTCAAAGCTGCATACAGTAGAAGCTGCAAGAAATCAACAAGTGTCAGCAACTAAGAAAGCAGGAGTGGAAAAAAGAATGCAAAAGCCCAGGGGGAATATCTGTATGCTTGTGAGAAACTGCAAGTATAGTGCTATAAGCTACATCTACATACAGTGTTGCATCTTCTATTCTTACAGCACAACAAGGATATAAAAGGACATCTCATCTGACGAAGTGATGGAAGATCTTAGCATGGGTAGAAGATCTAGATAGGCGGCTGTCCAATCACATCAACAAAAAGGCAAGATCTACCTTTTCAGAAGATAAAAAGGCGGAAATGAAGATCTATCCAAAGGAACCGGTAAGTGGCGGTAACTGTCTTGAGGAATAAAATGGAACTTCTCCACCCTTTTAGGATTTACCGTCAGGTCGTGCATTTCATCTTCCAACCGTTGATCAAGAAACCTCTCAAACGCCTATATATACACCCGACTCCTCACCATTCTTCTACACATTTATTACTTACCAATATCCCACAAGAAAACCTTTTTTCCATGTGAGTTACATTCCCACAGAGAAGAAGATGGAAAGCCAAGAAGGCGGAGAAGGAGATGGAGATGAAGACGATGATGAAGATACTTCTTTGTCAACCTTGAAGCAGAGAAGGTCTTCAGAAGAATGGAGTATAGAGGATCTGATTTCCTAGAAGTAGAGAAGGTCTTCAGATAAGAAGACGGCCTTTATGAGATAGATGCCAAGGAGCCGACATCCATCCTCCATTCAGATGACACTGGTCCAGCCTTCTCGATCTAGATGAAGATATGGGACCGAGAAAAGCCATCAAGGACCAATCCTTGGACAGAAGACACCTGCAGCCATACATGGAGACAAAATAGAACAGCAGGTGTTTCACAAGGCATCTAAGGATCAAGTGTCAAACAGCTTCAAGCTGGAGTCTGGGACTACTCAAGGGAAATGAAAAACCAGACCAGCAGTCATCTAGGATCCAAGGTGAATGTGCCTGGATATTGACGAAACTGCACAGGTAATTGATCATCCACCGGTCAGTTTCCTGATCTCTTGTCGCGTGCCGAAGCCGAGCAGCTTATTCCCTAGGGTAGGAATAAGAAGGAGGATGCTTGGTGGGAAGTACGAACAAGTTACTGCTCTATGGCCTTGGACAATAACTGATGGACAAGAGAAGACCCTGACTCGCTACTTTTGGCGTTGTAGCTCCACTCCCCGGTAACCATGTGAAAGAAGATGACAAAAAGGGGGAAAAGGTACAAGTCAAGAGTCAAAAGTCACTGTTGAAGCCTTATAGCAAGGGAAAAATAGTTAATAATTGCGATCAGGAGTCTCCTACCATCTGAAGCACATCAGAGCAGCAAGCTAATCATCCAAGAAGATTTGATTGAAAGATGCAGCAAGCTGATGAACATGTTGAAAAAGGCATGCAGAGATTACAGATGGTAGAGAGGGAAAAGAAGAACTCCCTAGTGGAAAAGCGTAGAAACAACAAACTGATTGAAGCTGAAGAAAGAAGTGAAGCTAGATGGAGTAGGATTAGCTTACTTACTTTTGTACTTAAAAAAAGATTGTACTTGTACAATATCTTAGTTTGAGCATCAATAAAGAGTATTCTGTCTTATTGACTCTTGACTTGTTATGTTTTGTCATCATCAAGATAAAGGGGAAAATTGTTAGGATATTTCAGTTGTAATCTTGATAAGACAAAACACTAAGCACAATAAGACAAGAACAGTTTGCTTAAGGTATTGATGTCTAGTTTCCACATCACATGATCAAGGAAAGATCACGTAATGGTTTTCCAAGAGACAAGGAAAACCAACCTTAGAAGAAGTAAGAACACTTCTAAGGGTTAGCATGCTGTAGAAAACAACAAGCTAGAAGAAGTATCCTTAGTAGAAAGGAATTAGGACACTAGAGGAAGCTGTCAGCAGGCTGTGAGAAAGTTGTTCTGAAAGGAGAATTCAGAAAGGAAGTAAGCTGCTGCAAGAAACCGACAAGAGCTGCAAGAACCCATACTTGCAGTAGAGGTTGTCGAGGTTATAGGACCAGTTGTAGATGGGGTCCTTGCTGAAGATCTCAGGCGAGACTATTGTTCTGACAACACTCTCTGAGGATAAGAAGATCTCTGAAGGGGCGACTGTTGATACAGTACCCTTAGAGGATGTTCGAGGAGAAGTTGAGGTAACTGCTAAACAGCTAGAGACACCTCAAGAGGAGGTTGATGTTGCTGCTGCTACAAGCTCACAAGAACCTATCCAGGTTTCAGCAGCAGAGGTTACTGAGGAAGCTGAGTCTGCAAGAAGCTGCTGCAAGAAAGCATATACAACAACACTGCAAGAACACAGTTACAACATTGCAGCAGAGTAAGTAAGAACGACATACAGGAGCATTGTAAGAAAGGATACAACAATACTGTATGAAGATACTGCAAGAAGGTCTAAATAACAGCAGCGCTCTAAAGAACTAACAGCTGCAAACAGACCTAGGATACAGCGCCAATGACAAACAGTCAACTGAAGAAGTATCCTGCAATCCGAGAAAGGATAAATACAGTACGAGGAACGAAGATTCAAGCAAGAATAATTAGAGCCATTCCAGAGAAGATCAAAGATGCAGATATGGAGCCAATGCCAAGACGCCACGTGGACCGACGCGCTGCAGAAAGCTGCAAGCCACTATCACCGCATTAAATGCTCCGGAGAGAAAAGTCAAGTCGCATTAAATGCAAGTCATCCCTTTGGTCAAGAAGCTCAGATGCATTTAATGCGACCATAAAGAAGATCTTGGAGATTAGAGCTTGAATTCAAATAAAGAGAAGTATCTCTTTTCAATGGATACTTTCCAACGGATAAAAAATCTCAAGATCTATAAATAGAAGGTGTGGCTGATTGAAGATTTTGCTGAACAGAGTCGAGAGGAAACTCACATATCATCCAAAGCTTTTTAGCTTTCACATGTTCAGCCACTCAACCTTCTAGGAGCAGGTCTACAACAACAAATGAGCTTTCAGAGACCAAGACTGCTCCTCACCAGTTGAAGATCTTTATTTTCTTTTTAATCTTGAAGCTGTGTGCGTAGGTTGTTTTTGGTGTCGTACAGTTGATAGAAGAGATCCTTGTTGTATGTATAGTTGTCTAGAGTTAGGCAACTTCCCTGTGTGGGAGTATGGAACCCTGTGTGGGTGTGTGGAACCCTATGTGGGTTAGCCTTTAGAGTTTGCAGTTGCTGTGTGGACGCTGGACTCTAGTAGGTGGTTAGCTTTGTAAGTTGATAGATTGTTAGGGAGTGTCCTGTAATTCAATCTTGCTTAACAAAGTTCCTGCTCGAGGTAGCAGTAGAGTGGACGTAGAAGACTTACACCACCTTCGAACCACTATAAGCCATAAGTGTTTTATTGCTTTCTTTTCTACGCTTTATCCTTCATATATATCTGTCATATGTATACAACATTTTGAAAAGGATCATATTTGAGAAAACCAACCAGCCTTGTGTCTTAAAAGCTTTATTTTTCCGCTGCGTATAAAACTCAAGTTACAGCGTGCAGCACTGCATCCTAGTGCTGTAAGCAGTAACTGACTGGCGGTGCAAGTTCAAGTAACTTGCAGAACAGTAAGTTTTAATAGATTTTCAAAATCGACCAAGGTTCATTCACCTCCCCCTCTGAACCTCGGACACCGCTTGGGACCCAACAATTTTGGTATTAGCTCAATCAGTAGTCAATAAGATGGCAGGAAAATAGATGTGTAGATATTTAAAAATAAGTTTCTGATTCTTAAATAAATATTTTTGATTTATTTTTTTATATTTACTCAAATAATATTTCAATTTTTTTTCAAAATTCTAAACATAATTTCCATAATAATTCTTCTTCCTTATTATTATTGTTGTTACTATTAATTCTTCTATTATAAACTATAATATTTTAAAATATGTATGTTGTTTGTTTGCATTTCAAATTTGTAATATTATTAAATGCAATTATTTAAAATAACATATGTAATTAAATTTTTTAAAATATAAATTTCTATAAATAATATAAATATATTTCAAATTAAGATAATATACTCTTACATTATATTATGAAAATTATATAATTATTAAATATTATATAACTATTCGTGTCATGCACAATGCACAATAGTATTGTTAGTTGGACATTAATAATGACTCACATGCTGCTTATGCTCTTTCTTAAAATTGGGATAACATTTTTTCATAAATTTCTTTTATGAGTTTCTTTTATTAAATTGTTTCAATCAAATTTTGGTATTTCTTAAAATTTTCTCACCCTTAAAAGAAATTTGATCAAATTTCCAAATTTGGGCAAAATTGTATATAGTAATGGCTTTTGAGCCTTGAGGTAACTCAATTTACAATGAATGTACTTCTTCTTTTACAAGATCCTATCATGAATGAACGAACTAGTTTACTGACATAGCAAAAACATAATAAACAAAAGAGATGAACATCTTGCTACTATGTATACTAGGTGACGTCTCAAGTTTAATTCAATACTCAAAATTCAACCACCCTCAAAATGAAAGCAGCAAAACAAATAAATAGGTCTTCGTCTCAAACCCTCAAATAGAGCTCATAATCTCATCTACTAGAAATAAGCAACTAATAAATAAAATAAAGCCCAACAAATAATTAATGATGGATTGGTTTGGGCCTGGGCAACCTCTTGACCTCCTGCATGAAGGAAATTGCCTTTGCATCCCCATCATTACTTAACTTTCATTAAGGATATTGTAGGGTGTATAAAAAGAGGTGAGGAATGAGTATATTTATTAATGAGTTGACATGACTGAAATGATGAAATAAATAATTAGGTGGAAATGAAATCATGAATTTAAAAATGGAATGATCATGAAAAAAGAATGATACAAAAATATTGATTCTTATGATTTGTATGTGAAAATAATAAAAAATTAATGAAATGATTATATATTTCATATTTGACAAATACGAATAAAATGTATAAATTAAATCAATCTTTATTTGAGCAAATTACCTTCCACTAAGTGAGTCTTATGTGAGACTGTCTCACGGATCATATTACGTGAGACGGGCAACCCACAACCCATACTTCATAATTCACATATAAATTAGTGAGAATTGATTTGGTTTGCGGGTATAAAAGATCTGTCTCACGAAAACTATACGTGAGACTGTTTCACTCAAGTTTTTGTGCTAAGTTAATACTTTAAGAAACCTTTAATGTAAGTTAATATACATACCATTACACAATCATAATTATTTTGGAAGGATAATTTTTTTATTTAATTTTTATTCTATGTAGAAATGTATTTATCTAATTCAAATTATAAATAAAAATGAATTGATTAATAGTGAGACTCACAAAGAATGAATGTTTATGTATTAATAAAAAAAAGTTGATAAAGACACAAAAACTTTTATGCACCTAATATATGGATCCTAATGCACTTGAATCGATCTAACCCGTCACGCGTCTAGGTGTCTGCACACAAATTTACTTTCAGGTATCATATATTTATGTTATGATAGTCATACCTTTATGTAGTGTTAGTCGTACATTTTTGTTATATTAGTCATATCTTTAGTAATGTTAGTTGTACCTTAACATTTTTTTAGATAGACATTAATACCTTTTATACATTTCAGTTATGTTAGTCATAACTTTTAGTTATGTTAGTTGTACATTTATATATTACATAAATATATGACTATGTTGATATAAAAATATAAGTGATATCACATAAAAGTATATATGTACAAATTATGCTTAAATTGATTTATTTTTTTGAAGTTAAAGTATCATATATAAGATTATGATATTTGTACATAAATGTATGATTAATATAACATAAATTTATGATAATATATTATAAAAATAATCGCAAAAATAACACAAATCCAAACCAAATTCGAATCTAAATCGATCCAATTGCACGATGCACCAAGTGCACAAGGGAGTTACTCTAATAAAAATGATGGGGGAGAGACCATTTCTACCATAAAAGGTACAGTATGAGCCATTTCTACAATAAAATATAAAATTAAGATACTTTCTACCATAAAATATAACAAAATGTCCAAAAATACCACCATAGTTGTTGGGATATTTTTGACTAGGTTTTGATATGACAATGTAATATTAGATTATCTTTTCGTGTACCCATTTTCCATGTTTTATAAGTGGAGTTTTGTCTGGTTATCTTATCTTTCGAAGTTGAGTTTTGAGAAGATGCTTATATCAGAAAGATAGAGGAAACTGATGTTAGCAGGATTCTGGACTTAAAGAGATCTTGAAGACTGATTTTTAGCATGGGAAGTCAGTAAGCTGTAGTTGAAGTTAGAATCAGGATGCTGGATGAGGAAGCTGACAACAGGATTCTGGAACAGGAAGCTGTTCAAAATCAGGAAGCTGACAATAGGATTCTGGAATAGGAAGCTGTTCAGAATCAGGAAGTAGATCAGAAAGGATACGTAAGTCAGGAAGCTGACTGCAGGTTTCAGGAACAGGAAGCTGTTCTGAAATAGAATCTTGGCGCATAACAGAAAATGATTACTGCAATCAGAACAACAAGCAGTAAGTCTTTTCTAACCTATTCAATGCAGTACAAGAAATATACTGGATACAGTACGAGGTTTGGTTCTTGTCAAAGTTACCAGTAGATAGAAGTTTGTGATGAGCCAATGAGGTGTTGCCACCTGGGCAGCAGCTCTACAAAGTACTGTAGCTAGAGTATGACATCATTAATGCGGATCATAGTAGGACATGCTTTGAAGCCCTGATCTTCCACGACGCATTAAATGCAAAGATTTGAAGATCAAATTTGAATTGCAACATGGACTGTGCCTCCTTTCAACGGGCCTTTTCCAAAAGCTATAAATAGAAGATAAAGAGGACTGAGAAGACTACTGAACAACTGAGCATTTTATATATCTAAGCTATCATTCTTTCAAGCTATTTCTCAAGCCTTCAAGTTCAGTCACTCAACCTTCAGGAGCACTCAAGTCAAGCATTCGAGCTTTCTTGTTCAAGGCTGTCTTCGAGCTACACTAGTTGAAAAAACCATTATATACTTTTAACCATTTGTTGTGTGCTAGGTTGTTTTAGTTAGATGTACTTAGTTGATAAGATTTGATCCTTGCTAAATTTATTAGTCTTGTATAGGCTATCTTTCCTGTGTGGGATTGTGTACCCTGTGTGGAATTTGGCCTAAGGATCTTAGATTCTAGTAGGTTTAACTTGTTTGGAAGAGGTTTGTAAAGCTGTATCTTGTAAAGCAAACTGACCATAACGAAGTTCCTCATCTGAGAAGGAGTAGAGTGGACGTAGAAGGATTACACCACCTTCGAACCATTATAAGCCATAAGTGTTTACTGCATATCTTACTTGTTGCATTGCATTGTTGCATATCTATCTTGTTGCATTTATCATAAACATTCTGGTCAAAGATTTGTGCTAAAATCATATTTGAAAAGAAAACTGGTTTTCATAAAGAGACTCTATCTCTACTTATTCCGCTGCATACTGTGATACCGAGTAAGAAACCTGAATCAGCATTCTACCAGGTTTCTAAAGCGAGTCATGTTACTGCTTTCTTTGTAGAAACAGAAACCTGTTCATATAAAAGTTTTAAAATGCAAAATCGATAGAGGTTCATTCACCCCCCCTTTGAACCTCTGACCACTTGGGACCAACAAGTGGTATTAGAACGAGTTGGGTTAACAACCAACTTATCTGGTAACCTACCCAAATCCACCCATTTCTATTGGATAAACCATTTTTCTTTTTCTGGACCAAAACACATAGTTTTAGCATTAACATGGATTTCTCACATCATAAACTACCTATGTTTTCCATAGATGAATATGACGACTGGAGGATATGCATGGAAGCCCATCTGTTAGCCATACATGACGAGATGTGGTATGTCATAATTGAGGGACATCCAGTAATCTACAAGATAAACCCTACTTATTTAGTACAGCTTCGCAAACATAGGAAAGCTGAAGAAGCTGCAGTGGTAGCAGGGGGAGAAGTAGAAGATGCAACAATCATCAACGATGATGCCGAAGTGCCTCCAAGATTCGACCCATGAGAAGCTGCACTAGGCTATAGGAGAGCTCCTCCACCACATGAATATATTATCAAGAAAAGATATGAATATACTCCTGAAGAAAAGAAAAGAGCTAACCTTGACAATGTGGCCAAGAATGATCTATTTCTTACGCTGGATAAAGGCACTTTCAACAAAGTTAAAAGTTGCAAGACAACTAAAAAAATATGGGAAAAACTAGGGCTAATCTGTGAAGGCAATGAACTTGCCAAAGAAAACAGGATTTCAAAAGCTACACAACTCTACGACCAGTTCATCATGAAACCTGGAGAAACCCTAGAAGAGCTTGACCTGAGATTCACAGCTATTATTAGTGAGCTGGAATCTTTGGGAAAAACCTACAAACAAAATGAGAAGAATCTGAAGGTTTTGAGAGCTCTACCCTTGGAGTGACATAACAAGAAAACCACAATGAGAGTCTCACTATATCTCAAAACGATGAGCACCTTTGATCTGTTTTCAGACCTCAAAGCTTTCGAGTTCGACATTGAATGAAGGAAAAAAGAGGCTAAAAGATCAACATCCAAGATGACAACACTTACTGCTAGGGCACAGGATACTGCCACTATAAGCAGCAGTAAGTTGAAGAGCAAGTAGAAAGAAGTACTTGTTGAAGATGCTGAGGAAGAGATGACACTCCTATTAAAGAAGTTCAAGAGGTTGCTGAAGTAGCTGCTGAAGATGTTTCAGGAGAATAGGTTTCTGATCAGGTTGTTGTACCTGTTGCTAGAGACACTCAGAAACCTGAGAAGAAGAGGAGAAGACTAGTAAAGAAGGCTGAAACCACTATCAAGAGAAGAAAGTGGTTGGGGCCAAAAGATGAGTTGAGAGAGATTAACACCCTTAATAGGATAACACAATCTATAGAATCCATCACTGCAGAGGATGCTCAAAGGGCTGTGGAAGAATCTGTCAATTCCATCTGGAAAAGATTTACCACTGTTTATGATACTTAGAGATGGAGGAGACTAGGCCCTGGAGTGTAGTTGATGCAATGGACCGATTAGCTTGAAGTGGAAGATATTATCCTGATGTGGATAGATAACTTTGTGACAAAAGATGATGATCTCTCCAATGGCCTTCTACCTTTTCTCAGCGAAGATTACATTAATCTTCATGCTGAGAATATGATCTCTCTCATTCGAGAAAGATAGGAGACATTGAATGCTTACTGGACGGCCAAGGCTGAGGCCGAGGAGAACAAGGATGAGCAGTTGATGAAGCTTGGGAAAGACAATACATTGATGAACTCCACTGCCAAGACTGTTAGGACCCCTACTGAGCTGAAGATGGCTGAAGCTCAGTTAGCTAACCTCACTACTGAGGAATCTAATGCAAGGATGCTGCAACTGGGGATGGAAGCTAGCAGAGATGAATCAAAAAGAATCCCCAGAATGCTGCAACCAGGAGAAGGAAGTTCAACAGTTGTGGAGACACACGACTCTCCAACTTTTATAGATATTGTAGCTCTTTTCTCTATAACACATCCTAGATGCTATGGATGCCGATATTCAGATGCTTGACTATTCTGTTTTCATTGCTTTTCATGATCAACTTGCTGAGGGGGAAGCATCACCAAATTATCCATGGTGTTCTGAAGAAAATCAAGGAGGAGAATGTCAATGAAGCATCTGTGGAGGAGGATGCAGAGGCAGGACTCCCTATACTGGCCAAGATTGCAGTACAGAAAGCACAAGAAATTAAAGCAGAATAAGTTACTGTGGAGAAACCTGATCCGACTCTTGAACTTCTATATGTTGTTGCTTCAAAGCTGGCAGAAGTGAGTCAGGATACTGCTGCAACTGAGGGAGAAACTGCTGACATTCCAATTACTGAAACAACTACTGACATTGATCAGTCATATGAAACCGATCAGGTTGCTGATGAGGTAATTGAGGAGGTTGCTGAGGTGATCGAAGCTTCTACCTTACAGGAAGCTGAGATTACTGTGGAAGCAACAGTTGTGGTTACTGATTTACCCGATGAAGTAACTGTTGTGCCTAAACAGGTTACTAAGGGTGGTCAGGTTTCTGATGACATAGTTACAGAGGTTGCTGAACCTCAAGAAGCTGTTGAGGTTGTTGATCTTATGAAGACCTCGGGCACGGATGTTGTTGAGACAGCTCCGGTGGAGGAGTTAGAAGGGAAGAATGTAGAGGATGATGTGTCTGCAAGATGCAAAGAGATGATTGTTGCTATTATTGCTCCAGCTCCAGATGATCGTGATGATTCATCAAGCTCCAGTGATGATGAACCAGTAAACTCCACTCCTTACAAAGAAATTAGGAGGACCAAAATGACAATGGAGGAGAGAAAGAGATATGAGGCTGAATTGGAGGCAAGGGAGAAACAAGCTGATGAGGAAGTAAAAGAGAAGGCTAATCAGGCCCTGGTCTTATATACTCAAGAGAAATCAAGACCAGTGGTTAGGGTTGAGACCCTTATTAACTCTCAAGAACTCTCTCTTCAAGGTGTGATGAATGTTGTTCAGGGAATGATGAGGGCCATGAAAACACATCAGATGAATTTGGCCACCAGCACCAGCATGCGAGAAACGGCACATTCAGAAACCTTGAAAGAATTAAAGAAAGAGCTGGATGCTCTTACTAGAAAGATTCAAACCAGGATGAATAAAGAGTTCAATGCTCAACATAGTTCCAGAAGCAGGTTTGAGCGAGAACAGCTAGCTGCCTCTGATGCTCAAGATGAAGTCTTAGAAGATCTAAAAACATCAGTTGATGATATAAAGAACAATGAGATAGCACAGAATCTGGCATTGGAGGAAGTGAATGCCACAACTCGCAGCGCCAATGACAGGATTCTAAATCTCACTACAAGAAATTTAGCTTTTAACAACGGGTAATACCCGTTGTCGTTTCCATTTTTTGAGCATTCTCATATCCAGCGTTGCAAAAAAAAATTCACCATTTGACAACAGTAGAAAAGTGTTGTCTTATCTAGATAAGACAACGCTTTTAATTTAATAGGATGCTAACGTCATCATAACACTAACACATCATTATGTCTCATCGCCAAAGTGCTGACGTCATCATGCCACGTCGCCATATTGTAACCACATCATCATGGCAAATAATACGCGTTGTCTGGGATTCGAACCCGAGAGCCATGGTCGTACTCCAACCACTAGACCACATTTCAATTTTTGATATTTTCCAATTTTCTATTATCATATATTTTTTGTTAATTTTTATTATTTGTATTTTTAATATATTTTAAAAGGTTAAATATATATATATATATATAATTGGAAGATTAATGACTAAATAATATGTTTAGTAATGTTTAATCTAATTTCATTTTAAGACAATTATAAAATATACTAGTGTATATTTTTAATATATTTTATGAAAATACTATTTTTTAAAATTATGAGTTTGTTCATATAAGATAATATTAATGCAAATAATATAAGATAAAATCATAAAATTAATAATTAAACTTTTCAAATTTAATTTAATTAAATAATAATAATATTATCACATGTTTTTTGTTAATTTTTATTATTTGTATTTTTAATATATTTTAAAAGGTTAACAATATATATATATATATATAATTGAAAGATTAATGACTAATTAACATAAGATAATATACGATATATAACATCATAAAATAATTAAAATTTTCAAATTTAATTTAATTAAAAAATAATTAATATTATTACATATTTTTTGTTAATTTTTATTATTTGTATTTTTAATATATTTTAAAAGGTTAACAATATATATATAATTGGTATGATTTATATATATCTTTTTATTTTGCTTTATAAAATAATTGTTTAAAATAATTTATGTTTTTTGTATTAATTTTAAAACCAAACTCATTTTATCTTTATTTTTATTTTAGAAAAACATTCATAATTTATGAATTATGAATTATAAAACATAATTTTCGAATTATGTTTTAAAATAATATATAAATTTTGTATTATTATATAAAAGGGTGAGAGTAATATTTTAGGTGTAGTTTCTTAATTAATTCAAAATAGTATTTTATAAAAATACTATTTTTTAAAATTATGAGTTTGTTCATATAAGATAATATTAATGCAAATAATATAAGATAACATTATAAATTAATTAAATTTAATTTAATTAAAAAATAATTAATTTATAATTAACACAACACATAAAAAAAACGTTGCACAATGGGTTGTCTATTAGCAAAAAAGTACTATGAAAAGACAACGCATAAAAGCGTTGCACAAAAGCGTTGTCTTTTAAAAAAAAGACACCATAAAACAACCCTTTGAAAAAGCGTTGCACAAAAGCATTGTCTTTTTTTAAAAAAAGACGTCATAAGACAACCCTTTAAAAGCGTTGCACAAAAACATTATCTTTTTTTAAAAAAAGACTCTATAAGACAACTCTTTGAAAAAGCGTTGTACAAAACCGTTGTCTATTTAAAAAAAAAACGCCATTTAACAACCCTATGAAAAAAACGGCGTCTTTTCCACAAAAAACGTTGTCTTTTAGCGAATTTTTTAAACAAAGACAACGCTTTTCGGAAAAATGGTTGTAAATTTCGAAAAGACAACACAAATTCATAAAAAGCGTTGTCTTTGGGGATTGTTGTATCCAATATTTCTTGTAGTGTCTTGAGCTGTTGGTAGGAGAAATGAGAGCCATCAAGAAAAGGGTCTACCCAAAGGAGGCTGCTGCAGTTACTAACCCCAATGCTGCTAAAGGTGATGATGTCTAAAAGGAGGAAAGAAAGCAGCTAGCTGAACCAGATGATGAGATGGTAGAGGCCACCACAAAGGAGATAGATGATGATGATGATGAACTCCCCTTGACCAGGATTAAGCGCAAGAGATCAGATGTTTCTGAACATGGTCAAGGTGGTGAGCCTAAAAGGAGGAAAAAATATGATGATGATAATACAAGTGCTGGAGGTACTACTTCTCAAGCAGTAAGCAACACTGCATTACAACAAAGAGGACAGGTTACTGCTGCACCAACAAGACCAAGAACTTACAGGCAGCAACCTGGTCGAGATCGAGGAAGAGGAAGACAGCAATCAGGTCAGGTTTCTAGTTCAAAACCTTACATGGTTGAACCTGTCGATCCAAGCAGAAGACTTTTTGAGGAAAGGAGACAACTTAAAGTTGCAGATGAGGAAAGAATGAGGAAGCAGACGGATTGGATTTCAAGATTAGGAATTGTTGGGCGAAGAATAAAAGCTGATGAGAAGATTAATACAGCTTTATATTTATTCCCAAATCAAGAAACCCTTGACTTCAATAAAGAAGATGCTCCAGTTGAAGTGCTAGTTTTGTTGGATCTAAGACCTGAGAATATCAATCATTACTGGGACTTAAGTATCTTTGATCAAGTATACTTGCCTAAGAATCGAAATCCAACATTTGAAGAGCTCATAAAGTTCAAACGATCAGAATACTGGAGATATTTTCGAAACCTTCTTAAACATAACTTTTTTAGAGATTTTCCTTCTTGTGAGCAAGCGTTGAAGAAGTATGAAGAACTGGCAAGAGAAGGAGAATTAGATCGCCAGAAGCTTTTGATTGAAAGGGTCAAGAAAGGAGAAGAGGTTCCTTACTGCCAGGATTATTGGCTTAGATAGATACAGATTCCTGAGATTGCTGAGCAGATGGAGAAATCTTATCAGGACTCTATCTTAAACTGGTGGAAGGGAACTAAGTATGAAGAGGTCGTCAAACAGAATCAACAAGCGTCTTCAGGACATGACCTAGTGAAGAGGAAGCTATTTGGTGACAAGAAACCTGATGAAGGATAGCTTACTGACTATATCAGACATTTGGTGTAAGCATTCCTTGTAAAGAATTTTTGTATTCTTTTATTCCTTCATTTTATTTTTGAAGATGTAAGCTTGTTTCTTCATGTGTTGTAAAGCTTACATTGCACTATACTTATACATCTTACATGTATAAAAGTACATATGTTTTTACTATTTTATATGGGTTTTGTCATCATCAAGAATGGGAAAATTGTTGGGATATTTCTGACTAGGTTTTGATGAGACAATGTAATATTAGATGATCTTTTAGTGTATCCATTTTCCACATTTTATAAGTGGAGTTTTGTCTGCTTATCTTATCTTTCGAAGTTGAGTTTTGAGAAGATGCTTATATCAGAAAGATAGAGAAAATTGATGTTAGCAGGATTCTGGACTTAAATAGATCTTGAAGACTGATTCTCAGCATGGGAAGTTAGTAAGCTGTAGTTGAAGTCAGAAAGCTGACAGCAGAATTCTGGAATAGGAAGCTGTTCAGAATCAGGAAGCAGATCAGAAAGGATACGCAAGTCAGGAAGCTGACTGCAGGTTTCAGGAACAGGAAGTTGTTCTGAAACAGAATCCTGGCGCATAACAGAAAGTGATTACTGCAATCAGAACAGCAAGCAGTAAGTTTTTTCTAACCTATTCAATGCAGTACGAGGAATATACTGGATATAGTACGAGGTTTGGTTCCTGTCAAAGTTACCAGTAGACAGAAGTTTGTGACGAGCCAATGAGGTATTACCATCTGGATAGCGGCTCTGCAAAGTACTGTAGCTAGAGTATGACGTCATTAATGTGGATCATAGTAGGACATGCTCCACGATGCATTAAATGTAAAGATTTGAAGATCAAATTTGAATTGTAACATAGACCGTGCCTCCCTTCAACGGGTATTTTCCAAAAGCTGTAAATAGAAGGTAAAGAGGACTGAGAAGACTACTGAACAACTGAGCATTTTATATCTCTAAGCTATCATTCTTTCAAGCTATTTATCAAGTCTTCAAGTTTAGTCACTCAACCTTCAGGAGCATTCAAGCCAAGCATTCGAGCTTTCTTGTTCAAGGTTGTCTTCGAGCTGCACCAGTTGAAGAAACCATTATATACTTTTAACCATTTGTTGTGTGCTAGGTTGTTTTAGTTAGGTGTACTTAGTTGAGAGGATTTGATCCTTGCACCATTTGCTGTGTGCTAGGTTGTTTTAGTTAGGTGTACTTAGTTGAGAGGATTTGATCCTTGCTAAGTTTGTTAGCTTAGATTCTAGTAGGTTTAACTTGTTTGGAAGAGGTTTGTAAAACTGTGTCTTGTAAAGCAAACTGACCATAACGAAGTTCCTCCTCTGAGAAGGAACAGAGTGGACGTAGAAGGATTATACCACCTTCGAACCACTATAAGCTATAAGTGCTTACTACTTATCTTACTTGTTGCATTGCATTATTGCATATCTATCTTGTTACATTTATCATAAGCATTCTGGTCAAAGATTTGTGCTAAAATCATATTTGAAAAGAAAACTGGTTTTCATAAAGAAACTTTATCTTTACTTATTCCGCTGCATACTATGATACCGAGTCAGAAACCTGAATCAGCATTCTGTCAGGTTTATGAAGTGAGTCAGGTTACTGTTTTCTCTTTAGAAACAGAAATTTGTTCATAGAAAAGTTTTAAAAACCAAAATCGATAGAGGTTCATTCACCCCCCTTTGAACCTCTAACCACTTGGGACCAACAAAAGTACAATTGAGTTGATACCTTTCACTACATGTCATTAATTGCCCCCTCAACCACCTACCATCCAATCACAATTCAACCTTTTTTTTGAACGGTCAAACACGAGAATTAAGAGAGGAATCTTAACATAAATAGACACAAGAATTGTGAGAAAATAAGGACTCACGAGAATTGTTGGGATATTTATAACTAGGTTTTGATGAGACAATGTAATATTAGATGAGCTTTTAGAGTACCAATTTTCCACATTTTATAAGTAGATTTTAGGCTGATAAGCATATCTTTCTAAGTTATGATTTGTATAAATGTACAAATCAGAAAGATATAGAATACTAACGTTAGCAGGATTTTGGAGATGAAGAAGTCTTATAGACTGATTTTCAATAAGAAAAGTCAGTAAGCTGAGGAAGTTGTTCAGAATTAGGAAGCTGGATCAGTAAGCAGCATCAGAAAGCTAAAGCAGGTTAGGAAGCTGACTGCAGGATTTTGGAATAGGAAGTTGTTCAGAATCAGGAAGCTGATGCAAATCAGAAAGCTAATGCGGTTCAGGAAGCTGACTGCAGGATTTTGGAACAGGAAGCTATTCAGATTCAGGAAACTGTTGCAGATCAGAAAGCTAACGCGGGTCAAGAAGCTGACTGTAGGATTCTGAAACAAGAAGTTGTTCAGAATCAGGAAGCTGATGCAAATCAGGAAGCTGTTCAGAATCAGGAAGCTGACTACAGGATTTTGGAACAGGAAGCTGTTGCAGATCAGAAACCTAACGCAGGTCAGGAAGCTGACTGTAGGATTCTAGAATAGGAAGTTGTTCAGAGTCAGGAAGTTGAAGCAAATTAAAAAGGAGAAACGGGTCAGGAAGTTGACTGCAGGTTTTAGGAACATGAAGTTGTTCTAAAATAGAATCCTGGCACAGAACAGAAAGCGGTTACTGTATCCTGAACAGTAAGCTGTAAGTTTTTCTAACCTATTCAATGTAGTACGAGGAATATACTAGATACAGTAAGAGGATTGGTTTCTGTCCAAATTACCAGTAGATAGAAGTTAGCAACGAGCCAATGAGGTGATGCCACCTGGACAGCGGCTCTGCAAAAGTACTGTAGCTGGAGTATGACGCCATTAATGCGGATCAGAGTAGGACATACTCTATATCCCAGATCTTCCAAGACGCATTTAATGCAAAGATTTGAAGATCAATTTGAATTGCAACAAGGACAGTGCTTCTGTTCAACGGGTATTATCCTAATGATATAAATAGAAGGATGGAGTGACTTTGAAGACTACTGAACAACTGAGCTATTTCATATCTTACAAGCGATCAATTTCTCAAGTTATTCTCAAGCTATCCAAGTTCAGTCACTCAACCTTCTGAAGCAGTTATTCAAGCACTCGAGCTTTCAAGTTCAAGGCTGACTTCAAAGTTGCACCAGTTGAAGAAACTTATATACTTTTATCCATTTACTGTGTTCTAGGTTGTTTTAATTTGGTGTACTTAGTTGACAGGATTAGATCTTTGCTAAGTTTTAGTCTTGTGTAGGCTATTTTCTCTATGTGAGGTATTGAACCTGTGTGGGATTTAGCCTAGGAATCTTTAATTCTAGTAGGTAAACTTGTATAGGAAGATGTTTGTAAAGTTGAGTCTTGTAAAGCAAACTGACCTAACAAAGTTCCTCTTTGAGAAGGTATAGAGTGGACGTAAAAGGATTACACCACCTTCGAACCACTATAAATCATAAGTGTGTTTACTACTTTTGATTACTTGTTGCATTGCATTATAACATATCTATCTTGCTGCATTTATCATAAACATTCTGGTCAAAAGGATTCTGTTAAATTCATATTTGTGAAAATGAAATTGTTTTCAAAAGGAAATTCTATCTTTACTTATTCCTCTGCATACTGTGATACCGAGTCAGTAACCTGAAACAACATACTGCCAGGTTCTGAATCGAGTCAGGTTACTGCATTCTCTGTAGAATCAGGAACCTGTTCATAGAAAAGTTTTTAAAACGAAAAATCGATAGAGGTTCATTCACCCCCCTTGAACCTCTGACCACTTGGGACCAACAAGAATAACAAGGAATACTTATATATTTGATTTTCAAAAATCTTCGTGTGGCATCTTATCAAAAAATTTCATTGGGTGTTTTGAAAAATCATCGAGGAATGAAGTAGGGTAACACACGAGATGTCAAACCATACGGAAGAGGTTAGTAAGTTTGATTTTTTGTGATTTTTGCACTAAATTGTTTGAATAATGTGTTCAAACCCAAATTATAGTTTCTGTGATTTGATATCGATTTTCACCATTTCTTGTTGATAGAGTGTTTGAATTAAGGTATTTATGGTTGCATATATAGATTAAATTTTGATTTTCTGGTAGAATCCTGTATAAACAAAGATTTTAGTATGTCTTCGTTTAAGGCTAATTCTAGGGTTTTGTTGTGCAACTCGAACAATTTGGGAAGAACAAATAGGGTGAAATGAAGATTTTGCAAAATCTTCGTTTAACCCTATAATTTAGGGTTTGTCGAACAATTTATGTAGGAATAGGTTTAAATGAAGATTTGTGAGAAAATCTTCATTTAACCCTACATTATAAGGTTAGTCGACCAATTCGTGAAGAAATAAGGTTAAACGAAGATTTTATATTTTAGGAAAATCTTCGTTTAACCCTCGATTATATGGTTACACGATGATTTATGGGTCAAATAGGGTTAAACAAAGATTTTAGAAAAATCTTCCTTTAACCCACATGGTTACTCGATTATTTTGCCAAAAATAGGGTTAACCGAAGTTTTGTTAAAATCTTTGTTTAACCCTACATTATAGGTTACTCTAATATTTTTGGGTCAAAATATGGTTGAACAAAGATTTTCTCACAAATTTTCGTTTAACCTTATATGTTACTTGTGTAACACCCCATTTTTCATATAACTTGCATAGCATATTTTTATATAAAATTTACATTCTTTATAAAATAATCTATAGCATATGATCTTTTTGAGTTTAAGATGAATTTTACTTTTATCAAGAATGTGTGAGCTAATGTTTCTTTAAATCTAAAAGTCTTGCAGGATAGCTATCCGAAGAGACCGAGTTCGATCGTGATGCACTCAACATGCACGAGTAAAAGAATGACCAAAAAATAGATAAGTACACATAAAAATGATTAAATGATTAATATAAGAAACATGACTAATGTGTTTAATCATACTTAAGTATATTTATTTTTATTATCATGTGAATTGTGTGCAATAAAGTATGTGACTATTATGATGTGTTAAATTAAATATATTTTCAAACATACTTATGTGACTTATGTGATGAGCTAATTTGAACATAATTTCATGCATATATAATTGTCATGATTAAATTACTTATGCATGTCACATTAGATAGGGCTACACTCAATCCCCCATGCCCCCATCAAATCCACCTCAAGTTTCAATGCTACTTATCATCACACCTCTAGTGGATAAATACTACAAGAGATGATGTACATGTATATTACTAACTTCAAGATCAAAAGTTTATCTATGATTTAAGAATGCAATTTGACCATATTTTGAAACTGATATTATGTGATTAAATGTGTGCTTATGTGTGAAGTGTTAAATAATTTAAGTCCTTAGCATATGAATTATAGTTTTATGAGTTAAGATGTAAAATACGTTTTTGACTTATGTGATGCTTGTTTGAAAGTATACTTTAAAATTTCTCCTTAATCAATAATTATGTTTTATGATATACATATGTTATATATACGATAAGCATAATAGGTTACATAGGTATGATACAATTGAAATGCAACATAAAGACTAAGAATTTATGAACGTGTCGAGTGCAGTACGAGCGACCGGATACTTCAAGAGCTATCCCAGCTTACAAATCAACGTCAAAAGTGGGTAACATTTATTTATGGTTCTGTTGATTAGAATAACTTGTATGTTGTGTATGATGAAATGAAATGAAATGACACCTTCGGGTGAAGTGTCAGGTTGACAAACCTTGGATGCCAGGTCTTCGGACCTTGGATGATGACGTGATTAGCATATTGGTTAATCTCTTTAGCGTAATAGTTAATAAGCGTTATCCACTAAGATTTCTCAAATCTTATATTGCTATATTTAAACATTTTCAGGACCCCCTTACGACGAAGCTGATGTGTAGCCAACTGTACGGACCTCTCTCTAGAAGCATATATATTATATGTTTTTAATATATGTTAATATGTATAAAGTTAATATGCTTAATGCCCCTTTTTGACACTTCCGATGTTGGCCTAAGTAAACTTTTTTTTTAAAAAAACATCTTAAAAATATCGAGGTTTTGATTTACAAATGTGGGTAGTACACGAGTTAGTTCTTACATGCTAAGCTTTTCAATTTAAAATAGAAAGAAAAAAAAATACTCGTGTTTAGTAAAGTCTTCCGCTGAGTTCATTTACGAAAATCATTTAAAAAGAAAAATTATTATCTCTTTTACGAAATCATTTAAGCATATTAGGTTAAGGTAGCGTCTCAATCCTACAATGATGGGTTGGGGTCCTACAACTGAAAAGTTGCATGATAATAGGGTTAAACGAAGATTTTCCATAATCTTCGTTTAACCTTATATTTGAGTGTTTAAAGTAAACCAAATTTTAATATAATTAGGGTCCAATCGGGTTTTTCATGTTTACGTTTAAACGAAGATTTTTATTAACTAATAATCTTTGTTTAACCCTCATTTGTTAAAAAATTCGTTGAACCTTGCAATTGGTTAGAAAATGTTCAATTAACCATTTTTTTCAAAAAACTTCGATGAACAAAAATTTTAAAAAATCTTCGTTTGACATGAACTGAGATTGTTTAGTAAAATAATAGTATTCCTGTATAACATAATAAATAATAATATTCATGTATAACTTAATAAATAATGAATACTTTTTGTTTAATTTATGTGTGGATTAATCTGCGCACTAAACTAACATTTTAAGGGTCAAACGAACATTTTCGAAAATGTTCGTTTGACCCTTACACTGAACTTTTTTTTTCACAAAATATATTTTAATTCTCGTTTAACCATGCAAGGGCAAATCGAACATTTTGAGGGCTAAACAATTTTTTTTCAAAATGTTCGTTTAACCCTAATTATTATCTGACCAATTTTTTTAATCTTCCAAATTTAACAATTTAATATTCCAACATTTAATAATTTAATAAATCAAGAAATTTAAACTTTTTACTAAACTAACGTTAAACGAACATTAAACTAACAATTTAAAATTTTAGCAATTTAAACAATTGAACGAACATTAAACTATTAATGTGTGATTAAGGGTTATCAAACATTAAACTAACATTAAGCAAACTTTTTAACTAAGGGTTATCAAACATTAAACGAACATTAACGCCAAAAAATTCTTAAATTCTTCGTGTGATTAAGGCCTGAAAGATTAAACGAACATTTAACATTTAAACAGTACTAAATAAATTCTTACTCAAAATATTCTTCAAGGTTGTGATAACATTCTTCGTTTGTCGATTAACCCTAACATTGACTATTTTCTTAGAACCCTATATATATATATACACAAAATCTTCGTTTAACGCTTCCAACAAGGAAATTTTCGATTAACACTATATATACAAAAAAAAAAAAACAAACCTCGATTAACCCTATATATACACACACAAATACTCGATTAATATACACACAAAAAGCCTCGAAGATCATATAGGATTTAATATTTATTATATTATACATTTGACTATTAAACGAAGGTTAATAATTATCATGTAATAATTGGAGCTATTAAACACTGTAAATCGAAATAATTACTATTAAACATACCTTTCAACTTTTAAACTAGAATTCTTCAGGGCTTCGAAGATGTAACCCACACAAATTTATTTAAACTCACGAGAATTTATTTTTTGAGAGAATTTGTATTGTGAGAAAATTATATTCCTCTCGAAATTTAATCTGCTTATATAAATGGGTAAAAGAATCAACACATAGTGAATGAAAAGTACACAAATGAATGCAAAAAAACAAAAACATTTGTAAGCTTTGCATGACCAAGTCCCATTAATAACATAAATTCACTTAAGTCATTTAATCCACTATTCACTGTTGACTTGGACAAAAAAAGTGATATTTTTGTTATTTTTATTATATTTTATGGTAATTTTGGACACATAATCTATACTATATATTAAAGCAAGAAAGTCGGCAAAAATTACAAGAATGTCATTTTCCCGCCTAAAAGTGTCATGTCAATAAAATAAAATAATAAATCTTACTTGGTAAGCAACTATATAATTATATATATATATATATATATATATATATATTGGTAAGCTACTATATAATTATATATATATATATATTTATTTATTTATTTATTTATAAGATCAATCTTACTTTAGAAGTTATTATATAATCTATATAAAACTAACAAATGAAGAGAAGATACATTGATTTCTCAAATCAATGTAAAACTAAGAAATGAAGAAAAAATAATAATTTTTCAACAAAATAAAGATACATAGAGAATGAAGAAAAAAACATGATATATAAACATTAGATATAATGAAACTAAGAAATGAAAAAATATAAGATTTTGCTAAACATTTAATGGTTGAAAATTTCTTCTAAATTCACATTGTCTCATATCTTCGTTTTAGAGAGATATAATGTTTTGAGAAAAATATTATACACAAACTTTATTTAGTACAAATTATTATTACTAAAATCCAATAATAAATATGACAACCCGTGCAACGCACGGGAGAAATACTGGTTATGTTTTATGGTAAAAAATGGGCGAAACTGTAACTTCTTTGGTAGTTTGACCCTTTCGTCTAAAAATGATTATGTACAATGTTACATCATACATGGAACCACATTATACAGCGCATATATAAACATTCGTCCTTTTATTATGCACACCTACTTAGTGGTCTAAACCCTAAACCCCTAAATCAAAACCCTAATTCGATCAATCGAATTCCTCTCAACAAATCAATGGCGTTACGCAGCAAGCTCCGATCACTGACACTTCAACAACGCAATAGCCGCTTATTCTCCTCAATTTTGAGCCCAGACTCCAAAACCCCTCTCAGCAGCATAGAGAAATCACGCGCCGCTCTCTCTCTCCTCCGCGTCGAGAAAAACCCCGAGCGCATCCTCGACATCTGCCGCGCCGCTGCCCTCACCCCCGATTCGCATTTGGACCGCCTTGCCTACTCCAAAGCCATTTTCAACCTCAAAGAATCGCACTACTACGAGGGCATTCGCAGCTTCATCAATGACTCCCTGACCCGACCCGATTTCAAATCTGAGCGCTACGTTTCGCATTTCATCGTGCTCTATGGACAGGCGGGTCTCGTCAAGGACGCAGTCAATCTGTTCGACGAATTGCCTGAGATGGGTGTTGAGAGGAATGCCAAGTCGTTGAACTCGCTGCTGTTTTCCTGTATCTTAGCTGGGGATTACGGCGAAATGAAGAGGATATTTTCGGAGTTTCCGGGGAAGTATGCTGTGGAGCCGGATTTGGACACTTATAACTCTGTGTTGAAAGGGTTCTGTGAATCAGGTAGTTCGAATTCAGCTCACTCTGTTTTGGCCGAGATGGATAGGAAGGGCATAAAGCCGAGTGTGAAAACGTTTTCCATTGTGATTGCTGGGTTCTACAAGGAGGAGAAATTTAGTGATGTGGAGAAGATGATGGATTTGATGAAGAAATACGGAATTCCACCCGGAATTGGTTTCTATAACGTCATGATTCAGAGCTTATGTAAGCTCAAGAGATCAGCAGAGAGCAAGAAATTGTTGGACGAAATTTTGGCCAAGGGTATGAAGCCGAATTGTGTAACGTATGGGCATTTGATTTACGGGTTTTGTCGCGAAGGCAATTTGGATGTGGCCAAGAGTTTGTTCAAGGCGATGAAGGATAGAAAGTTAAAGCCCGAGGCTGAGTGTTATTTCACATTGGTTTACCATTTGTGTCAAGGGCAGGAATTCGAAGCTGCTTTGGATGTCTGTAAGGAGTGTATGGCGAAGGGTTGGATTCCGAACATAACAACCATGAAATCGCTTGTGAATGGCCTGGTTAGCATCGAGAAGGTTGATGAGGCGAAGGAAATCATTGGAACGGTTAAGGAGAAGTTCTCGAGGAATGCTGATAAGTGGACTGAAATTGAGGAAGGATTACCCAAATAGAGTGTGATTCATACATGGTATGTTGATGACAGTTTTTGTTAGGAATTGCAAGATTGGTGTTTGCAGTTATTTTGAGCTGAGAAGCATTACATGTTCATCTTTAGGCTTTTTGCTGTAGTTTTTATTGCATCTAATAATTTGGAACTATCTAAATTTCACTCTTTTTATCATAGTTATAATCTGCTGGTATAATAGTGATAACATGTCTAAGAAATATACTTGGTCATTGCTCTTTGTTTCTGTACTTAATAGTGACTGTTGGTTATTGTTTGACTAAAGTTTAAGTGATATGGAACTCTAGGATGACATTTTAAGATCACTATGAAAAGTAAGTGAATAATAGTTGGGGCCTTTATTTATCTGTTGTCGATCTTTATTTATTTATTTGTAGTCAATCTTTATTGTAAATGTATCACACCCTTTCTTTCTTGGGTAGAACTCTTGTGAGACCGACTCATGAATATTCTTCTGTGTAACGGGTTGACACACATTCCACAATCCACGTTTCATACGAGTTTGTGAAAATTGATTTTGTTGATGGGTAATGGAGCTCCGTCTCACGAAATTTATCAGTGAAACCGCCTCGTATAAGTTTTGTGTTATTTCTTTCCTTTTTCCCTGCATTTTTATGTTCCACACGATGGCAAACATTTTCTTACTACGTTGGAGTTAAAACTCTATAGATCTATTCAATACTTGATTCTAAATGGTTTGATTTTTTGTTTTTTTATTTTTATTTTTATTTTTTTGAGTTTGATTTGACAAACATATTAAACACATATGTATCTCTATGTTCTCGTTTGAGCTTGATGCTTGATAATGATCCAAACAGTTATTTATTTAGTCCATGTTTGTTTTAGAACTATAAGAACAAATTTGTTCTCCAATTCTTAGTAATTTAGAAATGGCAGCTTCAATTCTTTCAATCCTCTTTGTGGCCCCACCACCCAACAATCGCTTAAATATTTTATCTACCATTCAATTTAATATATATTTGTAAAATAAAAAACATTCAATTTAATATAATAATATGATCGCTCATGTTTTCCAAATACTCTATATATAAAGTAATAGCTCACTGAGATGTGAGAACTGCACTAGTATAATAATATGACTACACCAACCTTTTCTAATAAAAGTTTTTCTAGTCGAATAAAAAACTATTACTATTATTTAGAAATCCAGAAAACAATTCTCCCAATTCTCAAATACAAAAAAACTCGTCCGTGAGATGGAGTCTCATCACCCACAAATAACATATGAATCATAGGGTTTGAGTTGTGGGTTGATCCGTCTCACACAATATAATAAAAATCAGTGAGACGATCTCAAAAGAGACTTAATAATTCTTAAATAGTTAACTTCCTCTATTATAAAACAAACGCTGCCAGTAGTGCATCAGATTTTGATTCAATTTATACATTTATACCAAGATATACTCCTAACATTGATGCCCAAAGTTTATTTATTTATTTATATTTTTTTTTTTTGGAGTTACAAAAAGATGGGTAGACTCCAACCTAAGCCTATGAGACTACATTCAACAACAACTGATGCCATCGGTCGTGGGCAACATGATAAAAAATTTGAAAAAAAATCCGCAACCCACAATTCAAAGATTGGTCAACCAACCTCCATTACAACCCAAGTAATTTCACCATCTTATGTCAAGTGTCCACATATTATTGGTTGAATTAAATTTTTATGGATATAATTTAGATTGTTGAAAAATGATATAAATTTTTTTTAAATTATCAAAATAATTTTTTTTTTGTCTACAAGTAGAGTCTAATATTGACATATTTTAAATCACAATTGAAGTTCTCTATTTTCTCTCAATCTCAAATTCTATCTTTTTTTACATTTTGATATTTCTCTCTTTTCTCACATAATTTCTATCATTTCTTATTATGGATCCAAACAATCCAAATTATTTCACTTGTAATTTCTATCATTTCTTATTATGGATCCGAACAATCCAAATTATTTCACTTACTCCCAAAATTATCCAAACTTTGATGATTTTATGAATTCTGAAGATTACTAAAACTCTCAATATAATCAAAACTCTTAGTTTTCTCCGAATCTCAATCAAGTTCCTATTTCTGAACAAGTTCAAATATCACAAAATATCTCCCAAAATATGTTCCAAAATGTTCAACAAACAAACATCTCTAAAAAAGTTAGTTGGTGTGTGAAAGAAGATGTTGCTATAATGTCATCTTGTTGTTTTATCAGTGAAGATAGAATGCATGACAAATATCAAAAGAGTGTCTCTATATAGGGACGAGTGCATCATATGTTTCTTGAAGTTCGAGCAGAAAATCTTGAAGATATCAAAGAAAGAAATGTGGATTCATTGAAAGGTCATTTCAAACGACTTAATGAAAATGGAAACAAGTGGATTGCGACTTGCAAGGAAGCACATGGTCGAAAAAGGAGCGCAATGAGCCAGAAAGATGTTGAGAAAGAAGCTCATACAATTTTTAAAGTTGGCAGCAAATTTTAAGATTTAATTGTATTTAATGAAGTAATGTGTAAACATTCCAAGTGGGAATTAAAATTAGATCATGATTCAACCCGATTCTGTCTTGAAAATGAGGAGGGTAACTATTAGGAATTTAATGTTTAGATTTTGATGAGACAAAACAACTTTGTAATAGGAAAGTAGAGTACCCCATTTTTCACAATGTTTAAGTGAATCATATATTAGTTTTGAGTTAAGAAGACATGCTGAAGAATAGAGGATATTGCAGTTCAGTAGCCAAATAATCTAAGGAGAAGATACTGCAAGCAACAAGAAGACCGCTACTGAATGCAACAGATAAATATAATATTTAATTACTGTTAAACAGTAAAATGCAGCAGGACATTAAAACAGTCAAATTATAGCATGAAGAATGAATGCAACAAAATAATAAAAAGTTATATTATTGCACTAAATCATAGTTGTAGAAAGGAAGATTGCATTTTAAGTCAAAAAGATACGAAGAATGAATTGACACATCATCAATACAGTACGAAGAAGATCAATTGAAGTCTGAGGATCAATCAAGTCTCAATTAGCCAGTAGAGACAAACTGAAAAAAGTAGTATTGAGAGCCAGTAACAGGCCGACACATAGCCTAACAGACTACGACAAGACTGCAACCTAGTACAACTACATTTAATATCCTGGAGTGCAAGACAAGAAAGAGTTATTGCAACCCTTCAAACACATTTAATAGGAGTAATAATGATTCAAATTCAAAGATATATGTCTCTCTTCAACGGACATATTCTCTACTAATCATATAAATAGAGGAAGAACTGACTGAAGAACATACATCTACACTATTGACAGAAGCAATCTTTGAATTCCTCGAGCAAACAGGCATTATCACAAGAAGTTCAAACTCTTATATCTTCAATCTTTCAACCTCTAAGAGAAGAAGTCAAATCTTAGAAGCATTCAAGCTCAAGATCTTTCAAGGTTGCTTCAAGCACTAGTTGAAGAATCCCATATACTTTTAACCTTTGTGTTGTGTGCTTAGGTTGAGTTAGGCGTCCTTAGTTGATAGGATTCTAATCCTTGCTAAGTGTTTAGCCTTAGGAGAAAAGACAATAACTCTGTGTGAGTTATTGGATCCTGTGTGGGTCAGTCTTTAGAATTCAAGCAAAATTGTATGGAAGCTAAATCTTAATAGGTGCAACTTGTTAGGTTGATAATTTGTAAGGTCGAGTCTTGTAAATCAAACTTGCTTAGCGAAGTTCCTCCTCAGAGAAGAAGTAAAGTGGACGTAGAAAGATTACACTACTTTCGAACCACTATAAGCCTTTGTGTGTTTATCTTTCTCTTTTAGCATCTATATTGGTATATCTTGCTCATTTATATATCTCATCATACTGCATACAAAGCTTTGCTAAAACTTATATTTTTAAAAAAGTTTTCAAAAGAAATTCTATCAAAGTTTAAGTTTTCACTGTGTAAAGAACTCTGGTACAGTAAGTTGCACTGCATTCTAACCCAGTAAGCTATGTTGCACTCTGCGTTGTATGTTTTATAGGCTACAGTGCAGTAAGTTCGAAAGATTTTCAAAAATCGATAGAGGTTCATTCACCTCTATCTGAATCTTTGTGTCACTTGGGACCAACATTAATGAAAAAAGTGGTGAGAGCTAAAAAAGAGACAGGACTAGTGAAGATGGTGAGTATTCTATCCCCTCTGTTGGGAATTTTCCCAACATTCTACCTTGGGTCGGGGCTTAAATTGGTGCGAGGCACGGCTCTGCCAGGTTCGAATCCGTGAGCGCAAAGCTACATAAGTATAAGACATTAAAGTTGCGCCCTATACCCACTGGATATCCTTTTGGTGTAGCGGTAAGCGCTTGATGGTCCCAACACTTGGTATCAGAGCAGGTCACGGGTTCGAATCCCCTTGGGAGCACTTTGAAGTGGGAGCTGCCAGGGCCTTAGAACTAAAGAATGCTGACGCGCAGTGCAGGTTGTTGGGTGGCCGAGACCTGAGAAAGGTGAACGGACCTGGAACCAGGTTGCTAGGATGGCCGGAATCTGAGAAAGGTGAACGAACTTGGAACTGAAGAAGTTGTTGGCGTAGCAGAGGATGACGCGGAGGTGTGGCGGCGCCGAGTCATGGTAGTGACGTGGAGGCGTGACGACGCCGAGTATGACATCAAGGATGGTGAGAAGGCATGTCGGTGCCGAGTCATGGAGATGTCGGGTTGCAGTAGTTGAGTTTAGGGAATTGAGTGAAGATTCTGGGTCACAAGAAGCTGTGCAGGAAGCTAGAAAGGCGTGGCGGCGCCGAGTCATGGTAGTAACGTGGAGGCGTGACGACGCCGAGTATGACATCAAGGATGGTGAGAAGGCATGTCGGTGCCGAGTCATGGAGATGTCGGGTTGCAGTAGTTGAGTTTAGGGAATTGAGTGAAGATTCTGGGTCACAAGAAGCTGTGCAGGAAGCTAGAAAGCTGTGACAAAGCTGAGCAGGAAGCTAAGCAGGAACCTGTTAGAGTTCAAGTGAAGATTCCGGGTCACAAGAAGCTGTGCAGGAAGCTAGAAACCTGATTCCGGGTCACAAGAAGCTGTGCAGGAAGCTAGAAACCTGGGGAAACAGGAAGTTGTGACAGTAAGCTGAGTAGGAACCTGTTAGAGTTCAATATAAACCTGAGGAAGCAGGAAGCTGAGTAGGAACCTGTTAGAGTTCAATAGAAACCTGAGAAAACAGGAAGCTGAGTAGGAAGCTTTACTGGAGTGGAGAGGCTGGCAGGTGTTGGGGGGATTGTTGGGAATTTTCCTAACATCCTGTCTTGGGTCGAAGCTTAAATTGGTGCGCCTGGATTGTTGGGAATTTTTCCAGCAGCCTTGGGTCGGAGCTTAAATTGGCGCGAGACGCGATTCTGCCAGGTTCGAATCCGTGAGCGCAAAGCTACATAAGTATAAGACATTAAAGTTGCGCCTTATGCCCACTAGATATCATTTTGGTGTAGCGGTAAACGCTTGATGGTCCCAACACCCTCCAATCCAGAAACTCCAAGTACTGGATGCTCGACCATTGCTCGTCCTACAGGTAGAGATAAGATGAAAAATAAAATAAAAGGTAAGACCTCACAATCTTCTGCTACTAATGAAGTTGCAGCTGAAATTCTTGCATTGAGGCTCACTAGAGACAACAAAGTTGAAGTAATGAACAAATTGAGAAACGCTAGAATCGAATTGGAGCATAAAAAGTTACAAAGGAATCAAATGAAGAAGAAAGAACTTATGATGAATACATTGTTGGCGAAATATCATGTATCCCATAAGATGAGGAGATGAAACACAATCTAATGGCAATCGTGTTTGGAGAGTGAATGTATTTTATTTTCATGTAATTTAGTTTATCTCATTTTAGTAATTGTCTTTTAAGCCTTTTAATTTGTGTTTGTTTAGTTAATTTCATGTAACCAGAAATGGAGTACAATGAGATGATGATCAACATTTTCAATACTTTACTGAACACATTGCAAACTTTTCCACTTATATGAGTAATAGGGAACAACTTCGCAATAGAGAAGCTCATAACGCTCTAAAAATGACTTGATTGAGCATATATGACAAAAAATTGGCAATGATAATTAAATATATAATTTGTATTTTCTATATTTGTAATTTAATATTTCATGCATTTTTATAGGGTTTTTTTCCCAACTATTGTAATTTTAATTTAGTTGTTATCTTAGTATATTATTTTAAGTGTATGAGAAAAATATTTTCCTTATTATAAAATAAATTATATCAAAAAAGATTTTTATCTATGCAATTATTATATTTTTAAATATAATAAAAAAACTCCCAAAATAATATATTTTTAAATATGTTCAGTTTTTCGATTTTTTAATCTATGAGAAAAAATAATTTTAGGTTGTGTATGTAGATGAGAGATAAATGAATATTTTATTAAAATGTTGAGTTGGGTTAGGTTGTTGATAAGGTATAAAAATATTGAAATTGAGTTGGGTTGTATATGTTGATGATAGAGAAATAATTTTTTTATTGTGAGGTTAAGTTGGGGGAAGTTGTTGATAAAGATAGCATGAGTAAAAGTCTTATTTGTTGGGGAAATCGGGCTGTTTCCACCACAAGCTAGTGAAAGTCTATAATTCCCAGGAAAGACTGGAAGGGTTACGATTGGTCCCACTTAAAATCCAATCTCCTAGACAGAACTTAGAACCAAATAAAACACTAACAAAAAAAACCCGATAGATAAATATTGAATACTACTACAACAGAAAAGAAACAACCGTAAATAAATTGCGGAATAAATAAAAGAGATAAGGAAAGAACACACCCGAAAATTTGATAACAGAGTTCGACCAAGTTTGGCCTACGTCTCCGAGCACCACCCAAAGAGTTTACGCTTCTTTATATAGGAGAAAAATTGTACAAAAGTACATAAAGTTGGGATATCTAAAATGTAAAGGGGAAGCCTTTATTTATAAGGTCATAAAGCCTCCCCACCTTACAAATCTTCCGATGTGGGATGACAAATTATGCCAAAAAGTCAACAAATCTCCACCTTGGCATAATTTCAGGTCCCACCAAAAAACAAATCTTCTCTAACGAATACAATAAGAACGGTTCTCGTGGTGCTTCCAAATTTGCGCCCTCTGACGCTAACTCAAATGTGCTGGATGTTGACCAGGTCTAAACAATGTTCAAACTTGGTCCTTGTAACCACCTTGGTCATCATATCTGTAGGATTCTCCATAGAATGAATCTTCTTGAGAATAATCTCTTCTTCTTCGAGAATTTCACGCACAAAATGATAGCGAACATCAATATGCTTCGTTCTTGCATGAAAGACTTGGTTCTTTGCTAAATGAATAGTATTCTGACTATCAGAAAACACCTCAATGTGTTTTTGATCAACTCCCAATTCTTTCATCAATCCTTGAAGCCAAATCGCCTCTTTCACAGCTTCTATAATCGCCATATACTCTGCCTCTGTCGAAGACAAAGCAACTGTTGACTGCAAAGTAGATTTCCAACTAACTGACCCCTTGGCAAAAGTGAACAAGTAACTAGTTGTAGATCGTCGCTTATCCAAATCACCTGCATAGTCAGAATTACAATATCCAACTATACATCGACCAAGTGATTCATCCTGCTCAAACACCAAACCAACATCTACAGTATCTTGGATATACCGTAGAATCCATTTCACAGCTAGTCAATGAGCTTGCCTGGGTCATGCATAAATCTGCTCACTATACTAATAGCTTGTGAAATATCTGATCTAGTACACATCATTGCATACATCAAACTTCCAACTGCATTAGCATATGGGACTCTTGCCATATATTCTCATTCTTCATCCGTCTTTGGAGATAATCGGCTACTAAGCTTCAAATGAGGAGCAAGCGGGGTACTTACAGGTTTTGAATCTTCATTCATTCCAAAACTTTGTAATACCTTCTTCAAATACTGCTTCTGTGTCAGCCAAAGTTTGTCTCTCTCTCTATCCCTCCTTATTTCCATGCCGATAATCTTTTTGGCTTCTCCCAGATCCTTCATCTCAAACTCTTTACTCAACTAAGCCTTCAATTTGTCAATTTCAACTTGGCTCTTTGATACTATCAACATATCAACGTACAAGAGTAGGTAGATGTAGGACCCATCTTGAAGTTTGCTTAAATACACACATTGATCGTATTTACTTCTTGTGTACTTCTGACCCATCATGAACTTGTCAAATTATTTGTACCATTGCCTCGGTGACTGCTTCAATCCGTACAACGATTTGTTCAGTTTACAAACCCAATTTTCCTTACCAGCAACTTTAAATCCATCCGGTTGAGTCATATAGATTTCCTCCTTCAAGTCACTGTGTAAAAATGCGGTTTTCACATCAAGTTGAGCTAGCTCCAAATTCAACTCTGCTACCAAGGCCAACAAAATTCTAATAGAGGAATGTTTGACAACTAGAGAAAATACCTCATTATAATCAACTCCCTCTTTCTGAGCGTAGCCTTTAGCCACCAATCTCGCCTTGTAGCGAACATCATTCTTGTTAGGAAATCCTTCTTTCTTTGCAAATACCCATTTGCATCCAATTGTCTTCTTACCCTTCAGTAGTTGTGTTAACTTCCACGTCTGGTTCTTATGAAAAGATTGCATCTCTTCTTCCATTGCAACTTTCCATCTATCAATTTCTGAACTTCGGATTGCTTCAGGAAATGTGGATGGAACACCATCAACCACTGGAAGTGCATATGCCACCATATCAGCAAAACGAGCAGGTTTGTGAATTTCTCATCTTGTCCTCCTAACTGCAATTGGCTCTTGTTGCTACGGAGATTCTTGGGATAAAACTTCTTCCTCATCGGACTCTTCTTTTGCCTTTGGAGAGTCACTAATGGTGTTTTTTGCTGGAATCACTATTGTCTGCTCAAACTCCACCTGCTTTGGTGTACACTCCACCTGCTGTGAAGTACCATTACACCATTATTTTGTCACTTTTATTGATGATTTTTCCAGAAGAGTATGAGTGTTTCCTATGAAGAATAAAGATGAGGTGCTTGGAATTTTTCTTAAGTGGAAAACTGAGGTTGAAAACCAGACGGGAATGAAGATCAAGGTTCTTCGCACAGACAATGGTGGAGAATATAAGAATGATCCATTCCAGAAGATATGCCAAGAGTATGGCATAGTTCGACACTTTACAGTCAGGGAACACCGCAGCAGAACGGGGTGTCGGAGCGAATGAACAGGACCTTAGTGGAGAAAGTTCGTTGTATGTTGTCTAATGCTGGATTAGACAAGAAGTACTAGGTTGAGGCTGTGAAGTACGCTCAACATCTTGTTAATTGTTTGCCATCATCTGCACTGGATGACAAGACTCCATTAGAGGTATGGTCTGGTAAACCTGCAACTGATTATGATTCTTTGCATATTTTTGGTTCTATTGCATATTATCATGTTAAGGAATCAAAGTTAGATCCACGAGCTAAGAAGGCTCTGATACCACTATTTGTTGACTTTTTGGCATAATTTGTCATCCCACATCAGAAGATTTGTAAGGTGGGGAGGCTTTATGACCTTATAAATAAAGTCTTCTCCTTTACATTTTAGATATCCCAACTTTGTGTACTTTTGTACAATTCTTCTCCTATATAAAGAAGCGCAAACTCTTTGGGTGGTGCTCGGAGACGTAGGTCAAACTTGATCGAACTCCGTTATCAAATTTTGGGGTGTGTTCTTTCCTTATCTTCAAATTTTACATCCAAATTTAACAAGTCTGCTACTAATTGATTAAACAGAGTAATATGTTCATTCATAGGAGTACCATGAATCGGTTGGCGTGCGGAACAATTCGATCATGTCTGTCCAGGAAGCAGAAGTATGCTGTAAAAAATGAGACTTTTGCACACAAATTATGGAAGGCATTGGAGAACAAATTTCTGAAGAAAAGCGGTCAGAATAAGCTTCTTATGAAGAAAAGACTGTTCCGATTTGATTACCGATCAGGTACTACTATGAATGAACATATTACTCTGTTTAATCAATTAGTAGCAGACCTGTTAAATTTGGATGTAAAATTTGAAGATAAGGAAAGATTAAACAGGTCTGCTACTAATTGATTAAACAGAGTAATATGTTCATTCATAGTAGTACCTGATCGGTAATCAAATCGGAACAGTCTTTTCTTCATAAGAAGCTTATTCTGACCGCTTTTCTTCAGAAATTTGTTCTCCAATGCCTTCCACAATTTGTGTGCAGAAGTCTCATTTTTTACAGCATACTTCTGCTTCCTGGACAGACATGATCGAATTGTTCCGCACGCCAACTGATTCATGGTACTCCAATCCTTATCATCTTCATCATCTGGTTTCTTTTTCTCAATGGCAATGTCAAGAGAATCCATGACCTCGCCTTGTTACATACCGAAATGGCCAGAACCGTCAAATATTTCTACCACCAACTTCATACTTGATATTGGAATCCTTGTCCATATGGACGAGGAAGCCGATGCCCCTGATGTTACATTTGTTGTAACCTCCTTTGTTGGTGAATCTTCTGACGACATTATGACCTCAACTGACAGTATTCAATATTACAAACAGAAAACCGAGGACGAACCTTCGGCTTTGATACCACTTGTTGGGGAAATCGGGTAGTTTCCACCACAAGCTAGTGAATTATAATGATTCTATAATTCCCGATACCTCTTGTTGGGGAAATTGGGCAGTTTCCACCACAAGCTAGTGAATTATAATGATTCTATAATTCCCAGGAAAGACTAGAGGGGTCACGATTGATCCCACTTAAAATCCAATCTCCTAGACAGAACTTAGAACCAAATAAAACACTAACACAAAAAACCCAACAGATAAATATTGAATACTACTATATCAGAAAAGAAACAACCGTAAATAAATTGTGGAATAAATAAAAGAGATAAGGAAAGAACACACCAGAAAATTTGATAACAGAGTTCGACCAAGTTTGGCCTACGTCTCCAAGCACCACCCAAAGAGTTTGCGCTTCTTTATATAGGAGAAGAATTGTACAAAAGTACACAAAGTTGGGATATCTAAAATGTAAAGGGTGAGACTTTATTTATAAGGTCATAAAGCCTCCCCACCTTACAAATCTTTCGACGTGGGATGGCAAATTATGCCAAAAAGTCAACATTATTTAAGGTGTGACACTTTTTATTTATTACGATCAACTACGTAAACAAAAATATAAAGATGAGGATGTATCCACAACAGCACAACAAGCAAGACTAACCCAAAAAAAAAGTAACGCAGCCCACATAAGTCAAAATTTTCTAATGAAATCATTATTGAAATTAATGTGTAACAATATCAATATCAGCATATATCATACAACTTATTAAAGAGCTAACAATATGAACTACAACATAAGATATATGTGGTTAAATCAACTATTCAATTTCACATGGTCCAGTTAAAATTGTTCTCAATCCTATTAACAGTACTTACAATGAAATACCTCAACAAGATCGAGAAATCTTGTCAAACAAAATTGTTTGAATTTATTGTCGATCGATCTCTCAAAGTTTTGGATTAAACTATGAATTGAATATTTATCTGTTTGACAACTTTATCACAATTACTACGACTACATTTGTAAATTAAAGACGAAAAAATAATGATTATTTTGAAATAAAAAATCACGATAAAAATATCAATTTGATGTAAAACATCCTCCACCTTGTCCGGACCTGTTTGTAGTAATTTACAAGCATCCTCAAAAGTAGTTTGACAATATTAATGATCCCTCTTTCATCTTCTTAAAATCTTCATCCAATTCAATCTAAATATACTTTTTCTTTAAATTTCCTCATTTTAAGGCCAATCTGTATGCATTTCAAAGATGATTAACATTTTTTCTTTCCTTTCCAATTCTCAAGCTTTTGATCGTTGTATGATATTATCGGAGAGGCCAAGGGATCGAAGGAGATGATATTTTTGTGTTGCATTATCATCAAAAGCAAATATATTGTAAGAATGAGGAGTGTTCTAAAAGCTACAAAAAGTTCTTTCTATGATGGAAAGGCATCCAAGAAATACGATGACCCGGAGGCATTGCCCGCGGTTCCCAGAAGTATATCGTTGATTGCTGGTTAGATTACATCCTTTATGAATCCTAGATTTATTTATTTATTTTTAGTTTCCAAAATGGAAAAAGGAGGGAAAATGTCTAATAATTTTTTCGTTGATATGATTTCTTGAGATCATAATGTTCTTTGATCTAGAGATCGTATGATAGAATTGTAATGTTATGATGATTGTTAATGTGTAAAAGAGTTTGAATGACAGGAGGTAGCAAAGAACGGATAGCAGAAGATATAATGAAGCATGGAATGATGAGAGCTCCTGCAGAGGTATTTGGCTTTCGGGACTTGGCAATGGCGACAGAAAACTTCAACACGGATCTGCTACTCGACAAAGGAGGATTTGGTCGGGTCTATAAGGGATACTTGAAGAAAAGTAATGAGGTAGTCGCAGTGAAACAATTGGACAAAAACTGTGTACAAGGAAAAAGGGATTTCCTTGCAGAGGTCTTGGCATTGAGTTCTATTGATCATCCCAACCTTGTCAAGCTCATTGGCTATTGTGCTGATGGCCGCCAAAGGATTTTGGTTTATGAGTTTATCAATAATGGATCCTTGGAAGATCATCTTCTTGGTATCTATTCTACTATTTAGTCAGCTTGGGATCTTTTTGTTGACAATTCTGTTGATATTATCAATTGGCCTTATGTCTCAGATTTGCCTCCAAACAAGAAGCCTCTCGATTGGTACACTAGAATGCAGATAGCTAGAGGTGCAGCCAGAGGGCTCGAGTACTTGCACGATACAGCCAATCCACCAATTATATTCCGGGATTTCAAGGTGTCCAACGTACTATTGGACGAGGAATTAAAGCCTAAACTGTCGGGTTATGGACTTGCTACGTTGAGTATGAACGGTGAACAAGATCATGTGTTGACGAGGGTGATGGGGACATACGGCCACTCTGCACCGGAGTATTCCCGAGCAGGCCAATTGTCAACCAAGTCAGATGTGTACAGTTTTGGAGTAGTACTTTTGGAGATTATTTCTGGGAGAAGAACAATTGATAGCACTAAACCGACTGAGGAGGAGAACCTAGTTGCTTGGGTTAGTATACTTCAATTCCAATCAGTATTTTCAAGTAAAATTGCCTCTAACAGGAATGGGTTTAGGAATTTTTTTTTAATAATAGGAACATAAATAAATTTAAAAGATAAACTGCATCAAATATAACAATCACAAATGAAATCTTCCTAGATAGGCTTTCTAGCTTAAGTGGGTGAATTAATGTCACAGAGGGATGGTTATGAGGTCACAAAATTAACTTATATATATATAATTCAAAAAGTTCAGAGGGGATGCTAGAAACCAGAACTCCATGCATTAAATTAGGAGTTTATTTTTCATTTTTACCAGGAACTTTTGAGATTTGGTAATTTAGAATATTATTTTTTAGAGCCCACAATTTAGATATTAGTTAATGACATAGTGTGAATGCACCCAATGGACCTAATCCACATGTGAATCACATATGGACGTCTTAAACGGTCATTTATTAATGTCGTAAATTGCTAACCCAAGAATCCCAAATTCATATGATCACATGCGGATTATGCCCAATTGGTGCATTTTATGCTCAAATTATGATAAATTCACGATAAGCCATTAAGAAATGTCCTAAATTGTCAACTCAAAAAAATAGTGTTTTAAATTCACGATAAGCCATTAAGAAATGTATTAAATTGTCAACTCAAAAAAATAGTGTTTTAAATTACCAAACCGCAAAAAATAATGGACATAATAGGTTATTAAACTCGTATATTAGTTCCCTAAAACAAACTCGTAGATTAGTTGCTAGAAAACAGGATTGTATGCTTCATGAATACTTACAAGATAAAAACACATGGGTACAAGAATTTGGGATGAAATTCTTTTTTCTTCTTCAAACAAAACATGTATAAATGATTCTGAATGTAAAATTTTCAGGCAAAACCACTCTTTAAAGACAGAAGAAAGTTCACATTATTGGTGGATCCATTGCTAGAAGGGAGGTACCCGGAAAAGGGACTCGATCAAGCTCTTGGCGTCGCAGCAATGTGTCTACAAGACGAAGCTAGCACCCGACCCTTGATTGAGGACGTTGTCACTGCACTCGAACATTTGGCCATAACAACAGATGAAGTTACATGTAGTACAGACTTAGACATGTAACGTAATATAAAAACTAGATGATCAATTGGTTTTTGACTATAGAGAAATAGATCATCATATGAGATCCTAAGTCACAAAATTGTGTTACATGCATTGCATTTAGTGAATAGGATTAATGCTTTCTATTTCATTTAGAGAATCGGACTTGGAATCCTCTATCGTAGTTTAAGTATTGCATCTTGTATCAAAAGTTGTGAAGGAGATGCAGGGTGATATTATTCAGTGGAGGTGCACATCAACTTCTTTGTAATATTGTACTCTTTTTGGAACCTATAATTTTCAATTGGGCTTGAATATGTTGGCCCATTATATTTTTCCAATATAAGGGTAGTTCTAATTACAGCCAATAAATTTCTCTCTACAGCCAATAATCTTCTAAATTCTATATTTTACCCTCAAAAGTGAAAACATTCAACTCATATCATCAATATCAGTTTTTTACGGTGTACTTCAAATTCATTTATTCTCTGCAAATCTTCACATTACTCAATCAAATCCATTTATTCTCTGCAAATCTTCACATTACTCAATCGAATCAATTTTTTTCTCTACAAATCCTCACATAACACAGTCAATTTATTTCTTGCAACTTAAACAGGTATTCATTCAATTTGCTTGGTTTCATAATTTAATCCACAAAAATCGTTTACAGTGATTTCACAATTTTTGTCAAATCCTATTTACTTCATGGAGAAAACAACAAAAACTTCTTATTTGATCACAACTGATATTTCATATAAAATATATAGCCTCGCCAGTGTTGACGAATTTGTTTTTTTTTTTTTCCGCAATGAAAGATTCATTGATCTCTTCCTATAAGGCTATAATTGCATACCTTTGTAATTGAATTCACTAAGATTTTGATTGAAGAATTTTCATGAATATTAATTTTGAAAATTTAAGGTTTCAAATGATCTTAAATGGAGAATCACATGACGATGGCTGTAAAATGAAGAAGATAAAGAGAAGATAAAAAATAAAATAAAAACAGAAAAATAGAAATAAAAGTAACGATGGCTGTAAAAAAGAAAAATATAAGAGAAGATAAAAAACAAAAAAAAAAAACAGAAAAATAAAAATAAAAGTAACAATGGCTGTAAAAAAGGAAAAGATAAGAGAAGATAAAAAACAAAACAAAAAACAGAAAAATAAAAATAAAAGTAACGATGACGGTAAAAAAGAAGAAGATAAGAAAAGAAGAAGATAAGAAAAGATTGTAATTGAATCCACTAAGGTTTTGAGTGAAGAATTTTCATGAATGTTAGTTCTGGAAATTTAAGGTTTCAAAATGATCTTAAATGGGGAATCACATGATGATGGTTGTATAAAGAAGAAGAAGATAAGTGAAGATAAAAAAAAAACAGAAAAAAAAAAAAAATGACGATGGCCGTAAAAAGAAGAAGTTAAGAGAAGATAAATAAAAATAAATAAATAAAAATGACAATGGCTATAAAAGGAAGAAGATAAAAAAATAATAATAATAAAATAAAATAGTTATATGGCTGTAAGTTTTTAAGGGTAAAATATATAATTTAAGTTGATTTGGCTTTAGTGAGTAATATCTTGGCTGTGAATAGAATTACCTCCAAATATAATATCCATCGGTCTTCAAACTATAAGCCCAATGTTGATTGCTAATTGAGAGGCAGTACACAAGTTTTCATATAATTAGATATTATATAAGAGAAAAATTCATTTTTGGTCATGTTCTAGAAGCGTGGTCTGATTTTAGTACTGTTTATTATCAATTATCAATTATCAATTTTAGTTTTGTAATTGAAAATTTTGTCCAATTTTAATTTTTTTCTCATTGGAATTTATATTTTTCTGTCAATTTTTTACGAATGATACACACTCTCCCAATTCCATGCATTCACTTAACTTAAGCTTATGTGCCAACTTTTTGCATATGTGATAATTCATTTTGCATTATTTTGCAAGTAAATATGCCATATTATCATGCCACCCCATTTAATGACTTAAAAAACAAAAAATAATTAACTCAAACTAAAAAAAAAACAGAATTAAAGAAAAATTGGATTCCCCACCCACCTTTAACAAAATCAACCAAGAACCCTAACCCCCAAATTTGAACCCTAAGCAATCAACAATGTCAATTCCCTAAATCAATAGTGTACAGATTAAAAAACCCATCATATAGGATGATGTCCAAATTCAATGTATTTTCTCAAAAACCAAAATATAGAAATAAATAAAATTTTGTTTATTGCTTTCCTCCAAGCCGTGGAACACAGGCCAAATTCCATTCCATTGAAGCCTAAAGCATCCCACCAATAGATCTCTTCCTGTTCAATCTCCTGCCGGACTCCGCGGTCTTGTCATATTTATCTGCGGAGATCGGCGGCGCCTGCCGGAACTGGGAATTTTCCAGCGTCCAACCGAAAGTGGAGAATTACAAATTGGTGATCACAAATTAATTTCTTGTGTGATGGGTTTTCAATCTGTACACTATTGATTTAGGGTATTGGGTTCAAATTTGGGGATTAGGGTTCTTATTTTGATTTGAAGGTGTATTTTTTGTGTTTTTGATATTCAATTTTCTTTTAATTCTTATGTCCCTTTTTTTAATTTATCATTTTTTTGTTTTTTTTTTAAGTCATTAAATGACGTGGCATGATCATAAGATATATTTATTAACAAAATAATGTAAAATGAATTGTTATATGTTCAAAAAGTTGTCACATAAGCTTAAGTTGGTTAAAATTGTGGAATTTGGGTCGAGTGTGTCACTCACTGAAAATTGGCCGGAATTTGGGTCGAGTGTGTCACTCACTGAAAATTGGCCAGAAAAAAACTAATTCTGGCGAGAAAAAGTTTGAAATTAATAAAAAATTAGCAGGATAAATGAATTTTTCCCACTACAAGAAATTCGCCTTTTTACAAGGATTTTTACCTATTGAGTGTGTCACTCACTGAAAATTGGCCAGAAAAAAACTAATTCTGGCGAGAAAAAGTTTGAAATTAATAAAAAATTAGCAGGATAAATGAATTTTTCCCACTACAAGAAATTCACCTTTTTACAAGGATTTTTACCTATTGTCTTTTCCTATTTTTTAGGATTGTCGTATCCATCATAACGAACATTGGTTGTTGTCTGAGAATTGAACCCGAGACTCATGGTGGTACTCTAACCACTAGACCATTAGTGTTTTATGTTATAATATTCTACATGCATTTGTTTTATAAGTATTTTTGATATTTTTCAATTTTCTATTATCACATATTTTTAAAAGGTTAACAATATATATATATATATATATGTATAGAGAATTGATCAGGCACGCACTTGAAGAATACGCACCGTGCGCACTTCTTTAAGATTTCTTTTTTTTTTTTAATATCTCATATTATTTCTTTTCTGACGCTACCACTCCACATACGAAATTCTCATCTCACACATGGACCTATCTCATTATCAACATATACAATTTGCATCCCACATATCAACATAGATCTTTTTCCCAATTCTCATCTCACAGATGCTACACCATAAAAATTTGGTTATCATCAAAAATCATTTGTTAAAAATTATAAAATATGAATTGATTAACAAATATGATGAATCCTCAATTAATCCTCAAGATCAATCATATTATTCATTTTGAGGATTTCTTTAAGAAATATGAATTAAGTAACAAAGAGAATAAGTTCTCAACAAATCCTTAAAATCGACAAATCATATCCTCAAACTCAATCAAACTCAACAAATCCTCAAAACCAACCATCATATCCTCCAACTCAATCATCAATTTTCAAGAAGTCTTCAATCAATCCTCAAAATCCCCAAGTCTCTTTAATTACTTGTATTTTGTGTCTTCAAATATAATGGATCTACACATGTGAATTTTTTTTTAAAACAAATCAGTACCAAAAATTTTTAAATGTAAAAACTTTTAGAAAAGATAAGAAAATATTATAACATTCCAAGGATGTGGTACAATTTCTCCTGTCATGTCCATTGATGTCACAACCACGACAAACTCTTGTTTTTGAAATTATTTTTTCCTTTGATGATTTATATAAGAAAATATGTGAAGATATTTGAATTTCATATGTGAAGTGGTAGGGTGAGAAAAAATTATGTATATAATAATATAAAATATTAAAAATTACATTGATTATGATTTAGAAAATTATGTCTATAATAATATAAAATATTAAAAAGTACATTGATTATGAGAATTGGGAAGAACATCTATGTTGATTGTGGGATGCAAATTATATATGTTGAAGATGAGTTAGGTCTATGTGAGATCAGAATTTCATATGTGAAGTGGTAGCGTGAGAAAAGAAATAATATGAGATATTAAAAATTAAAAAAAAAAAAAAGAAATCTTAAAGAATCATATGTGAAGTGATAGCGTAAGAAAAGAAATAATATGAGATATTAAAAATTAAAAAAAAATCTTAAAGAAGTGCGCACGGTGCGCATTCTTCAGGTGTGTGTCTGATCAATTCTCTATATGTATATATATATATATAATTGGAAGATTAATGACTAAATAATATATTTAGTAATGTTTAATCTAATTTCATTTTAAGACAATTATAAAATATACTAGTGCATATTTTTAATATATTTTATAAAAATACTATTTTTATAAAATTATGAGTTTGTTCATATAAGATAATTAATATTAATGCAAATAATATAAGATAACATCATAAAATAATTAAACTTTTCAAATTTAATTTAATTAAAAAATAATTAATATTATCACATATTTTTTGTAAATTTTAATAAAGTACCATTACTTATTAATATAAGTCATTGATTTCCAATTTTGATGTATTACTTTATTTAACTTGATTTCAATGGCCAACATATGAATGTTCAAAACCCAAAATGTTAATGTACTCATGATACAAAATATAAATGTGACTCAATTAAAATATTATTATTTACTTTAATTTGTTGAACTATATATTTGTCATATTGCGTACATAGATTTATTCAATTACATATATTTTTACGTATATATATATAGATTTATTCAATACTTAAAATATTATTGAAGAATCACAATATTATTTGTATTTTTATATATTTATGAATTATGAATTATAAAACATAATTTTTGAATTATGTTTTAAAATAATATATAAATTTTGTATTATTATATAAAAGGGTGAGAGTAATATTTTAGGTGTAGTTTCTTAATTAATTCAACATAGAATTTTATAAAAATACTATTTTTTAAAATTATGAGTTTGTTCATTTATATAAGATAATATTAATGCAAATAATATAAGATAACATTATAAATTTTTTAAATTTAATAATTAAAAAATAATTAATTTATAATTAACACAACACATAAAAAAAGCGTTGGACAATGGGTTGTCTATTGGCGAAAAAGTACTATGAAAAGACAACGCAAAAAAGCATTGCATAAAAGGGTTGTATTTTTTTTTAAAAATCCGTTGAAAGACAACCCTTTGAAAAAAGCGTTGCACAAAAGCGTTGTCTTTAAAAAAAAAATGCTATTTAACAACCCTATGAAAAAAACATTGTCTTTCTCATTATTTGCGTTGTCTTTGAGCGAATTTTTTGAACAAAGACAACGTTTTTCGGAAAAAAGGTTGAAAATTTCGAAAAGACTACACAAATTCATAAAAAGGGTTGTCTTTGGGGGTTGTTGTTTCCTATTTTTCTTGTAGTGTCCATATTGCACTATACGCATATAATTTTCTAAAAATGCTAATTTTCTATCATAAAAGTTTGAATTATTACATTCATTTTTAATTGACCTATTATATCGTTAATAAATTTTAAGTTTTAAGAATAAGTAAAATTTTGTTGTATTTTTTTATTTCCCAAATAAGTAAATGTATTACAACTAATTAGACCTTCGTGTTGGTCTATTGAATTTTTCTTTTTATATGATTCATGTTAGAATTGAATCACACTGATGTACACAACAGTTTGGGCATGTTGTGAATTTCTAATTAGAGTTGTAAATTCCTTTTTAACTAGTAGACGATGTTATAACACTTTGAAACTTTTTTATACCTGATTCTTGATGTGCTGACTATAATATGTACGTATCATGTATGCCAACTTATTGAAGAAAGCAAATCATTCTCGTTTTAATAAAACCGTGAAATTGTTAAGAAAGAAAATAGACTCTGATTGATGGATCAAAAGCATACTAATACTAGACAAGTCAATTAAACATACATACATATATATATATATATATATATATATAGATTGACAATATATAGTTGCAACAATTACTAATACTAGGATATTTAGTCAAATTAAGCAGAATCATGAGAAGGTTTGAGCCTCGATCCACTCTCTGAGGGCCATCGGACCAAGATGTTGGTGAACTCGTAATTGCCATCTGCATGCGATGATTAGTAAGAAAAGAATCACCAATTAATCGAGCTAAAATGTTTTTAAGTAACATGTATGTATTAGTTGGATTATGATACATACTGTCAAAGCATTGATTTTATCAACAACAAATAGAGTAGGTTGGAGCACTCCTTTCTCGTAAAAATCTCTCACATTCACCTTAACAACGTCAAGTAGAATCGGAACGAAAGGAGAGCAAAATATAGGAGGAGGAACACAGTCCACATCATAACCCTATAAATAAATCACCAAATATTCAAATAAATAGTAAGAAATATTCGTGAATTCAATTCAAGGTCATACACAATTATGAATCTAATGTTGGGTTATGGAGTCTAATCGTCTATCCGATAACCACAGTTTTTCCTAGTTAGATAGAATTTAGGATTTCTAGTCAGATAAGACTTCAGGATTCCTAGTTAGAAAGGCATTAGGACTACATCCCAGTTTTGCCTATAAATAACCATTTGACTCATTGTATTTGTCAACATAAGAAAATTAGTAAATTCTCTTGGCTTGGTAGTGCCCCTAGACGTAGTCAATTGACGAACTGGGTGAATAAATCGTTGTCTCTTATATTTTGTTCATCAAATTCTCTATAATTGCTCTTAAAATCCTAACAACGGGTATCTAGAGCATCGGGTTCAGTAGATCTGGTGGGAGCTATTATGATGACCGAAGGAAAATCGCCGGTTGAGAAGTTTGATGGATTAGATTTTGGATTCTGGAAACAGCAGATCGAGGATTACCTGTACGGTAAATATCTGTATCAATCTTTGGGCACAAAACCCGAATCTATGAAGGACGATGAGTGGACGCTGTTGGATAAAAAGGCGATGAGTGTGGTTCATTTGTCGTTATCCAGGAACGTTGCGCTCTACACGGTAAAGGCAAAAACCATGAAGGAGATGTTAGAGATTATGATCGAGATATACGAGAAGCCGTCAGCCACGAACAAGATTCATCTAATGTGGCGGTTGTTTAACCTCAGGATGGTAGAGGGTGCTACAGTGGCTAATCATTTAAATGAGTTCAATATGATCATTGCCCAATTGAGCTCAGTTGAGATCAATTTCGATGATGAGATACAAGCCCTGATTTTGTTATCCTCTCAACCAGAAAGTTGGAGTGGGACGGTGACAGTCGTTAGTGCCTCAGCAGGGAAGGTGAAACTCAGATTTGACGAAGTTAGAGACCTGATCATAAGTGAAGAAATTTGCAGAAAAGAATTAGGTGTGACCGCAGGATCAGTCTTGAGTATAGGAAACAGAGACAAATCAGAATCAAAATTGAATTCAAATCGAGATAGATCGAAGTTGAGGGACAGAAATAAGCCGAAGAAAGACAGGAGTCAGATTGAGTGCTACAATTGTCATGAACTCGGACATTATAAAAATCAGTGCAAGGCACCGAAGAAGGATAACAAATCAGCAAACGCAACCATTAAGGAGAACGCGGATGTGTTAATCCTAAGCATAAGCAGTCCATTAGAATCTTGGGTATTAGATTTTGGAGCATCGTTTCATTCATGCAGCAGTGCTGACGTAATGGAACATTACACCTCTAGAGATTTTGGGAAGGTTTATCTTGCTAATGATGAGCCTTTGGAAATCGTGGGAAAAAAGGGATGTTCGGATTAAGGCACCAAATGAAACTGTTTTGCAGCTGCGTGATGTGAGACATATTCCTGGATTGAAGAGGAATTTACTTTCCGTTGGACAACTTGATGATGAAGGTTACACTGTGTTAGGATATTTCCGTTAGGTTTTGATGAGACAATATAACTTTGGATATGAAGTTAGAGTACCCATTTTTGATTACTTGCTGCATTGCATTATTTGTATATCTATCTTGATGCATTTATCATAAGCATACTGCTAAAAGGATTTTGACAAAATCATATTTGTAAAAGAAAATCATTTTTCAAAAAAAACTCTATCTTTGAATTTTCGCTGCATATTGTGACAACCGAGACAGTAAGCTGAATCAGCATTCTGCTAGCTTACTGAATCGAGAGGTTGCTGCATTCTCTGTAGAATCAGTAATCTGCTTACAGAAAAGTTTTAAAAAGTAAAAATCGATAGAGGTTCATTCACACCCCTCTGAACCTCTGACCACTTGGGACCAACACATTGTGATCTTTGGTTGTAAAACATGGAAGATATCCAAGGGAGCTATGGTGGTAGCTCGAGACAATAAGAAGGGAACATTGTATGTCATTGGCAACACCCGAGACAGCATTACTCTTACAGGTGCAAGAATGGTGCAGATTTATGGCATTATCATCTTGGCCACATGAGTGAGAAGGGGATGAAAGTGTTGTGTTCGAAAGGTAAGCTGTCGGGCCTCAAGACAGTTGAAATTGGGTTGTGTGAGGACTGTGTATTCGGAAAACAGAAAAGAGTGAGTTTTTTGAAAGGAGACAGAACCTTTAAATAACAAAAATTGGAGTTAGTCCATAACGACTTGTAGGGACTAGCACCGGTGATATCTCTTGGTGGACCATCTTATTACATGACTTTCATAGATGACTTAACGAGAAAGGTATGAGTTTATTTTCTGAAAAATAAATCTAATGCCTTTGATGTTTTCAAGAAGTGGAAGGCTTTTGTAGAAACTGAGATAGGTCTCAAGGTGAAGTGTTTGAGATCTGCTAATGGTGGAGAGTACGAGCTTCGAAAGTTCAAAGAATTTTGTGTTGTAAATGGAATTCGCATGGAGAAAACTGTGAAAGGAACCCCTTAACAAAACGGTGTTGCATAACGTATGAACAGAACACTATATGAGCATGCTAGAAGCATGAGATTGAAGTGTGGGCTGCCGAAGATATTTTGGGCAAATGCAGTTAACACTGCAGCTTACTTAATAAATAGAGGACCCTTAACTCCCTTGGAAAATTGCATACTAGAGGAGGTCTGGAGCGGTAAAGAGATAAATCTGTCATTTCTTCGAGTATTTGGTTGTGTTTCACATGTGCATATTGATGCTGCTGATAGAAGTAAGTTGGATGCTAAATCTGTTAAATGTATGTTTATTGGATATGGTGGTATTGAATTTGGCTATCAATTTTGGGATGAGAAGAATCGAAATTAATTCATAGTCGAGATGTCATATTTAATGAACAGATCTTGTACAAAGATAGGTTGGGTGCATCTGTATCAGTTGGTTCTAAAAAACAAGTTGTCGAGTTAGACATCTCGAACTCAGGTGGGAGCAAAGTAGCTGATGATAATGAGGTGGTAGGTGACGAGGAACCACACACGTCACAACCGATAATTCCACTGCGAAGGTCCACCAGAATACATAAATCACCTGATAGGTATTCACATTCTCTTCATTACTTGTTGTTGACAGATGGTGGTGAACCAAAATGTTATGCAGAAGCAACACGCAGTGAACACGTGAGCAAGTGGAAACTAGCAATGGATGATGAAATGAATTCGTTGAAGGCTAGCGAAACGTGAGAACTAGTTGAGCTTCCAAAAGGGAAAAAGACATTGCATAAAAAGTGGGTTTACAGAATTAAAGAGGCTGATGGAAGCAAGCTTTACAAGGCAAGACTGGTTGTAAAAGGGTTTGACCAGAAATATGGTATTGATTATACCGATGTTTTCACCCCTGTTGTGAAATTAACCACCATTCGGTTAGTTTTGAGTATGGTGGCTGCAGAAAACTTGATGTTAGAGCAGATGGATGTGAAAACAGTCTTTCTTCATGGGGATTTAATGGAAGACATCTACATGAAGCAACCAGAAGGATACTTGTCAGAGAGGAACAGTAAGCTTGTTTGTAGTATGACCTGAAACAAGCTATATTATAGTGGTACAAGAAGTTCGATGGATTCATATATGAGATTGAATTCTATAGATGCGAGGCTGATCATTGTTGCTATTTCAAGAGGTATGACAAAGGTTATATCATTTTGTTACTATACGTTGATGACATGTTGATAGCAAGTTCTAGTGCTCGAGAGGTGAGCAAGTTGAAGAAGCAGTTGTCTGACCGGTTTGCAATGAAAGACCTTGGAGAGGCTAAGAAAATTTTAGGCATGCGCATTGAGCGTGATAGGGTGGCAGGAAAGTTGTATCTTTCGCAGGTTGAGTATATCAAAAAGGTTTTGAAGAGGTTCAACATGGAACATGGAAAGCCAGTTCATGTCCCTTTAGGTAGCTAGTTTATGCTATCCAACAAGGACTCACCCAATAGTGAATAGAAGCACGCCTATATGCAGAAAACTTCACATGCCTTTGTAATTGGCAGTCTGATGTATGCTATGGTATGCACAAGACCTAACATTACACATGCAATAGGAGTAGTTAGTCGGTTCATGGGTAATCCAGGGAATCAACATTGTGAGGCAGTAAAGTGGATCCTCAAGTACTTGAAAGGTACTATAGAGAAAGTCTTGTGCTTTGAAGGTAAAAATATCGAATTGGCAGGGTATGTTTATGCAGACTTAGCATCAAGTGATCTTGACAAAAGAAGAAGTACAACCAGATATGTGTTTATATTTGGTGGTACAACAATCTCTTGGGCTTCTAAGTTGCAGAAGAGTGTAGCACAGTCCACTGCAGAAGCAGAGTATGTAGCAGTGACTAAGGCTAGTAAAGAGATGGTATAGTTGCAGAATATCTTGTGTGAATTGGGGAAGGAGTGGAAGGATAGTATTATGTACAGTGATAGTCAGAGTGCTATTTATTTAGCAAAAAATCCAATTTTTCACTCGAGAACGAAGCACATTGAGTTGAGGTATCATTACATTCGTTACTTTGTAGAGAATAAAATCTTGCAGCTGATGAATATTCGAGGAAGTGAGAATCCTGCTGATATGTTGACTAAGGTTGTGATCTTAGAGAAGTTGAAGTCATACATGGCTTCAATTGGCCTTGGAAACTGAGATGAAGACCCAACACTACTACCAGTGAGAGGCATTGATGAAATGGAGAAGACAAGTTACAATTTGAAGTCAGTCTTCAGGTGGGAGATTGTTGGGTTATGGAGTCTGATCGTCTATCCGATAATCACAGTTTTTCCTAGTTAGATAGACTTTAGGATTCCTAGTTAGATAAGACTTTAGGATTCCTAGTTAGAAAGACATTATGACTACATCCCAATTTTGCCTATAAATAACTATTTGACTCATTGTATTTGTCAACACAAGAAAATTAGTAAAATCTCCTGGCTCGGTAGTGCCCCAAACGTAGTCAATTGACGAACTGAGTGAACAAAACGTTGTCTCTTATATTTCGTTCATATCAAATTTTCTATAATTGCTCTTAAAATCCTAACATCTACCCGCAACAGCAACAACAAAAAAAATCATGTTAAAAAACCCTATTTCCATTTTCAACAAAAATTGAAGAAATTAATAAATAGTAAACCCTTATTAATTTAAAATATGAATGGTGAACAAGATCATGTGTTGATGAGGGTGATGGGGACGTATTCTCGAGCAGGTAAATTGTCAACCAAGTCGGATGTGTACAGTTTTGGAGATTATTTTTGGGAGAAGAACAATTTGATAGCACTAAACCAACGAAGGAGGAGAACCTAGTATACTTTACTTCCAATCAATATATTCAACTAAAGACGAATTTCAAAGATAAATAACATGAACATAAATAAAATTTGGGGTTAATTGTATGACTATCTCTATTTTTTTTCCAATTTTGGTCTTATATGTTTCAATTTTTTTTCCAATTTTAGTCAAGTTTTTCAATTTTGGTCTTATATGTTTTAATTTTTCTCAATTTCAATCAAATTTTGATTGGATGGCCGCCGGCAAATCTCACGTGACATCGGCAATTTTGGAAATTCCGACAAAACTTAGACTGAAATTGAAAGAAATTAAAACATATAGAACCAAAATTGAAAGTAACCCTAATATTTAAAAGATAAACTATAAAACAATTACAAAAGAATCTTCCTAGATAGGCTTGATAGTTTAAGTGGGTGAAATGTCACAAGATGGATGGTAAATGAGATCACAAGATTAACATATATACCTAGCTAGTTTAATATATATATTTAAGAAAAAGAGTTAGAAAAAAATTCAAAAAGTTCAGTGAGGATGCTGGAAGCCTGGAAACCAGAACTTCATGCGTTAAAACAGGAGTTTATCCATTTTTCCCAATAACTTTTGACAATTTGGTAATTTAGAACATTATTTTTTGAGCTGACAATTTAAGTGATTACTCATTAATAGGGATGTAAACGAGCCGAATCGAGCCGAACAGTATTGGGCTCGAGTTCGGCTCGTTTGATATTAGCTCGGGCTCGAGTTCGGTTCGAGTTTTGAAAATTGGGCTCGAGCTCGGCTCGAAATCAAAAGATTGAGCTCGATATGGGCTCGAGTTCAGCTCGAACAAAGCTCGATTACAAGGCTCGTCAAAAGCTCGAAATGGGCTCGAATACAGGCTCGTCAAAAGTTCGAAATTGGCTCGAATACAGGCTCGATAGTTCAAGCTTGTGTTCGGCTCGAAAAAATTAGATTATCCATAACATTTTGGATTGGTTAAAGATTTTCTTTTGATTACTAATTATTAATTATCTAAATTTCAAAAACTTATAAAATTCATAATCATATTTAAATAAAATATATAAACGAACAGGCTCACGAATTATAAACGAGTCTATTCACGAACCCCTAAACGAACATGTTTGCGAGCTATCGAGCCGAACATGTCTAGGCTTGAGTTCGGCTCGTTAAGCTTAACGAGCTCGAAACTCGGGCTCGAGCTCGGCTCGTTAAGCTAACAAGCCGAGCTTGAACGAATATTTATCGAGTCGAGCCACGAACTGTTCGCGAACGGCTTGGTTTGATTACGTCCCTAGTCATTAAAAATGACATATATAGTGTAAATTTAGGACAATATGAGTCGGAATGCATTCAATGAACATGATCCACACGTGAATTGTACGTGAACGTCTTAAACTGTCCTAAATTTGTGACATGCCATTTATTAATGTTGTAAATTGCTTGCCCAAAAATCCCAAATTTGGACAGTCATGTCCAAATTAGGCCTCATTTGTGTATTTTGGGCTTAAATTAAACTAAATTTACGATAAATCATTAAGTAATGCTCTAAATTGTCAGGTCGAAAAAATAATGTCTTATAATACCCAACCGCAAAAAATATCAGACAAAATGGGTTATTAAACTCGTAGGTTAGTTGCTAGAAAACAGGATTATGTGCTTCATGAATACTTACAAGATAAAAACATATGGGTACAAAACATGTATAAATGATTTTGAATGTAAAATTTTCAAGCAAAACCACTCTTTAAATTCTGAAGAAAGTTCACATTATTGGTGGATCCATTGCAAGAAGGGAAGTATCTGGAAAAGGGACTCGATGAAGCTCTTGGCATTGCAGCAATATGTCTACAAGACGAAGCTAGCACTCGTCCCTTGATCGAAGATGTTGTCACTGCACTCGAACATTTGGCCGTAACAACAGATGAAGTTGCATGTAGTACAAACTTGGTCATGTAACGTAATGTAACAACTAGATGAATTGATTTTTGACTAAAGAAATAGATCATCATATGAGATCCTAAGTCACAAAATTGTGTCGTATGCATTTCATTTAGCAAATTGTATGAATACTTACTATTTCATTTAGAGATTGGACTTGGAATCCTCTATTGTAGTTTAAGTATTGCATCTTGTATCAAAATTTGTGAAGGAGAGATGCAGAGTACTATTATTTATTGGAGGTGCACATCATCTTCTTTGTATTGTACTCTCTTTTTGAACCTATTTTCAATTGGGCTTGAATATGTTGGCCCATTATACTTTTCCAATATAATGTCCATTGGGCTTCAAACTGCAAGCCCAATGCTGTTGAACTGATGCTAAATTACTAACTGCTTATTGAGGGGCTTTGTCTGGCTCACGACACCCTTGCACTATTTTCTATCATAAAAGTTTGAATTATTATTTTCATATTCAATTTACCTATTATATCTTTAATAAATTTTAAGCTTTAAGAATAAGTAAATAATTGGATTTTATTATTGTCCACGAAAGTTCTATAAAAAGAGTTGCACACTTGATGCACACATACACACGGGTTGGGTCCGAGTCGACCTGGATCCAACACTTTTCAATTTTTTTTTTGATACTGACTTTTTATTATATTAGTCATATATTTATATTATATTAGTCATACATTATAGTGCGGATATATCACTTGTGTAAGTGCAGGAATCGTGAAGAAAGAATGAACTTGCGAAACTTGAGAAGTGATTGAAGGGTTGGCCTAGCTTGAGGACTAAGGCTTACAAGTGTCATAATTCTTTGAACCAATCTAAATTCGTGGATAACGTTGTTGGAAAGTGTGCTGATCTACAAGGATTTTAATTAGTGATGACTAACGGGTCATGTATCCTCTAATTTACCACAAATTTTGTAGCTCGGGGGCTACTTTACCTTCAATTTTATAAAAGTTAATCCGAATTTTAATCTTCATCTTTATAAAAGTGAATATTATGATAATTAAAATTTGAATTTAGATCACGTAAATTTTTCAATTTTTGTTATCTCCTTTCATTTTCACTTCCTCTATCTCATTGGGAAAAAAAACAAGGAAATAAGACATCCTCACATTTAGGGATATCTAATTATAATTATAAAATATTTTTGTTAATTTTTAGATTTTCTGAATTAATTTTATATTTTTTTGAAATAACTTATTTATTAATTATTTTTTAGTTATTTAAAATAATTTTTGATTAATTAAATTTTTATTTATTTTAATCGAATTTTTTAACGACCCATTATTTTAGAATTTTTTTATTTTAGATATTTAAAATAATATTATGTTTTTTTTAACTAAAATACTCGATTTCATTAAGAATAGAGTTAAATTAGAAAAACAAATTGTTTACGTCAGTATTTACAGGTTGAGTTGTAGATCGTAGCCAAAAGCGGGACATATCATCAACTTTTCCTATGTTAAAAAGTGTTATCATGAAATTTTAAAGTTATTAGATATTTTCATCGATACTGCAAAATTAATCAACATTTTTGTTAATTTTCTAAAAATAAAAAAAATTGTTCTGACACTCTAGAGACTAGAATAGAAGAAGATAAATGTCATATGTCAGACATAGACTGGTCGACAACTACTCCCTGACAAATTCATTTATCATAGATCCAACAATTTTAATGTTTTGATCACGAGAATTTTGCTTTTGAAAATTTCACACGGATGAAAATTATCTTCAGATTAATATTGGTTGAAAGACAATTTAATTACTGTAGGATCTAGTAGTCTAAACAAAACGAGCACAATTTATATAAGCAATCATCATCGATGGTCTTAATTACATCCATTTTTATCTTACTCTATTTTATATATTTTATTTAACCCAACATGATCCTCGATTCTCTTGAATCGATTTTTCTTTTGATTAATGAGACATAAAGAACTTTATCATTTCATACACTATTTAAATGATATGTTCAAGTTACAAAAACTTGTGGAAGAGACAACAATTTAAATCACGGGACAGACTTCTACAATATTTCAGTGAAAATCTATCGTACATAAGATTTTTACTTGCGTTATCAGAGTAGTTCTCTCCACGTCACCACACCACAGACATGTCTTACAAACTCGGCTGCCTTTGAAGGCAAGCATATTCAACCTTGCTTCTTATATATCTGTTGTTATATGATGATGGATGTTTTAAATTGTGTATGGAAGCAAGTAACAAGACAATCCGATATATATATACTCAACAAAAGTAGAGGTAATTAATGTGTTTTATTGTTGATGTTAATATGCATGATCGATAAATAGCAAAATATGCCGTTTTGGAACATATAGATGGAATTAGTATACATTCTACTTATATAATATAACGCATGGAACAAATAAGGTTATCTCTCTAGCTGATCTGGTCCCCTCTCATCATCACATGGGTTATTTTCATCAAGGTTTTGAGAAGAGAATTTTGTTTGATACATGTAGTTAATTTCCTTTGACACCTTAGATCTTAATTAATACTTAAGACGTTTTGGCTAGTGGTGCTCAACCGGTTCCAAAAACCGGAACCGGACCGGTTTGGAACCGCCGGTCAACGGTTCTGGGAACCGTTGACCCGGTTTCGGTTCGAACCGGAACCGGGAACCGGGGTTCCACGGTTCGGTTCCGGTTCCGCATTTTTCAAACGCCAAACCGGCGGTTCCAAACCGGCGGTTCGAACCGGCGGTTTTCCTTTTTTTTTTTTTAATTTATATTTTATGTAAATAATATTATGTATTTATGTTATTTTACTCTTTAATTTTAAATTGTATTGATTATTATTATTAATTTGTTTTATAAGTTGTAATTTTTTTAGGTTTATGGTTTGTATTTGGTTGTATTGAAATTGTAATTTCTAATTTTTTAAATTGTAATTTATAAGTTGTAATGTGGTATTGTTGTAAAATTGTAATTTGTAAGATGTTTTATTGTAATTTTTTAAAAATTTGAAGTTGTAAATTGTACATTTGTAATGTTATACTTGTACTTGTAAATTGTTGTAATAATTGTATTTTATTAAAATTGTAATATATCTGTTGTTATCCGCATAAAATAAACAATCTGTATCTCTGTACCGCGGTATCCAAAATCCGATACCGCGGTATCCGATTACAGAATCCAATTTTTACAAAAAAAAAAAAAAAAAAAAAAAAAAAAACCGGAAACCGAACCGCCGGTTCCGGTTTAACCGGCGTTCGGAATCGAAACCGAAACCGTAACCCCCACGGTTCGGTTTCGGTTTGCCTCCGGCGGTTCAGCAAACCGCCGGTTCGAACCGGCGAACCGGCGGTTTACGAACCGTGAACACCACTAATTTTGGCCACTGATTTTATAACTAAAGGGCTAACCAACTAATGAAAGAAAATTTCCAAATTAGTCGGTACCTAGGTTGTTATATAAAGTACATGTGTAACATCCATGTGATTATATATGATTTTTTTTTTAAATATATATACACATGTATATGTTATAAAATTATGAGATTATACTTAATCATTCTCATTTAAAAAATATTAGTTTTATGATTTATAGACTTTTAGATTTTTAATATTTCACTATATATAGTTTCATATTTATTTTAAGGGTTAATAAGCGGAAAAATCACATCATTTAGTCAAACTATCATTTTCACCAAACTTTTCTTTACTTAAAAACATAACATTACCTTACAATCATGACTTTATATACCCCAGTCAGTTTAAAAAATAACATGACCTTATATATGTAGTAGGGAGACATTGGTCGGTATCTGGACAACATGACATGTCGGCAATAATATTTGTTTTTTTGAAACCGACTGAGGTCCAAATCCCTATTACATATATAAGGTCAAGTTTGTAAATAATGAAAAACTTGGTTAAAATGACAATTTGACTAAAAAGATTGTGATATATCAGCTATTAACCCTTTTTTTAATTAACTGTAAAATAGCTCAACTTTGCGGATTTACCAAACGATTGCCAGAATTAAATTAAATTAAATAAAAAATAACAAAAAAAATATAAATCAAATTAAATTAAATAAAAAATACAAATCAAATTAAATTAAATTAATCAAATCAAATTAAATTGGCCGATTTTGGGGGCCGATTTGGGGGTTTTAGTTATTTAATTTAATTTAATTTAATCAAATCAAATTAAATCGGCCGATTTGGGGGTTTTAGTTATTTAATTTAATTTAATCAAATCAAATTAAATCGGCCGATTTGGGGGTTTTAGTTATTTAATTTATTTAATCAAATCAAATTAAATCGGCTGATTTTGGGGGGCCGATTTGGGGGGTTTAGTTATTTAATTTATTTAATCAAATCAAATTAAATCGGCCCCCCAAATCGGCCGATTTAATTTGATTTGATTAAATAAATTAAATAACTAAAACCCCCCAAATTGGCCGATTTAATTTGATTTGATTAAATTAAATTAAATTAAATAACTAAAACCCCCAAATCGGCCGATTTAATTTGATTTGATTAAATTAAATTAAATTAAATAACTAAAACCCCCAAATCGACCCCCAAAATCGGCCGATTTAATTTGATTTGATTAATTTAATTTAATTTGTATTTTTTATTTTATTTAATTTTATTTGTATTTTTTAGTTATTTTTTATTTAATTTAATTTAATTCTGGCAATCGTTTAGTAAATCCGCAAAGTTGAGCTATTTTACAGTTAATTTTGAAAGTTCGGGACGGAATATTCCCGGAATATTCCACCGGCGGTGACTTCTGGCAACCGTTAAGTAAAAAAACAAAGTTGAGCTATTTTACAGTGAACTTTGAAAGTTCGGGTAACAAAGTGGAAAAGTGACCATAGTTTGGCTTCTATTATGTAATTTACCCTATTTCTTATTATACAATGTATTTGTTTTTTAAATTGGAATTTAATCCTCCTACCAGTTTTAAAGTTATTTTATCTTCTAAGTAATCTTCTATTCCCAAATTTTCAGGGGAATTCACTAATTTGTGTTCCTAAAATTTAGGATAGAGTTTCAAATTGTACTCTTTTATGAAGTTGAGACTCAAGTCCTAGCCTGTCAAGGATTTTTGGAGGCTTACAATGTTCTTCCCTAATATTTCAAGGTTTGAATTGTTTCTCAATCTTTCAAGATTACGTTCTTAATTTCCCGATCTTTAAGATAAAACTATCATAGTAAACTATGTTTAGAAATTGATTTAGATTTTATCCAATTAAAATATAACTTTTATTTAACGAAAGTCTTCATCACAAGTTTAAAGTGTCTAGTTATGACTTCTCGAGGCTTGAGAGTTTTATGGTTTTGGAACGTACGTAATTTTGATTTTTGCTAGTGTGTCGTAACCTTCTCCTAAATAAAATCTTATTTTTATAGGATAATAAGAATTTGGAACCTTTTGGTGGGATCCCAATTTAAATTTTAAATTAACCATTAACCCAGTGGACAATGACTATTTCCAACTTTTCAGGGATAGTTAATGCATTGTTGAGATTATCTGAAAAGTGGTCCTTGTATCTTGCAAACATGATTGTGGTATTGTTAGGTTGGTACTTATGTGATAGCAATTTCAAATGCAAACATGATTGTGGTATCAATGTGATAGCAATTTCAAATGCAAACATGATTGAAGTATCAATGTGATAGCAATTTCAAATTGGCTAACAAGTGTTGAGTCAAACAACTATAAAATTAGTTGACTCATATATATTTGTTCTTGGTATGATCAACTACACTATTTTGATCGTTAGTGTTAGGCCTTTTAGTCTTGTTGTATGAGGAAGATTTTTAGTTACTTTGAGTCATTGTCTTGATCAGATTGGTCAATCACTCAACTAGCTCTTTATCAAAGAGCTATATATCATAGATAAGTTGTATGTCTTCAAGATCTTTCGTACTTTTACTGTTCAAATATACATACCAGATGTCAAATAACTACACATTCTAGCTTATCAATTTTCATACTTAGTTAATTTCTAAAATTGATTAGTCACTTATACATGTTGACTAAACTCAACTTATTTGATGATCAACTATTATATTGTCATTATCAAAATCTAGCTAACTTACAGTTTTTCTTTGCCTTTATTTTATGATTCAATGATCATTCATAATGAGGATCTCTCTTCTGATTTAATTTGCTGAATTTTTTGGATTGTTGCATTCTTTTTTGCTACATGATTTTCTTAGGTTAATGTTTTTGTATTACAGGTGCAAGCACTTAAGATCCATGCAACCAATAATTACTCTGTCTCAGCTACTCTTGATAACACTTGGTGCTTCTTTGACCTTAATTCTAGGTTTGTCTCGCTCAGGTCTAAACTTCTTCTTCAACTTGTATGCAAACGAAACCAATTTTTTTCTTTGTTTTGGAACTTCATTTCTAATTGGGTGATTTTTAGTCTTTTCAGGTAGATGACATTCCAGGATCTTTTGAGGGTTATACATATGGAGCCTTTTATCCTTAAAAAAGAAAAAAAAAGGAAAAAAAGAGAAAAAAAAGAAAAAAAAAAGAAAAAACTAGTGTCAAATTTGTTGGAAGAAGGTGTAGTACAAATGAAGAATACAACCTAATGAATCCTTCATGGAATAATCAACGACCAGTTGCCTCTAACAACTTCCATTTGCTACAAACTAACGGGCAAAGACCTTTCGTGAGGCCTCCATTTGTTGGTCCTACAGGCTTTGTTGATGGACCAAACTACCAAGGTATTCATGCTACTCTATAAAAAGTAGATGTTTTTTTATGTTAACATTTCATATGCTGAATGAGTGTTGCTACACTGTATATACAAGAAGTTGGATGAAAGATCCTTTGAAATATATTAGTATAGTGCATTACTCTACATGTCCTGGCAAGCATTTTTTAATCTCTTTTATTATACTTGGTTTTCACTGAACTTATTGTGAGTTTTGAATCTCCTCTATTTTACTTAGTGTCTAAGTTAAGCATGAAAAAGCTTTGACCTTTGAAGTAGTATTGTTCAAAATAGGAACAATGATAATCATATATATAATATCGAAATGTTTATGTTGCATTCAACTTGTAAAACATAATTTTAATGAGCCTGAAAATAAGCTTCTTGAAGTTAAATATGGAAGTTAATTATGCAGTTTCCCATCATGTTGGGCTCTTTTTTAATAGCTCCATTGTTGAACTTCTACAGGTTGTTTTAGCTGCTTTAGGGGTTAGCTCATTTGTTTGGGTGGAGGATCCTGATGCAGCCTGGATAGATGGAGAAGTTGTATCAGTCTATGGTGAAGACCTCAAGGTCCTTTTTACATCAGGGAAGACGGTCAATGATATCAATGAGATATATGTAAGTTTAATGTTGTTTGTTCATCATCTCTTGAAATCTCATTGCCTATAAAGTCTTTAGATATCACCGACGCCATTCTTCTCACCCTGTTGTTCAGACTTACACTGGAAATATATTGATTGTCGTTAATCCTTTCCAAAGATTGCCTCATCTCTATGATAGTCATATGATGGCACAATAAGGGAGCAGCCTTTGGTGAGCTAAGTCCGCACCCATTTGTTGTTGCAGACGCTGCATACAGGCATGTATTACCTTTGGTTGATTACTTTTTTTCCTATACGTATATGTTGCTAATAAGAAGACAATGTCATGGTCACAAGCTTATGATAAATGAAGGAATAAGTTAGTCGATTTTGGTTAGCAGTGAGAGTGGGGCAGGTAAAACAGAAAACAACAAAATGCTTATGCGGTATCTTGCATACATGGAAGGACGATCTGCATCATCAGGGGGAAGGACAATGGAACAAAAGGTTCTTGAGGTAATAATTGACTTGATAGTGTTAGATGCCTCATACATTAGTGATGGCAGTGGTTCTAGTATTAGCATCTGAGTATTCTTTGTCACTTGTTTTATGAATTATGGTTATATTTGTTGCAGTCAAATCCTGTTCTTGAGGCGTTCGGTAATGCAACGACAGTGAGAAATAATAATTCTAGGTACTAAGATTCTATAGACTATTTTTTTTCATAGTATCTATGTTTAATTTCTGACGGCTTTATTTAGGTATCCATGCAACTAATTCACAAATGATGATTGTAGTCGTTTCAGTAGGTTTGTTGAGATTCAGTTTGATCAAAATGATAGGATCTCTGGGGCTGCCATCATAACTTGCTTGAAAGATCTCGTGTTTGTCAATTGTCTGATCCTGAGAGAAACTGTCATTGCTTCTATATGCTTTGTGCTGCACCTCAAGAGGTAATTGGAATAAGTGATCTCTTAAACTGAATTTTTGCTTAGATTACTATTTGTTAGTTCCCTTATTATGTTGCATGATAAAGTGTTAAAATATTAGGTTGACCCGTGCATCACAAACTTGTATTTAGAAGTCATGTATTGATAATCTATTTTCTTTGAATTTTGAATTCTGTTTGCTTCACCCTTTCATTATCAGGATATTAAAAAATACAAGCTGGGAAACCCTAGAGCATTTCATTATCTAAACCAGACAAATTGCTATGAGCTTGATGGGGTTGATGATGCCAAAGATTATTTAGTGACATGAAAAGCAATGGATACAATGGAAGTCAGTGTTGAGGAACAGGTATTGATTCAAGTGTTTTAACACAACAAATTATCTAAGAGCTATTCTTGTTAACTCACATTTTTATTACTTCAGGATGCAATATTTCGAGTTATTGTTGCAGTCCTCCATCTTGGGAACATTGAATTTATGAAAGGAAAAGAAGTTGATTCATCCATGTAAACCATGCCTAAAGATGAAAATCTTGGTTTCATATAGAAACAGAAGCAAAGCTTTTCATGTAAATCCTTCTACTAGGGCATTCTTCAACTATTGATAACAATTGTGTCCTTGCTCTTTGTTGCTTAAAGGATCAGAGATTTTCTTTTCTAAACTGAATTCAATATTTTGTAGGTGCAATGCAAAGGCTTTGAAGCATTCCCTCTGCAGATGTATAATTGTGACCCGAGATGAAACCATAACCAAAGAGTTTAATCCGAAGGCTGCTACTTCGAGTAGAGATGCTTTGGCCGAAATTGTCTACAGAAAAGAAAAAAAAAGTGAAAAAAAAAAGGAAAAAAAAAAGTGAAAAAAAAGGAAAAAAAAACAAAAAAAGAAGTGAAAAAAGAAAAAAGGGAAAAAAAAGAAAAAAAACTAGTGTTGAATTTTTTGCGCACGGTGAATTGGTACTCATTCAACTGATAAGGTAATTACTCCCAATTCGATATTCCTTACAAGTCTCAATTTTTAGTTTATATTACTCTGGTTTGTGCTTCTACTTTAAATAATTTTGCATTTTCAATACTATATGTTTCTGTTATTTGCAGATAGTTCGCATATGGCAAGGATCCGAAAGTGAAGATTTTGATTGCAATAACATTTTGAAGGTAATTTATCGATATGCTTATAGAAATGTATCTTGATATGACCGAAGGTGATTCGGCCAAGGCACTTGCTGTAAGTTTTTGAGCTGGTGATTTGTCAATGAAGATTAAACTTTTAAAATTTGGTAATAGCTTATGTAATGAATCTTGTTCAGATTGCTGGACTCAGTTGTTGGGCGAGATCACTATGGTGTATTCCCTCTGAGAGTAAAATTGCTCAATGTGAGGGAAGCAAGCCACAATCAGCTGATGCAAAATCTTGAAATTCAGCTCATCAAGCAGATTCTAGGGCTCCAACATGGTAAACAATATGATAGTGTCGAGCCGCTACAATATGGACGCTTGATGATAAGGACTGATCAGGTTTCATTTTGTTAATATCGATATGGTTCTCTCTTCATCCATGTTGCTCAACACTGGTGATTGATAGGGTCTGGTTTCATTGGTATTTTACAAGTAAACTGAAACTTTGTCCATGTGCAGGATCATGATGGTTCTCATATCAAAGGTCTATTGATTAATTTCATCCATTCATTCTGGCCATCATTGCTCAAAATTCCTACTTTCCTATTGGAGTTTACTACTCGTATTGTAAAGGTACGGAACGACGCACACATACTCTTGAGATTATTACATATGATTTGTTGTTCTAAATTTGTGAGATCTTCTCCTGCAGGCTAGGCATAAAGATGGGAAAAGAAAACTATCTTTCTATACAATGCCTCAGTATAAAGCATGGAAAGCAGCACAAGGGACGAAGACGAAAAATTGGACAATTAAGTACTATAAGGTTTATCTTCTCTTTACACTTGGAGCCGGTCTCTATGAAATTCACTATATAGATTGTGTTTTCAAGGATTATCAGCACACTTGTTCGATCAGATAAATGAAATTATCAACACACTTGTTCGATCCTGGAATTGCAACAATGAGGGATTCAACTTAAGAGGAATGGTAGAATATTGCAAGATGAGTTTTTATCTTATGTACTTAGATAGGAATGAATATATTGTTTTAAAATCTACATTCCATGTCTATCGCTTCTTTTTTTTCTTTATATTCTGTAGAAAAGTGGTCCTCAGATGATACTCAGTTGTACTGCTAGCTACAAAACATCATTACTTATTGATAAATATATTTTTTGATAACATCTAGTGGTTTTAGTGCAACCTTGATGAATCACTGTTATTCTGGAACCATTTTTTCTTTCCTCTGATAGATTGAGCCTTTAAGATAGATTGTGTTTATTGATTAAATTTGTTTGGTAACCCATAGTCTTCTGTGGGATTCTCCATTCTGATGTTATGTAGGTTTATAAAGGTGAAAAAACTATTACTTTTTAATTATAAATTCTATATACAAAGACATCAAATTGAGTACAGCTTTTTTCTGGATATTTCTTTTAAGATCTCATTGCCACTACTGGGGCTGACTCAAATGTTGTAGTATTTGATACACCTTCAGGTCAAGTGGTACCTACTCTCATTGACCATTCAAAGAAGGTATGCCAAGACCTGTCTGCATAATTTGGTTCATGTTTCCTTCTGAACAAATTTGTTTGAGTTGTCTCATCAAGTTGAATCATATCTTTCTGTCTTTATGAAGGTTACAAGTGTCAAATTTGTTGTGGAGGGTGAATTGGTAGTTACTAGTTCAGCTGATAAGGTAAATACTCCGAACTGGATTTTCCTTTCTAGTCTCATGGCTGCTAATATAATCTTGTCAATTTTGTCTTTTATTTGCATAATGTGAAATAATTTGTTTTCTTAAATATTCAGGTTATATTACTCTGGTTTGTGCTTTTACTGTCAGTAATTTCGCTTTTCAGTAGTATATTTTATTATTTGCAGATAGTTAGCATATGACGACGATCTAAAGCTAGAGACTTTGATTGTAAGCATATTTTGAAGGATCACACTACTAAGGTAATTTACCGATATGTTGGTTGATTGCTGAACTTTTTCCCTATGCAATGAGTTACGTTGGAAATTACATTATTTTCACTATGCATCCGTCTTCATTCAGTACCCTGACCCTGATGAACTCCAGCTGCATGTGTGATTTGTTTGTAGGCAGTTGATTCAAACATATTCTTTCTACTTCTTTCAAATGTTATAGTTATCTAGATGTGTATAAGCATCTTGGATTGATCCACATCAGCTTTCACTATCTTTTTACAATTAACAAGTTATTGAAGTTCTGGGTAATTGTTATAATGTTGATCATCTTGAATGTATTGGACTTCAATAGATATGCTTTGCTATTGTGCTTGTTTATTGGGTCTATTCTTGTTTTACATTAGTGGTTGTCCCCTACCAGTTTTTTATGTTGCAAATGATTTATGCTTCTGCCTTACAATTTTCTATACCTCATCATCTTCATTAGGTAATTATTTCTGCCAAGAAAGAGCCTGATCTCCTGATTCCACCTACCTTGAATGGTCTTCTGAAGATCCATAAACACATTATTGATCTAGGCACGGATCCAGCTAATGCACCAGTGGGTGGAACAGTTTGCACTAGACTTCTTGTGGCAGCTACGTATGGTGGGAGTTTGATTAGCAAGCAGGGTGCCACTATAAAATCAACTCAAGATGATTCCAATTGTTCTATCCGAGTTATAGGCGGAGGTAACATCTTTGTGGCTGAGTCTGTTTTTGGTAATTGTTGCTTCAAAATTTTGAGAGTTGCAATGAAACTCAAGAGCTGACTGAATATTCTAGTGTTTCTATAATGCCATTCTCTTGAAACTTCATAATTCACACGTCCTATCTAAATTTTTAGTCTTTGTATTGGATGATCTCATGTTTGATCCCTTTTTTTGAATCATTTGTTCTATGCAATACAATTTGGATAAGCTGTAAATATTCTGTCACCCCTACTGCAATTTGAATCATATTACTTAAATAAGTTGTAACAAACTTGATTGCAATTTGGATAGAGATAATTTAATATATTATCTATGCCATTTTCAGTGGATCTATTGATTTAGATAGTGGTGATGAGTTTTTCATGTCTGTGTTCTGACTTAATTCTTGGAGAACTGTTCATCGTTTTCCTCATCCAGGCTTTCTTAATTGCCTTGTAAAACCACTGATCACTTCCGTTAATATCATTAAACTCTTTCAAAGTATTGCTAGTGAAAAAGACTGCTTTTAAATTATATGTTCATCTGGGGAGTTCAACATGCAAGTAACTTATGTGCCTTTTCATGTATATGTAGATATATATGCTTATTTGGCCTTATCTTTTGACACTAGATTTTTCTGCCCTTTTCTACTGACAGAGCTTTTAATGAATTTTGGAATTTCTGTGCTTAGTATTTTTGATGACTAATGTCTTGTCAACACTTGCTGATGGTGCGTTTCTCTCTTAAAATTGAATTGTTCAGCAGAGAACTTACATGCGGTTGCTCTGTCAGATGACAGTTTAGTTGAGATTTAGGGAGAGCCTACAGATTTGCAGAAGGTTATTGAATTAATTGGTACACATCTTAGGAAGTTTTTAGTAGATCGAAGCGTTGTTGGAGTGTTTGAAATGCAGGCAAGTGCCGTCTAAGAATTTTTTGTTTTTGATATCCGGCACTTTTAATTTTATATTAATGAAATATCCTTGTTTCACCTGCGCAGACGCAAATGCCAAATGCCCGAGCAAATCAGAACATGCATCGCAAATGCCAAATGCCTGAGCAAATCAGAACATGCATCAATCTGAATCTTAGGGACCTCCTCAGTTAGGTTTTCCCATGAATCCTAAGGAACACAATTATGGGCCAAAACATCGTATATGGCACCTCAGCCACGTCAATATGATAATTACTGTCAACCTGATGACATACCTCCTTCGGACAAGCAGTCTCACCTACTTATGGCACAGGCGTGTAAATGGGAACTAATGCAACTAATGTGCAACCCCAACAAGCAATGATTTTAAAGGTTGATTTTACTTCAATCTTGTCCACTCACTTGAGTTCTTGAAATGCTTGCCTAATTTTCACAACTTGAGGTGGTAGAGAACATGTGGTGTATCTACAATAAATTGGTTTAGTTACTGCCAATTGCAAGTAGTCGAATTTCAGTAAGAGATCATTTTTGAGTGATTCTAATATGACATGTCAAACTAGTCATATTCAATAATTTGGTTTAGTTCTCTAGAACTTTGGGGAGGTGAAATTATGAGCATTGTTTGTCTTATTCAACCATCTGAATGGTTTTTTTTCCTACCAATTACTGCTCAGCTTTTTTCCTACCAATAGTTTACTTGGGTAAGTGAGCTTATTAGTTCTTTATCATTTAGTTAGTCTTTTGCAGAGAAGGCAGTTACTTCCTCACTGCTGCAATCATTGCAAAAAATGTTTACACTTTATGTCAACCTCATTAGGATATAGATCCAAAAGATATTTAAAAAATTTAGCAACACATCATAGATGATCCTCATTACGCAGTTCTCTAGTGTACTAAGGAGAATGGCACTCTGAAAGCAAGATAAAGCTTGATCACGTTAAGAATCTATAAATGACTAATATGAACATGTTGGCTTGAGCAAATCAGCTTTGTAAACGGAATTGCAACAATCAAGGGTGGGACTTATGTCGATTATGTTACTAATAAGATAACAAGCCATCTTGTTAATGTCATTAAGAACAAGAACAAGAAGAATAAAAAGTTTGATCTTAAGCCTCATACTGTGAAGAACCATTTGTGGGGTATTTGTCAATGCTCTCATTGACAATCCTGCATTTCACTCTCAAGAAAAAAATGAGTCTTCATTTCTGCTTATTAGAATAATTGGAATAGTTTCAAGAAGCCTATTATAATCTTTTCTTGCTCAATTAGCTTAGCTCAATACTTTTGTATTGCAGGTACAAGCACCTACGATCCATGCAACCAATAATTACTAGAAAACAATTTTTTCGCCACTAATTCTTTACACTAAATCCAATAATTTATAATCTACAACACCAAAAGAAACTCAAGAACAGAAATATTTGACGTCATTAATCGTAAAAAAAAGTGATACAACATATACAAACAAAATTCCCATGTGATGAGTTTCAAATCCTAATATTGCTTGTGAACAAGTTAGGTTCAAACTAATCTATCACAAATTATTCATGATACATTTTCCTTGTTTGCTTCTTGACATTAATCGAACACTACAGAAATCTTGTATAAATGGTAAATATAGAGTCTCATATGATTGTTTAAGGTTGAGATTTTTTATTACATTTCATTTTACATCTACTATTCCAAATTAATAATCATGTTAAGAATTTAAAATGACATCAGTGATTAACATATCGTGTAAATTAAACGTCATGAAATATGAGATGTGACATCTGTAGCGCCTAGGAAAAACAACGCATAATTTGACGATTAAATAATTCAACCTTAATTATGTGATTTAATTTTTGTGCGTTTCAGATTAATCGAATTAATGCGCGAAATAATTTATCGTATGCTTGCTTATAATTATTGAAAACGTAATTAATTTGAAGAGTCTATGTTTATATTAATCGAAAGTATAATTGAAACGATAATATAGAGTTTATGTTATGAGAACGATCGCGATCGAAAAACGAAGAGACATAAACGAGAAACGGGCCGATCGGAGGCCCGAGGCCCAAGTTAGGCCCAATTGATGAAAGGTGAATAATGGTTATAATACACCAAGTGAGATGATTTTTTACCACACTTTGCATTTTTCATACCAAGGTAAAAAAAATTGACTCTCTTCCTCACCTTTCTCTCTCTCTGTTTTCCGGCGGCCGGCGGTCGGAGTGCCGCCGTCGTGCCGGAGGTAGTGCCGCCACCGGAGCCACCGCTCATCCTCCCCGTCTCGTTCGAACCTTATGTCAAAACAAAGCTCTCACCGAGCCCGTTCCGATTCCGGGCTTTGATTTCCCTTTCGTCGCCGAAGCCGCCGTAAATCGGCCGAAGTAAGCCGGCGAAACCCTCTTTCTCCTCCCTCTTCCTCTTTCTTTGTATCTTCTTCTTTTCTTCTCTGATCGAACCGATTCACACATGAATGTGTAGCTCTCACCGAGCCCGTCACGATTCCGAGCCCGGATTGTCGATCGGCCATCCTTCTCCGGCAATCACCGGTCAAAGTTTATGCCCCTTTCTCTCTCTCTCATCTCTCGCAATCTCTCTCTTTTCATCTTCTCGGCTCCTCCGTCCCTTGCTGTCGCCGTCGCCGTTGGTCGAGGTTGTGATTGTGTCGAGGTGCCGCCGTGGAGGGCGGTGCTGTGCGTGGGCATCGCCAGTGCAAGAAGCGCCGATGAAGTGTGCGTGTGTGTGTTTCGTAGTGTGTATGTGCGTGTCTGTAGGCGGCGCTGCACGCGCCGCCGGGTGTCGTGGTGGCCGACGCTAGGTGCGCCGACGTGTGGGCTTGCTTTTGGTGGTGTTGGTTTGTGGCGGCGAGGCAGTGATGGGGGTGGGGGGTTTGGGGGCAGGGACTTGAGTTGTAAATTTGATAAGTTCAAGGACTAGATTGCAAACCCTAGAAAGTTTAGGATCTTCTCACTTCCCCCCTAAACTTTCATTTCGATCACTTTAGTCCTCAAGCTTCTGAAAATTTCATTTTTACCACTAGAAGTTTTCAAGTCTTTGATTTTCGCCCCCAAAACTTTCGTATATTACGTTTCGACCCCCAAAGTTTCAGAAATCCCACTTTGACCCCAAAATTTCTCTGTAATTACAGTTTTACCCCCGGTCAAAGTCAACCCTAACTAGAAAATTACGTTTTTGCCCCTGAACCCTAAAACGTTCCGTTTTAACTCATTTCTCGTCCGATTAGGTGAAAGAAATTAAGCTCATTCTTTCGCCTATAAAACCGTAATCAAACCCTCTTCGTTATGTGATCAAGTTCTAAACCTTTTGAAATCATTTTTCCGAGAGAGTTCTATAAATAACATAGGTAACAAACATAATACGAAACTAATAGGTTATGTTTGCTTGTGTAGGCTATCGCGATTAGGAGCATACGTGTTTTCATTTGAAGCTTGCATCACACGAAGTCAAACACCACCTAAATAGGTGGGGGTAACTTCTAAACTTGAACGACTTTTACGTTTCCGTACTTAAAATGCTCGGATATGCTAATGAACTGTTATTATGCGAGTCAATGTTGATATGTATATACTAGTACGTTATGTATCGTTGAACATTACGTGTCTTGGATTATGTGTTGTGTTTAAGATGATCATGCATGCGATATTATATGTCATACGAGGACGGAAGTCCACGTTCATCCCAAAGCACCCAAGGTTTTGAAACTGTTACCGGGCAAGACGGGAAATACCCGCGCCTGAAGAGGATTATACCGGGCAAGATGGAAAATACCCGCACCTGAAGAGGTTATGTGCAATGCATTTTTAAGTGTTGTGTTTACTTGTTGTGCTGTTTTAGATGTTTTAATCCGTTTAACTACCGATATAATTTGAATATGGAAATTACTCCCACGAGTGTATTCAAACGCACTCACCCCTATCTGTACTCACACTACAGGAAACAATGATAAGTAAGAAAACAACGCAGCAAGAGGGGTGTCATATCCAGTGTTTCTTCTGCTTTAGTCTAATGGATTATCGAACTTTGCTTTATAACTGTTTATGTTTTGTAAAACGGTTTGTAACTTATGATGGATCCTGTTTAATTCCGTTGTAGTTTAAAATGCTTCTTCCGGTGATGTGCCGATGTTTTTGGAAAGATGTAAAAGATTTGTATGCTTTAACTGAACTTCGCCGCTTCTATTTTGGATATCAATTTAAATGTTTACCGTCTATCGTATTCGTAAGTTTTAAAGAGTATGCTTCTTTCCCTTTTTCCTACACGTCCATAGGCAAACTCTGATATTTAAAGTATGAAAACAGGGTGTGACAACATCAATGTAATAGAAGATTCAGATTTATGATAGAACCATAAACTATTTCTGCAATATCTATTACCTATTACCCATATAAAAGTGTGGATATTTCTTACAAATTATGGATTGCCGAATATATCTCTATTAAAAACTATTATTTAAGATTATAATAGTAATTTAAGTATTCATATTTAAAGAATTTTAAATTAAAATCCTAACTAAATCAAAATCTTATAGAATCCTATTATAATTAAAATTGTAATATAAAAGTGTTATATATAAGATATTTGTATTATTATTATTTTCCTTAATTTTAATTGATCTTCCGTGCAACGCACATGACCTAAAACTCATCTCCTTTAAATATGCTGGTAAGATTCTCATGTTAACTAGTTGACCCATTAGCCCATAATCCTTTTTATGATTGACTGTACTGTTCTCTACAAGAAAAATGCACAGCGACACAATTATTAACCACACTAACAAGTAGCAAGTTAGATGAGTAAGAGTCCTTCCTATTAAGAGATGATTTTATTTTATTCCTTATGTTCATCATCAAATGAAATAAAATAACAAAAGAAGTTTATAATTAAATGGTAAACTACTAGAAACTCGAAAGCAACTAAACAAATAATAAATTAACAAAGAAGAAATCAAATCTATAAAGATATTCCAGCTATCAATTTAGTTATCTCTATCACTAATTATCTCAAAATTAATGTGAAGTCACTTTTACTCCACCCCTAGCTTAACATGTTATGTTAAACAAAATTGTCTCTTAAGATCAGCTAATCGAAATAAAATCGCTAATCAACGAAGAATTAGCAATCTAGATTGAATAATCGAATAATCTAGCTAGATCTTATTAGATTCAATTTCTTAAATGCATTAAATCACCAAAACGATAGAGTAAACTAGACTTTGAATACACAAAGGTCGATTCAAACAATCTAGATTTATTCTACCCTAAAGATGCACTACCCATAATTAACTACTTATGAAAATCGAATTACAAAAATTACAGATCATTACTTAATCTATGCGAAGCTTCCAAATCAGACAATAATAATTAAAAACACACATCAAACAAATAGAACATATAATTATATATCGATTTTGTTGTGTTAATTATCTGAATATTTAATATGGTTAATTTCAATTTTGGCCATGTATGTAAGACACTTTCTAATTTTTGACAATCAATCGCAACTAAATTCCGACGGACACGTCAGCAGTTGTGAAAATTCCAACCAAAATTGGATTGGAATTGGAAAAAAAAATAAAACATAAAGAATCATGATTAGAAAACGAATACTTAGTTGTCAAAAAATAATAAACGTTTTACATATATGACCAACATTGAAATTACCTCTATTTAATATTTATAAATTACAATAAAAAATTTACTTATACAAAATATTAAAAATCCATTTTTCAATGACTACTTATACAAAATATTAAAAATCCATTTAACTTGAAACTCGTTTAATCTGAAATCACGAGAACCAACTCGAGACTGCTAAAGTCAATCCATTTAACATCTCGAGTCGAGACATGGTAATAATTATAGAAAATCTATCAACCCAAACCTAACCTTTTCATTTTGCAGGTAACCTGTCTAACTTGTTCAACTCATTTAAGTTCAAATAATGTAGATATATTTATTAATTTTATAATTGCAGGTATAAATTTATAAATTCAATCATCATGATAACAAAAGGCAGCATCACACATTTACACAATTTCTTTGTTTTCGGGTTGGACATTATATAAAAAAACCCAATTTACAAGCGCATCATGCAATTACAAGCCAAAACTAGGTTTTAAGATTTTTAAATTCTTTTTTACTTCCCCTTATGAATTTTGGCTTCTTTTTTTTTTTTTTGGAACAATTATACTGATAATTTGAGACCAATTACATAAAATTTGGCAAACTTTGAATTGAATTTCAATGAGATATGAATTTTTATCTATAATATTGTTGTTCAATTTTTTTTTTTTTTCAATTCTGTCATCGGTGAAAATTCCCGATAATAAATTTTGTAAGGTTGCTTGTAAAATGGACGCTGGTATCAGTTACTAGTGACTTTAGTGCCACAGAGCATGCCAACAAGGAAATAAACTACAATAATAAGAAATAACAAAAAAACAACAAGGCTACTTGAAAATACAATTTTGGTGTCCACATCATCAATTTTACCAATTATATCTTGCAGCGGATTTTCTGATGATGATAGAATTGAAAACAAAAAGTTCATGTCGTAAGTAAAATTTGACCTTACATCAAAAGTTTGTAGTTTTACACATTTAACTAAAAAAAATAAAAATAAAAATCTTTTTGAGCTTTTTTTTTTAACAATTACACGGTAAAACAATTAAAAAGGTTGTCAAATTTGTTAGCGAATTAAATATGATGTAACCGACTTGTAACCGACTCATTTATCTAGTACTATAGAACGATCGAGGTTGTGTTAGGTTGACAAATTTAATCGAAAATTATTACTCTATTCTATATATTTTTACATACCACAAAAGCATCTCCGAATTTTCATTTACATTCTTTCAAACACACATTATCGTACGTGTCTCAATTTCTCATCAAACAATCATCGTTTTAGACGTATCATACATAATTGTTTCACACCTCCCACAAAAAGGATTTCACTATCATTGTTCATCTTCCCCATTCAATTAAGTACTAGATCCCATACTAGCTACTCCCTTCATCCCGAAATAAATATAGTTTTAGCAAAAGAAAATTATCTCAAAATAAGTGTCATATTAAAATTTCAAAACATTATTTACCAATAATGAACCAAAAATACCCTCATTTATTCCTACCAAATTAAAGATGATTGTTAGCAGAAAAAAGAAAAAAATTCTCACAATAATTGTATTTAAATAATGATAGATTAGTCTTTATATCATCTTTCTTAATTTGTATGAAAACACCTAAAACAATATTTATTTTGGGTACGAACGAGTATTTCATTGCCCAAAATCATAAATTTCACAAAAATAATGATGATTTAATAAATGTATCCATCGTTCGAAATTTTTAAGAATAGATGAGTGGGTAAAAGAGTTAAGTGAGGGTGGGTGGGTGTGCATGCCAACAAACTCATGTGTTGGTAAAAGGTAATGAAATATTAATGAGCAATGGGCAACACATCCTTGGGGGGGGGGGGGGTTGCTTTTACTACACACCCAACTGGCCAAACAACTTCTCTGCATTGTTTCTTTCAATTCTGTATCTGTACCCATGTTTTGGTTCAGATGTTATCACCATTGGATCCACGATTTGCCCAATTTATATATCATCACAAACTTAGGATAATGCATTCTTTATTTCTAAATATTTATTACACTACGGCATGTTTGGTTGGTGGATATGACTTTATGAAATCGAATTAGTTGCAGTGATATTAAGAATTTAACGTTCTCGTTTTTATTAGTATTTACACTAGTGAAGTATGTATAGTTGCTATTATTAATGGTTGGATCAGACCATTAAACGTACAAGAAATGATACTATAAATATAGTATGGCATGTGTTCAATATATAACACTAAATATTTTCTTAAACTTAGCTAAAATTATATTGTGTTTATACTTAATTATACTCTTTTTATCCCCCTCCTTTTATAGTTCTCTTTTCTCACTCTTTTTTATCCCTTTTCTAATTTGGCACTATATGTACTCTTCTAAGCATAATATAATATTTGTAACTGCATATTTCCTTTTTATGAAAATAGGTCAAAGTAAACATACAAAGATAACACAAATTTATTATAGTCATTCATAACAAAAAATTATTTTAATCCTTTTCTTATACTTTTAAGCTACTAGTTTTGTGGCTGTCATTTTCTTTTTACTAATTTATGAAATATAGAGTGACCATTGATCATAATGTTCATACATTATTATTTAAAATACTACTATATTATTTAAATACTGCTATATTATTTAAATTAGAAAAAAAAAAAAGGCTCAATCAGTAATTTAAAATACTACTATAATATGCTTCAAGAAAACTAAATAAATTTTTACAACCACAAAATCAGATATAATTAAACTCTAAACCAACTCACGACATAGCAAACATGCAAAACAAAAATTATAACAAATATAAATATAAACCATAAATGCTATAAATCCCTTCACGTGGCTTGACCAGGCAGAGAAATTAACTCATAATTCAAATCTTAGTTCTAGGCAGAATAATTGCTTTGAGAGGATCCTTCATAACCACAGTGAATGCAAAAGTCTCAGTCGGGTCAGGCGGGTTATCCGGAATGGGGATCCATTTGAATGCCTGCACCATCTTGGCCAATAGCAAATTGACATGCAGTGTACCCAAACTCCAAGCGGGGCAAATCCTCCGACCCGCCCCGAATGGCAGCATCTTCACTCCTTTGGTCCCCGTTATGTCCACCTCAACGCCGTCACCTGTTATGAACCGCTCTGGACGGAATTCGTTAGGGTTTTGCCACATGTCAGGATTTTCCGTTAGCCATGCCGTGTAGAACTCCACGTTCACGTCTTCGGGGATTGTGTATCCGCCTAGCTCCATCTCTTTCGTCGCTGCTTGTTATGGAGATTTCGTGAGATTAATAAAGATATTCGATCTTTTGTTGGATAGAAAGTTGTCTGATTTTCGAATAGTATTTTATCTTCTATTAATTAGGTGTATGTGACTATTTTTCCATGACTTGCCTTTCTTGTCTTTTATTTCCCTAGTTGTCTAAAAACATTGGAAAAATTATTTCGTGTTTGTCAGTCAAATTAAGCAAAGTATATATTCGAGCTTGAATGCCCTAATTGGGTCCAAATTGGGCATATTAAACCCACGTGATACACGAATAATTTAATTTAAAAAGTTTTTCGTGCATTAAGGACATTTGAACCTGGATAGGACCAAAATATCTTCAATTCACGGAATATTTTTTAAATTATTGTCTTCAATTATCAGTCCAAATATATAGTATGCACTTAATTTATCAAATCCTAATCGTTTCACCAAAAAAAAAAAATAGTGGTGTGATGCATGAGAGAAAAGTAGTTATAAAACAATACCTGCATGAGAAAGCAGAAAATGGCTAGGTGGGTGTCTTCTAAAAGTTTCTTTGACAATAGCTGCAAGATATGGCATTTTGTCCACATCACTTTCCGTCACCTCCCCATTCTTCCCTACACACCCAACAATTTCCTTATACAACTTCTCCTGAATTTCTTGATCCTGAACCAGATGTAGCAGAGCCCATTCAAGAGTGGTGGCACTCGTATCAGTCCCGGCATTAATGGCTTCCGAGCACAACGTCACCATCTCCTCCTCCCCCAGCTTCCCTCTCCCGGGCACTTCCAGCCCAAACAACGAATCTATATAGGCGGCGCCGAGAGGGCTCGCCATCTCCGACGCGGCGGCGCTAGGGTTTCCTCCGCCGTCCACAAACTCCTTCCTGTTCCTAATCAACGGCACCAGGCACTCCAGCTGCTTCCTCCTCAGCACCTTCGCCGCCGCCACGTGGCGGCGGAACAGCGGCGTGAGCACCGGCAGGAAGTCCGGCAGCTTCGGCGTCGTCATCATCATCACGTCTTTGAGCACACTCTCGATGACTTTGATGCGATCTTCGGAGACCTTTACGCCGAAGCAGAGGCAGATGAGGATGCTGCAGATGGTGAGGCGACAGTGGCTCATGACCTCTACGAAGCCGGCTCCGGAAGCCTCAGCTTCAAGCCGCTTCATGTGGTTACTGACGGCCCAGTTCCGGATCCAGCTGCACTGCTTGATCCGGGTCGGGTTTATGAGCTCAGTGACAAAGTTGCGGCGGAGGGTGCGCCAGAGCGGGCCGTACTCGGCCGAGTTGATGGCGCACTTTCCGACGCTGAAGATGAGGCGAATCGGGGAGTCGCTTGGGCGGCTCGCGAAGAGGGCGCCCTTCTCGACGAGGGCTTCGTGAATCAGCTCCGAGCTGGTTATGATGACCAGGGTTCGTTGCCCCATTTGCATGGTGAAAATGGGGCCGTATTTCGCACGTAAGTCGCGCACGACGAAGATGAATGGGCGGCGTTGGAGGATGACTTGGAAGAGGTTTCCGACCAACGGCCACCCTGGTGGGCCCGGTGGGAGGTTTCTGGGTCCTCCGCCTGTGGTGGAGCAGTGGCGCCACCATAAGCGGAGGAAGAGGGCAGCTAGGAAGAGTAGTAAAATGTCTAGTAATTCCATGTTCTTCGTGATTTTTTTGGGGGGTGGGGTGGGAGGGGTAGGGTGGATATTGGTTGGAGGATTGAGAAAATAGCCAATGAGTAGAGGGTTATAAAGAACGAAGGAGGAGGTGGGTGAAAGAGTTTTAATTTACCTTCCAACTGGCTGTATTAAATAATTTGACCAGATGTATATTTTTAGAAATTATATTAGGGTGAAAAAAGTATTTTTAATGATTAGATGAAACCAAGGATGAAAATATTCATATCGCAATACGTATCGCAACCTTGATTTTACGAATATATCAATCGATATATCGCATATCGATATCATAAAAAATTTAAAAAAATGACGGAATCTCGATTAAAAAATTGGAAATTTTACATAATATTTTACAGACTATTATAACATCAAAAAATACATATATTTAATTTATAATATCAACAAAATGACATGTTTACAATAAATATATAAATAATAAACATACAAAAACGTTACGAATATTGACATTTATTCAAAACTGATTGATACAACCAAATCACTAGTACCAATATGATAATCTACGATGTTCAAAAAATAACAAGTGCAATATTTTCTTTGTCTAAACAATATTTGGTACCAACACATCATATTTGAGTAATTGTGAATATAATTATGCAAATGTTGTTGGTACGTTGATCTATCCCTTTCAATGGTTTCACCATTAATTGGATAGTGTGGATTGAGTCAATCATCATTTTGTTGGTACATGTTTGGACTTCCATGAGACATTTGAGGGAGTAGATAATCAAATACGTTTTGTGAACTCTCATATGTGTCGGAGTATATGATTCTTTGAGACATATCGTTTTGATTTGTGCACATAAAGAAAATGATTGATCTATATCTCATATGTGTCAGAGTATATGATTTTCTGAGACATATCATTTTAATTTTTGCACATATCCATTGAGTCCAAGCTCAAAGAAAGTGATTGATCTATATCAACATTTGAACTTCCATTTTTGTTCCAAGTACGTTTCAATTTTGAAAATAAAATTTGACTTTTATGACAATGTTTAAATGATAAATCAAATTAATCATTCTTGTTCAAATTATTTTTTAAAATATTTCACTTGAAAGAACTATTGTTGTTACAAAATATTTATAAAATTTTAACCAAATTTATTTTTGGTCTAAAAATACAAATTTTGAAACAATCTCGATTTTTGGGTAAATATCGATATTTTGCGATATATCTGTGGTATTTCTCGATTTTTTCTAATTTTACATTGAGACCAATGGATATCGATATTGATATGGATATTTGCGATATATCCGCGATATCCTGGAAAAAATTTTTATCCCCCCTTATCTCACAACTTTCGAAATATGGATATATCGCAAATATATCGTACGAATATCGGGATATTTTGGATGAAACGTGGTTTGGAATGGAGAATTTTGTTCGTATTTTGATGTGGGTTTTATCTAGTGCATGTAGATAACTATATATATATATATATACATATATAACATTATTAATTAATTAACTAGTGATCTGAATCAAAAGTAATGGAATATGAGATGAAACGTAAAATGTAATGTTATAGGATCCGTAAATAATGTAATAAGGGAAACTAAAAAACTATTCAAATAGGACAAGAAAAAATTTGGATTGGTCAAAATATAAACATAACGATTTTTATAGCAAAATTGATTGATTTTTTTATAATGTCCTAAATTTGTAATTTTTCCAACTACATAAACCACATAAATTACATGGTTTGTCTGAAATTTTTATAATGCCCTAAATTTATAATTTTTCCAACCACATACACCACATAAACTACGTTGTTCGTGCAATGTATGAACCACACACATCACACACAAATCCACAAACTACACAAATTTTACGGTTCATGCAATGCATTAACCGCACACACCACACATACGATTCGTGCACAGCACAAACTACATAGTTTGTGCAATGCGCAAAATCCACTCATATGTACGCATGATATTTTTTACTAGAAAAACAAGTTTGTTATAGACTTTGCTAGAGAATAATTTTTTTCTTAATCTTATGCGGCTATTCCTAGTTATATATGTATCATTAATAAAAAAAATTAATTAGCAATAAAAATATAAATCAATAATGAACCATTATCGTATATATTTATATATATTGTTACATCTGATAGATACATGAATTTTATGCTATGCATATATATATATGTTATGTGTTACCATGTGGACAAGTGTATTACAAGAAAAATGAGTATTAGTGATGTGATGTCGTGCGACAACAATAGTTGTCGTGAAAAGTCTATTTTTTGCGACTACATATTGTCTCCAAAAGTGAGAATATAAATTGACAAGAAGTCACCAAAAGCAATTAAAAAAAATTTATTTGCAACAACATTTGTTGTCGCAAATACATTAGCGTCAACATTGTTGTCGCAAAAATACTATTTACAAGAAAACTTTTGCGATAATAATTTAGCGATAAAATATTGTTGTAAAATATTTCTGCAACAAATATCAATGTTTTTGTGACAACATTTTATTATCGCTAATAAATTTCTTTTTTAGCGGTGATTATAGATTTTTTGGCTGACATGTTTATACTATATAATCATGTGTTATACCATTTGATAGATGAGTAAGTCTCTTGTAAGACCGTCTCACGGATTTTTATTGCATTGCGTGAGACGGGTCAACCTACATTCAATCACTCACAACACAAACCCTACAATTCACATGTTGTTTATAGGTGATGGGCCTCCGTCTCACGATAACTATACGTGAAACTGTTTCACATGAGTTTTTGTGTTGATAGATAATAAATGAATCCCGAAGCACACAATGAATTATGATAAGTCGGTATCACATATAATTTGACATATGGATCTAGCATCACATTATATTAATATGCACTGATACATTACAATATATATATATAGGAGATAAGTATGAGAGCCGTGGACAACTCAACAACTACTCCCTAACAAATTCATCATTAGTTATGGATCAGTTAACGTCTTCACAAAGATTTGCTAAATTATTCACACAAATTTAAAATAATTATATTAATTTAAGGCTAATCATGGTTGAGAGGCAATTTAATTAGCTATAGTGTAGGATTCGTAAGACCTTACGTTGTAAATGTGCCAGTGTGTATCCACTGCATGCAATAATTTATTTTAGAGTAAGTTTGGTGTGCACTAGGTGCACATGTAATTCGGGTCGTTTGAATTGATTCGGATCCACTTGTTTTCAGATTTTTTTTTTTTGTGATTCATGTATTACTTTTATATTATATTAGTATGACCTTTATGTTATATTAATGTGACATTTATGTACAAATATTCTTACCTTTATGTACTATAATTTAGAAAAAAAAAAAAAGAATCTCAGTACAATTTGTACATATATACATTTATGTGATATTTATACCACCTTTATATTATAATTATGTCACATTTATATATAAATATCCTTACCTTTATGTAATATATAAAGGTGTAAGTAACATAATTAAAAGGTATGAGTAATATCACATAAAAGTATGTTGATCCAAAGAAGCGATGAAATTCTTCCTTTTTTTTTCTAAATTCCAGTACATAAAGGTGATGATATTTGTACATAAAAGTCTAGTGTAACATAAAAGCCATACAAATATAACATAAAGGTAACACAAAAAATCAAAAAATTAAAAATTAAATTTTTTTCAAAAAGCACGGATTCGGGTCGTGTCGACCCAGATTGCATGGATTTATGACCCATGCACCTGGTGCATGGGAGTTTTTGTGTTTATTTTAAATTTATAACTCATTCCACTTGGTATGTATTGATTCTTCCTTTTAGTCGAATCGACTCGGATTGCATGGATTTATAACCCATGCACCTGGTGTATGGGAGTTTTTGCGTTTATTTTAAATTTATAAGTCATTCAATTTGGTATGTATTGATTCTTCCTTTTAGGAAACAGGAATCGACTTGGTATGCATGTATTAATTATACTCTGAATTAAACACAGTGGCATACACTTATTGTGGCAATTTTATTTCTTTCTTTCTTAGCTTCTTATATCAGTGACATTTGCGACACGATAAGATTAATTACTCTGATATATTTATGTTTTTCATATTAAATAATGCAAGAACAATAAGGTGTTTTGACAATAAGAAATCTACAGAAATCTTTTCTACAACAAGAAATAAAAATTTGTTAATCAATTTGAATTCTTAATGAATATTATTCCCTTCGTTTCATAATAAGTGTCGTTCTAGAGTTTTTGATATATAGATTAAGGAACATAAAAATTGGACAAATATACTCATAACTAATCAAGGAGTTTATGATTCAAGATTGGAAAGATAATCAAATTAATTCCATAAAAGGTATCATATGTATTAAATCCCTAAATTTTAACTAAGGAACATTAATATATAGGGATAATTTTGAAAATAAAATTGTATAAAATTTTAAAACGACACTTAATATAAAATAAAATTTAGACTTTGAAACGACATTTATTATAAAATGAAGGGAGCAAAAGTTTTCACGATTCTTAGTTTAATTATCATCCTCATATTGACTATACATGTGATTAATACATCACTTTTTTTCATCCAATCATAAAATCTTTTTTATGCCTAAATTAATAACAAGTTTTGTTATTCTGAATTGTCCCTTAGATTTAATTGGTCTATTCAACTGAACAACCTAAAATAAGTTCTCAAAGACATTTATGAATTAATAGGGTGGAAGCTAAAGGACATTGAACTTTCGAATTCGATTCAATATTTAATACAAATTTATATTATCCCTAATAATTTAATTATCGCCGATTGCTATGTGAATATTCATTTTTAACAATTTAGGGAATTCGATTCAATATTTAATCCAAATTTATGTTATCCCTAATAATTTAATTATCACTAGTTGCTATGTGAATATTTATTTATAACAATTTAGGGATTATAAGTCAAATCTCAACAATAAACATGTAGAAAACTCAATAAAGGTGATCACAATCTAAATCAAGAATCCACATATCATCAACAATAAAAACGATTGGATTAATTACCAAAAACAACCTGAAGTATGACACCTTTTTTCCTTTCTACCTACATCTTTTTATTTCTCCGATTGCACCGAAAAGTCCATTTTCTTTTTTTTTTTCTTTTTATGGCGGTCTATAATTTAAGCCTATTTTCTAATCACTTTCCTAGCTAAAGGAAAAAAATTGTTATACTTTTGGTCAAATTGAACTTGAATCAAATGAAAATTAAAAAAATTGATCACTACTCTCGTTGCATTTGATCGTGTAGATTTCACGTAGTTTAAATTATTTTTTTTATCAAATTCGTATTTATCAAAAAAAATATTAGAAAATCGCTCTAGGTGTGATGATGTATACACATTAAATATTATACCATCATGATCTTGGACTCAAAGCTCATAAACTTCGATATCATTTGCCTCGTACATGAACTTCAATATCAATCTTTTTTTATTAACTACTACCTGAAATTCAAAATAATAAATGTCGTTTTGGAGGTCAAGTTTTATTTCAAATTGAGTGTTGTTATATCTATTTTATCATGTTTTTTCAAGTTTGTCCCAATTAAATATTTTTTAATTTTGAATTCACCTATTTAATCTGTTTAATTTTTTTTTATACAAGATTTCACAACAATAGCTTATCTCAAACTTTCTTATTTATTTCTTTTATATTATCTCATCTCAATGAAATAATTAAGAAGGAGAGAAACAAAGAATCATGTTAATTTAGGAATGAGTGGAGAAAGATTGATATTTTCTATGAAAACATTTATCCAATTTAATGTTCTTTAATTTATGACAAAATTTCCAAACAACACTTAATTTGAATTGAGGGTATTACAAGATTTTTGACAACAAGTGAATTTCGGCCCTTAAAGACAATGTAGTAAATATATAATGTTCATGAGTAATTAAAAATATTTTATTTTACTATAAGTATAAAAAAAAACGTCTAGAATTGGGAAAAAAAAACATTTAAATTCTAAATTTGTTTCCCAAGATCGTTGAAGTACTACCAGTAGTTATCCGTGTATACATAAATAGGCTCATCACATGTGCTTATCTAGGGGGTTAAAAATTACACAAAAATTCATGTGTCGTAATCTTATATGAGATGGAGCTCCATATAGATTATAATGCCCAGTTAACGAGTTAATCATTGTTCTCTCTTCTATGGTCTATTTGGTATGCTCAGAATAGAAGTATTTTTGATGGGAAGAACGTCTCCTTTTGCTCTATTCAATCCATGCTGTGGACTTTCATTAGGGTAGCGGGTGGCCGTTCGACAGGATGCATGTCTAACACTCGGGATGAGCTGCTGGTTCTTGCTCGTTTACAGATTAAGGGACGTCCGGGTGCAGCTCCTAAATCATTCCGGTGGTGTCGTCTCCGCCTCTCTGTGGATGGGTCAAAATCAATACAGATGGAAGTGTCGTGGGAATTTCTTGGCTCATACATGTGGAGCTTTCTCCTTTGATGGTGGGGTTCGATGCGGAGCTTTTGGCAGTTATGTTTGCCATTGAAGTGGCGGATTCCAAAGGGTGGCGAAAGGTTTGGATTGAATCGGATTTGGCCTACGTACGTTGTGGGAGTTTTGATACACAGATCAACTTTAGTCCTATGGTACTTTCAAAATCGATTGGCAGGAGTATTAAAGATGTTAGAGACGATGGAGTTTCGAGCTTCTCATATCTTCAGGGAAGGAAATCAGGTTGCTGACAAGCTATCTAAGATGAGTGTTCGATTTCATTGGTGGGATTTGGCGCCTCCTTCGATTATAGATATATATTCTGTTTTTAGACATTTTAGGACAAATATTTTATAGGTTTCTCTAGTTCATGGTACTCTTTTTCCTTAACATAATTTTTTTCCACTGCGTTTTATTGTGCTAGGGTTCTAACGAGGCCATACTTTTTTCTTCTTTTTTGTACGTTTGGATTCTTTCTTTCTTTTTATATAATATTTATTAAAAAGAACGAGTTAATCATTGTCAATATGGGTCAACGTGGTCAACAAATCAATTTATTGATTAACACAATTATAAAAGTATTAGTTGTAACGCCCCGAAATCTTTCAGTTAAAATATCAGAGTTTTTCATTTTTGGGCGTTAAGAGAGAAAGGGGAAAGAGGCGTACATGATATAAAATAGAAAGAAAAAGGAAGAGGACAAGAAGAGATACTCTTAAACCATCGGATACAACCGATAAAAGAGAGTTTAAAACATTACGCAGCGGAAAAACATCAGGATCTTTTACAAAGATGAGAAAATACAGTTTTCCTTTACAAACGTACAACATAACTTTAAAAGTCAAATCCGAACAAAGGACACAGCTGATAGGGCACCCCTCTCTCTACGCGTCAAGATTCTCTTCTTTTCCTGTAGTGTGAGTACAGAATAAGGGGTGAGTGCGTTGAATACACTCGTGGGGAATAACATCCGCATCTTATAACAGTCAACAGTTATACAATACCAGGAATATAACACTCAACCACGTTGCCACAGTATAACATGATCACATATCATAACATATGACCATATCGTTTAGTATTTCTCAATCATACTTCAATAGGGAAAACTGTAAACAGTTATAGAGTTAGAAATTACCCCCACACACGACATACAATCACAACATTTAGTATTTCTCAATCATACTTGGAATAGGGAAAACTGTAACCAGATAAAGGTTTAGAATGTACCCCCACGTAACACATATCACGCGTTCGTTTATAATCATTCATGCATTTATTAACAGAAACTTAAAGCTTAAGGTTTAGAATGTACCCCCACGTAACACATATCATGCGTTCGTTTATAATCATTCATGCATTTATTAACAGAAACTTAAAGTTTAAGGTTTAGAATGTACCCCCACCTCGTTCGGTGGTTACCACGTGAGTAGCGAGTCCAGAGATCTCGTGTCTCAAATCTCGTGTCTCAAATCCCGTATCTCGATGTTCAATCCAACTGATAGCCTACATACGTAACGGTGTTCTTAGATCCTTAAAAACATAACTAAAGCGATAACAGACTCCGGCGGAGAAACGATCGTAAAATACGCGACAGATCGAGAGCTCTAAAGATCGGAGTTGAAGAAATGAGAGTGGATATCCAATCCATATGGCTGAGATGATAGAGAAAGAAATTTGGGGCACGACGGAAAAAGAATGAGCTCAATCGGAGTTCAAACGAGCTCAAACGGAGCATTTTAAGTTTAGGGGTAAAACGGTAATTTTGGTCAAAGGGTTGACTTTGACCGGGCCCACGACCCTCGGTCAATGACGTCTCATCGGCGATGACTCGAAACGGATGAACAACGGAAAGAAAACGAGGTTCGGATCGAAAACACGGCGTCGGGTGCGCGTTGGCACCCGACGGGTGCGCATGGGCGCGCACGGTGCGCGCGGCTTCCCGACACCCGACGGCTGCCGAGTTTTCTCGGCAGCTGCTGCACCCGGCGCACACCTGGTCGAGTTTTCTCGGCCAGGACCTTCCCAGCTTTCCCGACGGTGGCCTGCTCGAGCAGGCTACTTCCCGGCGTCGCCCGGCGCGGCGGCGCCGCCACCAGCCGCCACCACCTACCTCGCCAGATACCTCGCACCGCCGGCTACCACCTCCAGCCGTCCATCGCCGGATTCCGGCATGAATAGTTCCCGGAAACTTTGCCGCAAAACCCTTCGAAGTCACATTTTTCCAAAATTCCAACTTCAACCAAAACTCCGGCCGGCGACTTCCCGTCGCCGGCGACCACTCCCAGTACCTCCGCCGGCGACTCCCCGTCGCCGGCAACCCATTCCAGCCAAGCCCAACCACCAACCTAGCCTATACATACATGCATGCTCTAACACACGCACACACATAACCATAGCTTGGCCGGCGGCCACCCGCCGCCGGCCACCACCACCAGCTCACTCTCTGAACTCCGACCGGCGACCCCAGTCGCCGGCAACCACCTCTCCAGCCCCCTACCCCAGCAGCTTCACTCACACACACACACACGTACAAAACAAACACACACACACATGCTCATCCTTGGCCGGCGGCCACCTGCCGCCGGCCACCACTCCGCCACCGTCGCCGGCGCATCACAGGCGCCGGCCTCCAAGTTCCACACGGCGGCGCCACCCGGCGCCGCCCCAACAGCATGCAAACACACTCACACACTAACACACCTACAAAAACACACACAAGCCCGATCCACATACATACACCACTGTTCCGGCCATGCGCCGCCACTCACGGCGGCGCCTCCACTCCGATAGCTCCCCACCACTCTCCGGTGGCCTCGCTGGTCACTGTTCCGGCAAGAAAACGAGGAGAGAGAAAGAACTCAGAGGAGAGAGAAAGGGTGACGGGGTTAGGGTTTAGGGGCTGTTTTTCGCCGTTTTCCGGCGAACGAGAAATCGGATTTGAAATCCGAGACCTATCCTAGATTCGTCTCATTGAGACGAACGTCGTGTGAGAAAATCGTCTGATTCCGACAACTTTGAATTTTCCGGCCACCGGCCGGCGGCGCCGGCGGTGGCCGCCGGAGACAGAATATCGGAAATTAAAAGACGAGAAAGAAGGACTTACGTGTTTTCGTCGGGTTCGGCTCGATCGAAGAAACGGTGATTAATGAATCGGAGGAGCCTCTATTTATAGAATTCGCAAAATTACTATTCACCGAAAATATCTCCGTTACTATTCATCCAAAATATCTCGGCACTATTCATCGGTTGACTTTTCCCATGTTACTATTCACGTAAAATATCTTCCGGTTTTCCGACCGAAACTTCGGGTTTTGCCCTTTCCGTCACCGTTTGATCTACGGGTCTCTGATTGACCCCTAGTTCATTTCTATCTTCTCGTCTTTCCAAGACACATCTTATGGTATGAAAATATTCTATATACCATGTCCAAGAAAATTATCCGTCTAAGTCCCGTGTTAAACACGTATCTGAAACGCACGTAATAAATTAAACAGTCAAAGTAAACGTGCATACTTATTAAGTCATACGTTAAATATTTAATTTAATCAATTATGCTCGTTTTGATCCGGGGTGCTACATTAGTACTATATTTGTAAGTATTTGTTTTATACCTAAAAATATATTACTTTTAACCTAAAACTTTTAGCCAAATATTTTTATAAATACGTAGATTGATATATTGACCGTGTTGATCACTTACATTAACGGGGCTTTGACTGAGCCAAATAATGCTCCTATCTCATATAAGGAGGTTGTGTCAAATAAAACTTACTTTGAAATTTAAAAAGGAGAACTAGAGATAGTGCCAAGGAAATTTAATTTTTAAAAAGAACACATCAAAAATATCAATCACTAAACTTAGGGCCACTAATTCCTTATCCAAAGGAATAAGCAATCAATGAAGTTTTCCTTATTAGTAGATGATTCTTATGAATTCAATTTTAATATAATTAACTAAACCAGACGTGTTACCCTACCCTGAAAAGTGATAAAATGTCCACCTTGGGCAATTTTTAATATGCCCACTCATGACATGTAATGATTTTATCCCCTCATTATATGAAAAGTGAAATTAATAAATATTCTAGATTTATGATACATCAACGGTGGGCACATATTAATGTGCCCACGGTGTGTAGGGTAATAGAGTTGTACCCTACTCTTTAATGTGTCCAACGTTGATGATCTAATATATTTATTTAATTTCACATTCCATAATTTGAAGGGATAAAATCATTACATATCATCGATGGACATATTAAAAGTTGCTCACAATGAGTATTTTAACATTTTCGTAAACTGATATATATTATATAATTCTTGTTAACATTCATTTTATGGATACATATTAATATGGTCATTGTTTATTAAATAGCCACATATCTAACATATTTATTAACTTTATATTAATCCATGATTTAAGAGAATAAAATCATTATACATTATCGATAAACATCATATTAAGAGATGTCACATGGTGATTATTAGATCATTTCCTATAATATGTTTAAATGGGATGATTAATTACATATCCTCGTAGTATATATATTAAAACTTCATGTTTATAAGAAACCATTTAAACTATACACATATATATTTGTAAAAAAAAAAAAAATTAGTTGACTTAGGTGGATTAATTTATATATATGAGATATTAAATGCTCAAGGAAAAGCAGAGCCAGCTAATAGTACTAGAACAGTAGAGGAGGCTTGGGGCATGCCTGTCTCTGATCTGGTTAATAAATTTGTGAAAGTTGGAGTACTTGACAGGTTTAATTTTGATATATATATATATGTGTAACTAATTTCGTGAAAGAAAATTTTAACACTACCTTTCAAATACTCTTTTGCTGATTTATTGTCGGTTTTTCATCAGAAATTTACGAATCTAACTTCACCACGAAGTCAACAAAAAATCACTGAAAAGTTATCACATAAATCAAAACAACAATTTGAATAATCATCGATTTCTCGACCAAAATTTACTAATATGCTCGGCTAATTTGTCTAGAAAGTCAAAAAAAAAATTCATTAAAAAGTTATCAAATGAATCAAATTGTGATTTTTTAAAACTTTATGTATGAAATTGACAAATTAAAAAGTCATGATTAAATAAATAAAAATATTTTTATTGAAATTACAAATATTAAAAGATTACGATCAAATTGCAAAAATAATGATAATTTATGTATTTTAATTCTTATTAACTAATATATATGAAAATTTTAAGTTTTAAAATATATATGAGAAAAATATATTATATTTTTCTCTGCATATATATTATTAGTTAAAATACTTATTGTTGATGTTAGATTTTGTAGAGCACAAAAACCTAGCCAAACACCCAAAAATTCGATCCGGCTTAGATTAATTTAACCAAATAAATAATAGTAGAATCGAACAAAGGCTTAGATTAATTTAACCGAATAAATAATAATAGAATCGAACAAAGGCTTAGATTAATTTAACCAAATAAATAATAGTAGAATCGAACAAACTAAAGAAAAGACGGTGCCCGGTACCTACTCTGACAAATTAGTTAGGCTTATTTTGGTCGGCCAGAATATTTTTTATATCAGATTAAGAGTAAAATGTTCTCTAATTGCTTGAATCACAATGATTTCGGAACCCCTTTCAATGAGGCTTAAGGCCCTATTCATAGGCTAAGTATAAGATACGAAACTTGAAAAATAAGACTTAAATCCCTTGATTTTACGGTCTAGATAAGGAAAAATTGGATTGAATCCTATCTAAAATCGGATATGATTTGCTTGTAGATTTGTTTTCTTCTCGATAGGTCCTTTCTTGTGAGACTAAGTCTTTTGTGCTCTTTCGGGGTGATGGCTTTGATCTCTGATCACCCCCGTAATCTCGAGAAATGCCTGGGTGATATCATTTCCTTTGGCCGGCTTGAAACATCGTCTTCGCTCCTCACCTCACCCTCCATTTGGTTACTTCGTACTCAGGTTGGTCATGAACACACCTCGACCCCCGTACTCGGGTCGGCATGTGAGCTTGGCTCGGCCGTGAGCTCGGCTCGGGTCCACCCTGGCTCATCAAGTCCTAGCTCATGTTGCCCTCAACTGGGCTCGAACCGTTCCTGCCCAGGTCGGCTTCAGCAGGGGTGGTCGGTCCTCGACTCAAGTCGGGCCCTTGTTCGAACTCGATCCTGGCTCGAGTCGGCCCCCGACTCGGGCTCGGCCCCAACTCGGGTCCGGCGTAGACTCGGCCCCTGATTGGGGACCCCTAGCAGGGCTCGGGTTGTGAGGGCCTAACACTTATTATATAACATAATAGATTATTTTACAAATGAACAACATAATTATATGAGCATGTGTGTGTATATACATATGCATGTGTGTTTGTAATACATATCTTTATCTAAATAAAAGTAAGACCACATGTGCCACATGTCAATCCTACATTTTTTTCATATTAATTTTCTTTTTTTACAAATTAAATTTATAGTAAATAGTGTTTTAAAGCTAATTAATATGACTATTTAATGATATCAAATTTAATGTTGACAATAAATATTGATAAATAATATTGAAATTTTACTAAATTTGTTAAATAACACATGCTAAATTTCAACTATGGAAATCATTTATAAATTTGAAATTTATTTAATTTAAAATTTTTAAAGAATATAAATAAATAAAATATAATAAAAATACAATAAAGATGAGTTGATTAAAAAGGATTATTCAAACTTTTCAAACTTATTAATTATTAAAATTTAATAGTTTTTGTAAATATATATTTTATAATAATTTATAAAATTTATGTGAGAAAATTATTTCACAAACCCATAAATATTTTTTTTTCTTATATAATTAATATTTAAAATTTTCTAATTTTAGTTTATCTCGTGTATTACACGGACCAAATATATACTAGTGTATAATATAATATAATATAGTTGTAGACACAAGTTGTCATAACTATATATAATATAGTTATGATAGTATATATATATTTGAGTGAAAGAATCAAAAAAACATATAAAATATATTTACTTGTTGACGTCAATATTAATTATTGATTCACATTGCATTTAATTTTAATTATTCTGTTAAAAAAACAAGAAAATTAAGCAATTGACTTAACAAAGAGTAACAAAAAAAAAAAAAAAAAAAAGATAGAAAAACTTTCCAAGTTACTGAAATTAGGAAGAAATTGCCTTTACAAAAATCTGATCAGATCCTCTTAATAATTTCTTAATTAGTTAATTAAAAAAAATCTGGCAACAATATACATGCTTACATGAATTTGATCTCGTAATTAGAATATGATATATTTCCCTCATTGATAATCCCATTCTATATATGCTCCCATAACTAAAATTCAATTCAATATTTTTACAATTCACTATATAATTATTATAAAATATTGAATAATTATTGTAGGATAAAAAAAAATCATTGCTTGCGGAAATTGCAATCACTTTCCTTTTATTTTCTTTTTTTTGGTTGACCGCAGAGAAACACTCCCAAGTCCCAACATCTATAAATCATAACCAAATACCATTCACTTCACTTGATACTACAAACATTTCATTGACTAAAATTATAAAATCAAACAATATTTGAAGAAATTATGAAGTTGATATCAGCTCCAACCCTTCTCTTCTGCCTTCTCCTTCTAACCATCTTGCTCGAGATAACCACAGCAAATCAAGATCCACCATCGATAAAATTATCCTCATTTTGTCAGTCAAAGTGTAATGTTCGATGCTCCAAGGCAAGCCGACAAGATCGATGCCTCGAGTACTGCGGTATATGTTGCACCAAATGTAACTGTGTACCCTCAGGAACTTATGGAAATCGAGATGAATGTCCTTGTTATAGGGATCTGAAGAACTCAAAGGGTCAACCTAAGTGCCCTTGATAACATGATAGATCAATTTTTTTACTATGTAATACTTTGAGTACTTTTCAATGAAAATGTGTGGCAACATATAATAGTCATATGGCTATTTGAAATTGTATAATAAATTGTATTTGGAAATAAAATTAGTTTTTAATCTTGAAAAAATATATAAAAATGTCGAAGTTAATTTGGATCATCTAATTATTTTAATCTTTAGTGCCTTCATTTCTTCCACTACCTCAATTCATTAAGAATTTTTTTTTGAAAATTTCCTTGATGTATTTCAGGATTTTAAGATTTATCCTGATTTAAATATTTTTAAGAAATTTTGTCAATTATTATCGGAATTTTTTTTGTCCCCAACTTTATTTTTGTGACGTTTAAAACATTTTAAACATTTTCTAATCCTAGTCTTAATAACTAACAAAAATTTCACCCCATAAATTCTTGGTTTTGTCACTGAAGTGTACACTTGATGCATACATATAAAATATCTTGATTGAAGGCGTGAGGCTAAAAAACAGCACAAGTTCAATAAGCAAAGTAATTTTAAAATTTCAGCCAACTCACTTTGGATACATGATAGGAGAAATATAATTTAGTAGCTAAAATTTTCTAAGTATAAAACAAAAGGAATTTGCTGCTGATCAAAATGGCAAATTTGACAAGGAAAAAAATTTTGATAAGTCAACTTACTGTATTATCAATCTATACTATATATTAAAGGAAGAAAGTTGGTCAAACTTACAAAAATATCATTTTCCCTTCTAAAAGTGTCTTGTCACATGAAATATATAAAAAATGAAAAATATATGACTTTCTTGATAAGCTATCAATGATTATAATAAAAAAAATATATTCATTATTACAAAAGAAAGAAAAACCATGTATTTATATATGTATAGATTATACTATTAAATTTTATTTAAATAGCTATAAGTTGCAAAACCTTGAAGCTAAAATTTTATTAATTATATGCATCTATATAATAAATTTTTTTATAGAAAAATTACTTTTTGATATTGACCCACTTATGGGTCCTTTTTCTTTTTCAAATCATATTTTTTTAATATTTTAATGTGATAAAAGATTGATAAAAGAAATTTCAAAAAGTAGTAATTTTCTTCTATTAAAATCTTTTATCACAAATTTATGTAGATGATTACATTAAAAGTGATAATATTTCTTCTACTTTTTGAAATTTATGTACTTATAACATGAATTCTTATATTAAAATAAATGTTGAAAGTTTAATAAATTTAGAAGTTTATACATAAATATTTTACATTAAAAATTTATATTTTTAATCTATAATGCAAAAAGTATTTCTCTACAAAAGTAAATAACTACAAGTATTCAAATTTTTTATTTTATAAAATACAAGAGTATAAGATAATACATATCCAACTCTTACACATACCGTAAAGTTTAATTAAATCGAAACTCTATTTTTTTCAGTCAAAAGTCTACTTTATACAATGATTTTCTAAAATTATAAAATATACCTTCAAAAAGTTATAGAAATATAAAAAACACAATTGTATATTGTACATGTTTTGACTAATGAAAGATGATATGAATAATTTTTTTTCATTCATGTAATTGCATTATACTATTACAAATTGTATATATTACCACAATAAATAATAAACAGTGGATCGCGCGGGTGAACTACTAGTATTATATATAACTAATATATTAACCAATTAATATACAATAAATAGAAGTGACGTTTGTGGAACGAATCACTGATCAAGCTGGTTTGGCAAGCGGTCCACGACTGTTGTGGGCATAAGAAAAACTTTTTTTTTTATTTTGTCATTTTATTTAATATTAATATGTATTATATGCATATAATATCAAATAACAAAAAATCATAATTACAAAGGAAGCCTTCTTTTCTAAATCAAAAAAATGTTTAAAAAGTATATTGAAAGTTTAACCTTTTTTTTTTTAAAGAAATGTAAATTTAGAATTTTCCCAGTAAAACAGCTTACAAATTTTTTTCCCCAATTTCATCTAATACTTTTTTTTCATCAAACTTAACCAGTGGCGGGTTCTCACTTGGGTTGGTCGTTTGATCAATTTGCTCCAAATCTACAACATAGGAGTGAGTAATCGGTTGGTTAGGTCAAAACTGAATTGATCTGGAAAAAGAAAAAAATAATAATAAATGCTCTAATTTAGTAAATCAAACTAAACAAGACCTTAACGCATAACCACTCTTTTCTTTTCTTTTTTGGGTTTAGTTTTGGTTTGATTGACTCAATTTTGACCTTGATCTGTTTGACTCTGCCATTATGGATCTATTAACAAATTTAAAGTACATACAATGTGTGAGCAAAATAAACATGATAGGTTTGATGTGGTGCACGGTGCACCCAAAGCATTTTCTGACCAAAACGAACGGATTTGTAAATTGGTTTTGAAATTTAAGTACAATGTATAGGAAAATTGCAAATTTAAATATTATTTTTAGTTCATTCGCTAATGAAAGATACCAACTTTTCAGGTTTCGACATTGAAACACTAACTTTTCAATTTGGGTAATTTTATGATTAAAAAAATCCGAAATGACAAAATTTTGAGTCAAATCACACAAATTTCGGATCAATCACACGAATTTTGGGTCAAATCATATTAGCAAAAATCTCAAATCCTAGATGATTGTTCCTGAAATTCATGATATCGGGTTTTTTGTCATAAAATTGCCCAAATTAAAAAGTTAGCGTCCAATGCCAGAGCCCGAAAAACTAATATCCATCATTGGTGAATAACCTAAAAATCATGTCATAAATTTTTAATTTTCCCTACTCTATAAATTTAATAAAATATAACATTTACAAATTAGAATGCAGGATTTATCATAAAGAAATTAGCAGTGGCTCTCTTAAATGAATATTGACTGAAGAAACTAGGAAGCACTGCACATGCTATAAACAAAATTGGCAGAGTGAATAGTTCTTTTTAAATTCACCAAACAAAATTATTTTGCCATCTTGAAATTAATCATTCGTACACAAAATCCTGCAATGCATTAAAACGTTATCTCGTGGTAGATGGTTGGTTGGAAGACCTACAAAAAATTCATTCCAATTAAATACAATTATAAAATTATGAAACTAATGCATACATTTAACTTTTTTTTTCTTTTGTATTTTATCTCGAATATGGAATAATTCATGTTTTCGCCAAAAAAAAAAAGGTTCATATGCTTCACTAGCTAGCTATTATTTCGACAATGTTTCCTAAACAAAATATGGATTTTCACAAGTATTTTATGGTTATTTATATAAGTATGCATAAAAGATGAATAAAATACACAATCAATTTATAGTAAGTCAAGTTTATCAGCCAAGAGATAAACTCCAATGGACTAAAGAAATCAACAGATTTGTTCATCATACAAATACAGGAAGTAAACCAACGAAACAAGAACAAAGAACACGAATATATTTTACGTGGTTCAGCTCTTACACTTGAGCTTACATCCACGGGAAATAGGGGAGGGGATTCTTTGATTCTTCTTATTGATCACAACAAAAACTAGTGTACAAATTTCAGAGCAATATTACAACAGAAACACTCAATAAAATCGTGATGATTCACTCATTTTCTGATTGTTGATTAATTTGGGATTATGCTCTTTGTTGTGAGTAAAGATACTATTTTTTTATACTTATGTGTGTTTTTTATCTCCAAATATTTCATATATTATTTTCTTGATTATTTAAAAAAATTTGGAGCATTTTCAAATTAAAAAATATATAATCATAGGTCAAAAGGAAGCAATTGAAAAAAAGATTTGGAGTTGTAGAAGAATGGATCATCTCAATGGGCCTGGATAGATGCTGAAGTCCAACAATATATGAAGAAGATTATGGGCTTTGAAAAGAGAAGAGAGAAGCCCATCTTTCATGGGCTTAAGAAAAAAGAAAGAAAAATAGGAGAAAAGCCCAAAACTCTCGTGAGCACATGGAAGAGTGATTGGACTAAAAAAAAAATCCACTTACCAATTTAAAAGGAGTCGCTGGGATCAACTATGGAGGAAAATATCGCGATATTTTAACGAAATATCATTAAAATATCATGAAAATTAAGACATTGAAATAATATCAAAGTGTAATTTAATTTCGATCAAAATATCACGATATACCGTAAATATATTGATTTCGGTCAAAATATCGCGATATATTCATAACATATCGAATTCAAAATGACGTGCCTAATATTGTGCTTTTTCCTTTTCCTTTTTTATTTTTTCCATTTTTTCTTCCTGAAATGACGCTCGAATTGTGTGTAATCTTTTATTTTTTTCCTGTTTTTCCTTCTTGAAATGACGTTGAAATAGTGTTTGTTTTTGTTTTTTGTTTTCCTTTTTTTCCTTGCAAAAATGATGCTGAAATTGTGTTTATTTCTTTTTTCTTTTTCTTTTCATTATGAATTTAGTTCAAGTGAATTTCTTTTTTTTCTTTTTTATTATGAATTTTTTTATTATGTATTTAAAGGATATCTATTAAAATTGAGCTATTTATCTCTCTCTTTATATATTTATATTTTTGTCTATGAATAGAGCAAATAATCACTTTATATAACTTTAGTTAAATTATTTAAAATAAATTAGTACACTAGTATTTAAGTTCCTCTCATAATTTAATTAAGTTTATTTAACTTTTTTGAAATTTAATAAAATGATTATGATGTATATAATATTAATGTATCTCTATATTGGTTGTAAATATATTATTTTATTTGTAATTTTAAGTTCAATATATGTATTAATGTTAGTTATAATATTTTGTATACTGCTACACATATTTTCCAATTTTTTTACAAAATGTCCATATTTTTTAAAAAGTGATTGATATTTCTACCGAAACCGATATATCCACCGATATTTTTGTCCTTGGGATCAACAGGGGAACACTCCTATACACATTCACAATAAAAAATTCCCTAGCTTTCTCTCCAAGCAAGACTCGCCTAGGCTAGATAGAGAGGAAAATTGAAAAACATAATATCTAGGTTAGTTTCTTATTGATTATTCTTCAACTTTTGTTATTCTGATTTCAAGTATATAAGACTAGACTTCTTATTCCAATTAGCAGGAATGTTTGAACCCGATTATGTTTTTATCTAATAATTAATTCTGCAACCCTTTTTTGATATTTTGATTGGAATTGATTGTGCTATCTGTTTATATTGATTTCGATTAGATACTTGATTTGGATTGATCACCTAGGTTAAGTGTTTGATAATTGATTGCTAAAATTTTAGATTATAAATTCTAATTGTTATGGTTTAATTTTCATTGGTAAAACTAGCGGTTGTGCATCTTTAGGGTAGAATAATCCTAAATTATCAAATTGAGCTTGTCTATTTAGATTCTAGTTCATCCTATAATTTTGGTGATTAATGCATTTGATGAACTATATCTAGAGAGTTTATTCTAGGTTGTTCAATTAAATAAGGTTAATTAGTGATCTTATCCTAATTAAACTAATCTTAAGAGACGATTCAATTTAATAGATCTTGTTTTTAAACTAGGAGTGATAATTACATGATACTCTGAAAGAGGTGTGTTACATTAATTCGGGAATAATTGATAACGAGGGATAACTAAACTATTAACTAGAATACCTTCATCTATTGATTTCCTAATATTTAATTTGCTTTCTAGGTTATTTAATTAATGTAGAGTTCTTAATCAAATCATACTCCCCCATCTTTGTTATTACATTGACTTGAATATATAAGACACAATTTATTCTTCACTTCTCATGGGATCGACTCCTTTCTCGCTCTATCAACTAGTTGGTTAGGTTAGGAAGGATTGAAATTTTTTATCATTTAACGATAATGCGGTCAAATTTGAGCGTCGTTGCCAGGGAGTGATTTAAATTTTAGTGTGTCATTTTATGTCTATTATTGTTTATTTCAATTTTATTTATTAAAAATTTCTACTCTTCCAATTTCGTTGTTCTCCATCAAAGCTGCTCTCCTTTCTGTTTTGCTTTGTTTTTCACACTAGACCTAGTGTGACTAGAGTCTTCTAGTGTCAGTTTCTGCAAATTGGTTCGGCGAATTTTCTAAATTTTTCTTGCATAAATTTGCATTTTCTCACATAAAATATCATGATTTTAGGTTGTGGATGCCTACTCTATCTCAAGGTAACAGGGGTTTGGAATTTTACCCTGAGATAACTTGAAAAGATTGAGTCTTAAGGCGGCAAGCCAAGTGAGCTTTAGAATTTTCACTTCCTTCTTCCAAATCCTACTTTAGTGAATCTGAGAACGAGGAGGAAGCAATGACAGTGGAATGCACATTGTAACACCCCCTTCTGGTAGGGTAATTACTTATACTAAATTATGCTTAACTCTCAAACTATCGTTGTGATTTTTTTTTAAAACAGCGGAAATAATTTTATTAAGAAACATATCTGAGTTTTAAAACAGTCTAAAGCATCCAAAAAGAACTAAATTGTTTGTGTAAAACTTTACGTCAAAAGAACTCAATAAAGTTTACTTTGCATGCAACTTAGAAAGCTCTTAAAAATCTTAAACCAATTCCGAGGCCGTCACCACCAATCACGCTTCAGTGCTGCTACCTCGCATCACATCTTACCTTTGCCTTTGTCTGCAGTATGAGGTAATACTATAAGCAAAAATGCTTAGCAAGTACATCACCTATCTCACAAAATACTTTTCTTTGAAACTTTTGAAAACACAAGAAACATCACTCATAAAAATAATAAACTCTTATACTTGAAAATAATATACTATGGGCCCAGACATGGTACCAATGCGTGCAACTTCGAAGAATCCGGGGTAGCTAGCCACCGAATCCAAACGGAGCAACTCAATACTTATAGGGCAGCCTCAGGGCCCTTAACTTCTCTAGTGGACGATCTCGGTGCCCGGTATCAATCTCTTAAAAATATAGAAAATAAAACTATATACATATATACTCTATCTCAAAATACTTTTCTCACTTTTCGTAGAACCAAAATACTTACATCTTGTACCAGATCAAACATATGAAATCACCACACTTAACAAAACATCTCTTCACATTCACATAAATCGTAAATAAAAACTCATGAATCATTTAACTTAGCAACTCATTAAAGCATATTCACATAAAACATAAATAGGCACCCATGTAATTTTGCATAATCATTAAACAATCATAATAAAACTACTCATACTGCAGGTGAGAGATGTACTTACTTGAAGCTTCCAAAACTTAAATGTCTCAAGACTCTTAAACGCTTTTAAGTCTTCTCAAGCAAATTTAAAACATAATTATCGATGACATCAGAATTAATTAGTCCAATACATATTAAATCTATAATCTTATAACGACTTGTAATTATAATACGACAGTCCTAAATGAGCCGGTTAACAACATAATTAAAGATTAGGCCACCAACTTGAATAGATCCAAAACTGGATAGTAAATTTTATTTAGGAAATTCTTGTACAATTCTGTATGAACAATGTGACACTGTTAATTTAAGGTTTAAGGAATATATTAACTACTGGAGAATCACTATGCACCTCTGTTGTAGGTCTCTATATACACTTATATATCCAATTAATATTGCATATCTGATATCACTCTATAAAGCAGTTTTAATATCTGATATCGTTCTAAATCATCCCGTTTTTTTTTGTTTTTTTTTATTTCTGGCTTTAATAATTAGTGAGGTTGTTAATCTTGAAGCACCATGTGCCATCCCGTTGATGTTTCTCAAGGCTAAGGTGTCTGATACATTCGAGCTCCAACTCCCTTAAGTACTCAGAATTGAACTGGAATTCAGTACACGAATACATCATAAAGACTTTGTTTCAAAACCCCTTCATAAAATTAAGACTAGTGAAAACTTTCATCAACACCATATATCACACAGAAACAAAATTCATAAGTTGACTAAATAAATTTATAAATTAAACTAAAGCATTGAAATCTTGAATTCATATAACATGGACAAAAAAATCAAACGACGGCAGATCCAAGATTATGAACTAATTAATGCAAGACCATATATAAAACTTCTTCCGCTCAATTTTATTTATTTTCGTTTCCATCAACAAGAATGAAACTGTAGACCCAATTTCTTTTAATTCTTCTTTAGATTTATAACTTGTTTCCCCCCATAATTGTTTATCACAAATACTAACATAATTATAAAGGCAAAAGAATCAGACTAATTAAGAATCATACCAAATGACGACTGCTTCAATTTTCAGGCTTCAATTAAGGCTTCAAATTTCACTCCTCACTTCTCTCTGTTCTCCAAATTTTCTATTTCCCGTTCTTTAATTCTCCTCTTTATTTTAGAGTTTTAACCCTTATTTATATATCTAGGGTTTGGACTTCCCTATTTTCTTTAGGAGTTAAAGGAAACGTGGAGTTCTGGTATTTCTCAACCACCTTGATTATTATGATTATTATTATTTTCCTTTTAAAAAAGATGTGGTCCCCTTTTATATCTCAACAACTTAATTCTTATCTCCACAAATAAATCTAAATTCTAAAATTCTATATATAATTTAATATAGTTATAAGTCTACTAGTTATATAAGAGTTATAATCACTCACATGATTAATTCACTATAATTTAGTATAAGACCATGATAAATAAATAAAAGTCTATTATTCATAAAAGAGATTTAATTAGAAATTTGGGGTATTACACACATTGAAGGAGCTATTGAACCCCACTCTCACTCAACAACCTCTCTGTATCGTTTTTCTTGATCTTACTGAAGATATTAATTTTGAGCTAAAATTTGGATTAATTCACTTACATTAATCTTTTATGGACATAAAAGTGAGTATCCCCATAAGCATCAGAAAGAATTCAACACCGTCTGATCAAGCATGAAGTCTAAGGCTGTAACGAATGAATAAATCAAGCTTTGAGCATTCCCTTTCAATTGAAACATTCTGACTAAGGACTGATTATACTATCTTCATTCAGGTTCCATCAATACATCATTACATGGCTCAAAATTAATTAACCAAAAAGACATTCCATTTTAGTCCATATATTGATGGAACCCGGAGAAAGATAGTATAATCAGTCCTTAGCTGAATCTTTCAGTTGAAAGGGAATACTGGAAACTTTGATTTGTTCATCCATTATAGCCTTAGGCTTCATGCTCGAGCAGACAGTGTGGAATTCTTTCAGATGCTTATGAGGATTCTTACATGTATGCCCATAAAAAGATGGAGGTAAATGAATTAATCCAAATTTTAGCTAAAAATTAATATTTTCAGTAGGATTAGGAAAAATGATGCAGAGAGGTTGTTCAGTGAGAGCGTGGTTCACTAGCTCATTCAATGTGCATTTTGTTGTCATTGTTTCTTCCTTATTCTCATATTCACTAAGGTAGGATTTCGAAGAAGGAAATGAACCTATTTGTCCCAAGTGATGTTCGAGGTTCAGAGGGGGGTGAATGAACCTTGGTCGATTTTGAAAATCTATTCAAACTTACTGTTCTGCAAGTTACTTGAGCTTGCAGAGCCAGTCAGTTACTGCTTACAGCGGAAAATTAAAGTTTTAAGACACAAGACTGGCTGGTTTTCTCAAATATTGTCACGCCCCATTTTTTTTTACAAAATATCAGAGTTTTTACACGGGCGTGAAGAAAGAAATAGGAAGAGACACATAACACAAAAGAAAGAAGTAGTAGGAGACAACGGAAGAGAGAGGTAAGGGACGATGTGAAATATCACATATCAACAGTCGGTCTCAATACCGACAAAATCAACATTCGCAGCGGATCACAACATCAGGATCTCACATCCCAAATATATACAGAAATATTACAAAACGTGAGTTAAATTAAAACAGTGTTTTTTAGAAATGTTTGAGAGACCCCGTCTCGTTACAACAATACCAGAAACAACACTTTCTCTCTCCAACTAGGGTTCCTCATACTCATCATCGCCTATAGTGTGAGTACAGAATAAGGGGGTGAGTGCGTGGAATACACTCGTGGGGATAAAATCTGTCTCTTATGACTCTCAACATATATAAAATACTAGTAAAATAACCTTAAGTCACGTTGTCACAACACATAAGATGCGTAGCAGATATTAGAAATGGCAAGGGACGAATAGGTGCGGGATTAGCCCGTCTTAACCTATAAAACGGTCTCAATACCATTAGTGTATTTCAAGAGGCTCACCACACCTCCACCAGAGTGATAGCAATAGTAAGAAACGATATAGTAGTAGAAGGTAGCAAGGAATGCATGATCAGAGTGGACCTCTGTCCTTTCACAGTTATATTATGGCACGGCAAATATAAACACAACACTTAGTATTCCTCAATCATGCATATAATAGGGAAAGCAGTAGACAGATAAAGAGATAGAAATTACCCCCACCTTGTTTGGTGGTTACCACGTGAGTTGCTAGAACCGAAAGTCTGATAACTCAAAGCTTAGTCCAACAAGTATCTTACACAGTTATGGTGTTTCTTAGATCCTTAATACAATATAAATAAAGTTGTAAAGGGTTTCGGCGGAAAATCGTTCGTTAACGACGCAACGGATCGAACGATCTAAAGATTGGAATTTAGGAGACAAGGCTGAAAGTTCAATCCAAAGGGCTGAGATGATAGAAAATGAAATTTGGGTCACGATGGAAAAAGAATGAGCTCGATCGGAGTTAAAACGAGCTCAAACTGAGCATTTTAAGTTTAGGGGTATTTTGGTAATTTTGGTCAAAGGGTTGACTTTGACCGGGTCCACGGACCCTGGTCAACGACGTCTCATCGGCGACGACTCAAAAACGATGAACGGTGGAAAAAACGGGGTTCGGATCGCAAACACGGCATCGCATGTGCGTCGGTACGCGCGAACCCGACACCGGGTGAAAAAACCTGACGACCATGGTTTCTCGGCAGCAGGACATGGTTTCTCGGCGGCTGCAGAGTTTTCTCGGTAGCCCGGTGCCAATCCTTCCCGACGGTGGCCTGCTCGACCAGGCCACTTCCCGGCGCCACCCGGCGCGGCGGTGCCGCCCTCTGCCGCCACCACCACGTTCTCCGGAAACCTCGCACTGCCGGCTACCACCTCCAGCCATTCCTCGTCGGATTCCGGCGGTGAATAGTACCCGAATCCTCGCCGCAAAAACCTTCGATACCACATTTTTCCAAAAACCAACCCCATCTCTGAACTCCGGCCAGCGACCACCCCAGACCCCCGACCGGCGACCCCCCGTCGTCGACAACCTTTCCCGGCCATGAACACACCCACATACAGATATATATACACTCACGTTCATACACACACACTCCCACATCCAGCCTTGGCCGGCGGCCACCTGCCACCGGCCACCACCACCAGTTACTGGACACACTGGCCGGCGACCCCCTAGTCGCCGGCCACCACCCCAAGGCCGCCCACACACACACACACCAAGAGATATACACACACGCACATATAAACACATACACACACTGATCAGCCTTGGTCGGCGACCACCTGCCGCTGGCCACCACCCCTAAGCCCTCGCCGACAACCTTCTGTCGCCGGCCCACCGTTCACACACGGCGGCGCCGCCCCCAACAGAAGCAACAACACACACATACACACTATACACCTCAACACACAGACATGCACGAACATGTATATACACACACTGTCCTTCTCTGGCACCGCCACCCACGGCTGTGCCGACCCTCCAGCTCGTCATCCTTACCTCCGGCGATCTTCGGTCATCATCTCCGGTGAGAAGAGAGAGAAAAACAGAGGAGAGAGAGAAGGTGGTGCAAGGGTTAGGGTTAGGGTTTAGGGACTGTTTTTCACCGTTTTCCAGTGAATGAGAAATCGGAATTGAATTTCGAGACCTATCCTAGATTCATCTCATCGAGACAAACGTCGTGTATGAAAATCGATCGAAACCGACAACATTGGATTTTTCCGGCCACCGGCCGGCGCCGACGCCGGCGGTGGAGCCGCCTACCAGAAAACTGAAAATGAGAAAGAGAAGGGAGGAGAGAGAGACTTACGAGTTTTCGGCGCGTTCGGAAAAATGGTAAAAAATGAATCGGGAGAACCCCTATTTATAGATTTCCAAAAGTTACTATTCACGTGAAAATATCTCCATTACTATTCATCGGTTGACTTTTCTGAGTTACTATTCACCGAAAATATCTTCCAGTTTTCCAACCGAAACTTCGGGTTTTGCTCTTTTCATCGTCGTTCGAGCTATAGGTCTCCGATTGACCTCTAGTTCATTTCTATCTTCTCGTTTTCTCGATACGCATCTAATGGTATACAAATATCCTATGTTCCACGCCTAATAAAATTATCGATTTAAAACGTGCATTAAACACCTATCTGAAACGCACGTAATTAATTAAACAGTTAAAGCATACGCACATAATTATTAAATTATAGGTTCAAATATTTAATTAATCATTTATTCTTCATTTTTGGTCCGGGGCGCTACAAATATGATCCTTTTCAAAATGTTTTATGCTTATGACAGAGATAGATATGAAAGATAAAGCGCAGATAAGAAAGCAATAAAACACATATAGCTTATAGTGGTTCGAATGTGGTGTAAGCCTTCTACATCCACTCTACTGCTACCTCAAGCAGGAACTTTGTTAAGCAAGATTGGTTTACAGGACACTCCTAACAATCTATCAACTTACAAAGCTAAACACCTTCTAGAGTCCAGCGTCCACACAGCAACTGCAAACTCTAAAGGCCAACCCACACAGGGTTCCACACTCCCACACAGGGAAGCTGTCTAACACTTAGACAACTATACAAACAGCAAGGATCTCTCCTATCAACTATTCGACACCTAAAACAACCTACGGACACAACTACAAGGTTAAAAAGAAAATAAAACTTCAACTGGTGAGGAGCAGTCTTGATCTCTCAAAGTTCATTTGTTATTGTATACTGCTCCTAGAAGGTTGAGTGGCTGAACATGTGAAAGCTTAAAAAGCTTTGGATGATGTGTGAGTTTCCTCTCGACTTTGTCCAGCCATCTCTTCAATCAGCCACATCTTCTATTTATAGATCTTGAGAGTTTTTATCCGTTGGGAAGTATCCGTTGAAGAGAGATACTTCTCCTTTTCTGAAATCAAGCTCTGATCTCCAAGATCTTCTTTGTGGTCGCATTAAATGCATCTGAGCTTCCTGATCAAAGGTATGGCTTGCATTTAATGCGACTTTACTTTTCTCTCTGGAGCATTTAATGCGGTGATTGCGGCTCGCAGCTTTCTGCAGCGCGTCAGTCCACGTGGCGTCTTGGCATTGGCTCCATGTTTGCAACTTTGGTCTTCTCTGGAACGACTCTATTTAATCTTGCTTGGATCTTTATTCCTCGTACTGCATTTATCCTTCCTCGATTTGCAGGATACTTCTTAAGTTTGTCATTGGCGTTGTATCCTAGGTTTGCTTGCAGTTGTTAGTTCTTTACAGCGCTGCTGTAACTTAGACCTTCTTGCAGTATCTTCATACAGTACTGCTGTATCCTTTCTTGCAGTGCCCCTGTATCTTTTTCTTGCAGCGATGCTGCATGCCGTTCTTACTTACTTTCCTGCAGTGCTGTAACTGCCTTCTTGCAGTTTTGTTGTATATGTTTTCTTGCAGCAGCTTCTTGCAGACTCAGCTTCCTCAGTAACCTTTGCTGCTGTAACCTGGATAGGTTCTTGTGAGCGTGCAACAACAGCAGTATCAACCTCCCCATGAGATGTCTCTAGCCGTTCAGCGGTTACCTCAGCTTCTCCTCAAACATCCTCTAAGGGTACTGTCTCAACAGTCGTCCTTTCAGAGGTCTTCTTACCCTTAGAGAGTGTTGTTTGAACAACAACCTCGCCTGAGGTCTTCAGTAAAGACCCCATCTCCTCGGCCAGTCCTGTAACCTCGACAACCTCTGCTGCAAGCATGGGTTCTTGCAGCTCTTGTCGGTTTCTTGCAGCAGCTACTTGTTTTCTGAATTCTCCTTTCAGAACAACTTTCTCACAACTTGTTGACTGCTTCTTTCAGTATCCTAACTCCTTTCTACTAAGGATACTTCTTCTAGCTTGTTGTCCCTATAGCATGCTGACCCTTAGAAGTGTTCTTACTTCTTCTAAGATTTGTTTTCCTTGTATCTTGGAAAACCATCACATGATCTTTCCTTGATCATGTGATGTGGAAACTAGGTATCAATACCTTAGGCAAACTGTTCTTTTCTTATTGTGTTATTATATTTTGTCTTATCAAGATAACAACTGAAATATCCCAATAGAACCTTCCAAAGCTTGTTTGGCTTACCGCCTCAAGACTCGAACTCTTCGGGTTATCTCAGGGTAAAATTCCAAATCTTTGTTATCTTGAGATCGAGTTCGTATCCACAACCTGAAATTATGAGATTCATGTAAGAAAATGCAAATTTAAGCAAGAAAAATCCAGAAAATTCACTGAACCAATTTGCAGAAACTGATACTGTAAGACTCAAGTCACACTGGGTATGCCAGTGTGAAAAATAGAGCAAAATAGAACAGTGAACAGGGCTAAAACAGAATAGCTCTAATGTAGAACAGTGAAATTTGAACAAAATATTTTTTTTAATACATAAAACTGAAATAAACAATAATAAACTTAAGATAACACAATAAAATTCAAATTACTCCCTGAAAATGATGCCAAAATTTGACCGCGATGACGCGTGTGATAAAATTATTCAATTCTTTCTAACCTAACAAACTAGTAGATATGGTAAGTTGGAGTCGATCCCATAAGAATTGATGAATAAATTATGTCTCGTATATTTAATTCAATGCAATAACAAAGATGAGGGGTGTTGAATTGATTAAGAATTATCACTGAATTAATTAAATAACCTAGAAATCAAATTAAATATCATGAAATCAATAGATGAAGATATTCCAGTTGAACTGGCAGTTCAATTATCCCCGTTATCAATTATCCCCTAATTACTGTAACACCCATCTTTCAAATTATCACCCTGATCTAATAACAAATTCTATTAAATCGAATCGTCTCTTAAGATTAGTTATATTAAGATAAGACCACTAATTATTCATACTTAATTGAACAACCTAGAATAAACTCTCTAAATTTAATTCAGTAAATACATTAATCACCAAGATGATATATGATGAATTCGACTGTAAATACACTTGTTCGCTTCGATAATCTAGGATTATGCTACCCTAGAGATGCACGATCTCTAGTTTACTACCAATGAAAATTAAACCACAACAATGATAGGATTCATGATCTAAAATTCTAGTAATCAATTATCAAACACTTAACCTAGTTGATCAATCTAAATCAAGCTAGCATCAATAATCAAACTCAATATAAATAGATAGTACAATCAATTCCAATCATAACATCACATAGGGATTACGAAATTAATTAAAATATAATAGATAAACAAGTTCAAACATTCTTGTTAACCAGAATAAGAGGTCTAGCCTTATATTCTTGAAATCGAAATAACAAAATAACAAAAGTTGAAGAATAATCCATAAGCAACTAATCTAGAAAGTAATGTTTTTCAATTTTCCTATCTCTAGCCTAGGCGAGTCTTGCTTGGAGAGAAAGTTAGAGAATTTTTTATTGTTAATGTATGTAGGTATGTCTCTCTGTTGATCTAGTGCTTCTTTTAAAGTGGGAAGGTGGATTTCTTTAAAGGTAATTCTATTCACGATCACATTATTTCTCACTATAGTCATTATGCATGTGAATTCTCTATTTTGACCTTTTTAATCTTTTTTTTCAGCCCCCAACCACCACTTTTCTTAAATGTATGCATGGAATTATTTTAGGCACTATTATCCAAACTTCAAATCTAATTTTTTTAAAATTATTCAAAATTATCTCTTCGTCCATTTAAGTCCTCAACATTTTTTTTAATATCTAAAAATATTTCACTAAAATAATTAATATTATAAGAAAATTGAGTTTGTCCGATTAATAAATATATCTCTTTTAAAAAAATCAAGAAAATCATTCCCACATTGAGGAACACTGGACAATACGAAAAATATTTGTATTTATATATCACAAATTAATCGAAGAACCAAATGTAGAAAAAAAAAGAGTCATGGTTGTAGAGGGAAAAAAAGAAAGGGGAAGGAGGCATGCATGATATAAAATAGAAAGAAAAAAGGAAGAGGACAAGAAGAGATACTCTTTAAACATCGGTTTCAACCGATAAAAGGAAGTTTAAAACCTTACGCAGCGGAAAAACATCAGGATCTTTTACAAAGATGAGAAATACAGTAAAAATTTTACAAAACGTGGAACATCGTTTTACAAACGAATCAACATAGGTTTAAAGATAAAACTGGAATCATGGACACAGCTGATAGGGCACCACTCTCTCTACGCGTTAAGATTCTCTTCTTTGCCTGTAGTGTGAGTACAGAATAAGGGGTGAGTGCGTTTGAATACACTCGTGGGGATACTTTCCAACTTTTTCAGTTATTAGGTGAGCATAAAAGTTCAACAAGTAGTCACAACATATAAAATGCATAGCACACAATGTAGAACACACGGCTCTAAGAGCACTCAACTATACTCGGTGCTTTTTACGGGCCACCAATCCATCCCTAACGTATGGTGCTTTTTACGGGCCACCAGTCCATCCCTAACATGACTTAGGACATCCGTTCTCGTTCATCGTATCATAACGTATGCATGATCCATGTTTCTTGTACTCATAAAGTATGCATGAATATAATAATAATCACAGCATATAATCACAGCACATAGAGTTCAATTATCAAATATGGAAAACAGTAACATATTGAGTTTAGAAGTTACCCCCACCTTGTTCGGTGGTTACCACGTGAACAACGAGTACCGACGGATTAGATTTCACAAGCGAGTACCAAAGGATCCGATATCACAAGGCTCAACTTAACAAGTAGCCTACACAAGTTATGACGTTCCTTAGATCCTTAATAAATTATAAATAAAGCTGTAAAAGGTTCCGTTGGAAATTGGTTGTTAAATACGCAACAGATCGATCGATCTAAAGATTGGAATTGAAGAAACGAGAGTGGATATCCAATCCATATGGTTGAGAAGATAGGAAATGAAATTTGGGTCACGATGGAAAAAGAATGAGCTCAAACGGAGCATTTTAGGTTTAGGGGTAAAATGGTAATTTTGGTCAAAGGGTTGACTTTGACCGGGCCCACGGTCCTGGGTCAACGATGTCTCGTCGGTGACGACTCGAAAAAGACAAATGGAGGAGAAAACGAGGTTCGAATCGGAAAAACGGCGTCGCGTGCGCGTCGACACGCGACGGGCGCGCGGTGGCTCGGCAGCTGCGGAGTTTTCTCGGCAGCTCGGCAGCGGGTCTCGGCAGCTGCTGAGTTTTCTCGGCAGCTCTGCTCGGCAGTCTCGGCAGCGGACCTTGGCGGACTCGGCGGCTGCCGAGTTTTCTCAGCAGCCATGCATGGCTCGACCAAGCTGGCCGAGTTTTCTCGGCCAGCACCTTCCCAGGTTGTCGGCGTCGTGGCTGATCAACGCGCCACCTTCCCGGCGTCACTCGGCGCGACGGCGCCGCCCCCTGCCGCCACCACCTACCTCGCCGTATACCTCGAACCGCCGGCTACTACCTCCGGTCGTCCATCGCCGGATTCCGGCGGTGAATAGTACCTGAAATCTCGCCGCAAAATCCTTCGATACACTGTTTTTTTCTAAATCCAACACATATCCAAAAGCTCCGGCCGGCGACTCCGGTCGCCGGCGACCACTCCCAGCTCCTCCGCCGGTGACTCCCCGTCGCTGGCAACCTTTCCCAACCAAGCCCAACCTCCAACACCACCCATACACACAAGCTTGAGCTCACACACACACACACCCGATTCCACACACACACACACTAATATCTCTTTGGCTGGCGGCCACCAGCCGCCGGCGACCCACCAAGCCACCTCGTCGGCGACCTCCCATTGCCGGTCGTCCCTTCCCTCACGGCGACACCCCCCGGCGTTGCCCCCAACAGAAAGCACGAGCACACACACTCAACATACACACATGCATGCATACACATATATATATCTACTGTCCATCTCCGACGCCGCCACTCACGGCGGCGCCGGCCCTCCAGCATGTCGCCCTACCTCCGGTGGCCCTCCGGTCGTCAACTCCGGCGAGAAGAGAGAGAAAATAGAGGAGAGAGAGAAGGTGGTGCAAGGAATAGGGTTAGGATTAGGGTTTAAGAGGCTGTTTTTCGCCGTTTTCCGGCGAATGAGAAATTGGATTTGAAATCCGAGACCTATCCTAGGTTCGTCTCGTTGAGGCGAACGTCGTGTGCGAAAATCATCTGATTCCGACAACGTTGAAATTTTCCGGCGACCGGCGGTGGCGCCGCCGACCAGAAAACAGGAAACGAAGAGAGAAGGGAGGAGAGAGAGACTTACTCATTTTCGGCATGTTCGGCTCGTTCGAAAAAAGGGTGAAAAATGAATCGGAGGAGCCCCTATTTATAGATTTCGGAAATCACTATTCATCCAAAATATCCCATACACTATTCATCGGTTGACTTTTCTCATATTACTATTCACGTAAATATCTTCGTGTCCATTCTCCGTAAATATCTTCCGATTTTTTCGAAACTTCCTATTTTGCCCTTTCCGTCGTCATTCGAGCTACGGTCTTCGATTGACCCCTAGTTCGTTTCTATCTTCTCGTCTTTCCAAGACGCATCTTATGGTACGAAAATATTCTATATACCATGTCCATGGAAATTATCCATCTAAGTCACGTGTTAAACACATATCTGAAACGCACGTAATTAATTAAACAGCCAAAATATACACACGTAATTATTAAGTCACACGTTAAAATATTTAATTAATAAATTATGCTCGTTTTGATCCGAGGCGCTACAAAAAATGTATGGATATTGATAAAAAAAAAATTATAAATTTCAATTTAAATATTTCGTGGCAAATTATTGAAATTCACAATTTATGGGGAAATGGAAACCGAATCAAAGGGTGTTTTAGTTTGGAGAAAGAGAGGGTAGATGGTTGAGATAATGAAGGTGGTGAATATATGGTGGTTGTAAAAAAAAAACTAATGACAAAATAGAGAAATTAAATATATTGTGGTTGTGAAGAAAATATTGGTGGTTATGAATAGGGGTGGGTAATATACCGAAAATATCGGTATACCGCACTTACCGTACTGAAAAAATACCGAAAATACCGAAAATTTTAGTATACCGAAAATTTCGGTAAGGTATGACACCGTACCGGTAAATTTCGGTACGGTAACGGTATTAAATTTTTTTTTTCCGGTATACCGGTATACCGAAAATTATTTCGGTATACCGGCATACCGAAATTTTTCGGTATACCAAACAGTTTCGGTATACCAGTATAAAAATAAATATCAATATTATTTTTTAATAATTCTAATACAAAAGGATGTTCGGTATACCGGTATAAAAATAAATATCAATATTATTTTTTAATAATTCTAATACAAAAGGATGTTCGGTATACTGGTATAAAAATAAATATCAATATTATTTTTTAATAATTCTAATACAAAAATCCTTTTCGGTAATACAAAAATCATTTTCGGTATGGAACGGTATGCTGGTCCATTCCGATATACCGGTATGGAACGGTATGTCGGTATGGAACGGTATGTCGGTCCATTCGGTATACCGGTATGGAACGGTATGCCGGTCCATTCCGATATACCGAAATGACGGTATGGTAACGGTATGAACTTTTCTTATACCGAAATTTCGGTATACCGAAGGTACGGTATACCGAAATTTTCGGTAAGGTAACGGTATGAAATTTCGGTATACCGAAATTTTCGGTACGGTAACGGTATGGCGAGAAATTTTCGGTATACCGTACTGTACCACCCCTAGTTATGAATAGAATCCCCATTTTTTAATTGTAATGTTGTTCCTCATCGGAAGATTGTTGTATTTGGATAATGAAGCTAATGACAATCAGATTAATGTTGTCAATATCTCATTAAATATGAAAAAGTTTTTATTTCTTCTTCAATCTCTGATTCTTTTCTTGATATTTCATTTTCTTCTCCCATCTCTATTCTTTTTTTGATATTTTTATCCTCCATGAATTGTTTTCTTATTTTCAACTTTTAAGATGTGAAATGAGATCTGTTGAATGGCTTCCATCTCTGATTCTTCTTTTGATATTTGAAAAAACTTATTTTCTTCTTTTATCTCTATTCTTCTTTTGATATTTTTATCATACATGAATTGTTTTCTTATTTTCAACTTTTATGATGTGAAATGAGATTTGTTGAATGACTCTCATCTCTGATTCTTCTTTTGATATTTGAAAAAACTTTTTTTCTTCTCTCATCTCTATTCTTCTTTTGATATTTTTATCATACATGAATTGTTTTCTTATTTTCAACTTTTATGATGTGAAATGAGATCTGTTGAATGACTCTCATTTCTGATTCTTCTTTTGATATTTGAAAAAACTTCTTTTCTTCTCCCATTTCTATTCTTCTTTTGATATTTTTATCCTCCATGAATTGTTTTCTTATTAACATTTGATGTGAAATGAGATATGTTGAATGACTTTGCTTATATAATGTGATGTCTTCTAGGGGAAGCCAGATTCAGGCTTGGAAAAGAAGCCAGATTCAAGCTTGAAAAAGAAGCCAGAACTATGACATGACATTTTTTATTCGGAAAGTGGCATTCCTGTAATTTTGGCCAACTTTTCTGCTTTAATATAAGTATAGATGAGTGATAATTGATACCAGAAAATAACTTAACTTTAACTAGAATACTTTTAATTCATTGATTTCTTGTTAATTTGCTTTTTAGGTTATTTAGTTAATTTAGTGATAATTAATCAATCTGAAACCCTCATCTTTTGTTAGTTTATTGAATTGAACATACACGATAGTTTATTCATCACTTCTCATGGGATCGACCCGATTTGCCCTATCTACAAGTTTAGTTAGGTTAGTAAGAAAATTATTGTTATCGCGTCGCGACAGCACGATCAGTATTGTACAACTAAAATATTTCATCTGAATTAAACTTTAAATGTACGAGGGTTTAAAAGAGAGACACAAAATTTATAAAAAAGTATATAAACCAACAATCATCAAATTATATACCATCAAAACAACATCCTTCGTATCGACCTCTGCAACAACCTACTGGTTCGCTACCCTAACATTCCACTTTTCCACAACTACTTTGCACCTCATTTTTCATCTTAGTTTGATCCTAACTAATCACATTGACAATATCTGAATCAAGGGGTGGATGTATTTGTTTATTTTGTTTTATATTTCAATAGTAATTTTCTTTTTATCTATTCCAATTGTCAAAAATATATATTTGGTTATCTATTTGGAATTTTGCATTCATCAAATAAAGGGTGTGTCTCCTGTGTCCCGGGAACACAGATCTAGATCCGTGTCCCCAGCCCATCCCGTGGGCCCCAAATTAATTTTTTTTTTCGCTCAGGTTTTTTTTTTGTTTTTGTTTTTTTTTCATGTACACAAAAAATGTATCACATGTATACCTTCAAAGTATCACATGTATACCATCAAGGTATCCATGAGATATCTTGAAGGTATCATACCTATTTCAGATGAAAGTGCGCGTGGCGTGGGCGCATGGGCGCGCGCGTCTTGGTGACCAAGGTGCGTGCAGGTATCACATGGATATCTTCAAGGTATCCACATGTATACCTTCAAGGTATCCATGGCGTGGGCGCGCACATTTGTGAGGTGCGCGCGCGGCATGGACGCATGGGCGCGCGGTGTGCGCTCGGCATGGTGAGATACGCGTATACATGTGGATACATGAAGGTATAAATGTGGATACCTGTGGGCGCGCGGTGTGTGCGTACGGTGTGGGTGCATGAACGCGCGGTGTGGGCGCATGAACGCGCGGTGTGGGCGTATGAGCGCGCGGTTGGTGAGGTTTTACAGGTCTGTCTTATAGGTATTACAAATATGAACTAAAGATATCTGATACCTGAAGAATATATGTAGAATACCTTTAGAATAAATATGGAATACCTATCAGATGCGCGCACATAGGAGCGTGGGCGCGCTGGATGCGCACGTGGGTGTGCGTGGGCGCACGTGAGGCGCGCGTGGGTCCTCGGGGCGGGTTGGGGACACGGATCTAAGATTCGTGTCCCCGGGACATAGAAGTTTTTGCCTCAAATAAATAATCAAAGTTATACTAACAATTAAAGCGTAGATAAATAAATGTATATCTAATAATTCTATTTATTTCTATATGGACGTTCTAACAATAATAATACAGGCTTGTTCATACGCTCTTATAAGTGCTCAAGTGACTCGAAGATAATTTGTTAGAGATGATGTGATTTTGTTATTTATTTGTTTATTGTAAAGAATAAGAAAATTATACCGTTGAATAATTTCTTGAATGAATGTTCTTTTTTTTTTTTTGACTACGTATTTTATATTTAAAATCACACCAAATTAAATAAAAGGAAAATTTGGTAAATGAATTTAAAATTAAATCTAAAAGTTATAATTAAAATCAACAAATTTAAAAATAAAATCTAAATATATTTAAATAAATATACTATTAAATTAAATTGGAAGTTCCTTTTAAAACCTTAAAACTAACATAACTTTATGAAATATTTAAATTAATAAAAACTATAAATCTGATGATTATTTTAAAAGTCTACAAATTAACAAATAAATTGAAACTTTATTTAGACAAATTAATATTATGGTTAATCTATAAAATACTTTGAATTTTACAATTAACCAATACTTTATAAAAATAATTAGATAATAAACATAAAATATATTATTATTATTATGGAGTTTACTTCAAAAGCTACAAATCAACCAATAAAATTTAAATAAATATTAAAAATTCCTCGATCTAAAAAATATCTTGAAAATCAAAAAATAACAAATAAAATTTTCCAAAATTATATAGAAAAATATTAATTTTATTTCTAATCTGATGTTTTTTAAAATCTGAAAATTTGATTAAATCCTTTTAAATAAATTAAAAAATATGTAGTTTAAGTGTAATCATATTAAAAATCCACAACCATATGATTACATCTAAGCATGCAATTTACTCATTGATATGGTCGAGATAAATATCTCGTCTGGTGAAATCGAAATCTTATTATATGAGTGCGAAATTAATCATTATTTCGTATAATTTACCCGACTGATATATTTCGAAGTGGTAGACATGAAAGTATCTCGGTAATACTAAGATATATTCCTGGATCTCTAATGTCGAGATATGATGTCGACACATATTCAATTAAACTTGGAGCATATTTCATTTCGGATATTTCATTTCGTCGGCGACGAGAACGAGATGCACTACCTTATTCTGAGCCCACGTCCTCGAGTTTAACAACCGTTTCTCATTAGTGGCTTAGTGGTGCGAATTTTTAGGAACAGTTAATTTACTTTAAATCTATGTATAAATATCAAATTTTCCCTCTGTAACAAGGGTTACAAACATTAAAGAAAGGAAGGTTTTGAATTAGTTGAGAAAGGATAGAACAAATTGGCGCCGTCTGTGGGAAAGGATCAAGTTAAGACGTGAGGTTATTAGATCATTGCTATTATGGTGAACACACGAAATTCTCGAAGAAGAACAGAAGTTGGGGAAGGATCCAGAATTATACCGAATGATGATCGATCGGGAGAATCAGATGTTGCTCCAAATCCACCTCGTCAGGATACTATTACTTTAACAAAAGAAGAATTGGATGAGATAGTTGCAGCAGCAGTGCAAAAGGCTCTGAGTAAACGTCCTATGGAATCACAACAAGATGATACAGATAAACAGCGAGTGCAAGGTCGAGGAGAAAAAAGACATTTCGACGGGAGAGAAAGTCGCTCTATATCTCCCATAAGTCGAGGACGATCACAGATTGATTTATCTGAGAAAGTTGAGGATTTACAGAGGGAAATCAAGGAGGTACGAAAAAACATTAGACCAAGTTTTCGAGGTAAAAGGGGAAATCCTTTTTCGGATATTGTGATGGAAGATGAGTTATCGGCTTCTTTTAGACCAGTGAGTTTTGAATACGATGGTACCATGGATCCTTGGGATCATTTATGTCGCTTTGAGAACACTGCCTTGTTGCATCGTTACACAGATGGGGTGAAGTGTAGAGTTTTCGCTACTACATTAACGAAAGCTACACAAACATGGTTTAGTCAATTGTCTGACGGGATCATTCAGAGTTTTGATCAGTTGTCGTCGTTGTTTTTGCACCAATTTGCAGGCTCTCGTCGGCAGGTTAAGTCAACTCAAATGTTGTTTGGGATAAAACAAAAGGAAAGCAACTCCTCCCCTTCCCAACAATCCCGACCTATGGACATATTGAGAGGATACAATATCCGACATGGATAGCTAATGTGGTGTTGGTACCTAAACCGGGAAACAAATGGAGGATGTGCATCGATTTTCGAGATCTAAATAAAGCTTGTCCAAAGGATCATTATCCTTTACCATTGATTGATAGGTTGGTTGATGCTACTGCAGGGTGTGAATTATTAAGCATGATGGATGCAGCACAGGGGTATCATCAAATAACATTATATCCAGGAGACAGGCCAAATGTTTCTTTCATCACTTCATCAGGAACTTATTGCTATACAGTAATGCCATTTGGACTAAAGAATGCGGGAGCTACATACCAGAGGATGATAGACAGGATGTTTAAAGATCAGTTGGGCCGAAATATGGAAGCATATGTTGACGATATGTTGGTAAAAAGTAGGCAAGCTATATCTCATGCTTCCGATTTGGAGGAAACCTTTTCCACAATTCGGCGTTTTGGTATGAAACTTAATCCGGCGAAATGTTCATTTGGAGTTCAGGCTGGTAAATTTTTGGGTTATATGGTTACTCAGCAGGGAATTGAGGTGAATCCATAGAAAATACGAGCTATTTTGGATATGACTCCGCCGAAAAGCATCAGGGAGGTTCAGATGTTAACAGGGAGGATAGTTGCTCTAAGTCGATTTATTTCGCGATTAGCAGATCGCAGTTTACCCTTTTTTAAGATACTCCGGAAAGAGGGAAAGTTTGGATGGTCAGAGGAATGTCAAGTGGCTTTCGAACAATTAAAAGAGTTTTTAAGTGGATTGCTGAGATTGAAGCAACCCATCTTTGGATATCCGTTAATTGTTTATTTGGCAATGGGGGAAGAGTCAGTTAGCTCGGTGATAGTTCGTGAAGAAGGAAAAGATCAGTATCCTATTTATTTTGTCAGCCGAGTGTTGCATGGTGCAGAAACGAAATATTCTGATATTGAGAAAATCGCGTATTCATTGGTTATTTCAGCTCGAAAATTGAGACCGTATTTTTTAGGATTTACCATTCTTGTACGAACCAATTATCCGTTAACCTCGGTGCTGGGAAAACCGGAAGTTTCAGGACGAATGGTGAAATGGGCAGTTGAACTAGGGCAATTTGATATTCGTTATGAGCCGCGGACAACAGTTAAAGCACAAGCGTTAGCTGATTTCATCCAGGAGACAACTCGGTTGAATGAGAGTCCATTATGGGAATTATATGTAGATGGGTCGTCAAGTCGGTATGGGGCAGGAGCTGGAATACTTTTCGTTAGTCCTGAAAAAGATGAACTAGAATTTGCTTTAAAGTTTCAGTTTAAGGCCTCCAACAATGAAGTAGAGTATGAGGCTCTGTTGCAAGGGTTGAAACTAGCCGAACAGATGGGAATACGATGTTTAAAGGTGAAGTCAGATTCACAACTAGTTACCCGACAATTGTCCAATCAGTGCGAAATCAGGGAGGATCGGATGCGAGCATATGTGGACAAAATCAGAGAACTCGAGAAAAGATTTGAAAAAATACATATCGAACAGATATCTCGAGATGAAAATCAAAAAGCTGATTTTTTAGCCAAAATAGGTAGTTCGTTACAAGATTGCACGAAAAGAAGTATCACAGTGATGGGAATCCCCAAAGATCAGGATGTCATGGTCCTAGAAAGAGATGAAGAGGATTGGAAGTACCCGATACAACAATATTTGAAGGGAGATCGAAATGGAACTACCAGAGAGAAAGAGATTATGGACAGACGGGCAAGGTTCTATTATTTGTTGAATAATGTGCTATTCCGAAAAACCTTTTCTTCAACTGATGCGAGATGTCTTTCTCGTAGAGAGGGTTTGATGGTGCTGAGAGAAGTACATGAGGGAGGATGTTCAAAGCATGCGGGAGCTAGATCACTAGCTCGAAAAGTGGTTAGAGCTGGCTTCTATTGGCCTACCTTGAAGAAAGATGCTGAAGAAATTGTGAAAAAGTGTTTAACTTGTCAGAAATATGGCTCAAGGATTCATACACCAGCAGTTGAATTGATTGCAATTACTTCACCATGTCCATTTGCGAGATGGGGAATAAATATTGTTGGGTCGTTCCCAAAAGCAAAAGGAAGTAAGCAATTCATAGTAGTCGCAGTCGACTATTTTACCAAGTGGGTTGAAGCGGAACCATTAACCAAGATAACGGAGTTCGAAATGATGAAGTTCATATGACGAAATATTTGTTGTCATTTTGGTCTACCGAGAATACTGGTCTCGGATAATGGGCCACAATTCCGGGGAAGAAGGATAGAAGAATGGTGTTTCGAAATGAAAATCACACAAGTTTTCACAGCCGTAGCCCATCCCCAGGCTAATGGACAAGTCGAAGTGGTCAATCACATTTTGTTAGATGGTATAAAGAAGAGGTTGGAACATGAGAAGTCTAACTGGGTGGAAGAGCTACCCTCTGTTTTATGGGCTTATCGAACTACGCCGAAATCCACTACGGGAGAAACACCTTTCAGCTTAGTTTATGGGGCCGAAACAGTTATTCCCGCTGAGGTACAGGGTGAAGCTATGCGGATTGCATGTTTTAATCCTATCCAGAATGATGAGATGTTGGAAATGGATAAAATTTTTCTAGAAGAAAAACGTGATGAAGCGAGAGCTAGACATGACCTTTATAAAAAGAAAATGCAGGCAGTATTCAATCAGAAAGTAAGGAAAAGGGATTTTCAAATTGGCGAAATGGTTCTCCAACAAACTGATGCTCTAAGAGAAATAGGAAAGTTGGAGGCGACATGGGAAGGACCATATAAGGTGACCAAGATTTTATTTGGAGGAGCATATGAGTTGCAAGATGATAAGGGAAAAACATTACCTCGGCCATGACACATTAGTCATCTTAAAAAGTACTATTCGTAGTATGATGTTGCAATATGTAATTTTCCTTTTTTCTTTTCTTTTGTTTCCATGATGTATTTTGTTTGGACTGGATCAGTAGTGAATACTCTAACTCTCCGTGGATGTAGATCTCAGTTATATGAGACCGAACCACGTAAATCGCTTGTTCAGCCCTTTAACATGCAATATCGAATAACTACCAAAATTGGGAGATCGAGATCATTCAGATCCGATCTAGGGAGTTGATTAATCAAAAATCAACTAATGCAATTGGGAGATCGAGATCATTCAGATCCGATCTAGGGAGTTGATTAATAAAAAATCAACTAATGAAATCGGGAGATCGAGATCATTCAGATCCGATCTAGGGAGTTGATTAATCAAAAATCAACTAATGAAATCGGGAGATCGAGATCATTCAGATCCGATCTAGGGAGTTGATTAATCAAAAATCAACTAATGATATCGGGAGATCGAGATCATTCAGATCCGATCTAGGGAGTTGATTAATCAAAAATCAACTAATGAAATCGGGAGATCGAGATCATTCAGATCCGATCTAGGGAGTTGATTAATCAAAAATCAACTAATGAAATCGGGAGATCGAGATCATTCAGATCCGATCTAGGGAGTTGATTAATCAAAAATCAACTAATGAAATCGGGAGATCGAGATCATTCAGATCCGATCTAGGGAGTTGATTAATCAAAAATCAACTAATGCAATTGGGAGATCGAGATCATTCAGATCCGATCTAGGGAGTTGATTAATCAAAAATCAACTAATGCAATTGGGAGATCGAGATCATTCAGATCCGATCTAGGGAGTTGATTAATAAAAAATCAACTAATGAAATTGGGAGATCGAGATCATTCAGATTCGATCTAGGGAGTTGATTAATCAAAAATCAACTAATGAAATGGGGAAATCAACATCACTGCGATCCGATTTAAGGAGTTACAAAAGTGATCAATTACAAAAATTTCATGAATATGAACAATTTAAGTGAACATATCATCAGCAAGATCAAGTAAATTGTCGATAACACGATACTTAAATTAAGAAATTGAACTTCAACCACATTGGCATGTTTTAAAATGTTTCATAAAATCGAATTGAGTTATGGCTGAATGAAGTATGAATCTAGCAAAAAAGATTAATGTATCTAGCATACTTATGCTTCAGAAATATACGAACAAAAGAGAATTGTTTTTGATACACTTTATTCTAACCCCACATTTCGGGGACCTTCAGTGGTAAACATCTCATCGGGCAAATCGATCAAAGTGGCATCGCCTTCTGCACCACTTAAAGGTTGTACTTCAGTAGGAGATCGAGAAGACTCTACAGTTAAGTCTTGGGGTACGGGAACTGGATTGGGTAATGGGTTGGCAAGAATGGCTTGGGGAAGAAAGTCTTTCCACCATTCGGCATCCTCAGCTTCTTCCATGTTCCCGTGCCAATTCGGGGGAGGTCTAGAGGATATTTGACTTCCCAGTTCGGGTAGGTTGAAGATAAGATCACCCTCAGGCAAGGAAATGTTATTCGCCGCCAAATGAGCCTTTGCTGTCTCTAAATATTTGTTCACCCTTTCCTGGCAGACTCATACTCCTTCGACGAAAAATGACTTTGCCATAGGGGCAGCTTTGGAAAGAAACAGAACGGAATTCCACATCTGATTAAACAGTCGGGATCTGTATTCTTCAGAAATTTTCTTCATCAATTCGCTTTTCGGAAAGTCCGAAAACCCCCTTTGATATCCTACCCTCAGTCCAGTTGACTGCCCTTCATGAAAATAAAACTCGGTCTCCATCTTCCTTTTCTCCTTTTCCTCGTCCAACTCTTTACGAGATCTTTTGGGTTGGGGAATCGCTGGGTCAAATGAAGTGCTCGGAACACGAGATCTTTTTCTTAGAGGAGGGGAGTTTTCGATATGTTGAGGGTTACTTCTTTCTCCCTCTGAATCAGACCCCTCATGAGAAGAACAAAAAGAAGCAGAAGAAGTCATGGATTGGGGGAAATACTGAATGATTAATAAAATGGTGAGGAAGATAATACCTGAAATCGCTTGGAGATAGAAGAATCCTGGATTAACAAAAGGAAGATCAGGCCAAAGTGTTTTTTGAGTGTGGTTAGGGGTATTTATAGGCGATGGTGACTGGGATTTGAAGGGTCAGGATATCCTAGCCGTTGATCTCGAAGCGAAGCAATGGTTCAGATCAAAAGAAGCCCTTTTTTGAATTTCAAATCTCGTTTATCAAGGCGGGAAGATGTCAGCACGTGTCCCTTCTGAAACGTGTTGGATACGTCTTGCTTTTCGTAAAACTAGAGAATTGCTCTGATTCATTTCTCGATGTGTGTACACACACATCATTTCGGGGGGGAGTGGTTGATATGGTCGAGATAAATATCTCGTCTGGTGAAATCGAAATCTTATTATATGAGTGCGAAATTAATCATTATTTCGTATAATTTAACCCGACTGATATATTTCGAAGTGGTAGACATGAAAGTATCTCGGTAATACTAAGATATATTCCTGGATCTCTAATGTCGAGATATGATGTCGACACATATTCAATTAAACTTGGAGCATATTTCATTTCGGATATTTCATTTCGTCGGCGACGAGAACGAGATGCACTACCTTATTCTGAGCCCACGTCCTCGAGTTTAACAACCGTTTCTCATTAGTGGCTTAGTGGTGCGAATTTTTAGGAACAGTTAATTTACTTTAAATCTATGTATAAATATCAAATTTTCCCTCTGTAACAAGGGTTACAAACATTAAAGAAAGGAAGGTTTTGAATTAGTTGAGAAAGGATAGAACACTCATGTATAATCATATCACTACGAATTTTTAATAGTTTAAGTTTGATTCTTCTATTGTTGATCTCAGCCTTAACTCAATTCACAGAAGCTCATGCTTAACAAATTAAGTTTAATAAATCAATATGAAAGTAGAAATTAAACTAATCATCAATTTTTTAAATTCTTCAAAAACAAAAATATATATCAATTTGTTAAAATAATTACATATGTTGAAAAATATAATATATTTATTAAAATCGATAGTTTATTCTAACAAATTGTTTTAATTTGATATTTTTATATTTAAGCGTGTAGATTTATAAATTAAATAGTATTTTTGTTGTTGTTGTTGCTGCTGCTGCTGTTATATAAGCTAATTGTTAAGGAAGCAAGCAAGCAACTTTATATTTTAAAACGACATCGCATGTCGTCTTCCAAATATGATGCCCGCTCGATAATGTAACTACAGATAAACCTGTACGGACAATCGTCGAGAATGGCGATTGGCGCCGCCGCCGCCGCAGCCTTCACTTCAATCTCGGGCGGTGGTATCGTCTCCTCACTTAAATCATCCTGCACTTTCCACCGGAGCTTCTTCTCTCCTATCCACCTAGTGCGCACGTTAGCCTCCACGAACTCCTCTCTCAAGCATATTCACAAACACCTTAACTTCAATGCCGTAAACAGAAACTTAAGCTGCAAAACTACTGTATCTGCTGATTTTAGTACGAAGTTCTCAATCCCTGCTTCTAACAATAGGTACTAGACAATTTCCTGCCTCTTTCTTCTATTTGATGAATTTCAGGAGGGGAAATATTTACTGGATTATGAGTTCAGTTCAAATCTGATTACTTCACTCATTAATCATCATAGAACTCGTATTTGTTCTTTGTTGTTTATTCTTATATCAGTCCACTTTTTTTTGTTATATTGAATAGATTATAGTAGTTTATAGTTTTATAGAAAGATAGTGAGAGCATATTACTTTTCAAGATAGTTCTAGGAATGCAGCGAGATTGTAAATACATTCCACTAAAAGCTAGAGTTGCTGCTTCGATAGAATCGGTTTCTGGTAAGAAATGATAAGTATGTGAAGCAAGCACATTGTGCTATCTGTAGTTCTGCATGCTAGGAAAATATACTTGACATATATATTGTGTACTTATGTAGTTCGATATATATACATCCGGGAGTTTATACTTTTTCTAACTGTGATATTCTTGTGTTAATTATCACTCTGTAAGAGACTTCATGGTAAACAGTCTCTCTGTTCGTCTCCTCTATTCGTCACATCCATGCATTCTTACTTTCTAACATTTCATAGAGCTATAGAATCAGAACGAATACGAGTTTCGGTCATTAAAAATTTGAACTAAAATCCCGTAATATATCCCCATGTGTTTATGAAGCTATGCTAAAGCATCTGAATTAACAGAAACTTTTGGATAATTGAGTAAAGGATCCTCTCCATTAGTATCTCCATGGAAGTATCATAACAAAACCTGACCTGTTGCTGCTGTCTGCTATCCAATCCATTCTGTAGAAAGCATAATTACTATGGACTTCCTGTAGATAATGGCGACAAAAAGTCCTCGAAGAAAAACTGCAATTTGTATTGTCATCTTTGTCCATGTCATCTCATAACTTTAATATCCAGTTGCTTGTTAAAAAGAAGGAAAATCAATAACTTCAAATTTTTAGGTAAGTTAGAATCACATTTAAATTGTTCTAGTACCAAAGTGCAGTGGACAATGAAGTTTCTTGTAAACCCATTTGAAGTTGACGCTTATTTTCCTCCGATATTAAATGCCCACAATTGTGTTTTATTTGTGTGCTCAATTTCTTATAATTTTTACATGCATGCTTAATGATGTTTTCAGCTATCCTCCTTATGGCCGCCTTCTTCCTTGCCCATCCCAGAATGGACCTCCAAGGGTGGAACACTTAGTTGTCTTAGAAGGTGGTCTAGTTCTTGAGTATATTAGTAATGCTTTGGACCTTCCACCCCTGTAAGTTCCAATTCTCCTTCACCATTTCTACTTGAATTATGATTTGACATGTGCAGTGATATGCTCAAACTTAAATATATATATGAGGTTAAGGTTTGTGTTCCTTCTCTAAAGATTCGTTGCAGACCTGATTCATTTTGGAGCTGTATTTTATGCTCTTGTATGCCCAGACCCTCCTCCAAGTGCTACACCTGAGCAAATAAAACTTTTCAAGGAATATACTGATCCATCTCTTCTAAGAAAAAGATCATCTATTAAAGGAAAGACATTTCGAGAAGCGCAAAAAACTTTTCGCATAACTCGTAGTAATGAGTTTGTTGAAGCTGGAACTTACTTACGGATTCATGTACATCCAAAACGCTTTCCAAGGTATTCCTCAGTTGTATATATGCATTGTTCCTTACTTAGGTTAGTCTAATAAGACATTTGAATCTTGAAATTCTATGCATCTACTCTGATCAGGTGTTATGAGATTGACTGGAGATCTCGAATTATTGCTGTGACTGAAAGTTATGTTGTTTTGGACAAACCAGCGGGTACATCAGTATGTGGTTAATCTTTCTAATCTCTGATGATCACACTATACCCTAGCCTGACAGCTTGTTTAGACCACCCTCTATTTATCGAGATTGATTACAGTTCATGTTGCTGAATATTTTGTTTGATTGGATAGAAAGTTTTATATGTTAATTTTATCAGGAAAGAAACTTGCTCAATCTTATTATGCTTGATATTCCCTACGAAAACTAAACATGTGTCCTTTTCCAGTTCCATGGTTTTCTCAGTATCATATATCCCAAATTTTGATTTAGATTTTTCTTGAGATGTGATAAGCTATTCTGTGAGTTGGCCTGTTGCTTGCTTAAGATGCCTAGCATTTGTTGACTTTGCTCAGGTTGGAGGAACAACAGACAATATTGAAGAAAGTTGTGCAACATTTGCTTCTCGCGCCTTAGGATTAGAGGATCCATTGAAGACTACCCACCAAATTGATAATTGCACTGAGGGTTGGTGAGTGAAAATATTATGCCTAGTATATTTAAAGGGTGAACAGAGTGTTAATTGTCTTCTTTTTGCTTACAGTGTTGTGTTTGCAAGAACAAAGGAGTACTGCTCAGTTTTTCATGCCAAAATAAGAGTTAGTATCAGTTTTTTTTTTTTTTTTTTAAAGTAATAGGATTGCGAATTTAAAATGACAAACTCTAGTTTTAGGCTTCTTTTACTTATACATTCCCTCATGTTTTATTTGTACAACCATTAATCTGTTCAGAGTATTTAAATTTGTGTTCTCAGGAGAAAAAGGTTAAGAAGTTTTATCTTGCACTTGCTGCTGCTCCTGTATCAGTTGGATTAATCACCCACTATATGCGTACGGTCAATATTGCACCCCGACTTATTTCTGAAGGTATCCAATTTCATTAATGATTGAACTGATTTATTGTGCTTTGTTGTACGCATTTGATCCTTTATTTTCCATTGTAAAGCATGAGAATGTCCGGTATGATTTCTGACAAAAGATTGTATCAATGGTGCATGCAGATAGTATCAATGGTTGGCACTTATGCCAACTTGAGGTCTTAGAATGCACGAAGGTTCCTTGGCCTAGTAATTTAATTGAAGAGAAGTATGGAATTGAGGATTGTGGATGGCCTAATAAAGAATTTGCATATGAGTGCAAAATCAACCTTTTGACTGGTCGGACACACCAGGTATTGATCTCGAACTAGGTTTGTATCTGAGGGATGATAGGTTAAGTGTTATCATTTTTTTTTGATTGTTGCAATCCTACTTTATTCACATTTTGCTTGTTTGATTCCCCATGCTTTTTGTCCTTTAAAATGATTAGTTTGACACTGATGTTCCTGATTAGGACTAATATGGTATACCATTTGATTGGAAACCCATTAGCTATAGTATTTCTGCAATTGGCATGTTCTTTCTCATATTTACTACGTTATAGCAGTTCATAATTAAATAGGCTTTTTGAATTTCTCCTTGTATTTTCACTCTCTACTGACACCGGTTTAGAAAGGGGAGGGAGCAGATAAGGGCAGAAACCAATTCTCCTATTTGCTAATCTTCGTTATCCGACTCAATTTGCTTACAAATTTATATTGGAAATGATCCCGTTTAACATAACAGAAGCAGGTGATCCATATCAACAAGGACACACATTTGACCAAACAACACAACCACCATTTGTCTTAACCGGCCTTCTACAGCTTTCTTTGTTTGATTGTTTCACTTGACTGCAGATTCGGACACAATTGGCTGCTTGTGGTGCTCCTCTAGTAGGAGACTCCATGTATATGCCGGCTGCCATTGCAGAGGCAAACCAGCCCGGATTAAATCCGTTCGGCAAGAACAAGAAAGAGTACCCAAGTGATGATGTTAAAGCACTGGCTATTGAAGACTGGATTGCACACCACGGAAAGGAACCTAGCATTGCTATTGGTCTTCAAGCATGTCAGATTTCGTGGGATGATGCAGCACACACTTATGAGGCTGGTGTGCCATGGTGGAGGTAACCATGTTCGACTATGAATTTTGAGCTTTTTAATTGAACTTTTCGTCGGAGATAGATCTGGAACTTTGAGCTTACCAGATTATGAGTTTATCATTTAACTGTAGTTGGCTATTCTTGCATTTGAAAATCTTATATAGATTTGAAAATCTGTAGCAGGCAATTGTTAAAATAATCAAAAGAATCCAACTTAGATATGTAAAAATGATACTAAAAAAATATAATAAAATTGAAGATCTAGGTATCAATCTCGAACTCAAATCCTAAGATAATTGAGAGGAAGTAGGTAGATTAGCAGAAAACTCTTTTTCATATATGATGTAAAACTTACATGTGATACATAGGTAGCTCTATATAGAGCAAGAATCTAGCTAAGCTACAACTACGAAGAAAGAAAGAAACTAATCCCAAGGATAACAAACTATTCTGAATTGTAACACCCTTGCTAAAATCACTCTTAATTTTCGAGCAATGAAAATTTTATAACACTTTATACGCAATTTTTTATTAGGATGGAAGGCAACAAAAAAAAAAAAAAAAAGAATTATCTTAAAAACATGCTAGAGATTTTAAGTCGGTTTCAACAGTTCATAAGATTAAAAAGCTAAGTACAGTTTGAAGTCATAAGAGATAAAACGCAACAGCTAACTAGCATACTAATTAGATTGTTTGAAATAAACTGCTCAACATGAAAACTTAGAACATTCTAAAACCAATTTCAAGGTTCTGCCATCACCACCAATCACTGTTCATTGCTGCTACCTCCTAGCATCACACATTATTTTTTGCATTTATCTGTAGTGTGAGGGTAAATATATATTATAAGCCAATACTTAGCAAGTACATCATATAATCTCACGTAACACTTATTTCCAGCTTTTGAATAATACTAGAAAGATCAGCTAATAAAATCAATAACTCTTATACTTGAAAATAATATACTATATGCTAGACATGATACTAATGCATGCAACTCCAAAGAACTCGTGATAGCGAGCCACCGAATCCAAACGGGGCAACTAATTGCTAGTAGGGCTGTCTAGGAGCCATTAACTTCTTCTAGTAAATGGTCCAGGAGCGCGATACCATTCTCTATTATATATCAAAATAAAACTATATCAATATATGTTTCTTACTCTGCATAAAACAAGATTAACTAGGATCTTGATACCATTGAAACACATGACTTAGCAAATCACCATTTCTCATTCATAGAAAAACATAAACAAATCTCATGTAAAATTTGCTTCATTAATAAATGAGTAAAATGAAACTACTCGTACTGCAATGAGAGATGTACTTACCTGAAATGTTCGAAATTCACAATATCAAGATTCTTAATCAAGTAAAGCTTACTGCTTATCCAATCAAATCTTAGCAACTCGTACGACTAGTTGGATAGAAGTTTTCTTCTTTTTTGTTTTCCTCCCCTCACTTATTTATTATAGGTTTAGCCTAATATTTATATATCTAGAGTTTGGAACCTCTTCTCTTATAAGATAATAAGTAGACTCTTGATATATTTCAACCATTCAATTTCTTTTCTTCATAATAATTAAAATTAACAATTAATTTTAAAGATATTAATCAATTGATAAAAATTATAAATTCTAGAGTTCTATATCTGATCTTAACATGATTACAAGTCAACTAATTATTTAAGACTCCAAATTGCATAAGGTATATTATTTGAAATACCACATATATCAACTAATTATTTAAGGCTCCAAATTGCATAAGGTATACTATTTGAAATACCACATATATAATTTGACTATGGCTTATTATAATCAAATCTTCTGCCAACTTGTATTTATTGGTGTTAATATATATTAGAACTATATCTATAATGTTATGGATACTTGCACAAGTTTTTGTTTGAAGTTTAAATAAATTTGTCATTTGTGAGGTTAAGTTAAAATATTATTGAAATTTCATAGATTAACTCTATCTTACATATATTGTCATATCAGATATCTTTTTCATTATTACGGTCTTGTATGATAAATTATAAGCTTTCTGACCGCGTTGTCGCAACGTGATAAAATTATTTAATTTCATTCCTAATCTTACTAACTAGTAGACATGGTAAGTCAGAGTCGATCCCACGAGAAGTGATGAATTAACTATGCATCATTCAATAAAAGGTAAAAAACAATACGTGATTTAACACTTTACTATCTCATTTATAAATGTTTTCATTTCACTATACAAACTATAAGAATTTTGCACTTTACAATATTTCCGGCTGCCACGTAATCAAATCTCGTTGGAGACTTTTCAGGTGCATTTTAATTTAACATTTTACTATATGAACTTTAAAATTTTTCATTTTACTATATAAAGTACACGAGTTTTGCAGTCTACAATATTTCCAACTGTCACGTAAAATCCTACTAAAAACAGCTCACGTGCATGCATCTAATTTTTAGAGGTCAAGGTAAATTTGTTAACTCTTGGCAACCATCTCCAACGACATGAAAATCGACGTTTTCTTGAAATGTTCCTGTCATTTTGATAAAGTAAACTCTTATTGCAAAAGAATAAGAAGATTAGGTAATGAAGATATTTTAATAGGCATTTTCAAAACAAATTTACTCCTCTAAAAATTATGCATGTGATTAGTTTTTGGTGAAATTTTATGACGTCGCAACTAGAAATATTATAATATGCCAAACTCGTATACTTTATATAGTAAAATGAAAACTTTTAAAGTTCATATAGTAAAGTGCTAAATTGAAATGCACTTGAAAAGTCTTCGGCGAGATTGGATGACGTGGCATCCGAAAATAATGTAACCTGCAAAATTATTGTAGTTTATATAGTAAAATGAAAACATTTATAAATGATATAGTAAAGTGCTAAATCATGTATACTTGAGATGAGATTTTGTTTTTTACCCTTCAATAAATCAAGAAAAGAAAGGGGGATTTCAGTTTTAATTAAGAATTACTTCTAAATCAACAAAATAAATTAGAAAACAAAATATATAAGAAATCAATAGATGAATAATATCTCTCTTTCACTTTATCTTGAAATTATCATTCCTATCATAATATCAATTATCCCCTAGTTAATGTAATATCTCTCTTTCACTTTATCTTGAAATTAATGTAATATCTCTCTTTCACTTTATCTTGAAATTAATGTAATATCTCTCTTTCACTTTATCTTGAAATTATCATTCCTAGTCCAACAACAGGACCTGTTAAACTGAATTATCTCTTTAAGATTAGTTAAATTAGGATAATATCACTAATTAACCAAATTTAATCGAAAAACCTAAAATATGCTCTTTAGATTTAATTCTTAGGTGCATTAATTCAAGACGATATGATAAACTAAATCTTAATTACACAAACTTGATTCTATTAATCTAGGCTTATGCTACCCTAGAGATGCACTCTAGTTTAGTACTTATGAAAATTAAACCACAACAATTAGGATTCAATATTTAAAATTCTAGTAATCAATTATTAAATACTTAACTTAGGTGGTTAATCCAAATCAAGTATCAATAATCGAAATAAAGTTAATTAGATAGCATAAACAATTCCAATCAAAATACAAGATTCAAACATCTCTTTTAACCGAAATAATGAATTAGCATTGCATATATCCTTGAAATCGAAATAAAAAAAAAAAAAATTGTAGAATAAACCATACGAAAAACTAATCTAGAAATTGTTTCTCTTCAATCCTTCTCTCTCTAGCCATATCTTACTTGGAAAAGAAGCTAAAGAATGTAATTGTGATTCCTACAGCTCTCAGTGTGCGCCACTTTTAAAGTAGGGAAATGGGCTTTTCCGAATTCTTCCCAGCCCAATGAGAAATGGGCTTCCTCTCTTTTCCAGGTCCAAGACCTTCTTCATATATTGTTGGGCTTCAACATCTTTACAGGTCCAAACAGTTTCAATTTTTGCTGGGCTCACACTGGCAGGATGTCCACACTAGCTTCCCATTCTGGTGGGCTTCTGGGCCCAAAAATGACTTGGCTTCATTCCTTGGCTTATGATCATGTTTCCTGACTCAAAAATACTTTAATAATTCTTAAAAATTTGAGAAAATAATATATGAAGTATTTTGATAACAAGAATATGTATACATATAAAAATAGTGCATTTAATCACATCAAAGTGCATAAAATCCAATGTTTATCAACAATAAAATGCACATATTTCCTACCTATAACTTTCCTTGTCAATTCATACGTTTTTTTTTTTGTTACTTCAATGAATACTAATTTCTTAACTTAAGATTGAATTCTTTTATTTTTATGTATATTTATTGTATGTATGAAGCATGTTTTTCTCCTGACTTAAGATGTTATTTTGCATTCTCTCTATTCTTATGTCCTTGTAAAATTCATTACGCATTTTCCTTAGTACCTCTAATTATGACATCCTTATTAGCTAGTGTTTATTACGATTGTATCCAAATATCTACTACTATCGAATGTGTAGTTTATTTGATTTTGTTTGAAGTTGTTGGGAATATATTTATTTTAACTTGTTGAGATAACTCAATTAGTCAAATGAAATGATTCATCTTTATTGATTAATCCTCTACAACACTGCCTATCAGTATGTTAGGTTCAATGAGACTAAGCATATATACTAACTTTTCATATTTTCTAGCAACATATTAGCTAGTCTGTAGGACATTCCATAGTATAAAAATAAAGAATCTTATCATAAAGAAAATCAGTACTATGTACATATTCTTAATGTATAATATATATCCACAATAAAAGTGTTTTCCTCTTTAAGAAAAAAAAAAGTTTATTACTTCAAAGCATTCAAGGTCGATCTTAAAGCAAATCAAATCATAAAATCCAAAGTCAATTAGGTTGTCCAACACATATGCATTAATATACCACCATGATCACTAAGTGTAAACTAGATGTTAACATGTTAAAGTATCTTGATATATAGATTATTAAATAAGTTCATCACATTATTTGCATAGCTATAAATACTTCTATAGCTAATGTTCATAAACAGACAAAACCTTATATACATATTGTGCATGGATCACCACTTCTGACCCGGCCCGTCACGCCCTCAGACACGTCTGCACGCGCCTCTAGGTCACGGATAAAATCCGTCCAAATATGCTCCCAAGTGCCTGACCTTTATGTTATGTTAAGCATACCTTTTAGTAGTGTTAGACATACCTTTTAGTTATGTTAGACATACCTTTTTTATGTTATGTTAACTATACTTTTTAGTTGTGTTAGACATACATTTTAGTTATGTTAGTCATACCTTTAATGTTATGTTAAACATACATTTTAGTAGTGTTAGACGTACTTTTTAGTTATGTTAGACATACCTTTTGTAAGGCTAGTTGTACCTTAGCATTTTTTTTAAACTGACATATTAATATCTTTCATACCTTTTAGTTATATTAGACATACCTTTAGTTATGTTAGTCATACCTTTTGATTATGTTCGTTGTACCTTTATATATATTACATAAATGTATGTTTATGTTGATATAAATGTATAAATAATCTCATATAAATGTATAAGTAATATCACATAAATATAAATATCTACAACTTGTGTCAAATTAGGGTTTATTGTGCCGAAATTAGGGTTTAGGGTTAAAGTATGAAATCTGAAAATAAGGGTATCACTAATATAATATAAAAGTATGACTAATATAATATAAAGGTATGCCTAACACAACATAAAGGTCAGGGCCAAAAAAAAAAGTGTGAAAAAAAGAAAAAAATGCGCGGATCCGGATCGGATTCAGCCCGACCCGACCCGAGTGCATGGATCTAAGAATTTTGTCATAAATTCAGTCTATACAAAAATAAAATTAACTATATTAGTTAGATGAATTATTAGTGGATTCCATATCATGTACTATAATAGACTTATATAGTTTCTTTTATGGTTTGCGGATACTATATACAGTCTTCATGCTTGGTAAAAATGAGGTTTTCAGGAGCTTTCTTATACTTAATTTGTGAGGTCTTTGAAGCCCCTACTTAACATACTTATTAATAAAGCTCATGTAATATTATTCTAAAATGTACGAGACACATCTCATTATCATTTGCATTTTATCCTTTACCATATTTTGACTCTTTATTTTGGATAAGAAACAATCCATTGCATAGGATTCATTCTAATCAAGTCCACATAAAAATATATCTATATCTGCTCATCAATAAATAACAAATAACATTGTAAAAAAAATTCTTTTTCTTTTTTTTGGAGTTCATTTAAACAAGAGTAGATAAATTTATCCACAGAATTCATATATCAATTATAAGCTCTTTCATTTAGTGTTATTGTTTGTCTAGAACATATCAACCTCAATTTATGCAATTGGGTGTATACAAACACATTAATAAAAAGTGCAAATCATTGTATATCCAACCATTACTTGTTTTTTTCCATTACTCATTTGAAGTTACTTTCGGCTTAAATTAGGAGTACATTAATTCAATCATTCATACCCTAAAAAGTTTTATATCAAATTTTAAAAGTATTAAAGATGTAAAAGTCACACACTTTTATCAGCACCTAATAGGCTATATTCGTTACGTTCCTATGTTATCTCTTGGACAAGTGTTGGAATATTTCTGACTAGATTTTGATGAGACAATGTAATTTTAGATGAGCTTTTAGAATACCCATTTTCCACTTTTTATAAGTGGATTTTAGCGTGATAAGCATATCTTTCTAAGTTATGATTTGTGAAAGTGTATAAATCAGAAAGATATAGAATACTGATTATAGCAGAATTTTGGAGATGAAGATATCTTGTAGACTGATTTTCAGCTTGGAAAGTCAGTAAGCTGAAGAAGTAACCAAAATCAGGAAGCTGAATCAATAAGCAGCAAACAGATAGCAGGAAGAGAATATGGAAGCTGACTATAGGATTTTGGAACAGGAAACTGTTCAGAGTCAGGAAGTTATCGCAGGTCAAGAAGCTGACTGCAGGATTCTGAAATAGGAATTTGTTCAGGAACAGGAAGCTGTTGAGGATCATGAAGCTAAATCAGAAAGCTGTACGCAGATCAAGAAGCTAACGCAGGTCAGAAAGCTGATTGCAGGTTTCTGGAATAGGAAGCTATTCTGAAACAGAAACCTGGCGTAGAACAGAAAACAACTACTACAACCTGAGTAGCAAGCTGTAAGTCTTTCTAACCTATTCAATGCAGTACGAGAAATATGCTGGATACAGTACAAGAATTGGTTCCTGTCAAAGTTACCAGTAGATAGAAGTTAGCACTGAGCTAATGAGGTGATGCCACCTGGACTGCGGCTCTGCAAAAGTACTGTAGCCGAAGTATGGCGTCATTAATGCAGATCAGAGTATGACATGCTCTACATCCCAGATTTTCCAAACGCATTCAATGCGAAGATTTGAAGATCAATTTGAATTGCAACAAGGATCATGCCTCTCTTCAACGGGCATTTTTCTAATGATATAAATAGAAGGATGGAGTGACTGTGAAGACTACTGAACGATTCATCTATCTCATAAGCTATCAAACTCTCAAGCCTTTCTCAAGCTTTCTAAATTCAGTCACTCAACCTTCTGAAGCAATCATTCAAGCATTCGAGCTTTCAAGTTCAAGGTTGTCTTCGAGTTGCACCAGTTGAAGAAAACATATATTGTTTAACCATTTGCTGTATGCTAGGTTGTTTTAGTTTGATGTCCTTAGTTGACAGGATTAGATTCTTGCTAAGTGTTTAGTCTTGTGTAGGCTATTTTCTCTGTGTGAGATATTGTACCCTGTGTGAGATTTGGTCTAGGAATCTTTGATTCTAGTAGGTAAACTTGTGTAGGAAGAAGTTTGTAAAGTTGAGTCTTGTAAAGCAAACTGACCTAATAAAGTTCCTCATTGTGAAGGAGTAGAGTGGACGTAGAAGGATTATACCACCTTCGAACCATTATAAACCATTAGTGTGTTTACTGCTTTTGATTACTTGCTGCATTGCATTTTGTATATCTATTTTGCTGCATTTATCATAAGCATACTGGTCAAAGGATTCTGTTAAAATCATATTTGTGAAAAGGAAACTATTTTTCAAAAGGAAACTCTATCTTTATTTATTCTGCTGCATACTGTGATAAACGGAACAGTAACCTAAAATAACATACTGCCAGGTTTCTGAATCGAGAGGTTACTACATTCTCTATAGAATCAGTAACTTGTTTATAGAAAAAGTTTTAAAACGAAAAATCGATAGAGGTTCATTCACCCCCTGAACCTCTGACCACTTGGGAACAACAACACGTTTGTTTCTCTTATTAAATTGGATATTGGATATTCTATGACAACATATTTATCACTTGTATTAATCTTAAGGTCATCTAACTCAACAATTGTTATCTCAATCCTTGTTTGTTGCCCATGAAAACTATTCCAAATGAAATCAGATATATATGTGGATGATCTTTGAATTGCAATTCAGTGATATTGATAATTCAGTAGTGATAATAAATGAAACTGACACTCTGTAAAGTTCAGAAATGATATTGAAGATCACCAACCAACAGTGCCCCTAATCAAAACCTTTCCCTCTTTAATTTCTTCTTTCTTTCAAGAAGTTATCACATTCTCCATCGACAGCAAACCACCACTGTGAAGTCCAAATCCGACTGCGATAAGAATTAAAACATGCATCAGATGTTTTAATTAAAAAAAAAAACGTGTCAGAAATGCATCTCTTCTCGCTGCATATCAACACCTAAATGGAAAAATTGCAAAATTGGTTACATAACTAAGCTTTGCATAATATGACTAATTTAGTCAGATGGTGTGACCACCCCAAATGTAACAAATTTGACATAATACCGTACAAGAAAACTAACAATTGTACCGTTACACTATTTTATCAACTAACTGTCATATATTTATAGCATTATGTCAAGTTGATATATAATACATTAAGGTTGGACAAGTGCTATAAAGAAAAAGGACAAAATTATAGTTGCAAAATATTACGCGGCCAAAATAATATTCATTGCTAAATGAGTTATTTTAATGTGAAAATCCAATTTTTTCAAGGCTTAATTGATTGTCTTTAAAAGTGAGTACATGCAAGAAATTCTACTGAAAGTTCATAGCAATATCTTTGTTTTGCCACAAAAATATATTAACGAATATGATTAATATTCAACATTAAATTGTTTTGGCAACGATTTTATGTTGGTTATTGACGAAATTTTTGCAGACAATTTACAGTTTTCTTGTGGTGTATGCAAAATTACTACTATATATATTAGGATTTTGGAACCAATGTGCAGCAATTTAAAATTACTGGAAACTAGTTTTTACCACTATTGAATAAAGTGGACTAGTTTTGCCACACTTTAAGACTTATAGGACCAATTTTTTTATTAGAACCAAATAATTTCATTATGAGTTTGTACCACTGAATTTAGAACCAAATTAGACTTTTCCTCCGCAACTAGTACTACAAAAACCAAGAAGGGTATAATTGGCATGAATAGCTTGAAAATAATGAAATTCAAATATAATAAATAAATAATTTTTTTTCTCTTCTGGCCAAGTTTGGGGTGGAAAATTAAATTTCTTCTGACAGGGCTGAAAACTATTGATCAATAAATGTGTTTTTCATTCTCATGATCTTTTCCAAGGATTCTAGTTAAATAGCCACGATTTATGTACTGACAAATTTATAATTTGATGAACAGGAATTTATTCGAATATGATATGTGAGGTAAATTTAAATATATGAAGGTGTGAAAAATGCCTCATCGTACTCATTCATTACCTACAATATTTTACTGCCAATTATATGTCCACATGTCATTAGATATATAGTAATTTATTGCATTAATATGAATATTGGACTTCTTCTACAATCGCTACCACAAAAAAATGATTATTTGCAATGAGATAATTTATGATAATATAAATTGTCAAAAAAGGTTTATTCTTTACGAAAATATATTGCCTCGGAAATGGATAATATAAATTGACAACAAAATTGTTATAAAAAAATAATTAAAAAACATATTTGCAATATGATGTTTTCTCTAATGTATCAACGACAACATTATCGTAAAATGAACTAATTTTTAGAAAGTTTTTGAAATAATAATTTAGCGACTGAATATTTTTATAAAAATATTTTTACAACAACTATCATAAATTTCTTGATTACATTTTGTTATTGCTAATAATTTTTTTGTTGTAAGTAGTATAAATTTTTAATAAGGGTAATATGCTGTATGTATGCAAATCCACAAGAAGTTATATGGAGGCCCAAAATACATAAGTTGGGTTGGCATTTTCCACGTAGGGAATATCTCCTTAATTATGTATGGTATAGTCACGAACTATTTTTGTCAAATTCTTGTAAGGTTGTGTTTGGATTGAGAGATTTGAAATTTAAGATTTGAAATGAATAAATTTCAAATTCTTTCAAAGTTAGAGTGAATTTGTAATCCATCCAAATAACTTCAAAATTAGTTCAAAATGAAAGTAGTGTATTTCAAATCCACATCTATCCAAACAACATAGGTGGATTTGCTACCATGGAATTCAAATGTAGCACCCCAAACCAAAAATGAAGCATAATTTATTAATTAAATATTTAAACCCATGATTTAATAATTATGTGCGTATATTTTGACTGTTTAATTTAATTACGTGTGTTTCAGATACGTGTTTAATGCATGATTTAGATAGATATTTTTTCTAGACATGGAACATAGAATATTTTTATACCATTAGATACGTAATGGAAAAACGAGAAGATAGAAACGAACTAGGGGTCAATCGGAGACCCGTAGCTCAAACGGTGATGAAAAGGGCAAAACACGAAGTTTCGGAAAATCGAAAGATATTTACGGTGAATAATAACGAAGATTTTTACGATGAATAGTGACCAAGATTTTACCCCGTGAACAGTAACTTTAGATTTTTTTGATGAATAGTGTTTTCCAGAATTTCTATAAATAGGGGCGTTTTCGATTCAAAAATCACCGTTTTTTCGAACAAGCTGAAAGCGACGAAAACTTGTAAGTCACTCTCTCTTCTCTCTCTCTTTTCCGATTTCTGCCTTCGGTACGCCGCCGCCGGTGGTCGGAAAATTTCAAAGTTGTCGGTTTCGGCCGATTTTCGCACACAACGTAGGTCTCGACGAGACGAATTTAGGATAGGTCTCGGATTTCAATTCCGATTTCTCATTCACCGGAAAACGGTGAAAAACGCTCTCCAAACCCTAAACCCTAGCTTTGGCCACCTTTTCTCTCTCTTCCTATTTTCTCCCTTCTCTCGCTGGAGCGGTCGCCAAAGAAGCTGCTGGTGGTCTGGGTGGGTCACCGGAGGGGTGGCGGTGCCGGGGCTGTTATGGCTGTGTGTGTGCATATGCGTGTGTGAGTGTGTGTATAACGTGTGTGTGCATGTGTGCAAGCTGTTGGGGGCGGCGCTGGTGGCGCCGCCGTGAGCTATTGTGGGCCGGTACTGGTGATGCGCCGACGAGACCTGGTGGTGGTGGCTGGCGGCAGGTGGCCGCCGACCAAGGCTGTTTGGGGTGTGTGTGTGTGTTTATATGTGTGTGTGTATAATATGCTTGTGTACATATATGCTCTGTGTGTGTGTTGGGATGGCTTGGGATGGTCGCCGGCGATGGGAGGTCGCCGGCGATGGGAGGTCGCCGGTGATTGGAAGTCGCCGGCCGGAGCTGGGAAGGGTAGGGTTTGTTATTGCATGTGTGTGTGCTTAGGTGTGTTTGGGGCTGTTTTTAAGGTACTGTTCATGCCGAAATCCGGCGAGGGATGATCGGAGGTAGTGGCCGGCGGTGCAGGATTGCCGGCGGACAAGGTGGCGGTGGCGCTAGGCGGTGCCGCTGCAGTTGGTGGTTGCCGGAAGTGCAGCAGGCGAGCAGGGCCGACGCTGGGAGCGCTGGGCGTCGAGGCTACCGAGAAACCTTGGCCGCTGCCGAGGAAGCACTGTCGAGCTGCCGAGAAACCTTGGCCGCTGTCGAGGAACACCTGCCGAGCTGTCAAGAAATCTTGGCCGCTGCTGAGGAACACCTGCCGAGGCTGTCGAGTTTTTCACCCGACGCCGGGTGCGTGCGCGACGTCGTGTTTTCAATTCGAATTTTTTTTTTCCATCGTACGTCATCATCGAGTCGTTGCCGACGAGATGTCGTTGACCGGGAGTCGTGGGTCTGGTCAAAGTCAACCCTTCGACCAAAATTACCAAAATACACCTAAACTTAAAATGCTCCATTCGAGCTCATTTCAACTCCGATTGAGCTCATTCTTTTTCCGTTGTGATCCAAATTTCATCCTCTATCATCTCAGCCATTTGGACTGAACATCCACTCTCGTTTCTTCAACTCCAATCTTTAGATCTCTCGATCCGTCGCGTCTTTAACGATCGTTTTTCCTCTAAAATCTTTTATAGCTTTAATTATAATTACTAAGGATCTAAGAAACACCGTAATTGTGTAGGCTACTTGTTGGATTGAGCATTGAGATATCCGATCTTTGGTACTTGCTACTCACACGGAAACCACCGAACAAGGTAGGGGTAATTTCTATCTCTTTATTTGTTTACAGTTTTCCCTATTTTGAGGCATGATTGAGAAATACTTAATGCTGTGATTATATGCTATGTTTATGTGTTCATGATATACTGTGAAAGGACTTCGGTTCACATTTCATGTTCGGAGGGTCTTATGGACCGTAAAAAAATTGTCTCTTATCTCTTCTACCACCTGAAAGGTCTGGCGGTCCTGTAAATGATCTAGCGATATTGAGACCGTTTTGGAGGATAAGACGGGAAATTCCCGCACCTCATGGATGAGTTACGAGATACGTGTCTTGCATTTTATGTGCTGTGACAATGTGACTGAATGTTACATTACCGGTATTTTATATCTGTTGACTGTTATAAAAGGCAGATTTCATCCCCACGAGTGTATTCCACGCACTCACCCCCTTCTGTAATTCACGTTACAGGAGATGATGAACATGATGAACCCTAGATGGAGAGAGGTGGTGCTATCTTTGGACCTGTGTATTTAAGATGATGTCTCACAAACATTTCCAAACAATGTTTTAATTATTTCAAGTTTTGTAAAAAATTTGTATATGTTTCGGATGTTGGATCCTGATGATATATTCCACTGCTATGATATGATTATCTGTTGAGACCGATTGTTGATATGTGAATGATTCACATCGTCTCTTACCTTATTCTTTTGTCGTCTCCTACCTTCTTCTTCTGTTTAAAAAAAAAAATTATATGTGTCCCTTACCATTTCTTCTTCACGCCTAAAGCAAAACTCTGATATTTTAAGGAAAGTAAACTGGGTGTGACATCAAATCTCAACTCCTCAAATCAATCTATCCAAGTGGACCCTAAAATTTATGACAATGTTTGTATATCTGGAGTTTTTTCATTATATTCTTGGATGACATGAAATCTTCTATTACATTCGGTGATACATTTTATATATTTTAAACTAATCACCACAAGCCACGCGTATCATATGATATCATTAATTAACACATAAAGTGTATTAAATATCATGAAACATGAGAAGTAATACTAAATGTAATAGAAGATCTGAACTGCTTATACAGAAACAATGTATGTCTTGGTGATGAAAACATTGAATTCGTTCAGCTGACAATCATGAAACCATATCTTACATATCAACTAGCTATAAATTGCTATTTCAATTATACAACACCAAACCCACATACTTTAAATACTAAATTTAGTGCATCATGTCCAACTATATTTTTTTACTAAATTTAGTGCATCATGACAACATATTTTTGTCTTTTTCGGAAGTATACAATGGTAAAAAATTATATGTCCCAGGGGCACAAATCTAAGATCTGTGGCCCCAATCCGATCTGGTGCTTGGGCTGTTCTCAGGTGCGGCCACACCATAGTTGGTATGCACCGCACGCGCACCTTATTATATACAGTGAAGGTATCACACATTTACTTTTCAAATATCATACATTTACTCTTCAGGTATCACACATTTACTTTTCAAATATCATACATTTACTCTTTAGGTATCACATATCTACCTTTAAGGTATTATGCATAAACAATCTTGTTTTCTTCTTTTTCCTCTTTTTTTTTCTTCTTCTTTCTCCTCCTTCTTCTTAATCTCTTTTCTTATTGATTTGTTATTCTTCTTATTTGTTTAATACATTCTTCTTTTTATTCTTCTTGTCTATCTTCTTCTTCTCATTCTTCTTCAAATTGCCATGAAATCATTTATGAGGTTTTTTTCCCTTCTTATTTATGAGTAATTTTAAAACATTGAAAATAAATTATTTCAAACAATATGAAATCATGATTTATAGAAAATTTGACAAAAAATATGATGAAATAGTGATTTGCAAAAATTTTGAGGAAGAAGATGATGAAACATTTGAAATCTTAAGATTTTCAGTGAAGGTATTTGTTGTATGCACTTAAGGTATCAATTGTTTACTTTTAAGGTATTACACATTTACTCTTAAGGTATTAGTGCAGAAATAGTGTTGCTTTCTTCTTTTTCCTTTTTTTTTTTTTAATTTTTCTCTCCTACTTCTTAATCTATTTTCTTATCGATTTGTTATTCTTCTTATTTGTTTTGTACATTTTTCTTCTTCTTCTTCTCTATTTTCTTGTTCTTATTCTTCTTATTTACATATTTACTTTTAAGGTATTAGTGTTTATAGTATAAGACAACTCTTAAGGTATCAATTGTATATCTTTAAGATATCAGTTGTATACTCTTAAGGTATCAATTGTATATTCTTAGGTATTACATATTACCTTTAAGATATTAATGCTTATAGTATAAGGTATTACATATGCACCTTTTAAGGTATTACATGCTTACCTTTAAGGTATTAATGCTTATAGTATAAGGTATTAGATATGCACCTTTAAAGTATTACATATTTACCTTTAAGATATTAATGTTTATAGTATAAGATATTAGATATGCACATTTAAGGTATTACATATTTACCTTGAAGGTATTACATATTTACCTTTAAGGTATTAATGTTTATAGTATAAGGTATTACATATTTACTCTTAATGTATTAGTTGTTCATTCAATGAAAAATATCACTTGTATACTTTTTAGGCATCACTTTGTATACTCTTTAGATATCACTTTGTAGCAATTATATGAAATAATTGAGAAGGAAGAGAGAGAAAAAAAACAGCGAATTAAAGGGGAAGAAAAAAAAAAGAATAGAAAGAAGGTCACACGAAAAGCGAAAAGAGAAAAAAGAAAAAAAAAAGGATAATGTTGGGGCACGTGCTCCCGGATGCTGCCCATATACAATAGTGGCGTTCACACTATAATTGTTATTTGTTGTTAACTCTCAATTTTAATTTATAATTTAACTATGCAAAATTTGATTATTACCTGCAGAATGAAATGGTGGAGTGATCTCCATCAATGTTGAATCGAGTGGAATAGTAAAAAGTTTAATCTTGGCTCGATAACCATTTAATTTTTCGTAGGCTCAAGCATGATTCAAGTTTTCATAAGTAAGCTTGAGTTTGGTGCGATTTAATTTTAATAAAGTCAGAAATAGCTCAAACTCGATTCATAAATAACTTATTTAACATTTTACCAAATTAAGCAATTGTACAATATATATTAAAAAATAATCAATTCGAGCTCAATTAATGTACAATTTACCAAATTGATATAAACACATATATATTCAATTTATAATGTTCTTACTCTATCTCAAAAAAACAGCATTCTTAAGGATAAGCTTTTATCCAAAAATGAAATAAAATAAAGAGTACGTCAAGATTTAAAAGTTAAAATTAATTCAAAAATTATAATACATTTATAACTACCTTGTGATTAGTTCTAACAATTTTTAAATAATATACTTAATTATAAATGTACGTAGGTGTATAAGTGAGATTTAAACCTTATAAGAGATTGTAAATTCTAAAAAAATAAAAAGTTTACTTTGGTGGGACATTGAAATGTTTTATTCTTTTTGGAATGAAGGTACTATTGATCATGATTAGAGTAAATGTTCATTCCTATTTATATTTAGTTAATATCAAAATGTAATCTGTACTTTAACAAATTTCTTCAATTAATTAGTGTCAAAACCAAAAACAAAAAAAATCCAGATCGTTACTGGTACAGATGTCCGAACTCAATTTTTGCAAATTATAGTCTACACTTTTTTCTTTAATTAATTTGCAACCTATATTTTATTTTATTTTTTTTCCACTTTGCAGTCTCTAATAAAATTTTCTGCTACTTTTTTTTTGTCGAAATCTAGTTTAATAGGAATTTTTTGTATTTTCCCGTAGGTTCGGGAAAACTGAAAAGAAAACAGTTCATTTCATCACAAAAATTTATCAAGATCAATAGCAAAATCCTTAATTTCATTATTTGAATGGTATAGACTCTGTTAATTAATGGTAGCTAGATAACATTTTAACTTACAACATTTTAATATGCAGCATTATGTCCTTGAAAATATACAGACTATTCTGTTGAACGAGTTTTAGATCGCGTGCATTGCACATGGAGATTAATTTAAATTAAGAAAAGAAATAATAATACAAATATCTTTTATATAACACTTTTATATTAGAATTCTAATCATAATAAGATTATTTAAATATGAAAACTTAAATTATTATTATAACCTTAAATAATAATTTTTGATAGAGATATATTTGACAATCCATATTTTGCAAGAAACATCCACATTTTTATATAGGTAATAAATATATATAATAAATATATTATGTTGAAGATTGAGGTGGCACTAGGGTTTTTGCTATTGATTTTGATTATAATTTTGCTCGCAACTTATTAATCCATGAAAATATACAATTTAATTAGTTTCGTTTCTGTTCAATTTAGGATTAAACTGACCAAATCAGGGTTTTTTGCTATTGCATTTTTATTAATTTTGTGATGAAAAAAAAAGATTTTTTTTTTTTCAAAATTATTGATTTCCCTCATTCATTTGTTAATTTTTGGAAATTTGATGCAATTTTGGAGTTTCTATGAATAAATTCGGATTTATTAAACAAAACTTAAAATTAAATTATATATAATATTTTTAATTTATGTAACTTTTCAATTTATTATATTAATTTATCATCTAATTATTAGTTTACAAAAATAAATACTTTTCAAATTTTATTTGAATATTTAAAAATTTATTAAATCGAACTAAACGTTGGTTAGAAAATAATAATTTAAGATTTTTGGTAATTATTAATTTTTTTTTTTGATTTAAATAAATATTTTAGGATTTTAAAGTAATGTTTTTGGAATATAAATTTTAGTTTTAATAAAAACTCTTTTTCTTCGATTAATATATTTCAATTTTTTTTTTTTTTTTTTGTAATTTAAATGTATTTTCATTTCTTTCGAAGACATTAATGTATTTTTAAATGAAATTTAATATCAATTTTTTACCAATAATTTAGGTGGTCTGCCAATTTAGGTCATTAACTTTTCAAGCTAGTAATTTACGCCAATAATTTACAACATTTTTGCAAATTTAGGCAAATTTCAACCCGTAAGCATCAATTGAACTCAAACTGCACGTGAATTGTACATGCTCATCCAATTTATGATGTTGATTGAATTACTAACATGTGACCGTCCTAAATTTGAGTTACATTTTCACATGTGGCAATCACATTTTCTTTTAAAATACATTAATTGCCAAAGAAATTATTTAAAAAATATATATAGTGAAAAACACTCAATTACTTCAATTAACGTATTTTATTTCTTTTAATATTCAATGTATTTTTTTAAAATATTTTTTAGACAACTAATGTATTTTAAAAGAAAATATGATTGCCACGTAAGATTATAACTCAAATTTAGGTCACATGTGAGGAATTCAATCCACATCAGCAAATTGTGCTTAAAAGCCTAGAAAAAACCCGGAAGTGGATTAACATGTGCATTTCATATTTGATTTGGGCTAAATTGGTGATTTATGGTTGAAATTTGCCTATATATGTGAAAATTCTCTTTTAAATGAATATGTAATTGTCACATATAAGAAATTCAATCATTAATTGTCAAAAAGTTATTGTCCTAAATTGTTAGTTTGAAAAACTAATATCCTAGATTGCTAAACCATTAAGTTATTGAGTAAATTGGATATTAAACTCCAATGTAATATAAATTAACCTAAAAATAAAATTTGAAATAAAACAAAATGGAAATTATGTATGTAAATTAAATTAAACATGTGAATTATTTATTTAATTTAAGATTGTATAATCTAAACAATAGTTAAATAAATCTAACATAAATTAGAGAGTAGGTCTCTCATATATCAGTTGCACGGATCTAGGATCCGTGTATCTCAACCGACCCGTGACCCAAGGTCCACATATAAATAGATTTTTTTTTAAATTTTGAAAATGCAGTCTCTCAAGATCTAGAGCGCGCATCAACGCCTTTCCTCTCCTTCAGAGCCATAGATCGATCTTCTTTGGAAAATTTATCCAGATCCACAACCTTCATTCTTCTCCTCTCCTAAAAAATCACGATATACTTATCTTCCTTAACAGTTCATTCTTATCTTCTTTGAATCGCGATATCCGGGTCCATAGATCGATCTGTTGTGGAATACTTATCCAGATCCATATTTCTCATCCTCTTCTTCAAATCGCAATATGCTTATCTTTTTTAGTGGTTCATTCTTATCTTCTTCAAATCATGATTTGTCATCTTCATCTCCTCTTATTCACAACACACATTTGATTAAACATGATAATAATTTGCTGAAAATTTGAGAAAAAAATATGGATTATATAACGTAAAAGTATTGGACGTACTACATAAAGGTAAGAATTGTAACATATAAAGGTATTATCTCATTTTATTGAATTAGAACAAAAAAGTATTATACATATAAAATAAAGGTCATCATTATATAATATAAAGGTATTACTGAATACACATAAAGATTTTCATGTTTTTTTATACTTGATACATTCATTTAGCTCAACTTTACTACTGTCACATTATGTGACACTAATAAAACATAAAAGTCACCTAACAACAATGTAAAAGTATTAATGAATACACATAAAGATTTTAAGGTTTTTGTATACTTGATACATTCTTTTAGTTTTAGCTCAACTCTACTACTGTCACATAAAAGTGCAACTAATAAAATATAAAGGTCACCCAACAATAATGTAAAGATATTATTGGATAGACATTAATGTTTTCATTAATTTGCATAAAGGTATACTTCCTTTGCATAAATGTACTGCCTCATTTTACTGAAATATAAGTAAAGATATTATTAGCATCACATTAAGGTATTAATCATATAATATAAAAATATTACAACATTTGCTTAAAGATATTATCTTATTTTAATAAAAAATGGTTGTATATTATCTTATTCCATTTTTACTGGAATATATTAGTTATATTGCATAAAGATATCAATCGTATTACATAAAGGTTTTAGTTGTATCATATAAATATGTTACCTTATTTACTAAGATATAACATAAATGTAAGATTACTATAACTAAAAGGTCTGATCGCATAACTAAACTGTCTGATACGCTTAACTAAAAGATATGAATTGCATAATTAAAAGGGTATGAAATTTTCACAGAAAATGTAAAGGTATGAAAGTCATAACATAAAAATATGAAAGCCATAACATAAATGTATGAAATTTATAACTAAAAGATATACATATTTTCCAGAAAAATGCAGAAAATATAATAACTGTGTGGCGTCCCCTCCCGACGCGTGGATTGATGCACCAATGCGTGGAGAACCATACCGAATCGGATTGACCCAAATTGCACTGATTTAAAATCCGCACACCAGTTTTACATGAGTTTTTGCTTAAATTAGATTATTTGATAAATGTAGACAAGACCATTTCAAGGATGATTGACCGACACTCTAATTCCATCGTGGAAGCCTGTGAGAAATGAAATTATCAAACAAACGAAATCTTAAAATTTGTTCAGTAACTTTTAGATTTTATTTTATAAATCTAAGTGTTGGTCCCAAGTGGTCAGAGGTTCAAGGGGGTGAATGAACCTCTATCGATTTTGCATTTTAAAACTTTTCTATGAACAAGTTTCTGTTTCTACAGAGAAAGCTGTAACCTGGCTCGCTTCAGAGACCTGGCAGAATGCTGATTCAGGTTTCTGACTCGGTATCATAGTATGCAGCAGAATAAGTAATGATAGAGTTTCTTTATGAAAACCAGTTTTCTTTTCAAATATGATTTTAGCACACATCTTTGACCAGAATGCTTATGATAAATGCAACAAGATAGATATGCAACAATGCAATGCAGCAAGTAAGATAAGCAGTAAGCACTTATGACTTATAGTGGTTCGAAGGTGGTGTAACCCTTCTACGTCCACTCTACTCCTTCTCAGAGGAGGAACTTCGTTATGGTCAGTTTACTTTACAAGACACAGTTTTACAAACCTCTTCCAAACAAGTTAAACCTACTAGAATCTAAGATCCTTAAACCAAATCCCACACAGGGTACACAATCCCACACAGGGAAGATAACATACATAAGACTAACAAACTTAGTAATGATCAAATCCTATCAACTAAGTACACCTAACTAAAACAACCTAGCACATAGAAAATAGTTAAAAGTATATAATGGTTTCTTCAACTGGTGCAGCTCGAAGACAATCTTGAACAAGAAAGCTCGAATGCTTGGCTTGACTGCTCTTGAAGGTTGAGTGACTGAATTTGAAGGCTTGAGTAAATGCTTGAAAGAATGATAGCTTTAGAGATATAAAATGCTTAGTTGTTCAGTAGTCTTCTCAGTCCTCTTTACCTTCTATTTATAGCTTTTGGAAAATGCCCATTGAAGGAAGGCATGGTCCATGTTGCAATTCAAATTGATCTTCAAATCTTTGCATTTAATGCGTTGTGGAAGATCAAGGCTTCAAAGCATGTCCTACTCTGATCCGCTTTAATGGCGTCATACTCTAGCTACAGTACTTTGCAGAGTTGCTGTCCAGGTGGTAACACCTCATTGGCTCGTTACAAACTTCTATCTACTGGTAACTTTGACAGGAACCAAACCTCGTACTATATCCAGTATATTCCTCGTACTGCATTGAATAGGTTACAAAAGACTTACTGCTTGCTGTTCTGATTGCAGTAGTCGTTTTCTGTTATGCGCCAGGATTCTGTTTCAGAACAGCTTCCTGTTCCTGAAACCTGCAGTTAGCTTCCTGACTTGTTTATCTTTTCTGATCTGCTTCTTGATTCTAAACAACTTCCTGTTCCAGAATCCTGTTGTCAGCTTCCTAATTCTGAACAACTTCCTATTCCAGAATCCTATTGTCAGCTTCCTGATCCAACATCCTGATTCTGGCTTCAACAACAACTTACTGACTTCCCATGCTGAGAATCAGCCTTCAAGATCTCTTTAAGTCTAGAATCCTGCTAACATCAGTTTCCTTATCTTTCTTATATAAGCATCTTCTCAAAACTCAACTTCGAAAGATAAGATAAGCAAATAAAACTCCACTTATAATAGAAAATGAGTACTCTCAAAGATCATCTAATATTACATTGTCTCATCAAAACCTAGTCAGAAATATCCCAACAATTTCCCCCTTTTTGATGATGACAAAACCCATATAAAGCAGTAAAAACAGATGAACTTTTATACATGTAAGATGTACAAGTATAGTACAATGTAAGCTTTACAACACATGAATAAACAAGCTTACATATTCAAAAATAAAATAAAGGTTTAAAAAAAACAAAAATACTTTACAAGGAATGCTTACACCAAATGTCTGATATAGTCAGTAAGCTTTCCTTCATCAGGTTTCTTGTCACCAAACAACTTCCTCTTCACTAGGTCATGTCCTGAAGACACTTGCTGATTCTGTTTGACAACTTCTTCATACTTAGTTCCCTTCTACCAGTTTAAGATAGAGTCCTGATAAGATTTCTCCATTTGCTCAGAAATCTCAGAAATCTGTATCCATCTTAGTCAATAATCCTGGCAATAAAGAACCTCTTTTCCTTTCTTGACCCTTTCAATCAAAAGGTTTTAGCGATCTAATTCTCATTCTCTTGCCAGTTCTTCATACTTCTTCAACGCTTGCTCACAAGAAGGAAAATCTCTAAAAAAGTTATGTTTAAGAAGATTTCAAAAATACCTCCAGTATTCTGATCGTTTGAACTTTGTGAGCTCTTCAAATGTTGGATTTTGATTTTTGGGCAAGTATACTTGATCAAAGATACTTAAGTCCTAGTAATGATTGATATTCTCAGGTCTTTGATCCAACAAAACTAGCACTTCAGCTGGAGCATCTTCTTTATTGAAGTCAGGGGCTTCTTGATCTGGGAATGAATGAAGAGCTGCATCAATCTTCTCATAAGCTTTTGTTCTTCATCCAACAATTCCCAATCTTGAAATCCAATCTGCCTGCTTCCTCCTTCTTTCCTCATCTGCAGCTTTAAGTTGTCTCCATCTTTCCTCAGAAAGTCTTCTGCTTGGATCGTCAGGTTCAGCCATGTAAGGTTTTGAAATAGAAACCTGACCTGATTGCTGTCTTCCTCTTCCTCGACCTTGACCAGGTTGCTGCCTGTAAGTTCTTGGCCTTATTGGAGCAGCAGTAACCTGTCCTCTTTGCTGTAATGCAGTGCTGTTTACTGCTTGAGAAACAGTACCTCCAGCATCTGCATTATCATCATCATCATTTTTCCTCCTTTTAGGCTCACCACCTTGACCATGTTTAGAAACATCTGATCTCTTGCTCTTAATCCTAGTCAAGGGGAGTTCATCATCATCATCATCATCTATCTCCTTTTTTGTGGCCTCTACCATCTTATCATCTGGTTCAACTAGCTGTTTTCTTTCCCCCTTTTTGATATCATCACCTTTAGCAGCATTGGGATTAGTAACTGCAGAAGCCTTCTTTGGGTAGACCCTTTCCATGATGGCTCTCATTTCTCCTACCAACAGCTCAAGATTGAGAATCATGTCATTGGCGCTACGAGTTGTGGCATTTACTTCCTCTAGTGCCAGATTCTGTGTTGTCTGATTGCTCTTTATATCATCAACTGATGGTTTTAGATCATTTAAGACCTCATCTCGAGCATCAGAGGCAGCTTGCTGTTCTCGCTCAAACCTGCTTCTGGAAGTATGTTGAGCATTGAACTCTTTATTCATCCTGGTTTGAATCTTTCCAGGAAGAGCATCCAACTCTTTCTTTAACTCTTTTAAGGTTTCTGAATGTGCCTTTTCTCGCATGCTGGTGCTAGTGTCCAGATTCATCTGATGTGTTTCCATGGCCCTTATCAGTCCCTGAACAACATTCATCACACCTTGAAGAGAAAGTTCTTGAGAATCAGTAAGGGTCTCAACCCTATCCACTGGTCTTGATTCCTCTTGAGTATATAAGACCAGGGCCTGATTAGCCTTCTCTTTTGCTTCTTCATCAACTTGCTATTTCTCTCTTGCCTCTAATTCAGCCTCATATCTCTTTCTCTCCTCCATTGTCATTTTGGTCTTCCCAATTTCTTTGTAAGGAGGGGAGTTTGCTGGTTCATCATCACTAGAGCTTGATGAATCATCACCATCATCTAGAGCTGGAGCAGCAACAACAACACTCATCTCTTTACCTCTTACAGGCACATCATCCTCTACATTCTTCCCTTCTAACTCCTCCACCGGAACTGTCTCAACAGCATCCACGCCCGAGGTCTTCATAAGATCAGCAACCTCAACAGCTTCTTAAGGTTCAACAACCTCTGTAACTATGTTATCAGAAACCTGACCACTCTCAGTAACCTGTCAAGACATAGCAGTTACTTCATTAGGTGAACCAGTAACCAAAACTGTTGTTTCCACAACAATCTCAGCTTCTTGTAAGGTAGAATCTTCGATCACCTCAGCAACCTCCTCAATTACCTCATCAGCAACCTGACCGATTTCATATGATTGATCAATGTCAGCAGTTGCTTCAGCAATTGGAATGTTAGCAACTTCTCCCTCAATTGCAGCAGTATCCTGACTCACTTCTGCCAGCTTTGAAGCAGCAACATGTAGAAGTTCAAAAGTTGGATCAGGTTTCACCACAGCAACCTGTTCTGCTTTAATTTCTTGTGCTTTCTGTACTGCAATCTTGGCCAGTATAGGGAGTCCTACCTCTGCATCCTCCTCCACAGATGCTTTATCAACATTCTCCTCCTCGATTTTTTTCAGAACACCATGGGTGATAGATGATGCTTCTCCCTCAACAAGTTGATCATGAAGAGCAGGGAAACCATAATATTCAAGCAACTGAATATCAGCATCCATGACATCTAGATGGGTTATAGAGGAAAGAGTTGCAATACCTGTAAAAGTTGGAGAGTCATGTGTCTTCGCAGCTGTTGAACTTCATTTCCCTGGCTGCAGCATTCTGGGGGTTCTTTTTGATTCAACTCTGCTAGCTTCCATCCCCAGTCGCAGCATCCTTGCATTAGCTTCCTCAGTAGTGAGGTTAGCTAACTGAGCTTCAGCCATCTCTAGCTTAGTAGGGGTCTTAACAGTCTTGGCAGTGGGGTTCATCAATATGTTGTCTTTCCCAAGCTTCATCGACTGCTCACCCTTATTCTCCTCGGCCTCAGCCTTGGCCGTCTAGTAGGCATTCAATGTCTCCTGCCTTTCTCGAATAAGAGAGATCATATCCTCAGCATGAAGATTAATGTAATCTTCACTGAGAAAAGGTAGAAGTCCATTGGAGAGATCATCATCCTCTGTCACAAAGTTATCTATCCACATCAGGATGATATCTTCCACTTCAAGCCAATCGGTCCACTGCATCAACTCCACTCCAGGGCCCAGTCTCCTCCATCTCCAATCATCATAAAAAGTGATAAATCTCTTCCAGATGGAATTGGCAAACTCTTCCACAGCCCTTTCAGCATCCTCTGCAGTGATGGATTCTATGGATTATGCTACCCTGTTAAAGGTGTTAATCTCCCTCAACTCATCTTTTGGCCCTAACCACTTTCTTCTCTTGATAGTGGTTTCAATCTTCTTCACTAGTCTCCTCTTCTTCTTCTCAGGTTTCTGAGTCTCTCCAGCAACAGGTACAACAACCTGATCAGAAACCTGTTCTCCTGAAACCTCTTCAGCAGCTACTTCAGTAACCTCCTCCTCAGATTCATCAGGAACCTGAATCACTGGAGCAGCAACCTATTCGTCCTAGGCAGCTTCAGGATCCTCTTCAACAATAAGAGGATCTGGAACAACAACCTCTCCCACTGCCTGCTCCAAAGACACTAAAGTCTTCTCAGCAACTGGCTCTACCGGGAGGACACGATCTTGTTTACCAATAACTGATGCGTTGGTTTCATCAACAGCCTTGGTAGGGGAAGTGGTTAAATGTTCAGAGGGGGCAACAACCTTCTTTGTCCCTTTCTTCTTCTTCAATGGGGCTTTCTTCATCACCTTCTTCTTCACTAGCTTATCATCATCATTGCCAGAGTCACTGGAAGAGTCAGGAACCTGTGGTTTGACCGCTGGCTTTTTCTTGGGTGCTTTCTCATTCTTCTCACCCTTGGTGAACCCCTTTTTCACTCCCAAATACCCTCCAAAAGCATAAGGTACTCTCCTCTCTAGTGGAATCCTCTTTAAGCTCAAGATGGAGGATATCACAATCCCAAACTCTCTCCTCTCCGTAGGTTTGATTGCCTCCTCCCAAATCCTTTGAAAAAAAACTTGTGCCCAGTTAACTGCTGCTTCCCTGACAATAGCGGTTATCATTCTCAACCTGAGGTTGGTGCACTTATCATAACTGCCACATCTTCCTTCCACGGTATAGACAAGGATGTCATGAAGAAACTCATATTCCGGCTTGAGTTTCTTTTTGGGAAAGTTGCTGGTGGCGGTCTTCTCCTTCACTGAATCCAGCTTGAACTGGTTCCAGCTCTCTTCTAAGTATTCTGATCCATACTCCGCCAGATCAGAAAATACCATTTCTTGATCGGAAATGTCAAAGGTCTTGGCAATATCTGCTACAATTAGTGTGAAGACTTCTTTATCTTCTACCTCTATCCTAAAGGAGATAGATTTCTCATCTTCAGAAATTTTTTCAAGAGAATAGAACTTCTCTACTGATATGGCTGAAAACCCTTCGTAGGTGGTTATGAACAACCCATCCAGATTGTTGTTGCACACATGATTCCAGACCTCAGAAATGAGATCTTTGTCTTCGTAGGGTGACTTGTCTCCTAGTAACACCCTTGTGTCAATCAGTATTCCCTCCAACACCTTGTTGGTTATCTTTGCTTCTTTCATTGATGGTCTGCGAAAAGCTTGAAAGTTGTAGGAAAAAAGAGAAACTTGTTTGTAGAGAGTTAGTAGAAATTTTGAGAGTGAATCAATGAAAGCGTAGAGTGGAAGATGAGGGATATGATTGGTTTATATTTGAATTCGGGTTCCAAAGATATCAACGATCCAGATTAAAAACATAAGAGACGTGCTTGATCCTGCGGATGAGATTAAATAGCGAAGGGGCAAATCTGTAATTTGCTGAAGATGTGTTAGATGGTTAAACCGCGCCTTTTTCACCTCCACTAAAAAGTAGTTTTTCACATTAAATACGAATGCCAAACTGTCTCTTATAATCATTACAAATCAGATTACTGTTCCTGGTACGAGGTTGTAAGAGTCAATGAATGCTGATCTCAATAAATGTTGTTTGCAACCTTCAGTAACCTGTTTTTGATTGATGTTACAGTAACCTGTTGTTATTTGCTGTATCCTGAAACTGAATACTGTTAGAGAGTCCTGATTTGATAAAAGACAGTATCCTATTCTAGTCTATAAAAGATATGATAATAGAAATACAGCTTAAGTTCCCCTTACTTAAAGAACTTTTAAAATCTTACACATTAGAGCTTGATGATCCCAAGCTCAGTTCTCAGCATAGAGAATCTTGATTCACACAAAGGTTTTGTGAATATATCAGCAAGCTACATGTCAGTATGTATTTTATTCAGTACAATGTCCTTCTTCTCCACATGATCCCTTATGAAATGATGTCTGATATCAATGTGCTTAGTTCTCGAGTGGAAAACAGGATTGTGGGTAATGGCAATATCACTTGTGTTGTCATACAGAATGGGAGTCTCTCTCTCTATTATCCCATAATCCTTTAACTGTTGCTGAATCTACAAAATCTGAGCACAGCGGCTTCCTGCAGCTATATATTCAGCTTCCGCGGTTGATGTTACAATGGATGTCTGCTTCCTGCAAAACCAAGAAACTAACTTGTGTCCTAAGAATTGACAAGTACCACTAGTACTCTTCCTGTCAATCTTGCATCCTGCAAAATCAGTATCTGAAAAACCTTTGAGATTGAATCCTCCATCCTTTGGATACCATAATCCAACATCTTGAGTGTCTTTTAGGTACTTGATAATCCTCTTTACTGCTGAAAGATGTGACTCATTTGGTGCTATTTGGAATCTTGCACAAACTCCAACTACAAATACTATATCTAGTCTGCTTGCTGTTAAATATAGTAGAGATCCAATAAATCTTCTATACTTAGTAATCTCCTCATCTTTTCCACCTTTATCTTTATCCAAGCTGATAGATGTGGCCATTGGTATGCTTATAGATGATCCACTTTCCATTCCAAACTTCTTGATTAACTCCTTGGTATACTTGACTTAACTTATGAAAGTCCCATGTTCTAGCTGTTTGACTTGTAAACCAAGAAAGAAACTTAGTTCTCCCATCATGCTCATCTCAAACTTACTTTGCATGAGGGATGAAAACTTATCATACAAACCCTTGTTTGTGGATCCGAAGATTATGTCATCCACATAAATCTAAACAAGCAGTATACTGTCTTCATCCAGTATCCTGAAAAGAGTCTTGTCTACTGTCCCTTTCTGAAAACCATTCTCTAAGAGATACAGGGAAAATGTATCATACCAAGCTCTAGGAGCTTGTTTTAATCCATACAAAGCTTTTTCTAATCTGAATATCTTATCTTCTGTCTGTTCTTCAAAACCTGGTAGTTATTCTACATATACTTTCTCAGATAGAAGTCCATTTAGAAATACACTCTTCACGTCCATCTGATAGACCTTAAAATCATTGTGAGCAGAGTAGGCCAGAAATATTCTTATTGTTTCAAGTCTAGCAACTGGAGCAAAGGTCTCATCAAAATCTATGTCTTCTTCCTGACAGTATTCTTTTGCTACTAGTCTTGTCTTGTTTCTGACCACAACACCAGATTCACCTAGCTTGTTTTTGAATACCCACTTAGTTCCAATAACTCCTTGGTGATCAGGCCTTGGAACCAGTTTCCATACATGGTTCTTCTCAAATCCATTCAGCTCTTCCTGCATGGCCTGAATCCAGTTACTGTCTTCAAGAGCTTCCTCCACACTCTTAGGTTCAACTTGTGATATGAAGCATGTGAACAGTGATTTTTGAGGTCTTGTTCTTCTTGTTCTAATATCTTTATTGATATTTCCAATCACAAGTTCTCTTGGGTGATCCCTGAGCCATGTCCTGTCAGGCTCAAAAGAGTAAGTAGGTTGATGGACAGTAACCTATTGATCATCAGTATCCTGTATACGGTTAGTGTTAGTCTGCTGAATCCTATCTGCTTGTTGTTCAGCATCCTGTGTTACTGTATTCCTGTGTGCAGTAACCTGTGAACTACTTGCAGTAACCTCTTCTGCAGGCATTGGAACTCCATCAATGTATCTTACTGTTTGATCCTTGATCTTTATTTTGGATACACCTTCCTTTAGCTTGTCCAGCTCAGTAGTATCACAATGTGGTTCATCAAACACCACATGTATTGATTCTTCCATAACCAAACTTCTCTTGTTGAAGATTCGGAAGGCCTTGCTTATTGAAGAGTATCCTAAGAATACTCCTTCATCTGATTTTTCATCAAAGGTCTTCAAATGCTCCTTTCCATTGTTCAGTATGTAACACCTACATCCTCCTTTCTCTTCTCTACACCCTTTCATCCTCCGTATACTTGTGTACTTGAGGGTGGGGGGCAGTTTCTGGTGAAGTGACCAGGTTTCCTGCAATTATAACACAAGTCAGAGGAACCTGTGTTTGCTTGCTGTTATAGTCTTACCTAGGGACTTTTTTCTGACGTTTGAGGTTTCTTCCTGTAGTCATTCCCTTTATGGTTGGTCTTCAGGAACCTCTTGAACTTCTTTAATAGGAGTGTCATCTCTTCCTCAACATCTTCAGTAAGTACTTCTTTCTGCTTGCTCTTCAGCTTACTGCTGCTTGTAGTGGCAGTATCCTGTGCCCTAGCAGTAAGTGCTGTCACCTTGGATGTTGATCCTTCAGCCTCTTTTTTCCTTCGTTCAATGTCGAACTCGAAAGCTTTGAGGTCTGAAAACAGATCAAAGGTGCTCATCACTTTGAGATCCAGTGAGACTCTCATTGCGGTTTCCTTGCTATGCCACTCCAAGGGTAGAGCTCTCAAAACCTTAAGATTCTTCTCATTTTGTTTGTAGGTTTTTCCCAAAGATTCCATATCACTAATGATAGATGTGAATCTCAGGTCAAGCTCTTTTAGGGTTTCTCCAGGTTTCATGGTGAACTGCTCGTAGAGTTGTGTAGCTTTTGAAATCTTGTTTTCTTTGGCAAGTTCATTGCCTTCATAGATTAGCCCTAGTTTTTTCCATATTTCTTTAGCTATCTTGCAGCTTTTAACTTTGTTGAAAGTGCCTTTATCCAGCGTAAGAAATAGAGCATTCTTGGCCACATTGTCAAGGTTGGCTCTTTTCATTTCTTCAGGAGTATATTCATATCTTTCTTTGACAATATATTCCTGTGGTGGAGGAGCTCTCCTGTAGCCTAGTGCAGCTTCTCATGGGCCGAATCCTGGAGGCACTTCGGCATCATCATCGATGATTGATCCGCCTTCTACTTATCCACCTGCTGCCGCTGTAGCTTCTTCAGCTCACATATGTTTGCAAAGCTGTGCTACATAAGTAGGGTTTGCCTTGTAGATTACTGGAGGTCCCTCAGTTATGACATACCACATCTCGTCATGCATGGCTGACAGATGGGCTTCCATGCTATCCTTCAGTCGTCATATTCATCTATGAAAAACATATGTAGTTTATGATGTGAGAAATCCATGCTAATGCTAAAACTATGTGTTTTGGTCTAAAAAAAAAGAAAAACGGTTTATCCAACAGAAACGGGTGGATCTGGGTAGGTTACCAGATAAGTTGGTTGTTAACCCAACTCGCTCTAATACCACTTGTTGGTCCCAAGTGGTCAGGGGTTCAAATTGGAGGGTGAATGAACCTCTATCGATTTTACATTTTAAAACTTTTCTATGAACAGGTTCCTATTTCTACAGAGAAAGCAGTAACCTGACTCACTTCAGAGACTTGGCAGAATGCTGATTCAGGTTTCTGACTCAGTATCACAGTATGCAGCGGAATAAGTAATGATAGAGTTTCTTTATGAAAATCATTTTTCTTTTCAAATATGATTTTAGCACAAATCTTTGACCAGAATGCTTATGATACATGCAACAAGATAGATATGCAACATTGCAATGCAGCAAGTAAGATAAGCAGTAAACACTTATGGCTTATAGTGGTTCGAAGGTGGTGTAACCCTTCTACATCCACTCCACTCCTTCTCAGAGGAGGAACTTCGTTATGGTCAGTTTGCTTTACAAGACACAGCTTTACAAACCTCTTCCAAACAAGTTAAACCTACTAGAATCTAAGATCCTTAAGCCAAATCCCACACAGTGTACACAATCCCACACAGGAAAAATAGCCTACACAAGACTAACAAACTTAGCAAAGATCAAATCCTATCAACTAAGTACACCTAACTAAAACAACCTAGCACACAGAGATTGGTTAAAAGTATATAATGGTTTCTTCAACTGGTGCAGCTAGAAGACAACCTTGAACAAGAAAGCTCGAATGCTTGGCTTGACTGCTCCTCAAGATTGAGTGATTGAACTTGAAGGCTTGAGTAAATGCTTGAAAGAATGATAGTTTTAGAGATATAAAATGCTTAGTTGTTCAATAGTCTTCTCAGTCCTCTTTACCTTCTATTTATAGTTTTTGGAAAATGCCCGTTGAAGGGAGACATGGTCCATGTTGCAATTCAAATTGATCTTCAAATCTTTGCATTTAATGCGTCGTGGAAGATCAGGGCTTCAAAGCATGTCTTACTCTAATCCACATTAATGGCGCCATACTCTAGTTACAATACTTTACGGAGCCGCTGTCCAGGTGGCAACACCTCATTAGCTCGTTACAAACTTCTATTTACTGATAACTTTGACAGAAACCAAACCTCATACTATATCCAGTATATTCCTCGTACTGCATTGAATAGGTTACAAAAGACTTACTGCTTGTTGTTCTGATTGCAGTAGTCGCTTTCTGATATGCACCAAGATTTTGTTTTAGAACAACTTCCTGTTCCTGAAACCTGCAGTCAGCTTCCTGACTTGCGTATCCTTTCTGATCTGCTTTCTGATTCTAAACAGCTTCCTATTCCAGAATCCTGTTGTCAGCTTCCTGTTCCAAAATCTTGTTGTCAGCTTCCTGATCCAGCATCTTGATTCTGACTTCAACAACAGCTTACTGACTTCTCATGCTGAGAATCAGTCTTCAAGATCTCTTTAAATCCAGAATCCTGCTAACATCAGTTTCCTCTATCTTTCTGATATAAGCATATTCTCAAAACTCAACTTTGAAAGATAAGATAAGCAAACAAAACTCCACTTATAAAACGTGGAAAACATGTACTCTAAAAGATCATCTAATATTACATTATCTCATCAAAACCTAGTCAGAAATATCCCAACACTAAGATTTATTTATTTTTACATTTATTTGTTTATTTTCAGATTATATTTTTTGTATCTTAGAATTTTATAAAAATAATTTACGATCTTTATTCTGTAGTTTTTTTATTTATCAAATATATTTATATTTCAAATTCGTTTGTTATTATTTTGATTTCATATTTTATTTTATGTTTTAAAATAAATCTTTAAATAAATTTAGTAGGAAAAGTTGCACTTCTTGTTTTATTTGTTCTTTTGGACATTAATATTTGGTAAATTCGGGATGCAGGTTTTAAAAATAATATGTGGATTTTATTTGGTATGTATTATTAATTTTGACGCCTTCGCCTTTAAGATTTTATTCAGTAACCTTTTAAACTATTTAAAAGAACTTGTATATTTTACGCGGTTAGATCTTTGGATCTAGTTAAATAGTTTTTACTTTTTATGTCCATAACTTTATGATTTATTTAATAAATTTTAGATTTTATTTTTTTGTTTTTAGCTCATTTGGTATTTTTCAACTTAATTGAATAAATTTCTAATTTTTTTTGTAATTTTCAAAATTGTGTCATTTGGTATTTAATTTATATGGTATTTTTTAGTTTTGTGAGATAAATTTAAGATTTCATTTTCTAAATTTTTAGTTATATCTACGAAACTTGTATACTGTATTTTTAATTATTGAATTGAATTAAGTTATATTTTGTTTTTATTTTGTCACTTTAATATTTAAATTAAAAATTTCAACTATATATTATTAGATTTTTTAGTTAGTTTAGTCATTTATTAATTTTATATGGTATTTTATATATTTTGTTAATAATTTTTAAATTTATTAAATAGCTTTCTAGATATTATATATTAGATCTTTTTTAAAATTTTATTTCGTATTTTTCAAATTTTATAAATAATTTCTAGATCATATCTCAGAATGATTTTTTTTTTTTTATATAAGTGATTTTTAGTTTTTAAATTTTTGTGAACAATTTATGAGATTTTTTTATTTCAATTTTCGTCCCATAGCTAGGATATGGGAGGTAAGGACCATGTTGTTAGGATTTTAAGGTTGAGGGACTAAACATATTAAATAGGTATCTTATGAGACTAAATATATGTGATTTTTAAACCTCTTATACTAGAGTGCAAATTGTTGGAACCATCTACAAATTGACATGTGTTATATGGGATCGAAAGTACAATTTCTCGTTTTTTACCCACAATATATAAGAGAAAAACCCTTCCATCAAGGGACCGACTATCTCATTCACTCTTCTTAGCATAGACTTGGCCGAAGCGGCAACATGAATGTGACAACAACTGGTGTGTATGAGGTTGTTTAATTTGAGAAGGCGGTGACGACGACTATAGATCCAACATAAGAGTAGGTGTGTTTCCCTTTTTTAATCTTAGATTTCAACAATTTATGAGTTTATCATTAGGTTTGTATGAATTAGGGATCTAATGTTAGATTTTTGCGATTTAGGGATTTTCAATGTTCAATTGTTATGATTTACCTAGGGATTGAATTTTCAAAAGAATTTTTAATGATTTTTGTGATTTATCTCGGTACTCTTATTACCCTCATTCATAAATTAGGCAAAAAAATGTGTACCTTAAAGCTAGCTCACTATATTTCGAGATCAATTTTATTGAAGCTTATAACCATCAACATTGAATTTTCTACTAAAACTAATTTTGAATATTAAACAATCGATCTATATGGTGATCTCAATATTAGAATACATAAAACTTGATTTCGAAGTCATGACCTCCAAATTCAATGTTTTAATAAAAAAATTTGAAATCTTGATATTAATTGAGTTAAATGAACTTTGGGATATGATATATATATATATATATATATATCATTATATATATATTGAAGCTCTTTACATTCAAGACTAATATTTCTAGAAAAAACATTAATTAAACCTTGGAGCTAACTAGCCTTATCAGGATCATTATTTTCTAAGCTTTTGAGCTTTGAGAATAAGGTTATGAAGAACAATTTTAGGATAATTTACCTATTATGCCTAGTAATTTATGATGTTTAACATTTTAGGATACTATTTTTTGGGTTGCCATTTTAGTAATTAATAAATGTCTCGACTTGAGGAAAGAAATTAGTAAATTATTGTTTTGGGCCCAATTGGAATGTTCGAGCTAGAATCCTCCGCAATTTGTGACATTTTATTAAGTAGTATCTTTAATTGGTAGCTTAAAAACTAGTGTCTTAAAATAACTAACGCTTGACAAAATAGGTATTCTTTTTTTTTTTTTTTAAATACAGACTAGTTTTGTATTCAATATTATAATTATGATTTTTCTTGTTTTTATATTGTTTTTATTTTAAAATTGGTTGTTGTTGAAAAATTGGGATGGGGTAAGATCCTGAGTCCATTAACATTCATATTTAAAATGAAATGTATTTGGTTTTCCTAATTAAATTGGAAATCTCCCAGTAGAATATATATATATATATATATATATATATATATATATATATATATATATATATATTGAGATATATATCAAATCTCCTAATCTCAGTTTTTGAAATTGATTCACATGATACTCCACAGATTTCTCATTCTATCAATTTCTCTATGTATTTTTTCTTGGAGCATCATCATGAATTCCTGAAATGTTGAGGTGTGGATATATATAAATAGCTCTTATAATTATAAAATGCCAGCGAGATATCGATTTTGTTCGAGTTTAATAAGCAAGAAGACAACTTGTAGATCGAGTCAATGGATCTCCTGCTACACATTGGTAAGTCTGTTCGTTTAATTGTATGCATATATTTATGATTTATTTTCTAACAAATATTATTATTATTGTTGTTCCATAACATTAATAAAATTATGGGGAAAATCAGAAAATACCCCATAATTAAGATGAACATATCCAAAAAGTATTCGAGTTTTTGAAAATTCCGTGCAATTATTGAAATGTTGTTAAAAACGTCTCGGGGTACTAAAGTCCCAATCGGCCACAAGCTGATTTGATAGTTAGAGGATAAATATGGATTAATTTAACTCGTTGTCTAATGTATAATCTTTAAAATTTCTGATTTGGATTAAAAAATATGAAATATTGGAATTTTACAAATAATTTAACTGTATATTAAAAGTATAGTTTAATAAAAATATTTCAAAAATTTGTAAATTATTTTATAAATTCAAAAATATTTCAGAAATCTAAAAATTAATTTAAACACTTAAACTTATTTAAAAATGTAAAATTTTTATGAAAATGTAAAAAATATTTTTAAAAACATTAAATTTATTCTGATAAATGTTTAAAAAAGAAAAAAAAAATCTTAAAATTCAAAATATAATATGAATTAATAAAAATGATTCTCGAAATTTAATTAAAAAATATGGTAATTAATTTCCAAAATCTGATAATCATTTTAATAAATGAACTTTTGGAAAAGAGAATGAGTCAATTATTTGAGAAAGCTAAAAGTTATTTTAGCACACTTTTTTGAGAAAAGCGTGGCATTTCATTTCAGATGTGGGCTTTTTGAAAAACTCGAATACTTGGTGGTTATGTTCATAAATATGGCTGGCAGCCGCTTAACTCTTGTATTCAATGTTGTTGTTTTATCAACCCTCAAAATTTTATAAAAGCTAGCATTGTAATAAACTAAATAAATTATTTAGTAAAATAAAACTTGAAAGTTGACTAGCAAAATTCTTTCTTCTTTTAACATGGTTTTGTTGGTGACAGAAAAACTCAACATAAATAAAGAAGAGAAAGATAAACCTAAAACAAAAATAGTTTTTTTCCAAATTTAAATTATAGATGGACTTTGCATAAAAAAAAAAATTGATTTGTTGAGAAAATTTTTTGTAAGCCAATTTACAAAATTGAGTTTAATTTGTGAAAAAAATAAGATTTAGTTTTAGGGAGTGAAAAGTGAGGTTCGACGTCATTGAGTTAAATCAATAAGATTGTACACACCCTACCCTTGAATTAAATACTAAACACATCCCAATTTAAAAAAATCAAAGGTATAAAAATGTATTTTTTGGGGTGTGTTTAGTATTTTTTGGGTGACTAAAATAATAAAACCAAAACAAAATAATTAAAAAACAGCAAGATAGCATTCAATGTTGTGCAAACTAAATAAACCTCATGTCAAATCCATGAGGAGTCTGGAACAAAAATCTAAGTTTGAAGCAAAACAAAAGAAGAAAGAAATCATAATCCAAAGTTGCAAATAATTGAAAAAAGGTTTTTTTGTTTTACTAATTATTTGATGGGTTGAGTCAATACCCGAGCCACTTTATCCTTGCAGATTGGTGAAAGCTTCAACTCTGTCTTCATCATCAAAGATTGTCACCAAACGGCAAGGATCATGTCAGGGACGTTCTCGATTCTCCATCACATTGTAAGCAATATCCTTCTTCTTCATGAATTTGTTTTCTGCAAATCCCTGCGTGATATATAATGGTCAACAACTGTTTGATGTAATGTTTAACAGAAGATCATCATAGTAATTGATCCCAAATGGATATGCATATCAATATATCATACTTCCCGGATTAATGGATTGCATAAGTGCATGGAACTGAGTTCTTTTATCAATGTTCAGTGCGAAGTATATGATTGTGCAGCAAGTGTTTGATGAAATGCTTAAGAGATGATAATGTTCATTAATCACATTTTTTTTTGCAATGAGAAGATTGAAGGAATTACCAGGGTCAAGCTGGATCACAAAGAACTGCGGTTTTGATCCTTTCAACAGTGCACTTGATAAGGCTGTTAACCGTTGCCACAGAGCCTAAAGAAAGCTTTGCCGTTGGAACCGAATCAACCAATATCTGGAACGCAACAGTTAGCAACGACCCACCCGAGCCCACCTCAGGAACTCCATCTGCATGATCAGTGGGTCCATCGGGAAGTATAGCGAAACCAGATGGTAGAAGGGCAACATAATCGGGGTCTCCACCACCCAAGACGACATTCATCGCCATGATATCCACTGGAGCATAAATAACGTATGAGCCCGTTACATCAGCGCAGCTCTCCTGTAGTATCAGCATATTGCTCTGGCTTGAATTTGCACTCTGCATATTACAATTTTTGCAGTTTAAATCGAGTAAGAAAGACAGAAGAGAAGAATAGGCAAGATTGTGAAATGAGTTGCTTGCAAACGTACATTAACACGGAGTAAAGAGACGGAGTTCCCTGGATCACGCCCATTAGCAATATGCGCCATTTCTTGAACAAGCCCGCCATTTGAAAGAATATCCCACTTGAATGAGAGAAAAGGAGAAGAATTAGTTGGTGAAGTTATCATGTTTGCTACACATATAATTTGAACCATTTGCATTGAACTAATACCTGGCTTCTTGAATTCTCATCGCGCAGGAAATCAAAGACTCGTTTTGGTGGGACTGGGAGCCAGAATGAAGTAGCAGCACTGAGAACAATACCTGGGGGTCTGCCTGGATCATCCAAGCTCTTCCTTGTCATGACTCTAACATCATCGGCCCCACTTCCAGACAACGTCGTCCAGGTATGTGCAGTTGATGCACCAACGCCCGTGCAGAAGCTCATAACCATTCGTTCCGCCAACTTCAACATACTCTTTCTACCCTTTGGAGAAGATACGACTGCACCAAAAGCAGTATATAATTAAGGGCCAATATATTTTTAAACTCCTTTTCATAAGGGAATATATTTTTCTACCCATGATTATAAAAACTAACTTTTCTACTCATAGGGCAAAATTTTACTAGGAGCAATTTAGACATTTAATTATATCAATTGGGTAGAAAAGTTGTTTATTATAATCATGGGTAGAAAAGTAAATCCACTTATGAAAGGTGTAGTGGAAGATATTTCCACTATTATTAATACCAATATGCAATCCATCAATATGAATTGATAAATTTTCCTCGCTACAAGCATACACGTCTAGCAAATTTTAAGGACACTATATTGTCTGTTTGGCAATTTAAGACAATATTTAAAGATTGTCGCCATTGAGGACATTTGGGCCTAATTGTTAGCCAAAATGTGAGGTGCACATGTTGCATACATGACCACATTTCGGCCCACTAGGGATATTCAAGCCTGAATGTCCTCAATGTGCGGAATCTTATTAATTATTGTCTTAAATTGTTTGCGCAAATATATAGTTGTGCTAGGAATAGTACCTCCAACATCTCCAGCTGAAATGTTATTCGCCAGTACACTTGCTAGACGTTCACATTGTCGATCCAATATAGCCACCCAACGTCTCGCCCCAAATGCAAGACCCGAATTCACTAGCGGTTTGTAGATGGTATTAACAGCTCTATCATCCACCTCTACATGCTCAACCCATATAACCTAGAAAAAAACATAGGCAGCTCATTATGCTTGAATTAATCCATGTCAAGAAATTCAATTGCAAATTAGAAAATGGGGATTCATTTTACCTTGGAGTAGCCATTGGGCAACTCTTGAATCAAACAACCAGATGGCCTTCGTCTGCATCGTGATATAGAATTAGGTCTTAGGTTGTCCAAAGACACATCAACCACTGCCCAAATCCCATCACCATGCTGTTTGCAATATCTCACAAAGTAGTTTTCTCTTGTTGGGACTAATGGGGAAGGCACTTGAAACTCAGCACTCATCTGAAATCACAACAATATCAATGCAAAGTTTGCAAAAACATACTTTTGTTATCAACTAAAGATGTCTGTTTTGTTACACATTAATCTCATTTCATACCACTTGTAAAGCTCCATTATAGTTGCCTGCAACTCCAGTTGACAACACTTCCAAAGTCAAAGCTCTAGAAACAATACTAGAGAACACACTTGACCATTGATTCTGCAATCATATACACATTTTAGACATGCCTATAATATTGTTATATCAAATTAAAGCATATATGCAAGAACTATTACAGTATCCATAAGGATCTCCACAAGGTTGATGTGATTCATTATCACAACAGCTGACTCTCGAGATGCTTCAGATTTCAATCCCAAAGGCCTTGGCCCAATCCCTCGAGGGAATGTCCTCATATACTCATCTTCACACAACAAATAAGCTGAACTTTCAGTGCCTTGAATCCACAATGGCTCTCCAGTTTGAGCCATTCTAATCAACTCTTCCATGGCTGCAACTGCTAGCTCGATGATCACAGGTTTGTCAGCATCTGATGGACCAGATGCAGATCTAAGAAGATCAGAAGCTCCAAAAATCTCTCCAGACATGCTTGTCTGTGAGCCGAAACTGCCCACTCCAAGATCAAGTGAACGAGGTGCACCCGGTGAAAGATGAGGATATGACATCATTGGTTTTGCAACTTGCTTAACAGCTACTCCAGATATCCGTTCAATCTGAGATGAGATCATAGGTGCATAACATTAGCAAGATTGCTGAAATTTAACACATATCAGTAGCATAAAGTCATTAAACCACTTTGTTTCAAAGTACTAGCTACAATGATGACTTACTCCATTCACTACAAGCAAAAAAAGGGAAAATGCCATGAAATTTTAGTGGCAAGAATAATATTCGCAGCTACATGAATTATTTTGTTGCGAAAATTGAAATTTTCGACACTAAATTGAGTTTGTCATTAATAACAAGTATAACAAATTCTACTAAATGTCTTTGTTTTTCTATAAAAATCAATTAATGACGATCTCATCGCCACAACATCCACGGCGAGATCTTTTGTCACTAAATTGTTTTGGCAGCGCTTTTATGTCGGTAAACGACAAAATCTGCGCCGCCATTCTGCAATTTTCTTGTAGTGGTTGCACTATGATCATTTATCACATAGAATTACATATGTCAACATTTAATTCTACAAAAAAAAAAAAAAAAAACAAAGGATTCTTGAATCCATATGATCAAGATATATACCTCCTCTCTCAAACGAGCATTTTCCATCCTCAAATGCTGCTCATCAAACGACATCTCACCAATAGCAGCTGGACCTCCACAATTAGGACAAGTAGCATTAGTCAGAGCTTCCTTGTATCGCATATTTTCAGCCCGCAACTTGTCGTTCTCGTTTCTCAGCTGAGTGTTCTCATGGCGTTCGTGTTGCGACTACATTGTAAAATCTCACACATTATTAAACAAAAATATTCTAAAAATTGTACAAAAAGTTTAAAATTGATAATAACCTTCATCTGTGTACGCTTATTTTGGAACCAAAATTTCACTTGCAAAGGCTCCAAACCTAACCTCCGACCAAGCTCCTTCCTTTGTTTGTCATCAGGATGGGGGCACTCTTTGAAAAACCTAGCAACCATTTTCAATCAAGAAGATGTCAATTAACAAGAAATGATTAAATATTAATCAAGTGAAAATGTGATTGCAAATGAACAACAATTAATTAAACCTAGCAACCATTTTGAACCAAGAAAATGTCAATTAACAAGAAATAATAAATTAAACAAGTGAAAATGTGATTGCAATCAAGAAAATGTCAATTAACAAGAAATGATGAAATTAATCAAGTGAAAATGTGATTGCAAATGAACAACTATTAATTAAACCTAGCAACCATTTCCAATCAAGAAAATGTCAATTAACAAGAAATGATGAAGAATTAATCAAGTGAAAATGTGATTGCAATCAAGAAAATGTCAATTAGCAAGAAATGAAAATGTGATTGCAAATCATGAACAGCAATTTTGATTACTATAATATATATAAAAGTCCGTACAATTCCATTTCCTGGATTTGAAGCTGGGTATGGCGATGATATCGCTTTCGTTTTGGGCGTCCATTGGGATCTTGTTCTTGATCATCACCAGAGGGAGCTTCCATATTGTTCTCAGCACCTGATCTGTTGTTCTCAAACTCGTCATCTCTAATAAGATCGATCTCATTTTCGGGACTTCTGTTCTCCATGTCCAGTAGGTTATGGTGGTTATCATAAATGTTGGGTTGATACATCTTTGCTTGTATGTATTCTCAGTAATACGATGAATCTGCAAAGTGAAAAGAATTCAAGTGTTATTAATCATGGATAATCAAGTTGCAATTGTATTAAAAGAGATGAAGAAAGAAAGAAAGAAATGTACGACCAATTAATAATGGTATCAGAGTTACAGATCTCTCAACTTACTCTCTCTCTCTCTTAAAGGAAGTACCAAGCTCATTAACAAGAGTTGGGGTGTGTGTGTTTAAGTGTATTTACCAAGAAGGAATTTACTGAGTTAAATTAAACCCTAATTCTATCCCAGATAGGGTTTTCAGTTGGAATTGAAAGAAAATTAATTCAATGGTTGACCTGTGTTCTACAGGTTAAAAAAAGAAAAGGCAAAAAAAAAAAGGTTAATATATAAAATGGTGAATTGACAGGGAAATTAAATGGGGTTTCCAGGATATATCGGAATAAATACATTTGTTGTAGTACTAAATCTATGACACTCAATAATTGCAAGAAAAATTATATAAAATGAAAATGTGTCTTGGAAAAAGCAAACCTTAAGTCACCAATTTACCTTAAACTGTCATACAAAAAACGGGGTTTTTGGGATTCACCGGAAAACTCAATCCTCGTTCTGAATGTTGGTTGTCTGAATGAAGAAGACCTAGAAAGAAAGAAAGGGTTCTTCCTTTCTCTCTCTTCTTTCTCTCTCCTTGGAAGGTAGTGCGTTGAATTAATAGGATTCTGTGTCAGACGGGAGTAAAATGAATAAATGAGATGGTTACAAGTTGCAAGAGAGAAGAAATTGACTTTTGTTTTCTCGTTTTGAGGAATACAACAAGACCTTTTTATCTTCTCTCTCTAGACATGGGAAAAAGACTAAAATGAGAAAAACCTGCTTATACAGTGTGAAAACGTTTTTCTTTTCTTTTATTTTTTTATTTTTAAATCTTTTTCAAACCCAAATCCAAGTCCAACACAAATCTTGCTTTTTCTTTACAAAATTCAGAAAATGGGGGATGAAACTTACTTGGTAGAAAACCCTTAAAGGAAGTAGCTAGGGTTTACGCCATTGATAGAAGAAGAGAAAGCAAGACTTTGGTTTTCATGGTCTCTCTCTCAAGGGTGGCACCTTTCTTGTGAATGGAATTTAAGGAGAATGGTGGGCATGTGAGGGGATGAGAGAGAATGAAACGTATGGTGAAAAAGAGGAAATATATAGAGACTAGAGAGAGAGAGAAGAGAGAGAAGGGTTTGGAGAGAAGGTAAAAGAAGGAAAAGAGGAAGAGGTGGAGATGATATGGCAGTGAAGGAGTAATTGCAGAGCGTATAGAGATGGTGCGATAGCATTAATGGTGGGGTGAGATGGTTTTTATTGCTCTAGATAGAGAAGCCCTTGGGGTTGGTATCTCATGTTTAAATTTCCTCTGTCTCTGTTGGAGAGCTCATCTTTGCCCCCACAATTCTGCGTCATTTATAAAGACCGATTTACCCCTATTTAAGTATAGTTATTGTAAGAGTTTTTTTTCATTTCTCTTAACAACTCTCTTTAATTTGGTAGGAGTAAATAAGGGTATTTCTGGTAAATTATTGGTAAATATGTTTTGAAATTGTAAAATGACATTTATTTTTGGACAATTTTTATTTTTTTTGCTATTACATTTATTTTGGAACGGAGTGAGTATTACTCTTAGAATTAGAGGGTCTTAGTTGAAGATTCGATTTAAATTGTTAATTAAAACTGCTAGCTGTCGATATTGCAAGCTGTCAAAACCACCTGTTTTGACAGTGGAGCGTGAGGTGGAACACTTTCTTATTTGGTCATCTCATATATGGTCAGTCTCTTTAATTTCTTCGTTGACAGTCTGGATTATCTATTTCACATTTTCATATTTCTCTCGTATACTATATATCGTCAAATTAATTGCGTGGTTTTTACGATTAATTTGAATTATTACTTTAAGTTGTTATAAAAAATTATGTAATTTTGACAATAGTAAGTAGGTAGATTTTCTCCTTCGTGCATTCAATCCCTTGACAATGGTACACAAAATTAAAGATTTTAGAAAAAAGAGAGATTTTTAGATTGAAATGAAATTGCTAGTTTTACTATAGTACCCTTATGGAGTGCCACCTTCTTACTGGATAAAATTTCCTACTCTGTCATTCTTATCGTTTTCTCATGTAAATTCAAATATTATATCTCTATAATAAATATTATTTGCCCTTATTACATATAATGAGATCCTTATCAAAATATTACATGTGAAAATGAATTGTTTTATGATGATTTTGACTTTTGTGAAATAAATTAATTTGGGCAACAATAATTTCTTACAATAATGTTTTTGTTTGTAAGAAAAATATATACACATGACTAGTAAATTAATTGCATATATAATAAATAAATAAATAAAGTTATCCCTTTCAAATGGATGTCAACTATCAACCTTTTTCTTCCTATATGCATATATATGCATAAAAACACATAAAATTTTATATGAGATCTAATCACAATATAACTCTTTAAGACGAAGTCTCACAAAATTAAATCCGTTACACAGGTTTTGCAAGAATCAATCCACATACAAATATATAAACAATATTTAAAATAAATAGCACAATACGTATGTACATTCCTTCTACCAGTGACGGACCCAGGATTTCGATCCAGGGGGGCCCACGTCAACTTATAAAAAAAATACTATAATTTTAAACTAAGCACATAAATTTATCATGATTTTGATAAAGTTAATATATTACATTATAAAATAATAAAATCCAATATTAGTAACTTAATTATATCTAACACTTGGATTACAAAATTTTATCTCACTTTATTCGTTTACTCAATGCTTGATAAATTCTATTTATAACTTCACTTAAACTTAAATATTGTTTATCACTATTAGAATAAAAAAACTACAAATTTTAAAGAATATTTTGACAATTACCTACCATAATTTTTTTTTCCATAACCATAAGTATGGATAAAGAATTTGTAAATAAAATACAAAATCATTCATCAATCTTTTGCATCTAATTATTATATCACATATACAATTTAAGATCTAATAAATCTACAATAATAAAGAAAAAATAAACCATAAAAATTATATAAAAATAATATTTTATGTTAAAATTAGATAGAAAGACATTCAGAGAAAGAAAAAAAAAATCTAAAAACAAAGTTGAGGCCTGACGGATATATGTTGGGTGGAAGACAAGGAAAAAAATCTGTTGTTATCCTATTCTTTTTTTTTTTAATTAAAATGGTGAAATTACTAAAATACCCCTGCTTATTTTTCAAAATTTCAGGGGGCCCAGTGCCCCCACGTGGCCCTAAGGTGGCTCCGTTTCTGCTTCTACCTATACGACTTTAATAATAATTTCCAGGTAAATAATTAATTTCACAGTCTCCTCTCACACTCACTCACAGTGGGCATTTATTCCTTTCCAAAATTATCATAAATTTTTCCTAATTAATTTCCTCAGAATGGTACAATGACATGAAATCATTATATCGCAACAACAAGCCCAAATATTTCTAAATGTGCGGAAATTAATCACTTTTTAATAGTGGACTAGGGAGATGAAATCATATACTATTGTATAGAAACCAAGTCGTAATATACAAATGAAATCACACCCTTTATGCGTATCAATATATTTTTCGGCTTTATTCTGTAGCTTCTTGTAATATATATATATATATATATATATATATATATATATATATATATATATAAGGCTAGTTAATAATGGAAAATAATGTTAACGATATTTTGATATATATGTTAGTCCATAGGTTTTAATTAATTCATACATAAATAATTTGTGTAGTGCACATCTTTATATATTCTGAAAAGAAAAAATCAAGTTAGATATATGTCCATGGGTAATTCAATCTTTCCTGACCCATTTTCTGTTATATTAAAATTACATCTTGTGTCCTTTATCCAAATGTAACACTGACATTAATTGTTTATTGCTAGTCACTATCACTAACTCTAATTTATTATTGCTAATTTATCATACTTTATGACACTAATTTTTTCAAGAAGAATCTTAATACTCATATAATATTTTTAATTTTATTGAACTTATTTACAAATTTTATTTTAGCAATCTTTTATAATACATATATATATATATATATATGTATATAAGTGAAGATTTGTACTGGCTTGAATAAACCTTTATTTCATATTGTCTTTGGAGTTTATTATCTATTTTGCCCAGTAATTTAGGGGTCAGATATTTTCGCACTATAACTTTTCGAGCTCACAATTTAGAACTATAAATTTTGAAAATTCAGAAATTTTGCCCAATTTTACCCCAAACTATCGAGTTTGGCTCAAATTGCATGTGAAATGTATATGGTATCCTAATTTCAGGCCTTTTAAGACCGATTCGTTAATAACCTTACATGTGGCAATCACATATAAACTTAATATACATTTATTGTCTTTAAAATAAACTAAAATATATTAAAACCACTAAAAGAAATAAAAAAATACATAAATCAAAGAAAATCGAGTTTTTCATAAGAATTAAAATTTATATTCCAAATAATAATTTTAAAACCCAAAAATAGTAATTAAATTATTATTTTTAAATAATGTGTATTGTTTTTGGTTTAAGTGAACCAAGTCTATATCCTAAAGTTGGTACACACATAATCTTTAGAGAATTAATTCCTTGTATCTAATAATGATTTTGTTATCCTGCTCATAAATAAATGTCATTTTTTTTTCTTTTTTGGCCAAAATATTAAATAAAAAAAAAAATTCAAAGAACTTCACAGAATATGATGCATGTAAGCCTAGTGTATATATGTAGAAGAAGAAAAAAAAAAGTTACTCAGGCTTATGTATATCGATCAAGAAACATTTTGTGCGTGGCCATGCTTGTTAATTTGTTATGAGTTTTAAAGGGTTTTCTTTTTTAATAACCTAGAGTATTTATAGAATAATAAAATATATATGAAGATACGATAAGAATTCACTAAGAAATTTTGATATATAAGAATCCATTCTAAGAAATCATTTTTGATGGTCCAAAAGAGGAATTATATATTACAACAACCGGCAAAAAGTTCCTTCCACCAAGAAATAATATCAACCAACTACTTTCTTCTACGGGTGTTTAAAAACAAAAATTTTAAATTAAATAAAAGTCTATATAGCTAGTGCTATACATATACAAAGGACTAGGATCATTTAATCTGAATCTACACCTAATTTCTTCTGAAAATGCAATAAAGGATGAAGAAACTGGGGAAGCAATATATATGATGATCACACGAACATCTTAGCAACCAACCACGTGACACTATGCTTAATTGCTTACGTGGATTCTCAATGTCTGAAAGGAGGATAAGAAGGATAAATCATTATTCCATTATTAGAGTATATTGGTGATGGAATTGGAAGTAAAACTCTTACTCATTTGCGAAACATGCATGCTAGTGGACTGATAAACAAAACATTGAAAAGTTAGGTTATAGAATCTACGTCTTGATAAAGAAAGTTGAATTATGAAATAACTATCTTAAAGTCAAAATTTAGAACTGATGAAAAGAAGAATTGAATATCAGAAACGGACAAAATATTTTTGTTTCAACAATAGATAACAATAATAATTATTAATATCTTATATGTGATAAAAACAAAAATATATAGTTGTCGATAATGAGGAATAGACCGTTTAATCCATCGGTAGGACCGGCTCTGAGATAGGGTGACTGTTCAGGACTCCATTTCTTAAGGGGTTCTAAATTTTCATCCAACATTAAGTATATATAGTTATAACACATGTATTATATTATGCCCAATATACCATATGATTGATAATAAAATATTTGTGGACTAATTTTTTTTATGTATATAATTGGTATTAAAATAGGTCAATTTGTGATCTGAATGACTCAAACTGTCAAAAACAGATATTTTATGATATTGCAATTGACTTTAAATGGCTTGAGTTCTTATTTTGAAAATTTTAGGGAATGAAAGTTTTCAATCTGCCATGCCATTAGCCAAAGAGCTTGCATCTAAGATGGAACTAAAAAATGTAAATCTTATAGAAAGAAACTATTTGATGAGGATTGTCATGAAGAAAATTCACAGTCTGTTAAGAATTAAATCTTTTAGGATCAATTATATTATTGTTATAGCTGACATAATTATTTCATCTTTGAAGAATAGATTTGAACAATTGGAAGTTTTTGATATATATATATATATATATATTTGTTTAGACCTAAAAACTGACTTTTATTAGATGATAAGAGATTGCATGAATATTGTATTACTCTTCAAGTTTCTCTTACACAATGACAAATCTGATGTTGAGATTGATGATTTATTTTTTGAATTGCAAAGTGTTACACACATGTTTAACTGCAAAAAAAAAAAAAAAAAAAAAAAAAAAAAAAAAAAAATCCATGTTCTTGAGTTTGTAGAGACTTTGGATTGCTTTCCTAATATTATCATTGCTTATAGAGTTTTGCCAATTATAATTGTTACTTTAGCATTAACAGAAAGAAAATTTTCAAAACTAAATTAATAAAGTCTTATTTACGTTCAACTATAACTCAAGAAAGATTAAATATTTTTAAATATTTATTTGTTACTTTGTAGACTTACAAATTATATCACATTCTCAGATTTTATAATTTTTTTCGCTGTTTTAAATAGTTTTAAAACAAAATTTATGTTGCTCAAAGATTTTAAAAGCAATTTTCAGATTTCATATTGTTTTCGATTATTCAAATAATTTTTGAATTTTGTATGTAAATTTGCAGATTTGAAAAGTAAAATTTTCAGAATTAATTTTAGTTTCGTAGTTATATAATTTATATATATATATAATATTTAAAAAAAAATTATATTTTATACATTTACATTAAATCTATTTACTAGTTTTCCATTTAATTTTATCTGGTGGAATCTATATCATGAACATGCTAGCTAGTGTAGCACAAATTGCAACTATGAGGCCCAAATATCAAAAGGCCCAACTTTGGTTGGTCATGACTCGTGTCTTGTATGCGTCAATTAGCCTGAAATCAAGAGTTCAAATCAATTTTAATATTTCTCAATCGCGACCACTAAAAATATAATTCTTTCTTTTGACACCCAAAAAAATTAATGTCCTAATTTTGTAGTATTTTGAAACAAGGGGAAAAGCAACAAGATGGGCCACTGACCCATGTTAACAACCATGTGGCACATTTTAAGTTTTGGATCATATATGCTGACTAACGTGTGTTCTTTAATGTCCAAAGAAGGATAATGTAGGCGAATCATTTGCAAAAAACCATCCATACTATGTGGATTCATAAATTAGATATGTTCAATGTCAAAATTATAGGACTCATTCCGGTTGTGTTTGGATGAAGTGATTTGAAATGAATGGATTTGAAATTTAGACTGGATTTGAAATCCACCCAAATAACTCAAAAATTAGTTTAAAATAAAAATAATGGATTTCGAATCCACATTCATTCAAACACCACCGATGGATTTGCTACCATGACATTTCAAATCCCTTCTCAAATCCATCTATTCAAATGTTACATTTCGCAATTGGCAAAAGTTTTTTAAACAAGAAATTGTAGACTTAATTTCTTCAACGGGTGGTGATAAAAATAAAAATGATTACCTGTTAGATATTGTTGAAAAATTGGGTCGGATTTAGAACATGGGCCCATTAGCTTCCATGTTTGGCCCATAAACATCCATGTTTGATATGGAATAATTAGGTTTCCTAATTGGATTAGGAATCTCCTTAAATAAGGATATCTATATCTGGAATATATAAAAAAATCTCCTAATCTCAACAAAATGATGAGGTGTGCATTGACCGTGCTATCGCGATGCGATAAAATTATTTATTTTCCTTCCTAACCTAACCAACTAGTAGCTAAGGTAAGTCGGAGTCAATCCCACGAGGAGTGATGATTAAACTATGCCACATATGTTCAATTCAACCAAATAACAAATTATGAGGGGTTTTTGAGATTGATTAACTATCATTAAATTACTAATAATCTAGAAAGCAAATTGAACAAAAAATCAATATATGCAAATATTCTAGTTAACAGTTCAATTATCCCATGACATCAATTATTCCCTAATCAATGTATTACCCCTCTCTCAGATTAATTATCATGGAATTATCACCCCTAGTCTAACAACAAGCTCTGTTAAACCGAATCGTCTCTTAAGATTAGTTAAATTACGATTCGCTCGCTAATTAACCCTATTTAATTAAATAACCTAGAATAAGCTCTCTAGATTTAATTCATTAAATGCATTAATCACCAAGACGATAGGATGAACTAGACTCCGAATACAAAAGCTCGATTCGATAATCTAGGATTATGCTACCCTAGAGATGCACGACCTCTAGTTTACTACTTATGAAAATTAAACCACGACAATTAGGATTCATGATTTAAGATTCTAGCAATTAATTATCAAATACTTAATTTAGGTGGTCAATCCAAATCAAGCAATAATAATTGAAATCATTATACTCAGATAACAGAATCAATTCCAATCAAACATCGAGAAGGGGATACGAGATTAATTAGAAAATAAATAGATATACGGGTTCAAACATCACTGCTAACCGGAATTAAGAAATTAGCCGAACATCCTTAAAAACGAATCCACAAAAACAATTGAGAAATCCATCAAACTTAACCTAGGAAAATAAAGATTGTTTCTCTCTCTAAATTCTCCCTCACGTGAACAGTGTCTTGGAGATTAAGTCTCTCAAGTCATGGGCCATGGCCTCTTGCCTCCCCTCTCTTCCTAATTAATTAGGCCCAATTTTTTTTTTTTTTTTTCAATTTCCTTCTTGATCTTTAAGCCCAAAGATGACCCACTCCTCTTTCTAAGCCCAAATTCGATTCCCTTGGTCCATGATTATATTTTTCGACTCCAAAACTCTTCAAAACTCCTAAAATAATCAAGAAAATAATATATGAAGTAATTGAAGACCGAAAACATATATAGGTACAAAAACGGTGCATTCCATTATCTAAAAGATTATAAAATCACAAATATATCCACAATAAAATGCACCAATTCCCTACCTATCATGCATACATCATATCTATGCTTGATCGGTGGTGTGAATTTTCAATGTCGTCCTCAAGAGTGGACTTATTCATGGGTCAAGAGGGGTACTGACTTTGAAAATTTTCAAAACTACGACACCATTTGAATAGAGTGATTTGAAATTTTGAATTTGAAATGAATGGATTTAAATTCCACTCAAGTTGGAGTGGATTTGAAATCCAACCATTTTGCTAAAAAAATAATTCAAATGAAAGCAATGGATTTCAAATCTCTCCTCAAATACACCTATCGAAATGGACCATAAGGTTGTGTTTGAATTGAGGGATTTGAGAATTAATTTAAAATGCATAGTAGCGAATTCGTTGATGGTGTTTTGAAAAATATGAATTTAAAATCCATACTTTAGTTTTGAGCTGATTTTTGATCAATGTGTGTGGATTTCAAATCCACTCTAACTCAAATGAATTTGAAATCCATTTATTTTAAATTTTGGATTTTAACAGTATCCAAACACATCCTAAGGATATTTTTGTAATATCACTATTCTAATTAAATAAAAAAAATTATAAATACCCACACCCGAATTCCAGACTCCCAGCGATCTCTTCGTCTACAAATTTATTCCCCTTTTTCTGTTTTTTAGCCAACTCAAACTTAAAAAATCCTTATTTTTTCCCCTCTCAGTTTGTTCTCCATATATAATTATCTCAAAAACTAAGATGCCATCTTTATATTATTTTTTGCTTTCATTTTTTCTTCATTTAAAGCTCAGATTATATCATGCATGCATTGCCGACATTAATAGAAGACAAACTTCATCTTCATTAAGTATATATATATATATATATATATATATATATATATATATATATATATATATATGCATGCTAATTAAGTAGATTGAACTCGTAACATAAACAAAACATTAAAGATTCGGGGTGATAGAATCAACCTTTTAAATAGATAAGTCAAATCATGATTTCCATATATTTATGAAGTTGTTCCTCCAATTGATTGACATTAACCCTAGATCCTTGCCCCCAAGAAATGAATTAATACTTTCTATTCAAGCTACATCATGTACTATTTACAACCCAACAAAAAAATGAAGGGTTCAAGTGTAACAAAACGAACAATGTTGAGCCAGGAGCACCCTCATTCCTAGACAAATTGAAAATGGTGGATGTAAAAATCCACAACAGATCGCGTCCTTCAAGTCGCACATTGCTTTCTACCACATCGTTTCAAATGAAGTTTTACCATAACATTCCTCTAATTTGGAACCGGTATGGATTGCTTCAATTATGGAATCATGTATAGTCATTGTTTCAGCTGTGCATAGACATTGTAATCTATACTTTTCTTCTATATATGGACGTATGATATGTAGAACGATTTTTCTGAAAAAGTCTTAGCAAGACTACATTTTTAACATACTTTTAACATACATAAATAATATATAGATATGAGAAATTTATAGAAATAAAGAAACGAATAGCTTTTTGAATATCCATCTTCAAGTGACTGAATAGGATAAGATTAAACGAATTCCTATTTTTTAAATTTTCTATTTAGACATGATTTTTAAATTTGGTTTAATTTGAAGAGAAAATGGAACAATAAACATCACATTTGATCTTCCTATGAAGATCAGTCTTTCTTTTTGAATTGACTCATCACTGATTTAATTTCAAATAGAAATTTGAAATAGATCAAAGAAATGAATAAAGAAATCTATTTTTTTTCATGAGATTTATAAAGATGAGATGTATAGAAAAATGATGTAAGTGAAGATTTGAATCTTTCTGATTACGAAAAGAAAAATCGAAAAAAAAAATAGGGGGGGGGGTTTTGTATCTATCAGATAGGCTAAACAATTGTGATTGTTATATATATTCTATATTATAATTTCAATTTAAATAATTTAAGAATTACAAATATTTTTCACAAAAACCAAAAAAATTTCTTGTCATTGAAATAGAATGGTACATACAATATACGCTAAACATTTCCTCATTTTATATGATTATATTATATGATTGATATGCATTTGGTTTAACATGGGGTTGAGTAATATCGACTCTTGTCATAATCATAAAGTGAATAAAAGGGATAGGAATTGTTCCTGCCTCAATTGTTAGATCGATTTCCAACTTTTCAGTAGAGTCAAACACGAAATACGTATATCAAAAATCAAATGAGATTCAAAGAAAAACCATTGGCTCCATAACACATTTCTATATAATATGGAACTTGATCGTTTGTTATTGAAATTAGAAGAGACACATATAATTAAATTATATAGGGATTAACTCCTATCCGCCCCCCATTTCTTTCTAGGGGAATAATGGAGCATAAAAAAAGGATCTACGCTAGGACAGAAGGATTCGAACCTCCGAATAACGGGACCAAAACCCGTTGCCTTACCACTTGGCCAAGCCCCATTTCAATTTCGAATCGACTCCAAGAAACAATAATATTGGTATTGCTTGTTTGTCAACTCTAGTCAAAATATCTATAGAATGGATTGGTACTAGGATTTTGATCTATATGGATATAGAATTCAACTTAATTTATTGATCATTACATAAATAGAATTCAATTAAGATATTGTATGAAAGTATGATTTCTTCTATTCTCCTTTGAGAATTGAAGGATTTTTGATTGGGTAGATTCAAAGAAGAAGGTGTCTACCTTACTTTCTTTTTCCTTATATCAAAGATGCAATCAAAATGCAATTATCTCCAAGAACAAAATATCTATTATGCTTAATATCGTTAGTTTGATCTGTATTTGTATTAATTCTCCCCTTTTTTCGAGTAGTTTTTTCTTTGGCAAATTGCCCGAAGCCTATGCTTTTTTTAATCCAATCGTAGATGTTATGCCAGTCATACCTCTTCTTTTTGTTCTCTTAGCTTTTGTTTGGCAAGCTGTTGTAAGTTTTCGATGAGCTCTTGAATAATAATATCCTAGAAAATGCACAATTTCCTCGATAAAAAAATTCAAACAATTGAAAAAAATCAGATAAGTTTTAGAGTATGAACCCTTGATTCGCACATTGTGTAGTACCCCAGACCAAAAACGAAGCATAATGGATTAATTAAATATCTAAACCTATAATTTAATAATTGATTGCGTATGTGTTGACGTGCGTTTCAGATATATGTTTAAGGCCCGAGTTAGATCGATAATTTTCTTAGATTGGAACGTAGAATATTTTTATACCATGAAATGCGCAATGGAAAAACGAGAAGATAGAAACAAACTAGGGGTCAATTGGAGACCCGTAGCTCAAATGGCGAAGAAAAGAACCAAATACGAAGAATAGGTAAAACGAGAGGGTAAAATCCGGATGAACGGTAAAACGGAAAAACAATATTTTAATGAATAGTAATTAAAATTTACTTGGTAAATAGTAACTTTGAAAATCTATAAATAGGGGCTCAGTCAGTTCAAAATATTCATTCGGCCGACGAAAATGAAAGCGACGAAAACGAGTAAGTTTCTCTCTCCTCTCTTTTCTTCCCGTTTTTCGATCTTCGGCGCGCCACCACCGGCGCCGCCGGAAAATTCGCCGGAGCGCCGCTGCCGGCGAGGCGGCGCCGTCGCCGGCGGTGGCCGGAAAAATTGAAAGTCGTCGGTTTCAGCCGACTTTCATACACAACGTTCGTCTCGTCGAGACGAGTCTAGGATAGGTTTCGGATTTCAATTCCGATTTCTCGTTCGCCGGGAAACGACAAAAAACCGACCCAAAAACCCTAACCCTAGTTTTGGTGTTGCGAATGTGATGACGAAGGATTTTGCGGCGAAGTTTTGGGCATTATTCACCGCCGGAATTCGGAAAGGGGTGGCCGGAGGTGGTAGCTGGCGGCGAGATATTTCCTGGTGGCGCCGGAAAGGTGGCTACTTGGTCAGGCCGGCGCCGGGAGCGCCGGGAAGCAACCTGCCGAGAAAACTCGGCAGCCGCCGAGCCCGCACCCGTCGCTGCCGAGAAACGCCGCACACCCATCGAGCCCGCACCTGACGCTGCCGAGAAACGCCGCATACCCGCCGAGCCCGTCACCCGAGCTGCCGAGAAACTCGGCAGCTGCCGAGGAACTACCGGGAGCCGCCGGGTACGCGCGTGCCTCGTCGCCCGCAACGCCGTGTTTTCGATCCGAACCCCGTTTTCTCTGCCGTACATCGACATCGAGTCGTCGCCAACGAGATGTCGTTGACCGAGGGTCGTGGGCCCGGTCAAAGTCAACCCTTTGACCAAAATTACGAAAACGCCCCTCAATCTTAAAACGCTCCGTTTGGGCTCGTTTTAACTCCGATTGAGCTCATTTTTCTTCCATAGCGACCCTACTCGTTCCCTCTTCCTAACCTTTTGATCAAAATTACCAAAATACCCCTGAATCTAAAATGCTTCGTTTGAGCTCGTTTTAACTCCGAACGAGCTCATTCTTTTTTCACTGTAACCCAAATTTCATTATCTATCGTCTCAGCTACATGGATTGATTATCCATCTTGTTTCTTCCACTCCGATCTTAGAGCTTTAGATCCATTGCGTATTTAACGATTATTTTTCCTTCGGAGTCTTTTACAGTTTTAATTATAATTATTAAGGATCTAAGAAACGTTATAACTTATGTAGGCTACTTGTGGGATTGGGAGTTGTGTATCAGACTTTGAGACTCGCTACTTGAGCTCTGAATTATCAGATCTTTGGTCCTTGCTACTCACGTGGTAACCACCGAACAAGGTGGGGGTAACTTCTAAACTCAACACGTTACTGTTTTCCATAATTGATAAATGAACTATTGAACTCTACGTGCTGTGATTATATGCTGTAATTATTACATTCAAGCATAATTTATGAATACGATGAATGTGGACGGATGTCCTAAGTCATGTTAGGGATGGAATGGTGGCCCATAAAAAGCACCATACGTCATGTTAGGGATGGACTGGTGGCCCGTAAAAAACACCATACGTCATGTTAGGGAGGACTGGTGGCCCGTAAAAAGCACCATATGTTAGGAACGGACTGGTGGCCCGTAAAAGCACCGAGTATAGTTGAGTGCTCTTAGAGCCGTGTGTTCTACATTGTGTGCTATGCATTTTATATGCTGTGACTACTTGTTGAACTTTTATATATGTTTAATATGTGAACGACTTAATAATATTAAAGTTTGGAAAGTATTCCCACGAGTGTATTCAACGCACGTACCCCTATTCTGTACTCACCCTACCGGAGATGAAGAGATTCATGATGCATAGAGAGAGGGGTGTCTTATCAGCTGTGTCCATCTTCTGTTTTGTGTTTCAAAGCTATGATGAAACGATGTTCCACGTTTGTAAAAGAAAACTGTATTTCTCCTTCCTTGTAAAGGATCCTGATGTTTTTCCGCTGCGTAAGGTTTCAAAACTTTATTTATCGGTGATATCCGATGTTTCAAGCGTACCGTTTCTTATCCTCTCCATTTTCTTTATTATCATGTTCGTCTTTTTCCCCTTTTTTTCTTCACGCCCAAAAAGAAAAACTCTGATATTATTTAACGAAAGGTTCTGGGGCGTGACACACTGAAATTCGTGGATAGTCGCCAAAATAAATATAAATATAGGGCTTACGTCTGTTTCCTCATTTTTGACCCTTTTCCGGTGAAAGACCCTAGCCCTATGTAGGGTCTCCCACAACATCTAATGGATACAAATGAAAATTTTTGTTAATGAAAAACAAATTAATTTGTGACAATGCATTTATAGAAAAACCTCCTTTCTTGGTGTCAAATATAGGATATGTGGTAAAAAATTGGAAGATCTATTTTTTTTTTTTTTCCCCAAAAAATCATCTTGGAGATTGTGTAATGCTTACTCTTGTAGCGTCCCGGACCAAAAGCGAAATATAATTGATTAATTAAATATTAAACCCTTAATTGAATTATTATGTGCGTTATTTTTTACTGTTTAATTTAATTATGTACGTTTCAGATATGTGTTTAATGCAAGATTTAGATGGAAATATTTTCTAGACATGGAACATAGGATTGTATTATACCATTAGATGCGCAATGGAAAAACGAGAAAATAGAAATGAACTAGAGGTCAATCGGAGACCCGTAGCTCAAACGGCGATGAAAAGGGCAAAACACGAAGTTTCGGAAAATCGAAAGATATTTCCGGTGAATAGTAACCCAAGATTTTTTCACCATGAACAGTAACCAAGATATTTTGGATGAATAGTGTTTTTCAAAAATCTATAAATAGGGGTGTTTTCGATTCAAAAATCACTGTTTTTCCGAACGAGGCGAAATCGACGAAAACACGTAAGTCTCTCTCTCCTCCCTTCTCTCTTTCGATTTTCTATTTTCTGACCATCGGCGCCGGTGGCCGGAAAAATTCAACTTTCTCAGTTTTGGCCAATTTTCGCACAGAACATAGGTCTCATCGAGACGAGTCTAGGATAGGTTTTGGATTTCAATTCCGATGTCTCGTCCACTGGAAAATGGCAAAAACGTCGCCGGAAAACCCTAATCAATGTTTTTCAACCCTTTCTCTCTCCTCGTTTCTCTCTCTCTTTCTCTCTCTCCTCCTTCGCCAGAGTGGTGGCTGACCTTCCCGGGATGTCGGACTATCGGTTGGGGGTGGTGGTGCCGCCGTGGGCGGCGGTGCCGGGGTCGGAAGTGGTGGTGGAAAGTGGTTGTGTGTGTGTAGGCTGATGTGTGTGTATTTTTACGTGATAGTGTGTGTGTTTTTGGGCTATTGGTTGCCGGTGATGGGAGGTCACCGGCCGGAGTTGAGTGTTGGGGCGATGCCTCGTTGCGCCACTGTGTCAGGTGGTGTCGCCGGCGACGGGAGGTCGCCGACCATGGTCGGAATTTGGGGGGGGGGAAATGGTTGAGAGATTGGCTCGCGCCGGGAGGGCGCTGGGCGCGCCGGCGCCAGGTAACCGTCCCTCAATCTTAAAACGCTTTGTTTGAGCTCGTTTCAACTCCGATTGAGCTCATTCTTTTTGCGTTGCGACCCAAATCTTTTCCTCTATCTTATCAGATTGTTGGATTTAACTTCCACTCTCGTTTATTCATCCTCGATCTTTAGATCTTCCATTCTGTCTCGTTTTTACCGATCGTTTCAATTCCGATCGAGCTCATTCTTTTTTCCATTGCGATCCAAATCTCCCCCTCTTTCATGTCAGTATACTGAACTGACCTTTCCCTCTTATTTCTTCAATCTCAATCTTTATCGATCGTATCTTCTCCGAAATCTTTTATAGCTTTAATTATACATATTAAGTATCTAAGAAACGTTATAACTTATGTAGGCTACCTGTTGGTTTGAGCTTTGAGATACTCGATATTTGATACTCGCTACTCACGTGGTAACCACCGAACAAGGTGGGGGTAACTTCTAAACTCAATATGTTTATTGTTTTCCATATTTGATATTTGAACTGTTGAACTCTACGTGCTGTGATCATATGTTGTGATTACTATGTACATGTATACATTATGAATACGATAAATGTGGACGGATGTCCAAGATACGTTAGGGATGGACTGGTGTCCCGTAAAAAGCACCATACGTTAGAACCAGATGCAAGAGCGGAGCTCTACCAACTGAGTTATATCCCCCCGAGCCGAGTGGAGCATGGATGAAGTAGTCAGATGCTTCTTCTATTCTTTTCCCTGGCGCGGCTGGGCCATCCTGGACTTGAACCAGAGACCTCGCCCATGAAGTAAATCATCGCACCTACGGTCCAACCAATTGGGAGAGAATCAATAGATTCCTTTTCGGGGGCGATTCATCATTCTCGAACACAGCATACAACTCTCTGTTGTACTGCGCTCTCCAAGTGTGCTTGTTCCCCCCTTTTTCCTTACCCTGGCAAGTCTTTGTGGCCCGTAAAAAGCACCATATGTTAGGGATGGACTGGTGACCCGTAAAAAGCACCGAGTATAGTTGAGTGCTCTTAAAGTTGTGTGTTCTTAAAATTATGTGTTATGCATTTTATATGCTGTGACTACTTGCCAAACTTGTATATGTTGGATTTGTTATACCTACCTAATAAGCTATTAAAAACATGGAAAGTATTCCCACGAGTATATTCAATGCACTCACCCCTATTCTGTACTCACACTACAGGAGACGACTCATGTTACAGGAGATGACGAGCATGTTGAGCTTTAAAGAGAGAGAGATGGTGCCCTATCTGGATATTTTTTATATTATGTCTTTTGTCATTTAATGATTATAAAATTCTCATTTTGTAAGTATAACTCCGTTAATCCTATGGATGATGGATCCTGATATTTTTCTGCTGCTAATGTTTTGAAATCGGTTGTATCCGAAGACTTACCTCATTCTTCTTATGGTCGTCTCTTACTTCCTTCTATTTTATATCATGCACGTCTCTTTCCCCTTCTTTCTTCACGCCCACAATGAAAACTCTGATATTTTTTAAGAAAGAAAACAGGGCCTGACAACTCTAAAACTCTTCGTTTATATCGTAGTGATATTTTTTATCTTTTTTTATCTTTGGATTCTTATCTAATGATCCGGGGCGTAATCCTGGACGGGAATAATAAAATACAAAGAGTTCCTTGGTTAATTTCAAATTTTCTTTGGATTTTATCTATTCTACACGTTTCGCTAATATTTGAAAAATTTGAAAAAAAAATAAATCAATTCATCAACAAAAATGGAAAAAGAGGGATTCGAACCCTCGGTACGAATAACTCGTACAACGGATTAGCAATTTGACGCTTTAGTCCACTCAGCCATCTCTCCCAATTGAAAAAGATATTTACTACATTACACATAACGTAAGGAATCTTTCTTTCTCTTTCTTCTTTATCGATTATATATATATATATATATAGATCCACAAATCGGGAATTTCCTTTATCTAAAAGATGGGCTCCACCGCGCTCTAAATGACCAATTAGATATCACAATCAAACAAAAGTTTGTCCCAAACAATAAATAATAATAATCAATTTCATCTATCATTTAATATTTAATAAATCAAAGCGGTAGTGTGTTACACATTTGATGTTTATTATTTAATAAATATTTAATAATTCTTTTTTATTTTGCCTTAATTCAAAAATAGTGTTTTTAGTACTTCTTTAGACTTTTTTATGGATTAAAGAACATGGAAAATTAGTATGGAGAAACGTGGGAATAAGAAGATCAAATCATATCATGAAATGTGGAGAAGAAGTTGGAGTTGATTTTATCAATCAAGTTCTTCAAACTTGGTATGCCGATTTTTAGGGAAGCATAACTCCCACTTCACAATGTTGAAGAGCAACCTTCCAGACATTTATAAATACCTAACTTCATTTCAGTTCACGTACGAGATTTACAAGCACAAACATAGACAATCGACTAAGTCTTGTGTTGTTGAACAGTGTCAACAACATTTCCTCATAACATTTCTATTCTCGTTTTGTAATATCAGACATTTTCTCAAAGCTAATAGTTTTAATATCAAGATAATTTTAAGATTATTGTTTTTAGTAATCCTTTTTACTCAGTCAGTCTTTGTTCGTTCCTTGAACGAATTAAGTTCCTAATTTGTATTTTGTCATAGTTTGATAGGAAATTTTTCTAATTCACTCATCTCTATATTTATATAACCTATGAAAATTTTAAAACCTTTGTCAATTTTATTGTCAACTGTGTTTTACACTGTTGTTGCCGTTTTTTGTTGCCAACATTCGTTCACAACATCAGTATCTGAATTTTGTTTATCTTCATTTTTATTGGCACAACCATCTTATCACACATAACAAGGACTCGATTATTTAATCTAAATGTCCACATTTTATCAGAAAAGTCTAACCAATCGAAAAATGCAACTTGGAGTGGTGAGGCGATGAAGACGAACAAGGGAAGAGACAATATGAAACTACAACAAAAAAGTAATTAGCGATAATAAAATGTTGTTTCAAAAAATATTGACAATTGTTGTAAATACATTTTGTGATAACATTTTGTTGTAAAATTATTATCTCAAAAGCCTTATCGTAAATAATTTTTTTGCGACAATATTGTTGTTGATTATACATTAGCAACAACAATTAATCATGTTGTAAATAGTTTTTTTAGTTATTTTTTAATTGATTTTTTTTTTTGACAACTTATTGTCAATTTCTATTATCAATTTCGCAACAGTATGTTGTCGCAAAAAATAAATTTTCACTACAACTTTTGTTGTCGTAAAAAACTCATCGCAAATATGCATATTTGTTGTAGTGTGAATTAAATATGACACATGTTAAAAACTGCGTGATAGTACTCTATTAATCTCTGAGATTTTATGTAAGAACTAAGTGTACTTAGGGATGTCAACATGGCAGATTCGGAACATCACATAACTCACTCTGCACTGAAAAACCATAAACCACAATCCATGCTGCTTTCATAACCAATCGTACGTGTTTAGATCTCCCTGCCAACTTGTATTGTATTACTAAATTAAATTTGTCACTAGTTGTTAAGATTAAAATATAATATGAAAAATTAAATCAAAACTGAACCCCTCCCACAATAATATTCTGCTGTAAAATATTGTCATCTCTTAAGTTATTGATATTATTGAGGACAATGATTTCAAATATAAGTGAAATATTATATTTGTGATGCAACAACTCCTTTTCAGGTATTAAGGCTATAAGTATAATATACAAATATAAAATAAAACAACAGATACATATTCATATTAATTAAAATATATTATGTAGAATTTTGATATATTTATATATATATATATATATATCTTTATTATATACTAAAATAATAACCACTAAAATACACGTCACTCTTTCATTCATTTGGTTTCCCTCCCAAACATCAATTAAATTATATTTAAGTTTATTTTAAGTCATTAAGCTAAATTAATTAAATAAACTATTAACTATAAACTAATATATTGTCATTCAATATATAATCAATATTAACTTACTTTCTTAATGTTGAAATACAAAAAAAAATATTATTTATTATTTTATTCATTAATATTATTTTTTTATTACATATAAAAATTAAAATATTTCTGAAACAAATCAAATTAGAGAAGATCTATTTTAAGTCCACTAACTATTTTATTTTAAGTGCAAAAATACAATATCAATTATTTTAAATGCACATAGTACAATTCTATGTATATAATCATTAAACATTGAAAAAAATACATTTCATATATTTCACGAATAAAAATTTATGTATATATATTGACAATATAAATACTTTTTAGGCCATGTGATTATGAAAATATTATTTTAAGAAAAATTAACCTTAATAAATTCAAGAAAAAATTTTGTTGTTTGTTAATATTAATAAATAAAATAAAATACTAATAAAAAGTGTGATGTTATCAGTCTACGGTAATGCATATTTATAAAAAAAAAAAAAATTCTAAATATATCATATTTTATGTCTTATTATTATATGGATTTCAATTCCAATTTAATCTAAATATAACATATAGTTTTAGTGTGTGTGTGTGTATATATATATATTAGTTGAGAACATGTATGTTGCACGTGGAGAGATAAACTTTTGAGACCTATCTTTTGGTTCATTTCATAGTGTTTTTCCCTTCACTTGTTGTTCTTTAATATTTTTTTGAAGTGTATTTAAATTACTTAAAATTTGATTATTATAAGGTAATGTTTTTTCAATTTAGTATAGGTATCATAACAACAATAGTTTATTAAGAAAAATATCATGAGATCTTGAAAATTATGTATAGTTAAGAAAGTGCTCACGAGAGTAAAAGAGAAGGATCATCAAAGGGTAGAAGTGGGAACCAACCTTCAAGATTTACAAAACTTAATGTGTTTTACTATGTAATCTATTTGAAACAATGTTAGTGTTTTGAAACAACGTTAGTCTTAATGTGTTTGAGAAACTTAAAACAATCTAGTATGTGGTTTATGTGACATTTGGAACAATGTATTAGTATTTTATTTTCTAATTTGAAGACATGCTCGAATTTGAGGATGAAAAACTATTCTTTGACATTCTTACACGGGATTTGAAGGTGAATGGAGAAGAATAAAAAAAAAGAATGAGAATGTATGTTTTTTTTCTTTTTTTTTTGGTTAAAAAAAAAGTAAAAGAAAACACAAGAATCATAGATACATGTTACCGGTCTCGTACTCTTGTCGATGGTACTTGGTAAAACTACAATCTTTAATTACTTGTAAGCATGCATATGTTGTTATATCTAGTTGTATAAATAATACAATCTTGAATTACCTGTTGCAATCTAATTATCTTCTAATTAAATTAGATATAGAATGTTTTCTTTAATTAGGACTTTAATTAAATTATATGAAGAATTGTGATTTAAATTAGATATAGAGAGTTTTCTTTTATTAGCATCAAGAAAATATATATATATATATATTACATATTAGATATATATATACTTAGATATATATATATATATTACATATTAGATATATATACTTAGATAATGTAAATATATATTACATATTAATATTAAATATATATTAGGCGGGTCCAGGTTAGATTTAGGATTTCACAAAAACTCATATGAGACGGTCTTACGGATAGTTTCCATGAGACGGAGCTCTATTACCCACAAACAACACATGAATTATAGGGTTTGGGTGGTGGGTAATTGGGTTGTGGGTTGACCCGTCTCACGTAATGCATTAAAATTTCGTGAGACGGTCTCATAAGAGACTTACTCTTAGGATTTAGCTTTGGTTTTGGTGGGGTGGATTCAATTAGAAAAATTATGTGATTTACCGACGGAAAAATTCATCGGTAATTTTGAATTTCCCATCGGTAAATAGTTTACTGATGGAAAAAATCCATCGTTAGTTTGCTCGTCAGTAAATTTTACCAACGACATCAAATATTGATTTTTGTGGAAAATTTTCCACAAAATTACTGACGGAAAACAAAAATATTACCGACGGAATATTCCATCGGTAAATTTATCGAAAATATTAAAAAAATTAAAAATAAATAAAAATCAGACATTACCGACGGAATTAGCGATGGAAAATTTTGTCGGTAGTCTACTAAAAAATAATTTATATTTAATTATTTTAACTAAAATAATTATGTAATTAAAATAATTAGCATAATTAAAATAATTATGCTAATTAAAATAATTTTATATTTAATTATTTTAACTAAAATAATTATGTAATTAAAATAATTAGCATAATTAAAATAATTAAACAAATAAATAAATTTACTATCAATTGTCACAACTATTCTATCATTACATTAGACCTAAACTAACCTAATTACATTCAAACTAACATTACATTATTAACAACCTATATTAACATAATCACATAAAAACCAACATTAAAACTAACATTAATATAACAACTATACTAACATATTAAACACAAACTAACATTATCACAACTACACTAATAAAACATAATTAAACCTAAACTAACCTAATTAAATTAAAACTAACATTAGATTAACTTAAAACATAAAATTAACATAATTCACACAAAAGTCAACAACACAAAATTCATCATCCATTCAATACAAAATTAACATAAATTTCATAATCAATTCATCACCAATATAAAAAATACACACACAAATTTACTAAAAATTAAAAGAGAGAGAGACCATACCTCTCGATGGAGATGATGGTGGCGGTCGGACGACCGTGCCAATGGTGGTGGGCAACGGGGTGGAGGGTGAGAGAAATGGAGGGATAGAATGAGGGGGGAAAATAATAGAGAGAGAAGAAGAAGAAGGGCTACAACCTTTATTATACTTTGAATTTACCGACGGAATTACCGATGGAAAATTCCGTAGGTAAATTTCCCAAATTTTTTAGGGGAAAAAGGACTCTTACTTTATCTCCCAAATTTTTTTGGGGGGAAAATATTCTTAATTTACAGACAGAATTTCTGTTGGAATTTTTTTTCACTTTTTTTACATAATTTACTAATAGAATTACTGAAGGAAAATTCCGTCGGTAAATTTTTGTGGAAAAAATAAAGAAAATCATATTAAAAAAATAATTTAAAATGTTAACACAGAATTTTCCTCGGTATAATTACAATTATTTATTGAAAAAAAATTAAAAATAAAAGTTTTAAAAAATACCTACGGAATTTCCGTCGGTAGATTTTTTACCGACGGAAATTTCGTCGGTACATTTCTCATTCGTTTTACTACTTTTTTATGATATTTTATTTCTGAACTTTGTTCCAATAATACAATTTGAATTATATTTACAATGATATATGAAAAATTCACTTTTATAAATGAGTTCAGTTCAATCTAACACAAAGAACTTATTAAATCCATCGGTAATATGTTCGAAAATGAAAAATAAATGTGTAAAATCGTTTGAACAATATAAATAATAAAATTATATATTGTCGATTGATAACAATGTCATTTAATTACTAATCGTTGATAATCATTTAAACAATAAGTTATATATTAATTAAATTATAATAAAGCTAGCTAGACGAACCTTGACTTATTGATTATATATACATAAGAACGTCATATACACAATTATTATAATATAACAACATTATTCAAATGATATGCTATGATTATTAGTACAATATAATAGTCATTAATTTTAGATTCTTGGAAAAAAAATCATCAAATTAAAGGTTTTTTAAAAAATTGCTAAACCCTAAAAATATATATATTTAAATAAAAAAATTGAAAAACTTATCGACAGAAATGTCCGTAATTTTGCGAAATAAATAATTTTTTTTTAATAATCTTAATTTGTGAAAAATGACGGAAATGTCCGTCGACAAATTAACGATGGAATTTCCATCGGTAAAATTGTCGGTAAACCTAATTTTCCGACAGAATTTTTTCCATCACTAATATCGACGGAATTACTGTTAGTAATCCATCGGTATTTTATTTTTTCAAAAAATTTGATTATTGATGGAAATACGTCGATATTCCGTTGGTAATTAACGGCGGAATGTGTTCGTCGGTAAATTGCCACATTTTTGTAGTGTTCGGTCTATGTTTAGTTTTGAACTCGACCCTTTGTCATCATACCATACCACCATAAACAAAACATTGATTTTGGAATCTACATCTGAAATGGAGAAGTTGAATCATATATTGATTATCTTTCGGGAAGAATAACAAAGAAAGCAATAAAGTTCTCTATAGTGTGTGTTAGAGGGAAAGTTGTAAATTTGGGACAATAAATTTTTGTCACTCATCATTTAGACACATTAACTTTATGGGTTTTGAAATAATTAGAACACTAGTCCCATCGTAGCATGACTCAATACGAATTGGTCAAACTCTTTAATTTGGACCAATTCAAAACATAAAATTAACTCAAAATTAAAAAAATTAAAAAAATTTGGGCTAAATCGTATGTGCAATGCATGTACCCATCTAATGACAGGTCTTTTGAAATTTCAACAAATTTGCGCTCATATGGAGCTTGAATCAAACAAATTTTGATAAATTGATTTGTGATTTTGATATGGCCTGAGGAGATGAGTTTTTTGACATAGTAAACGTAGATTTTGGTTAAATTTTGAGGGAGGGTGAGATTGCACTTGATCTTGTTGGCAGAGGCGGTGGTTATGACGGATCTTCCTCAAAACTTAACAAATATAAATGTTCCTATACCAAAACACTCTCTTCCTTAAGCCATAGGCCCATAAAATAGCCCCAAACCAATTTTATAAATTTGAGTTTGATTTAAACTCCATTTGAGCGAGAATATAACGAAACTTTCAAATGAAACTCATTTCTTGATGATCCTAATTTGCATCCATTTCTTTATTGAGGAAAACAATATTTCAGGGGAAAATTCATTTTTGGTCTCATCCTAGGACTCGTTTATGATTTTGGTCCTATTTATTACGTAATTGCAAAATTTGTCTAATTTTAGTCCCTTTTTTCCATGAATTTGCAATTTCCGATGCGTTTTGGGAAGTACACTCACCCCCAATTTTGCAATTTCCAAGCTAAACTATTGACGTAAAAATTATTTGACGATGTACAATCTTTTTTAAACTAAAATGCCAAACAATATTTCCACCCCTCCCATTGTGGAACTGTAGCACCCCGGATCAAAACGAACATAATGAATTAATTAAATATTTAAATCTATGATTTAATAATTATGTGCGTATGAGTTAACTGTTTAATTTATTTCGAGCGTTTCAGATACGTGATTACTGCACGATTAGATCGATAATTTCTCTAAACATGGAACATAGGGTATTTTTATATCATTAGATACGTAATAGAAAAATGAGAAGATAGAAACGAACTAGAGGTTAATCGGAGACCCGTAGCTCGAACGACGATGAAAAGGGCAAAACCGGAAGTTTCGGAAAATCGGAGGATATTTATGGAGAATGGAAACGAAGATATTTTACGTGATTAGTAACTTGGAAAAGTCCACCGATGAATAGTAACAAGATATTTTTGAGTGAATAGTAACTTTCCGAAATCTATAAATAGAGGCTCCTTTCAGTTCATTTTCACCCCTTTCTTCGAACGAGCTAAAATTGCCGAAAACACGTAAGTCTCTCTTCTCTCTCTCGTTTCTTTTTTGGCCTCCGGTGCGCCACCACCGGCGCTGCCGCCGGCGCGGTAGTGCCGCCACCGGAGTTCGCCGAAATTTTTTAAAGTTGTCGGTTTCGGCCAATTTTCACACACAACGTAGGTTTTGATGAGTCGAGTCTAGAACCGGTCTCGGATTTCCATTCCGACTTATCATTCGGCAAAAAATGGCGAAAAACCTTTACAAAACCGTAAACCCTAACCCTAGCCAACTTTTCTCTCTCCTCGGTTTTCTCTCTTTTCCTTCATCCTTTTGTCACGCCCAGAAATCTTTTCGTATTTTATAAGAGTTTTACCGTTGGGCGTGAAGAGAGAAATAACAAGAGACGCATACACAACAAAAAGAATAAGTAAGAGACGAGAGAAGAAAGAGGTAAGGGACGAAGTGAATCTTTCACTTAACAACAATCGGCCTCTGCCGATAGCAATTAGTCTCACTACTGATAATATTCGGTCTCAATACCGAAATATAAACACAACATACTTAAGCAGCGGAAATAACCATCAGGATCTCTCGTTCACAGAATACTCAGAATAATTACAAAACGTGATTAAACTAATAACATGTAGTTTTGAAAATGTTTGGAGACATCATCTCATTACAACAAAGTCAAGAACAACCCATCCTCTCTCCGACTAGGATTCACCATGCTCATCAGCTCCTGTAGTGTGAGTACAGATTAAGGGGGTGAGTGCGTGGAATACACTCGTGGGGATAACTCTGTCTCTTGTGACTCTCAACAGATATATAAAAACTAGTAAAAATAATCTTATGTCACATTGTCACAGCACATAAAATGCAGAGCAGATATTAGAAATAGCAAGGGACGAATAGGTGCGGGATTTTCCCGTCTTACCCTGTAAACGGTCTCATATACCGCTAGCGTATTTCAAGGACCGCCAGACCTTTTCAGAGTATTAGAAGGAGGGGGAGACGATTCTTTTACGGTCCATAGGACCCTCCGAACATGCAATGTGAACCGAAGTCCTTTCACAGTAATAATATGACATAGCAAATGTATTCACAGCATATTGTGTTCCTCAATCATGTTTTTAATAGGGAAAACTGTAAACAGTTAAAGGGATAGAAATTACCCCCACCTCGTATAGTGGTTACCGCGTGAGTAGCTAGAACAGTAAGTCTGATAACCCCGAAACCTCAAAGCTCAATCCAACAAATAGCCTACACAGTTACGGTGTTTTCTTAGATCTTGAATACAGTATAAATAAAGCTATAAAAGGTTCCGGCGGAAAAAAAACGTTCGTTAACGACGCGACGGATCGATCGATCTAAAGATTGAAATTTTGGAGACAAGGCTGAAAGTCAAGTCCAACGGGCTGAGATGATAGAGAAGGAAAATTGGGTCACGACAAAAAAAGAATGAGCTCGATCGGAGTTAAAACGAGCTCGAACGGAGCATTTTAAGTTTAGGGGTAAAACGGTAATTTTGGTCAAAGGGTTGACTTTGACCGGGCCCACGGACCCCGATCAATGACGTCTCGTCATCGACGACTCGATATGGACGAACGATGGAATGAAAACGAGGTTCGGATCTAAAACACGGCGTCGGGTGCGCGTCGGCACCCAACGGGTGCGCACGGGCACGCATGGTGCGCGCCGGCTACCCGACACCCGACAGCTGCCGAGTTTTCTCGGCAGCTCTACCCGACGTTCGACCAGCTGCCGAGTTTTCTTGGCAGCTCCCCTCCCGGCGCCGGGCCTGACCAACATGCCAACTTTCCGGCGCCACCCGGCGCGGTGGCACCGCCTCCTGCCGTCAACCCCGTGTTCGCCGGAAACCTCACACCGCTGGCTACCACCTCCGGGCATCCCTCGCCGGATTCCGACGGTGAATAGTGTCCGAAATCTCGCCGTAAAATCCTTCGAAGCCCTGTTTTTTCGAAAAACCAACACCTATCCAAAAGCTCCGGCCGGCGACTCCCCGTCGCCGGCAACCTTTCCCGGCCAATCCAACACCCCAACATAGCCATATACACACTCGCATGGATCACACACTCACACGTATTTCATATACACACACACACGATTTCCCAGCTCTGGCCGGCGGCCACCTGCCGCCGGCGACCACCACCAACCACCGTCGCCTTGGCCCGCGACCTGGGGGTCGCCGGCCACCACCACCACCACCGCACAAACATACACACAGTAGCATACTCACACACACATCGCATGGTGTGTTTACACACACACACCTACTGCCATGCTTAGCCGGTGGCCACCAACCACCGGCCACCTCCTCTTCCACCTCGCCGGCAACCTCCTATCGCCGGCCGTTCATTTCTTCACGGCGGCGCCACCCGGCGCCGCCCCAATCAGCATGCACAAACACATACAGTCACACACTTATATATACACACACATGCACGTACTACATACATCTCCACTTTTCCGGCCAGGCGGCGCCACCTCCTCCACATCACCACCTCACCACCACCAGCTTCTCCAGCCACCGCTCCGGCAAGAGGACGAGGAGAGAGAGAGAAAACAGAGGAGAGAGAAAGGGTGACGAGGGTTAGGATTTGGGGCTGTTTTTTGCCATTTTCCGATGAATGAGAAATCGGATTTGAAATCCGAGACCTATCCTAGATTCATCTCGTCGAGACGAACATCGTGTGTGAAAATCATCCGATTCCGACAATGTTGAAATTTTCCGGCCACCGGCCGACGGCGGCGGCGCCGCGCCGGAACCCAGAATATCGGGTTCGGCTCGATCGAAGAAACGGTGATTTTTTGAATCGAAATCACCTCTATTTATAGAAATCCGAAAGTTACTATTCACGTGAAATATTTAGGTTACTATTCATAGTTGACTTTTTCCGGGTTACTATTCATCATAATTATCTCGTTACTATTCATCATAATTATCTCGTTACTATTCATCGTTAATATCTTTCAATTTTCTGTTCCGAAATTCCAAGTTTTGCCCTTTTCTTCGTCGTTCGGCTATGGGTTTCCGATTGACCCCTAATTCGTTTCTATCTTCTCGTTTTTCTATTACGCATCAAATGATAAAATAAAATTCTATGTTCCACGTCTAGAAAATATTTCCGTCTGAAACATGCATTAAACACATATCTGAAACGCATGAAATAAATTAAACAGATAAATTATACGCACATAATTATTAAATTATGAGTTTAAATATTTAATTAATAAATTATGCTCGTTTTGGTCCGAGGTGTTACACCTTTTAACCGGAGATGTTGTCGGAGGTTCTCATGGAGGTGAGGATGAGTTTTTGGGGGGATGACGCCACCGTGTGTGGTGGTGTCGGAGTTATATCGGGTTAGGTATGTTATACGCATATGTGTGTGTGAGTTTATGTGTGTGTTTGGGTGATCTCTGTTGGGGGCGGCACAGGTGGTGCCGCCATGAGGAAGGTGATAACCGGCGTTGGTGATGCGCCGGCGTGTTGAGATGATGGGTTTTGGTCGCCGGCCAAGTGTTTTTGGGATGTTTGGGTTTAGGTATATATATATGTTTGTGTGTATGAGATGAGGTTGGGGGAGTTTGGTTTAGTATCTGGTCGGTTTGTCAGACCAACAACAAAAATAAAACCTACTCCAAATGAGCAAAGCACAAGTATAATGGGAAGTAGGGTCGATCCACAGGGAAAAAGGCTTAATTCCTTTTGAGCATAAACGAGCCAATGGGGGGGGTTTTTGATATCAACTACTAAACGAAACTAAACTAACTAAACTAAGAAAACATCAAATAAAATACGAATAAAGCAAACAACGAAAGATGGAAAGAAAAGGAGAATGAGAAATCTTACGAAACTCCGATTCAAGGGGCGTCGTCACTCGATTGCATCACTGATCACAGGTTATAAATGTTATCTTGTTCGTTCAAGTATTTAACCTCGGACTAAACACGAAGCCGTAGAGAAGTCCATGTTTTCCTAATTTCATTGATTAAACCTAGCATCTAATCAAATCTAGCCATTAACTAAGTTGGTCGCGATCCAAATTAATTAACAACCGCATTGAGTTCTTGTGAAAACAGTTAAACCCAACTGAAACCTAGAACCTAATAATCGAGATAGCTGCAATTACTAAGTCTATGTTTCCGTTAGTCCCGTTAATTCATTAGGCAATTACACAATCCCAGCAAAAGCATAATCAACCTATTGCTACTAAGTACCAATCATTCATCAATCATACATCCTAGCAACATATAAAAGAGAACTCATGGATAGCATTAGCAAAATATAATTCAAATCGAATTGTCAGATCAACCCAAATTATATATCACTATATGAAATTAGATCATGAATTAACAAGTACTTGAATTAAAACAAGAATTAAATTAAGCACAAAACCTCACGGTGATAGCAATCGAATTAAACAACCCTTGAATCAGAGAAGGAAATTAGCCACTCATGCTTTGATTAATCATCTCCAAAGTGATCTTCAACATTGTTCTTGAAATAGAGAGGAAACTAGAGAGAGAAAAACTTAATTGTGTGTGTAGAGAATTTTTGGAATGATGGAATGATCTTGGGTCTTGGCCCCCAAGAGAGAGAGAGATAGAAGGGATTACATAAAATTGTCTTATCTACCCTCTAATCAAAACTTAAGAAACTAAACCCTAAGGACATAAAAGTCCATACAAAATGTGAGACAATTCTCATCTTTGCCCTTTCTTTTCCACCAAGCCACTAAGCCCATGATCCTCCTTTAAGCCCATTAATTCCATCTTCACTCTTTTAGTATGATTTGATCATTTTAAGCCCATTAATTGCTCAAAGCCCATCAAGGTATAATCCTACAAATAACAATGATAATTAGATCAATTAAAGCACAAATACACTATAACCAAGGATAATTATGATGATAAAATATATACAATTAGAGACACATCAGTATCGGAGATATACTAGTTGGGACGAGGAGTATGGAATGAAGTAGCCGGAGGACCGGGAGGAGAAGAAGTCGGGAAGTCGGGGGAGGCTGCTGGGCGCAGGCTGCTGGCGCGCGGTCGTGCCCCAGCTGGCAGAAGCCGCTAGAGGCTGGCGCACGGTCGTGCTTGGGGAGCACGGTCGTGCGCGGCCAGGCAGAACTTGCTGAAAGCTGGCGCACGGTCGTGCGCCAGGGGACACGGTCGTGTGCGGCCAGGGCGCGTTGGGAGTGGGCGCCGGGTGTGTACGCGTGTCGAGTAACGCCGTGTTTCCAATCATTTCCCATTCCTTTTCCTTTGTATCCTTTACCATCGAGTCTTAGCCGACGGGAGGTTGTCGACCGAGGGTCGAGGGCCCGGTCGAGGTCAACCCTTAATACCAATGTACCTTCAAACTTCATATATGTCGTCGAACTCGTATCAACTCCAAACGAGCTCGTTCCTTTTCCAATCTTTAGATCCTTCGACTCGTCGCGTATATGTTTATCGTTTTAATTATAATCAATAAGGATCTAAGGGCACTGTAACATGTGTAGGCTATATTTTGGTTTGAGCTTGAGTATTTGTTGGATTAAGCTTGGGTACTTGTTGAATTGAGCTTGTGTTATCAGACGTTTGATTCTAGCGACTCACGCGGGTAACCACCGAACAAGGTGGGAGTAATTTCTAACTCTTAATGTGTTTACAGTTTTCCCTATTATGAAGCATGAATGAGGAATATTAAATGCTATGAATATACGTGTTGTGTCATACTATATACTGTGAAAGAACTTCGGTTCACATTATATGTTCGGAGAGTCCTACGGGACTGTAAAAAATCGTCTCCCTCCCTTCTACTACTCTATTGAGGTTTGGTGGTCCTCATGAAGCGCACCAGCGGTATATGAGACCGTTTTATAGGGTAAGAAGGGTTGTTCCCGCGCCTATTCTTCTTACCATTTCTAATATCTGCTATGCATATTACTTGCTATGATTTCGTGACTGCAGTTTAATTTCCGATATTTATATCTGTCAAATGTTAAAAGATACAGACTTTATCCCCACGAGTGTATTCCACGCACTCACCCCCTATTCTGTACTCACACTACAGGAGCTCTTGAGCATGATCAAACCCTAGATGGAGAGAGGCGGTGCCGCTTTTGAATCTGTGATTTTAGATGTGTCGCACAAACATTTTCAAAACAATATATTTTAAGTTTATTCACGGTTGTATATTTTCTGAGTATTTTGTGAATGAGAGATCCTGATGTTATTTCCGCTGCGTATGATGTATATTATCAGTAGTGAGACTGATTATTATCGGCAGAGGCCGATTGTTGTTAAGTGAAAGAATCACTTCGTCCCTTATCTCTTTCTTCTGCCGTCTCCTGCTTATTTCTTTCTGTTGTGTATGCGTCTCTTGTTATTTCTCTCTTCACGCCTAACGGTAAAACTCTGATAAAATACGAAAAGATTTTGGGGCGTGACAGGAACTAAATTGAAAAAATCATGATAATTATGATATCAAAATCGGAAGAGTTCTAGTTATTAGACAAAAAAATGATTTTAACCAAAAGGCAAAAAATGCATAAAATGTATCCGAAAAGATACTAAAACTATTTGATAAAACATGTTAAACACGATGTTTGGTAGTCCATAATTAATATGTTTGTCAATCCATTTTATAAGAGATAACCAATCGATACAAAACAACTTTGTGCTCAAGTAAATTGTTTGAACATGCATTCATGCTACTAGACAATTATATTAAATATAAATGATAAGATTCAGCAGTTCAGGGCATTATCTTTGTGAGGGTAGGGAAAATAGAGATCTGATTTTCAACAGTTGTGTTAGAGCCTCTTTTATGTTTATTCTATCACTCGATGATTCCATAGAACACTTCAAAGCCAAATAAAAAATGAACGATACACATTGCATGATTTTGGCACAATGTTGTTGATCAAAATTGATGAATAAGGTGGCATCCATAACCTCATGTGATGACTGTGGATGCGAGTTTTGAACCCAATTCTTCAAGCTCAAATCTCCGCTGAACATATCATCACTTGGTCTTTTCCTTGTAAACATCTCCATCAACATGACACCATAACTATAAACATCACACCTTGTCGAAACTTGTCCTTCCAAACCATACTCTGGATAAATTAAACAAAAATCATAATGCAAGAGGATATAAAGGCTTAAATTAAGGATGAAACTAATGAAACCTTTGTGTAGAATTAATAAAAATGAACCTGGAGCAATGTAACTGAATGTTGCTAGGGTATTAGTTAGCACAATACTCTCTTCATTGCCCAAAAGTTTTGCTATCCTGAAATCACATACATAGCCAATCATCTCTTCGTCTAACAACACATTGCTGGGCTTCAATGAACAATGGGTGTTGAATAGCTATGATGAAGATATTCTAATGCAGATGCAACATCAATCATTATATTTAATCTTTGCACCATATCTAAACAATAGTTGTGGGAATACAACCTTTTTTCATGGTTTCCATTGGACATATATTCAAGTACTAATGCTTGGAAATCTTGGTTGGAGCAACTGCTTATGACTTTGGTAAGATTTCTATGACGAATGTTACGTAGTACTTCACACTCGATGTCAAAACTCCTGAAAGTGGCTTCATTTTACATATTAAACACCTTCACTGCAATAACTTTTCCATCTCTGAGAATCCCTCTATAAACAGAACCAAAACTCCCAAACCCTATTAAATTGCTCTCATTGAACAGTTCAGTTGCTTGTAAGATTTCGTAATAGGAAATTCTTTTTGATACAATAGACGACACTTGTTGATCATCCATTTTACCAGCCTTATCTATTCTCCTATATCTCATAAAGATAAAGGCCAATGAGACAACAACGATTATTACAATCACTCTAGCAAGAATAAATAGAGCAAATTTCACACTCTTTTTCCTTGATCTGTGATTGGAAACAGTATGGCAAAGTTGGACATTAAACCTCTGAATTCCACATAATGCCTTATTAGACTTAAAAGACTCCATAGTGAAGTTTTTGAAAGGACTGCCAGTAGGAATTTCTCCACTTAAAGCATTGAAAGAGACATTGAAAAAGCTAAGGTGTTGAAGGTTTTAAAGGGACCTTGAGATTGAACTAGAAAGGTTATTGTGAGAAAAGTCAAGTGTTTCCAAACTAATCATGCTCCCCATGGACACAGGAATGGTACCTTCAAGTCTATTATTTCTCAAAGATAGATAAATTAAATCTTTTAAATTCCAAATTGTGGTTGGAATAGACCTAGACAAGTGATTCATTGAATGAATGATTCTGTTTGCTGCTAATAAATTACCTATCTCCAGAGGTAAAATTCCACTTAAGGAATTATTGAAAAGGTTTAGCTCCAACAAATCTTTCAGATGCCACAAGCTTGATGATATGCTGGAAGTCATTATGTTGGAAGAGAGATAAAGATATCTTAAAGAAGAGACATTTCCTAGATATTCAGGAATTGGACCTGATAATCGATTTTGGCCTATAGATAGGATATACATGTTGTGTAAATCACACAAACCTTGTGGAATTGGACCTCCCAGATTGTTGTTTTCCAAAGTTAATCCTTGAAGCTTATACAAATTTTTACAGTATGAGGAATATTACCGGACAACTTATTATTGTATAAAGAAAATTTTACCAAGTTGCTTAAATTGCTAATACTAGCAGGTATGCTACCCGTAATATTGTAATTGTAAGCAAAGAATTGTTCGAGAGAGGAGGATAAATTCCCAATAGTAACTGGAATGACACCATGGATAGGGTTATCAAAAATGGCAAAAACTTTTGAATATAGACAGTTTGTTAATGAAGTAATGAAGGTCAATTATGAAGGAAGGGATTCCATCCTTAGATGGTTTTTAAAGAGCACAACAACTTCAAGGAATCTTAGGTTTCCCAGAAAGTGAGGTACAAAACCAGTAAATTTGTTAGAATCTAGTCCGAGTTCCCTAATTGTTGCACTTGAATCTAGCTATCATTTACCTGTGAAGTTGTTGTAGTGGACAAGACCATGAAACACATGAGGAGACATGCCTATGTATGACGAGGAATACAAAATATAAATTTTGATAAAAGGAATCAAACTTACAATTTTGAAATATAAAGCTTAAGGACAACTTTTATAGAAACAATCGTTGATATATAAAATATAGAAAGGGAATTTGTAAAGGATCAGTGAGGTAGCTAGATAAGCTCTGTTTCTTTACATTTTTGGATTGCCCTATAAATAGGCAAATGAAAACTAAATTTGAATTTGCATTTACATTTCAAATGTATTTGAATTTCATTCCGACACAAAGGTGGCCCACAGGTACTGTTATGCTTTTGACTTCCTTGGTCTTAAATCATAAAAGAGTTCAAATTTCTGGTTTGTTCATCTTTTGACAATTCTGGTATCTTTTAATGAATTTTTTCTTTACAATTCTTTGTCCTCAAATTTCTTCAAAGATGTTGTCAAATATGTCGTTTTGCTTGAAGCATGTTTCTGTTGGCATGTATTTATCCATACATCTTTTGAATTTTTGATCATGAAGTTTTATTTTCTTCTTGAACTCTTTTATGATTTTGAGAGATTTGTAGTATTTCTTTTGTTTTCATCAGAAATTTGTTCTTCCATAAAGATACACAATAATTTATTGCATCCTTCAGAAATAATCTTTTGTTTGTTAATTCTCCATTGGATATAACAAAAACATCTTGAACAATCTTTCCTGTGCTTCTGGTTATGGAAATTTGAAAGATCCATAAGAATTCTTGAAGATCTTTGGAAAATCTTATCTTAGTAAACTTATTTTTGAAATACTAAAAATCGAAAGGATCTTGTGCACATGGTCCTCAAAATGGATCATTAGTATTTGATTCTTCTAACTGTCCTTATTCGAACTTTTAAGATATAAACTCAAAAAATTGAGCTTGTAAATTTGGGTTCTGTTTGAAGGCTTAAAAAAACGTTTTCTTTTGGAGATAAACCTGTATCTTTTTGAAATTTAACTTTCTCATCAGTTGCAAAGAAATGACGAATAGCCATTTGAGAACAAATATTTTGATCAAATTTTTCCCACCATTTGATTCGAAAAGTTCTTGTGAGGGAGAGAGGAATGGACTCAGAAAAACACTTTTGAAAAGAAAAATCTCATGCAAAATCCATGGAACTTTGAATTCAAAATGGAATAACAAACTCTTTTGAAATGCTTTTGCCTGTGATGTTGTTGCAAAAACTTCTAGACCTTTATTTACTTTTTCAGGGAAGATGGATGGATCTGATCCAAACTCTTTCCATTATTCGAAAAACCAAATGGGAAAATCTTTGATAATATCATTATGAAATGTTATGAACCAAGAATGAGTAAAAGGTCTGACTAAAAAAAATTTATACCAGGCATTTTGATAATCACAATAATTAAAATTTTGAGGAATGAAATGAATTGAAAACTTCTTTTCTATGAAATTACCCCAAGAGTAGAGCTGTCAATACGGGCCTGCGGGGCGGGCCGGCCCACAACCTACCATAACCCACTATTTGGCGGGGCGGGGCGGGCTTTCTTAACGGCGGGCCTCGAAATCTCAACCCAACCCAACCCACTAGTGGGTCGTGGGTTAGGCGGGCCAACCCACCTATTTTTTTTATTTTTTATTTTTATTTTTTTTTAATTTTTTCAAAGGAAAAATAGTATATATGTAGCTTATATATACATTTACTAAGATATATATGCATTCAATTATATATAATATATGAAAATAAATTTTTGAAAAATGTTTTTCATTAAATTTTCTTCATTTTATTATAAAGATGACTCATCAATATTTTTATAAATCATTACTTGCACTAGGTAATATTTTCCATCATCATTATTCATTTCTTATCTATAATTTTAATAAAAACATATTTAAAAAAATTAAAAAATATATAATAAAATAAAGGTGGGCCAACCCACTAGCCCACGGGCCAACCCACTAAAAGCCCAACCCACCGCGGGCCAAACCCACTTAGGCCCACTTTTTCACGGGCCTATAAATACTCAACCTAACCCTCCGATTTGGCGGTGCAGGACGGGCCGGCCCAACAGGCTAAGCCCATTTTGACAGCTCTACCCAAGAGTAATAACCTTTTTGATCACACATTTTGAATAAACAATCTCTCATTTATCATTCTTTTTTATGAGAGATTTCAACTGAACCAAAATCTATTAGAATGAGTTCATAAAATTTTCTTGTTTTTGAAAGGTTGTCTGAATCCCAGAAATGGTCTGGTCCAAACTTACTTTTGATAAAATCTCTTGCATCTGTTGGAGCCTCATTATAATGGGTAAGACAAATCTTTTCATACCATTGTTTAGTTAAATATTTGAATTCTACTATTTTCAGATCATTTGGAATTTAGATATTTGAAGGAGTATGATGTTTTGGAGTAGGAACTGCTAAAACAGATTTATATGGTAGTTCAGGGAAATATTGAAGAGGTTGGAACCTATTAGGTCTCAAGAAATTTGAAGTGAGTGGTTGATTTGGTTTTTGTTGGTCCCAAGTGGTCAGAGGTTCAGAGGGGGGTGAATGAACCTCTATCAAATTTTGCGATTTAAAAACTATTTTGTAAGAAGGTTGCTTATTCTACAGAGAATGCAACAACTCTCTCGATTCAGTAAGCTGGTAGAATGCTAGTTTAGTTTACTATCTTGATATATCACAGTATGCAGCGAAAATTTAAGATAGAGTTTCTTTTGAAAAAATAATTTTCTTTTCACAAGTATGATTTTAACAGAATCCTTTTAGCAGTATGCTTAAGATAAAGTGGTTCGAAGGTGGTGTAATCCTTCTACGTCCAATCTTCTCCTTCACACAGGAGGAACTCCACTAGATCATATCGATTTATAAGTTACAACTTTACAATCCTCTTCCCAATGAGTTAACCTACTAGAATCAAACAGATTCCTAGGCCATTTCCCACAAAGGGTACAAAACTCACACAGAGTAAATAACCTATATAAGACTCAACACTTAGCGAAGATCTAATCCTTCCAACTAAGGACACCAAACTTAAAACAACCTAGCACATAGCAAATGGTTAAAAGTATATAAGTGTTCTTCAACTGGTGCAACTTGAAGTCAGCCTTAAGAACTTGATAACTCTGAATCTTTTGGCTTGACTACTTCTTGAAGGTTGAGTGATTGAACTGTAGAAAACTTGTATTAGCTTGAAGGTTTGATAGCTTAGAATGTTCGCAGTAAGTTCAGTAGTCTTCTTGGTCATTTCCACCTTCTATTTATACTTGTAGAAATATGCCCGTTGAAGAGAGACATATTCCATGTAGCAATTTGAAACTTGATCTTCATGATCTTTTGCATTTAATGCACCTGGAGGAACTGAGAAATAGGGCATGTCCTTCTCTGACTTGCATTAATGGTGTCATTCCTCGACAACAATGCTTTTGCAAAGGCGTAGTCCAGATGACATTACCTCATAGGCTAGGTGCTAACTTCCATCTACCAGATATTTTGATCAAGTAGAAACCTCATACTGCATTCAGTATATTCATCGTACTGCAATGAATGAGTTAGAATAACTTACAACTTGCAGCTCAGGTTGCAGTAGTTGCTTACTGTTTTGCGCTAGCTTCCTGATCTACGTTTGCTTCCTGATTCAGAACAGCTTCCTGTTGCAGTCAGCTTCCAATCCTCCTTACAGCTTTCTGTATGTTGCTTGCTTCCTGATTTAGAACAACTTTTTGTTCTTAAATCCTGCAGTTAGCTTCCAGTCTTCCATTACTGCTTCCTGTATGTTGCTTACTGATCCAGCTTGCTGATTCTATTTTCTCCTTCTGCTTACTGACTTTTCTTGCTGAAAATCAGTCTTCGAAACTTCTTTATATCCAAAATCCTGCTAACATCAGTATACTCCTTCTTTATGATTTTTTACAACATAAGCAAAAAACAACTCTAGAAAGATAAACTTGTCAAGCTATAAACCACTTAAACAATGTGGAAAAATAAGGTACTCTAACTTCTATACAAGAATACTTGTCTCATCAAAACTAACCAGAAATATCCCAACAGTTTTGGAGGTGGACAAAACCGTGAAACATATGAGGAGACATGCCTATGTATGAAATTAAAACTGATATGTAAATGAAAAGTATAAAATCAAGATAAGGAATACAAAATATAAATTTTGATAAAAGGAAATAAAACTTACAATTTTGAAATATAAAGCTTAAGGACAACTTGTGTAAAAACAACCGTTGATACATAAAATATAGAAAGGGAATTTGTAAAGGATCAGTGAGGTAGCTAGATAAGCTGATACCCATATGTGTTTTGGATAATTTATATTTTATATTTAACGGTTTTGTATTACCAGTCTATAATTGTTCATATGTTTTTTCGTAATATATTGAAGAGATTATCCTTTCTCTTATTACATTATGATCAACACCAAAATCAAATAGTGCTATTAAATCTATTTTGAAATTTCCTACAACAATTTTGACCTTAACATACCATTTTTGGAATTCTATTTCTTGAATGGAATTTATAAATTTATTATCATCTAGATCTTCTTCTTTGTGTAGCGCCTAGGACAAAAACGACGTATAATTGATTAATTAAATAATTAAACCCATAATTGTTTGATTTAAATTATGTTCATTTCAGAAAAAATGATAAAATGCATGTTTAATTAATCGGTGGTATAATTTAATCGAAAAACATAGGTTATAATTTTATCATAAGGTTCGTAATCGAAAAACGAGAAGATAAAAATGAAATTGAGGTCAATTGGAGACCCGTAGCTCAAATCACGAAGAACACGACAAATATGAAGAATCGAAAACGAGATATTTTGGATGAATAGTAAAAAGTAAGATATTTTCATGAATAATAAAAAAATAAGATATTCTCGATGAATAGTATGATTTTTCGAAAAAGAGTATAAATAATACGAAATGAACCGTAAAAAGTAATTATTCGAATGAGGAATCGAAAAAGTAAGAATTTTCTCTCTTTTCTCTCTCTTCTCTCTTCTCTGTTTTCTGGCAACCGTCGCCGTCGCCGGAAAATTTTGCTTGATTTTGATCGATTTTCGCACAGCTTATAGGTTTCATCGAGCCCGTTCTAGATCAGGTTTTGGTTTTTCATTCTGACATCTCATTCGCCAAAAAACGGCTAGTCAAACCTCAGAAAACCCTAACTTTCTCTCTTGTCTCTCCCTCTCTCTCCCTATCTGTTTTCTCTCTCTCTCATCGGAAACATTGCCGTGACCGACCCCTAGGTGTGTGTGTCGTGTGCTGGGGGTGGCACCGCCGTGGGCGGCGGCGCCGGAGCTGTGCAGGTGTGTGTGTATATGCGTGCATGGTGTGTGTGTGTGTGTATGCATGCGTGTGTGTGTGTTTGCTGCTGTTGGTGGCGGCGCTGTGCAGCACCGTCGTGGTGGTGGTGGTCGGTACTGGTGGCGCCGGTGAGTTAAAAACACTTTTAAAAATACAATATTTCAGCGAGTCTACAGAATCACATACCCGCTCTGATACCACCTGTAACGCCCCGTTCTTGTAAATTACTGTAGAATATCAAAGTTTAATAAATTTTTCGTTTTGAGCGTCCAGACAGTCGACAAAACATGTATTTTCAAGGTAATTTAAAACTTGCCAATAAAGATAAGTCAATTCGAGCATCCCTATTTTATAAAACGTAAATTTTACACAGCGGAAGAGAAATATATATATATATATATATTTTTAATCATACAGCTAAAACTATACAGCTTTGCAAACTAAGTTTTTCCCAAAAAGGTTTCAAGAGCACTTACTATACAATTAAATAAGATAACACCTCTTTTAAATCTAGTAAAACTCTTTTGCATTCTTTAGAACATCGGCTACCAGCATCCACCACTTGCACACCACGCTCAATGATTCCTTAAGCTGAAAACATTTTAACATAAAAAGGGGTGAGTGTATGAAGACACTCAGTGGGGTGGGACTTGTGAGCAGTTGAAACATAATAGGAAACATAGACATATAATTCATTAAGCACATAGTTGCGGATCTGAGCCGCCTTGGAAACATTTTAGCCTTGCGGAACTTGCCGTCAAATACGTCTTGCGGAACTTAGCCGCCAGTTTTACATCTTGTGGGAACTTGCCGCCATTTTTACATATTTAACAAACATAAACATATCACTCAATAGCGCATAAATGCGGTTTTGAGGCCGCCTTTGAAAATACGGTTCTGAGCCGCCGTGAAAATATTTTTGTGGCTTCGAGCCACCATGAATACAATTGTGGAACTTTGCCACCTTGAATACAATTGTGAAACTAAGCCACCATGAATACAATTGTGGAACTATGCCACCATGAATACAATTGTCACATATTATCTTCTTTCATCTTGCAATTATTGCACAAATCTCTTTGCCACGAAATAAGGCACAAAATACCACACTTATATATTAAATCACTTCTTCTCACATTAATCAACAATCTCACGTTACAACACTTGATCACGTAAAAGGAAAAACAAGAATTTCCCCATATCCTTCACCATATATCATCATTCATGGAGCATACCACATTTCACTTTGCATATCACTTTCAACCTCCATGTTATAAATAAAAACATTCAATAATTGCACACAAGAGCACCCATAGTTCACAACATATAATTTACAAGAATTTACCCCCACCTTGATCGGTGATAACCCTCGTGAAGCTCGACTCTTTAAATCCTTAGTTCATTCCTTCATCTCAATCAAGTGGTCTCTTGGAAAAACTACTATGTTTCAGGGAACTAGGGTGGTCCTAACGTCCCTATACCTTAAAACGCTTCGTTTGAGCTCGTTTTAACTCTGATTAATCCCGTTCTTCTTCTGTTCAAACCCTAATCCTTTTCTTTTCATCTTAAGATCACATGTTTAACCATCCATACTCATTTCTTCCTCTTTGATCTCTAAATCTTTCATTGCGTCTCATTTTTCCCTATCACTTTTTCTTCAAGAGAATTTTTATAATTAATATATACGTAATTAACGTAATATGGATCTAAGAAACCTCCTTACATGTATAGGCTTACAATCGGATCAACACTCTTAAAACTCGATGTTCATTTTAAAGAAGGAGATAAGAGACGATAAGAAGTTGTACATATGTGAAATATCGGATACAACCGATTTAAAGGGTTTGAAACCTTAAATTGAAATTAAATAAAATATTGTTTCAACATTAAGTTTTAGAAAGCAAAAAGGGAAATTCTTGATACGAAAACCTCCTCTCTATACGTCTTGATTCTCATCATTTCCGATAATGCGATTACAGATGGGGGTGAGTGCGTTGAATACACTTGTGGGGATAAAATCCGTATCTTAACATGTTATGACAGTTAAATAATTCAAATATACATAAGTTTGACAATTAGACACAACATGTAGAATGCATAGCACATAATTCGTAACTCAACCTCAGGTGCAGGTATTTCCCGTCACTGTAAAACGTCCAAGCGTAGATGAGAGGAAATCTCTTGGGCTCTCTCCACGACATTGGCATAGATCATGGTTCCCTGACCTGCCAGAATTGAACTGATCTCCGAGCGAAGACCCCTTTCAAAAGGTCGGGCCTTCTGGATGTCAGTGTCAACCTGGTAAATCGTATATCTACTCAACTGATTAAATCTCCATTTATACTCGACTTTGATACTCTTTATTGTATCAGAGCCATTTTTGGGTAGAATAGTTATCAAAGTTGAGATATCATAATTTGATTAAGTGTTTAGAATTTCTGTAAGAATTTTTGATTAGGGTTTTGGACTTTACGATTATATCCTTATAAGTCGGTTGGTAAGCCTAGAGTTGGTGTTCCACGTATTGTATCCCGTACGACCCTCCTAAGATAGAATCCGTTCAGTTAGATATAAACTACTTAATGAAATCATGACATCAAAATTAAGAAAACTGTTATACCAGGAACTAGCTCAAAACATCAAAATGTTGTGCAGAGTCAAGAAACATATATGCTTATAGATTATTCAAACTGGACTATACCTAAAGAACAAATAGAAAACATATATAAGATAGGTTTAATAGATTACAAAACTGCATTTTTTGTCAAAACACATGAAGAAACTATATCTTTACGACAAGAATCTGAAAATATACCCTTATTATCAAGATATACTATTAATAAATACATAAAAAAAGGATATAGATATATTCACATAGGACTTGTACAAATTGCTGTCAAACCATTAATACATTTAGGTATTGATTCACCTATATATTTAGCTTTAAAAGATAAAAAAGCTATAAGATATCAAGATTCTTTAATGTCTTTAGTACAAACAAATATGTCTAATGGACCAATATACTTTAATAGTGCTCCAAATTTTGCAGTAGATTTAACTGATCCAATGATACTAGAATCTTTAATTTTAGATGTTCATTTACAAGGAGATAGATTTCATAAAAACTGTAAGAATTTTGTTCTTATATACAGAGTATATTTTAGATTAATGTCATCTCAAATTAATCCAAAGTTTAATAGATTACCTGATTCAAAAGAACCAAATGAAATCATAATAAATGAACCACAGCCAATTAGAAATATAGAAAGAAGAAATGTATCACAAATAATAGAAGAAATTGATTGTAGAATACTTTTAAGATTTAATTCATTTAGAGAAGATAGACCGGAATCATCAAATACTAGACAATCATTTTCAAATTCTAGACAATCATTTTCAAATTATTCAGATTTTGATCAAAGATATAAATTTAAGACACCAATTCCAGAAGCTCAAAATTATTCACCCCCAACTTCACCAACAACAGAAAGTATGATAAATGTAATAACAACATGAAAAGAATTTGAACCAATGAAAGATTTTTTAAAAACAGAAAGAAATGATGTTTATCACAAAGACAAAAGAATTTGGTACAAAAAATTAGATAAAGAAATTAGACAAAAACTTAAAAAAGAATGGTGGTTAGAAATGAAAAAGTTAAAAACAAATATGCCCTTTTATACATTTTTAACTGTATTTTTATCAAAAGAAGGGATTAATAATTTTCTCAAAAAACCAACTATGGATGTTAATACTACTTTACATAAAAAATGGACTTTAACAAATAATGAAGTAATAGTTGTTATTCATCCCCCGTTACAACAATTAAAATTACAAACTTTTAAAGGAGAAATGATAGCAGATCCTTTTAAACAAATAGATGGTAAAAACAAAGAAATTGATAGAATTATACAACAAAACAATTATTCTAATCAAATTTTACATTCAATAGCTAACCAAGTTAATCATATATCAAATAAAATAGGAACCGAAAAGGAATAATAGATGTTTCAAAACCATATTTTCAAGTACGTAATAATTTAGAGAAAGAAAAGATTAGTTTTAATCCAAGATCTGATAATATTTTGTCAAAAATATCAAATAAGTTAACTAAAATAGGATCTTCCAATCAAAAGATTAATTGTTTAGAAACTATAAAAGAAGATAAAGAACAAGATAGTTCATCTGATAATAGTAGAAATGAAGGTTCAGGTAGTTCTGAATCAGAATCGGAAAGTACCAAAAATATTAGTAATAGTTTTCAAGATAGTGACAATGAAATAAATAGAATATTTAGAAAGAAAAGATATTACCATAACAATGATAATACTAGAAATTATTGTAGAAGACCAACACCAGATATTCAATATGAAGAAAGAAACTAATTTACAAAATCAAGATATGATAGACAATCTATAACAGAATGGAATATAGATGCAAATCTGAATATGAAATAATTAATACTCTACAAGAAATGAATATGGCTAGAGCAGTGTATATGATACAAAATCAATCAGAAGAAATAGCTTGTATGTTAATAACTCAAGGATTCACAAGAGAATTAAAAAATTGGTGGGATAATGCTCTCTCATCAGAAACAAAAAATGAGATTTTAAACCATAAATATTTAATTTTAGCAGAAGGAACAGAAAATGAATACATAGAAAAGAGTGATGCATGTGAGTATTTAATAGTTACTATATCAATGTATTTTATAGGTAACCCAAAAGAAGAATTTAATTCATCCAAAATTGTTTTAACAAATTTAAGATGTCCAACTTTAACAGATTATAGATGGTACAAAGATATATTTTTAACGCAAATTTTAAGAAGACAAGATTGCAATTCATCCTTTTCGAAAGAAAGGTTTATAATGGGATCACCCAAATTATTTGCAGAAAGAATAATTCAAAATCTTAAGAGTGAAATAGGATTTGAAGACATACCATTTGAAGAATTTACTTTTGGACAATTATTTATTTTTGTCAAAAAAGAAGGACTAAATTTATGTTCAGAATTAAAATTACAAAATAAATATAGAAATGACAAGAAAAATACTAGAAAAGAATTAGGATGTTTTTGTGAAACATTCGGTATGATTAAGATAGAAGCCCCTTCAACATCTCATAAAAAGAAAATAGAGATTTTAAAACAAATAATTATAATAAACAGGATTATAAGAATAATGATTATAGCAAATTTAGAAGAAGAAGAAAAGGCTCTAAAAGATATTCAAAATATAAAAATACTTCAAAGCCTCAAGATAATAGGAAACCTATAATATGTTGGAATTGTAATACTCCAGGATATACAACAGAAAAATGCTTTAAAAAGAAAAATAAGGTTAGAGAACTAAGATTTGAACTTAATAACATACTTAATAAATTAGAAGATAGTGATACAGAGTCAGATATAATAGAAAAAGAATCAAACACATCCTCTGATCAAAGTGATAATAATAATCATGGATTATGTCATATTAATGTTATATCAAAAGATAAAAAAGAAGCTATTTTTGATTTAATACAAGAAATACCAGATAATGAAACCAAGAAAGAATATTTACACAAATTAAAAGATTTAATTTTAGAAGAAGACACAAAAAAGAAATTTCAAATAAAAGACAACTATAGTTTAAGCAAAATATTTGACAAATACCCTAGTCAAAATATCTTAAAACAAATAACAACAAAAGATTTACAAACAAAAGTTAATGTTTTAAAGAAACAAGTTAGTCAAATGCAAAAAGAAATATTTGATTTAAAGGAAAAAGATATAGAATTAGAAACAAAGAAAATTTTAAAAAATAATAATATAGACATTACAAATATTGCAAGTTCTAGTCAAGATATCCTTATACCAAAGGAAGAAGACTTAGATGATAATAAGTTTATAAATTCTATACAAAAAAATTGAATTTCAAAAACGGTATATCAAAGTAAAAATTGTAATAGGAAATTTCAATATGGATTTAATAGCACTCTTTGATTCAGGTGCAGATCATAACGTAATAAGAGAAGGATTGATACCTTCTATATATTATGAAAAAACATATGAACAATTATATACTGCAAATTCAAAACCTTTAGAGATAAAATACAAATTATCAAAAGCACATATATGTTGCGATGGTTATTGTTTCAAAAATATTTTTACCTTAGTCAGAGATATATCACAAGACATAATTTTAGGAACACCCTTTTTAACACAAATATATCCTTTCAAAGTTGATCATAATGGTTTAAGTACAAATATACATGGTAGAAATATAAATTTTCCTTTTATGAATCCTGTAAAACAAAGAGAAATTAATATGTTAAAAGATAACTCTATATTTAAACAAATTAATATTATAGAAAAGAAAAAAACAACATATTTGTTATTTAAAAGAAGAAATTCCATATTTAAGAATTGAAGAACAATTAAACGAAACAAATATAATTAATAAAATCAAAGAAGTACAAGATTTATTTATAAAAGAATTATGTAGTAATATACCAAATGCTTTTTGGTAAAGAAAACAACACATAGTAGATTTACCATATGAGAAAGACTTTAATGATAAGAATATTCCAACAAAAGCTAGACCCATTCAAATGAATCAAGAATTTTTAAGCCATTGTCAAAAAGAAATTGAAGATTTATTGCAAAAGAAATTAATAAGGAAATCTAAGTCCCCGCTTTTTATGTTGTCAAGCAAGCAAAGTTAGAACGAGGAGTACTAAGATTAGTTATTAATTACAAACCTTTAAACAAAGTATTACAATGGATTAGATATCCAATTCCAAATAAAAGAGATTTAATTAATAGGTTACATTCAACAAAGATATTCTCAAAATTTGATTTAAAGTTAGGATTTTGGCAAATACAAATATCTGAAAAAGATATATACAAAACAGCTTTCACAGTACCTTTTGGGCATTACGAATGGAATGTTATGCCTTTTGGATTAAAAAATGCACCCTCAGAATTTCAAAGAATAATGAATGACATATTTAATTCTTATAGTTCTTTTTGTTTAGTCTATGTAGATGATATCCTAGTTTACTCTTCAAATTTAGAGCAACATTTCAAACATTTAGATACTCTTTTCCATATTATCAAAAAGAATGGTTTAGTTCTTTCAAAAACAAAGATGAAATTATTCCAAACTTCTATAAGATTTTTAGGTCATTATATAACCAAAGGATTAATTAAACCAATTAATAGATCTATTAGTTTTACAGATAAGTTTCCAGACCAAATTAAAGACAAAACTCAAATACAAAGGCTTTTAGGTTGTCTCAATTATATCTCAGTAGGGTTAGATCCTAACAACCAAATATACCCAATAGCATATGCAGTGGTTAGTAGTGAAACAAAGGATAACTGGGTGTGGTTTCTTGAGTTGTTGAGGGAAGATTTGCAAATTGAAAGGGAGAACTTGTGGACCTTTATGTCTGATAGACAAAAGTTATTGATTCCTACATTTGAGCGTGTTGTACTTAGGGTAGATAACAGATTTTGTGTGAAGCATATGTATGGTAATATGAAGGTTGCTGGTTTTAGAGGGGCTGCTTTCAAAAGTGCACTGCGGAAAGCTGCTAGGGCTAGTACTGTGGGTGGGTTTGATGGTGCAATGAAGGATGTGGGTGAATTAGATCCTAGGTTTTTAGCTTGGTTGCAAGAAAGACCACCATCACAGTGGAGTAGGTCTCATTTCTCATAATTGAGACAACCTAAAAACCTTTCAAATTGAGTTTTGTCTTTAATTTGGTCTGGAAACTTATCTGTAAAACCAATAGATCTATTAATTGGTTTAATTAATCTTTTGGTTATATCATGACCTAAAAATCTTATAGAAGTTTGGAATAATTTCATCTTTGTTTCTGAAAGAACTAAACCATTCTTTTTGATAATATGGAAAAGAGTATCTAAATGTTTGAAATGTTGTTCTAAATTTGAAGAGTAAACTAGGATATCATCTATATAGACAAAACAAAAAGAACTATAAGAATTAAATATGTCATTCATTATTCTTTGAAATTCTGAGGGTGCATTTTTTAATCCAAAAGGCATAACATTCCATTCGTAATGCCCAAAAGGTACTGTGAAAGCTGTTTTGTATCTATCTTTTTCAGATATTTGTATTTGCCAAAATCCTGACTTTAAATCAAATTTTGAGAATATCTTTGTTGAATGTAACCTATTAATTAAATCTCTTTTATTTGGAATTGGATATCTAATCCATTGTAATACTTTGTTTAAAGGTTTGTAATTAATAACTAATCTTGGTACTCCTCGTTCTAACTCTGCTTGCTTGATAACATAAAAAGCGGGGACTTAGATTTCCTTATTAATTTCTTTTGCAATAAATCTTCAATTTCTTTTTGACAATGGCTTAAAAATTCTTGATTCATTTGAATGGGTCTAGCTTTTGTTGGAATATTCTTATCATTAAAGTCTTTCTCATATGGTAAATCTATTATGTGTTGTTTTCTTTGCCAAAAAACATTTGGTATATTACTACATAATTGTTTTATAAATAAATCTTGTACTTCTTTAATTTTATTAATTATATTTGAAAAGATTATGAGATACCCGATTCAAAAGAAATTGTGAGATACCCACAAACACCTCCAAAACCAAATCAGCCACTCACTTCAAATTTCTTGAGACCTAATAGGTTTCAACCTCTTCAACTGACTACCATATAATGATTTTATCTTTTTAAAGTTCCCAATTTCTTTCGGTACAATACCTATTAAGAATGGCAACTAAGCATTTGCAATCATGAATCTATCATTTTTTTTTATTTAGGGGGTATTTGCAATCTATAGAAGAAGATCAAAACCACTTCTTTTTTTAGTGAAAGTTAAGCACTTTCTTAAGCTAGCTATAATCTAAAGGGAGTGTTTGCAAGAACTTAAGAAAAAAGTGTTTTTCTATGTTTGAGTTGGTATATATTAAGCTATGTAGAGTGTTTACATGCTTTTAAGTATTTTGGTAAATAAATTGAAATTGATTAGACATTCAATCACATCCTATTTTCTTTCAGAAAAGAGTGATTACTAAGCAAACTTTTAAAATTCTTAATTCTGACCAAATCATTTCTGTTCTTAAAGACCCACAACCTTTTGCTTTAATAATTTTTCTACAATAAGCACTATTTTTCTAAAATAAAATTAATTGCAAACACCCATGCACCTGTTAAGTTGTTGAAGGAGAGATCCAATGTTTCGATCATTGTAAGATTCCAAATATCTCTTGGGAGGTTTCCAGTAATCTGGTTCTCTCTAGCATGAAATAAAACGAGACTATGAAGTTGTCAATCTCTCTAGGTATAACACCTGTCAAAAAGTATAAATTTTTGAGGTAAAACATGAGGGAAAATTGCAAATTTAGGACACTCACTTTAGACCATTCATCAATGAAGAACACTAACGTTTAAGAAAATACTCAGTTTCATCAAAAAAAAAAAGTTGTCTTCGTTCGAAGTATAGTTGATCCGTACCATTTAAATTGTTGTGTCCAAGATATAACCTCCGAAGAAAAACTAGCTTTCCAATCTCTGCTGGTATCTGCCCACCGAATGAGTTGTATGACAATGACAGAAGTCGAAGTTGTGAACATTGGGATATGTTTGACGGAATTTGGCCACTAAATTGATTTTGAGAAAGGGCAATCTCTTCAACAAGTGGAAGATTTCTGCATATGTCACTTGGCAAACTGCCACTCAATTCATTTGATGTAAAGCCAATAATATTTGAAATATTTAGTGCACTCACTCTGTGTGGCACGAGTTGCATGTGAAGCCAATCCAATTGCAAATGGAGTTTGAATTGGTCCAGTTTCTTGCAAGTATGTGTTGAGGGTCTAACGCGCAAGAAGGGCTGATTGATCTGTGGCAAGATTTGTCGTAGTTTTGGCCATATAAAACATTTGGAAGGTTACAATTGCGGCAAAATAGTGAGTGATCTCCATTTATGGTTGCTATGCTATTGGGTCTAATATCGCCAAAGTATTTTCATATATGGTGGTGTATTTTTCCTCAATGCTACTAGCATAGATGCTTCACCTCTAAGCTTGATAGTGCCAATAATTGAAATCCAAAACGGACTTTTAAAAGACCTGATGGGAGTCAAATAATTGTATTTCTTTTGGGCGAAGATTGAAGATAACACCTTGACCCACTAAAATTATCTCGTTTATTTGTTGAAATAAAGGTTTATGCTTTAAAAAAGGGTTCATGATTGATGGCGTTTAAAGCCCGAGAGAGTATTTTTCTGTTTCTTTTTTAATTAAATAATTTCAGTTAAAGCAAAAATATATTCGTATCTCTTTCAACTTTTTATCTTCATTAAGACTCCCTTTCGGTATGTTACACGTTTGGTGTTTTTCAACTTCTTTCTTTACGAAAAGCATTTGATCATTTTTTCTCCAAATGCATATCTATTGAATATATATATATATATATATATATATATATATATATATATATTATTAAGGTTATAATAGTAATTTAAGTATTTACATAACTAAATGAACCAAGAAAAGTACAATAGAAGAAAAAAGAATCCTAATTCGAAAACCTATTGAATCCTATTATGATTAAATCTCTATTACGTTAGGACTCAAATAATATACAGATCATACATCCTTATTAAAGATTATTGTTTAAGGTCATTATAGTAATTTAGTATTTACATAACTAAATAAATCAAGAAAAATACAACAGAAAAAATAAAAATTTGACCTCAACGTGCAACACATGTTATCTATACTCATATATATTTATATATATATAATGAAATCATTTAAAAAGAAACCATATGAACTTTATTTTAAATTAAAATTTATTTGAGATAATCTGATCGACATAATATCATGAGACAGAATCAAACTACCACAACCAAAACACATATTTAAAGTTAAACTTTATTCTTTTGATTAGGGATTGATTAATCTCATGAAACTAAATATATGAGGCAAACAATATTGCAATAGTCATATTCTCATGACATGATTGATATGATGGAATGAAATTAGGTAAGAATATGATTGATATGATGGAATGAAATTAGGTAAGAATGGAATGATTGCAAAAGTATTCTTAATTGGATAAAATGCAATATTGTATTAATGTTGGGAGTGATTGTAATTTTACTTTCTATATATAGCAGGAGATTGTATTTTTACCCCACATGAGATAAAAACAACCATGTCAGCGTAAGGTGAGTGCAATCATGGAATTGGGGGCGATTGTGTGACACTCTCTAAAAGTTGACCGAAAAATATAGATTTCGTCGAAAAAAGGATTGAAATTTGACATATTTTTCAATTGCAGGACTAAAATTGATAATCGGAAAATAACAAAACCAAAATCAGACAACATCTCTAGAACATGACCAAAAAGAGTGTTTGAAGAGGGTAATGAAAATTTGGAGAGAAGAACTACAAATCTGAAGCAAGATTCAGTGAAGATTAGTGCATTGTGAGCTTGGGGAAGATTCAGTGGAGATCGGGGAGTTCAAGAAATTAGGGCATGAAATGAGTTTGGGGAAGAAAAGTCGGTTTTGCTTCCAAAAATTTAGGGTTAGTTAAGTTCTGTCAAGTTTGGACGGAAACTTGATGAAAGGTATCAAATGTGCAATATTTTGGAACATTGGGTACCAATGTTGCAACTTGCAAAAACAAGAGTACTTTGGGTACCAAAAATATAATTTACCCGGAAAACAAAAATTGAACAAATATTCTCAAATTTTAAATTTTTTCTAATATAATTTGCCTAAATTCACTCCAAAAGCTTCATGTTAGTTAAGTTCCTTCAATTTAAATGATTTCTTTAATAAGGGGGACCAAATTGATGAATTTGAATAGTTATATAAGTACTTGTGATAAGGTTGGATTTTCAGGTGCTAAAAGTGATATAAGACCTACTTTTGGGGATTAAATCTGACTTTTCTTAGAGAATTGAAATTATACCAAGTTTGTAGCGAATTTTTTTGTATTGTTTGAATTATTGTTAAGATTTTTATAATTATTCTTATATTGATTAAAATAATTTTAGGTATTTTATAGTTTTTAAAATTATTTGGTGATTATAAATTGATAGGTAGAAAATAAGTGCATTTTATTGTGAATTAATTTGGGATTTTAGTTAATACACTATTTGCTTATATCTATATGTGTGTATTTAATCTCCAAATTCTTCATATATTATTTTCTTGATTATTTAGAAATTTTTGGAACATTTTCAAATCAAGAAATATAATCATATGAACCAAAAGAAAGCAATGGAGAGATTTGAGCTTGTAGAATAATGGACCACTTCAATGGACTTAAGAAGATAGAAAGGATGGTATTGGGCCTGCAAAAGGAAGAAATGAGGCGCATTTAAGATAACGAGGAGGAGGCCTAAACCTAAAGAGGGGGCTTAAGAAGACGCTCATTCGCACAACCAATTCACTCTAATACATCACACCAACTTCTCTTTCTTTTGCACCAAATCACCCCCTACAGACAGAAAATATTGGAGAGTAAGATATAAATTTTAGATTAGTTTTTTTATATATATTTGATAACTTGCGTTATTTGAGGTATTTCGAGCTCAATTTCATATCATTTTCTGTTAAAAAACATGCATTTATGATATTATATATATATATTATTATCTTTTTAATATTTCATGTATTTATTTGATTTGAAAGAAATTTGATGTATTTTAGCACAAAGTGAAAGCTCAAGAGTAAGTTTCCTGTGCACTTGATGCACATGCAACTCACGGGTTGGGTCTGGGTCGATCTGGATCCATGTATTTTTCCTTTTTTTTTGTCCTGACCTTTATGTTATATTAGTCATACTTTTATTTTACATTAGTTATACCTTTATGTCCAAATATTATAACCTTAGTGCAATACTTTAACTTAAAAAAAAAACCACTGACCTTTATACTATGTTAGTCATATCTTTATACTATGTTAGTCATATCTTTATACTATGTTAGTCATACCTTTATATTATATTAATCATACATTTATGTAAAAATATCATACATTTATGTAATACTTTAACTCCAAAAAAAACCTTAATTTCAACACAATTTGTGCATGTTTACCTTTATGTGATATTACTCATACCTTTATGTGGTATTATTTATACCTTTATATCAACGTATTCATACATTTATGTAATATATAAAGGTACAACTAACATAATTACGTATGACTAATATAACTAAAATGTATGAAAGGTATTAATAGTTGTTTAAAAATATGTTAAGGTACAACTAAAAATTCTAAAAGGTACGACTAACATAATATAAATATATGAATAACATAACACAAAGGTACAACACCTAGGAGCGAATTTGGATGGGTTTGGCGCACCCACCCAAGCGCATGGGTGGCGTGTGGAGACGCATTCGGGCTGGTCTGGGTCGGGTCGGGTCGAGTGCATGGATCTATGAATCTATGATCCATGAAATAGGTGTATAAAGTTTTTGTCAAAGCTTAATTGATTAAAAAGCCAAGTTGGACTCAAGATACAAAGTTAAAAACGTGCAGGTTTGAGAGAAAAATGATATCTTAAACTCTAAACATCCAAATTCGATAATTCTTGTCTAGTTGGAAGCTAAGAAGACGTTTTACAATTTTCATTTTTAACATTTTTCCTAATTTTGTCTTCAAAAGAGTAGAAAATTATAAGAAGACTGAAGTTGTGTACAATCATCTTATTTTTTGTCATGACAGGTTTTGAGTATTTTGGGTAAAACATGTTGTAGGAAATTGATATTGGAATGAAATTTGTGGCATTGAATAGATAACTTTAAGGGCTACAACTTTCATGAGTAACCAAAGTTAAATTTAGAGCATAAATGGGTCAAAATAAGGTTAGAAATCATGACCTGGTTAAGGTCGGGTCCCAGTGCACAAGTTGAAAGAGCAGCAAAGTGCGTAGGTTCGACTTGATCTGAGTCATGTGTTTTTGTCCGTTTTAAACGCCTCGACTAAAATATTTTCCAAATCCAATTCTAATCCTTCTAGGTATAAATTGAGACTTTGAGACTCGAAATAATACTTTTTGAACACCCATATCGAAAGACGAGCATCCATATTCACGAAATACATTCTTAGAACAAGCAAGCAACAAGGAATTGAAAATTCAAAATTAAAGAGGAAGCAATCAAACACAATTTCACTAAGTTTTCTTGATTTTATTTCTAATTTTTATCATGTCGTCTTGTAATTTATTTTGCTTTACGAACATGATTATTCTGCGTCGCCCGTGACCTGACCCGAGTCACATGTTTTTGCCCGTTTTAAACTTTTTCTCGACCAAAACTTTTTTCAAATCCAATTCTAATCCTTCTAGGTATAAATTGAGACTTTGAGACTCGAAATAATACTTTTTGAACACCATATCCGAAGACGAGCATCCATATTCACGAAAGATAGTTTTAGAACAAGCAAGCGAGTAAGGAATTGAAAATTCAAGATCAAAGAGAAAGCAATCAAACCTTTTCTTGATTTTATTTCTAGTTTTTATCATGTTATCTTGTAATTTATTTTACTTTACGAACATGATTATTAGCTAGGGATCTCGTGGTCTTAGGGCATGAGAGTAGTTTTAAGGAGATTTTGTTGAATTTCTAGTTTTAATCTTTCATCTACATTCATAATATCTTATTCAAGCTTCTTTGTGCTTATTTCATGTATGAATCCTAATCAAATTTATGCATGCTTTAATTAATTGAATTGAGATCGAGAGATAAAATCTAATTATAGATTTGAGAATGCATGACTCATTTATTACTAGATCAAGAGATTGATAATAATTGTGGTGAGACGATCTTAAGAGCTTTTGTGAGTGAGTTATTAATTGCGAGGTAGAGATACATTAATAATCAATCTACGGGTTAAGTTGTTGGAGAGAGAGGTTAATCTATAATGGTGATTGCTCACATAAGATAATTCAGATTTGAGTTTGATTGTGCTAAATAGTAAACTTGATTGAAGTAGAATGAAATCATAGCCTTATGATCCTTGTTTGAATGTTGATATTTCTTGATACTTGGTTGATTGATTTTTTATTTCATTTATTAGTTTTAAATTTAGGATAATTAAAAATAATTCTCTCAGTTCGGCCACCTAGATAAATTAGGTAGTTAACTTTGTTCGAATTCACTAGTCTATTTTGCGATCGACCTTGCTCATTTTATTTATAGTTGACACCGTGCACTTACGGTAGTATAATCTAGAAATTAAGAGATTGAAGAAGGTCATACTCTATAGAGAGAAAATATTGGAGAGCAAGATATAAATTTTAGATTAGTTTTTTATATGGATTTCTCTATCATTTTTGTTGATTTAATTTTCAGGATGCTCGACTAATTTTCTTATTTCGATTAGCTGGGATGTTTGAACCCATTTATCTTTTATATTTTAATTAATTCTGTAACCCCTTCTTGATGTTTTGGTTGGAATTGATTGTGCTATCTTTTTCTATTGATTTCGATTATTGATACTTGATTTGGATTGATCACCTAGGTTAAGTGTTTGATAATTAATTTCTAGAATTTTAAATCATGAATCCTAATTATTGTGATTTAATTTTCATTTGTAGTAAACTAGAGATTGTGCATCTCTAGGGTAGCATAATCCTAGATAATCGAATTGAGCTTATGTATTTGAGATATAGTTCATTATCGTCTTGGTGATTAATGTGTTTAATAAATTAAATTTAGAGAGTTTATTCTAAGTTATTCAATTAAATAAGGTTAATTAGTGATTTTATCCTAATGACAAGTAGGAAAATGTGCACAAATATAATGATTTGGAATGTGGTTTAATTAATAAAAATGTTATGTTCACAATACATTTTTCTACATATTGATGTTTCGCATCCAAATACTATGACTTGTGCAATTTTATATGTTTTTTGGGCTTATTGGAGCTAAGTTGTAGTAGATGAAACTGAATTGGGCCGGAAGATAGTGTAGATTGGGCCAAAATCAATCAGATGGGACTACACCATGTGGACGCTAAGTATGCTAATTACCTAGTGCAGAGCTAGAATTCGAGATTTTGACTTAAAGCCTAAGATTTAAAGCCCGTAACCAATTCTCATCAGTATTAAAGGTTGGAACCCTAGAGAATTGAAAAAAGACGCACACTAGGAGATAGATTTATATTAAATAGCTTTTATCTCTAATTTTCTCTAGTTTTCAAGTATGGAGATCTTCAAGACATCAATATGTTTGGCTAGAAGTTTTATTCATCCGATTTGAAGGGAAGTTTGAACCTATATTTCTGACTATGTGATCGTTTTTAGTGACATTTAACTTGGTTTACTATCCAGAGTTACTTCATGTTATATGTTTTACTTATCTATGGTTTATTAATGTGATATAGTAAGGCCCGCTATGTTGAATGATTTATACGCCTATTGCTAGAATAGATGTTGATAATCTGTAATTATTACAGTAATCGAATTGTTAGTATTAACTGATTTCAATCAAGGTAACATGATTCAAGTTAAACAGATCGAACGTTTTGTATCTGCTGCTTGGTTTGACCTATCATCCTAGAGTTTAATATTATTGGTAAATTAAATCTAGAGGTCGTACCTATTAGGTTATTTATCAATTAGGGTCAACTGGGATTGTATTTTTTATTGAATACACCATAAGGGATGACATGAATAATTAACATTCAAGGACTGAAGATTCCAGGATAAACTAAATTAACATTACATGTGATCATAATAGGAAGAAAGTGGGGGATAACTGAACTGAAAATTGGATGAACTCTCAAATTTGATTTATCATTTCTTGTTTTCTTTGTTCTTTGTTTTGATTAGTTATTTAGTTTTAGATAGCTTTCAATCCAAAATCCCTCATTTGTTACTTTTGATTTAGTACATTTGCACATTATTGGTTTTACTGCTCTCTGTGGGATTGACCCCTATTTGTCGCTACTACAAATTAGTGGAGGAAAAGAGATTTATTTTTGGGTGCTTCCACGGTACACCAAATTTTGGAGCGGTGTTGATTGATTTTGTATTTTTCATATTTTATCGTAGTAACTTTTTTTTCTTCTGTATTAGGTGTTGATTACACGACTACATAGAGTATATCCGTCACTTAGTGTCGACCTAGTGTATTCCAGTTACAAAATTAGTTTCACGTTCTTTTGAATTCCTCTATCATCACTTAGTGAGTGAGGGCAAAGACATCTGAAAATCGGATCTTGAAGCAGCTTACTAACTTGAATATTCATGAGCAACCCCTTGCAATAACTTTCCCTACTATTCCTGATAATAGTAATTTTAAACTTAAATCTGGGTTTGTTCACTTACTCCATTCGTTGTATGGTCATGCAAGTGAAGACCCGCATAAACACCATCAGGAGATCTACTTGGTGTGTAAGAGCATGAAGCCTACATGAATTAGCGAAGATCAAATCATGCTTAGACCTTTTCCCTTTTCACTGAAAGACATGGCTAGAGACTGGTTGTGTTAATTACCATTGGGATCCATTATCACATGGAGTGAAATGAAACGACTGTTCTTGGAAAGATATTTCCCAGCAACTTGAGTGGCCAACATACGCAAAGATATCTGCAGTGTCAGAAAAAGTCATGAAGAAACTCTATGGATATTGGAAACGGTTCAAGAGGCTTGTAGCCGGTTGTCCACATTATCAAATTAGTGAACAATTTTTGATTCAATATTTTTATGATGGTCTTTCTTTGATGGACAGGAATTTGATAGATGCGGCTAGCGGAGGTGCACTAATGGATAAAACTCCAAATGCAGCAAGATAGTTGATTTCAAATATGGTTGCGAACTCTTAACAGTTTGGTATACGAGATTCATCCTTGAAGATAGGTGGTGAAGATAATGAGCTCTTGTTGAGTCAATAATTGCTCGAATTAACCACATTTGTCAGAAAAATTACTGCTGGAGAATACAAAGAAGTTAAGTCTTGCCGTATCTGCAATACCAAAGATCACACCATAGATGAGAGTAGAATTTTATTTGATAAAATCGAGGTTCGTGCCAATGCGGTTGGTATCGGGAATTCTTGTGGAAGGAAGTACGATACGTACTCTAACACATACAATCCCGAATAGAGAGATCATCCAAACTTCAGGTGGGATAATCAGCAAACATCGTGGGATGAAGAGCAGTACCACCGTTACCCACCTTAAACAAATCTACACCGTGGGTAATATCATGTGGATCAACAACCTGAATCGAGTCCTAGTGGTTCAAAATCAGAGACATCTTTAGAGGATATGATGAAAGCATTGACAACATTGACCTCTAATACTATGCAACTCCAAAAAGACACCATTCAATTCCAAAAGGATATTATGCAACTCCAAAACAATGCTTTGCAATTCCAAAGGGATACTCAATCAAGTATTAAGAATTTGGAGAACCAAATGGGTCAGATGGCTACCGCAATCAGTCGTTTGGAAGCACAAGTAAAGGAAAAAATTTCATGCCAACCTGAGATAAACCTAAGAAATGTCAGTGTCATGACATTGACGAGTGAAGAGAAGTCGGACGAGCCCCACAAGGCTATTTCTGAGCAAACAATTGAGAAAGACAATCATCTGCCACCTGCTCAAAACAACACTGGGTACACATCTATTGACACTGGGTACACCTGTATTCAATATTTAGTTTTGAGAGTTTCAGCATGGTTTCAGGAGTACACTAGGTCAACACTGGGTAAATCTCCGTATGCAGTGTACTCTTACAACTCGTCAATTTCGACCAGAATACTTGAAGACACATTTTGGACACTTAAAATTGTACCTCAAACCAGTTTGGGGAGAGTGGAACTTTTGGGAATCATCTTCGAGATGTTTTGGTGATGAATTTGAAAAGAAGCTAGCACTTTTGCATCTTCTTCTTGACTCGATGCACTTTTTTCCATGTATATTTTATGTCTTTTTGCCTTGTTTCTCTTACTTTGTTGCTTTGGGACAACCAATGGTTTTAGTTTGGGAAGAGGGGTGCATAAAATGTAATGGATGTTCCTATTTGTATTGCATGTAGTTGCATGTTAGGCTAGATTTAATTTTTTTTCTAGGACATGTTTATTTCTTTTGCATCTTTAAAAAAATTGAAAAATTCAAAAAAATTAAAAAATATTGATGTGTTTTCTGATTGGTTGATTGATTTCCTACTACGATGATGATTAGTTGAACTTGATAGTCTTATGATTGAGTGAATGAGTAAGTTTCTTGAGCTATTGATTGTTTGTCGAACTTATGCGTACATGAGTAAGTTGCTTGTGTTGGGTGGAACACCTTAATTGTGAGACTTGAGCCTTTCACTGTCAACCCTATAATGTAGTCTCATTTTGCTTCATGTGTGATTTGCCTCTCATGATTATGTACTTCAGAACTTTCCATGATTCTCTTTTGTATTTACGTAGTGCGTACGTCTGTGAATATGATTAAGGCCATATTCTTAGCCCACTATTTCTCAAAAGGTCTAACCAAATGAATATCCTATATTGTCTTTTTCCCTAGTTAACCCGTTTGAGGCTTATAGCCTATTTATTTCTTTGAGCTCACATATATTTTTTGTAGCCTGTGACATCTTCATTGGATTTCAAATTTGGTGGAGAATTAGAAAGTGGCTGGAAAATGATAGTGTGATATGATGATCTTTTGGTTGAGTGACGTGGACATTGAAAAGAAAGGTGGTGCTGAAAAAGAAAAAAAATGAAGAAAAAGAAAACAAAACAAAAAGATCATAAAAAAGGAAAAGAAAGAAAGAAGAGAAAAAAAAGGGGAGATGAAAGTTCATGTTTGTTGAGAATTGGCATTATGTTTGCACGTTGTATTGCGCAGTGGTGGAGCTGGTGTAAGGGTGTTGTTTGAGCTGGTCATGAGTTCTTATCATTTCGTACACCCCCATCAATTTAGAAATTAAAAACCCTTTGACCTTATCACAATAACCCATTAGCCCCACTACAATCAATAAAATTTCTTATGATTTATATATTGTTTGCATTTTCTGTAGCTGAGATCGAGAATATTAGCAAGCCTATGATAGTGCATTTTTGTTGAAATAGTTTAAGTGTGAATACGTCCCAACAAAAACATGAGTGTTGAGTGATAATTTTCCGTAATGTTCTACCCATAAGAATATCAAGCTCGTGCGTACATTTGCTTGTTGAATAATTATTGATGACAAAGTACTTAATTCATGAGATTGTTGGATTCAAGAGTTTGCTAATTATTTGTTGAGTGTGGTGAATTGATTTACCGATTTTCAGTGATCGGTTTCCTCCTTATGTGGTTCTTATTTTTAAGTTGCTTGAGGACAAGTTAATGATTTAAGTTTGGGAGATTTGATAAGTACACATATATCATGATTTGGAATGTGGTTTTATTAATAAAAATGTTATGTGTACAATATATTTTTCTACGTATTGATGTTTCGCATCCAAATACTATGACTTGTGCAATTTTATGTTTTTCAGGCTTATTGAAGTTAAGTTGTAGTAAATGGAATGGAATTAAGCTAGAAGAAAGTGCAGATTGGGCCAGAATCGATCAAATGGGACCACCCCAGGTGGACACTGGGTACGCAGATTACCTAGTGTAGAGTTAGAATTCCAGATTTTGACTTAAAGCCAAAGATTTAAAGCTCGTAACCCATTATCATCAACATTTAAAGGCTGGAACCCTAGAAATTTGAGAAAAGATGCACACTAGGAGAGAGATTCATATAGAATAGCTTTTATCTTTAGTTTTCTCTAATTTTCAAGTATGGAGATTCTTCAAGACATCAATATGCTTGGCTAGAAGTTTTATTCATCCGGTTTAAAGGGAAGTTTGAATCCATCTTTCTAACTATGTGATCGTTTTTAGTGATGTTTAATTTGGTTTACTATCCGGAGTTACTTCGTGTTATCTGTTTGACTTGTCTATGTTTTATGAATGTTTGATATAATAGGGTCTGCTATGTTGAATGATTTGTATGTCTATTGCGAGAATAGATGCGGATAATCCGTAGTTGTTATAGTCATTGAATCATTAGTAGCAACTGATTTCAATCAGGGTAACACGAGTTCAAGTTAAACGGGTCGAACGTTTCGTAACTGCTACTTGGTTTGGTTTGTCATCCTAAAGTTTAATGTTGTTGATAAATTAAATTCAAAATTTAATATTGTTGATAAATTAAATTTAGAGGTCGTACCTATTATGTTGTTTATCAATTGTGGTCAATTGGGATCGTTTCTTTAATTGAATACACTATAAGGGATGACATGAATAATTAACATTCAAGGGCTGAAGATTCCGGGGTAAACTTAATTAATATTGCATGCAATCATAATATGAAGAAAGTGGGTGATAATTGAACTGTCAACTGGATGAACTTTCATAATTTGATTTATCATTTCTTATTTTCTTTGTTCATTATTTTGATTAGTTATTTAGTTTTAGATAGCATTCAATCCAAACTCCCCTTTTTACTTTTGATTTGGTATGTTAGCACATAATTGGTTTTACAGCTTTCTATGAGATCGACTCCTATTTGCAGCTACTGCAAATTAGTGGAGAAAAAGAGATTTATTTTTGGGTATTCTGACGGTACCACCTAATTTAACTAATCTTAAGAGACGATCCAATTTAAGATAACTTGTTGTTAGACTAGGGGTGATAATTTCATGATAAACTGAGAGAAGGTGTTACATTAATTAGGGGATAATTGATATTGGGGATAACTGAACTATTAACTAAGATACTCACTTATCTAGTAAAGGAAATAATAACAATGAAAATTGGTGAAATGCAGCAGTTAATTTATTCATGTAGTCAACTAACACCTAATAATAAAGTAATTTACATTGCATTATTTTGAGGCTTTCTTGATCTCTATTTTTATAGGTAAACCTTTATTAAAGACTGGCATGGGATCTCTTCTCCAAACATTCTCTTCCAAACAAAGCTTCCATTGGAATTTAGTTACCAAATAATGCATCATGGTTAAAGTTTCAATTCTTGCAAATTCATTTCCTGGACACATTCTTGGTCCTCCCCCGAAAGCCACGAAAGTGTGAGGTGGCACTGCTCCTTTGTTTTCATAGCGTGAGGGATTGAACTCATTTGGATTTGGAAATATAGCATCATCCATTTGAGTCATGCATCCTGCCCAAAATACCTGATTCACCAAAAATAGCTTGCTTAATAATATCTAGCCAAATATATTGAATAAATTTAGCCAAATAGTGTCTCTTTTTCCAATATATACAAATTAAAAACAGAGATTTTAGATTACCTGCCATCCCTTAGGGATTATATATCCTCCCATCTCAATATCTTTGAGGACCTTCCTAAAGTTAAACATGATAGGTGGATACATCCTCAATGCCTCTGTCGCCACTCTCCATGTGTACTTCATCTTAGCCAAATCATCCCACGTGAGAAGCTCGCTAGATGTTTTCCGCTTAGCAATCTCTTCTTGTTCTATGTCAAAAAATTATACACTCCCATCAATATATCAGTCTCAAAATATATAGTACAAATGATCATCTATAGTACCATTTAAGACAGTTTCATAGACTTGTGGATGTTCAGCTAAAAGTTTGATCAAGAAAGTAATAAGGTTTGACGTTGTCTCATGCCCAGCAATCATCGCGATAACAGAATTGTCCACAATTTCTTCATCAGACAACAAAGGCGAATTAGCCTCATCACCACGCATTCTTAGCAAGCAAGTGATGAGATCTTGATCATCTGCAATATCCTGTTTTTCTAGTTTTTCCCTTTTTTCTCGTATGAGTTCCATAATAATATCTTTAACTTTCGACCTTGCACGTAAGCTTCTATTGTAGCGTGTAAAAGGCAAGTTTATTGGCAATGCTAATGTTCCTCCAACCACTTGCTCAAATAGATGAACGAGGCTATCTCTTCTACTTCCCCTTTCGATTCCAAATAGAAGTGTGCAAATTACATTGAAAGTCAATGTCGTCATAAGAGGATTTACCTTCAAAATATCAAGATCAGTGAATAACATCAGTATTTGTTGAATGATGCTGCTTGATCATATGATAGAAAATGACAACTTGTAAGATTTTTATACTTGTTTACTTAACTTGGGCTCTATCCATTTTTGTATAACTACATTTTATGGATCTTATGTTTTAATTTAATTTTATTTTTACATTTTTGTCCTATTTTAATCAGAAATTTGATTTCTAACAAGAAGTTCTGGCATGAATTACCATAATGCTCATATGATGTTCTAATTTAAGGGTTTTCATTTATATGGCAGTAACTGGATAGAATATCCCCAATTTGGAAAACACACACATAAATGCATATGTACATATACATATCAATTTTTAAACTTTATGTCACACATCAAATTTCCCCCTTTATATCTAAAATAATCCTTAATTTGAAGCATCATGGAATTTCCTACTAAAATACGACTGAAATTGTAAATAATTCAAACTTAAATTAATACTATGGAGCCTAAGTTAAAGAAGCAAAAATGAAATTTGAATACTCACTTACCACAATCTCATGATTGTGATGCCAATGTTGGTTGAAATGCAGTCTTATCTCTTCTTCCATTTTCCCAACGTACTTCTTTAGTGCTTCGGGCTTCAAGAACGATACTAGTGCTCCTCTCACACGCTTGTGATCATCACCACTAAGTTCAAATAGATTCCTCTCACCAAGGAGTCTCCTAATCGACGTGGGCTGCTGATTTGAAAGAGTCATCTCATCACAAGAGTATATGAATTTGTTGGCTGACTGTCCTTGCAGGAAAACTGTGGGAATTCCAAACAGGTGAAGCTTTGAAATCGGGCCGAATTTTCGGGCCCTTTCTTGGATCCACTCTTCAGCTCTGTTGCCTCTCATAGCTTTCAGAAGTTGAAGGCTTTGGCCTATTATTGGCAATCCTAGTGAACCAGGTGGTAGCCTTTTGGAAGACCTTGTCTTGTTGATTAACAAGAATAAAAGTGGGAGAAATAGAACCAGGACCAAATACATTGCAGAAGTTTCCATGGTTATGAGAGAAGAAGCTCAATAATTTTTTGCCTGGTTTAGAATATATATATATATATATATATATATATATAGGAATTTCAGATCTCTTTGATTGTCAACGTTCTTGGACTATTTTATTACATTTCATTTAAGATGACCAACTGCGCCATGGACTTTTGTATTGCATATAGTGACAAAACCGCATAATTTAAGATAGGATAAAGGTGCAAGTGTGGATCCATATCATTTGGAAAATAAATAAAAAACTTGCTACTGAAAATTGTGAATTGACATTTTAATAAATAAATCATATACTGATCTATATGTTAATAATTGAATGTTTTTTGTTGAATCAATCCTGCTATTACATAATTATTTATGCCCTCATTTATATATATATATGTATATATATGTATGTATGTATTTGTTAATAATATTTGTACTCTATAAATCTTCCTTTAATTAAATTATGACATAAATTATATATAAGTATTAAGTGGATTCCTAAAAGAATATATTATAGGAAAAAAAAAGTATTGACTTTTCAAAAGAGCTGGTTTTCTATTTGTATTATATATTTTGTTGACGTTAGATTTTGTGGAGCACAAAATCCTAACCAATCATCGAAAATATAGACTCGGCTCAAATAAATCGAACCGAATAAAAAGTATGAAAATCGAATAATAATAAGAAAAAGACTGGCCCAGTGCCTACTCGGGCAAATTTGTTCGGCTTGTTCTGGTCGGTCAATTTTGGCCGGACATAACGTTTTTTATATAAGAATTGAGAGAAAAGACCTCTAATTGCTTGAATACAATGATTTCGGAACCTAGAATTCGATCCCTTTGAATAATAATTGAGGCCCTATTTATAGACTTAGCCTAAGATACATTAGTTGGCGAATAAGACTCAAATCCCCTGATTTTAGGGTCTAGATTAGGAAAAATCGGGTTAAAATCTATCTAAATCGGATACGATTTGATTTTGATTTGTTTCCTTTCTTGAAGACTCTTTCTTGAAATAAACTTAGTCTTTCCTGCTCTCCTTGTGACGATGGCCTCGATTTTTGGCCTTCTACTTGATTTTCCAGAAATACCTTGAGTAATTATACTTCTGGGCCATGTTGACTAGTAACTACTTGACTAAGCACAGTCTCGGTCGGGTCGGCTCGGCCAATCTCTGGTCGGACCCCTGGGCCAGGTTCTGGTCAGGTCGGTCCCTGACCCAGGCCGGCGGTCTGGTCGGCTCTGGTATTCTGGCTTCCTTGTCGGTTCTGGTCTTTCGACCGACTTGGTCTCCATCCTAGCTAATTCTGGCCTTCTGGCCTTCTCACGAGCTGGACCTGGCCTTTAGGCCGGTTCTGGTCTCCACTTGGGCCGGACCCTAGGCCGGATCGGTTTGGTGGGGGCCCAACATTAGCCACTTAGGTCGTTGCCAGAAATCATTCTGGCCGGGGCCTAACTCAATCAGCCTTCTACAAGCCGACCTCAACTCGAGTAATGACGTCAGATTCTCATATTGGTTGATTTGGATGATGTTGAGATATGTGCCTCGGAAGCCATCTGTTGGGCCGATCTGGTGGCTTTATTTCTGTATAGAACATCTTTGTGTATTGAACATTATTTTTATGGTAATATATTTTTACATTTTCTTTATATGTGTTGTCCATATTTAGAATTGTGAATCTCACCGTTCTCGATAACCAAGAGACTCGAATGTCACGGGTTGACGATTCATGGAATAAGTCTTAGTGGTTGAGATCGTAAAAGTTCCAAGTCGTAGAATCTACGAGAATGGATATCGTGGGACTCGGATAGACTTGCACCGAACCGCATGTCACTTTGGAAGTGGATGTCTCGTACTATAGACATCGGCTTACGCCGCATGGGTTGGTGGATGTAGTGTCCTACCCAGATGACTACATTGAATGTGATCCATATCAGAGCTCAAACCATTTAGTGGCTGTAGTGGCAACGGAAAACCGAAATTCTGATTTTCTATGGATATTTTAATAGTCCTTCAAACTACAAGTTATCATGTGGTCCTGCATGAGGAAGTTGTGCACTTGATTAAGTTCCTGAACCTCACTCTGTGACGAGGTCAAATGGAGCTCAGTTAGTTGTAGTGAAATTATGTTTAAGACTATTGAGCAGGTGAGGCAGGATTTGTTGGTCCGTGGAGAAATTCATTGGATGGCTTTCCTATGATTCCTACAGCTCATCGTCTCCAATAAATCCCGGCGCCGGGTGATGGCCATAACACGAGGATTTGGAAACTCGTAGTGGGCAACAGAGCGATGGTAGCATGTGAGGAGAACATAGCTATCGTATCATATAAAGGGTCCGTTCAAATGACCAAGCCCTTGATCATGATCGGGGAACCGAACAAAGAGACCATATTAGTATTGAACCATAGATGAGAGGTTCACTCGAGAACTTCATCTTTCGTCTATAAGTCCACCTAGTAGCGTTTGTTGGACGTGACCGGAGGGATGTCTTAAGTACTTCGGAAGGTAGGGGTGTCTTGGAAGTGGTCGACTTAAGTTGACCTATCTAGTGGATCGATAACTTGAGGACTAGATGGAGTGACGAACCTAAAGGATCACACGCACTAGTAGATCCTTGTGCATTGGAGACATGTCATGAGATTAATTATATTATAGATTAATTAATTATGAGCCAATAAATTAATTAAAAGATAATTAATTTGATTGAGCTTGGATTAATTAATTGATCATGAAAGAAATTAATTCATGAAGCCCAATTGATTATAGTGGATATAATAATTGGGTCACACATATTAGTAGAAGAGGTAAAATAAAAGGAGGAGTGGGTTTGGCTCATTCTCCTTATTTTACTATGTGGGCCTAAGAAGCTCATGTGAGGAAATAAAATAAAAGGAGGAGTGGGCTTGACCCATTCTCCTTATTTTTACTATATGGGCCTAAGAAACCCATGAGCTTGGTTTGGGAGAGTAGTATAAATAGTTAGCAACCCTAACTATTTGATATAAGATCACAACATATACAGCCTCCAAGAGAGAGATAAAACACGCTCTTTTCTCTCCCTCTCCTAAAACACGCCTGCACAACAAAAGAATGAGAGAAATCTCTTTCTTCCTTCTTCTTCCTCTCTAATCCTCGTGTGAGTTGTCTCTAGTCCTTGTGAGCCTACGTGTGGATACACTTTAGAGGAGGATGGTCGTTTCGTCTCAAGCTCGTGGGAACCGATTTTAAAGACAAAGGAGGACCAGATCTAAAGGTAACTCGATATCTTTTCAGATCTGTAATCATATGATCACGAAACGTGCCCGGTGTCGAATCGAATCTCGGATCTGAATTCTACATGCTTCTGCTCGCTCATTTTGTTAAAAACGGACACCGGGGTGCGACCGCTTCCCAACAAGTGGTATCAGAGCCTACTCGTGGATCATATGATTCGTATATCTTGTTTACCTATGTGAGTTTTGATGATATATGCAAGATCTTGTTGATGCATGTTAATTTAACTCACAAAATAGAAGATCGGTGAGTAATTAGATCGATGACAAAATTGTATAAAATGAGTGGAAAATTAAATATTCCAGTTTCTGATTTATATATATATATGCATTCTGGAATTTTTTACGAGAAAAATCACCAGAAATCCGAACGGGACGGTGATTATTTCATCGTCCAAAAGGATTGGCTCATGGCGCGATGTCTTATAGACAAAGACTGAAGCAACTTTAATCAAATGAGACTTGTAGCTTATTGGTTGCGTGAGAATGGAAGGAATTTGGAGGTTTGTGGTTCAAATCTCGCCTAGGGTGACTTTTTTTTTTATGGGATTCATGTCTGGAATGATATATATTCATTTCTGGGTGCCATTATAGACAAAAGGTAATGTGGCATGCACACATTGGAGGTTCTTGTGTTTGAATCCTCCCAAATGCAAATAATTTCTTTTTTTACTAAGAAGGAATTTTGGTTGTGGGCCGAACAGAAGTAGGGCCGCGCCTCTGGGCTTCTGTTCTACAGGCAGAATGGGAGTTGGGCCGGGCCTTTGTGCCGACCGCTGGGCTCCTGATCAGTAGGCCAAACAGGTGTTGGGCCGCGTCCTCTTGGGCCGGTTGTTGGGCCCTATTCTGGACTAAGTTAGGCCTATCAGTTTGGGCTGCACCGTTCATGTGGACCTGGGTTGTTTGGGCTTGAACTATGGGCCCAAGATTCGATAGAAAAATTAATTGGGTCGAGCCCAATTCTGCCATTTGGCTATTAATTGGAAATTTAATTTTATGCACTATTTTATAAATTTGTGATGCATGTTTATGCATGGAAGATTTAATTAGCTCGTGTATTTCTATGTTAAATCCAATAAATTACATTTCTCATGGATTTATGTGGTTGGGATGACACGAACCAAGTCTAGACAATTTATGTGGAATGAATGGTTTTATTTCCGTATGTTGTGGTTTTGGATTTTATTATTATTTTGAGACCTGCGTGTCTCTTGAGGGCGCGGTGCCTTGTACTTTACTGCTTTTGAAAGTTTGTTTAAAGTGAGGTTTTTATGTTGTATTTGTACGGAGGACGTAGCAGATGGACTTGAAGACCTCAGAGCTCAAGAAAGAGTAAATACCCAAACTTGTTTAGGTTATTTTATTTTGTAATAGAATAAGGTTGCGTGCTTCTTAACTGTTAATTTTAAAATCAATTCCCTATCCGATTTACAAGGCTCGTAAATGGATCACATAGGAAATGGTTCGTGGTCATCCCAGGTCTAGATGCATGCTAGGCTGTGTATGGTTTCATTTATCGTTTTTGATCTATGCTTACATGTAGGTGCATGCTTAGGATTAAATAAGATAATCAAGAACATATACATGTTGATGAGATCGTTTAAATTCCATAAATATTCCTTTTGGACTTTGTCCATAGTTTAATATTCCATCATGGATTCGTGTAAGGATGAGCCGACACTATGAGGACCTTCACGTGAGTCACGGGAGTAACCTGGCCTCCACTCGATCCAAGCTGAGGAATCTATTAATGGGAAAGTTCGGGAGAATGTAGTCAGGCACAATAGTGTTGGTCGAGCTGCAGGATCTTAACTTGTCCTATAGAACGATGGGTGTGCTCGAATGCTTGCTCTCCTTGCCCATGTCAGTGACGGGCCGACGAGAGAGGTAAGACGAATTATCTTGAGGTTTGTAGATTTTCTACAATCATTTTAGACCCGGGTTTGTTTCTAGGCGGCTCCCGACATGATGCCAGGTCGGTGCTTGGACGGCTCTCGGCATAGCGATGGGTTCGTTTCTGTGCGGCATTCGGCACGGTGTCGGGCCCATTTTCGGATGGCACCTAGCACAATGTCGGGTCGGTATCTGGGCGGCTCTCGACATAGCGCTAGGTCAGTTTCTGATCGGCACCTGGCACGGCGCCGAAACCATTTTTGGACGGCACCCGGCACGATGCCGGATCCATTTTTGCTCGGCACCCGACACGATGCTGGATCCATTTCTACTCTGCTCCCAGCACAATGCCGGGTCGGTGCCTGGATGGATCCCGACACTACGTCGGGTCATTTTCTGCTCGGCACCCGGTACAGCATCGGGTTCGTTTCTGCTCTGTTCTCGGCACGACGACGGGTCAGTGCCTGGGCGGCTCCTGGCACGGCACCGAGTCCTTTTCTTCTCGACATCTGGCACGGCGTCGGGTCCATTTCTGGGCGGATCTCGGCACGACACCGGGTCGGTGCCTAGGCAGCTCTCGATATGATGACGGGTTCGTTTCTTGACGGCACCCGACACAGTGCTGGGTCCGTGCCTGGGTGGGTCCGTGCATGGTGTCGGGTCCGTTTCTACATGGCACTCGGCACAGCATCGGGTCCGTTTCTAAGCGGCACCCGACATGGCGCCGGGTCGGTGCCTGGACGGCTCCCGACATGGCGTCGGGTCCATTTCTGCTCGACACCCGGCACAACGTCGGGTCCTTAATTCAGATTTTAGAGCTCGAATGAGCTAGGGTGGGGCCGAAACCCCTGGTCAGATCCCGAGCTCAGATGAGTTGGGATGAGGTTGGAGCCCCTTGTCAGATCCCGAGCTCAGATGAGCTGGGATGGGCTGGAGCCCTAAGTTCAGATCCTGAGCTCAAATGAGCTAGGATGAGGCCGAAACCCCTTGTCAGATCCCGAGCTCAGATGAGCTGGGATGAGGTTGGAGCTTCTTATCAGATCCCGAGCTCAGATGAGCTAGGATGGGCCGGAGCCCTAAGTTCAGATCCTGAGTTCAAATGAGCTAGAATAAGGTCGGAGCCCCTGGTCAGATCCCGAGCTCAGATGAGTTGGGATGGGCCGGAGCCATTAGTTCAGATCCTGAGCTCAAATGAGCTAGGATGAGGCCAGAGCCCCTGGTCAGATCCCGAGCTCAGATGAACTGGGATGAGCCGTAGCCATTAGTTCAGATCCTGAGCTCAAATGAGCTAGGATGAGGCCTGAGCGTCTAGTCAGATCCCGAGCTCAAATGAGCTGGGATGGGCCGAAGCCCTTAGTTCAGATTTTAGCATCCTCATCCAGATGAGCAGAATTGTAATGATTTTATTTGATCAAAAACTAGCAGAAAAGTAAATAATCTAAAAAAAAGATAATTGTTATTTACAGGGAACTTCCTAGCATACTTGTGATAGTATTTTTTTTAGGTGCTCAGAGTTTCAAAATTATTGTTCATGATGGTGTGTATTTCCCTTATCGCTCCTGGGTGAAGAGGTGAAGGAGGATTTTGTGGTGGCTTTTGCTCGGGGTTTTTGATATAATCCTTGAGATGTCCCTATTCGATCAGCTTCATGAGCTCGATTAATAGTGCCCTGGATTTATTAGTGTCATGTCCTGGGGCTTTGTGGTACCATCAGTATCTGTTCTGGTTGACCTGAGTAAGGTCAACCTTCATTGATTTTGACTTTGGCAATAAATTCTGGTTCTTTAACTCGGTGAGGACCTAAGCCGGGCTAATTGTCAAGATATTCCTTACTTGCTCAAGTTCTTCATTTTGGTAGACCTTAAAATTTCTTGGATGTTCGAAAGGTGGTGTGCCCTTTCGTCTTCCTTCTCTTCTATCCATTCTGTCTAGGGTCGGTTTTTCTTTCAGAATTGTCTCTTCAGCTCCGATGTACTGTTCTGCTCGGGTCAAAAATTCATGGTAGGTTTTCAGCCCGGCTTCGTGGACTGACCACCAGAATCTTGTTTTTAGCTGGAGTCTGGCCATGATTGCCATGAGGACGGCATCGTCGGAGACATGTTCCATCTCCAGGACCAACTTATGGAATCTGTCCATGTAGGACCTTAGTGACTTTTCTTTCCCATGCTTAACATTCACCAATCTTTCTTTTGGGTTGACCTCATTTTCGACCCCATGAATTATGTGAGGAATTGTTCCGTTAGCTCATCCCATCCCCCGATGAAAAAAATTTGGGAGGGATTTGAACCATCTCTAGGCTCGGTCTCCTAGTGTTAAAGGGAAAGTTATGCACATGAGTTCTTCCCCTATTCCCTACAGCTCCATCTATGACGCGTACTTGTCCAAGTGTGAGCTAGGGTCGGTCTCTCCATTGTAGAGGCCAATTGAAGGCACCTTGAACTTCGTGGGAGTGATCCTGCTTGAGATCTGGTCGGTGAAGGTGCGAAACTCTCCTCCATCATTTTCCCTTTTTTGATCCCAATTTCCTAGCCTGAATTTCTGCCAACTTTTTTTTCAAGTCCTGTTCTTCCTTATCTTCTTCCTGGAATGACTTATTTTCTGGTCTGCTCTCATTTTGTTGGTGGGCTTCTTCTTGGAAGTCCAGTTTTTTCTATAACTTTCTGGCCTCCAAAGTTGCATCTGAACCGATCTTGTCGAACACAACTTTAGTCTTGGTCGGCAAGTCTACTCGGGTCGGCCAGAACCTGGCCCCTGGTCGGTTCCTCTAAGGTAACGGGGTCCTTTCTGCCCTCTACTCTTCAATCGGGTCCTTCCCCAAGTCTTTTCTTTTGGGCCTTGGCTCATTCGATGATTGGGTCTCCTCAAGTTCGTGGGTCTTATAGGTCCTCTCACTCACCTCGACTTTTTTCAACTGCTTGTTGAGTTGGAACATGAGGGCTTTGATCTCATCTGAGGTCATCACAGTTTTCCCGAGCTCTGTCAGAGCGGGGATGTCTAGAGATATTCTCTTCTGTAGGGTGTTGGCGATAACTCCATATATGTTACGTTGTTGTGGCTGGCTAGAGCCGCCAGGTAACAAGTCCTAGCTTTGGAGACCAGGTGGGATCTTCTGGTCTTCGCAATCATTCATTGTGTGGGTAGTCATCGAGCTATGTTCTGTTAGTCCCCTCCTTCTAGCGCCAAAATATTGACGTCGGATTTTGTGCTCCCGTCAGATTTTGTGGAGCACAAAATCCTTGCTAAACACCGAAAATATAGACCCGGCTCAAATAAATCGAACCAAATAAAAAGTGTGAAAATCGAATAATAATAAGAAAAAGACTGGCCCAATGCCTACTCGGGCAAATTTGTTTAGCTCATTCTGGTCGATCAATTCTGGCCGGACAGAATGTTTTTTATATAAGAATTGAGAGAAACGAGCTCTCTAATTACTTGAATACAATGTTTTCAGAACCTAGAATTCGATCCCTTTGAATGATAATTGAGGCCCTATTTATAGACTTGACCTAAGATACATTACTTGGCGAATAAGACTCAAATCCCCTGATTTTAGGGTTTAGATAAGGAAAAATCGGGTTAAAATCTATCTAAATCGGATATGATTTGATCTTGATTTGTTTTCTTTTTTGAAGACTCTTTCTTGAAATAAACTAAGTCTTTCTTGCTCTCATTATGACGATGACCTCGATTTCTGGCCTTCTACTTGATTTTCCAGATATATCTTGAGTAATTATACTTCTGGACCATGTTGACTAGTAACTACTTGACTAAGCACAACCTCGATCGAGTCGGCTCAGCCAATCTCTGGTTGGACCCCTGGGCCAGGTTTTGGTCAGGTCGGTCCCTGATCCAAGTCGGCGGTCTGGTCGGCTCTGGTATTCTGGCCTCCTAGCCGATTCTGGTCTTCCGACTGACTTGGTCTCCATCCTAGCGAGTTGTGCTTTTTATAAAAATGAGTTGTGCTTTTTATAGTTCTGCAAAATTCACTGTGTTTAATGTTGATGTGTTCTGTCATTTTTAGGGTTTGGAAAATGATGGCTTTATATGTGTTTTATTTATTATTAGAATGTTTAGGGTTATGTGTTGTATATGTGGGTTTAGGGTTGTTTGAATTGTTTATTGTTTATTGATATCATGTGGTCCTGTGTTGTATCTTGACAAGTGTAATAGAGAAAACATGTGGGCTTGTATAATAATCCCAACCTATATGGGGTTGTGATTGTTTTTTATTAAATTTGTCAAGTTCACTTATTGTATTCTTTCCTTTCATAAACTTGCAGAGGGTAGTATTGGAAAAATGTATCTATTTCTGATAAATGTGGGGTTGGTACTGATAAAGGTGGGGTTAGCACTGATAAAGGGGGTATTGGCACTAATCCTTCTTTTGAGATATTAATGTATGGATTGATCATTACTGTGATTGGGGATTGGATGGCCTTAATCCTGAAGAATATGGTATAGTTGTAGGAGATAAGAATATAAATGATATTAGTGGTTTAGGATTTGATTCTATTGATGAATTGTTTGAACCTGACAACATATCTAATCTTGATGATGATGATTCTGACTTTGATGATATATTATTTGAAGATAATATAGATGAGGAAGTAGAGTGGGTGGGCATAGGTAAAGAAGATGTTGAGTTGAATAGGGGCAAGATTCTGAATTAGAGGTAGAAGACTTTGAGGCAGAATTTGATAGTGAGTTAGGATCAGACATAGATAAGTATAACCCTAATCATGTATTAAAGTCTTTTGCAACCTATAATCCTGAATTTGTAATAGGTATGAAGTTCACTGATAAAAAACTGTTTAAAGAGGCTGTTTACTCTCATAGCATTAAGGCAAGAAAAAATGTTAAAATTACAAAAAATGAGGCAAAAAGAATCTATGCTAGATGTTTGGGGGAGGGGTGTGAATGACAGATCAATTGTCTTAAAATGGTTGGTGAAGAATCATGGCAGATCAGGACATACAACCCTGATCACACTTGTGGCACAAGTTACCACTTGAAAAACTTGACTTCATCCTGGTTGTCTAAGTATTATCTTGAGGGATGATCCTAGTAGGAGTAGTAAGGGGTTTAATGACAAGACTGAGCAAGAATAGAGACATGACAGAAAGATGTTGGGAAGGGAGGAGAGTATGCCCAAAGATCAGAAGGATCTTGCACAAGAGAATGGAGAGAGTGGCAGACTACATTCCAATCAAGTCCAATGATTGGAATTATGAGATTTCAGTGTGTGATGGTGGCAAATTCCATGTTGATTTGAGGGCACACTCATGCACATGTAGATATTGGGATTTAGAGGGCATTCCTTGCAAACATACATTGAGTGCTATTCTTGCCTAAGCCTTAGAACCAGAAGACTTTGTTAGTGAATACTATTCTGTGGAGACATACAATAAGGTGTATGAGTTAGCTATGTATCCAATGGATGGTCCAGAACTATGGACTACAACAGGCTACATCCCACCTATTCCTCCAATCTTTGGTAGGAAAAGATGTAGACCAACAAAATCAAGAAGGGTGATGAAGAAATGGGCAAGAAGAAGAAGATCCATAAACTGCCAAGACAGAAACCATTAGTCCATTGCAGCTTCTGCCAAGAACAAGGACACAACAAATTATTATGCTCTTGGAAGCAATTTGCTGAAGATTTCCCTATTGATGATGAAGGAGTGTCAGTTGGACACGAAACTGAACAAAATCAGAATGTAAGCTTACCTTTATGTTTAAATTATTGATCTGCAAGTCATATATATTTTAACCCAAATCTTTTTTGTGTTAATAAGGAAAATCAACATGGAGTCAGTCCACTTATGCAAGAAGAGCTCACTTAAGAAAGTGGTTTCCCCAGCCCACCTCATACACTCAAGTAAGGTTATTAATATTTGACCTTCACAATTAATAACAAGAGTAGTAGTAATAGTTTATTATTTTACAGGAAAACACACATGTTGATTCAGTTAATGTTGAACCAACATCAGTTTCCTCTCATGGTGGATTTGTTTGTGTAAGTTTCATTTAATTACTTTATTTTTGTCATACTAAGTGTGTAAACACTCTAATATGTATCTGTAACTCAATTCCATTTTTATGTCAGCTTTCTCCACCACCACCTCCTATCCCTGGAAGAGTGAATATTAGAGCACCTCCTCCCAATTTCAATCCATCCAATTATGTTGCAAGACCAACGGTATTACCTAGGCCTTCAACACAAAAGAAAGGCATTCCTGTTATTAAGAAAGGAGGTAAGAAGTTCATCAATTTATCAAGTTTAGGTAATCTTTTGATTGACAAGGGTAAGGGAAAGGGTAAGGCTAAGGATAATTAGTGGTGGCTGATTACTTTTGGTGACTGCGATAGTGATAATTAGTGGTATTTAAGAACTTTTGGTGACTGTGATAGTGAAGACATTGTTGTTGTATCTTCTGGTGATGTGAATTTCAACACATTTTGATTCATGTTTTGGTCTTTTGCATATGGGATGGGCTTATGAGCCATGGTTTTGTAATAGTGTTTTGGAAATACATATACTTATGTTTTATGAAGTGGTGGCAGATCCCATGTGAATTTGTGTGTGTGTTTAATTTTGGTTGGAAGTGTGATACTTTAAGTTAAGCTTTTTGGCTATGCAAGTGTGTTTAATTTAGTAAATGTATGTTTGCTAGATAGATGAAAATCTGCTCATATAGAGCATACATGGGATAGTTCACTGCTTATATAGAAAATTGCATAAAAAAACATAAAAAAACATACACCTTCTAGACTACTACATATATGTATAGCATATGCTATTACTTAATTAGAAAACATTCATTTGTGCAAAATGGACAAGCATGCTAGTATGGCCAAGCACATAGACAAGTTTTTCTTCTTCTCCAAATTGCCAATTCTTTTCTCCATTCTTTTCAATTCATTGCACTTCATTTGCACTGTTTCACCTTTGAGCTGTGAAAAATCCCCTTTCAGTTCTACAAACTTGATCTCTAGATTTGTAGGCATATTGTATTTATTTGGTTCGTCAATCCATTCAAAGAAGTTGCATCTTTTCCCGGTCAACGTATTGAACACGTGGGATAAAGCCAGAAAAGGAATAGATCATAAGGGATCAAATTGCATAATTATAGATAAATACAAGAAAAGAGAATATTGTAATTGATTGTATGTATATCAAAAAGTTAGTTTTGAGTTGTATAAATTAAGGTATAACACATCAATGGAAATTAATCTTTTTCCAGAATTCTAAGTTGTCTTATGTTTATTGTTTCCGTTCTTGACATGGCATCAAAGCAATTGCTCTTGGTGTAAAACATATTTCTTCCGCTACAATTAATCTTACTGTCGCCGATCAAAATCCATCTCTATCATGACAGAAACTGGTGCATCATCATCATCATCTCCAAAGATTGAAACCTCATCTCCATACTAGTAAATCCGTAATTTATGCCCTTACTGCAAAAAATAAATGTGGATTCATTGATGGCTCGATTCAGCCACCATCGCAGGAGAAACAGCCGACTGAATATGGCTTATGGAATCAGTGTAACAGTTTGCTTCTATCATGGCTGATCAATTCAGTTGAACTTGACATTGAAGAAAGTGTAGTACACGCCAAGTTTGCACAGGAAGTCTGGGAGGATCTCCGAGAACAATTCTTCCAGAGTAATGGATCCACAGTTTTCCAGATCCAGAAATACATTGCTACTATATCACAGGGTTCCTTGACAGTTGCTGCATATTTTACAAAAATTAAGGGACTCTGGGATGAACTCGAGACATATCGAGTACCTGTGGTTTGTAATCAAATGAAATCACATCATGATCAAAGAGAAGAAGATAAATTGATGCAGTTTTTAATGGGACTCAGTGAGGCATACAAAGGGGTACACACCAATATACTTATGATGAATCTATTGCCAACAGTGAGGAAGGCTTACTCCCTTGTTATACAAAAAGAAACACAGCATCAAGTTTCATCCGAGCCGACAGAAGGCTTTTCAATTGCCGCAGTGGTTCAGGGACGAGTGAATAATGCTCCCAAGTCGAACAAAATTTGTGAGCATTGTTCTAGATCGGGCCATATAATCAAAGAGTGTCGCACCTTGAAGTTTCATTGCAATTATTGTAACAAAAAGGGGCACACCAAGGATCGCTGTAGAATTAAAAATGGTACTTGGTCCTCCAATAATCAGCAAAGTGGTCGAACACAGTAGGGTCGAAGCAATGTCAGTTCGATCAATGCTGTAGAGTCTCAACAGTCTCAGGAAGGAGATTCTGACAACACGACTGTGCAAGACCTCATGACAGACCAACTTCAGCAGATTGCTCGAGCAATCTCCACCATGAATGCCAATTCCAACAACAAGATGTATTTGTCAATACGGCAGGTCTGTCGATTTATTCTAACTCTTATGTTAATTCTGTTCTCGCAAAACCTTGGATCTTGGATAGTGGGGCAATGGATCATATCACTTCCGATTCCACACTGCTTATACACACAAAATCTACACACATTCTTTCCGTGAATTTGCCGACTGGAAACACTGCACACATTACGTATACAGGCACTATCTTCTTTAATAAAAATATCACACTCAATGATGTTCTTTGTGTACCATCGTTCAATTTAAATCTCATCTCAGCAAGTAAACTCACCACCTCTCTAAACTGTTGTGTAATTCTCCTTTCTAATGGTTGTCTTTTGCAGGACCTAGCTACGGGGGAGGACGATTAGCTTGGGTGAACAACGGGGTGGTTTGTACTTCATGTCCCCTTCATCAATAAATTTCTTCCGATCCAATAAAACATCTTACCATCCTGATATATGGCATATGCATCTCGGACATCCTTTAGCCTCTAGATTTCAATTACTTTCTTCTTTATTGCCCAATAATGTAGCTTTTCATGATAACTGTGGGATTTGCCCTTTGGCCAAACTGACACGTTTACCTTTTCCATCCAGTACTATTTCTACTCAAGTTGCTTTTGATTTATTGCATTGTGACATTTGGGGGCCACATAAATTAGCTACACATTCTGGTGCATGGTTCTTTTTAACTATCGTTGATGATTTTACAAGGTGCATTTGAGTTTTCCTTATGCATAATAAGTCATAAACATCACATATTTTGATGATGTGGCAATGATTTGGTAATTGTAGGTAGTAAAATAATACAAAATAAATTTCATATGGGAAAAAAAACAGCCACGTAGGCATAAGGTGACTGAAAATAACGAATTGGGGGCAAGTGTCTCTCACTCACCGAAAATGGATCAAGAAGTTGAGATTCTTGCGAAAAAAAACTTAAATTGGATATATTTATCAATTACAGGACTAATATTGATGATCAGAAATTAACATGACTAAAAACGGACAACGTCTCTAAAGCAGGATCAAAAATGATTTTTTTTCGAACATAATATATCCTAAATTGGTTACTATTAAAAAGTTAGTGTCTCTAATTAAGTAACAAATGACCAAAACTTATTGTCCTAAATTTGCAATTTTCCTCTTTATAAAATTGTTTGGTGATTTTACAATTATCTAAATAAATTTTCTATTTTTTTTAAATTTACATTCCTATCAGCTTATCTCGTCGGAATTCCTCATATTTGGATGAGGAAAAATTTGTGAAAATACCTCATATATTACCTCTAATTATGACCCTACTCTTTAATTTTTTTGAGTTCTACAGAATACCCCATATATTACTCTATGTTGCTGAAAATACCCATTTACCAATATAAAAGGTAATCAGTCAGTCACAATCTGATGTGACTGATAAGTACACATGTGAAATTTATTTTTGAGTTTTTTTACTCTTATATCCATGTCATTCTAGAAATGGGTAGTTTTGGCAATAACGAACAAACATACGGGATATTTTCGAAAATATAATGAAAATAAGAATTTATTATTTTTTAAATTAGAAAATTATTTTAAGATATCTAAAAATCAAAGAATTTTTTTTAAAAAAAGAATAATAATAATAATAATAATAATAATAATAATAGAAGTTCTAAAAACTATATTTTAATTTTTTTTAATTTTAATATATTATTTAAGTAAATAAAAAATATAGTTAAATTAGATATTTTATTTTAAAAAAATAGAAAATATATTAATTATTTAAAAATCATCAAATAAAAACAAAAAAAATAATTTTCTTATTTTTTAAAATAAAAAATTCTAAATTTATTATACATCTAGTTTTTTTAGTAGTACTTTATTTTTATTTTTAAGTGTTTTATTAATTTTTTTACTTTTAAGCATTTCATTGATTTTATTTTTTTTTCTATAGATATTTTAAGATAATTTTCCAACAAAATATCTATCGCTAGATTTATTTTGTTGGTTTATAAATATTTGAAAATTACTATTAAAATAAGTTATGGTTTTTTAACAATAATTTCCTATTATTATTTTTACTATTACTATTAAACATAGGTTTTAATAATTTAAAATAAGATGATTTTTTAAATAAATATTTCTTATTATATTTACTAAATAAGTATTATAAATTTAATTTCTTAAATTTCATTTTCGAAAAATAGTTTGCATAGTACAATAATAACAATGATTATTATCAATTTGTTTTTAACATTTTTTTTCTAATTTTTTATTTATTTAGATAATATAAAATATTTTTTTGATTTTTGAAATAAATTTTTCAGAATTTATATTATATTAAATAATATTTTTAATTTTATTTGTTACTTTAATTAGGGGTAATATACGGGGTATTTTCATCAATTTTTCTGTGACTTGGCAACAGAAAAGGCTTGAGTGTGAGATTTGACAAAATTAAAATAAAAAATAATATCCATGTTAGAATTAACCAGCCACGTCATGCTGGTTACTTCAGGTAAATGGGTATTGTTGGTAAGAAAATGTAACATACGGGGTATTTTCAAAAATCTAAATAATTAAAAGATAAGGTCATAATTAGGGGTAATTATACGGGGTATTTTTGTCATTTTTCCCACGTTTCTTAAAATTGTTCAAAATATTTACCTTGTACTAAAGTTGCATAATAAGTGTTTGCATAGGTGAAAGTTATTTCCCTCCATCGATTGTTGGGAGGCTCAAATTACCTCCAAAACTGTGAAGAGAAAACTTAAATCCATCAAAAAAATATATATATCAGAAGTTTTGAAAGAAGTAAATTCAATAATATTTAACTAATTCTATGAAAAGTAATTCGAATTTCCTCCAAAAATCAAATTTTCATGTTGATTCCGAAAATGCAACAAATTTCTGACGGATTCTGTGACAGACGGATAGAAAAGTGTTATGTGTTTTTGCTTTGTTTTTGTTTTTCTTTTTTTCCTCTGTGAGACTAAATTAGCAATACATAAGACCAAATATAAATGACCCTTATGACCTGTGTGACCTTAAATTTGCAATTTCCTCTTTTCAGTAAACTGAAAATTGCAATATGGCAAAATAAAAGTAATCTACTCTACATCATCTCTAGGCTTCTTGATCTTAATATGTATTGGTAACCCTTGATTGAAAACTGGCATCGGATCTCTGCTCATGATATTCTCTTCAAGTAAAAGCTTCCACTTAAATCCAATTACCAAGTAATGAATCATGGTTAAAGTTTCTATTCTTGCAAATTCATAACCCGGGCACATTCTTGCTCCTCCACCGAAGGCCACAAACGTATGAGATGGTATTGCTCCTTGCTCTTCGTATCGTGATGGATTGAACTTATATGGGTCCGGAAATAAGGATTCATCCATTTGTGTCATACAACCCGCCCAAAATACCTATTGTCCATAAATAGCATGCTTAAAAACATATTATAAGATATTTTAAGTAAATATTGCCAAATATATATAATGGAGATATATAAATTTTAAAGTCAAAATAATAATAATTTTGGTTACCTGCCATCCTTTGGGGATTATATATCCCCCTATTTCAATGTCCTTGAGGACCCTCCTAAAGCCAAGAAAGACTGGTGGATACATTCTTAATGTCTCTGTCGCCACTCTCCATGTGTACTTCATCTTAGTTAGATCATCCCATGTGAGTTGCTCCCTATTTTCCTTCCCGCGAGCAATCTCTTCTTGTTCTTAAAAAACCATACACACTCGTTGAAATCAAAGTCTCAATATTTTGTTTGAAAAAGCAAAAAATAAAAAAAATAAAAAGATCATCTTCATACCATTAAGGACAGCTTCATAGACATGTGGATGTTCAACTAAAAGTTTGATTAGGAAAGTAAGAAGGATGGAGGTTGTGTCATGCCCAGCAATCATTGCGACAACAGAATTGTCCACGATTTCCTCATCAGACAACACAGGGGAATTAGCCTCATCACGCATGCTTAGCAAGCTAGTGATGAGATCTTGATGGTGATCAAGAATCTCTTCTTTTTCTAGTTGTTCCCTCTTTTCATGTATAAGTTCCATAATAATATCCGCAACTTCAGATCTTGCACGTAGACTTCTGTTGAAGCGCGTAAAAGGTAAGTTTATTGGCAACGCCAACATTCCATCAATCACTCGCTCAAATAGATGAACAAGCCTATCTCTTCTTCTTCCCCTTTCAATTCCAAATAGAAGCGTGCAAATCACATTGAAGGTCAAGGTCTTCATAACGGGCATTAACTTCATAAACAAATATTTGCTGAGTGATTCTTGATCATACTATATATGCTAACGCACAAATTTATGTATATGCTAGCTTCAAAAGTCATACATACCAAGATCTCGTGATTATGATGCCAATGTTTGTCGAGGTGCATTTTTATCTCTTCATCCATCTTTCCAACATACTGTTTTAGAGCTTCGGGCTTCAAAAATGATAAGAATGCTCCCCTCAACCGCTTGTGGTCTTCAATATTTACTTCAAATAGATTCTTCGGGCCGAGGAGCCTCCTAATCGATGCGGGCTGCTGATTTGAAAGTGTCGTCTGATCAGAGGTGTATATGAATTTGTTAGCTGATTGTCCATGGAGGAAAACACTGGGTGTTCCAAAAATGTGAAGCTTTGAAATCGGGCCATATTTTTGGGCTCTTTCTTGGAGCCACTTTTCACCTTTGTTGACTCTCATGGCTTTTAAAAGTTGAAGGCTTTGGCCTATTATTGGCAATCCTAGTGAACCTGGTGGTAGCCTTTTGGAACACCTTCTGTTTTTGATAATGAAGAAGAGAAGTGGAAGAAATAGAAGAAAAACCAAGCAGTATATTGCAGATTCCATAGGAGATTTTTTTTATAATTGTTTCATCTTTTTAATTGGTGATATTTATAGTTGGGAATGAAGCTATGTTGTCAAGAATGTTTCTTTCTTTCTTATGCATATAGTGACAAAATATGCCGGCCTGCCATATACTATTGGCATCTACGAGGAATTTATACTATTAGATTTGAACTTGAATCCATCAATAGTGATTTATATAATTATAAGCGAATTATACTTCTTGTTTAACGAGGTCCGTATAGTAAATTACAGTTTTTGGAGATTTCGCATGATCACTTTAACAAAACACAAGATTTTGATATGGGACTTGGGACTTGGTATAGATTCTTTTAAAATAAAATTTGGGAAAATATCAAATTTGGTCACATACTTTCGGGTTTTTGGGCCCAATTTGCTGATTTGAAATCCATTTTACACTTATATGGGATATGGATGTAAACATGACCATCCCTTTTGAGTGATTTAGGTTTATATGGATTAAATAACAATATAAAAAATACAAAAATATTAAAAATAACATTTAAAGAACAAAGATAAATTGATATTAAAAAAAAAGAATATTTAAAATAAATCTTTAAAAAATATCAAAATATAATCTGATTTGATATTTAAAAATCTAAGTAATATCTAATATTATGTAATATATATAATATAAGTCAACATAGATATAAATCTGATTAATAATATATTTTAAAATTAGCTAGGAAATTTCGATAGCCAAATCTAAATATTATTTCAATTTTAAAAATATAAAACTAAAACTTAGATAACATTAAAATAAATACACAAATATTAAAAAGTATTTTAATAATAAATCTTAATCAAAAGAAGAAAAAATTAGCAGCCCCTCCAAAGGTCAATATTGTTGTAAAATAACTTATCACAAGCAATCTCCTTACTTGAATCAATAGATATATATATTATAGAAGAGATAAAAATGTAAGTATATAACAAAGATATAACGACATGATTGGTATGATGGAATAGAATTAGGTGGGAATGGAATGAAATCAAGAATGGAATGGTGATTGGAATTTGACAAATTTCCAACGATTTTTCAGTCCGTTGGAATTTTTCCATTGGAAATAGTAATTCCAATGACTTTCCAACGGTTCATTCCAACGGTTTTTACTTGTCGTTGGAATTTCCATTGGATATTTCCAACGGCCACAAATGCCATTGGAAATGCCGTTGGAATTTGACAAAATTCCAACGGTTTTTCAGTCCGTTGGAATTTGGATGTTTCTTGTAGTGAATACTGATTCCTGTGATTGATATCACAAATGAATAGAAAATGAATGAAATAATTATTATAATTATATTTTATGATTGATAAGTATAAATAAAATGTATAATATATTAAATCAATTTTTATTTGACCAAATTACCTTCCACTATAATTTTATTTAATATTCATATTCAATATATCACTCAAATTTAAAATATTTGGCATATTTAAATTTAAAAATAATTCTTTTTACAGAAAATTAATCATTGTACTAATATTAAGATATATTATATTTATATATTTTATTTTTTAATCTTATTATTAGTTTACTATTTTTGTATTATTTACATATTCTTAAAGTAGTTAAATAATAATATATTTTTCATATTTTTTAATTAATTATTCTATATGATTTTATATTATTAAAATCTTAATATCTTATTTTATATTTCTAAAAAAATATTTTAGTTACAATTTATTTATATTTTTTTAAATAATTTATTATCTATACTAATATTCATTTATCTTACAAATATATATATAGACAAATCAATATTAGAACTAAAATTATTTGTATCATTAAAATTATATTCATATTATTTTATTATGTTTTCAAGATTTTATGTTTATTAATTATTTTTATACTATTTATGTATTTAAATTTTTTTTGCTATTTTTTATATTTTTATTTTATATTTATTTTAAATTATTAGTTATTATTTTATAATTTTTTATAAATAATTTAATATTATTTACGAAATTTTATATAATAATTTGACTTTAGGAAGTTAATTTGTGAAAGCATAAAATAAATATGATAATTGTCAAAATTAATAAAAAAATGTTCATTTTCTTCACGACAGGAATACGTAATACCATGGGGTAGAAAGGAATGGTCATTCCCTCATCTATGGTAATACCAATTCATGCGGGAATCACCATTCCCACCTATAAAACATACCAATCAAAGGAGTAGGAATGAAGGTAAGAATGATGATTTCATTCTCACACCATTCCATCATACCAATCATGCCATAAGAGGTAACCATATCAATCATCATTATTCATTTCAAAAGAATTCCAATATATACATGAATTAAGAATTCCAGTAGATATAGAAAATGAAAAGTCCATAAAGTAATGTTCATTAAACAATATATTTACAACAAATATATCATTAGAGAGAGAGACAACCAATTTAAGAGAAAAACACCGCCTTTGTCTCCGATTCCAGAAACTCCACCATAATTTTGACAAAAAGCAATCTTCAAGACAAGGGATTTATTTATTCAGGAATCAGGAATTAGGATTTCTAAGTTGTTGTTGAGATTAGGCTTCTTACCGTGGAGGCGGCGGAGAATGACGGTCTTGTTTGCAAGCGATGGACCCAATATTTCAACTGAGGATCCAAATCAATTAATGAAAAAAATACAATATTTTTAAACTAAAAACATAAAATATTACAATTTCGATAAAGTCAATAAATTACTATAATCCTCTTTTATATATATTTTTTTCCAAATCGGTTCATAATAACTTCATTATTAATATTTCTAAGTGCATCATTTTCAATGCATACTACTAAACAATCATTCAATAGTGCATCATTCATTCAATCGCGAAGAAAATTCTTAATGATCTTAAGTAATATCAATTACAACTTAATCAATAGATAAACCAATGAAAAAATAATGTGTTTTCTTGTAGAGATCATCTACGAAGCAAGTCCTCCTACTCCATTATTTCAGATAAATTGTTATCCATATGCACATCAAAAACAAAAAAAATTCAAGTTAACTCTCAACTTTATATAGAGTTTTAAATTGTTGGCTCGAAAACTTGAAGTTCGAAATTGCTAGACCCCCTAATTACAGGACAATTTAAATAATAAACTCTATTTCAAATCACTAAAAAATTTCGAATAACAATTCAAAATGAAAGTAGTCAATATAAACATCATCAATGAATTCACTATTGTAAACTTCTCTTCCACATCGATTTAGTAAATTTGAACTATAACTCAATAACTCTATTAATCATGCGGGTTGAATTATGATCTTTTATTCTTGAGGATTTTTCATATACTAATGATTATTTTTGACTCAAAATTTTACTCATTCATATTTTGAATGCACTACACCTAATGTAATCAAGAGATCAATTTATTCATTTTATTCAAAATTTATTCAATTCGTGATTTAAACATAAAACACTTAATCAATTTGTTTACTCAACTTGTTTAATTTTTCTTATTTTTTAAATAAACTTAGTTTAATAAATAGAAACCGATTCCACACATAGTACAAAAAAAGGTAATATAAGCTCATGCATTGCACGGGTTCCTAATCTAGTTCTAAAAAGTAAAAATAATTTCCTTCAAAAATCAAAATTTCACATTAATACAGATAATGCAACACATTTTAAACAGATTATGCGATGGTGGAACCAAAAATGTCGTGCTTTTTTGCACAAGACATTCTGTGACTTGAGTGACCTTAAATTTGCAATTTCCTGATTCAGTAAAATGAAAAATGCAAAATGGCAAAATAAAAGTAATCTACTTTACATCATTTTGGGGCTTCTTGATTTAATTTGTATTGGTAACCCTTGATGGAAAATTGGCATAGGATCTCTGCTGATGGTATTCTCTTGTAAAGAAAGTTTCCACTGGAATCCAGTTACCAAGTAATGAATCATTGTTAAAGTTTCCATTTTTGCAAATTCATTTCCTGGGCACATTGTTCGTCCTCCACCAAAAGCCACAAATGTATGAGCTGGGATTGCTCCTTCTTTTTCATATCGTGAGGGGTTGAATTCATATGGATCTGGAAATATGGATTCATCCAGTTGTGTCATGCACCCCGCCCAAAATACCTATTTCCATAAATATCTTGCTTATAAACATCTTGTAATCTTCTAATATATTTTAAGTAAATTTTGCCAAATATAACGGAGATATGAAACTTAATTTCAAATGGTATATAGGTAATACTGGCAAAAATATCTCTATATTTCCCCTAATTATGACTTATCTTTTAATATTTTGAATTTTTAAGAATACATATTAATGTTTGTTGCCGAACATATACCGGTAATGACAGTAAATAGTAGGTCACAATATGCATATGACCGATAAATATACATGAAGAATTGATTTATTAGTTTTTATTAATTATATATACATGCCATACTAATTATTAATTAGAAATGAGTATACAATGAGAAACATACAAACATACTAGGTATATTAAAACTCAGCAACAAACATTAATCCCCCTAAAAATATATATTAAAAATAAGAATTTATTATTTTTAAAAAACAGAAAATTATTTTAAAATAAAAAAAAGTAAACAAAAACATCTAAAAAACGATTAACTATATAATAATAATAATAATAATAATAATAATAATAATAATAATAATAATAATAATAATAATAGGATTAATTTCAATCAAGTATCTATTTTCCTATTTTGGTCCTTTATGTTTTAATTTTTTTTCCAATTTCAGTCCAATTTTGATTGAAATTTTCAAAACCATTGATGTGACTGTTGAAAATTCTAATGCGTTGCCAAAATTAATATATAAAGTCATAGAGGTAACATATGAGGTATCTTCACCAATTTTCCCTAATATATATATCAATATGATGATAATTTTGGGTTACCTGCCATCCCTTGGGGATTATATATTCCCCTATTTTAATGTCTTTGAGGACCCTTCTAAAGCTCATGAAGACCGGTGGATACATTCTTAACATCTCTGTGGCCACTCTCCATGTGTACTTCATCTTAGTTAGATCATCCCACGTGAGTTGCTCCTCATTTTCCTTGCCACGAGCAATCTCTTCTTGTTCTAAATCAAAAACCATCATCAAAATCAGTTTCAAAATTTTTTCTTGAAAAGGCAAAACAAATGATCATCATCTTCCTACCTTTAAGGACAGCTTCATAGACATGTGGATGTTCAACTAAAAGTTTGATTAAGAAAGTAAGAAGGATGGAGGTTGTGTCATGTCCAGCGATCATTGCAACAACAGAATTGTCAATGATTTCCTCATCAGACAACACAGGGGAATTTGTCTCATCACGCATGCTTAGCAAGCTAGTGATGAAATCTTGATGATCAAGATTCTCTTGCTTTTCTAGTTGTTCCCTCTTTTCATGTATAAGTTCCATAACAATATTCGTGGCTTCAGATCTTGCACGTAGGCTTCTGTTGAAGCGTGTAAAAGGTAAGTTTATTGGCAACGCTAACATTCCATCTGTCACTCGCTCGAATAGATAAACAAGCCTATCTCTTCTTCTTCCCCTTTCAATTCCAAATAGAAGTGTGCAAATCACATTGAAGGTCAAGGTCTTCATAAGAGGCATTACCTTCATAAACAAAAAAATCAAATAACACCAATATTTGCCAAGTCATTCTTTATCATACTATGCTAATGCACAAATTTATATATAGGGTTAATATTATACTTGCCAAATTGTACTATACACAATTTTTTCACTTTGGAATCTATATTAAACGTTTGTTTTTTGACAAGTTATTTTTTAACAAGTTATTATTTTACGATGACGACCTATAATAAACATTTGTTTTTTGACAAATCTGACAACAGATTCTAATGAAAATGCGCACATATAATTTGTACATGCGTAGATGGAGGTATTTTGATCATTTTCTCTTTGATTATCTGATTCAGTCCAAAATCAACATTAACCGTAATTCAATTTGTATTACTAAAATCAACCACAAAACCAAAATATTTATTTGTTTATTTACCATTAAAATCTAGCCGCAAAATCAAATTTTCCCATGTCTTCAAGGAGAAAATGACAAAAATATCCTCCAGTTGTGCATGTGGAAATCACGTGTACGTTTTTTGCCAAAATTTACTATTTGAGGTTGCAAAATTAAAATAAACATATACTATAAGTTGTGATCGAAGAAAAAAAAAAGACTAGGTTTCAAAGTGAAAAAACGCATATAATACATGTTGGAAAATGATATTAACCCTAATATATATGCTTCAAAAGACAATGTACGTACCAAGATCTCGTGATTATGATGCCAATGTTTCTCAAGGTGTACTTTTATCTCTTCATCCATCTTTCCAACGTACTGTTTTAGAGCTTCGGGCTTCAAAAATGATAAGAATGCTCCCCTCAACCGCTTGTGATCTTCAATCTTTACTTCAAATAGATTCTTTGGGCCGAGGAGCCTCCTTATCGATGCGGGCTGCTGATATGAAAGTGTTGTCTGATCAGAGGTGTATATGAATTTGTTTGCTGATTGTCCATGGAGGAAAACAGTGGGAGTTCCAAAAATATTGAGCTTTGAAATCGGGCCATATCTTCGGGCTCTTTCTTGAACCCACTCTTCACCTTTGTTGGCTCTCATGGCTTTTAAAAGTTGAAAGCTTTGGCCTATTATTGGAATCCCTAATGAACCAGGTGGAAGCGATTTGGATGATCTTCTGTTGTTGATAAGGAAGAAGAGAAGTGGGAAAAATAGAAGAATTAGACCGTACATTGCAGATTCCATAGGAGATTCAATTTTAGCACTTAGAGAAATATTTGATAATTGTTTCATCCTTTTTGGTGATATTTATAGTAGATAATGAATCTATGTCGTTAAGAATGCATATTTTTTTCTTATGCAAATGGTGACAAAACAGCATAAATTTTCCTTGAATATGCCGGCCCGCTATAAAGTTTAAACTTGAATCCATATTAATAATACATTATTTAATTATAAGCGAATTGTACTTCTTGTTCAACAAGGTGCGTATAGTACATTATAGTTTTTGGAGTTTTCACAAGATCACTTTAACAAAAAATAAGATTGGGATTTGGGACTTGAGTATTAATAGATTCTCCTTATTTAAAATTTTGGGAAAATATCAGACTTGGTTTCCAAAATCACATGAGATCTTCCATTATAATTTTGGAAAAACTCATTTTTGGTCATGCCTTCAGACCCGTGTTCAATTTTGGGTCTCCTTATTTCCAATTTTGAATTTTAGTACCATAATTAAAAAATTTGTTTAAATTTTATTTCTCCAGTTAATGCATTTTCAGACGTCTTTTATACGAGTGAGATACGAATGCTCCCAATTAATTTTCAATCAATTACAGTGATTTTGCATATTTTTTGCTTATATGCCGATTTAGTTTACATTTCTTTTGGAACTAAACAACCGCATAATATTGCCACGTCATTACTGAAAAAAAATATTAATTACACAAATCCCAAATTGCTATACCCTAATCCCTATCCCTAAACGAAGAACAGCAAAATTAATTTAAATTTAATTGATCATTAATTACTCAACACAATTAAGCTAATTAAGAATGTTGATCCTCCACCTCCAATCCACCACGGCCACCATCATCACTACTTATGTTAACACAAATAATATCATGCTAAAATCACCCAGTTGACAGTGATGGCTACATTCTTTCATTGCCGTCAGCTGAAATTTCCCACCAATTGACGCCTCCACCGATTAGTTTGTGAGTTTTCAATTACGGGTTAGGTTTGGGCTCTCTATTTGGAATTTGTGTGATCAACTATATCTTCATTTTTGTCTTTTTTTTTTTTCAATAATAATGTGGTTTTTTAGTTAAAAAAATTTGTAAAATAAACTGCCACATCATTAGATAATTGTCACGTCACTATAATTGGTAGTAAATTGAAAATTTGGGGCTTTTGTATCTAACTCATGCAAAAGACACCGGAAAATGCTAGTCTCAGCTAAAAAAGGAGACAAAATTTTCAATTACATGACTAAAATTGAGTACTTGAAATAAGTAGGATCAAAATTGGACAGATACCTAAGATGAGACCAAAAATAAAATTTTCTCATTATAATTTGTCTTTCATCTCCTATTCAAAAATAATTACTACGCACTAATGTATCATATGACATAGCTCTTCCTAGAGGGAATAGTGTTGAATTTGAGAACATTGGTAAGAAAATAGCTAAAAAGTGCAATGATTTGCCTCTTGCTCAAAGACTTTGGGTGTGTTTGGATTGGGACTGGCCCATCCAGATTTGGGATGGGTCAAATCCCAGTCTATGTTTGTATTGAGACTATCCAAATCTGAATCATCCCTTATCCACCTCCAAAATCTTGAAAAGACTCACTCTCCCATTTAATACCTGACACTCTTCTTCTCTCTTCTCACTATATTAAATAGTATAAAATATATACATGTTATTGGATATAACACATGTGTATCAATTCATGCAAAAAGGTACATACAACTTTTGAAATAGAAAGTGGCATCTTCCTTTTAAAAATTAAGAAAATATTACAACTATCTACTTTTTACGAAATTTTCAATGTGAGTGATATTTTAACTATTACACTACCCTATAAAATCTCAATACAAACATAAGATTATCAAAATCCACCTTTTTCAAATCCTCTCAAATCCCAAATTCGGACTTGCAAAATCCACCCACACCCCAATCCAAATATAGCCTTTGGGAAGTCTTTTGCATTTTAAGAAAACCTTGGAATGGTGGGAGAATGTGCTAGAAAGTGAATTATGGTAATTGGAAGAAGCAAAACCAAACCTTTTTCCTCATTTGCTTTTATGTTACAATGAATTGTCCCCAAAACTTAAGCAATGCTTCTTATATTGTGTCGTCTTTCCTAAAGGTTATAAGATTAATGTTGAGAGCCTAATAGAAAAATGGATGACACTTGGTTATTTGGGCTCTAATATTGGCAAAATGGAACTGAAAGTGCAAGAGTACTTTGAAATTTTGTCAATGTGTTCTCTATTCCAAGAGAAAGATGAATTGGATGAGAAAGTAGTAAGTTATAAGATGAATTGTAGTGTATTGATCTACAAATTGTAATTAAATAATTTTGTATAATTTTTCTGGAATATAAATTGCATTTGAATATTGAAAAGGGAGCATAAATGGATAGAAGATAGAAGAAGAAAGAGAATTAGGAGGAGAGAGAAATTGAGGGAGGTAGTTAGAATTGTTCAGCTTACTCCATTCATCAGCAAGATTCCCTAAATACAACTCATTGGGACCACAAGCCTATAATGCAAATATTTACAAGATAAGTGCCCAATAGTGGACTTAATTGAAAAAAGATTTAAATGATATTTCTGATAGAACATGAATTGAATTCACCTTACCTTGGTGAGGATTCTATTGATATATAAATAGATAGAGATACAAAGAGATAATTACAAATATTACAATAGATTTGTCTATATACATGGAAAGGATATAAGTCAAACTAAATCCCTAAACTGGAGCAATCAATCACGTTGATTGCTATCACCCTCTCAAGTGAGACGTCAGATTTGGATCGACTCGAAGCTTGGACCGAAAGAGCTCAAAGAGGGGTCGAGCCAAACTCTTTGTAAATATATTCGCTAGTTACAAGTTTGAGGATAGGAATCGAGTAGAGATTTTTCCCGTAGAAACTAGCTCTCGAACAAAATGATAATCAAGATCAATTTGTTTGGCTCACTTGTGGGCCACCGGATTTTGAGAGAGAAAGATGGTGCTGTTATTGTCACAAAAGAGTATCGGCGTGTTGGGACATGGAGTTCTCGAAGCAAGTTAATGATCCAAATGATTTCTGGCGCAATATTAACTAATGCATAATATTCTGATTCACAATTGGATCAAGCGACTATTGGTTGCTTCATAGCACTCCGTGACACAAGTTTACCGCCAAGAAAGATGGAATAGTCGTATGTGGAACGACGTGTTTCAGTACAATGGGCCCAATCAGCATCAGAATAGCCAATAAGTGATACATCGGGGGTACGAGTAAATGATAAACCATGATTGATGATGTCTTTAACATAGCACAACTTGACAGCCTAGAAGTGATCAACGGTCGGAGTTTGAAGAAATTGGCTGACAAGGTTTACAGCGAATGAAAGATCAGGCCACGTGATCGTTAAATACTGAAGTACACAAACCAACAAGCGATAAAGAGTGGAATCCTCAAAGGGAGTGCCATCGGAAACCAAAATTTGACCAGCAGCAAGAGGTGTGGAAACAGGTTTTGAGTCAAGAAGTTCGGCACGAGTGAGAATATCACAAGCATATTTGGCTTAACTCAAAAATAGGCCAGTGGGAGTATATGTGACCTCAAGTCTAAGAAAGTAGCTAAGACGCCCAAGATTTTTAATAACAAACTCTTTGATGAGGTGAGTTATAAAATTGCGTATAAGAGCTGGTGAATTGCCTGTAAGAATCACATCATCGACGTGTACCAAAAGATATAGCGTGAGATCCCCTTTATGAAAAGTAAACAAAGAAGTGTCAGTGCGGCTACATCGAAAGCCAAGTGTGAGAAGAAAACCACTTAGATGCTGAAACCAAGCAAGGGGGCTTGCTTAAGCCCATACAAAGCTTTCTTCAATGACAAACATGATTTGGAAACCGTGGATCAATATAACCCGAAGGTTGTTCTATGAAAACCGACTTAGAAAGAACGTCGTGAAGAAAGACATTTTTGACATCCAACTGGTGCAACGGCTAGTTCTGAATGACGACAAGCGATAGAATAATGTGGATCATGGATACTTTGACGATCGGGCTAAAGGTGTGAGAATAATCAAAATCGAGAAGTTGCATTAAGCCCTGAGCAACGAGATGAGCTTTAAGGCGGTCAATAGATCCATCAGAGAGATATTTAGTACGGAACACCCATTTAGAACCAACAATATTTGTATTGGGAGGACGCAATACTAAATCCCATGTGTTGTTATTGCGGAGGGTGACCATTTCGTCATCCATAGCAAGAAGCCATTAGGGAAGTTTGGCGGTAGATTTAAATCCCTTTGGCTCTTTTGAGGCAAGAAGTACCGTAAGAAGCTTGGTATGAGCAATATCCGTAAAATATTTGGGTTTGAATATACCATATTTCAAATGAGTACACATGGAATGTGTTGATTGGGCTAGAGCAGGGGCCGATTGCTGAGCCTGTAAAATAGGTGGAAAAGCCTGTGGCTTGGCTTGCTGGTCTGGCACGTGCCCATGGACAGGTGAGACAGGCATTGGCTTAATGATAATGGGTTGTGGAGAAATCAATACGAGCTCACTGCAAATGGTACAAGGCCAAACCGGCACCGGTGACTTAGGTAATGATTGAGATGAGCTGGACTTCTTCAAGATTGGCCCAGAAATGGACTCATCAAAAACAAAGAAATCCAAGGCCTGTGGATTGGATGAGGTTGTAGGTCTAGTGAACTGAAAAGTGAGCTCATCAAATTGAGCATGTCTTGTGATGTAAATGCGAGATGTAGACGGATCGAGACATCGAAAATCCTTGTAGTTGCTGGTATATCCAATAAAAATACATGGAGCACTGCGAGGACAGAGTTTATTAGTGGCATAATCCCGCAAATAAGAAAAGACTCTGCATCCAAAAGGGTGGAAATTGCCATAATTTGGTGTTATATGAAATAACAATTCAAATGAGAATTTTCCATTCAACACCTGAGAGGGAAACCGGTTTATAATATAAACAACAGATGTAAAGGCGTCTAGCCATAAAGATGTAGGAGTATGTGCATGGAATAATAAAGCCAAACTTGTTTCTGTGATATGTCGATGTTTCCGCTCAACCCGACCATTTTGAGCAGGAGTATGTGGACATGAAACAAAATGATGAGTACCATTTTCTTTAAGAAATTGTTGTACTTTTTTATTTGTAAATTCCATGCCGCCGTTACTTTGAAAAGTTTTGATTGGACATCCAAATTGTGTTTGTACAAAAGTATAGAATTGGACCAACACATCATAAAAACCATATTTTTCATGCAATGGATACATCCACATGAAGCGAGAAAAATCATCCACGAATATGACATAATACCGATAACCAGAGGTGAATTGAACGGAGAGGGTCCCCACAAATAACAGTGCACCAAATCCAAAACATGAAAAACATGTTTATCATTAAGTGTAAAAGACAAACGTTTGCTCTTGGCAAGAACAAATTGAAGGTTTGGTTAATAAAGATGTAATAGTTAATAAACCCAATTTATTCAACAAACTAATAGTATCAAAAATGACATGGCCAAAACATAAGTGCCATAACTCAAAAGAGACATAGAGACGCTTGGATGTCAAAGCAACAACCAAGGCAGAGGTTCCCTGTTCCAAAACATATAAGTCGTTATCACGCCGTCCTTTGGCTATGATTTCCTTGGTTCGACGATTCTGAATGACAAAAGTATTATCAGAAAAAAGAACATTAATCGGAAAATCTGACACGAGCTTGCTAATCGAGAGCAAATTTTGTCATGTGTGGCACAACAAGAAAGTTAAACAATTTAATATTAGACGATAAATCAAATGAGCCAGTATGAAAAATAGATAGTTTAGCACTATTACCAATGATGACTTGATCTTGACCCGTATAAGGATTATATGTGTCCAAAGATGAAGGTGATGACATCATGTGGGCTGAGGCACCTGTGTTGACAAACCAATCGGATTGGGATGGAGAAACAGTACAATTTGCATTGAATGCTACTACAATATTGGCGGCATCATCTGATGGAAAGCATTGAACATTCTAAAAATATGGGCATTTATCGGCATAATGTTCGCCACCACATAAAAGACAACGAGGAGGACAACGTTGACCATTATTGTTGTTATTTCGACCACGATTTGAATTATTAGAATGTCCATGGGACTAGTTGGATTGATTACCTCGTCCACAATTTGAAGGTTGCGAGTGCGCAACAAATGGAACAGTGGGTGTGTTGGCCGGTTTCATGGATCCCTCAAACAAAACAAAGCTTTGGGCATTGTATAGTAATTCAGAAAATGGGGGCAGTAGAGGTTTGGCCATGAGTGCCGCTGTAAATGATGAGAAAACAGGCCCTAAACCACGCAAAAAACAATATGTTTTATTGGATTCAGACAAAGGATGTCCGATTGCTGCTAGTTGGTCACAAATTGTTGTAAATTGGCACCCATATTCACTCACTGGATGAGAGCCAGGAACAAGACCGTGCAATTCATTTTGTAAACTGACTCACGTGGTTGTGAATCACTGCTAAATGTCTTCTCAAGAACGGTCCAGACAGAATGAGAAGATAAAGACCCAATTACCATCGACATAGCTTCTTCGGTGAGAGAAGAAATAAGCAAAATTTTAACTTTTTGATCTTGTTTGTGCCATTCATGATAAGCCGGATTGTGCTCTCGGGTGCCATTGTTGTTAGTGAGATGAGTCTCTGGAGCTGGAGAGAGCCATCGATATAACCGAAGAGATCTTGGCATATAAGCAATGACTCCACCTGATTGCTCTATAGAAGATAATTGGACGATGTCAATTTGACGGTGATCATATGAATCAATGTCGAAAATGGAAAAATATCGGACGAGGAAGAGAAAGAGCTCGCCATGGAGGAAGAGTAAGAGAGACGGCTGTTTTAAGGAGCTTAGGGTTTTCCGCGCTTAGAATGCTGAATTGAATTCACCTTACCTTGGTGAGAATTCTAATAGAGATACAAAGAGATAATTACAAATATTATAATAGATTTGCCTACATACATGGAAAGGATACAAGTCAAACGAAATCCCTAAACTGGAGCAATCAATCACGTTGATTGCTATCAATTTATTCTTCAACAGAAGTTGTTGGTCAAGTGCTTCCATGTAGAGGGTCAGATTTCTTCATTTCATCTTCATTATTTGTATCTTGAGTGACACATGTATCATTCTTTATTTTCAGACATTCAGTAAGAGCCAGGGTCTAATAGTCACTTTCAAGGCCAAACATAATCTTATCATTTTATTTTCAAGCTTTTTCTTTATAAAACCTTGATTTCCATTCTTTGTGCTCACAATAGCATGATGTAGTGCATGATATAGTGCCAAGGGAATTAATAAGATAGCTTGTCAAGCCTGTGACCCTTTACTTGTTTCTACTGTGAATGAATTTTGTAGTTTATCTTTTTCGTACGAAGGAACTTCTCTAAATCTTTGTGATTGCGTCAAACGTCTAGGGGTGTTAAGCTTGAGATCCTGTGAAAGTAACCCACGAGGGGAATAGAAAACATGATTCATTTGAGATGGTTTAACTTGCATAAGATAAAACAATTATCCGTTGGAGCTCTTAAAATCATTTTTCAACTTTATAACTTGCAAACTCTTTGCATACAAAATTGCAACCTAGAAGAGATTCCAATGGAAGTTAGAAATTTGATTCACTTGAGACATCTTGAATTGAGTGGGAACAAATCTCTTAAGAAATTGTCAAAAGAAATTGGGAATTTGATTCAAATGAGATACCTCAACTGGAGCATAAATGAGTCTTTGGAGGAGTTGCCAAGTGAAATTGAGAATTTGATGCAGTTGAGACACCTCCACTTAAACAACAATGATTCTTAGGAGTTGCCAACGGAAATTGAAAATTTGATTCAATTGAGATATCTCAACTTGAGCAGAAATGAGTCTTTGAAGAAATTGCCTAGGGAAATTGGAAATTTGACATAGTTGAGACACCTCCACTTGAACAACAATTATTCTTTAGAGTTGCCAAAGGAAATTGGGAATTTGATTCAATTGAGACACCTCAACTTGTGTTTTTGTAATCATATTGCGAAGTTGCCAAAATCATATAATGAATTGCAAACCTTGGATGTTGTGGAGTATAATACACTAATGCATAAAATTCCAGAAGGAGTAGGCCAGTTAAGTGGTCTTCAAACATTGAGAGAATTTCATGGAGCAAGTGGTGGGAACAAGTTGAGATTATTAAAGAAATTAAACCATCTTAGTGGATCTCTAGCATTGAAGATCAATTTAGCTAATGATGATGATTTGGAACAAGTTGTTGAGGGTGCTCGGGAAGCAGAATTGAGTAAGATTGACATTGATTATCTTGTAATAAAGTTTGAAGATGAGGTTCATGAAAATGAGGAGTCTTCGATGGTGAGGATGGATGTGATAGATGTTCTCCAACTCCCTCCGAACTTGATAAATCTGGAAATTACGAATTAAGAAGGCTCAAAGCTTCTCCTGAGTTGGATTGTGTCACTCATCAACCAATTAAGAGAGATTAGTCTCAGCTACGTCAAGCACCTGCCATCATTGCCACCTTTTGGAAAACTACCGTACCTCAAGGTGATTACGATTTTTAGAATGGAAGGGTTGCAGTTTGTGGAACCAGAATTCTTGGGAATAGACATGAAGGATGTTGTTGCCTTTCGAAAATTTGAGTGTCTTGTATTTATGCAATGTTCCAACTAGAAAGAGTGGGAGGACATAACAATTGAAGAAGAAGAAATTACGATAATACTTTGTCTCACACATTTTGTTATCATAGATTGCCTAGATTTGATAGCACTACCACATCGCCTCCTGCGTAAGGCCTTGTCATTGGATTTTATGGATATTTCGGATTCAACATTGCTAGAACAACTTTACAAGGACAAGGACGGTTCAAACTAGAAATCCATATCCCAGAATAATCCACGCAATAAACACTCATATGATGACAGTTCTGAGGAGGGAGTTCAAAATGTTGTTCATATATTTCTCATTCTTGCTTCTTCTTCCTTTTCTTCCTCTTGTAATCAATAATTTGTCCCTAAATCCTCAAATGAAATTATGCACTTTTATACCTTTCATTTGGAATTTAAATAATATTATACTATTATTCTTACTCAACCATAGGACTCTACTCATTGAATACTCTCCAAATCAAAATCTGGATAAATATTTATTTAGGTTAATATTTATTTCATCTTGCATAAATTATGATATTCAGTCAATTTGAGTATGCAATGTCGATATCAACCAAAAATATTAACAAATTATGTATCATATTATATCTAAAGAATTACTATAATTTAATATAATAATTGGACATATAGACTTAACTTGACATTACGTAGTTGTAGTTCTCAACTTGTCGGACCTTATAGGATTTCCATAGTCGATTGACTCTCACGCCCAAATAACATACAAACATATAGAAGTCTAAAAATATTTTGTATATTATATATATTTTGTGGGAAAATTCAAATATGGCCTTGAAGGAATGGTAATAGGCCGATTTTGACCCCTAATATAAAAAAAGGCCCTAAAATAATCAAATATGACCTCCGTCAATACACTTGACAGAAACCATCAGACCACACTTTTTGGTGGGAAAACCTATTTCACATTCATTTTTTTTAACTAACCACCTCTTTAAAAGTCTTCACAACAACACACAAAGTAATTTTCCATCATACAATCAAAACTAGAGCATAAAAAGGTAAAAAGAATAGCCAAATCGCAGGACAAGATCACAAAGAAGACTCAACAGTCATGGGCTCACCATATGAGAACCATGATTCTAGACAAAGCAAAGGATTCACACCAGTAACTAAGAAACTAAATTCAGATTAATCATGGAAGATGGAAAAGGACTACAAATGAAAAAGTACCTAAGTTTCAACTCGTGCATGTTCAAACAACAAAAATTTTCCTGCAACAAAAATGAAATAATAAACAATACAAACAAAAATTTTCAAAACTATAAAAAGCACAAATCACATATTTTCTTGCAACACCTTAAAACAATTCACCAATAACAAGAAACAACCAATATATGACAAAGATTGCACAATAAGCTAAAAATAAATTGCTAACTAACCATCAATTTTCAACGCACCATCGTTTTCCACAAGAAAAGCATTCACCAATGATTTCTAACGCACTATCATTCTTGTACTAGTTTGGTACCTTCTACGCAGGCCACCAACGATTTCCACAAGATGATATTGATTATCTCGTGTTTAATTTTGGCAATAGGTTTGGGAATGTTTGAATTTGTTTGATTTCGGAGGGTTCAATAGAATAGAAGCTTCGACTGTGTTTATGTCCCCTTTCAAACTCTGACTGGAATGTGACAAATAGAAAGAATTGACGGCCACGTACCTTGCACATGATAGCACTGTTAGATTTTTGAATGATTTGATCGAGATTGCGTATTATATCCCTGACTTCTTCCTTGATTATTTCTTTCCTAATTCTGTAAATTGTAATTAGCCTTGAATATGTGATATTTATTTTTTAGATGTACTCTTCATCCTATATATTTGTACAGATCTTTGACGATAGATAATAAGAAGAAAACCATTCAAAACCCATTTGAGTGTTCATGATTTTCTACATGACATAAGAGCAGGTAATGATCAAACAACTTCCGCGCAATTTTTTTTCCCCTAATCAAAATTGTGTTCATCGTCATCTCTTCACCATGTCAAAGAAAGATGATAAATGTGATGTCTCCATACTATATTTTGGGATCGGACAATCCCAATCTTGTTTTCACAAATGATTTGCTTCGTGATGGTAATTATGCGGACCGGGCAGATGGGATGAGCAATGCCCTTTACGTGAAGAACAAATTTGGTTTCATTGATGGCTCGGTCCCTATTCCAAATAAAGGTTCGTCAGATTTACCCTTGTGGAAATGGTGTAATGCTATGGTGCGAGGATGGTTACATAGTTTCATGAATAAAGAAATACGCTTGAGTGTGAAACATGTCAAAATAGCCCGTGAAATATGGGAAGATTTGCAAGAGCAATTTCGTAGTGAAAGTGCCCCAAAGGCATATGAATTGAAGCGTGAAATCAGTTTCACATGATAAGAAAAGTTGTCCGTCTCAGCCTACTACACAAAATTGAAGGGGCTATGGGATGAATTTCAATCCATTGCACCAATTTCCAAGTGTATGTGCAATGGATGTAAGTGCGATATTCCTAAACAATTGGTTGACATGAGAGATAAAGAACGACTCTATGAGTTTCTTATGGGTTTGGATGAGTTCTTCGGAACCGTGAAGACGTAGATATTGAGCACCAAACCTACGATCTCTCTCGGGGCTATATTTCATATGGTTTCTGAGGACGAACGTTAAAGACAAATCACTTCGGTTGGAAAGACAAATGTTAAAGTTGTAGCCTTTCAGACGCAAGTTGGGCGTCGTGAAGATGGAGTAGATCGGAAGGAAGGTAAGCTGATGTTAAGAAATGCACACACTGTCAAAGACTCTGTAGATGAGTGCTATGAGATCATTGGGTATCCGGATAATAAAAAAAAAGAACGACACACAGACAAAATGAGTGATTCATTGAACAAGCCAAAGAATACCACGAAGGCTGCTCACATGGCTATTGGAGACAGTCCCATTCTTGGACTCATAGTTGATCAATACTCAAAGCTGGTAGATTATTTCAAAAATGGTGGCACTTCACAGGTAGCTCATGAAGAGAATCCTTCTACCATCAACATGGCTGGTAAGATGAATACTTTTAAATCTTGGGTTATTGGTTCTGGGGCTACTGAACATATGTGTGATCGTAATCTTATTCATGATCAAATGGGCTCTGGTACTGAAATACCAGTGAAAGTTGCAAATGGTGATATGGTACCAGTCCAAAGTATTGGAAATACTAAGTTGCCCAATGGTTTGAAATTGAATCAGGTGTTGAATATTCCTGATTTTAAGTACAATTTACTTTCTATTAGCAGAATAACAAGAGATTTAAATTGTATCATGATATTCTTCTCAGAATTTTGTGTATAACAGGACTTACCTTTGAGGAACCTGATTGGAGTGGGTAGGCACTGTGATGGTCTATATTATTTGGAGCTAATGACCAAAGAAAGAATAGTTATGTCTATGACAATTGATTCGAAAACTTAGTATAGAAGACTAGGGCATGCTTCGAGTTTGAAGTCACGTCATTTTGATGGTTTTAATAATGATTGTGGGAAGAAAGGTGAACATTTTGATTCCTGTTTGAAAGCCAAATTAACCAGACTTCCTTTTCCCAATAGTAGCATACAAACTGTATCATGTTTTGAACTCATTCATTGTGATATTTGGGGTGGGTATCGTACTCCATCTCTTACTAGTGCACATTATTTTTTAATCGTGGTTGATGATTTTAGTAGAGCCGTATGGGTATTTCTTATGAATCATAAATCTAAAGTGTGCTAATTTTTATTACGTTTTGTAACATGGTTCGTAATCAATTTGGGAAAAGTGTTAAAAGAATCCGAACAGACAATGGGTTGAGTTTCAATCTAGAAGCTTGATTGATTATTATTGTGAGAATGGAATCTTACTTGAGACCTCTTGCATTGATACACCCCAACAAAACGGGATAGTTGAGAGAAAACACCAACATATTTTAGAGGTTGCTAGAGCCTTGCGTTTTGAGGTGGGGTTACCTCTAAATTTTTGGGGCGAATATGTGATGACTACTACATACACCATTAAACCGGAAAGGGGGAAACAAATTTGGTGTGAGAGGATATCGTTGTGTTTTCATTGGATATCCTTATTCTCAAAAGGGATATCGTGTTTTTGATCTTCAAACGAGACAATTGTACACCTCTCGAGATGTCAAGTTTATGGAAGACATTTTTCCATTTAAAACATCAGAACCTGTGCATACTATTGAAAGATTAAACCATCAAAGGTAGATAGAATGAGATGCAGATGAGATTCTTGAAGTATGCAACTCACATTCGGTTGACATTAATGATGGCCCGAGCAACCCAATTATTGAAACAGTTGGTGAACAGGCTAATCCAAATTCTGATACAGTTCATATTGAAGCTCCACAAAGAAGTGAAAGAGAAATGAGACAACCTAAGCATCTTGAGTTATATGTTACAGAGCTGCCCATGTCCATAGACCATTCGCAACCCATTGCCAATCCGGGAACCTCTGAGGTATATCCTTTATCACATTTTATCTCCTATGTGATGCCCCCACAAGTGTACGGGTTTATCACGTAATAATTAAGATATCGTACCCACGAGGATTGTAGATTGATTACTGAAATTTGATTGATTTTGATTATATTTAGCAAAACAAAAATGGAGAATACAGAACTATATCTACTACACTTAATTACTGAATCAAGAAATCAAATAAGACCAAGATAAAATCAACAAAATAATATTCAAACTTCAAGAATGAGAAGACCTGGGGTATTGATTTTACCATAATTGAATTAACTTGAATCTATGTTTTCATTATTCATCCTTTCACTTCCATCTATTGCTAGTCATGAATTCCTTCGAATATTTACTAACCTCACTCGAGTGATAGCAAACTTATTATTAACTGTCAATCCACTATATCTCTATGAGAATCATCCAATTAATAAAGCATTACCAACATGTTCACTTGAAGGGCTACACAAATACATGTATATTTCTATCTCATATGAATTTACGATTTCATGCAACAAATCTCTACACATGTATCTCCTATCGGTCTCAACATGAGTATCTCATCATCTAATTATCGGCCAAATAATTAAAAGCATTAAAAACAGGCATGAAACATCAATAGAAAGAAGGAATCAATGAATAAATCCAACAAATAATCCAAGCCTCTTCTATTAGGCTACATCGCAACCCTAGAAAGGTGTTTACTCTAGCAACATGATAAAAATCAATCCACAACAATCTGAAATTCAAGGTTCAAGACTCCCAGACCAAAAGGAAAAGAAGGAAAAACCTCTTTATTTAACAACTTGTTCTCCTCATCTCTTCTCCGCTCTCTGTCGATTACGTTGTCTTTTATTCTTTCCTCAATCTCCTCTTGTCAAATCCCCTTTCCTTTCTCTTTTCTTCTGTCTAAAATTCCTCTTTTTCAGCCCTAGGATGATTTGGGCCTTTTTAAATCCATCAAATGGGCCCAGACTGTTATTGGGCTGATTCTGTACAGATCAGATTTCACACTGGATCACTGAGTTCACACTTGGTACCCAGTGTGGGCTGAAATTCGACATTTTCTTATCCAAACCTGCATAAAAATCAATGTAGAGTAGTAAACCGCCTCAAGGACAGATGTAAGCTGAAAACATATATAAAATACATGAAATCACTTAAATTATATCATTTTTTTACCTTAATTATTCACACATATTTTTCACCTATCAAATTCCCCCAAACTTAAATTGTTGCTTGTCCTCAAGCAAACAAGGAAATAAAGCACGAAAAGGGTGGAAAAAATATAAACAAAGCTCAAAAGATCAAATGTTATCACCTTAAACTCAAAGTTTACACACTTTCAAGACCTTTTCTCTTCTTGAATATTTATCGATAATGCTCAACAATATACAAACAAGTTTTGTGTGCTCATAAGCGTCGTACTTAAGATAAGAGAGACCTCACCAGGATATGTATATCGCTCAAATTCTTATGTGTATATTTGGATGTGTTTCACTCAAGTTTTTCCTATAGAGTTTCCTACCATAGGCTTGCACATCTTCTTAATCTCTACCACAATGTATGCAAACATGCCGTAAATCATAAGGACTTTTGTTGGGTTGTAACTGGGCTATGGGGTTGGAGAATGAGAACTCGACAAAATAGAATTAAAATAATGGAGTACACAAACTCATAAATATCAACTATCAGTCATCACTCAATTGTGATAATCTTCATTAGGTTATCTCCATCCCATTCTCAACACTAAGTTTTCATTTTTTTTGGATGAGGTTGGCAGCTCCACACTACTCTTAAGTTAGTCCATCTTGACCCGATTTCAGGTTTGGACTCTTAAGAGTAGGCAGCTGATTCCACCCCCATCATCTTTTCACATTTCAATTTGTTTTCAACTCAACTCCTTTTTCTCCGATCAAAAACTAATCATCATTCTCTTTCACTTTATCAATCAATGGCAGGAAGGAATGCATAGTGTACTCCACTAGTTTCAAGATTAAGCAATGATCATCTTTGTCAAGCTACAAGACAATATATATAGAATGGTAGTCAAGAAATCTGGCTATAAGGCATAAAGTGGTTAACAAGGGATTAACTGAGAACATCATAATGGTTAGCTTTAATTGGAAAAAGTGAGCTCAAATAAGGATGGTCTTAATCATATTCACGGTCAATGCAAGCAAAAAGTAGCCATGATAAAGAATCAGCGCAAGTTCTAGAGAAATGCAATCATGGAAGACATACCACACTTAACAAAAAAAATGAGACTGGTTCAACATATTATCAGTTAAAGGCTCAAAATCCTCTCAAGTAAAATGTCTGACCTCTCTTAAGTACTTCAACTTGCTTGCATCACAAAACCAGTAATCAAAATCAGAGCATGATGACAAATATTCAATCAGTTACAGGTCTCTCAAGATATAGCATACTTATGTCTATAAGCAACAAACACCAAAAGACCAAAAAAAACACCCTTAAATCCTCCCCCCAAACTAGAGATATTCATTGTCCTCAATGAATGACAGAAAAGCAACTATTCAAGAAGAAGAAAAATGAGAATTGTAAAGAGCTCACCAAATAGAGGAGAACCAAGAAGTAATAGGCTATCGATAGCAAGATCAGATCACCCTTGTCAAATGGCACTGGTCTGTATAACCGCACTGGATATTCATTTTTTAGCAGGCCACTTCTTTGCTGAAGAAAAAACCAAACAGCAAAACCATCCTACCATAAAAGGAAGAAAAACAAAAAGAAAAAGGAAACAAAAAACGAAAATATTGGGTTACCTCCCAACAAGCGCTAAATTTATAGTCTTCAGCCCGACTTTCTTTTGCTTCAAACTACAGGTCACAGAAATAAATAGGTGACGTCACCATTACTTGTTCATTCTCAATGTACAGCTTCAGTCATTGCCCATTCACCATGAATTTTTCATTTTGTCCCTCCACTTCTACAGCACCCCATGGTAATGATCGTATCACAGTAAATGGTCCAAACCATTTGGAGCACAACTTCCCAGGAAATAATCGCAAGCGTGAGTTAAACAACAGAACTCTTTGACCTAGGAGGAACTGCTTAATAAGAATGTTCTTATCATGCCATCTCTTTGTCCGCTCTTTGTATATCATTGCATTCTCATAAGCTTCATGACGCCATCATCAAGTTCATTCAATTGATACTTCTTTTGCTCACCAGCTACTTGTAAATCAAAATTTAGCTTCTTGATTGTCTAATAAGCTTTGTGTTCAAGTTCAACGGGTAAGTGACATGACTTCCCATACACAAGCTGGAACAGAGACATTCCAATTGGTGTCTTAAATGCAGTTCTATATGCCTAGAGTGCATCATCCAACTTTGAGGACCAATCTTTTTGTGAAGAACTGACTGTCTTCTCTAATATCCACTTCAACTCACGATTAAAGACCTCAACTTGTCCACTCGTTTGAGGATGGTATGGTGTGGCAACTTTGTGGGTAACTCCAAATTTAGCTAGTACAGAATCCAATTGCTTATTGCAAAAGTATGTTCCCCCATCACTTATGAGAGCTCTTGGTACTCCAAAACGAGTGAAGATATTTTTTCGGAAGAACTTTTGAACTGATCTTGAATCGTTGGTTGGTAAAGCAACCGCCTCAACCCACTTTGACACATAATCAACTGCCACTAGAATGTACTTCTTGTCGTGGGAAGTTGGAAATGGGCCCATAAAGTCGATTCCCCATACGTCGAACAATTCGACCTCAAGGATGTTATTCAAAGGCATTTCATTCCTGTTAGAAATACTCCCAGTGCGTTGACATCTATCACAAGCTTTGATAAATTCTTGGGCATCTTTAAACACAGTCGGCCAGTACAACCCAGATTGTAGAACTTTAGCCGCAGTTCTGTTAGCTCCAAAATGACCTCCATACTCTGAAGAATGACAATGATGGAACACATTTGGAATTTCATCATCAGGAACACATCTGCAAACTATTTGATCTGGACAATGTTTAAACAAATAAGGGTCATACCAATAGTAAAATTTCACATCAGAACAAAATTTCTTCTTCTGTTGACTGTTCAAATGAGGTGGATAAATATCACAAGCTAAGAAGTTAACAAGATCAACATACCAGGGTGAGTTATCATTTTTAGATATAATTCTACAATCTCTTACCTCTTCAATTTCCATACAATCATGCACACCACAAAAATCATTCAAAACCTGAGTAGTGAACAGTTGTTCATCAGGGAACATTTCATCAATTCAAATATCATCATTTTTACAACCTGACGAGTCTAATCTTGAAAGGTAATCTGCAATCACATTCTCAGTGTCTTTCTTATCACGTATTTCCAAATCAAACTCCTGCAATAAGAGAACCCAATGAATTAGTCGTGGTTTTGCATCTTTTTTCTCAAGCAAATATTTAATGGCTGCATGATCTGTGAAAACTATAACCTTAGAGTCAATTAAATATGATCAAAATTGATCAAAGGTAAAAACCACTGCCAAAAACTCTTTTTCAGTAGTGGCATAATGTACCTGAGCATCAGATAATGTGCGACTAACATAATATATGACATGAAAAACCTTACCTCGGTGTTGTCCTAACACTGCACCGATAGCATAATCACTAGCATCACACATTAATTCAAACGGTAAGTCCCAATCCGGAGCAACAATAATGGGTGAAGAAACCAAAACACTTTTTAAATGTTGAAAAGCTTGTAAACATGAATCATCAAATTTAAAAGAAATGTCATTTTCAAGCAATCTACAAAGAGGTTTAGTTATCTTCGAAAAATCCTTAATGAACCTCCGATAAAAACCAGCATGACCTAGAAAACTTCGAACTCCTTTAACAGAATATGGTGGTGGCAATTTTTCAATTATTTCAATTTTTGAACGATCGACTTCAATCCCTTGCATAGAAATTTTATAGCCAAGAACAATTCCCTCTTGGACCATAAAATAACACTTTTCCCAATTTAAAATCAAATTAGTTTCTTCACATCGTGTCAAAATAAGCGTCAAATTATGCAAACATAGATCAAATGAATCACCAAAAATCGAAAATCATCCATAAAGACTTTGATGCAATTTTCAATCAAATCAGAAAAAATTGCCATCATACATCTCTGAAAAGTAGTTGGGGCATTGCATAGCCCAAAAGGTATGCGACGAAAGGTAAAAGTTCCATAAGGACAAGTAAAAGTAGTTTTTTCTTGATCCTCCGGAGCTATGAAAATCTGATTATAGCCTGAATAGCCATCTAAGAAACAATAAAAAGCATGACCAGCTAATCTATCAAGCATCTGATCAATGAATGGTAAAGGGAAATGGTCTTTCCTAGTTGCCTTATTAAGTTTCCTATAGTCTATACAAACTCTCCAACCAGTAACAGTTCTTGTGGGAATTAGTTCATTCTTTTCATTTTCAACAACAGTCATACCCCCTTTCTTGGGTACAACTAACAACCGGACTAACCCATGTACTATCAGATATGGGAAAGATAATACCTGTATCCAGCAACTTAAGAATTTCAAACCCGACTTCCTTCATGTTGGGATTAAGTCTACGTTGTGGCTCTACGGATGGCCTGATATCATCCTCCATTAAAATTTTGTGCATGCAGATTGAGGGGCTAATACCTTTTATATCAGCAATTGACCAACCCAAAGCACTCTTATGCTCTCGTAACACCCTCAAAAGCTTATCCTCCTGTTCATCACTCAAAAAAGAAGATATTATCATAGGTAAAGTATCACTCTCTCCAAGAAATGCATACCTCAAATGTGAAGGACGTTTTTTGAGTTCAAGTTTTGGAGGGCTTTCAATGGATGGCTTCACTGGATTGGATTTCATTCCTAACTCCTCAAAAGGCCTCTTAATGAAAATTGGCGTTACAACATCCAACCTCTGCAAACAATTCATCACATCCACTCGCTCTTCTGTGAAATCTCCAACTATACACTTTTCTAAAGGGTCATCAGGAAAATTATCTCTAAACTTTTCCTTAACACATTCATCTACCAAATCAACTCTCAAACAACAATCTTTGTCATCAGGAAATTGCATAGCTTTAAACACATTAAACATAACCTGCTCATCTTGCACTCTTAAAATTAATTGACCTTTCTGAACATCAATCAAAGTCCTACCAGTTGCTAAGAAAGGTCGAGCAAGTATAATGTGTATATCCTAGTCCTCTTCCATATCAAGAATAATGAAATCAGCCGGAAAAATAAATTTATTTACCTTTACCAGAACATCTTCAACAACTCATCTTGGATATTTAATTGAACGATCAGCTAAGTGAAGAGAAATTGTTGTGGGCTTTGCTTCTCCAACACCAAGCTTCTTGTACACAGATAAAGGCATAAGGTTAATGCTAGCACCAAGGTCACATAAAGCTCTTTCAAAATAAGAATTCCCAATAGTGCAAGGTATGGTGAAACTCCCTAGATCTTTCAATTTTGGAGGAAGCTTCTTTTGCAAAATAGCACTGCACTTCTATGTCAATGCAACTGTTTCATAATCAACGAGCTTCCTTTTGTTTGATAAAATTTCCTTCATGAATTTAACATAGCTCGACATCTGCTCCAATGCATCTGCAAAAGGTATATTTATGTGAAACTTCTTAAAAACTTCTAAAAATTTTGAGAATTGCTTATCTAATTTATTTTTCTCCAAGCGGTGAGGAAATGAAACTAGTGGTTTGTAAGGAGGGGGGTTATTTGGGAACAACTTTGACTTAGGCTCCTCGACCTTTTTCCTTTTACTTAGCATCTTCGAGATGTACTCTTGCATAATTAAAAACATGTTGTTGTTGTTGCTGCAATTCTGTTGACACTGGCACTGCTGTCGGCACACTGGAAAGTTCAGTGTCAATTTCCTGCTTATTTTTCTTATTTTCACTTTCTTGCAATGTTTTTCCACTCCTCAAAGTTATAGCTTGGACATTTTTCCTGGGATTCATTTCAGTATTACTCGGCAAAGCTCCTTGAGGTCTTGCATTCAACCTATTTGTAATTTAACTCACCTGCAACTCCAAATTTTTAATCGATGCTGCTTGACTTTGAAGAGTAATGTCATTTTGTTCTAGCCGTGCATCAGTCTTGTTCATGAACACCTCTTCCTCTTTATGAATGATTCAGTACTACTTGCTAGGTTAGAGACTATTTCCTCAAGCGATGACTTAGGTTGCTGCTGAAATTTGGCATGTGGTGCCATAAAATTTTGCTCGTTCTTCCAAGAAAAATTAGGATGTTGTCTCCATCCCGGATTATAAGTGTTGGAATATGGGTTATTCTGCCCACCAGAGTTACTCACATATTGGGTCTGCTCCATCCCTCCTGATGGATAACTCCCCACTTGACACTCTTCAGTTATGTGTGGTCCATTGCAAAAATCACAAGATGCTTGAGGGAAGGAAATTGCATTAGCTTGCCTTGGAGTAAGATGTTTGGTCAACAACTCCAATTTTGCATGAATTTCCGCCATTTGATCTCTATCACTCACTACATAGGCCTTAGGTGGTGTTACTCTTTCCAATGGCCATTGATAAGCATTTGCTGTCATCGTCTCCAGCAAATCACATGCTTCTTTATATCTTTTTCCCATGATCACACCACCAGCCGCTGCATCAACTACGGTACGAGTTGAAACACTTAACCCGTTGTAGAAGATCTGAATTACCAACCATTCTGGCAAGCCATGATGTGGGCACTTTCTCAATAAATCCTTGTACCTCTCCCAAGCCTCATGAAGTGACTCTATATCAAACTGTGCAAATGTAGTGATATCATTTCGCATCTTGGCTGTTTTTGCAGGTGGAAAATACTTAGCTAGAAAAGCTTGTGCTTATTGAACCTGGTGATAAGGAATTCAACCAATTCTTTGCTTTGTCCATTAGAGAAAACGGGAAGAGCCTCAATCTAATAGCATCTTCTAACACACCGTTGTACTTAAACATGTCACAAAGTTCAAGAAATGACTCCAGATGAGCGTTTGGATCCTTATTCACCACTCCACTAAACTGATTAGTCGGGACCATTTGGATAAAGACTGGCTTTCATATGAGCACCAAACCTACAATCTCTCTCGGGGCTGCATTTCATATGGTTTATGAGGACGAACGTTAAAGACAAATCACTTCGGCTGGAAAGACAAATGTCAAAGCTGTAGCCTTTCAGACGCAAGTTGGGCGTCGTCAAGAAAGAGTAGATTGGAAGGAAGGTAAGCTGATGTTAAGAAATGCACACACTGTCAAAGACTCTATCACACAGTAGATGAGTGTTATGAGATAATTAGGTATCCGGATAATAAAAAAAGAATGAGACACTGGCAAAATAAGTGATTCATTGAACAAGCCAAAGAACACCACAAAGGCTGCTCACATGGCTGCTGGAGACAGTCCCATTCTTGGACTCATAGCTGATCAATACTCAAAGCTGGTAGATTATTTCAAAAATGGTGGCACTTTACAGGTAGCTCATGAAGAGAATCCTTCTACCATCAACATGACTGGTAAGATGAATACTTTTAAATCTTGGGTTATTGGTTTTGGGGCTACTGAACATATAACGTATGATGGTAATCTTATTCACGATCAAACGGGCTTTGGTACTGAAATATCGATGAAAGTTACAAATGGTGATATGGTATCAGTCCAAAGTATTGGGAATACTAAGTTGCCTAATGGTTTGAAATTGAATCAGGTGTTAAATATTCCTAATTTTAAGTACAATTTACTTTCTATTAGCAGAATAACAAGAGACTTAAATTGTATCATGATATTCTTCTCAAAATTTTGTGTATTACATGACTTACCTTTGAGGAACATGATTGGAGTGGGTAGGCACTGTGATGGTCTATATTATTTGGAGTCGATAACCAAAGAAAGAATAGTTATGTCTATGACAATTGATTCGAAAACTTGGTATAGAAGACTAGGGCATGCTTCGAGTTTGAAGTCACGCCATTTTGATGGTTTTAATAATGATTTTGGGAAGAAAGGTGAACATTTTGATTCCTGTTTGAAAGCCAAATTAACCAGACTTCCTTTTCCCAATAGTAGCATACAAACTGCATCATGTTTTGAACTCATTCATTGTGATATTTGGGGTGGGTATCGTACTCCATCTCTTACTAGTGCACATTATTTTTTAATCGTGGTTGATGATTTTAATAGAGCCGTATGGGTATTTCTTATGAATCATAAATCTAAAGTGTGCTAATTTTTATTACGTTTTGTAACATGGTTCGTTATCAATTTAGGAAAAGTGTTAAAAGAATCCGAACAGACAATGGGTTGAGTTTCAATCTAGAAGCTTGATTGAATATTATTGTGAGAATGGAATCTTACTTGAGACCTCTTGCACTGATACACCCCAACAAAACGGGGTAGTTGAGAGAAAACACCAACATATTTTAGAGGTTACTAGAGCCTTGCGTTTTGAGGTGGGGTTGCCCCTAAATTTTTGGGACGAATATGTGATGACTACTACATACACCATTAAACCGGAAAGGGGGAAACAAATTTGGTGTGAGAGGATATCGTTGTGTTTTCATTGGATATCCTTATTCTCAAAAGGGATATCATGTTTTTGATCTTCAAACGAGACAATTGTACACCTCTCGAGATGTCAAGTTTATGGAAGACATTTTTCCATTTAAAACATCAGAACCTGAGCATACTATTGAAAGATTAAACCATCAAAGGTAGATAGAATGAGATGCAGATGAGATTCTTGAAGTATGCAACTCACATTCAGTTGATATTAATGATGGCCCGAGCAACCCAATTATTGAAACAGTTGATGAACAGGCTAATCCAAATTCTGATACAGTTCATATTGAAGCTCCACAAAGAAGTGAAAGAGAAATGAGACAACCTAAGCATCTTGAGTTATATGTTACAGAGTTGCCCATGTCCATAGACCATTCGCAACCCATTGCCAATCCGGGAACCTCTTTGGTATATCCTTTATCACATTTTGTCTCTTATGTGATGCCCCCACAAGTGTACGGGTTTATCGCGTAATAATTAAGATATCGTACCCACGAGGATTGTAGATTGATTACTAAAATTTGATTGATTTTGATTATATTTAGCAAAGCAAAAATGGAGAATACGGAACTATATCTACTACACTTAATAACTAAATCAAGAAATCAAATAAGACCAAGATAAAATCAACAAAATAATATTCAAACTTCAAGGATGAGAAGACCTAGGGTATTGATTTCACCATAATTGAATCAACTTGAATCTATGTTTTCATTATTCATCCTTTCACTTCCATCTATTGCTAGCCGTGAATTCCTTCGAATATTTACTAACCTCTCTCGAGTGATAGCAAACCTATTATTAATTGTCAATCCACTATATCTCTATGAGAATCATCCAATTAATAAAGCATTACCAACAAGTTCACTTGAAGGGCTACACAAATACATGTATATTTCTATCTCATATGAATTTACGATTTCATGCAACAAATCTCTACACATGTATCTCCTATCGATCTCAACATGAGTATCTCATCATCTAATTATCGGCCAAATAATTAAAAGCATTAAAAACAGGCATGAAACATCAATAGAAAGAAGGAATCAATGAAGAAATCCAACAAATAATCCAAGGTTCTTCTATTAGGCTACATCGCAACCCTAGAAAGGTGTTTACTCTAGCAACATGATAAAAATCAATTCACAACAATCTGAAATTCAAGGTTCAAGACTCCCAGACCAAAAGGAAAAGAAGGATAAACCTCTTTATTTAACAACTTGTTCTCCTCATCTCTTCTCCGCTCTCCGTCGATTACGTTGTCCTTTATTCTTTTCTCAATCTCCTCTTGTCAAATCCCCTTTTCTTTCTCTTTTCTTCTGTCAAAAATTCTTCTTTTTCAGCCCTAGGATGATTTGGGCCTTTCTAAATCCATCAAATGGGCCCAGGCTGTTATTGGGCTGATTCTATATAGATGAGATTTCACATTGGATCACTGAGTTCACACTTGGTACCCAGTGTGGGTTGAAATTCAACATTTTCTTATCCAAATCTGCATAAAAATCAATGCAGAGTAGTAAACCGCCTCAAGGACAAATGTAAGCTGAAAACATATATAAAATATATGAAATCACTTAAATTATATCCTTTTTTTACCTTAATTATTCACACATATTTTCCACCTATCTCTATGATAAGTTTTCTATTGCTCATAAAGCTTATATTGCGGCCATTACCTCACGGGATGAGCCTAAGTATTATTATCAGGCTGTAAAAAATAAACAATAGTGTGAGGCTATGAAGAAGAAAATTCAAGTTTTGGAAGAGAATGGTACTTGGACCCTTGAACAACTTCCACCCGGAAAGAAAGTCATCGACTCAAAGTGGGTGTACAAAATCAAGTACAAACCCAATGGTGAAATTGAATGCTATAAAGCGTGTTTGGTGGCAAAAGGCTTTACTCAAGTTGAAGAAATTGACTTTCACGAAACATTTGCACCGGTTGCAAAGCTTGTCACCATGAGGAGCCTTGTTGTGATAGCAGCTAAGAAAAATTAGGCGATACATCAACTAGATGTTAACAACGCCTTCCTACATGATGATTTAATGGAAGAAGTGTATATGAAAATACTCCAAGGGTTTGTAAAAGAAGGAGAGACACAAGTATACAAGCTACGAAAATCTCTTTATAGATTACGTCAAGCTTTTAGAAACTGGTACCACAAGTTCACTCGTGCTTTGGTAGATGCTGGATTTCGACAATCAAGAGCAGATCACTCACTTTTCATTTTCAAAAGGAAGGGTACTTATGTTGCATCACTAATATATGTTGATTATGTTATATTAGTAGGGAACGATGATCATAAAATTGCTAAGAGTACTTGGACAGGCTCTTTAGTATAAAAGATTTGGGGTCTTTGAAGTACTTCCTTGGTATTGAAATTACAAGGTCAGCGGATGGTATTGTTTTGAGTCAAAGAAAGTACACACTTGATATCTTAGAGGAAAGTGGCTTATAAGGTGGTCGACCCAGTGAGATTCCAATGGAACAAAACTTGCGACTAGATAAGAATGACGATAGCCCATTTGTAGATATCCTTCGTTATCAAAGATTGATTAGTAGACTTCTCTATCTTACGGTCACGCAACCAGACATTCAGTTTCTATGAATTACTTGAGCCAATTTATCACAGCTCCACGTCGCAATCACATGGATGATGCTATGTGAATCTTGCGATTCCTAAAGACGACAGCGGGGCAAGGACTATTTCTCCCTGCAAATGATGATTTTAAACTTGAGGCTTATTGTGATGCTGATTAAAGAGGTTGTACTATGACATGTCAGTCTTGCATTGGGTACTTCATATCATTAGGAGGCGTTCTATCTCTTGGCGTACTAAGAAACAGTCAATCGTCTTACGTTCATCAACTGATGCAGAATATAAAGCGATGTCAACCACCGTTAGTGAAATATTGTGGCCTCGATGGCTGCTAAAGGACATTGAGGTGGAACAGTCAATGGCAACCTCACTGTTTTGTGACAACCAAGCAACTTGCTATATTGCAAACAATCCAGTTTTTCACGAACGCACGAAACATGTGGAGATTGATTGTTACTTCATCCATAAATGTGTTGAGTCCCATGAAATTAAACCGTGCAAAATTTCAACTGAACAACAAGTGGCAGATTTGTTCACTAAAGCACTAGGGGCTGCATGGTTCCGATATCTTGTTGGCAAGTTGGGTGTTCGTAATCTTCACGCGCCAACTTGAGGGGAGTGAAAGATTTGATCGAGATTGCATATTATATCCCTGACTTCTTACCTTGATTATTTTTTTCCTAATTCTGTAAATTGTAATTAGCCTTGAATAGGTGATATTTCTTTTTTAGATGTACTCTTCATCTTCTATATTTGTACAAATCTTTGACGATAGATAATAAGAAGAAAACCATTCAAAACCCATTTGAGTATTCATGATTTTCTACAATTTTAAACGAAATTGTGGGTGTGGACTAAAAAGGCATATAAATAGGCCAAAATCGGCCATGGTCATTCCTACAGGACCATAATTGAATTTTCCCTTTGTGGTAAACATTTCTATTAAGTTCAATTAGCCTGGTGGATTAAACCGTCCTCTTTCATATGAAGGATCTGGGATTGAGTCGTCCCATCGTAAGTGCCCTATATTACTGATGTTTAAAAGGATTTCTTGATTTTTGCATTTTTTTTCTTTTAACTTTTTTTTTTGATTTTGCAATTTTTTAATCACAAAAACTCATATGAAACGGTCTCACTGATAGTTTCCATGAGATGGAGCCCCATCATCCACAAACATGTGAATTGTAGGGTTTGAGTGATAGGTAAGTGAATTGTGGGTTGACCGTCTCAAGCAATGCATTAGAATTTCATGAGACGGTCTTACAAATGACTTATTCTTTTCTTAATCTGTTTGTGTATTTGGATTTTGCTTTCTTTCAGTTAATCTTTTAATTTATGATTAAGTTTTTATTTTAAGTGCAGGTAATGATATGGATTTGGTAATTTTGATGAAAAATAAATTCAAAAATAAATGTCACGTATGAAAAAATACACCATATCAGCGTAAGTTCATTGACATATTTAAATAAGGGTGAGTGTAGCTCACTCGCCGAAAATTGATTGGGAAATTGAGATTTTGGTGAAAATGTGACTTAAATTGAACAGTTTTTTCAATTGTAATTAAAAGTGATGATCAGAAATTAACAGGACAAAAAACGGACGTCTTTAGAGTAGGACTAAAATGAATTTTTTTTCCTTTTGTAAAATGTTGGTTAATTAATACTTAATTATTCAAATTTCTGGAATACTACAGTTATAGGATTGAAACCTACTATATATGATGCCAAACCTGCTCATCTACCCACAATAGACATATATATATATTAATATAATCGACATTATTGTGTTATATATAAATCGAGATTATATAATTATTTTCATCACATAATTTAAGAAAAATGATCAAAATTTTGACTTTCAACGATGAACATATCATGGCATCTCACGATAAAGAGATCATTAAATTAAGAACAGCGACAAGAAAAAGACTGGTTTTATCTTAGAATTTTCCTTAAAGTACTGGAATAAGTCTCTTGTGAGACCATCTCACGGAATTTTAATGCATTGCGTGAGACAAATCAAGCCACAACCCAATTACCCACAACCCAAACTCTACAATTCACATGTTATTTGTGGTGATGGGGCTCCATCTTACGGAAACTATCTGTGAGACTGTCTTATATGAGTTCTTGTAGTTCTTTCACTAAGGGGCTAATTTCATTTTTGGCCCTATAGGAATTGCTGCGGGCCGATTTTGGCACCTAGTATCAAAAGTGGCCCAAAAATCATCAAGTTTAGCCCTGTCCGTTAGTTTGGTTAACGGAAACCGTCAAAACTGGTATTAAAAAAAATTCAAAAAATAAAAAATTGGAGCCCTAGTTCACTGTTCATCTTCTTCCCCTCTTTGCAGATTCAGCGCCGTACCACAGCTGTATCTCCGCCATCATCTTCTCTTCTTTGCCGTTGCACCACCACCACCTCCACTTTTAATCTCTGACGAGTTCCACCCCCATCCCGATGCCGCCACCCAATCACCTCTGCAACAACGCTGCAATCTCACAGCTTCAATCACCGTCCCAATCACCTTCAATCGTCATCGTCCATCTTCACAATGCTGCAATCTTCGCTAGAACTCATGTTTAATATTGGGCTTGGGAATCTTCGAATTTGTTTCATTTGGGAATTAAGGTTCTACAGAATAAAGAGAATTACGTCCTCCTTCAGTTTGGAATGCAACTGATAAGTGTCGTTTTTCACGTATTTTTGCGTATGTTTATGTATTCATGTGAATATGTTTATATACGTTTTTATGGTGATTTCTGATATTATATTGTATACGTTGCATTTGACGTGTTTGTGCTTAGTTTCATGATTTTAATGAGAAAAGTGCAAGTTTCAAGTGTGATTGATGATCAAGAAAGGAATCACGGAAAAACGAGGAAGAATAGAAGTGAAATACGAGATCGCAAGGAAGATTGGTGGCGCACAGTCTGGTCGTGCCATGTAGCACGACCGTGCGCCAGTGTACAGACAGTGCTGGATGCCAAGGCACGACCGTGCCGTGGGGCACGGTCGACTCCGAGAAAATGCCAATAACCTCTTGGGAGGGCAAGGTCGATCGTGCTGTGGGGCACGACCATGCCTGGGTGAACAGGAAATCGTTAAGATTTGTTCTGTTTAGATAATCTCCATCTTTTACTTCACTTGGAAGACTCCCAAAGCCATATAAATACTCAACATAATGAAAGAGAAAGGGGATATAGAGAGAGAAATATAGAGAGAAATTCATAGAGAGGAACACGAGAGTCTGAGAAGCAGCGAGAGGATTTGAAGAAGAATTCAAGAGATCGAAGAATCGCGAGATCGTCATTTAATAGAGTTTTTTTTATCTTTTCTTCTTTTGTTAGATTTTAGTAGATATGATATTTCCAATCTTGTTTATGAGTTTGTTTATCATCATGTCTAGCTAATTTTCTAGGGTTTCTAGGGCTTGTTAGTAATGTAATTCGAATCTTAATGGATCTTTAATTTCACTTCAAAGTTCATGATCGTTTATCCTATTTATGTGTTTATGAATTGATTGCTTGTTTGATTGTCCGGCCGGTAATTGAGCATGTTTTAGTAATTAGATCAAAATTCGGGAGATAAGATTTAATTATAGAAGAATAAACACATGACATAAAAGACTTAGATCGGGAGATTAAGGAATTTATGTGATGAGAAATCAATCCTAGGTACTTTTGGGAGTTGTTATGTTTCAATCAGATTGAGTAGGGATACCTCTGGTGGCATAATAATCAACCGGTTAACTGACTCGGGAGAGCTGTTAATTCGATATATGTGATTGCTTATATAAGATGATTGATTAATGAACTTGGGTTGGTTAAAGTGATGTTTTGACGAGAATTAGATAAAAGCATGTCCTAGAACATGTCTTAGATTATCTGTGATTCTTGAGTGAATTTATCTGCATAGTTAGTTTTTATTAAATTAATCTGCGATCAGTGTGATTTGTTTTCCCTAAATAAAACTGGAAACCGAATTTGAGTAATTAGTTAGTGCCTAGATAATTAGTCTCTGTGGGATCGACCTTGCTCACCACTTCTACACCCTACACCGTACACTTGCGAAAGTAGCTAAAAGAAATTAGTGAACAAGTTTTTAGCGCCGTTGTCGGGGACTAAAGTTTTGGATTACTAATATTCGAATTTTGTTTTTAATTTTAGTCTAGGTTTTTTTTTTTTTTTGTTTTATTCTTTTGATTTTATAGAGAGTATCTGATACTTGCTTTTTAGGTGTTTTCAGATCGTGCATGAACACTCGTTCTAAAAAAGCAAATTTGATTGCACTAGATTCGGAGATTGAAATAACTTACATACGTAGTAGAACACGAAGGCAATTGTTTGCTCAAACTCAGATGGCTGAAGATAATCCAAACGAGCGAGTACTCAACAATCAAGATATCGATGGAGGAGTGAACCAAATACCACCAGTTGTTGCTCAACGAGCCATCAGAGACTACTTTCAACCATAACAAAATGGAAAATGGGTTGTGCGACCACCTATTCAAGCAAACAATTTCGAGTTGAAGCCAGCTCTGATCAACATGGTTCAGCAGAATCAGTTTGGGGCAGCCCATTAGATGATCCCAATGCGCATCTGGCGCAGTTTCTTGAAGTTTGCGATACGATCAAGTTGAATGGTGTTTCTGATGATGCCATAAGACTTCGATTGTTTTCGTTCTTTTTGAGAGACAAAGCGAAGATGTGGTTCAACTCACTCCCTCCAGGCTCGATTACTACGTGGGAGGGATTAAGTAGTAAGTTCCTATTTAAGTACTTTCCACCGAGTAAGACGTTGAAGTTGAAGAGTGAGATTACACAGTTCAAGCAATATGATGGAGAGTCTTTGGGCAAAGCTTGGGAAAGGTTCAGAGATATGTTGAGGAGATGTCCTCAGCATGGATTCCCCGAAGATCAACAAGTCTGTTTCTTCTACAATGGACTGTTTGGATCAACGAGAGCCATGATAGATGCAGTTGGAGGAGCTTTGTTAGTAAAAAATCCGGAGGAAGCGATATATATTTTGGAGGAAATGGCAACAAATAGCTACCAATGGTCGTCTGAAAGAAACTCATATAGGAAAGTGGTGGAGATCCAAAGTCAAGATCAATTTTCTGTGTTATCTTCACAAATAGCAGCTCTCACAAATCAAGTATCTGCCCTGGCAACGGTTCAAGCTCAAAACGTAGGAAGTGTAGGGAGTCGAGGATGTGATTTCACCCAACAAGAGGAAGTAGAAGACGTCAACTATGTGAATGGGTAAAATTACAACAACCAAAACTTCCGAAATAGGGGTATGTATCAGTATAAACACGGAGGGGCGAATCATGAGAATTTCTCTTATGCAAATAATAGGAATGTTCTGCAACCCCCTCCGGGTTTTTCTGTTACAAATGGAGTCATCGATGAACCAAAGAAGCCGGCACTAGAAGATTTGGTGGGTGCGTTTGTGAATGAATCACGAGATAGATTCGCAAGAATGGAAGAAAGATTTGATGCACGGATGAAGGCCTTGGAGTTACAAGTCGGGCAGATTTCCGAGTACATAGGGAATCAACATAAAAAGGGTCAATATCCAAGCACCACTGAAGTGAATCCAAGGGAGCAGTGTTTGGCAATTCAATTGAGAAGTGGAATGGAATACGAGGGGCCAAGCATGCCGGTGGCGGAAGAAGATGAAAATGAGAGGATGGAGGAAGAAGAAGTAGTGGAAAAAAAGGAAGATGAAGTCAAACAAAAAGGGACTGAGAAACCAAAATCAAATTCTAACCTTTCACTCCCATTTACAATTTTTTCTCTTCCTTTTCCTCAACGTTTTCAAAAGAAAAAGCTAGATGCTCAATTCGCTAAATTTTTGGATATTTTTAAGAAAATTCACATTAACATTTCTTTTGCAGATGCTTTGGAACGGATGCCGAATTATGCCAAATTCTTGAAGGATGTGATGTCAAAGAAGAGGTAGATAGTGGATTATGAAAGGGTGAATCTCACGGAAGAGTGCAGTGCTATCTTACAACAAAAGCTGCCACAAAAGCTTAAGGACCTAGGGAGTTTCACAATTCCTTGCACAATTTGAGGATCGAGTTTTAATAAGGCTTTGTGTGACCTTGGAGCAAGTATAAATTTGATGCCGCTGTCCATCTTCAAGAAGCTTGGTATTGGTGACGTAAAGCCTTCCACCATCTCATTGCAATTGGCGGATAGGACAATAACTTACCCCAAGGGAATCATCGAGGATGTGCTAGTCAAAGTGGATCAATTCATCTTCCCGGTGGATTTTGTGGTTCTAGACATAGAGGAAGATCATGATGTGCCATTGATTTTAGGACGACCATTCTTGGCCACAGGACGGGCGTTGATCGATGTGCAAAAAGGAGAGCTTACGTTGAGAGTAAATGATGAACACATCTTGTTCAATATTTACAAGGACATGAGTTTCCATGATGAGATAGCGAATTGCAGTTTTGCTGATCTAGTGGGTGCCTGTGAAGAGGATGGAGAAATACCAATGAAGATGTTCCATAGAAAGGCGAGGAAACGGCAAGATAAAAGTCGAATCGAAGAGGAGGAAACTGGGCACGACCGTGCTGTGGCGCACGGTCAGACCGTGCCCGACAGAAAGAAGGTACTGGATGATGGGGCACGACCGTGCTGTACAGCACGGTCGATCGTGCTCAACCGTCAGATGGTGTTTGATGTGGAGATCAAGGAAAAATTTTCTCCATGAAAAGGTACGTTTTCATCTCGTCTGGCTGAAGACGTTAAACTTAGCGCTGCTTGGGAGGTAACCCAATTAGCCATTCTTTCCAAGTTTTGAGTCGTCTTTGGAATTGTCGACTTTAAGTTTGGGGGGATGGTTTGCATTGCATGATTAGTTGCATTGTAGGTTTATTGTTTTGCATTGCATGATTAGTTGCATTGTAGGTTTATTGCTTTAGCATATTTATTATTTTCGGATGATAGATGATCTTGTGATTAGGAGATTGAAGTGAATTCTTGAAATTATATGAAACATTAATTGAGTAAAATGAACGTAGGAATATATTGCTTGATTGAAGTTGAAAGTTTGTTATGAATTTTTGGTGAATATATTTGAGCATGTAATGATTGTGTAGTTTTGAGGAGTATGAAAATAAACTTGTGAGATTTGAGCCTTGACTTGATATTACACCAAGTCTTATTTTCTTGATTGTGTGGTTAGCGACTGTCTTGTATATACCTCTAGAACTTGCCATGGTATCTCCTTTGAGACTACAAGTACGTGTGAATTTTTGAAAATGATATAAGACCCTCTTTGCTCTGATTAGTCACTTAGCCAAATAATTTCTCACCAAATTCAATATATTTCCTTAGTTAGCCCCTTTAAGCCTTATTCTTTGATTAGTCAAATAATTGGGTAAATTACCACACCTTTTATTTTGATCTTACCTATCTACGATTTTTGAAGTTCAGCTAGAAGTGATGGGTGAATAAATATAATGGAAAGTATATGTGGAGTTGGAGAAAGAATTTGGTGGAGGATATCAAGAAAAAAAAAAGAAAAAAAAAAGAGAAAGACCAAGTGTAAAAAAAAAAAATAATAATATATACTTGGGTTGAAGAGGTGATTGTTAGAAGGGAAATTTTTGCATGAGTTGTGTCTATTTTTGATATGTTTTGAGTTGTGCCTTTTCTGGAACTCACTTGAATTTTTAATTTTTGACATATCTCTGGAACTCATATTTTAGGAAAAGTAGTCATTTGAGGAGACCTCATGAAGAATGATGTGAGTTGAAATTTATGGAGGAGCTTCAAATATCTATTTGATTAGTCACTTTTATCCCAAATTTTTCCTACCCTGTCCAAAGAACCTCATTGCGTCCAAATAAAGTCCTTCTTTATTCTTAATATTCACATGTACACGTGTGGTGGAGAAGTGAGACGATTTGCAAGCTTATGGTAGGTTTTACTTGATTATTCGTTTTGAGCGTATATACGTCCTATGTTTAAACACTTTTGAGTGTGAGTGATACACTGTTACCTTGTGAGGTTCATTACTCCTTGAAAGTACATGGTTATGAATTGTTTGAAGTATTTATTAGAAGTTTGGATGAATTTTTAATATCAATTAGGTGTATATGTTCTATAGTTTGTAATACTTAAATTCATGATTCGTATTTCTTCTAGTTGTTTGCTTAGTTCTCTTTAGGAATGTCGTTTGAGTAGTTTATGTTGCTTGAGGACGAGAAACAGTTCAAGTTTGGGGGATTTGATAAGTGTCATTTTTCACGCATTTTTGCGTATGTTTATGTATTCATGTGAATATGTTTATATACGTTTTTATGGTGATTTCTGATATTATATTGTATAAGTTGCATTTGACGTGTTTGTGCTTAGTTTCATGATTTTAATGAGAAAAGTGCAAGTTTCAAGTGTGATTGATGATCAAGGAAGGAATCACGAAAAAACGAGGAAGAATAGAAGAGAAATACGAGATCGCGAGGAAGATTGGTGGTGCACGGTCTGGTTGTGCCATGTAACACAACCGTGTGCCAATGTACAAACAGTGCTGGATGCTAGGGCACGGTCGATCGTGCTGTGGGGCACGACCGTGCCCGGGTGAACAGGAAATCATCAAGATTTGTTCTGTTTAGATAATCTCCATCTTTTACTTCACTTGGAAGACTCCCAAAGCCATATAAATACTCAACATGAAGAAAGAGAAAGGGGATATAGAGATAAATTCATAGAGAGGAACACGAGAGTCTGAGAAGCAGCGAGAGGATTTGAAGAAGAATTCAAGAAATCGAGGAATCGCGAGATCGTCGTTTAATAGAGTTTTTTTTATCTTTTCTTCTTTTGTTAGATTTTAGTATATATGATATTTCCAATCTTGTTTATGAGTTTGTTTATCATCATGTCTAGCTAATTTCCTAGGGTTTCTAGGGTTTGTTAGTAATTTAATTCAAATCTTAATGGATCTTTAATTTCAATTCAAAGTTCATGATCGTTTATCCTATTTATGTGATTATGAATTGATTGCTTGTTTGATTGCCGGTAATTGAGCATGTTTTAATAATTAGATCAAAATTCGGGAGATGAGATTTAATTATGGAAGAATAAACACATGATATATAAAAGACTTAGATCGGGAGATTAAGGAATTTATGTGATGAGAAATCAATCCTAGGTACTTTTGGGAGTTGTTATGTTTCAATCAGATTGAGTATGGATATCTCTGGTGACATAATAATCAACTGGTTAACTGACTCGGGAGAGCTGTTAATTCGATATATGTGATTGCTCATATAGGATGATTGATTAATGAACTTGGGTTGGTTAAAGTGATGTTTTGACGAGAATTAGATGAAAGCATGTCCTAGAACCTGTCTTAGATTATCTGTGATTCTTGAGTGAATTTATCTACATAGTTAGTTTTTATTAAATTAATCTGCGATCAGTGTGATTTGTTTTCCCTAGATAAAACTGGAAGCCGAATTTGAGTAATTAGTTAGTGCCTAGATAATTAGTCTTTGTGGGATCGACCTTACTCACCACTTCTACACCCTACACCCTACACCGTACACTTGCGGAAGTAGCTAAAAGAAATTAGTGAACATCAACAAATAGAGAGAATTGACGGCCACGTGCGTCGCACATGGTAGCTCTGTTAGATTTAGACGGAATTGTGAGGGTGGGCCAAAAAGGCCTGAAAATGGGCCAAAATCGGCCTGTGGCAACTCCTACGGGGCCAAAAATGAAATTAGCCCTTTCACTGAGTGAAGCTAAATCAGTAAAAGAAAATAATTGTAAAAAATTAATTGATAATGAATTATAAGGTGCATCACATTAATGATCACCTGTCTCACATTTACTACACACACATGGTCATTGTATAAATAAAGGCTTAAATTCAATATTAGTCCATTTGAAAAGTTAATGTCCAATTTTCATCCAATATGGAAGCGGTTTTCAATTTTAGTTCAATTAAGCCAAAAATCATCACTATTTGGTTCATTTTTCACTGGAATACCACTATTGCCGGTGATTGTAATACAATCACCCCCAATTTTAGTTTTTTTATTTATTTATTTTAATTTATATTTAGTTTATTATTAGTATTTTAATACTGATTTAAATATTTCTTATTACAATTTTTATATATTTTTTTCATCTTAAATATTTTAAATTTTTTAATAATATTTAGATTTTATTTTAAAATATAAATTATAATTTATAACTCAAAAATTAAATTCAAAATCTGAATATTATTTTTATTAAAATTATAATTTATAATTTAATATTTATCTAAATTTTTCTTAATGTTATTAATATTTTTAAATAATTGTTAAGATTTTTTTTAATAATATAGAGATTTTTATTTTAAAATACAAATAATATTTTAAAAACATAAAATTTTAATTAAAATCGGAATATTACTATGATTTACTAAAAGGCAAATACTAAAATAAAAAATTAAAATCTAAAATCTAAAATCTAAAATTGAATGTAATTTTTTTTTTTAAAAAAACAGTTGCACAGGGGCTGAGATTTTGGAAGATGGTTTTGTGGTGATTTGCGAATTGGGGGTAGAGCTTGGCGATGAAGATGGATCGGTGATGGTGATGGAAAGTAAGTGGCTCGCTGGAAAAGATGGTGATGGAGAATCGGTGGTGGTTGCAAAGGTGGTTGGGTGAAGTCGGGTCAGCTGTGAAGGAGAGATGAAGAAGGTGGTGGACTGTAAGTGGCTCACCGAAAGAGATGGGCGACGGCGGCGATGGTGGCTGTTGCAGAGGCGGCGGATCTGAGAGGCGGAGATGATGACGATGAAGGCGGTGGTGCTTGGCGGAGAAGAAGGTGAGTGATAGAGCCTCTAGATCAAAAATTGAATCTAAAAATTAAAATAAAAAATTGAATCAAAAATCCCAAATTGAATCTAAGAAAACAGCTGCACCGCCGCAGCCCACACGAAGAAAAGCGGCGGAGCCACCGTCCCGCCGCTAGGTTCTCGCTGGGCAGTTCGATCCTTCCAACGCCGCTGATTTGCAGAACCCTTTTCTTTTCCATTTTTTTTCCTTGTTTTTTAAATATGTTTTTCATTTAAAATATTAATTAATGATTTGTTTGATTTTTGTTTAAAGTTTTTCATTAATTATTTAATATTTAATCCAATGTGAATATTAAGTTCACCTTTAAACATGTCACGTGTGATAAAATGTGTCAAATAAGCACGAGTGGGGCAAAAATTAAAATTGGGGACGATTGTATTACAATCGTTGGCGAAAGTGCTATTCCGGTGAAAAATAGACCAAATAGAGACGTTTTTGGCTTAATTTGACTAAAATTGAAAAATACTTCCATATTGAACGAAAATTAAACAATAATTTTTTAAATAGACTAAAATTGAATTTTTCCCTATAAATAAATTTTAAAGTCAACCTCCTTGGATGAGAACAAGTATATATTATCATGTATTTCATTTTCACAAATTAATTGAATCACGAAAAATTAAAAAAGATTAGACAGCAGTGCACATCGCGGCCGTTGAATTACTAAAAATGACTGAATCTTACAGATTTAATGTGTATATACATACACACACATTAAAATTAGTTACATTGTATTTCCTTGGGCTTCTTGGTCTCAATTTGTATAAGTAACCCTTGATTGAAAACCGGCATCGGATCTCTACTCATGATATTCTCTTCTAGTAAAAGCTTCCACTTGAATCCAGTTACCAAGTAATGAATCATGGTTAAAGTTTCGATTCTGGCAAATTCATAACCTGGGCACATTCTTGCTCCTCCACCGAAGGCCACAAAGGTATGAGGTGGGATTGCTCCTTGCTCTTCGTATCGTGATGGGTTGAACTTATATGGATTTGGGAATATGGATTCATCCAGATGTGTCATGCATCCCGCCCAAATTACCTATTCTCCATAAATAGCATGCTTAAAAGCATCTTATAAAATATTTCTGATAATATAGCTAAATATGATAGACATTTGAAAATTGATTTTATATGGTAATTTAGGGTTACCTGCCATCCCTTGGGGATTATATATCCTCCCATTTCAATGTCTTTGACGACTCTCCTGAAGGTAAAGAACACTGGTGTATACATCCTCAATGTCTCCGTTGCAACTCTCCATGTGTACTTCATTTTAGTCAAATCGTCCCACGTGAGAATCTCGCTGGGTCCCTTCCCCTGAGCAATCTCTTCTTGTTCTACATGATTAAAAAACACACTCCCATCAAAATCAAAGTCACAGAATTTTGCTTGAAAATGCAAAAAAATGTTCATCTTCCTACCGTTAAGGACAGCTTCATAGACATGTGGATGTTCGACTAAAAGTTTGATTAAGAAAGTAAGAAGGGTGGATGTTGTGTCATGCCCGGCAATCATTACAACAACAGAATTGTCTATGATCTCCTCATCAGACAACACAGGGGAATTAGCCTCATCACGCATGCTTAGCAAGCTAGTGATGAGATCTTGATCATCAAGAATCTCTTGCTTCTCTAATTGTTCCCTCCTTTCATGTATAAGTTCCCTAATAATATCCACAACTTCAGATCTTGCACGTAGGCTTCTGTTGAAGCACGTAAAAGGCAAGTTTATTGGCAATGCTAACATTCCATCCATCACTTGCTTGAATAGATAAACAAGTCTATCTCTTCTTCTTCCCCTTTCAATTCCAAATAGAAGTGTGCAAATCACATTGAAGGTCAACGTCTTCATAAGAGGCATTACCTAATTCAAACAAAAAATCAAATAACACCAATATTTTCTAAGTGATCATATTTTCTTCAAAAGATTTACATACCGAGATCTCGTGATTGTGATGCCAATGATTATGGAGGTGCAATCTTATCTCTTCATCCATTTTACCAACATACTGTTTTAGTGCTTCGGGCTTCAAGAATGATAAAAATGCTCCCCTCATCCGCTTATGGTCTTCAGCGTTTACTTCGAATAGATTCTTCAGGCCAAGGAGCCTCGTAATTGATGCTGGCTGCTTATTTGAGAGTGTTTTCTGATCAGAGGTGTATATAAATTTGTTTGCTGATTGTCCATGAAGGAAAACAGTGGGAATTGCAAGAAAGTTAAGCTTTGAAATCGGGCCGTATCTTCGGGCTCTTTCTTGAAGCCACTCTTCACCTTTGTTGGCTCTCATAGCTTGCAAAAGTTGAAGGGTTTGGCCTATTATAGGCAAGCCTAGTGAACCAGGTGGAAGACTTTTGGAAGATCTTTTGTTGCTTATAAGGAAGAAGATCAGAAGAGACAGAAATACAATGAAAAAAGACAAGTATATTGCAGATTCCATCGGAGATATTTGCAGTGGCTGTAAATATTAGCACTTGGAATTTGAGAAATATTTGGTAATTGTTTCAGCTTTTTGGTGATAACTTATAGTTGATAATGAAGTTATGTTGTCAAGAATGCTTCTTTTTTCTTATGCATATGGTGACAAAACAGCATATAGTTTCCATCGGAGATTTTTGCAGTGGCTATTAATTTTCGCACTTGACTTTGAGAAAAATTTAATAATTGTTTTAACTTTATGGTGGTGTTTTTATAGTTGACAATGAAGACATGTTGTCAAGAATGCCTTTTGTTCTCTTATGTATAAGATGACAAAACAGCATAAATTTTCCGAGAATACTCCGCTTGCCATATATTGTTGGCATCTCCAAGGTGTCAAAGTTTATTATTTAATAAACATTTAATAAATTTCTTAATTCACAAAATAGTGTTTTTAAACTCCTGAAAGGCTAATGAACGTGCATAATCAGTATAGAGAGTCTAGGAACAAGCCTTTTAAACCAAGTCATGTTATGAAAAGTGGAAAAGAAGTTAAAGTTAAGCTTGTCAACCAAGTATTCCAAGCATGGTGTGCTGGTTTTTTGGGAAGCGTAACTTGTACTTCACAACATTCCTCATGACGTGCTATACATGGATGAATGGAAAGAGCGCGGAGCAAGCTTTCTAGACGTCTATAAATATCTGACTCCATTTCAGTTGGCAATGAAGATTTATAAATATAAACATAATCAGTCGAATAGATCTAGTGTTGATGAGCAATGTCACATCATTTTCTCATAACATGTCTATTCTTATTCTGTAATATTAGTCTTCTGTCAAAGCTGGTAGTTTTAGTATTGATAAAAGTTTTAAGATTGTTGTTTTAGTAACCCTTTTTGCTCAACTTGTCTTTAATTGTTCGTCCTTTGAACGACTTAGTTCTTAGTTTGTTTTTTAACATAATTTGATAGGAACTTTTTTGTAATTCACTCATAGTCTTTAATAAATATTTTTGCCTTGAAGGCACCTCACAAGTTATATTTATTTAACTTAAGTGAAAAAATTTAAATTTTTTGTTAGTTTTATTTCCATTGTGTTTTACATTGTTGTTGTCTCTTTGTATTGCCAACATTAGTTCACAATACCAGTGTCTCTGTTTTTATGTTTATCACTTTTTTATTGGCACCACCACCCTTCACAAGGATTTAATTTGTTATAGCAAAAACTTTGGTACCCTAGAAGCAAGGATCTTAAATTCGTTCCCCCAATCCTACCCGATGCGTGGGTCGTCCTCAGGCGCGGCCACAACATAGTTGGTGTGTACCATGTGCCACTTGATTTCATATAGTTCATTCTGCAAAAGGTATTAATTATATACTTTTAAGGTATTAGTTGTTCATTCAATGTAAGATATTAGTTGTATATTCTCAATGTATTACATGTAACTTTAAGATATTAATTCTTATAGTATAAAGTATTACATATGCGCACATTTAAGGTTCGTATTTACCTATAAGGTATTCCATATGCACCTTAAATGTATTACATATTTACCTTTGAGGTATTAATGCTTATAATATAAGGTATTACATATTTACCTTTAAGGTATTAATGCTCATAGTATAAGGTATTACATATGTGCACATTTAAGGTATTACATATTTACCTTTAATGTATTAATGTTTATAGTATGAGGTATTACATATGCACCTTTAAAGTATTACATTTACCTTTAAAATATTAATTCTTATAGTATAAGGTATTATATATGTGCACATTTTAGGTATTACATATTTACCTTTAAGGTACTAATGCTTATAATTTAAGGTATTACATATTTATCTTTAAAATATTACATTAATACGTTTAAAATATTTTATACATACGTTTAAGGTATTACATGTTTACCTTTAATGTATTACATAAATACCTTCAAGGTATTACATATTTATCATTGTGGTATTATATACTTACATTATAAGGTAATGCATGAATATGCATATGCATATTTCTTGTTCCTATAATTTCAGCAAAACATATGTTGCCATCTTTCAAGAATTGCAGCAGAGGGACTATTATAAAAATAACTTTTAAGAATTGCCACAATAACTTTTGCAACCATATAAACCCTCATATCAATTATTGAAATATATTGTGGACACTCCACGAACACAACAATCATCATAACTACATAAAATTTTGATTTGAAGAAATATAAACTAAAAGAATAAGAAGAAGAAGAAATCATTAACATGAAATTGTGATTTGAATAAAAAACTACAAATGAGAATATGTGAATTGAAGAACGAGAAAAAGAAGATATTGTTGATGTCAGATTTTGTCTAAGGTAAATTCCTAGTCAAACACCAAAAAACTCGATCGGCTTAGATTGATTGAACCGAATAAATAATAGTAAAATTGAATAAATTGAAGAAAAATGGTGTCCGATGCCTACTTGGGCAAATCAGTTAGGTTTATTCTAGTCGGTCAATTTTGGCCTGCCAGAATGGTTTTTATATTAGATTGAGAGTAAAAGGTTCTCTAATTGCTCGAATACAATGATTTTCTGATTTATAATTCGATCCTTTTGAATGATAATTGAGGCCCTATTTATAAACTTCACCTAAGATACATTACTTGAAAAATAAGAAATAAATCCTTTGAATTTAAGGTGCAAATAAGGAAAATAGGGATTTGATATATCCTATCCAAATCGGATATGATTTGATTTTGATTTGTTTCTTTCTTTGAAGATCTCTTCTTAAAATAAACTCCAAGTCTTTTGAGCTCTTCTTGGATGATGACCGAAGTGATCTCTGATCATCTTCTCATCTTTATTACTTTAGGTCTACCTTGGATGATATGAAGACTTAGTGAATTTCTGGTAGACTCATTATCCTAGCTCTTCCTTATGGCTTTTGTGGATCATCGATTCTTTGATCGGCTAAGTATTCTTAGCTCTTCTAAATTCTTGTATCTCTGGCCATTGAGCTCCTCTAAGGTAGTTGAACTCTTCCCAGATGAAATTGATCTTAAGTAATCTAGGCATCTAAGCTCTCCATGTCTCCAACTCTATCTTGGTCGACCTACTAGGGCTAATGAATCTCTAGTAAGCTTGGCCATCTTTGGTCGGTCTTCTCTGGTTGACCTACTTGACTGACTAGGAGTCCGGTTGAGCTGAGCTCTTATCGGAATTGATCCTATCTTTGGTCGGCCCACTAAGGCCGACAAATCTCTAATAGGTTTGTGATCTCATCTTGGTCTACTTATCTCTGATCAACTCTGAATATTGAACTAATGCTCTTCGTCCTTACCTAAGTTGAGCTCACCCTCGACTTTTCAAACTTTGGCTCATCCGAGCTCTTCCAACCTTGGTTCACCTCGGTTCATTTGAGGTCTTCCAACTTTGGCTCATCAGAGGTCTTCCAACCTTAATTCACCTCGGCTCATCAGAGGTCTTCCACAATTGGCTCACCTTGAGACCTTGATTTGAATCGGACACCTCGGTCTGGGTAGGCCAAGGCTCGGATCGACCATCTAGGCTCGACCTCATTCGGACTCGGGTGGGCCACCTAGGCTTGGATCAGCCACCTAGGTTTGATCGGACAACGCGAGAAGCGATTCCCTTATTCTAGTCTCTAGTCGGCTCAATGGATAAGCTCGACGTATAGACTATTTGGTCAGCTTGACATTGAGCTTGACACCTCAGAGAGCAATTCCCTTGATCTAATCTCTGGTCAGCTCGATAGATGAGTTTAATGTACAAACTCTCTGGTATGCTCAGCAAATGAGCTCGACACCCTAGGGAATAAGTCCACCTTTATCTTTCAGTTCTTCTTCAGCCCCACTGAATCGTTCTGCAAGGTTTAGGAACTTGTGGTAAGTTTTTGGCCCAGTCTCATGGACTGACCACCAGAACCGTGATTTTGGCTTGAGCCCGATCATAATTGCCATGAGGATGGCATTGTCAGAAATGTGCTCCATTTCGAGCACTAGCTTGTTGAATCTGTCCATGTAGGACCTTTGATATGTGGAAAATATGTGCAATTTAGTAGTGATTAATGTGAGATTTTATGGGTGTTTATTTGATTGAATGCACTATTTTTCTACATATACGTGATTTGTGTCTCCAAATACTTCATATATTATTTTCTTGATTATTTTAGGGGTTTTTGGAGGATTTTCGAGTGAAAGAGAAAAATGATCGTGGTTATGTCAGGTCGTTTGGGCGAATCTTTTTCAAAAAGTCCAAATTGAAGAGGAGAAGGCCCATAATCATTTCCACATTCACAGCACATGGGCTTAGAAAATAAATCCACTTGGACTTAATGAATTAGAAGAGAAGAGAGGCAAAAGGCCCATGGCCCACGACTTGAGGGCAACTTCACGCCAACAACCAAAGAAGGGGGCACCATAATTTCATATAAACTTCCTCTCCAAGACACTATTCACGTAGGCATATTAGGGAGTTTTAGAGAGAGAAGAGTTAGGATTAATTCTTCTATACTTTATTTTGGAGATTATTTTACGATGGATTTCTCAACAACTTTTGTGGATTCGATTCGAGGATGCTCGGCTAAATTTTTAATTCTGGTTAGTAGGGATGTTTGAACCCGTATATCTATTTATTTTTTAATTAATTATGTATCCTCTTCTCGATGTTTGATTGGAATTGATTATGTTATGTGTGTATAAAGTTCTCGATTATTGATGCTTGATTTAACTTGATCACCTAAGTTAAGTGTTTGATAATTGATTGCTAGAATCTTAAATCATGAATCTTAATTGTTGTGGTTTAATTTTCATAAGTGGTAAACTAGGGGTCATGCATCTCTAGGGTAGCATAATCCTAGATTATCGAATTGAGCTTGTATGTTCAGAGTCTAGTCCATCCTATCGTCTTAGTGATTAATACATTTAATGAATTAAATCTAGAGAGTTTATTCTAAGTTATTCAATTAAATAGGGTTAATTAGACGTCTTATCCTAATTTAACTAATCTTAATAGACTATTCGGTGTAACAGAGCTTGTTGTTAGACTAGGGGTGATAATTCCATGATAATCTGACTGAGAGGTGATACATTGATTAGAGAATAATTGATATCGAGGGATAATTGAACTGTTAACTGGAATACTTGCATATATTAATTTCTTGTTTAATTTGTTTTCTAGGTATATTAGTAATTTAGTGATAGTTAATCAATTTCAAAACCCCCCATAATTTGTTATTTGATTGAATTGAACATAGGTGACATAGTTTATTCTTCACTTCTCGTGGGATCGACTCCGACTTGCCCTGTCTACTAGTTGGTTAAGAAAAATAATTAATTTTATTACGTCGCGACAGCGCGGTTAAATTCTTAGTGATTCATCATTCTCTTGTTTGATGTTTATCAATCTTTCCTTTGGAGTTGACCTCATTTTTGATCTCATGAACTGCATAAAAAATTGCTCCGTTAGCTCATCTCATCCCCCGATGGAATAATTAGGAAGGGATCGGAACCATATTTGGGCTCGGTCACTCAACATCAAGGGAAATGCCTTGCACATAAGCTCTTTTTTCTATCCCTTGCAGCTCCATCCATAATGTATATTTGTCCAGGTGTGTGTTAGGTTGGTCTCTCCATTATAGAGGCCAATTGGAGGCATTTGAACTTTGTGGGTGACCCTGCTCGAGATCTGATCAGTAAAGGATGAAGCTCTCCACCAACATGTACCATTTTCTAACCCTAGCTTCCTAGCCCGAATCTCAGCCAATTTCTTCTTTAGGTTTTGTTCCTCCTCATCGTACATTTGAGAAGATTTATGTTTGGGTCTTGCATCCTCGTGCTGGTAGGTTTTCTTTTGGAAATCCAACTTCCTAGCCTCCAGAGCTGAGCTCGGGCTCATCCGGTCGAAGACACTTCTTATCTTGGTTGGCAGGTTTGCTCGCGCCGGCTATAACTTGATCTCTACTTGGATCCTCTCAGGCGAGGGTATAACACCCAAAGTAAGTTTAATTAGGCCAATTAATTATATATCATAACTCAAAATTTGGACAAAGTATTATGAGATAAAAGATGAGTCAGTTTCTCACACTTTATGCATATGACACTTGGACACTCAACTTCACCAAAAAGCAACACATCATTGCCTCAAGTTGCAACAAGAAGTGGGAATGTACAGTTGAAGAAAGAAAGGAAAAATTGAAACAAAATTTGGACAAAGTCAACACCCACAAAGAAAATCACTCCAACTCTCTCTCACTTTCTCTCTCCGTCACACTCCATCTCCCCCAATCTCTCGATTTCTTTCTTTCTCTTTCTCTACAAGAACCGGTGACCATTTTTCACCGAAAAGCTCCGCCGCTGCCGCTCTATTCCGAAAACTCCAGTGCCTAACACACGCTAGCACCTAGAGGACTTCCAAGACGTTTTTCAAACGGAGGTGGGGGCTAATTTTCTTGTTTTTCGGGTTTAAGTTCCAAATGAATTATGATACGAAACGATGTGCTTACGTGAACGTATGTGTTAATTCGATGAATGTTGTGTTATATGCTTTACTACGTGATGTATATGAAATGTTGTCAAACTGGCTAACGAACCACATCAAGCGGCTAACGAACCGCATCAAAGCGGCTAATGAACCACATCAAAACAGCTAACGCACTGCATCAAAGCGGCTAACGAACCACATCAAAATGGCTAATGAACCGCATTAAAGTGGCTAATGAACCACATATATGTGTTTAAGATTTAGTATGTTCGTTTGTTATTATGTTATGTCTATTTCCTGGAACCCACCCCACTGAGTGTCTTTATGCACTCACCCCCCTTTTATGTCAAAAATATTTTCAGCTTGAGGAATCTTTGAGGGTGGTCCACGAGTGGTGGATGCTGGTAGCCGATGTACTAAAGATTACAAAAGAGATTTAATTACAGTGTTATATTTTATGGATTTTAAGAAAAATGTAATTCATAATTATACTTAATTTTGTTTATACTTATAGTTCTTAAAACAGTGAATTTTGTACGTAACGCCTTAGCTAAAAATTTCTTTTATACAAAAGAAATGGGGTGTTACAGGTGGTATCCGAGCGAGTCTATGATTTTGTAGACTTGCTAAAATATTTTGTTTTAAAAATAAAATCTTTTATTCGACGCAAATTTGAAGAGATGTAAAATTTTTGTTTTTAAAAAAAAATTATTAGCTACCGACATTCACTTCTACCCTGCCGCTCGACTTCGCTAAGGTATGTTATGCTATGTTGACAAATGAATGATAGAGAAGTCTATTGAGGTTATTATTTGATTTGTGGAATAACGTTATTGGTGCTTATCTGTTTAAGATTTAAGTTTGAGATGATATGTTAGAGGTGACTTCACTACGAAACTTGTATAAGAATGTGTACGATAGATGGTTAGGCTTAGGGTTGATGCTATGAAAATGATAGGGAAGATGTGGAAATCATAGAAGTTAGCATACTCTTAGGAAGAACTATAACAACATGTTGAGACGTGCCAATTTCTTTGAAAAGAACATTTTTACGGCTGACTTGCATGTTTGAAGATGAAGGACTTTAATTTAATTTTAAGAATAGAATGGCTTAAAGCTAACCACGCGGTAATAACGTGTCGCGAAAGTGAGATTCTTCTTCAATCACCTGAACACGAAGGATACACCTTCTTCGAAACATGAATTGGTGTGAACCCACGAGTGGTGTCGGCTATGCAGGCAACCAAAAATGAAAGGAAATTGTGAGGCTTTGCTGGTGAATGTCATAAATCTAAAGTATGAGTCAGATTCGATTAATAGGGTGCCAATAGTGAATAAATACGAGGACATCTTTCTGGAGGAACTGTCAGGCCTTCCGTCCGATAGACAAGTCGAGTTCTACGTCGATTTGGTACCTGGATCAGCACCAATGTCGAAAGCACCATATCGCATAACGCCGAAAGAAACGTAAGAACTAAAAGCTCAGCTACAAGAAGTCGCCCTAGGAAGCCTAGTATTGTTCGTAAAAAAGAAGGATGGGACTTTCTGGATGAGAATAAATTATCGTGAGCTGAACAAGAGAACTATCAAGAACAAATATTTGTTACCATGAATTGAAGACTTATTCAATCAAACAAAAGGCGCAAGCATATTCTCAAAAATCGATTTGAGATCCGGATATCATCAAGTGAAGAATAAGAAGGAAGACGTATCCAAGACGACTATCAGAACAAGAATCATGTCTCGAGACCGACCCTGTAGGATTTTACAACTAGTCGAGGAGCCCCATAGGCAAGCCGAAGAGCCCCACGAGCAAGATGATGACGGAATGATAGGTAACCTAATCACCGTATTAAAAGGCCTAGCAAAACTAATGGATGCGGCACGAACTACATTGTCCTCATCAACATCAGAAAATGAGGTGAATTTAGTAATTGAATAATTTTGACGTTTTAACCCACCAATTTTCAACGGAAAGGGGAACCTGCGGATGCTGAAGAGTGGTTGAAAAACTTGGACAAACTTTTCGATAACCTCACTCGTACCGACGCGTAAAAGATTTCATATGCTAATGCAACAAGCTAGCCTATGTCTCACGACAATTAAGAACGCATGAACAAAACTACCCAACTCACAACTTGGAGCTAGCTGTTGTAGTGTATGCACTTAAGATTTGGCGACACTATCTGTATGGTGGAAAGTGTTTCTTCGAATAAAAAGAACTCGACATACGCTAGAGAAGGTGGCTGGAGTTAGTAAATGACTATGATTGCACGATTCGTTACCACCCAGGAAAGGTGAACGTGGTCGCCAACGCTCTTAGTCGAAAGAACAAAGGTGAGGTAGCTAGTATGCGTACCAATCGGCGTCAACTGATAAATGAAATGTTCGAGTTAATTCTAGAAGTGGTTATGCCTCCGAATAACACCTCTGAGTAATACTAAGACTCGAATCGCGGCTCTAATAGTCAAGCCCATGCTAAGAGAGCAGATAATCAAAGCTCAGAAGAAGACAAATTCTTACAAAAGGTAAAGACACGTATGGAAAAAAAAACTGTAGAGGGGTTCGTGATATCAACAGATGAGTCCTGAAAGAAGCACATAACACACCGTATACAGCATACCCTGGAGGTAAAGCCTTTTGAAGATATCGCCCATGAAAGGAGTTTATCACTTCAGAAAAAAGAGAAAAGCTAAAACCAAGATATATCGGACCGTTTGAAGTTCTCAAACAAGTGAGCAAACTGACTTACAAACTAGCCCTACCGCCGGACTTCACAGAAATACATAACGTCTTCCACGTGTCCATGCTACGAAAATACATATTTGGCTTGAGCCATGTCATCGATCGGCTTGATATTGGACTCGAGAAAGACTTAACATACAAAGAGATTCTAGTGGCTATCCTAGGGGAAAAAAAAGAATTCCCAAACTGAGGAATCAAAAAGTCATCTTAATCAAAGTTCCTTGGAGCCGCCACGACATCAAAGAAGCGACCTGGGAAAAAGAAGAACAGATTTTGACAAAATATCCAAATCTGCCGAATTCCAGTACATATCTCAAATTTTGAGAACGAAATTTCTTTAAAGGAGAGAAGGATATAACACCCTAAGTAAGTTTAATTAGGCTAATTAATTATATATCATAACTTAAAATTTGGATAAAGTATTATGAGATAGAAGATGAGTCAGTTTCTCACACTTTATGCATATGACACTTGGACACTCAACCTCACCAAAAAGCAACACGTCATTGCCTCAAAACCCACTAAGAAGTGGGAATATACAGTTGAAGAAAGAAAGGAAAAATTGAAACAAATTTTGGACAAAGTCAACACCCACAAAGAAAATCACTCCAACTCTCTCTCATTTTCTCTCTCCGTCACACTCCATCTCCCCCAATCTCTCGATTTCTTTCTTTCTCTTTCTCTACAAGAACTGGTGACCATTTTTCATCGAAAAGCTCCGTCGCTGCCGCTCTATTCTGGAAACTCAAGTGCCTAACACATGTTAGCACCTAGAGGACTTCCAAGACACTTTTCAAACGGAGGTGGGGGGTAATTTTCTTGTTTTTCACATTTAAATTCCAAACGAATTATGATACGAAACGATGTGCTTACGTGAACGTATGTGTTAATTCGATTAATGTTGTGTTATATGCTTTACTACGTGATGTATACGAAATGTTGTCAATGTGGCTAATGAACCACATCAAGCAGCTAACGTACCGCATCAAAGTGGCTAATAAACTACATCAAAGTGGCTAATGAACTGCATCAAAGTGGCTAACGAACCACATCAAAGCAGCTAATGAACCGCATCAAAGTTGCTAACGAACCACATCAAAGCGGCTAATGAACCGCATTAAAGTGGCTAATGAACCGCATATATGTGCTTAAGATTTCATATGCTTGTCTGTTATTATGTTATGTCTATTTCCTGAAACTCACCCCACTGAGTGTCTTTATGCACTCACCCCCGTTTTATGTTAAAAATATTTTCAGCTTGAGGAATCTTTGAGCGTGGTGCACGAGCGGTGGATGCTGGTAGCCGATGTACTAAAGATTACAAAAGAGATTTAATTACAGTGTTTTATTTTATGGATTTTAAGAAAAATGTAATTCATAATTATACTTAATTTTGTTTATATTTATAGTTCTTAAAACGGTGAATTTTGTACGTAACGCTTTAGTTAAAAATTTCTTTTATACAAAAGAAATGGGGTGTTATAGAGGGGATACTTTTTGCTCTTTGCTCGTCAGCTAGGCCCTTCCCTAAGTCTCTCATTTTAGGCCTTGGCTCATCTGAAGATTGTACGTCTTCTTCGAGCTCTTAGATCTTGTGACTCTTCTCTCTAACCTCGGCCTCCTTCAACCGCTCACCTTGTTGGGCCATCACTATTCTAATCTCGTTCGAGGACATCATGATTTTCCGAGCTCCTCTAGGGATAAGGATGCCTAGAGATATTCCATCCTGGGGAGAGTTATTGATTATTGCCCCCGGGGTAATTTATCTAGATTGGGTTGACCATTCTGGTAATAAGTTCTGGCCTTGGAGACCAAGTGGGATATTCTGGTCTTCACCGTCGTTTGTTGTGTTGATAGTCATTTAGCTATGTTCTATTAGCCACATTTCTTCTACTGCCAAAATGTTAACGTCAGATTTTATCTAAGGTAAATTCCTGGCCAAACACCACAACACTCGATCCGGCTTAGATTGATTGAATCGAATAAATAATAGTAAAATTGAATAAATTGAAGAAAAGATGGTGTTCGATGCCTACTCAGATAAATTAGTTAGGCTTATTCTGGTCAGTCAGTTTTGGCCAGCCAGAATATTTTTTATATCACACTAAGAGTAAAAGCTCTCTAATTGCTCGAATACAATGATTTTTGAATCTAGAATTCGATCATTTTGAATGATAATTGAGGCCCTATTTATAGACTTAACCTAAGATATAATACTTGAAAAATAAGAAATAAATCTCTTGAGTTTAGGGTCTAGATAAGGAAAATATGGATTTGATCTTATCTAAATCGGATATGATTTGATCTTGATTTGTTTCTTTCTTTGAAGATCTCTTCTTGAAATAAATTCTAAGTCTTTTGAGCTCTTCTAGGACGATGACCTTAGTGATCTCTGGTCATCTTCTCATCTTTATATGAAGACTTAGTGAGTTTCTGGTAGGCTCATGATCCTAGATCTTCTTTGTAGCTTGTGTGGATTGTCGATTCTTTGATAGACTAAGTATTCTCAGCTCCTCTAAATTCTTGTATCTCTGGTCGTTGAGTTCCTCTAAGGTAGTTGAGCTCTTCCCAGATGAAATTGATCTTGAGTACTCTAGACATCTAAGCTCTTCATATCTCAAGCTTCATCTTGGTCGGCCTACTAGGCCAACAAATCTCTGTTGAGATCTCGATTTGAGTCGGACACCTCGATTTGGGTCGGCCAACTGGGCTCGGATTGGCCACCTATCTGGGTTAGGATCGGCCACTTAGGCTCGGTCCTATCTGGGCTCAGCCTTGTTAGACTCGGCTATCCTCTGGTCGGGTCGGCACCTAGCTCGGCCTCATCTAGGCTTGGCCTCATCTAGGTTCGACCCTATCTGGGCTTGGCCATGCTATGCTCGGCCATTCTCTGGTTGGGTTGGTACCTAGCTCGGCCTTATCTGGGTTCGGGTCAGCTCCAACTTGGAGTTGTGATCAGTTCGATTTCTAATCGGTCACTTTTTGTCCTCACGTGCCCGATTTTGTTTTGCTCTGGTTAGGGGTACAACAATAGCCTCCCAGCTTGTGGTGTAGATGAATAATGTGTTGGGATTTGGACATAGTAGAAGACCTGACCCCGAGCATTTTTGTTCTTCGTGAATGAGTTTCAAACTTTGTGCTCGGTTAGGTCATCCCACCAGCCATAACTTGTATATTTTTCCTTATGTAATTGGACTCAAACCTTTTTTAGTATGACTTTACCTCTTTTACCTTTTGGTAGGTGAGCTTATAAATCGATCTTTTTCAATACGTAGAATTTAGTTTAGATTTTTTCGAGTTACAATCGGCTCCCATGCACAAGTGTTTTGTATCATTTGGGACTTGTATCAAATAAGTTTGGTTATCCTTGGATTGTTTAACTAGGTCGGTCATTGTTTGCGAATGAGCTCTCTAGGCCCATGCTGGCCTGCTTGGCTATTGGCCGGGGTCGAGCCCCAACGAAGTGTTATTGTCAGCTTGGCTCATGTGATGTCTATATTTAACTGACTTGTTTTCTTAGCTAGACTTGAACTTTCTTTCAGGTCTTGATTGCGTTGTAGCTTTGAGCTTTCTGCTCAATTTTATCTATTGTGATTTTTTGTTCGTGATAAGCCCCAGTCCATGATGGTTCTGGTTAGTTCGAGCATGACTTTTTCTCTTCACCCTTTTTCTAACTTGATCATCTTCAACTCAACCAACTTGGGGTCGGATCATTTATTATGAGCTCGAATGGTCTTAGTTTAATCAGGCGATTGGACTCGGTCAACCACTACTCGGGTTAATTCTTGCTCTCTAACCGGCACCAGCTCGGGTTGGCCCCAGCTTGGCCAATCTTGAGCTCAGATCGGCCCTGGCTCAGCCAATCTTGAGCTCGAGTTGGCCCCGGCTCGGCCAATCCCAGGCTCGGCTCTGGTTGGCCCCTGACTCAGCTTGTACTTGAGCTCGGGTCAGCCCTGGCTCGGCCAGCTTTGAAGTCTTGAACTTGGATTGGCTAAGGTTGGCTCATTATTTGACATATCTAACCCTAGCTTGCTTTTTGGCTCATCTATCCCCAATTAATGAAATATATTTCCTTTGTTTGTTGTCTTCTTCCTTTTATCCAAGCTCAAACGAGCTTAAGTGAGTTGTAGTCTTCTCATTTTTCGAGCTCAAACGAGCTCGGATGGGCCCGAACCTCTTTCTTTTTCATTCAAGCTTAGTCGGCTCAGATGTGGCCATAGCCGTGGTGGGTCGAAGCCTTGGGCCGTAGCCGTTTTTTGTTTTCTAAGCTCAACGAGCTCCAGTGGAGCCGAAGCCCTTGTTCAATTTCCCATTGAGCTCAGGTGGGACCGGAGCCCTTGTTCAGTTTCCCAAGCTCATTGAACTCAGGTGGGGCCGGAGTCCTTGTTCAGTGAAACCGAATTCCATCTCCTGCACGTGATTCCATTCCCATTGTTATTTTTTCTTATTTATTCTCTTTTTCAACCATCATTAACTAATTTATATTAGTGTAATAGGTAAGTAGAATTCACCATGGAGCTATGTGATTGAATTGGAAAGTTTTCGAATTAATTTCATATAAAATTTATTAAATTTGTGAACCTTATCGAATATTTGTTTCGCAAAACCTTATGTTAGTTATTTTCCCTTAATATATTAGATATTTATAAGTATATATATATATAGTAATGATAAGAAACCCACCGTTGGGTTCCTTATGGAGCCAATCTCGTTTATGTGGCAATTCACACCTTGTTTTCCTTTTTCTTTCTTTTCTTACATTTCTCGTATCATTCTTTTTTATTTTATTGCATATTTAAATAAATCTTTTTTTCTTATTCATCTAAAATTCTATCTCCCCACATCTTTTTCTAACTCATCTTATTTTATCCTCTTTTTTCCCTCTATTTAACATTAATACTAATTTTCAATTTTTTTATTTCTCTTATTATTAATAATACTTGGAAAAATATTTTAAGATTTTTTTAATTTATATATATGTTTAGAAATTGTTGTAGTTTCCATTAATATCAATAGTACTTGGAAAAATATCTTAAGATTTTTTTTAATTGTACATACGTATCAATAGTACTTGGAAAGATATTTTAAGATTTTTTTTAATCGTACATAAGTTTAGAATTGTCTAAAAATTTCATATACTTACGTTTCAATTAGAGCGTATCATTCTTTTTTATTTTATTGTATTTTTTAAATAAATCTTTTTTTCTTATTCACCAAAAATTCTATGTCATCTCATTTCATTTTCAAACTCATCTCATTTTATTTTATTTTATTGCATTTTTTAAATATTTTTTTTTTCTTATTCACCAAAAATTCTATGTCCACACGTCTTTTTCAAACTCATCTCATTTTATTTTATTTTATTGTATTTTTTAAATAAATCTTTTTTCTTATTCACCAAAAATTCTATGTCCACACATCCTTTTCAAACTCATCTCATTTGATCTCCATCTCCATACATCTTTTTCAAACTCATCTCATTTTACCTTCATTTTTTTCTGTATTTAACATTAATACTAATTTTCAATTTATTTCTTCTTTCATAGTTTCATTAATATCAATAGTACTTGGAAAATTTTTTTCTCTATTTCACATTAATACTAATTTTCAATTTCTTTTCTTCTCATAGTTTCATTAATATCAATAGTACTTGGAAAAATATTTTAAGATTTTTTTTAATTGTACATAAGTTTAGAAATTGTCTAAAAATTTCATGTACTTGTGGATCTTTATGTGTAATCTCAACCATCTACTTTATAGATTTTTATGGAGTAATCTCACCATTTATTTTGTTTTAAGTTTAGAACTTGTGTAGAAAATTATCTAAAAATTCTTGTTTATTTTATGGGGTAATCTCAATCATTTTTTTTTAATCCTATATATCTTTAGAACTTGTCTATTTTAAGTTTAGAACTTCTCTCGAAAATTGTCTAAAAGTTCTTGAAGTTCTTGTCGATTTTATGGGGTAATCTCAATCATCTATATTTTTAATTCTATATATCTTTAGAACTTGTATATTTTAAGTTTAGAACTTGTCTAGAAAATTGTCTAAAAGTTCTTGTTGAAAAATATTTTAAGATTTTTTTAATTGTACATAAGTTTAGAAATTGTCTAAAAATTTCATGTACTTGTACATTTGTCACGCCCCATTTTTCGCACTTAAAAATTATCAGAGTTTTCATTGTGGGCATGAAGAAAGAAAGAGGAAGAAGACGTACATGATATAAAATAGAAGGAAAAATGAGAGGATAAGAAGTGGTACACATGAAACATCGGATACGACCGATAAAATAGAGTTTGAAACCTTACGCAGCGGAAGTAAACTTTACATGATGATAAAAATCCTTCAGCACAAAGCCGGGAGAAAATATAGCAGCGGAAAAACATCAGGATCCATCATCTATAGGATTAACGAAGTTATACTTACAACACGAGAATTTTATAATAGTTAAATGACAAAAGACAGAATATAAAAATATCCAGATAGGGCACCATCTCTCTCTCTAAAGCTCAACATGTTCTTCATCTCCTGTAACATGAATACATGTGGGAGTGAGTGCGTTGAATACACTCGTGGGGATACTTTCCATATTTTTAACAATTATTAGGTAGGTATAACAAATCAAACATATACAAGTTTGGCAAGTAGACACAGCATATAGAATGCATATCACATAATTTTAAGAACACACGACTCTAAGAGCACTCAACTATAACTCGGTGCTTTTTACGGGCCACCAATCCATCCCTAACTTATGGTGCTTTTTACGGGCCACCAGTCCATCCCTAATGTATGGTGCTTTTTACGGGCCACCAGTCCATCCTTAACGTATAGTGCTTTTTACGGGCCACCAGTCCATCCCTAACATAATTTTGGACATCTGTCCACATTTATCGTATTCATAATGTATGCATATACATAGTAATCACAACATATAATCACAGTACGTAGAGTTCAACAGTTCATATATCAAATATGGAAAACAATAAACATATTGAGTTTAGAAGTTACCCCCACCTTGTTCGGTGGTTACCACGTGAGTTGTCGAGTAACAAGTTTCAAATATCACAAAGCACAATCCGACTGATAGCCTACACAAGTTACAATGTTTCTTAGATCATTAATACGTATAATTAAAGATATAAATGATTTCGGAGAAGATACGATCGATAAAGACGAGATGGAACGAAAGATCTAAAGATTGAGGTTGAAGAAACAAGAGTGGATATTCAGTTCAATAGGCTAATAAGAAAGAGGGAAAGATTTGGGTCGCGACGGAAAAAAAATGAGCTCAATCAAAGTTGAAACGAGATCAAATGGAGCGTTTTAAGATTGAGGGGCATTTTGGTAATTTTGGTCAAAGGGTTGACTTTGACCGAGACCCACGACTCCTGATCGACGACATCTCATCGCCGATGACTCGATGATAACATACGATGGAAAAAACGATTTTGTATCGCAAACACGGAGCCGCGTGCGCACCCGTCACACGGCGTCGCGCGCGTGCACTGCCCGTCACCCAGCACCGTGCGCCCAGTTACCCGGCGTCTCCCAGCGCCCGCGCGCCCAGTGCCCTCCCAGCGTCATGTCCAGCGCGCCTGCGCATACCAGCAACACGCCCCCACCTAACCCGCCAGCGACCCCAACTCCGGCCACCACCACCTCCGGCCACCACCACCTCCAGCGGCCGTGAATAGTACCCCAAAACAGCCTCCAAACATCACACAAACACACACATGCATGCACACAACACCTTGCACCACCACCATTTCAGCTCCGGCATCGCCACCCACGGCGGCGCCACCACCCCCAACTGATAGCCCATCATCCCGGGAAGGTCAGCCACCACTCCGGTGAAGGAGGAGAGAGAGAGAGAGAGAACCGAGGAGAGAGAAATGGTGAAAAAACAAGGGTTAGGGATTTTCGATGACGTTTTTGCTGTTTTCCGATAAAGGAGACATCGGAATTGAAATCTGAAACCTATCCTAGACTCGTCTCGACGAGACCTACGTTCTGTGCGAAAATCGGCCAAAACCGACAAAATCAATTTTCCGACACCGGCGGCGGCGCGCTGGAGACTAGAAAATAGAAAATAGAGAGAGAGGAAGGAGGAGAGAGAGACTTACGTGTTTTCGTCGATTTAGCCTCGCTCGAAAAAATGGTGATTTTTGAATTGAAAATGCTCCTATATATAGAATTATGGAAAACACTATTCATCGAAAAAATCTAAGTTACTATTCACGGTAAAAATCTTGGGTCACTATTCATGTAAAAATCTTGGGTTACTATTCACCGTAAATATCTTTCGGTTTTCCGAATCTTCGTGTTTTGCCCTTTTCTTCGCCATTTGAGCTACGGGTCTCCGATTGACCTCTAATTCATTTCTATCTTCTCGTTTTTCCATTACGCATCTTATGGTAAAATAACAATCTATGTTCCACGACTAATTTTTATTTCCATCTAAAACATGCATTAATCACGTATCTGAAACGTATATAATTAAATTAAACAGTCAAGGATTAACACACATAATAAAATAATTCAATTGAGGATTTAATTATTTAATTAACCAATTATGCTTCGTTTTTGTCCCGGGACGCTACAGCATCTTTATGTGTAATCTCAATCATCTACTTTGTAGATGTTTATGGAGTAATTTCATCATCTATTTTGTTTTATGTTTAGAATTTGTCTAGAAAATTGTCTAAAAGTTCTTGTTTATTTTATGGGGTAATCTTAATCATTTATTTTTTTAAGTCTAGATATTTTTAGAACTTGCCTATTTTAAGTTTAGAACTTCTCTAGAAAATTGTCTAAAAGTTCTTGAAGTTCTTGTTGATTTTATAGGGGTAATCTCAATCATCTATATTTTAAATTCTATATATCTTTAGAATTTGTATATTTTAAGTTTAGAACTTGTCTAAAAATCAACCTTTTATTTTATTTTTTTTAATAAGAATGTTAGGATCTTTTTCTTTTATTTATTTTTATTTATGTCAACAACAACAAATAAGGATATTTCGATGTTTTTCTTTTATTTATTTTTATTTAAGTCAAGAATAACAAATAAGAATGTTAGGATGTTTTTCTTTTATTTATTTTGACATTTGATAGGTTTTATTTATTTATATTTATGTCAAGAACAACAAATAAGAATGTTAGGATGTTTTTCTTTTATTTATTTTGACATTTGATAGGTTTTATTTATTTATATTTATGTCAAGAACAACAAATAAGAATGTTTGGATATATTTTTTTCTTTTATTTATTTTAACATTTGATAGGTTTTATTTATTTATATTTGTAATCTTCAAGGAGGTGACAAAAACTATTAAATAACAAGTTCTAAACTTATGTACAATTCAAACAAAATAGATGGTTGATATTCCACCATAAAGATCTACAAAATAGATGGTTGAGTTTACTCCATAAAGATCTACAAGTACATGAAATTTTTAAACAATTTGTAAACTTATGTACAATTAAAAAAAATCTTAAAATATTTTTCTAAGTACTATTGATATTAATGGAAACTACAAGATAAGAAAAGATATTGAAATGTAGTATTAATGTTAAATAGAAAGAAAAAAAAAAGAATGTGGATATAATGAGATGAGTTTGAAAAGGATATGTGGAGATAGAATTTTAGATGAATAAGAAAAAAGATTTATTTAAAAATACAATAAAGAAAAGAAAGAAAAAAGAAAAAGGAAAACAAGGCGTGGATTGTCACATAAGCAAGATTGGCTCCATAAGAAACCCAACGTTGGGTTCCTTATCATTACTATATCTAATACACTATATAAGTATGAATGTTTCGTCCATTTTTTATAATGTCAATTTTAACCCTCCTACATAATTAAGTCAAATCCAATTAAATTGAGTCCTAATGAAAGAAAACTCTTTATTAGGGATAGTAACGTAATTTAATATTTATTTTATGTTTGTATTTGATTATAAAAAACAAGAGTCCTTTATATTTCAAACTCTTTTTAAAAAAATTATATGTTTTGATTATTTTTCTTCTGTAATCTTGAACACTTTGAATCTTAAACTAAAATTAGTCTTATATTAATATATATTTAAAGAGCTTTTCAATGATATATTATAAGCATATTTTTGAATAATATTAATTTATACGAAAATTAATATACATCCAATTCTTTAAAATTCAATGACAAATTTAATTTAATTTGATTTAATATGAAGGTGATATCAATAATTGAAAGGATTTAGTTGAGAACTGAAATATTGACCTCTTTTTATTTATCAAATCATAATTATTTGACCTAACTCGATTAAAATAATACTTTATATATAAAATCAATCAATAAATGGCAAATTTAAACGAGAAATCTAATTTAGGGGTCATGTGACAATAGCCAAAATACCCACACGAGTCAAACTAAACAAAATAAAAGTAAATTTATAATTCTTCGTTGATAATCTGAAACTTTACTAATTAATCTTCTTTGCATCATGTGTGATGCAGAAAATAATAGTTAAAAGAAAATGTTTTTTAGGCCAAAATCAAAGGGTTCTCTCATTCCTTTTACTTTTCTTTTTTAAATTTTCTTGAACAAAAAATAATGTCCTAATTAAAGAAAAATCTCTATATCTAATTTAATTAGAATTTCATTAGGATTCTAATTTAGAGTCCTAATGAAGGAAAACTCTTTATATCTAATTTCATTAGAAGTTTATTAGGATTCTAATTTAATATGAACATATTGTGTGTGTGTGTGTGTATATATATATATATATCATTGACGATAGCGGTTTGTCTTCAAATGTGTTTAATGGTTTTGTGATCAGTGTGAAATTCGTGAGGATTATACGACAAGAGTTCGAGCAGATTACAACGAGTAATTCAAGATTGAAGTTTACAACGAGTAATCAAAGATTGAAGTTTAAAATTTGAAATCGTAGGTTATGGTAACAGGTATGTATGATTTTATTTTTCAACTAAATCCAATAATTTTAATTTATAGTACGATGACAAATTTTAAAAAAAGATTTATAAATAATAGTTAAAAGAAAATGTTTTTTAGGCCAAAATCAAAGGGTTCTCTCATTCCTTTTTCTTTTCTTTTTTTAATTTTCTTGAATAAAAAATAATGTCCTAATTAAAGAAAAATCTCTATATCTAATTTAATTAGAATTTCATTAGGATTCTAATTTAGAGTCCTAATGAAGGAAAACTCTTTATATCTAATTTCATTAGAAGTTTATTAGGATTCTAATTTAATATGAACACATTGTGTGTGTGTGTGTTTATATATATATATCATTGACGATAGTGGTTTGTCTTCAAATGTGTTTAATGTTTTTGTGATCAGTGTGAAATTCGTGAGGATGATACGACAAGAGTTCGAGCAGATTACAACGAGTAATTCAAGATTGAAGTTTACAACGAGTAATCAAAGATTGAAGTTTAAAATTTGAAATCGTAGGTTATGGTAACAGGTATGTATGATTTTATTTTTCAACTAAATCCAATAATTTTAATTTATAGTACGATGACAAATTTTAAAAAAAGATTTATAAACATAACAAAAACTTATTTCTAAATTTTTTTAGTAACTCCTTTTTTTTTTTTGAAATATAGTCAAAGAAAAGTGGCGATGTTTGAGACAAAATATATATGGTGTCAAAGGAAACTTGCTGGACAAAAGAGAAGATATGCAAATCTTAATAATGCTAAGAAAAAAGACTATGTAGAACATGTTTTGCAGAATCATGAAAAGAGACAAGCAACATGTAATTTACAAGTTCAAGCAAATCTAAGTAACTCTGAAGGTATATTTTTTTAATATTCTTTAAACATTGTATTGGAGTATATTTTTCATATAAAATTGAAAATTCTATATTAATATATTTATCTAATTATGAATTTTAATGACAGGGGAACATAAACTAAAAAAAAATACCAAGTTGCATTCATTGTGGAGCAACAAGATTTGAGTATGAGCCTCCCACGTTTTGTTGTGATAATGGAAAAGTTAAACTTGTAGCTGCAAAAGTTCCAGAGAAATTGTACGAACTATACACTTCTCAATCGAAAGAATCTGTTGATTTTCGAAAAAATATACGTTCATACAATTTCATATTCTCATTCACTTCATTTGGAGTGAAATTGGATGAAGAGCTTGCTTCAACACGACAAGGAATTTTCACTTTTCGAGTACAATGAATGATTTATCACAATCTCCCAAGTTTGAGTCTTAATGAAAACAAACCAACAATATGTAGAAAGTGCAAAGATGACCCAGTGCAAACAACACTGAGGTAAAAGATTAAAATTATAAATCACAAAATAAAACATGCAATGACATGCAATTATACTTATATAAATTCATTGATTGCAGATACGTAGTTAAACTAAGTGTGATACAAGGTCATCTTGAAGCAACAATGACAATGTTTGGTGACACGACATCAATTTATGTTGGATGCTCAGTAGAAGACTACTTGAAGTCCATTGAGAATGTAACAATATTTCTTTAGTTAAATGATTTCAAAATAAAAAATATAACTAAAAAAAGATGGATGAATAGAATGACTCTTATTTATATTGTTATTTGGGTTAACTCCTCTTTAATATACTGTTTAGGAAAATAATTGTTAAAGAGACTATTTTTTTGCTTTAATATATGTGTCTGACTAAAGTGCATGCCAGAGTAAATCGTATAGGATGTGGTTTTAGTCGGGAGAGTAATGGTTTTATTATTTTGTTGTTTATGAGTTGTGGTTTTCTTCTCACATACACCTCGCTATTGTCTCTTTCTCTCAAGAAATACAAAAGAAAGAGAAAGGAGAGAAAGGTCTTATGTTTGTAGAAGATGGTCTTCTTTTATTTGTTCTTATGTGCATGCCTATAATTGGATTTTCTTGATTTCAGCAACAAAACCCCATTCAAACTTGAAAAAAATAGTGCGTCGAGAAGAGCTCTCTCTCTCTCTCATCTCTCTCGTACTGTTTGTATATGCAAATGGATGGTTTTTGTTTTTGATTTTTAAAGCAGATGGAAACTCATTTTTTCAATTATGATTTTATAATACAATCCAAATTTATATATTTTGGTGAGACAATGGAACTCAATATCAGTATAAAACAATACCTTGTACAATTATAAATCAATGCATGTCTAAGAATTTTTATATACATTGCTAAAATCTATCTTTCTTGTTCTTTTTAACAAAAAATCATATGCAGGACCAAAGCACATCTGAATACTACAAACGGTTGATCTTACAAGGAGCAAGCGAGGTCCGTTTTCTAATTGTCCTAAACTACAATATGAAAGTTGAAGGAGGAAGATTGAGTGCAGTAGCTGAAGCAATAGACAAGTTGGAACCCATGGAGATAAAAGAAGATAAATTAAACAATACAACCATGACAATGACAGTAACAGTGGTCACCACAACAGATGATGAAAACAAGAAAAAATGAAGAATTAGGAAGACAAAAAATAAGGAATGTATCCACGTATCTAGCGGTGAGGAGGATCAGACAATCAAAATTTATTAATCAAATCACGAAGAAAGAAGATTAGGACGGAAAAGAAAATCAAACAAGAAAAGATATAGTTAGTGGTCAAATTAGAATTATAATCTTTCGTTTTACATTTATTATTCTTTTTTTTTTATTAGGAATAGTGGAACTAGAATTTTTTAATTGAATAATAATTTTTTAATAAATTATTGTTGTTATGATACCTATATTAAATTGAAAAGATATTAACTTATAATAATCAAATGTTAAAACCCACAAAATCAACCAAAAAATGGCTCTCACGAGTTTGTCTCTCCACATACAACGCACGTGTACTCAACTAGTATATATATATAGTTGAGTTCAATTTAATGGAATTTCTTAACTAAATTAGAGTTGACTAAGTTATGTTTTAAGTACAAAATTAAGGCTTATCGAGTTTTTGAGCTTTGATTTATTAGTATATAGACTTGACTCTATTTAATTATATTCCTAGCTATTTCAAAAAAAGATATAGTTGAATATTTTTTTATAATAAATATATAATATATGTATTTTACCCAAGGTTGGTGTCAATTATCGTCCTCTAATATTAGAAGTTTTAATGTTCAATGGACAAAAGAAAGTAAAAAGAGACATTTGACTTTACCCCTACTAATTTATTTGTATTAAATAAATTATCTTCAATAAAATCTAACTTTTATAAATAGAAACATTATAATTTAAACTGTATGTAGTAAAATATCATACACGAAGTTCTCTCTCTTTCACACATATGCAATTTGATCTAAGAGTTTAGTTAATTAACTTTTTTTTTAAATAATTAGGGGTTTGCGCCACTTTGACCCATTGGCTAGGCTTGGTTGGGTACAATTTTATAGACCAGATCCGCGACCAAAAATGACTTGAGTAAGTCTCTTGTGAGACCGTCTCACGGAATTTTAATGCATTGCGTGAGACGGGTCAACCCACAACCCAATTATCTACCACCCAAACCCTACAATTCACATGTTGTTTGTGAGTGATGGGGCTCCGTCTCACAAAAACTATCCGTGAGACCGTCTCACATGAGTTTTTGTGAAATGACTTTATAATTTAACTCGTCACTCGAAATCAGGCCATTTCAAGCTGCCCGAATCGCCAGGCGCTATACTAATAATAACATTAATGTAGTGTAACAAATGTTGTGAGTCGGGACTCAATATTATTAATGTTACTTTTCTGACTTTAACAACATCTCTAAGAGTAGGTCTTCTGTGTCCCCGGGACACCGTGTCCCCAGCCCACCCTATGGGCCCTACATTAATTTTAAATATTTTTTTTTTCGCTCAGGTTTTTTATTTATATTCATGTATAGGTATCACATGTATACCTTCAAGGTATCCATGGAATGCCTTGAAGATATAAGATATCACATGTATACATTGAAGGTTCGCGGGCGGCGTGGGTGTGCGGATATCATGAGTGCACGATTTGTGATGTGCGTGCGGCGTGGTGGGTGCGCGTGCGGCGTGGGCGCATGGGCGCACATGTATACCTTTAAGATATACATGGGATACCTTCAAGGTATACATGAGATACCTGTGCGCGGGTGGCGTGGGCGCACGATTTGTGAGTTGCGCGTGTGCATGGGTGCTTGTTTTGTGAGGTTTTACAGGTTTGTCTTATAGGTATTACAAACATGAACTAAAGGTATCTGATACCTGAAGAGTATATGTGGGATACCTTTAGAGCAAATCTGAAATACCTATCAGGTGCACACACATGGGCGCGTGGGCGCGCGTCCAGCGTGCGTGGAGGGCACGTGGACCCTCGGGGCGGGTTGGGGACACGGATCTCCCGGGGACACAGAAGTTTTTGCCCATCTCTAATAACATTAATGCAGTGTAACAAATATTAATAATAACAAATATAAAATCGGGCTATTTCAAGCTGCCCGAATCGCCAGCTATATTAATAATAACATTAATACAGTGTAACAAATGTTATGAGTCGGGACTCAATATTATTAATGTTACTTTTCTGACTTTAATCTTAATGAGATGTTAACAACATCACTAATAACATCCCTGTGGATGGTCTTACAAATTTATTATGTAATAATACTATAGAAGTAATTAGATTTATTATGCTCCTTCAGTCTTTTTGTTCTCGATCTGTATAAGTAATCCTTTATTGATATCCAGCAGCGGATCTCTGCTCACTGTATTATCTTCTCGTGAAAGCTTCCACTTGAATCTAATTATCAAGTAATGAATCATGGTTAAACTTTCTATTCTGGCAAATTCATAACCTGGGCACATTCTTGCTCCTCCACCGAAGGCCACAAACGTATAAGGTGGGATTGCTCCTTCTTTTTCGTATCGCGATGGGTTGAACTTATCTGGGTACGGGAATATGGATTCATCCAGGTGTGTCATGCATCCCGCCGACATAACCTATTATCCTAAAATAGTTTGCTTAAAATCATCTTATAAGATATATTTGTGATAAATTTAACCAAATATGATAGAGAGGAGAAAATTGATGTTAAATAGTAATTTAGGTTTACCTGCCATCCCTTAGGGATTATATATCCCCCCATCTCAATGTCTTTGACGACTCTCCTAAAGGTAAAGAACACTGGTGGGTACATCCTCAATGTCTCTGTTGCAACTCTCCATGTGTACTTCATCTTTGTCAAATCGTCCCATGTGAGAAGCTCGTCCGGCCCCTTCCCCCGAGCAATCTCTTCTTGTTCTACATCAAGAAACACACTCACCCATCAAGATCAAAGTCTAGATAATTTGGCTTGGAAAGGCAAAAAAATAAAAAAATAAAAATCATCATCTTCCTACCTTTAAGGACAGCTTCATAGACATGTGGGTGTTCAACTAAAAGTTTGATTAAGAAAGTAAGAAGGATGGCGGTTGTGTCATGCCCAGCAACCATTGCAACAACAGAATTGGCAATGATTTCCTCATCAGACAACAACGTAGAATTAGCCTCATCACGCATGCTTAGCAAGCTAGTGATGAAATCTTGATCATCAAGAATCTCTTTCTTTTCTAGTTGTTCCCTCTTTTCATGTATAAGTTTCATAATAATATCCGCAACTTCAGATCTTGCACGTAGGCTTCTGTTGAAGCGCGTAAAAGGCAAGTTTATTGGAAATGCTAACACTCCATCAGTCACTTGCTCAAATAGATAAACAAGCCTATCTCTTCTTCTTCCCCTTTCAATTCCAAGTAGAAGTGTGCAAATTACATCGAAGGTCAATTTCTTCATAAGGGGCATTACCTTCATAAACCAAAAGTCAATGAACACAAACATTTACTATGCTTATAATATATGCACAAACTAAGACATACCGAGATCTCATGACTGTGATGCCAATGATTATGGAGGTGCAATCTTATCTCTTCATCCATTTTTTCGACATACTGTTTTAGTGCTTCAGGCTTCAAGAATGATACAAATGCTCCCCTCAACCGCTTGTGGTCTTCAGCCTTTACTTCGAATAGATTCTTGGGGCCAAGGAGCCTCGAAGATGATGTGGGCTGCTGATTTGAAAGTGTCGTATGATCGGATGTGTATAGAAATTTGTTTGCTGATTGTCCATGAAGGAAAACCGTCGGAGTTCCAAGAAAGCTGAGCTTTGAAATCGGGCCGTATCTTCGGGCTCTTTCTTGAAACCACTCTTCACCTTTGTTGGCTCTCAAGGCTTTCAAAAGTTGAAGGCTTTGTCCTATTATAGGCAAGCCTAGTGGACCAGGTGGAAGCCTTTTGGAAGATCTTCTGTTGTTGATAAGGAAGTAGAGAAGTGGGAGAAACACAAGGAAAAAAGCCAAGTGCATTGCAGATTCCATGGCAACGATAGAAGAAGCTTATTTAATTTCTCTGCATGATATATAATTGCCCTTTTTATAGGTGATTTTAGATTTTTTTTTTAAGAATTTTTTGTTCTTTTGTAGGTGAAAATGAAGCTATTTATTTTCATGTACATATGCCAAACTACCTACTTAGGGTTGAATAATGAAGCCACGGTGTCAAAATGGCATAAATGTTTTTGTTGACATCTCCTAAACATTTGACTGATATTTTTAGCCTTGCATAGGTCCATAAAGTAACACAGTTTTGCGTGAATTATTTGTGATTGAGATTGGTTAGTATTCTTTCATGTTCGTTTATATTCATAACTATATTCACCAACAATGTTCATTCAGTGTTTGTTTGATGTTCATTTGTTTCCATTCATTATTTATTAGTTATATATTTATTTATTTATTATTCAATACTTAATTATATTTGTTTTTTTTCTAATGTCTTCTAATATTTGTTTTAAATTTTATTATTTGTAATATTTATTTATTTTCAATTGATTCTTCGTGACCATGTATTTTTAGTTGAGAAAATGTGCAAATATGTGGTTAACGTTTATGGTGAGGTGTAAATACACTCTTAATCTTCTTTTAGGAGAAAAATACATCCGCAACGTTATAGATGGTGAAAATACACCTCTAATGTTATAGAGTGAGGCCGGTACCCCTTGTACGGATTTAAGATCCGTACCCTCGACCCATCCGTCCTGATCCAGATCTTTTATATATATATATATATATATACACACACTAGTAAAAAAAACAAGTGCGTCGCACATGGAGATACCAATTTTTTAGATTTTTTTTGTTGATTTCGTAGCAGTTTTTTCCTTCTTATATTGATCTTTAATATTTTGTTGAAGTGTATTTAAATTATTTAATATTTGATTATTTTAAGTTTTAGAAAAAAAATATTATTGGGTTTGTGAAAAACCCAATAATATATTAAGAAAAATATCAGTAAATTATGAAAATTATAAATAATTAGGCATAAGCATAATACATTGTGAAATCCAAATATACCAAAAATATGGGTTTGTGAGTCGTTAAAAAAATGAAAAAAAATATTATAGCATTAATGTACAAAAATTCTAGTTCCTCTAGTTCTAAAAGATTTAAATCTAGAAATAAATAAAAAAAATCAAAATAATAATAAGTATCAAAATTCTAAACTAAAAGATTATAATTTCTAATTGGGCTCCTAACTATTTCTTTACTTGCTTGATCTTCTTTTCTGACTTAGTCTTCTTTCTTCATGGTTTGCGTAATAATTCTTTGATTGTATTATCTTCATCGCTGGTGGATGTATTTCTTGTTTTTTTTTTCTTTGTAATTCTTCTTTTTTTCTTCTATTTATCATCTGGTGTGTTGGCCACTAACTTCGAATAGATTCTTCGAGCCAAGGAGCCTTGAAATTGATGTGGGCTGCTGATTCGAAAGTGTCGTGTGATCGGATGTGTATATAAATTTGTTTGCAGATTGTCCATGAAGGAAAACAGTGGGAGTTGCAAGAATGTTAAGCTTTGAAATCGGGCCGTATCTTCGGGCTCTTTCTTGGAGCCACTCTTCACCTCTGTTTTCTCTCATGGCTTTCAAAAGTTGAACGCTTTGACCGATAAAGGGCAAGCCTGGTGAACCAGGTGGAAGCCTTTTGGAAGATCTTTTTGCGCTGATAAGGAAGCAGATCAGAAGAGGGAGAAATACAGTAAAACAGGTCAAGTATATTGCAGATTCCATATGAGAGTTTTGCAGTGACTTTGAGAAATATTTGATAATGGTTTCAACTTTTTGGTGATATATGATTGAGTTTTACAACTACTACCTTGATGTTATAAAACAAATATTTTTAAGAATTCTAATCATTTTATTTTTAAGTTGGATTTACCACTTGCACAAGTGACTCACTTATTCGATATAAAATATTTGTATTGAATTTAGTACGTTGATACTATATTTGATCATTAATTAAGTGCATAATTTATTTTCTTAATGTATCCTAAATATTTCGATTAAATACTAAATGAAAATTAAATATTTACTTAAATTATTCTTACAAAATATTGTTACTTTAAATATAATTTAACATAATTATTAAATAATATAATTATGTTATAAAATTTGTGAATCTCGCGTGTTACTTGCTAGAACTTTCTAAAAAAGTATTAGCTCAGGACCACTATATCAGTTTATTTCAAGTTTTGCTGCTCACTGAACATTATTATTACGGTTGTAGGGCCCCATAATTTTCGACTTTAAGTATTGGTATTCAATATATAGAATTTAATATGCAATTTATTCCCTTGACTTAAGATTCTATCAATTTAGGACATTAATTTTTTGAGTTGACAATTTAGAATAATAATTTACTAAATTTTAAGAATTTAAATTAATTTTAGTCTGAGAGCAACAATTGAGCCCAATTACGGATTTTGGACTAAATTTGCTGATGTAGATTGAATTCTCACATGTGGCGTACATTTGGATTATATTTCAACTTGTGTAAATTAATCATATTTTCATTTAAAATACATTGATTGTTTAAAATTTATTAAAAGAAATAAAAATACAATTTTTTTGAAAATATGATCCAAATTTTAGCATCACGAATTATATTTAATTCTATAAAGTACATCAGAAATTTTCATGCTTTAAGCGGTTTTTCTATTTTAGGTAATACAAAGTCAAAGTCACAAAATTTTGCTTGAAATGGCGAAAGAATGATCATCTTCCAATCGTTAAGGATAGCTTCATAGACATGTGGATGTTCAACTAAAAGTTTGATTAAAAATAGTGATGGAGATTAATTAGACATATTAGAGATCAAATGTATTTAATTGAGATTTAAAAGATTTTATTGTTATTGATTTGATGCTTATCTTTTAGGATTCTAGGTTTATATTACTATAAATAGCAGTTATCTTTATTATTCTAAACATTTGAGTAATTTATGACATAAGAAAAAAAAACAAGTTTTTTCCTCAATTGTTATTGTTTTCCGAATATTTTCAGAGCAACAGATTGTAATTATCTTTTGTCACGCTTTTGCTTGCATCAGTTGGTATTCATAACTCAGTCACGATCCACGATTGATGGCAATGGTTTCCACGGTTCAATTTTTCACAACTTTCAATTTATATGGAGGTGTTGAAGTAAATGTGATTACACTGGACCACCGATTTTGATAAGGAGAGTATCAGTCCCACGATTGATAGTGTCTTATGTTGCATGTGTGGTATTCAGATGCAATCACATGCACCCAATTTGTGTGCCAAATGCTTGCAACCTGAATTTTAAATAATGGAATGGCATGGGAAGAATGTTATTCTAACTCATTATCCTGAGTTTTTCCACTATTTGCCACCATTGGATCGTGAATATCCACTATTTCTCACTCATTGACTTCTTCAATTGTACGAGTATGAGTCATGATCATGGTGATATTTGATAAATAGAAAAATGTGCATGAATTAAATTGTTAAGAATATGCTTTTGATGCATTTTATTCGTTTGTACTTTATTTTTTTTCTACTTATCTCGTTTTATGCCAAATACTTTGATAATTGTTTTTCTTGATTAATTTAGTGATATTTGGAGTATGTTTGGGCTGAAAAATCGAGTACGAGTCATTTGGCGGGCAGACTATGCAGCCCAGTGTGACTAGGTGGCCCAATATGCGGCTCAAACTAAAAAATCAAATCAGTTGTTTTGGACCCAAAATTCTACTTAGGCCCGTCTTAATAGGCTATTTAAAGGGAGAAAATGCCCTAGCAGCAAGCGAGGATGCGTGGAAACAAAGAAAACATTACAACGCCATAAGATACACAAAAAAGTAACACGCATGGAGTTGTCTTCTTTGGTAGAGACAAAGAATTGCTCTTCCTCCTTTTATCATGTTTATTTATTTTTCAGGATTATTAACGTTATTATGTGTGACTGGATTTTAGTTCTCTTGCTTGAAGGGATGTTTGAACCCTACATTTTGAATGTTTCATGATTAATCCTATCAGAGACGGAGTCAGGGGGGGACTGAGGGTGGCGGCCGCCCCCCAAAATTCTGAAAAAATTGCATATATATATATATATATGTAATATAATATATAAATAGAGTAATGTGTGGTTGTGCTCATATGGGCCATATGCAGGGACGGAGCCAGGATTTATGCTTTGGGGGGGCGAACTTTCTTAAAACCCGAATTATGAAAATCGAATATAGATATTTAACACCAAAGCATATTTTTATCATATTACATACCTATTATACTCGAAATACACAATAAACGATTCAAAATACTTAAAGATATGTTACCTTACATCGAGAACAATCCATATCAAAATCTACAACTCTAAATGGCATGTCATTACAATAGAATCAACTCTGCGAAATCAAAGGAAAAATATTACTATCTCATATTTGTAAATTTACCATGAGATAACTATAAAATGTTTAAAAAAATTAAAAAATTAGAGTAATATAAAAGATAATGTTCACTAACCTTATTAAGATTATGCTTTTTAAGTAGTACTCGTCGCTTCTTCATACCATCAAACTCATCAACAATCGAATCAACATCAAATTTTTCAGCAATTTCTTTTTCGATGTACATTAGTAATGAGCTAGACAAAAAGTCGTCTTCCATTTTGTTTCGCAATCTTGTCTTGACAAAAAGTCGTCTTCCATATGTGAATATTAAAAAAGTCAACCCAATTTGGATTTGGAAGCTTATGATGGGCCCGCCTCCCCACCCCAAGTGAATAAAAAAGAAATGATGGGTCATCCACTAACAACTTACTGCAAGTCTGCAACCAAGAAATTATTTAGTTATATATTATTTGTTTTTATCTTCTTTTCTAAGAAATCAGTAAAGTGTCGAAGAGAAGTAGCAGAGCAGAGCTTCATTTTCTTCATTTTTTTATCATTCAAAATTCACCTTTCTTGATGAATATAAGGTAATATACTAACATTAATGCTCTTATTTTTATAGTTTACTTTAATCTTATTATGCTTTGCATTTTTAATTTTTGAGTTATTTGTTTTAAACCCTAATAAGATTTCTTATGTAATCATGTATTTCCTTAACTTTATTTCAAATTTTTGGTGGTATTTTTGAATCTTAACCTTAAATGTCTTAGTATATTAGTACCTATTTAAATTATTTTTAATTTCTTAGTCATTTGAAAACACAATGATATTTTTTGAAATGGGAAATTACTTGTTAGTTGTACTTATAAGTTATATAATCTTGTATTTTTATATACATATGTAGGTAGATTGACTATGAAGTATAAGACACTTGATTCTTTTTTCTCCAAGAAACGGAATTTTCAAGAGAGTTCAAGTTCTTATATTTTAGAAACTTCAAGGGTTGATGTGGATAATGTTGAAATAGCCGATCTTTCAACAAATGGTGTTGATGAGTCTTCTTCAAGAGTCATACAAAAGCTTGATCATGATTCTACTGGTTTTCGTATTGAACGAGATCCTGGATTGCGTATGTCTATGTGGAGTTGCCTAGTAAATAAAAGAGATGAGATTAGACGTGCTTATTTAATTGTCGGTCCATATCAGGGAGTTCCCATAAATTCCTCTCAATTTGTGGATAAGCACCGTAAAAAGTTTTTACCAGCTTGGTATAAAAAAATTCCTGATTGGTTGGAATATTCACCTACAAAAAATGCTGCATATTGTCTTCCGTGTTTTCTTTTTATCAAGCCATCCGCGCATCCATGGGCTAATGCATTTAATGTGGATGGATTTCAAGCTTGGAAGAAAGTAAGTAATGGCGAAAATTGCTCCTTTTTGATTCATGAAGGCAAATGTCCAAATTCATCACACAAGATAGCTATGCAACAGTCTCATGATCTAATGAATTCACTGCAACATATTGAGAGGATCATAGACAAACAATCCTCTGAGATGGTAGAGAAAAATCGTTTGAGACTTAAAGTTTCTATTGATGTTGCAAAATTATGTGCATTTCAAGGTATAGCTTTTAGAGCTCGTGATGAATGTCCAGATTCAGATAATCGTGGAAATTTCTTAGAAATTATAAGTCATACAACTTCTTATAATGATGAGGTGAGCTCAATTGTCTTGGAAAAAGCTCCTGGAAATGCTTCTTATACTTCTCCTCAGATTAAAAAAGAGATTTTGTCACTTTATGCGAGTAAAATTCAAAGATACATCAGAGAAGAAATTAGTGATGCTAAGTATTGCATCATTGTGGATGAATCTCGAGATGAGTCAAAAAGGGAGCAAATGGCCATTGTGTTAAGATTTGTGGATAAAGATGGTTTTATTCGTGAGAGATTTCTTGACATAGTTCATGTGGAAGATACCAAAGCTACTACTTTAAAAAGAGACATTTCTGCAGTTCTTTCTCACAATAATCTTAAGGTATAGAATATGAGGGGACAAGGTTACGATGGTGCTAGTACTATGCGAGGAGAGTGGAATGGTTTACAAGCTCTCTTTTTGAAAGAGTGTCCATATGCATACTATGTCCATTGTTTTGCCCATCGACTACAGTTGGTCTTAGTAGCAGTTGCTAAAAGTGTTATACCGGTTAAACATTTCTTTTCACATGTGACTGTTATTGTGAATTTGGTGGATTCTTCTTCCAAATGCCATGATCAACTACAAAGTGCTCAGTCCATCCAAACTGCAGAATTAACTTCCACAAATGAACTTGACACTGGGAAAGAAAAAAATCAAATTGGAAGTGTGCAACGTCCAGGGGATACACGATGGGGCTCTCATCTAAGGTCTCTTCACAGTGTATGCAATATGTTCAAGTCTATTCTTCTTGTTTTACAAGTGATCGTCAATGAGAAAAATAATTTGTCTTTTAGAGCCACAACCGATGGAGCATATGACACAATGACATCATTTGAATTTGTGTTTATCTTGCATTTTATGATTGAGCTACTTGAAATGGCAGATGATCTTTGTGGGATTTTACAATGCAAAAATCAAGATATTGTCAATGCAATGGATGCGGTTCTTATCACAAAAGAACTTCTTCAGAGATACAGATACAATAAATATGATCAGTTGCTTGATGAAGTGAAGAGTTTCTGTGAGAAGTATGAGATAATTATCCCAGATATGAATGCTCAACGTTGTTCAGGTAGAGGTCGGGTTCTTAAAGGTAGTCCAGTTACTTTGAGGCATCATTATCAATTTGATATATTCATGGAAACACTAGATTCTATACTTTTGGAGATGAATAATCGATTTAATGATGACACAATTGAACTACTTAGGCTCAGCTCAGCTTTGGATCCGAGAGATGGATACAAATCTTTCAACATTGATAATATTTGTGAACTAATGGAGAAGTTCTATCCTGATGATTTTAGTAGCCAAGAGAAATTGCATATGAAGTATCAATTGGAACATTTTGAAATTGATATCAGACGCAATGAGCTTTTTCAAAAGGTATCAACACTTTCAGAGTTGTGTCAATTGTTGTCTAAGACTGGTAAAACAATGAATTACTACCTTGTTGATAGACTAGTTAGACTTACTTTGACTCTTCCGGTTTCTACTGCAACAACGGAACGTGCATTCTCATCTATGAAGATTGTCAAGACAAGATTGCGAAACAAAATGGAAGACGACTTTTTGTCTAGCTCATTACTAATGTACATCGAAAAAGAAATTGCTGAAAAATTTGATGTTGATTCGATTGTTGATGAGTTTGATGGTATGAAGAAGCGACGAGTACAACTTAAAAAGCATAATCCTAATAAGGTTAGTGAACATTATCTTTTATATTACTCTAATTTTTTAATTTTTTTTAACATTTTATAGTTATCTCATGGTAAATTTACAAATATGAGATAGTAATATTTTTCCTTTGATTTTGCAGAGTTGATTCTATTGTAATGACATGTCATTTAGAGTTGTAGATTTTGATATGGATTGTTCTCGATGTAAGGTAATATATCTTTAAGTATTTTGAATCGTTTATTGTGTATTTCGAGTATAATAGGTATGTAATATGATAAAAATATGCATTGGTGTTAAATATCTATATTCGATTTTCATAATTCGGGTTTTAAGAAAGTTCGCCCCCCCAAAGCATAAATCCTAGCTCCGTCCCTGAATCCTATAATACTTTCTTGATCTCAATTTGGAATCTTTTATGTTATTTGTTCTTATTATTTATGATTTGTGGATTTTGATATAGATTGATTACATTTATTGAGTTTTCTACATGTTGATTAATTGTTACAAACTAATATTCATAAGTGGCAACTAGTGATTTATATCATTAGAATAACATAAATCTTGATTAATTGGATCGAGCATGTGATTCAATATCTTGTCCATCTTATTGTCCTAATTCTTAATGAGTTTGACGAATTAAATCCAAAGAGCTAATTCTAGGTTTTTCTGTTGAATAGATCAGAGCTTGTTTTAGTTGATTACACTTAATGGGCAATTCGGATTAACAATAGTTATTCTAGGGGTAGAATTCTGAAATTTAGTGAGAGAAAGGTGTTGCACTAATCGCGTGGATAATCAAGATGAGGGGGACAATTGAACTAAGAACTAGAGTCTTTAATATTAATTAGAACTTGTTTAATTGTTTATTTGCATTTGCTAGTTGATAGAATTCATTTCTTTTTATTTATCATTGACAACACACACCCCTTCCTTCCTTTATTTATTTTATGTTTAAGTTAATACGAAACACATCGATGTATTATTTTGCTCTAGGTGAAAGCTTCTTACTTACCTTTGCTATTAGTTAGTGAATTTAGGGAAGAAATTAATTAATTTGCTAGTCGCGACAGTACGGTCAATATTCAACTTCTTATTTTATCACCCAACAAATCACGTTTATGCTCTAATAATTTTGAAGATAAAGGTGCTTCCGATTCAAGGGCGAATTGTTTTGAAGGCAGGAAGAATGATAAAGATTAAACATATTAGAGATCAAATATATTTGATTGACATTTAGAAAGATTTTATTTTTATTCATATCTTTATGATGATTTTATGTTTATCTTTTAGGATTTTAGGTTTATATAAGTATAAATATGAGATATCTTTATTATTCCAAACAGTTGATTGATTTTTGAAATAAGAAAAAAATGAGTTTTCTCCAAAATTATTATTGTTTTCCGCATATTCTCGGAAGGGAAAAATTCATTTTTGGTCCTGCCCTAAAGACGTTGTCTGTTTTTTATCACGTTAATTTTCGATCATAAATTTTAGTCCTACAATTGAAATATGTGTCCAATTTTAGTCTTTTTTCGCAGGAATCTCAATTTTACGGTCACTTTTCAGCAAGTGTCACACAATCGTCCCCAATTTCATGATTTCACTTACTTTCAGCTGATGTGGCTGTTTTTATCCCATGTGACATTTATTTTTATGTTATTTTATAACCAAAAATGCCAAATGTGTGCATGTCATTAGTTGCCTAAAAGAAACAAAAAAATGACAAACAAAAACAAAAAATAATAAAATATCAAAAAAACACAAAATAAACTTTCAAACTAAAATCTAAAACTTAGCAATTAAAGAAAACATTAAGAAAAATCAACACTAATTCAACAAAGAACCCTCAACCTCACTGTAAACCTAAAACCAAGATACACCGAAGCATCGGCGCCGACGTGCTTGGCATATTTTCCGGCCTTAAGGAAATGGGCGATACGACCGATGGTAAACTGAGGCACAACCTTAGAGCTTTTAAATTGGGCCTTTTTCAATGATCTGAAACCAAGCATCTTGCCTCAACCTGCCATTGCAGATTTTGAAAGAATGAAATTGTACGAAGATGGGGGATTGTGGTGAAGATGAGAGAATCCAAAATTCCCCAAATCCCCAAGAACCCTAAATCCTCAAACAATTCTCTTTCATCTAATTTCTCTCTCTAAACTTCATTTTTGCAATTCTTTCACTAAACCCAGTGCGATTTGCAGCACTAGATTAAGAATTCAGAAGAGAAAAAGTGAAAATGAAGGGAGTGATGGATTCACATATTTAATTTCACACCCAATTGTCAATTTCACAGATTCACAGTGCATATTTGAGATGGTGATGGAGATGGGTAGATAGAGTTGAGAGGAAGGGTGAAGGCTGTGATGGAGGAGCGCCAACGATCGAGTGAGAACATCGGATTTGTGGTAATCAAGGATGAAAATATTCATATCGCGTGTTGTATCGCAACCTTAATTTTACGGATATATCGATGGATATATCGCATATCGATATCGCAAAAAATTTAAAAAAATTATGGAAACTCTATTAAAAATTTGGAAATTTTACATAAGATTTTACAGACTATTATAACATCCAAAAATGCATATATTTCATTTGAAATCTCAACAAAATGACATGTTTACAACATACATATAAATAATAAACATACAAAAGCGTTACGAAAATTGAGATTTATTCAAAACTGATTGATACAACCAAATCACTAGATGATCTATGAGGTTCAAAAATAACAGGTGCAATGTTATCTTTGTCCAAACAATATTGATATCAACTCATCACATTTGAGTAATTATGAATATAATTATGCACATGTTGTTACTCTATCTCTTCCAATGGTTTCACCATAAATTGGATAGTGTAGATTGAGTCAATCATCATTTTGTTGGTTCATGCTTCCATAGGACATTTGAGGGACTGGATAATTAAATACGTTTTGAGTACTCCAATCAAACTGTGAACTTCCGTATGTGTCATGGGTATATGATTCTTGAGACATGTCATTTTGGTTGGTGCCCATACTTAAGCTCATTGAAAGTGATTGATCTATATCAGTATTTGAACTTTCATCTTCATGCCAAACATGTCTCCTTGTATAATCCTTTTCGATTGCATCTATACCCGGACCTCCTTCTTTTGATCCATGATTTGTGTCTTGTGTTGCATGAGTGAACTCATCCTCACCTGTGAATGGACTGAGTGGTCTTTGATTTAAAAATAATCTTCTTAGTTTGGTCCGCCATTACCACCATCATTGCTTCCATCATTTCCCCCATCATCAGTTGAGCTATTCGTTTTGTGTTCGATGAAATTGGGAAGAAGGTTATGTACCTTGACTTAAACTGCCTCTTTTATTAGTAACTGAACTTTGTGTTTGTTGTCTTTCCCACTCACTTGTCTTAGAAGCTCTAAAAGGCAGTACGATATGCTCGTCGTTCATCAGGATTATTAAGATTAGCAGGATACATGAACATATCATCCTCATCGTCGTCATCATCATACTCATCAGTCAAGCCTCGTCGTAGTTCTGCCCTAACATCCTCCATTTTTTCAGTTTTCTTTTGTTTTGCAATGTTCTTCATTTTTAGTAAGTTACGAATTTCTTGCTTTACTTCTGGAGGTACGTTTGGACATTTTCGTGAATTTTTGTGAGGATCTGTATGGCTCAAATGATACTTAAAATGGGTAATACCCCCGCTTTGAAGTACATGACCACAAAAATTACAAATTGCTCCATGTCTATTGTTAGGAATGACTTTGCAATATTTCCATGCGGGATCAAGTCTTGCTCCGCCACCACTAGCACTACCACTTCCACTAGCCTTTTTTTTTTTTAGACATCTCTTGAAAAGTTTATCATATTTATATTTTTGAAATAAAAGAGTTAAAATTTATGATAATAAATCAAAACAACAATTATGTTAAAAACAAATTTTAAATAAAACATAATTTAATTTCCAATTATGATTTGTAAATTAAAAAAAAAAACCTAACCCCTTGAGTGAAAAATTATTTTTTTAAGTCTGAATTTTAAAAAGTAAATAAAATATTAGTATGGAGTATTTTATCTACTACTATGAAAAAGTAAAAGTGAGATAATAAAGTCCTTCCAAAAGAACATACATAAGATATGGTTTTCATAATTAAGGATACCTAAAATAAACATACATCTTTGGAAGATAATTGTATTCTATTTTGTGTTATAAGAGTAAATGGCTAAAAATAATTAAATATAATAAGAAAATGTCTTTATGAACCAAACTTTAGAAACGGAAAAAATATTTTTTTTTTCATGTACTAAATTTTTTTACATTTTTCCTCCTTTAAGCCTTATTATTAAAATATTTTTTTTGCTTTTACCGCTTACATTTTTTTTTCTTGTACACTTTTATATTTTTTAACTTTTGTGTCTTCCATTAAAAACAAATGAGACTTTATTTTCAAATTTTTTCCTCACACACTTTTATTTTTGTTTTACCCCTTCATTAACAAAAAAAGATTGAAAGTGTATTTGATAAAAAAAAAATTGAAGTGTAAGAGTAAAAGAGAACAAAGAAAAAGGAAATGTAAGGGGAAAATGCATTTTCCTTAAAAACAATATTTTTTTATCAAAGATGTAAGTGTTACAAATCAAGGCTTGTTAGGACAATTTAAAATCTTCCATAATTTAAAGTTAGATCAATTTAAAAAATTTGCAATATTTTGGATATATCCCCATATTTTGCGATATATCTGCAATATATCCGCGATATTTCCCGATATTTTTTCAATTTTACACTAAGATGGACAGATATGGATACGGATATGGATATTTACGATATATCCGCGATATCTCGGAAAAATATTTTTACCCCCCATATCCATATCGCAACCTTCAAAATACGGATATATCGCATGTGTATCGGGATATTTTCATCCTTGGTGGTAATACAGTGGCGGCGACTCTTGCCGAAGATGGTCAGACCGGATCTTCTGTACCAAAATCTCTGTCTTATTTGTGTGCCACATTAAAACCACGTAGTTTTGATATTGGAAAAAACTTATAATTTGTAACAACTTTTAATTTAAAAATCAATATAACGTGTTTTGGGATGTGGTACACGCATGGTACATGAATATTTGGTACAGAGGATTTGATTTGGGAGATGGTGGAGAAGGTGGCGACGAGATTTCTGAATCCCATTTGAAGTTTATTTTTTGTTTTATGATTTTGCAATTTTTTCTTTTCGTTTTTGTGTTTTTCTATTTTCCTTTTTCCTTTTAATTGTTTGTGTTTTTTTGGTTTTGCATTATATTTTATGCAATTCTTATTTCAATTTTTTTTTCATTCAAATGAAGTGGCATTTCATATATTTTATTTTCTCTAATTATTTTTAGTGTAATTAATGACATATCAAGTGATTTGGTAATTTAAAAAATAAATAAATTCAAAATTAAATTCCACCTCTAAAAAAGTCCGGCACATCAGCGAGAATGCACTGAATTGTTGAAATTGGGGGCGAGTGTAGGACACTTGCCGAAAATTGATCGGAAAATTGAGATTCTAGTGAAAAAAGAACTAAAATTGGACACATTTCTCAATTGCAGGACTAAAATTGATGATCGGAAATTAACAAGACTAAAAATGAACGTCGTCTCTGGGGCAGGACTAAAAATGAATTTTTCCCATTCTCGAAACAATAGATTGTAATTATCTTTTATTACGATTTTACCATTGTAAGAAGGGTGGAGGTCGTATCATGCCCAGCAATCATTACAACAACATAATTGTCAACGATTTCCTCATCAGACAACATAGGTGAATTGGTCTCATCAGGCATGCTTAGCAAGCTAGTGATGAGATCTTGCTGATCAAGAATGTCTTGCTTTTTGAGTTGTTCCCTCTTTTCATGTATAAGTTCCATAACAATAATTATCTGCGGCTTCAAATCTTGCACGTAGGCTTCTGTAGAAGAGCATAAAAGGTAAGTTTATTGGCAATGCTAACATTCCATCCATCACTAGCTTGCTCGAATAGATAAACAAGCTTTTCTCTTTTTCTTCCCCTTTCAATTCCAAAGAGAAGTGTGCAAATTACATGGAAGATTAATATCTTCATAAGGGGCATTACCTTCATAACAAAAAGTCAAATAACACCAACATTTTCTAAGTGTGTTGCTTTATCATACCATGCTAATATATGCACAAATTCATTCATACCATATGACGTACAGATATCTTTTGATTGTGATGCCAATGATTATGGAGTTGCAATCTTATCTCTTCGTCCATTTTACCAACATACTATTTTAGTGCTTCGGGCCAAGGAGTCTCCTAACCGATGTGGCTGCTGATTTGAAAGTGTTGATGAGTGATCGAATATATGTATATAAATTTCTTGAAGCCACTCTTCACCTTTGTTGGCTCTCATGGCTTTCAAAAGTTGAAGGCTTTGGTCTATTATAGGCAAGCCTAGTGGACCAGGTGGAAGCCTTTTGGAAGATCTTCTGTTGTTGATAAGGAAAAAGAGAAGCGGGAGAAACACAAGGAAAAAAGCAAGTATATTGCAGATTCCATGGCAAAGATGGAAGAAGCTTAGTTTCTCTGTATGATATATAGTTGCCCTTTTTGCTGGAGATTTTAGATAAATTTTTTTAGAGCTTTTGTGTTCTTTCATAGTTGAAATTAAGCTTGATAGCTACATGGGTTTTTATGCATTTTTCATGTGTTCACATACCATTTTCCTACATATCTGTATTTTTCGTATTAAAGTATTCCAAATATTGTTTTCATGTTAATTTCAGGTATTTCAAAGTGTTTTTGGACGAAGAAATGTATTTATGAGCCGCTTGATGAATTTGAAATGAGAATTGGGTCAATTTGAAAGTTGAAGCCCATGACACTTGCAGTCCCAATGTCGGCCCGTCCACCCAATACCGAGCCCAGCGAGATTTTGAAGTATATTTGTTAAGAGTAAAGAGAAACTATAAACGAAATACTCAATTAAACAATACTCGAGAGAAACCTCTCTTGCCCAAGCGTCTTACGCCGTACAGAACTCTCCAGGTATTCGATACCCTTCCACAAATGAAAAGAACTACTTAAACCCTCTAACAAAGCCCACGACAAAGCCCGTGGACCTCTAAATAAATAATAACTAACCCAATAAAATAAATAAAACTCATTAACAAAACAAATAATTAATTAAGCCATGATCTCCAGCCAAGGCACGGCTACGCGCGCCTTGGCACGACGTTGATAAACTTGACCCGTATCAATATTCTGGGCCCAAATAGGGCTTAGGCCCATCTCCAGGGCCTAAAAGAAGGCAGCGCACATTTTCATGATTCCGCTTCATACTTTGAGTGTCGTACAAGTCAAGATTCACATGAGAGATGAGATTCGAAGCCTTAGAGGCACGAAATACTATTTTAGACTAGGTTTATATGAATTTTTTTATTGATTTTTGTTGTTTTGAATGCAAGGATGAGACTAGGTTTATATGAATTTTTTTATTGATTTTTGTTGTTTTGAATGCAAGGATGCAAGGCTAAGTTGTATATTTCGATTAGAAGAGATGTTTGAAACCAAGTACATTTCTATTTCTTCATTATTTCTGTAACATTTTCTGGATATTTTGATTGGAATTTTTTATGCTATTTATTTCTTGAATTGGATTGGGGCCCTAGGTTTAAGTCTTTAACAATTGATTGCTAGTATTTTAAATCATGAATACTAATTAATGTGTTTGAATTTTCATAAGTAGTAAACTAGATGTCATTGACCGCTCTGTCGTGATGCGACAAATTTAATTACATTCCTTCCTAACCTTACTAACTAGTAAGTAGGGTAGGTTAGAGTCGATTCCAGAAAAATTGATGAATTAATTGTGCTTCTTATGTTCAATTCAACAAAACAAAAAATGGGGGAGGGGGTTTTACAGATTTAATTAAGAATTACTACTAAATCAACAAAGCAAACTAGAAAGCAAAATAATAACAAGAAATTAATAGATAAAGATATTCCAGTTATCAGTTCAGTCATCTCTCGATACAATTATCCTCTAATTAGTGTAATGTCTCTCTTTCAGTTTGTCTTAGAATCTCTTAAGTTTAGTTAGATTAGAATAAGATCACTACTAAACTTATTTAATCGAATAATCTATAACAAGCTCTTTGGATTTAATTCGTTAAATGCATTAGTTATAAAGACGATAAGAAAATCTGGACTCTAATTGTGCAAGCTTGATTTGATAATGTTTATGCTATCCTAGATATGCACAACCTCTAGTTTACTACTTATGAAAATTAAACCACAACAAGTATGAACCATGATTTAAAATTCTAGTAATAAATTATAAAAAGCTCAATCAAGGTGATCAATTCAAATTAAGCATATAGAAATCAAGTCAATCAAATAGTATAAATAGTTCCAATCAAAACATCAAGAGGACATTATGGAATTAATTAGAAAATAAATACATACACGAGTTCAAACATCCATTCTAATTAATCGAAATATAAAATTTAGCATTGCATCCTTGAAATCGAATCAATCAAAATTCAAGAGGAATTCATTAGAAAATTAGTCTAAATTTGTGTTTTGTGCTTCCCAAGTCTTCAATCTCTCTCTAACATGTATTTTTGCCTTGGACAGTTCTCCAAAGTTGTGTTTTGACTTCTCCAAGTGTTCGTGTGTTCTCTTAAGATTTTGGAGATAGACTTTTATTCATTTTCCAGCTCAGAAACTGACTTAGAAAATCTTTGGGCCACAGATGGGATTCTCACTGGCAAACTGGCCGACATTGGACTTTCCAGTAAACTGGGCATTCACTTTCAAATTGGCCCAAACTCATTTCGACTCTATTTGACGAACTTAGTTCTTGGTCCAAAATTACTCCATTCCTGAAATAATTATGAAAACAATATTTGAAGTATTTTGATACCAAAAGTATAAATAGGTAAGAAAACGGTGTGTTCATGTTCAATCACGTAAAAACGATTAAAAATTCAAGTTTAGCCACTAGAACATGCACATATTTTAAACCTATCAGTCATGCATCTTTAGGGTAGTATAAATTTAGGATTATTGAATCTAGCTTGTGTATTTATTCGAAGTCTATTTTACCCTATTCTCTTGATAATTAATGTGTTTGACGAATTAAATCTAGAGAGTTTATTCTAAAGGACAAAATTCATTTTTCGTCCTTCCTCAGGGACGTTGTTCGATTTTGATCCTCTTATTTTCCGATCATCAATTTTAGTCCTCCTATCTCAAGATGTGTTCAATTTTGGTCTGATTTTCACCGAAATCTCGATTTTCCAACCAATTTTGGGCGAGTGCACAACACTCGCCCCCAATTTCAACTAGCCCTTGATTTTACGCTGATGTGACCTTTATTTTCAGACGTGTTATCTATTATTTAATTTATTTTCCATGCTAATTATCAAATTATATGCCACCATGGCACACCCCTATCCGCCTCCATCTTCTCCATCATCCCCCTCTCTATTTTCAACTTCAACACAATAGCAAATCAGGCGAGATTCCAACACACCTCTCCGACTAGCCGCCGCCTCCACTCTTCCTTCACTGCCAGATAATATACCCAAAGCATCTCTCACTACAATTCTTCTTTATCTCTCTACAATGTCAACCCTTCTACTTACCTCTGCTTCTATTTCTCCATTTCCTCTGGTCGTCGGTACTTGCTCCCTTTGGCGAAACCACCTTCATCACCACTTAAATTAATGTTGTAAATTGATGAAACTTAGGGTTTTGGATGTTGGTTTGTACGAATTAAATTAATGGAGGTGAGTGGTTGACTGGAAATTGATGGGGGTTGAAATTGTGAAGGGACATTTTGGTGTTTGTGGTGGGGAATTGAAACTTTGATTTTGGAATAGAGGATGTGGAAGATGGTGTTTGACTGGGGAGATGAGGGTGATGGTGGATGGTGGGGTTATTGTAGCAGCTCGGCGGTTATTGTAGCAACTCGACGGTTACTGTAGCAGCTCATATGATATGGCATTTCGGATGGAAAATAAAATCGAAAATAAATGACACATCTGAAAATATAAGCCACATCAGTGTAAAATCATCAACTGGTTGAAATTGGGGGCGAGTGTTGTGCACTCGCCTGGAATTGACCGAAAAATCGAGATAGGAGGACAAAAATTGGACAAATCGGACCAAAATTGGACACATCTTGAGATAGGAGGACTAAAATTGATGATAAAAAATAAGAGGACCAAAATCGAACAACGTCCCTAGGGAAGGGCGAAAAATGAATTTTGTCCTTATTCTAAGTGATTCTATTAAATAGGGTTAGTGATCATATCCTAATCTAACTAAACATAACAGGGCTTGTTGTTAGGTTAGAAGTAATAATTTCAAGATAAATTCATTGAGTTCGTATTTTTCTAATGAGTTTGGGGAAGTGGAAGGGAGGAGAACAATAAAGACTAGAAACTTCTATGGTGACCAAGGTTCGAACCTTGGTCATCACAATTTGCACATTTATAAAGGTGAGATAACACTTGAACTACAACTCTCATGGTAATTAGTAATCAAATCGGAAACCTCCCATCTTTGTTATTTCGTTTTGTTTGACTGAACACAAAAGGCATAATAAATTCATCATTCTTTTTGGGATCAACTCTTATTTATCTTCGCTACTAGTTAATGAGATTAGTGAAGAAAAATATTAATTTTACGTTGTTGCGACAGATCCATTAAAGCTATTTATTTTCATGTAATTGTCCAATTATCTATTTAGGGTTGATTATGAAGCTACGGTGACAAAATGCCATAAATTTTTGTTGACATCTCCCAAGCTATTGACTAATATGTTTACCCTTGGATAGGGCTGTAAACTAACACAATGTTGGGTGAATTATTTGTGATTGAGATTGGTTAGTATTATTTTATGTTCGTTTATAAACATAAATATATTTATGAACATGTTAATTTAGTGTGTTTAATGTTGTTTTTTAACATTCATTATTTATTAAGTTATATATTTATCTACTTATTATTCAATACTCAATTATATTTGTTTTTGTTTTAATGTCATCTAATATAATTTATTTGTGTTTTAATTTATTATAATATTTATTTATATTTTCAATTTTTTATGAACGTATTTTTAATTTGGCAAATGTGCAAATATATCATTAATATTTATGGTGAGGTGCAAATACACTTTTAATCTCTTTTTGATAGCAAATACACTTCTAATGTCTAAGTTATGATGCAAATACACCACTAATATTATATTATGATTCAACTATGTCAAATTTTTCTTTTTGTGGATTATTGTTATATATTTCCTACATAAGTTTTTATCTATTAAATACTAAATTATTTGAATCGAAACAAAATAAATTTTATGAATTATTCGTCTGTACCGATTTAGCTTATGTTGTATCTGGGAGCCATTGGCCAAATGAGTATATCACAGAAAGCCGACTAGAAATTCCATTAATAACTGGTCGTTTTGATCATTTGGAAGAACTCGATGGATTTAGTAAATCATTTTACAAGGCCCTAATCAAATGGCTATAGATGGAACATATTCAATTTTTACAGTACGATGGTTGGTTGTTCACCCTACTGTCATTTTTTTTAGGGGTCGATGTGTAAAACTTACTAAGTGATAAATTAAAAATTTAGAAAAATCTGTAATTAATAAAGCCGATCTTGATCCAAATCCTGTTTACTAAAAATCCAAGTTTAGCCACTAGAAAATGCACATATATTTTACCTATCAGTCATGCATCTCTAGGGTAGCATAAACCTGGAATTATGGAATCGAGTTTGTGTATTCGAAGTCTAGTTTACCCTATCGTCTTGATAATTAATGTGCTTAACAAATTAAATATAGAAGGCTTATTTTAGGGTATTCAATTCAATATGGTTGGTTAGTGATCATATCTAATCTAACTAAATTTAAGAGACAATCCAGTTTAATATGTTTGTTGTTAGGTTGGGGTAATATTTTCAAGATAAATTGAAAGCGAAACATTAAGGTTGCATTAATCTAGAGATATTGGTATCGGGGATAATCATGAACTGATAACTAGAATAATTGTTATGTTGATTTATTCTTGATTATCTATTTTCTAGTTTATATCGTTGAGTTTGTACTATTTAGTAATCAAATCTGAAATCCCTTATTTTTTATTTTATTTTTTATTTTTTTATGAGTTAGAGGAAGTGGAAGAGAGAATAAAGAAAAGAAAACTTGCGTTATCCAAATTCGGATTTTTATAATGGTGGAATACAGTTTGAGCTACAAATTAAGTTTGTGGTTGTTACTTCGTTTTGTTTGAGTGAACAGAAAATGCATAATAAATTCATCATTTTTCGTGTGATCGACTCTTACTTGTAATTATTATTAGTTAATGAGATTAGGAAAGAAAAATATAATTAATTTTACGGGGTTGCGAAAGCTCGGTCAAAGCTATTTATTTTCATGTAAATATGCCCAACTACCTATTTAGGGTTGATAATGAAGCTACGGTGACAAAATGGCATACATTTTTTGTTAACATCTCCTGAACAGTTGACTAATATGTTTAGCCTTGGATAGGGCTGTAAACTAACAAAATGTTGGGTGAATTATTTGTGATTGAGATTGGTAAGTATTCTTTCATATGTTCATTTATATCCATCCATCAACATATTTACGAGCATGATAATTTAGTGTTTATTTAATATTTTGTTTCTTTTTCTTTCATTATTTATTAAGTTATATATCCGTCTATTTATTATTCAAAACTCAATTATATTTGTTCTTTTTTTAAATGTCTTCTAATATAGTTATTTGCTTGAATAGGTGGTGGTTGCACAATCCTCTTGCCATTTTATCTTGGCTGAAAGTAGTCTTGAATAGCTCTTGAACACCAACTGGTGGTACATTGTTCACTCACATTTTGTTTCCTTGATTGTTTGGTACTTGTTTTAGTAAATTATCGTAAGCCATTTGAGTGAATAATTATCTTCGTATTTTACCACGTCTGCAAATTGTTTCAATATCTAGATCTAATGAAATTAAGTTGGCTTTTTTGGAGTGAGAGTTCATGCACTACCTAAAAATATTCACAAAACAAATATTATGTATTCGCTAAAAATTTAGAACTACTCTCCATATAACATTAATGATATATTTAACTACTTATTATCATCATTATAAAATCTATGCTTCTTTTAGTTCTAAAATCTTTGAATGCAACATAATTATATTCAAACTTAACATCCATTCATATATCTTCAAACTCAGAAACAAGTATCATTAACTTTTTTTCAAGAATATGTTCATCTATTAAATAAACGAATATGTATCCCACATTTCACATGTCATTGGAATCAACTTGTGCCTTTACAGCCCATTCAAACCAATATAATAACATTCACATCAGCACAAACTAACAAGGATACATTTCTACAAAGGCCCTCCCATCTTCATTCCAAGGAAAGGGACAAAAACTAAAAACAAGAAAAATGAAACAAGGAATTCAATTCATCACATCAATTAATGTTACAATTCAGATATGCCTTTGTGCCTTATAAGTTCTCTAGCCCTCTTAGTATGCAATACAACTGTTAAACAACACGAATTTCCTACAACATTCTCGGATAACTTTGTAGCTTATGCATAGGAATATACGAGGACTTTGAAGATCACCAGAATTCATTATGTTTCTACTTTCATCACGCCACTTCAATGTTTGTTGGTTTTGTGGTGTTATCAATGAATTTGGGTTTCGGCTTTCCTGCTCTCGACGGCCTTGATGAATTGGAAGAGTTCGACTTTGGAGAGGAATTTGACTTTGACTTCTTCCTTCTCTCCTTTTTCTTACTGGTAGGAAGTCCAGATGACGCTATGTCTTTTAACGTCTCGGATTCTGATTGCTGCCTTAAGGATTCACTGAAATCTGTTCATAAAGAACAAACAGATCTTAAGGGAAGGCAACTCAATAATATAACAAAAAAATATATCGATCAATGTTGAACTTGCTTCGAGGAAAACAAGGATGTTTTAGGAAAAGGTGTTACTTGATTTACTATGATCAACTAAGCAACTCACAACTTATGAATGCTCATCCAATATGATCAAGATAGATTAAAGTCAATCTTTTGAAATAACAATAGAGCCTGTTGTTATAAGCAATGAGGGAAAATAGAATGCATAACAGATCACTATACAGAAAACTCTGCACTAAAACGAGGGTTGTCTAGCACTTAAGCAGGGCCTTTTAGAACACTGGTTAACAGCTTGTAAAGCTACATTGGCATTGATATGATTATCTTGATATAATTATTACAAGTTTATAAACTACAACCAACCCCAATCTTTCTTCTTTGAAACCCAAATAAGTTTTCAGATTTCACGAGTTACAAACTAAAAAATCAGGAACTCTGTTTGGTATAATGTAATTAACAACTAGGCAGTAAGATGATTCTCTTCCATAATTTGGTCAAAGCAAATGATTCTCCTATTTTCGTTTTCCTTTAGCTTTTCTTCTTCCGTTTCTATAAACATTTGACAGAGTTCACAGCATATGACCCTTTTAATCAAAAAGACTTATTCTTTCAAGGCCCATTTTCAGACCCAACCAACTAATGAGCAAAACTATCTCTAAGACAATATCCCTTTCAATCAGAGTACAGCTCATGAAAAGCTATGTCTGAATGAAGAAGACATTGCACATGACATAGTTAAGTCTTCCATCCTATTCTCAATCCAACGGTTAGAGTATGTTGCACTCGATCCATAAAAATATTTCACATAATACTTAGTTCTAGCATCAAACATCAATAAAAAGAAACCATGAAAACAGAGAAATGGTAAGCACAAACCTCGAGACGACCATGGAGAAAGAGTGGAACCCGAATTACCAATGGAAGCCGCCGCAAAATCATTTCCAGTACTAAAGCCATTCATCTACATTTGAATATAAAAGGAATTAAGTCTCTTATTCAGTTTCTTGATCTAACAAAGAAGATGAAACGAGCGAAAAATCGTACCCAACTAGGTGCAGTCCCAGAAGAGCCATCCCACCCTATATGAGCCACATGCTTAACATCTGTTGGACACCCAATTTCCATTTCATGCTCCTTCACAACTACAAGAAAAATCATTATTGTTATTATTATTATATTGCTTAGCCCCCATTAAACTGAATCAGCAGAAAAGCATCAAGAAATTGAAAAGGGCATTTACCAAAGATTTGAGAGAGAGAATATTTGAATCCTTTATAGATCCCTTTCATTTTTGTTCCCATTTCAGAAACTGTTGAAGCACAATGTAGGAGAAGCACCACCAAAATGTGAAAAGAATTCAATTAAATTCCTCCTTTGCCTATTTCAAAATGAAAATTTATTAAAATGCAATGAAAAATTCATAAAAAAAACCCAAATGAATCAGAGATCCAGACAGTGACTTTCCATGCAAAATTATGGAAAAACAGAAATAATCCAGCATTAAGAAATTAAAAAAAAAAAAAAAAAAGCCCCTTTATAGCAAATTAAAAGTTGAAGAACAATAAATAATAATAAATAAAAAGAGAGAAAGAAATAAACACCTTTTTAAAGAAGCGTGGTGAAGAGAGAGAAAGGAAGAAGGTTCAAGAGGGAAGATTCTTCCCCTCTCATTCCGGTTACAATCCCCATTGATAAATTTGTGGAAGGGACATGATACAACAAGCATGCATGCAAACCCAAATTGAATAAAGGGTTCTTCGATGAATCAAGAATTAATTCAAAATCAACTGTTGAATTGTAAATATAGATATGGGAGCATGAAATGAAGAAACTGAGAAAATGAAAAAATGGTTTTGGAGCTGAGAACAATGGGGTTATGGAAGAGGTAATTCAACGAGAGTTGTTGCTGGCTGGGAATATTTTCAAGGTTGAGAGAGAAAGAAATGGAGAGAGAGAGAGAGAGAGAGAGAGATGGAGATGGGGAAGCCACGAAAATATCCCAAAAAAAGGGTGTGGGTCTGTGAGGTGGATTTGAAGGGACAAACAACTGAACATTTAATATATATATATATATATATATATATATATAAAATATATATTTTTTCATTATATTAAAATAGAATAAAAAATTGGTCGTGTAAGTTTGGCACATTTTTTTAATCCTTCTTTTTTTAGGGAAAAAATTGTTTTTTCATCCTTTAATTTTATCTTACTGGACTTTTTATCTATCTATCATCTTTTGTTTATTTTTGGTGCTTTATATTTAAAAAAAACTCATTTTTCGGTCTTTTATAGCTACAATAGGTAATTTTTTTATTTTTAATAATTATTATAAATTAATACTTTCAACGATCAAATATTCAACATATGACCACTTAAAACTTAAGGGTACGTTTGTTTCGGGTTTCACAAATCCGGATTTGAGATTTTAAAATCCCAAATCCGTGTCTGTTTAAGGACTTTTGTCAAGAATTATCAAATCTACCAAAAATATACTCTATCTAAAAAAAATACTATAATTAACCATACACTCCAACCTATTACATCAACTAATAATATAATATTACACTTACTAACTTTTCCAACATTGATTTGACATCTACAGTAATAATCATACCCTATAAAATCTCATAACAAATACAGATTTTAACTATTCACCTTTATTTCAAAATCCGGATTTCTTCAATCCTACATAAACCCGAAACAAACATACCCTTAGGGATTATAATTAAATGAGTGATAATATAATATGATATCGACTATCGATAAAAATGAGTGATTTTGAATCAAATTACTCTAGGAAATCAGAGAAATGGTTTGTGAGTTTTTTTATTTTATTTTTAATAATTAAAAGATTGATTGTAATTTTCACAAATCTTTGGACCCATTTGATAATTTAATCGAACATTGATGTTGAAAAATGCATTTATCAAAAAGTAAAAAGATTTTTACTTGTTTTAGCAGGTAGGTTGACCAAATAAATGAGTTTTTTTTAAACATATGAGAATAAAAAAAAAAAGTTGAAAAATAGAGGATGAATATCAATGAAATAAATTTAGAGGATTAAAATAAATCTTTTTCAATGTCTTTTGTTGAAAAAGATATTGAAAAATAGGTAATTAATGTCTTTTCTTTTTTGATGATATACAGTGAATAAGATTCAACTTGTAATAAAAAAATAAAAAAAAATTATAATTGTATATCATAAGAGTTAAGTATACCAAAAAATAGAACTTTTGAAAAAGATTAACAACTAAAAAAATGTGAAAGCTAAATGATGAGAATTTCAACTAAGCAAATTTAAAGAACTAAATTTTTTTTTTCCAATTATATTTATCTTAATGTGATCATATTCTTTAATCGGCAAAATCTTCAGCGTACAGTACTTTTTAGATAGGAAATATAATAAACATTTTAGTTGATAAAATCAAATCAAAACAACCATATTTTTATTCTTTGACGCGTAAAAAAAACATTTATTAAAGTTTGTTTGTCAAAATATTTTGTATATTAGTAATGTTTAGTTGTTGAGTGGGATTTGGGGGTTTAATGTTTTTGAGGGAAATAAATGATATTTAAGGAATTTGGTCATTGACAGGTGCATTCTATTTCAGGTATTAATGATATTTTCATTATCAAATCAATAATTGAACAAACCAGATTAAATTGATCAAGTTATTTGATTATTATTGAATAAGTTAGCACAACTTTTTTATGAGTATTTACATAGATGTCTATAAACATTGTAATAAGGTGATTAAGAAAATAAATTAAACATTTAGCAACAATCGGAAAAACAATTAATAATTATTTAAATTTATATAAGAAAAATTTAAAAACATTGAATAATTGATATATTTAATCTAGACATATCTCTTAATATATTTGATGCCCATTCTCATCATTACCACTTTAGCATGATGCAGTTTGTCAATTGGGATTATTATTTCACTTTTTCATTTCATTACTACTCATTATGTCTATATAAAAATTCATTGATATATACTTCATATTTAATATGAATAAATAAGAATTTATCTAATAAGATTAAAATAAGAATCAAACATGAAATTTTATTAAGATAAAGTTCAATGAATAAATCCCAACATCTTTAAAAAATTCAAATTTATCCCGCCCACGACACCTAAGGGCTAATTCTGACCCACATAATTTCCAACATTCAATTAATTGCAAAATACTTCCACTTTGTACTAGAGACGCTCATTCGGTTCGGAAAATCGAAATTGAGCTGGAACCGAATTAGGGTCAATGGTTCGGAAAACTATTGATCCGGTTTCGATTCCAAATCGAAACCACGAACCGTGGTTCGACGGTTCGGGCATATTTCGAACCGTAAACCGGCAGTTTAATTGGCGGTTTCAAACCGACGTTTCGAACCGACAGTTAAACTGCCGTTTTATCTTCTTTTTTTAATTTATATTTTATATAAATAATATTATGCATTTATGTTATTTTACTCTTTAATTTTAAGTTATATTATTATCATCATCATCATCATCATCATTAATTTGTATTATAAGTTGTAATTTTTTAGGTTTATGGTTTGTATTTGGTTGTATTTAAATTATAATTTCTAATTTTTGAAATTGTAACTTATAAGTTGTAATGTAGTATTGTTGTAACTTGTAAATGTAAGTTCTAGTTTTTAATTTATATCAAATTATTTACTCAAAAAACATTGTTATTTTGTAATATATGAATAATTGTAATATTTATATGCAAATTTAATTTTTAAGAAATTTTAAAAATTACAAAAAAAATTAAAAAATTAAAAAAAAAAAGAAAAGAAAAGAAAACATACCGTCCAAACAGCCAATTTGGACGGTTTGAACCGTTTGAGCACCTCTACTTTGTAATAGCTTTTATGAACTAGTAGAAAAGTTTATATGTGTTGGTTGTTGTTTCTAATTCAATTACTTTATTAAAATAAAAATCTAAAGAGATATATAAAATTGTTTTAAGATGTAAGTTTGTGTGAGATATAGGGTGGGTCAGTATGGTATACCGTATCGAAAATTCCATACTGTATACCGTATCGAAAATTACGATATGAAAAAATCCATATTGTTACCATATCAAAAATTTCGGTATACCAAAAATCGATATACCAAAATTTAGGTATCATAAGTAGTCATACCGTTTCATACCAAAAATTTTGGTATACTATACCGAAATTTTTCGATATACTATAAATATCGTTATACCGAAATAAAAAATATATACCGAAATTTCGGTATACTGAAATACTGTTATACTGAAATGAAAATTACATACTGAAACTTCGGTACTGGTATACCGAAATAAAAAATAATATATTTTTTAATTTATTTATATGGAATTAATATATTTATTAATTAATTTTAATATTTTCGGTATTTCGGTATATACAAAAAGACCGAAATTTTGAAAATATCATACCGATACTGTACCGAATCTTTCTGTATTTTCAATATTTTTTTGGTACTATATGCTCGGTATTTCGGTATTTTTCCACACCCCTAGTGACATACTAGAATATGAAGATTTGTATTCAAAAAATTCAAATAAGAATTCAAGTTATGTATTTTTTTTCTAATTTGAATATTGTTCGAATTTAAATGTGAGTATAATTATATTTGATTCGAGTATATTACTGAATATTCGAATAATTATAATATATATATATATATATATATATATAAATTTAACTGATTACTAACACATATTTTTCCTTATATATGTGTATGTCAAGAATTGCTTAGTATTTTATAGGTACTTGTATATATCATGTAAGTTTTTTTTTTATATGATATTTGGTGTTATTAATTTAATTAAACCAATTATAATTTAAAAAAACTAAAACCAAAATTTTTTGGAAAAACAAATTTCTATTATATTCAGATTCATGTGTAATTTTTTAATATTACATACAAATCAAATCAAATATGAATCGAATTTGTGATTCAAATATAAATATATGCAAACATTCGCTAATTAAATTAACCAAACACAAATAGAATATCATGTCATCAATTATAAGATTTATTTAGTTTGCGACCCTACCTACATCCCCCCATATTTTATTTTAATAAGAATTTCTATCCTAAATGTTGGAAACGAAGATCATGATATTTTGTTTCTGCTTTGTCCATCATGTTTAATGGCCATCCATTTCCTAACACAGAATCTTTTTTTAATACTTCATTATTAAGTTGTATATAAATGGAAGTCATTTGTAAGTTGCAATAAGGTTTGGTAGGATATGTTTATGTCTCAATTTTGCTTTCATAATTACTTTATTTCTTAATTATCGAATTTCCCTTTGTAATTGCTTAGCTGGTACCAGATTATCAGAATCCAGCCTTTACTACTTGTTTAATTTCTGCATTTTTTTTTATTTTTTATTTTTTATTTTAAGCATTGTTGTGACCACGTTTTGTTAAGTTGTTGCTTGCACTTGGGGTGGAGGGGGATGAAGAGAAAGTTTAAATTATAATTCCTATGTCACAAATGCTCCATTTTCTATTTGAGCACTTTTAATGAAGAGACATATTTTGATAATTATATATGTAGCATGAAAGTAATAATAGATAATAGAATGTTTCCTTTTTAATTTCATTTAAATGTTGTTTTAGAGGTCACATCTTAGAGTAGTGTTCCTGGAAATCAGGTGCAGTGCGTGGGTCGGGTCGGGTCCGTCCCGACCAGGATCCATACCAAAATTAAATTTTCTTTGTTTAAATTTATGTTGTAACCTTTATGTATATGATCATAACATTTATTTTATATTAATTTAAGTGATATTACTTAAGACTTTTTTAGTATAAAAATTCATGTAGTATAGTTGAACATTTATTCTATAATAATTTGATATTTATGTTATATTATTATAGCATTTATGTACAAATATCATAACATTTTGTAGTTAAAGAATAATATAAAAATTATATTATTATAACTTAAAGATTAAATTATTATAACATAAAAGGTTATATTATTATAACATATATGTTTAAAAGATATTATACGTCTATAATACACTATAAAAGGTTAAACTAGAATAAACATAAAGGTTAGGCGAACATAACTAAAAGATTAGACGCCCAAGATTAGGGTTTGAGCATGGACCTGCGACGCGTGGGCGCGCGTGAGCGCGTGAAAACTACTGTCGAATTGAATCGATCTAGGTGCACGGTTCCCATACACTTGGTGCAAATAAATAATTGTGCACATCTTATTTTCAATTATTTAACTTTTTTTTTTTTACAACTTTATTCCAAGATTTTATCTTTATTACCTTTCCTTGGATAAAATTAAGGAATTTGATGGGAATCCTTTTTGGAATTAATTTGATGATCTTACAAATTTTGGATTTTAAATTTATTGATAATTAGTTAAAGATATATTAGTCAAAATCTTTTATTTATTTTTTGGACAAAATTCTAAAACAATACTAAAATAAGATGACATGAAGTATCACTCCTATAATATTTTTTGGACAAAATTCCAAGATTTGGCCTTTTAGCTAGTTTTCCTGATGGACTATTGAGGATAGTGACTAATACAATATCACATATTGATAGGCCCCATATTCAGACAAATCATCACATGTGAGAGTTGAGTTTGCTAAATTTCAAAGAAATGAGATCTTTTTCCATATACAAAATTCAATAAATTTTAATTTGTATGTATCAAATCAACTTTATATTCAAACATAATCATTTAAAATCCTAAAATATTTATTTAAATTAACCTTTTAATTTTTTGTAACCTAAATCACTCTTTTTTATCTTTTTCTATTTTTCCCTCTTTGGTTGCACCTCAAATTCCACATGTTTTTCAGTTTGCAATTTATATTCAAACATAATCGTTTAAAATCCTAAAATATTTATTTAAATTACCCTTTTAATATTTTGTAACCTAAACCACTCTTTTTTATCTTTTTCTGTTTTTCCCTCTTTGACTGCACCTCAAATTCCACAGGTTTTTCACTTTGCAATATATATTCATTTTCTGGATATTTTTTCAACCAAAATCAAGATTGTGTGTGATTTTGCTCAAATTTGAGCTTGAATTGAATGAAAATAAGAAATCTAAATTGAGCTTTTTTTTTGTTTGGTTTGAGATGGAGAGTGTTTGTTGTAGGTGTCATGTATTTTGAATAAAAATTAGGTCATCAGATTTGATTTTGGTAGAAAAATTGATCAGAAAACAAGCTTAGAATTATAAGAAATAATAGAATTATCCATTCTAACAAAACGTGTCTTTCACCATTTTTGAATAGTGAATGAAGAGCAAAAGGGGACAAACTAACAGTCATTTTTAAGAACAGTATTTGTCCAAAAACTCAATAGGTTCGAGACTATTTCTGAGTTTCGAGACAACATTTGAAAATCTAACAAAGTTGGGTCCCAATTTTATACATTTCACAACAAAGCTTTGGAGAACATTTGCATTTTTAACAATATTTCATCCCCAGAGCAAAAGTTATTTTGGTCATTTAAAGTGTGCCAATTCATGCATATACAAACATATAATTGGCTCTAGCTAGACAGACAACACAAACTCCATACTGGAATCACATTTTCCACTTTGGACCAGAGTCGAAAATCATATACTTCAAGACCATCCATACACAATTTACGCGCATAAATAACATTATTAATATATATGTAACAACTAGCCGTTGATGTTTTTTTAAAATATAAGATGAAACACAGTTTGCAATAGAAAATCCACATTCAATTCATGAGGCAACATTACATCTTGTGCATGCATGTACCCGCGCCATCGCATGCTTATTAGAACGCTATTGCAAGGGATAATATAATATATATTGTCATAGGAAGAGAAACTGGTAATAATCAAGAAACATAATGAAAGTAAGAACAATGTCCTCTCAAGTATAGTGTTCAGCTAAAACCAGTTGTGCATTCAACATAGTGATTAGTTTTATAGAATATGAACTAACAAAGGGTCCATAATACTCGAAGGGTTGTTACCCTGCACACCCCCATGTGAACTTGCTGGTGTGGCATCCATGTCCGTTGCCACGTAAGTAGATGCCTAAGGTTCCATAGAGGGCGTGCAGAGTATCAGCCCTTTAAATTCAGCTATCTATAGCTTAGCCATGATTTATTCCAAATGGATTTACAAGGTTATACTAGTAAAGCATTTTCATGCAGGTGTGATGGTTCTAGCATAAGAATGAAAGGATACTTGACACACTACTTCTAATGTAGGATTCATCTTTCAATATTGTTGCACGAGAAAGAACATAGTTCATCATAGTTTTTAGGGGCGAGAGGCACACAAAGGCACTAAGGATGCCCTAGCGCCCGAGGCGAGAGGCGTGCCAGCACCTCTTGAACAAGAGCACAAAAAGGGAAAAAAATAAAAAAAGAATGCAAATCATCACAATAACATATTTAAAATACAAACAACACATATTTAAAGTTCAAACTTCAACACAAAAGCCAATAACATGTAAAAAACCATAAACATCATCTAAAAATCAAAACGTCGTAAAAGAAGTCCCAACTAATTATCATTATCCTCCTCATCATCATAATCATCATCATCCAACTAATTAAAGAGGCTCTGTTTTGCGTTAATTCCTTCTTTTTATCTTTGATACTTTAAGTTCTCCAAACCCTAGTAGTCTGAATATGTTTGCTGGTACTGGTACGTTGAAAAGAAAAAATTTTGCTTGTTTATTAAAAATTAGGATGAAAAAGAAAAACAAAAAAGAAGCGCACCTCTGCACCTCCAGCGAATAGTTAGATGCGCAGAAGGCTCACGCCTCCTTAACAGCACCTGACTCACCCATGTAAAGGCACAAACCCCATCGCCTCATGCCCTCTAACAAGTAAGAAGTTCATGACTAGCAAAACAAATTCAGCTCCTAGTGACCAATCAACCACCAAGTTTTCCAATCATTATCCCTCTAGACTACATAGCTAGCACCAAACACAGGAAGAGATAAACTTACACAACTAACACACACGACATTCATTCTAGTTCAACGTTTCTTTCTACTTCTACTACTCTCATTTCACAACATAACCTCCCCCTTAACCAGATATTAATAATACGATTGCTCAATGATACCTCTATGCACACAAGGAACCAATGCACATCAAACAAAAACGAGGACACAAATCCTAATGCATAGAGGGACGAGGAACCAACATATCTATTCCAAGTATTGCATATAAGTAGTCTCAAGGAAAACAGAAATATTCGGTGAAAACGGGAAATAAAAGCTCAGGTTATCAGTATAAGATACAATGGTTGAACGTCTCCTACACATTCAGCTAACATTAAACTCTTACCTAAGAGCAGAATCAATGCCAACTCGAAGGCCAGTAGCCATGAATACCATACCCTGTTTTCCAATTATCCAAGAAAATCACCTTCTTCACTGCCCAAAACGACACGAACAAGGCAATAACCATCAAAGCTCTCTGCACATTCCTCGTTTTCACACTCACCAGCACGTGAGTGGCAAACGCAAGCAACAATCCAACAATGGTGTACAAGAATCCAATCGCGAAACCCTCGGCCCCCAACTGCATCCCCGATCCCTGGTAAAAGAACACCAACTTCGACGGATCTTGCCTATCAGCGATGAACATCGGCATTTTCCTGATTATGTTAAACATCGCCCCCGAAACACTGAAGAAGTAGACGAAAATCGCCCCAGCCATCCACACATTCTTATCGTGAAAAATCGTGTTGCCAGAAATCAATTTCTTAATGAAAAACGGAGTCCAAATCAGCACCACGGCGACAATGAACAGCATTTGCTTCTTCGAAATAGCCGGGGGGCGAGCGATGGGTCCCACGGAGAGCTTGGTTCGCGATTGGATGAATTCAGCCATGGATTCAGCTAATCTGGAATAATCGGAGGCGTCCATGGAAACCGAATCGGTTTTGAGATCGGATGCGGTGGGGGGGATCAGGCGGATGTGGGGGAGGGAATTGACGCCGAAAAGGGCGAAGGAGGATTGGGATTCCTGGAATTCGATATCGAAGAAGAAGAGCTGGGAATTTTTGCTAGGGTTATTGGATTTGAAAGAGGAGGAGACGAGGGAGAATTCGGTCTTGAGAGTGGGGAGAGCGAGCTCGGTTTTGGAGTGGAGCTGTTGGGCGTCGAAGAAGATGAGGGAGTGGAAGGGGCGGGGGGTGGGGGCGGCAAGGATGCGGCGGAGGAGGGCATCGGAGAGGTGAATGACGCCGGTGGGGGACTGGGATTGGAGGGCGGAGAGTTCGGAGACGATGGGGTCGGAGGAGTGGGCTGTGTGGAGGAAGAGGAGGGTGATGAGGAAGAGGGCGGCGGCGATGGGCGGAGAGAGAGCCATTGGCAACGGCGGAGGAGGAGGAGGAGTGAGATTGGGTTGCTGAGAAGTGAAGACTTTGGGTGTGCTCTGTATTTACAAATGGAAGTTGACTAGGATTTCGGTGTAGGTGGTTCCGCCAATGATATCCTGACACGTCAAACTAAATTGTTTTTTTTGTTTTTTTTTTGTTTTGACAATCTGTAGTGTAGGTTTCAATTTTGATTAGCATTAGCAAAGTGCGGTGAGTTTTAGAAGTTTTCAAAGAAGGTAAAAATTTGTGATCCAAGATCCGTGACCATAACATCTTCTCTTCAAAGAACACAAAAACAAAAATTTGAATAAAAGGTATTGTAAGATGGATGTTTATAATCTACAAATTAAATTTATTTTTATAAATTTATGTATGAATTATGAAGTGTAAGTTATGGGTTAATCCATGTCATTTAACTAGATCGGTGAGATGGTCTCATATAAAATTTACTCTTAAAAGACTTAGGTGAAATCTTCATTTGTATAGGCGATTTTGTATATGTTGAGAATTTTCTTTTCTTTTTTTAGTCATCAGGTGATTTTTCCAAACAAAAAAAACCTAATAATTAGATTTTAATTATATATAACTCTTTTTTGATATATAGAAATATGGCATATATGAATTCATCATCGACCCAAACTGTAATATAAGGTTATATAAGGTTATTAAAATTATGTGTATCTCATTGTAAAATCATTGTTTTAATTTAATGTATGTATCGCAAAATTATTACTTAAATTCCTGCAATAAATTAAATGTATTTTGTTTTTGGCATATTTATACTGATTGAATGATTGGTTACCTTAAATTTGGAGTATGTTTCGAAATTATTGGAATTTGTTTTTCCACTTTATTAGATAATGTTAACCTGCCAGATTTTTTTCCTCTATATCCGGATTTAAACTCTTCAAAAATAGGTAACAACAATTATATTTTTCACTTTACTTTCACTATAAAAACTCATGTGAGATGGTCTCACGGATGGTCTCACGGATGGTTACCATGAGACGGAATTCCAACACCCACAAACAACTCTGTCTCACACAATGTAATTAAATTGGATTGTGGGTTAATCTGTTTCACGCAAATAACTCTGTCTCACACAATGCAATTAAATTGGATTGTGGGTTAATTCATTTCACGTAATGCAATAAAAATCGGTGAGACGGTTTCACAAGAGACTCACTCTAATTTCGCATTATTACTATTATTTAATTTACATAGAAATTATTGTTAAATATGAATATGATATAAATTAAAAGTATCTACTATGTCATCATATTAATTAAAACATGCAATTTTAATTTTTTGTGGTAATCCTCATTCTTAACCATCAAAACTTAATTATAAACATTTTTTTTTTGTCAAGTTATTAAATTTTGTTCTTTTTTAGCCAAGAAAAATGATTTTTTCCAACTATACCCTTCTAACATTTGATGTGTAATATGATGGTACGAGCTACATTATTAATAGTACATGTGTAATATGATGGTACGAGCTACATTATTAATGGTACGAGTGTGTAATATGGTGGTACAAACCACATTCATTATAGTACGGGGGTGCACTATAGCGGTACGGGTTGTGATGCTCGTGCAAGTGCACGGGTTTATCGCGTAATAAATTAGATATCGTACACACAAGGATTGTAAATTGGTTACTGAAATTGAGTTGATTCTGATTATATCCGCCAAAATAAATGAGAAAATTTGGGTTTAATATCTATTTCACCCGATTAACAAAAATTGAAAATCAAACAAGAACAAGAAAAAGGTTAAATACCATTCAAACTTCAAGAATGAGAAGACTTATCCAATTAATAATACATTTCTCACACGTTCACATTGAAGACAAAGCATACAAGTATATCTCTATCTCATATGAAATTCATGATTTTATGCATCAAAGATCCCTTCACATGTATCTCCTATCGGTCTCAACATGAGCATCTCATCATCTAATCAATGACCAATTGTTGGTCCTAAGTGGTCAGAGGTTCAGAGGGGGTGAATGAACCTCTATCAAATTTTGCATTTTAAAACTATTCTATAAGCAGATTACTGATTCTACAGAGAATGCAGCAACTTTCTCGATTCAGTAAGCTGGCAGAATGCTGATTCAACTTACTGTCTCAGTATATCACAGTATGCAGTGAAAATCAAAGATAAAGTTTCTTTTTGGAAAATGATTTTCTTTTCACAAGTATGATTTTTATCAGAAACCTTTTAGCAGAATGCTTAAGATATATACAACAAGATAGATAGATATGCAATGCAACAAGTAAGTAAAAATAATAACCACACAAAGATTTATAGTGGTTCGAAGGTAGTGTAATCCTTCTACGTCCACTCTTCTTCTTCACACAGGAGGAACTCCACTAGGTCAGATCGATTTACAAGTCACAACTTTATAATCTTCTTCCTAATGAGTTAACCTATTAGAATCAAAAGATTCCTAGGCAGCTTCCCACACAGGGTACAAAACTCACACATAGTTAACAACCTAACACAAAAGCTAACATTTAGTGAGGATCAAATCCTTCCAACTAAGGACACCAACTAAAACAACTTAGAACACAACAAATGGTTAAAAGTATGTGGTCTTCAACTGGTGCAACTCGAAGCCAGCCTTAAGAACTTGATAGCTCGTAAACTTTAGTTTGGCTACTTCATGAAGGTTGAGTGACTGAACTGCTTAGAAAGCTTAAGAATAGTTTGAGAGTTTGATAGCTTAGAATAATATCAGTTGTTCAGTAGTCTTCTTGGTCACTCCATCCTTCTATTTATACTGTAAGAATATGTCCATTGAAGAGAGGCATTGTCCTTGTAGAAATTCAAATTGATCTTCAAAATCTTCACATTTAATGCTCCTGGAAGAACTGGGAAGTGGGGCATGTCCTATTCTGATTTTCATTAATGGCACCACTCATCGGCTACAGTGCTTTTACAGAACCGCGGTCCAGATGGCATCATCTCATTGGTCAGTTGCTAACTTCCATCTATCGGTTACTTTGATAATGCAGAAACCTCATACTGCATTCAATAAATCCTCGTACTGTAAATAAGTGAGTTATAATAACTTACAGCTTACTGTTCAGGTTGCAGTAGCTGCTTACTGTCTTATGCCAACTTTCTGATTCAAAACAGCTTCCTGTTTCTGAATCCTGCAGTTAGCTTCCAGTCCTCCTTACTACTTTCTGTATGCAGATTACTGATCTAACTTATTGATTCTACTTACTTCTTCTGCTTACTGATCTTTCTTGCTGAAAGTCAGTCTTCGAAACTTCTTCATATGCAGAATCCTGCTAGCATCAGTATACTCCATTTTTCTAATATATACATCTCAAACAAAATACAACATAGAAAGATGACTTATCAAACTAACATCCACTCAAACAATGTGGAAAAATGGGGTACTCTAACTTCCTATACAAAGTTATTTGTCTCATCAAAATCCTAACAAAAATATCCCAACACCAATTAATTAGAAGCATTACGAATATGCATAAAACTTCAATTGAATGGAGAAATCACATGAATAAATCCAACAAATAATTTAAGCCTCTTCAATTAGGCTACATCAAAACTCTATCAAAGAATTTACCCTGGAAACATGATAAGAACAATAAATAATAATTTAGAGTTCATGGTTCAAGAATCAAAGAATAAGGAGAAAGAAGAAAAACTCTGGTATGATGTTCTCCGTCGATGTGGTCGTCTTCAATTCTCTCTTTGATCTCTCTTTTATCTCTTGTGCGTGTTCTCTGTTCTTTAATTCTCTCTTTTCTATCCAAAATCTCTTTTCCCCTGCCCTAGGATGAATTTGGGCCTTTTATATGCATAAAAATGGGCATAGGTTTGTCACGCCCCATTTTATTTTAACAAGTTTACTTTAGGGCGTCCAGCAACTCGTTTTTAAACCTGGAATTAGAAGATGAACAAAGTTTTGCAGGAACTAAAAACATGTCTCAATGTTCTAATACTATAAAGAATAAATCACTACAGCAAAAAACACATTTCTGTCTTTACAAAATATAATTTATAAACAACGGAAGAAAATGTTTTACTTGCCATTACATATTAAAAACCATATAATTTCATATTTCAAGCTTTCTAAAGTCTTCAAAATAACGTCTTTTATATAAATAAAAGTAGCCTGACACCTCTTTCACTTTCCTCCCGAGCAGCTGAATCTTGTAAAAATAATATCACTTAAGGGGATGAGTGCATAAATGTTAGGATGTATACTATAAGCCTAACTTTTGTATTTACATTTATTTGATAAGAGAATCATTTTGGTCAAATATTTGCATTTTATATTTGTTATATATGTTAATGCAATTGTTCAGATTAATCTATATTATAGATAACATGGTGTGTGGTGCCACACAAAAGATCATGCTATCAGTTCTTTATGAATTATAAATAGTAGCTCACAACCAAGATGGATTTGGACAAACCATTGGAACAGTTGTAGTGTAATTTGGTATTAGTCTGTCTTGATTATAAAGTTACACTAGTACATTTTGTGTGTATTGAGCAGGACCATTTGAGGTTATTCGATTTGTACTGACTATATAAAAGAACAAGACCTCTGTTATTATGGATGTGCGTCTTCTTAATCTGTATATAATAACGGGCACGTGTACTCAGTGTTTGTTTCTTTAATTTGCCAATGGGTGAGATTTATTCATAAATCAATAAGCTCGGTGAATTGGGAGATATTACTGTTTATATGGTGTGTTGTTGATTATAGAAAGAATCTGTGTCCTAATTATTTAAGATGATGATGTCCCCTTGAGGAGCTCATAAGGATTATCATGTAAACCCTTCAGATGGATTTAGTCCGGCATGATAATAAAGTTGAGTGGTACTACTCTTGGAATTAGATGTAAATTAATTAAGTTGTCAGTAACTTATTTAATTTACAGACATTCGATATCTTAAACACAGGAAAATAAACATACACATAATAAGAAGGAGCCCATATTGTAATATGAGATTGGGGTGGTAGTTCAATTAAAACTCCTTAGTGGACCGAGTTTTAATTGATGGACTTAAGCTGAGTGTTCAGGCTGAATACAGGACGCCTAAGCCCATCAGGAGGCCCAACTCTAATTCCTCCTCTGGGTCCCTGTTGTAGCCTATATATATCTCTAAACTCAGCGGCCTCCAGGACACACTCAATCTCATGCGTATGTAAAAAGACAGAATCGTGAGAAAGAGAAAGGAGGCGAGACTGTTGAGTCTTTGGAGGATCGTCGCCCACACGACGTCCAAAGAAAGGGCTAGAAATACAACAGAAGATCGAGAGGTCTAACTCTGTTCGTCTTCACCAGTCTCTAAGAAATGTATGACTTTTTTTTCCGCTGTGCGTTGTCATACTATTTATGGATCCCGATTCTGATTGCATAGGGCCGGTGATCTGTCGGTTCCAACAATAAAGACACTCAATAGGGTAGGGATTTGTGAGTAAGTAACACATTGAGAGGAATATATATATATATAGACATATAATTCATTAGCATATAATTGCGGATTTGAATCGCCCTTAAAAAAATATGTCTTGCGGGACTTAGCCGCCATGTACACGTCTTGCGGGGCCTTACCGTCATGTATAGGTCTTGCGGAACCTTGCACAATGTTTACGTCTTGCGGGACTTAGCCTCCATATAAATGTCTTACGGGACCTTCCCACCATAAACATATTTAAAAATCACGCACACTCACAAGCATCCATCAAACATTAAATATTTACCACAATCCTCATCACGTTTCACCATTCATGTAGTAAAACACATTCTATTTCGTACCTCACATTTAAACTTTCATATTTAAATCATAAATCATATAGTAATCACAGTAAGAGAACACATTTTTCATAAACACATAATTCACAAAAATTTACCCCAACTCTATTGAAAAACATCTCGGAGAGCTTCTAGGTGCTAAGCGTGCCTAACTACATCGTTCGTCTTTGTTTCCTACAAGAGATAAAAATCTCATTTTAGTGACTAAATGAGACTGTTCGTAGTTTGAATTAAAACTTTAATCGAGAATAGAGAAGAAGGGTCTGTAAAAAAAATGGTTGAGTGTAAGAAAGATAGCTCGTATCATTTGAAAAAACGAGCGTTCGTAATAAGAAATGGTTTAATAGGAAAGGAACGAGAGCTTAAAATACAACATTTAGAAAACCTGATGCTTGTGTTTAGGGCTTATGTAGCCCCTAATGGTAGTAATTAGGGTTTATACCCAAATTAGGAGATAAAGGGGGTCCAAAAAGGCATTTTCAGAAGTTCAATTGGAACTTTAGGGATCAAACAATAGTTCTTGAAAACCTTGGGGGTAGAACTGTAAATTTTCTACAAGGTTTGGGTGTCATGTATCATTGTCCATAAGTAAGTGGGTTTGTCTTGCAATTTTGCAAGAGTTGGGGTTTTAAACTTTAAATCTCACACGTTGCCTCCTTGAGATCGTGGCGACTCCAAAGAACCTTGATTAGAACGATCTCACGATTCCTCAATTTGTGAATTTTTCTGTCCAAAATAGCCATTGGAATCTCTTTGTATGTTCAATCTTTCTCGAGTCCGATGTTTTATAGATTGATAACATGGCTGGAGTCGTACACGTATTTTCGTAGCATGGACACGTGGAAGACGTTATGTATTCTTGTAAAGTCTGGCGGCAGGGCTAACCTGTAAGCTACTTCGCCAACTTGCTCGAGAATTTCAAACAGCCCGACAAATCTAGGCTTCAGCTTCTCTCTCTTTTCGAAGTGATAAACTCCTTTCATGGGTGATACTTTCAAAAAGATTTTATCTCTCACCTCGAACTTTAGCTCTCTTCATCTTTTATCAGCATAGGACTTTTGACGATCTTGAGCCGTCTTAATTTTTTCTCGAACTTTCTTTATTATTTCCACTATTCATTTGACTAATTCTAGTCCCAACAACCTTTTCTCACCCACTCCATCCCAGTAAAGAGGCGAGCGAAACTTTCTTCCATATAGGGCTTCGTACGGTGTCATCCCAATCGTTGATTGATAGCTGTTGTTATAAGTAAATTCTACTAAATATAAGTGGTCTTCCCAGCTTCCATGTAGATCCAAAGCAGTGGCTCACAGTAAGTCTTCCAGAATTTGTATCGTTCGTTCAGTTTGTCCATCTGTCTAGGGTGAAATATCGTACTGAAAGTTAATTTGGTACCCAATTCCCTTTGGATGCTCTGCCAAAACCTGGATGTAAAATGGGGATCTTTATCCAACACAATAGAGATTGGTACTCCATGCAGCCTGATGATTTTCTTTATATAGATCTGGGCCAATTTGTTCAACTCGAATGTCATCTTAATCGGTTTCCACGATTGGTTTTAAGTAGCCCTACCAATAGATCTTAGGCGGACTTGGTCAATCTATCAATAATCACCCATATGGCGTGGTTTCCACGATTGGTTTTAAGTAGCCCTACCACGAAATCCATAGCGATGTGTTCTCACTTCCACTCTGGTATGTCTAGTGGCATTAGCATTCCTGCCGGCCGTTGGTGCTCTGTTTTTATCTGTTGACATCCCAAGCATTTCTTGACGAATTGCCCAATGTTTCTTTTTATATTTCTCCACCAGAAAGTTTCCTTCAAGTCTCTATACATTTTTGTACTTCCTGGATGTGCTGTGTATGGCGTGTTATGCGCTTCCTCTAGGATTCTTCTTCTCAGCATGTCATCCTTTGGTATGCAAAGCCTTCCTTTAAAAGTTAGGGCCCCATTCGTCGACATCATGAATTCCTCTGCAACTCCTTTTTCCATACACACATTTATTTTCTACAAAAATTTATCTTTCTCGTAGGCTTCAATTATCTACTCTCGGAGTGTGGACTTAATAATCATGAGAGCTGTAATTCGAGCTTTAATACTGTTCGGAGGTGTAATCACTTTCAGGTTTAACTTAGACATTTTTTTTATCAACCGGCGTTGGTTGGTAAGCATGCAAACTATTTCACCTTTGTTCTTTCGACTAAGAGCATAAACGACCACATTTGCCTTCCTTGGATGGTAAAGAATTGTGCAATCATAATCCTTCACTAGCTCCAACTATTTTCTCTGGCACATGTTGAGTTCCTTCTGTTCGAAGAAATACTTCAGACTTTTATGGTCGGTGTTGTAGCGCCTAGGACAAAAACAAAGCATAATTGATTAATTAAATAATTAAATCCTTAATCAATTTATTTTATTATATGTGTTTCAGATATATGATAAATGCATGTTTTAAATGAAAGTATAATTTAGTCGAGAAACATAGATTATAATATTACCATAAGATGCGTATTTGAAAAATGAGAAGATATAAATGAATTTGAGGTCAATCGGAGACTCGTAGCTCAAATGACGAAGAAAACGGTGAATATGAAGTATACAACGTAAATAAAGAAACAGAAAACGAGAGATATTTTGATGAATAGTATTCCGAGATATTTCATGAATAGTAACCAAGATTTTTCGATGAATAGTAACTCAAAGATATTTTGGTGAATAGTGAATCCGAGATATTTCGATGAATAGTAAGATTTTTCGAAAGTCTATAAATAATACAAAAATGAGTCGTAAACTCGCTATTTTTTTCGAATGAGGCAAAAATCGAGAAAAAACGTAAGTCTCTCTTTCCTCCCTCTTCTTTCTCTTCTCACGATCTTACTGGTGCACGCGTGGTGCCATGTTTGCGATGCGAGTTGCGTTTTTTCCATCATATGTTATCGTCGAGTTGTTGGCAATGAGATGTCGTTAACCGGGAGTCGGGGGTCCCGATCAAAGTCAACCTTTTTACCAAAATTACCAAAACGCCTCTCAATCTTAAAATGCTCCGTTTGAGCTCGTTTTAACTCCGATTAAGCTCATTATTTTTCCGTTGCAATCCTAATTTTTCCCTCTTTCTTATCAGATTGTTAGATTCACCTTCCACACTCGTTTCTTCATCCTCGATCTTTAGATCTTCTATTCCATCTCGTTTCTACCTATCGTCTTTTCTCCGAGAACATCAAATCTTTATTTATACGTATTAAATCTAGTAAGGATCTAAGAAACATCGTTACTTGTGTAGGCTATCAGTCAGATCATACGTCTTGATACTTAATACTTGTTACTCGACAACTCACATGGTAACCACCGAACAAGGTGGGGGCAACTTCTAATCCCTAATAATTATACGCATCGGTATTTAACAAACTATGATGATAAATGAACGCATGCTTATGAACTTGATATTAAATGAATTGTTGAATCTTATATGCTGTGATTAATGTGTTCATGCATGGTTTATGATGATGTTGTGAAAGGACGAAAGTCCATATTTATAAGAAGAGACAAAGTTCCACATTCATGTTGAATGGACGAAAGTTGTTCACTAATTTCTTTTAGCTACTCCCGTAAGTGTACGGTGTAGGGTGTAGAAGTGGTGAGCAAAGTCGATCCCACAGAGACTGGCTATTGAGGCACTAACTAATTACTCAAATTTAATTTTCAGTTTTATCTAGGCAAATCAAATTACACCAATTGCCGATTAATTCAATAGAAAACTAACTATACAGATAAATTCACCCAAGAATAACAGATATCTAAGACAGGTTCTAGGAATGCTTTTATCTAATTCTCATCAAAACATCACTTTAACCAACTCAAGTTCATTAATCAATCATCCTATATGAGCAATCACGTATATCGAATTAACAGCTCTCTCGAGTCAGTTAACTGGTTGATTATTATGCCACCAGAGGTATCCCTACTCAATCTGATTGAAACATAACAACTCCCAAAAGCACCTAGGATTGATTTCTCATTACATAAATTCCTTAATCTTCTGATCTAAGTTTTTTTATGTATCATGTGTTTACTCTTCCATAATTAAATCTCATCTCCCGAATTCTGATCTAATTACTAAAACATGCTCAATTACCGGTCGGACAATCAAACAAGCAATCAATTCATAAACACACAAATAGGATAAACGATCACGAACTTTGAATTGAAATTAAAGATCCATCAAGATTCAAATTAAATTACTAACAAGCCCTAGAAACCCTAGAAAATTAGCTAGACATGATGATAAACAAACTCATAGATAAGATTGGAAATATCATATCTACTAAAATCTAACAAAAGAAGAAAAGATAAAACTCTATTAGACGATCTCGCGATCCCTCGATCTTCTTGAATTCTTCTTCAAATCCTCGCGATGCTTTTCAGACTCTTGTGTTCTTCTCTATGAATATCTCTCTGAATTTCTCTCTCTCTCTCTCTCTCTCTCTCTCTCTTCTTTCTCTATATATTCATATTGAGTATTTATATGGCTTTAGGAGTCTTCTAAGTGAAGTAACAGGTGAAGATTATCCAAGAAAACTGATTTTCTACGAAGTTCTGTTCACCCGGACATGATCGTGCCCCACAACACGGTCGACCGTGCCCTTCCAAGAGATCACTGGCGTTTTCTCAGAGTTGACCGTGCCCTGCCATCCAGCACTCTCTGTATACTGGCGCACAGTCGTGCTACACGACACGACCAGACCGTGCGCCACCAACTCTTCCACGCAATCTCGTATTTCACTTCTATTCTTCCTCATTTTTCCGTGATTCCTTCCTTGATCATCAATTACACTTGAAACTTGCACTTTTCTCATCAAAATCATGAAACTAAGCACAAACACGTTAAATGCAACTTATATAATATAATATCATAAATCACCATAAAAACGTATCTAAACATATCCACATGAATACATAAACATACGCAAAAATACGTGAAAAATGACACTTATCAAAGGTCTACTTTCATATTACGGGGGAACAAGAGACCCGTAAAATAAGTCGGGGAGTACCCACACCTGGGGTCAACGGGGAGTACCCACCCTCGTTGCAGATATGAGCTCTATGGGACTACGTGTCTATAAAGAATCCGATTTATGTGCTATGCATTCTATATGGTGTGTCTATTTGCCGAACTTGTATATGTTTGATTTGTTATACCTACCTAATAACTATTAAAAATGTGGAAAGTATCCCCACGAGTGTATTCAATGCACTCACCCCCACGTGTATTCACGCTACAGGAATTTATGAAAGAGAAGAAGTGTAGAGAGAGGGGTGCCATGTCAGCTGTGATCTTTTTCCCTGTAGTCTTTTTTCGGATCTGTCTTTCTGAGTAATGTTCCACGTTTTGTAAAATGTTAACTGTTCTTCTGTTATGTAAAGGATCCTGTATGATGTTCCGCTATTATATTTTAAATGATTTATTTCGGCTAGATGCCGAGGATATGTACATGTAAAATCATATGTTATCTTTTTCAAAGGTTTCTGTTTTATTTCATGCACGTCTTTCCCCCTCTTTCTTCACGCCCAAAAAGAAAACTCTGATATTTTGTAAGTAAGAAAACGGGACATGACAGGTGTAGATTTCACATTTTCCACTATATAGATAGTGTCGTCAAATTTTTAATGCATACACCACAACAACTAGTTCCAAATCATGCATTGGGTAGTTCTGTTCATACGTCTTCAGCTGTCTTAATGCATAGGCTATCACCCTTCCTTGTTGCATCAATACATACCCAAACCCTATTTGGATGCATCACTATAGACAATAAATCCCTTCGTTCCATCTGGAACTACTAGAACTGGCGCGGTTGTTAACATTTTCTTCAATTCTTGAAAACTCTTTTCGCACTGATCCGTCCATTGAAATTTTACCTCCTTGTGAGTCAGTCGAGTTATAGGGGTGGTAATCTTCGAAAAACAAGAATCTTCTATAATATCCAGCCAGACCCAGGAAGTTTCGTACTTCATTCACGTTGGATGACGTCTTCTAGTTGCTGACTGCCTCTATCTTTGCTGGATCCACCTTGATTCCTTTTGAAAAAACGATATGTCCGAGAAAAGCTCACATTTTTTAAACATTGCATATAACATTTTCTTTCGTAAGGTATTCAACGTAATTCTCAGGTGCTCCTCGTGTTGGCCTTTGTTAAGCGAGTATATCAGAATATCGTCAATGAACACTATTACGAAGCGATCAAGATACGGATGGAATACACGATTCATCATATCCATGAAAACTACTGATGGGTTACTGAGTCCGAAAGGCATCACTACGAACTCATAATGGCCACATCTTATCCTGAAGGCTGTCTTGGATACGTCTTTCTTCTTTATTTTTGCTTGATGATATCCAGATCTCAAATCAATTTTTGAAAATACGCTTGCACCCCTCAACTGATCAAACAAATCTTCAATTCGCGACAATGGATACTTGTTCTTAATGGTCCTCTTGTTCAACTCCCGATAATCTATGCACATACAGAAAGTTCCATCTTTTTTCTTCATGAACAATACTGGAGCTCCCCAGGACGATACACTAGGGTGGATGAAACCCCTTTTCAAAAGTTCTAATAGCTGAACTTTCAGTTTCTGTAGTTCATTCGGCGCCATGTGATATGGTGTTTTTGATACCAGTGCTGATCCAGGTACCAAGTCGATGTAGAATTCGACTTGTCTATCCGGCGGAAGGCCTGACAGTTCTTCTGGAAAAATATTCTCATACTTCCTTACTATCGGCACCCTGTTAATTGGGATTGAGTCTTGCTCGAGATTTACTACGTTTACTAGTAGGGCCTCGCAATTATCCTTCTTCAGTATTTTAGTTGTCTGTATAATCAATATTACTCTTGGGTTTACTCCGATTCACATTCCAAAGAAAGTATATTCTTCGTGTCCAGGCGATTGGATGAGTATTTTCCTCTCATGACACTTAATTATTGCATGGTTGGCTTTGAGCCAATCCATCCCTAAAATTACATCAAAATCCTTCATTTCTAGAATATGCAAATCAGCCGAAAAGATCTTCCTTTCAAAAGCAATCGGTATATCCCGACACATATGTCGGGTTGTTATGGTTTTTCTGTGTATCTATTTTATTATATTCATACTTCAAAAGCTCGTAGAATTTAACCGATAAAAATGAGTGGGTTGCCCCAGTATCAAATAAAACAAGTGCAGGTACATCGTATATTGATAACATAGTTGTCATGGTTTCTGGTTCGTTAGCGGCCTCGGCTCTGGTGAGGGTAAAAGTACGAGCTCTCACTGCTTCTGGTCTTGGCCTGGCACTTGGACCTGTATTTGGGTGCTTGGGGCAGTATTTTATGATATGGTCTGGTTCTCCATACCTGAAACACTGTCCAGTCTTCCATAAACACTGTCCGATATGGATTTTCCCACACCTGGGGCATGAACCATGATTTCAGGGAGTGGAAACATTTGAAGTTCCACTCACTGTTGGTCTTCTGGTTTGGTTGAAATTCAGATTCCGATTTATATTCGGACCTTCCCATTTTCTCTTTTATGGTGGTACGGGCATTTTCTTGGGGACTGTAGAATCCAGCCTCATGCGTGAGGCAACCTCTTGGGCCCTCTCAATAACTTATGCATGTCATTTATCCCTGTCCTGCAAGGATGACACCAATTTCCTGATGTAGGCCCCTACTGAATCGTCTTGCTTTCTTCGTATCGGTATCCACCAAATGTGTGGTATATCGGCTTAACTGATTAAATTTTCTTTCATATTCGCCAACCATCAACTATCCCTGGTGAAGGTGTAGGAATTCCATTTCTTTCTTATCTCGATAGGACTGAGGTGTGTAGTTTTGCATGATTATCTCTTTGAAATCCATCCAAGTCACCGCATCCCTCCTTTTAACTGTTAGAGTTCTCTCATATAACTCCCACCAGAGGCTTGCTTCCTCCGTTAATTGAAAAATGACACACAAAATCTTCTGTGCGTCGGAACACAAGAGGTGTGTGAAAAGTCTATCCAAGCTTCTTAGCCACTCTTCAGCATTTACGGGTTCCCCCCTTTCGTTGAAGATCGGTAGATTAAAACGTCGAAATTGTTTAATTACTTGATTCACCTTACTTCTGGATGTCGTTGGAGGTGGTGTTGTCCGTGCTATGTCTAACTGTTTTGCTAGCCCCTTAAGTATAGTGATTAAATTACCTATTATTCCATCGTCTCCACATTCATTGGGCTCCTCGACTGGCCTATGGGGGTCTTCAGTCTGCCTGTAGGGTTCCTCAGTTCACTTAGGAGGTTTCCCAACTGATTGTAGGCTCCTGCGAGGTCGGTCTCGAGTCATGTTTCTCTGTCACGATCCATATAGATGTCGATGATCAGGTATTACGATGTTATTTTTAGCAAGAAAAAATAAATGCAAGACATAACGAAATAAATAAATAAGTAAACGTTTCGTGAAACAACGGAAAGGTACGTTGGCTTTATATATATACATAGCAAAAATTAGCCACCCATACATCTTATCATGGACTACATGTACCTAACCATCTGCCAAAAGCTACTTACATACATGTATCTAAAGTTTGTCATCCATTGCTTTTATACGACAACCTAAGATCCTATCATCTAAGCAATCACCGTCGGAGGCGATGGGGGTCCTTGGAATCCCGGTGCCTGGTCCATCGGAGCACCCTCATTAGGGTACTCCCATAGGTCCTCCTCCTCTTCGGGCTCTTCTTCTTCCTCCTCTTTAGGCTCCTCTTCATCACTGGACACGTCATAGGAACTCGGCTCAGGGGTGGTCGGGAGGCTGTGACGGCCCCATAACTCCAGTATCTGTCTGGTCATCCTCCCACAATCCACGATCAGGGTGTCATCCCTTATATCATATACAATCTTGTCTTTAAAAAACCTATCGTGCCCTCGCTGCCCACACACTGGACAGGGTCTGGATCAAGCGGGTGCAAGCCTCCATGCTACTAATGGTACCCTCGGCCTCTCTCCAATAATCGTACAATCGAGCTATATGCTCTCCAATAGATACGTCTCCCGTCACCTGACTATCATTAAATCATCGCCTAAGTCTTTTTGCCACAGTCTCCGGTCGGGGCACCCTCATCCTATCTATATATCTAGGTCTAGCCATCTGTCATATATCATCTTATGTGAGTTTCTAGTGAAACCACTTCTAATGTACCATCTTAAACTTAGATCTTAAATAAAGAAACATCAATAGCACTCAAACATAAAAATATAATATAATACGTAACATTCACATACCTTTCAGTAAACCTATCGGAGGGAGAGTGAAGAGGGATACTCATCCAGTTATGACACATATAGTAACACTTAAAATAATAAGTTTTCGTAAAAATTTTAAAATTGAGCAAGCTCTACAAAAAGGTAGAGTCAGGCTCTGATACCAAAACTGTCACGCCCCATTTTATTTTAACAAGTTTACTTTAGGACGTCCAACAACTCGTTTTTAAACCTGGGATCAGAAGATGAACAAAGTTTTGTAAGAACTAAAAACACGTCTCAAAGTTATGATACTATAAAGAATAAATCACTACAGAAAAAGAAACATTTTTGTCTTTACAAAATATAATTTATAAACAGCGGAAGAAAATGTTTTACTTGCCATTACATATTAAAAACCATATAATTTCGCATTTCAAGCTTTTTAAAGTCTTCAAAATAACGTCTTTTATATAAATAAAAGTAGTCTGACACCTCTTTCACTTTCCTCCCGAGCAGCTGAATCTTATAAAAATAATATCACTTAAGGGGGTGAGTGCATAAAGACATTCAGTGGGGTAGGGATTTGTGAGTAAGTAACACATTGAGAGAAATATATATATATAGACACACAATTCATTAGCACATAATTGTGGGTTTGAACCGCCCTTAAAAAAATACGTCTTGCGGGACTTAGCCACCGTGTACACGTCTTGTGGGGCCTTGCCGCCATGTATACATCTTGCAGAACCTTACTGTCATGTTTACTTCTTGCAGGACTTAGTCTTCATATAAACGTCTTGTGGGACCTTGCGACCATAGACACATTTAAAAATCACGCATATTCACAATCATCCATCAAACATTAAATATTTACCACAATCCTCATCACGCTTCACCATTCATGTAGTAAAACACATTCTACTTCATACCTCACATTTAAACTTTCATATTTAAATTAGAAATCATATAGTAATCGCACATAAGAGAACATATTTTTCATAAACAGAAAATTCGCAAGAATTTACCCCACCTCTATTGAAAAGCGTCTTGGAGAGCTTCTAGGTGCTAAGCGTGCCTAACTGCGTCGTTCGTCTTTGTTTCCTACAAGATATAAAAATCTCATTTTAGCGACTAAATGAGACTATTCGTAGTTTAAATTAAAACTTTAATCGAGAATAGAGAATAAGGGTTTGTAAAAAAATAGTTGAGTATAAGAAAAATAGCTCGTGTCATTTAGGAAAACAAGCATTCTTAATAAAAAACGGTTTAACAGGGAAGGAATGAGAGCTTAAAATACAACGTTTAGAAAACTCGATGCTTGTGTTTAGGGCTTATATAGCCCCAAACAGTAGTAATTAGGGTTTTATACTTAAATTAGGAGATAAAGAGGTCCAAAAAGGCATTTTCAGAAGTTCAATTGGAACTATAGGGATCAAACAATAGTTCTTGAAAACCTTGGGGGTAAAACTGCAAATTTTCTGCAAGGTTTGGGTGTCATGTATCATTGTCCATAACTAAGGGGGTTTGTCTTGCTATTTTGCAAGAGTTGGGGTTTTAAACTTTAAATTTCACAAATAAAGGGGTATGCAGTATAGTCCTAAACTTAGTCTAATTTACAAAACGAAACCCCCCCAAATTCTATCCCAAACCCATCGTCCAGTCCCGTCCCTCCTTTCGTTCCTCTGTCACCACCGGCGACTCCCGTTGCTGGCAATTCTCTCATCTTTACCAACCCACCTACACAAAACAACACCAACCCACCTCAATATATTCCATCACATACACACACCCACTGTAAAACACACACTCATATACCTCAAACACATACATACACACACAAAATCACACACTCCCACTGCAGGTGGAAAGCACCGCTCCCGGCGGCGATTGTATACGCACTCACCGGCACGATCGTCATGCCGGCTTCTCCCGGACGGCGGTAGAAAGAAAAAGGAGGGGAGAGAAAAATTGTGCAAGAAAGAGACAGAGAGAAAGAGATTGAGAAAAAGTACTATAAGAGAGAAAGAGAAATCGAGAGAGTGAGAGGGAGGGATGGAGTTGTCTTTTCTTCCAGCCTTTTTTTTAATTTCTTCCCCTTAGTTACACCTTTTCCTTATTCTATTGCAATGTAAAGTGAAGGGGGTATCAACACTTGAAGAATTTGAGATGCCATGTGTTAAGGAGTGAGGATGTTCATAAAGTTAGATGTCATATGCATAGAAGTAAAAACTTGACTCATATCTTATCCCACAATACTTGTCCCAAACTTTGAGTCACTACAAGAAAAATGCACATAGACAACACCCCTAAGACAACGGTTTTTTCAAAAAACCATTGTCGTAGCCCAAAAAATTCTCTCATAGACAACGGTTTTTAACCTACCATTGTCGTAGACTTTTGAAACCGTTGTCGTAGCCTGAAAAATTCTCTCATAGACAACAATTTTAACCTATCATTGTCGTAGACGTATAAATTTTCTGGATCAAAGCTTAGAATTAAGGTTCAGGGCATCTCCACATTCTTCATGAGCTCTGTTCTTGTTGGTGCGACGACACCTAATCTTGAAATCCAAGCATTATGTTCTCTTCTTCTTCTTTCTTCAGCTTCTTTTTACTCTCTCCATCTGTTTTCATCTAGCTTTCTAATAGTAGCTTGGCCCATAAATTTATCTTTCTGATGATGATGCTGCTACTGTCTACTACTTATTCGTTGAGTGGGTGTTTTATTCTTTCATGTTCAATTGCTCTTTTCAGTTTTGGATACAGCTATGTTTGTTGTCTTGGAGGCAGTAGCACCAGCACCACCCTGATTATCATCATCTTTCCTCTTTTTGGCTGAAGACCTCCGGTCAATATCTGTTCTCGATCTCCTACATTTTTTATTGACAAGCTCCTCCTCACCATTGTCATCATCATCTAACAATTATATCACTTCTCAACTATAGCTTCATCCACTATAACTGTAAGCTATAGGTTTCATTTTTCTTTGCTAACTCATTCTTCCTTTTTGGCATCATCAACAAGGGTTTGAGAAGAGTGAAGTGATGCAGCTTTGCCTTCATCTGCATATTAAGAAAATGTTTTAAAGAAAACATCCTTCATTTCTCCAACTATTAGCTCTAGATTTGATATCATGTTATCAGTATTTTGACTTCTGCAATCTTAGTTAACAATATGGTCCTGTAGATTATAAAGCATAAGAGAATATGTTGTCAGAGTGTCATTGGTTGTCTGCTCAGCAGCAGCTTCAGCTGTTACATCTAATTCGACTTTCTTTGCAGTAGTGAAGCAGGATATATGTTGTTTATTCCATTCTTCTTGTATGTATTCTGTGAGTTTATTTAGAATTTTAGCAATGACTTAATATAGCTTGGTCATCTCTTCAGCGCGAGACTTGTCATTGGCGGCGGACTTGAACACATGCTCTTGAAAGGCTCTTCCCAAGACCTGTACTGCTGCTGATATGCTCTGTAGGAATTGTTCATGGGAAAGAGCAGAGTGTTCTTCAATATCTTTCCTCTCAGGAATGACAACTTTCCTTGCATTTTTATCGTCATCAGGTCCATTTGATGACTCATCGTCATTATTGTTCAATGCAGTCAACAAGTCTTTTTTTAGATCTTGGTATAATAGAACTGAAAGGTTCTACTATATCCTGAGTAGGTGCTGAAACCTGTACAACAGAGTCTGATTCAGAAGCACAAAGAGTCTCTATCTGCTCAACACCTTCATTCACATTTCATGTCCCTTCTAAATCCTCTGAAAGTCCTGTTTCAACAGTGACATTACCCGAGGTCTTCAGAGAGGATGCTATCTCAACAACAATCCTTACATCTTCAACTTCTTCATTTCTTACAGTCAGGCTGCTGACTCTAAAATTTTAAGGTTCCTAGCAGTTGTGCATGTAGAAATAATATCTTGTTCAATTGATGCACATATTGCTGCATCGGATTCTGCTGTAACTTGGGTGATCATAGCATGTTGTACTGCTATCTGAGCTAGTATATGAAGTCCTGCCTTAGCAACTTCCTCCGTGGTTGCATCATCGATGATCTCTTCATGTATGCTTGCTAGGAATCCTTTGAACTTATCTGATGGTTCCTCCTCAAATGTATCATTGTGAAGAGCAGGAGAATCATCATAATCCAACAACTGATCTTTCTTTTCCATTGAATCCAGGTTGCAAATTGGTAAAAGATCAGCCAGTATTGCATCGAATATTGTGGTTTCTGAATGTTTGACACCAAAAGTACCTTATCTGGGTAGCAGGTTTCTTTGAGTTTGCAAGCTCTTTGCTCTGCTAGCTTGCAATCCCATCAACAACATGGCTTCATCTGCTTCCAAGATGTCCATGTGTCCCAACTATTGTTCTACCATATGTAGCTCTTTTGCATTCTAGGGAAGCACATGCTTATGTGATCTTGTTGTTTCTCCACCGTCCATATCAGCATGTTGCTCGAAAGCTTCTTTCTTTTCGAGGATTTCTTTCTAAAGAGTCTGATACTCTCTGATTTTAGCAATTCTTGTAGCTCCAATAGATTTTGGGAAATTTGGGTCCATCATCTGCCGGATATTTGATGATTTAGCCCACATTCTGACTTTCTGCTCCACATTAACAAATTCTTTCCATTTCAGCAACTCTTCAGCTAATGATAGCCTCATTGTCCTCCAAATATTGTACTCATACTCCATGTCTTTGAAAATGTTCTCTGCTAATCGTTCAAGAAATTCATGAAGAATGTGATCAGTAGGAAGTTATATAAAATCTACACACAGGCCAACAGGGGTAACAAACATTCCTTGGTGTCCTTCCAACAAAATTTTTGACTCTATTGCTGTGTTGGCTGCATGATCATCATTAGCACCTTTCTCCTCTCCAGCTTCTGTGATAGCTAGAGGTATCTGCACTTCTTTTCTTCAGATGGATGTATTGGAGAAGATGCATCCATTGGTCATTCCATAAGGTATTCTTCTTCACAAGCATCATCATGACCTTGTGTTTCTCCTATCACAGTACATGTGGTTGTTGTAATCTCTGTTCTGACTACAAGTTGTAACTTGTTTGGTTCAGTTATCTCAGGTTCCTCCACTAGAGGTTCTTGTTGAGAGGGACAGCTTCAGCAACTGCTGCTTTCTTTGGCTTTCGAACTAGCGGGACTCCCCCTTCTTCTAAACTTGAGCTGTTAGCAGCTTTGATGGGTGATGGGTTCTGTTGCTTGGCTGTAGTTCTACTTCTTCTCTTTGGTGCTGCAGCGATTAGCAAATCATCAGTCTTCTGATTTGCTGTTAGCATTAGAGAGTGTAGGTTTATGTGCATGGTCATGGGTACAACAACTTTCTTCTTGGCTTTGTTGTTGCATCCTCGACTGTTTTCTTCTCTCACTGCTTTCTTATAGTATTTCCTTTATTTTTCTCTCCAAGGAATTTCCCAACATAAATGGGAAACACATTTTCCAGTGAAATCTCCATCTTTGATAGAATAAAGGAGATGGTAATTCTAAAGCTTTTTTATTTTGTATCATTTGCAGCTTCTTCCTAAATTCTTCACAAAATGAACTTGTTCCAGTTCACTTTCTCTTTACTTATGATGGTTGTCATCAATCTGAATCGTAATTCAATGCATTTGTCGAAGCTTCCTCCTTTACCTTCAACAGAATATGCATATATGTCTTATAAGAACTCATACTCTAGTTTGAAAAGCTTATTTGCAGTGTTTTTCTACATCGGGCCAATTATCTCTTCTAGCTTGAACAACTACCACATCTTCTAGGTATACTCATTGTCATACTTTTACAGCACAGAGGGCTTGAGACCTTTTCCAGAGATACCGAAGGTCTCAGAGATAATCTGAGTTGTCAGAGTATACTTCTCACCATCTTCCTCCATCTTGAAGATGATATTTTTGGTATCATCGGATAGTCTTGCAAAAGCATAAAACTTTTGCATAGAAATTGCAAAGAGTCTTGGATATCGTGTCGCTAGAAGACCTGCGAGATTTGTGTCTTCTACACACGACTAGACCTTCTTAATCTCTTCATGATCGAATATGCTTAAATCAGAGAAGATAGATGACGGATTCACCAAGTGGCCTTTCAGAATGATAGTTTGTCTTGTTGTCATTTTGTAGATTCGAGATCGAGAATGGTTTGCTTTGAGAGATGCTAGGGCTTGAGGTATTTTCAGCTTTGGAAAGATTTCAAATGAGAGAAGTGGTTGATTGGGAGGGGTGATAAACAGTTTATATTCAAATATGAACTATTTTATGATCAACAACTGAGATTAAATATCCATCCAAATGGCTCGAAATCTGATGGTTATAATAAAAGGGCAGAAGGGTCTTTCTAAAATATCTGAAACTTTAGGGGTTTAATGAAAAATGCAATGATTGTATTTCTGAAAAATTGGATTTCACTTAAATATGACAAATCATTTTGCCGCTCAAATGATTAGCAAATTAAGGTTATTATTTTGATACAAGGTTGCAGAGTCAAAAATACTTTTCGTCATAAATGCTGAGTCAAATTATTATAACTTGATGTTGTAACTTGATTACTGCAACATCCAAACAATTATGTAGTTTTTTTTCTTTCTTTTTACCATTTTGTCGTATCCTGTCATAGATGCAGCATTCCCCATTAATAACTGAATCTTCTTATCTTCTTCATAACTTGATAATCTCAAGTTCATTTTTTATCATAGAAAATCTTGATTCACACAAGGATTTTATGAATATGTCTGTCAACTGCAAATCTATATGAACTTTCTCTAAAACAATATCTTTCTTTTCAACATGATCTCTTATGAAATAATGTCTTACATCAATGTGCTTTGTTCTAGAATAAAATACTAGATTGTGGGTGATAGCAATTGTACTTGTGTTGTCATACCAAATGGGAGTTTCTCTCTCAATTATTCCATAATCCTTAAGTTGTTGATGTATCCATAGGTGTGCATAACAGCTTTCTGCAACAACGTATTTGACTTCTGTTGTTGATGTCGCAATAGATGTTTGTTACTTGCAAAACCGTGACATTAACCTTTCTCCAAGAAATTGAAAAGTACCACTTATACTTTTTCGATCAATTTTACATCTGGTAAAATCATAATCTGAATACCCTTTCAAACTGAATCCTCATTCTTTAGGATACCATAACCCAGCATCTTGAGTTCCTTTAAGATATTTGATGATCCTTTTCACAACTGTAAGATGTGACTCATTGGGGGTTGTTTTAAATCATGCACACACTCCTACTGTTAACATGATATCTGGCCTACTTGCAGTAAGATATAACAGAGATCCAATCAGTCTCCTCTATTTTGTGATTTCTTCATCTTTTCCATTCTCATCTTTTTCGAGACTGATTAATGTCGCCATAGGAATGCTTACAGTTGATCAATTCTCTATTCCAAACTTCTTGATCAACTCTTTGGTATATATGACTTGATTGATGAAGATATCATTATCAAGTTGCTTAACTTGCAGTCCTAAGAAGAAATTTAGTTCTCTCATCATGCTCATCTCAATTTTTTTTCTGCATGAAGTTTGAAAACTTTTTCCAAATACTTTTGTTTGTTGATCTAAAAATGATATCATCCACATAGATTTGCATAATAAAAATATTGTTTCCATTTTGTATTCTTAAAAGAGTCTTATTTGCTTTTTTTTTCTTTTCTGAAATCCATTCTCCAATAAATACAAGGACAAAATATCATACCAAGCTCTTGGTGCTTGTTTTAAGCTATATAGAGTTTTTGTAACCTGAATACCTTCTTTTCAGGTTGATCTTCAAATTCAGGGGTTGCTCCATATACACTTCTTCAAATAAGAGACCATTTAGAAATGCACTTTTAACATCCATCTGATATACACTGAAATTCTTATGTACAACATAGTCTAAGAAAATATTGATTGCTTCAATTCTTGCTACAGGTGCAAAGGTCTCATCAAAATCCATCATTCTTTTTGACAATATCCCTTAGCAACTAATTTTGTTTTGTTTCTGACAATAGCTCCAGATTCAGTCAACTTATTCTTGAATACACACTTTGTTCCAATTACACCTTGATGATCAGGTTTAAGAACCAGCTACCATACTTGATTTCTTTCAAATCCATTTAGCTCTTCCTGCATAGCTTGAATTCAATTACTGTCTTCTAAAGCTTCTTTAATGGTTTTGGGTTCCACTTTTGATATGAAGCAGGTAAACATAGTTGTATGAGGTCTTAACCTTCTTGTCCTAACTCCAACATTAAGATCTCGAATGATGAGTTCTCTAGGATGATTTCTAAGCCATGTTCTATTTGGTTCAAATACATATGTGAGTTGATGTTTTGTTGGTTGATGTTCAGGTTCTATTTGCTGAATACTGCTCGTTTACTGTATTCTGTTAGGTTGTTATACTATAACTTGTGCTTCTGCATTTTCTGTATTGTTTTCTACAGTGACTTCAGTAGGGATAGGGATTTCTTCAATATACTTAACTCGTTGATTCTTGATTTTCATCTGTGATAAAATTTCTTTCATCTTGTTAAGTTCAGCTATATCATAGTGTGGTTCATCAAACACCATATGTATTGGTTCTTCAACTACAAAGGTTTTTTTGTTGAAGATTCTGAAGGTCTTGCTTATTGTGGGTATCTAAGAAATACTTTTTCATCTGACTTGGCATCAAAGGTCTTTAGGTGCTATTTTTCATTATTCAGAATATAGCATCTACATCCAAAGATATGCGGATAGATGATATTTGGTGTATATCTATACCAAACTTCATAAACGGTCTTGTCATGATCTTTGTTGATTAAACATCTATTTTGGGTATAGCATGTTGTATTGGTTGTTTCTACCCAAAATCTCTTATAGGTATAGCAGCTTCTGCAATCATTCTTCTTGTTGCTTCCTTAAGAGTTCTGTTTCTTTCTGCAACTCATTCTGCTGAGATGTTCTTGATGCAAAGTACTCATGACATATTTCATTTTTTGAGCAATACTTCTTAATGAAATTGTTTGTGAATTTTGTTTCTATGTCAGATCTTATCTTTGCAATACTTAGACTTTTCTCATTCTGTATTCTCTTCATGAATTCTGGTAGCTTGTTCTAAGTTTCTGATTTCTTGGCCAGAAAGATTGTCCAAGTGAATCTTGAGTAGCCATCCACAACTACTAGAGAATACTTATTCCCACTTACACTTACAAACTCAACTGGTCCAAAAAGGTTCATACGCAGTAGATCCAAAATCATGTGAGATGACTTTGTACTTTGTCTTCGAATGAGCTTCTAACTTATTTTCCTTTCTAACATGCTCCATAGTTACTTTTCTTTTTTAAGGCTACATTTGGTAGACCTCTCACTAGGTCTTTTCTTACGAGCTTGTTGATGGTTTTGAAGTTCAAATGGCTCATCTTTTTGTGTCAAAGCCAACTCAATTCAAGTGTACTCTTTGCAATAAAACATGTTGGCTACACTGTTGAACTCCAATCTACAAGATAGATGTTTCCTTTTCTGGTTCCAGTAAGTTTTATCTCATTGGACTTGTTATCTCTAATCAGACACTTATTGAGGTTGAATTCCACAAAGCATCCTTTATCACAAAACTAACTAATGCTCAAAAGATTGTATTTTAATCATTTCACATAGGACACATCATTGATGCATAGATTGTCTTTTGACTAAGCTTCATGTACCATTAGTGCTCCCTTTTGAGTCATCTTCAAATACCACCTTAGGGTCTTTACATGGTTGGAAGTCTTTCAATGCTTCTTTGTTCCCAGTTATATACATTGAGCAACCGTTGTCAATGTATTATACATCATTGTTGCTTCCTGACAACTGTTCCTGCATACAGTTCAAACAGATTTAAGTACTCATACAAGTACAGGTCTTTTGGGGTTAGTTTATTTTGGAATCCACATCTACTACATAAAGATTGGTTTGCCATGAGCATTGGTAGTTCTTTTTTTATAAGCAGTCCTTGCAGGATACTGCTTGTGAATAGTGTATGAATGGACTTTCTTTATGTTATCTCCACTGCTAGAATATGGTCTTCTTTTATATATTTCTGGAGTATATGCTCCTTTAGGTTTAGACATATAAGTCTTAGTATAAAAGGAACATAAGTTCTTTTGCTATAACTTATGAGGTTGCTGTATTCTGACTCTGGTCACTGCAGAGTGACTCTGATGTATCCTATGAGTCTCTGCAGTCTTACTTCCTGCAGTTTCTAGCAAGGGTTTCTTTCCATTTTCAGTTGTACTTGGTTTATTCATGGCTTTCTTTGATTGATCGAACTCTTTGTGAATGAGAACTTTGTCTTGAACAAACTTTTCAGCTTTAAGTGTACTTGTTGTAACCTGAGAAGTTTCATCACTATATCCTAGACCATTTCTGTTATAGGTATTTTGGATCTCCATGATACATTCATATGTCTTCTCTGCTGATCTTTGTATACATCAATTGTATTTTGCAGACTTACCTTCTCAATTTCTAACTTAGTGACCAGCAGCTTGAGCTTAGAGACTTCTGCTCTGAGATTGTTGCATTCTGCATTATAATACTCATAATTTGAAAGTTTATCTTTCAGTGCAGTTTGCTCATTCTTAAGCATCAGATTCTCCTTATTTAGCTCCTCATGAGCTGAGTTTATCTACTCAAAGTCACTCATGATCTATCTAAAGTTACTCATGATCTATCTAAAAGACTAGATCATGTTCAACTTTTCTCTATTAGAATCAATACAAGATTGAGAGGATATCTTATCATCATCTACACTTCCACAGTCCTTATCAGAATCAATACAAGATTGAGAGGATACCTTATCATCATCTACACTTCCACAGTCATTGGCCATTAGACATAACAATGCTTCTTCATCAGAGGTAGAACTATTATTGTTACTCTCAGATGAGCTTTGTTCTCTTGTTTCTTCTTTGAATGAGCTTGCTACCTTCATGACTTCTGCTTCTCTAAGAAGTGCTCTTAGTTTTTGTTTCTCATCTCTCATATTTTCTCTTTTTTGCTTCATTTCCTCCTCAGGATACTTATTCACTTGAAGATAGGGCCAATTTCTTGCATAGTGGCCTGGTTTCCTGCAGTTTTAACACTTATCAGAGAAAACTGTATTTGACTGTGGGCTTGGATTTACCTGTGGGGCAGGAGGTTTCTTCTTGAAATCATTTCCTCTTTTTTTGGTTTTTAGAAACTTCTTAAACTTCTTCAAGAGTAGTGTTCTTCAAACTCTTCTGCATACAATTCTTTCTGCTTGATACTGCTTACAGCTGCTGTAATATTGGATCTTACAGTAAGTGCAATGACCTTGGTATTTGATTCTTCAACCTCCATATTTCTTTTATTGATGTCAAACTCGAATGCTTTGAGATCTGAGAATTAACTAAAGGTACTAATTGTCTTCAGATCCATGGACACTCATGGTTGTGATCTTGATGTCTCACTCAGCAGTTAGTGCTTTAAGCACTTTGACATTTTTATCTTTCTGACTGTAGAATTTTTCCAGTGATTCTAACTCATTCACAATTGATATAAACCTCAAGTCCAATTCTTCTAAAGATTCTTCAAGCTTCATTTTGAACAGCTCGAACAAATGTATTGTAGTAGATATCTTGTTATCTTACGCGAGTTCAATTCCCTCACAGATTTGTTCTAGCCTATCCCAAATTTTCTTAGCAGTTTTGCATGTCTTTACTTTGCTGAATGTACATTTATCTAACGTGATGAATAATGCATTCTTAGCAACATTGTTTACGTTAACTCTTTTTCTATCTTTAGCAATGTACTCATGTCTTGATTTTATCAAGTATTCTGTAGAAGGTGGTGCTCTCATGTAGTCAGGTACTCTTATTCTTGTTGCTGCTATAAGTGGTGCTTGTGCAACAGAAGGTCTTGGGCTAGCTCCATCAGCGTCTTCATTGATTACTGCTCCTTTCATTGTTGTTTTCACCTCAACAATTACTGTTGTTGTTGCATATGTTGTTGCTTTTGCTCAACTCTTTCTCTTTCTTTATGTTCTCTTTCGAGAGCAGGATTAGATTTTTTCATGATTGGTGGTCTTTCGGTGATGACATACCACATCTCGTCATGCATTATAGAGAAATGTGTCTATATTCTAATCTTTGAATCGTTATATTCTTCTATGAAAAATATGGGTAGCTTGTGATGTGAAGGATCCATGTTATGCTAAAGATATAAAATTTTAAGAAAAATGAAAATAGTTTTCACAACAGAAACGGGTGGATCTAGGTAAGTGACCAGACAAGTTGGATTTTAACCCAACTTACTTTGATATCACTTGTTGGTCCCTAATGGTACAAATGTTCATAGAGGGGGTGAATGAATTTCTATCAATTTTTCAAACTTTTTTGAACTTGTAGCATAGTATTTTATAACAGAATACAGCGTAGAGTGCAGTACAGCTTACTGGGCTATATTACAATACAACTTACTATACCAAAGTTCTTTGCAGTAGAAACTTTAAACTTGATAGAGTTTCTTTTGAAAACCTTTTCAAAAATATGGGCTTTAACAAAGCTTGAATGTTGTATGATGCGATATAGGATACACTAAGATATAACAACAAAAATGCTAAAACAAAAAAAGATAAACACACAAGGCTTATAGTGGTTCGAAGGTGGTGTAATCATTCTACGTCCACTCTACTCATTCTTTGATGAGTAACTTCGTTAAATAAGTTTGGTTTACAGGACTCGACCTTACAAACTATCAACCTAACAAGTTGCACCTACTAATATTCAGTTTCCACACAGGCTGCTCAAATCCAACAAGCTAACCCTCACAGGATCCTACTAACTCACACAGAGTTATTGCCTTAAATTTCATTAGGTTAAACACTCAGTAAGGATCTAAATCCTATCAACTAAGGACACCACTAAAACAACCTAAGCAGACAACACAAATGTTAAAAGTATATAGGTTCCTTCAACTGTGTTTTAAGCATCCTTGATGAAACTTGAGCTTGAATGCTTATAAGGCTTTAATACTTCTCTTAGAGGTTGAGCGACTGAAAACTTTGAGAGTTGAGAATTTGAGAATGTAAATGCTTGTTCTTGCTTGAGAGCGAGTGATCACTTTTTCAGTAATTGCTTCAGTCAGGTCTTCCTCTATTATAGATGAAGAAATATATCTGTTGAAGGGAGCCATACTTCCTTGAATTTGAATCATTTCCAAATATTTTTGAGCTCGCATTAATTACTTCTGAATGATCTCATTTAATTTTTTTTATCTTGCACTCCAGGTTATTTAATACGGTTGTACTAGGTTGAAGATTTGTTGCAGTCTGCCAGTTCATATGTCGATAGATTACTGGTTCTCGGTACTACTTAATCAGTTTGTCTCTACTGGTTAGTTTTGAAAAGACATTTCCTTGGACAACAACAATCTTCCTGGTACTGCATTGTTGTGTGTGATTGTCCATTTCATTCTCTCTGTCTTTCTCTGATTCTGGTGCAGTACTTGCAATTTATGGTATTATTGCAGTAATACAACTTTCTGTTGGCTTGTTGCATTCTACTCTCCTCACTGCGTTGCTACATTGTGCTTTCAGTATCCAATATTGTTTTCTTCTACTGCATTTAGTAGCAACCTTTTTTATTGTTTGTTGCATCTTCTTTCTTGATCAATTGCCTATTGAATTACGAAATCCTTAATTCTTTAGCTTATCTTCTCGACTCAAAATTAATCTAAGTTTCACTTAAAGAGTGTGAAAATGGAGCACTCTAATTTCCTATTACAATGTTGTTTTATCTCATCAAAATTTAAACATAAATTCCTAACAATACCTATAAAAATGATGTTTGGATTTTCTTGCTAATAAAATATTTATTTCATATTTCAGATATAATTAAAAATTGGTTGCTATTTAACTACCCCAGATCAAGAAGTTGAGAGATGATCCTAATAAACTGATGAAGATCATTCATAAAGGCCTAGAGGATATCTTCTTTATTTATATCTGGTTTTTTTTTTCTTGTGATTATTATATGTAAAATATTTTGATTCATTTTAATATTTGATTTTTTTTTCTATTATATTATCTTTAGGAAATGTCAAATTATGAGCACTTTATGGGATGACTTGGTAAATAAACGTTTTCCTTTATTAAACAATGGATCGTCTGTTCACATTGATTTTGTTTGCAAATGTGTTGAGCTAAAACAAGGTAATTATACATTTTCAGATTATAGAGAAAATAATATTGTTTTGTTTATTTTCTTTATTTGGTATACATGTTTTTCGAATGTATAAATATTAATATAAAAGTGAAGTGAATATTTACAACACTTATTATGCAAATAAAAAAATCTACAAATTGACTTATTATTAAATTTATATATCATGTAAACTTTTAATCACATATTTTAATTAAACATGATATTATATATATATATTAAATTTTTCATTATAATTACATCTTAAAAAAATTTAATCTGGTGCATCGCAAGGGCGAAAAACTAGTTTACTCAGATACACACAAACAAAATCATAACTTTCCTTCTTTTTTGTAGTAACTATCCAACAACTAAGTTGATATGTTTAATCAAAGATTCAGTAAAACCATTTTGAGTATGGATATAGGTATCTGGATGCTCTATTTTGATGCTTAAAGTGAAAATATATCATCGAATGTTTTCAATGAGTATTCACATGTATTATTTATTCGAATTTATAAAGTTATAAAGTTTGATGATTAGGGAACTGAGCTTGAGGTCAACCATTTTAATAGGGATTTTATTGATGCAGACTTCAATAGATAAATTAATTATTAATACGAGATACAAAAGTTAAATTTTATCATACATTTTATAATTATTTAAAGTTGAAATGTAATGAAGAAAAGATAGAGGATATAGTAAGTAAATGAACATGTTAAAAAGGGTCGATTGAACTATAAAAAATTAAAATATTATAATTATTTAAAGTTATATTGTAATGAAGAAATGATAGGAGATAATTTAAGTAGAAGAAAGGATATTTTATAATTACTTAAAGTTGAAATGTAATGAAGAAATGATAGGGGATAAAGTAAGTAAAAAAAAGGTTAAAATAATTTAAGTAAAATAAAAGATTAAAAACGGTAAAAGTAAAAAAAATAAAAAAAAAGAAAGAAAGAAAGAAAAAACAGGTACGAAAGTTAAATTTTATCATAAATTTTAGAATTATTTAAAGTTGAAATGTAATGAAGAAAAGAGAGGGGATAGAGTAAGTAAAAGAAAATGTTAAAAATGGTAAAAATTTAAAATATTATAATTATTTAAAGTTAAATTGTATGAAGAAATGACAGGGGATAATTTAAGTAAAAGAAAAGATATTTTATAATTATTTAAAGTTGGAATGAAATGTAATGAAGAATGAGAGGGGATAAAGTAAGTAAAAAAAAAAGGTTAAAAGGTGTCAATTCAATTATAAAAGTTTAAAATATTATATAATTATTTAAAGTTAAGATGTAGTGAAGAAATGATGGGGGATGATCAAAAAATGACAGCTGTGCGCCCTTTCGGACCAGAGCCTAAATCTGGCGCCTTAGACCACTCGGCCAAACTGTCACAAGTGTTATAAGAAAAACATTTCTACTTATTTTAAGGGATATTATCTTTGTTTTTTTCATATATTTTATGGTTAAAAGTAGGGGTGGTCGATATGGTATATCGTATCAAAATCCCATTCTGTATACCGTATCGAAATTTTTGGTTTGCAAAAATTAATATCGTTACCATACCAAAATTTCGATATCACAAGTAGTCATACCGTTTCATACCGAAAATTTAGGTATATTGAAAATTATTGATATACCGAATATACTGTTATAACGAAACTTTGGTATACCGAAAATACCGGTATACTGAAATGAAAAATATAATATTTTTTAATTATTAATGTGTAATTAATATTTAATTTTTAATTAATATTAATATTTTTGGTATTTCAGTATATATCATACCGTAACGAACCAAAAATTTTGGTATTTTCAGTACGGTAAACCTGGTATTTTGATAATTCGATATTTTTCTCCACCCTTAATTAAAATGCATCAACTTCCTCATAATAATAAAAATATCATGTATGTTTCTCTTATCAGTTAAAGAAATGTAATATTTACATGTGAAATTTACTAAATGTTACATGCATTTTTAAGACAATTTGTTATATAAGATGGTTTTACTAATTCCATTCCACAAAACAGTCGGGTTGTGTTAATTTGGTAAATGCAGGTCAACATTCCGATCAATATGGTGAACACCCGGTAAACCTGGTCAACATAAATTAGGTAATATTTTCATGTATATTAAGTAATATTTTTGTATCATGTAATATTTCTAAGTGTATGAGACTATTCTTTTTAAAAATTATAATTTAACAAGTAATATTGCATCATACTTTTATGTGTTTCAAGTAAAACTTTTGTTTACATCATTTAATGTCTTTAGTTCTATTATTCTAAAACAATGATTAATTTGAGAAATTGTAATTTTACAACTAATATTTGTATTCGTATCATGTAATACTTTTAAAAAATTATAATTTGATAAGTAATACTATGTAATACTTTTGTTTGTATGAGATGATATTTTAATGTGTATTGGGTAATATGTTTTATTACACGACTTCAAATAAATGATTGGTATGAGAAAATGTAATTTGATAAGTAATAATTTTGTGTGTGTCATGTAATATTTTTATGTGTACCATATAATATTTTTAAAAATATTACTCCCTCAATCCCAAAATAAATGTGTTTTTAGGTGTTTTCACACAAATTAAGAAAAATGATATAAAATTAATCTACCCCTAGTTAAGTATAGTTATCGTGAGAGATTTTTCTCTTTCCTCTTAACAACTCTCTTTAATTTGGTAGGAGTAAAATGAGAATATTTTTGATAGATTATTAGTATATATATCTTGAAATCCTAAAATGACATTTCTTTTGGAACAATTTTTTTTTTTTTTTTGCTAAAATGATATTTATTTTGGCACAGATGAAGTATTATACATGATATACATAAATTTATTACATGATACTCATAAAAGTATTACTTGTACATGAAATATTAGTTGACTTTGAGTCTGTCTTAATCAAACGATGATCATTGATCGATGTTGACTCATGTTGACCAACTGTTAATCGATGTAGACAAACTGTTGATCGGGTTAGATCAACCCATCTCACATAATGAGATCAGTTAGACAATCTCTCATAAAACTTACACTTATTTCATTGTTGAAGTTTTTCAGCATTTTTTTTCATTTTTTAATGTAATGAATTATATTTTTGTCTCTTCCCACCATTCTTCATAATATTTTCTATAAGTCCAATTTAAAAATCAATTTATCCTCCCAGCATTGTTTTTCTTTGATTTAATTTTTCTAACTATAATTGATATGACATCCTATAATTTGAATGGAATGCATGTTAAGTTGGTCATATTTCCAAATTTCCCTTGCCATATTCATTCATATTTGGGTTAATTGTCGTTAAAATTAGAATCTTTATTCGAATTGTCATTTTAATTAAATTTTTTATTATTGATCAAAATAACGTAATTTTATATAAATGGTATGTTATTATTATTGTTTTTTTTTACTAAGATAGTAAAAAAAGAATTTTTTTTTTATCAATATACAACTTTTCACTCAAGTTTTTTAGTCTTTTTTATCTTCATCCACTCCCCAAAACTGATTAAAAAAAATACAACTTTTCAAAAATAAATGATTTTTGTCTATATATATATATATAAGATTATGTTATTTTGATCAATAGTGAAAATTTTGATTAAAATGACCATTCAAATAAATGTTGTGATTTTTCCCACAATTAAGTTGAATTAACCCTCACATTTCAATGAGGAAAAGAGTTAATTATTTAGACTAGATAAAACAATTAAAGAGTCTATCTTTGATCACAAAAACTCATGTGAAACAGTCTCACTTATAGTTACCATGAGACGAAGTCTCATCTTCCACAAATAGCATGTGAATTATAGGGTTTGAATTGTGGCTTATTGAATTGTGGATTGACTCGTCTCACACAATGCAATAAAAATCAGTGAGACGGTTTCACAAGAGACTCACTCATTTTTTATGGGTTTCATTTGGGTTGGGCATTGTACAAAGTGAGAACTTTAGCAAATGTAAAAAGAGGATATGATAACATAAATCAATGGAACTTATGTTTAATGAAATAATGAATAAAATTGTATAGAGTAGGTTTCTTCTTCTTCTATATCTTCCTCGTGACTCCATATTTTGTTACAAATATTTTGAAATATCAAAAATCAATTATTTCAACAAGATTAAGTAGGATAAACATTTGCTGGAAAATTGAGAATAAATATGGATTATATAGCATAAAGGTATTAAACATATTACATAAAGGTAAGAGATATAACACTTACAGCGTGATTGGTATGATGGAATGAGATGAGAATGAAATCATCATTCATACCTTCATTCATATTCCTTTGATTGGTATGTTTTATAAGTCGGAATGATGATTTCCGCATGAATTGGTATTACCATGGATGAGGTAATGATCATTCCTTCCTATCCCATGGTATTATGTATTCATGTCTTGAAGAAAATGAATATATTTTTTTAATTAATTTTGACAATTATCATTATTTATTTTGTGTTGTCACGCCCCCTTTTTACAATGTTATAAAATAAGAGTTTAATAAATTTCCATAGGACGTCCAACAACTAATTAAATATAATTCCAGAAGATTAATGTTTAACTTGCTGGAAAAGAAATAATGTCACAACAAACCATGTTTTATAAAACGTTTGTCATTAACAGTGGAAAAAATATTTTTATTTTGTTATTACAAGGCTAAAACTGTACATACTTTATGAACTAAGTTTTCCAAACAACTTCTTCTGTACAATCAAATGATACTACATCTCTTTCATTTCCCTTCCGTACGGCTGCAACTTATAATGTAAAATCACTTAAGGGGGTGAGTGCATAAAAACACTCAGTGGGGTTGGACTTGTGAGCAAATAGAACGTAAAAAAACATTAACATATAAGTCATCAAGCATAGAGTTGCGGGTCTTAACCGCCATATAAACATTTTGCTTGTCTTAGTCGCCTTGGACATTTTGCGGGTCTTAGCTGTCTTGGAAACATTTTGCGGGTCTTAGCTGCCTTGGACCTTTCGTTAACATAAACATATTCATTCATTTTGCAAATACCTCACATTTGATTGCATCATATAGTAAAGCATATAATACGACGTTCATAGAGTAAAACACATATTATTCACATAGACACATAACTTCACGTTAAATCTTTGGAAAACGTAAACGTGGAAGCAAGTAAATTATCCCCATCTTAGTCAAAAGGCATCTTCGGAAGCTTCTACGTGCTAAGCGAGACTAACTATGTCATTCGCCTGTGTCTCCTACAAGACACATAAAACTCGTCTTAGCGGGTAAACACGACTATTTATGACTCGAATTATAATTTTCTATAAATTTTGGGTATCAATTGTCATTATTCATAAACCAGGGGTTGATTTGCATTTTTTTCAAGAGTTGAGGGTTAAACTTTAAATTTAGCAAATACTAGGGTTTGCATATAGGTCCCTGTATTATATCTATTTCTCAAATGAAAGTCCCCTTCCCGGCTCTACCGTCGTCTCGCCGTGACCGACGACGATAAGTTGTTGATGGCTCAAACTCAATACCAGAACACGATGCACTCTCCCGGCGCACCCACATGGTACCCATACAGTGCTACTGCACACACACACATTGATACACACACATATTGCACACACACACACACACTAATACACACATACACATTGATACATACACGTACACTCACACTAATACACACACGCACTGATACATACACAAACCTACTGATATTCGGTTAGGCATACCCGGCGTCGGCCCACGGCACGCACACGCACTCAGTACACAAAACTTTCACCACCGTTCACGGTGGCGGCACACAACAGCACAATAATGGCGAGGTAGAGAGAGAGAGAGAGGTCATGCCTCTCTGGTGATGTACGCACCGGCGGTGGTGGCGAGCTAGAAAATCGAGCACGTACTTATGACGGGCTCGTCGGGTTCTATCTTTTGGTCCGAACCTTTAGCTGGAAAAGGGTGTGGCAAGGAGGTGGTGGTCGGTGGTTGAGCTTGGTGAAAGAGAGAGAGGAGTGTGTTGTCCCCATTGTCTTTGCTTCCTTCTTACTTTGGGTTGATGTGTCACACACTTAGGTGAGGTGGCACCATGTAGTATAGGTGTGTTGTCAAAGTTTTGTGAAGAGAGAGAGAGAGAGAAAGAGTGTATCATCATTTATATCACATAAATTTTCAATTATTTTTTGTTATGATTAAAGAAAAAAAATTATCATAGTTAATCCTTAATTAGGGTATTATATCCTTCCATCCTTCAAAGAAATTTTGTCCTCAAAATTTAAATACGTACCAAAATAGGGCAAATTTGGGTATTTTGCTAAAATCTCTTATTCTTTTTCCCAAGTCGCCTCATTGATGTTGTAACGGCTCCAAAGAACTTTAATTAAGATGACTTCTCGATTCTTTAGTTTTTGAATTCTTTTGCCTAGGATAGCCACTGGAAAATTCTCGTATGATAAATCTTTCTCGAGTCCGATATCTTATCGATCGATGACGTGCCTCGAGTCAAATACGTACTTTCGTAGCATGGACACATGGAAGACGTTATGTATACATCTACAAAGTCCGATGGTAAGGCTAGTATATAAGGTACTTCGCCAACCCGTTAGAGAATTTCAAATGGTCCGATATATCTTGGTTTCAGTTTCCCTCTTTTTCCAAAGCGGTTAACTCCTTTAGTGAGCGATACTTTCAAAAAGGCCTTATCTCCCACCTCAAACTTTAGTTCTCTTCGTCTTTTGTCCGCATAAGATATTTGTCAATCCTGAGCCGTTTTAATTCTTTCTAGAACTTTCTTTATTACTTCAACTGTCCGCTCAACTAATTCTAGTCCTAACACCTTTTTCTCACCCACCTCATCCCAATAAAGAGACGAGCGACACTTTCTTCCATATAGGGCCTCGTATGGTGTTATCCCGATTGTTGATTGATAGTTGTTGTTATAAGTGAATTTCACCAAGTACAAGTGGTCTTCCTAGCTTCCGTTTAGATCCAGGGCACTGGTTCGTAGTAGGTCCTCCAGAATTTATATTGTCCATTCTGGTTGCCCATCTGTCTTAGAATAAAATGTCGTACTGAAAGTTAACTTGGTGTGTAATTCCCTTTGTAGGTTCTACTAGAATCTGGATGTAAAACGAAGGTCCCTATCTAACACAATAGAGACGGGTACCCTATGTAGTCTAACGATTTCTTTTATATAGATTTGGGCCAATCTGTTCCATGCAAACGTCATCTTAATCAGTAGAAAATAAGCGAACTTGGTCAATCTGTCACAATGACCCATATGGCGTGATTTCCACGATTGGTTTTAGGTAATCCCACCATGAAGTCCATAGTGATGTATTCCCATTTTCACTCTGGTATGTCTAGTGGCATTAGCATTCCTGTTGGCCATTGATGCTCTATTTTTACCTGTTGGCACACCAAGCATTTTTTGACGAATTGTCCAATGGTCTCTTTTATATTCCTCCACCAAAAGGTTTCCTTCAAATCTCTATACATCTTTGTACTTCTAGGATGTGATGTGTATGGCATGTTATGCGCTTTTTCCAGAATTTTTCTTCTTAACGTGTCATCCCTCGATACGCAGAGCCTTCTTCTAAAAGTCAGGACCCCATCCGCTGATATCATGAATCCTTCTACTACCTCTTTCTCTATACGTGCATTTATCTTATGCAAGAATTTATCCTTCTTCTGAGCTTTGACTATCTACTTTCAAAACGTAGGCTTAATTATTAGAGTCGCGATTCGAGCCTTAATATTGCTCGAAGGCATTACTACTTCCAAATTTAACTTGAATATTTCTTTTATCAATTAGCACTGACTGGTAAGCATGCTAGCTATCTCGCATTTGCTCTTTCGACTAAGGGCATCGGTGACCACATTCATCTTTCCTAGGTGGTAAAGAATTGTACAATCGTAATCCTTTACTAACTCCAACCATCTTCTCTAGCACATATTGAGTTCTTTCTGTTTGAAGAAATACTTTAAACTTTTGTGGTCAGTGTAGATTTCACACTTTCCACCATACAAATAGTGTCGCCTAATCTTAAGTGTGTATACCATGGTAGCTAGCTCTAAATCATAGGTTGGGAAGTTCTGTTCATGCGTCCTTAGTTGTCTTGACGTGTAGGCTACTATCTTTCCTTGTTGCATCAGCATACATCCCAAACCCTGCTTGGATGTATCATTATAGACAACAAATCTGTTTGTTCCATCTGGGATGACTAGGACTGGTGCAACAGTCAACCTTTTCTTCAATTCCTGAAAAAAAAATTCACATTGATCCGTCCATTGAAAATTACCTCTTTGCGAGTGAGTCGAGTCATAGGGGTGGAAATCTTTGAAAATCCCTCAATGAATCTTCTATAGTATCTAGCCAGACCCAGAAAACTTTGTACTTCGTTCATATTGGTTGACGTCTTTCAATTACGTGTCAGATTTTATGAATTAGTTTATGATTTCTCCAGGCAGCTATATCTATTAGACAATTGAACAAGAATCTCTCTTGTTATGAAAGTGATATTGGGACCGACAATCCTTCCCCAATCTTTTCTAATGAGAAGTTTAATTCTAAAGAGCTCGTTGTTGCTATCCATGACGCATCTTGTACATGGTCAAGCTATGATGAGAAGGAATTTGATCTGGTTTTGGGATAAGTGAACCTTTATATTCCAAAAGGTTTCATGGTTGCAATAATTGGTGAGGTGAATTTTCGAAGCATTATACCTTCTTCTTGATACTAAATAATAATAGTATTTATAAGATATTATATATATAATATTAAATTTATGTTGATTAGTATTATTTTCATGCCTTTAAAACAAGGAAATAAACAAAAAAGATAGCATTTCAAAATAATTGAGGCTAAAGTGAAAAACTTCCAGAAGTATAAGAAGAAAAGCTTAAATTTTGAAAATTCTGAAAATTGCAAATAAACCCTTCAAGAAAGTCAAATTCTAAAAAATTAATCCCAAATTCAAAATCAAGCAAAAAGAGAGCAAGATCTCCATTTTCAGTAACAAGATCATCGACCGGGGCTTATTAGCTACCCATCTCCATCATGGAGTCATGATGATATGATTATCAGTAGCAATTGTTCCAATTCGAGAAGGAATGGGACTCCAAGAAAATGCCAAAACTTATGTGCCCCCGACCCGCCCCGACCCGATCGGCTCAGAAAACGGGTCCACGTGCGTTCCACGAGCATCCCACGCACGCCCACACCGCACGCAGTGTCCAGCGCCCACACCGCGCGCACATTTTCATCTGGATACCTTGAAGGTATTTCATGGATACCTTCAAGATATGTATGTGGATACCTTCCTTCTTTGGATACCTTCAAGGTATATATGTTGATACCTTCCTTGTCTGGATACTTTAAATGTATTTCATGGATACCTTCAAGGTATATATGTGGATACTTTCCTTCTATTCCATGGATACCTTCAAGGTATATATGTGGATACCTAAAAGGTATTCCATGGATAATTGAAGGTATACATGTGGATACATGTGATGTTTGAAAAAAGGTATTCCATGGTTACCATCAAGGTATATATGTGATATTTGAAAGGTATTTCATGGATACCTTGAAGATATCCATGTGGATACCATGCGCCCACGCTATGGATACCTGCGTGCGTCCATGCGTCCACATCGAGCGCGCACCTCACAAGCCGCACGCCCACGCCGCACGCATCTTCATTTGAAATAGGTATGATACCTTCAAGGTATCACATGTATACCATAATGGTATACATGTGATACCTTGAAGGTACACATGTGATACTTTTTTTGTATACATGGAAAAAAAAACCTAAGCGAAAAATAAATAAATTAAAAGTTAATATAGGGCCCACGGGGTGGGCTGGGGACACGATGTCCCCGAGGCACAAGAGAAAAACTCCCAAGAAAATAGAAGAAGAAAAGATATCAATATTTTGGCCAAACTTAAACTCCCATTTCTTCATTAATAATGCGTAGTTTAAATACAAATGAAAAATAAGATATCATTAATCTAAAAAATAACAACTTTAGCAAAATATATGCAATGACTCCACTATTACTACGTGTGCTAATAATTTGCTAGTGACTTAACAAATGAAAATTAGTGGGGGTGTGGGTGATATGGAAGGTGTGTTTGGAGCAGAAAAACTTGATGGACCTGGCCAAGGAGGTATGCGATTCTCATTGAGTTTAGCTTCAATCAACTTGGCTTGTCCAATTGCCAACGAAATAGTAGGAGGTTTCCACAATGTGAGCTCAGTTTGAATTTCAGGCTTTAGTCCTGAAAGGAAACAATCTAAGATGACATTTGGAGGTAATCCATCAACTCGATTACATAGTTGCTTGAATGTGGATTGGTATTCCGATACCATCCCAGTTTAAACTACGTAGTTTAAATAATGCGTAGTTTAAAAAGTGATGCTCTATGATTTTCGTAGGATGAAGATCCAAAACGAAGCTCAAAAGCTCGAACAAAAGAAGCCCAAGTCGTCAATTATTGGTTTGAAGACATCCACATATACCAACTTAATGCATGTCCTTGCATGTAAAAGGTAATCATTCCTAACCTTTGCTCCGCAGGCACTTGGTAATATTGAAAATATTGCTCCATTTTGAAAATCCGATCCAATGGATTAGACCCATCAAACGGTATGAGGTGGATTTTAGGTGTTTTTAATGTAGCTATGGGGTTATGGTGTTGGAGGTGTATGGTAGGGTGGGTTGAGTGTCCAGTAGCATACATATGGGAGGAGGATGAATTCTTTTGTGGAGACTCTGTTTGATTGTTTTGGCCAATGAGGTTTACTTGAAGAGTGGTGACTATAGAGGTTAAGTTGTTTATGGATTCCTGTAGGGGTGAAATCATTGCAATTTGTGATTGCATGACAGGAAGAAGGGCTAATTGGGCTTGGGTATGTTCAAAGTATTACATGGGCGTGAAGAGAGAAAAAGCAAAGGACACATAACACATACATAAAAAAGTAGTAAGGGACAACAGAAGAAAGAGGTAAGGAACAAAGTGAAACTTTCACTTATAAACATACGGCCTCTGCCGTTAGCAATCGGTCTCACTACTGATATATAGTACATCATATGCAACAGAAACTCATCAGGATCTCACATTCTTACGTGTATCAAGATATTACAAAATCAGAATTACTTATAACATGGTTTGTTAAAGTTTGTGTTACATCATTCAAATCATGCGAATACAAAAGATAGCACCATCTCTCTCTCTCCGTCTAGGGTTCTTCTTGTTCATCATCGCCTGTAGTATGAGTACAGATTAAGAGGTGAGTGTGTGAAATACACTCGTGGGGATAAAATCCACCTCTTATTACTCATGACAGTAAATAAATACTGAAAAGTAATCTACAATCACATTGTCACAACACAAAATGCACAACAGATATTAGAAATGGCAAGGGACGAGTAGGTGCGGGATTCCCCCGTCTTACCTAATAAACGGTCTCAATACCACCGGTGCAATTCAAGAGGACCACCAAACCTCAACAGAGTAGTAGAAGATAGCAAGAGACGAATGTATGATCAGAGTGGACCTCGGTCCTTCCACAGTAATAATATGGCACAACAAATATATATATTCACAACATTAAGTATTCCTCAATCATGCATTCTCTAGGGAAAACCGTAAACAGATAAAGAGATAGAAATTACCCCCACCTCGTTCGGTGGTTACCACGTGAGTCGTAAGGTCTAAAGATCTGATAACACAAGCTCAATCCAACAAGTACTCAAACTCAATCCAACGAATAGCCTACACAAGTTACGACGTCCTTAGATCTTTATTAATTATAATTAAAACGATAAACGTTTCTTCTGAAAGAAAGATGACTGTTAATTACGCGACGAGTCGAGAGCTCTAAAGATTGGAAAAGGATTGAGCTCGTTTAGAGTTGATACGAGCTTTAACGAAGTATATGACGTTTGAGGGTATTTTGGTAAAAAGATCGAAGGGTTAACTTTGACCGGGCCCACAACCCTCGATCAACGACATCTCTTCGGCTAAAACCCGATGATGAACGTACAAAGATAAGGGACGGAAAAAGGATTGAAAACACAGCGTCACCCGACACGCGTCCCGCACTCGGTGCCCTCTCCTAGCACGCCCACTCAGCGCACGATCGTGCCCCCTAGCGCATGACCGTGCGCCAACACCCAGCAACCCCTGCCTGGTCGCGCACGACCATGCTCTCCAAGCACGACCGTGCGCTAACACCCAGCAACCCCTGCTGGCTCGCGCACGACCGTGCGCCGACCTCTAGAAACCTCTGCCGGCTGGCGCACGACCGTGCACTCCAGCATGACCGCGCGCCAGCGCGCCTCCCCTTCCCAGTCCTCCGACTACTTAGTTCCAACCTACTACATCTCCGTTACAAGATCAACACTTCTCCAACTCCAAAACTCACACACACACATGTATATATATAAACACACACATCCCAAAAACACTTGGTCGGCGACTTTCGGTCGCCGGAAACCCATCGTCACAATCCGCCGGCACATCACCAGTGTCGGTCATCACTTTCCTCATGGCGGCACCACCTGTGTCGGCCCCAACAGAGATCACACACGCACACACACAAACGTACACACATATATGCACAACTCAAACCCAACCCGATATGGTTCCGACACCACTACCCACGGTGGTGTCATCCCTCCCACAACTCTCTCTCACCTCCAGAAGAACCTCTGCTAACATCTCCGGTGAAAAGGACGGAGGAAAAGAGAGAAAATCGAGGAGAGAGAAAAGTTGTCTAGGGTTAGGGTTTAGGGTTTTGAGATGGTTTTTCATCGTTTTCCGACGAACAAGAAATTAGAATTTAAATCCGAGACTTGTTCTAGACTCAACTTGTCAAAACCTATGTTGTGTACAAAAATCGACCAAAACCGATAACTTTGAAATTTTTCGGCGATCGCCGGTGGCGGCACCACCACGCTGGAGGCCGAAACAGAAACGAGAGAGAGAAGAGAGACTTACGTGTTTTCGTCGCTTTTGGCTCGTTCGAAGAAAGGGTGAAAAAGAACTGAAAGAGCCTCTATTTATAGATTTCGAAAGTTACTATTCACCGATAAATACCTTGTTTACTATTCACCGTAAATATCTTCTGATTTTCCGAAGCCTCGTGTTTTGTTCTTTTCATCGCCGTTTGAGCTACAGATCTCCGATTGACCTCTAGTTCATTTCTATCTTCTTGTTTTTCCAAAATGCATCTAATGATATAAAAATATCCTATGTTCCACGTCTAGGAAAATTATCCATCTCATATATGCATTAAACACTAATCTGAAACGCACGTATTTAAGCAGTTAAATCATACGCATAAATATATTAAATCCTGAGTTTAAATATTTAATTAATAAATTATGTTTCATTTTGGTCCAGGGTACTACAGGTGACTATAGAGGTTAAGTTGTTTATGGATTCTTGTAGGGGTGAAATCATTGCAATTTGTGATTGCATGACAGGAAGAAGGGCTAATTGGGCTTGGGTATGTTCAGATTGAATTTGATGACTTTGTACCAAGTCACTCAATGCAGCAACTTGATCTTCCATGGTTGATTTGGCTTGGGTTGGTTTTGGTGGCATCTCTCAATGAAAGCACCAAAATGATATGATTATCAGTAACAATTATTCCAATTCGAGAGAGAATGGGACTCCAAGAAAATTGAAGAAGAAGAGAGATCAATATTTTGGCCAAACTAAAACTCCCATTTCTTCATTAATAATGTGTAGTTTAAATACAAATGAAAAATAAAATATAACTAATCTAAAAAATAACAACTTTAGCAAGATATATGCAATGACTCCACTATTATTACGTGTGCTAATGATTTACCAGTGACTTAACAAATAAAAATGAATTAAATGCCTAAAAAATAGAAAAAGATTCTAACTACTTAAAACTTAGTCTAACATTCACACGAATCAATCTTTTGTCCACATCTAAAAACTTCCCTCAGTCTTATCACATGGCTTTTCGATTTCGACCATCAATTGGTCGAAACCAATAGCTTTAACAATTCTCCTAAAATTCAAAAATAAAAAATAATATGTTGGGATATTTCTATAGTTATCTTGATGAGACAAACAAGATGCATCTGGATGAAACAAACAAGTTGCATAACAAACCAGGATGCATAATAAGATAATGAAAGTTGCTAAAAGAAGTTTCCACGTATTACATGATCATAAGCTTATCTGTCAATAAACAGGATCATGAAAGGGTTTTTCAAGGAATAAGGAAAACCAACCTTAGAAGAAAAAAGAATAAGTCTTCTAAGAGTCAGCAAGCTATAGGGAACAACAAGCTGAAAGAAAGTATCTACATAAGGAAGCAGATAAGATACTGCAAGATGTAGATAGCATGCTGGAAGAAATACAGAAAGCAGAAAAAGCTTCGGGTAGAAACCTACACAAAAGAAGAGCCAATCTTAGAAGATATGAGTATCTCCTAAGAACAGGAAGCAACAAGCTGATACAGAATACTGGATGCTGCAATCAAGAAACAACAGACAACAAGCAACGACAGAAAGCTGTCTACAGGTTTCAGGAACAGAAAGCTGATCTGAAATAGAATCCTGGTACGGAACAGGAAGCAGCATGGAACCGCATCCAGGATAGCAAGCATGAAGGACCCACTATCTACAGAAAGAGCAGGAAGTAACCAACAGACTTGGTGAAACCCTCTGTAGGGCAGTATCAGGAAGAGCATGCAGAAAAGCAAAGCTAACTGACTCAAGTAGCCATTCCATGAACTTCAAGCTTGGACCCATACCGACTTGACAGGTCAGTAGGAATGTCAGAAAGGTCCAAAAGCAAATAGTGGGCGTATTAAATGCTCATGTCAGGAACAACTTAAATACATTTAATGCGACCATAGAGAAGATCTTGGAGATAAGAGCTTAAACTCAAAAGGAGAAGGATCTCTCTTCAACGGATAACTTCTCAACGGATAAATCTCTCAAGATCTATAAATAGAAGGTGTGGCTGATTGAGGAAAATAGCTGGACAGAGTCGAGAGGAAACTCATATACTTTCCAAAGCTTCTCAGAGCTTTCATATGTTCAGCCACTCAACCTTCATGGAGCAGTCTACAACAGCAATAGAGCTTTCAGAGATCAAGACTATTTCTTACCAGTTGAAGAAACATTTTCTTTTAACCATTGTGTTGTGTGTGCTAGGTTATTTTATTTGATGTACTTAGTTGATAGGATTATATCCTTGCTAAGTTTATTAGTCTTGTGTAGGCTAATATTTCCCTGTGTGGGAGTGTGTCCTTGTATGGGAGTTTGTAAACCCTGTGTGGGTGTAGACCTAGGAATTTGGGATTCTTGTAGGTATAACTTATTTTGGAAGAGGTTTGTAAAGACGAGTCTTGTAAATCAAACTGACCATAACGAAGTTCCTCCTCAGTGAAAGAGTAGAGTGGACGTAGAAGGGTTACACTACCTTCGAACCACTATAAGCCATACATGTTTACTGCTTATCTTATTTACTGTATTTTTTTACTTGCTTATCTCTTATGTTGCATCTTTAATAAGCATATTGTTAAAACGCGTGTTGCAAAATCATACTTTGAAAAGAAAACTGGTTTTCATCAAAAACTCTATGTAGTTTATTCCGCTGCATTGCATTCTGAAATCGGGACAGTAACCTGATTCAGCCAAGGGCCAGGTTGCTGACTCGAGACAGGATACTGTTCTCCAAAAGAGACAGAAACTTGTTATTTAGTTATATGTTTTAGAAAAGTTTGAAAAATCGATAGAGGTTCATTCACCCCCCTCTGAACCTCTGCCACTTAGGACCCAACATAATAAATTAAGGTCTCAAACATATGTAAAATTCACAGTCAAAGATTTAGTATGTGAACTGCTATTATGGGGGTTAAACCCCTCAATTATTTCATGCAATTGTGTGCTAGAACAAGTATTCAAAAAAAACATTTTGCTTTAAAATGCGAATGAAAGCAGATCGATTTGACATGAAGATGATTTATTTTCTGTGAATTGATAAGGAGAAAGGTTTGGGTTTGATGAGAGGGTCATTTTGGTATAAATTTCTTGTATTTTGGTGAATAAATGAGTAAAATGAGCTTTTTGAACTTGAAACTCAAAAATGGAGATTTCTCGGCGAAGTAGGCGGTGGGTTGGCTATTTTTGACCTATTTAGAGGGTTGTTTTTATGAAAAATTTTGGGGGAAAGTAATCTTGGTTGATAAAAGACTTATTTTGCAAAGTTTGGTGAAGTTCAGGTGAAGTTTGAAATTTTCCAACTAATTCCCAAATGAATAAAATATGATTTTATTAACCCAAAACGATCAATTTTATCAATAACTTAAATCATTGTTTAATTCTACTTCGGGGCATCACAAGAACTAACTTGAGTGGAAGTTGATCCTTATCGTAATGAACATCTCTGCAATGTAGTATAGTGGGAATATCAGCCTCTACAACATATCAACACTGATGAATAAAACCAACTTGAGTGAAGTTGACCCTTATAGATAGCCTCCAAATATTGGGAAGTTGACTCTAATTGATATCTAGAAGTAGAGTTGCTTCTACTTTGCTCTTCTCCACAAAAAAAACAATTTTTTTCTTTGTATTTTTCTTTGTAATTTGTTATGCTTAACAATCTTTTTTTTTTTTTTTCTTTGTAATTTGTTATGCTTTGATAATTTCTTTTTTTTTTCTATTTCATTTAATCTTGTAAGTATGTATGCTTGAATTCTTAGAGCTTAAAAAAAAAGATACAATAATATTATGTTGAAATTTCAGGTTAGTGTACCTCTACAACTTTTTCATCACAAAAAATGATGAACTTTCATGTTGATTTTTTTAAAATTTGAATCACATTTAATATGACGATGAATTGTTCGTGATGTCGATGCTCCTAGAACTTCTCCTCAATAATCTTTAATAATAATTCAACTGAGGATAAATAAGTTTCTCAGAAATCCTTAATAATTAGCCATTGAGGATAAATATATTTTTCAAAAATCATCAATAATCAACAATTGAGGATAAATATACTTTTCAGAAATGATTAATAATTTAGAGTAGGATAAATCCTCAATATTTTTTTCGAACAAAATGAATTAAACAACATTGTCCACTAAAAATGCTGCATTTTAAAACTTCAATGTGAATGATTCAAGTGAACGATCAGCAGCATGTTGGTCCACAATGAATTTTAGCTTGTGTCTAAGTAAAGACCTACCATCTTTGTGAAAATACCAAAGTCTAAACGATCTTGTCTTGTCAGCGACATTATACTGTATAATATAATCTCGATTAGGCTTGCTATTATTCCAAGTGAAATCTTGTAAGGACTTTCGGATAGGATGATATATGAGATGTCGGATTCTAGATCCATAAATCTTGCGGGAACCAAGTTTTCGTGCTCAACATCAAGAGCACGATGAAATTTCACTTTTGCATATAAAACAATCCTTTAAGGTGTCGATATATGTGTTATTTAATTTTTCATTCCCTATTAACACATTTATATCTAATAATTAGATTCTAGTTTTTTTAATTTTGGTTTGACGAAATATTTCAGAAAATTTTAAATTCTACACATGTTTATGTATTTTACAACAATTTTAAAAGTTTTTAGTTAAATAAAATCGTTTTATAATTTTATATTTTACAAAATGTAATAGGTTGTCAGAAAAGTTAATTGTTTTGAAGTTTCACTTTAAAATATAAGAAAATTATTTAAGCTGTCGATATATATGCTATTTAATTTGTCATACCCTATCGACACCTTTATTAATAATTAGAATATAGTCCTTTTATTTTGGTTTGATGAACGTATTTCAGAAATTTTTAGAATCTATACATGATTATGTTGACAACAATATTATAAGTTTTTAGTTAAATAAAATAGTTTTATAATTTTATATTTTACAAAGTGTAATAGCTTGTCAGGAAAGTTCATTGTTTTGAAGTTTCACTTTTGCATATAAGAAAATCCTTTAAGGTGTCGATATAGGTGCTATTTAATTTTTCTATTTAATTTTTCATACCCTATCGACACCTTTATATCTAATAATTAGATTCTAGTCTTTTAGATTTTTATTTAATTTTTCATACCCTATCGACACCTTTATATCTAATAATTAGATTCTAGTCTTTTAGATTTTGGTTAGATGAATGTATTTTAGAAATTTATTAGATTCTAACATGTATTTCACAACAATTTTAGATGTTTTTAGTTAAATAAAATTGTTTAATGATTTTATATTTTACAATAGGTTATCAAAAAAGTTCAATCATTTTGAAGTTTAACTTTTTTGCATATAAGAAAATCCTTTGAATATTTATATATCTTTATTGAAATATAAGAGTCGTTTGAAACAATATCATATTATTTATCTCATACTTTCATGTAAATAAGTCTCACAAAAAGAAAAAATAAATATAAAGTATCTAATATATGACAACCATATTATTTGATCGCACTATAATAATGATCATGAGACATATTTGCCATAATATTTTGTCAAATGTACACTTTTGCTCACAAAGAAATTTTCATACTCAAAGTTTGTCTATCTTTATATACAATCAAGATCTTTTATTACATTTAATACTATATATTATGTTTCATTACATTTAATACATATCATTTATTAATTAGTGATAATCATTTCATACACGTGATGTGTGGTGATTATTGAAGTATAAGATTTAACAAGTGCAATATTATATCTCATGTAAGGGACTACTTATATTAAGTGCAAAATTACAATTTTAAATTCTTAAAAAATTGATATTAAATTACAATTTAAATTAGTAGAGTATAAATTTGAAACTTAATTGAGGTGCCAATTTCCTCTCTTCCTTTATAATATATACATATATATAAATATATATATGTATATATTGAATTAGTACCGGACAAAAATTAATGATCTAATTGCACATATAACAAGTCAAATCCTTAAAATTTAATACTTCCATCATTTCAATTTACCAATACATGTTTTATATAAATGAATGAATTATTTTTATAAATATGAATATGAGTCTAACTATTTATAAAAACTACTGAAAAATGAAGTTTCCAACAGAAAGTAATAAATAAATTTCTTTTATAAAAACAAGACAAGAGTAAAATTGGAAGAAAAAATTTCACCTTGATATATAAAAAACAGAAATAGATAAAATAAATTTTATTTTGTCAAACAACAGATATTCTGAAATTGAAGGATATACAATCTATATATCTATATAATAATAAAAACAACCATAAGAACTTACTAAAAATGGAAAATATCTTAATCTTTTAAAATTCTAATTCTCCGGTTGTCAACCGGAAATTAAGGAAAAATAGTTATGGAATGAATTTCTTCCCATCCAAATAATATCTTCAATTTGAAAAAAATAATTATTCAAAAATATTCATTTAGTTTAATTTTGTGTTTCTATTTTTCATCTATAAATACTTCATATATAATATGTGAGAAAGTCATGTCACTTTTCTGACAAATCATTTTGACATGATTCTAATAGTAGCTAGGGTATGTAGTTTTTCTTCACAAAATTGTGCATTTGGGTTTTAGATGTAAATTAGTTGATTTGCTTTTTAAATAGATATATTTATATGGGTTTTAGGTATGCAAATTTTCTTCATCTGAATGTGCATTAAATTAGTTGATTGGCTATTTAAATAGGGCAAAAAATTGTATGCCCAAGATCCATGCCCCCAACCCGCACCGACCCAACACGCTCATTAAATATATATATGTTTCTTTTTAAATTAATTTATATACTAGGGCAAAGATGCAGCAATGTCTCTCTCCCTCTTCCTCTTCTCCTCTTCTTCTTCTCTCCCTTTCTCCTCCTCTTCGTCTTCTTCTTGTTGATTTCACCGTCATTTGTTGTTGCTCTCTTCTTCATCATGGATGCATCTCTCATTTTTCTTCTTCTTCAAATCTCCAATTCTTGATTTCTTCAAAATAATAATTTTTCCTTTTTAACATTTGCAAGTGACTCCAGATGTTCATTTTCAGAAGGATCTAGGCTTGGATAGCTTGGACACTGTGGAGATTGTAATGGCTCTCGAGGAAGAATTTGAGCTGGAAATTGGCTGATAAAATTGGCTTGTGTCCTCTTGTAATCGAATATATCCATAACCATCCAATGGCTAGTTAAGTTACCCAGTGTGTTGTGTATTGGTTTTCCATCTCTCAAATGCAATTAGACATTTATCCAGTCATTACTTGACTGTGTGATGTTGTAGGGATTTAACGCTTGGATATCGTGGTGTTGAAAGTAGCAGTGGTGCAAGCCATTTTGATTTTATTTCACAAATTCATGCTTGGTTTTTTCTCAATGCAACACCAAAACCTGTGAATTTCAATGATCTTAGACATAGAAAAATCAATTATTTCAAAATATGAAATAATTTACAATGGATGTAAATGATATTAGAGAAGAAGATGATGAAAATCGCTTTTTAAATTGTAAGATCTTAAAGTTACCTTAAGAGGATAAAACTAGTACCTTAAGAATTACACTGTAATACCTTAAATATATGTAGTATCTTTAAACTAAATATGTAATACCTGAAAAGTAAGTATTCAATACCTTAAGGGTAGATATGTGATACTTGTAGAGTAAATCATATGTGATACCTGAAGAGTAAATCATATGTGATACTTGAAGAGTAAATCAGGTGATACCTGAAGAGTATTTATGTAGGTCAACCTAAAAAAACATATTTCTTTCAAGGTATTCCATAAATTGTAGGTCAACCTAACAAAAGCATAACTGAACACTCAAAACATAAACAAGACAATCCACAAAAACTTGACTTCAATCTCTCGATTCCATCACTAATCAAAAACCTAATCCTCCGTTTGTACCAGTAAGCCCTCATGTGCATCCGTAGATTCGCGTCGCACTTGAACCCTTTGCCACAAACCTAGCAGCAGTGCGTGTACTTTGTTAGTATATCAGCAGCATCCAATTCAACGATGTCGTATGAAGAAAGAGAGAGACCCTATGGTTCTTCATTAGTTTCGGTTTTTGTGGGTGAGACCTTTTCACAAACACCTTTAGTGCAATTAACAACAGCAGTAGTAGCAGTCGAATCAATATACCAATGATCAGGTGTGTCATGAAAGAAGCTAGATGACGGCGCCGTCACCGCCTCCACCGCCGCAGGGTTGGTCGGAGGAGAACCGAGAGACATCTGCTGAATAGCGAACATCATCGTCAATGCTGTGACGATGATTTCTTGAATCAATGATTTCTTGAATTTATTTTTGAGCAATTTATGTAAGTATGTTTGTATGTAATTTGTGTATGACATTTTATTAAAATGTATCTGTTGGTTGAAGTGAATTGAATGTTAAATCAATAAATATGATTTTAGATGCATGAGGAATTCTCCCTGTATAGATTTCAGAATGCAAGAAAAAGATTAAGCCAATCATCTGATTCAAGAAGAAAGGTCATATAATGCAATTGCACAACACAAGACTCATGATAATTGTATATATGATATAGTCAAGCTAGGCTTAATAACACAACATGAAATATTCCCTCAAAATCTTTAGCTCATATACTCCATGTGTAATTATGGAAACATTATAAAATATATATAATATTTTCTTAACCAGCTAATTGAATACCAAGTTTTACCAGAATCGTGGAGAGATTTTAATTGAGCGAAAATCATATTTTTGGATTAATTGATTTAAAATAATTTTAATCTATTCAAATTGCTAAAATTAGTTCAAAAGAAAGATAATCATTTTTACATCCACATCAATCGAAAAATTGCCTGTTTATTTTAAATTTGAAATTTTATATATATGATGAACAAATATATATATATAGATATACTTTTAACAAAAATACTAAAATATAAAATTGTCTCTACAATTAGTTCTTGTACAATACATAATTTACTATAATCTATATCTATATCTATATATCAATATATATATATATAATAACAATTACCCCCTCAAAATAGAAATGACAAAATTTTCACGCTCATTTTCACTTACTAAATATGTAATATATTAATAATTAATAATTGATAATTATTAAATATAGAAAATATATTTTGTGTGATCTTCTACGTATAGAAATTACACCTATCATTAATTCTCATATTAACCAATTGCACATTTTCCTTATTTAATGGTAGTATAACTAAATTTAAGCATTATTTTTCTCCAATAATTTATCACCTAAATTTATATATATATATATATATATATATATGAGTTAATTTAATTAATTATTACTCACTAATTGAGTAAAATATACGTCATTTTGTGATTCTCAATTTTCTAACTTTTTTACACCTACACACATATATAGATATATGTATTGATTGAATAATAATTACAATTAAATTCAATGAAAAAATTCGACTTTTATACATAAAAAAGTAACTAAAAAACATGATTAACAATATTAAAATAGCAATAAATTGATGGTTATGATATAATTTATAATACATAGATTGGTAAACTTTGATTGCATAACTACATTTCAATATGAGAGATCAAAAAATTCAAGATTAATATAAAATTAGTTGACATGTTTGATTGATACACTAAATAACAAATTAAATGATACATGTTTTTTATTTTCAAATGTTTTAAATAAATTTGTATATGTCATTCGCAACCAATTTCTGGAATAAAAGCAACTTCCTTTTTGTTTAATTTTTATCAAAAAATATTTTAAGTAATTTTTTTAGTCCATTTAATATTTTTAAATGTCACAAATAAATGGAATTATAACAAAACAAACAACTTACCTATTTTTTTATTTTAATACATTAATTTTAATTTGTTATGTGTATATAAACATAAATAAATTAAACAAATAAATTTGAACAATTAATATGTTCTTCAGAAAATATCTTAATATTTGAAAAATGTAAAATAATTGAGTACACTTATGAACTTAAAAAAAAATTAATATTTGATGGAATCTAATAAAAAAACTAAATGTGAACTTTAAAAGAAATAATAATACTTGATGGAATCTAATAAAAAAAAATACAAACTAAAAAAAATCAATAATAAAATTTAAGATAACCTTTTATATGTTGATTTATGTAATTGTATAACTCTAATTAGACTTTTAATAACGAAATCAACAAATATATTCTAATAGGGTTAATTACATTTTTCAACCTGCTATGCACCTTTTTTAATTTTGCATCCTAAACTATTTTTTTTCTCTGATCACATCATATGCTATACATTTTGTTTACTTTTACAACCTCCGGTCAATATTTTCCGGCGAGAAAGTGCCCACGTGATTTTCATGTGCTAATTGAGGGTTATTTTCATCATTTGCACTTCTAAGACATTAATAAATTCGATTCATCAATTGTTTTCAATGGTAAAGAGATCTAATTTTTTGTTTGAACCTCACCATTAATCTTTATTTGCTCAAACAATTTGCAAAAAAATAATGTGGAAAAAATTAGGGCAAAATTCACTTTTGAGGGGGGAGTTAGTTAATGACCTAGAAAATGATGAAAATAACCTTCAATCAGCACATAAAATAACGTGGGCATTTTCTCGCCGAAAAATATTGATCGGAGGTTGCAAAAGTAAACAAAACATGTAGTATGGGTTGTGATCGGAGGAAAAAAATAGTTTAGGATGCAAAATTAAAAAAACATGCAAAGTATAGGTTGGAAAATGAAATTAACTCATTCTAATATATAGTGAAACACTTATTTAATATTCTCCATCAATTTGTTATAAGTTTGTTCCTTTAGTAAATCATCAAGATTTATAACAATATTATGACTATGAATATCATACTCAAGTTTTCAAGTGAGAATATTAGAAAGTTAAACTATGTTGAAATAGTGACAAATATATGAAAAATCATTGGGGTGGGGTGGTGGGGGGTGGGGGTGGATAGAGGGATGCAATTAGAGAATAAATGTTATTTGACATTGTACTATATATGGCGATGTGATGAAACTTTTTTGAAAAAGAATATCCAAAAAAAGGTTTGTTATATCTTAAAGATATTCTAAATAATCAAGGTTTGTTTTATATAGTCAACGTATCTATATCAAAAAATTACAATACTTGAAATTTATATACCATGCATCATGCGGGTTACCAAATGAAATTGAAATATTATCAAAAACTTGATTTTTCCGTAAATTGACATTTTCACATTAAACTCGGAATATTTAAATTTTATGGTCATGCATCACACGGGTATCATATTATATTGAAATTAATCTCAAATAATATATTATTTTATGTTCAACATTTTCATATCAAAACACCAAAATAATAATTTGTATATGTCGTGCATCGCACGGGGCCTATATACTAGTTTACTATATAGTAAACTATATTTATATTTTATATTTGTAGTTGTACAATACATAATTTACTATATAGTAAACTATATTTCTATTGTATACTTGTAGAAGAAAATTTTATATTTTAATTTTCCTATTTTTCATAAACCATATATATAAAAAAAATTTAACTATTTAAATGTATAAATTATTTATTTTTCAACAAACATAATGATTATATTCAAAAACTATAATGATCATATACAAAACTCTAACATTTCGATTGTTGAAAAAAAAAAAAATACGGGCCCATTGGTAGTGAAAAGAAAAGAAGAAGAATTTACAATTACACTCAAAGTTGTACACTGTCATGACTCATGAGATGAACTGAGGGGCAAAATAGTCATTTCACTTTGAAATTTTATTTGTCATTTTTAAAAGTGCTCACTTTAATTTGTCATGTCAACTATAGAATTGTTACACTTCTATATATCAACTATAGAATTGTTAAATGACATCACATCTCAAGCAGAAATGCACTGCATTGCTTACATGACTTTCATATGATGAATCGAAGGTAGAATTGTCATTTCATTTAAAAAATGGTAAAATTGTGATTTTATCTTGGGCGGATATGTCTTCCTTCATTTCACTATAATTTGAGCATAATACATCTCTAAACTTTCTAAATGATTTTTTTTTCTTCAATTGGTGTTTGAATCGAACAAGTAATGTGAAATTGACTGGGGTTATGTGTTAATGTGTAAAATTGTATAGTGATATAGTAAAGTGAAAACATTTAAAAATGATACACTAAAGTATTAAATCAAATATATTTTGTTTTGTTACCATCTATAAAATAGAGTTTGACTTGTGGACTGTGATGCTGAGTCTCACAAAGTTATATCGTAAGAAAGTCTCATACTTGTTTTGAATATATATATATATATATATATATATATATATATATATAATGGTTAATATCAAAATGCAACAACATGTACTTAGCATTTTTTTTCCACTATCGGTGCTTAAACCAAAAAGTTTTTCAGATTGCTACTCATATTTTAGGAAATTTTTAAATTGCTAACCGAACTTAAGTGTTGGTCCCAAATGACACAAAGGTTCAGAGAGGAGGTGAATGAACCTCTATCAATTTTTAAAACATTTTCGAACTTACTGAACTGTAACCTAGACAACTTACAATGCAAGTTTCTGTTAACCTTACAACACTAGGATGCAGTACTGTTTACTGTAACTTAAGAGTTCTTTGCAGCTGAAACTTAAGCTTTTATAGATAGAGTTTTTGTTTGAGAACCTTTTAACATATGAGCTTTTGAAGGATCCTTTAATAAAGTATGATTAGATATAAGATGCAACAAGATAAGAACAACAAATATATCAAAACATAAAGAATGAACATAAGGACTTATAGTGGTTCGAAGCTAGTGTAATCCTTCTACATCCACTCTACTCATTTTCTGAGGAGAAATTTCGTTAAACAAGTTTGTTTTACAACACTCGATCCTACAAACTATCAACCTAACAAGTTAAACACCTACTAAGACTTAGCTTCAACACAGGTTGCTCAAGTCCTAAAGACAAACCCACACATGATCTCTCAAACTCACATAGAGTTAATGTCTTATCACCTAAGACTAAACACTCAGCAAGGAACAACTTCCTATCAACTGAGGATACCTAAAACAACCTTAGCACACAACACTGAGGTAAAAAGTACATAGGTTTTTCTTCAATTGGTGCTTGAAGCAGCTTTGAGAATTCTTGTTCTCAAACTAAGGCTTGACTGCTTCTTTAGAGGTTGAGTGACTGAAACTTTAAGAGTATAATTGCTTGAGAACTGAGGGCTTCTTGCTTTCGCTTGGAGTGTGAATGTTTCAATAATCATTCTAGTCGACTTCTTCCTTTATTTATAGGTGAAGTATTATGCCCGTTGAAGAGAGACACAATATTTTGAATTTGAATCTTCTTCAAGTTTGTAGAGCTTGCATTAAATGTCTGAAAGGTTGCATTAATTGTTCTTTGTCTTATACTCTAAGGTTTTTAATGCAACTGTACTAGGTTGCATGTTTCAGCAGTGTGTCAAGGCACGTGTTTGCTGCTTACTGGTTCTCGATACTGCTTTAATCACTTTGTGTCTACTGGCTAGTTTTGACTTATTGAAGTGATTGAATCTTAGATTTCTGCTGATCTTTCTTGTACTGCATTTGAGTAAGTAATATATCACTTCATTCTTCTTGTCTCCTAGTCTTGGCAGAATGCATCACTTTCTTTCTGCAACCTTTCTTCCTGCTGTAATACAACTTATGGCTACTTTCTGTAATTTGTTTGCTTGCAGTAACTTAGTTTACTGTGTCTCTGTTGTATCTTATTGCTTACAATTTACTGTGATGTTTTACTTCTAGCTTGTAGTATTGATATTTTTACAGCATTCACCAATACTTCAGTTCGAATTTTCAGCTACTGAATTCTAATTTACACCATTTTTCAACCTAAAATCTAGACTCAGATCCTAGTCTAATTTCATTTATACATTGTGAAAAATAAGATGCTCTACTTTTCTATTACACTTGTGTTTTGTCTCATCAAAATCTAAACAATAAATTCCTAATAATTTCTCATTTTTTATGATGACAAAATCTTTACATTATGTAGTTCATTGTAGAGATATTAGATAATACTTTTACACTATATCAGATTGTTTACAGATTTCAAAATTTACAAAGAATCCTATACACTATGCAAAAGAAAAAAAAAACAATTTATACTATTGTATCAGAACATTCTAAATTGATAAAGACAGAACATAAGAACTACTTCTAAGATACATAAGACATGTATCAAAACAACTTATCCTAACAACTATCAGCATATAACATAAATAGATATTATGACATACACAAAGTTTACAAGTTGCGATCGAACTTAAATGATCAGATAGTAACTTGTATATTAAAGGGTTCAAAAGTTACAAGTTACATAATTCAGAAATGTAAGACAATGAGTACAACTTACATAAATAGAATACAGAGAATACAATAAGCTGATTGTCTTGATCTACAGGTCTTAAAAACTTCAAGTTTACTGAATTATCGGTGAAAGAGATGTTTTTTCGTTGAGTTTTCTTCAGGTTTCTCCTTTCCCTTGACGTCCCTTTCCACCAATTGATGATTGATTCCTGGTAGGATTCTTCAAGTTGTTGTTTGATCCTTGGTACTTAAATTCATCTTAGTCAGTAGTCTTCGCAGAAGGGAATCTTCTTGTCTTTCACTTTGTTGATTAAATGCTTTTGTGTTTCGAGCTCTCCTACTCTAGCTAGCTTCTCATATGTTTTCAATGCCAAAAGACATGTATCATAGCTGACAAAACAATTCTTCTGACATAGGTATCTAAAATACCTTAGGGTATGTTTGGAAGGGGTTTATGTGGGTTTGGCGAAACCCGCCATCGAAATCCTAAATTTTGTAGTAAAGGTGAATAGTGAAAATGTATGTTTGTTTAAGGATTTTACAGGGTATGATTATATTTAGATCTTAAATCAATATTGGAAAAAGTGGGTTGATATAATATTTTATTGTGAAAAGGTGGGTTGATGTGATATTTTTTATGAAAAAAAATTATTTGATAATGATTAATGATTGTAATGTAGAAAATAATGATTATGTCCGGATTTTATAATCCAAATTCGAAAACAGAAACAAACATATATTAGAATTTTGAAGTCCAAATCCTTCCATTTTAAATCTCATCTAAACATAGCCTTAAGTATTCAGCTCTCTGGCATACATTTCATCATTTTGGCTGATGCTTGGAGATTGATTGTTTTTTTTTTTTTTCATTTTTATGGCCACTGTTTTTTACCAAAAAAATGTGTGAAAATCGATCGGTTTTGGTAACCATTTGAAAACTTTTTAAACTATTCTATCTGAATTTTTTTTTGTTTGGCCCAAAATGAAAGAAAAAAGTGTTAAATTATAGTTGCATTTCATTTTAACCTTATGTAGGGTTAAAATAAAAAAACAACTTGAAGTATAATTAATTTTCAATTTAAAATTTAAACATTATTTTTATTCTATTACACCCCAAAATTCAAGAAATTTTCAATGTAATTAAACTCATTTTATGACAAGAAACAAAACACTTAACTTGGACACCCTAATCTAATCATATGGTAAACATGTCTTTTAAAAATTAAAAAAGAAAAAGAATAAATTGAGCTCAAGAAAGAAATGAAAATATATTTTCCCTTATGATTAGAGTGTGCAGTCATATTTATTTTGCTTTTGGCAAACAAATGAATTTAGGTTGTACTTAAAAAAAATTGAATTTTAAGGTGCAATTGAATAATAAAAAAAAGTTTAAATTGTAAATTGAAAAAATATATATATATATATATATGTATCACATTTAGAGCCACATTATTAAGAAACAAAATTTATTTCCATAAATTTATAAATAAATTATGAAGTGTATGTTAAAGTTTGATCTCTCTCACGAACTTGTCCCACAAAAATGCTATTTAATTTGTTCCTTTTTTCAAAAAAAATATTTATTAACCATAGTAAATATTATATACTTCTCCCAAAGAAATGGAAATGGAAAAAAAGCCCGCTGAAGGGTATATTAGTCAATTTCAACCGACTTCCCCTTAACCAATTCGAAATCCAACATCGGTCATAAAAGTTGCAATATAAGTGAAATTCTGTCTGGGGCTCTGAAATTGATTTGCTCGAAATTTTGATTCGCTCCATCGGGAAAAAAATTGCAGTTGACAATGGTCTGCGAAAAGTGTAAGCTTAACCCTTCTTCATGCTCAATTTTTGTTCTAGTTACGATTATGAATTTCATTAGGGTTTTCACAGATTGGGGATTTATATGTGTATATGTATACGTGTGTATATGTATGTCTGTGTCGATGCAGGTGAGAAGAAGCTTTCGAAGGTCATAGTGCCGGACAAGTGGAAGGATGGGGCCCACAACACCACCGAAGGTGGTGGTCGGAAAATCAACGAGAACAAACTCCTCTCCAAGAAGAATAGGTTTCCTTTTTTTATCTCCTTTTTCTTTACTCTTTACTGATGAAATTGCTTTAATTCGTGGGTGAAATATGAAGAAATTATTGTTTTGGTGTTTGAGTTTTAAATTTTTGGCATTGTGATCTAAAACTGCCGTGCTTTGTGAAAATTCATGTGTTGTATGTAATTTAAGGTTCCATTGGGATTTAGGGTTTTGATTGAGGAGGGGATTTAGGAGATGAATTAGAATGATTACCTATGGAGTGAATTTCAAATCTGTCAAAATCACTCAGAAATAACTCTTAATTGAGAGCTCTAGATTTCAAATCCATCTTTAAATGAACCGATCCAAAAATATGATGGATTTGTTATGTATCCATTGATCCAAAAGCAAGATTAGTTTGTTTTCTATAAGCAGCACTGAATTGCTTGGGATAAATAACAAGTTTTTCACCGTTGGCTTTGTTTGTGCTTCATTTGGATATTGCATCACTAATAATTTCCAAAAATGCTAAAAATACTAAGTACAACTTTGATTCCCATTCCCAGCAGAATGATTACTTGATCAACGATTTTGGTACATTCCGTTTGTGTTCTTGTTCAATTCTAAAGTAATTTATCCTTGTTGATTTTGTTATTTGAAGAAATAAGTTATTTATATTTGAACATTGAAAGGCACTAGGCACATCGAGCCCTAGCTTCTAGCTGGTGCTTGGGCGCGGTTAGGTGGGGCCCAATTAGGGAAAAAAGTGGAGGCAGTCAGGGGCAGGAATTTTAATTTCCTTTGTTTTACAAAATCTGATCATTGTTATGCCTCTTAAAAGTGAGCAGTGCATTATATTGCCTAGTTCTCTTATTAGATTGGTTGGTTTGCAGATGGACGCCGTATGGACAAACAAAGTGTGTGATTTGTAAGCAGCAAGTTCATCAGGATGGCAAGTATTGTCACACGTGTGCTTACAGTAAAGGTGACAACTCAATTCCATTTTTTATGTGATGCTTTAAAGCCAATGAAGGAATCGGTGGGAGATAGTTCTGATGCGTTTGTAATGTAATGCAGGGGTATGTGCAATGTGTGGTAAGCAAGTACTCGACACCAAGTTCTACAAGCAAAGCAATGTCTGATATATACTCGATTTTACATGAAGCCCCCCAGGTGCTGCAATCTTCAATCTGTATCTTCTTTAACTTCCTGTACATGAGAATGAGCAGTGATGCATGTTCACGATGATTACTAATATTTGGATGCTCTATTGTCGACTGGAATTTACCTCTTTATTATTTTGAATAACGTTAAGCTGTATGTTACTTCTGTCTTGCATTACTTGCACACACTTCGGATCATCCGTTCTTACAATCGTACTTTTCAGGCAAATTGAGTTTACTTTTAAAAAATGAGTTACCTCGACTTTAAATACTTTAAAGGTCATATGTATTCTGCTATTTGGACGAATGTTGCTTAACGAAAAATATTTTATATATGATTGAAATTAATTTATCGAAGTACTAATGTTTAATTAATATATATATATATATATATATATATATATTTTTTTTTTTTTCCTTTCTAAAATTCAAACTCATTTGCAATGTAAAACAAGAGTGAGGAATATTCGAGTTCCAACCTCCTCTACTTGAAGAGGGAGTTGGTAACAATTTACCTAATGTTGATATGATTTTTCAGATGATATGATTTGTTCCTATGATTATTTAGATGACAAGATTATAATCAAACGTGTATTTGATGAAAAACTTAAATGAGGATTTTAGTTTTCCATAAAAGTAAGTCTCTTGTGAGATTGTTTCACATGAGTTTTTGTGTTTCAATATTCTGCCCTAATTAATACTCTGGTCTTCAAGGGAAAAATACACAAAAAATGCCCATTTTCCATCAACCATAAAAGTAGTTTATGGCCTGGAGCACAAGGAGTATTAAGAACTTGGGCAACAAAAAATGCTAAAAGAAAATTAAATGGGCTGAGTAGAACTACTTGGGCTTTTAATACTTGCAAATTTTTGGCATGGGCCATTGTTAAAGCAAGCTCTAATTGAATATTTTAAACCTACAGTTGAAAATATGAATGAGCCTTGGAAAGAAGATGGAGATTTATATTAGAAAATTTCCTCAACTCGTCATTAAAAATTCATTTGGAAAATTTCATTTGAGAAACCTATTTCTTCGTTTTATGTACTGATCGTCTAAATTGGCATTCACCTCCATTGGTGGAGAATTATGACATTTCAATTATTTCTTTAATAAAAATGCCAACTTTTTTGCTTCAACATTTCCCTTCGGACATTAAACTGGTTTATTGCAGGTTAATTTGGTTGGTTTGCTTTTATATCGTGTACTTATTTGTGCTATAATGAGATTTAAATTTCATAACGTGTAAATGTTTGGCTATAAGAAGTGATTAACATTTTGGTACAAATTTTTGTTTTAGTTTGCAAATGGATAGAAAATATCATTTTTATGGATATGGATAAAAGAAATCGTGATTTATCAAGAGCACAAAAACTGTCACACGAAATTATAGGCTGTAATGGTATCACAAAATTTCTGCACTATTTATAAAAGATAAAAAAACTAATTTTGGACCCACCTAAAAAGGTGAAAGAATCTAGAACAAAGTTTAATAAATAATAAAATCAGGGATATTATTGTCAAAGTAAAACTTCCATATCGATGAGGAATGATAGAATTAAATGAGATAATTAATAACCCAACCCAAATGAATACTCTCTCCATTCCTCAGAAATAGACACATTTCACATGTCACACTGATTAAGAAAAATATATTTAATTTACTTGAAAAAATAATTTTTATTCATAAATTTTCTATTATATCCTTATTTACATATATTGCTGACTAAATAAAAAGCAACCAACATTTATGTATCCTTATATAAGTTTCTAACATTAATTAAGAGTATATTAGAGAAATTACTCTACAAATAAAGAAATTGTATATAATTTGGGAAACCAAAAAAAAAAATATATGTCTTATCTTTGTGGGATAGAGAGAGTACATGTTTGTCTTAAAATAGACTGGAAATATACAAAATAGCAAGCTCATGCACTATGAGTTTGGAATCACAAAACCACAAATTCCATGTTCCATGTTCAATTTGTGTTAGGAGATGATCAGAAGACAAATGATTTTGAGAGTGGATCTTGTAACTCAAGTAGTCAAGTTGGATTTAGAATCGGTATGTATTGTTGAATGAAGTATGGTAGTTCCAAGGCTTCTACCCAATTCCCCGTTTGTATTTTATATTTTTATAAAATAATTTCATTTTATAATGTTTATTGTATATGTATTTTTAATAGATTAAAACATTATATTTTGGAAATAATATCTCATTTTGATATCTAAACTTTTTGTTGTATTGAATTTTTGTTGCTTTAATTATTCTTGCCTAAAAGATTAGAAAATTTAAGTTTTTAACATTTTAAATTGTGAACCCGTTCCCCGAGGGAATCTCAATCCCCATTCAAAATTTTGAAACGGTGATTTTAATGAGATGATATTTAAGATAATGATGATCTAGTGTATACCATTAATTTCCAAACCCGACCATTATCCATATATTGTGCCAATTATGGAGAGAGAGAGAGAGAGAGAGAGAGAGAGAGAGAGAGAGAGAGAGAGAGAGAGAGAATGGTACTTGAAATGATTGCAAGAAGATCTCACAACTTGATTAATGAATGATTGGGATGTCGAATCATAGTTCATAATAAAACATGACATGAAAGAAAGAATTGGAATAAACCAACATTATGCAAGATCGATACAACTCCATAATTGCCATATGAATAACCCTCCAATGATCAGATTCATCGAACTTATTAAAGCAAATCAATTCAACATCGAACGTGACTCCTATTCATGGCAAGAAATTGGCGAAAACCAAGACAATGATGTTTTCACTTATCAGACATGCATGTTGAGTTGTCTATTAATATTGGAATATCTGAGAAAAGATCATAACATTTCAAAGTTTATGCTATACACTTAATTCTATGATATTAATGTCAATTTGAATTTCGTAGGACCAGTAATTATATGTCAAAAGAAAAAATCAAACCAAAAATGATGCTCTCTCAAAATCACAGGGTTCAATACGTTTTTGCTATCCATCAAGTAATGCTGGCCTATGGCACCAATCAACGTTTTTTTATAGTCGAATGAATTAATTATGTCTAATAAATGTTGTATATTATATAATTATTCCAATCATATAATTATACATATTAAATATTTTCATAATCTCTGTTATACTCGGTCGGTAAAACTTTATAAAACTATTGGTCGGTCATCGATTGATCAAGCATTTGGGCTACTGATAAGGCTAGCCACTGATAAAGCTACGAGTCACCCAATTAAATCATTTGACTATTTACTAGGCTAAACGATCAACAAGCTCACAATCGGTCACCTATTGAGCACCGATTAACCTTTTGGCTCTGATGTCAAACGTTCCTGTTCAGTTAGAAACGTTTATTTTCTACTCTTTATTCTCTCATTTCTACTTCCTTTAGTGCATTAGAAAAAAATAAAATAATTGAAAGATAAAGATCAACTAGATAAACTTGAAGAGCAACACTTGTATATCTAAGAAACAGGTGTTGGACATAGAATGATATAGCTATTATGTATTACTTCATGCAACAATATATTTTTAAATAGTGGCTACACATGTACAAGCTACTATAGTAGTTGTAATGATAGTTTTACTATTTTTAATTGAAAAAATCAAGTATAAAAGGGGTGATCAATACCCAAGAATAAACAAACGAAAAGTACACAAGCATTCAGTAGTAAAAACTTGTTTTCAATTCTCTAGTTTTCATAAATTCGCAGCATAGTTTTTTTTGTTGGTCACTCGGTTATTCCATTACTCATCCATCTTTTCTAAATTACTATTCGGTTGGCGAAAATATTTAGTAACAAATAGTTGCCATATTACTCATAAAATATCAAGATAATTTGAAAGTTGATTTCTAATTTCAAGAATCTATATGAAACAATTTTAAACAATAATTATTTTGAGGATGATTTTATAGTACCGCACATCTCAACTTTAACCTATTATACAAATAATTTTTATTATTATTTTATTAATCTAAAGGTGGTTTAAATGAATTTCATCTAATAATCTAAATTGGATAGAGCCATTGTGCCTCAGATGCACTGGACTCATATTTTGAAATGAGATGTAATGTTTGTTAATTCATTATATCGTGTATTTGTGATACATTCTATGATGAAGCCATAAGAGGTGAAACATGTGAGTGATTTATAAATAAAGCTGGCAATCCAACCCAAATTGACTGACTAATGACATAGTTGGGTCGGGTTGGGTAGATCCATCTTGTCAATCCTACAGATCTGTAACACAGTCCAACTTTATTTGGACGAATGACCAAATTGTTCTCTTTATGGAATAATAAAAACCAATTTGTTAACGACATTTAGTTAGAAATTGGACAACATATTCTGAACTCAGAGATGATATTAAACAAATAATATTTCGAGACCGCATATGATGGAGACACGTGTACAAAGAGATGCTTGCAAATATGACATTTAAAGGGATGTAAATGGGTAGTCTAAAATATCTTGCCCATACACTATCCTAATACCCAATTATTTTTCTCGGGTAGGGTACGGACAATATCCAGTGGGTAAACGAACATCTACGGATAAACAAATTACTCATTTACATTGTATTTTCGGACCTTGTTTAATCTGTTCCATAAAAGTGCACTTCATCAATAATCACAAATCAATCCCAAACAAAATTAACCATAAAAAAAAAAAAAAACTATAAGATCAAGAGAAAATATATATGCACATCAATAATATTTATTTCGAATGTGATCATTGATCACTTAATTTAATATCTAACCCAATAAAAAACAATAAAATTTTAAAATAATGGTTATGTTGATGTAATGTCAACAGCCAACAAATGAATTATGATTTTAGCATTCATAAATCGTAATACCTAAATATCATAAAAGAAAAAAAAAAGTCTATATAAACTCATAATTTCTTATTTTTTTTAAATATCATATTTTTTATTTATACTAATTATAATTAATAATTGTAATTATTATGAATTCGTAGTTATTATTAATTAATTGAATTTGAAAAATCTTATTCGAGATATAACTATCTAAGTGAGGATATATAATAAGTCCAAGGAATGTAGAACTAAATAAATGGACTTATTCATCTATCTACATGAAAGATACATATGATAATCCATTCTATCATTTTTCTTCAGTTCTTTGTGTTTTGTTATTGTCTTCGAATTTAATAAAGAAAGAGTTTCTTATAAATTATCGAAAGATTCGTTAGAATATATATATATATATATATATATATATATAATTATGTAAGTACCCAATTCAACTATAGATAGATTTTAGGATTAATTGCTAAAAAAAATCTAGAACTTGCTCCTATTTGAATTTGTAGCGCAAACTTTTAAAGTTGGTAATTTTTTTATCATTAATTTTGAGTTTTTTTTTTTTTTTTTTAAATTTCAATCACCAATCCTAATTATTACTATATTCGGTTGACATGGTTACTACTTTCCAATTATCAGCAAATGAAAGCCACCTTATTTTACACGTATGAAAACAAAATAAAAACTAAAAACCTACACTCCTACTATTTTAAAAAGGATAAATTTCATAACAAGACCCAATTTTTAGATTAGTTTTCAATTCTAAAACCAATTTTTAAAGTTTCTCAATGAGGGACTCTATTTAACATTTTTTCTCAATTTAAGGCTTGAAATTTAGATTGAGTTCTCAATTCAAAACAAAATTCCATTTCTTTTTCTTTTTCTTTTATTTATATTCACAAATTTATTAATATTTTAATATGTATTTATATTTAAAATAAATTATATTTTATGAATTGAATTAATTATATTTTTCTTTCTTTCTTTCTTTATATAAATTAATACAAATCGGATGAAGATTGTTCTAAAATTACACAAACTTGTTTTAATTTATCAAAAATATAAATACATATTAAAATATAAATAAATTTACAAATATAATTACAAAGAAAAAAAAAATTGTCTTGAGAACTCAAACTTATTCTCACACCTATCTAGGGCAACCAAACTTTAAATTGATTATTAAAATCGAAAAGAAAAAAAACCTCTTAAGATTTGTCTGTTATAATAACGGCAAGGTTGGTGAATAATTTTAGCCATTAACCATAAGTTTTATTTTCCCCACAAGTTATGTAGCAATGATGTTTGAGGCGGCAAATCCACATAATTATGAAATTGGAACAAATAATCCAAACATTAAAAGTAAAATAAAATAAAATAATAAAGAAAATAAAAAATTATGCCACGTGTGTGAACTTGGAAAAGAGGCAAATCCCAGGAAATAGTATGACTACCCAATGATTTGCCATAAAATTAATCATAATACCTTTTGAAAAGAAAGGAGGAAAATCTCATTCCAATTCACAATTCCCATCCTCATTATTATATCATTCCAATTTCTCAATAATGTTTTTATTTTCACTTTATTGGTGTGATTCATGTACCAACATTTACATTGACAGACACTTATTTAGACACCACGAAACACCCCACTTTCTATATATGACTTGTATGCATCATCTCCATTTTATTCAAAAAAATCTTACATGTCAAATATTTAGATTATCCAACAATTAGAATTAATGTAGGTCTAACTACTTGTATAATTAATGGAATCCGTATTGCTTTACAAATAACGTTCACAAACTTATAAACCTTCGTTTGGATAGTTGTGATGGAATCGATGTAGTATGTATTGGAATAGGACTCAAAAATAGGGAAAAGTCGAGGTGAAAATTTGAGGGTGTTTCGGTGAAAGTTATAAGATATTTAGAACTTATAAACTATTCAAAAGTATTTGTCTAAATTTTAAAAATAAGATCTTATTTCATCAAAAATAAGATGTATTAGGGGTTTATAAGCTTTTTTTTTTGAAAAGTAAGAGAATCCGAACTTATTTCTAAAATAAGACCTTATTTTTTAAAACACCTTATATTTCATGGACTATTATTACACAAAAATAAATAATTATAAGTAGAATATGAAAGTAGTAAACTCTAAAATTCGTGTAATATTATAAAAATTAACTCTATTATACATACATTCAAAATCAGAGATGATCATTCTTCTATGCTTCAAAGTTCAATTGATGAAAATTTATATATTGCCGAAAAAAACTTACACGAATATATATATATATATATATATATATATATTATTATTATTATTATTATTATTATTATTATTATTATTTTGAGAGAATTTATTTTTGTGTCTTGTATAGAATGTCAAGTAATTTGAAAAATTTATGTGCTTATATACAGAATGGTATAACCTTACTGTATTACAAGTGAATTTTTGAATAAAATTTTGCATGCGAATTTTCTGACGAAAGTTCCTATAATTTTCATGTAACACTACATGCCCCAATCCCATCATTATGGAAAAACAACTTATACAAACTCATGCACATGTCTCATCTAATCACTATTCACATTTGACCGGTCAAAAATCATGATAGAAAAGGACCAAATGTTATATTTTAGAATAAGTCTCATGTGATACCGTCTCATAAATCATGTTACCTGCGATAGACCAACCCACAACCTAAATTACACAATTCATATATAAATAAATGAAAATGGGTTAGGGTTGTGGGTAAAAATGATCCGTCTCACGGAAATTATCCGTGAGACTGTCTCACACAAGTTTTTGTATATATTTTATGATAGAAAATGATCACATATTATTATTAGTGGTATAAAAAGTAATTGATTATATGTTTGATGTTATATTTGTCCATTTCCACTTTTCAAAAATAGGACATTGACTTATACAGGTGGGTGTTAGTGAATGCAGGCACAAATGGATCAGGTTGGATTGAATTGTACAGTCCTAAATTCATATACTATGTGCATAAAATATAAATAAATAAATAAATAAATATATAAATATATATTTATTTATTGGGATCAGTAAGTACATATAAATATTGCTCATATATTTTCTCCCCATTTAAAGGTTAGTTGCTCATCTTAATCTTTTGTTCTTTAGCTTTTCACGGGTTTTTTTTTTTAAACTTGATGAAATATTTTCCTTGAGACAACACACATATAAATATATCCAATAGATATATACTTCTAAACATTAAGTTGATATTGGGGTACTTGGACCCGTTCACATTAATTAGTATGATGGTTTTTTATTATTTTAATTTAAATTATAAAAACAAATATTACATTGTATTTAGACTAAATGATTTTAATTTACAAATAGTAAATCTATTGATGATATTTGGATTGATATAGATTCAGAATCTCACTTCTATTGTGAATTGATTTTTGTAATAATTTGAATTTGAATTTAAAATACATTTATTTCAATTTAGTGAATTAATACACAACCTAAAGGTACTTATAGGTTATTGGTTCTTAATATAATCCATCTTTTCCATCAATAATTTGACATCTACAATATAATCTTACCTTATTAAATTTTCAAACAAACATATAATTTTAATATTCATTTTTTACTATAAAAAAATAATTTTCACAACTTACACAAAATTTTCATAATTTCCAGCCTACGCGAAAATTTTCATAATACAAGCTTACACGAAAATTTACAGGTAACTTGAGGTTTACACGAAAATTTCCATAATTTGAAGCTTACAAGAAAATTCCATTAATTTTTAAAAAGTTTGTGTAAGGTTGATATAATGTTTCACTGTTAATAATTTTATTTTAAATAATTTTAACTAAATTTTCGTTAATGTTATAATAGGCTCAGTGATCAATTACATAATTACAATAGGTCATTAATATTAGTTTTAAAAAGTTCGTGTAATGTTAACACTTCACTGTTTGTTGATGTTATCCATTATATAATTATTAATTATTAATTATTAATTAATATTTTATGAATTAATATTTATTATTTATTAGTAATTTTGAATAACGAAATTATTAATAATTAGTAATTATTAATTAGTTTGTAGGCATATATTATTTTGCGTGTAGTTTTTGATATGTTATGAATTCTATAATTATTAATAATTATATTTTATTATTAATTATTACTAATTAGTAATTATTAATCATATAATGATTAATAATTAATTTATATTATTTATAATTAGTAATTATTAATTCTATAATCATGAATAATTAGTTTATGTTATCCATCATAATTAGTTATTTATATTATTTATTTTTGGTGCCGTTTTTGATCTGTTATCCATTCCATAATATTATTTTTAATATTTATTAATTTATTTTTTCACTTTTTTTGAACGAAAATTATTATAATAGAATTGAATTTTTTTTTTTTATGATGAGTTGATTATATAATATATATTTATATATATAAATATATTGTAACCTTTTAGGAAATGATGAGTTATATGTTTGTAATGATTTAGTTTGGAGGTTATTGGAAAGGTCTAGAGTATCAAAATGATTTCCAAGAGATGCTTCAGTTTCATGGGATCACATATCATAATATATTCGAGTCAATTTATGAATTTGTGCGTGCTGATTCGGATCTGGAACAATTATTGTCCATGATCGATGATGTTCCTGTTGTTTTGTTTCCCTCAAAAGGATGAATCTTGGAGCATCTGAACGTGTGTTGTCAACTAGAACTCAAAATGGGATAAAAAGGTTTTTCATCTGGAGTATTTAATGTTGGATCCTCGTATCAAGAAGAAATGAATGCGTTTGTTGACAATCCTGTACAAAATTTGGATTTTTATCTGTTCCCCTTGGACTATGAGATGATGTTTCATTTTATACACAATGGGATGCACCGAATGAGGATCATATGAGGCAAGTTGGGACAACCTCAAACAACCAATGGGTACCTTGGCCTTTTTCAAGTGGTCGTGTGAACTTGGCATCAGATTTGGGTATGGATTGTATTGATTTGAATAGGTCTCCAACTGTGTACGCACATCACGAGTATACAGAACGTGAATAAATCCCAGAACCAACTGAACCAGAATGAGGACCAGAATAAGGATGTGATGATTGAAGTGGTAATTTTCTAGATCATTTTATATACAATGTATTTAAATCATATAGAAGATGTAATTTTTTTAATTTTCGTATATCTTGTGTTACTTGCAGACAATAGAGAAGATGACTTCGAGTTAGACAAAGAGGTCGAGAACGCTTTGGATGATGAGCAACGATTGGCCTTTAATGAATTTTTGACCTACATTTTGAGACCAGAATGGTTTATCCCAGATATTCCACCATTGGAGCAAACCACTTTTTCAGAATTTACCACAAAGGACCCGACTCTGCATAGTCTACAAAAATGAGCCACTTTTGGTAGTAAAACTAAGTTGAAGAACGCAGTTGAGTTTTACCATTTGGATAATCAAGTTGAATACCGTGTGGATCATTCTGACAAACACATGTTGTATGTGAAATGTAACCAAAAAAATTATCTATTCATACTCAATGCATCTGAGAAATATGGCATTTGGAAAATCTCGAAGATTGTTATCCCCAATGAATGTTCATTTGAGTTGAATAGTAGTGCATCTCGTCGACTTCCAACTACTTTGACCGGTGAGTACTATGCTGAAACACTTTGTAAAGAGGACTCAAAGCTTGTCCCTAGAGGCATCATACAAGAAATGTACAAGTGACATGGTTTACATCTCAATTATAAGGTTGCATTGAAGGTCAAATGTCATGCAATGAGGGTTGCATACAGAGATTCAAAAAAGTCATTTGCAATGCTTTCAATGTACTTGGAGGTCTTGAAGGTTGCAAATCCCGGGACGTATACAATTTTGGATACATACGAAAATGAAAAATTCAAATATGTGTTCTTTGCATTGGCCGCATCTATTCATGGATTTCAGCGATATTCATTGCTGGTTATAGTGGTAGATGACTGTCGCTTGAAAGACCAAAATAAAGGTATTAGATTTGTGGCTGTGATAAAAGATGGTAACAATCAATTTTTCCTCTAGCAACTGAATAGGAAACTTGGAGAATGATGAATCTTGGACTTGGTTTTTTGTAACATGTCCCTAAAGCATTTGGATGCCCAAATCAATTGCTAATTGTGTCTGATCAACACGCCGGTATCAGTAATGCCATCGAGGTAGTCTACCCAAATGCAACTCATGGTCTATGTCATTATCATTTGTAATAAAATTTAGCAAAACATGGATCACATTTGGTTGGACTTTTCAAAAAGCAACCTATTGTTATCTAACCACTGATTTTGAGTAGTACATTTTCTATATTAGTCTTACGCAAACCCTATTTTTGTTATATATTCAAATTCTCAATGGTAATAACGTTAAATAATTTTTGTGTTGTGGTATTGATAAGTACATGACCAGCCTGAAAGCAACGAATATACAAGTGCACTAGATATCTTAACCAAAACAAAACATAGTAGGTGGAGTCGTGTTAAATGCCTTGTTCGAAGATTTAACTTCATGACATCAAATGTTGCTGAAAGCTGGAATGCTCATCTCTTTTGGGCAAGAAAGCTACCTGTTTGTTCATTCTTGGAATGTGCTCATCGAATTATAAAAAATAGTTTTACGAGAGGAGGATAACAACTAAAGAAAGAGAAAACACCCTCACAAAATAAACGCATGACAGGTTACTCAAATCCGTGAAGCTTGGAGGACGAATGCAAGTTGATGATGGTATGCACCCCTGGTCTCCGACATCTTTTGCTGATAGGTCCTCTCTGGTGAGCTCTGAAATGCCCTATCTGAGTCATGTTGCTTAATCTGATCAGTACTAGTACGTGTCAACCTAGTACTCCTGCTCATCCGACCAGGACGTGTAATCGCATGAGTGTATGGACCTGCCACATCAATACCAGTCCTACATCCACGTGATGAAGTAGCATTTGCAATAGGTCTACGACCACATCGCTGCAGGACTGGCTGTACTCCTAGATCAAACTTATCATCAATGTTTTACCAATATGGCTGGTATGTCTCCTCAATAGTAGGCTCGAGATACTCAGAACATTGACCTACCTAATCTCAAATAAATATAATAACACAAAGTTAGTATAACAAAATTGTAATAGTTTTATTATATCAACCAGTATGTGAAATATATTTACCGGGCCCGAAAGTTTATTGGTAACATCTTCATCACTTCTCATAGTGAACCACTTCAAACATCTAGGCATGTGAAAATCAGTAGTTACTCAGTAACCAACAAATGAGTCTATCACAAGAATCGCTTCATAAGCCCACATTTATACATGATACACTTATATAAGACAAATAACAACTGAAAAATATAAAATTTTTAACTAAAAAAAACTAACCATTAGAGCAATCGAGAACCTGTAAAAGTGGTATATGAAGACCCTATTCCCCTTCTAGGGTGGCATAGTCATTGGAAGCTTGTCCATGTATCGTAATAATGTGAGATAAGACATCTTGCCCAATGGAAAGCTCTCTCATTGAGATTCCTGCTCTACTAGGTCCCAAATCCATATATCAACAATCGTCTTCCCAAGGTCAAGTCCCAATAAAATTGAGTACACTATGAGAATCTTGGCAATCTTCAATGCATCATCCCGACTCTCACGAAACTCCCCAACGACAAATCGAGTACGGAGATTGGCAACAATCATGTATGGATAATCAGTGTGGACTCTATGATATACTCCACCTTCAGGTGGATGGTGCACTCCATATAAGAAACCATCTCTCATACGAAAGGGTATCGACCCTACGAATCTCACGTGATATAAGGACATGAAGGAAGGCCTTGCAACTCTCCATCTCAGTCTACCACCGTAGAAAATGACCGAAAGACGTCCTAAGGAGATCCAAGAGACAATCCCTCCCTATATAGAGCAACTCAGCCTTGGTATCATCTAGTATACTCAAACGAGTATATCCATTGATATATGCCAACCGACCCTGACAACACTCACGGACCAAATCGTTCTATAATATTCAAAAAAATATAATTAATTAATTATTAAGAAATATCAATGATCTAAGTAAATATACAGATTATTATCATATTAACAAAATAAAAATTACAATTTCTTTAACTAAGAACATCTAACTTAATATCAAACTTCTAAATAAATATTGACTAATATAATTACATAAGTCCCATGTAATACATGGAATTTAAATTCATTAAAATTTTAAAAGTTTAAACATTATTTATATAGGTCAAATAAGTATATGGTTTTATGTTATTTAATTATATAGGCCAGTGTAATATGGTTTAAAGTTTAAAATTTTAAATGTTTAAATATTATTTACATATCATTTAAATAATATATTATTTAATTGTAGAAAGGTATTTTTTAAAAAGAAAAACAAAATATAGTTATGTTTATTATTTAAATGTTTATTATTTGAAAAAGATAAAAACATGGATAGTGGACAAAATACCTATATAATATATTAATTTTTAATTAATATATTATTTGAAAAGGATAAAAACATATCATTTATTATTTAATTTTTTATTAATTGTTGGAAGGTATTTTTTTAAAAGGATAAAAAATATATACGTATTTTAAAAAAATATATAGATATATTTAATGTTCGTTTAACCTATATAGCTACGTCTTTTTAATTTTTGTGTAAATATTATTTTTTAATGTTTGTTTAATTTTCGTGTAAGTTCATTCTTTAATGTTCGTTTAACTTATAGCCAAATTTTTTTAATGTTTGTGTACAATATTAATTTTTAATGTTCATTTAATTTTCTTTGAAGCTTTTCTTTTAATGTTCGTTTAACGTTTATTTTTTTAAGGTTCGTGTAACTTTATTTTTTTTATATTCGTGTAACTATGTAAGCTTCTTGGCCGCAAAAATGTTTGTGTAAGCCTCAGAATGTTCATTTAAGCCTATTTGTCTAAAGTTCGTTTATGCCTCAATTCTGCAAAATTTTCGTGCAAGCTTATATTTGCAGAATCTAAGTGTAAACTTATATTTGCATGATGAACAACTAAAATCGTACACATAATATTTTTATGTAAACACAAACAATATTCAGCCATTAACCTAAAATCGAACCTTACACGAAGATTACCAACTAATCGAGCATACCAAAAAAATTTCAAATTCAAAAATAGAGTATAAACCAACTAATCGAGCATTACCAAAAACAATTCGAACGATTATTCAATTAATATGCATCAGAATTTTCAAACAGTCATAAAATTCAAAACTAAAATTGTTCGTGAGAGGGAAACGAACATTTCTGGATGCCATAATCTTCATGTAAGTTTTCATTTGCCACAAAAATTCACAAGGCTTCCTCAAAGATTTTGGGAGCGGCAAATGAAATTATGGCTACACGAATTTTACAATTTACCCCAATTGCAATTATTTTTTGAGCAGCAAATGTATGAAATTAGGGCTACACGAAATTTAGTATTAACCCTCACTTGCAATTTCACTCTTGATGTGATGGGGTTGTTGTGCCCATTCAATGCATCAATTACACACAAGATGGTAGGTGGTAGGGCCCATTTTATGGTATTTTGGGATCAAGTTTTATATTTTGTGGCATAATGGGATAAACTATTATCTTTAGTGGTAGTAGTATAAGTCTTGTGCGATGCACAGACATATCAATTTTACAGTTTATATATATAGATATGAAAATGTTGAACATGAAAAATAATAATTTTTTTGGGACAATCTCGATCTAATTTATACCTGTGTGACGTACGAACATAAAATTTAAATATTTTGAGTTTAATGTGAAAATATTAATTTACGAAAAAAAATAAAGTTTTTGATAATATTTTAATCTCATTTTGTCCCCGTGTGATGTGTAGGCAAATAAATTTCAAGTGTCGGTAGTTTTTTTATGTTGATAATGAAAAATAAATAATATAGTTTTTCAAAGTTATTCAATTTAGTCTACTACCCATATAATTTATGAACTTTCATCATACATTATTTGACTACTTTAAAACTTTTTTTTTTGTCACAATTAGTATGGAAAACAATTATGCATACCTTATTTTGTTAGGATTTTAAGAACAATTATAGAGAATTTGATATGAACGAATAATAAAAGACAATAATTTGTTCACCTAGTTCGTTAATTGACTACGTTTAGGGGCACTACCAAGCCAGGGGAATTTACTAATTTTCTTGTGTTGACAAATACAATGAGTCAAAGGGTTATTTATAGGCAAAACTGAGATATAGTTCTAATGTCTATCTAACTAGGAATCCTAAAGTCTTATCTGACTAAGAATCCTAAAGTCTATCTAACTAGGAAAAACCATGGTTATTGGATAGGTGATCAGACTCCATAACCCAACAATCTCCCACCTGGAGACTGACTTCAAATTGTAAGTTATCTTTTCCATTTCATCAATGTCTCTCACTGGTAGTAGTGTCAGGCCTTCATCTCAGTTACCAAGGCCAGTTGAAGCCATGAATGACTTCAACTTCTCTAAGGTCACAACCTTAGTCAACATTTCAACAGGATTCTCACTTCTTCGAATCTTCATCAGCTGCAAGATTTTATTCTCCACGAGGTAACAAATGTAATGATACCTCAACTCAATGTGTTTCGTTCTCGAGTGAAAAGCTGGATTTTTTGCTAAGTGAATAGCACTCTGACTATCACTGTACAGAATACTATCCTTCTGCTCCTTCCCCAATTCACACAAGATATTCTGCAACCATACAATCTCTTTACTAGCTTCTGTAGTGGACTGTGCTACGATCTTCTGCAACTTAGAAGTCCAGAGATTGTTGTACCACCAAATGTAAACACATATCTGGTTGTACTTCTTCTTTTGTTAAGATTGCTTGATGCTAAGTCTACATCAACATACCCTGTCAATTTGACACTTTTGCCTTCAAAGCACAAAGCTTTCTCTGTTGTACCTCTCAAGTACTTGAGGATCCACTTTACTGCCTCCCATTGTTGTTTCCCTGGATTACCCATGAACCGACTAACTACTCCTACTGAATGTGCAATGTCAGGTCTTGTGCACACCATAGCATACATCAGACTACTAATTACAGAAGCATATGAAGTTTTTTGCATATAGGCATCCTCCTCTTCACTACTGGGTGAGTTATTGTTGGATAGCTTAAACTGACTAGCTAAAGGGATACGAACTTGCTTTGCATCTTCCATGTTGAACCTCTTCAAAACCTTCTTGATAAAACTTTTCTACCACCCTATCACGCTCAATGCGCATGTCCAAAATTTACTTAGCCTCTCCAAGGTCCTTCATAGCAAACCGGTCAGACAACTGTTTCTTCAACTTGCTCACTTCTCGAGCACTAAAACCTGCTATAAACATGTCATCAACATATAACAACAAAATGATATAACCCTTGTCATACCTCTTGAAATTGCAACAATGGTCAGTCTCGCATCTATAGAATTCAATCTCATGCATGAATCCATCGATCATCTTATACCACTATAATGGATCTTGTTTCAGGCCATACAAGCTCTTCTTCAATCTACAAACAAGCTTACTATTCCCCTCTGACAAGTATTCTTTTGGTTGCTCCATGTAGATTTCTTCCATCAAATCCACATTAAGAAAAGTTGTTTTCTGCATCAAGTTTTCTACAACCATCATACTCAAAACTAACTGAATGGTGGTTAATTTTACAATAGGGGTGAAAACGTCAGTATAATCAATACTATATTTCTGCTCAAATCCTTTTACAACCAGTCTTGCCTTATAACGCTTGCTTCCATCAGCCTCCTCTTTAATTCTATAAACTCACTTGTTATACAACGTCTTTTTCCCTTTTGGAAGCTCAACTAGTTCCCATGTTTCGTTAGCCTTCAACGAATTCATTTCATCATCCATCGCTAGTTTCCACTTGGTCACGTGTTCACTGCATGTTGCTTCTGCATAACATTCTAGTTCACCATCATCTGTCAACAACAAGTAATGAAAAGAAGGTGAATACCTATCAGGTGATTTATGTATTCTGGTGGACCTTCACAGTGGAATTATCGGTTGTAGCGTGTGTGGTTCCTCATTATCATCAGCCACTTTGCTCCCACCCGAGTTCGAGATGTCTAATTCGACAACTTGTTTCTCAGAACCAACTGATTCGGATGCACCCAACCTATATTTGTACTGGTATGTAATTTTTCAAGAGAGTTTAAGGTCCTCTATTTATTAAGTAAGCTGCAGTGTTAACAACATCTGCCCAAAACATCTTCGACAATCCACACTTCAATCTCATGCTTTTAGCACGCTCATATAGTGTTCTGTTCATACGTTCTGCAACACCGTTTTGTTGAGGGGTTCCTTTCACAGTTTTCTCCATATGAATTTCATTTGCAGCACAAAATTCTTTGACCTCTCGGAGATCATCCTCTCCACCATTATCAGATCTCAAACACTTCACCTTGAGACCCATCTCAGTTTCTACAAGAGCCTTCCACTTCTTGAAAACATCAAAGACATCAGATTTATATTTCAGAAATAAACCCACACCTTTCTCGTTGAGTCGTCTATGAAAGTCATGTAATAAGACGCTTCATCAAGAGATGTCACCAGTGCTGGTCCCCACAAGTCGCTATGGACTAACTCCAATTTCTGTTTCTTCTAGGTTCTGCCTCCTTTTGAAAAACTCACTCTTTTCTATTTTCCAAATACACAGTCCTCACACAACCCGATTTCAACTATCTTGAGGCCTGACAGCTTACCTTTCGAACACAACACTTTCATCCATTTCTCACTCATGTGGCCAAGACAACAATGCCATAAATCTGCATCATTATTTACACCTGCAAGAGCAATGATGTCTCGAGTGTTGCCTGTGGTATACAACGTTCCCTTCTTATTACCTCGAGCCACCACCATAGCTCCTTTGGATATCTTCCATGTTTTACATCCAAAGGTCATAACGTAACCTTCATCATCAAGCTTTCCAACAGAAAGTAAATTCTTCTTCAATCCAGGAATATGTCTCACATCACGCAGCTGCAAAACAGTTCCATTCGGTGCCTTGATCCGAACATCCCCTTTTCCCACGATTTCCAGAGACTCATCATCAACAAGATAAACCTTTCCAAAATCTTCAGAGGTGTAATGTTCCATTACGTCAGCACTGCTGCATGAATGAAACGATGCTCCTGAATCTAATACCCAAGATTCTAATGGAATACTTACGCTCAGGATTAACACATCCGCATTCTCCTCAGTGGTTGTATTTGCTGATTTGTTATCCTTCTTCGGTGCATTGCACTGGTTTTTATAATGCCCGAGTTCATGATAATTGTAGCACTCAATCTAACTCTTGTCTTTCTTCAGCTTATTTCTGCCCCTCGACTTCGATCTATCTTCATTCGAATTCGATTTTGATTCTAATCTACCTTTGTTTCCTATACTCAAGGCTGATTCTGTGGTCACACATAATTCTTTTCTGCGAATTTCTTCACTTATGATCAGATCTCTAACTTCATCAAATTTGAGTTTCACCTACCTGCTGAGGCACTAACGGTTGTCATTGTCCCACTCCAACTTTCTAGTAGAGAGGATAACAAAATTAGGGTTTGTACCTCATCATCAAAATTGATCTCAACTAAGCTTAATTGGGTAGTGATCATATTGAACTCGTTTAGATGATTGGCCACCGTAGCACCCTCTTTCATCCTTAGGTTAAACAACCACCGTATCAAATGAACCTTGTTCTCGGCTGATGGCTTCTCGTACATCTCGGTCATAATCTCTAACATCTTCTTCATGATTTTTGTCTTTACCGTGTGGAGCGCAACGTTCCTGGATAACGACAGATGAACCATATTCATTGTCTTTCTATCCAACAACGCCCACTCATCATCCTTCATAGATCGGGCTTTGTACCTAAAGGTTGAAACAGATCTTTACCGTACAAGTAATCCTCGATCTGCAGTTTCTAGAATCTGAAATATGATCCATCAAACTTCTCAACAGGCGATTTTCCTTTAGCCATCGTAATTGCTCCCACCAGATCTGCTGAACCCGATGCTCTAGATACCAGTTGTTAGGATTTTAAGAGCAATTATAGAGAATTTAATATGAACGAAAAATAAGAGACAATGATTTATTCACCCAGTTCGTCAATTGACTACGTCTGGGGCACTGTCAAGCCAGGAGAATTTACTAATTTTCTTGTGTTGATAAATACAATGAGTTAAAGGGTTATTTATAGGCAAAACTGGGATGTAGTCCTAATGTCTATCTAACTAGAAATCCTAAAGCCTTATTTGACTAGGAATCCTAAAGTCTATCTAACTAGGAAAAACCTTGGTTATCGGATAGACGATCAAACTCCATAACCTAACATATTCATTGTAATGAGTGTAAAATGATGATATTATTGTATCTTATAATTAAGTTTCAATAATATTTCAACCTCATTTGGTACCATGTGATGTAGCAAATAAATTTCAAGTGTTAATAATTTTTCGATATAAAAATGTTGATCGTAAAAAGCAATACAACTCTTTTAAGTTATTTCAATTTAATCTATTACCCATATAATCTATCAATTTTAAATATTTCTTATTTTCATCATTTGTTTACTTTACTAATTTTATTATGACCTAGATTTTTTTTTTTGCAAACATATATTCAATAAATTACTCATATTGAGTGTAAAAACAATGATATTATTGTATATTACTCCAAAATAAATTTTCAAAATTTAAGATACCATTAAAAAAGAGTTATATAATTTATTTCCACATGCCTTAAAATCAAATTTTTTTCTCTTAGAAAAAATATATTGGATGATAAACATTTTAAAATCTGATAAATCTAAAAACATGAAACTATATAAAAACATAAAGTAAAATACTTTATCATTGTTCATATAATGATGAACTTCATGCTACCATAATAATGAAATTTCATATTTATATTTTCTTAATAATCATGGAGGAAACATTATTTATTCTTACATTAAAAACATGATATATTTTTTGTGCTAAATATTTTGTAGATATATAAAATAATTTAGATTAAGGTACAAATTGTTATTCACAACTTTCTTGAACTTTCAGCATGATATTATTATCATATATACACATATCATGCTAAATTTATCACATATCAAATATGATCATGTTTTTTTTTCTCAATTTTCATGTATTACAAAATGATTTTATACCATGAATATATACATAAATTATGCAAAATCCAATATTTATAATTTATAAATTAAAAAATAATAAATATTCGTATTTCAACTTTAGAAAGTGGAAATTAGATTAGTATAGTTATATGCAAGATATATTAGACTTGAGTATAATAAATCACATACTTGTCAAATAAAAAATATGTGATTTTTATTATAATTTTTCAATACTTATTTCGAATGTAGTAAATAGAAATAGTTAATTTATGTTGTTCAATTATTTATGCTAAGTAACTTGATTTATATATATATTGAGGTGATATATATACATATATATATATATATATTAAATATTTGAACAAAACAATATTGCAAAATTACATCTTATCTTTGAAGACATCCTCATAATGTATGCAAGAATTTCATGTGATCTAAAGGAACCCACAATATTTTCGAATATATGCATTAATAATGGTTATTGTAACAAACATCAAAATGATTCTTTATCTTGAAAAGGCAAGCGAAAAATCAAGGACTTACAAACTTGTAGTTGACATGTATTTGTAGTGTATTTACAAAAATCAAGGACTTACAAACTTGTAGTTGACATGTATTTGTAAATGAATAATAAATCAAGACCACATAATAAAAAAAAAATTCATATATATATATATATATTACAAAATCATGAATTTTATAAATCCATTTATAATTATATGTATAATAAAGGTCATAAAATGATTTGGATCACATTTTTGCATATGGATAAAATTATAGTAAATCAACTTAAATTCAAATTTTTTTTCCCATTTTTGTTACAAATCTCTCTCTCTCTCTATATATATATATAGTGATACTAAAGAACCAAACTTTGGGTTTCTTATGGAGCCAGATTTGCTGATGTGGCAATACACCGCGATATTCTTTTCTTACGTAATTTAAATAAATCTTTCTTTTATTTTTTTTCTTTTCTTACGTAATTTAATTTATTGCCCATCATTTTATTTCATTTTAAATAATTTTTTTTTCTTATTCATCTCAATTTCTTTCCTATGCTATATCATTCTTTCTTATTTTATCCATTTTTTCTATATCCAGACATTCTTTTTCAAACTCATCTCATTCTTTGTTCAATTTTCTGTAAATTATCAATTTTCTTTTTTAAAATTGTCAGTTTCTTTTCTTCTCTATCTCCATTTTTATAAATAAATATTTTTTCTTATTCATCCCAATTGTTCTTATTCTATATCATTCTTGTTATTTGATCTCATTTTTAAATAATTTTTTTCTTATTAATGTCAATTTCTTTCTTATTCTATATCCACACCTTTTTCAAACTCATCTCATTTTATCTCCATTTTTTTAGTAAATTGTCAATTTATTTTCTTCTCTCTTAGTTGCCATCAATAGTACTTGAAAAAAAAATTTACTAACACATATTTTTCTTTAATTGTACATAAATTTAGAAATTATCTAAAATTACATATATTTCTAGATTTTTATATTTATAGGGTAATCTCAACCATCTATTTTTTTAATTTGTAGATAAGTGTAGAACTTATTTAGAAATTGTCTAAAAGTTCTTGATTATTTATGGCTAATCTGAACCATCTATTTTTAAAATTTTACATAAGTTTAGAATTTGTCTAAAAAATGTCTAAAAGTTCTTGTGAAATGGAGTAATCTCAACCATCTATTTTTTAAGAAATAACTTAAGAAACATTGCGTTACATCAAACTTATCTACAATTAAAAAAATACATGAAAATTATCTACAATAAAAAAATAGATGGTTGAGATTACTCGATAAATATCATCGGTGAAACTTGTCTACAATTAAAAAAAGGGTGAGACTATTCACACCCCATGCTTTTCCAAGCACACCCCAAAACCCATTTAAATGTCATACATACCCTTTACCATCCATCATAACTTATTTTGTCTTTTTCCAAAATTCCAAGGATTTCAAATTATTCCCTTAAATTCATTCTTCCACTCCAAATATTAATTATATCCGGTAAAAATGTAAACTGATCAAAATCAGACCCAACATGCTTTCGTAAAATTAATTCATCTCTTAAAATTCATACCTTTCTTTGACCACAACAGCACCGGGTGAGATGGTTTGCAAAGCCCCAGACCGTTTTACGAACAGCTCCTCACTGTTCAACTTCAACCCTCAGGGAAGATGATCTGCAAGTTATCCAGCTCCTTCAGTAACTGCACAACACAACCTTGATTCATTTCCTATACCAGGTGTATAAAGTACTCCTTCTAAGGGACGAATCAACAATATTAAAAACACATTGAAAGCAAAAAGCCTTTCTTTTATTAAGAACTTAAACGAAATATTTATTACATATGTAATCTCCTTTTGGGAGGAGAAAACTTTTTTAGCCTCTCATCTGAGATGAGGCCTGCACTCGTACACACATAAACTAAGAACACTCAAAATATTACAAAGATTTTATTGTAAGAAAACTAAGGGGAATGGTCAATGTCCTCAACTTCCTTCAACTCCTGCTATATATAGGTATGAATTCGGACTTGAAAGGTGGATTCCAAATCTTGTTTGAACACCAGCTAGCCTACTCCATTAGTGCTCCCATGTGACAGTAGTTGGGGAGTCCCTTTTCAGCTTGGTTGGTGCTCTTCCTCTTAATGCCCCGTGACTCAGCCCATGTTAGGTCTGTCGAGGAATCATTTACTTTTGACTCAGCCCACCATGTGATGTTGGTTGGAGAGTCACTTTCTCGTGACCTATCCCATTTTATTTTATCGGGGGAATCTCTAAAAGTTTGGTTGTCGTGATCCCCGGGGATAGCGTTTCTTTTGTGCTGGCCCTTGTCCTTGTTAGACCCATATACCTGTCGGTCGGGTTTAGGTCGGAATCCTTTCCCTAACTCGGGCTCCTTCTGATCCGGGCATGCTTGACAGATCTGATCAATCCATCTTCCCACATGCGTCGTATTACAGAACTTCCGATAAGTTTCTTTGCTTGCCGGAATCTTGTTTTCCCAAAGGGTTCTTCTTTTGGTTTCGAAAAGCACCTCTGCAAATCCTGTTGTTGATCCAGTCATTGAATTCAGTAGGAAAGATCCATTTGCTGAATTCTGGAAAAACTTAAAAGGATATTTGACTTTGTCCATCTCTGTTAGACAAACCCAAAGTCCCCATGCTCGTCTTGTAGAAGCTTCGTCTTCAGAAAATGCTCCACCAGTATTAGAATTTCTTTCGGTGAAGCTGCCTTTATGTTTTTTAAGGCATTTCCATCCGGCCTCCTCAGCTTGATGAAATGAAAAGCTTCATGAAAACCTTTCTTGGCTAGTTCTGGAGCTACACTAATTAAGTATAACTCCAAAATATCACCTCTAGACAAATGTGGATTATTTACCCATGTCTCGTGAACGACTTCTCCTATCCATCTTGGTAATTTTGAAATTTTTGGGAAACTAGGTGATGTAGTATGAATTGAAGCTAAAGCTCCAAAATTATACCACTCTTGGACTTCGTTTGGATGACTTCCATTTTTCATCCAAACTCTCGGGTATTTTCCAGAGATATCAACCACCGTTCTTTCTGGGTTGATTCTCTTTCTAGTTACCAACTTCTCCCATTGCCGTTGATAAACCTGCATAGGAGAAATTTTAATCTCGTTAGTTTGAACCTTATTTTGGCCGATCTGTGGCCTAAGGTTCAACTCTCTCTCTTTTACCCCAGAGGTGCTGGGTTGACTTGAAGACTCGGGTTGTGACACCGGAGCTTCAACATTCGTTGCAGGTTGTATATCCTCAAGGAATACATCACCTGTAATACTCGTAGGCATGGTATTTGAATCCATAGCTTTCGGGTTAGAGTCTCGATCTCTGATCGCTCATTTTTGTACCGTGAGAGATGCAGCCTGGAGGATAGACTTATGCAACGCTTGGAATAAATGTCCTTGAGCGTATTGGCATGCTCGTATTAGACCAGAAATGGATTTCTGATCTTCTCGTTGAAGTCGTCCAGCAACTTCGGCATTGAGACATAATGTCCCAAATTCTCATTCAAGACTCTCCAGGTTTTCCCTAAGATGTCCTACTCGTTTAAGGACTTCATCAGCAACGTGTCCTTCCATCTCATGTTAAGAAATCTGCAAGAATATTTTCATGAGATTTCACAATGATAATATCATAATCATAATATTGGCATTCACCTTGCCATCTAAGTAATCTAGCCTTTTCTGGTTTTGATTCTATTTTATTTTTCAGAAAAGTCTTGACACTTGAATTATCAATTTTCAAGGTAAACATTTTAGCCAGTAAGAAGATAGGCCATTTTTTGAAAGCCTTTCTGACTACAAAGAATTCCTTCTCGTTGATATGTCATCGATTCACTTCTCTGTCTGTAAACAGACTACTACAATATCTGCATGACACTTCCTCATTTGGTGTAGCTTTCATAAGGACTGCTGCCTACCAATAGTCACTGGCATCTGTGTATAGAACCAGTTCATCCTCGTCTTGAGGTATAGCAAGTTTTGGAAGCTTTTTGCAGACTTCCTTAAGTTGTTTTATACATTCTCGATGTTCATCTTCCCATTTGAATATAACATCCTTTTTAAGTAATGGGCTGAACACCTTCATGTGAAATGCTAGATTCTTAATGAACATTCCAGCAAAATTAACAACTCCCAGAAAACTTTGAAGTTGTTTCTTGTCCTTGAGATCATCTGGAAATCCTTGTATCTTTTCTACAATATGACTTTGTAGAATGATTCCAAATTCATCGATTTCTATTCCAAGGAATTCAATCTGTCTCGTAGCAATCATTGTCTTCTTTTCAGAAAGCACTAATCCTTCTTTATGGCAAACATCTGAAAAAATCTCCAAATGTTTGAGATGTTCCTTCATATTCTTTGATGCGATGAGTATATCATCGATATATACGAACATGAAGTTGAAATAATCTTTGAACAAATTATCCATCTTTCTTTGATATATTTGGGGTGCATTTGCCAATCCCATAGCTATCACATTCCAAACATAGTATCCTTATGGTGTGGAGAAAGCTGTGAATTTCTTACTTTCTTCCTCCATCTTGATCTGGTAGAATCCAGACTTGCAATCGAACTTCGAGAATATCTTGGCACCTTTGATACAGTTAACCAAAGTGTTCTCTACTCGGGATGTAATATCCATCAAACTCCAGAATATTATTAATCTCTTTATAATAAATAACAAGTCTAGGTTTACCACTTTTGATTTCTCCATGATTCCTTACCAGGAAACCTGGGCTGCTGTATGGAGAAACTCCTGGTGAGATCAACTTAAGATCCAGATGTTCCTTAAGTATCTTCTGCATATCTTCACGATCTTTCTGATTCATAAGGATTGGCTTGAGTCTTACGAACTCATGTTCCTTTCCGGTCTTAACCTTCAAAGATGCTTTGAGCTAATTCCTATCCCACCATGCTAAAGGATCTTCGTTATAATTCTTTTGGATCGTTTTCTTGAAATCCTCGAGTGATATCTGTTCTTCAATGGTAACATCACTCTGTAGATTCTCCAATAAGGCTTTCCACAATTCTGCAATAGCCTCTGGAGGAACTCGTTCTTCTCCTTGTATTCTGAATGAATACAAATTATTATCCCATCTCTTGGTATCTTTTTGTTTCAAACCATATTATCGAAAGGATAATAAGGCATCACCAAATCTTCTTTTATCCGTCATCTTTGGATGTCGAAGTTTGGAGTCATCACCACGCTTGTTGTGAAAAAGAAAAGGCATTTTTCTGTAAAATGCTTCCCGCAGTCTCTTGACAATAATCTTATGATCACATATCATTGTGAAAATAAACCTTCTTGTCTCATTTTCCTGTGTAAATCGCTTAAATATTTGTAGAAAATTATTTCCTAGCAAAACATCTGCTCCCGTATCATGGAAATAGATTGGTAGCGTCTTTACTTTATACCATGGGGTATCGTCTGCGCCTTTGATTAATTTCCGCTTGTTTGATTCCTCGATTAAGGATAAGAATCCTTTTGGAGAAATCTCATCCTGCAATGGCTGGTAGATCTTCTCCCATTTCTTTAGGGAAAACCTCTTGCTTTGCAGTACATATTCCGGCTCCTGAATCAACATAGGCTGCAAAATACTCAGCCTTGTATTCAACATATATCATCCCGATAGAGATGTATATGAAGAATAGACTAGTGGTCATCTAATTCTATATCTTTTATCCGCCACTGTAAACTCCATTCCGTCTTGTAATCTTTCCTAAGGTTTATGATCCTCAAGAAAATGGATACCCAGTATTAATTTCTCTGGGATCTCTCCTTCAATTCCCGTAATAGTCAGAACAATTTCACCCATCTTTAGGCTTCCTTGATATCTTCCAACTATTGGTTGTTGTAGATAATATAGAACATCACAAGGAAAAATATTATCCTTTTGAGTGATATCAAATATTACTTCAACTCCTCTCCAGCCTTCTGGACATTTTAGTTCTCCTTGTGTTTTGAATACACCTGGGATTCGCTGAACTATACTAGGTCTTCTTTCTTCCCAACGACTGTTGCTCATCAGTCTGTCTTGTTGGAAAAACATCCTTCTTGTCTCCATTCTAAGGTTTTGACTTTTGTTGAAGATAGGTTGATCTTGAATTTTCATATCGATTTCCTTTATAGTAGAAGATTCGATAATCTCTGGTAAGACCACCCTGGCGAAATCCTCAAAGATTCTTGGGACTTCGATAAATTTCTTTCTCAAGAATACATCAAAATGATGTGTATTCAAGAGAGCATAAGAAATCTTGTAGGTGATCGAGTAAGGTTTATTTCATTTTTTCATCAAATCATCTCTTTTAAAATCTTGATGAAGGGTTAAGACTCTGTTAAAGTCTCGATCTCCCAGATTGTATGCAATACGAGGATAGACATTGAATGTCAATTTTCCTGCATACAAATTTCCTGTGACCACTCCAAGATATGAATCCTTGAGATTGGAGATTCGTTTGTCAAATATGGCCAGATTGAGTGGCGAATCAATTCCTTCTTTGAATGTTGCTTTAATAACGACTCTAATGGCTCCAATGTGAATCCATGAGAGTGTATTTGCAACTTCTCTTTTCACTTTACTTTTGATATCCCGAACTTCTTGGTAAGGGATCAGCTGGATCTCGATTAAGTTACTAGTGAATTCCATTGGGATGGCAAATTCTCCAGTAGTAACCCTACGGATAATTTGGTGTTTTCTATTACGAAACTCAAACTTATCCAAAGCTTTTCCATAGCTCCGATGGTAAAACCATCATACATCTGGAGCTTTGGATCTTCCTTCATAATCCTCATGAGAGTTTTATGGGAAACTGTCGTGTGGGAGAGGAATCCCGACATATCCTCTCTTGTTGTTTGAAGAATTTCTTCTTCACTCTGATTCTGATGTGGATTCACTTCCATCATCCGAATAGATCTCTTCTTCATAGTTGCTTTCATCTGAGGGTAAATCCTCAAATTAATACCCCTGTATAAGATCTTGGTAATAGACAACTTCTTCGAATTCTGGTGTTGCTTCGAACTGTCTAAGACCTCTCCTTTGGTTATCTGGACAATCCTTTGAGATATGCCCTCTTACTCCGCAAGTCCAACAATTACAGTCTTTGAAACTTTCATTAGCTCGGGTATGAGTTCTCCTGAAAGTTCTTCTACCCATAGATCTGCTGGTACCTCCTTGATTTGAGCTTGATGAAGAAGCTCTACTCCTGCTTGGTGCTGGTCTTTGCCCTGATTTGTAACTTCGGGCATTCTATTTTGACCACATCCATCTAGGTCTCTATGAAGACCTATGACTCCTTCTGTTGTTGTTGCTTCCACGGCTATAAGGATGGCTTTTTTGCTTCCTCCTCTTATGCCTCCGTGGTTGACCTCCCACAACTGTTGGGATGTCATTTTCTTTGCAACATAGAGGAACCATTTTATTGATTCCTCGGAGTCACTTGTAGTTTTTGTAGAGTGCTTCTTGGTGGCACCATTCAGATAACTTGGCTTTCAGAAAAGACATTCTTCTAGCCACTGTATCCAAATCATCTGCACTCTTGTATTCCCTGATGAGCATTTCTCTCTAGGGACTTGGTATCTTCGCAAAGAAAAGTTGCGAAACTTCTTTATCATCCACCTTGGACTTCCATCGGTACTCGTTGAATAACTTGATATATTCATCAATATGACAAATATCATGTAACTCGAGGCAGTAGAGGGCTTGTTTGTATCTTTTTTTTCTTCTATTCCCTCAAAATAGCCTATGCCGATAAAATAGATTTTGAATAATTTGGCCATATTATCGATAATTCCTTTTAATGACTCAGCAGCTGTGATGTATCCCTTATTTCTGGTGTCGTCATGTCCCACGCGATCTTTGCAGATTCTTCAAGACTCATTTTAAGAAGTAAAATGAATCCTTCCTTTGTAAGATCAAGGGTTCCTGCTGCAATCCTCATCGCTGATGCCCAATCATCAATAAGGACTTTTCTATTCTTGAAATGTGGAATATCTAGATTTAGCATTAATCCATACGGATGTATTAGATTAAGTTGAGACTTTCCATAAGGCGTATTAAGTAGATCTGGCCTTTTGGAACGTTGTCGAGTTCCCAAAACAATATGATCTCCTCTGGTAGTAAAATCTCCAGCGTGCGACATTAGTTCATCCACATAATGTGAACCTGAACTTTCTGCAACGTTGGGATCTACTGGTAGTTGTGGAGGTGGTCTTTGGTATTGGTCACGTGTAACCAAAGCTGAACCATCTCCTATTTGCATCTTTAGATCCACGATACCTAATCCTGCAAAGGACTCGGCAAGTTCTTGTAGATCTTCAAGATTCATCCTATCCATATCCATCACTTTTAATTTATGATGGATTTTCCTTTGATGATAACAATGAGCTTTTCATCTCGGGTCATTGGTCGTATGACTTCGGTTGGTTTCCCAATTTGGTGTAAATAGGGAACTGTTCCAAAATCTATACATTTCCTTCCTCCGGAAAGACTTGGTCTGTCTTCCAGATTCTTGACTCTTCTTTGGATATCATTAAGGATTTCAAGAGTTCCTTCTGATATTTCACCATCATTTCCATCTGATTCTGGATCTGATGGACTTGTGTTGGTAGATGATTATGGCGGTTCCCATAATTCTACATCATCTTCTGGATTTCTCTAAGATCAAGGGCGATCTTAGATGAATCTGGAAGTATCTCGCTCCATTTAGGGTCTTCTTCTGTCATCAATGATTTAGATGAACAATCTCCCGAAGGTTCATTAGTTCGGTTTATAGACACTGGTTAACCCAAAGAAAACCCATGTAATATTTCGCTCGTCTTTTGCATTACTTCAAGGTTTTCCTATCGGCTCCTGCATTGTCTTTGTTCATCATATTGGTTTTGTCAGTATGTCACCTGGTCTTGGTGTTCTTGTTCGTACATCACCAAAATTTGGTGATGTCTCCTGTATGGTATACATCTTGGACAATTGTCCAGATTCATATTTTCGCGAGAAATTCTCCTCACCAAAGGTTAATTACATAACAGTAATAGATATAACATAAAAGTTCTTAATAAACCTAGGCTCTGATACCATTTTCGGGCGATCAGTTTTCAACCAAATTTTTTGAAGGAATTTGTACGTGGCATTGTTACACATTCCAGACCACTTTTTTTTAGATAGTATTGGCACGAGGAAGGTCTTCCAGCCAATATACTTATTCCGACAGGAAAACAATCTTTAAGGATTCGGATTCGATCAATATTTGAAATGAAAGAATAAATAGAAATGTGAAAATGAACAAAGATTGGAATAGGCAAAAAGAGCTTGGATGTAGCAAAAACCAAAATGATTGGAAAAGTAGATTTAAGGGTATAGTTGGAATATTTTAAATATTGGGGTATATTTAGAAATTCTTGGGGTGTGAATAGTCCTACCCTTAAAAAAATAGAATTAGCAATTAAAGAATACATGAAACTAATCTATAACTAAAAAATAGATGGTTGAGATTATTCGATAAATATTGCAGTACATGAAACTTATCTAAAATTTAAAAAAAAAATATAGATGATGAAACTTATTTACAATTAAAAAAATAGATGATTGAGATTAAAGTTATGAAACTTATCTACAATTAAATAAATAGATGGTTGAGATTAAAGTTATGAAACTTATCTACAATTAAAAAAAATAGATAGTTGAGAGCGTACATGAAACTTATCTACAATTAAAAAAAATAGATGGTTGAGATTACCCCATAAATATATACAAGTAAAAAAATAGATGTTTTTACACAATTTTTAAATTTATTTACAATTAAAGAAAAATATATTTTAGCAAATATATTTCAGACTATTATTGATAATAATGTCAACTAAGACAGAAAAAATTGACAATTTACTGAAAAATGAAGATTTAATGAGATGAGTTTGAAGAAAAACATGTGGATATAGAATAAAAAGAAATTGACAAGAAAATAAACGTATATTAAAAAGGGATAATATAAGAAAGAATGATATAGAATAAAAAAGAAATTGAGATGAATAAGAAAAAAATAATTATTTAAAAATGAATAAAACGATGGGCAATAAACTAAATTACGTGAGAAAAGAAAAAAATTAAAGAAATTAAGTAAGAAAAGAGAAAAATATGGCAGTAAGTATGAAAAAACAAAGAGAGAAATTGAGAAAAAATATAAAAGAAAGATTTATTTATATTACGTAAGAAAATAAAAAAAATAAAAGAGATTAAATAAGAAAAGAATATCGCGGTACGTAAGAAAAAAATATCGCTAAGAAAAGACAAATTATGTAAGAAAATTAAAAAAAAAAAAATTAAGTAAGAAAAGAAAAGAATATGGAATAAGTATGAAAAAAACTAAGAAAGAAATTGAGAAAAAAAATAAAAGAAAGATTTATTTATATTACGTAAGAAAAGAAAAAAATAAAAGAGATTAAATAAGAAAAGAATATCGCTAAGAAAAGATATAACGATATCGTTAAGAAAAGATTTAACATATATGTGTATTGCCACATCGGCAGATCTGACTCCATAAGAAACCCAACGTTTGGTTCCTTATCATCACTCTATATATGCACACACAATATTATATATATGTGTGTGGGGTATAATATTAGAGATAATTTTAGATAAATTTTTTACTTTGGTAGTTTAGAATTCTTGAAATTCGATAATTATATTATTTTAATTTATTCAACAAATATTTTTTAATTTTGATTATAACAATAATTAAACATTTATTTGATGAGATCATATTAATATTCATATACCATTTATAGATTATAATTTCCAAAATTTTGTCAATATCGTAGGTGTAGCACCCCGAATAAAAAACAAAACATAATTTATTAATTAAATATTTAAACCCATGATTTAATAATTATGTGCGTATATTTTAACTATTTAATTTAATTACATGCGTTTCAGATACGTGTTTAATGCATGATTTAGATGGATAATTTTCTTGGACATGGAACATAAAATATTTTTTAGATGCGTAATGGAAGAACGAGAAGATAGAAACGAACTAGGGGTCAATCGGAGACCCGTAGCTCAAACGGCGACAAAAATGGCAAAACGCGAAGTTTCGGAAAAACGAAAGATATTTACGGTGAATAGTAACGAAGATTTTTTTTACATGAATAGTAACGAAGACTTTGACCCCGTGAACAGTAACTTTAGATTTTTCTCATGAATAGTGTTTTTCGGGATTTCTATAAATAGGGGCGTTTTTGATTAAAAAATTATCGTTTTTCCGAACGAGCCGAAAGCGTCGAAAACTTGTAAGTCTCTCTCTCCTCTCTCTCTCTTTTTGTGATTTCTGTCTCCGGCCGCCGCCGCCGTTGGTGGACGGAAAATTTCAAAGTTGTCGGTTTCGATCGATTTTTGCACACAACGTAGGTCTCGACGAGATGAATTTAGGATAGGTCTCGGATATCAAATCCGATTTCTTATTCGCCGGAAAACGGCAAAAAACGCCCTCCAAATCCCCTAGTTTCTTGCCACCCTTTCTCTCTCTTCTGATTTTTCTCTCTCTCCTCCTCCTCTCGCCGGAGCAGTAACCGGAGAAGCTGCTGCTGGTGTGGTGGAGACGTCGGAGCTGATCGAAGTGTGTGTATATAGCATGTATGTGTGTATAAAACATGTGTGTGTATGTATGTTCGCTGATTGGGCTGCTGGTGGCCGGCGCTGGTGATGCGCCGATGAGGACTGGGTGGTGGTGGCCAACGGCAGGTGGCCGTCGGCCAAGGCTGTTTGTGTGTGTGTGTTTTTTATGTGTGTGTGTGTTGGGATATTTCAGTTGTTATCTTGATAAAACAAAACACTAGCACAATAAGACAAGAACAGTTTGCTTAAGGTATTGATGCCTAGTTTCCACATCACATGATCAAGGAAAGATCATGTAATGGTTTTCCAAGAGATAAGGAAAACCAACCTTAGAAGAAGTAAGAACACTTCTAAGGGTTAGCATGTTGTAGGGAACAACAAGCTAGAAGAAGTATCCTTAGTAGAAAGAAGTTAGGATACTGGAGAAAGCTGTCAGCAGGCTGTAAGAAAGCTATTCTAAAAGGAGATTTCAGAAAGCAAGTAAGCTGCTGCAAGAAACCGACAAGAGCTGCAAGAACCCATACTTGCAGCAGAGGTTGTCGAGGTTACAAGACCAGTTGTAAACGGGGTCCTTGCTGAAGACCTCAGGCGAGGCTGTTGTTCTGATAACACTCTCTGAGGATAAGAAGACCTCTGAAGGAGTGACTGTTGAGACAGTACCCTTAGAGGATGTTCGAGGAGAAGCTGAGGTAACCGATAGACAGCTAGAGACACCTCATAAGGAGGTTGATGCTGCTGCTGCTGCATGCTCACAAGAACCTATTCAGGTTACAGCAACAGAGGTTACTGAGGAAGCTAAGTCTGCAAGAAGCTGCTGCAAGAAAGCAAATACAGTAACACTGCAAGAAGGTAGTTACAGCATTGCAGCAGAGTAAGTAAGAACGGCATATAGGAGTACTGCAAGAAAGGATACACTGCAAGAAAGGATACAACAATACTGTATAAAGATACTGCAAGAAGATCTAAGTTACAGCAGCGCTGTAAAGAACAAACAGCTGCAAGCAGACCTAGGATACAGTGTCAATGACAAACATTCAACTGAAGAAGTATCCTGCAATCCGAGGAAGGATAAATGCAGTACGAGGAATGAAGATCCAAGCAAGAATAATAGAGTCGTTCGAGAGAAGACTGAAATTGCAGACACGGAGCCAATGCCAAGATGCCACATGGACTGACGCGCTGTGGAAAGCTGCGAGCCGCAATCACCGGAGAGAAAAGTCAAGTCGCATTAAATGCAAGCCATCCCTTTGGTCAAGGAGCTCAGATGCATTTAATGCGACCACAAAGAAGATCTTGGAGATCAGAACTTGATTTCAAAGAAGGAGAAATATCTCTCTTCAATGGATACTTCCCAACGGATAAAACTCTCAAGATCTATAAATAAAAGGTGTGGCTGATTGAAGAAATTGCTGGACAAAGTCGAGAGGAAACTTACATATCATCCAAAGCTTTTTAGCTTTCACATGTTCAGCCACTCAACCTTCTAAGAGCAGTCTATAACAACAAATGAGCTTTCAGAGACCAAGACTGCTCCTCACCAGTTGAAGATCTTTTTTTTTCTTTTTAACCTTGAAACTGTGTGTGTAGGTTGTTTTAGGTGTCGAACAGTTGATAGGAGAGATCCTTGTTGTTTTTGTAGTTGTCTAAGAGTTAGGCAACTTCCATGTGTGGGAGTGTGGAACCCTGTGTGGGTTAGCCTTTAGAGTTTGCAGTTGATGTGTGGACGCTGGACTCTAGTAGGTGGTTAGCTTTGTAAGTTGATAGATTGTTAGGAGTGTCCTGTAATTCAATCTTGCTTAACAAAGTTCCTGCTCGAGGTAGCAGTAGAGTGGACGTAGAAGACTTATACCACCTTCGAACCACTATAAACCATAAGTGTTTTATTGTTTTCTTATCTGCGTTTTATCCTTTATATCTATCTCTGTCATAAGCATAAAACATTTTGAAAATGATCATTTTGAGAAAACCAGCCTTGTGTATTAAAACCGTTTATTTTCCACTGCGTATAAAACTCAAGTTACAACGTGCAGCACTGCATCCTAGTGCTGTATGTAGTTACTGACTGGCGCTGCAAGTTTAAGTAACTTGAAGAACAGTGTGTTTTAACATCTGTTTTAAAAATCGACCAAGGTTCATTCACTCCCCCTCTGAACCTCGGACACCACTTGGGACCAACAAGTGGTATCAGAGTGAGTTGGATTATCTACCAACGTATTTGGCTACCTACCTAGATCCACCCGTTTTCTGCTGGTTAAACCGCTCTATCGTTTTCTTTTGATCCATGTCATGTCTTTTAACATACATAACATTTGAATCCAAGTTTTCATTATTAATTAATCAATATATTTTGTTTATGCGAGGAACAAACATCAGAAGAGATCAACGATTATCCATGATAAAATCCGATCAACAAGAAGACAGGGAGGAAGGCTAGAGTATCCATGATCGAATGACTGAGGATTCTAAAAGCACAGATTCATCACACATGAAGTCTCACGACAAGATACTTGGGAAATTGCTAAAGCAATCAAGACTACACCTTTTATAGTAGTTGAGATCACAAAGGAAACAACTAGGAAAGTTGCTGGAGTAATCCAAGCTACACCTTTTTATAGTAGCTAAAGTTACAAAGAAGGCAACTACGAAGGCTGCTGAAAGAAAAAGAAGCAAGCACCACCAATAAGTGGCATCGCCAACAAGTGCCTTCATCAACAAGTAGTGTCAACAACATGTTGTATATATCTGATGAGACTGCAAGTGGTATCTACCTGATGAAACTAGATACAAATCTGAGGCAAGAGCAAAAAAAAAAATCCAAAAGATAACACATACTGAATCAAGGAAGAATGATCCAGAAACTAGACAGCCCAGCAACCTATACCAAGAGAACATAAAGGGAGTTATGAGGTCCCTGAGTAAGGGGGAACTCATCTTATCCTTTGTATTTTCATTTAAGGATACTTAAGGTTATTGAATTAGTATTCTGAACCTAATCAGGGGAGAATTCTCTAACAAAATGTCTTACAGGTTCATAATCAACAAATGGTATTGCTCAACAAAGGACCATCAAAAACCAACAAGTGGTATAGTAACAAGTGGTATCTCTAACAAGTGGTGCCAGCTGCAGAAGATACAGGAAGAATGGATGCTGAGATTCTTGCAGCAATCGAGTCTTCAGAGCTGCATACAGTAGAAGCTGCAGGAAATCAACAAGTGCCAACAACTAAGGAAGCAGGAGAGGAAAGGAAAATGCAGAAGCCCAGGGAGAATATCTGCATGCTTGCGAGAAGCTGCAAGTATAGTGTTGTAAGCTGCGTTTGCATACAGCGCTGGGTGCAAACAGCGCTGCATCATTTATTCTTACAGCACAACATATATATGAAAGGACATCTCATCTAACGAAGTGATAGAAGATCTTAGCATGGGCAGAAGATCTAGATAGGCAGCTGACCAATCACATCAACAAAAAGGCAAACCTACTTTTTCAGAAGATAAAACGGTGAAAGTGGAGATCTATTCAAAGAAATCGGCGAGTGGCGGTAACTGTCTTGAAGAATAAAAGGGAACTTCTCCACCCTTTCAGGACTGACCGTCAGATCGTGCTTTCATCTTCCAATCGTTGATCAAGAAACCTCTCAAATGCCTATATATATACATCCGACTCTTCACCATTCTTCTACACATTTATTATTCACTTATATCCCACAAGAAAACCTATTTCCCATGTGAGTTATATTTCCACAGAGAAGAAGATGGAGAGCCAAGAAGGCGAAGGAGATGGAGATGAAAACGATGATGAAGATACTTCTCTGTCATCCTAGAAGCAGAGAAGGTCTTCAGAAGAATATAGTATAGAGGATCTGTTTTCCTAGAAGCAGAGAAGGTCTTCAGATAAGAAGACGGCCTCTATGAGATGGATGCTAAAGAACTGGTATTCATCATCCATTCAGATGACACTGGTCCGGCCTTCTCGATCTAGATGAAGACATGGGACTAAGAAGAGTCATCAAGGACCAATCCTTGGACAGAAGACATCTGCAGCCATACATGGATACAAAATAGAGCAGCAGGTGCTTCACAAGGCATCCAAGGATCAAGTGTCAAGCAGCTTCAAGCTGGAGTCTGGGACTACTCAAGGGAAATGAAAAACCAGACCAGCAGTCATCTAGGATCCAAGGTGAACGTGCCTGGATATTGACGAAGCTGTACAGGTAACTGATCATCCACCGGTCAGTTTTCTGATCTCTTGTCACGTGCCAAAGCCGAGCAGCTTATTCCCTAAGGTAGGAATAAGAAGGAGGATGCTTGGTGGGAAGTACGAACAAGTTACTACTCTATGGCCTTGGGCAGTAACTGATGGGCAAGAGAAGACCCTGACTCGCCATATTTGGTATTGTAGCTCCACTTCCCCCGGTAACCATGTGAAAGAAGATGACAAAAAGAGGGAAGAACTGCAAGTCAAGAGTCAAAAGTCACTGCTAAAGCCTTATAGCAAGGGGGAAGTAGTTAATAATTGTGATCAGGAGTCTCCTACCATCTGAAGCACATCAGAGCAGCAAGCTGATCATCCAAGAAGACTTGATTGAAGGATGCAGCAAGCTGATGAACATGCTGAAAAAGACATGCAGAGATTAGAGAAGGTAGAGAAGGAGAAGAAGAACTCCCTGGTGGAAAAGCGTGGAAACAGCAAACTGATTGAAGCTGAAGAAAGAAGTGAAGCTAGATGGAGTAGGATTAGCTTACTTACTTTTTGTACCTAAACAAAGATTGTACTTGTACAATATCTTAGTTTCAGCATCAATAAAGAGTATTCTGTCTTATTGACTCTCGCTTTGTTATGTTTTGTCATCATCAAGATGAAGGGGGAAATTGTTGGGATATTTCAGTTGTTATCTTGATAAGACAAAACACTAGCACAATAAGACAAGAACAGTTTGTTTAAGGTATTGATGCCTAGTTTCCACATCACATGATCAAGAAAAGATCATGTAATGGTTTTCCAAGAGACAAGGAAAACCAACCTTAGAAGAAGTAAGAACACTTCTAAGGGTTAGCATACTGTAGGGAACAACAAGCTAGAAGAAGTATCCTTAGTAGAAAGAAGTTAGGATACTGGAGGAAGCTATCAGCAGACTGTAAGAAAGTTGTTCGGAAAGGAGATTTCAGAAAGCAAGTAAGCTGTTGCAAGAAACCGACAAGAACTGCAATAACCCATACTTGCAGCAGAGGTTGTCGAGGTTACAGGACCAGTTGTAAATGGGGTCCTTGCTGAAAACCTCAGGCGAGGCTGTTGTTCTGACAACACTCTCTGAGGATAAGAAGACCTCTGAAGGAGTGACTGTTGAGACAGTACCCTTAGAGGATGTTCGAGGAGAAGCTGAGGTAACCGATGGACAGCTAGAGACACCTCATAAGGAGGTTGATGTTGCTGCTGCTGCATGCTCACAAGAACCTATTCAGGTTACAGCAGCAGAGGTTACTGAGGAAGCTAAGTGTGCAAGAAGCTGCTGCAAGAAAGTAAATACAGTAACACTGCAAGAAGGCAGTTACAGCATTGCAGCAGAGTAAGTAAGAACGGCATATAGGAGTATTGCAAGAAAGGATACACTGCAAGAAAGGATACAACAATACTGTATAAAGATACTGCAAGAAGATCTAAGTTACAGCAGCGCTGTAAAGAACAAACAGCTGCAAGCAGACCTAGGATACAGTGTCAATGACAAACATTCAACTGAAGAAGTATCCTGCAATCCGAGGAAGGATAAATGCAGTACGAGGAATGAAGATCCAAGCAAGAATAATAGAGCCGTTAGAGAGAAGACTGAAATTGCAGACACGGAGCCAATGCCAAGATGCCACGTGGACTGACGCGCTGTGGAAAGCTGTGAGCTGCAATCACCGCATTAAATGCTCCAGAGAGAAAAGTCAAGTCGCATTAAATGCAAGCCATCCCTTTGGTCAAGGAGCTCAGATGCATTTAATGCGACCACAAAGAAGATTTTGGAGATCAGAACTTGATTTCAAAGAAGGAGAAGTATCTCTCTTCCATAGATACTTCCCAACGGATAGAACTCTCAAGATCTATAAATAGAAGATGTGGCTGATTGAAGAAATTGCTGGACAAAGTCGAGATGAAACTCCCATATCATCCAAAGCTTTTTAGCTTTCACATGTTCAGCCACTTAACCTTCTAGGAGCAGTCTACAACAACAAATGAGCTTTCAGAGACCAAGACTGCTCCTCACTAGTTGAAGATCTTTTTTTTCTTTTTAACCTTGAAGCTGTGTGCGTAGGTTGTTTTAGGTGTCGAACAGTTGATAGGAGAGATCCTTGTTGTTTGTATAGTTGTCTAAGAGTTAGGCAACTTCCCTGTGTGGGAGTATGAAATCCTATGTGGGTTAGCCTTTAGAGTTTGCAGTTGTTGTGTGGACGCTGGACTCTAGTAGGTGGTTAGCTTTGTAAGTTAATAGATTGTTAGGAGTGTCCTGTAATTCAATTTTGCTTAACAAAGTTCCTGCTCGAGGTAGCAGTAGAGTGGACGTAGAAGGCTTACACCACCTTCGAACCACTATAAGCCATAAGTGTTTTATTGCTTTCTTATCTGCGCTTTATCTTTTATATCTATCTCTGTCATATGCATAAAACGTTTTGAAAAAGATCATGCTTGAGAAACCAACCTTGTGTCTTAAAATGGTTTATTTTCCACTGCGTATAAAACTTAAGTTACAGCGTGCAACACTGCATCCTAGTGCTGTAAGCAGTAACTGACTGGCGCTGCAAGTTCAAGTAACTTGCAGAACAGTGTGTTTTAACATCTGTTTTAAAAATCGACCAAGGTTCATTCACCCCCCTTCTGAACCTCGGACACTACTTGGGACCAACAGTGTGTTTATAAGCATGTGTATATATATGTTGTGTGTGTTGGGATGGCTTGGGATGGTTGCTGGTGACTGGGAGTCGCCGGCCGGAGCTGGAAATGGTAGGGTTTGTTATTGCATGAGTGGGTGTTTGGGTGTGTTTGGGGCTGTTTTTCAGGCACTGTTCATGCTGGAATCCGGTGAGGGATGGCCGGAGGTGGTAGCCGGCGGTACAGGATTGCCGGTGGATAAGGTGGCACCGGTGCTGGGCGGCGCCGCCGTAGCGGGTGGCACCGGAAAGTGCAGCAGGCGAGCAGGATCGACGCCGGAAGCGCTGGGCGTGCTGGGTGCCGAGCTACCGAAAAAACTCGACCCGCTGCCGAGCGAAGTTGCCGAGCTGCCGAGAATGCTCAGCAACTGTCGAGACGTATATCGATGCTGCCGAGAAAACTCGACCGCTGTCGAGGAACACTTGCCGAGCTGCCGAGAGCGCCTACCGAGCTATCGAGTTCTTCACCCGACGCCGGGTGCGCGCACGACGTCGTGTTTTCGATCCAAATCCCATTTTTTCCATCGTACGTCATCATCAAGTCATCGCCGACGAGATATCGTTGACCGGGGTTCGTGGGCCCGATCAAAGTCAACCCTTTGACCAAAATTACAAAAATACCCCCAAACTTAAAATGCTCCGTTCGAGCTCATTTCAACTCCGATTGAGCTCATTCTTTTTTCGCTGTGACCCAAATTTCATACTCTATCATCTCAACCTTTTAGACTGAACATCCACTCTCATTTCTTCAACCTCAATCGTTAGATCTCTCAATCCGTCGTGTTTGTAACGATCGTTTTTCCTCCGGAATCTTTTATAACTTTAATTATAATTATTAAGGATCTAAGAAACACCGTAATTGTGTAGGCTACTTATTGGATTGAGCCTTGAGATATCCGATCTTTGGTACTTGCTACTCACGCAGAAACCACCGAACAAGGTGGGGGTAATTTCTATCTCTTTATCTGTTTACAGTTTTCCCTACTATAAAACATGAATGAGGAATACTAAATGCGATGATTATTTGCTATGATTATGTGTTCATGATATATTGTGAAAGGACTTCGGTTCACATTGCATGTTTGGAAGGTCTTATAGACCGTAAAAAAACTGTCTCCTACCTCTTCTACCACCTGAAAGGTCTGGCGGTCCTGTAAATGCACTAGCGGTATTGAGACCGTTTTAGGGGATAAGACGGGAAATTCCCGCACCCCACGGATGGGTTACGAGTTATGTGTCTTGCATTTTATATGTTGTGACAACGTGACTGTATGTTACATTTCCGATATTTTATATCTGTTGATTGTTAATAGAGGCGGATTTCATCTCCACGAGTGTATTCCACGCACTCACCCCCTATTCTGTAATTCACGTTACAGGAGATGATGAGCATGATGAACCCTAGAAGGAGAGAGGAGGTGCTATATCTGAGCTTGTATATTTAAGTTGACATCTCATAAACATTTTCAAACAATGTTATAACTAATTCACGTTTTGTAATAATTCTATATATGTTTTGGGGATGTGAGATCCTGATGATATTTTCCGCTGTGAATGTTGAAATTATCGGTTGAAACCGATTGTTGATATGTGAATATTTCACATCGTCTCCTACCTCATTCTTCTGTCGTCTCCTACTACTTCTTCTGTTTATGAAAAATGTCTCTTATCATTTCTTCTTCACGCCCAAAGGAAAACTCTAATAATTTTATGTAAGAAAACGGGGCGTGACATTAGGTGATATTATTACCATATATATAAATAATATAATAAATTTTTAATTTATAAACTATGAAATAATAAATATTGTCTTTCTACTTTTGGGAGGTGGAAATGGGTGGGAAAATTTTGCCATTTCTATTTACAGGAGGTAATTGTTATTATATAGATATATATTGATATTGGGATGTAGTTATATCTATAGTGGTATTTTGGGTTGGTGTCTCTTTTTAAAATGTAGTGCAAGATATTACTTATATGTTCAAAATGTATAACTATTATAATTAAAAGGTATGTTTTGTTTTTCTTACTTGGTATACTAACATTTTTTACTTATACAACGGGAAGATATTACTTATTTACTTAAAAGATATTATTCATTATTCCTAAAAGTAAAAAAAAATATCATTACTATCACTACAACAAAAAGGATGTCTAGTTATGCTTTTTTTTTCACTTGACGACGTTAATTAGCATCATGAAGTAAACTATCCACACTTGTAAAAGTGTCACGAATTCTTTTGTTAAATTTGTCGTGACAAATTTTTCTTAACGCAAAACCCATGTGTGGGTAAAGTTCATTTAGTGACGCTTTTGATAATTACGTCACTAACTTTGAAAATGTCAACACTACTTTGTGTCACTATTTTAATGGATCTGTAGTATTTTTTTTCACTCTTGCCAACACTAACCATTCGTGTCACCAAAAATATCCACATTTTTTATAATATATGTTGTTAAATTTATAATGTTTTTTTGCAATTTTGGTGACCTTAGTCAATGATGACATCCCTAAACTAGCAACACTTTTAAGAATTATTGTTGTTAAATTGATGACATTTTTAAGGACAAATGTTGTTAAAGCGTAGACACTTTTAAAGTGTACCATATTAAATTGATAACACTATCCAAAATTAGTGTTATTAAATATATGACAGTTCTACAACTAGATGTTTACAATTTGACAACTCTCTAAAATTAGTGATGCTTTTGGATTGTGTACATAAATTAGCAATACTCTTTCGAATTGTGTCCTTAAGTTGAATATACATACTTTAGATGGTAAACTATTTACAGTAAATACACTATATAAATAATACTTACTCAAAAGAATATTAAAATAAATTATCAAATAATTCTATTTATTAAAATTTCACCAATTCTCATTACAAAATAGAATGTGTAATACACTAATAACTGAGTTTATACTATTAATTAACCCTCTGAAATAACATTATTGTCTTCCTTCATTGTTAATATTTGCTCAACATAGGAAGAAACTTTGGAAATGACGATAAAACATATGCTCAAACACAATTTCTTTTGTCAACTTATATATTCCTGTATCAAAATCAAATCAACAACAGTACGTAGTTTGATTATATAGCATTTCATAAATTAAGTAGAAAAAAAAACTTAATAATATGATAAGAGAATACATCAAGTACTTACAATTCATCCCAACATAGAAAAAGCTCCATGTTTTTTAATAGCTAAAGAATCTGTATATCCTACAAAAGTATTAAAACAAAATATGCAAAAAAAAAAAAAAAGATTAAGTTAATAACTTTACTCACAAATTAAGTATAAGAAACTTGAGGCCAACATTTTTCTCTCTTTACATCCCCTTGTGTATGCAGACTTTTTTTTTTCTTGATTCTATTGGAAGTTTATGATTTATTGTAAAAAAATAAGAAACTTGAGAGATATATATTAGATGTTTAAATGTGCATATCTTGACTCTAAAAAGGAAAGTTGTTAAATTTTAGTAATTGTTCCCTCTTTTACTCCTCTTTCCTTTGGTATCATATACTTTCTAATTATTAAATATTTTCTTTTTCCACATTAGCAAACAATATTTTTGTAATAATTTTTTTAAAGTAATTATTCTTGTAATAATTAAGGTCATTGTATTCACTTTAAAATTAAAAAAAAACATTAATAATTTTCTAATGTAAAGTTCTCTAGTAAAAAATTAAACGTCAATGTTTCTATTCATGTCCTTAATTCTTATAACTTATAACAACACAAATAAAAATCGTCATAAATTTTGTGATTTTTTTTTTTTGCAAAGTGTTACAAATTTATATCACAAATAATAAAAGCGTAAGTAATACAACAATATTGCAACTCCTTTATCAAAATATTAATAATTTCGATAAAAACGTCATTAATATGTAAGCACTTTCATGTAAGCGTCACTAATTTTTATAGTTAAAACATACTGTCTAGATTGCTTATTAATGCCTAAGTAAAAAAAAAGTAGACAATGTCATTTTATTATATTTACTACACAAAAATAGTAAATGTCATCAATTTTATGACTTTCTTTTAAAGCGTTGTTATTTTAGTGACACAAATAAAAAAAACGTAAGTAGGTTTATTCGAATAATGACACTTTTAAAAAGTGTCATTAAATTGGCAGAAATACAAACACCTTTGACGAAGAGTCGTTAAATTTTATCACTTACATATGCTTTTGAAAAAGTGTCACTAATATCTTATTTCTAACAATGTTTTTTAGTAGTGTTGTTAAATTAGCGTCATTATAGACCCTTTTTCTTGTAGTGTATGGAACACTAGTATAAAATGTAAAAAGTGGAATTTTTACTTTATTCATCCTTTTCTTCATACAATGATGATCAACATTTTTCTGTAAATGATAAGTGTGTTTCATTTTATTGAAATAATTAATTTTTTATATTTAAAATCATTTATAATAAAATAATCTTCAACTCACATAGTCATGATTTGAAGTTTGAAATCATTAATCTTCTATGAAGAAGAACAAAGAAGATGATGATGACTTACAACATAGAAGAATAATGCCCATTAATCTATATTTACTAAGGTAGGTTTGGATTGTGATGTGTCCATCTGAATTTGGGATGAGCAAAATTTCAATCCTTATTTGTTGTGGGATGTAGGTGGATTTGCAAATCATATCTACATCCCATTTTTTTTACAACTTCCAATAAAAATATTTTTTTTTTACAATTTAAAAAAAAATCTACTTTTTCTACAATTCTCAATGTGATGATGACATTTTAACTATAATCCTACACACACAATATTTTCAAAATCCACATTTTTACAAAATCCACTCAAATCTCAAATCCAAACTGGCAAAATCCACCTCCACCTCAATCCAAACATACCCTAAGATACTTTATTCATTAGACGACAATTAGTGCTTAACTTTTTTCCTAACCCTGCCACCAGGAGGGATTAGTTATTTTCACTTTTTTTTGTGTGTGTTTTTTTTTTTTTGATTTAGTATTTTTTTCATAAACACTCCACATTCCAAGCCTCATCAAATTGTCCTAAATCGAAAAATTGAAACTAACTCTGAATAAATTTTTTTAAAGTAGGTCTTATATGAGACGGTTTCACATGATACCTTATATAAGACGGAGTTTATATGGATTAACGAGACCGGTCAATCCAATTAATATGGTAAATTTCGGTCTAACATAAGACTATAAAAACTCATGTTTCACGTAAAGTCTTACGTGAAACGGTCTCACATAAGTTTTTGTGTTTTTTTATACGTATATATTTATTTTTCATTTAACTTATATTTTTCGATAAAACTAGTTACATATTTTGATCATATAATTTAATAGTATATAATAATAAAGAAAACAATTTTAAAATTTCACCAAAACATAAAAAATTATAATATTACCAATACTTAAAATATTCCACGACTCTCCGTCTTCTCTGAACCCAGCTCAATTATTCCTTTAGATGAATTCCGATTTTTAAATTTGATTTAGCTATTTAATTTTAAAAATCCACCAAATTTGATATGATTTAGAAAATATTTTAAATCTAGATTCCTCCTACCTATTCTATGCACACCCCTAATTCATATAGAAGTCGGATCCATCCATCTCAAAATATGAATTTAATGGAATTGAGTCAAGCTGAATTATTTTGGTTTGTTTTGTCATAAATGAATTTGAACTAGCTTAATTTATTGAATACATTTATAATTTACGAGTTAATTATTCAAATTTGATCGATTCTTAACGAACTTAATAAATATTAATAATAAATTATATTATTCATCAACTTATTAACAGAATAAGATATATATTCTTAAAAAATATAATATTTTATCTAATATTTATAATTTAATTATAAAAATTATCTATAATATATATATATATATATAATTTAGATTACGTACGTTGCACGTGAAGATCAAACCAAATTTAAAAAAGAAATTATAATTGTATTGATATAAGTGGAGATCAAGTGATATAAGTGGAGATCAAGTAAGTAGTTTTTGGCATTATAAAAGTGGCGATAAAAAGTGTCAAATAGGTGATAATTGTGTTGCAAAACCCAAACATATCAAAGTCTTATCAATCATAATGAATTGATGTGGTATCAAATAATAATGAAGAGTACGTCCGTCGGCTGATTAGATTAGTGACCCATTGCAACCTGTGTGGAAATAGCGCACATGCCTTATTCCCCCCATATTAAGATAATATTGTTCCAACCTTTCTACATTCTTCCCAAAAAGCTATGTTTGGCTTTGGCCCCATAGATTTAATATTTGACCCCTACCCCCCCACCCCACTTTTTTTTTTGTTTATCAGGAATTTTAACTTAACATTTCAAATCAATACATATTTCATATCATTGAATTCCCATCATTAGTTCATTACTTTAGTTCTCTCTCTCCCTTCCGCGTATTGTTTTAATATACAATTTATAGTTTTAATATACAATTTAATATTGTAGACAGGGACACAAGGCAAGTTGGTAAGGTTTGTGGTGATTTGGAAAGAAATTTCCTGGTGATTTGGGAAGAAGTTTCCCACAATGCAGATTCAAACTTCATTTAGGGTAGATTTTCACTGAAATATTGTAGAAGTTTGTATCTTGTTGGTTCCATAACACAAGTGTCTGCTATTCAAACATATTTTTTTATTTACATTTCAACCGACTAAAAGGTCTACAGTCAAGTGGGAGAGTTTTTCATCTCTCCCAGCTAATAAAAAATATACAGTCTGATATTTAATCAATGAGTGTAAGATATTAATAGTTTGTTCTAATGAAAATCAGAGTACCTAGAAAATTAATGCAAAGTAGTAATATTTAATGTTGGATCTGCTCTATGTAAACCAAACATTGGGTTTTATGTTTGGGATATGGTATATATATGATTTGAATATATAACTTGATGTAGGGTCTTTATGAAGCACCTCAAAGCAAGGGCGGTTATTTTTTATATATAAAGGTTTAAAGTTATATTTAAAGTAAACTCAGTTTAAAAATTACACTAGTTCACTAAATAGGAAAATTTGTATCTAAATGTAAAATCCTTATAAATTATATTTATATCCTTTTTTTTCCTTTTCCAAACATAAAATATAAATATTGGAAGACAAAGAAAATATTCACCAACAACAGAGATCAACTTAAAATTTTAGATGTGAGTTTCTTGAAATCTCCCACCACGTTATTAAAGGTAATGTTTTTTTTTAAGTTCATTTAATATTTTTATGATTTATGTTTAAGTAATAAAGACTTCCATATATTCGTGTCTTGAAATATATATGGATAATATAATTTTTATTTGTTATACCTTTTTAATTCAGTAGTATTTTAGTTAGTTATTCAATTAAGATTTGGTTTGAACTTTGAATTCAATTAAATAATTCATTTAATTAATTAGTTATTAAATCAACATACGCCTATCCACACAACTTCATTTAATTTAAGTTGTAAAAAATTAAATTTGACACATTACTTTGAATTAGTAGTTAGTTATCAAATTTCTATTTTCATTTGGTTATAGTCTTGCAAAAACTTAAATTTAAGCCTTCATCGTATTTCTCGTAGGACACAACTTAAGTGAACACCGAAATATTTTGTTATGTATAAATTTTAATGTGTCGAAACATTAACTTTTCAGCCCACCTCACTATTAAATCCTGGATCCGCCTCTGCCTCAAAGCATATGATTTTAATACATAACTTGATGTTAGGGTTTCTATGAAGCAACTCAAAGCATATGATTTTTAATACATAACTTGATGTAGGTTTTTTTATGAACTACCAACTCAAAGCATATTCTTAGCTAGCACTTTGTATTGTAATAGAACCAACATGTTATATATATGCACCTCAATGTATAGTGTATCAACCATTCACATACGGTGTTCATATGTTACGCCCCGTTTTCTTTTATAAAATTATTAGAGTTTTCATACGGGCGTGAAGAAAGAAATAGCAAGAGACAGTTTTCTTTTCACAAACAGAAGAAATAGTAGGAGACGACAGAAGAAAGAGGTAGAGACGATGTGAAACATTCACATATCAACAATCAGATTTAACCGATAATCTCAACATTCGCAGCAGAAAAATATCATTAGGATCTCACATCCCAAATATATACAGAATGCAAAACATGAGTTAATTAAAACATTGTTTCGAAATGTTTGTGTGACATCAGCTTAACTGAGTGACATCATCCTAAATACACAAGTCGAGAAACAACACCTCCTCTCTCCATCTAGGGTTCATCATGCTCATCATCTCCTGTAACGTGAATTACAAAATAGGGGGTGAGTGCGTGGAATACACTTATGGGGATGAAATCCGCCTCTTATAACAGACAACAGATATAAAATACCGAAAAATGTAACATTCAGTCACGTTATCACAACACATAAAATGCAAGGCACGTACTCGTAACCCATCCATGGGGTGCGGGAATTTTCCATCTTATTTCCTAAAACGGTCTCAATACCGCTGACGCATTTACAGGACCACTAGACCTTTCAGGTGGTAGAAGAGGTAAGAGCTAGTTTTTTTACGGTCCATAAGACCCTCCGAACATGCAATGTGAACCGAAGTCCTTTCACAGTATATCATGAACACATAAACATAACATATAACCATAGCACTTAGTATTCCTCAATCATGCATATATCGGAAATCGAAATTTCGGATTTCGGATTAAAAAAATTCATTCCAAAATCGGAAAATTTCGGATCGAATTCAGCGGATATCGGATATTCCGTTCCAATTTCCACCCCTAGTCTTCACATATCTCCATAGGTCAAATAGTTTCTACTTTCTATGCAAGAAATGAAGAAATTTATACCTTAGTATGTTAATTTAAAGAAATTTTTTTGCCTGTGAAATTTCAAACATGTCAATTTTCATTTAATGCAAACGACAATATGAAGCTTTAATTAATTTATTTATTTTAACAAATTTGGCGAATATATTATATATCCATATTTACTAAAGCACTGATTTGTCAGTACAATCTTTTACATATATATATATAGTCTAGAAAATAGAAACAAAAAAGAGGGTTTTTGATCAATGTTTTTAACACCAAATCCATTGACTGATTTACCAATGGTTAGGGGTGGGAATAGATCGGACTACTCGACAGGGGTCTATGGTTCGACCTATTTAATAAATGAGTCAGACCAAGGTCTTTTATTAGGTTTTTTTTATGACAATAAGTCAGGCTCATACTTTAAAAAAATCCTAAAGGGCATAATAGACCGACCTCTTTATAGTGTATTATAGAAATACATGATACATATTTATATAACATACATAATTTTTAGTTGTGTCCTAATATTATAAGTCCATGATTCATATTCAAAATAAAAAATAATAATTCAACTATGGTTCGCAGCTATTTTTTGTGTTCTGTAGATCTTTAGATTACTTGTTTTAGTTAGCAGGAAGTTAATGTTTTACTAGAGCCACTATAGGCTACAATGCATTAGAGAATTGTTCATTTTCATGTTTTTCAATGTAATTTTTTATATTTATTGTAGGCATTTTATAGGCTTTATATAGACTTTAGGCCAGACTTATCTACAAAATAGGTCGGGCTCAGGTAAAAAAAAAAAGTCTATTACATATAATAGGCTAGGCTTAGGCCTAATATTTAAAATTCAGGCCAAGGCAAATCACAAGAAAGCCCAGCTTAGACTAGCCTATTTCCACCCCTATCAATGGTCAAGATATTCCATTGCAAATAGTGTGTGTGTGTATATATATATATATAATTTCCTCCACTGATCAATTATCAGATTTTCTTCAATACGTCAATTGTCAATATGGATATTAAAAAAAGAGTAGGTTTCCTATGTAATTGGTGTATGGATCTTAGATCCATGCACTCGGGTCGGATTATGCCGAATTTGATCCGATCCACACCTTTTTTTTTGTCCTGACCTTTATGTTATTTTAGTCATACATTTATGTTATATTAGTCACACTTTATGTTTAGATATCATAACCTTAGTACAATATTTTAACTTAAAAAAAAAATATCGCTACTCTTTATACTATGTTAGTCATACATTTATGTTATATTAGTCATACCTTTATGTACAAATATCATACATATGTTAAGGTACAACTAGCATTACTAAAGGTATTACTAACATAACTAAAATGTATAATCAACACTACTAAAAAGTATGACTAATATAATACAAAAATATGATACCTGAGAGCATGTTTGGGCGAATTTGTGCGTGACTTGATGGCTTGTGGTGGCACATGGCTGCACGTGGTGGTCAGGTTGACCCGAGTGCACACCAGATGTATCGAAATTTTTGTGTTAAAAAAATCACCACATTTACAGTTGTTGTAAAAATCACGTACCACCTTTACTTAAATTTTGCAATTTTAAATAAAATTTTGGATAATTACAAAAATAACAAGACCTAAAGTATATACAAAGGTGGAATTTCAATCACCAACTAGTGTTTAAACTTTTCCTTGCTGATGTGTCCGATTGTCTGCACACGTCAGCTGCATGGATATTAAAAAAGTCACCCCCTTTATTATTGACTAAAAAAATATCACATTTACACCCTACTTAAAAAAACCCACGCATTAATAAAACAATGTGATTTTCTTCTAACATAAAAGAAATGAGAGACGCAGAATGAGCTAGAGACAAACGACATTGTTTCATTAATGCGTTTCTTTTAATATCCATGTTGGAAACTTGAGTAACTTGACACATTAGTAAGAAAAAAAATTCAAACACTAACTGGTGAATGAAATTGCACTTATATGTATGACATCATGTTGTTTTGTAGTTATTCAAATGTTTGGTTAAAATTACATTTTAAGTAAAGATTGTGATTTTTATAATAATTGTATATATGATATTTTTTATAATATTCATGTTGGTAGTTGACGTGTCTGAACAACCTTTATTAACTAGGGCAAAATCTTATGTAAAACTGTCTCACGGATCTCATTTTGTGAGAGAAGACAGGATTGGAGCAACGGTCAACATTTCGGTCAACACGGTTAAAATCTGATCAACGAAGTCAAAGATAATATTTTAAAGTATATGAGATAATACTTTTAAATTATATAAAACTTTTATGCGTATGATGTAATACTTTTGAGAAATTATACTTTGACAAGTAATATATGTAATATTTTTGTGTGTATGTACTTTTGTGTGTATCATGTAATGCATTTGCTTTCAAGTTTCTAAATTAATGATTAATTTGAGAAATTGTAATTTCATAGGTAGTACTTTTATTTTCTTAATGTAATACTTTCGTTTGGATCACGTGATGCTTTTGAAAAATTATAATTTGATAAATACTATTATATAATATTTTTACTTCTATAGATACTATTCTTATGTGTAACTTGTAATGCTTTTGATTTAATTACTTCAAATCAATGATTAATTTGATAAATTGTAATTGACAAGTAATATTTTTATTCTCATTATATAATATTTTTATATATATCATGCAATACTTTTGAAAGTATCACACGATACACATAAAAATATCTTATGTGTATCGTGTGATATTTTCAAAAGTATTACATGATATACATAACAATATCGGATGTAATATTTTTAGATCAATAGTATTGATCGACCGTTGATCAATCTCGTTGACTTGATCAAATTATCTCATCTCACCAAATAAAATTTGTAAAACCATTTGACACAATACCTACTCATTAACTAGAGGAATTTTCATAGTTTTCCTCTCGCGTAAATAGCTCATGTCGGGCGGATAAATCGCATGAAGCAAAAGCCTCATTTCATATAATTAATTAACTTCTGTGATGAGAATTAAGTTCAACTATCAACAAGATTTGGCTTCAATTTCTCTCAATATGTCCAATAAAATTCATTTATTTACATGAGGTAGTGTTTGGTGAGGAGATTATTAGTTCTCTCATGAATGCAAAATTGTACTGCTACTCAGACTTGTACCTTATTCTGCCTGGAACATTAATAAAAATCAATCCCCACATGTCTCTCTCTATTTTAAAGAATGGAAGACAAAATTTATTTGAAACGGTTTCTAGAATATAATCTCATAAAAAGTTTAATTATTCACAATCAAAACCCATTTTAAAAAATGTGTACATGAATTATGAATTGAGTTTAAATTCAGAAACTTGTCAGTAATATAGTTTTTATTGTCTTCCATTGTCAAACTACTCATAAAAAATTATAAAAGACCTATTTTAGTCATATATTGGAAAAATATATCTAATTTTAGCTTTCTTTTTTCATCATAATTTAGAAAATTCTATGATTTTTTTCCGCGTGGACGCATTGTGTCTGCCCTAAATTATTATTTTTCCGGACACGTGGGTGATGTGATAGATTTTGGCTGATTTGTAAAATAATTGGCTTTTCTTTCTATTATTTACATAAGCATCCAAAAAAAGAAAAAAAATTGGCAAAGACCACTTTTCCACCTTCAACCTTCGAAAATTTTGGCCACCGAGCCGCCACCACAACCACCAAATTTCCACAATTTTGCTCCACACTTGAGCTAAAAATTGGATTCTATCAAGGTCAGAGGAGGGTGAATTGGGGGATTTTTTAGACGGTAGGGTATGTTTGTTTGGAGGGTCATGAGTTAGGATTTGAAATTTCAAAATCTCAAATCTTTGTTTGTTAGGAAATTTAAATTAGGATTATAAAATCCACTCAAATGCTACTTTATGTATAGAAAACATAATAATTAACCCTACACTCTAACTTATTAATACACAAATTTGAATACACACCTAAATTTCTACTATTATAGTCATCCAATCATTACTATTACATCAACTAATAATATAATATTACACTTACTAATTTTTCCATTAGTGATTTGATATCTACAATAATAATCCTACCCTATAAAGTTTCATAACAAACATAGATTTTAACTATTCACCTTTATTTATAAATTTTAGGATTTCGAAGTCGGATTTCTCCAATTCTGCATAATCTCCAAACAAACATACCCTAAGAAATCTAAAATTTTATTTTAAAGGGATAAAGTTTCACATCAAAATATAAAATAGATCGACGGTTAAAATTTATGTAGTAGATAATTTTTTATAATATAAGAGAGGCGTAATTAATTCTTATAAATTAATTATGTAAATGTGAAATATTAAGAAAAATTACATATAAAAATAGTATTTCTGCAAGTTTAAGGGGAACAACCGCCCCCTGCGCCCCCTTAATCCATCCCTAGTTTCAGAGGATGAGAGAAGGGTCGAGAAGGTACGACAAAGCTTCTTTTTAGGTTTCAACTAGTATAAACCTCGTGTAATATATTGTATATATTAAAATGCCATTATGATAATCAAAAATATTTTTTTTTGGAGAATAATATTTAACATTTTATAAAAGATTTTTAGGATTTCTTTTAGCGAAATTTGTAGTACACATAATTTTATTATATGTTATATTAAAATTAAATTAAATCAAAACCCTATAGTAATAAGACTTAAATACATTATATTTAGAGTGTTTTGTTTATAAACTTATATTAACATAAATTAACATCACATTTTTTATTAATATTTTCTTTAATGTATTAATTTAAGCAAGCAACAAATTCTTTTCTTGAATTGACTAATGTTAGTTTTTCTTAAAAAAATATTTTTATAATTACATGACCTAAAAATATTTGTAATGTTAGTTTATTGCATAAATTTTTTATTCATGATATGTATGAATATATTTTGTTCTATCTTTAATGGTTATATAAGTAAAAATTACAGTATACCTATAAATTTGATATTGTATCTTTGCACTTAAGATAAAATTATGAGTGAACTTAAAATTTGATCTTTCCTAATTTTATTTGTTTCAAAATTTTAATAAATAATAAATGAGGTAATATTAATGAATAAAATAATAAATAGTATTTAAGTTTCTTTTTCAACATTAACAAAGTAAGTTAATATTGATTATAAAGTGCTTGAAAATTAATAATTTAATTAATTTAACATTAATTGATATAAAATAAACTGAAATATATTTTAATTGAGGGTTCTAGTTTGGAAGTTAAACCAAATCAATGAGAGATGACACATATCCATAGATGATTTTTTTTTAGTATATATTAAAGATGGTAGTTGCATTTGTTTCTTCTTCCTCCTCTTGATCCAGAGACTTGATTGACATTTCCTCACTTTGATGTTGATCTTACTCGTATATCAATTAGTTGTAAGAATCTTAACTGTGGGATCTTAAGAACTCAAGAACTTATCTAGCTTCACATAAATATTGTGAAATTAGAGAAATAATATGATATAATATTTTTTTGTGTATCAAGTGATATTGTTAAAAGTATTATAATATATATATATATATATATATATATATATAAAAGTATTACTTGTCAAGTTATAATATCTCAAATTAATCATTGATTTGGAGTAATGAAAATGTTATGAAATATTATAGTAATATTTATCAAATTACAAATTTTCAAAAGATTCACATGGATGAGAATAAAGTTACTACCTCTAAAATTACAAATTTTCAAATTAATCATTGATTTAGAATATTGGAAGTAAATATAATACATGATACGCATAAAAGTATTATCCGATACACACAAAAGTATTACATTATATTACTTGTCAAATTATGATTTCTCAAAAGTAATTTATCATACACATAAAAGTATAACATAATACATAAAAATATTATATTTGACTTTGTTGACCGGACGTTGATCGTTGATCAGGGTTTTAACCTGGACCGGATCAAATCCGCCTCGTATCATGAAATGAGATCCATGAGACGATCTTATGCAAAACTTTGCAGGCCTATTTTAATTTTTGGTTTTTAACAATATTAAAGAAAGCATAAAAATGCAATTTTTGGGTTTTAACAATATTTAAAAAGACATATAAATGCAATATTGACTGTATGCTATACTAGTGTGGTACTATGATTGAATAATTGAATTTGTTATTTCATTTGGGACTCTGGCGGATTGCAATTTGGGTGGGTGTATACTGTGTATGCGGGAAATAATTTGTGGCTAACTTTGTACCTGCGTATACTGTATTGTGTGTTGAGACTTGATCAGCAGTATACATTATATTATAATTTTAAATACTACAGTAATTTAACTAAAGTAATGTATATATATTGTAATAACGTATTATATAAAATATATTTATTACTACAATAAAAGTATGAATTATTTTATGTTTCGTCCATTTTTCACAATACTTATTTTAACCCACTTATATTTAATTTAATTTAAATCATTAATTAGGTGTTTTAAAATTCATCAAGACTCTAATTTAATCACCTAAGAAAACTAATTGCTTCCACATATATACAAATATACGAGATCTAAAACTAATATATATATATATATATTGTTGGGATATTTCTGTTAGGATTTTGATAAGACAAATAACTTTGTTTAGGAAGTTAGAGTACTTCATTTTTCCACATTGTTTGAGTAGAATTTAGTTTTGTAAAGTTTACTTCCTGGATCGTATTTGTAAAGATTTGTAAAAAATCAGAAGATGGAAGTTACTAATCATAGCAGAATTCTAGAAATGAAGAAGTATCGGATGCTGATTATCAGTAAAGAGAATTAGTAAGTAGAAGGAGTAAGCAAAATCAGCAAGCTGAATCAGTAAGCAGTATACAAAATTCAGTAAGGAGAACTGGAGGCTTTCTGCAGGATTCAAAAATAGGAAGTTGTTCTGGAATCAGTAAGCAGATGCACAACAGTAAGCAACTACTGCAACCTAAGCAGGAAGTTGTAAGTTTGTCTTAACTTATTTATTGCAGTACGAGGTTTCTGCATTATCAAAGTAACCGGTAGATGAAAGTTAGTATCTGACCAATGAGGTGATGCAATTTGAACCGTGGATCTGCAAAAGCACTGTTGCCGAGGAGTAGCGCCATTAATGCGGAGCAAAGTAGGACACGCCTTATTTTCCAGTTTCTCCAGGCGTATTTAATACGAAGATCATGAAGATCAATATTTGAATTTCTATAAGGACTATGTCTCTCTTCAACGGATATAATTCTACAAGTATAAATAGAAGACGAAGGTGACTAAGAAGACTACTAAACATACAAGATATTTTCTAAGCGATCAGAATTCTCAAGCAAAACACAAGTTTGCTAATAGTTCAGTCACTCAACCTTTAGAAACAGTCGAGCCCAAGATTTCGAGCTTAAAAAGATCTTAAGGCTGTCTTCAAGCGCATCAGTTGAAGAACATATATTTTTAACCTATTTGATGTGTGCTGGTTGTTTTAGTTGGTGTCCTTAGTGGGAAGGAGTTAGATCCTCACTAAGTGTTTAGTCTTTGTTTAAGGCTTTTTACTCTGTGTGAGTATTTGTACCCTGTGTGGGATTAGCCTAGGAATCTTACTGATTCTAGTAGGTGTTGGCTCGTTAAGAAGACGATTGTAAAGTCGAGACTTGTAAATCAATCTGACCTAGTGGAGTTCCTCCTATGTAAATGAGAAGAGTGGACGAAGAAGGATTACACCACCTTCGAACCACTATAAACCTTTGTGTTTATATTTTTATATTTACTTGTTGCATATCTCATATATCCTGCTTATACTGCTAAAAAAGATTCTGTTAAAATTATACTTGGCAAAAGAAAACTGTTTTTCAAAAGAAACTCTATCTTAAGTTTCTACTGCATACTGTGAAAACTGAGATAGTAAGATGAACAAGCATACTGCCAGCTTACTGAATCGAGAGTGTTGTTGTATTCTCTCTAGAATTCTGTAACCTACTTTCAGAAAAGTTTTAAAATGCAAAATTTGATAGAGGTCCATTCACCCCCCTCTGATTCTCTGACCACTTGGGACCAACAAGTGGTATCAGAGCGAGTTGGGTTAAAAGCCAACTTGACTGGTAACCTACCCAAATCCACTCATTTCTGTTGGAAAAACCGTTTTACTTTTTCAAGACGAAAACTCATAGTTTTAGCATAAGTATGGATTGCTCATACCATAAACTACCAATGTTTTCCATAGAAGAATACGATGACTGGCGAATACGTATGGAGGCTCACTTGTCAGCCATGCATGATGAGATGTGGTACGTGATTACAGAATGACCATCAATAATCATTAAGCCAAACCCTATCTTTGGAAGAGAGCTCCGTGAGCATGTGCGAGTTGAGACAAAAGTTGCAGCAGCTGGAGAAATCGAGGACGTAACAACTAGCGACGACGATGCTGAAAGGGCTCCAAGATCCACCCCACGTGCAGTAGCACCAGACTACAGGAGAGCACCTCCACCAGCTGAATTCATAGTCAATGTTAGACATGAGTATACAACTGATGAAAGAAAGAGGGCTAACCAGGATAATATGGCCAAAAACACATAATTCCTGATGCTGGATAAAGAAACATTCAGCAAGGTGAAAATGTATAGAACAACTAAAGAAATATAGGACAAGCTGGAGTTAATCTGTGAAGACAATGAGCTTGCCAAAGATAATAGAGTGTCAAATGCTCATAGCTGTACTAGAGCTTTAAATGGAACCTGGAGAGTCTCTGGAAGAACTTGACTTGAGATTCACTGTCATTGTCAGCGAGCTGGAATCTCTGGGGAAGTTCTACTCCCAGAAAGAGAAGAACACTAAGGTGTTGAGAGCTCTACCCCTAGACTGGAACAGCAAAGCAACCGCAATGAGAGTCTCTCTTGACCTCAATGCGGTGAATATATTTGATCTATTTTCAGACCTTAAGGAGTTTGAATTTGACATAGATCAAATGAGGAAAGAATTGGAGGAGTCGAGTGCCAAAGTAACAACACTTACAGCAAGAGTCAAGGATACAGCTACTGCAAACAGCAGTAAATAGAAAGAGAAGTAGAAAGAAATGCTTACTGAAGATGCTGAGGAAGAAATTACGTTCCTCCTCAAGAAGTTCAAGAAGTTTCTGAAGATGAACAAGAGAGAAAACGACTTCAGAAAGAAACCTTTAACTTCAGAAAGAAGTCCCCTAGTAAGACAAACATCACAGTCAAATACTGGTTCCTCTGACTTGTGCTATAATTACAAAAAACTTGGACACTTCACCAGAAACTATCCATACCCTCAAATACATAAGTATACTGAGGATGAGAGGAAGTAGAGGAAAGACAGAAGGAATGATGAAAAACAAAAGTTTAGGGCTCATCTGAGTGAAGCTGAAGCTCTAAAAGCAGCAAACAACTCCAAAGAAGAAGCTAAGGATGAATGCTGATCCGAGAGCGATAGCGACAACTCTACCTCTTATAAGGAAGCACTACTGTGCCTCATTGCCAAAGACTATGAAGAAGAAGAAGATGATGAGGTAACTTCTTAATCTCATGAAGTTTCCAGATCTGAAAAGTTAAACATGATTCAGTCGTTTAGACAGGTCATGAGTGACTTTAAGCAAATAAACTCAGCTCATGAGAAACTGAAGGAAGAAAATCTGATGCTCAAGAATGAGCAAACTGTACTGAAGAAAAAAGTTTCTGACCTTGAGTACTACAGTACATAATGCAACAATCTCCAAGCGGAGGTTTCTAAGTTCAAACTGCTAGTCACTAAGCTAGAAACTGAGAAAACTAGCTTGCAAAACACAATTGATGCGTATAGCAAATCAGCTAGGAAAACACATGAATGTATCCTGGAGACCCAAAATGCCTATAGAGGAAATGGTCTCGGATACTGTGCATGAAGCTCTTAGAAAACAGCAAGCACATCCAATACTGGAAAGGTTGTTCAGGCCCGAGTATCCTATGCTCAGGAACTCCTTCCAACCAATGGAAGCTTGAACAAAGCTAGTACAACGGATAAAGGTAAGAAGCCCATACTGCAAACCGCAGATAGTAAGCCTGCTCAAATCCTGAGAAAGCTGCAAAATCAATATATTGTAAACAGGAGGAGAATGCAGCAGTCTTCCAGATTACATCAAAAAGTTCTACCCCTACTATACCAAAGCATACTTGCTGAAGTGGTTACTGAAAACAGTACACATGTTATTGCATCTGGGAATACAGTAATGCAGGATACTGAACAGTAAGCATAGAGGATACTGCAGTGTAACAGTAACTGTAGTAAAGATACTGCTGATCAACAGGTTACTGCTCAGCAATCAGTCTACAACTTTGAGCCTGATAGGATATAGCTTAGGAATCACCCAAGAGAGCTTGTTGTTGGGGATATCAATAAAGGTATTAGAATAAGAAGATCAAGACTGCAAGAATCACTTTTCACATGTTTCATATCTCAAGTAGAACCCAAGAGTGTGAAAGAAGCTCTTGAAGACAGTAACAGGCCATGCAGGAAGAGCTGAATGGATTTGAAAGGAATCACATATGGAGATTGGTTCCAAGGCCTGATCACCAAGGAGTTATTGGAATAAAGTAGGTGTTCAAGAACAAGCTAGATGAAAATGGTACTGTTGTTAGAAACAAAATAAGACTAGTGGCTAAAGGATACTGCCAAGAAGAAAACATAGATTTTGATGAGACGTTCACTCCTATTGCGAGGCTTGAGGCAATAAGGATATTTTTAGCCTATGCTGCCCATAAGAATTTCAATGTATATCAGATGGATGTGAAGAGTGCATTTCTGAATGGACTCCTATCTGAAGAAGTCTATGTGGAGCAGCCGCCGGGTTTCAAAGAACAAACAAAAGACAAGGTATTCAGATTGGAGAAAACTTTATATGGTTTAAAGCAAGCACCTAGGGCTTGGTATGATACACTGTCCCTATATCTCTTGGAGAACGATTTTCAGAAAGGGATAGTAGACAAAACTCTTTTTAAAATACAGGATGGAGATAATATACTACTTGTGTAGATATAAGGGGATGACATCAACTTTGGATCCACAGATAAAGATTTATGTGAAAAATTCTCAACCCTCATGCAGAAAAAGTTTCAGATGAGCATGATGGGAGAATTAAATTTCTTTCTTGGTCTACAAGTAAAACAGCTAGACAATGGGATTTTTATAAATCAAGCCAAGTACACCAAGGTACTGATCAAGAAGTTTGGAATGGAGAATGCATCTTCAGTAAACATACCAATGGCCACATCCACCAGTCTTGACAAGGATGAAAGTGGAAATGATGTGGAGATTACAAAGTACAAAAGGCTTATTGGATCCCTACTGTACCTTACAGCAAGCAGGTCGAATATAGCGTTTGTAGTTTGAGTATGTACAAGATTCCAAACAACACCGAATGAGTCACATCTTGTAGCAGTGAAAAGGATTATCAAGTATTTGAAAGGTATTCAAGATGTTGGCTTATGGTATCCTAAGGAATGAGGATTCAGCCTCAAAGATACTCAGATTCAGACTTTGCAGGATGTAAGATTGACAGGAAGAGTACTAGTGGTACTTGTCAATTCCTAGGAGAAAGACTAGTTTTTTGGTTATACAAGAAGCAAACATCCATAGCAACATCAACTGCTGAAAAAGAGTATGTAGCAGCAGGAAGTTGTTATGTTCAAATCTTCTGGATACAACAACAACTAAAGGATTATGGGATAACAGAGAGAGAGACTCTCATTCTGTATGATAATACTAGTGTCATTGCTATAACACACAATCCTGTTTTTTACTCAAGAACAAAACACATTGATATGAGACATCATTTTATAAGAGATCATGTGGAGAAAAAAGGATATTGTGCTTGAGAAAGTGCATACTAATATACAACTAGCAGACATATTCACAAAACCTCTTTGTGAATCAAGGTTTTCTATGTTGAGAAATGAGCTTGGGATCATCAAGCTTTGAAGTGTAAGAAAAGATAAGTTCTTTCAGTAAGGGGGAATTTATGCAGTATTTCAGCATTCAACATCGGGATATTCAGAATTCTAAGATATAGCTGAACAGTATTCAACATCAGTATTCTATTTTAGGATACAACAACAAATAGAATACAGGTTACTGCAACAGGTTACTGTAGACAGAAAACAACATTTATCAGAGATAATATTTAAGAAGCTCTACAACCTCATATTAGGAACAATAACCTTATCGCTAATCATTCTAAACGACAACTTGGCATCCGCATTAAATGCAAAACCACTTTTTCAAAGAAGTCGAAAAGGTGTGGTTTATCCTCTAACATGACTAATCCAGGATATTACGGATTTGCCTCTCCGCCTTGTTATCTCAATCGTCAGATTATACGTCTCTCTCACACGCCATTTGATCTGAACCATTGATCTGATTTAAACACGTTTGAATTAAAAACTGATCATCATTCTCTCTCTACTCTACATTTCACTCTTATCATTTCGAGAATTGTAAACTGACCATTTGCATTCAAAGAACTTTCTCTATTCTTTCTCTAAGTTTTCAGATCGTCAATCATCAATGGTTGTTGCAAGGAAAACAAAGGTTTTGGAAGAAAGACTAGTTAACACTAACGTATTGCTAGAGTATGAGTCACCATTCGGCAGGGATCTCATTTCTGAGATCCGGGATCATGTGTGCAAGAGTAAGGTTTCTGAGCTCTTCACCACTACATACAGAGGGTTCTCTGTCCAGGCTGTACAGAAATTCTACGCCTATGTCGAGTTATCTAAGGACTTAAAAATGATCATCTTCAAGATGGATGCTGATGAAAAAGAGGAGTACACCTTGACGGCTAGCAACATTATCGCCGCCTTCGACATCTCCAAATAAGGTTTGAAGTTTATAGACCTGGAGACCTATGGTTCAGGTTACTTGGAGGAAAGTTAGAACCTGTTCAAATAGGATTCCATCTCAGAGCATCTGACGAAGAGCTTCGAGGAGAAGAAACGCAAGCCTGAGTATAAGTTTCTTCATAACATTTGTGCCTATGACATTGAGAGCAGATGTGGAAGCTATGACAAGTGCACCAATCTACAGATTAAGTTAATGACTGTGATTGTTTGTGAAGAAGCAATCAACTGGGCACAATTCCTCTTTCGGAGGATTTGGGAAGAGGCCTCTAAGAAGACGATCAAGAGGAGCTATGGGATTACCATCTCCTCCATCCTCTGCAAAAAAGGTATCTGATGGTCTCAAGTGGTCAGAGGATCAGAGGGGGGGTGAATGAACCTCTATCGATTTTTTGAACTTTTCAAAATATGTAACTGATTAACAGGTTTCTGTCTTACTAGAAGGACATTATCCTGTCACGAGTCAGTAACCTGGCCCAAGGCTTGATCAGATTACTGTCCCGGTATCAAAATGCAACACAGCGGAAAAAACTTGATAGAGTTTCTAATGAAAATCGATTTTCTTTTCAAATATGATTTTGCAAAACACGTTTGTCAGGATGCTTATGATAGATGCAACAGAGTAGATATACAAATAAGGTGATGCAACAAATAAGATAAGCAGTAAACACTTATGGCTTATAGTGGTTCGAATGTGGTGTAATCCTTTTACGTCCACTCTACTCCTTCTCTGAAGAGGAACTTCGTTATGGTCAGTTTGGTTTACAAGACTCATCTTTACAAACTTCTTCCAAAACAAGTTAAACCTACTAGAATCCCAGATTCCTAGGCCTAATCCCACACAGGGTTTACAAACTCCCACACAGGGAACACACTCCCACACAGGAAAACTAGCCTACACAAGTGTTGGATATTTTAGTAGTTATCTTGATAAGACAAACGGGATGACAAACAAAACAGGATGCATAATAAGATAATGAAAGTTGCTAAAAGAAGTTTCCACATATTGCATGATCATAAGCTTAACTGTCAATAAATAAGATCATGTGATGGTTTTCCAAGGAATAAGGAAAACCAACCTTAGAAGAATTAGAAATAAGTCTTCTAAAGGTCAGCAAGCTGTAGGGAACAACAAGCTAAAAGGAAGTATCTGCATAAGGAAGCAGATAGGATACTGCAAGAAGTAGACAACATGCTGAAAGAGCAACAAAAAACAGGAAAGCCTCAAGCAGAAAGTGCACCAAAGAGTAACCAAACTTAGAAGATTAAGGAAAAACTTCTAAGAGCAGGAAGCCAGAAGCTGATATAGAATACTGGATGCTGCAATCAGAAAACAGCAAGTAGCGGAAGGAAACTGAAAAAACAAAACAGCAAGTAGCGAAAGGAAGTTGAAAGAGCAAAGCAGCAAACAACATACAGCAACAGGAAGCTGGCTACAGGCATAAGAACAGGAAGCTGCTGTAAAACAGAATCCTGGTATAGAATAGGAAGCAGTACAAAAAGCAGCAAGTAAGGAGGACCCACTATCTACAGAAAGAGCAGGAAGTAGCCAACGGATCTGATAAAAGATAAGTGCTACTCCTCCTCATGCAGTATCAAGAAGAGCATGCAGCGCAAAGAGAAGAAAAACCAACTAACTTCAAGTAGCCGTTGCATAAACTTCAGCCTTAGAACCATACCGATAAGACAGGTCAGCAGGAATGTCAGAAAGGTCCAAAAGAAAATAGTGGACGCATTAAACGCTCATGTCAGGAACAGCTCAAATGCATTGAATGCAACCACAGAGAAGATCTTGGAGATCAAAGCTTAAACTCAAGTAAGACTATAGGAGAAACATCTCACTTCAACGGATACTTCTCAACGGATAAAACTCTCAAGATCTATAAATAGAATGTGTGGCTGATTGAAGAAAGTGCTGGACGGAGTCAAGAGGAAACTCATATACTTCTCAAAGCTTTTCAAGCTTCTACATGTTCAGCCACTCAACCTTCTAGGAGTAGTCTACAACAGCAATAGTGCTTTCAGAGATCAAGACTGTTTCCCACCAATTAAAGAAACATATTTTTTTAACCATTGTGCTGTGTGTGCTAGGTTGTTTTATTTGGTGTACTTAGTTGATAGGATTTTATCCTTGCTAAATTTATTAGTCTTGTGTAGGCTAGTTTTTCCTGTGTGGGAAAGTGTTCCCTGTGTGGGAGAAGTTTCCCTGTGTTGGAGTTTGCAAACCCTGTGTGGGATTAGGCCTAGAAATCTGGGATTCTAGTAGGTTTAACTTGTTTTGGAAGAGGTTTGTAAAGACGAGTCTTGTAAACCAAACTGACCATAACGAAGTTCCTCCTTAGAGAAGAAGTAGTGTGGACGTAGAAGGATTACACCACCTTCGTGTTGGAACTGACGGATCGCCGGCCCTATGCTATCGGAATCGGGATCCATAAATAATACGCAGCGGAAAGAAATCATACCCTTGTAGACCTCTTTGATCTTCTGATGTATTCCTACAGTCTTTCTCGAACGTTGTGTGGCCAACGATCCTTCGAGAAATCTCAGTTCTGCTCTCTCTCTCACTATCACGTGTTTTCTGTGATCTGTGTTATTTGCGGCGCTGATGGAAAAGGGCTATATATAGGCTACACCAGGGACCTAGAGGAGGAATTGGGTTGGGCCTCCTGATGGGCTTAAGTATCCTGTATTCGACCCGAACACATAACTTAAACCCATCAATAATAATTCAGTCCACTAAAGAATTATTATTGAACTATCGTCCCAATCCCATATTTAATATGGGCTCCTTCTTATTATGTGCACGTTTATCTCCCTGTGTTTAAGATATCGAATGTCCGTTAATTAAATAAGTTACTGACAACTTAATTAATTAACATCTAATTCCAAGAGTAGTACCACTCAATTTTATTATCATGTCGGATTAAATCCACCTGCAGGGTTTACATGAAAATCCTTATGAGCTCCTCAAGGGGACATCATCATCCTAAATAATTAGGACACAGATTCCTTCTATAATCAACAGTACACCATATAAACAATACTGTTTCCCAATTCACCGAGTTTATTGATTTAATAAATAAATCACTCATTGGCAAATTAAAGAAACAAATATTGTGTATACGTGGCTGTTATTATATAGGGATTAAGAGAACGCACATCCATAATAACAGAGGTCTTGTTCTATTATATAGTCAGTATAAAACGAACAACCTCAAATGGTCCTGCTCAATACACACAAAGTGTACTAGTGTAGTTTTATAGTCAAGACAGACTAATACCAAACTACACTACAACCATTCCGATGTTTTGTCCAAATCCATCTTGGTTGTGAGCTACTATTTATAATTTATAAGAAACTGATAATATGATCTTCTGTGTGGCACCACACACCAAGTTATCTATAATATAAATTAATTGGACATTGCATAAACATATATAACAAATATAAAATGCAAACATATGACCAAAGTGATTCTCATTCCATAAAAGATGTTCATACAAAAGCTAGGCTTATAGTATACATCCTAACACTTCGAACCACTATAAGCCATAAGTGTTTACTGTTTATCTTATTTGTTGCATCGCTTTGTTTGCATATCTACTCTGCTGCATCTATCATAATTATCCTGACAAACGTGTTTTGCAAAATCATATTTGAAAAGAAAACTGTTTTTCATTAGAAACTCTATCACGTTTATTCCGTTGCGTTGCATTTTGATACCGGGACAGTAATCTGATCAAGCCTTAGGCCAGGTTACTGACTCGGGACAGGATACTGTCCTTCTAGTAAGACAGAAACCTGTTAATCAGTTACATATTTTGAAATGTTCGAAAAATCGATAGAGGTTCATTCACCCTCCCTCTGAACCTCTGACCACTTGGGACCATCAAGTGGTATTAGAGCACGTTGGGTTAACAACCAACTTTACTGGCTATCTACCCAGATCCATCCATTTCTGTTTGCGAAATCTTTTTTCTTTCATATGACCAAAATCATTTCATTTAACATGCATAATGTTTTAAATCAATCTCTCATTCTTACTCATGATAACCCTTTTGTGCAAGGAACAAAAACCTAATGACTGAAGAGAAAATCCACGATATCATCTGATCAACAAGAAGTCAAGGAAAGAAGAGTAAATTGTCAAAAGCATACAAGGAAGAAGCAAGGATAATCATAGATAACATCTACAAGCTGAGGATTCTCAGAACACAGATACGCTACACTTGAAGTCTCACAACAAACTGCTAAGTATCAACATATGGATACTAAGGAAGCAACCAGGAAGGTTGTTGAAGTAACCAAGGCTACACCTTTTATAATAGCTGAAGTTACTAAGGAAGCAACCAAGAAGGTTGCTGAAGTAACCAAAGTTACACCTTTTATAGTAGCTAAAGTTACCAAAGTAGCAACTAACAAAGCAGGTTGATGAGGGAAGAAACATGAATAACCATCAAGTGATACCATCAGCAAGTGGTATCTACCTGAGAAGACAAGATAGAATTCCAAGGTAAGCACATTCAAAGGAATCTAGAAGAATACATACTGACCTAAACCAGATATACAGTCAAGATTCAGACAGTCCAAGTATTTGGACCAAAGAGTGAGAAATCTTAAGAGTTCCCCAAGTAAGGGGGAACTTATTTTAAAATTTGTATTTCTCTCATTCGTACATTTATGCAGCATACTGAGATAGGATACTACATTCTTCTACATTTGAGAATGACATTTACTTAAACAGTATTTGGTTTAAACAATATTTGGTTTAAAGGTTCCTTAAGTAAGGGGGAAACTTAAGTTATATTCTCTATATTTTCATGTATTCAGCTTACTGCAGCAGGATACTGTCTTTTATCAAATCAAGATTCTTCTTAACAGTATTCAGTCTTAGGACCAACAAGGATCATCTAATAGGTTTCTGCAATAATATAACAGGACCATGAGGATACTATAGGAGAGAGAAAATCACAACAGTATCACAGCCTTATAGGAATTCTGATCAACAAAGTGATATCTACAAGAAGTATCATCAATAAGGGTATATCAAGCAAAGACCTCGGGTAAGGATGCTGTTGAGACAGCTCCTGCGGAGGGTATAAAAAGGATTCTCAAAGAAAGGTTAAATCACAGGATACTCAAAAAGGAATAACAGGCTATCAACAGTAAGAGTGATGGGTATCTATGAAGATCTAGATAGGCGGCTGACCGTCTAATCAACAAAAAGGTGAGATCTATCTTTTCAGAAGACAAAAAAATGGTTTTCGAAAAATCTATTCAAAAGGGATTCTTCCACCTTTTTAGAACCAACCGTCAGATCGTGCATTTCATCTCCCAACCGTCGATCAAAGAAACCGCTCATCCGTCTATATATACTCGACTCCTCATCATCCTTCAAAGCATTCACTACTCACAAAAATTCTCAACAAACAACAGATTCCCACGTGAGTCGTTTTGACTGTCTTAAAGAAGAAGATGGAGATCCAAGAAGGCGCAGAAGAAGATGGAGATGAAGACGATGATGAAGATAATTTTCTGATGATTTAAAAGCAGAGAAGGTCTTCAGAAGAATGGAGTATAGAGGCTTTACTTGCCCAGAAGCAGAGAAGGTCTTCAGAAAAGAAGACCGCTTCTATGAGATGGATGCAAATGAGCAGGTATCCATCCTCCATTCAGGTGACACTGGTCCGGCTTTCTCAACCTAGATGAAGATATAGGACCGAGAAAGCCATCAAGGACCAATCCTTGGACAAAGAAGACACCAACTGTCATACATGGAGATACATAAAACAGCAGGTGCTTCACAAGGATCCAGTGTCAAGCAGCTTCAAGCTGGAGTCTGGATAAACTCGAAGAAAAATGAAAAACCAGACCAGCAGTCATCTAGGATCCAAGGTGAACGTGCCTGGACATTGACGAAGTTGCACAGGTAACTGATCCTCCACCGGTCAGTTTTCTGATCTCTTGTCACGTGCTGAGGCTTAGCAGCTTATTCCCTTGGGTAGGAATAAGAAGGAGGATGCTCAGTGGGAAGCACGAACAGGTTACTGGCTTTTGATCAGTAATTGATGGATAAGAGAAAACCTGACTCGCCATATTTGGCGTTGTAACTCCACCCCTGAGCAGCAAGCTGGAGGATGATAACAGAAAGGGGGAAGAGTTTCAAGTCAAGAGTCAAAAGTCATTACTGAAGCCTTATAGCAAGGAGAAGTAGGTAATAATGGCGATCAGGAGTAACCTACCATCTGAAGAATGAAGAAGGCTGATGAAAACATGCTGAAAATGGCATGCAGAGATCAGAGATGGTAGAGAGAGAGAAGAAGAACTCTCTGGTGGAAAAACGTGGAAACAACAACTGATGAAACTGAAGAAAGAAGTATAGCTAGGTGAAGTAGAACAACTTACTTACTTTTGTATTAAAACATGATTATACTTGTACAAACATTATAGTTTCATATAAAAGAGTATTCTTATACAATGACTCTTGATCTTATTATGTTCTGTCATCATCAAGATAAATGGGGAAATTGTTGGGATATTTCAGTAGTTATCTTGATAAGACAAACAGGATGACAAATAGGATATATAACAAAATAGGATGCATAATAAGATAATGAAAGTTGCTAAAAGAAGTTTCCACGTATTGCATGATCATAATCTTAACTGTCAATCAATAAGATCATGTGATGGTTTTCCAAGGAATAAGGAAAACCAACCTTAGAAGAATTAGGAATAAGTCTTCTAAGGGTTAGCAAGCTGTAGGGAACAGCAAGCTAAAATGAAGTATCTGCATAAGAAAGCAGATATGATACTGCAAGAAGTAGACAACATGCTGAAAGAGCAACAGAAAGCAGGAAAGCCTCAAGCAGAAAGTTGCACCAAAGGGAAACCAAACTTAGAAGATTAAGGAAAAACATCTAAGAGCAAGAAGCCTGAAGCTGATATAGAATACTGGATGCTGCAATCAGAAAGCAGCAAGCAGCAAGTAGCAGAATGAAACTAAAAAAGCAAAGCAGCAAGTAGAGAAAGGAAGCTGAAAGAGCAAAACAGCAAACAACATACAGCAATAGGAAGCTGGCTACAGGTTTAGGAACAGGAAGCTGCTGTAAAATAGAATCCTAGTATAGAACAGGAAACGACATAAAAAACAGCAAGTAAGGAGGACCCACTATCTACAAAAAGAGCAGGAAGTAGCCAATAGATCTGATGAAAGATTAGTGCTACTCCCCCTTATGCAGTATCAATAAGAGCATGCAGCGTAAAGAGAAGAAAAGCCAACTAACTTTAAGTAGCCATTGTATAAACTTCAGCCTTGGAACCATACCGACAAGACAGGTCAGCAGGAATGTCAGAAAAGTCCAAAAGCAAATAGTGGACGCATTAAATGCTCATGTCAGGAACAACTCAAATGCATTTAATGCAACCACAGAGAAGATCTTGGAGATAAAAGCTTAAACTCAAGTAAGACTGTAGGAGAAGCATCTCACTTCAACGGATACTTCTCAACGGATAAAACTCTCAAGATCTATAAATAGAAGGTGTGGCTGATTGAAGAAAGTATTGGACAGAGTTAAGAGGAAACTCATATACTTCCCAAAGCTTTTCAAACTTCTACATGTTCAGCCACTCAACCTTCTAGGAGCAGTCCACAACAGCAATAGTGCTTTCAAAGATCAAGACTGCTTCCCACCAGTTGAAAAAACATATTCCTTTAACCATTGTGCTTTGTGTGCTAGGTTGTTTCATTTGGTGTACTTAGTTGATAGGATTTTATCCTTGCAAAGTTTATTAGTCTTGTGTAGGCTAGTTTTCCCTGTGTTGGAGTGTGTTCCCTGTGTGGGAGTTTGTAAACCTTATGTGGGATTAGGCATAGGAATCTGGGATTTTAGTAGGTTTAACTTGTTTTGGAAGAGGTTTGTAAAGACGACTCTTGTAAACCAAACTGACCATAACGAAGTTCCTCATCAGAGAATGAGTAGAGTGGATGTAGAAGGATTACACCACTTTCGAACCACTATAAGCCATAAGTGTTTACTGCTTATCTTATTTGTTGCATCGTTTTGTTTGCATATATACTCTGCTACATCAATCATAAGCATCCTAACAAACGTGTTTTGCAAAATCATATTTGAAAAGAAAACTGGTTTTCATTAGAAACTCTATCAAGTTTATTCTACTGCGTTGCATTATGATACCGGGACAGTAATCTGATCAAGCCTTAGGCCAGGTTACTGACTCGTGACAGGATACTGTCCTTCTAGTAAGACAAAAACCTGTTAATCAGTTACGTATTTTGAAAAGTTTGAAAAATCGATAGAGGTTCATTCACCCCCCTCTGAACCTCTGACCACTTGGGACCATCAACAAGACTAATAAACTTAGCAAGGATAAAATCCACAACTAAGTACACCAAATAAAACAACCTTGTACACACAGCACAATGGTTAAAAGAATATGTTTCTTCAACTGGTGGGAATTAATTTTAATCTCTGAAAGCACTATTGTTGTTGTAGACTGCTCCTAGAAGGTTGAATGACTGAACATGTAGAAGCTTGAAAAGCTTTGGGAAGTATATGAGTTTCCTCTTTACTCTGTCAAATACTTTTTTCAATTAGCCACATCTTCTATTTATAGATCTTGAGAGTTTTATCCGTTGAGAAGTATCTGTTGAAGTGAGAAGCTTCTCCTACAGTCTTACTTGAGTTTAAGCTTTGATCTCCAAGATCTTCTCTATGGTTGCATTAAATGCATTTCAGTTGTTCCTGACATGAGCATTTAATGCACCCACTATTTGCTTTTGGACCTTTCTGACATTCCTGCTGACCTGTCTTGTCGGTATGGTTCCAAGACTGAAGTTTATGCAACGGCTACTTATAGTTAGTTGGTTTTTCTTCTCTTTGCGCTGCATGCTCTTCTTAATACTGCATGAGGGGGAGTAGCACTTATCTTTCATCAGATTCGTTGGATACTTCCTGCTCTTTCTGTAGATAGTGGATCCTCCTTACTTGCTGTTTTTTGTGTTGTTTCCTGTTCTATACCAGGATTCTATTTTACAACAGTTTCCTGTTCCTAAGCCTGTAGCCAGCTTCCTGTCGCTGTATGTTGTTTGCTGCTTTGCTCTTTCAGCTTCCTTTCTAAATCATCAGAGAATCGTCTTCATCATCATTTTCATCTCCATCTTCTTCTCCACCTTCTTGGATCTCCATCTTCTTCTTTAAGACAGTCAAAGCGACTCACGTGGGAATCTGTTGCTTGTTGAGAATTTTTGTGAGTAGTGAATGCTTCGAAGGATGATGAGGAGTCGAGTATATATATACGGATGAGCGATTTCTTTGATCGATGGTTGGGAGATGAAATACACGATCTGAAGGTTGATTCTAAAAAGGTGGAGGGATCCCTTTTGAATAGATTTTTCGAAAACCGCATTTTTGTCTTCTGAAAAGGTAGATCTCATCTTTTTGTTGATTAGACGGTCAGCCGCCTATCTAGATCTTCATAGATACCCATCACTCTTACTGTTGATAGCCTGTTATTCATTTTTTAGTATCATGTGATTTAACCTTTCTTTGAGAATCCCTTCTATACCCTCCGCAAGAGCTGTCTCAATAGTATCCTTGCCCGAGGTCTTCGCTTGATATACCCTTATTGATGATACTTCTTGTAGATATCACTTTGCTGATCAGAATTCCTGTAAAGTTGTGATACTGTTGTGATTTTCTCTCTCCTGTAGTATCCTCATGGTCCTGTTATACTCTTGTAGAAACCTATTAGATGATCCTTGTTGGTCCTAAGACTGAATACTGTTAAGAAGAATCTTGATTTGATAAAAGACAGTATCCTGCTGCAGTAAGCTGAATACATGAAAATATAGAGAATATAGCTTAAGTTTCCTTCTTACGTAAGGAACCTATAAACCAAATACTGTTTAAGTAAATGTCATTCTCAAATGTAGAAGAATGTAGTATCCTATCTCAGTATGCTGCATAAATGTACGAATGAGAGAAATACAAATTTTAAAATAAGTTCCCCCTTACTTGGGGAACTCTTAAGATTTCTCACTCTTTGGTCCAAATACTTAGACTGTCTGAATCTTGACTGTATATCTGGTTTAGGTCAGTATATATTCTTCTAGATTCCTTTGAATGTGCTTACCTTGGAATTCTATCTTGTCTTCTCAGGTAGATACCACTTGCTGATGGTATCACTTGATGGTTATTCATGCTTCTTCCCTCATCAACCTGTTTTGTTAGTTGCTACTTTGGTAACTTTAGCTACTATAAAAGATGTAGCTTTGGTTACTTCAACAACCTTCTTGGTTGCTTCCTTAGTAACTTCAGCTACTATAAAAGGTGTAGCCTTGGTTACTTCAACAACCTTCCTAGTTGCTTCCTTAGTATCCATATGTTGATACTTAGCAGTTTGTTATGAGACTTCAAGTGTAGCGTATCTGTGTTCTGAGAATCCTCAGCTTGTAGATGTTATCTATGGTTGTTCTTGCTTCTTCCTTGTATGCTTTTGACAATTTACTCTTCTTTCCTTGACTTCTTGTTGATCAGATTTCATCGTGGATTTTCTCTTCAGTCATTAGGTTTTTGTTCCTTGCACAAAAGGGTTATCATGAGTAAGAATGAGAGATTGATTTAAAACATTATGCATGTTAAATGAAATGATTTTGGTCATATGAAAGAAAAAAGATTTTACAAACAGAAACGGATGGATCTGGGTAGGTAGCCAGTAAAGTTGGCTGTTAACCCAACGTGCTCTGATACCACTTGATGGTCCCAAGTGGTTAGAGGTTTAGAGGGGGGTGAAAGAACCTCTATCGATTTTTCGAATATTTCAAAATATGTAACTGATTAACAGGTTTTTGTCTTACTAGAAGGACAGTATCCTGTCACAAGTCAGTAACCTGGCCCAAGGCTTGATCAGATTACTATCTCGGTATCAGAATGCAACGCAACGAAATAAACTTGATAGAGTTTTTAATGAAAACCAGTTTTCTTTTCAAATATGATTTTGCAAAACACGTTTGTCAGGATGCTTATGATAGATGCAGCAGAGTAGATATGCAAACAAAGCGATGCAACAAATAAGATAAGCAGTAAACACTTATGGCTTATAGTGGTTCGAAAGTGGTGTAATCCTTCTACGTCCACTCTACTCATTCTCTGATGAAGAACTTCGTTATGGTCAGTTTGGTTTACAAGACTCGTCTTTACAAACCTCTTCCAAAATAAGTTAAACCTACTAGAATCCCAGATTCCTAGGTCTAATCCCACATAGGGTTTACAAACTCCCACATAGGGAAACTTCTCTCACACAGAGAACACACTTCCACATAGGGAAAACTAGCCTACACAAGACTAATAAATTTAGCAAGGATAAAATCTCATCAACTAAGTACACCAAATAAAATAATCTCGCACACAAAGCACAATGGTTAAAAGAATATGTTTCTTCAACTGATGGGAAACAGTCTTGATCTCTGAAAGCACTATTGTTGTTGTAGACTGCTCCTAGAAGGTTGAGTGGCTGAACATGTAGAAGCTTGAAAAGCTTTGGGAAGTATATGAGTTTCCTCTTAACTCTGTCCAATACTTTCTTCAATCAGCCACACCTTCTATTTATAGATCTTGAGAGTTTTATCCGTTGAGAAGTATCCGTTGAAGTGAGATGCTTCTCCTACAGTCTTACTTGAGTTTAAGCTTTTATCTCCAAGATCTTCTCTATGGTTGTATTAAATGCATTTGAGTTGTTTCTGACATGAGCATTTAATGCGTCCACTATTTGCTTTTGGACTTTTCTGACATTCCTGCTGACCTGTCTTGTCGGTATGGTTCCAAGGCTGAAGTTTATACAATGGCTACTTAAAGTTAGTTGGTTTTTCTTCTCTTTACGCTGCATGCTCTTATTGATACTGCATAAGGGGGAGTAGCACTAATCTTTCATCAGATCTATTGGCTACTTCCTGCTCTTTTTGTAGATAGTGGGTCCTCCTTACTTGCTGTTTTTTATGTCGTTTCCTGTTCTATACTAGGATTCTATTTTACAGCAGCTTCCTGTTCCTAAACCTGTAGCCAGCTTCCTATTGTTGTATGTTGTTTGTTGTTTTGCTCTTTCAGCTTCCTTTCTCTACTTGTTGCTTTGCTTTTTTAGTTTCATTCTGCTACTTGCTGCTTGCTGCTTTCTGATTGCAGCATCCAGTATTCTATATCAGCTTCAGGCTTCTTGCTCTTAGATGTTTTTCCTTAATCTTCTAAGTTTGGTTTTCCTTTGGTGCAGCTTTCTGCTTGAGGCTTTCCTGCTTTCTGTTGTTCTTTCAGCATGTTGTTTACTTCTTGCAGTATCCTATCTGCTTCCTTATGCAGATACTTCCTTTCAGCTTGCTGTTCCTTACAGCTTGCTGACCCTTAGAAGACTTATTCCTAATTCTTCTAAGGTTGGTTTTCCTTATTCCTTGGAAAACCATCACATGATCTTATTTATTGACAGTTAAGCTTATGATCATGCAATACGTGGAAACTTCTTTTAGCAACTTTCATTATCTTATTATGCATCCTGTTTTGTTATGCATCCTGTTTGTTATCCTGTTTGTCTTATCAAGATAACTACTGATATATCCCAACAGTATCTCAGTGGAAGGATCGTGCCAATCGCTTCTGGTTGGTATCTTAGAGTGAAGAAAGGGTTCACAAAGAAGAAAGATAAGGAGAACGCTCAGCAACCAAAGAAGAAGAAGGTTGTTGTAAAACGTAAGATTACAGAAAGTAACTCAGATGATGCTGTACGAGGTGTTGCAGACTCGGCTTCCTCTGACGATGAGGATGATGATAGTGACAAGCCCGCCAGGAGGCCAACGAAGAAGGATCTCAAGAGAGCTCTATTAAAGAAGAACCCATTGAAGAATCTCAATATGTTTGAGGCGAACCAAGTATAATCTCTTGAGAATGCTGGACCCGAGAAAGTACAAGCGGGGCTTAACAAGCCCAATGTGGTAGAATCTCCTAAGGTTGTTGTAGTGGGAGATTCTGATGATGAAAATGGTGATAGTTGCCAAAAAGCAACTAAAGATGCTGCTCTAGGAGATTCTGCTGATGATATGTTAGTCCCAGCATATTCTATCCCTGATCAGAGATTTGATGTAGATTAGGAAGCTGATATTCAGGATGCTGATCCTGAAAATAAGGATGCTAAACAGGTTGCTGATTAGGAAGCTCAGAATGCTGATCAGATTGCAGAACAGGTTACTAAACAGAATGTTATTCAAAAAGAAGATGATGTCCTGGCCCCTGAACCAGTACCTGAATTAAAACACCTCACTTTGCTAGAGGCGAGAAAACTGAGAAGAAAGAAGAAGATGCTTGTAAAGAAGTGCAAGGAAAAACGCATAAGCAAACCCTCGAAAGCATACAAAGAAACGAAGAGTTTCAATGGGACTGATGGATGCTCTCAGAGAGATTGAAACGCTGATCAATGTTGAGAGGTCCATCGATGTTATCCACTCAGATGCAGTGTAAGATGCCCTTCAGAGACTGCTGATTCGATATAGAGAAGATTCATCACTGTCTATGACTTCTGGGGACTGATGTGATTCGTAGGTGTAAGAGATTTGCTGAGGTGGGAAGATTGGGTGAAAGTGGAGGACATTGTTCTCACTTGGACTGTCAATTTCATTGGTGATACTGAAAGTCTTCTACCTCTCTTCCAAGAAGAATTCATTGAAACATGTCTTGATGACATAGTTGCTGAGATCATTGAGAGACAGGAAAAGCTGAAGGAGCATAGGAAGGCCAAAGGTAAGTCTATCTTTGAGGAGCCAGAGGATGAGCAATCGATAATGTTTGGGGAAGACAACACATTGATGATCCTCGATACTGAGATTGTTAGGATCTCGACAGAACTAGAGCTTGTTGAAGCTCAGTTAGCTACCATTGATCTTGAGGAAGCTAACAAGAGAATGTTGTAGCTGGGTTTGGAAGTAAGCAGAGCAGAACCCTTCAGGAAACCAACCAGAATACTGCAAGCAGGAGAAGAAAACAGTGTTGCTGCTGAAGCACATGATTCACCAACCTACAGGAATTTGGCAGTACTATCTCTCATTGTGAGTTTAGACACGATGGAAACCAACGAGCAACAGTTAGTTGATTATTCCAGTTCCCCAGTGTATCATGTTTTATCATCTGAGGTGGAACCATCACCAAAGATTCAAGAAGTCCTGAAAGATATAAATCAGGAATTTGCCAATGAAGCAACCATGGAAAAGGTTGTTGAGGCAGGACTCACTGCACTGGCTACTATAGCAGTACGGAATGCTGAAGAACAATAGGATGCCGAAGTTGTAGATGTTGTCATCCTTACAGAACTTGCTGAAGGAGACTTCCAAATAGCTTATTCTAGAGCTGAAAGATTAGATGATGATTTATTTTTGGTGGAGTTACATCAACTCATTGAGCATATATATCTTAGTGCTCAAAATCTTGATCTTCTGGATGCTGCCACCAAAGTTACTGAAGTTGCTGATGTTGAGAATATTGTTGAGACAGCTTCTCCTAAGAAGACCTCAGGTACAGATACTGTTGAGACAATACTGGCGGAGGATAGAGAAGGGAATGCTGACAATGAGGAAATACCTCAAGGAGGCAAAGAAATTATTGTTGCTGCTCTTGCATCGAATCCTGATGATGGAGATGACTTATCAAGCGATAATGATGATGATCTTGAAAGAGACAGTCCATATTGATCACCTCACAAAGTTAAAGAATCTGATGAAGAAAAGAGAAAATGATTCCAATAGTATGCTGATGATACTACCTAGCAATAAGAAACTGATCAGAGTCAAGTTATGGTTCTCTATACTCATCAGGAAGCAGAACCAAGTATAACTAAGGTTGAGACCCTTTCTGACTCTTAAGAACAATCCCTACAAGGGATCATGGATGCTATTCAAGGCCTTGTTCGAGCCATGCAAACCTACAAGATGAATATGACAACAGACATCCATATAAGTGAAAAAGGTACACTTATCATCTATGGAAGATTTGAAGAAGAAGTTGTTTGAACTTCCTTCCAGGATGTAGCGAAGGATGAATGATAAGTGGAATGCTCAGTACCGTGAGCGAAAGAAGGTTGAAAATGCACAGTAAGCTGCATCTGAGGCAAGAGACAGATCGATTGATGATATCAAGAACACCCTTAAGCCTCTAACCAAATCAGTTGATGAGATTAGGAGTAATCAAACTGTGTAGAATCTGGTGCTCAATTCCCTACAAGAGAATGCCACAACACAAGCTCGTGTTGTCCAAAGCACAAACGACATGATTTCTAACTTAGAGTTATTTATTGGCGAGATGAGAGCCATCTTACATCGGGTCTTTCCTCAACATGTGCCCACTGACTCAGTTTCTCCGAGCATTGACCCAGTTGATGATGCTAAAAAGGGGAAAACAAGAAGAAAACAGATGCGGAGTTCGAAGTTGCAGTGGAGGATACTGTAAGAGAGTTGGATGAGGATGCTGATGATGATAATGACCTTCCTTTGGTCATCAGCAGGAAGCGGAAACATTCTGACTCTAGTCATGGTCAGAACATCCAACCAAAGAAGATGAAGGATGATGAAGGTGAATGAGGTGTAGGTGCTGGGGTACTGCATCCCAAGCAGTAAGCAACACTACAACTCAGTAAGGAGCTATAGCTTCAGCTGCAACAACTCGTCCAAGGAGTTCAAGACAGCAATCACAGTGAGACAAACAGAGACAGCAGTATACAGGTCAGAATGTTAATGCTAGACCCTTTATGAGTATTGTTGCAGGTAGAAGGCTTGATGAGAACAGGTGGAGAGAGTTGAAAGAAGCCGATGAAAAGAGGAGAAGAGAAAAGACGGAAAAGGCCTAGTGGATGTCAAGGCTAGGAAAGGTTGGAGTGGAGAAACCTGAGCTTGCTAGAGAAGTGGATTCAACCTTGATCTCTTTCCCACCTCAAGATGTTCCCTATTTTGATCGAGACAAAGTTAATGTAGAAGTCTCTATCTTGCTGGATCAAAAACCTGAGAAGGTAAATATGGTATGGGATTTTAAGATGTTTGATCATATAACCTTGCTAAAGAACAAGAATCCAACATATGAACAGATCACGCTTTTCAAGAGAACTGAATACTTGAGGTATTTTAGACATTTATGTAAATATGACTGTTTTGTGAATTATCCAACATGTCTCGAGGCCTTGATAAAGTTTGAGAAACTGGCGAGAAATTGAGAGTTGAATATTCAGCAAACTTTGTTGGAAAGGTTGAAGAAATTAGAGCAGATTCTGCTCTATTAGGATTACTGGCTTCAATGGATTCAAATTCCTAATATAAAGAAGAAGCTGGAAGAATCCCATCAAGAGTCGATTTTGAATTGGTGGAAGGGATCGACGTATAAACTGTATGCTAAGAAACCTAGAACCGATTCTGGACACGACTCTATAAAAATAAGGTTCTTTGAAGGAACAGAAACCTGAAGAAGTAGTGTTTACTGCAGTTTCTCAAAAGATGGTTTGAGTAAGCACTTCCTTGTAAATAATTTCTTTATTCTTTTATTTCTTCATTTTATTTATGAAGACAGTGAACTATGTTTTTTTTAAGTTAGCTCATATTGTACTTTACTTGTACAAATCAGTTGTAATTATATACATCTGTATATGCTGCTTTGTAATGGGTTTTGTCATCATAAAAAATGAGGAAATTGTTCGGATATTTCTATTACGATTTTGATGAGAAAAATAACTTTGTTTAGGAAGGTTAGAGTACCCCATTTTTCCACATTGTTTGAGTGGAACTTAGTTTTGTAAAGTTTACTTCCTAGATTGTATTTGTAAAGATTTGTAAAAAAATCAGAAAGATGGAAGTTACTGATCATAGCAGAATTCTGGAAATGAAGAAGTATCGGATGTTGATTATCAGTAAGGAGAATCAGTAAGCAGAAGGAGTAAGCAGAATCAGCAAGCTGAATCAGTAAGCAACATATAAAATTCAGTAAGGAGAACTAGAGGATTTCTGCAGGATTCAGAAATAGGAAGCTATTTTGGAATCAATAAGCAGACGCAAATTAGAAAGTTGGCGCAGAACAATAAGCAGCTACTGCAACCTAAACAGGAAGTTGTAAGTTTGTCTTAACTTATTTATTGCAGTACGAGGAAGAAGTGAATGTAGTACGAGGTTTCTACATTATCAAAGTAATCGGTAGATGGAAGTTAGCACCTGACCAATGAGATGATGCCATCTGGACTACGGACCTGCAAAAACCTTGTTGCCGAGGAGTGACGCCATTAATGCAGAGTAGAGTAGCACATGCCCTATTTCCCAGTTTCTCCAGGCACATTTAATGCGAAGATCATGAAGATCAATATTTGAATTTCTACAAGAACTATGTCTCTCTTCAACGGATATAATTCTACAAGTATAAATAGAAGACGAAGGTGACTAAGAAGACTACTGAACATACACGATATTTTCTAAGCGATCAGAATTCTCAAACAAAACACAAGTTTGCTAACAATTCAGTCACTCAACCTTCAGAAGCAGTCAAGCCCAAGATTTCGAGCTTAAAAAGATCTTAAGGTTGTCTTCGAGCGCATCAGTTGAAGAACATATACTTTTAACCTATTTGTTGTGTGCTATGTTGTTTTAATTGGTGTCCTTAGTGGGAATGAGTTAGATCCTCACTAAGTGTTTAGTCTTTGTTTAAGGCTTTTTACTCTGTGTGAGTATTTGTACCCTGTGTGGGATTAGCTAGGAATCTTACTGATTCTAATAGGTGTTGGCTCGTTAGGAAGACGATTGTAAAGTCGAGACTTGTAAATCAATCTAACCTAGTGGAGTTCCTCCTTTGTAAAGGAGAAGAGTGGACGTAAAAATATTACACCACCTTCGAACCACTATAAACATTTGTGTGTTTATTGCTTTATATTTACTTGCTGCATATCTCATATATCCTGCTCATATTGCTAAAAAGGATTTTGTTAAAATCATACTTGGCAAAAGAAAATTATTTTTCAAAAGAAACTCTATATTAAGTTTCCGCTACATACTGTGAAAACTAAGACAGTAAGCTGAACAAGCATACTGCCAGCTTACTGAATTGAGAGTGTTGTTGTAGTCTCTCTAGAATTCAGTAACCTACTTCCAGAAAAGTTTTAAAATACAAAATTTGATAGAGGTTCATTCACCCCCTCTAAACCTCTGACCACTTGGGACCAACATATATATATTTTTTGAATTACAATTTAAAGTGAGAGATTTGAATTTGAAATATTGTTCAAGGTGAGTGATATACTTGCAGTTAGACTACGAGTACCGAATACCTAACCGAACTAACTTAGTTTGACTCGGTGTGTAGCGAGTAGAACTGTCAATATGGGTCGGTGGGGCGGGACGGGGCGGGCTTTTTTAATGGCGGGTCTCAAAATCTCAACCCAACCCAACCCACTAGTGGGCAACGGGTTAGGCGGGCCGACCCACTAAATTTTTATTTTTTTTATTTTTTCAAAGGAAAAAGAATATATAAATATATATATAACATATATATACATTAACTAAGATATATATGCATATAATTACATATAATATATGAAAACAATTTTTTAAAAATAGTTTTTCCTTAAAAAAATTTCATTTTTATATAAAAATGACTCATCAATATTTTTATAAATCATTATTTGCATTAGGTAAGATTTTCCATAATTATTATTCATTTCTTGTCTATATTATTAATAAAAAAATATTTAAAAAAATTAAAAAATATAAAAGAAATAAAGGCGGGCCAACCCACCAAAAACCCAAACCACTACGGGTCAAACCCACTTTGACCCACTTTGACCCACTTTTCCGCAGACCTATAATTACTCAACCCAACCCTCCATTTTGGAGGTGCGGATCGGGCCGGCCCAATGGACCTAGCCCATTTTGACAGCTCTAATAGCAAGACTTCGGTATCCGTTTGGTTTGATTGGTAAATCCGAATTATGCCCATCCAAAATATGAATGGATATTAATTTCAACAGAAGGTCATTATTTAATTCTTATTTTAAATTATTTTATAAATATACAAAATATATAACTTAGTATGTGGGGGCTCCCACCATCCCCGGGTTTGTCACCGACCCTTGTCCTTTTAGATGAGTAGTAATATAAAATCAAATTATAATGCAAGTTCAAGAATTTGTATAAAGTAACATAGAAGGATCTAAATACTGTCTTCTAGTTTTCACAAAAACTTGCGTAAGACGATCTCACAGATAGTTTTTGTGAGACTAATCATTTTTATTAACAAATCAAACTCATTTTCATAAATATATGTGCGAATTGTGAAGTGTGGATTGTGGGTCAACCCGAAATCTTTTTCCCAAAATGGCAAAATCCGGCCAAAAGTCAAAAAATTCACTTTCTATTTTTTTTTCTTTTTCATTTTTTTATTATATTAATCTCACTCAAATTTTTGGGAATATACTAAATCATAGTTAAAACATGTCCGGATTTTAAGAAATAGATTAAATCATTTGATTTATTGAAATTATTTTCTAATTATAAATTGATAATGTAACCAATTTTCCTAAAAATATGTCCTTTTTATTTTTTCAAAATTGATATGGCCATATAATCTAAAAATCATTTTTCTGCAAAATTTGAGGAATATATTATTGCTCATAGTAATAGGTGATTTAAAATTATTTTGATGTTTTTTAAAATATTTTCTTATCAATAATTCATAATTTAACTAAATGTCCTAAAAAATTAGACATTATATTTGAATGAGATATGTCGACCATCTTTTGATATTTTTAAAATCATTATTTAATATGTAACATGTTTGTTATAAAAATACATCACATATCATATTTTATTTGGATGATTCAATATAATTTTTTTTTTCTTTTTTAGGGAAATATAATCCTCAGAAATCAGAAGATATATATAAAACAGAAAACTGATTTTATGTGAGATCCAGTTTTCACATTTTGACAGTTGAGAGCTTCGTTTTATTTTTATTCTCACACGAATCCAATTTTAAAATTTGAAAAATATTTTGTGAATCATTATTTCATCCTCTATGAATATTCAATACTACACATCAAGATAAAAATATATGTTGCTTTTTATCAATGTATTCATAATATATTTCCCTATCTCAATTTCTTCTAATTATTACAAATTTATTATCGTGTGTTCATATCTGTTTTTTATAATATTTTTAGTATTCCTCAATTTTCTTCTACGTCATATGATGTTCCATTGAGTCGGAACACATCATGATGAAAATACAGATTCCGACTCATCCAGATGAAAGAACAATTTCTTTCACTATCTATCATGGTGTATTGATATCTGATTTTCATAGTTAGTCTTCCTCTATTTCTTCTACGTTGTATGATGTTCATTGAGTCGAAACATGTAGTAATTCAACATTTAATTTTAGGAAGTATTTTAAAATGCAAGACGGACAAATAAAATGTTATTGTGAATAACTTCAATAAAATTTAATTAAAAACATAATTTTATAGAAAAATTCCACCTATTATTTTTTGTTTTTGTTTTTAAACTTTGTTCATATATGTTGTATCGATGAATAATATGGTCATGACGTTATTATATATAGATGTTAACAGACGATCTAGAATCGCATCTAGAAAAAGAATAAATGACAAAACTATTCAGTAAAGGTTGTACCCATAAATTACTATTAGTTTTACAAGTTATATATTAGTTAAAATAATATCTCATCATACTAAAATTTTCAATTATTATAATTTAAATTTAAAATATGCATAATCTGTGAATCGCACGGGACATATACTAGTGTGTGTATATATATACGTGGAAAAAAAAAAAGAACACTGACTACAATTCAAATTCATATGAGTCAATTTCTATTTTATACATTATGAATTCATCTATTTTAAATAATTGAATTTAAGCAACAATCTTATAAGAGATTTTCAGTTGTACTCATACATAGACAAGGGGAGCACCCCGATTTATTTTAAAAAATTAGGGTCTTTTTGTGTTTATATTTTTATTTTAAAAAAAATCAGATAATATATACATTAAATTGTTCGGATCCCATTTTATCCAATTTTTAAAAGATTTAGTGTAAATTCTTCATATTTAACCTTACTATTTACCACTTTTTTATAGTTTGATTAACAATTGTTAGAGAGTATATAATATATTCATCCTTTTGACATAATAAAATATGGAGTATTGTAATTTTTGTTTAATTATATAATTTATTATATCATTGATTATGTAACTATTATTTTTTGATTTATTAGTTTTGATTTATAATTGTTGATAAGTTAGATATAAGTTAGATGTTGATTTATAGTTTGTATAATAATTAATTTAATTTAGTATTATTTTATAATTTTAATATGTTTTATCTTTCATAAATAATGAAAATGTACTATGAAAATGTCACTAATATAGAAATAACTTCAAAACGAACATCATTAAAAGTGAACTTCCAAATCAAATAAGTGACACACTATTGAATAAATGTTTAGTAACATACATTGAAAATGTTGTATTTGTAAATGTTTTCAATGAGAAATTATTATGCAACAATTTCAAATTATGAAAAATAGAAAACAAATGTTGTAATTGTGTTTAAATTATTTATTTTTTATTTTCCATTTTGAGATGTGATAAAATTATTAATTTTGGATTTTTTAATATAATTTATTAACTTTATTAAAATTGTAACTAACAAAATTCCTGGATCTGTCGCTATATTCATACATAATATTGAAAAATTTATGCATCCAACCAGTTACATGCTGCATCATGTGCTACACTTACAATAAATATCAATTATTTATTAGAATTAGATATTCTAATATTAATTCGTAGCCACCCTACACAACGATATGACGCGGACTCTAGACTATATATTCATTGAGTTCATACTTAGTTATCTTAATAATATTTAATTGAACTTTTCATCAAAAGAGGTTAACTGAATGTTCAGCCGACAAAAACTACTATGTTTGTAACCTTAGCCTCTTTTTGTAATCATCCAAAAACTATTTACTTGGAACTCAATTGTGGACTCCATTAACTGTTACGTAATTGATTTTTTTTTTTTTTTTTTTGTTAATTAGCTTTTCTGAGAGCTTATATATGATTACATTAGACCCTTTCAATATAATTGATATTCATACTCCTACTGCAATATCGCTTTTACAACATCACATACATACACTTCAATGTAAAATATTAATATAATTCTATGAAATGTAAATATTGCATCATATATAGTTCTCTTTGAGAGAAATATTTGATTGAGTAATTTTCTTGTGTTTACAATAAAGGGATAGGGGGAGGAATGGGTACTTGTGCAGGAAAGATTTTTCAATATGATGTGGAATGCTACGATGATTCTATTTTTGAGAATTTTGAAAATAATATTGTTTTAAGAAAAACTAGTATTTCTCTCCTGCGTTGCACGGATTGTCATATTTATTGTTGGATTTTAATAATAATAATTTGTACTAAATAAAGTTTGTTTATAATATTTTTCTCAAAACATTATATCTCTCTAAAGACGAAGATATGAGACAATGTGAATTTAGAAGAAATTTTCAACCTTTAAATGTTTAGCAAAATCTTATACTCTTTCATTTCTTAGTTTCATTATATCTAATGTTTATATATCATGTTTCTTTCTTCATTCTCTATGTATCTTTATTTTGTTGAAAAATCATTATTTTTTCTTCATTTCTTAGTTTTACATTGAATCAATGTATCTTCTCTTCATTTGTTAGTTTTATATAGATTATATAATAACTTCTAGAGTAAGATTGATCTTATAAATAAATAAATATATATATATAATTATATAGTAGCTTACCAAGTAAGATTTACTATTTTATTTTATTTATTTTATTGACATGACATTTTTAGGCTGAAAAGTGACATTCTTGTAATTTTTGCCAACTTTCTTACTTTAATATATAGTATAGATAATTACAGTTGATGTAATGTATAAAACCGACTTGATTGACAACTGTTGATTGTACCTATATGGATTGAGTCATTCTACTTGATCATAGACTGGTCATAATGCACATGCATACACTGAGAGACAATCATAGTTGCTTCATAATAACGTAAACACACACTTGTTATTAAACCTTACATAAACACTATATTTATCACTGTATTGTTTGTATTGAGTCATTCAACTTGATCATAAATTGATCATATACAATAGTGTAAGTATATAAATGTTATTAGACCATATATATAAACACTATATTTATCAATGTATTGTAAATTTTCATTTGCCCACTTTTACTTTTACTTTTCATGTTCGACCCTATTATTCCATTTATAGATTTAACTAATTGATAATCGGAATGTTACAATTGAGAATCTTATGCTAGTCAACTTCGACCGACCATGATTTTAAGATCCAATTAATTTATTGCAAGTTTAGAAAGTTGGTCGGTAGTGATGTTGCTCCCAATTGATGTTGCTCCGATCTAACCCTCTTTTTATCCGGATAAGAACTTGATATTTCCGATTGAATTACCTGCAAAATAAACACCAGGAGAGATTCCCGGCGATGGGACTCCGACGCTCAAGTTAGTAAAGTTGCTAGGTAGTTTTTTTTAGTGAAAGTTTATATACTCCCTGTGATACGTGGCAGTTGGAATCATCCGATAAATATGGGAAATGGGCAACTGGTCCGCGAAAATGGCGGTCATTTGAATTCAAACTTGTTCGCCCCGCTTCATCATTAATTAGTTCATCACCATGTCTCAAAACTTATTCAGTTCGCACTTAATCAGTTTGCCAATAACGTCGTAGAACAGTTCGCTCTTCCTGAAGTGACTCTTGTTCGCTTCTTCAAGTTGTTCGCGCATGTTGACTTTGACTTTGGTTCGGTTTAAGGGAAAAAACCCGGTTCACTTCAGTTCGACCATATCAAGTACTCCCCCCTTCGAAGTGCGTGTTTACACACACTAGTGCAGTTCGCTAAATACGTTTGCCGAACACCTAATGCTCCTTTTCGAGGTGAAACGTCCTTTCAATCACTTTTGTCCTATCTAGGCGATACGTGGCAGAGTGTTTTTCCCGCCCGATGTCTTTTTGTCTCCCATCATTTGATTTCATCACATCCAACGGTCGATAGCTCGCGACCTTTCATCTTTCCCCCCCAAAATCAAGAAATCCACCCTCTATATATATATATATATCCTCCATTAGACATAAAAAATTTCCTGCAAAAAAAATCATTGTAGACTCTCATCAACAAGGGATTTTCTCCTCCAATTTCTAGAATTCTTTAGTCAACCCAGGTACCAATCTTCTTCTCTCTTAACCTTATATTTTAATGGCATCTTTCAATTCCTTAGTTCATCTACGAGACGAGAGCGAGTCAGAAGAGGATTTTGATCAATTTCCCCTTCACCCCGATTCTAGGCCTGCAAATCCTAAACCTTCCTCTTCAAGCCATCAAAAACCATCTAATCTTCCCAAGAAATCCAGACGAAAAACTGTAGATATTATATTTTCTTCCACCAAAGCCACTCAGACCCATACAATACTACTTAGTTCGATCCTGGTAGGCGGTTATTCTGTAGTAATCCCTAGCCCGGAAGATCGACCCCACCGGGCTCTGGCCGGCCATTAAACATGGTTCCTGAAGCATGTGACTTTAGGATTAGTTCCTCCTATTCATCCTTTCTTTTTGGAAATTGGTTCAGCTTTCGGCATATGTCCGAACCAATTACACCCGAACTCCATAAGTTACATAGTGTCTTTTTATATGGTATGTAAATGGATGGGGGTCGAGCCCACCTCTGATCGATTTCGATCTTGTTTTGTTCTTAAAATCACTAATCATTTTCCCTTTTATCTAAGCCCTCGTAGTGGCGAGAGACGAGCTTTCTTTTTGTCTCCCAGGGACGACAAAGTCAGTTCATGGGAAAAATATTATGTCTTCATTCGTGAGCCAGTGAACCAACCATTCTGTTCGTCCTCTTGGGCTCAAACTTCTACTCAAATAGATCCTCCTCCCCAAACTGATTTCCAGATCACCCTTCTGAACAAAATATTTGATAAGGGGTTGTTCTATATAGTAAGGCTGAGCTCCTGTGAATCATTGCTGTCGTTCTGGGGGTTCTATCCGAACAGCTAAGTTTCTCCCAGATTCAATTTAGGTCATTATTTAATTCTTGCAATTTCACATGTTAGTTCGAACTATTTTGTCGAACTGTGACTTATTCAGGTTATTCCTTTTTGCAAACAGAACAATGAACCAGTTCTTCAGCTTCATGGATGAGGTCTCTGATGAAGACCGATCTCCTTTTTCGTCCTCTCAGCATGGAGTGGACACCGACTTGGTTGCAACCTTCAGGCAGACAGAGGAGATTCGTATTGCTGAGCTGGCCGGTAAGACACCTGGCTCAACTGTGAACATAACCCAGAAGGAAAAAGGTGTTCTCCCTGAGAGTTCGGAACCTGTCTTATCCATCTCTCCAACTGCTACTATTCCATCTCCCTCAGAGAACCAACCTAGTTCACTCCCAACTACAGTTCTCATCTCCAAACCGATCGACCTGACGGAGGAGGTCAGCGAAAATCCAGCAGCGACAACTCCCTCGATAAAGAAAATGGGGTCTTCCAGTTTGTAGGGCTCCCGAGCGAAAAAACAACGAACTACTGAAGAAGCTACAGGTGGTTCGGAAGCACATATGGGAGAGATAATGAAGAGTGGCAAGGATGAGAAAGATGCCGATGAGAAAGAGATAAGAAAAAATTTGACCCGCTTAGCACATGCTAAGAAATTTTTTGAAGATTATGCTAGGAAGACAATCCGTCAGCGAGCTGAAACTAAGAAGAGCTATATGAAGCTGAAGGAGATGATGGATGAAAAACAAACGTTGGAGAGCGATCTAACCATCCATTCAGAGAAGGCTGAGAAATTATCCGTTCTGCTTGAACAATGTGAAGTTGATCTAGCTGTAGCTCGATCGGAGACTTCTAAGAAGGAAGAACTGCTACTGATAAAAGAGAAGTTCGCTATGGAAAAGCAAGCAGCTCTTCTTGCGATGGAGGCGGAGAACCGGAAACTGCGAGAAGAGCTAGAACAAGAGAGGAAGCTGAGAGTTCAATACGGCGAAGACATGAAGATGGAAGGCTATCAAGCTGGAGTGAATGAAGGTTATCATCAATTTGCTCGGAGCTCAGAGATGGAAATGATAGTGGAAGCCTACCGCGAAAGAATCTTCTATCAGATCTGGAACTCCGTCATCTTCCTCTCTAAGGCTACTCCCATGGCCGAGGCCTACTTCCGAGAGGGAGTTCGATTATGCCAAGAGCAGGTGATAGAAGCCTTACAGCAATATCAGAAGGAAACTGGTCAAGTGTTGCCAGAATCTCAATTTCAGTTCCGCCTCTCCTCTCTAGGCAAAAAGTTAAGACAATCATTCTCTGCTCCTCTTGGCTGGCAGGGAGATCCAAGCGAGGCCGTTGATGCAGAATGGTGAGCAGGATACTTAGAGCAAGCTATCTTGGAAGTTCTTCCCAAACATCCAAGTACCAGCTCGAATCATCCGCAGGTCAGAGCAGCAGACTCAAGTTTGGTTGCGGATCTACCCGAGGAGATGTTTGATCCTATACCACCGACCTCATTCGTTGATCCCCTTTCTCATCCAGCTCTCTCTAAAGAACCGTCTGATTGTACTTAGTGAAATTTTGTTGTATCTTTTTTGGGAAACACTACATATTCTCCTTATCTGTAACTATTCTTCTAGAATTTTGAATATTATCAGTCTTCAATTTGACAATCGCCATAAATAATTCATAATCAATTTGTTCTCGACATAAAAATCCATCTTCATAACTCGCAAAACTTAAAAAAAATTTAAGTTTCAATCATCACCAGTAATTAATTCGCACAAGTATATCTAGAATAATATCCCTTCAAAGAAAGTGAACAACCTGTATTTGATCAAAACTCCTCGAGCAAGAAAATTCAATTGTAGTTTACTTAATTCGAACATTCCGAGGAAATGTTTCAGTTCGCTTAATCAGGACATTACGAGGGAATGTTTCAGTTAATCAGGACATTTCGAGGGAATGTTTCAGTTCGCTTAATCATCAAGGATAACAACAATCATATGAAATCAAACATAAAGGAAAAAACACAGCAATTTAACGTGGTTCGGCTAAATTAGCCTACGTCCACGGAGAGTGAATATTTCTCATTTTATTAAGGTATGGAAAATTGAAAGAAGTAGCAAGCAACATAAAGAAGTGTGGCACTTCAAGTATAGAATTTCTTCAAATGACTCACATGCCATGGTCTTGGCAACATCCTTCCATCTTTATCTATGAGCTCGTAAGATCCTCCTGGAAGAATCTTTGAGACAACATACGGTACTTCTCAAGTAGCATCCAACTTCCCAATTTCAACCAAGACATCTGACTGCCTTAACACCATATCTCCCACTTGGAATTCCCTCTTCCGAACTTTCTTGTGGAACGCTGCTTGAATGCGCCTCTTGTAGAGTTCATGACGAACTTTGGCCTCATCCCTCAGTTCGTCTAAAAACATCATGTCAGTTTTGACTAATTTCTCATTCTCTTGAGGTTCGAAACTGGTAATCCTTAAAGCTTCCCCTTGGATTTCTGCTGGGACTACTGTTTCCATTCCGAACGCCAGACTGAAAGGGCTTTCCTCTGTTGTCGACCTAGATGTCGTTCGATAAGCCCACAACACTGATGGCAGTTCATCTACCCAATTCTATTTTTTAGACTCAAGCCGCTTTTTAAGTCCATCCAATATGATCCGATTCACCACTTCGACTGGCCCATTTGCTTGGGGATAAATAACAGCTGTAAACACTTGCAAGATTTTCATCTCCTTGCACCATTCGGTAATCTTCTTTCCCCGGAACTGAGCTCCATTATCCGACACCAAGATCCTCGGCAAGCTAAATCTGTAACAAATATTCTTCCAAACGAAATTGATCATATCAGCCTCAGTAATTTTGACTGAGGGTTCCGCTTCAACCCATTTAGTGAAATAGTCCACTGCTACTATCAAGAATTGTTTATTCCCCCTAGTTTTAACAAATGGACCAATAATATCAATCCTCCATCTGGCAAAAGGACAAGGCGAACAAGCAGTTAGCATATCAATAGCTGGTGTGTGAATCCGCCACCCATGCTTCTGGCAAGACTCACACTTTCTAACTACTTCCTCAACATCATTCTTCATTGTGGGCCAATAGAAACCAGCTCGCACTACCTTTCGAGCTAAAGCGCTTGCCCCTGCGTGGTCGGTGCATCCTTCCTCATAAGCTTCTCTTAGAACCTTAATCCCTTCCTCTTGAGATAAACACCTTGCATCTGTTAGTAGAAAGATTTTTCTATACAAAAATCCATCGAGAATATAATAAAATCGAACTTGCCTTTCTAATCTTTTCAACTCCTGTGTTGTCCCTTCTCTTTTTCCTTCCAAAAAATGCAAGAAAGGAGTTCTCCAGTCGGACTCTGCCTTGTCTATGTACATCACCTCATTTTCTCTTCTCATACCCATAACAGTTATACTTCGTTGCGAACAATCTTTCAGCGAACTGCCTATCTTTGATAGAAAATTCGTCTTCTGATTTTCACTTTTAGGAATTTGTTCGATTTGAAGCTTTTCAAACCTGTTTCCCATGTCCCTGATTTTTTCCACATAAGAAATCATCCGATCTTCCTTGACTTCACATTGGTTTTAGAGCTGTTGGGTTACCAGCTGTGAATCCGATTTGACTGTTAAGTGGCGAGCCCCTGCCTGTTCGGCTATCTTTAAGCCCTGTAAAAAAGCTTCATATTCTACTTCGTTATTAGATGCTTTAAACAAGAATTTTATAGCAAAATGTAACTCATCTTTCTCCAGACTGATTAGCAATATTCCAGCTCCAGCCCCTTAACGAGATGAGGATCCATCTACAAATAATTCTCATTCATTCTTTTCCCGCATTCTGGTCATTTTTTGAATAAAATCCGCTAATATCTGACCTTTAACGGCTGTTCGAGGTTCATATTTGATGTCAAATTGACCCAGTTCGACAACCCATTTGACTAACCTTCCTGATGCATCAGGTTTTCCCAGAACAACTCTTAGTGGATGGTTAGTTCGTACTGTTATTGCATATCCCAAAAACTATGGCCGCAACCTCCTAGCCGCAGTAACTAATGTATAGGCCACCTTTTCGATCTCAGTGTAACCTGTTTCGGCTCCTTGAAGAACTTTGCTGACAAAATACATAGGGAACTAATCCCTATCTTCTTCCCGTACAAGAATCGAACTGGCTGATTCTTCACCAGTCGCTAAGTATACTACCAGTGTGCCCCCTTGAATCAGTTGCTTCAATAAAGGAAGCGAAGAAATGAAAGTTTTCAAGTCCTCAAATGCCTTCTGACATTGTTCATTCCAGCCAAACTGGCCACTTTTTCTTAGAATTTTGAAGAAAGGTAAACCTCTATCTGCTAGCCTTGATATAAACCTTCTTAGAGCAACAATACGACCAGTTAGAATTTGTACCTCTTTTATAGTTCGGGGAGGGGACATCCCTTGTATAGCTCGGATTTTGATGGGGTTGACTTCTATTCCTCTCTGTAACCATATACCTCAGGAACTTTCCTGTTTTCACTCCAAATGAACACTTAGCTGGATTTAAACGCATTCCGTGCCTTTGAATTGTTGTCATGGTTTCCATCAAATCAGTTGTATGAGTGTTCGCTTGGATACTTTTCACTAACATATCATCCACATAGGCCTCCATGTTTCGACCTAACTGATTCTTGAACACCTTGTCTACCATCCTCTGATAAGTAGCTCTTGCATTCTTTAAACCAAATGGCATCACCGTGTAACAATATATTCCAGATGAGGTGATGAAAGAAACATTAGGTTTATCTTCCGGATGCAACAAAATCTGATGATATCCTTGTGCAGCATCCATCATACTAAGCAGTTCGCGGCCAGCAGTCGAATCCACCAGCTTATCAATTCGGGGAAGTGGGTAATGATCCTTGGGACAGACTTTGTTCAGATCCCGGAAATCGATGCACATATGCCACTTGTTTCCAGGTTTAGGCACCAAAACCACATTAGCTAACCATCGTGGGTATTGAATCTTCTCGATATGCCCTATCTCCAACAACTTTTCAACCTCCCTCTCTATGATTTCATTATGCTGATCTCCGAAGTGTCTAAGCTTATGTTTGACTGGTCGGACCTTAGGCTTGATATTCAATCTGTGAATTGCTACATATAGGTCTATACCCTTCATATCTTCGGGTTTCCATGCGAACAAATCTATACTCCTTCAAAACTTGTATTATTTCATTTCGGGTTTGTTCGGAACAATGATTGCCAAGCCGAATTAGATGTCCAGGCTGTTCGGGTATCAACTTAATACTCATCAGTTCCACTTTCTCAAACTCAGCTGTGTTCGCCTCTCTCCCCTTTTTCCGACTCTGGTTCCTTTCTCGATCAACATCATCTCTTTGTTCAGTGTGGCACTTTCGGGATTCTGAATGGCGAACTGCAGCAACATAACAACGTTGGGCTGTCTGTTGATCGCCATGAACTACTCCTACTCCTACTGTCCGTCCTTCCTCATTTTCCACGGGAAACTTCATCATCAAATGTGCAGGCGAGATGACCGCCGCATATGTACTCAAAGATGGACGACCTAAAATCACATTGTATTGTGAAGGTGCATCCACCTGCAAGAAAGTCATTGTTTTATTCTGCCTCCATCTTCCTTCTCCTAAGACCATAGACAATTGTACTTTGCCGAACACTGTCACAGCTTCTCCTGCAAAACCATAAAGAGAAGTTTCTACAGATTTTACCTCAACTGGCGATCTCATTTTTCTGAAACAGTCCATGAATATGATATCCACCGAACTGCCTGTATCAACAAATACCTGCTCAACATTGAAACCTCCTATCTCGGCCGCAATCACCATAACATTGAATTGTGGACTCTGGATTGCTACTCTGTCACGAGCTCCAAACTCCACCACCACTTCGTCAAAAATCGTTTGAACCTCACCACTTTTTTGTCAAACTGAGTTCAATCTTGCTTTGCGAGCTCTATTTGAATCTCCGTTTGTTGGCCCTCCTATGATCATATGTATGGTGGGTCTTTCTTTCCTTTCAGGCCTATTTCGTGGTGGGAGTGGCGGAGGTGGAGGTAATTCAAGCCGTTTTTATCTCCTTTCTCTTCCTGGCTCCTCTCGAACATTTCATTGTTCTCTATTATCCTGTCGATGTCGACGAACATACCGAGTGAGTCTGTTCTCCCTAATCAATCTCTCCAGCTCGTCCCTCAGATGCAAGCATTCATCAGTACCATGTCCATATTCATTATGAAAACGAAGAGTTTGCCATTTCCAAAGGTAGATGGTTTCTTAGGATTTGGGCTCCAGGTCGTTGGTCATCTCAACTGGGGCAAGTTCCAGATCTCCATCAGCACTTGTCTGGGAGGAATAGTCAATGACGTGTACTGGTCATATCTCCGACCCACCCTGGTATCTCTCAATGGTGGGGGTGTGAACTTTGCTCGAGACTCTCCTGTCTCTTTCTTCTTTGCGAGGTCTTGCTCATGTGGCCTGTTCGCTCGGCTAGAGCCCTCACATTTCTTAATCTGAACAGCTTCTTCCAAATTGATGTATTTGGTAGCTCTCTGTAATAAGTCGTCAAAATTCCCAGGCGTCTTCTTAACCAAGGAAGTATGAAGGTCGCCCTCTCTCAAACCTTGTATAAAGGCATTGACTATCAGATCGTCTGAAGCCTCAGGAGCTTCCAGAGTTGCAGCTGTAAACTTTTTGACGTACTCTCTCAACGTCTCCTCCACATTCTGTTTAACCCCGAACAAGGTTTGGGTAGATCGCTGATGTCTTCTAGCACTGGCAAACTGATGTAAAAATAAATCTGACAATTGTTCAAAATCGTGAATTGCTCCGTCACTTAACTGACTGAACCATGTCTGAGCAGCCCTAGTGAGGGTAGTAGCGAACACCCTACACTTGATACCATCCGAATACCGGTGCAAAAGGGCAGTATTTTCAAATCGGCACAAATGGTCCCACGGATCAATAGTGCCATCATAATCAAAATTCACCGGCCGAAAGGAAGCCGGTAGTTCATCCTCCATTACCCCATCAGAAAAGGGATTTCCTTTTGAGCTCCTCGGAACCCGTTGAATATTCCGTTGAACCTCCCGCAATTCTCTCTTCAGATCGTCAACCTTTTCTAGCAGTTCGTCATGCCCTCGTTTCTGACCCCGGGGTGATTAAACTGACTCTCCCTCTCATCTGTCTGTGACTTATCATCCTTCTGTCCTTTTTCCACATTAATCTCAACATCATCCTGCTGTGACTCAACTCTCTGTTTTCCCAAAGCTTTTTGTACAACCGCTGATATCAAATCTGAAAGTTCTTCCGGCGTTAAAGTGATGGTACGAGGGGGATCCACCAGGGTAGAACTCCGATTGTCTTCTCTATCTTCTTGTCCTCTTGATGATCCGTCTACCTCTATTCTTCTTCTCGATCCTCTGGTATTCATCATTTTTGTTATCTCCACGTCTTAAAAGCTCAAATTTTCCCACAGACGGATCCAATTCATGTTGCTCCAATCTAACCCTCTTCTTATCCGAATAAGAACTTGATATTTCCGATTGAATTACCTACAAAATAAACACCGAGAGGGATTTCCGACGATGAGACTCCGACGCTCAAGTCAGTAAAGTTGCTAGGTAGTTTTTTTTAGTGAAAGTGTATATGTGTGCTTTATCAATATGATTGTGCGTAAAAATGAAAGAATGAGTATTATAAGTTTATATACTCCCTGTGATACGTGCCAGTTGGAATCATCCGATAAATATGGAAAATAGGCAACTGGTCCGCGAAAATGGCGGTCATTTGAATTCAAACCTGTTCGCCCCACTTCATCATTAGTTCGTCACCATGTCTCAAAACTTATTCAGTTCGCACTTAATCAGTTTGCCAATAACGTCGTAGAACAGTTCGCTCTTCCTGAAGTGACCCTTGTCGCTTCTTCAAGTTGTTCGCGCATGTTGACTTTGACTTTGGTTCGATTTAAGGGAAAAAACGCGGTTCACTTTAGTTCGACCAGTTAGTACACACTATACATATATATTTCTAAATAATTTGTCCAAAAAAATAAAAGAAGGAAAATAATTTATTTTGTAAATATTGATTGAGGGTAGATGGGTAATTTCGATTGTGGGCAAAGCACATGGTTGGCCTTAAATAATGGAGAAAAGTCGACGTGGAGCATGTGAGAGAGTGGAGTATTAATGTATTATTAATATAGTATATCCACGTAGGTGAAGAGGGGAATGCCGACATGGACTCGGATGTCATTGCCGTTTTTACAGTTGGGCACATTCGTAATTTTACCATGTGCACTGTTCCATGTTTGGATCAGAGAAAGTATATGATAGTGGAGGTGCACAAAGGCTTGGAACAACGACAGCCAAATGAATGGTAAGTGGGATTTTGTGGGAGACTTGGTTCAATCTGGACCAAACAATCCTTACCTTTTTATTTTCTCCTCTCTTAATAATTAGGACCTAATTATTTCTGTACTCCAAATATGTGACATGACCAAAAGATTATCAACTTGCCCATCTTTGATATATATATATATATATATATATATATATATATATATATATATATATTTTAATAATGGATTGATAGTTAACAAAAAATTCATTCTAGCTAAGTTTAAAAGAAACATCTTTTTTTAGTTTAAAAAAAGATGTTTTTGGATAAACCCCATTTAATTACGGTAAAAATGTCATATTTTATCAAATTTTCCTTATTATATTAGACTACATTTTGGGTTGTCTTTATTTTGTTTTTTCCCCTTCAATTTAATTTAGGTGCATAAGCATTTTTCTTTTTTTCTTTTTTTAGGTGCATAAGCATTTGGATGGGTGATGATAACGATTTTTCATTTCATATGTAAAAAGTCTTGAATTTTTTTTAATTAACTACTAGAAAATTTGGATAATCTAAAATTAAATTAATGTAAATGCAACATGGCCACTTTTTCTTCTTTAATTTAGGATGAGATTTTAAAATGAGATATATACTTGGCTAAATTACAAAAACTTCTATTGAAATTTAACAGATTCTTTAATATATAATTTTTTTTAATTAATATGGATACCATATAAATATCTCCCTTGAGTTTTGAGGAATTTTTTTTTTCTCTTAGTGCGTGGGTGCAACTTGAAAATTACAAACAAATTAAAATTTAAGAAGATAATTGTAATTTAATTCAATTTAAAGTGAGTCTTGTGTCGATCGATTGCACTGTGACGGCGCATTGGATCGGATTAATTTGCATAATATAATTATTTTAGGATGAATTTCATAATATGATCCAATTTATGTATTAGTTTTTAATTCTATATCCAATTTTTGAAAGTTCTTAATAAGTGGTTCAATTTAACATTTTTTCTCCATTTAAGGCTTCAAAATTTCATTTCTCTTTTATTTTTATTCTTCTTTTTATTTTTATTCATATTTATATATTTATTTACATTTCAATATGTATATATATTTTGGATAAATTAAGATAATTTAGTGAAATTTTGGAATGTTCTTCATTCGATTTGTCTTAATTTGTAAAAAATATAAATGCATATTGAAATATAAATCAATTTATAAATATAATTAAAATAAAAAGGAAAAATAAAAATGAAAAAGAAAATGAAATTTTTTCTTGAATTGAGAACTCAATATAATTTGAAGCCTTAAATTAAGAAAAAAAAAATTAAATTGAGCTCCTTATTGAGAAATTTAAAATTTTGGATCTAAAATTGAGAATTAATATATATATATATATATATATATGTATATATGTGTGTGTGTGTGTGTGTGTTTGTGTGTGTGTGTATTGAGTCTTGTTATGAATAATTTATCCAATAATTTTAGTTATATGTATTAGATAATATTTTTGTATATATGAGGTAATAATTTTTATTACCTGTTTATATCATGTACATATACTACATAATATTGCTTGTCAAAATTTTAATTTTTCAAAAATATTACATAATACTTATAAAAGTATTACTTAATATACACAAAAGTATCATTTATCAATATTATAAAAGTATTATATGATATTACATGATATTGATCAGAATAAAAATATTACCCGTTAGATTACACTTTCCCAAATTAATCATAAATTTAAAGTGTATTATATTCTTTGATATATATACAAGTATGTTCTAATACACACCTAAAAGTAATACATGCTACAAGTTGACACACTCATTGACAATAGTCAACGCACGTTGACACAACCCAATCCAACCGTCGTACAATGCGATCATCGTACCAAAAGTTTTTGTCTTCAATAAATAGAAGTTCTGTCTTCAATAAATAAGTAAGATATCATATATAGTTTTTGTAATATGACTTATTTATTTACTATTCGAGATTTTAATTGTTTTGTGCTAAACATACGTAGACATTTAACTGATATAACATTCAATATTTGAATATAAATGGAGAAAAAAAAACCTACCACAACTCATACATGCATGTGTCGAGGTTGGTCTGTAAAAAATCAGACATCAATTTTTATATTAGGAGATGAGTTGGTCTCGTGAAAACAAGACATTGATTTATATATTAGGATCAAGGTTTAAAATATCTATATAACTAGAAATAATGATGGTATTCTAATTTTACGTAAATAATATTGGAAATATTTATATATCGATTTTGGTACAAAATTAAAAAAAAAAGACGGAAATTATATCAAAATTTTAAATGAGATATATGTAGGGAATATTGTGACAAATATTTTTATTAAAATTTAACTTATATTACAAGTAAATAGATACGTTCATGGTAAACAATTTCTTGAAACTAACATGCTGGAAGATAAATCAGCCAAAGTAGATGATATCAACTGTTTGTTAGAATTATAATGTGCAAATTATATTATTATTATGATATAAAATACATTATTTTCTTTAAAAAGTGGGGGTCATTCATAACAAAACTTTACTATATAATAAAGGGTTAATTTCGAAAAATAATAATTTTTACTCGAATTGTCATTTTAGCCAAACTTTTCATTATTCGTTAAAATAACATAATTTTATACATAGTATGTTTTTTCACATCGGTCGGTTTTTTTACCACATCCGAGCAGCTAACACGAATTTTTTTTTTTTCAAAATTGACCGAGACCATAAAACATAATACATACATAAAATTATGTTATTTTGACCAATAATGAAAAATATAGTTACAATAACGATCCGATCAAATATTGCTATTTTTCCAGCAATTAACTCCAAAATAAATGATTTGTTTTCATAAATGATGATGTTTTCTTTGCCTAATAGCAAAAAAAAATCCAAACCTTTGTAGGTTTTTGCTATTTTGGTCAATCCTTTAAATTTTGTCAATTTATCTATGATTTTATCATTTAGTAACAATTTTAGTCAATTTTAAATTTTAGTCAAAATTGGATGGGATGTCTCTTACCTAATTGCCACATTGCTCAAGTTTCTAAGTACACATCATCAATTATCTAACTAACTTTAATTAACTAAGATTATTAGACTGATTTAACCCTTCTAATCTGACTGGAGTATATTAAAAGCCTCCCCACCCACCAAACAACCGCATCTGGGTACCCCTAATGCAAATTATTTGTCATTAAACTTAAATTATTTGTCATGACATTACATTTATAGATTAATAGAAAACAAAGCGCAAACCAAAAAACAAGCCCAGAAAATTGATGAAGAAGAAGAGAGATCTGCTTTATTATTACAACTATAAAACTTGGAAGAAACGAAACTCAAAGAACAAAAACCTACATTGAAGCAACCAGCGAAGACGAAATGGACAAAGTTAATTGCAGTGAAATGATGGGTTTTAATGTTGTTTGAAGGTAGAGTTGAAGTTGAGTCAAAGTTGTTAATTTGTGTTTAATTAAGATGAGTTAGAGAATTGGTGATGTGTATTTAAAACTTAATTCATGTGGCAATTAGTAAGAGACATGTCATCCAAGTTTGACTAAAATCTAAAATTGGCTAAAATTGCTACTAAATTTTAAAATTATGGATAAATTGATAAAACTTTAAGAATTGATCAAAATAACAAAAATCCACAAAGATTTGGATTTTTTTTGGCTATTAGAACTTTTTTCTTTTACCGTTAACAATATCTCATCAAAACATTTCTCGTATTTCTGATTTTCCAACAATTTTTATTGTGAAATCACCAATATTGATATTTTATTGAAATTTTATGAAAATATCATAACCATCCGTTTCGACATCGAAACACAAACATTATGAAATTTCACAAAATTTTCATCCTACTATATATTTATAGTATATACGAGCTATTAAAGTTGCATATAATGTGATAGCATCTTCATAATTAACCAGTGTATGTAGGAAGAACTTGAGAGGGTAGATTGCCACTCTAGAGTACGATTCTCCACCTCATAATAAAGAAGTTAGGTCCTATCTAAGGTCCAATCATCAACATGGACCTCAAATTTGATGGTACACCAGCTACTCTGTTGTGCTTAGCTTAATATGGAAGTAAGATATACTTTCATTTTAGTGCTTGAAATAGAAAACATTAGTGGATCGACACTCGAATCTTTCCGGATAATTTCTGTTTTTTTTTTTTAAATAACCTAATTCAATTCATGTACGAATCAGTACAAACATTCAATTCATGTACGACACACATCACACTTACATACACTTAGTGCATTGCACAATGAATGCACACATTTAATGTTTAGGGTCTCACGCATAGTTTCCGTGAGATGGACCTCCATCACCCACAAACAACATGTGAATTGTAAGGTTTGGATGGTTGGTAATTGAGTTGTGAATTGACCCATCTCACACAATGCATTAAAACTTTGTGAGACAGTCTCACAAGAGACTTACTCTTTTTAATTTGCTATAATGATTAGTTTTTAGAAGTTTCAAAAGATTGTGAACATTGGATTATGGAATTAGTGACTAAGAAATAGGAAATGATTACTTCTTAATTTTTTAGGAAATGTTATTACTCATCTTAATTGATTAGCTTATAAACATTTTTTTTTAAAATTTATATTAATGTAAACCCTAATTTTATATGATAAACTATGTTTTTTAAATAGTAATACATATAATAAAGTATTTCTACTTCAGTTTACTAATATATATTTGCTCAGCTCTGTACTCTTCAGTATTCTCTAGTTTCTATCGGTTTATTCAAATAGAGTACTTATTTAATTAATTTTCTGATTTCTTATTAAAGATCAAATACAATGCAATATAGATTACATAATTAAATTAGGTATAATGCCTATTTAATATTATATATATATTGAATATAAAAACTTTAATAAATCATTTTGCAGCTGAAAAAAAAAAAGAAAGAGAGATAACTCTTTCTAAATCATTTTAACTAATTATCTTACTCCCATGTATACTAAAATCTTGCCTTAATCCCCATATTCTCTCGACACGACTCTACCCGAGTATCCTAATTAGTGTATATTTGAGGTTGTCTCATTAATATAATTTCATGTGACGAAGTTTCACCGCTCACTATTTAACAAGTCAAGATATAATTTATGAATTTGTTGATAACGGATCTATCTGTCTTACAAAATTTAATTCGTAAAACGATCGAACAAGAGTAATATTCCTAATTGGTGATTGCAATATGAGCCACGTGTTCTTCTTTTTTAACATAGACTGCCAATCCATTCTTAACCCTCTCTTTCTTGGTTTTTTTTTTTTTCCTCTTTAATTTGCAGTAGTTGAGAAAAAATGAAATTCAATACTGATAATTATTGAAGGCCCCTTTTTTCCCTCTATAAATATCTTTCTTCTCCCATCATCATGGACACAACTTCTACACGCATTTTATTTCTTAGCCACGCCCTTTCTCTATCTCATAAAGCTATTGATTGTTCTTCTTCAATATTTCTCTTCTTTACAATGTGAGTTCATATACTTTGCAATGATTTTTTCCATTTTGCTTCTTCTATTGCATCATCGATCCCACATTTTAATAGGCAAATGTAATATTTGCAATTTTTGCATGAAGCTACCCAAATTTGAGTTGTTATTAAGTGATCGTTAAACTTTACAAATGAAACAAGTTGCCAGCTAATTACCTGCTCCTGACGGTGGAATATTCCAATGGAGATGCTCTCGACGGTGGAAAGTCTGTGATTATTTTGGTTGCAATATTCCATCGCCGAGAGCATCTTCAGTGGAATATTTCACCTGTCAGAACATTTAGCTGACTACTTGTTTCAATCGCAAAGTTCATCGTTCCTTTAGTATCAACTCAAAGTTTGGGTATCTTACATTCAGTTTGAAAATTGTAATTTATCCTGTTCAGGATAACAATCCGTTATGTATACATATATATTTACACCATGCAAGTTGCAATGTTAGCCCATAAAATTATGATCAAACTGGTAATTCTATATAATTAAACGTGAAATGCAGAGTCAGGAGATTTGTGGGATAATACTGAAATGGTGGCGTCTGTGAACGATACAGAGCATCTGAACCAAGTAAGCAGAATCTTTTTATATATTAAAGAAAATAGAAATAGTATTTTATTTAAATTTAGTTATGATCATGTAAATTAATTAATATTGAGCAAACAACATTATAAAATCTTCAGACCATTCATAGAAACATGCTGTGTCGTAGAATTGCAAGAAGCACACCACTAAACATATGCTTTCTCAGTCGACATGTTACATGTGCAGCTTCTGTCTCTGTGTTTTTAATTTTTTATTTTTTACAACTACTTATGAAATCATGTTTATATACTGTGTAGACAACAACATAGCATGGTCAAAGACCAAAGACTGGTTTCTTATAATTATAATATTATATATATAATAATATATATGCATACATATATGTCTCTGTGGCAAGTCGAACGTTCTTAAATCTTCTCTTTACACGTAGTTTCAGATTTATATTTTTTAATCAAGTATTTAATTGATAAAAATTCATCCTTTTTTGTTCGAATTTCCATTTCTTGAAATCAAATTTTAACTGGATGACAATATATAATATTATATTAATGCAATTCTTGATTTGGGAACTTTCCTACATTTCCCCTATAAATCAAGAATTGTAATTTCCAAGTCAATATCACTGCCCCACAAGTAAAAAGGACATTAAATAGCAACGCCCAATTGCATTTGTCTTTGCTGGTTCATTTATTCTTTTTTACATTGATTTGTTGTGAAACTAAGTTACATTGGGTGATAAAAGGTCATTATGTATGATTATTATAATTATGGGTGGACATGTGTTTCAGTGATAAATATCCGATGATTGTTTAATTTATCCGAAAATATCTGCTTCAATTTTTTGTTTTGTTTTGTTTTTGTTTTTTTTTTTAAATTTTTTTTATGTCAAAATTGAATGGTATGGAATGATGAACCAAATTGAAAATGAAGTAGAATCGATAAATATTTATCAACAGTTTTGATAAATATTTATTGACAGTTTGATTTTATTTGAAACAGTCTGTTTCAATTGTTTTTTGACGGCCAGATAAATTCGTATTATAATTAATGATTACTTATATATGTGGTGTGGAAGCAGAATTTGAAAATTAAATTTGAAGAAAAACTTGAATGTAATCTATTGATTTGGAAAAGAGACAACAACTATCGTAATTTGTTAAGTCTATTTTATTAATTTATGATTTTTTTTATAATTTAAATCAAATAATTTAGTATTGTTTATTTATTTATTTTTCCATTTTGTGCAATGAAACTTTGTTTTACATAGTAAAATTCTAATTTTTTTAAATTTGAACAAATATGCTATGTTACACTCAAATCTCCAAAGAAACTAAATCGGTTTTCTAAAGCAGTTCCTTAGATTTTATTTTTTGAAAATCTCCAAACTTTGGTTTAATTTACGAAAATTCTCTAATGCCCCGAATTATTTTGGACCGTGTTTCACCCCTAATTATATCCTTCAAGTTTCAACACTCACAAATTCAACTCGATATCTACCCCATCACATTGTCTTCAAACTCATCAAGGACGTGCAAATGGAGAGAGAGAGTACAACGTTTTCATCGATGACAAAACAAGAAACATAGGCAAATATGTGTTTTATCATCTTCCACATCTTGTCATCATCTTCATCAATTTTATCCATACATATCTTCATCATATTAACTTTCTCTTATCTCTCCATCTCTCTCTCTCTCTCTCTCTCTCTCTCTCTCTCTCTCTATATATATATATATATATATATATATGTATTATATACTTGATAGTTTCTATTTCTCCAAAACTCTATAATTAATCGCATCAGTGACAAAAAAAAAAAAAACACATGATTCAAATATTATCCTATATTTTCAGCCTCTAAGAATGGAAGATTCAAGTGATCCGCCATTTGAGGAAACATACAAGAATCTCTTCGACAGAATACACAAGACATGTCAGAAGAACCTTCCGGAGCTCTCGGCGGTGGTGGAGGAATGCGACCTGCCCTTGATCGACCTCAACGAGTTAAACCTGGGAGATCTCGCGAGACGAGCATGCAAGAAACGGATCGCTCGAGCCTCTCAGGAATGGGGTTTCTTCCAAGTCATCAACCACGGTATTTCTCGCGAGACTTTGGAGAAAATGAGAGACGAGCAGGTGAAGCTCTTCCAGAAACCGTATCGCGAGAAGAGAGACTATAAGGACTCCAACTTCTCCGCCGGAAGTTACCGGTGGGGCACGCCGTCGGCGACTTGCCTGAAGCAGTTGTCTTGGTCGGAAGCTTTTCATGTCCCTTTGAGTGATGTTTTGGGCTCTGCTCCTCTTAACAGTCTCAGGTATTTATTTATTTTTTAAATTAAATTTATTTTTTGGTTATAATTAATTGATAGGTACTAAGATTCGTTATACATAACCTATGCTATATAGAGTAGATTATATTGAATGTAGTATTTCTCGTTTATTTGCAGGGAAAATATATAAAAATATGACCTTAAACAAGTTTGACAATGTTAGTATAGTCTTTTAATTTAATTTGTACAATATTGATTATTTTTATATAAAATTACTGATTAAGCACTGTTGGTGTGGCCTTAGAGAAATTTTTGATCCAAAAAAAGATGAGGATAGATATACTTATAGTATTATCAAGCTAATTATATACCATGTAATTAAGTTATTTTGCAATTCATGAAGTTAATTGTATAAAAGAGAACATTTGCATGCATACATATTTGTTTCCATATTTGTGCAGATGAGAAGGTGTATATATTATGAAGTAGAATTCATGCAACATTTAGAAATTAAATTTAAACACGTCTGGAGAAATATTTTCTTATAATAGTTTGGAAAATATGAAATAAGATATGTAAAAAATATTAAATTGATTTGACATTTCATAAATATTTTTAAATTTCTTCTATTTTTTTGGTTTATTTATTTTCACTAGTCTAATTTTTTACTTCAGGTCTAGGTCATCAATGTGGTAGGTAACTATGTTGCACAAAATGGGTTAGACCCAAGGATGAAAATTTGAGTTTCAATAGAAATATCGTTATCTTAATTTTACGGAAACATCATAGAAATATCGGTATGGTGGAAATATTGGTACATAAATTTATCAATATTTTTCCAATATTTAACGATATTTATCTATATTTTCCCGACATTCCACCAATATTTACCGATATTTCCATGATATTTCACGGATTTTCATATAATTTATACCATGAAACTACCGATATCGAAATCAATACCAATATTTATCGATATTTCGTCGATATTTTTATCGATATTTCACCTATTTTCCTAGAAATTGTACCATTTATCTGTATTTCGTTGATATTTTTATCGATATTTCACCTATTTTCCTACAAATTGTACCATGAAGTCATTGATATTGAAATCGATATTTCGCCGATATTTTACCAATATTTTGACAAAATTTCTGGTTTCTTTACCGGTGGAAAAATGAAAATATCGGAGATATATTGATTGCACCCCATTTTTGTATCGGCCACGTAAAAAAATGAAAATATTGGGGAAATATCGCAGATATTTTCGGATATTTTCATCCATGGTTTGACCAAAATTACATGACATCCTCAGTTCCAATTTACTATATTATATATCTTACTTCATTTTATATTTTATTTTTCTAAAACAATTATATAATATCCTCAAAATACAATGAAAAATTATCCGACCATCCATGTCTCATGAGATTTATTTCCACATAGTAAATATGGAATCTTTTGTTATTACATGGTTTTTGATCAGATACTGACAATTAATAAGTGTGTATGTGAAAATTAAATGAGACAACATCACCAATGTTCTCATTGTTCCTAATTCTGAGACATAAGAAGTGCATAAATACGTGTCATCCCTGCATGCATGTCCCTTTTGGAGTCAAATAAATAAAATAACTATATATATATATATATATATATATTTATCATGAGACATAAATTAATGAAATAAAAATTTGATGATCAGTTCAACAATGGAGCAATTCGCGACGATGGTGTCGGAATTATCTCAGAAATTGGTGGACATATTAGCAGAGGATTTGGGTAAGAAATCGGAATTCTTTAAAGAGAAGTGCGTCGCGAGCACGTGCTACCTTCGATTGAACAGATATCCACCCTGCCCAATATCTCCACACATGTTTGGAATAATGCCACACACTGACAGTGACTTCATCACTGTGTTGTATCAAGACCACATCGGAGGTTTGCAGCTAGTCAAAGATGGAAGCTGGTTTGCTGTTAAACCTAATCATGAAGCCCTTGTTATCAACATTGGAGATTTGTTTCAGGTATGTACACAGTACACTCATTTACGAGCTATATATGAGTTCAAATTACATTTTGTCTCATAACTTTTACCCTTTTACCACTTATGCAATTGTCTTATAGTTATCGTATTTTTTCAATTTAGTCTCGTAACTTAAAACATTACTCGATTTTCATCTGACAATTCAAAAGCTATCAGAAAAATGTCACATGGAGTTGTCCAGGTAGATCATTTAGGGTTTACCCCCTTTTTAATGTTCCATTATTTTTTGAAGGGTTCATTTCAATTTTGATTTTGTATGTAAAACATTTTTCATTTTTTGACAAATATCTGTTTTTTAAATTTTGGTCATCTATCTTCTAATTTTTTTTTTTTTATATTCAGTTCAATTTTGATCGAAATTTTCAAAATCACTGACGTGGCCATCAAAATTTGACTGCGTAGCCAAAATTGAAATTATCCCCTTTTTTTTGTTTATAAATACCAAATCTTTTTTATTGATAATGGAGCACATTAAAAATGATCAGCCAATGGTAAATGACATGTGCTGATACATTGTTTAAGATCACTGGGAAGCCCCAAATTTGATATCACGTACAACTCACCTCATATTTTTATAGTGGGTTTTGAATTTTCAAATCAAAATCGAGCAATGTTTTGACTTACGGGAATGACAGTCAAGTAATAAGACGAAAAACGATTTTCATCCACTAAAAATAAAGAAAAATATTCCAAGAATCAAAATCTAAGTAGGTTTACTTATGGGATTATATTCTTGCAGGCATGGAGCAATAATGTGTACAAAAGTGTAGAACACAGAGTTGTGGCGAATCCTCTAAAGGAAAGGTTCTCTACTGCATTCTTCGTGTGCCCATCATACGACACCGTTATAGAGAGTGGAGTTGAGCCTTGTGTTTATAGAAGCTTTACCTTCAGAGAATACAGACAACAAGTTCAAGAAGATGTCAAGATTTTTGGACACAAAATTGGGCTTCCAAGATTTCTCGTACAAACTAATTAACTAGACTCAACCATAAATGCATATATATTAGTTTTTGGGGCTCCAATTAATTAATATATACATGACTATATAAGATGTTAGGTATTAGTTTAATTCTCCAGAGTTGTATGTAACAATATTGTATAAATTAAATGAGAGGTTTTAGATCATATAGCTAGCCAAGAAATTCAAAAATAATACAGCGTTTTAATTTACCCCGACAAGTATTATGAGTATTTATAATTAGCTAGTTGGGCCCCTAATTAAACATTGTAATTTTTGGGATATATATATATATATTTCTTGTTATCATATATTTTATTAAACAAAATCTTGTATTTTGGGTGCGCCATATACAGTGATAAAGTGGAATACATATGACTCGCTTATAATTTAAACAGGTAATTGTAAAAAAAAAATATATATTATTTTTTCAAAAATTGTAAATTTATCTCCATTTTTCAATAATTGCAAAAAAATCATGATCTTTATTCAACAATTTAGACCACATTAATATTTTTTGGTGATCAGAGTCCATGTGTCCGGCAAACATGCCACGTCACATGCCATGTCATCCCAACAAAAACAGATTTAAATATCAAATTGCTAAATAAAATCACCACATTTCCAAATGTTACAATTTAATCCTACTTTTTTATATAATTAGCAATAAAAGCCACAACCTTCATTCATTGTTGCAATTCAAATTTATTCTTTATCTTTGGTGTCCAAGTTCATGTGTCCAAATAAATATCCACGTGAGACGTCATATAAAGTCACACAATCTTTAAAAATAATTTATCTACATCAAAACGACGTCGTTTCAAATATATCTTAATTTAAACATCTTTCTTTAATTTGAGAATAAATATATTTCAACTCTCAAATATAATTTTTTTTTTTTAAATCGTACCCTCGTTCTTTTTATTCTTGAACATTCAAGTATTTAACTTTTTTTCAAAAATTAGAATATATATTTGTGTTATATTTGCAAATATGTAATTGCATGGTTACAAAAGAAAATTTTCTTGCACCATTTGACAAGATAACCAAATTCATTTATTACTACATATATGTTCTAAAATCCCTAAAAACACCAATTAATTAAAGTCATCTATTTTGCTGCACACTCTTGAGTCCCTATTTGGGCCATCTATTTATTTGGACACATGAATGAATTTGGTAAGTCATGACAAAAGAATAAATTTCAATTGCAACAATGAATGAAAGTTGTGGTTTTTTTTTTTTTTTGCTAATTACATAAAAAAATTATGATTAAATTACAACTTTTGAAAGGTGATGATTTTATTTTGCAATTTGATCTTTAATTTTATTTTTATTGGGAATGACGTGACATTCGATGTGGCTTGTGACGTGGCAGTTTGCCAAACACATGGACTCCGGTCACTAAAAAATACAAATGTTATCTAAATTGCAACAACGAATAAAGGTTGTGATTTATTTTGCAATTATCGAAAAGTGCAGACAAAATTTGCAATTTTTAAAAAAATCGTGATATATAAATATATATATTTTACAATTAGTAACAATTGTATAAGTTCTTAATTAAGTCTTAATTAATTACATGCAGTTTTTGAACCTTATGAGATTCTTTATTTTATTTGTTGTGTGTTTGGATAAAATACGATTTTGAAACTTTTAAGGTATCAGTAATTAATCACACAAACGTTTTAATTAAAATGGACTAATACAAAAATAATACCTTGTTTCAAAAGTATTTTGTTACGATTGCATTACCTTTTCTTAAAATAATAAACTTATTTTTGAAAAAAAATAAATAAATAAACTTCTAATTAACATCTTCTGAGAAATTAGATATTCAAATCTCCTTTTTGAAGAAATTGACTAAAATAATATTAAATAATTTTGAAGGCTCTACAAAATTTTAAACATGTTATTATCAATTATATATTTTAAAAAGTTTTAAATTAGCTCAAACAAGAACCATTAAATTTAAGGGGACCACCACGGAAACACCCACTGTTTTTTTTTTTTTTTTTTTGCATAAAATTTCAGTGAGTAATAAGTTTATTAAACATCTTTCGCAACTTTTTTAAAAGTGTCAAAAATTCTATTTTAATTTCTAATAAAAAGTAATTATTTAATCTCGCTTGTTATTCTAAAACATTTGACGCCATCGATGATCACGACTTACCAAATTTGAGACATGACATATACTAGTGGATAGAACAAATATTGAAGGGATAGATTGATTATGACAATTCATTAGTGGGAAATGTTACAAAATTCAAAAAGCTATATGAAGGATGATAACGACATTATAAGTTTTTTTTTTTTTAATATCAACATCAGCGGAATGGTAGGATTACGGAGATCCTCTCTCAGTCAATATAATGATAATGGAATGGTCAAATTTGAGGGATCTTTTCATTTTTTCATAATTGTAGAGAATTTTTCGATTCATTATTCAATTCATATTCATGAATCGTTCATTAGAATCAACATTCTCTATATAAATCTAATCTAGTAAGCGGTATCAAAATAAAAAAGTTATCAAAAATTTTCTTTAAGACTTTAGTTCAAGGGGACAAGTAGAATTTTTTCATGACATGATTCGATAAAATATCTTTAAATTGATTTTATGTCAAATTGGTAAGTGTATGTGTATGTTATGTATCAATCAAGTGAATTTTATTTTCATTAAGGATCATCTCAATAAAAGAAATTAGGGCTAGTCTTGAAACAATTCATTTGACCCTAGACTTTCTATGAAAATCCATTTGATTATTCAAAAATCAGCCACCAGCCACTATGAGTATATTGTATATACTTATATGTATATAATATATGTGCATATAGATATTTTATTCTCTCTCTAAATATATATATATATCACATATTAAGGCTAATTTAAATAAATAATGCAAAGAAAGATTTCTTTTAATAAAATATAATCTATGAAAAAATCTTAAAAATATGAGTAACAAACAATATATGCGACTTTTACGCTTTTGCTATTTCCAAACTTTTTCAATTTTCCAATCCACCTTTTTTAATAATGCAATTTATATTTTCTTTTTATGACCCCCGACCATAAAATGGTATCAGAGCCTAAGTTTATTGAAAGAATATTATACGATTTATATTTACAATATTGATTTTATGCCTAACGGAGGAGAAAATAAAAAATTATGTATTCAAAAATATTTTCGAGATAACACAAGTTTCAGGACTATCAATTTGATGACGTCCAACAAGGAATGGAACAAAATTGTTCCTGGTGCTTTTAAGATCTCACAAGATCTTAGAGAAATCCAAAAGACCATCCAGTTCTATGGAGGTCCGATGGAGACTATGCTCAGATCTCTATCCGAGATCCAACAAGAAGTTTCAGATCTGAAAAAGAAATTACCAATTGGATCCAACAGAACCAGGAATGAACGTTTCAAAGAAGTAATTGGGGATAGACCAATTATCCCAAAAGGAAAGGCTACGAAAATCTCAAAGTCTAAAAGTCAAGAAGAACTAATGTGTGAAATCATTAGGAGCATTTGACATGGAGGCATTACGAGTTGATATCTCTGAGTTAACCGAATCACTTTCCAATCTTGGGATTGTAGATCTTGTTAACCTCAAGATGAACTTTCAAGTTCCTGATCCAGAAGAAAGTACGAGTTCAAACGTACCAGCCCCTGAACAATCACGTACAGAAAACAACTTCGAGTTCGATGCAGACACATAAAGAACTCGAAAGAGGAAGTATCCAAGGACTAACCAGGCACCACCTAAAAGTCCATGGGCGAAAACTATGTTGGAACCTATACATCCATATGGGTTGGTTCTCACAACCGATATCATCGATTTTTAAAATATGGAAAAATTAATCGATGAATGGATGGCCTTCTTGAAAGTGGCCTCATTATCGCTGGACATAGATAAAGAAAACTTTATCAGACTAATCGAAAATAGTCAGGAAGGTTCAGCAAAAATATGATGAAAAACTTCACCTACCCAGGTTAAAGAAGATGTCCTTGCCGGAGATGACATTTATGTTATCATCGAAAAATTTGGAAGAATGTTAAACATCTATTTCATTGGAGATGGATACTTTGACCATAGTAAGGAAGAAAAAAGTTAAGAAAATACACAAGCCCTGTATGCTCTCGAGTTAAGAAGTATATACGCGGTAGATGAATACATTTACTGGTTTCGCAAATACTACTTCCAAACCAAGATCCCATTGGATGTTGCATCGGTGATATTTTTTGCAAAGATCTGTAGCCCATGGAGGGAAATGCTTATACAGTCCTATAAATTACCTCCAAGACAAGCAGATTCAGTTGCAAGAAGAATGTCTTTTCTTAAAGACAGCCTACGAGAATGGTGTCAACAAGCAGCCATGCAGAAGAACAAGAGAAAACTTAGAGGACAAATAAAAAGAACTCATCTTTGTTGCAATAACAATGATTTTCCATCTATCATTGGAGAATCAAGGTAAGAAAGGTATGAAGAACGGAAGAAGCACTTCAGAAGTGCATTTTATGTCAAGACAAAAGGATCATAAAGAAGACCTTTTGTTCGAGAAAGACCATGGTAGTCCAAATCCAAGGCCAAAACCTACAAATCTGGTCGGAAATCTGGTCCTTCCAGGTTCTCTTCACAAGGATCTAGATCCACAAGGAAGTCAATAGGAAGAACTCCGATAAGAAGAACTTTCAAACGAGCTCATACTCGTACGAATGAAAGTTTTAAAGACAGCAATTGTTGGACATGTGGGACGAAAGGTCATATTTTACCAGATTGCCCACAAAAGCAAAGTAAAATACGCTAATTCATGCCAACTGCAGACATCCTTGATGTAGTTTTTTATGGTGATTTGGTACCAGTTTACTAGTTCGAGGATTTTTCTTCAGACGAAAGTATATATGAAGAGTAATTCAAGACTGATTCAGATGAATCATATGGATCATCAATAGAATCAGACAAATAATCATGAGACAGAAGATAGACTTCAAACTTCGAAAGTCTATCGGGATTCTTTTCACAAATAACCATCTCAAACAAAACGATAGAAAGAATCATGAGGCATAACTCAACCCTGAGCCCCTACGACGGTTTCAGGATTGGAGGTGTTAGTCGAATCCTTAACCAAATCGGACTATAATAACATAAGTACAATATCATCTATCAGGTAAACTCGAGTGAGTTTTCGATAATAGAATTGATATGCAGCTTATTTCGAGAGAAGAAATTCTTAACGAACTAAGCCGAATCAGGGAAGAAGTAGCAGTGACTATGAAATGGATCCATATAGAAACCATTGAAGTGGTAATCAAAGATATCTTCAAAGAAGGTATTGATTCAGAAATTCATCTATCATTAATGGATAGAAGAATCAATAACCTAAGAGATAGTTGTCTTGGTACAATGATAGGTAATTTGTATGCTGGCACACTTATGTTTGACATTCATCCTAGGATTGCATGCAACCTAACTGACAAAGATTTTAGTCGAGTCTTAAACCTTCATCAAGATTTTAAAAGAACAGATCTAATGAAAGAAGTAAATAGACCATATTCTATTACATATAGAATTGCATATGTACTTTCCAATACACATTATTTTGATTTATTTCTTAGGAAAGAGTATATTGAAATTCCTAAAATTTTCAAGGAATTCGCCAAAATAATGAAACCAGATCTAATCCAAATCCTTAGGATAGGTGGTGTTAACATACTAATTACATATTATCATGTTCTTAATAGATCAATGAGATTAGGATTTGTAAGCAGTAATAAGATGTCCTTTTCTGAAGATAGAATAGTAAGCCTTAGAGAAAAAGAACCAATCGAGGATTTCAACCCCCGACAGATTAGGGCCAGTAATGTTAAAATACATTGCCCTGAGGGTTGGAAAGAAATTCATTTTATTTTTGATATATCGGAAAAAAATTATATTTTTCCTTGTGATGAAATATATCATTTACAACAACAGGCAATTGAAAGATACATAGGCATGTTAGAAATAACAGGCTATGAAGTATCTGTCATAGGTAGTGCAAGTAGAACCAAATGCATCATGACTTTGGGTCTAAGTTTCTCGAGGATTATAAACTTTGGGGACGAAAAAGAAATAGGATGAAATTAAGCCTCGATGGACACCTTATAAGGGTGGAATGATGAGCCCATTTTTCATATACATATTCGTTGGGGTAATATATGAAAAATATAAGATAAAATATTTTGTTGCTTATATTGATTCAGGTTCAGGTATTTGCACAGCGAAACCAGAAGTTTTTCCTAGCGAAGCTGTGGAAATATTACAATTATTGCAGGAAGGGGTTTATTTAGAAAATTCAGATACTCAATAAAGGTAATCGTGAAATAAGGATTATGATAGGAGGTGCATTTGGAACGCCTTTATATAAGGTATAAATCCCACCAATCTACATTCACAATACAAATGCTGATATTTTATTGGGTAATAATTTTATCCAAACTTTTGCAAAATATGAGCAAGATAATCACAAAAACTTGTTAACCTTTACTACTAACTATGGTAGTTTGATCTTAGAATTGACACATATTCATCAAACAATGATCGATTAATTAGGGAAAATGATCAAATAACTCATTATCTCATCTTAAAATTATTGGTAATGACACTCAACGATGAACATAACTTGTGTACAACGGAAAACAAACAAACAAGACAACAAACGTGGCTTATCAAAATTCTACACTATTACAAAGATGCGAACAATGACAAGTCAAGTTGAGGAAAGACCCTATTTCCTTAAGACGAGATATGTCCAAGTTAGTGTTTATTGGATCGTGTGTATCGTCTTTCAAAGATAAAATGACTTTAACTCCAAGGTTGCAGCACCGCAAATCTTGAGAGCTCCGATGAACTTAGGGTGTCAGAGAGCTAAGCTTGATGCAAATGAAAAAGCTATGAAGATTTCTATTTTCCGTATATCTAAATAATGCATGAAGACCCCTATATATAGATCTCCAACATGGAGGGTTACACCAGATAATTGATGGGAATTTACTGCCCAATAACGAGTCTTTTAATGCAAGCAAACGATTCGTTCACAACTAAAACGCCAATAAAAATTACATACAGCAACCTAGGCCTTATGTTGCATGTTGTACACTCACTGCATGCTGCAGCCTGGACCCTACGTTATATAGTTCACGCTGCAACCTGGGCCCTGTTGCATGTAGCAACCTGGTCCTGACGTAACCCGACTCGAAAAAGATAAAATGGGTTAGGTAAAATTTGAGTCTCATCCACCCAAGTCTAGCCCACAGTTCAATTGCCAAGGCCCATGATTGAGGTTGAATCAAGTCGGGTCGAGCCCAGTACGTGCATGTGCGCATGTGCGTGTGTTGCACAAGTATACAACTCCAAGAGTGTATTAATTACTAAGTCTTTTCTCATACTTCATTTGTACTTGCATTTAAGAGGTCTATCTTCATATGTGGGATATTTAAGTTTCTTCCCACACTCAATACCTTCACATTCTCATTTCAAGCGATAATCAAATGTAGATTAATCTTTTGACATTCAATCCTTAAAAAAAATTAACTTTTAATCACTTAACTTGGTCAAAGTGGTGCCACCACCACTTATATCAACCAATTTTTCAATAATCCCCCACATGAGTGAAATTAATGCATGAAAGTAGGCTCGTAGCTCAGTCCTCAAGAGACATCGTTGTATAAGGTTACATGACTTTGAACCTTCCACGAATGTCGTCGGTTGCACCGGCGGCTTAGTGAATGCAATGTCTTAAACTACTTCACATTATTAAACACCTAGTGAACAACGCTCATGCAACAAAGTCTCAAACACCTTTGTTATCACTTTTTTGTCCTTTTTCGATCATGGATACTCTTTGGTTTATAAGTGTTCATTAGAGGCAGCCACCACTTCTCATTTACATAGGTGATATCCTTATGAGTATCCTGTCATACTCCACCTCCTTGAGGTGTTTTTAAGAATCATTAAAATTCATACGACTTAACCTCACCACATTTACAAGCGTAACACTTAGTTTGCTCTCTAGGGACGAGTATATGTTTTCCAAGTGTTTTCAACCAACTTTCATAGCTTAGTTTCCCCATTGAATCATGTTCTTGGGATCTCCAATCTCCAAGGTTGGGTATCCACTTAGAAAGTTATAAAGTTGTGGATTTTAATCACTTCCCTATAGCAACTTGTTCATTTGATCTTGATTTAATTCTTTCGTCAAATGATCGGCTAAGTTGTCTTTTGACTTCACGTAGTTGATTGATATTATGCCAACCGAGATCAATTATCTCACGATATTATGTCGTCGATGTATGTGCCTCGACTTACCATTGTACATATTATTCATCGACCTACCTATGGTAGCATGACAATCATAATGTACCATTACACTAGGTACCAACTTACTCCAACAAACATCTTCGAGAAAATTATGAAGCCATTCGACCTCTTCTCCAACTTTATCCCAAGACTATAAACTCGAATTCCATGGTAAAACGAGTTATACCCATTTATTTTGTCGACTTTAATGACACGGCTCCACCACCTATAAAGAACATATCCACTCGTTGAGAAAGAATCTTTTGTGTTCGAAATCCAATTTACATCACTATATCCATCGAGTACGACGAGATATTTCGTGTAATACAATCCAAAATTGAGAGTATACTCCAAATATCTCAAAACTCTCGTGAGAGCTTTTCAATGCTCGTTACTAGGACTACTTGTGAATCTACTCAACTTGTTCAATGAGCATGCAAGATCAGACCTTGTACAATTCATTATGTACATTAAGCTTTTTATAATCCTTGCGTATTCAACTTGAGCTACAGGTTCACCTTGGTTTTTACTCAAGTGTTTGTTGAGTTCTAAAGGTGTTTTAGTATGTGGATTATCATAAGCATTAAACTTTCTAAGCACTTTCTCAACGTAATTATTTTAAGGGGTAAGGGATGTAGCGCCCCGAATCAAAACGAGCATAATTAATTAATTAAATATTTTAACCTATGATTTAATAATTTTGTGCGTATGATTTAACTGTTTAATTTATTTTGTGCGTTTCAGATACGTGTTTTAATGTGAGGTTTAGATCGATAATTTTTATTAGATGTGGAACATAGGATAATGTTATACCATTGGATGCGTATCGAGAAAATGAGAAGATAGAAACGAACTAGGGGTCAATCGGAGACCCGTAGCTCAACCGGGAACGAAAAGGGTGAGACACGACGCTGCCGAGAAAACTCGGCAGCTGCCGAGCCATGCACCTAGCCGCCGGGTTTTTCCACCCGGCGCCGGGTTCGCGCGTGCCGACGCGCTCGTGATGCCGTGTTTTCGATCCGAACCTCGTTTTCTTTCCGTCGTTCATCCGTATCGAGTCGTCGATGACGAGACATCGTTGATCGGGGTCCGTGGGCCCGGTCAAAGTCAACCCTTTGACCAAAATTACCATTTTACCCCTAAACTTAAAATGCTCCGTTTGAGCTCGTTTCAACTTCGATTGAGCTCATTCTTTTTGCGTTGCGATCCTTATTTCATTTCCTATCTATTCAGCCACTCATACAGATCTGACCCTCTCGTTTCTTGAACTCCATTCTTTAGATCGTTCGATCCGTCGTGTCGTTAGCGAGCGTTTTTCCGTCGGAACCTTTTACAGCTTTATTTATACAGTATTTAAGATCTAAGCAACACTGTAACGTATGTAGGCTACCTCTTGGATTGACGTTGAGTTATCTGACTGTTGACACTCGCTACTCGAGCTCTTAGTTATCAGACTTTCGGATTTATCAACTCAAGTGGGTACCACCGAACAAGGTGGGGGTAATTTCTATCTCTTTATCTGTCTACTGCTTTCCCTATTATATGCATGATTGAGGAACACTATATGCTGTGAATACACTTGTTGTGCCATATTATTACTGTGGTTGGACTGATGTCCACTTTGATCATGCATTCTGTTCGTCCCCTGCTATTTTCTACTACTCCGAAAAGGTCTGGCGGTCCTTGAAATACGCTAGCGGTATATGAGACCGTTTACAGGGTAAGACGGGGGAACCCCGCACCTATGCGTCCCCTACAATTTCTAATATCTGCTATGCATTTTATGTGTTGTGACAACGTGACATAAGATTATTTTATTAGTTTTTATATATCTGTTGAGAGTCTCAAGAGGCAGAGTTATTCCCACGAGTGTATTCCACGCACTCACCCCTTAATCTGTACTCACACTACAGGAGCTGTTGAGCATGATGATCCCTAGATGGAGAGAGGCGGTGTCGTTTTTGAATCTGTGATCTTTAGGGTGTGTCGCACAAACATTTTCAAAACAATGTTTTAAGTTTAACTCACGTTTTGTAATATTTCTGTATATACATTCTGAATATTCTTTGAACGAGAGATTCTGATGTTTTTTCCGCTGCGTATGATGTATATTATCAATAGTGAGACTGATTGCTATCGACAGAGGCCGATTGTTGTTAAGTGAAAGAGTCACTTCGTCCCTTACCTCTTTCTTCTGTCGTCTCTTACTTATTCTTTCTGTTGAGTTTGCGTCTCTTGCTATTTTCTCTCTTCACGCCCAACGGTAAAACTCTGATAAAATACGAAAAGATTTTGGGGCGTGACACACATACTCTCCACCTCTATCACTTCATATAGTTTTTATCTTGCTATTTAATTGGTTTTCTACCTCATCCTTGTAATTTTTGAAAATTTCTATAAATTCATCTTTACTTCTCAAAAGGTAGACTTAACAATATTTTGTGCAATAATCAATTAAAGTAATGAAATATGTTTTTCCACCTCTAGTTCGCACAAATATCAACTCACATACATCGGTATGAAATAATTCTAGAGGTTTTGTATTATTTTCAACATTATGAAAATGTAGCTTAGTCATTTAGGCTTCAACACACACTTTATATTGTGGATTCTCGTTTAATTCAAACAAAATGGAATGTGTGTTGATTTATTATTATCACATGTGTAAATTGTGCTATTCTAATATCAGAGGAGGAAGCAATGCAAAATTTCCAAAACATAAGGGAATTTGACGCATTTTACCTTTTTTTTTTACCTCATACTTTTTTATTTTTTTAGAACAAAAAGATATTTCATATCTAAATATAAATATAGAGATTAAAGTTTTAAATAAATTTAAAGATAGTATCTCAAATATCTAATGAAATTACTTTAAAAAATAAATAAAATGCATTGTAATTAATAGTTTAAGTCTAAAATTAAAGTCATGAGACTCGTACATTCTTTTCTTTGATTGTAGAATCAAATGGTTTATTTATTGGAATACATTAGTTGACTTCCATATATATTTATTACAACATATGGAAATATATATAAAATAATAAAGTCCACAATTAAAGGAAATATATATATATATATATATCTATTCTCCTCCGCTTTATGCTATGTGTTTCTTATATCATTCTAGTTGTATTAGAACTTGAATCTGAATTGAATTTGAATATTAAAACCATGTCGATACATCCTCGACAATTCTTGACATCTTCATTCCCCATAATTATCATCATCCATCGATTATTTGATTAAGAAGTTTTTCTAGAATAGTTTTTAAAAAAAGTTAAAAAATTACTTGACTTGATGGGAGACAATCAAGGCATGATTGGAATCATCGTATCTCCAGGGATTTAATCTCAAAGGTGTTACTGGGCTTCTAATCCTCTATTTATAAAGAACTTTTTGAAAAAACATTTGAGTTTTGAAAAAATGATTAACAGAGTTTTGAGGTTTCCAATATTCTATTCACACAAAAAAAATTTCTAGTAATTTCTCATTTCAGGAGCTAGACATAAGAACTTCTTTAATGACCAAAACAAATTAGCCTACAAAAACTAACGAACCAAACATCCAGACTTCTTTAATGGTCAACATAAATCAGCCTATAAAAACTAACGAATTACTAGAGGCAATTCAAACAAACAACTTGAAAAGATTTCCATTTACAAATTTACAACTCTGGGATAACGACCACATGTCGAATTTGCAACAATTAAGTGAAGGAACTGACAAACAAGATTGCACCGACAAATAAGGTTCAAAATATTTTGTGTTTTATTTGTATTTTGGATAAAACATGTATTTTAGATAAAGCTAAATATCGAACTTTGATATTGGAAAATTTTGAAAAATAACAAAAGTCAAATGAAAGATATTTATGGTTTTTACACTAGATATATATGGATATCGGAAAATATCAATATATATGAAATAAATATTTTATGACTATTTGAAAAAGAAATCTTTATGAATTATATGATTCTTTTATCAATATGAAATGAATATTTAATGATTTTTCATGAATATTGAGTGAATATTTTATGTCTTTTATACTAACTATGAATAATTTATAATATCGAATGTTGATATTGAATTATTATTTTGTATTTTATCGACAAATGTTTTCTTTATCAAAATTTCAATGAAAGTTGTTGATTTATTTTTTCGAATTTTAATTTGTATCAATTAGTTTACATTTATTCGATGACTACAATTAGTTTCTTCAAAATTTCAATCGATTATGCTCTTACTAGATTTATGTTATACATGTTCATCCATTTTTCCTTTTTTAACAAATATGTAATACCTTTGAATAGATGTAATAATATCTTTAAGTTGATGTGTTAACATTTAATACCCTTACGTTATATATAAGTTGGCGCATATGGGTTGACTATCAATTGCACGGATCAGAATCCATGCAACTGGTTCATAGGAGAGTCACTCCAATTAATAATGTCACGCCCCAAAATCTTTTCGTATTTTATCAGAGTTTTACCGTTCTGCGTGAAGAAGAAAATAGTAAGAGACGACAGAAGAAGGGGATTAGAGACGACAGAAGAAAGAGATGAGGGACGATGCGAATCTTTCACATATCAACAATGGCCTCGACCGATAACGTTCGGTCTCAATACCGATAAAATATACACAACATATTAACGCAGCGGAATAAACCATCAGGATCTCACGTTCACCGTATACTCAAAAATAATTACAAAACGTGAATAAACTTATAACATATTGTTTTGAAAATGTTTGTGCGATACATCCTAAAATCGCAGATTCAAAAGCGTCACCGTCTCTCTCCGTCTAGGGTTCATCAGCTCCTGTAGTGTGAGTACAGATTAAGGGGGTGAGTGCGTGGAATACACTCGTGGAGATAAAGTCCGCCTCTTTTAACAATCAACAGATATAAAATACAGGAATAGTAACATTCAGTCATATTATCACAGCATATAAAATGCATAGCATGTATTTCGCAACCCAACTCAGGTGCGGGTATCCCCCGTCTTACCCCTACAAAACTCAGGTACGGGAATCACCCGACCCTACAATATCTCAGGTACGAATATCACCCGACTCTACTAAAACTCAGGCACGGATATCATCTGACCCTACGGAAACTCAGGTACGGGCATCACCCGACCCTACAATATCTCAGGTACGGGTATCACCCGACCCTACTAAAACTCAGGCACGGATATCATCCGACCCTACGGAAACTCAGGTACGGGCATCACCCGACCCTACAATATCTCAGGTACGGAAACTCAGGTGCGGGCATCTCCCGACCCTACGTAAGAATGAATGTGGACCCACGTCCTTTCACAGTATATCATGATCATGTATTCAAAGCATATAATCACAGCATTTAGTATTCCGCCAATCATGCTTTAAATAGGGAAAACTGTAAACAGATAAGAGATAGAAATTACCCCCACCTCGTATAGTGGTTACCACGTGAGTCGATAAATCCGAAAGCTGATAACTCAATAACTCAAAGCTCAGTCCAACAAGTAGCCTACACAGTTACGGTGTTTCTTAGATCTCAAATACAGTATAATTAAAGCTGTATAGGGTTCCGGGGGAAAACAGTCGTTAAATATACGACGGATCGAGCGATCTAAAGATTGGAATCCAAGAAACGAGAGGGTCAGATCTGCCCAAGTGGCTAAGAAGATAGGAAATGAAATTTGGGTCACGACAAAAAAAGAATGAGCTCGATCGGAGTTAAAACGAGCTCGAACGGAGTATTTTAAGTTTAGGGGTAAAACGGTAATTTTGGTCAAAGGGTTGACTTTGGCCGGGCCCACGGACCCGGGTCAACGTCGTCTCGTCGGCGATAACTCAAAAAAGACGAACGGCGGAGAAAACGGGGTTCGGATCGAAAACACGGCGTCGCGAGCGCGTCGGCACGCGCGAACCCGGCGCCGGGTGGAAAAACCTGGCGGCTAGGCGCATGGCTCGGCAGCGGGTGCATGGCTCGACGGCTGGTCGAGTTTTCTCGGCCAGCCTTACCCAGATTTTCCCGACGGTGGCTGTTCAACGCGCCTCCTTCCCGGCGTCTCCCGGCGCGGCGGCGCTACCTCCAGTCACCACCACCTACCTCGCCGGATACCTTGCACCGCCGGCTACCACCTACGGCCGTCCATCGCCGGATTCCGGTGGTGAATAGTACCTGAAATCTCGCCGCAAAACCCTTCGATACACAGTTTTTTCCAAAAATCAACCTTCACCAAAACTCCTCCGGCCGGCGACCCCATTCGCCGGCGACCATCCCTCCGACCCCCTGACACCGGCCGGCGACCTCCTTGTCGCCGGCAACCCTCTATCTCCGGCCACAACCCATGCAAGACCAAACAAAATACACACACACCTGTTTCTATGCACACACTGATTTTCTTGCTCCGGCCGGCGACCACCTGCCGCCGGCGACCACCTGCCGCCGGCGACCACCACCCATCACCGTGACCTTGGCCGGCGACCCCCAGTCGCCGCGCAACAACCACCCCTCCGCCACTACCAAACACACACACACGTACGTATATAAACATCCTCCACTGTCCAAGCTTCGGCCGGCGACTTCCAGTCGCCGGCCACCCTCCCCATGGCTCCGCGGCGACCTCCCATCGCCGGCCAAAGGTTCCCTCACGGCGGCGCCACCCGGCACCGCCCCCACAGCGAGCCACACAACACACACACACTGATACACCACCATTCACACACACATGCACGTTTACATACATGCATACACTGTCCATCTCCGGTGCCGCCACCCACGGCGGCGCCGGCCCTCCAGCTCGGCACCCTTACCTCCGACGGTCTCCGGTCATCATCTCCGGTGAGAAGAGAGAGAAAAACGAAGAGAGAGAGAAGGTGGTGGAAAGAGTTAGGATTAGGGTTTAAGAGGCTGTTTTTCGCCGTTTTCCGGCGAACGAGAAATCGGAATTAAATTCCGAGACCTAAGCTAGATTCGTCTCGTCGAGACGAACGTCGTGTGCGAAAAACGTCCGATTCCGACAACGTCGAAATTTTCCGGCGACCGGCCGGCGGTGGTGCCACCGACCAGAAATCTAAAAACGAGAGAGAGAAGGGAGGAGAGAGTGACTTACTCGTTTTCGGCGCGTTCGACTCGTTCGGAAAAACGGTGAAAAATGAAATGGGGGAGACCCTATTTATAGATTTTGAGAAGTTACTATTCATCCAAAATATGTTGGTCACTATTCACGAGTTGACTTTTCCAAGTTACTATTCACCGAAAATATCTTCTGGGTTTCCGATCAAAACTTCGAGTTTTGCTCTTTTCGTCGCCGTTCGAGCTACAGGTCTCCGATTGACCTCTAGTTCATTTCTAACTTCTCGTTTTCTCGATACGCATCTATTGGTATATAAAAATCCTATGTTCTACGTCTAATAAAATTATCGATCTAATCGTGCAGTAAACACGTATCTGAAACGCACAAATTAAATTAAACAGTTAAATCATACGTACAAAATTATTAAATTATAGGTTAAAATATTTAATTAATTAATTATTCTCGTTTTGATTCGGGGCGCTACATCCCTTACCCCTTAAAATAATTTCGTCCTCGAAATTGAACGCGTATTAAGAACGACTCAGAACTAAACGTGTACTAAGAGCTGCGAGACTGGTTACTTTGTCAAAACTCTCGTCCTCTTATATGCGAGTTGCTTCTTTCTTTCTATTTCTCGTCAAGGAACTTCCTCAGGCTTGCAAGTTCCTTGATGATCTGGCTAAGCTTGATGTTCAGGACTTTCGTCAATCCTGAGCTTTTCCAAAAAAAAATTTCTCGATTCTTCCTGGCCGAACCGCATTTATGCTCTTTATTCTTCTCCTCAAAAGCGTGGAGTCCGACGAAAGGGATCTTATTCTCAAAAGCAATTCTAAGGTGACGGTGTAGGTGTTCTGTCTCTTCCGTCTTTCCCGAGGGGATACTACTTCTATAATCCGAGCGATTATCCTACCGTCCTCATGCTTCAGCAATTACAGAATATAACAGATATGCATGTGTGTTTCATTCCAGCATCAAACAGGCTGTAAACAGGTATATCAGTTATTGATAGTGTACCTGGCATTATCCCTCAGCTCCCTCTGTAGCTCCTAGGCGATTAAGAGCGTAAGCCCGTGCTCTGCTCGCCATCGGCCTCGAGTTTCGAGACCTCGGACAGTTGGCAGCTATATGTCCTGGCGCCACGCAAGTGAAACAGTTCCGTGCTTCAGGCTGGCACGGTCCCGTGTGCATCTTCCTGTATCTTGGGCACGGATTCGCTGGTCCGGGAGTAGGAAGAAGTGAAACATTGTTTGCCCTTGGAAACTTATAGGGGGCAAACTCCTGACTCGGGCCCTCCCACTTCCTTTTCCCAGGAGCAGGGAGAACTCTCTCAAGGGGTGCAACATCCAAACCCAATCGGGAGACGATCTCCTGGGCTCTCCCGATGACACTTGCATACTCATAAGGTATTAGTTATGAGTGTTAGTTGAACATTCAGTGAAATGTATTAGTTATATTCTTAAGGTATTTGGTACATACTCATAAAGTATTAATTGTTCATTGAATGAAAGGTATTAGTTGTATACTCTTAAGGTATTAATGTACTGAATGTAAATTTAAAATCTTAAAATTTCAAATGCGCGATTTTCATCATCATCTTCCTTAAAAATTCTACAAATAAATTCATATTGCTCAATCAATAATCATCAAATTGGAATCTTCAAATAACTCTTATTTGATCATGATACACAACAATCATCATAAGTACAACTAAGATAACATATAAATAATTCAAGAATAATCTAATAGGAAACTATAAGATACAATAATTCAAAGAGTGAATCAATCTTCTAAATATTAATTCTAAGACAATATGTATCATAAAAGATAAATAAAAATGGAGAATGGAGAAAGAAGAAGAAGGAAGAATGGAGAAAAAAGCAACAAGGAAGAGAAGAAGAGAAATTAATATGAAGAAAATGAAAAATAGAGAAAGGAGGAGAAGAAGAGACACCGCCATTTTAAAGAAGAAGAAGTGCACCAACATGAAAAAAAAGGAGATACAATTAAGATTTAAGAAAAATTAAAAAAAAAATAGTTGGGTGAGTGGGTGAGCGGGTGGAACGGATCAGGGGTAATACCTTTCACTAAATGTGTCACGCCCCGAAATCTTTTGTTAAAATATCAGAGTTTTACCCGGGAGTGAAAATAGAAAAGCAAGGGTCGCTTAACATATACAAAAAGAATTAAGTAAGGGACAACAGAAGATAGAGGTAAGAGACGATGAGAATCCATCTCATAACAAAAATCGGCTTCATCCGATAACATTCGGTCTCACTATTGATAATATACATCATACGCAGCAGAAATAACATCAGGATCTCTCGTTCTCAGAATCCTCAGAATATATATATACAGAAATTTTACAAAAACGTGAGTTAAACTTAAAACATTGTTTTGAAAATGTTTGGAGACCTCGTCTCATACAACAAAAGTCAGAAAATAGTTCATCCTCTCTCTCCGACTAGGGTTCCTCATGCTCATCATCGCCTGTAGTGTGAGTACAGAATAAAGGGGTGAGTGCGTGGAATACACTCGTGGGAATAACTCTGCCCCTTATGACTCTCATCAGATATAAAAATACTAGTAAAATAATCTTAAGTCACGTTGCCACAACACATAAAATGCATAGCAGATATTAGAAATGGCAAGGGATGCATAGGTGCGGGGTTCCCCCGTCTTACCCTGTAAACGGTCTCATATACCACTAGCGTATTTTAAGGACCGCTAGACCTTTTCAGAGTAGTAGAAAATAGCAAGGGACGAACGGAATGCATGATCAAGGTGGACATCAGTCTAACCACAGTAATAATATGGCACATCGAATATATTCACAGTATTTAGTATTCCTCAATCATGCATTTAAATAGGGAAAACTGTAAACAGATAAAAGGATAGGAATTACCTCCACTTCTCAGCAGCCTCGGTGGGCCTCGACGCCCAGCGCGTGCATTCCTCGACAGCTGCCGAGTTTTCTCGATAGCTCGGCAGCGCGTCTCGACAGTGGGTCGGCAAACCTCGACAGCCTCGGCAGCTTCGCGCGCGCGGCACCCGGCGCCCTCGGCAGTGGCCGAGATTTCTCGGCAGTCTCGGCGCCCAGCACGCCCAGCGCTCTCGGCATCGGCCCTTCTCGCATGCTGCACTTTTGGCAGCCACCAACTACGGCACCGCTACCGCCACCATGTCCGCCGGCAAGCCTGCACCGCCGGCTACCACCTCCGGCCATCCCTCGCCGGAATCCGATCGTGAACAATGCCCAGAATCAGCCCCAAACACACTTAAACACAAACATGCCAAAAACAAACCCTACCCTTCCCAACTCCGGCCGGCGACTTCCAGTCGCCGGCGACCCTCCCCGGACCACCTGAAACACTGGCTGGCGACTTCCTAGTCACCGGCAAGCCTCCAAACCCGACCACAAACACACAGCCACACATATATACACACACATGCTTATATACACACACGCACACTTGCTACAGCCATGGCCGACGACTTCTAGTCGCCGGCGACCACCCTACCAACCTCGCCTGCGCATCACCAGCGCCGGCCCATCAGCAGCTCACGGCGGCGCCACCAGCGTCGTCCCCCAACAGCCAATACACACACACACACATGAACACACACTCACACATACATATGCACACACACCCCGATCAGCCCCGGCGCCGCCACCCACGACGGTGCCACCCCTCCAGCCTCTCCATCATACCACCAGCAGCTTCTCCGGCGACTGCTCCGGCGAGAGGAGGAGAAGTGAGAGAAATCAGAAGAGAGAGAAAGGTTGACAAGAGATTAGGGTTTAGGGTTTAGAGAAAGATTTTCACCGTTTTCTGACGAACGAGAAATCAGAATTGAAATCCGAGACCTATCTTAGATTCATCTCGTCAAGACCTACGTTGTGTGTGAAAATCGACCAAAACCGATAATATTGAGATTTTCCGGCCACCAACGGCACCGGTGCCAGCGCGTTGGAGGCAGAAAATCGAAAAGAGAGAGAGACTTACAAGTTTTTGTTGCTTTCGGCTCGTTCGGAAAAACGGTGATTTTTGAATCGAAAATGCCCCTATTTGTAGAAATCCTGGAAACACTATTCACGAAAAAAATCTAAAGTTACTGTTCACGGGGTCAAAAGTCCAAGTTACTATTCACGTAAAAATCTTCGTTACTATTCACCGTAATATCTTTCAATTTTCCGAAACTTCGTGTTTTGCCCTTTTCGTCGCCGTTTGAACTACGGGTCTCCGATTGACCCCTAGTTCATTTCTATCTTCTCGTCTTTCCATTACGCATATAATGGTATAAAAATATTTTATGTTCCATGTCCAAGAAAGTTATCCATCTAAATCATGCATTAAACACGTATTTGAAACGCACGTAATTAATGTAAACAGTCAAAATATACGCACATAATTATTAGGTCATGTGTTTAAATATTTAATTAATAAATTATGCTTCGTTTTGGTCTGGGGTGCTACAGGTTACACGTCACAATGTAGTCGGTGGCGCTATTCGACACTTTCTCCTTCTTAAAATGGAAGGAGAAAATGTCACTCCGAAGGGTAGAAGGTTGTCGAGGAGTAGTGGTTTGTGTTGTGTTGCCACACTCTTGCGTTTCTCTCGGCACCTGTTCTTCTTCGGCAAAGGCAGCAGCGTTAGGGCCCAACATCGCCTCCATATCTTCTTGATTACATTAATACGAGTCAATATAATCAAGATCATTATCGTCGTGGAAAGATTGTGGTGGCGACATCGGACTCTTTCCCTTCCCATGAGATGAACCGGTGGATAAAGAACCTCTTCGAGACTTTTTTTTTAGAGAGAGATTGAAAAATAAATTGAAGAATAACAAAAAAATCAAGTGAGCTAGAAATTGATCAAAGATGGTGTTTGTGAGCTTGAGAGAGTAGAATTGAGAGAGAGAGATTGAATCAAGATTGGTGTGGAAAATACAAATGGAATGGGGGTATTTTTAGATCACATTGAAAATTAAAAAATAATAATAATAAAATTTAATCGGCCGGTTCGAACCGCCGATTCCGATTCGGTTGAACCACCGGTTCGGGCCATCTCCACCGTTGATCATCAACGATCGTGTGGTCACGGCCGTTGATTTCGAAAATCATCATGAACCGACAGTTTGAACCGACGGTTCGGTTCCAACGGCTATTTGATGATCAACTGCTAGTTAATCTCAGTCGTTGATCAACGGCTAGTTCATCCGGGCCATCCATGTGGCAAGCATCAATTAATTAAAAAAAATTAAAAATATAAGAAAACCGGCGGTTTGGAAAAAGAAAATCGGAACCGAACCGGGGAACCCCGGTTCCGGTTCGAATCGAAACCGGGTCAACGGTTCCCGGAACAGTTGACCGACAGTTCCAAACCGACCGGTTCTCGATTTTACAAACCTGTTGATCACATCTAATGTAGATGATGACTTTGTAAACATAATTTACATACTTGATTTTTTTATTTTTTTAAGAAGGATCAATAGATTTCACCCTTATTATATACTTGATTATTTTCTCCCACAGTTTAGACCCTTAATTTGAGGGGGTTTTCCATGTTAAAATTTTGGATGTTTCTTTTATTAGATTATTTCAATTGATATTGCTTCTTCCACAATAAAAATAAAGTGTAACAATTTATATAATTTTGCGGGTAATATGCAAATAAAAAAAATTATGAATAATATGCAAAAATTTAAATAGTAAACGGGTATCGTATAATAACTTACCAATATTATTGTTTAAATATTTCTTTACTAAATTATATTTAAAATTAGGATAGGACTATACATACCCCAAAACTTACTATATACAAGCTATAGTATATTGTAGGTATAAACCAGATATAGAATAGAAGAAACGGTGTTTAGTAAATTTAGAATGTGTAAAGAATCACCCATAAAATAATGTGCAAATACGATCCAATAAGGACGATCACATTATGACATTTGCGGCTTTATCCATTCTATCCACATTAATAATATCGTAAGATGGGTGAGACTGTATACACCCCAAAAATATTAAATACACCTCAAAACTTGTGTTTTCATATACCTTTTATTTTTTTAAACATGAGATGTGTTGTTTTTTATTTCATTTCAGAACGCAAATCTTTTTTTTTTCTTTTTGATTTAATTTGGTGTTGCTTATTTATTTTTTCATTTTATTGTATCAAATATTTTTCATCTAGTTATCAATTTATTTTAAATATTATGTGTAATAATATTATTTGATTTTAGATTTAAGAAAATTTAGAAAATTCAAAAACATATAACTTAGTTGTATTATTATATTTTATTAATACAAACACAAATTATAATTAATAGAAATATAATAGGATACCATTAAAAATTTAAATTACAAGATACAATAAAATTTACTAAAACACATAAACATTATCTAAGAGAATACTAAATTTACTACAAAACATGAAATTTAAATAAACAGTTGGTCTCTTGTGCTACCGTCGAACGCGATGAAATTGAAGTATGCGTTTTACAAGTATAAGTATGTATTTTTCAACTACATGTATGTTTTTCATAAGATATGTGTTTTACAGGTACAAGTATGAGTTATAATAACTATGTGTTTTACGGTTATAAATATGCATTTTGCAAAACCGTCTCATGGTATGACGGTCGCACATGGTGAATTACAAAATACTAAGTTTTATTAATTTAAGAAAACAAACATTTGATAAAATAGAAAATTCAAAAGTTGAAAATTAAAAATATTCTAAAAGAATATTCAAATTGAGTTAAAATTCGAGTTCAATAATTAGGGTGCCACCAAAAATTGAAGATGCCCTTACTAAGTAATGGAGTGTGTATTATCCATCCTAATAAGATATATGATATATGTCATAATTTGAAAAAATCAACAAACATTAATTATTTACCGACAGACAAATTTTGTCGGTAATTATCGAAGAAATTCTATCGATAAACAATTTTTTTTAAAACCAAAATACAAATGGATTACTGACAGAATTTTCGTCGCTAATTTGTTGATGTAGAATTTCGTACATAATAGTTAATTAAAATTATAAAAATTAGTTTTTTTTTTTTGTAAAATTACCGACGGAAATTGATCTGTTGGTAATTACCGATGGAAATTCCCTCGGAAAGTTTTTTAATTTTTTTAAATTTTTTTTTGCATAATTTACCAACAAAATTAGTGACTGAAAATTCCGTCAATAAATTTTACAAAAAAAATTTTAAAAATATTATCGATCGAATTTCTATCAGTCTAGCCCACTAGCCCATATTTTTTTAATTTTTTTCAAATTAGATTATTCTTTTTAGTTTTAAGTGTATAAAGTAGAATACAAATGTCCAATTATATATATTATCCTAAATTTAATGTCTTCAAATATGATTTATAAGAATTAACTATATGAAATAAATTAAACACTTAGCCAATAAATGCATACAAATAACAAGTTTGCTCATATTTTGCTGTATTTTATAGTTATTTTTTAATGGTTCCATCTATAAATTGCAGCAAGTATAAACTCTCAATGGTTATCTAACTTAATGATGTTTTTACAATTTATAGCATTTAATTTTATATGTGAATTTTGAATGTTATGTGTATTTTAACTCCAAAATTATAGTTAAAATATAAATATATTTTTTATTAATAGTATGATAATAATCTATTTAGCCCGAAGCCTGTTTAACCCGAAATCCATTAGGGCTAGCCTGAAACCGCTAGGGTCAGTCCGTTTAACATCCCTAACTGGAACTAAAGCAGAAGGGATGCGGGAAAAAAATTATATGCATACAAACCAGGTGAGAGAGGGTTGAGATCCGTGCAACTGGTGCATAAAGAGTCCTACTCTCTACCTAAACGTTAATCACTACAAAAATACGGTGATTTACCGATGGTAATTATCGATGAAATTCTGTCGATAATGAAAAAACAAAATACGGATGGATTACCGATAAAATTTTCGTCCATATTTGGAGGAAAAAAATTTCTGTTGGTAAAATAGGTTTACCAACGATTTTACCGACGGAATTTCTATGCTAATTTGTCAACGGAGAATTCCATAGATAATAATTAATTAAAATTAAAAAAAATAATTTTTTTTTGTAAAATAGCCGACGTAAATTGATATGTCGGTAATTACCGATGGAAATTCCGTCGGAAAGTTATTCAATATTTTTTTAAAAAAAAATTGCATAATTTATGCACAGAATTAGCGATGAAAAATTTCATCGGTAAATTTTACAAATTTTTTTTTAAATTAAGAAAATTTAATTTAAAAAATATTACCAATGGAATTTAAGTCGGTATAGTTAATTAAATTTATAAAAAAATTAATTTTTTTATTTTGTTTCGTAAATTTACCTACGGAATATGACTAATCTGTCGCTAAATCCTAAATTTAGGGTCTAACGATTTTTAATAAACCTTGATTTTGATGAAATTTTTTTCAAATAATCTTAAATTAATGACCGTTATATTGTATTAATAATTATAACATACCATTTGAATAATGTTGTTATATTATAATAATTATGTATTTGACGTACGTATGTATATGTAATCAATAAGTCGACTCGTTTAGCTAGCTTTATCTTAATCTAATTAATATATAATGTATCATTTAAATGGTTACTCACGATTAGTAACTAATTAAATGACACTATTATCGATCAACATGATATAATTTAATTATTTATGTTGATCTAACAATTTTACATATTTGTATTACATTTTCGAACATATTACCGACTGATTTAATAAGTTCATTGTGTTAGATTGAACTAAACTCATTTATAAAATTGAATTTTTCATATAAAATTATGAATTGAACTCAAAATATGTTATTGAAACAAAATTCGGAAATAAAGTATCACAAAAAATGTAGTAAATCGAACGAGATATATACCGACGAAATTTTCATCGGTAAGTCTGACGTTAATAAATATATCGACGAAATTTCCGTCGGCATTTTTTAAACTTTTTATTTTTAATTTTTTTTAAATTATATTGACGGAATTTCCATTGGTAATATTTTTAAATTTTTAAAAAAATTTATTTTTTTGAATTTACAAAAACAATCGCAAAACTTACCAATGAAAATTTCCATTGGTAATTCTGTTGCTAAATTATGCAAATAAAATATAAAAATAATTGAAAATTTTTACTGATGGAATTTCCATCGATAAATTAAAACTATTTCCCCCTTCCCAAAAAAAAATTTAGGAGAGTACTTGTAGCACCCAGGACAAAAACGACGCATAATTGATTAATTAAATAATTAAACCCATAATTGTTTGATTTAATTATGTACGTTTCAGAAAAAACGATAAAATGCATGTTTAATTAATCGGTGGTATAATTTAATCGTAAAACATAGGTTATAATTTATCATAAGGTTCGTAATCAAAAAACGAGAAGATAGAAATGAATTTGAAGTCAATCGGAGACCCGTAACTCAAATCACAAAGTATACGACGAAATACGAAAAATTGGAAACGAGATATTTCGATGAATAGTAAAAGCAAGATATTTCAATGAATAGTAAAATATTTTCGTGAATAGTAAAAAAAGGATATTCTCGATAAATAGTGCGATTTTTTGAAAAAGTGTATAAATAATACGAAACGAATCATAAAAATTATTATTCGAATGAGGAATCGAAAAAGTAAGAATCGTATCTCTCCTTTCTCTCTCTTCCCCTTCCTCTTAATTCCGGCAGCCGCCGCCGTGTCGCCGTCGGTGTCGAAATTTTTTTCTCAGTTTCGGTCGATTTTCGCACAGCTTGTAGGTCTCACCAAGATGATTCTAGAATAGGTCTTGGATTTTCATTCCGACATCTTCATCGCCGGAAAACGGCCAATCAATCATCGGAAAACGACCGATCAATTGTCGGAAAACCCTCTTTTCTCTCTCATCTCTTCATTTCTCTCCTTCTGGTTCTCTTTCTCTCTCTTCTGGTTCTCTCTCTCTCTCTACCTCACTGGATTCTCTCCCCATGGCACCGGCGAGTTGAGAGGTGGTGGCGCTAGGCAGCGTCGCCGCTGCTGCTGTGTTTCTGGGTGGTGGCTGCTGCTAGTGCGCACGACAGGAGGCCTGCGCGCGCGACGGGAGTGTTGGTGCGCGCTGTGCGCATGTCGGGAGACGCCGAGTGCCATGTGCGCGTGCTGTGCGCACGCTAGGAGACAGGTGTGCGCGCGCTGTCGGGCGACGGGAGCTGGTGGGTGCGCCGGGATGCACCGGGTAACGGGTTTGCGCACTGTGCACGCACCAGGGGGGCACCGGATGCACCGTGTGCGTGCCAGCAAGCGTGTGTGTGCGTCATTTCGCCGGCGATGGGATATCGTCGGCCGGGAGTCGGGGGTCTCGATCAAAGTCAATTCTTTTCAAAAATTACGAAAACGTCCCTATACCTTAAAACGCTCCGTTTGAACTCGTTTTAACTCCGATTAATTCCATTCTTCTTCCGTTGCAACCCTAATCTTTTCCTCTTCATCTTTAGATCACTTGTTTAACCTTCCACACTCATTTCTTCATCCTTAATCTCTAGATCTTTCATTCCGTCTCATTTTTCCCTATCGTTTCTTCTTCGAAAGAATTTTTATAATTATTTATACGTAATTAACGTAATATGGATCTAAGAAACCTCTTTACATGTGTAGACTTACAATCGGATCAACACTCTTAAAACTTGTTACTTTGACGTTACACGTGGTTACCACCGAATAAGGTGGGGGTAACTTCTAATCCCTAATAACTTTACGTTTCTGTATTTAATGTATAATGATGATGAACGAACACATGCATATGAAATAAATATTATGTTTATTGTTTTTCATATTTGATATATGATTCGTTGAACCCTATGTACTGTTATATTACGGGATAACTGGGATCCGTACATTCATATTATGGGGTAACTAGGTTCTGTAAATAATAAGTCAGGGACTGTGTGTCCATTAATGAACTGAATTATGTGCTATGCATTTTACTTGTTGTGTCTATTTGCCGAACTTTTATATGTTTGAATTGTTATAACTACGTAATAATTGTTAAAGATATGGAAAGTATCCCCACGAGTGTATTAAACACACTCACCCCCCACGTGTATTCACACTACAGGAAATTATGAAAGAGAAGTGTAGAGAGAGGGTTGCCATGTCAGCTGTGATCTTTTACTCTGTCGTCTTTTTCCGGATCTGTCTTTCTGAACGATGTTCCACATTTTGTAAAATATTACTGTCCTTCTTTTATGTAATGGATCCTTATGTATTTCCGCTGCTTAAGATTTTAAACATGTAGAATTTTATATTATATGTTTCCAAAGGTTTCTGTTTTATATCATGTACGTCTCTTTTCCTTTCTTTCTTCACGCCCAAAAGAAAACTCTGATATTTTAAGAATGAAAACGGGGCGTGACAGTACTTTTTCCCCCAAAAAAATTTGGGAAAGTTACCGACGGAATGTTCCGTCGATAAATTGTATTATAAGGACAATAGCCTTTCTTTTCTTCCTCCTCTCTTATTCTCTCCATCTTTCTCTCCCACTCTTCCCTCAATCCTACTCCCGTCGCCCACCACCACTGGCACCGCCCTCCAACCACAACCAGCACTGCCCTCCGACTGCCATCACCGTCTTCATTGTCCATCGCTGCCCATTGTAGCCGAGAGGTATGGACTCTCTCTCTATCTTTTTTATTTAGTAAATTTTTGTATGTGTATTTTTTTTATTGGTGATGAATTGATTATGAAATTTGTGTTCATTTTGTGTTAATAGATGATGAATTTTGTGTTCTTGACTTTTGTGTGAATTATGTTAATGTAATGTTAGTTTTAATTTAATTTGGTTTAATTATTTTTTATTTTTAAATTTTTTTTCAAAATTTCCACAAAATCAATACTCGATGTTGTCGTTCATGTTCTTATCGATGAAAAAAAAAATCATCGGTAAAAATTTACCGATGAGCAAAATAACGATGGATTTTTTTCTATCGGTATTCCATCGATAAATTGTTTACCGATGGAAAATTCAAATTTCATCGGTAAAATTGCTATTTTTTGTAGTATTATTGATATTATGAAATCCTATCACATGTCACACAATGTTATGAAGTGAGATAATTAATACCCAAGGGTTGTGATGGGTGTCAACCATGCAAAAATTTAATCACCTACTATCAAATAAATGAGTATAGAGTAAGTAAGGGTCGAATCCTCAGGGAACAATAGATTTATTTCTTTCAAGACTCTTAAAAGGGGGGTTTTGAATTTGTTAAACCAAAACTAATAAACTAAGGTATAAACTAATAACAAAGAGAGCAAGAATAAAAATTAACAAAGATGAAAAGGGTTTAAATCAATATGAGAAAGCTCTAGTTAAAGAAATTATTTCCACCTTGATTCGCTCGATTGATCATTGATGCAAAAATGATTCAACAGTTCATAAATAAGTTGGTTATGGTGATCGACAACTGCCTAACCACCAATCTCTTCTTACTGTATTGATAATTAAGAGATTCTCGTTAATTACTACTCTAATCAAAAGACAACCCTAGAGACGCTCGTAGGATTTAGAGTTTTGACAGCATTAAGAATTAAAAAGACCCAATTACTAATCACAAACACACAAGCGTGGCTCGTTTCAATTAGATTATTTATTCTCAGGCACAAAATAGATTGCTTGTGAGGCAATAAAATTATGTCTTGCGCTACTCTATCAAAACCAACAAACAATTACGGATTTGTCATTTCAATTAGCAATAGATTATACTAGGACTATCAAATATTGGCCAGTTATTTAATAAACCCTAATCTAATCATGAACATGTGTTGATATTGGCAAAATTAACTTGTCCCACATCGGAAGATTAGTAAAGAGAAGGAGTTTTGTGACCTTATAAATAAAGCTCTCCCATTTACCTTTGAATTATCCCAAAAATTTGTGTATTTTGTACTATTCTTCTTCTATATATAAAGAAGCACGAACTCTTTGACGTGGTGCTCGGAGACGTAGGCCAAATTGGTCGAACTCCATTATCAAATTTTTGGGTATGTTCTTTTTTTATCTCTTTTATTTTGTTCCGCAATTTATTCATAGTTGTTTCTTTTTCGGTTGTAGTAGTATTCAATATTTATCTGTCGGGTATTATGTGTTAGTATTTTATTTGGTTTTAAGTTCTGTCTAGAAGATTGGATTTTAAGTGGGACCAATCGTGACCTCTCCAGTCTTTCCTGGGAATTATAGAATCATTATAATTCACTAGTTTGTGGTGGAAACTGCCTGATTTTCCTAACAAGTGGTATCAGAGCCGAAGGTTCATCCTCGATTTTTTATTTGTAATATTGAATACTATCAGTTGAGGTCATAATGTCGTCAGAAGATTCACCGATAAAGGAGATTACAACAAATGTAACATCAGGGGCATCAACTTTCTCGTCCACATGGGCAAGAATTCCAATGTCAAGTATGAAGTTGGCGGTAGAAATATTTGACGATACTGGCCATTTCGGTATGTGGCAAGGCGAGGTCATGAATTTTCTTTTCCAGCAGGGCCTTGACATTGCCATTGAGGAAGAAAAACCAGATGACATAGATGATAAGGATTGGAGTACCATGAATCGGTTGGTGTACGGAACAATTCGATCGTGCCTGTCCAGGGAGCAGAAATATGCTGTAAAAAATGAGACTTCTGCACACAAATTATGGAAGGTATTGTAGGACAAATTTCTAAAGAAAAACGGTCAGAATAAGCTCCTTATGAAGAAAAGGTTGTTCCGATTTGATTACCGATCAGGTACCACTATGAATGAACATATTACTCTGTTTAATTAATTAGTAGCAGACCTGTTAAATTTGGATGTAAAATTTGAAGATGAGGATTTAGCCCGATGTTGTTATCATCTCTTCCTGATGAATTTGAATATTTGGAAACTACGTTACTTCATGGGAAGGAGAATGTGTCTTTAGATGTTGTATGTTCTACGTTGTACAGTCATGAATTGAGAAAACAAGATAAAATGAAAAACAAAGTAGTTGCAGCAGATAAAGCATTAGTGGCGAGAGCTCACCAGCAGGGCAAATCAAATGGGAGAAGAGGAAGATCAAAAAGCAGAGTTGCCAAAGATGAGTGTGATTTTTATCACGAGAAAGGACACTGAAAGAAAGATTGTCCAAAGTTGAAAAAGAAAGAGAAAGTTATGCAAATTGCAAATCTTGCAGAATGTAAAAGGGATGTAGAAATGGATTTCTCTTTGGTAGTTTCACCCTCAACATGTCATCTAGATGAGTGGATTTTGGATTCAGGTTGCACTTATCATATGTCTCCCATGCGGGAGTGGTTCTTCGATTTTGAAGAATTTGATTGTGGAGTTGTTTACATGGGAGATGATAATCCATGTAAAACAGTTGGGATAGGTTCAATCAAGCTACGGAATCATGACGGATCCACCAGAATCTTGAAGGATGTTCGGTACGTGCCGAGGTTGAAAAAGAATCTCATCTATTTGGGGGCCTTGGAGTCAAAAGGCTTAGTTGTGACAATGCGAGATGGAACTCTTAAAGCAACTTCGGGAGCACTTGTGATGTTGAAAGGTATCCGAAAGAATAATCTGTATTACTACCAAGGTAGTATAGTGGTTGGGACAGTAGTAGCTGCAACTTCGAGTAGCAAAAAAGATGCAGATGCAACAAAGCTGTGGCATATGCATTTGGGACATGCTGGAGAAAAATCCTTGCAAACTCTTGCCAAGCAATTATTGAAAGGTTCGAAAGCTTGCAAATTGGAATTTTGTGAGTATTGTGTTCTGGGAAAACAACAAAAGGTAAAATTTGGCACTATCTTCCACAATACTAAGGGTATTCTGGATTATGTGCATTCAGATGTTTGGAGACCTACCAAGACTCCATCTATTGGAGGTAGGCATTATTTTGTCACTTTTATTGATGATTTTTCCAAAATAGTATGGGTGTTTCCTATGAAGAATAAAGATGAGGTGCTTGGAATTTTCCTTAAGTGCAAAACTGACGTTGAAAACCAGACGGGAAGGAAGATCAAGGTTCTTCGCACAGACAATGGTGGAGAATATAAGAATGAACCATTCCAGAAGATATGCCAAGACTATGTCATAGTTCGGCATTTTACAGTTAGGGGAACACCGTAGCAGAATGGGGTGTTGGAGAGAATGAACAGGACATTAGTGGAGAAAGTTCGTTGTATGTTGTCTAATGTTGGATTAGACAGGAAGTTCTGGGCTGAGGCTGTGAAGTACGCTCAACATCTTGTTAATCGTTTGTCATCATTTGCACTGGATGGCAAGACTCCATTAAAGGTATAGTCTGGTAAACCTGCACCTGATTATGATTCTTTGCATATTTTTTGTTCTACTGCATATTATCATGTTAAGAAATCAAAGTTAGATCCACGAGCGAAGAAGGCTCTCTTTATGGGTTTCAATACTGGGATAAAATGATACCGTTTGTGGTGTTTGGAGGCAAAGAAGACAATTATCAGTAGGGATGTTACATTTGATGAATCTGCCATGTTGAATAAAGTAACACAAGAATGGTGTAATGGTACTTTGCAGCAGGTGGAGTGTACACCGAAGTAGGGGAGTGTACACCAAAGGAGGTGGAGTTTGAGCAGACAGTATTGATCCCAGAAAAAAGCACTGTTAGTGACTCTCATAAGGCAGAAGAAGAGTCTGATGAGAAAGAGGTTTTATCCCAAGAATCTCCGCAGCAATGAGAGCCAATTGCAGTTAGGAGGGCAAGACGAGAAATTTACAAACCTGCTCGTTTTGCTGATATGGTGGCATATGCACTTCCAGTGGTTGATGGTGTTCCATCCACATTTCCTGAAGTAGTCCGAAGTTCAGAAATTGATAGATGGAAAGTTGCAATGGAAGAAGCGATGCAATCTCTTCATAAGAACCAGACGTGGAAGTTAACATAACTACCAAAGGGTAAGAAGACAATTGGATGCAAATGAGTATTTGCAAATAAAGAAGGATTTCTTGACAAAAATGATGTTCGCTACAAGGCGAGATTGATGGCTAAAGGCTACGCTCAGAAAGAGGGAGTTGATTATAATGAGGTATTTTCTCCAGTTGTCAAACATTACTCTATTAGAATTTTGTTGGCCTTGGTAGCACAGATGAATTTGGAGCTAGCTCAACTTGATGTGAAAACAACATTTTTACACGGTGACTTGAAAGAGGAAATCTATATGACTCAACCAGATGGATTTAAAGTTGCTGGTAAGAAAAATTGGGTTTGTAAATTGAACAAATTGTTGTACGGATTGAAGCAGTCACCGAGGCAATGGTACAAACGATTTGATAAGTTCATGATGGGTCAGAAGTACACAAGAAGCAAATACGATCAATGTGTGTATTTGTGCAAACTTTAAGATGGGTCCTATATCTATCTACTCTTGTACGTTGATGATATGTTAATAGCATCAAAAGAGCCAAGTTGAAATTGACAAGTTGAAGGCTCAGTTGAGTAAAGAGTTTGAGATGAAGGATTTGAGAGAAGCCAAAAAGATTCTCGGCATGGAGATAAGGAGGGATATAGAGAGATGCAAGCTTTGGCTGACATAGAAGCAGTATTTGAAGAAGGTATAATAACGTTTTGGAATGAATGAAGATTCAAAACCTGTAAGTACCCCGCTTGCTCCTCATTTGAAGCTTAGTAGCCGATTATCTCCAAAGACGGATGAAGAATGAGAATGTATGGAAGAGTCCCGTATGCTAATGCAGTTGGAAGTTTGATGTATGCAATGGTGTGTACGAGACCAGATATTTCACAAGTTGTTAGTATTGTGAGCAGATTTATGCATGACCCAGGCAAGGCTCATTGGCTAGCTATGAAATGGATTCTACGGTATATCCAAGAAACTGTAGATGTTGGTTTGGTGTTTGAGCAGGATGAATCACTTGGTCGATGTATAGTTGGATATTGTGAGTGATTTGGATAAGCGACGATCTACAATTGGTTACTTGTTCACTTTTTTGGTGTTTGAGCAGGATGAATCACTTGGTCGATGTATAGTTGAATATTGTGATTCTGACTATGCAGGTGATTTGGATAAGCGACGATCTACAACTGGTTACTTGTTCACTTTTGCCAAGGCACCAGTTAGTTGGAAATCTACTTTGCAGTCAACAATTGTTTTGTCTACGACAGAGACAGAGTATATGACAATTACAGAAGCTGTGAAAGAGGCGATTTGGCTTCAAGGATTGATGAAAGAATTGGGAGTTGATCAAAAACACATTGAGGTGTATTCTGATAGTTAGAGTGCTATTCATTTAGCAAAGAACCAAGTCTTTCATGCAAGAACGAAGCATATTGATGTTCGCTATCATTTTGTGCGGGAAATTCTCGAAGAAGAAGAGATTATTCTCAAGAAGATTCATACCATGGAGAATCCTGCAGATATGATGACCAAGGTGGTTACAAGGACCAAGTTTGAACATTGTTTAGACCTGGTCAACATCCAGCACATTTGAGTTAGCACCAGAGGGCGCAAATTTGGAAGCACCGCGAGGACCGTTCTTATTGTATTCGTTTGAGAAGATTTGTATTTGGTGGGACCTGAAATTATGCCAAGGTGGAGATTTGTTGATATTGACAAAACTAACTTGTCCCACATCGGAAGATTAGTAAAGAGAATGAGCTTTGTGACCTTATAAATAAAGCTCTCCCCTTTACCTTTGAATTATCCCAAAAATTTGTGTACTTTGTACTGTTCTTCTCCTATATATAAAGAAGCACAGACTCTTTGAGGTGGTGCTCGGAGACGTAGGCCAAATTGGTCGAACTCCGTTATCAAATTTTCGGGTGTGTTTCTTTTCTTATCTCTTTTATTTTGTTCCGCAATTTATTCATAGTTGTTTCTTTTTCGGTTGTAGTAGTATTCAATATTTATCTGTCGGGTTTTATGTGTTAGTATTTTATTTGGTTCTAAGTTCTGTTTAGGAGATTAAATTTTAAGTGGGACCAATCGTGACCCCTCCAGTCTTTCCTGGGAATTATAGAATCATTATAATTCACTATTTTGTGGTGGAAACTGCCCGATTTCCCCAACAACATGAACATACAGAGAATAAATAAATACTTACGAACGATCGAATTAATACGAGCAAATAAGTCTCACAATCATAGACTCAAGGCTTCAATAACCCTTTAACTAGAAGTAGGAATTTAGCACACACTCATAATTAAGAGCATAAAATTAAGAGATAAAAGATTGAATACTATAAAAAATAAGTAATCTTGTGAAGAAGTAGAACAAAACCAAAATTCTCCAGCCCCTCTGCGGCTTTTTAATGTGGATAAAAAAATTAGGTCTAAAAGAATTATTTTATCTCTCTTATATATGAAGAGAGAATCCTAAATTATCTAAAATAGGAAAATACAAAGTATCCAATAATAACTAATTAAATCCTATAAGAAAAATAAATAAGAGTTCTATAGGAATAAGGAAACTAGAATCTCATCTATTAATTATAAGAGTAGCAATCTCCAACTTCTTCCAAAAGTGAAAATCCCTCTGGAATTATCGTGCCCACGCTCTAAGTCAGCTGTAAGTCTGAAATTGGTTCAATTTTCATCTCATTTCTCCACTAACCTTACTCATAAGCCCTAGGACATCAAAACACATAAAAACAACACAATTAGTGCAATATACGCTCTAAAAATCATGCAAATCAATAATGGAAAACATACAATTACACAACCTATCAGGTGAGGATGTTAAACGAAACATGGCCCGACGGGCCAACACCTTTAAACTGGAAAAAAAATAAGGTTAGAGCCGAATATTTTTAGCCAGTTTAAATTTACCCGTTTCACCCGAAGCTTGTTTAGCCCGAAGTCCGTTAGGGCTAGCCTAACGATTAACCGGTTGGCCCGCTAACCCGTATTTTTTTAGTTTTTTTAAAATTAGATTAATTTTTTTAGTTTTAAGTATATAAAATATAATACAAATGTCCAATTGTATGTGTATTATCCTAAATTTAATGTCTTTAAATTTCATTTATAAGAATAACTATATGAAATAAATTAAATAATAACAATATAACACCTATATACTATAAATATCACACACTTAGCCAATAAATGTATACAAATAACAAGTTTGCTCATATTTTGTTGCAATTTATTATCATTTTTCCAATGGTTTTATCTATAAATTGCAGCAAATATAAACTTTCAATGATAATTTAACTTAATGATGTTTTTGTAATTAATATTAATTTTATATGTGAATTTTGAAAGTTTTGTATATTTTAACCTAAAAAATTATATTTAAAATATAAATATATTTTTTATTAATAGTCCGATTATAACCGATTTAACCCGAAGTCCACTAAAATTAGAATTAGATCCCAATATTTAAAAGCTCATTTAAATTGACCGGTTTAACCCAAAACCCACTAAAACCAACCAGTCTAACATCCCTACCCCTACCCAGGTAGAGTGGAATTAATCTCTTCTCCAAGAAAGATAAGGGCACTCAAAGGCTGCCACGTATATCAATAACTTGGTAGACCGTACACCTCGTATTGAAGACGATAATCATCGGAAAAGAAGAGGGAATTATAAATCAAAATCAGTGCAATGATTTCTTCCTCAACCTTAAACTTGTCCAACATCCCACCTACGCCGTTGCCGCCCACCATCTCCGACCACAAACCTACCTCCCAACCTCCATCTTCTCCCGAACCGCAGGCTCGGAAATTCAAATCGAGCCCACAGCTGAACCGGTGGTCCAGGGCTCGCGCCGTACGGTCAGGTCGAAAATTGAACCGCCCGGCTAGTGAGATGAATTATTCGGATTCTTCGGCGGTGGTTGCTGTTGACAGAAACAATGGTAACGGAAGTGAGCTGCAAATGCTCTCGCCTCGAAGTGATGGCGGAAGTGACGGAGAGTATTTGACGGACGTTAGGGGGAGGGCTAAGTCGATTTACATGATCTCCGATGGGACCGGCTGGACGGCGGAGCACTCCGTTACCGCGGCGTTGGGTCAGTTTGAGCATTGCTTGGTGGATCGGGTTTGCCCGGTTAATACTCACCTCTTTTCCGGGGTAAGTTTGTAATTTCACTTTTTTTGTTCAGTCCTTGATTGAATATTTGGTTTAATAATTTGAAATAAGTGTAGTGTGTGTGTTGACTGTTTAGTCTATTTTACAGTTGACTTTTGTACGTTGTGTTATTTATTTTGTTCAATCAATTTGCATTATATTTTAAAGTAATATCTTTAATGTATGAAACCAAGTTTGACACTAGGGATGGCAACGGGGCGGGGATTCCCCGTTCCCCGCGGGGATCCGCCCCGAACGGGGCGGGGAATCCCCGAAATACACCCCCGCGGGGACGGGGACGGGGCAAAACTTTTCCCCGATTGGCTTGGCGGGGCGGGGACGGGGATTGTATTCCCCGCCCCGCGGGGATCCCCGCCCCGTTCCCGCGGGGACCCGAAAATATTATATATATATTTATTTATATTTAATATAATATAATTAATTATTATAAAAATAAATTTTATTTTAATTATATATATATATAAACTATATATTAATATATTTTTAAAATAATATAATTAAATGAATATAAAAAATTAATTATATAGAGATTGAAATGTTGAGTGCATTAAAGTATTGAACAATGATGAAAATTAATGAAAATGTATTAAGATAATTTATCTTTGTGTTTTAACTAATTTTATTAAATTATGCTTTCATCTTTTATTTGGATTTTGAGTCTTTTTTTTTTAATATTTGAGTTATATGTAGTTGTATGAATTATTTTTGTATATTAATTAAATTAAAAAATTAAAAAAAGAAAAAAAAGAAGACGGGGCGGGGCGCGGGGGGAAATTTTCCCCGATACGTTGGCGGGGACGGGGACGGGGATTCCCCGCGAACGCGGGGACGGGGATGGGGATTGCTCCCCCGGCCCCGCCCCGCCCCGTTGCCATCCCTATTTGACACCTAAATCAATATAATCTTAATCATACACTTGTAATTAATTTATTTATGTCGTTATGAATTTTTATAATTATACTAATTTAACTCTTAATTAAAACGAAAATTCCTCGTTCCTAAACACCCCTCTCATTTAGTATATTTTAGTAATGATAATAATTGGATATTAAATTAAAATCAATAGTCATCGATATTATATAATACCTTTTTCATGTAATGTGTGTATCAATGCTATATACAAGTATTTATTCTTCTTAAAAAATATATTGTTTTTACTTTTTATTTTTATTATTGAAATTAATCATTAGAAATTTACTTTTTTTTTGTTATATATATTTGTCAATTTTAATTTTTGGCAAATTCCACAAAATATACGGGTACGCACCTTATTAATATACAAATCAAATTATATTATATTCAAATATTAAATGAGATTACACTATTTATTTAAAAAAAAAAGATATTTCTATTTCATTTTGTGCATTTTGTGTTTGAGCTCTATATTAATTTATTATCAAGAAAATTCAATCGGAAAACAAAATTCAATAGCATGCCTAAAGTTTGGATTCCGATCGATTATTTCGATGATTTTTCTCTCGATACCAAACTGAACCGAGCTTAAATAACCGAAATTTCTAAAACTAAACCGAATCGAAAATTTAAAGAACGACCATAAATGAGTTTTCCGGTTCGGTCCGTTTTCTCTTTTAACCGAAAAATGCACACCCCTAATATTGATCGTACGTTTTCCTCTGTTTCGGAAAGATTGATGATTTGGATCGGTTGATGGAGATCATTGCACAAGCAGCCAAGGAGGGGGCCATGGTTGTGTACACGCTAGCCGACCCGTCTATGGCTGAGTCAGCAAGACAAGCATGTAAGCTTTGGTGTGTAACATCTCTCGATGTATTGAGCCCCATAACCGAGGCCATTGCTTCTCATCTTAATGTCACACCGTCTGGCCTTTCACGGTGGGCCCCGGGCCGAACGAGCTCGCTCGGTGAGGACTACTTTCGCAGGATTGAGGCAATCGAGTTCACTATAAAGCAAGATGACGGAGCTTTGCCCGAAAATCTGCATAAGGCCGACATTGTTCTTGCCGGTGTGTCTCGTACTGGGAAGACGCCTTTGTCTATATACCTTGCACAGAAAGGGTATAAAGTTGCAAATGTGCCGATTGTGATGAATTTGGATCTCCCAAAAGCCCTTTTCGAGGTTGATCCGGAGAAGGTTTTTGCCCTCACTATAAATCCTATGATATTGCACACGATCAGGCGAGCAAGGGCGAGGAGCTTGGGATTCGATGATGAAATACGGAGTAACTATTCCGGGATGGAACATATCCGAGAAGAGCTTGAGTTTGCCAGTAAAATATTCCAAAAAAATCCTATTTGGCCAGTGATTGGTGAGTAGTACTAATTTTCTGTACTTTGTGATAGTGAAATCGTGATTTATGTGGAATGTGATGGTGGGTTTGGTTGCAGAGGTTACAGCAAAAGCAATCGAAGAAACGGCTGCTGTTGTTCTGAGACTTTACCACGACAGAAAAAATAGATGCTTGATGCCCAGAATCTCCAAACGCTACTAAATTTGGTGAGTTTTTTTTTTGATTTGTTTTGTCTCGTTAGTGTTTCCTAGTGCATATTAGTTTTCTTGATTGTTCCATCCAAAAAATTGAGAAGAAAAAAAGAAGAATCTAACAGTTTGAAGATATGTTCGGGTCGAAATTCCATAGTTTGCGTGGTCAATGTCTTGTGGTTTCTGCTTTCTTTGTTGCTAACAGATAGCATGCTATTGATACCTATCTGTTTTCATAAAATTGATTAGTAAATTAGCATGAATTTTTGGTCAAACAAAGTAGAGATCTTCTCTGCATTTCAGATCGTCTGTTATCTTCCTTGTTTTATCCATGTTCCATGATATACCACTTGTTATAATGATTACATTATAATCGATTTATCATATGTTGAACAAAATATGAAACGGAATCTAGTTTCCAATGGAGGATCCATTAGACGTTTATGGATAAAACGAAAGTAGAATCTCTGAACTCTTTTTTGAATGCCATAAAATAGTTATGATTAGTTGATTGTTTGCAGGTGATACTATTGTTGTAGAAATGAAGTCGAGACGAAAAAGAAGATGCAAAAAACGGACTTTATATCTCGTTATTGTACCTTGTACAAAGATAAGACTATACATAAAAAAGGTGTAAACATCTTGTGCTTTCCACTATACATAAATTCCAAGGCTTCTTCGGGTTTTCGATCATCAATTTAGATCGTTATTGTCCCCGTTGAAGTTTGCCATGGATAAGGTGAAATAGATGAGTAGAATGGTTCCTAGGCTTGATCTAAAACAGATGACCAGATATTTGAAGTGGTTGTGTTTGTGTTATATGTATTTATTAACAAAAGGAATGAGGTGGAACTTACAGGGTTGCAAAGAACACGAGTATTCTCTTGGGATCGATGGACCAGATAGGGGGAGAATATCGTAATTTCCTTTCTCTTGCAGGACTGCTCAGCTTGTCGTTCTTGATGGTGATTTGATAATGGCTATTGGGGCTGACGGAGTGGCCGGTTTTCCCCGGCGGCACCACCTCCAGCTTTTCCGATGTGCCGCCACCATGTAAGGTATCTGCAGTTTTTATATTAAGTGAATTGATTGAAGAAAAGCATGCCACTTAAAATTGCCCTAATTTAAAAGCACGTTTATTTTAGTAGAGTAAATATGAGTAATATTAATTTTGGTCATGCATATATAAAAACGACATCAGCTTATGTATTTATATAACATCTGTATTCGAATAGTTTGAAATAAAGAAATAGTATTATTGGAAACATTGGAATCTAATACAAGGTTGAAAGATCATTTTCATGTATAATATTAAATTGGATTCTTTTCTTAATTTTTTTTACTAACGAAACCATTGTCACATGGAAGACATTATATAGGACTAATACGAGGTTAAATGTAACCATATTTTTTGTTGTATTCAACAAGAAGGGAAATAATCTACCTGTAGGTGAAGTTGCTAGCATGCTAGAGTTTCTACAATTGTCTCCTGTGACTGATCCTTTTCTTGAAAAATTTCTCTGCAACTTAATTATATATAATATATTTTTTAAATATTAATAGAAACGCAAATATATATATTAGATGAGATGTAATTCACTGTGCACAATTCAAATTTATTTTCAAAAATCAAACTTATTTTATGTGTTATAAGTTGTGAGTTAGTCCATCTGATCATGAAATTAAATTCAGAAATCGATATATATCTCAAAAAGAATAAACTATTGTTTGCGAAAAAAGAGTACGTAAAGCATGAATAGCAAGACTTGAAATTTAATTATTAATTAATGAAATAAAAGATTAAAATTGGCAAAGGTAATGCAAGTGTGAAAAACTTACTGTAATTCTTGAATGTGCGTTGATATCTTTCCCTACAAAATGAGAAAATCTTTCCATATCCACCACAAAACTATCAGAGGGTTTTTCTTGAATTTTCTGATTTTCTTTTTTTGCCAATTCTCCATCTTCACAACTTGAGCTCAGATAATCAAAACCCATCTCCTGAAAAAAATAAAAATTAATAAAAATAAATCATAACTGTATATTTACAATTTGAGACTTTTTTTATGCATAATGAAGTTTTTTACCAGCTTTGGTTTTTCAATGATTTCTTGAGCAATAAATGGTAATATGATAAAATCCAGAAGCCTAAGTTGTAAGGAGGTGTTTGGCTGGTGCAATCAGGTTGGCTATTAAACAGGAAACGAAATATTAGTTTCCGAAAATGATAACTGGGAAAACAAACAGGCAGGGGCGGAGCCTCATACCACACCATGGGGGCTTTAGCCCCCAAAAAATTCTAAAAAAATTAATTATTTATATAGACTTTTTGGAATTTTTTATATTTTTAGTGTTAAAATATTAATTAGCCCCCCCAAAAAATCCCGCAAAATCAGTCAGCCACTCAATATTTTTGATCTAGCTCCGCCCCTGCAAACAGACCTTGTTTGGTCAACTTTAGGCACGCATTTATACGTATGATGATGAGAGAGAGAAGATGGGCTTTTATTAAGAAAGAGAAAGCTTGAATTGCAAGAGATGATCGTCTTTTTCACCAGAAAGTTTGGTGAACACCAAAAGCATCGCCTTCTTCCACTTCAACAAAAACTATTATTTTCTTTCTTGGAATTAATTTGAGGTGTCTAAAGATTTAAACGTAATTTAACTCGAATGTTTGAGAATTTTATTTTGTATATATGTTTTTAAATTTGTTTTTTATCAATTATGACAATTTGGGGGAATCAGGGAATAGGGATGAGGTGGGAATGGGATTCCTAATAAAATCATACATCTCAACTTATTTTTTCTTCTTATTATTATGATCATAATCATCATAATCATCTTTTTTTTTTCTTTTTTTTTTTCCACGTTGAATTTATGACTTAAGTGTTTGTTCTCTAAAAATATATGTAATGCTGCAACACAATATTACTAGCAAATTTGTATTAGACCATTTTATAATCTTAATTTATGATTCATGATGGAACTCAATATTATAGTCAATGAATCAGCCAATACAGACATTGATTCCAAACTCGAGCTCAATCCGACACTTTTCCTTGAAAAGTTTTAATTTTTGACTTACAAAATATTAATTTTTATTTTGAAAAAATATTACTTTGAACTTGAAAAATGTCATTTTTTTAAATGTATTTCTTTTATTTTAAGATTTATTCAAAGTATTACTTTTTATTCTAAACAATATTATTTTTTATTTGAAAAGTAATATATTTTTTTAAATATTCCTTTCCTTTAAAATTTATATCCAAACTATTGCTTTTTACTTGAAAAGTAGTACTACTTTTACTTGGAAAACTATTACTTAATCAAAATCTTATTTTTAAAACCAATTATATGCCATATTCAACAACTTGTAGATGTAAAAATTACTAATTTAGAAAACTTACAAATATAATATCAATATGAAAGTTCGCGTAGATCTCAACTTAAATATGTCAACTAAGTTCCCAGAGTCCCCTCCATTTCTCAAAAATAATAAATAAATAAATAATCCCCCTCAATATTATGACTCAAAAAAAAAAAAAAAAATCTACAAGATAATCTGGTTTCACTATGTGTGTTCTGTGGGCTTTTAATATATAGATGGAAAATTGAAATTGGGCGGCCTGCTAATTGACCACCAACTGGAAATAACTCGTGCCTTTTGTTATCCGTCACATGACTCACATGAGTAATAAAAAAGATTACTACGACTTGGTAATTTAATTATGTACTAAAAAACCAAGAAAATTGAAAGGGTCAAATTAATTTTTGGATGTTCACATCAATATAGCTTTCAGGGAAAGTAAACCATGAAATATATTCTATGTATGGGTGGAATTAAAAAAAATATCTCACGGATCACAATTTTTTAAATCAAGTTTTATCAAATTCATTACATTTGATTATTTAGTTAAAAGTAAATTATTTACATTTGAATTTTCGAAATGAGACTCCATTTTACAGATCACCATCAGTGAAACTATTTTACGAGGAAAACACTTATGTGCCCCGGGCACCGTTCCCCCAATATTATCCACTCTTTTTTTTTCTTTTTTTCTTTTTCTTTTTTCTCTTTTCACTGTAACCTTCCTTTTTTTTTCTTCATTTTTATTGCATTGGTCATTTTTCTTCTTCTTATTCTTCTTTTTTTCTTTTTCTTTTTTTCTCTATTCCTTCTCAATTTCTTCATATAATTGCTACAAATTTAAGGTTCTTATTTTTCTAATATTCCAACAAGTTCTTCTCTTTTTAATATGTATAAAAATCTAGGGTTTTTATTTTCCTATAACTTGAAATTCTTTATATCTTGCTTCGATTCATAGCAATATACGACAAAATTGATGCAAAAAACACCATAGTTGATTATTGATTGAGTAATATGAATTTACATAAATTTTGGGGAAGAAGATGATAAAAATTGTGCATTTGAATTTTAAAATTTTAAACTCACATCTGATACCTTAAGAGCAAACAATTGATACCTAAAGAGTATATAAAGTGATACCTAAAGAGTATACAAAATGATACCTAAAGTGTATACAAGTGATATTTTTCATTAAATGAACAACTAATACATTAAGAGTAAATATGTAATACCTTATACTATAAACATTAATACCTTAAAGGTGCATATGTAATATTTTATACTATAAACATTAATATCTTAAAGATAAATATGTAATACATTCAAGGTAAATGTGTAATACCTTAAAGGTGCATATGTAATACCTTATACTATAAACATTAATATCTTAAAGGTAAATATGTAATACCTTAAAGGTGCATATCTAATATCTTATACTATAAACATTAATACCTTAAAGGTAAGCATGTAATACCTTAAAAGGTGCATATGTAATACCTTATACTATAAACATTTATACCTTAAAGGTAATATGTAATACCTAAGAGTATACAATTGATACCTTAAGAGTACACAACTGATATCTTAAGAACATACAATCGATACCTTAGAGTTGTCTTATACTATAAGCACTATTACCTTAAAAATAAATATGTAAATAAGAAGAAGAAGAAGAAGAAGAAGAAGAAGAAGAAAATAGAGGAGAAGAAGAAGAAGAAGAAGAATGTACAAAATAAAAAAGAAGAATAACAAATCGATAGGAAAATAGATTAAAAATGAGAGGAAAAAAAAAGGAAAAAGAAGAAAGCTGCGCTGTTTCTGCACTAATACTTTAAGAATAAATGTGTGATATCTTAAGAATAAACAACTGATACCTTAAGAGCATACAACTAATACCTTCACTGAAAATCTTAAGATTTCAAATGTTTCATCATCTTCTTCCTCAAAATTTTTGCAAATCACAATTTCATCATATTTTTCGTCAAATTTTCTACAAATCATGATTTCATATTGTTTGAAATAATTTATTTCAATGTTTTAAAATTACTCATAATAAGAAGGGGAAAAAACCTCATAAATAACTTTACGGCAACTTGAAGAAGAATAAGAACAAGAAGATAGACAAGAAGAATAAGAAGAAGAATGTACTAAACAAATAAGAAGAATAACAAATCGATAAGAAAAAAGATTAAGAAGAAGAAGGAGAAAGAAGAAGAAAAAAAGGAGAGGAAAAAGAAGAAAAAAAGGAGAGGAAAAAGAAAAAAATAACATTGTTTCTGCATAATACTTTAGGGGTAAATATGTGATACCTGACGAATAAATGTGTGATACCTTCACTGTATATAATCAGGTTTGTGCGCGGCGCACACCAACTATGGTGTGACCGTGCGTGGAGGTACGTGGACGTGCTTGGGAGCGACCCACGCGCCGGGTTGGGTTGGGGGCACGGATCTAAGATCCGTACCCCGGGTGCATATAAGTTTTTGTCATTTTACGAAGAATTCCTCAAAATAAATTAAAAGTTATACTTTTGTGAAATAGAGGTTTTTTCTATTTTTTATTTTTTATTTTTTTTAATGGGGAATGATGTGAATGATAGAATATACAAGATTTATAAATTGCAACATTATTTTACTAAAGATGAATTTGACGAAGTCGATCAGAAGACCGAAACAAACTGAGAATGATTTGATTTTTTAACATAATTGTAGTAAAGAATTCTGTAAATGTGACTGAGTGATATATGTTACATAAATATTGTAGCAGACCTACCTAATGATTAAAAAATGTTATTAGTTTATTTAACAACCTCTCACATTCGTAATCTTTTTATAGAAGTAACCTGGAAAATACCTGCCATTTTCTCTTAATAATTATCAGATCATATAACTTTTCATTTCCACTTTTATAAATCAGAAGATTTAGTTTCTAACTAATTAATTAAAGAACATCACCATAGCTATGTCAACTGTCCTTTCTCTATCCATAATACGTCATGGAGTTTCCTCAGCAAGAATGGCAAAAGAATACCAAGTCAATCTACATTTTAGGGTTGATTACATGAATATATTCATAAACTTTGAATCAAATTTTAATTACAATACAAACTTTAATTTAGTACAATGTTAATCGCAAATTTGAATTTTTTTCCATAACAATATTAACCTTATTTTATGAATCTAATTGTAATGTGACCATGCTTGACGAGACAAATTTCAAACATATGATCAACCAACTTTATCATCTATCACTGCTATCGTTATAAATCGAGAGTGAAAGATATATGCGACGATTCTAACTTCCACTGGTTCACAATGGTATTGGAAGGAATGAATAGCAAAAGAGGTGGTAGATATCTAGAACGGCGTTGTCGAGACGAGACAAGTAATGATGGTAGTATAGCAATTAGGTGTCGAAAAATGAGGTTAATGTTGTAATTAAAAAAAAAAAAGTTTGAATAACAATGTTACAAATAACAATTAGTTTTGTAATTGAAATTTGACCTAAAATTCGTGAATTTGAATATAAAGAAATGACACATATGTGTAACTAACCCTATATTTTAATACTACCAACTTGAAGTGCTAATTCCTTGACAGTTTCAAAGATTTTTGCTAAGTCGCAACCTTATAAACTGAGATCATCTATATACATATTCTCTATTGTATAATTGGTTGTAAGAACATCACAAGCAATAGTTATAGGGTTCTTCGAACATCTTATATGGCTTCTTTACGTCTAATATTGCAGTTGTTCCTCTTCGTTTGTTTCTCTTTCATCCATGCAAATGGACAAGGCCTAAAAGTAGGATACTATGAAGAAAAATGTCCACATCTTGAATACATTGTCAAAAAGGTTATCTATGAAGTTATCTCTGAAAACCCAACTCTTGCTGCTCCTTTGTTAAGAATGCATTTTCATGATTGCTTCATAAGGGTAAGTTGATCACATCAAGAATATATTTTTTTGTAACTTCTATATGCTATTTCATTTCTATTTTAATAATATTTATATTTGTGTTAATCATGCTACTTGTTCTTGATACATTTTAATTGAGTTATGTTTTTCAATATTCTTTGTTATAGGGCTGTGATGGTTCAGTGTTGTTGGAATCTCCGGACAATCAATCGGAGAAAAATGCTTTTCCAAATCTAAGTTTGAGAGGATTTGAAATAATAGACAAAGTTAAGACAGCGGTGGAGGAAGCTTGTCCATGTGTCGTTTCTTGTGCTGATATATTAGCACTAGTGGCTAGAGATGTGACAGTCGCGGTATAAAATGCTCGACTTTTAACAATTTTTTTATTTTTATATTTTCCACAGTGTTTTAGAAGGTCACGTTTAATGACGCCTAGCTAATTCTACCTAGGTGCTAGCTTGCGCCATTTTTTATGTGCCTTTTGGAAATACTTTAATTACTTTGACAAGTTCATTCTTATTTTATTAAATATTTTGCTAATGTACATGAATTTATCAGATCAAGGGACCATCGTGGGATGTTGAAACTGGAAGAAAAGATGGAAGAGTATCAATCTTGAATGAAGCCTTGTTTAATCTAATACCTCCTAGTGCAAACATTACTGCTCTCAAACTAGGATTTGAGCAAAGGGGTTTAGACATGAAGGATCTTGTTGTTTTATCAGGTATAAGACATGAATTTAATCCCAAATTAATTCTACATATGTATTTGTCTCGAATTTAATTGCAAAATTTTTTGGAATTCGTGACTTTGGTCCTATCCCGTGACATTCTTTAGTTCAATTCTAGATTTTCTATAGTTATAGAATTAAATTTGCAAACAAAGTCAAGGATTGAAATCATTTTTCGTCCAATTTGGTCTCATGATTATCAAAATTTTCCTACAATTTAAGAATCTATTTGATTACAGTCTAATTTCATTGAATTGGAGTTTTCCAATGACCTAGAAATGACCTGACAACATCTGTTAAATTCTTAATGATTGACACGTGTCATCAAGTTACCTCTACATCACCAGAAATTAAAACCCCAAATTGGAGTCGGACAAATTTTTAAATTGTGGGTCTAAATTGCAGATCGTGATACATTTATATGAGATCAAATTAAGAAGACAACATAATTATGAAACAAAAAATGGTTTATACATGTTATTATAAGACTAGAACTATAACAACGAATTAGTTAACGAAACTTCATAACAACCCGTTTAATCTCTTACTCAGGTAGCCATACGATCGGAATTTCTCATTGCTCCTCATTCAGTAATCGCCTCTACAACTTCACTGGAAACAACGATGAAGATCCGACTTTGGATCCAGCCTACATCGAGAAACTGAAGGAGAAATGCAAGCCAGGGGATCAGGATACAATAGTGGAGATGGATCCAGGGAGTTCCTTGTCATTTGATTTGTCTTATTACAAGATTTTGACAAAAAAAAGAGGGCTTTTCCAATCAGATGCAGCTCTTCTGGATGATGGTGAGACTAAAGCATATCTCCAACTTCAGGCCTATAATAATGGACCATCTTTCTTCAAGGATTTTGGTGATTCTATGGTGAAAATGGGCAGAATTGGTGTACTTACTGGTGAGGAGGGTGAGGTCAGAGAAGTGTGCACTCACGTTAATTAACTGAGACGGGGTCTCGTTGGTGATACATGTGTGGATTGTATTGGATGCAATATCTATCGTTTATTGTTTGAGATGTGAATTTGGTGTTTTTCTATGTATAATTTGTCTTGAGGGAATAATGTATCAGTGTGCAAAAAAATGCGACCAAGGCATACAAATAAATGTAATTTTCGCATGTATCAATTGTCGGTTTTTATGGGCTATTTCCTCTCATATTAGGGTGTTGGTACCATGCTCACCATTTAGGATGATGACATGTGTCCTCTCTTTTGTACGATTTTGTATTTTCTTTATTTTTTCTTTGTAAGAAGAGAGAACACATGTCACCATCATAGACGATGAGTCCCTAATATGAAATTAATTAGTTGTTTTTATGTGTAAAATAAATGCAAGTAAGTTTCTCTATATAATAATTATTTTGCCATACTAAATGAAACACAGATTGAGAGAAAGAATCTCATGTATATTATTTTGAAATATCAAATGAAATGACATTGAAATAGAGGATCTCATACCATGTACTCTTATTTTAAAATAACAAATAAGGTACATATTAAAATAAAAGATTTTCTACATGTCATGCACATGAATATTCACATGTGCTACAAATCTTGCACTAGACACCACACACACACTTGTATATATAAAACAACCTCAAAAAAGCTAATTCCATATCGTATACAAGTCATACTAGTATCATATACCTTCTCCACCACAACATTTCTTTTCTTAGTGTGCTTTAAACATGACATGTATCCTGCAAAAGAACAAGCCAAGCTTGCTTATTCCTTTCTTTCCACACCCCACGCAAACATTCTCCACAATCTCCCTTTTCCCCCTTCAAATCCATATTAAACCAAAACCACCTCTATTTATCATCACAACCCCTCTCTCTCTCCATCACCGCCAAATATGTGGAACGAAAACCGACTTCCGGTCCAATCCACCACCGGAGAACGGCCATTAAAGCGTCACCACACGGCCCGTTACTACGCGCACCGAGTCAAAGAAAGCCTCACCACCCGAGTCTCCAAGCTAATCTGCGCCATCTTCTTAGGCCTTCTCTTCCTTGTCGGCGTCATCACATTCATACTTTGGCTCAGCCTACGGCCCCACCGCCCCCGTTTCTTCATCCAACACTTCTCCATCCCCAACCTCTCTTCAGAACCCCACATAACCTACAACGTCACCGCTCGTAACTCCAACCAAAACATCGGTGTTTACTACGACTCGATGCAGGTGGCAGTGTACTATCACGAGGATCAAAGCCTAGGTGGCTCGCCATTGCTGTTCCCGTTTTATCAAGAGCCAAAGAACACCACCATACTCGCCGGAGAACTGGGCGGCGCCGCCCTGAAGGCCGCCGGCCAGCAGTGGCAGCAGATCATGGCGGATAAGGCTCGTGGGGAAGTGGTTTTCCGGCTCGAGATCTCGTCGGTTATCCGGTTCAAAATATCGTCATGGGATAGCAAGCGCCATAGGATGCATGCTAATTGTGCGGTTCATGTTGGACCGGACGGTTCGATATTGCCGCTTTACAGAGAGAAGAGGTGTCCGGTTTACTTCGGTTAATATTGCAGGCAATGTAATTGGTTTTATATTTAGTTTGGATTTGTTTTGTTATTTAGCTGGCTTTGATTTTTTTTTTATGTATGATTCAAATGTACTTGCTATTCTTAAAGATTAATGGTTGAGAAACTTGGATAGATGTAACTTTTTTGGCACCATTTGGAAAACTAATTACTCAATAATTATTTTTAAAAAATGTTATGGTCGTGCGCGACTATGCACGACTATGTTTCGGATCATGATTCATGACTGACATATTTGACTAAAATTAATATTCAAGGATTTTCGTTTCTCAAATAATATGTGAAATTGGTGTTTTTGTAAATTCCCATGTCTAGTAATTGGGCTCAATGGAGAAACACCCAATTTATTTTCATTACATTGAATATTCGAGAAGAATATATATATATATATATATATATATATATATATATATATATAATAGGACGTCAGATTTTCATGCTCAAACATATGCTTACTAAAATTGGAAATAATTAATAGAAAAAAAAATTGTGTATTGACGTGATAAAAATAAACTCTCCATCTATTTACAATAAATTAGGAAAAATGTTTTCCTTTAAAAGTAAATGAATGTTTAAAATGTTTATATCGGATTGCAACTTGAAATTTAGGAGATTTTCAAAATGCAATCTAACATTTTATTTCAGAAACTTTTCTAGCGAAATGCACACATGACTTGCACATGATTTTTATAAGGGTAAGTTATGAATTTAAAAAAGTTTAGATTGTAAATTAAGAAAACAACCATACGTCAGTTAGTTTTTTGATTTTATATTTCCCTATTTATCCTTATTAAATTCATGTGGTGTGCATTTCGTTGAAAAAATTATCGAAAAAATTTCTTGGTTACATTTGAACAACTCCTAAATATTTCAGGTTGCAATTGTATAAAAAAAAAGTTTTGGTTGCAGTTTGAAAAAGTATCATACTTCAACTTAATTTTTGCATTTAATCCTTAATTAATAGTTTTTGAAAGTTTGGGACAAGTTCAAGCAAGAAAAGTTTTAAAATATTTTATTTTCTTTTTTATTGTAAAAACTTCAAAAGAGAGTGTCAGAGAATAGAGTACCAATATGTCCAACATAATAAAACCATAGTCAAGATATTTTTTGAGGGAAAATTACAATTTTTGTCTTTAACCTACATTTTTCAATTTTCATCTTATTTTACTTCGATTTTCACCTATATAGACATTGAAATGCTAATATGAAATTTTCAATTATCGACAAAAAAATTGTGATTGAACTCTCATATTTTCCTCCTTTAAATGTGGTTTAATGGAATGAGAGTGACGTGGAAGAAGACCTTGAGAACTCTAAATAATGTCTTATTGATGTAGGGAATTGGCAACATTAATTGGCAAGTGGAAATAGAGTTGTCCATTGATGTAGGGAATTAAGAACTTGATTTAGGTCAACTTCACCCTTGGAGTGTCTTTACCAAGTTTCCATATCCTTTGATCCATTCGGTTAGGTACCGAAATAAAGTCAAAATTAAATTCTGTAGTTGTATTTTATTTTATTTTTTAAAATTTCAATTAACATTTCGGTCTAATAAAATGTTTTAGACCACTAATCTTTGCTCATTCAATATAGTTCTTTTCATTTTTCTTGTTCCTCAAGATAACTCAACATTCTCTACATCATGTTAATAAGATTAAATATAAGGAAAACTAATGAAAAATTAATAAATAATGACTTGGTAGCACATGGGATCAATTCAACAATATGATAAATTAAGAAAATTCCAGTCTTCTCCATATCCACGTTGCATTAATTAATTTAATACTCTTAAATTTTAAAGTCTTCTCCAAATACCATTGTTTCAAAAGCTCACTAGTTCTAAGTAGAGAAATCATACAAAAAAAAAAAAAAATTGAAGCAAAATAATGAAGCATAAATCCCTCAAATTTCTCTTCCTTCTTATCTTATCCACAATCTTCCATGTTTCCCATGCAAAACCATCTCTCTCGATCTCTGAATTCTTCGTTTCTCGCAATTCAACTCATCCATGGCGATCAACTCCGCCACAATCACTACACGAAGACCTCAACTCCACTCTCCGATTTCTACTTGCCGGATTCCTAGCCTTCGTCGCGGCCGCCATTTCCAGCGCCGCCGGGGTGGGCGGCGGTGGCTTGTTCATTCCCATTCTGACAATGGTTGCCGGATTGGAGCTGAAGGCGGCGGCCAGCTACACGGCTTTCATGGTAACCGGCAGCTCAATCGCGAATGCCGGCCGCCAGATGTTCCAGAAACGCGGCGGCAAGCCGCTGATCGATTACGACATAGCGGTGTTGATGGAGCCATGCATGTTGCTGGGAGTGAGCATTGGAGTGATCTGCAATCTGGTTTTTCCTGAGTGGTTGATCACAGTGGTTTTCGCCGCGTTTCTCGCCTTTTGCACGTTCAAAACGTGCAGATCGGGGCTTTCGTTCTGGAAATCGGAATCGGAGGTGAGGACGTTGAATGAGGAGGCTGGTGAAAGTACCAGAATGCCCCTGCTGGGTGGTGAAATGGTGGGTGGCGAAGAGGGCAAATTGGAGATTCCATTGATGAAGCTTGGGATGCTTGTTCTTATCTGGTTTTCCTTCTTTCTTTTGTATCTTCTTCAAGGAAACAGCTCTGGACAAGTAAGTAAGACATTCTTATTCAACTAATTTGCTCTTTTTTAAGTGGGAACAATTCAACTTGGCCCGATAGGAATGAGTTTTGTCCACTATTGGCCCTCTAAAATGAGGTGTTAATGGTCACATGACTTGTACATGTTAACTATTATTTATTTAACGGAAATCGGTGAATGGACCAAAAAGCTAATTAAAGGGTCGAAATGGAACCAAAGACCAAAATTGAAAAAAAAATTTACAAGGCCAAAATTGAAATTTTTTTTTTGAAATATTATTTTGAAATAGAATTTTAATATTATGATTTGAAACCAAAACCACCATGCTTTTAAATCTCATCATAAGTAAGAACCTCTTGATAAAGAAGTTGTAGAGTCCTTTGCCAACAAACTCTTCTGTTTATGAAGTCATACAAACTTAAGGGATAGACTTATAATAACTTGGTAGACTTTGATTAGATTAATATGACAGAGTAGTTGACTTCCATAAAAATATCATGGATGTTATCTTAATTTAATCTGATCAGAACTGTATAAACTAATTAACAAATAAGAGATCAGTGATAGGCCATTAACCGCTCACGGATTCATGAGAATAAAAAGCTTTGGTTATGAAATTACAATTTCTCAAATTAATTATGAATTTAGTTTTTTTAAAAATAAAAATAAAAATATATGAAGTATTATAATCAAATACGTTTAAAAATATCACACCGTGTTACACAGAGACGGACCCATGAAGGGAAATTTCTCAATAACTAGGGGTAAAATGGTCATTTCTCTATTGTAATTTAATAAAATATAAAAAATAGATCAGCTGCTTAGTTTTTCTGTATGCATGATAGTGTGAGTCAACCAGTGTTCTAAAGTTTGTTAGGCGTCAGTCGGACGCCAAGCTGGCGCCTAGCGCCTAAGATGCCTAGGCGGTCGGCCCTACTAAAATAAATTAATAAATTTAATAATAAAATTTAAAAAAAATACATACCTTAGTAATTGAAACAACATATTAATCTATTAAATCATTTTAAAGTTTAACACAACAACCAAAATTAAAACATAACATCCAAACTTCAAACTTTCATAGTCTCAAACTCTCATACATCATCAAAATAAGTGAATAACAATGCATAATATAACTATATAAGTGGAAGAAAGTTCTAATTCAAAAGTCTAATCATCAAAGATGACAAAACAAGAATAGTGATCAACATTTTCTAATCAAGCACTCATCATTAATTTGCATCTCTTCTCCAAAATTTTCTAAAACATGCTCCCCATCTGATTCAAATTCAAATTCATTCTCATTCACTTCCTCATCTTCGAATTCAAAATCATCCGTCTCAAGTTCTTTCACTCTAGGACTTATTTGAGGTCTTGTCCCATCTAATTCAGAAGTGTAAATGACCCCTTCCAAACCCAAGTTTGTATCCTCTCCTCTGCATCATCAATATCAACCTCATCAATAATCCATTCTTGTGCTTTACTTGCATCACTTGCTAATAGCACATCAATGTTTCTCTCTTTTTCCCTCTTGTGTTTGTTCAACAAACGTGAATTGAATTGCACATAAACTAGATTATTCAATTGAGAAACATCTTGTCTATTCCTCTTCTTTGTATGTATCTACATACAAACAAATAAAAAAGATAAAATAATTATAAACTATTGAAATAAAATTAAAATAATGTATTATTATTTAAGTTACTAACCCCTTCAAATGCACTCCAATTTCTTTCACATCCAGAAGAACTAGAGGTTAATGATAAGATTCTCATAGCAATTTTTTGCAAATTAGGAGTCGAATAACCATAATTAAGCCACCAATTTACTAGAAAGAAACACAAACAAACAAAGGTTAAAGAGACAAAATAATAAGGTAATTAATAATTTAAATGAGTTGTATTGTCATTTTCATACCTGGATCATACGTGTCATTATTTATTGCACATCCACGCACTGCAAGAGGCTTCCCAAAGACACCTTCTTTGGTCTTATACATTGACAACTCAACATTCATAACTTTATCCATCAAGTCAAAATTATCATGAAAAATAACTTCAAGGCAATTAATAACTCCATCTGAGATGACATGATCTAGTATAAGATTTGGATCCTTATAATGAAAACATGGATTCAATAGATAAGCCATCAAGTGCAATGAGGTGTCTAGTCTGCCTTTCATCTTTGAATCAATAATCTCCAAAATTTGCTCATAGTTTTTGGCATAAATACCTAGAGCAACTTTGATATCTTCCTTAGTTTGAAGAATTTCACCATACAAAAAACCCATTGATGGCTTTCTATCTGCATCAACAATACGAAGCACTCGTACCAAAGGTGCAAAAACTTTCAAGCATGACACGACACCATTCCAAAAACCAATACTCAATACCATTGAGTAACATGCTTTTCCTTCGGAAGATTTCGACCACTTACATTCATCCCACTCGAAGCTAGTAAACATTGCTTTCAATTGAACTTTTTTCTCGAACACTCTGTAGAGTGAGGAATGAAGAAACAAATCTTATGACCCCTGGTCTCACTATATCTCTTTTTTTTTTTGTAAACATCCTCATCATGGTTAGGGTCTTATGATGTGCATAAATGAAGATGGTTAAATCTTTCGCTTGATCAAGGACTTTCTTAAATCGAGACAGTTTTGCAATACCCTCAAGCATAAGATTGATAGTGTGTGTAGCACATAATGTCCAGAACATAGTCGGCCTTTTCTCTTTCAATAACTTTGCAGCCCCATGTTATTCGAAGCATTATCAGTTACTATTTGAATGACATTTTCTGGCCCAATTTGTGCAATACACTGATCAACATACTCAAAAATCATTGCACTTGTGTGTGACACATCTGAAGATTCCTTAGAGGAAAGAAAAATTGTACCTGTTTTAGAATTGCATACAAGTTCATGATACTCCTTCTCTTTTGATCATTCCAACCATTAGCCATAATTGAGCAGCCATTCTTTTTCCATTCATCTTCATGTGTTTTTACTTTAACTTTGGTTCTTTCAATGACTTTTTTTAATAACGACTCCCTCAACTCATATTGACTAAGAGGTCTAAACCCTTTCCCAAACTGACCAAGCGCCTCTACGAAAAGCCTAAAGCTATCCAAATCAATAGCATTGAAAGGCACACCGACTTCATACATCCAATCAGCAAGATAATCTTTCACAGCATTTGTTTTCTCTTTCCATAAGACATCATGAATGTTTTGTTCTCGCATGGTTCTTGGAATATTCAGAGAAGTTTCAGGATTTATAGTTGTAGCAAACTTGTCCATCGGCCCAAGAGAATGCGGTGATCTTGTGGCCCCCAAAGACTCCCTCAATTCTTCTTCAGCAGAGTGTGATTCTAAGTCAATACTCACAATAGATCTCAATTCTTCTTCTCGCTTTTTTTTTTACTTTTCTTCTTGTTCTTTGTCTCCTTAATAGCATTCCGACACTTTGCTTGATCATCAGCTGAAGACATTGAACATGTAGAAACATTCCCAGGAATACGAGCGCTATGCTCTTTAATCCTATAAGCACCTCCAGACATTTTCTTCCCACAACTTACACTTTATCTTGTCGGGATTACATGGATCAAACAACAACCCATATTCCCAACCAACGTCATTTGATTTTTGTTTGAGTGATGTCTCCATTTTCGATGTAGCTTGAACTTGGGATGAAGCACTCATTGGGGCCGAAGCGCTCGATGATGTCATTGAATTCAATGAATTTGATTAAAGTACCTACATTCAAGTTTCAACATGTATAAGTAAAACTAAAATATATGACAAATGTCTTGATTCCCCTACGCCGAGCTGGTCGGTGTATATTATGTTTGATATGAGGCAATCTGAGATTCGAACAATCTAATGACATAAAATCCAAACTTTTAAAGTAGTAAGATATGAGAGGCAAACATCATAAATGATAAAGCGAAAAACTGAACTGAAGTTTCTTAAACCATTCAAAATCTCTAGTCTATGTGTTCCCACTTCCTAGTCAGAAAGTAAAGTTTATTAGAACTCATCCACCAAACACTATCCCAAATAAATAAATAGGTCCATAAACATAAATCTTAGAATACAGGATATCAAAAGAATACAGGTGACACGAGGTAAATCTCAAAAGTCGAGATGGTTTGATCAAGCAGCTAAGTAGCATACATTTCTAACAATTGATGAAACAACTTAGTGAATACCATGTGGTGTTAAAATAACTTATTTGAAATAAGAAAGACAAGTGAATTGCTCACTGCCCAACAACCTAAATCAATTTGTCCAAATAAATAAATCTAATTATCTAAAAATTAACTAGAGAATTAAATGATTCTTGTTGAGTATTGCCCTTACAAATAAGTTTTAAGAAGATTAATTACAAAATAAGATTTAAGAATTGAAGAATTGGAAAAAAGAAGATTCAGAAAAGAAAAAAACACTTACTAGTTACCAGGAACAACGAGATGGCAAACAGTCGGCGACCGACAACTAGTGCTTCGGCAACAGCGGTGGTGGTAGGTTGATGGAAGTTAGTCAATTTCACTTGCTAAAGAAGAATGAGAAGAATGGACTCAGGAGAGCAAAAAACATGATTTAGAAGAAATTTTGAATTAAGGCTTTCTTTTCAACATTAAACTATGTCGTTTTGAGATTTGGGAAAAATGAAAAAAAAAATCGTTTAATGCGGATGTGCGGCGCCTAGGCGGCCTAGGCGGTGAAAACGCGCCGATTATGCATCCGGACGATTTTCTCAGTGAATTAACCGATTTCTCTTCGGGCTTGGGGCGCGTAGCGCCTAAGCGGCGCCTGGGCGGCCGCCTAGGGCGCATTTTAGAACACTGGAGCCAACACTTTCTTTTCTTCCTTCTCAATTAAAATTTTCCTTTTTTTTTCTTTCACAACACAAATCCTAATTTTCTCTTTCTCTCAATTATTTTTTCATCTAATTTCAAGATAAAATACTATCATTATATTATTTTCTTACCTTTTCTTTTTTCATTATTGTTGTTGATTTATATATGTGATTTAGTGATTAGTTGCAAAGATTAATAATTTATTTTGCATTTTATTTCTGAATTCTTTATCTATGCTTGAAGTTATGAAACAATTTCATTGTGGTAGGAGTTGTGTAACGTTATTTTGTTGCTTAAATTACTATAAGTTTTAGTTATTTTTTAGAAATTAAAAATTCAAAATATTATAAAGTTATTAGCTTTTGTAATCTAATAATGATAATCAATATTTAAGTTTTGGTCAAGATATATAGAAAGAATATATCAATGCATTGAGTAAATGAAGAAAGTAAGGTGAAATCTTTTCTTTTAAAAGTATGTGACAAAACTCATTATTAAGCTATCAAACTTTCAAGTATAAATTTACAATTAATGTTTTACTTAGCTCTTTAAATTTCAATTTTTTTTATCAAATCACATTTTGTTGTACCAAGTTCTTGAACGTTCAATTTACTTTATAATATTATTCTATTTTTTATAGATAATACAGAGATACTGTGGAAAAATATAACCAAATGTAGAATATGAAAAATAGAAGAAAAATGTTGAAATATATTTAGTTTATCGAAATTGTGATATATTTATTTTCTTAATTTAGAATTGTTATATTTTTTTTATAAATTAACTCGGGCCTCCTGAGATTGTAATCTTGGGTCCGTCACTGGTATTACATGCAAACATAATTTCTCAAAAGTATTACATGATACACCTAAAAGTATTAGGTGAGATAAAAGAATTACTTGACCCGTCTTGTGGAGGTTTGTTGAGTGGGTTAGCCCGACCGGTCTCATGGGTGGGACCACCCTTGAGACGGTCTCATAAAAGAATTAGTCCCTTTTCAAAGCGTAGATCTAAAGTCATGATTGTGGTTTGAAATCTCAAAAGTTGTATATCTAAGACATCATGATCTGTATATCGATCGATAATATTTTGATCGATCACAGGAAATTATGCAAGCAAGAACTATATTATGAAGCATTAGCAATCCCTGCATCCTTCTTGTGGTAGATATCGCAATTCTAGTGATGTTATCACATTCAAAAACTTGTACTCACTTTCCGAGTGCACTCATCAGTCTAAAAAATTTGCAGGGAATTATCAATATAGAACCTTGTGGAACAGGATATTGGATAATTTCATCAATTCAAATTCCTCTTGCTATTATCTTCACTACATGGATCCTGCATTGCAGAAAGAGTTCAAGAAATACTGCTGCAACTCAACAGGTGTGCTTAAGCGTTGACATTTCTATTTCTGGGTCTGCCGTTGGATCACTCGAGTGGAGAAAATTACAAATTTATGACACTATCTTATGGTCATTCACGAATGAAGGGCACTAACTTTTCGGGACCCGATATTGGAACACCAACATTTCAATTTGACAATTTTAGGACAAAAAACCCAAAATCACGAATTTTGGACAAAATTACACCAGCAAAGAGGATTTGATCATGCGATTGAACCTAAAATTCGTAATTTCAGGGTTTTTGTCCTAAAATTGACCAAATTGAAAAGTTAGTGGTCCAATGTCGGGGCCCGAAATATTAGTGTTGTTCATTGGTGAATGACGTAAAGATAGTATTCTAAATTTGCAATTTCCCCCACTCAAGTGCTTCATTTTTATTTGAAACCTAAGGCTAAAAGATATATTTTTCGGTATATATATTAGGGAAGTGGGCGTGAAAGCACAAGTTTGTGGAGTACTGGCGAGCTGTTTTTCCCTGTAATGGCGCTATTAGCTGGTGTTCTAGGAGGAGTTTTCGGAATCGGAGGTGGTATGCTTATAAGTCCTGTATTTCTCCAAATAGGAATACATCCTCAAGTACGTTTTGCTCATCAACTCAACTTCAATTTGCATTCAAAATTAAATTAATATTTGATTCTAAAATATTATGATGATCACATTTGTTCCATGGTACAAATAATACAGGTAACATCAGCAACATGTTCCTTCATTATATTGTTCTGCTCAACAATGTCGGCAACTCAATACGTACTGCTGGGCATGGAGCAGGTGTACGGTGCCGTGATCTATGGAGCAGTTTGTTTCGTCGCCTCGTTGGTCGGATTGACAGTTGTGCAACGAGCAGTAACGAAATACGGAAGGGCGTCTCTCATAGTCTTCTCCTTAGGAGTGGTGATGGCTTTGAGTACTCTTCTGATGACATGTTTTGGAGCTGTCCAAGTATGGAAGGATTACTCTACTGGGAAGAGCATGGGATTCAACACCCCTTGCTAATTAATCTTTTGCATCAATTTAATTATTTGAGACAATTATAAAGTATTTGTTAGTTATAGAGGCAGATATGTATATATCTGGAACATGATACAGTGTATTATCTCGTATTTTAACCATGGGATCATTGACAAGTTGGTAAAAGATTGCAAATTGTGTGAATGGAAGTTGTTTTTGACGGACTCTGACTACAAGAAAAATGAATATTTGCGACAACAAATTGTTGTCGCAAAAACATTGATAATTGTCGCAAAAATATTTTGCGACAAAAGTTATCATTAAATTATTATCGCAAAAACCTTCTCGCGAAAAATAACTTTTTTACATTGTCTTTCAACGTATTGTCAATTTATATTAATATTTTTTGCCACAATTTGTTGTCGCAATAACAAGACTTTTCGCGACTACTTTTGTTGTCGCACAAATCTTATCGTAAATACTCATTTTACTTGTAGTGTCTCCTCTCTCTTTATCGATTATGTTTACTATCCGTTCTATCTTTATTTTGCCTTTCCATATCTCTCATGACAATTTTTTTTTTAAATATAATTTTTGTCCATTAACATAGCGATTGTCTATTTTTTATCACCAATTTTATGCATGTTAAATTTTGTTTTTTAATTATCATATTTTTCAATTTTGGTTCAATTTTTTTTAACTTACCTACGTATAGGGATCATGTAATCGTGTCAAGCTGAACCAAACTATTGAGTGTTTGAATTTGATTTGTTTAACAAATTTAATTTAATTTATCGAACACATTTATATATGTTTTACGAGCTTAATTGAAACACATGCACTATATCTTTCTTAAGAAGTTATGAAAAAGTAGTAAGGAAGGACGTCGGTTAGGACACCATCATGATCAGACCTCAGAACACCTAGTTGATTCTTAACATAAATATATAATTAACTAAATTATTCGTCAAGCTACTCATTAGCACAATAAATTATATATTAAAATAATAATATAATATATTATCTAAAATTTATAATTTAATTAGAAAATATAATTTGATATTTATATAATTATCATAAGTAAAAATATGAAAATATATATCAAAATATCTAATATTAGCGTTATATTTTATGAACTAGCTCACGAGCCTTCTAACAAATTTGCTAATGAGCTAATGACTCAAATAACAAATAACGTAAAGTTTGAGTTTGTTTGTGTACTTTAACAAATCGCAATAAACGATTTTGAATGAATTTTTATCAAATCGAACTCCGAATAGTTCACAAACGATTTAGTTCATTTATATTCCTACTTATGTGGGGAATTGATTATATTGACTTTCCAATTCTGACATCAATGTAGGAAGAAATTTACGTTTCAATCAAAATTATATAAAAATTTTAAAAAAAAATTGATAGTTAGAAAATCAAAATTTAAATACGTAAAATTCATGGTAGAAAAACGGACAATGCCTAAATTACAAGACCAAATTTGAAAATTTCCTCTTTTTTTTTTCTTTACAAAGTTAAAAGAGAGATTAAAACTGAACAAATTAATAATTTAATATGTATATAAAAAAGCACTTCATTTTATCTTTTCCATATGTCAAATGGTAATTCTACTTATGCATCCAAATTAAATGACGCTTGTAAATATATAAATTTGGTGTATTACATCAAAATGCACAGTTTTGTTATTCTTACTCGTGAGCACGTGTGTATTTGTATATAAATGTTGCATTTGATGCAATATTTCTTGAGAGGTAGCTAGTGTGCCGATGCATAGATAGTAATACATCAGATTTAATCAGGTATGTATAACCAAATCAGATTTTCTATACCAAATATTCATGTGCAATGCGTGTACCAAAATACGTTATATTGATTTTCAAATTAAAAGCGGTTATAAATTATAAGTTTTTTTCAATATCTAAACTACGTGGTTTTAATGTGGCACACAAATGAGATAGAAATTTTGGTATAGAGGATCTGATCTGACGTATAACATGAACAATATGCACCGACACAATATTTTTTTAATATTTTATATTTTAGGTTTTAGTTTTTAATAATAAATGAACATAAGAAAAAATAGTGAAATTGAGATAGGCATAATTCTTTGGGGACGCTATCACTTTACACACACATACACCTTCTTCGTAGTTCTCATCCCACCGTCATTACCGGACGTCTTTACTTTGGTGTTTAGTTCCGAAGATGAAAGAGTGATAAACGATTGATACATAGAAACTCCATCATCTATGCCCCTCATCGAAGTTCTCAATGACAACGAGAGAGAGGGAGTCCCACCTTCGAAATTTGATTTGATGAGGGGCTTAGATGGTGGAGCATCTTTGTATCAATATTTTTTATCCCTCTTTCATCTTCGAAATTGGACACAAAGTGATGACGTCCGATAGTGGGATGGGAATTGAGAAGAAGGTGTATCTGTGTGTGAAATGCAGCGTCTCGTATGTGGAAAGGATTCTGTGTATCTCAAGTTCATGGTTTTTTCTTATTTTCATTTTTTTTATTAAAAATCAAAATATGAAATATTAAAAAAATACGCACGTTGTGTATTCTTGAAGTGCGTGTCTAATCAAATCTAAACAATACATTATATCAATTAAATGATTGAAAAGATAAAAAATAAAAATAAAAAACAAAAAATAATAAAATAATGCAAATTTCGGTGAATGCTAGAGTGGCACATACATTATTCGGTCAACTATTCAATTATCTGTGAAATCTATACTTAATTCGAAAAGTTATAGTGGGTTGAATCAGCAAGTTATAGGTGCATGCATCAGCAAGCTACTTGTACTTTCACAGCACAATATCATTTTGGTCTCTTAAATTTGTCTTTATTTTAGAATTAATATCCACTATTAAATTGGATAAAATGAAACTTTGACTTAAATTATTAGGACTTGGTAGTTGATTTCTATAATTTTTGGCAGATTTTTAAGGGAGGTGGTGAATTTTGATGAAATTTTAAAATTTGAAGGACTATTTTTTATGACTCAAAAACAATAGTAATCAATCCTAAAATAACTATATAGGCAAACGTGCTTTGGGGGTCAAAAAGTGATATATATTTTCCCTACCTCTAACTATAAACTAATTCTCTACACTATATAATTAAAATGAATGGACAGTTTTAGTTATTTAAATAAAATAATAATGAATTAAGCATGATAGGTAGACATAGATTGGGATAGATTTTTTGTTGGAATAACAACAGAAGAAGATTAAAAGGGATAGTAGTGCCACTTAGATTAAATAGGAATTAGATGGTGACTCAGATAAAAAATAAATTAATAATTAAAAAAAAAACAAGTTATATATAACTGGATAAGGTTTCACCAAATTATTCCATGTCTCACTGATTGGGGGACTAATAAAAAATGAGAGAACCTACCATCCATAATTTTGATGTTTACAATAAAATATTGTTAAATTTGCAATTTTTGTTTCATAACTTAAATCTTATCCATTTTTTTGTCATTAATGTTATTTTAATTTTGTCTACGTGAATATCAGAATTGTTGATATGTATTTTTAAATTTCGACATCCACAAAAATATATATTAACATTCTGAATAAATTAGATTAAAATTGAAATGCGTAAAATAATGAAAGAAATAGACAATGCCAAATTTACAGGAAGAGAATCGAGATTTTCCTTCAAATACATTTTCAATTTAAAAAATAAAATAAATTAAAAAAAGAGTATGAACATTTGAAATAGAAAAGTATGAATAGGGTGTTGAGGGACATCTAAATTTATCTGACAAAAAATAAGGAAGATGAGTTCCCTGTCTCTCAAATTAGCAACACGAAAGGAAGACAATTGAATTATAAACTTTAATTCATGTTATAACTTTAATTTATTACTTTTGCATTATGTTAAAAATGTGTTAGAGCATAGGGCCCTAAAATAAAAATTCCACATTTGCTTCTAATGCCAACTCAGCAATTACCTGGTATTTCATCCACGATATTCAGTCAGATCAACAACAATTGAAATGATTATCATCAAAATGGATATATAAAGTTACATGATGAAATGTAAAAATATTAAAAGATATATGACTAAACCTATTTTCCCTTGATATTTGACTGACACTATATATGTTCTATGACTAGATGGTATGTAGGTACGTAATGTTATTGACTGGAAATTATATGCTACCCTTTCTATAATATATTGATGTATTGTTGTATTTGTCAATGAAATAAAAAAAATACAACATATAAAAGATTCTTTTAATTTTTTTTCTTCAAATTTGCATGTATTACACATTCAATAATATATGCTATGTGTAAGATATTGGTGGAAGAAGATTGCTGAAATCTTATCAAAATTCTAACCGCTACCACCTATCATTTTTTTTTCATTCCCTTATTTTTAAATATTAGTGTATATATGTATATATCTATAATTCTTGCATGTGTATGCAAATACAAGTAAATATCATCACATTTAATTTTCTTTTTCATTTTCTTTCTAATTAAATATATATTAATTAAATTCATGATCTAGTTATTCTATGAATATAATTATAAAATATCCTTAATAAATTGAATGAGAGCTTAACTCACCATGAGTATCACTAACACCTAATTTCTTCTTATCAAAATAAAGTGTTTATAATCTAGGTCAGAAGAACCTTAACTACAAATATTAAAAGTACACTTTGCAAGATTTAATATATAAACAAACTAACTAGCTGGAAGCGATATACGATATTATATAAATGCAAGTAGCACATAAACAACATATATGTTCATCAATGAATATATGAAATGTATGAATATATGAGACTCAGGTTCAGACATATAGCTCAAAATATATTCACAATGAAATAGATGAATTTCAATTCCATATTTATTTAAACACCATCGACTAATTTACTATTAAAAATTTCAAATTCCTCCTTAAATTTGTCATCTGAACGGATCCTAGCTGTAGTTAAATGTACAAGAACATTAATAAAAAAGATTAGTATTGATTTATGAGGACAACATGCTCTGTCCAACAAATTCTACTTATATGGTAGAATTTACTATGTATATCACTATTTGCTGTTCTTTTCGTCCCAATTATTTTTATTGTTTTAAAATCTTTGTTGTCAAAAGCTTATATTTCAAAAATCGTACTCCATTTGTCCCAAGTAGAGAATCATGTATAAGTGAATAATTAATATTGTACAACTTTATATAAGCCGCTAAATTCTTACTTATAACTCTCAATTCATTCATTAAATTCATCATCTTAAGGTTATATATTATAAGTTTTTTTTCCTAGAAAATTGTTCATTAAATTCATCTTCTAAATTCATCTTCTTAAGGTTATATATTATAAGTTTTTCCTAAAAAATTGTTATAAGGATCTCGAGAAATTTCAGTTGTTTTTTAATTATTCTCTTAAAATTAAATGACTGTTGATCTTCATATGGAAGTAGTAGTTAATTATTACTTATATATTCACCAATTGAATAAGTTAAATATAACTGAATAAATTAATCCAACAAAAAATTGGAGGTGTGGGAGTGAAAATTGATAACTTACAAAAAGTTGTATATATCTTCACTTAATTGAATAAAATATATTGAAAAAAAAAATTTATTTCAAAGAATAGACTAAATATTGTTTTTACTAAAATTAAGGATAGACTAAATATCAGGGACACTGCAAAGACGATTGCTGATCATTGTAATTATTAGAGTGGAATTATGTGAAAGTTAAACCTTAATGTCAATCATGAATTATTACTTTTAGATATATACAAAATTATAATAATTATATATCATGAACTCTTTTCGTTTCGACCGAAACTTTTGGCCAACTTTAAACAGCAATAACACATTATTAATTTGATATATAAAATTCTATCTTCTTCTATCTTCTTCTGATTTATTTATTTAAAAATTATAAAATGGACTAAATATTTAGTGTTTGAGTTGGTCTCTTGTATACATGGTGTATGGTGTATTCGGGTCGGGTTCGAACCGACCCAGATTCGTGTGTGTGTGTTTTTTTTTGTTGTGACTTTTATAATATGTTAGTCATACATTTATATTATATTAGTCATACTTTTACGTACAAATTTCACATCTTTTATATAATATTTTAACTTAAAAAATAAATCAATTTCGACACAATTTGTACATATATACATTTATGTGATATTATTCATACCTACATGATAATATTTATTCATTTATATCAACATAGTCATACATTTATGTAATATATAAAGGTACATCTAATATAACTAAAATGTACGAAAAATTAATATGTCTGTTTAAAAAAAATGTTAAGGTACAACTAACATTACTAAAGGTATGACTAACACAACTAAAATATAAGACTAACATAACATAAAGATACGACACTTGAGAATATGTTTGGACAAGTTTATGTGCGGACCTGACGACGTGTGAAGGTGTGTGACGGATCAGGTCGATTCGAGTGCGTGAATTTTAGATCTATAAACCAGGTGAACATGAATTTTGGTGTTAGTATTTTACTAAGTCCAACTAAATCAACGGATTAATTGTGAAGCACTTTCATTGAGTTGCCTACTTCTTGAAAATATTTTTGTTGTAGATTATGAGTTCATCTAATTTTTAAAGGGACAAAATTGTTTTTTCTAAGTGTGATAATAGATATAATAAGGTTTTGGGTGAGACTATCTCACGAATCTCATTCTATGAGATGGATGAGTTGGATCAATTAAAGTGTGGGTCAATATATGGTCAAAGTGTGAGTCAACTTGTAACATGTAATACTTTATGAAGCAATATTTTATGCACTCCAAATTTATGATTAATTTGTGAAATTATGATATGAAAAGTAATAGTTTTAGTCTGATCATATAATACTTTTGTTTGTATATAAAACAAGTAATGCACTCTAGTTTTATGATTGATTTGATAATTTGTAATTTGACAAGTAATATTTTTATTTTGATCATGTAATATTTTTGTTTGTATTGAGTAATACTTTAAGGTAAATCATGTAATACTATGTAATATTTTTATAATTTTAAGAAGTAATACTAAGCAATACTTTTGTGTGTATCAAGTAATATTTTTATGTGTGTCATGTAATACTTTTGTGCGTACTATTTGGATTCCTTTGCTTTCAAGATTCTAAATTTATGATTAATTTTGAGAAATTATAATTTTACATCTAACAATACTTTCGTGTGCATCATGTAATACTTTTGGAAGTTTATAATTTGATAATTAATAATACTATGTAATACTTTTTTTTTTAATCAACAAACTTATAACTTCATTAATAATATGAAAAGCATATAGTTACAAGATATTGCAAATACAGGTCCCAACAAATATTCCACAAAAAATAGGGAAACAAAGAAAAAAACATGATTCAGAGGGTAGAAAATTCTCAACTAGAGTTATCAGTTATGACTGTCTGGACTATCTATAGAAACTAAAAAAAAAAGAAAAAGAAAAAGACATTTGATACTTCAAAGACTAATTTTGGAGAAAGTTCAATGCTTTTCAAACTCACTCTGAAAAATCAAACGAGATGAAATAATCAACTTCCACTCAAAACCTTCACCACATCTTCAGGTTTTGTTTTGAATTGTAAGTTGATCTTCCGATTGAAGCCCAAGAAACCAATTTCCATAAAAGAAACTTCCACATATAAGGAAGAAGAAACTCCCACAAAAGGAAGAAACCAACTCCCACTAGAGGGATAGAAACATAATCACAAAAGAAAGAAAAAAAAAAGAATATAAGAAAAGGAAGAAGACACCATCCCCATCCTCCAATGGAGCAAGTATGAGGGGGGAAGTGAGAAGGAGGAGGAGGGTGACAGTTAGGTTGAGGATGTTAGAGAGAGAAAAATTGAGAGAGAGGAGCCGTTGTTAGTACTATTTACTATGTAACACTTTAGTTTGTATATAATAATACATAGTTTATATGTAAGGGCAATACTTTTGGTTCCATTACTTCAAATCAATGATTAATTTAAGAAATTGTAATTTGGTAAGTTGTTATTCTTAAAATGTAATATTTTTATGTATATCATGTTATACTTTTATTCATTCATATTGTGTAGTATTTTTGAAAGTATAAAAATATTATGTAATATTTTTATGTGTATTATATAATATTTTTTGAAATATAATACATAATACTAAAATTTTTATGTGCTTCATATGATACTTTTAAATCATGAATTGACCATTGATCGACATTCGTTGACCGATGTTGACTGAGTTAGATCGGGCCTTTCATAGGGATTTGGCAAGACCCTACTCTATAAATATATAATTACATGTAAAAAAGAAATGAGCATGCACTCTTTTCACCCACTTGGTAAATGAAAGCTGTCTGCCATGCAAACACCTTAACTCTTTCTAATCCAATTCGTGTCGTTTTTTAGTTTGTATTTTAACACTACTTTATTATTCCATCTAGTTTTAGTTAATTTATCTTTAAATTTGTTACACTTAATTACGTTAAAACAATAATTACTAATTATGATTATATACATAAATATTTTTTATATCCATTTTTAAAATTCTGAAAAAGGTGTGGTCTTTAAGAAAACGATTTACAAAAAATGAAGATCTAGTGAAGGAAGACAGTGATAAATTTGAAAGAAACAAATTAATTTCTTTTGATAAGAAATTTCTATTGTATCCTTGTTGTTAATTGAATAATAAATAAATAAAAATAATTAAATGGCAATGTATTAGGACAAATAGTATTTTAATACAATTTTATGATGAAATATTGTATAAGTTTAAACTAGACGAAAAAGGAAAGATGCACTATCCTTGTTTTAATAAGATTATAATATACCATTATAAAATATAATGTGATGCATTCATAGCCGCATTCTAATAAAATGCATTTTTGTTAATTGCAAAAACTCATGTGAGACCGTCTCACGAATCTCCTTCCATAAAACGGATCTATTTGATTCACTATTTGATCTAAACCCAGTTCAGCCCACAACACACCAGTCCAGCCCACAACAAAAATAAGAAAAAATAAATAAATTTACCTAGGATGCCGTGTGACCCGGCCTGGAGTCGGGTGATTCGGTTGGGTCGCATGTTTGTCCCCCTGCCAATACAGTGTGCGCCACCCGGTCCGAGTCACACAGCGCCAGGCCGGGTGGCACGTCTTACCTCTTCTCGCGCGCACCCGGGTCTCGAGAAGCCCGGCCGGGTGGCATGTTGTATCTCTTCCAATGGGATCGACCCGGTCTGGGTCACACGACGTCCGACCGGGTTGTTCAATTTTTTTTAATTTATTCTATACATGACGTAAACTTTAAAAACACATCTTACCTAAAAAACAATAAATATTTGGGTTGTCTCCCAACGAACACTTAATTTTACATCTTTAGCTAGACGATTTTGAGAGAACTTACGACACATACTTGTTTAAAAAATATTAAACAATTGTTTAATATCAATATTAATATTGAAAAATATTAAATTCAATCATATTTGTAGACAGAAATGGCATACTTATGTGCATAAATCACATACTTAAATTTGTAAGAGACATACTTGAATAATGCAAGATGAATATTTATACTTAAATTTAGTAAAAAATGCACATACCTATGTTCAGGAATCACATACTTATATCAAGTAATCACATACTTAAAGATGTAAGAGGCATACTTATACATAAATTTAAATTCAATCATAAAATCACATACTAATGTGCAGAAACCACATACTTATGTGCACAAATCACATACTTAAAGACGTAAGAGGCATATTTATACATAAATTTAAATTTAGTCATAAAATCACATACTAATGTGCAGAAATCACATACTTATGTGCATAAATCACGTACTTAAAGATGTAAGAGACATACTTATACATAAATTTAAATTCAGTCATAAAATCAAATACTTACGTGCAGAAATCACATACTTATATACAGAAATCACATACTTAAAGATATAATGTTAGACCAGTGTCATTCATACATATATAAGATAAATACATACTTATATAAGTGCAACACATACTTGTAATAAATACACTTACATTATGTCCAAAATAAAAAATAAAACATTTTTGTTGATGTGTAGTATTTAATATCAATGCCCACGCATCAATAATACTTATAACTCTAATGCGCATACTTATAACTATTTAGAATAATACGCACTTATATAGCAACATAATTATTAAGAATAAAACACATACTTATAGTTTTAAAACGCATACTTATATTCGTAAAACACATATTTATAACTATTAAGAATAAAATTCATACTTATATAGCAACATAATTAATAAGAATAAAACACATACTTATAGCACTAAAACGCATACTTATAGTTGTAAAACGCATACTTATAACTATTAGGAATAAAACACATACTTATATAACAACATAAGAATAAAACGCATACTTATAGTTCTAACACGCATATTTATAGTTGTAAAATACATACTCATAACTATTACGAATAAAATGCATACTTATAGTTGTACAACACATACTTATATAATTATTACGAATATTTACAGCTACAACTGCATACGTATGCAACAATTATTAATTTATTATTATATAGTTGTAAATTCAAAACGCATACTTATAACTGTAAAACATGTACTTTTATGATATTGAAAATAAATATCATCTCAATATTTAATCAGCTCATATTTATTCAAAAAAACTTTGATTAAATTTAATATTTTAAAATATTATTATAATAATTATAGTTATTAATAGTAAGTGTTTACAAGTATGATTGAATTTAAATTTATATGAATAACATTATAGCTTCTTTTTTGTTTTGTAAAAACTTTACATCATTTAAGTATGAGATTTTTGTCTACAAGTATGTATGTGAATGTTTGACTGAATTATGTATAAGTTAAAGTAAGCCTCTTACATATTTAAGTATGTGATTCCTGAACATAAGTATGTAAATTTTTGACTGAATTTAAGTATAAGTATTCCTCTTGCATTATTCAAGTATGTCTCTTACATATTTAAGTATGTGATTTATGCACATAAATATGTGATTTCTGTCTAGAATAATTTTTTTATTTTAGACCAATGTGTTTTTAAAGTTTAAGTCATATATAGAATAAATTTTAAAATAAAAATTGAATGACCCGGTTAGGCGCCGTGTGACCTGGACCAGGTCGATCCCACTAGAAGGGACACAGCGTGCCATCTGGTTGGGCTCTCCGAGACCTCGGCGCGCGCGAGAGGAGGTAAGACACGCCACTCGACTGGGCGCCGTGTGACACGGATCGGGTGACGCACACTATATTGGCAAGGGGCACACGCACGACCCGACCAGGTCACTCGGCGCCTGGCCGGGTCACACGGCGCCCCAGATACGTTTTTTTTTTTTTCTTGTTTTTGTTGTGGGATGTGTTAGGGTGTTGTGGATTAGGCTGGATTTGAGTCGGATAGTGAGTCATATAGATATCTATCTCACGGAAGATGATATGTGAGATGGTCTAACAAGAGATCTACTCTTTGTTAATTTGAGCAAGTTTTTGGATAAAAAACAAAAACTAAAAAAAAAACAATATAAATGGGGTAATTAAACCTTTCATCACGGATTCAAAGCTCACTTGTTCTTTCTATGTTGGAAAAATCGTACAAAAAAATTGAAGCAAAATAATGAAGCATAAATTCCTAAATTTTCTCTTCCTTCTTATCTTATCCACAATCTTCGATGTTTCCCATGCAAATTCATCTCTCTCCATCTCCCAATTCTTCGTTTCGCTCAATTCAACTCATCCATGGCGATCAACTCCCCCGCAATTACTGCACGAAGACCTGAGCTCCAGCATTCGATTTCTACTCACCGGAATTCTATCCTTCGTCGCCGCCGCGATTTCCAGCGCCGGCGGAATCGGCGGCGGCGGCTTATATATCCCCATTCTCACAATCGTAGCCGGATTGGACCTGAAGATGGCGTCCAGCTACTCGGCTTTCATGGTAACCGGCGGCTCACTCGCGAATGTCGGCTGCCAGATGTTCGCGAAACGCCGCGGCGACGGCGGCGGCGGCGCGGAGCCGCTGATCGATTATGATATAGCGCTGTTGACGGAGCCATGCATGTTGCTGGGAGTGAGCTGCGGAGTAATCTGCAATTTGGTACTTCCTGCGTGGCTAATCACCATGGTTTTCGCCGTGTTTCTCGCGTTTTGCACTTTCAAAACCTGCAGATCGGGGTTGTTTTTCTGGAAATTGGAATCGGAAGTGAAATCGGTGAATGAGGAGGGTGGTGAAAGTACCAAAATACCCCTGCTGGGTAGTGAAATGGCGGATGGCGAGGGCAAATTGGAGATTCCGCTGATGAAGCTTGGGATGCTAATTCTTATCTGGTTTTCCTTCTTTGTTTTGTACCTTCTTCGAGGAAATCGCTATGGACAAGTAAGCCATTCTTATTCCAGTAATTTCCTCTGTTTTTATTTATTTTTCAATATCTTACATTATTTATTGAACAAAATATGATATGGATTATTATTTTGCAATAGGATTATAACATTCTGATCTGAAATCAAAAGCATGAGAACCTTTTAATGGAGAAAATATAGTCTCCTTAGGCAACAGACAAGGATTAAACTGTAATGTTTAATAAAATAATACCTATCATTGTGAACAAGTACTACAGCCGAAAAATGAATGGATAGAATTAATAATTTGGTCGACTTGGATTAAGTTAATAAAATAGAGTAGCAAGTAGTTGACATCCAATTAAAATATCATGGATGCAATCTCAATCCAATGACTGTACATGATTTTTTATATATAAACAAATAAGAAAGTAATAGACCGCTAGCGGATTGATGGATATGTTGATGGTTTGTACAATAGGTTTAAAGCATTGAGTCAATTAGTATAGAATGGTACAAGAAACTTTATAAATGCATATTTAGTTGTAGCAGAAGATGGCAAATGAGTGATGTGTTTTTCCAGCAATCATGCCCAGAGAATCTTGAATCCGTCTTGTATGCTTATGGAAAAAGTTTGTATAACAGAATAATGCATATCGTATTGACTTTTTTAGATTCTTGAAGAGAAATGTGTGTGAAAAGAAAAAGGGCAGAATGGAACAATTCTAAAAGAAGCAATAAAAAGCTCAGGACCACTGTCGAGATATCTACTGTGTCGAACATATAAAACTAAATATCGTGCTTCACATGCTCAAAACACTGGATTATTGAGCTTCTGAAGCTCGAGACTTCTTGGGATTCCTTGGCTGTTTTAGGTCTCTTGACATGTGAACAGAGACATAACTTTGCCATTTAGAAAAAGGATGTCTTAGTCTTTTTGTATATGATAAAGTGGCTACATCCCATTTTGCTTTACTTTAAATGGCTAGAAATATGTTGCTCTCAGGAAATTATGTAAGCAAGAACAGGATTATGAAAACTGCGTAATGCGTAAGGCATTTCTTAAACGTTAGTAGTCACTGCATTCTACATGTAGATATTGCAAATCTAGTGCAGTTATCGCTTTCAAAAACTTGATTAGTATTGAAATGCACTCATCAGTTTTAAAAGTTTGCAGGGAATTATCAGTATACAACCTTGTGGAACAGGATATTGGATAATTTCATCAATTCAAATTCCTCTTGCTGTTATCTTCACTGCGTGGATCCTGCATTGCAGAAAGAGTTCAAGGAATACTGCTGCAACTCAACGGGTGCTTAAGAGTTAACATTTCTATTTTTGGATCTGTCGTTAGAGCACTCTGAGTGCTTCTTTTTCATTCAAAACCTAAAGTTTTCGTTTTGATAATAGGAAAGTGGCGGTGAAACCATAAGTTGGTCGTGTGGCGATCTCTTTCTCCCTGTAATGGCGCTATTCGCTGGGGTTCTAGGAGGAGTTTTTGGAATTGGAGGTGGTATGCTTATAAGTCCACTTCTTCTCCAAATAGGAATTCATCCTGAAGTACGTTCTGCTCAACTGAAGTTCAATTTGCACTGAAAATATTTCGACTGCTTTAATTTCCTAATGATCATTGCAATCACATTTGTTTCATGGCACATAGGTAACAGCTGCAACGTGTTCCTTTATGGTATTGTTCTCGTCAACAATGTCCGCAATTCAATACCTATTGTTGGGCATGGAGCACGTTTATGGTGCCGTAATCTATGCAGCAGTTTGTTTTGCTGCCTCGCTGGTTGGTTTAACATTAGTTCAACGAGCAGTAATGAAACACGGAAGGGCCTCTCTCATAGTGTTCTCGGTAGGAACGGTGATGGCTTTGAGTACTGTTCTGATAACAAGTTTTGGAGCTGTCGATGTATGGAAGGATTACACGAGTGGGAAGAGCATGGGATTCAAGAAACCTTGCTAATTCTGTGCATGATTTTGAGACAATAACACCTGTAAGTTCTTGCCATTCTGTTGTACTTGAAACTGGTTACTGGAAAAGAGGGGAACATGAAGTAAATCATATTCCGGTTCAGATAAAAACCGATTTTGGAACGCGCGTTTGCTATCTGGAACATGATATATAATTCCACAACTGTGTTTTATCTCATATTTTCCGACTGTTGAATAACTGTTACGAGTATTATGGAAATCCCATATTCATGCTCGTCTTCGTTATTGGGGTGTCAAGTGAAATCTTTAAATACACAAGACAATAATCACAGTGGTAAAAGGAGATCAACTCAGTTTTGAATTTAATATAATTTACAATGAAAACATACAAAACTTAATCTAACAAGTTGGGAATTACATTGTTTATGTTTGACGTGGAAATTCGTACTCACGAATCGAGTCAAACAACAAATTAATTGAATCTAGAAATCAACAAGAAATATCAAGAGATCGAATGAAATGTGGCTCGAAAGCCCACAACAAATTAATTGAATCTAGAAATCAACAAGAAATATCAAGAGGTTGAATGAAATGTGGCTCGAAAGCCCCTGCCCGATTGATTGGGCTCGGTGTTCCTGGCCTGTCGGATCGAATTTTTTGCTTGAATGAGAGAACAATATGCCTCTAATACAATGTATTTCGGATCTGTTTTCCGTAAACTAGAGTAGGCTAAGTTAGAGATTATAAAATCTTGAAAAATATAGAGGGATTTGAGTAAAACCGAAAGAGTAGGCTAAGTTAGAGAATACAAAATCTTGAAAAGTATACAAAGATTTGAGAAAACCGAAATCAGATTGGTTCTATCTTGATTTGTTTTCTTTTCCTGATATCTCGGACTTAAATATTTCTCTTGAAATTGGTTTCTTGGTCCACCTTGAACATGAGGACTTGCGGACCGATTCAAGCCCTGTTCGGCTTCGTCTAATTTGGTCAGTCCGGATCTGGCTCGGCGGCCACATTTGGCCCTGACTGACTTGGTACCCGTCCGGCTCTAGTGGTCAGCCATGGGTCTGGTCCAAGCCGGTGCACTTGGCCTGACCATTTCCTAATTCTGGCCTTCTTGGGATGGATGGTAAAACAGTTTACAATGTGATTGCTTGGAGAACAAAAGTAGCAAACCATAATATATGATTGCTTTAGCTTATGAGCTTCTTCTCTTAGTTGAAAAACCATGCGTACTGCATCGCTTAATGTAACAACTTTGTCCATTTTGGAGGCCTTCCAGGTTCTAGTTATATTCCTATTTTATTATAATTTTAACAATTATTTAAAAAATAGCATCCAAACTACTTAGTCTTGATTATGATGCACAAGTGAAATCTATATATATATAATAACAATTACCCCTGAAAATAGAAGCGCTAAAATTTTCCCGCCCATTTCCACCTCCCAAAAATAGAAATACATATTATTTCATAATTTATAAATTATAAATTATTAATTTTATTGTATTAAACATGATTTATATATATGGTAACAATATCATTTATAATATTGACAAAATCTTGGAAATTATTATCTATATATGGTATATGAATGTTAATACGATCTCATCTAATAACTTTTTTAATTGTTGATATAATCAAAGATTAAATATATATTTGTTGAATAAATTAAAATAACATAATGATCGGATTTCAAGAACTATAGATCATCAAAGTATTTTTTTTATCTCTAATGTTGTACCCCACATACACATGTACCACCTCAATAAATATATCATTACATTGATTGGGGGCGTTCGTAGTGACTGAGGGGGTCGAAGACTAAGAAGTGAGTTATTAATCAAGTCAACCAACATATATAAAACAATGTAAATTAACTATTTTTATTTACTATATTCGAAATATGTATTGTAAAATTATTATAAACATCACACAATTTTATTTGACAAATATGTCGTATACAATACTCCAATTTTTATATATCTTCTATGTAACAATGTTAATAATATAACACAGTGTTTATATAATTTTATTTTATTATACTATATTAATTCTTATTAAAAATCATAAAGATTTGTAATATATCTTGAATATAATAAACAAATATACATATGATATATTGTTGCACACAATAACATTTAGGAAGTATAAAATTTATGAATTCATATACTTTCTATTAAAAACTACAAATTAAGTATAAAAAATGATTAAAAAAAACATATCATTTATACTTATACTTATAAAAAATAATAAAAAATATGTTCTATTTCATAATGCTAAATTATATAAATATATCTTCATTATTAATCATGAAGAATAGATAGTCGATGCTATTTATAAGAGTGATAATATGTAGAAGAAGAATTTTTACATATATATTTTAAATACTTTGAATTTTTTATTATGAAATTTTATTGCTATCTATATAAAAACCAACTAACCTCATTTCTACTTTTTAAAGTAGAAATACAAATATTTATTATTTTATAAATTTATAAATTGTAAATATTTAGTTTTTCATAATTTATGTATATTCATGGTATGAAAATCATTATGTATATATATGAAAATTGAGGAAAAAAATATGATCGTATTCGATATGTTATAAAGTTAGTATGATTTGTGTATATATGTTAATAATATCATATCATGAAAAGTTGTAGATAAAAATTTGTACCTTAATCTAAATCATTTTATATATCCACGAAAAAATTAGCGAATTTATCATTTTTTTTGTTGTAAGAATAAATAATATTTCCTCCTTGATGAAAAAGTAAATAAAAATATGAAATTTCACTATCATGGTAGCATGAAGTTCACAGAACGATGATAAAATATATTTAGTTTATGTTGTAATATAGTTTTATGGTTTTAAATTTATCAAATTTGAAATGTTTACCATCCAATATGATTTTTCTAATAGATAAATTTTGATTTTAAGACATCTGAAAAAAATAATTATATAGATTTTTTGATGGTATGTTAAATTTAGAAATTTTATTGTGGGGTAATATACAATAATATCAATATTTTAAGCTCATTATGAATAAGTCATTGAACATATATTTGCACAAGTCTTTTCTAGGCCAATTGTGACAAAAACAAGTACTAAAATAGTTAAACAACATATGATGAAAATAATAAATATTTAGATGAATTACATAGGTAGTAGATTAAATTGAAATAACTTTGAAAAACTATATGATTTTTCATGATCATCATTTTTGTATCAAAAAATTACTAACACATGAAATTTATTCACTACATCACATGAATACCAAATGAGGTTGAAATATTATCAATACTTGATTATAATATTCAATAATATCACCATTTTATACTCATTATGAATAAATTATTGAACATAAATTTGCATAAGTTTGTTTCATGCCAATAGTGACGACAACGTATGATGAAAATAAAAAATATTTAAATTCGTAAATTATATGGGTAGTAGATTAAATTGAAAACATTTTGAAGAATTATATTATTTTTCATGAACAACATTTTTATATCAAAAAATTACCAACATTTCAAATTTATTTGTCCATACATCACACGGATACGGGTATACCAAATGAGATTGAAATATTATGAGAATTTATTATTATTATTTTTTTTGTAAATTAAAATTTTCACATCAAACTTGAAATATTTAGATTTGATGGTCATGAGTCACAGAAGTAACAAATCAGACTGAAATTTTCCAAATTTTTTTTATTATTTTTCGTATTCAATATTTTCATATTAAAATATATAAATAGTGAAATTTATATGTCCGTGCATTGCACGTGACTTATACTAGTAAATACAAAATTATTAAAAAGAAGATCCAATTTTTAGTTTTTAAGCTCATGAATCCCACCGCTCACCGACTTGTACCAGTGAAAACGTTTTGCTGATCTTTGTTTTCTACTTAAGGTGGTTTTTGCAAATTTAAATTTAAATTTAAATTTGTAAGTATGAATTTTGAAAATTTTGTATTTGTTTTGTAGTTAAGAGGTAATTTTCACATTGAAAATTGTAGAAAAAGTAAATGTTATTTGTTAAGAATTGTAAAAAAAGTTGAAAAAAATAGATGTTTTTACTGAGAATTGTAGAAAAAATATGAAAAATAATATATAATTATATGATTATAATAATCTCTGTCCAAACATAGACTCGATTGAATCCATCTAAAATCCGGATGAACCAAATCGAGTCCAAACACCCCTTTGTGTTGGGCCAATTCATAGCTCCATTGAATGGGCCTAGTGAACTATAGGTCCAACCCTATAGCCTATTGGTATTTCTGTTTGTATTCTAAGTTATATAGTATTTTTTCCGTGCAACTCATATACATAATTTTAATAATTTTAAAACATAATATAATATAAATTATCTTAAAATATAATTAATATTTTCTTAATATTTATAATTAAATTTATCGTCCAATTGTTGTTTTTTAAGTAATTGTATCTGATAATATCGGAAATTTAGAATACAAACAAAAACATTCAAATTAGTATAGTCAATAGTTTATTTTAACATTTTTTTAGTTCCTTATTTTTTATATTTTCTTATAGATTTTTCTAAACAGATTCTGCATTATTTTAGAATTAATTTGTCTAAAAATATTTAAGTTATTCCATACATTAATTATTTGGCAAACCATCAATTGATTACCAATTTTTATTTACTTTTGCAATGATAATTTTACACAAAAAAAACTTTGTACATCTGGTGCATGTATCTAGGATTTGTGCACTCCAACCCGACCCGTTCTGACGTGTATAGATGCGTCACCAAGCACAATTCACGTGCGCTCACATCCACCATAACCCATCTACAACTGTTACTATCCTAATATTAATTAAACTAACAATGTATCCACGTGAGCCCACAATGTCATATAATGAAATCATTTTAATATAATAAAATTTTACTTGTAAACATACAACACATGAGCATTGAATACATCATATGATTAATAATGTATCATATATCTAAAAAAAAAAGAAATCATATAGCATTTATATTGCATTCAATAATTTAATCTTTTGATATGCAATGTTATAATTTTAATATTTTTATAACATAATATTAAATTTCTGTATAAATATTTCTCAATACAAATAATTTTAAAAGATTTTGCACCTTTATGTAAATATAAATTCTTTTATAATACAACCCCAAATGTTTGAAACCCAAAATATTCCCAACAAAAGGATAAAACTCATTAAAAGTCTCTAACTCATTTTAAACACTACTTAAAACAACAACCTAAATCACTAAATGGAAAAGTATAAAAAAAATGAAAAAAGAAAAAGCTAAATCATCCAATAATAATATTAGCCTACAAAATGGATATATCAGTTTTATAATTAGATGTAGGCCCAAGGATGTAGTCCGTGTATTAACCAATTTAATTATAGCCAATAAAACCCTAATGTGCTCAAGTGGCTAATATTTAAATGAAAGGAAAGTCATCTTCTCTCCACTCCTCTTTCCTCTCCTCTCTCTCTCTCTCTCTCTCTCTCTCTCTCTCTCTTCCTCGTTATATCTCTCTCTCCCCAAAATCCAAGTTTTTCCTTCTACTCTCTTTTGATCTCACAGTAGTATGTCTTCTTGAATCCAAGTTCTTGTAGTGTGTTTTTTTAATAATTATTTATTTAAATTTATATTCTTATTCTTTTTTATTACCATTAGGAAGATATGAATTTATCATTCTATGAAATTTGGTCAAATTTTTTGTTCTTTTTTTGTTTACAAAAAACAATGGTGCTTATATTTATGTAATTTATGTTTTTCTATAATTTAAGCAATTATAAATCTAAATTATTTGCTGTATTGAAAATGATGGAAATGGAGAAAAGAAATCATAAGATTGAGTTATTTTCTCCATTCTTCTCCATAGATTTTCGAACATTATAAGGGTTCTTTCTCCATTAAGAAATCATTTATATATTTCATTTTTTTTTTTAGCAAATAATTGTTAATCATATATGTGGACATTGCACAAATTAAATCAACATGAGAAGTTGGACAGAAGTCCTACAATTTCATCATTGAAATTTTCAACAATCATATTTTTTACATTGTTTTGGTTTAATAATTTCTATTTTCACTATTTTCTTGACAATCAGATTTGAACATCTGGAAAGCTCTGTTCTTCTCTTATCATTTTTAATTTTCTTCTTATTTTTTAGAGATATTTGAAGGAACAACAGAGATGAATCTCTGCTTTAGTGGAGATCCTTCCATGAGAAGGAGATAGATAAGTAATGAAAGAAAGAGAGAGAGAAAAGGAGTATTGAGAGGAGAGGCTACTAATAAGTAGTACATGGTGAATGATCAACATTACTCATGAATGGCTTGAGGAAGAAGGGAAGATTCAAAATAAATTTTTTTATTAGACCTCGAAAATTGGTGTTGATACATTGAAATTCCAACAAATCGACAAAAGGACATTTGTTTAAGAAAAAATTACTTTTGATTTTTTAATATTATTTTATTGTAGGACAGTCTGGGCGGGAAAATGATAATTTTATAAATATTCTCAACTGTCCTGCTATTAGTATAACTAGCAGTGTACCCGTGCGTTGCGCGTCTTGCAATATAATTCAATTACTTTAATATAGTATAATTTTAATCATAATTACATAATATATGAGCATCATATATATATTTATAGATATACACACTGTTGAATAACACTATTTATAATAGTACAATATAAAGTTGTATATGTCTGATTTTATATTTCAATCATTATTGTTTGGAATTTTACGTATATGTCTATTGATCATGGAATAGTTGTTTCACCGATTGTTTTATAAAACCGTATCTATTTTTTGAGGAGAACTTTTTTTATATAATTCTCTAACTTCCAATTCAATTAATTCAATATTTAGAATGTCAAATTACTGATTATGAGACCAAATTCCTTCGCACTATACTTAATTAGCTCATTTCTTTTTTCAATTGTTGGCTTGTTGTGAATTTTCAAAAGTTAATTGTGCTCCTACAGAAGAATCATCAAAAAACTCTTAGGAAACCCAATAAATACTTGACTTTTATTCTCAATTCTTTGAATTGATAGTTTTTTTTTTCATTTTTCCAGGGTAATCAAAATGAAAATTCATGAATATACAGACAATTGGGGTATATACTTTGATTGATATAACTCAAATTTTCATATGGATGAATCCATCCTAACCATAAACTCCTAACAATTGATATTGGGAAGGTACAAAAATTTCATCATAGACCAGAGAATAAAAAAACAAGAGGAAAAAGAAGAAAACTAAAATTTATAACGACGAAAATTTAGAAGATCATCTCATATATGTGAAAGTGTTTTTGTTGAAACAACCACACACATCTTTATATAATCCAATAGCTTTTAGGGAAAGCCTGATTCAAGAGTCTTGGAGAGAAAGACAATTCAATGGCTTGTAGGAGAAGCCTAATTTAAAATAATTGGAGAAAAAGACAATCTAATGGCTTGTAGGGTAAGCTTGATTCAAGAGACTTGGAGAGAAAGATAGATTAAAAATTATTGAGTCTTGAAACATTAAAAGAAAAAAAAATATTTACACAGTCAGCATTGTGATGTGACATTTTTGAGCGGGAAAATGGCATTCCGGTAAATTTTTTCAACTTACCTGCTATTAGTATAGTATAGATATAGATTTTAGTGAAATGTTTTAATTTTATATCGAAAATGTGTCACTTGTATAACTGAAAAGATATAGATGTAAACTTGAAATACATGACTTTCATCCTGAACTAATTTTGAATCAATATGGGTAGAGTTTGAATACAATCTAATTTGAGTAGATTTGAAATTCATTCATTTGAAATCTTAACCCAAAGATCATTACTTTTATAAACAAAAAATGTCACCTTTTTTTTTTTTAATGCATTACTTATTTTACTGAAGAATGTATTACTTGTTTTATTGAAATATATTATTTGTTTACCCGACATGAATTACTTTGTTTTACTTAAATATATTGCTTGTATAATTGTAAAATATTATTTGTTTATTTCAAAGATAGCAATAGTACTCATACAACTAAAATATATTATTGTACTATTAATTATAAATTTAAAATTAAAAAAATAATCCGCCATTTCATCATCTGCTTCCTTAATATCATGTCAAATATCCTTATTTTCCACAAATGATTTTACCTTGTTGAGAAAATTGATTTTAAAAATAAAAATCATTTGAAACAAAATAATCATCAACAATAGAGATGTAATCTTCAAAATAAATGTTGTTTTAGTAGAAAAATAATATTGCCCCGAAATAAAATAGGATTTTTCAATAAATATTTACTCGTATACTATCAAATTAAATGACATAAAAAGGATAATTATATTTGGAATGGATGAAATATTTATATAAGGAAATATCTACAAATAGAGGCCTCAATTCTCATACTTATAAATCCATCAATTTGTGTTGACAACTTTTTTGGATCCACATGTAGCAAAACTATTGGCCCAAAGAGAATCCTAATCTTATACATGCCCATAGCTCAACTACACATTGGCTGAGAGCATATCCAAAATCAGATAAGGCATTTTCCACATCACATAAACAAAGAGCAGCATTAACATCTACTCCTACAACACTCCGCAGTTGTGTGATAAGAAATTTATTTCAAATAAATATATAAAAAAAGCCTCAAAGAAGAGATCGAACAATGGCTCAAGCTATGGCTTCAATGGCTGGATTCCGTGGCTCTTCACAAGCCGTCCTGGAAGGCAGCCTCCAGCTCAACGGCTCAAGCCGCTTGAGCGCCGGTAACGCCGTCAGAGTTCCGTTAGCCAGATCGGGTTTCAGCGTTCGAGCCCAGCAGCAGAGCAGCTCAGCCGAGATTGAGACGAGCCGACGAGCCATGTTTGGGCTTGTGGCTGCTGGGATTGCATCCGGCTCATTTGTTCAAGCCGTCCTAGCTGAAACTGCCAAGTCCATCAAGGTGGGCCCACCACCTCCACCATCCGGTGGACTGCGTAAGTAAATTTTTTTATTTGTTTATTAATTTTCCTAATTGTTAATATTATGATTATATTATTCAAATTATTTATCTGTAATGTTTTATGATCACATAAAACATGTATGAAGTGATCACTACAAGAAAAAAGGGAAATAGCAGCGAAATTTCGCTGCTAAATAAATTACTCATGAGTAGAATATCTAGCTTACAAGTGAAATCATATTTGGGAAATTTGTCAAATTGTTGCTCAATTTAGTCCCAATTTTAGCTCGTATGCATAGTTTTTATTAAAAAAACTGTCAATTCTAATCTTGTGTGTTGAGTTTTAGTGGAGTTTTTTTTTTTTTTTTTTTGTAATTGAGAACTAAAATTGCAAATAATATATATATATATATATATATATATATATATATAAAATTATGATTACTAATGTTAATACATACATATGACTAAAATTGTATATAATATATATGCTTATTAATTACATTTTACGGTATGAATTATATGTGCATGATCATTTGACATTTTTGTATATAAATTTTGAATCGTCTCACTTCGTCGTTTGAATATTGAATTTGATTTACTGTATCGGACATGTGTACGGCTAGGATTTGTCCGATAAAGTAAAATGCAACAATTGTAAAGTTCACACGACAAAGTAGAACGATTCAAAATTTATATACAAAAATGTCGAATCACGTAGAAATCCAATGTGAAAATGTTTCTTTTACCATATAATATATGCAGAGTACTTGAATTGTAAATGATAATACATACATAACTAAAATTTGAACTATCCCATGGTTAGATGACCAATTCCATAAGTTTCCCATGATTTTCTTGTTACTTAACTGATTTTAGTTATTGGGAAATGCGTTGTTTCACACAAAAACATTTGTGTATACGATGTTTCATGTCGGTTTTTGCAGCTGGTACACTGAACTCGGACGAAGCAAGAGACTTTGATTTGCCTCTAAAAGAGCGGTTTTACATTCAGGCACTCTCACCAGCTGAGGCTGCTAACAGAGCTAAAGAATCTGCCAAAGAGATTGTTAGTGTCAAGTCATCCATCGACAAAAAGGCGTGGCCTTACGTCCGTGATGATCTTCGTCTCAAGTCCTCGTACCTGCGTTATGATCTCAACACCATCATTTCTGCCAAGCCCAAAGAAGAGAAGCAGTCTCTCAAAGAGCTATCTGGAAAGCTCTTCCAGAGCATCAGCAATGTGAGTCATTTGGCTATTTAAAGTCCGAAATTGTCAGACCCCTTAATTTACTGGGCAATTTAAATAATAAACTCTGTCATTATTTAACTGGATTATTGTCTCTTTTGAGTAATGTTGTGTGTTTTTCTTTGCTAGCTCGACTATGCAGCGAAGATCAAGAGCCCGTCTGAGGCCGAAAAATACTACGCTGAAACTGTATCGGCATTGAATGATGTTCTCTCCAAGCTTGGTTAGAAACAAGTGTATATGTGGAATATGGGGTTTCGTTTTCTTTGAATGAGAAATTGTTACTTGCCATGTCTGTAAACTTAATTCCTTTGTTTTGCCAAGTAATCTGTCTCATAACATTTGATTTAAGAAATAGTTCTTTCTGCCTTACTCCCTCATTTTCAACAATTTATTAAAATAAAAAAATCTGAAATGTTTGAACTATACAACAAAAAGACTTTTTGTGGTTCTTTCGGTTTCAGTCGGTTTTTTACCGTTCTTCACGGTTTAACTGCAAATCCGGATATATTAGGTCTATCGGACCGAATCAGGATCTGGTTCCTGATTAAACCGATTGAACTAGTCGGTCCGGTTCGACAAACAATGAAATGCTCATATGTTTACCAAAAAAAATAATCTATTTCTCTTAAAAAATTGTATTTACATTTCTTATTTTTCATAAGGTAAAAATATGTATGTCGCAACATTGACGGTATCAGATGTCTACAGCTTAAAACATTAGCTACTTGATTCTGCTAATTTCTCGACTTATTTTTTATATGAAAAGTAAAGAATTTAAGAAATTCAACACACTTTGCATGGCAAGAATTTAGTTTATGCCACCATTAAAAAAAAAAAAAAAAAATATATATATATATATCTATATCTATATCTTTAGACAAGAGATAATGACTCCAATGATCCAAAGCTTAACAATGGCATAGAACTCTTTGTCGTACGTGCGTGGAATAGTTTTTGTGACTGCGATTCAACATTTCACTATAAAAAGCAATCGACTTTTCTTCTTGGTTAAGAACCACACCAATGCACACATTTAAAACATCACGATCTATTCTAAAAACTTTATCAAAACCAGGAAGTTGAAGAACATTTAATTGGAGCTTGTGTTATCTTCTTCTTAATATCCTTTTTGCTCATTTAGACAACTGAAATTTTCCATCCTTCAAGAAATTGAGAACTGGAGTAAAATTAATAGTGTTAAAACACTTGATAAACCGCCACTAGAAAGAAGTAATGCATATGTCACCCATATCCCATATTTCATAGCCAAGTAATTAGCCCAAAAAATAATCTTTTGTGTATATGATTTTCTAGAAAGTTGTAGGGTTTGTATAGTGTTCTAGAGAATCTTATGGTTTAGGAAGTGTGTGTGATCTTCTAGAACTAGTCTAGAAGATCCTTAAAAGTTGGTATTTGGGAGATAATTCTAGATAACTTCTCCCCACCATTAGTCAAATAGATCATCATCCATTAAGGAGGTGGTTTAATATAAATATGTAGTGTATGATTTATTTGTAACCGATTCCACATTGGGAAAAATTCATTTTTGGTCTTGTCTTGGCGGTGTCCTATTTTGATAATTTCTAATTGTCATTTTTAGTCCTATAATGAAAATTTTGTTTAATCACAGTCTTTTTTTAGCTTAAATTTGTATTTTCTGGTCAATTTTCAGCGAGTGACACATCCGCCCACAATTTCATTATTTCAGCCAACTCGCCCACAATGTCATTATTTCAGACAACTGGCGGCTAATTTCATTATTTCAGCCAACTCGCCCACAATGTCATTATTTCAGACAACTGGCGGCTTATGTAATTTCATTATTTCAGACAACTGGCGCTTATGTAGCGTTTTTTTAGCATTTTTTTTAGCATGTGACAATTTTTTTTTATTATTTTAATCAATCTAAACCCTAACACCAAAATCCTTCATCCATTTCTAAAGTTCATTGAATTTGCTGGCCAAAATATCTCGGACAGACTAATTCTCCTTTTTTATATGAAGTTACCCTTGTTTTATTGGCTTGTTCTTTGATTCCACTGAATTCTCCTTTTTTATATCAAGTTACCCTTGTTTTATTGGCCTATTCTTTGATTCCACTGAATTCTCCTCTTTTATATCAAGTTACCCTTGTTTCATTGGCCTGTTCTTTGATTCCCAACAAACATTCATGTCTTCACCAATATATGTCTGCACCCACATCAATCAATATATATTTAATTAATGCTCCATTTGGGCAAAAACCTTGATTATTTCAAACCTTTTTTTTGGGTGCAAACGATAATTTAATAAGAGTAAGAGAAGAGAATATTTAATTAATGCTCCCTTAGCAAAAACCTTGATCATTTCAAACCTTTTTTTTTTTTGGTGCAAACGATAACTTAATAAGAGTAAGAGAAGAAGTAAATTGAAGTGGGAAAAAGTAAGAGAAGAGTGAGGAGGACGTGCCTGTTTGAGGATGTAAGTGATTAAGACCTTAATCAAGTCCACAATGCACACCAACAAACAATCCCAAGCCTTCAAAAACCACCAGAAAACTCAAACTTGAACTGTGAGAATGCAAGATCAAGAATCGAAGATAAACGCGATCAAAACACAAAGAATTTAACGTTGTTCGACTCTATCCACTTGAGTCTACATCCACGACACAAAACACAATCACTTTATTAAGAAATCAGTGAAGAAATACAAGCTACAAATCGAAAGCGCAGATTAGGGTTTTCTAGGAAGAAAGAACGAAGAACCCTAGTCTATATCTCACGATTTACACGATGAAACTCTCTGAAACTAGAATCAACTATGCATGCTTATATACAGAACAAAAGCCCTATGCTAATTGAGACTGATCGTAACTGAAACTCCACAACACAAGCGATTTAAACTGAATCTGCGCGGGAAACCCTAGTTTTGGCCCTAGGATCTGTTTTCCATGCATAACTGATTCTTGGCTTAATTAACTGCTCTGATCTCGTTTGTTGAGCTCCAACTACTACTTAACTAACCCAGGCTCCATTCTCCACGTGTATACCACGTCAGCAGTGCGTCATCCACCTTAGCATGCAAGATTTCCCACTTCAATTATCCACCAAATCTGAATGGTGTTCCCGTGTTTCCTGTAAAACATATCAACACTTATCCAGAACTTTGGTTAGAAGTATTACAGTGTAAAACATTAACCAAACGGATACAATGTAATAACTTCGTACTCTCTACTGATTTTTTTAACATATCTGATGGATTATCAGATGTATCAACCTTCATGACCTTGATCAAGCCTTTCTCAACAATGTCTCTTACAAAATGCATCTTAACATCAATGTGTTTGCTTCTCTCATGAAAACTTGATGTTTTACCAGATGTATGGCACTTTGATTGTCACAAAACACTTGAACCTGTTTCTGTAATATTCCAAATTCGGATAGAATACCTCTTAACCACATAGCTTCTTTAATGGCTTCAGTCATAGCCATATACTCAGCCTCTGTAGTTGAAAGTGTAACCATAGATTGTTGTACACATTTCCAACTGACAGCTGTTCCAAACAAAGTAAATATGTATCTAGTAAGAGACTTTCTACTATCCTTATTTCCAGCAAAATCTGAGTCCACAAATCCAAGTAAAGGTTCTGCATTTTCAGTGTGATCTTGTTTCTGAAATACTAAACCTTTATCCATTGTTCCAACCAAGTATCTGAGCATCCATTTCAGAGCTTCCCAGTGTAACTTTCCAGGATTTGCCATGAATCGACTGACTTGACTCATACCATATGCAAGATCAGGTCTGCTACAAACCATAGCATACATTAAGCTTCCTACACTACTTGCATAAGGAACATTTTCCATATGTTTTCTTTCTTCTGTAGTTGCTGGACTTTGGCTATTGGATAAGCTGTTAAATTGCCCCAAAGGTGTTATTGATGGTTTTGCTTGATGCATAAAGAACCTCTTCAATACCTTCTTTATATAATCAGTTTGGTCAAGAGATAATATTCCAGTACTTCTATCCCTTTTTATATCCATCCCAAGGATTCTCCTTGCTTCTCCCAAATCTTTCATCTCAAACTGAGATTTCAGCTTATTCTTCAGATTTGTAACTTGTTGTTTACTATTGCTTGCTATTAGCATGTCATCCACATAGATCAACAAATAAGTGTGGATTTGATTTCCTTCTTTTCTAAAGTAGACACAGTTATCATAAGAGCACCTTACCATTCCTATGCTCAGCACATAGTCATTGAATCTCTTATACCACTGCCTAGGGCTTTGCTTCAATCCATATAAGGATTTTTGTAGTTTGCAAACGTTATTTTCATTCCCTGGAAGTATGAAGCCCTCAGGTTGCTTCATGTATATAGTTTCTTCCAGATATCCATGTAAAAAAGCTATTTTTACATCCATTTGTTAAAGTTCCATGTTCTATTGAGTCACGAGGGCTAGCATTAGTCTGATAGAGCAGTGTTTCACCACTGGAGAGAATATCTCATTGAAATCCACTCCTTCCTTTTGAGTAAAACCCCTTGCAACTAACCTTGTTTTATACCTTATTTTTTCTGAACCTGCAACTTCAAGCTTCTTCTTGAAAATCCATTTGCTTCCTACTATCCTCTTGCCATCAGGTTTGTTTACCAATATCCAAGTGTGATTATTTTCCAATGACATGAGCTCTTCATTCATTGCTTCAATCCACTTATCCTTTTCCTTTGAAACCATTGCTGATTTGAAATCATGTGGTTCATCATAATTGATGTCTTGAGCCACTGTTAAGGCATATGATACCAGGTCTGCTTGTCCAAACCTTGATGGTGGATGAACTCTCCTTCTTTCCCTGTCTCTAGCTAAGCTGTAATTTCTCAAATCCCTCTGATCTTGGTTTTCTGACTCAGTTATATCTTCATCACCTTGGGTTTCAATCACTGGATCATGTTGTTCATTATTTTCTGTTGATGTTTCTGTGATATCTTCCATATCTCCAACTGATTTCTCCACCTCAAGAGGAATACCATCATTGATTTCAGTGTTAGTTCCAGTTGGATTTATTTGATATCCCATTTCCTTTTCATTGAACACCACATCTCTACTTATAAAATACTTTTGGTATCCAGATTCCAAGCACCACAGTTTATATCCTTTGGTTCCCACTGGATAGCCTATGAATATACACTTAATTGCTCTTGGTTCTAGCTTATCTTATTTTATATGAGCATATGCTAAACAACCAAAGACTTTAAGGTGTGAATAGCTACATGGACTTCCATACCAGATTTCATCAGGTGATTTGAAACCAATAGAAGAGGAGGGTGATTTGTTTACCAAATAGGCTGCTGTTGTAACAGCCTCTCCCCAAAATGCTTTTGGCAAGTTTGCATCCAGTAGCATGCATCTGACTCTTTCAAGGAGAGTCCTATTCATCTTCTCTGCTACTCTATTTTATTGGGGATTGTTTGCTACTGTCTTGTGCCTTGTAATTCCTTTGTTTTTGCAATATTCCTGAAATTCAGAAGACAAGAACTCCAAACCATTGTCAGTTCTAAGGTGTTTTAGGGTGCTACCTGTTTTGTTCTCAATTTGGATTTGTCAATCCTTGAATACTTTGAAAGCTTCACTCTTGTGTTTCAGAGTATACACCCATACTTTCTTGGAGTGGTCATCTATGAAAGTGATGAAGTATTTAGCTCCACCATGAGTTGATGATCTAGATGGCCCCCAGATGTCTGAGTGTACATACTCCAAAGGCTTTGATGAGTTGTGTTTTCCAGTTCCATATGGCAGCTTCTTTGCTTTCCCCATCACACACTTTTCACAGAACCTTGGCTTCGTTGTAGTGTTTTCTCCCAGTAGCTTTCTTTTGGATAGCTCTTGCAATCCCTTGTCTCCAATATGGCCCAACCTTTTGTGCCAAAGATCAGTCTCCTCCTCACTCATTACTGCTGATAGCTCTCCCTCCAATGTTGATCCAAGTAGGATATATAACCCATTATTCTTCTGTCCTTTTAGAATAATTCTTTCATTCTTCAAGACCTCAATCATTCCTTGTTTGGTTCTAAACTCATAACCTGCAGAATTCAAGTAGCCAAGTGAGATAAGATTTCTCTTAAGTTCAGGAATATACCTTACCTCTGGGAGTTTCTTGATGTTGCCATCTTGTAGATGTAGAGTGATTGTGCCCATTCCTCTTACTTTACAAGCCTGATCATTTCCCAAAAGTACTGAGCCTCCATCTCCCTCTTTGAAATCTTGAAACCACTGTTTAATTGGACACATATCAAAGCTGCAACCAGAATCTAGAACCCATTCAGATGATAATTTTGAAGAAACAATGCATAGCATCTCTACTTGATCATAATTGGTCTCAACTACTGCAACTTCTGGAGCCTTGACTTGAGGTTTTTGTTTGTTCTTCTCAGGGCAATTCTTTCTTCAAATGCCCCACTTTATGACAAGAAAAACACTTCCTCATTTCAGTTAGGTTGGATCCTGATTTGCCATCAGAACTTGATCCCTTTTGATTATTCTTTGTATTTTTCTTAGAATTTATTTCCTTAATACTCAACCCTTCTCCCAGTATCTGCTGTTTCTGAGTTGAGTTATTAGAGAGGACCTTCGATTTTATGGCATTGACTATCTTATCCATAGTAAAATTTTCTGCCCTTCCATAGATGAGAGCATCCTTAAAGGAATCTAGAGATTTTGGCAGTGAGTTTAGCAGAATCAAAGCCTTATTCTCATCTTGCATTTCCTCATCTATGTTTTCAAGATCATCCAAGATCTTATTGAACTCCTCCATCTTTTCTGCCATCTGTTTCTCATCTTGAATTTTGAAATTCAATAACTTTTGCTTCAAGTACAATCGATTGGCCAATGACTTTGTCAAGTATAGTTCATCCAGTTTTGCCAAGATACTTTTTGCAATTTTCTCTTTACAGACCTCATGCAGGGCCTTATCAGCTAGGCATATGATGATCATGCTTCTTGCCTTTCGATTGATTTCAGCTTTCTTTTCATCAGCCTTTCCATCCGATGAAGATGATGATGAATCACTCTCGAGAGCAGCTTCCAGGTTGTTCTAAATTAACAATGCCTCCATGTGAACTTTCCATAATCCATAGTCACTTTTCCCATTGAACTTGCCAACTTCCATCTTCATTGAAGCCATTGTTCAAACCGGTTCCCACAGACGGCGCCACTTGTAAGTGATTAAGACCTTAATCAAGTCCACAATGCACACTAACAAACAATCCCAAGCCTTCAAAAACCACCAGAAAACTCAAACTTGAACTGTGAGAATGCAAGATCAAGAATCGAAGATAAACGCGATCAAAACACAAAGAATTTAACGTTGTTCGACTCTATCCACTTGAGTCTATATCCACGGCACGAAACACAATCACTTTATTAAGAAATCAGCGAAGAAATACAAGCTACAAATCGAAAGCGCAGATTAGGGTTTTCTAGGAAGAAAGAACGAAGAACCCTAGTCTATATCTCACGATTTACACGATGAAACTCTCTGAAACTAGAATCAACTGTGCATGCTTATATACAGAACAAAAGCCCTATGCTAATTGAGACTGATCATAACTGAAACTCCACAACACAAGCGATTTAAACTGAATCTGCGCGGGAAACCCTAGTTTTGGCCCTAGGATCTGTTTTCCATGCATAATTGATTCTTGGCTTAATTAACTGCTCTGATCTCGTTTGTTGAGCTCCAACTACTACTTAACTAACCCAGGCTCCGTTCTCCATGTGTATACCATGTCAGCAGCGCGTCATCCACCTCAGCATGCAAGATTTCCCACTTCAGAGGAGAGAAACAGATGATTGATATCAGGATTTTAAAGATCTATGATGCAATTATTTTCTTGATTTCACCATTCGCAACTCATCGCGTTTCGTCGCATCTGCCTGTTCGACGCTCACGGTCCGAAGAATCACCATTTGCAACTCGTCGCGTATCGTCGTATCTGCCTGTTCGACACTCACGGTCTAAAGAATCACCATTTGCAACTCGTCGCGTCTGCCTGTTCGCCGCTCGGCGTCCGAAGAACAAGGATTACGGCTCGCGCTCGACCGTAGAACTAGATGATTGAGTATTTGAACCACAATTCAACATTGAGATTTTCGCAAAGCCTGGAACCTCTTCTCTATTTCGCTTGAGAAACAGATGACTGATATCAGGACTTTAAAGATCGATGGATGCAATTCCTTTCTTGATTTTACCATTCGCAACTCGTCGCGTCTGCCTGTTCGCCGCTCATGGTCCGAAGAATCACCATTGGCAACGCGTCTGCCTGTTCGCCGCTCGCCGTCCGAAGAACAAGAATTAGGGGTCGAGACAAGAATTAAGGCTCGCGCTCGACCGCAGAACTAGATGACTGAGTATTTGAACCACAATTCAACATCCGAGATTTTCGTAGAGCTTGGAACCTCTTCACTATTTCCCTTGCTTATTATGTTGTTGCCGCTCATCTTTCATCTGTCGACTAACTCGCCATCGTCATCTGCAGAACCACAATTATGGATTCTCTTCACTATTTCCCTTGCTTGATTAGCTGCCGCCACTCGCCTTTCGATTCACTCGCCGTCGTCTTCTGCAGAACCATAGCTCAATAGCAGTTTTTTAACTCCTAATAATTTAAGTTAACTTTAAACTGTGTAAAATAAATTAATGACGTTAAAATGACTTAGTGGTTTAAGAGGTCTAGATATCTGACTCTTGTCATGTTTATTTTTTATTTTTTTGGCTAATTTGTTATACTATATAGATTTATTTACATGTAACTCTTTTTTTTTTCTTATATACATATCATATATATGTGTGTGTTTTAGGTATCCATATATGTTTCATTACATAAAATATTGAAAAAATATAATATTATTTGTATTTTTAATATATTTTAAAAAGTTAGAAATATTAATAATGGGGAGATTAATGGTTAATACATTTATTAGTATTTTATTTTATTTCATTATAAGAGTGTTATAGAATTTAGTATTTTTAATATATCATAAAAAGTAAAAAATATTAATAATGGGAAGATTAATGATTAATATATTTATTAATATTTAATTTAATTTCATTATAAACTATTATAAAATTTAGTAATGTGCATATTATATATATCCTCCAAATAGATTAAGATTCATATTATTTTTTGTATTTTCAATATATCTTAAAACGTTAAAAATACTACTATTTGGGAGATTAATAATACTACACATTTATTCATATATAATTAATTAATTTAATTTCATTATAAGACTATATATTATATGATTATTTAGTTAACTAATCTACATTTTTTTAATAACAAGTTAGTTCATACAAGAAAATAACAATGCAAATATTATAAGATAACATCATAAAATATTTTAGCTTTTGAAATTTGAATTTAATTATAAAATAATATAAATATTGCAGAAAGATAACCCACAAAAAAGCGTTGCACAAAAGAGTTGTCTATTAGTGACAAAATCTGTTGAAAGACAACAAAAAAAAAACATTGCACGAAAGGGTTGTCTATTAGTGAAAAAATCCGCTGAAAGACAACCCACAAAAAAAAGCTTTGCACAAAAGTGTTGTTTATCAGCATAAAAATACGCTGAAAGACAACCCTTGTCAAAAGCATTGTCTTTCTGCTCATTTGCGTTGTTTTTCAGTGCAACCCAACATATGAAGACAACAATTTTCGCAATAAAGGTTGTAAATTTCAGAAAAACAACATAAATTCGTGAAAAAGGTTGTCTTTGATAGGTAGTCATTTTGCATTTTTCTTGTAGAGATGCACCACCTTCAACAATCCATGTCAGCTTTCTAGTGATACCTGGTCCTGGGAGATCTCTGACGACTTCGATCCATCATCTAGGAATGGTCTCTCTGGTAACATCTGGTCTTTGGGAGATCTCTGACGATGGAATGGTCTCTCCAGTGGCCTAGGCTCCATCATCAAAGGCCTCACGGCTTCGTCTTTCTTCTTTGGCTACCTCGTTGGCGGCTTTGCACTTGCCAAGTTGGTGACATCAATGAAGAACCAGGCCGTTGATGTTCCAAGAAGATGCAATCCATGGTGGAGGAGGAATTCCTTCGAGAAATCCATTGATTAACGATTAGCATTGAGTGAAAATTTGGGATTAGGTTAATTTTGGGATTAGATCTTGAAAAGCTTGCTAAGGGCTCATGATTTTATTTGATTTGGATATTTTCAAATTTTTTATTTTCATTTTGTTTTTTTTAATTATATAATGATGGGGTAAAAGTGGAAATATTATTTGGTCGTTTTGCGTCATAAAGTTGCCACATTATTGAGATCGGTCGGAAATTATAACATTAGGAGCAAGTATATATCACTCGCCAAAAATTGACCGAAAAATACAAATTCCAGCCAAAAAAGATTGAAATTGGACAAAAATTTCAATTATAGGAATAAAATTGATAAACAGAAATTGATAGGATCAAAGTCGGACACCACCTCTAGGACATGACCAAAAATGAATTCTTCTCATTCCACATTTGAGTGATATAGTTGTGAGCTTTCTTATAATATTATGTAATCTTCCCAAAATATTGATGCACCATGTAATTGGTCTAATAAATCATCAAGGTGGGGAATAGGAAATTAAGCAATACTTAATTGTTGTGTTGTTCACGGCTCTACTATCAATACTCATGCGCCGAGAACTATCTTTTTTTTTTTTTGACTAGTACTAGAGCTGAACAACACTGATTAGTACAAGAGCAGAACAACACATGGACTCATACTTTCATGCTCTTTCGGATTCATTCTATAAGTTGCCTTGCTCGAAATAGAATCCCCGAGAATGAAATTCAGCCAGCAATGTTGAATGTCTCTCATCTATAGGGATTTCATCGACAACATTTCGAAATTCATCAAGAATGGGCTGCATTATTTGAGGAATTTTCCTACTTTTTCTTTATTTCCCCCCTCATCACAAGACTGTACACTTCATAAGATTCTCCAAAAGCTGCATCAAATTGAGATTTAGGGGAGCAAAAGTATCCTTCTAAAGTTCAGTAAAGTTTAGATGGTCTCAAAATAATTTTAACTCCTCTTCCTCAAAAGAATATATAAGTATTTTTTTAACCCATCATTAGGAGTGTGAATAGTCTAGGTTACTCGACAGAGGCCTATGGTTCAACCTAGAGCCAACAATTTGAGTTAGGCCCACCGAAACACCGATCTAAACACAGGAAGATATAGAAGAATCGCTGAATCGAAGGAGAACCGTCGTCTGTGAAGAGAATCCAGACCAGAGAGAAACTGTCGTTGGAACAGCTGGACCAGAAAAAGAAACCGTCGCAGGCAGGATCGATCACTAGAGCTAAAACTATCTCAGGCTCTTGATATCATGATAGAAGATGATGCAATGTGAAACTGATGAATTCATTAGATTAGAGAAAACCAAGTACAAATAATAAGCTTACTCAATATATATAGAAGACGAACTAGCTGATGATTCTAACTAACTATCCCTCTAACTAACACTTAACAATACATGAATGAAAGCTATATTACCAAGCTGTGACTTATGCATATAGCTCAAGGACGTTGCTATGACTCTCCATAGCTCAAGGCATTCTATAATAAAATTCATCAAACTTGAATATATTAAAATCAAGGAGAAAATATAAGATGAAAAACAAAATACTAATAAAGAAACATCACCAAAGAGAATAATTCGATCAGTCGAACTCTTTAACAGCTAGTTTTAGAAATATGACCACTAATTTGGTTCTATAAACATTGATTGAACTCCCACCGACATAAAACTTGTCTAAGGACTCGAATTTCTTACCACACAAATTGTTCCTCAACTGCTAAGTCATGGACCACAAATTGTACGAACCCATTGATATAAATATCTACTGCCAATTAACAACATCCTCATATTTACTTTAGTTTAGAATTAATAAAATTTTCTGGTTTTTTTTTTTTATATATTCCATCTCAAAATAAATATTATTTTAGAGAATTATAAAATTCAAGAAACCTCATAAATTATTGATTTGCGTCCTGATTTAATTTTAATTTAGGTTAATTTCAATTTTGGTCGTGTATATAAGACACTCTTTATTTTTTGACCATCAGGTATTTATTTTTCAATTTTGATCCTTTATATTTTAATTTTTTTCCAATTACAGTCATTTTGAAAGAATTTTCAAAATCGCTAATGTGACGGCCGGAATTTGGCTGCCACATTTTCCAACTGCACATCATAATTTGCGTCGATGGCGTCAATGATTTTGAAAATTCCGATCATAATGGACTGAATTTGGAAAAAAAAATTAATATAGAGAATCAAAAAAAAAAAAACTTAATTGTCAAAAGTATTCTTTATATTCCAATGGACATGATTTTTAAATACTATAGCATGTAATTTAATTAAGAAGAGTTAATATGAACAGTTTTAGAAAAATGAAAGAAACTCATTTCTTGAACTTGTGAAGTACGTGTGAGGGTTCATTTTTTGAATTGTCGAAATTTAATTATTAAATTCCGGAAACAAAAATTGGAATGCCGTGAGTAATTTTATTTTTAAATGTTTTGTTGACATGGAATTTCTCAATATTCCTAATTGGCAAATTGCAATATTTGAACACTACCTTTAGATCATTTATCAATGAAGAACACTAATTTTTTTGAACCCGATATTAGGATACTAACTTTTCAATTTGAGCGATTTTATGGCAAAAAACCTCAAATCACGAATTTCGAGTTCAATCGCATGAGATTTGAGTTTTCTGTTGATGTGATTTGGCAGAATTCGTGTTCGGCCCAAAATTCGTGTGATTTGGCTCGAAATTCATGATTTCGGGTTTTTTGTCTTAAAATTGCCCTTGAAAAATTAGTATCTTAATGTCGGGGCCCGAAAATTTAGTATCCTTCATTTGAAATATTAGTATAAATGTTGGAGGCCAAAAAATTTGTATCTGGATTAAGGATAATGCTCTAAATTTACAATTTTTTATATTCCAAATTACAGAAGTTGCACCCAAAATATTAATTATTTGCTACAAAACCCTATAACTGTAGGTCCAACCCGGCCCATTGATTTCAATAATATGCATATAAATAGACCATGTGAATTACATCTTCTCAGAAAAAAAAAAAAAAAAAAAAAACGTGATTAATGCAGTTTGTGGTGTACACTTTATCGTGTACAATGATATCAATCCAGTGAACCAATCACAATTGAGAATTCATATTGCATTAATTCATGCTATATTTTTTGTGTTCACATGAATATCCACACCTTCTATTAAGTCGTATACCCTAGAATACCTATCCTTGCAAAAAAAAGGTAGTTTTTTTCCTTTTTCTATTTTGTCTTAACTACATGGTGATCATGCTGTGTAATAGCTTGTCACCTTCCTTACGCTCTTCTTCTCCAATTTTACTTACTGAATTCGAAGATTTTGGAAAAACCAAACTCGTTCGTGCTGCTTGTCGAGCTAGAGGCCACAAGTATACGAGCAATGCAGTAACTTCTGTACCAACTGATGATCTCTTCAATCATCAAGAATTTCAGTTTCATATGAATGAAGATGTTTTCCAGGTTAAGTTGCCACATTATATTATATAAATAGTGGAAATGAATTTCAAAGGTTCAAAGGTTATTTTGGATTATTTAGCTAAAAGAAATGTAAATATACGGACACATTATTTTGAATATATATCTAATTTCGTTTAAATCATCAAGATACATATAGTTTTCTTGCAAATTAATTATATATATATATAGTCATTAATGTTGTTATATTCAGGTTAAATTTTGCATTAATGAGTATGAAGAAAATGTAGAGTACTTAAGGCGCTTACTCAATTCAAGAGACGAGGATAACCCAATAGAACGTTTGATGCTAGTTGATGCCATCCAACGGCTAGGAATTGCTCACCATTATCAGGAGGAGATTCACATAATTCTCGACCACCATTACCTTAAAACCGGATATAGTATTCATGGATACTATTCACTTCATGACATTGCACTTTCATTCCGACTATTCAGACAACGAGGATACCACGTATCTCCAGGTTTTTCATTAATGTCCGTCTTAAATTAAAAGTTATTGTCCTAAATTTACTAATATTGTCGATAGATGTGTTTAACAAATTCAAGGGGAAGGACGGGTGGTTCAATGAAAAACTGAGGGAAGATATCAGTGGATTGCTTGAGTTATACGAAGCTACGCAGTTAAGTGTCGAAGGAGAAAATATACTCGACGAAGCAGAAGACATTAGCAGGCAACTTTTGTATGAATATTGCTGGGCAAATATGGACAACAAGTACTGGTCTAACATTTTTCATATGAGATTGAAGCATCCTTATCATAAAAGTATGGCAATGTTGACAAATAAGAACTTCCTAAGAGATCTTGGAGGCATGAATATTGGATGGAGAAAGACATTAACAAAGGTGGCCGAAATGCATTTCATCATCGGACAATCCATATACCAACAGGAATTACTCCAAGTTTCCAAGTAAGAGAAATATATTAGCCATAGAGTTCCATTATAGGGAAAATCTCGATTTTGGTTCCGTAACTCAGAATTGTCCACTTTTTTACCAGACTAAGTAATTCAATTTTGGTCCTAAAACTATCACATTTTTCCAACTTTGATTTGATTTTGCTCAAAATGTCAATTGTTGTCTACGCTAATGCTGGAACTGATAAATCCACGTTGGCAATTCCAACGTCCATGTAGACAAAAATCAAAATTTTGAGTAAAACTAGAAACAATATGATATCTTTCAATTAGTAAGTAATATTTTGTAAGAACAAATAATACATTTTAGTTATGCAAGTAATATATTTTGATTATACAAGTAAAATCTTTTACTAACATTCAAAATATAAGGCATTGGCTGGTGTAGGTGGACCAGTGCATGGGGCGCGTATGGACGCGTGGGATTGGTCGTGCAAGTTGCATAGATCATCACCAGGTGCATAAAAGTGTTTGTGACTTGTAAAGAGTATTTTTTTGGTTTCAGGTGGTGGAATGATCTTAGGTTGACGAGAGAGCTAGAGCACGCAAGAGACCAACCGCTAAAATGGTACACATGGTCGATGGCGATCCTCATCAACAATATCAACTCATCAGTGGAGAGAGTCCAGCTTACAAAGTCTATAGCTTTCATTTACCTGATTGATGATACTTTTGATCTTTATGGGACACCGAATGAATTGGCTATCTTCACAGAAGCATTAGACAAGTACGAATTAATCTTCAAAGATTAGTTTTTAGATGATCAGTATATTTAATGTTGTTTGCATTGGATGTGCACAGATGGGACAATGCTGATATGGATATGCTTCCTGACTACATGAAGACATGCTTCAAGGCACTTGTTGATATGACAAACGAGATAGGTCGCATGATTTACGAAAAGCATGGATACAACCCTATCAACTCTTTAAAGCAAACAGTATGTGTAATATAATTCCTATCTTGATTTGTGGTGAGGAATTAATAGTTAGTGATCCTTAGGGTTAGTTTCCAAAATCAATCTGAAGTATGGTAGTTTCGCAATTTGCAAAATAAACTTTTTTTTTTGTGTGTGTGTGTGTGTGTTTTCCCATTGCACCTCAAAGATTACAATTTTTTTCAGATTGCAAACCTAACCAAATATTTAGGTTGTTTTTCCAGTTAAAGTAAAAATTTAATTTTGTTCGATCATTGGTTATATTGAGCTTAAATCTAATAGAAATTAATCATAAAATGGATGTCATGTTTTCGTTGAGTTCGAATGTTGAGTGTATTTGCATTGGATCCAAGCATTTTGGTTAAAAAAATCGGGACATCAATTTCGACTGGCCGAAAAATGGCCTATATCAATATTACATTAGGTTGCAATCTAAAATATTCGTGAATTGGGATGCTATCGAAAAAAGAAAAAAAATGTTGCAAATTTAAAAAGGGTCATACTTTAATACTAACCATATTCGTTGTATATATAATCAGATGTTTCACCGATACTCTATAATTTTGCAGTGGGGAAGTTTGTGCAACGCATTTCTAGTCGAAGCAAAGTGGTTCACCTCCGGTAATTTGCCAAGTGCAGACGAGTATTTGGCCAATGGGAAGGTGAGCTCAGGAGTACATGTAGTGCTAGTCCAGTTATTCTTTCTGTTGGGACTTGATGGAAGCAGTGAAAGCGCGATCCATTTAGATGATACATCGGCACTCATATCCTGCGTAGCTACAATTCTTCGTCTTTGGGATGACTTGGGCAGTGCAAAGGTATGATTTACTTAAGAAATATGAGTTTTAAATCACGTGCAGATCAATTCAAATTATGAAAAGAAATATAATAGAGTTTTAATTATAATAGGATTCTATAAGATTTTGAATTAGTTAGAATTCTAATGTAAAATTATTTATATATGAAAACTTAAATTATTATTATAACCTTAAATAATAATTTTTGATAGAGATATATTCAGCAATCCATATTTTGTAAGAAATACCCACACTTTTATATAGGTAATAGATATTTGATACAAATGCAGTGAAACTAGCTATAAGAACATCTAGAAACTCAATAGCTAACAATTATAGTTGGTTGAGTATTTGTTATAGGATGAACACCAGAATGGTAAAGATGGTTCATACATAGAGTGCTACATGAAAGATCAGCAAGGACGTGTACCATATAGTCGAGCACGAGAGCATGTTGTAAATATGATAGCAAGCGAATGGAAATGTCTTAACAATGAGTGTTTCCATCTAAATCACTCATCAGTATTGCCATTTAAAGAAGCTTCTCTTAATCTTGCAAGAATGGTACCTCTCATGTACAATTATGACAACAATCAACGGCTCCCAATCCTTGAAGAGTATGTCAACTTTATGTTGTTAAATCCTGTATCATTCAAGCATCATCAGACCAAACAAGAACAGGATTTATTATCTTAGTCAATTTAGTTAGTCTTTGCCATTACTCAAATGAAAAGCTAAAATAGGAGTCTACATGGTTTTAAGTTTGTTAGAGCTTATGCTAGTTAGCAGTTTACTTTATCCTCTGTATAACTTTATATATAAGTAAATTATTTCTTGATTTTATCTCTCGATATTATATATTTTTCAATCTAAATCACATATTTGAATGTACTTTCACTACTTTTTTTTTTGAAAACTTCATTTTTAGTCCTGTTAAAATTTGATTTCCAATTTTAGTCCTGTAATTGAAAAAATCGTCCAATTTAAGTTTTTTTTTTCTCCATATTTTCGATTTTCCAATCACATTCCGACGAGTGTTCTACACTCGCCCCCAATCTGAACATTTCATCCAACTTATGCTGACGTGACCTTTTTCCACGCATGAAATTTCTTTTTGATATTATTTCATAACCATTATATACACTTCAACTGCCACATCATATTTCCACTTAAAAAAAAAAAAACATAAAACTCAATTAAAAAAAAAAAACAAAAGCAAAAACAGAAACCATAATTAATTTAACAAAAAACAGAAAGAAAAATTAGGGCACAAATTCGATCGCCCATGGGAAAGAGAAATCACTTAGAAATGTTGCCCCCAAATCGTGAGAAACCCCCAAATCTCGAGAAACCCTTATTAGCCCTAATACGAAAATCCACTCAATTAATCCACATCCAAACAACAAAATCAGCTCAAAACCCATCAGATTCAACTGTGTTTGGCGAAATATCGGAGACAATTGTGCATTTGAGGGAGCGGTCTGAAAATGATAAAGAAATTATGGTAAGTTTTCTTTCTCTTATCTATATCTAAGTATGACATGTTCTGAAAATGGTAAAGAAAAGCCATATTAGTGACAATGTTGATTGGACGTTGTTGGAGTGAGTAGAACTTTTATGGGTGGGAAATATGTTTACGTTATGTCTCAAACAACCCCAAAACTTTTTCCCTCGATTTATTGCAGTGTTTGAGGTTTGAAGAACAATGTGTTTTCCACACAGGCACTCATGCCGCGTTGAGTCTTGGGGAGATCAGAAATTGTTGAAGGTTTGAAGATCTTGGGCTTAGGGTTGTTGGGGAATTACAATTCTTGAGTTTGAGGGATTTTGGAGAGGTTTACCGTTTTCTCCTCTTGTTTATGTTTTTTGTTTCATTCATTCTGTTTTCCGTTTTTTGTTTTGTTTTTGTAATTGAGTTGTAGGTTTTCTTTTTTATTTTAGGTGGAAATATGATGTCGCAATTGAAGTGTAAATAAAGGTTATGAAATAATATCAAAAAAAAATTCACATGTGAAAAAAAAGGCCACGTAAGCATAAGTAATTGGCTGAAATTTTAAGATTGGGGCACTCATTGGAATCTGATCGGTAAATCAAAATTTCGACAAAAAAAAGGACTTAAATTGTACATTTTTTTCAATCACAAGATTAAAATTGAAAATCAAATTTTAACAGGACTAAAAACAGACAGTGTCTTTGCGGCAGGACTAAAAACGAATTTTTCCCTTTTTAATAGCTACAATCGTAAGTGTACTATGTAAATTGCAGAAACAACAAACAAGATCAATATCACGTATACTAGTAAATTGGAACGTAATTAATTACTCAAATATAACATCCAACTTTATCTTGACAACTGAATTATAAGTAAGTTTCATATTTACAATCTAAATAAAATTAAATTGAAAATAAGCGACTTAAATCACGATATATGAAACAAGTTCTAGGACATACTTTAATCTAATTCCCATCAAAATATCATTATGACAATCTCAAGATAGTTAATTGGAAGATTATATGTCGCCGAAGGTATTCATACTCGATTCGATGAACAAATAACTCCAAGGCACCGAAGATTGATATCTCTTCACATAAATTCAATAATCTCTCAATCTAACTCACTTATATGTCATGTGTATATACTAGGGTGGGGAAAAATATCAAATTACCGAAATATCGGGTTTATCATACCGAAAAATATCAAAAATACCAAAATTTCGATTCAGTATGATACCAAACCAAAAAAATTGGTACGGTATCGGTATGATATTTTCAAAATTTTGGTATTTCGGTATATGCCGAAATATTGAAAATATTAATATTAATTAAAAAAAAATATTAATTCCACATTAATAAATTACAAAATATAATATTTTCCATTTTGGTATACCGGTATTTTCGATATATCGAAGTTTCGATATATATTTTTTATTTTGGTATAACGGTATTTTGGGTATATCGATAAATTTTGGTATACCGAAATTTTCGGTAGGAAATGGTATGAATACTTGTGCTATTGAAATTTTGGAAACGATATGGATATCTGCATACCGAAATTTTCGTTACGGTATACGGTATGGGATTCTCGATATGATAATCGTACTAACCACCCCAAGTTTATACTTTCGTAATTAAATCTCATTTCCCAAATTTTAATTTAATTATTTAAAACATGATCAATTACCAGTTGATCCAATAACAAAACAAACAAACAAATCAGAAACACATTTATAGGTCCAAAAATTAAGAATTTGAATTAATAAACCAAAGATTCATAAAAATTCGAATTAAAGTGCCAACAATACTAAAAACTCTAAAAATTTTAGCTAGACATTAATATCAAAAAAACTCAAACAGTTAGAAAATGTATAGAAAGGTTGATCTTCTTATTCATTAATCTTTAATTGTTTTTGTCTCTTCCTCTTAATGCCTCAAAATATAATCTAAAGTGTAGGCTTTGTATGTTTTTCATCAGTTTTAGGCTTATATATGAACTTGGAGGTCTTCTAGATCAAGGGAACTCAAAAATACGCTAAAATTTGAGTTTTGGGCAAGAATGTGTCTGTAGACATATAAAATTTATGCCCAATCAAATAATGCCACGTGTAAAGTGATATATATTAAAAATCAAATTTCTATTTTGGGTGTAGCACCCCGAACCAAAACGAAATATAATTTATTAATTAAATATTTAAACTCAGGATTTAATATATATGTGCGTACGTTTTAACTGTTTAAATACGTGCGTTTCAGATAAGTGTTTAAACATGTATGAGATGGATAGTTTACCTAGACGTGGAACATAGGATATTTTAATATCACTAGATGCGTTTTGGAAAAACGAGAAGATAGAAACGAACTAGAGGTCAATCGGAGATCTGTAGCTCAAATGGCAATGAAAAGAACAAAACACGAGGTTTCAGAAATATCAGAAGATATTTACGGTGAATAATAAACGAGATATTTATCGGTGAATAGTAACTTTCGAAATTTATAAATAGAGGCTCCTTCAGTTCATTTTTTCACCCATTTCTTCGAACGAGCCAAAAACGACGAAAACACGTAAGTCTCTCTTCTCTCTCTCGTTTCTTTTTTTCGGTCTCCGGGGGGCACCGCTGGCGCCGCCGGCGAGGTGGTGCCGCCACCGGAGTTCGTCGGAAAATTTCAAAGTTGTCGGTTTCGGCCGATTTTCACACACAACGTAGGTTTTGACGAGTCGAGTCTAGAACAAGTCTTGCTTTCCAATTTCGATTTATCGTTCGCCGGAAAATGGTGAAAATCCATTTCAAAACCCTAACCCTAGCCAACTTTTCTCTCTCCTCGGTTTTCTCTCTTTTCCTCCGTTCTTTTAGCCGGAGATGTTGTCGGAAGTTCTCCCAGAGGTGAGGGTGAGATGTTGGAGGGACGATGCCTCCGTGTGTGGTGGTGTCGGAGCTATATCGGGTGGGTATGTTATATGCGTGTGTGTGTGTGTTTGTGTATGTGCGTGTGTGATCTCTGTTGGGGGCGGCACAGGTGGTGCCGCCATGAGGAAAGCGATGACCAGCGTTGGTGATGCGCCGGTGGGTTGTGACGATGGGTTTCCGGCGATCGAAGGTCGCCGGCCAAGTGTCTTGAGGATGTGTGTGTTTGTATACATACATGTGTGTGTGAGTTTTGGAGGTTGGGGAAGTGTTGATCTTATAACAGAGATGTAGTAGTTTGAGACGATATAGCAGGAAGACTGGGAGGGGGAGACGTCGGGCAGCAACGAGGCAGCCGGGGAGGCTGCTAGACGCGCAGGCTGCTGGGTGCGCTGGTGTGTGGTCGTGCCGGAGGGCACGGTCCTACCCCAGCCGGCAGAAGTTACTGGAGGCTGGCGCACGGTCATGCTTGGGGAGCAGGCAGAAATTGTTGGGTGCTGGCGCACGATCGTGCGCCATGGGGAACGATCGTGCGCTGAGTGGGCGCGCCGGGAGTGGGCGCCGGGTGCAAGACGCGTGTCGGGTGACGCCGTGTTTTCAATCCTTTTTCCGTTCCTTTCCTTTGTACCTTTATCATTGAGTCTTAGCTGACGGGAGGTCGTCAACCGAGGGTCGAGGGACCGGTCAAAGTCAATCCTTGATACCAATTTACCTTCAAACTTATATACGTCGTTGAACTCGTATCAACTCCGAACGACCTCGTTCCTTATCCAATCCTTAGAGCTCTCGACTCGTCGCGTAGTTAGCAATCGTCTTTCTTCTGGAAGAAACGTTTAATACTTTAATTATAATTAATAAAGATCTAAGGACACTGTAACTTGTGTAGGCTATATATTGGATTGAGCTTGAATTACTGTTGGATTGGGCTTATGTTATCAAACTTTTGAGACTAGCGACTCACGCGGGTAACCACCGAATAAGGTGGGGGTAATTTCTATCTCTTGATCTGTTTACTGTTTTCCCTAGAGAATGCATGATTGAGGAATACTAAATGCTGTGAATATATATTTGTTGTGCCATATTATTACTGTGAAAGGACCGAGGTCCACTCTGATCATGCATTCGTCTCTTGCTATCTTCTACTACTCTGTTGAGGTTTGGTAGTCCTCTTGAATTGCACCAGCGGTATTGAGACCGTATATTAGGGTAAGATGGGGGAATCCCGCACCTACTCGTCCCTTGCCATTTCTAATATCTGTTGTGCATTTTATGTGTTGTGGCAATGTGATTATAGATTACTTTTCAGTATTTATTTATCGTCATGAGTCATAAGAGGTGGATTTTATCCCCACGAGTGTATTCCACGCACTCACCCCTTAATCTGTACTTACACTACAGGCGATGATGAACAAGAGGAACCCTAGACGAAGAGAGAGATGGTGTTATCTTTTGTATTCGTATGATTAGAACGATGTAACACAAACTTTATCAAACCATGATTTATATATTTTGGGTTATGTAATATTTTGATACATATAAGGATGTGAGATCCTGAAGAATGATTACGCTGCGTATGATGTTTATATCGGTAGTGAGACCGATTGTTATCTGCTGAGGCCGATTGTTGATAAGTGAAAGATTCACTTCGTCCCTTACCTCTTTCTTCTGTTGTCTCTTACTCATTCTTTCTGATTGTCATAAGTGTTTCTTGTTTTTTTCCATCTTCACGCCCATGTGAAAACTCTGATAAAATGTGAAAAGATTTTGGGGCGTGACATTGGGAATTTAAATTAATTCCTAAAGTAAATAAATAAATAATTGATAATTTAATATATATATATATTCTTGACCAATCAAATGTTGCTAAGTGTCCAAATCACATTACTTGGCAATCAAGATTAAATCTTGCAAATATGGAAGTGATACACCAATAAAATTGGTAATAAAATCACATCCTTTGATTAATGGAAAGATATCACCAAATCATGGATGACCAATCAAATTGCATCCTTCATCAACTAAACATGGAAATAATTCATATTTTACACCTATAAATAGGTGTCTCTTTTCATAATTCAAGAGACAAGATAAGAATCAAGATTCCAAGACTCAAAATTTTCTTTCCAAGACCCAAGGCGTTCTTCAAGGCGTTCTTGGCGTTCTTCGTGGAAGGTCATTACAAACGGTGTTCGATTAGAGATTAAGGTGTTAAACCCCTCTTATCGGCGTTATTCAATTCAAAGTTCAAGGCATTCTTCGCACATTCTTTGATAAACGTTGTTTATTACATGTTTTAGGAGCTATACTTCGTTCAATACTTTACAAATATGTGCAATTTACTATTGTTTATCATTTAATTGCGAGTATCTTGCTTCTTACATATATTTTGAGGAGTTTCTAGGTACAAGTCAACTGGATTGGGTTAAAAAAGGAAATTTTGGTCCCACTCGACCAGGAACTCGGTCAGCACTCGAGTCGAATGACGAGTAGAGATATTCTGAAGGAACCAAGACAGAAGGTTCGCTCGATCCATCACTCGACAGCTCACTCGACATATCAGTCGAGTGAAATCAGACAGAAGACTCGCTTGATCCTCCACTCGATCGGACACTCGATCGGTCGGTCGGTCGAGCGCTCGACTATGGGCTTTTGCGGAATTTTTTTTATTTTATGTAATTGGGTCGGTTTCTGTACTGATTTTTGAGGGCTTTAAGAGCAGTAAGAACCATATATAAGGGAGAGAGGAAAAGAGAGTGAAAAAGGGAACTATCTTTTGAATAGAGATTATTTTGAAGAGAGAGAAGTGGCTTGGAGACAAAGCAAGAAACAAGAGAACTTCCACACGGGTTCTTTCGTATTTTTGATTTTACTAGTCATGATTAATATCGAATTGTCCATGATTTCATATCTGATCATGAGTAGCTAAACTTTATGTTAATTCTAGGGAACGAGTAATTTATGGATTCTATGTTTTGAGTTTTGAACCCTGATTTATTTATCTTTTCAATTTATTTCTTCGTGTGTTCGTCTTATAATCTAATGCTTGTTTATTAATTGAATCTTATTGATTGACTAAATTCGAGATTCGAGAGAGGAGAGTTTAGTTTGATTAATAAATAAGTAGATAGATTTAATTGATTAGATAAAGATCACTAGCACATCGAGGACACGAACAAGTATCTAGCATCCGACAGGGGGAGAAAAGTTGTGAGGAGAATACAACCCTAGGAACCTTTAGGAGTTAATTAATTGTGTATTTCAGACATGGATGCATGAACAATTAATCAACGTGTTATTGAGACTGAAAGGAGAGATAACATAATTTTGTGGTTGCTCCTAAATGTAAATTGATAAGACTGATTAAATCAGGATCATAATAAAAACATAGATGAAATAAATGAAAGTTACCCTAGAATCAATTGTCTCTAATCTGATATTCTCTTGCTATTTTATTTATTTTTCTGATTATTTATCACGTACAAAATCTCCATCTTGTTGATTTTCTAGATACTGTTAGGATTAAATAGTAAAAGTACTTAGTTTTATAGTTCAAATTCAGTCCCTGTGGATACGACCTGGTCTTGCTACTTCTATAATAACGTACGTACACTTGCGTATTTTGTTGTTAAAGAATTTTAGTGAAACAAGTTTTTGGCGCCGTTTCCGGGGACTGGTGACGAAACTATAAGACTAATATTTTGAATTTTAATCTTAGTAGTAATTTAGATATATATATATATATATATATTTTTTTGGTACATGTAGTGTATGAAAACAAGGTCTACAAGGGAAGAACTAGTACCTTTGGACCCTGAGATCGAAGCTACGTGTAGAAGGAACAACGCAAAAACAGCAAGAGAGAAGTTAATAGCAGATATGGGTGACAATCCAGCACCACCTGAGCAGGTTCCAAGAAATCCTATCCGCAATTTATTCCAGCCTCCAGAGAATATGATTTATGGAGGAGTTGCAACACCAACCATCAATGCTAACAACTTTGAGTTGAAGGCATCACTGATAAACATGGTTCAGCAGAACCAGTTTGGGGGTAGCGCTGTTGAAAATCCTCACACACATTTGCAACAATTCCTGGAAATATGTGATACAGTCAAAATGAATGGGGTGACTCCAGATGCTATAAGGTGCAAGCTTTTCCCATTCTCACTGCGGGATAAAGCTAAAGCTTGGTTACAATCCCGAAATCCTCCAATGACTTCTTGGGAGGAAATTAGGAAAAGGTTCCTCATAAAGTATTTCCCTCCAAGCAAAACCATGAAGCTTAAGGCAGATATAGCACAGTTTAGACAAGAGAACCATGAAACTCTGCATGAAGCTTGGGAGAGATATAGAGACCTGCTAAGGATGTGCCCACAGCATGGGCTACCTGAAGGAGATCAGATCAGTTACTTTTACTCTGGATTGAATGCACAAAATAGATCCATGGTAGATGCATCCGCTGGGGGTTCTATTTTCTCTAGAACTGTAGAGGAAGCTTTTGATTTGTTGGATGAGATAGCTACCAACACTTTCCAGTGGCCTACTGAAAGGCTACTTACAAACAGAGTAGCTCAAGTTTCTAATTCTGACCCGATTACACTATTGACAACTCAGATGGCTGAAGTGGTGAAACTGTTAAACAAAACACATATACAAGAAGAGCCTATTATGGAAGATGCTAACTACGTGCATGGGCAGAATTTCAATAATTTTAGAAGGTCTCAGTATCAGAACCAGCAGTATCAGAATCAACAAGGATACAACCCAAGTCGGAGGAATCACCCAAATTTTTCCTACGCCAACCAGAACCATGCTGAGCAACCACCTCCTGGATTTGCAGTACAAAAAGGAGGGGTGATAGTTGAACCAAAGAAGCCTTCTACCGATGAAATTCTAGCAGATATGGCAAAACAGTTGAAGAAACTTGACAAAATAGATATCATGCAAGCACAAATCAATCAGAATGAAACCTCAACTAATGCGAGGTTTCGCAATCTTGAGACTCAGATGGGACAAATGGCACAGGTATTGAATGGGCTTGTGGAAGGAGGAAAATTTCCAAGCAACACTGAAGTGAGTCCTAAGGAGCACTGTAAGGCAATCCATTTGAGGAGTGGAAAGTCTTATGAGGGACCAAAACTGCCTGAAGAAACCGAGGAGGCTCAAAAGGAAGAGGAAGACGAAGAAATAAAAGAAGATGAAAAAACTAAAAATAAAGAAGTGGAGAAGGAGAAAGAAACTGCTGAAAAAGGGGTTGAGAAGCCAAAATCAACTTCTAACTCTACTCCTTTAAATTCTAATGTTCCTATCCCCTTTTCCCAAAGATTCAAAAAGAAAAAGTTGGATGCTCAATTTTCTAAATTTATGGATATTTTTAAGAAAATCCATATTAATATTCCTTTTGCTGATGCTTTGCAGCAAATGCCCAACTATGCAAAATTTCTGAAGGAAGTGATGTCTAATAAGAGGCAGCTAATTGACCATGAGATGGTAAACTTGACTGAGGAGTGCAGTGCAGTAATTCAGAAAAAGATGCCTAGAAAAAGAAGGGATCCAGGTAGCTTTACAATTCCATGTATGATTGGAAAAGAGTGGTTCAAAGCCCTTTGCGACCTTGGAGCTAGCATCAACTTGATGCCCTTGTCCTTCTTCAAAAAGCTGGAGATCAAAGATGCACGTCCTACTTCGGTGAAACTACAGCTGGCAGACAGGTCTATGGTATACCCTCATGGAATAGTTGAGGATGTTTTGGTAAAAATTGATTCATTCATTTTTCCTGCTGATTTTGTTATCCTTGATATGGAGGAAGATCAAGAAATACCTGTTATTCTTGGTCGACCTTTTCTTGCTACTGCTAGAGCTTTAATTGATGTTCATAAGGGGGAACTTACTTTGAGATTTAATGATGAGACCCTTAAAATTGATATTTTTAAAATGATGCAGTTTAGTGGGGATCTAGATCATTGGGATCAGATTAGAACTGTAGAGAATTTCGATACATATGCTATGCTTAATTCTATAACTCCTGTTGATGATCCTCTTGAAGCATGCATAACTGAATCTATATTCTCTTACATGGATGAATTGAATGATGATTTGCTTGAAACTTCTTGTTACTTAGACTTTGAAGTTGAGAATTCAGGTTCCGCAAGGCCACCTTTAAAGCTTGAAGAGTTGAAAGTTGAAGGAATGATAGAGGAAAATGAACTAGCTGTGGAATTGAAGCCTTTACCAAGTCACTTGAAATATGCATTTTTGGGGAAACTCCGTACAAGATGGTCTGGACCATATGTGATAAACAAGATTTTTCCCCAAGGTGGAGTTGAGCTATGGGACAATGGATGAATGAAAAAAAAAGGGGGCATGTCAAGCTAGAGACATTAAACAAGCGCTTGTTGGGAGGCAATCCAACTCAGGTAAAAGTGATAGTTTTTAGTTTAAAAAAAAAAAACAACGTCTCCAGAATGCTCCACTCGATCTACCACTCGATCGACCACTCGACTCATCAGTCGAGCGAAAAAACAAATTTGGGTTCCAGAGCCTCCACTCGATCGATTACTCGATCGACCACTCGATTCGTCGGTCGAGTTCGAGCCCTGTTTTAAATGAAACACACCACCACTCACAAAACCTCTCTCATTTTACTTGAACCCTTCACTCAAATTCGAAACCCTACCAAAACCCTACCAAATCTCCTCCAAATTTTCGACCGAATTTCACTAGTTCAAGTAAACCCAAGGTCTTCATCTTCTATTTTTCACATAACTTGGAGCTTTTCATAAGGAATTTCTACCTAGGGTTCTTGACTTTCTATTGTGTGATACTTGAAGTGAACAAGGTAAGAAACTGAATTTCTTACTCTACTACCTATGTATTCTTGTTTGTTCATTGAAGTGGGTACTAATTTAGCATGGGTTGTTTATGTTCTTGAGCAATTTTGAGAATTGATGGGTAAAGGTTGTGACTTTCATCTAGTTCTTTCATCTTGTTAATACCCAATTGAAGAGAGTATGCATGAATGAGATGATTATGTTGATGGATTATACTATGCAAAGAGGAGAAGTGAATCGAAATTTTGCTGAGGTTACTATGTTATATGTTCTTGTCTTTTTGCTGCTTAGGAGCGCCTAGAAGCCCATGATTTTGCTATTGTAGAATAGGTTGTTCTTTTTGGACTCCATCAGTAGCAAATAGACTCACATTGGGCAACATGTGTATTCCAGGTTAAACATGACGAACAGAGGAACAAGAAATGTTCGAGGAAAGGGCCGAGGTGGAGGCGTACTCTCTATAGAGAATGCAGAATCATTCTCTATTGATGACCCACGCCATTACAAGCTCCATCTCCCACAGACATTTATGAAAGAATGGAAGCGCTGCTATAAATTGAAGATGTACCCTACAAAGTATGCTCATCAGGACACCATGGAGAAGCTAGGGATTTCCGAGGATATTCATCGCCTCGTGAACAAAATAAATTGGGGAGGACTTCTTTTAGCGGATAAGTGGCTCACCTATCGCATTCCTACAATTGAGTTTCTATGCTCAGTCGAGAAATTACCACAAGGTGAGAATGGCATCAGTTTCCGTCTAGGGGGCCGTCATCATGAGCTTCGATATGATCAAATACAAGAAATTTTTTGGTTTCCACCTGGGGGGCTACTAAATACCCCTGATGAATTAGATTACAATGCCCTGTGGACAGCTATTACAGATGGAGAACCACAAAGATTCAACGCTCAATGTGCTCATGCTACACTGATCAGGAACCCAGTGTTCCGATATCTTCAGCGGATGATTGCCACATCTTTATTTGCCCGACGGGAACCCGGTAATGTACGTAAAGAGGAGCTCTTAATCTTTTACGGCATGCTCACCAATACTCCCATTGACGACACTCGTTATCTTATGAACCAATTCCTCAAACAAGCAAGTACCACCGTCAAAGCTTTATGCATTGGAGGGTTAGTCACACCTATTGCCCAATACCTTCAGGTGGATATTCCAGGTTACGAGAGTGTTGGCGCCCACGAGAGACATCTTGACATGGCCGCTCTCCGTCGAATGCAAGTGCTAATAGGCCATGACGATGATCCATTTCAGTTCATGCAAGACAATGGTGATATATTCCCATTACCAAATCCAGACTTCACTCACATAGATACATGGGAAGAAAGACAAAATTGGTCGATGTCCACTGAGGGACATCGAGAGATCATGGCTAGCTTACCACCACTTGCATCGAGACAGCCTGCTAATAGACGACGCCAACGATCACAAGACGCTCATGAAGAGGAAACATCTGCCTTTGCCCATGAGGATATTCCTGATGCCTCCACATCCCGCAAGGGACCTATCACTTGGGTTGATTTCAATGCAATGAACTCGCAGATAGATGGATTAGCTGATCAGTTAAGAAGTGTACAAGGTACAATGCAGAGACAATGGATGACTATTCAAACATGGCGAATTGCTGATGAAGAAAGACAACAACAAATGATGGATTTACTTAGAGGGATACAGAAGTGGACTTTCCAGCACAACCACTTTCCGCCACCACCCCCTCAATGAGGAGTCAGAGTTTGTCTTTTCTTCTCTTTCTCTTTTTGGATTTTTTTTTATTACTTCTTTTCCTTTGTTCTTTGCTGCCCGGGACGGGCATCTGTTTAAGTTTGGGGGTTAAAGGGAATTGTGAGAAGTTTGATATTAGAGAAAAAAAAAGGGGGCTATCTGAAAAACCGAAGACATATTTGTATTAAATCTTTAATGTCAAAAACATGACTTGGTTGATTGCTTGGTAATATGTTGAAATGTGGAAAAATGACCCCAATTGGATATGCTTTGATAATTGCACAAACACCTGTGAGCTTTTGAGCCGTTACTGACTGATTTCTTTTCAGTTATATTGTTCTATGTGTGATTATCAGTTGCGTGCATTGTTTTCTAGAACTTGCTTTGGCTACCTTGCTTGAGACTGCAGTCATGTGCAAAAGGACTAGGATATGATTTTAGGCCATCTTTGTTTTTCCCACATGTCTAAATAAAATTGTCCCTAGTCAACCCCTTTGAGCTATATATGTTCATTCTTGTTACTTGAAAAGAAGTAGCCTATGTTGAAGTATGTTGGACGAGGAGGTACTCGACACAGAAGGATGGGAAGTAGTTGGTTGTTGTACTAAAGTGAGCTAGAAATTGAGGGATGACACTCTAGTTAGTTGTAAGCTTCTCCCTTTCTCCAAAAAAAAAAAAAAACTGAAAGTGTTGGAAATTCAATGGGGAAGGGAGCGCGCTTAATTGATTGAAATAATGAGTGCTAAAAATCTCGTGGTTTGGAATAGTAGAAGGGGACCAGTCTGAAGAGTCCCGCTGAGAATTATAATATTGGTAGTGATGACAATTCAGGTTAGTGGTAATCGCGCGTACCTTCTAGTCTAATCTTGAGTCACTTAGCCAAAAATTCCTACCCTGTCCAAAGAGCCTACATTACAACCTTGTAAAGACCTGATTGATCTTAGTCCAAAAAGCACACATAAAGCAGTAGAGAGTGAGGTGATCTGCAAGCCTATGGTAAGACGTGTATTTCAACCTGACAGAGCGAACATTTCTACACCCTATACACATTTGAGTGCTTGAGTGATATACATCTTTCCAAGAGAGGCGGTTTGAAAAGCATATTTGATTGAGTGGGAATTGAAGCATTTTGGCATTAGTATTTTTGCATGATAATCATTAGTGTGTCTGACGTACAGATTTATTACCGATGTTGCCTGCTTCTCATTTGCTTTCGTTGTAACTCGTTTAGCCCCAAAACCTTTGTTCCTTTTATATGTTGCTCAAGGATGAGCAATGCTTAAGTTTGGGGGTTTGATAAATGTTGTTTATTGCATGTTTTAGGAGCTATATTTCGTTCAATACTTTACAAATATGTGCAATTTACTATTGTTTATCGTTTAATTGCGAGTATCTTGCTTCTTACATATATTTTGAGGAGTTTCTAGGTACAAGTCAACTGGATTGGGTTAAAAAAGGAAATTTTGGTCCCACTCGACCAGGAACTCGGTCAGCACTCGAGTCGAATGACGAGTAGAGATATTCTGAAGGAACCAAGACAGAAGGTTCGCTCGATCCATCACTCGACAGCTCACTCGACATATCAGTCGAGTGAAATCAGACAGAAGACTCGCTCGATCCTCCACTCGATCGGACACTCGATCGGTCGGTCGAGCGCTCGACTATGGGCTTTTGCATAATTTCTTCTATTTTATGTAATTGGGTCGGTTTCTGTACTGATTTTTGAGGGCTTTAAGAGTAGTAAGAACCATATATAAGGGAGAGAGGAAAAGAGAGTGAAAAAGGGAACTATCTTTTGAATAGAGATTATTTTGAAGAGAGAGAAGTGGCTTGGAGACAAAGCAAGAAACAAGAGAACTTCTACACGGGTTCTTTCGTATTTTTGATTTTACTAGTCATGATTAATATCGAATTGTCCATGATTTCATATCTGATCATGAGTAGCTAAACTTTATGTTAATTCTAGGGAACGAGTAATTTATGGATTCTATGTTTTGAGTTTTGAACCCTGATTTATTTATCTTTTCAATTTATTTCTTCGTGTGTTCGTCTTATAATCTAATGCTTGTTTATTAATTGAATCTTATTGATTGACTAAATTCGAGATTCGAGAGAGGAGAGTTTAGTTTGATTAATAAATAAGTAGATAGATTTAATTGATTAGATAAAGATCACTAGCACATCGAGGACACGAACAAGTATCTAGCATCCGACAGGGGGAGAAAAGTTGTGAGGAGAATACAACCCTAGGAACCTTTAGGAGTTAATTAATTGTGTATTTCAGACATGGATGCATGAACAATTAATCAACGTGTTATTGAGACTGAAAGGAGAGATAACATAATTTTGTGGTTGCTCCTAAATGTAAATTGATAAGACTGATTAAATCAGGATCATAATAAAAACATAGATGAAATAAATGAAAGTTACCCTAGAATCAATTGTCTCTAATCTGATATTCTCTTGCTATTTTATTTATTTTTCTGATTATTTATCACGTACAAAATCTCCATCTTGTTGATTTTCTAGATACTGTTAGGATTAAATAGTAAAAGTACTTAGTTTTATAGTTCAAATTCAGTCCCTGTGGATACGACCTGGTCTTGCTACTTCTATAATAACGTACGTACACTTGCGTATTTTGTTGTTAAAGAATTTTAGTGAAACATTCATGGCGTTCTTCGTGGAGGTTTCAAAAAATTATTCTTGAAGATTTGATTAAGGATTCATCTTAATTTGAAGAGAAGAATCAGAGGAATCTATAGAGATTTGCACCCGCATTATTTTCAAGAAATATTTAATTTGTATCGATATTGTGTTTAGATATTTCGAATACAAAATTTGTTGTTGCAGTGTCTTTGGGAACGATCGTACTTACTACACAGTGAATTTTGTCTTCATTCGCGGTCAGCTAGCTGGGACACCGCACATGATTATGCCCTCACACACGATCGTGTTTGACAACCCAATTCATATTTAGCTTTGTGTTCTTCATGAAAATTATATTACTTTCCAATTCTAGAAAATTCAGCTTACTATCAATTTTCTACAAGTTATGTCCAGAATACTAGAGTCATGACAAGATGAAAAAAAGAACGTGTTTACATAACTTTCACATTATCTTAATTATTTTCTTTGTTGAAGAGAGAATTGAGAAAAATGATAAATATGAAAGTTTAGATCTTTCTCTTAGTTTTTCAACAAAATAGATCTCAATGTCAACTTCTAGGTTGGGAGATATTTATTTTCACCCACAACTACCTATTTAAGCTCATCGTTAATGTCGATCAATTTTCCACCTAACTTGATTATTTTGCTCTTCAAATGATGTCAACTTTGATTGATAATTACATTTGAACTTGCATTTTTTCCATTATATAAAAACATTTAAATAAGCACAAAACTCATAAAATGTAACTTATACATTAAAATCCTATATATTATCTATAAAACGTAACCAAAAGTACACGAAAGATACTTAAGTGCCACTAAATTGTGCAAAAAGCGGCACTTATCAATGTACATATTAGAAAAATTAATTGGTTTTTCTTCTCATAACTTAAGCCTTTTGCACTGTTTTACCACCAATTTTATATATTCCAATTTTGTCCTCTACATATCACATTTTTTTCCAAATTTCTTTTGATTTTGCTAAGATTTATGATTCTTAATTTCCTATGTGGACACCGAAATTTTTAATGTGGATTTTTCAATTTTGAGGTCCATGTAGGCAGAAACTGACTTCTGAGAAAATTGGACCAAATTTTGGATAAAGTAATAGTTAGAGGAACAAAATTGTAATTACTTAAATTTGATGGTAAAATAACTAAACAAGACCTAAATTACAAAACAAAAATTAAGATTTTCTCAATGAGAGACACTCTTATGCCCCCCAACCGCTCCACCATCCTAGACCCGCCTATATATAGATTTCTTTTTCTGTTTTTGTTTTTTTTATGTATATGTGCTTCATTGAGAGAAGCAGAGAGAGAGAGAGAGAGAGAGAGGAACCCGTACTTCTTCTTCTTCCTCCTCCTCCTAAATTCTACGCATATTTTAGAATTTCTTCTCAACCTTCTTCTTCTTCTTCTTCTTCTTCTTCTTTTTCTTCTTACGTCAAGAGTAATTGTAAATAAGGTGGGTAGAAATTGGAGGCGAGAGATGTGTGTGTGACTGCAAATTTGAAGTTTAGAAAATATAGGGTTGACGTTTGATTTAGGAATATGTGGAAGAATTTACAAATTACAGTTTTGCAACTAATATGTTTTGTTTCAATCAAATTCTTCTTCTTCTTCTTAATATATTATATTTGATTTTAAATCTTAAAATCATGATTTCATGAAATTGATGATTATTTTATTTCAATGATCAAAACATTGAAGATCAATCGTGGTCTAAGTTTGGTACATATTTATTTGCAGCAATATGAAAAATTTGCAGAAAATTTTGGGGAAAAAGATGATAAAAATCGTGTGTGATACTTAAAAGCTACTAGTGTAATACCTGAAAGTAACATGTGTGATACTTAAAAGATACTTGTGTAATACCGGAAAGGTATTTATGTAATACCTGAGAGTAACATATACATATATCTATAAGGTATTTATGTAATACTTGAAAGAAATATGTATGATACTTATAAATTACTTGTGTAATACCCGAAAGGTATTTATATAATACCTTATACTATAAGCATTAAGGTGTCAATTATTAGTTTTCCATTAAGGGTCTTAATGTAGATGCATTAACTATAACATCATGGAACCTCTAAAGTCAGTTGTTTGTTTTGTGTTTTGGGGAAGATGATAAAAATCATGTATTTGAAATTTTAAAATTTTAAACTCACTCTATAGTACGTTGATACCTTAAGAGTGTGTTTGCTTCAATTATTGATTATATCCAAGGGATAATGAGTTGACTTAAATATATGAGATAAATTATCTACTCATGCTTATTGGTAGCAATATCACAAGATTAAGTAATACAATAATAGACCCTTTTTTATATCATAGACTCACATTTTTCAAGCAAACAAGTTAATCTTGTTGATATGGTATATTATCAAGCTTAATAAGGTCAAGTAAATGGACCCTAAGAGTATATAAGTGATACCTAAAGAATATACAAGTGACACCTTAAAATGTTAAATATATAATACCTTAAAGGTATTATAAATTTGTTCTATATGTATTACATACATGAACTAAAGGAATTACATAATTACATGTTTAATAATATGTAAGTTATGAAAAATAGTTTTGAGGTATTACAGATTTGTTATATAGGTATTACATACATGAACTACAAGTATTACATAATTACAAGTTTAATGATATGTAAGTTATGAAAAATAAATTCAAGGTATTACAGATTTGATATATAGGTATTACATATATGCACTACATGTATTACAAAATTGCATGCTTGAATAATATGTAAGTTATCAAAATACTTTTGAGATATTAGTAATATGTTCTATAGGTAATAGAACAAATAAATGACTTTCATGACAAATTGAAGAAGAATAAGAATAAGAATATAGAGAAGAAGAAGAAGAATGTACATAACAAATAAAAAGAATAATAAATCGATAAGAAAATAGATTAAGAAGAAGAAGGAGAAAAAGGGAAAAAAAAAAAAAGGAAGAGAAGAAAACAACATTATTTCTGCATAATACCTGAAGAGTAAATGTGTGATACCTGAAGAGTAACCTGAAGAGTAAATATGCATGTGATACCTGAAGAGTAAATGTATGATACCTTCGTAGGATACATTATATACATTAAATATGCGTGCACACCAACTATGATGTGGCCGCGCGTGGAAGCGGTCCACGCACCGGGTCGGATTGGAGATACGGATCTAAGATTTATACTCCAGGGGTATATAAGTTTTTTGTGTTTCTCAATGTACTAATTAGACATCAGAAAAGGCATGTCACATATAATGAAGTCGTTCAAACTCATACAATTCAAATTTAGGTTATACCAACTTTTATCCTACCAAAAATTTAGAAGATCATAATGGACAAAAATAACTTAAAAATAACGAACATTTACTTATGGCAAAAAAGAAAATAATTTTTTTTTCTCGACAAGTGCATGATCTAGTGAATAATTTTGGAGGTGTTCTCTACTAAATAATTTAAAATCCTTAACTTCTGGAAAAAATTTAAGTTGCTTGAAAAATGATTTTGATAAATCTTAAATTCAATATTTGAGATCCAATACTCAAATTGGAAAAGAGGTATTCACAAAAATGTTACTTTAACATACACGACGACTATGCGTATGATCATGAATGTCATTTTGTGTAATTTTCCCACCAAAATATTTCATCTTCAAACTAAATTTTTTGCATATAAATGCAACCTCATAAAACTTGAATCAATCGCCAAATATATATATATATATATATATATATATATATATATATATATATATATGATAGAGTTTGACTATAAAAGAGTAAATGAAATGAATCACGTGGATTTCTTATAGGAAATATAATAAGTAATCTCCACCAACCTATTTGTGTCCTTTTTACTTATTCAAAGAGACATATATATGGTGTTGGGCCTCGCATTGATTGACATGCCTAGCAATATATGTATGATTACACTTTGATCATTTAAAATAAATCATAATCTATTTACACTATGATAAAATATAAAATAATGCAACTCAGGGGTGGTATACTGTACCGAAAATCTCGTACTGTATACCATATCGAAAATTTTGGTATCAAAAAATCCATACCATTACCGTACCAAATATTTCGATATACCGAAATTTCGGTATCATAATTAGCCATAACGTTTCATACCAAAAACAGTATACCGAACTTTATCGGTATACCGAAAATACCGTTATACCAAAATGAAAAATATATACCGAAATTTCGGTATATCGATAAATATCGTTTTATCGAAATAAAAATTACATACTGAAACTTGGATATACCGAAAATACCGTTTACCGAAATAAAAAATATTATATTTTTTAATTTATTAATGTGGAATTAATATATTTTTTAATTAATATTAATATTTTCAATATTTCGGTATATACCGAAATACCGGAATTTTGAAAATATCATACCGATACCATACCAAAATTTTCGATATACCAAAAATTTCGTATTTTCGATACGGTAAACCCGATATTTCGATAATTCAGTATTTTTCTCCACCCCTACTCATAATACAACTCACGAGCAAGGACAATATAGCAGCTCATAAATATTTATGCTCCATGATCGTCCTTTATTTTGTTGGGGATCTTTATGGATCTATTCGAGTGTAATTTGAATAAGAATTATCATAAATCTAACCTTATGAATTAAAGCAATTAAATCAAATTAATTCATGCTTTGAATAAACGATGAATTATACATAGCCCTAAACATGCGGAACTAAGAGATATGTATTTACCTCTTGATCGGAGAGACATCGTTGGGAAGATTAATTGCTTCAATCCAAATACCTTCTTGAGTATTTCCAAAGTCCAAGCTCGTAAATTCGGTGGGTAATCAAACGAACTCTTTTTAACTCTTGTGGGAAGAATTAATTTATCACTTTTGTTGCTCTAAAAAATCAGCACTCTTGTATATGCACACTTATTTGAGGCTGAAGAATCAGCCCCTATTTATAGCATAGTGGCCGAAAATTTGAGCCTTTGGAGGAGAAGAAATATCAAGATTTGATCTGCTTATATCTTGCATCAATATATCGAAAGATTTGATCTCCTCATGTCTAGCAACAATAATTAATTATTATCTTTAACCACCTTAGTTAAATGGACTTTTATTGGGTTACTCAAGGGGCCTTTAGGAGAATTAGGATTGGACCCCCAATGGGTCTAGAAACAAATATTAAGCCACAATATTATTCTAACTCATTATTATTAATTCATTCCACTATAGAATTAATATTGCACTATCCATCCTAACTCATTTTATGAAATATGGCTCCCGTTTATTATTTTTCGTGTTTAAAATCCAATGTCCATTAATTAATTTAAGCTACTGAATGTTTTAATTAATTAATATCTTTTATTCCTTGGGAAAAGACAGCTCAACTTTATTATCATACCGGAAATTAATCCACTGGCCAGATTTGATATGATAAACGTTCTGAGCCCACCAAAGGGACATTATCATAATATTGTCGCAAAATGTTTTTGCGACAATTATTTAGGCTTTCTAGACAACATTGTTTTCATAAGTTTTTTCATTGTTTTTTGTGACAATTTGTTGTCAATTTATATTAGCATTTTATGTGACAATTTGTTGTCACAAAAATTAGACTTTTCACGACTACTTTTGTTGTCGTAAAAATCTTATCATAAATACTCATTTTTCTTGTAATGAGATCCGAATCTTGTATTACACTTGGTGTTATATCTTATGTTAATTGGAAGAATTGTAAATTTAGGACACTACTTTTGGTCATTCACCATTCAAAGATATTATCTTTTTGAACTTTGAAATTGAGACACTATCTTTAAAAAATGGATGAATTTAGGAAAAAAGCTCAAATCAACAAATTTCGAGCCGATTTGCTTGAGAATGTCACATGCCTCACTTAATTTGAGCTTCTCGCTAATGTTGCTCACTATGAATAAATTAATTTGATTTTTAAATGTTACCTCAGTAAATAAAAAGCTACATAATTAAATTAAATAATACAAGTTAACACCTTTAGTTGTTAAAATAAAATAATGCACAAGTTCATGTCAAAAATTATTTCTAAAATATTAAAAAATATTATTTAGATATTATTATCAGCAAGAAGCCCGAAATAAGTGACGACACATGACTTTCTCGTGTGAATTAGCCCGAAATTCGTCGATTTGGGTTTTTTTGTCCCAAATTCGCCCATTTTTTAAAGATAGTGTCTTAATTTCAAAGTTCGAAAAAATAATGTCTCTAAATGGTGAATGGTCAAGCCCTAAATTTATGATTTTCTAATGTTAATTAGTGATGTCGTTTGATACACTTGGCGTGCATGTGGTGATCTTTTCGGAATAGAAGAATTAACATAAAATATAATAGAAGATCTCATGTGCCACAAACCAAATGTAAAATATGACATCACTAATTGACACATGACGTTAATTAAAAACATGAGATATTATAAGATGAAACACTAAATTAAAATAGAGGATCCAGTTCGGTAATTATGCCCATAATTGTTGGCAAATGAGACACTATAAATCACCCTTTGCTCATTGGTGCTGATCACACCAAGCTCTAACAACACTATTTTAGACAAAGCACGTTCTCCACATGGCTGCTCTCTGCACTAACTTATCATTTATTTCTCTTTCGTCTTCTTCAAAAATTCTTATCAACACCTTCGTAGATACTAGAAAGATCAAATCCTTTTCTGTTGCATGTGAAGCTACTAAGAAGCATTTGAACAATCCCTTTAGAAGTCGAGAAGAAAACATATTCCCAGTTAAGTTTGTCATTTAATTTCCTGATCATAATCCATCCATAATGCAGACATTCTCATCAATTAATTTTGACATATAGGTTATGAATTTGATACAATATGAAGAAAAAGTGGAGCATGTTAAGCGAATATTGAAGTCGAAGGAAGAAGAAGATCGAATAGAGAGTTTGATGCTTGTGGATGCCATCCAACGGCTAGGAGTTGGCCACCATTATCGGGAGGAGATTCACACAATTCTCGACCACCATTACCTTAAAACCGGATATAGTATTCATGGATACTATTAGCTTCAGGATGTTTCACTTACTTTTCGACTCTTGAGACAACGAGGATATCATGTATCTACAGGTTCGGAATTCTCAATACAATTATGTACTTCACAAGCTGATTGGGTGAGTTATAAGCTCTTTAAAACATCTTATAAGATGTTTAAGAGGTTATTGTAAGTTCTTCTTATAAAATGTGTGTAAAGATTTTTATATAAGATTTATTTTATCATAAATAAGATGTCTTGAGTAATCTCTTTTTTAACTTTTAAAAGAAAATTCAATTATTTATCATTTAAATCACACAATTCTCGTAGTAACATCTTATAAGTTCCATTATCTTATTATCCAAACATTCAAACAATTTATTTTCAAAATAAGATAAAACCTTATAAACTCCAAAAACATCTTATAAGATGGAAAAACTTATAATAAGTTGTTTTAAATAAACTTAGTTGTCAAACACTCTTAAAGTATTGTGCTATCTGCAGATGTGTTCAACAATTTCAAGGGCAAGGATGGGAGGTTCAAAGGAGAACTGAAGCAAGATATAGGTGGATTGCTTGAATTATACGAAGCTACACAATTGAGTTTCGAAGGAGAAAACATACTCGACGAAGCAGAGGAGTTTAGCAGCCAACTTCTCTATGAATCTTTGGCAAATACTCACTATAAATGGTCCAACATTGTGGCCATGAGATTGAAACACCCTTATCACAAAAGCATAACCAGACTGACAGAACATAACTTCGTAAAAGATCACGAAAGCATTAATGGATGGAGAAAGACGTTAACAGAGGTGGCGGAAATGGATTTCGCCATTGCACAGTCGATACATCAAAGAGAATTGCTCCAGGTTTCCATGTAAGAAAACAGACATAGTGCATAAAATAAACTAATTATAATAAATATTAAATTGTCATTTTAGGTGGTGGGATGATTTGGGATTAACCAAAGAGCTAAAGCTTGCAAGAAACCAGCCACTAAAATGGTATACATGGTCCATGGCAATCTTCATCAACGATATCAGCTCATCAATGCAGAGAGTCAAGCTCACAAAATCCATTGCTTTTCTTTATTTGATAGATGATATTTTTGATCTTTATGGGACACTAGAAGAATTGACTCTCTTCACAGAAGCTGTGTCCAGGTATGATATGCTTCTACATATATTTAGACAATCAATTCATTACATCGAATTAATGTTGTTTGATGTGTTCATAGATGGGACTACGAGGCAATGGATATGCTGCCTGACTACATGAAGATGTGCTATAAGGCCCTTCTAGATACTACACACGAGATTGGCTACAATGTTCATGAAAAGCATGGATATAACCCTATCAACTCCCTAAAACAAACGGTGTGCATTATTTGAATTTTCTTGATCCAATATTCATATAAATAATTTATCACCGCTCCAAATTATGGCAGTGGGGAAGTTTATGCAATGCATTTCTAGTGGAAGTGAAGTGGTTCGCCTCGGGGGATTTTCCCAGGGCAGAAGAGTATTTGGCGAATGGGAAGGTGAGCTCAGGGGTGCACGTTGTGCTAGTTCACTTGTACTTTCTTTTGGGTCTTGGTGGAACCGATGAAGTTGCAATCCATTTAAATGATGCATCAACACTCATATCATGTGTAGCTACCATTCTTCGTCTTTGGGATGACTTAGGGAGTGCCAAGGTATGATTCTTTTTCAGAAAATTGCAAATTTACAACACTATCTTTATGTCATTCACCAATGACAAACACTTATTTTTCGGCTCATGATATTGGAACACTAACTTTTCAATTTGGTCGATTTTAAAACAAAAAATTCTGAAATCGTGAATTTAGGTCCAATCATATGAGATTTGATTTTTGCTGATGTGATTTGTCCGAAATTCGTGTGTTTTTTGTTGTAATATCGTCCAAATTGAAAAGTTAGTGACCAATGACGAACCTGAAAAGTTAGTATTCTTTATTCTTAATCCTAAATTTACAAATTTCCCTTCTTTTTCATTTTTTTTGCAAAACTACGTAGTTAAATTAATGTATGATAGATTGGGATAGTTAACCTTGACAAGTGGCAGGATGAGCATCAAAATGGTGAAGATGGTTCGTATATAGAATGCTACATGAAAGATCACCAAGGTTTGCCATTTAAGGAAGCACAAAAGCATGTTGAGAAAATGATAGCAAGGGAATGGAAACAGCTTAACAAGGAGTGTTTCCATCTAAATAACTCATTGGGATTGCCCTTTATAGAAGCATCTCTTAATCTTGCAAGGATGGTGTCTCTCATGTACAGTTACGATGAAAATCAACGGCTCCCATTTCTTGATCAATATATCGAGTTTATGTTGCTAACTCAAGTATCATCGGAGAATCAACGGACAACAGAAGAACTACTTGTTTGATTTTTGTGTTTGTTTGTTTGTTTTTTTTTTTTTTTATTGCAAGGCTATCATGTATATATTGCCGTAAGAATTATTTGGATCATGTTAAGTCATATCCTAGTTCTAAATAATTTGGTATCATAAATATTTTGTTTCTCGCAAAACACAACACACGCTCATTAATATTTCATTTTTACTATGGTTAATTTCAGTTTTTTTCAATTTCAGTCAAATTTTCCAATTTTGGTCTTGTATGTTTCAATTTTTTCAATTTCAGTCCAATTTTTGTCGGAATTCCCAAAATCGTCAATGTCACGTGAGATTTCCGGCAGTTATCCGACCAAAATTGGATTGAAATTGGACAAAATGAAACATACATGATCAAAATTGAAAAACTTGACTGAAATTGAAAAAAATTGAAATATATATGACCAAAATTGAAAAATATATATTTGATTGTCCAAAAATATATGACCAAAACTAAAATTAACCATTTTTAATAATACGTACTTTCTCAATGCTTCACATCAAATTTATAAACATCTATCTCAAAATCTTTCTCCAAAATCTTTCAAGAATTTGTTTAGTAAGGGCATATTGCAAATAACTATAAAGCTCCAGAAAGAGGGAAATAAAACAAAGTAACTAGACAGCATAAAAGCAAAGAGTTACTCGGTCCAGAATTGTCGATGCATTATTCACATGATTCACATCTATGTGAAAGCGATATGTTTCGACTGGAAATTATTAATATCATGGGGCCACCTGGAAAATAATAAAGGAACTGACGATAACATGTGCACTACAAATCAGAACATGCATGGACAGATTTCATAGAGTTCACTTGCTTGTTCTTTTAGGCATTTCATCGAACATGTATGGGTGTTCAATTCATGAGCTTGGTAAAGGAATTCTGCAATGAGAAGCCATTTTAGAGTTCATATGGATTAATTCTTGCTCCTCCTAAATTGTCGTTAAAGACTATGGGCAATTTTGGAGACTATTTATTGATAATGTCATCCTCATATCAAAACATGACACCTAGTATCATATCGCTTTGAGTATCTGATATGAGGATAATTCTTATTCGTCGAACGGATTTCCTGTAGGAGAGTTGAGTTTCCCAAATTTATTTTTCCACAAGCTAAAATTATAATTTTATTAGATTATTGTGTTTTTTTTTTTTTTTTTATGAGCTTGGGGAGAGAAAGGAAGGGGGACAATAAACACTAGAAAACTTGTGTGATCCAAGTTCAAACTCTGATCATCACACAATCTGCACCTTAATAAAGGTGAGATATCACTTGAGCTACAATAATTCTAGAGTGGTATTAAGGTGAGACGAGAGTTTAATTATTTCATATAGGAAAATGAATCTTGAAAAAATGCAAGTATTAAAGAAGTCATGTGTAAAGGTTTATTAATTAATACACTTTTGGAGTGGTATGCTTGTGCTACACTCATGCGCGCTCGGCGCGGCACGGCCTAACCCGACCTCGGTTGTGAACCTTGGTTCTTGGCAATTGAACTGTGGGTTGTACTTGGACAGATGGGACCCGAATTTTATTCGATCCACTTCATCTTTTTGGAATGAGTTTGAGTTAAGGTTGCAGCGGAGTAAGCTACAAGGATGCAACATGTAGTAAGCTACTAGGATGAGTATTTGCAACAACAAAATGTTGTTGCAAAAATAATTTGCGACAACATTTTATTGCTAAATTATTATCGCAAAAGTTTTCTCACAAATAGTTTTTTTGCGAATTAGTGACAACAATGTTGTTGAAAAAAAAATTCATTGTTTTTTGTGACTACGTATTATCAATTTATATTAACATTTTTTACGACAATTTGTTGTCGCAAAAATTTTGATTACAAATACTTATTTTTCTTGTAATGTTTGTCTAATTTTACATTACAAATTCACCACTAATCATATGCTAATCATGTTGTGATAAAATTATATGACACTTCTATCAGTATAGATTACATTCTATCACTATTCTGTTTATTTTTATCACTATACATCATCATTAAATTTCTTTTCTTATTCATAAATTTCTTAAAGTAAAAAGAGCAGTGAAATAAAATTTCAAAGTCCAGAATTAAATAAAACACAATAAATATAGAGGGGTATAGTAGAATAAATTACAGAGTTTAGAGATTTAATAAAACAAAATAAATGATTAAGACTTTGATGAACAACAGTTTAAAATTAGTTAAAGCCAAAAAATAATTTTGGAATTTAGGCAATATTTTAGTCTGTTTAACAGTTAACATGGGTTCAAAAAAAAAAAAAAAGTATCTTAAAATGTAAGGCCCGTAATTATCAATTTCATAAAACTCAAATTTAGAGTCCATATACTCTAGAAACAAAACAAAAAAAAGTCCAGGCATTGGGAAGTCATATACGTAAGAAGATAAGCCCATTATATGACTAACCCAAATCCATTAATTCTTTTCGAGTTATGGGTGTAAGAATGTTTTAATGATAATAATGTGAATTGATGGCTATGTCTTGATTTAATTAAGTTGTCCTATCCACAAATTAGATTCATTATTTTTATAAATTATATATAATTTATAATTGGAGGTTATGAATTGATTCATCTAAATATCTAATATCAGAATCAATTTTGTGAGATAGCTTTACAAAATTCCTATTCATTTTTATAACTCTTCTAATATGAGATGTTCTATAACTGCTAATCAAAAAATTGTGTGTGGCTATATATATAAAATTATAATACCAGATAAACATACTGAACATATAACTTAATATTTAGATTTTCAAAATAAAACCTTTAATGCACTTTTTTTTTCTCCTTCTATTCATAGTACTTGATAAAATGATACTCTATTTAATACATTTTCCAATACTAGATTTACCTCTAAAAGTTATTTCATCTTAATATAATTTTTAAAAAAATTTGCTATTTACTAACTTCTTAAATTTAGCATAAAAAAACATTATGACTTACTATTATAATTCGAATTACAAATGTATTTTTCGATGATATAAATATATATAGTCACGTCAAACATAATCTCATAAGCCACCTAAATTTTAAAACAAAAATTAAAATTTTGATCTTCTTCAAAATGATGTAATTTTACGTAAATAATATTAAAATGACAGGATTTTAATTATAATTCGCCTAAAAAGATACTGTTTTAATGGAGAATAAAATTTTCATTAAAATAAACAAAATTTATGGTGTCAGGCGTGACTATATATTTAACTGGACGTATGATTTCAGATAATTGGAAAATACTTTGATTCAATTTGCAATGGTAAATTAAAATTATATATCTTTTCTTTTCTAAATTCAAAAACTCATGATTATTAAATTGCAATTTATAAAAAGAAGGTGATTATTTGATAAAAATGTGGAATGTTATATATATGCCATGCTAGTGAAGTGGAATTGGAGATCTAATTGTTGAACTCCACAAATTAACTTAACACCACCACACTATCCACGTTGCAATTAGACACATGATTACATCGCAATATATTTTTTTTTCTCCAAATAGTTTTCCTACATTTAACTTTAATTTTTCTCAGATCTATTAACTATTATAATATTCAATTTTATATGTTTGTTGCGTCAACTTTTATCCTGCATATTAAAGAATTCCAACGTCTTCAAACGTTTTAATTGCTAATATTTTTCATATTTTCTTTTAAACAACCTCTGACGTAAATGAGAATGATGAATGAATTGTCCCAAGACACAACCGAGTTTGTAAAGTTTATAGTAAAGAATGAGAAAAAACTTCTGACAATGCAGGTTAAAATTACGCTTGGTACAAATTTTTATTGAATATTATGTAGATTTGTAATGCAGTTTGAATTCCGCCAACTCTCTCTAAGTGTCAGACATTCAGGTATATCCCTCGATATACATTTCATTCGATTTAGAGGTTTATAATTGTGTGAGATCCCTAATCAAAAGGCAATGATGACTGGATTTCTGAATAAATTTATTTCATGATGGATGACTATAATTCACTCTTGTTTTCCACTAAGATATATATATATATATATATATATATATATATATATATAATTATTAAGGTTGCGATCAGATTAATGTGTACCATCCTATTCCATTTTAAATATTATAAAATAGCCATTGTATACATTATATAAATACATCATTAATTAATATGTTATATAAATAAAAAATAAAGATATGATCAAAATATAAAAGAAAATCTGGATCGACTCTTAGAAATTTATCCACATCTTATAGACTATTAATAATAAAAGACTGAAGGGGCATATAACTACAATGAGATTAGGTGAAATTCCAGCACAAAAAGTTCATGACAGAAAACCATAATGATGTTTAATCTTAATAAAAAACGTGCAACTACTCTATCCTAAAGTGACGCAAAAGTTTTCTATATATTATGTCTTACTATTTGACCAAATGCCATATCTAATTACTAGTAGATCAGTCAGATAATAATTAAGATCTATATTTATATTACATTTCATTTTATAATTAATGTTTTATAAAGAGCTCACCAGATCATATCAAATTAGAAATCTATGAGAGGAGGATATAATCAAACTATTTTGTTTGAAGTTTTATTATTATTTGGGATACTTAATATTATCGTTTTTCTTGATTTCTTGGCATGACACTTTTTTTCCTTAACATATTTTTATAACTTAAAATTTATAGAGCTTACATAGCGGGCGTGTAGAGGAGGGAAAAGAACATACATTTTATAAGGAAAGAGATAACAGACGATAAAAGATTCAAATAACATTCATAACAGAAGTTTTGAGAACTTTTAAACTTGCGATCTTTACATATTCAAAACCATCGGCGCATAGCCAAAAGAAAACATTGAAATCTAAGCAGCAAAAATTCATACAAGATCCATAAACAGAAAAACGGTTTAACTTTACAAACGAATAACAACATTGTTCAGAAAACAAAAATCCAAAAAAAGAAAAGGACACTTCTTGATACGGCACCCCTCTCTCTACGCTTCCATGTTTTCATTATTTTTTGTAGCGTGAATACACGTGAGGTGAGTGCGTTGAATACACTTGTGTGGATAATTTCCATGTTTTAAAATTCATTAAGCAGTTAAACCGATCGAATATTTATAAATACAGCAATTAGACACAGCACGTAAAATGCATAGCACATAACTATAGATAGGTGTGGCTACTCACCGTCTTACCTTATGAACTGTTTTTATATCGTTGGTGCTTTTTACGGACCACCAGTCCCTCCATAGCGTTTTTTACGGACCATTAGTCCCTCCGTAGCATGAATGTAGACTTTTGTCCCTTCATAACATAATCATAATATGCATGCATGAACATAGTATTCACAGCACGTATTCACAGCACATAGAGTTCAACAATTCATAGCAATCAATAAGCATTTCATTAACATTAAATTCACATGCATGCATTCGTTCATCATCATTCATACATCAAATACAGAAACGTAAAACTTTTAGGGATTAGAAGTTACCCCCACCTCGTTTGGTGGTGATCCCTCGTGATACTTTGAATCCTAAGCCTTAAGATCTTTCCTTAACTTGAAAGTCTATACATGCAAACGAGAGTTCTTAGATTCCTTATTACGTTAATTATGCATAAATTAATATAGAAACTCTCTCGAAAAAGGAGCGTTAGAGGAAAGGAAATGAAATGAAAGCTTGAATCTTGATCATGGGGTTGAAAGGGATCGATTAGAGCTTAAATGGATGAAGAACGAGCTTAAATGGAGGAAAAACGAGCTTAAACGGAGTTTTTAGAAGCTTAGGGGTATTTTCATAAATTTTAAAAATATTGACTTTGACCCAGGGGTCATTTTGTAAAATCAGAAAAGATTTAGGACCTTTTTGATATTTTTAAAATCTTTGGGATCAAAATACAATTTTTAGAAGATTTAGGGTTAAAATATAAAGTTTAGAAACTTTTGGGGGTTAAAATATAATTTTCGAAAACTTGAGGGCTAAAATGATATTTTAGAAGGTTCAGAGACTAAAACGTAAAATCACTAAATATCTAGGGTTTGCACCTAAGTCCCTAGACTCTCCGAAATTGCAAAACAACCTCTCCCTCACTAAACCCTTCCTGTCATCGCTACCCGTCATGACACCACGGCCAGTGACGCCACGTCACCGGTGACTCGACCACGCACGCAGGCACACGGATGCTCACACCCACACACCCGGTGCCCGGACGAGATGTTGCGTCGCCTGGTGGCGGCGCACCCACAACAAACCAGCCATGCCAGTGCGACCACGCTCACCGACTAACCCATCACTCGACTCGCCGGTGCGATTCCACGTGCTGGCCACAATCAACACACGCACGTCAGCGCTATCTAGCGCCGTCCCCAATCGAAACCCATGCACGCAGCTGCACACGGTGGCACACAGCCGCTCGCAGCGGCTCCACCGACGATGCATCGGTGCATTCTTCGCGTCGGCCTAACCAACAGACATAGCAGTGGGAACCCAGCTACAGAGCACAGATGGCCGAGAGAAGAGAGAAAATGGGGAGAGAGAGAAAAAAAGAAGAGGGAGAGAGGGAAAGGGGTTTGGCAGCCCCTTCGCCGGCCAATTCACAGCGGAGGCGATGACGGTTTAACAATCCAAGTCCGGATCTGGAACAGGCTCGGCGAGGGCTACATTCTGATGTGAAAATCGGCCGGAGCGGGGAGAAAGGAGACGGCGCGGCGGTGGCCGGAGTAGTAAGGGGGAGAGAGAGAGATGAGAGAGAAAATACTTGTCCAAATGTGTTCCAAAATTATCACTTGAGTGTTCCAAATTCGCCTTTATGCATTCCGATTTTGAGTCACGTGCCCTCTATTGGGCCACCCATGCATATGCCAACCTTGACTTTTAACTTATGATATCGTTAATTATATTATAACCTATGGTTCAATTAAATTATAGCTCGATAAATTACTTATGCTTTATTTCGTTTTTTTGAAACACACGTAATAAAATCAAACAATTAGGGATTAAATTATTCAATTAATTCAATTATGCATCGTTTTATTCTAAACGTTACAATATAAGTTTTTCTCATCTGGCTTCTATATAGCAAGGTTTTAATGATGCATGTCTTATGAAATTTAATCGGTGTGTGACTTTCTCCTGCTCTTGTATTCTTGATATTTTTTCTTTATAATATTTTCTTGACCATATATAAAAAAATTATTATGCTTCTAGTTGTTATATATATTTTATCTTACATGTTAAATCAATGTACTCATAAAATATTGATTTCATATATAACTTTAAATTTGTATGTATAAACATGAAGGGTTAAAAAAAAATGAATTAAGAACGGTGAAGTATACAAAACTTTTGATTAACATGATCACTATAGGAAAATCTATATGGAAACAAGTACCAACATAAATCACTTAAATTTTTTAGTAGTACTTTTGTACATCTGTTGTATGGTCAACTGGTTGAATTCGATCCGAATCCATGTTCAATTTTTATTTTTATTTTAATTTATGCGGTAACTTTTATTTTTATATTATATTAGTATAATATTTATGTACAAATATCATAACATTTAAGTGATATTACTTATATTTTTCTTTCAGCATAAAAATTCATGTAGTATAACTATACCTTTACGTTATTTTAATATAATATTTATGTTATATTAGTATAACTTTTATGTACAAATATCATTACCTTTAAGTGATATTACTTATACTTTTCCTTCAGCATAAAAATTCATGTAATATAGCTATACCTTTACGTTATATTAGTATAACATTCATATACGGATATCATAATCCTTATGTAGTACTTTAACTTAAAAAAAATACATAAAATTTAAATTATTATAGCACAAAAGTTAAATTATTATAACATAAATGTTATATTATTATAACATAAAAGTTTTAAAATGTATTATATGTCTGTAATATAATGTAAAAGTTAAACTAACATAACATACGTGTTACGTGAACATAATATAAAAGTTATGTCAGGTTATGCGAACATAACATAAAATTTAAGAGCGGGGATAAAAATGTGGAAGCGGACACAAGAACACGTGTGGCCGCGTGAAGCGCACGTTGAGGTGTATGAATCTCACCTTCTAATCAAATGATTCGAATTGCACGTACCCTTAGCTATGCACCTAATGCACACAAGTTTTTTGTCATCATTTTTTTATGTTTGATACACAGGATATAGGACCCTGATTACATTTGTTTTAAACAGTCATCGATTGAATCAAATTTTGATAACGATATTCATATATTTGGTAGAAATCTACTTTTTTTTTTCTTAATATCCTCAAAGTAATGGAACTTCAAATTTGACCATTTTTAGACAGTGCCATAGGCGGAGCATACTGGATTAGTTGATAGGAATTTAAGTATATATGTCGCAAATAATGGTTATAACTTATAATATTGGGATTATGAGAGATTATACATATGGTTTTGCCATTTTTCATAACTCAATTCTAGGTTGTGTTTGAAAAATTTGTAGATAACAATCACTTCCAATCTCTAATATGACATTGTTTGCTTTGAGTCGTCCGTATATATTTGTTTTTGAACTTCATCAAAGTCCAAAATACTTCATATCAATTGAAATACATATATACACATATTAGAATTTATTTGAGACTTAGAACATATATTATATAAATTTATTCCATTTATTAGGTGTTGGGTCCCAAGTGGCCAGAGGTTCAGAGGGGGGTGAATGAACCTCTATCGAATTTTCAAACTTTTCAAAATAACTAACTGATGAACAGGTTTCTGTTTCACTAGGAAGACAGAATCCTGTCTCGAGTCAGTAACCTGGCCCTAGGCGTAATCAGGTTGGTGTCCCGGTTATCAGAATGTAACGCAACGGAATAAACTTGATAGAGTTTCTGTTGAAAAACCAGTTTTCTTTTCAATATATGATTTTATGAAGTCCGTTTAGACAGTATGCTTATGATATATGCAGCAGGATAGATATGCAATGAAAATAAGCAAGCATATAAGATAAGCAGTAAACACTTATAGCTTATAGTGGTTCGAAGGTGGTGTAATCCATCTACGTCCACTCTACTCCTTCACTGAGGAGGAACTTCGTTATGGTCAGTTTGATTTACAAGACTCGTCTCTACAAAACTCTTCCAAAATAAGTTATACCTACAGCATCCCAGATTCCTAGGCCTACACCCACACAGGGTTTACAAACTCCCACACAGGGACACACTCCCACACATGGAAATATTAGCTTACACAAGACTAATAAACTTAACAATGATATAATCCTATCAACTAAGTACACCAAATAAAACAACCCAGCACACACAACACTTTGGTTAAAAGTATATGTTTCTTCAACTGTTGTAGCACGAAGACAACCTTGAACGTTAAAAATTAGATGCTCGACTTGGCTGCTTCTGAAGGTTGAGTGACTGAACTTTGAAGAATTTGAGAGAATGAAGAATATCAGAATAACTTGGATAGCTCAATTTGTTCAGTAGTCTTCACAGTTCTCTTAACCTTCTATTTATATGTGTTGAAAAATGTCTGTTGAAGAGAGGCATGATTCATGTTGCAATTCAAAAGATCTTCAAATCTTCTCATTTAATGCGGTGTGAAAGATCTGAGCTTCATAGCTTATCCTACTCTAAGACGCATTAAATGATCCCATACTTTAGATACAGTCCTTTGCAGAGCCGTTTTTCACGTGGCAACTTTTCAATGGTCCTTCACAAACTTCTATCTACTGGTAACTAATCAAGATCCATCCTCGTATAATATCCAGTATCTTCCTCGTACTGTATTAAATGGGCTTGAGAGACTTTAATGCACGCAATCTTTACTTCAGCATTCCTGTTCCTCGTGCATCAGAATTCTGCTCCAAAGCAGCTTTCTGTCCTTGAGCCGTGCAGTCAGCTTCCTGACTCGCATATCTTCCTTGACACTTCCTGCTTCTGAACAGCTTCCTGTCCTTAAGTCTCGTCGTCTGCTTCCTGATTCTGACTTCAATCTCGATCTTGCTGACATTTCATGTCGAGCATTATGCTTGATGAAGACCTCTAAGTCCAGAATCCTGCTTGAGAGAGTTCTACCTATCTTTCTGATAAAAGCTATTACTCAATCTTACAATTGAAGGATTGGATAGGTGAACAAAAATCCACTTATAAAACGTGGAATATGGGTACTCTAAAAGATCATTTAATATTACATTGTCTCATCAAAACCTAGTCAGAAATATCCCAACATTAGGAATCTGAAAATACTTTTTTTTTAAGTGTCCTCAAAAATTAAAAAAAAATGGAAAAGTAAAAAAGAGAACTTATAAATATAAGCATTGTCTGGTTACATATTTATTAGGAAATTAATAATGGGTTTCAATAGGTCTAACATATTATTGAAATGTGAACGTATCTGTTGGAAAGTGGGATCTGGTTTAGAATTAAAGTAAGCGAACAGTGGCAGATGATACCGAAGATGTTGCCACAACACTTGACACAACACTTACTTTAAACAGAGATTGCAGCGGAAATAAAAGATACTCAAAGATATAACTTTCCAAGATATATATAAATATATATCTTGAGGTGCCTTAGGCAAAAAATATTATTCACAAGAAAAAGTGAATACAAGTGAATTCCAAACAATAGGAAAAACCTACAAAACTAGAATTCACTAAAGATCGAAAAAGATCAAAAGAAAACTCTTTGAGTATACAAAAAACTTTCTGCTCATTCAAACCTCTCTTGGAAGGATTCTTGGATACTTTGAATATATCAAGCTCGTTGGGATTCCAAGGATGAGTTACAAGACAAAGTAACTCTCCTATTTATAGACTTCTTCCAAGATAACTAACTAAACAACTCTCCTACAAAATAGCCTCATGTGAATGTGTGTCCTTGCTCAGCACGGTCTTCTAAAGTGTATGAGAATTTCTCTCCAAGTTGTTACTTGATTGCTCAAGCTTGTTTGACTCAGTCTTCTTTGTTAAAGCTTGTTTGACTCAGTCTTCATTGCTCAACCTTTGAGACTTTAGCTCTAGTCTGTTGCTAGAAAGTTGTTGGTTCCTTTGACTCCGTCCACACACTTTGTTTACTTAGTCAAAGACCTGCAAAAGAGTATAAACAAAATACCAATGCAAAACACGTGGTGAATTGTGAAGGAAGATAAAACAGTTAAGAATGTTGCCACGGATGTTGGGCAACATTCCAACCAACATTTGATTCTGGACAGCAATATAATTAACAAAATTGTTAATTAAAAATGTTGACTATATAGTCAACTAAAATCCATCTATCTCCCCCTTTTTTGTCTTTCTTCACAAAACCTATGAACAACAGCATTTGTAAGACAAAATAAATATACTCCCCCTGGAAACAACAACACAACTAACTCCCCCTGCAGATTTGCAAAACTGAAATTAAAAAAAAAAAAAAAATGATTATCCAATATATAAAACAAGTCAAACAAATATCCAACAAATGTTGAGATCAACACCAAAAGTGAGATCAACTCCAAAAGTTTGACATATATAAAAAATAATCAGCAGCAAATAATCAGCAGCAACAGGAGATAATCAGCAGCAACAGGTCTTCTTCATCCAAGTAACATCAGCAACAACAACTCAGACTTCATCATCATCCAACCTGGATCCAGATGTGCTTGCAGCACTCCTCCTCAACTCTGCCAATCCAGCAGCAGCCTCTCCATCTTCATCATCTTCCTCATCTTCCCCTTGATCCTCTTCATCTCCTCCCCCTTGATCCGCATCATCTTCTTCCCCTTTTTGTGAAGAAAGTAGACACTGAAATACATCCCTTAGGTCAGACAGCTCCTTGATCTGAGCATTGAGTTTCTGAACCTGTACTCTCAAGAAAGAAGGAGTAAAAACAGATTGCAAAGTGTTGCCCGAGATGTTGCCAACAGAATGGGCAACATCTGGTACTGGATCAGTAGAACCCCAAGGCAAATCCACCACTCTTTCACCTTGAAGCAGATTTTTGTTCACTGTAAAGAGCTCAGGAATAGAACCAATATGATCTGAACGAGCAGTAGTGAAACCTTGATATCGGAGAACCAAATAAATCAAAGAAGGATAGGGCAAACATCCTTTGTGAATTCTCACAGCCTCTTTCTCAATGTGATCAAAAACTAACTGCCCAAAGTTAATTTTGCACTTGGAACCAAGCTTATATAGTAACATAGCCTGATCAAATGTTACTACATTCTCATTTCTTGTGGGCAACCAGTTATGTATGCATAATTTATGTAAAACAGCATACAGAGAAGAAAGAGAGGATGCAACCAGCTTCTGAGGATGAACAGGCCATTCAACAATTTTCCCCTGAGTAATGAAACGAGCTAAAGCATGCTTATCCACACAACACTCATCATCAACTTCATCAGGCATGCCCAACACATTATTAATAACAGAAGGAGTAAAATCATAAACCTTCGACCTCAGAAATACTTTCCCAAACTTCTTCGACAAAGGATCAAACATTTTATTAGATAAATTGGCATAAAACTCTTTTACTACAATAACAGAGAAAGAGTTCACAGAAAGCACAGTACCTAAGAAATTTCTATCCTCCAGAAACTGATATACCCCATAAGATTTCAAGTTATTCAAATCAATTCATTTCTCATTCCTACAGAATCTATTTAGAACATGAGTCCACATAGATTTGTTATTTTTTGAGAAAAACTTAGTAGAGAAAGGTGTTACCCCATAGTCAGATCCCTCAGAGAGATGATCATCTTCCTCAACATTTGGCTCAACCTCCTCTTCCATTTGAACATTCTCATGTTCAGGTGTTGTTTCCTCAGGAATTGGTGAAACCTCAGGAGATATATTAGCAGGTTCTTCCTGGTCAAACCCTGCATGCATTTGCTCATTCACAACATTGAACAGATCATCAAACATCTGATCGACTTCAGCCACAAAATCAGCGCAAGAAGTCGATTTATGTCCAAATTCTTCCCCAGCCTCAACAGATTCTTTCTCCATTCTTTTTCTTTTTAGGGTGATATCAGCCTCAACTACCCCTTTCTCCTTTCTCTTTCGTTTCAGCGTAAGCTTCCTCTCAGCAATAAATTTGGCCAAAGGTACATCATCAGAATAAGGTGAAATTGGAGTATCAGATTGTACCTTTGTATTTTTGGGTGTCTCAACTTCAAGATATACGTCTTCGGATGAGGTTTCGGCATCCTTGGCAGCCTTAAAATCTTCATCACTTGAGTCATCGAAATCAGACTCCTCCTCTGCAACATCACCCAACACAGTAGAAGTGAAACGAAATTTTTTTGTCAAAACCTTCTTCCTATGTAATCGGGTGGATGAACGATGCGAAGGAGTTGCTTGTTGTCATTTGGCTAAAGAAGCGATGTCAACCTCTTCATCGATTTCAATGGGGTTTTGCGCCTCGCCTGGGTACATGATTTCAAGCGGCTCTGGCTGCACCTCAGTAGAGAGAGAAAGCGGATGTGGTGTAGAGGATGGGTTGGAGTCAGATGTTGCGGGAGATGTGGGCATACTTGAGGCAACTTTCGACTTCGATTCCATGGTTTCAAAGGAGCAATTTGGGTTTTAGGGTTTTTCTGAGATTTGGGGGATTTGGAATAGAAATCGAGAGGAAGAAAAAGAGAGGAAATAATGCACTGTGTAGCACACAAAATCACGGTTTCAAATTCTCAAATATATAGCCAAGAAGAGATCACAAAAAAAAAGATAATGGATTCAAAACATATCAAGAAAGATATGATAAAATCCAAACAAATCAAAAAGAAAAGGCTAACAAAGAGATAGACTCGACTCCCCCTAAAACTAAGCCCCTAAAAAAAACAAAAAAAAACAAAAAGAAAGCAACTATATATCACATAACTATTATGAAGAGATCTATAAAATTCAGCCAGATTATACACTAAATTAAATATAAGCTCTTTTATATTATGACTTAGCACACAAATAATTCCTCAAAAACTTATTAGATAGGTGCAGACACAACTGAACACATCATAGTAGCGAGCTCTGTGTGTTCCAGCTTTCCCATCCTTAAATAAATAGCATAGATAGATACAGCACACCTGAATACAACACGGTTGTAAGCCCTGTGTACCCCAGTTTCTCTATCTTTAAACATGAGTAATTCTTTTAGGATGAGTATAGTCACAACTGAGTACAAAGTGGTGACAACCCCAAGTACCTCAACTTTCCCATCTTATCTCTTTAAGCAAATAAAGACGAGTCAGACACAACTAAATGTATCGTGGTAGCGAACCCCGTACACCTTAGCTTTCTCGTCAAAAATAAAAGATGAATAAAAGTGGCTTTTGAAAGATTAAGAGCTGTCAAAATAACATATTGTAGCACCCCGGACCAAAATGAGCATAATTTATTAATTAAATATTAAAAACTCATAATTTAATAATTATGTGCGTATGATTTATCTGTTTAATTTATTTCGTGCGTTTCAGATATGTGTTTAATGCATGGTTAGGATGGAAGTATTTATCTAGACGTGGAACGTAGAATTTTTACTTTACCATTAAATGCGTAATGGAAAAACGAGAAGATAGAAACGAATTAGGGGTCAATCGGAGACCCGTAGCCCGAACGACGAAGAAAGGGGCAAAACTCGAAGTTTCGGAACAGAAAATCGAAAGATATTAACGATGAATAGTAACGAGATAGACATGATGAATAGTAACCCGGAAAAGTCAGCTATGAATAGTAACTTTCGGATTTCTATAAATAGAGGTGATTTCGATTCAAAAATCACCGTTTCTTCGATCGAGTCGAACCCGACGAAAACACGTAAGTCCTCCTTTCTCGTCTTTTCTTTTCTGTCTTTCTGTTTTCCGGCGCCGCCGCCGGCGCCGCCGCCGGCGCGGCGCCGCCGCCGCCGGCGCGGCGCCGCCGCCGCCGGTCGGTCGCCGGAAAATTTCAACGTTGTCGGAATCGGACGATTTTCGCACACGACGTTCGTCTCGACGAGACGAATCTAGCATAGGTCTCGGATTTCAAATCCGATTTCTCGTTCGCCGGAAAACGGCGAAAAACAGCCCCAAACCCTAACCCCTTCACCCTTTCTCTCTCCTCTGATTTCTTTCTCTCTCCTCGTCCTCTTGCCGGAGCGGTGGCCGGAGAAGCTGCTGGTGGTGTGGTGGTGATGTTGGGGAGGTGGCGCCGCCGTGGGTGGCGGCGCATGGCCGGAACAGTAGGTATATATGTATGAACGTGCATGTGTGTGTGGGTTTAGGTGTGCTAGTGTGTGTTTTGTTGAGTTCGCTGTTGTGGGCGGCGCATGGTGGCGCCGCCATGCGTGACCAGTGGGCCGGCGACGGGAGGTCGCCGGCGAGGGCTCAGGTGGAGGGGAGCCGGCGGCGGGTGGCCGCCGGCCAAGCAAGAAGCTGTGTGTGTGTGTATGTTATACGTGTGAGTGTGTGTATATACATGTATATGTATAGGCTGTGTTAGGATGTTTGGTTGGTCGGGAAAGGTTGCCGGCGACGAGGGGTCGCCGGCGGAGGTGTTGGGGGTGGTCGCCGGCGACAGGAAGTCGCCGGCCGGAGTTTTGGTTGGAGTTGAAAATCTGGAAAAAACAGGACTTCGAAGGATTTTGCGGCGAAGTTTCTGGGCACTATTCATGCCGGAATCCGGCGATGGACGGTCGGAGGAGGTAGCCGGCGGTGCGAGGTATCCGGCGAGATAGGTGGTGGCGGCTGGAGGCGGCGCCGCCGCACTGGGCGACGCCAGGAAGGTGGCGCGTTGAGCAGCCTGGGCGCCGGGAACCTGGGAAGAGGCTGGCCGAGAAAACTCGACCAGCCTGGCCGAGCTGCGCGCAGCTGCCGAGAAAACTCGGCAGCCGTCGGGTGCCGGGTGCCGGCGCGCACCGTGCGCGCCCGTCGGGTGCCGACGCGTGTCCGACACCGTGTTTTCGATTCGAACCTCATTTTCTTTCCGTCGTTCAACCGTATTGAGTCGTCGATGATGAGACGTCGTTGATCGGGGTCTGTGGGGCCGTTCAAAGTCAACCTTTTGACCAAAATTACCATTTTACCCCTAAACCTAAAATGCTCCGTTTGAGCTCGTTTTAACTCCGATTGAGCTCTTTCTTTTTGCGTTGCGATCCTTATTTCATTTCCTATCATCTCAGCCACTGAGACTTGACTTTCAGCCTTGTCTCCAAAATTCCGATCTTTAGATCGATCGATCCGTCGCGTATTTAACGACCGTTGTCCGACAGAATCATTTACAGTTTTAATTATAATTTATTTAAGATCTAAGCAACGCCGTAAATGTGTAGGCTAATTGTTGTACTGAGCTTTGAGTTGAGCTTTGAAGTTTCGGAGTTTACAGACTTACTGTTCAGGCTACTCACGTGGTTACCACTATACGAGGTGGGGGTACATTCTAATCTCTTATCTGTTTACTGCTTTCCCTATATATGCATGATTGAGGAATACTAAGTGCTGTGTTTATATTGCTGTGCCATGATATAATTGTGGAAGGACAGAGGTCCTTTGATCATGCATTCTGTTCGTCCCTTGCTATTTTTCTACTACTCTGTGGAGGTGTCGTGAGCCTCTTGAAATGCACTAACGGTGAGATACCGTTATAGGATAAGACGGGGGAATTCCGCACCTATTCGTCCCTTGCCATTTCTAATATCTGCTTTGCATTTTAATTGCTGTGACGACGTGGCTGTAGGTTAGCTTTTTGGTATTTATTTTCTGTCTTGATTCTTATGAGGCGGATGTTATCTCCACGAGTGTATTCCACGCACTCACCCCTTAATCTGTACTCACAATACAGGAGATGAGGAGATTGATGAACCCTAGACGGAGGGAGTTGGTGTTGACTGATGGTTTCCTTTGATAGAATGTTGTAACTAAACATTTCCAAACACGTTTTCAAACAATGTATGATCTGTATATATTTTGAGTACTTGTGAGGATGGGAGATCCTGATGTATAGTTTCCGCTGTATATGATGTACATTATCGGTGTGAGACCGAATGTTATCGGATGAAGCCGATTTTTGTTATGAGATGGATTCTCATCGTCTCTTACCTCTATCTTCTGTTGTCTCTTGCTTAATTCTTTCTGTATATGTTAAGCGTCCCTTGCTTTTCTATCTTCACGCCCGGGTAAAACTCTGATATTTTATGAAAAGATTTCGGGGCGTGACAGGTGGTATCAGAGCTGTTCTAATATTGAGAGCTGGCTCGAACTTGTTTTAAAAAAAAAAAAAATGGGAAAGATGTGATTTCAAAAGTGTGATTTCAAAATGTGAACGGGTTTTCAGAAAAATATAAGATAGGCACTAGACTCCCTCTATAGGTGACCCTCCCTGATATGTGACTTGTGGAAGTAGCATGATTGTTTGCTCTGTGTCTTTTTGTCTTGAACTGTTAGGTTTCGGGGGAAACGTATCAGATATGGATATATGATGTTAGAAACTCGTGTAATTTAATTCACAGATGAATAGGATTTACCGCGTTGGTAGGGGAAGAGGGAGAGCGCCTGTGATAGAGACTAGGGAGGAGCGACTGCGACGTTGCTTCTTTGAGAGTAGAGTTACAGATGATAGATCTGTAGGAAAGCATGTAGCTAGACTTCTCCATTGTTGGAGGGAAATCGGAGGTGAGCGGGGCAGGATTAGTGGAGTGGGAGCGTGCCAGCACTTGATTCATACCCTACCCCCGGCATGGCAGGAGAGAGCACGTCTACTGTATCGTGATGAGTTGGTGTACTCGGGGGTCAACGTGGTGCCGATTGCCAACTTTGGCAACTTGGCCAGGGCGATATCGGAGTTATGGGGCCGACATGGCCTTCCGACTACTCCGGAGAGATCACCGTACGATCCTTCTAGTAGTAGTTCTGATCCAGATCAAGAGCCGGAGGAGGAGCCGAAGGAGGATCCCGAGGAGAATGACCCAGAGGAGGAGGATCCTCAGGACGGACCGGGGCCTCCGTCGCCTCCTGCTGACATAGACTAGATGTTTTAGAAGATATGTATATGTATATATTATGCTACTCGGGATACAATACTCTATATGTATATGCTCCTACGCGTGTGTGTTAGGGTAGTTCATGCTTCATAGATAGTGTACATACACCCTTTTGTTATGGTGTAGTTCTACCCTTATTTTTGTATTATGTATATATGTACATACATCCTTTTGCTCATCTTACGATGTTATGATTATGCTTTATCACGCGAAGTGTTGTCTGATCTATTTATCATATTATTATATAATCACAACGACTTATACATATATATTTATCGTAACAGAAACATGTCACGAGGTAGACCAAGGAAGGAACAACCGCAACCACCGGTTAACCCACCTGAACGGGAAGAGAATGCCAACGTCGGTGATCTGTTAACTGTGCTAAGAGGATTAGCACAGCATTTCGAGACCAATCGGGCCGACCCTCAGCCAGCTAGGGTTGACCCGAATCTGATATATGAACAATTCAGACGGTTTAATCCGCCAACCTTTGATGGACAAGGGGAACCGATTGTAGCAGAAGAATGGCTACGGTCATTGGACAGGCTGTTCGGACATCTCACCTGCTCTAAGGAGCAGATGGTTAGCTGCGCTATCTTCCAGCTCACAGATGAGGCGAGTCATTGGTGGGACTCGTACGAACGGACTCTTCTGCCGACTCAGAGGGAACGAATGACATGGGAGGAATTCAAGGAGGTGGTTTCTCGCCACTTCATTCCTCAATCGTATAAGGATCAGAAGGAAACTGAATTCCTTCAACTCAAGCAAGGGAGTATGACTGTTGGAGACTATGAACGTCGGTTCGATCATTTGAGTCGATATGCCCCCCATCTAGTTGACACTGATGAGAAGAAGACTCGAAGGTTCGAGAAGGGTCTTCGCTCAGAGATCAGTTCAATCCTCGCCGGGCAGGGGACGATGACATATGCTAGTGTTATTGAAAGGGCCCAAGAGATCGCTTCCCGGATGGGATTGGATGCAGTGCCCCTCAGAAAAGTTTTCCCTGTTCCCGCCAAGAGAAAGTGGACTGGCCCGAGCCAGAGCTTCGCCCCTAACAAGTTTCCTAGGGCAAGCAACACTCCACTTCTTCCCATTTCTCGACCAGGAAATCCATGCCCGAGGTGCAGAAAGGTGCACACAGGGCCGTGTCAGTCAGAGACGCGGAACTGTTACAACTGTGGGGCGCCGGGACACATTGCGGTGAATTGTTGGAAAGCAAGGAGAACACCGGCTACAGGGCCGAACTCAAGGCCGGTAGCAGGTAGGGCAAGAGCTTTCGCTCTGACTCGTCCAGAGGCTGCAGAGGGATCGGAGACAATGGCAGGTATGTTATCAGTAGCTGACGTACCTGCATTCATCTTATTTGATACTGGAGCGACACACTCCTTCATATCTGTCAACTACTGTAAACTGCTGAAACATGTTGACGGTAGGATAGTCGCTCGAACTCTAGAAGTTAGTATCCCCTCAGGAAAGACAGTAAAGACAAAACACTTGTACCGTCGTCTTAAGATTGCTTTCGAGGATAAGATACTTCTAGCAGATCTCCACGCGCTGGAGATGAAGGATTTTGATGTAATTCTGGGGATGGACTGGCTAGAGGCTAATAACGCGGTAATCAAGTGCCGTGAGAGGGAGATAATATTCCAAGCACCAGGAGAACCGAAGTTTACATTCTACGGGACACGAGTTAGAGTTGACCCAAGGATTGTCTCGGCTATGAAAGCAACCCAGATGCTGAACAAAGGAGAATGCGAAGCTTGGTTGGTTAATATGGTAAACTTTGAGAAGGAACCGATTTCTATCGAGAAGGTGCCGGTGATAAATGAATTCACAGATGTATTTCCAGAGGATTTACCTGGTCCTCCACCGGATCGACAAGTAACTTTCGAGATAAATCTCATCCCCGGATCAGCGCCAGTGTCAAAGGCTCCTTATCGGATGGCGCCGAAAGAATTGCAGGAGTTGAAGGTCCAGCTACAGGAATTGTTGGATAAAGGGTTCATTAGGCCGAGTGTGTCGCCTTGGGGAGCACCGGTACTGTTCGTAAAGAAGAAGGATGGCAGCTTTCGGATGTGCATTGATTATCGAGAGCTGAATAAGAGAACAATAAAGAACAAGTACCCACTGCCTCGGATAGAAGATCTCTTTGATCAATTAAGAGGTGCCAGTGTGTTCTCAAAGATTGACTTGAGATCTGGGTATCACCAGATGAAAGTCAAAGACGCTGATGTATCCAAAACAGCATTCAGAACGAGGTATGGTCATTACGAGTTTGTAGTCATGCCATTCGGAGTGACTAATGCTCCGGCTGTCTTCATGGATCTGATGAATCGCGTCTTCCATCCCTATCTGGACCTTTTTGTCATAGTGTTCATTGATGATATTCTCATCTACTCGTGCGACAGGGCACACCATGAACGACATCTTAGAATCGCACTGGAAGTACTGAGAAAGGAAAGACTTTATGCTAAATTCAAGAAGTGCGAGTTCTGGATGAACAAAGTTGGTTTTCTGGGCCACATTGTTTCTGCACAAGGAATCGAGGTAGATCCTGAAAAAGTGGCAACTGTCAGTAATTGGGAAACTCCAACGAATGTGAAGGAAGTTCGGAGTTTCATCGGCTTAGCTGGATATTACCGAAGATTCATAGAAGGATTTTCGAAGATTGCCACTCCAATGACACGCTTGACGAGAAAAGATGTGAAGTTTCAGTGGAGTGAACGGTGCGAGCATAGTTTCCAGGAACTAAAGAAAAAGCTGACCGAAGCACCGGTCTTAATAGTTCCAGATGTATCCAAGGAGTTCGTGATTTACAGTGACGCATCCAAACAAGGTTTGGGGTGTGTATTGATGCAGGAAGGTAAAGTGGTGGCATATGCATCACGACAACTGAAGATCCACGAACAAAACTATCCGACACATGATCTGGAACTGGCAGCAGTGGTACACGCCCTAAAGATCTGGAGACATTATCTTTACGGTGTTAAGTGTGAAATCTACACCGACCACAAAAGCCTGAAATACTTCTTTGAGCAGAAAGAACTCAACATGAGACAAAGAAGATGGCTAGAGTTAGTGAAGGATTATGATATCACAATCCACTATCATCCTGGGAAGGCGAATGTAGTAGCTGACGCCCTTAGCCGAAAAGGGAAAGGAGTGGTGACATCAATGATCACCAATCAGCACCAACTGGTTGAGGAGATGTCGAAGCTTAATTTGGAAATAGTCTCGTCTCCAATCAGTATTGAATCCAGGATGGCAGCACTGTTCGTAACACCCACGCTGCGGGACCGAATTGTGGAGGCTCAGAAAAAGGATAAGTTTCTAAGGAAGATGAAAACTCTGATGGATAACGGAAGAGCCGAAGGTTTTTCTTTGGCTACGGATGGAGCCCTAATTTTCAGAGGAAGATTATGCGTGCCTAGGGATGAGGAATTAAAAGAAGAAATTCTCAAAGAGGCGCATTGCACTCCCATGACCGCACACCCAGGAGGTACAAAGATGTACCGAGACCTGAGGGTGAATTTCTGGTGGAGGAATATGAAACGAGGCATAGGAATGTTCGTCAAGAAGTGCCTCATCTGCCAACAGGTGAAAGCAGAACATCAACGACCGGCTGGAATGCTGACTCCATTAGAGATACCGGAATGGAAGTGGGAACACATAACCATGGACTTTGTGGTTGGTCTGCCGACAACCAGACGAGGAAACCACGCCGTGTGGGTAATCGTTGACAGATTAACAAAATCTACCCATTTCCTGCCAATCAAGATGACGTTCGGACTAGACAAATTGGCAAGAATATATCTTGAAGAGATAGTTCGACTGCACGGCGTACCAGTTTCTATTGTATCTGATAGAGATCCACGGTTCACTTCCCGATTCTGGCAGAGCCTGCAGAAGGAGTTAGGGACCAAATTGTCATTCAGCACAGCTTTCCATCCACAAACTGACGGACAATCGGAGAGGACTATACAGATTTTAGAGGATATGTTGCGGGCCTGCATTCTAGATTTTCCCGGAAATTGGGAAGATCACTTGTGCTTAGTAGAATTTGCCTACAACAACAGCTATCAATCAACCATCGGTATGACGCCTTACGAAGCACTCTACGGAAGGAAATGTCGATCACCAATATGCTGGGATGAAGTGGGTGAAAAGAAAATTCTAGGACCCGAATTAGTGGAGCAAACAGTTGAGGTAATTAAGAAGATTCGGGACCGGATACGGGTAGCTCAAGATCGACAGAAATCATATGCGGACAAGAGACGAAGAGAGCTAAAGTTTGAGTTAGGGGACAAAGTTTTCCTCAAAGTGTCTCCTACTAAAGGAGTTCACCGTTTTGGAAAGAGAGGGAAACTGAAACCAAGATACGTGGGACCATTTGAGATCTTGGATCAAGTTGGGGAGGTCGCGTATCGACTGGCTCTACCACCGGATTTCGCCGGAGTGCACAATGTCTTCCATGTGTCTATGCTACGAAAATACATCTTCGATCCAGGTCATATCATTGAACAAGAGGGCATAGAACTGGAAAAGAATCTGACATACGAGGAAGTCCCGGTAGCCATCTTGGATAGGAAGAAACGACAATTAAGAAATAGAGAGATGGCTATAGTGAAGGTTCAGTGGAGCCGACACGGGAGAGAAGAGGCGACCTGGGAATTGGAGGACGAGATTTTGAGAAAGTATCCCGACATACCTTTCCTAGGTACCCGTTTCTTTATCTTTCTATGTACGCTTTCAATTTCGGGGATGAAATTATTTTAAGGGGTAAGGGATGTAGCACCCCGGACCAAAATGAGCATAATTTATTAATTAAATATTAAAAACTCATAATTTAATAATTATGTGCGTATGATTTATCTGTTTAATTTATTTCGTGCGTTTCAGATATGTGTTTAATGCATGGTTAGGATGGAAGTATTTATCTAGACGTGGAACGTAGAATTTTTACTTTACCATTAAATGCGTAATGGAAAAACGAGAAGATAGAAACGAATTAGGGGTCAATCGGAGACCCGTAGCCCGAACGACGAAGAAAGGGGCAAAACTCGAAGTTTCGGAACAGAAAATCGAAAGATATTAACGATGAATAGTAACGAGATAGACATGATGAATAGTAACCCGGAAAAGTCAGCTATGAATAGTAACTTTCGGATTTCTATAAATAGAGGTGATTTCGATTCAAAAATCACCGTTTCTTCGATCGAGCCGAACCCGACGAAAACACGTAAGTCCTCCTTTCTCGTCTTTTCTTTTCTGTCTTTCTGTTTTCCGGCGCCGCCGCCGGCGCCGCCGCCGGCGCGGCGCCGCCGCCGCCGGTCGGTCGCCGGAAAATTTCAACGTTGTCGGAATCGGACGATTTTCGCACACGACGTTCGTCTCGACGAGACGAATCTAGCATAGGTCTCGGATTTCAAATCCGATTTCTCGTTCGCCGGAAAACGGCGAAAAACAGCCCCAAACCCTAACCCCTTCACCCTTTCTCTCTCCTCTGATTTCTTTCTCTCTCCTCGTCCTCTTGCCGGAGCGGTGGCCGGAGAAGCTGCTGGTGGTGTGGTGGTGATGTTGGGGAGGTGGCGCCGCCGTGGGTGGCGGCGCATGGCCGGAACAGTAGGTATATATGTATGAACGTGCATGTGTGTGTGGGTTTAGGTGTGCTAGTGTGTGTTTTGTTGAGTTCGCTGTTGTGGGCGGCGCATGGTGGCGCCGCCATGCGTGACCAGTGGGCCGGCGACGGGAGGTCGCCGGCGAGGGCTCAGGTGGAGGGGAGCCGGCGGCGGGTGGCCGCCGGCCAAGCAAGAAGCTGTGTGTGTGTGTATGTTATACGTGTGAGTGTGTGTATATACATGTATATGTATAGGCTGTGTTAGGATGTTTGGTTGGTCGGGAAAGGTTGCCGGCGACGAGGGGTCGCCGGCGGAGGTGTTGGGGGTGGTCGCCGGCGACAGGAAGTCGCCGGCCGGAGTTTTGGTTGGAGTTGAAAATCTGGAAAAAACAGGACTTCGAAGGATTTTGCGGCGAAGTTTCTGGGCACTATTCATGCCGGAATCCGGCGATGGACGGTCGGAGGAGGTAGCCGGCGGTGCGAGGTATCCGGCGAGATAGGTGGTGGCGGCTGGAGGCGGCGCCGCCGCACTGGGCGACGCCAGGAAGGTGGCGCGTTGAGCAGCCTGGGCGCCGGGAACCTGGGAAGAGGCTGGCCGAGAAAACTCGACCAGCCTGGCCGAGCTGCGCGCAGCTGCCGAGAAAACTCGGCAGCCGTCGGGTGCCGGGTGCCGGCGCGCACCGTGCGCGCCCGTCGGGTGCCGACGCGTGTCCGACACCGTGTTTTCGATTCGAACCTCATTTTCTTTCCGTCGTTCAACCGTATTGAGTCGTCGATGATGAGACGTCGTTGATCGGGGTCTGTGGGGCCGTTCAAAGTCAACCTTTTGACCAAAATTACCATTTTACCCCTAAACCTAAAATGCTCCGTTTGAGCTCGTTTTAACTCCGATTGAGCTCTTTCTTTTTGCGTTGCGATCCTTATTTCATTTCCTATCATCTCAGCCACTGAGACTTGACTTTCAGCCTTGTCTCCAAAATTCCGATCTTTAGATCGATCGATCCGTCGCGTATTTAACGACCGTTGTCCGACAGAATCATTTACAGTTTTAATTATAATTTATTTAAGATCTAAGCAACGCCGTAAATGTGTAGGCTAATTGTTGTACTGAGCTTTGAGTTGAGCTTTGAAGTTTCGGAGTTTACAGACTTACTGTTCAGGCTACTCACGTGGTTACCACTATACGAGGTGGGGGTACATTCTAATCTCTTATCTGTTTACTGCTTTCCCTATATATGCATGATTGAGGAATACTAAGTGCTGTGTTTATATTGCTGTGCCATGATATAATTGTGGAAGGACAGAGGTCCTTTGATCATGCATTCTGTTCGTCCCTTGCTATTTTTCTACTACTCTGTGGAGGTGTCGTGAGCCTCTTGAAATGCACTAACGGTGAGATACCGTTATAGGATAAGACGGGGGAATTCCGCACCTATTCGTCCCTTGCCATTTCTAATATCTGCTTTGCATTTTAATTGCTGTGACGACGTGGCTGTAGGTTAGCTTTTTGGTATTTATTTTCTGTCTTGATTCTTATGAGGCGGATGTTATCTCCACGAGTGTATTCCACGCACTCACCCCTTAATCTGTACTCACAATACAGGAGATGAGGAGATTGATGAACCCTAGACGGAGGGAGTTGGTGTTGACTGATGGTTTCCTTTGATAGAATGTTGTAACTAAACATTTCCAAACACGTTTTCAAACAATGTATGATCTGTATATATTTTGAGTACTTGTGAGGATGGGAGATCCTGATGTATAGTTTCCGCTGTATATGATGTACATTATCGGTGTGAGACCGAATGTTATCGGATGAAGCCGATTTTTGTTATGAGATGGATTCTCATCGTCTCTTACCTCTATCTTCTGTTGTCTCTTGCTTAATTCTTTCTGTATATGTTAAGCGTCCCTTGCTTTTCTATCTTCACGCCCGGGTAAAACTCTGATATTTTATGAAAAGATTTCGGGGCGTGACACATATAGTATAATAAGGCTGAAGAAGATAACATCACAATAGCACGTGTAAAAACAAGACCAAAACAAAACAAAAAGAAAGAAAACAGACGCAGATGTTGCCCAGAATGTGGCAACATCTCCAAAAACACCTCTACATGATGCACAGACCGAGGGATTTTTTAAGACTGAAAAATCTCTCATTATTTAGAGCTTTTGTAAAGATGTCAGCAAGCTGATTATTTGTTTCCACATACTCTAAATGAATGAGTTCTTTTTCTACCATATCCCTAAGAAAATGATGTCGAATATCAATATGTTTTGTTCTAGAGTGCTGAACAGGATTTTTAGAAATGTTAATGACATTCAAATTATCACAAAACATGACCAACGTGCCAGTGTGCAAACCATAGTCATCAAGCATGTGTTTTAACCAAATCAGTTGAGCACAACAACTCCCAGCCGCTACATATTCAGATTCGGTGGTAGAGAGTGACACACAATTTTGCTTGCGACTATACCATGAGACTAAGTTATTACCCAAGTAAAAACACCCTCCACTGGTACTTTTTCTATCATCAAGATCACCTGCCCAGTCAGAATCACTAAAGCCAACAAGATTGGTGTTAGTATTCTTCATGTACCAAAGACCTAAATCGGGTGTACCAGCAATATATTTGATTATTCGTTTAACCGCATTTAGGTGTGCTATTTTGGGGTTGGCTTGGTAACGTGCACACAAACACACACTGAACATGATGTCAGGATGACTAGAAGAGAGATATAGCAAACTACCTATCATGGATCTGTATAGGGTAGGATCAACATCTTCTCCCATACCTTCAGAGCATATCCTTTGAGATGAACCCATAGGAGTTTTCATATGCTTTGCATTTTCCAATCCATATTTCTTGATTAAACTTCTGGCATATTTGCTTTGAGTAATAAAAATTCCATCATCCTTCTGTTTCACTTGTAAACCCAAAAAGAAGGTTAGTTCACCAATCATACTCATTTCAAAAGTAGAGGACATAACTTCAACAAAATTATTTAACATTTTTTTTGATGTAGCACCAAAAACAATATCATCAACATAGATTTGAGCTATACAAGTATCAGTCCCCGACTTTTTAATAAAAAGAGTATGATCTGCCTCACCTCTAATGAACCCAAATTTGAGAAGAAAATCAGTTAACCTTGCAAATCATGCTATAGGAGCTTGTTTCAAGCCATATAGTGCTTTATCAAGCTTATAGACATGGTCCAGGTTAAAAGGATCTTCAAACCCTTTTGGTTGTTCAACATATACCTCTTCATCCAAGTAACCATTCAAGAATGCAGCTTTAATGTCCATTTGATGTAAGGTAAGTTTTAGATAACAAGCAATTGCAAGTAAAAGTCTAATAGACTCAATTCTAGCCACAGGTGCGAAGGTTTCATCAAAGTCAACCCCTTCGACTTGTGTATATCCTTGAGCTACTAGTCTAGCTTTGTTTCGAACAATATTGCCATTTTCATCAGTTTTGTTCTTAAAAATCCACTTAGTTCCTATCACATTCGTATTTGAAGGTCTAGGAACAAGGGACCAAACATTATTTTTGGCAAATTGTTCTAACTCTTCTTGCATAGCCATTATCCAAAAATTATCTTTTAAAGCTTCATTAGCATTCTTAGGTTCAAAGTTAGACACAAAACAAGTAAATTTTACCTCGGAGAATATTGTTGACATACATACATGACTCACCATCTCTCGGTAATTTCTCCTTTTACCTCGAGTTCTTATGCCTTCATTTATTTGTCCTATTACTTGTGAGCTTGGATGAACATTCCTTATCCTAGAGGGAGGATCCCTTCTTACTGGATCGAGCACAGTTTGCTGCTATTCAGTTTCTTGATCACTGGACTCTTCTGAAATTCCAGTGACAGATGTTGGAGCAGATGTTTCCTCAACATTTTGGACAACATCTGTCACTGTTGTTTCTTCGGTTTCTGCAACTATGTCCTGCATTTTGCTAACATCTTCCTTGCCTGTAATATCAAGTAAATCATCAAAAACAACATTGACTGTTTCTTAGACAGTCTTTAATCTCAAATTATAGACTCTATAAGCATGACTGTTTTGAGAGTAACCAAGAAACACTCCCTTATCACTTTTTGAATCAAATTTATTCAGTTGATCTCTGTCATTTAAGATGTAACAAATACAACCAAATATGTGAAAATAAGCTAGATTAGGCTTTTTCCCATTCAGGATTTCATATGGAGTCATTGAGGTACTTGGCCTTAAGTATACTCTATTAGAGATGTGACATGTTGTGTTTAGAGCTTCAGCCCAAAACCTTTTAGAAAGACTTTTTGAACTTAGCATAACTCTAGCCATTTCTTGCAAGGTTCTATTTTTCCGTTCAGCAACTCCATTTTGTTGTGGAGTTTTGGGGGCTAAAAATTCTTGAAAATTTCTTTTCTTTTCACAAAAGTTAGAGAAGGAACTATTCTCAAATTCTCTACCATGATCAGACCTGATACGGAAGATAGGTGAGGAAAATAAATTCCTAATCCTAGCATGTAGCACCTTAAACATGTCAAAAGTTTCAGACTTTTCTTTCAAAAAATATATCCAAGTATACCTAGAAAAATCATCCACAATAACATAAGAGTATCTCTTACCTCCCATGCTGTCTACCTCAATTGGACCCATAAGATCCATGTGTAACAATTGAAAACAATGCGTGGTACCTGATTTTTGACCATCGGGATGTGTTGCATTGTGAGAAACACGGGTTTGTTTACCTTTAAGACAATCTCCACACACAATTGTACTTGCCTTGTTCAACTTAGGAAGACCTCTAACTGCTTCAAACTTGATCAACCTTTCGAGATTCCGATAGTTCACATGGCCTAATTTCTTATGCCACAAAGAAGTGTCATCCATTTTTGAATGCAGACAAGCCATTTGTTCTTCAACTAAATAGCAATTGTCTTTAGATCTAGTTCCTGTCATGACACAAGCACTATCATTAGCAAACACTTCACATGAACTTTTATTGAATCTAACCTGTAGATTATCGTCACAAAGTTGGCTTATGCTAATCAAATTAGCCGTAAGACCATTCACATGTAGAACATTATTTAGGGAAGGAAATCCAGGTATATTAAGCCTTCCTTTTCCAATGATCTTTCCCTGAGAACCTCCTCCATAAGTAACCATACCACCATTCAAAGAAACATAATCTTTCAGAAAATTCTTTGTTCCCGTCATGTGACGTGAACATCCACTATCGAAGTACCATGAACCTGAAACGTTAGTTTTTAAAGCAGTATATACTACAAAACAGGTTTCATCAGATTTAGGTACCCAAGATTTTTTGCAGACAACCTTAGTTCTTTTCAGTTCTAAGATGTTGTCCGAAGTGTTTGACAACACTTTGGGCAACATCCGTTGCTTTAACAGATTTCTTTTATACTTAAAACAGTAAGGCTTAATGTGACCAGGTTTAGAGCAGAAATCACAGATAAACACTTCTTTTAAAGATTCTTTAGAACATTCTTTGTCTTTTGAAGCACTAGAATCCAAAGGTTTATCACTTCCTGGCACAAAATTGTTTGCAAAGCTTTGGTAACCTAATCCATAAGTACCAATCTGATTCAAGTTAAGAACTTCATTCAGATTTGTTGTTCCTTTGTTTAACTTAGAAAAAGTGGCTTTGGCCGACTCTACCTTAGACATGAGATTAGAAATTTCAATATCTTTCTTAGTAAGCATTACCTCAAGTCTGGTAAGAGTTTCTTTAAGTTCAATGTTCTCCTTGGATAATTTCTCTACACTCTTCTTCTCCCTTTTCCATTCTTTCATCAAGGTCGCGTAGAGTTCTTGCATTTCTACAAGTAAATCATCACTCTCCAAGACTTCCATATCCTGATCACCTGTATCAACACCAACGGACCCATGAAAACAATTTACATCTGAGTAATCAAAGAAAACAAACCTTTTAGTTTCAGCAGTAGCAGATGTTGGAGAAAATGTGGTAACATCCCATCCAACATCTTCACTGTCCGATAAAGTTTGTTCATATATTGTGGCCATCATTGCTGTCGAACTCTTTTCAACCTCTTCATCATCTGATTCATCATCACTTAAAGAAACCCAAAAAGTCTTACCATGTTTCCTTAGAGTATTAGCACATTCATTAGCATAATGACCCCAACCGAAACATGCACGACATTGAATTTTTTCAAGATGTTTGGGATCAAACTTTGAGACATCAGAATTTCTTCTAGTGACACCTTCCTTTTGAGATTGAAAAGTTTTCTTCTGATTTTGGAAAACGTTTTTGGTATACTGTTCCTTAGGCTTGAAAATCATTGTTTCTTTATTAAGTTTTCTTACCATGGCATTGTACTTGCGTGTAATTAAAGCTACACTAGCTCCTTCTCCAATCTCTTCCAAATTCTCATCCTCTTCCTCTGGATCACCATCAGAGGATTGAGCTTGAAGAGCCACACTTTTGCCTTTAAAATTATCCTTTTGGGACAACATATTGACCTCATAATTTTTTAAAATATTCATAAGAGTATTGAGATCCATGGAAGCAAGATGATGAGCTTCTTCTATAGCAGAGACTTTGAGATTGTACCTTTCGGGTAATGTACGAATGACTTTGTACACCAAATGCTTGTTGTTTATGGGTTCACCAAGCATTTGACATTCATTAGCAATATCTATTACCTTCTCGAAGTAAGTCGTGATGTCCTCATTATCTTCCATTCGGAGCCTTTCGAATTGACTGGAAAGTATCCTTAATCTTGTCTCCTTAACACTTGCATCACCTTCACAATGCCTTTGCAAGATATCCCAAGCCTGTTTAGAAGTAGCACAGTTTTGAATCAGTTTGAACATATGCATATCAACCCATGAAAAAATGGCGTTGAGAGTCTTCTCATTGCAACTGGCGTCATTGATTTCAGTTTGAGTCCACTCCGATTCAGGTTTGTCCGCGACATCACCATCAGCATCTCGTGTTTGTTTTGGAATAGTATAACCATTAATTACCATCTTCCATGCACGATAATCAATTGATTTGATATGTGCACGCAAGCGGATTTTCCAAAAAGCATAGTTTGATCCATCAAGAACGGGAAGTCTCCCAAGATTAAGATTTGCAGGATCCATGATCAAGCTAACCAGACCCAACCACTCAGTATATCGAGTGTTGGCTCTGATACCACTTGTTGGAAAGTGGGATCTGGTTTAGAATTAAAGTAAGCGAACAGTGGCAGATGATACCGAAGATGTTGCCACAACACTTGACACAACACTTACTTTAAACAGAGATTGCAGCGGAAATAAAAGATACTCAAAGATATAACTTTTCAAGATATATATAAATATATATCTTGAGGTGCCTTAGGCAAAAAATATTATTCACAAGAAAAAGTGAATACAAGTGAATTCCAAACAATAGGAAAAACCTACAAAACTAGAATTCACTAAAGATCGAAAAAGATCAAAAGAAAACTCTTTGAGTATACAAAAAACTTTCTGCTCACTCAAACCTCTCTTGGAAGGATTCTTGGATACTTTGAATATATCAAGCTCGTTGGGATTCCAAGGATGAGTTACAAGACAAAGTAACTCTCCTATTTATAGACTTCTTCCAAGATAACTAACTAAACAACTCTCCTACAAAATAGCCTCATGTGAATGTGTGTCCTTGCTCAGCACGGTCTTCTAAAGTGTATGAGAATTTCTCTCCAAGTTGTTACTTGATTGCTCAAGCTTGTTTGACTCAGTCTTCTTTGTTAAAGCTTGTTTGACTCAGTCTTCATTGCTCAACCTTTGAGACTTTAGCTCTAGTCTGTTGCTAGAAAGTTGCTGGTTCCTTTGACTCCGTCCACACACTTTGTTTACTTAGTCAAAGACCTGCAAAAGAGTATAAACAAAATACCAATGCAAAACACGTGGTGAATTGTGAAGGAAGATAAAACAGTTAAGAATGTTGCCACGGATGTTGGGCAACATTCCAACCAACATTTGATTCTGGACAGCAATATAATTAACAAAATTGTTAATTAAAAATGTTGACTATATAGTCAACTAAAATCCATCTAACAGTATCAAATTTGTAATTTTATTTCTACAAAAAAAATATATTAAAATAATATATATTACACCTCCTAAATATACAAACAAAAAGGTAGCACTATAATGTTGTACCCCTAACCCGAGCAAAATAAAGTCAAGCACGTGGAGGATCAGAAGTGATCGTCCAGAAACCGAACCGACCACAACTCCAAGTTGGAGCCAATCCGAGCCTAGATGAGGCCGAGCCCAGATAGGGCCGAACTCAGATGAGGCCGGGCCCAAATGGGGTCGAGCTAGGTGTGGACCCGACCAAAGGATGGCCGAGCCTAGCATGGCCCAGCCTAGATAGGACCGAGCCCAAATAGGGCCAAGCCTAGGTGGCCAACCCGAGCCCGAATGAGGTCGAACCTAGGTGGTCGATCCGAACCTAGGTGGCCGACCCAAGCCCGAATGAGGTCGAGTTTAGGTGGCCGATCCAAGCCCAGGTGGCTGACCCAAGCCTAGGCCGACTCGAACCAAGGTGTCCGACTCAAATCGAGGTCTCAAGGTGAGCCAAGGGTAGAAGACCTCAGATGAGTCGAGGTGAATTAAGGTTGGAAGACCTCAGATGAGCCAAAGTTGGAAGACCAAAGATAAGTTAAGGTGAACCAATGTTGGAAGGGCTCGGATGAGCTGAGGTCAGAAGAACCGAGGTGAGCTCAACTTAGGTGAGGACGAAGAGCACTAGTCCAATACTTGAGCTGATCAGAGATAAGTAGGCCAAGATGAGATCACAAGGCTACCAAAGATTCGTCGGCCTTAGTGGGACGACCGAAGATAGGATCAATCCCGACCCAAGCTCAGCTTGATCGGACTCCTAGCCAGTCAAGAAGGTCGACCAGAGAAGACCGATCAGAGATGACCAAGCTTACCAGAGATTCATTGGCCTAGTAGGCTAACCAAGATAGAGTTGGAGACATTGAGAGCTTAGATGCCTAAAGTACTCAAGATCAATTTCATCTGGGAAGAACTCAACTACCTAGAGGAGCTTAACGACCAGAGATACAAGAATTTAGAAGAATTGAGAATACTTAGCCGATCAGAGAAACGATGATCCACACAAGCCACAAGGAAGAACAAGGATCATGAGCCTATCAGAAACTCACTAAGCCTTCATATCATCCAAGATAAACCTAAAGTAATAAAGATGAGAAGATGACCAGAGATCACTTAGGTCATCGTCCTAGAATAGCTCAAAAGACTTAGAGTTTATTTCAAGAAGAGATCTTCAAAGAAAGAAATAAATCAAGATCAAATCATATTCGATTTAGATAGGATCAAATCCGTATTTTCCTCATCTAGACCCTAAACTCAAGGGATTTATTTCTTATTTTTCAAGTAATGTATCTTAGGCCAAGTTTATAAATAGGGCCTCAATTATCATTCAAAATGATTGAATTCTAGATCCGAAAATCACTGTATTCAAGAAAATAGAGAGAGTTTCTTCTCGAGCTTATATAAAAAATGTTCTGGCCGGCCAAAATGGACCTACCAGAATAAGCCTAACTAATTTGCCTAGTGGCCCGACCAGAATAAGCCTAACTAATTTGCCCGACTAGGCACCGGGCACCGTCTTTTTTTTAATTTATTCGATTTTACTATTATTTATTTGGTTCAATCAATTTAAGCCGAATCGAGTTTTTGATGTTTGGCTAAAACTTTGCCTTAGACAAAATCTGACGTCAACATTTTAATATAAAATAGTATATATTACACCTCCTGAATATACAAACAAAAAGGTAGCACTATAATACTTTTTTTTAATTTTTTCTTTTATTTTGAGAAAGCATGCACTTTAATCTTGTTGATATTTTTATTTATGTATATTAAACCTAATCTTGGGGAAAGGTTGTAGTTATAAAACGTGACATATTATATAGGGCTGGCTAGATTTAAAATTATTTTTCTAACCCCCTATCTAACAAATGTTTCATACTTTTTTGGCTCATAACTAATGTTTGTTGTCACTACAAGAAATTCGCTAAAAGACAACAGTTTTTACTCGTTGTCTTTCCCAAATTTTGAGCGTTGTCATATCCAGCGTTGTGAAAAAATTTCGCTGATAGACAACATACTAAAAGCGCTGCACGAAAGCGTTGTTTTTTTTAATTAACTATTAAATAGGATGCTGATGTTTTTAATTAACTATTAAATAGGACGTTGATGTTATCATAGCACCGACACGTCATCAAAGTGCTAACACGTCAGCATGCCGCATCACCGTCATCAACGCTGACACGTCGGCATAGTGCTGATGCCACGTCATCAAATTGCTAATGTCATCATAGGTGGTACTCTAACCACTAGACCACTAGTGCTTTATGTAATAATATTCTACATGTATTTGTTTTATTTCAATTTATGATATTTTCAATTTTCTATTACTTATTAATATAAGTCATTGATTTCCAATTTTGATATATTACTGTATTTAACTCGATTTCAATGGCCAATATATGAATGTTCAAAACCCAAAATGTTAATGCACTCACGATATATACAAAATATAAATGTGACTCAATTAAAATATAATTCTTTACTTTGTTGGATTATTTGTCATATTATGTACATAAATTTATTTACATATATTTTTACGTACATAGATTTATTCAATACCTAAAATATTATTGAAGAATCACAATATTATTTGTATTTTTAATATATTTTAAAAGGTTAACAATATATATATATATATATAATTGGAAGATTAATGACTAATTAATATATTTAGTAATGTTTAATCTAATTTCATTTTAAGACAATTATAAAATATACTAGTGCATATTTTTAATATATTTCATAAAAATACTATTTTTATAAAATTATGAGTTTGTTCATATAAGATAATATTAATGCAAATAATATAAGATAACATTATAAAATAATTAAATTTTCAAATTTAATTTAATTAAAAAACAATTAATATTATGAAAAGGTGCACAATTAACACAACACATAAAAAAAGCGTTGCATAATGGGTTGTCTTTTTTAAAAAAAATCAACTAAAAGACAACCCTTTGAAAAAAGTGTTGCACAAAAGCGTTGTCTTTTTTTTAAAAAATCCGCTGAAAGACAACCCTATGTAAAAAGCGTTGTCTTTCTCATTAAAAACGTTGTCTTTCAGCGCATTTTTTGAAAAAAGACAACGCTTTTCGGAAAAAAGGTTGTTAATTCCAGAAAGACAACACAAATTCATAAAAAGGGTTGTCTTTGGAGGGTTTGTTAAATACCATTTTTCTTGTAGTGTGTGTAGTTTGAGAGAGCAGCTTAACCTCCCTTTGGCTTTTACTACCTAGAATTTGAATGACATAATCTATCCTACTATATATAATTACGTGTCTTAGCCATGTATTATTAATGTAAAAAGATAAATTTGACAATAATTATATATCAAAATTACGTAATTTTGATAGTATTATACAAAATTGTAGGATGAAAGATTATTACGAATTGGAACTAGTATATAAAATGCTCTTTTAAAAGGAAATTAATTAATAAGAAAAACTAACTAGCTACTAGAACTCAGATTCAATCCTTATTACTAAAAAAGAAAGTTGAATTAAAAAACATATACAGTAAAAACTCTCTATAGTAATACTCTATATAAGAATAAACTCCCTATAGTAATAAAAAGTTCAAGTCCCAACTTGGGACTAGTTATAAATAAGAATAAACTCCACATTGTCATAAGTCATACATTTTTCAAGTCCCGTCTTAAGGATTTATACCTCTATATAGGAATAAATGATTAATATATTATAAAAATATTTATTAATTATATTTTTGTTTATCAAAATCAATAACATTTTTAAGATGACTTAAAATATTTATCTATAGTCGATTGTGACATCGACTTAATTTTATAGATCGATACTTGATCCTTCAATTTACGAGTGCTCAATAGCTCGCTTGCATGTGATCCCTCTTGTTGAAGCCAAAATGATTCCAACTTATCTAACATAACTAAAGCTTCATGACACGAAACTTGCGGTCAAAGTTTATAGTCCCTAGATTCATTTTTTGATTTAACTCAAGTGTATGTATTTAAATTGTCAAAGCTTATAGTCCCTAGATTCATTTTTTGATTTAACTCAAGTGTATGTATTTAAATTTCTTAGTCAAAACTATTAAATTAGTTACATGAACTTGTGAGATAGATAATATACAATGTATATGTTATTTTTATATTTATATTATTTTTTATACGAAAAAATTATTTTTTTTTGTAAAACTCTATATAAGAATAACTCCGTATAGTAATATTTTTTCCCGATCCCAACGATATGACTGTATGGAGTTTTTACTGTATATGTTTAATTAGTTCAAGTTCCTCAATGCATCAATCATATATCCAAATTTGACCAGAAAAGGCCAAAATACAGAAAAGCAAAAAAAAGGAAATCATGAAAAAGAGTCTCTCGTAATGAGTACTTTTGAGTGGTGAGAATTCAACTTTCCATAAAAGCTATACTTGAAGATAAAGCGACATAAAATCAACGTTAAAAAGAATCTAAGTAAAAAATAATAATACTTGACGAAAATGTCAAATAAAATAATTTTATCGATATATAGGATAAGGGTATGTGTATAATCTATTGGTAAAAAGCAAAAAATGCAGCTTGGATTCATTATATGCAATGCATACAATAATTAAGAGTAATATCTTATAAAACAATTTTCAGCTTGGATTCATTATATGAAATGCATACAATAATCAAGCGTAATATCTTATAAAACAATTTTACGAAGTTAAAGACGAGTCAGTTCACATTTATAACCAATAAATTAAAGATTGAGATTTGAATTGTATTGAATTGTGATGTTTCATATGTTTCATAAAAATATATCTATGAAATGATATGATTTAAAGTTGTTAATGAACAATAACCGTCAAAAATTAAACTACAATCAATTTAAAATTGAACATATGAATGCACATAATATATATATATATATATATATATATATATAAAGAATAAAATACAGGATCTGAAAAATCAAACATTTAATTTAATGGGACAGTATTTTGAAAGGAATAAGGAAAAAAAGTATATATATATATATTAACAAACATTGTGTAGGTCCAAGTCACGCTCAACTCCATCATACTTAAATTGAACCTAAACCAAAATGAATAATGTGTGTATGAATTCATTATGGGCCCGGGTGCTTTGATCCAATACAATATAAATACCAATCCCAAACTTGCTCCACGATGACGTAATCATTATGTCATGATGATTATCTCAACTAACATTCTGCCAACACACAAGCATAACAAAGAGAAAATGATAATAATTTCCTTTATAAAATAAAATAAAATAAACCTACATTGTGATTTGTGAATCGATGGGGAAAAAAAGAGTTTAAGTAGAGCTAATAAAGTAGAGTTACAAGTTTGTTAACAATAATGATCAGCACAACAATAAAAAGGAAATATATAATAAGCTAAAATAATTACAAAATTTCAGTAGTTTCAAAATAACCAGAGTTTAATGTTGTTTAACGAAAATTATCTAGATAAAATTTAATATTTATAAATATGTACAAGTTTTGACTACATTATTCAGAATTTAATGTATAACACTAAATAAAAAGGTGATAAGTAAATTGAAATAAATTCTATTTTCTATAGTGATAATTATTTTAAAACGGATGTAAGTAAGATACTAAGATCCAATACAAATATTTTTCCATTCGCGGTTATAGCTTTTTGGTAATTTGATTTTTATATGTCAATTTTATTAAATCATTTCCTCCTGATTGATTGGCATTAACCTTGTGAACACTAGTATTACTAGAGACTTTATTTTCATGCTAATAATTACACAAATTCGTCAGTTCCATATTTCAATGTCTTATTAGATTTTATTGTCACGAACTATATTATTACTTTTATGAAAGTTTATATATTAGACTATTTTACAAATTTAAAGTCTGTAAGATGTGTTAAGCCTAAACTCATTTATATGCAAATTCTTGTCTTTCATTTTATCAAAAAGTTTGAAGTTCCGTATCACAAAATATAAATTCATGAGTCAATGTCAATTAAATTTTTGTGTAAATATTATATTATATATTTATTATATATAAAAAATTAATAGATTTAAAGATATATATTCATGAGTCAATCTCAATTTAATTTTTGTGTAAATATTATATTATATATTTATTATATGTAGGAAATTAATAGATTTAAAGCTGACACATAGCTGTGGGAGTTGGGTGGAAGTGACAAATTTAATCAAAAATATAATAATAAGCATTGGGTGGAAGTGACAAATTTAATCAAAAATATAATAATAAGCATAGTAGGTAGAGGTGCTCAAACGGTTCGAAAAATCGTGGAGGGTCAAACCGGAATCGAATCGTGGGGATTCTAGTTCCGGTTCCGGTTTGTAAACCGCCGATTCCGGTTCAAACCGCCTGTTTGGACGGTTTGTTTTATTTTATTTTATTTTTTAATTTTTTTGTCACACCCCGTTTTCATACTTTAAAATATCAAAGTTTTCTTGTGGGCGTGTAGGAAGAGAAGGAAATGAAACATACATTTTTAAAAACTTGTAGGAAAGAAAATCAGACAAGTAAGGGTTTAAAACGACATACAAATCAGAAACTGCGGAGATCAGTTAAAACATACGACTTTACATAATCAAATCCATCAGCATATCGTCGGAAGAAAATATTTTAAACATAGCAGCGGAATTAAAATAGGATCCATCAAATAAAAGATAGTATAACTTTACAAACGTGAAATATAAAAATATCGTTTCAACATCAAGTTTTGAGCAAAAACAAAAGGGAAACTTGATATGGCACCTCCCTCTCTGCGTATCTTAATTCTCGTCGTTTCCTATAGTGTGAATACAGATAGGGGTGAGTGCGTTGAATCCACTCGTGGAGATAAATCCGTATAATTCAAGTTCATGAATTCGTTAGCAAATAAATTAATCAATCATAAAACAGAACAACAGTTAAAACACTGCACATATAATACACAACATGTAAATCGGTACATTAACGGACGACCCAGTCCGGAAGATGCGGGTACAGCCCGTCTTACCCCTTCAATACGGGATTTTCTCCCACTGGTACCTATACGGACGACTTAGTCCTTAAACAAATATCGATACCTTTACGGACGACCCAGTCCAAACCCAACATACCAGAATTATGCAACAAGTACATGTAATCACGATAATTAAACACAACATATAGTTCAGAAGACATTACATCTGAAGGTCATATCATTATCACGTGTTCGTATAATATAGCATACATAGTTCGCTTCATCATGCCGAGGCTCATAATCAAATATTCATTTATCATTAATTCTACTCATATAAATATAACATAAACGTAAAGTATAGGATTTACCCCTACCTCATTCGATGGTGTTTTCCTCGTGTGACGTGAGCTCTAAGTCTATGATCGTTCCTAAATGCGAAAACTTACACATGCAAACAACTTAACTTAGTGTGTTTCTTATGTTCATTTAAATTTTAAATTAGCATAAACTCTCTTGAAAAGAAATGTCAGAGAATAGGGATCGAAAATAAGCTTTAGAGGTCATGAGGTTGAAAAGGGATCGATAAGGGTTCGATAGGAGAAAGAACGAGCTAAAACGGATGAGAAACGAGTTAAAACGGAGCTTTTAAAGATGCAGAGGCATTTTCGTAAATTTTGGATCAGGGTTGACTTTGATTAGGGGCTTTTTTGTAAAATTAGAGAAGTTTTGGGGTCTTTTTGATATTTTCAAAACCTTTGGGTTCGAAATGTAATTTTTAAAAGTTTTGGGGGTTAAAGTCAAAAGTTTGAAAATTTTTGGGGGTCAAAATATAATTTTTGAAAGTTCGAGGGCTAAAATAAAATTTTGAGAAAGTTCAGGGACCAAATCGTAAATACACTAAAAACCTTGGGTTTGCACCCAGGTCCCTGAACTTTCCGAAAATTGCAAGGAGCCTCCCCAACCCAACCCTGCCACTGTTTCCCCCGCCATCTCGCCGCTTCCAAACCCTCATCGGCGACACCACGTCGCCGGCAAACACACGACCACACATGCACACTAGCCGGCTCACCTCGCAACGGCCACCACGACGCACGGCGGTGCTGGAAGCGCCGCCCACATACTCACACGCAACACCAACGCACACACGCACACACCACACCGGTGCACCTTGCGCCGGCCACACACACGCACGGCACCGCCGCATACGGTGGCGCCCAACACGACCACAACCACAAGACGACGACGACCAAGAGGCAGGTCCGAGAGGGGAGAGAGAGAGAAGAGAAACGGCGAGAGAGAGAGGGAGAGAGGAAGAGAGAGAAAGGGAGAGAGAAGAGAGAGAAAGGGAGGAGCCAGAACTTTTCCAGCCGATTTCCGGTGGAGCCGGCGTCGGTTGGACGATCCGAGCCCAGATTTGGAATGGGCTCGGCGAGGGCTACGTTTCGACGTATAAAAATCGAACGAAATGGGTGAACGGAGGGTGGCACCGGCTGCGGTGCCGCCGCCGGCACAATGACGCTCCAGCCAGCCATGCCGGAAACCTAAAGAGAGTGAGAGAGAGAATTTACCTTGGTGAATTTTTATCAAAGTGTGTTAAAATTTCTTACCCTTGTGTGTTATCATCTATCTACCCCCATTTGATTTGGGCCTTGGGCCCTAAATGGGCTGCCCAATAACAATCCGTCTCTTCGTTTCTTTCCATTTTTCGACTATGAACTTCTTCTATTAAATTATAACATATGATTCCCATTCAATTATGTTTTCAATAATTTTAATCATACATTCAATTAATTAAATCATGCATTATTTCATTTTTCTGAAACGCACGCAATTAAATCATATAATTAAGGGTTAAATTATTTAATTAGCCAATTATGCATCGTTTTATCCTAGACGTTACATTTTTATAATTTTTTTAAATTTAAAAAAAAATTAAATTTGCATATAAATATTACAATACAAAATAACAATATTTTTTGAGTAAATAATTTGATATAAATTAAAAAATAGAACTTATATTTACAAGTTACAACAATACTACATTACAACTTATAAGTTACAATTTCAAAAATTAGAAATTATAATTTAAATACAACCAAATACAAACCATAAACTTAAAAAAATTACAACTTATAATACAAATTAATAGTAATAATCAATACAACTTAAAATTAAAGAGTAAAATAACATAAATACATAGTATTATTTATATAAAATATAAATTAAAAAAAATAGATAAACCGACGGTTAAACCGCCGGTTTATGTCATGGTTGCGAATGAATTGGTGATGAAGAAAAGGGGAATTCGTATGAAGAAGGCTGAAGAATGTGTTAGGGTTCGGTTGAATGAGGAAATTGGGGGCGAAATTGGTCAAAAGGGGAGGTTTGATGAGGTCAGCGTGTTGACTGAGCATGGAGGACCCAGTTGTGAGGAGATGGACGGCGTAGATAATGGGCAGGTGGAGGGAGCAGTTGCTGCTGTATGAAGAGAAATTGTTGAAGATGGGAGCACGTTTTCTATTTTAAGTTATTACCTATTTTAGTAAAATGTCATGCAACTGAGAAACCCTAAGTATTTAAGGGCATGAACAGTATGAATGGGGATAAGCAGAAAATTAATCCCTATCTTCTCATCTCCAACTTCTTCTATCTTCTCATCTCCTTCTTACTGATCATTACAATTAAATATTACACAAAAATATTACACAAATCTTAACAATTGGTATCCAAGAGCCACCCATCCTTGGACATGGCTGAAGGAACACGCTTCACCACATTGCAGGAGAACATCAAAAAAATGGATGATTGGATGTATACGGAGGTCACCAAAATTGATTCCCAACACCAAAATCTGCAGGAGCAAATTACAGGTATTAATGATCAGCTTAAAACTCAGAGTCTAGAAGCCACTGCTGGTCACAAAGCTCTAATGGAAGCTATAAACAATTTAAAAGTACAAGTCTCGGGTATTGCTAATAGAGTAGATACACATACAAGGGACAACCCAATACTTGAGGAAGGTGATGGAAGAAATTTGGGAAAAACCCCAGTGAGTGTTGTGTTTAATACTCCTTTTTACAACCCCATGGAACAAACTTCAGGAGCTCAATCACAACACACAGAATACACTCAACACACTCACAACACAGTGATGAATAGTGGGCCAAATCCTAGGATTGACTTTCCTAGATTTGATGGGACTCATGCTCGATCTTGGATGCTAAAATGCAATGGGTATTTTCAGCTTATGAATGACATGTCTGATATTCAGAAAATCACCCTAGCTTCTATTCATTTTGAGGGTAAGGCAACACTGTGGTTTCAGCATGTTAATTGCAACAAACACAACATCACTTGGGCTCAATTTTTGGACTTAGTCTCTGCTAAATTTGAGGAGTTGAAGGAGGCTAGAGTAATTGGGGAGTTCAACAAATTGAAACAGACTGGGACACTTATGGAATACATTGAGAAATTTGAGGAGCTGCGGTCATATATGCTCCTCATTAACCAGAAGGATTTTTCTGAATCATACTTTGTGGCAAGTTTTATAAGTGGGTTAAGTGATGACATTCAGAATTTCATGACAATGTTTGAGCCCAAAACATTGCAGCATGCTATGGAACTAGCTAAGAAACAGGAGCTGACACTAGAAGCAATCACAAAAAAATCAAGAACCATTCCCAGAAACTCAAACCAGTACTCATCCAACACTTTCAAAAGGCCTGACACATCATCCTTTTCCCAAACCATCAAACCACCATCTTCCAACCCCACTTTACCTCTTAGAAAACTTCTTACACAGGCAGAAATGGCAGCAAGGAGAGAAAAATAGTTGTGTTACAACTGTGATGAAAAATTCACACCTGGACATAGGTGTAAAAACAGACAGTTATATGTTATGATGACTGAAGAAGAAGAGGATAATATCCTAGCTTCTACTCAAGTACAAGATGACTTTGATCCTCCGGATGAGCCTACTGAGGAAGTACACATATCACTAAATGCTTTGGCTGGAAGCATATGCAGCAATGTCTTCAGGATCAAGGGTCATTGTGGCAAAAATCCCTTGCATATCTTGATAGACACAGGGGCAACCCATAGTTTTCTAGATGAGTCAACTGCTGCCAAACTGGATTGTATCATTGAGGCTGCAAATCCTATGATAATTAGAGTGACAGATGGTACTAAAAGAACAAGCACGGCTAGAGTTGGTAATTTTTCTTGGGAAATGGATGGAACCCCATTTACACATACTATGAGGCTAATGAAGCTTGGAGGGTGTCACATGATACTTGGTGGTGACTGGTTAAAATCCAATAGTCCAATTAGGCTAGATTACAAGTCAATGACACTTAGCATTATAAGTAATGGCTCATTGAAAACCCTCAAAGCTATGACTGATCTGGGTCAGTGTGTGATGGTGACTGTAGATTCCTTATGTAAAATGCTTCTTCATGACAATGCTGAACTAGAAGGACAGCTTTTTACTATATCTTGGGCCACTGAAATTTCACAAGAAAATGACAGATTATCCACTTTATTGGATGAGTTCCAAGACATTTTTCAGGAACCTACAGAACTACCCCTAAGAAGACATGTTGAGCATCAAATCAGTTTGAAGGAGGGCAGCAGGCCAAAGCAACAGAGACCCTATAGATACTCCCACACATACAAAGATGAAATTGAGAGAATAGTCACAGAACTGTTGCAACAGGGGCTGATTCAACACAGCCAGAGCCCCTTTGCATCTCCAGTGATCCTAGTGAGGAAGAAGGATTCTTCTTGGAGAATGTGTATGGATTACAGGTATCTAAACACTCTCACTATTAAACATGAATATCCCATTCCTATTATAGATGAACTCTTAGATGAATTGCAGGGAGCCGCATATTTCTCTAAAATCGATTTGAGGTCTGGCTATTTTCAAATAAGGATGAGGAAGTCAGATAGCTACCTTACTGTTTTTCAAACCCACCATGGGCACTTTAAATTCCTAGTAATGTCTTTTGGGCTTTGTAATGCCCCTGCCACGTTTCAATCTCTTATGAATCAAGTCTTTTCTGCCTACTTGAGAAAGTTCATGCTTGTGTTTTTTGATGACATCTTGATATATAGTAGAAGTTGGGAGGAACATGAGGGCCATTTGAGGACTGTTTTACAGATTTTAAGGGAGAATCAGCTTTTTGCAAAAAGGTCAAAATGCCAATTTGGACAAACTGAGGTGGAGTATTTGGGGCATATTATCAGTGCCAAGGGGGTATCTATAGATCCTAAGAAGATTGAAGATATGGTATCTTGGCCAGTACCTAAAACCATTAAAGGATTGAGAGGATTCCTAGGCCTAACTGGCTACTATAGGAAATTCATCAAACACTATGGTTTAATCAGTAAGCCTCTCACAAATTTACTAAAAAAAGATTCATTTGTATGGACCAAAGAGGCTGAAGTAGCATTTCACACATTGAAGCAAGCAATGGTTCAAGCTCCAATACTAGCTTTACCAGATTTCCATCAGCCTTTTGTCATTGAGACTGATGCCAGTGGAAAAGGGGTGGGAGCAGTTCTCATGCAACAAGGGAGACCTATTGCCTATCTAAGCAAATCCTTATGCCCAAGGAATCAAGCCCTCTCAATTTATGAGAGAGAATTCTTGGCAATGATGTTAGCAATGCAGAAATGGAGACACTATCTACAAGATAAACATTTCATCATCAGAACTGACAAACAAAGCCTCAAATACTTGTTGGATCAGAAGATTACCACCACACTTCAGCAGAAATGGATATCCAAATTACTAGGTTTGGATTATGAGATACAGTACAGGAAGGGGACTGAAAACAGAGCTGCTGATGCTCTATCTAGGAGGGAACATATTGAGGAAGGGTGCTATGCTATCAGTACAGCCCATCCTACTTGGGTGGATAAGGTCATCACTAGCTACAGATTGGATGATCATTTTTCTCAGATCATTACTGCTAAGACTGTGGATAAGGACATGTATCCAGAATATTCATTGATGCAGGGGATATTAAGGCACAAGAATAGGGTTTGTGTGGGCAAATCTACTGACCTCAGGCAGCAGATTATACAAACCTTACATGATTCAGCTTTGGGTGGCCATTCGGGCATAAATGACACCTACCAGAGGATTAAACACCTCTTCTATTGGCCCAAGATGAAAACTGAGATCATTGCTTATGTCTCTAATTGTGATACATGCAAGTTGACTAAGTCAGAGAAGGTTCCATACCCAGGTTTGCTTCAGCCTCTCCCCATACCTGATCAAGCTTGGACTCATATTGCTATGGATTTTATTGAAGGTCTTCCAAAATCTGAAGGGAAAAATGTCATACTTACTGTGGTGGACAGGTTTACTAAATATGCTCACCTTATATCTCTCTCACACCCCTACACAGCTGAATCTATTGCTAAGCTTTTCTTAGATCACATATACAAATTACATGGACAGCTAGTCAATATTGTTACTGACAGAGACCCTATATTTATAAGTTCTTTCTGGGAGGAACTATTTAAGCTCATGGGAACACAATTGGCCAGAAGTTCAGCTTACCATCTTCAATCTGATGGTCAAACCGAGAGAGTGAACCAGTGTGTGGAGAATTACCTAAGAGCTATGGTGCATGATCATCCTAGGAAATGGAACACATGGCTATCCCTGGCTGAGTATTGGTATAACACCAATTACCATACTAGCCTGAAAATGACCCCTTTCCAGGCTCTATATGGTTATGCTCCTACTCAGCTATCCCTCAGTCCTTACTTGGACTCCTCTCATCCGGTGGTTGCAGATGTCATCACTGAAAGACTACGCACAACTCAACTGTTAAAGGAGAATCTGTTCAGAGCTCAAGAGCGCATGAAATTCTTTGCTGACAAACAAAGGTCAGAAAGAACTTTCGAGGTGGGTGATAAGGTTTTCTTAAAGTTGCAACCATATAAACAAAATACAGTGGCTCTCCGAAGGAATTTGAAACTATCTGCCAGGTATTTTGGCCCCTATACCATACTGAGAAAAATTGGGAATGTTGCATATGAATTGGATCTACCCTCAGGTTCCACCATACATCCCATATTTCATGTTTCACTCCTCAAAAGCAAAATCAGTCCCAAACACACACCTATTCAGCAATTGCCGACTACAGACTTAGATGGAAACATAAAGACTGCACCTTTCATGGTGCTACGACAGAGAGAGGTGGACAAACGTGGAAAAATCATACCTCAGGTCTTAATTCAGTGGGAATACTCCGGTCCCGAACAAGCCACCTGGGAAGATCCGCATGCCATTGCTGCCAAGTTTCCGAATTTTGACCCTTGGGGACAAGGGTCTGGTCGTCGGGGGGGTAATGTCATGGTTGCGAATGAATTGGTGAAGAAGAATTGGGGAATTCGTATGAAGAAGGCTGAAGAATGTGTTAGGGTTCGGTTGAATGAGGAAATTGGGGGCGAAATTGGTCAAAAGGGGAGGTTTGATGAGGTCAGCGTGTTGACTGAGCATGGAGGGCCCAGTTGTGAGGAGATGGACGGCGTAGATAATGGGCAGGTGGAGGGAGCAGTTGCTGCTGTATGAAGAGAAATTGTTGAAGATGGGAGCACGTTTTCTATTTTAAGTTATTACCTATTTTAGTAAAATGTCATGCAACTGAGAAACCCTAAGTATTTAAGGGCATGAACAGTATGAATGGGGATAAGCAGAAAATTAATCCCTATCTTCTCATCTCCAACTTCTTCTATCTTCTCATCTCCTTCTTACTGATCATTACAATAAAATATTACACAAAAATATTACACAAATCTTAACAGTTTACGGTTCGAAATATGCTAGAACCGAAACCGAACTATCGAACCATGGTTCGCGGTTTCGGTTTGGAACCGAAATCGGATTTCCGAACCGTTGACCCTGGTTCGATTCCGATTTTCTGAACCGAATGAATACCTCTAATAATAGAATTCTTGTTAGATTGTCTCACAAATCTAATTACATGAGATATGTCAGAACATAACCTCAAAATATATACAGATTGATTTATAAAAACATATATGTATTGTAGGTATAGTGAAACTTTGTCTTAAACAATTATATTTAAGAGACTATCAATTAAAGGAATTTTTTTTTTTTTTTTTTGGTGTGTAATAATGATAGAGTTAGTTTGTACGTGTGATCCCCACACGCCAAAATTTTGATACCCTAAGCTACTTAAGTCAACTAGTCATTGAGTAATGACTTGCAAAGACTTATTTTGGGTGAAAAAGAGTATTAAATTTCAAAAGTCAATCACAAGATATGGTTATAAATGCAACATCCCACATAATTTTTGGTACTAAAGATTAAGTTTTGTTTAATAATTTGATCACTTTTTGTCAACTTATCCCTTTAATTATTGAAAGGTAAACATAAGAAATGCAAACCTAAACAAGTTTGCAATTGGCACTAACTCGATAAATAGTAAAATAAAGCTAAAAAGTAAAAAGAAAAAGCAATTGTTGTGGTTCGATTTCTCTTTCTTTATTTTCCCCCCTTTTTATTATATTAATGTTGTGTGGCTATCCTTCTTGCCCTTTGTCGACATGAAGATAATGTATATGTATATATAATATAAATCACAAAAGCTTAAGATGATAAGCTTCACAAATATAGAAATCCGAATAGCCATATTATCAGAAGTGGAATGGTGATCAATATCTTATGTTTACTTATATTAAAATATGTTACTTAAGTAATGATGTTATTAATGTATATAAATATATTAACAAAATACAAATACGAAAAAGAATGCAATAATAGTTACAATTTTTTATTAATAATATGGGTTCGTTTATGCCTACCTTTCTTTCTAATATTTTGTAAACATTCTTTCAAGAAAACATAATATATATTTAATTTGACCGACAAAAATATTAAATTGTTTTTAATGAATTGATCTGAAAGCTCTACATGGAATTTATAATGAATAGTTTTGGAATTCATTTAGGGCACCTCGTAGTCTTTTTATATAAAAATGTTAATAAGTATATAGTTATTTCATGAGTCTCAAATATAAGTTCAGTACTTTCCACATTTCATGGATACATTTATTATCATTTTGCTACAATATAATGTAATGTGCATATTGTGGTTAATTAATGATGGGACTATCTTTCCAACTCATTAAATAATGGTATATTATATAAGATATATATATATATATGTATATATATATATATATTGTATAGTTTGCTATCCTGTGTGGAAAAAAAAAAGTTGGCAATATAAATGGGACAAAGGGAGTATTGTTTTAAGGAATTAGATAGAAAACAAGTTCTCATATAAAAATGGGTATGAATTAAATAAGCACTGGTATGCCCTACTTTAATTTGAGGTTCTTATGATCAGAATAGATAATAAATTCTTAATTTGAAAGTGATACTAATTAATATTAGTCTAAAACTGGTTATAGTATTATATATTGCAAAGGAGTAGGTGAAGGGTATAACAACTAAAAAAGTCATTTTATGTTCCCTCTAAAAATGATCACTAAACGACCCTCTAAAAATGTCTAAATTAACTAACAAGAGAAGATAGAGAGATTCACCTTTTTTTTTTTAATTAAATAACTATTATATTCGAACGTGATTTAGGTAAAATTGTGTCTGATTCAATATCACCAATATTAAGGAACGACCTAATATGTGACTCAACAATATATTATATATACCTATAAATATCCAAATTAAGATTAATTATATTTCTATTACTTTAACTACTCACTTCATAATAATTATTTTTATGACTCAATTTGATTTGACTATTTGAGAATTTTAACAAAGAGCCTTTTAACGAGCCTAACGACTAGTTTAAAATCTGTAACTTATCTAGTTATTCAATCTTAATTAATCATCAGCCTTTCATATTTACTTTCTTAAAATTAAATCTTTCAACATATAAAAGAAATAGAGGGGGTATAGGGTTTGATTGGCAGGGGACAATTAAGGTTTCACATATGAATTTTTACTACTATATATTAATTAGTTAAAGAGTATGATTCTTATTAAATTAAATCATATAATGAATCTAATCTTTGAGATAGATTAAATCATAATGTATAATTTACAAAATAAAGATTATTTTTTAAATGAGTTTAAATTGTAAATGATAAATTTATATATCATCAAATTATATTTATCACACGATTCAATTTAAAATTTTTATATTAGTTAAATGACTTTGTGGACCACGTATGGTAATTAAGCTCATACCCTTTCATTCGTTTTTTTTTTTTAATCTTGTTTATTTGTTAATTTGTTTTTTTTATTTTTTCCACAGTTTACTTTGTTTTATCTTTCCTGGATTATCAATTTCATACTGCTGTAATCGATCTTTGTGGCGTTGTCTCATTTGCCATGTTCCACCGACTCTATACCACGTAGATTTTGTCTTTTACCACACCTCAAGGTGACGTCATCTTGATGTCATTTTATCCTCCGTATATTTGCTGGTATTTTTGTTTTGTGTTTCACATTCTTGGTGTGGGTCTATTTAACTTTATAAAATAGACCTTGACGATATTTATTTCCCTTTTCTTTTCCTTAATCTTAAATTCGAGTAACTAATACTCATTCTGGAAAAGAGGGATGTCATATGCTATGGGTTTGTGTTAATACACGTTGAGTCGTTGAAATTGGATTAATATACTGTATATACAACAAAATTGTTAGAGTTATTTACACTACAAATTTAGTTGGTAACAATCATTTTTGACCAACACTTATGAGAATTTTATTTCGGTTATCTTTTATTTTTCTTTCTTTTTTATGATTCTGTTATTTTAATAAATTGGATACACTGTTACGATCAAAATTTAGATGATATGAACTAATAAAATAGAACAATCTAATTTAATTTATTGATATGGGAGGGAGCACTAGTGGTACGACTTGAGTTGGACGATATATGCTGATGCAAAAAACTGAATCAATTCTATTGATATGAGATAGAATAAAACAACCTATATTTTGATCGATGGTGCGGGCGAACATACATGATAGATATATATATATATATAATGGTAAAAAAAATAATGTGTGGCTTAAAAAAATTAAAAAATCTCATCTCCACAAGTGGTTATAAATGAAACCACCCTCTTAATTTATAGATTAAAAATGTCATCTGTTACTAAACGAAATAGAGACAGAATAATTGTATAAGGAGCCAAACATATTTTAGCGAAGAATAAGTAACCAAATATTAGAGAATTACATTATCTAACATCATTGAATTAAATAAATAATTTAACCCCTAATTGTTTGATTTTATTACGTGTGTTTCAAAAAAATGAAATAATGCATAAGTTATTAACCGAGCTATAATTCATAATCGAACGGCGTTGTATGTTGAAGCCCTAGATTTATCGGTTTATGGGCAGCTCATTTGAGGGTCTGTGGCCCAAATCGAATCATATAAAAAGAACAATGGATCACACAGGTTAGTTTTGGATCTTTTTGGATAAGGTATACTCGAGCTCTCTGTTTTTCCGGCCGCTGCCGCCTCCCTTCCTTTCCCGTTCTAGATTCGGGCTCAGATTGTCCAACCGCCACCGCCTCCGTCGTGAATCGATCGGCGAAGTCGTGATCAATTCTTTCTCTCTTTTCTCTCTCTCCTTCCTCCCTCATTTCTCCCTCGCTCTCGGCTGCCCTCCCTGTCGCTGTTGTCGTGCGTGTGTTTGGTTGGGAGTGTCGCCGTGTGTGGCGCCGCCGTGTTTTGTTGTGTGTGTGGGGTGGCACCGTGCGTGGTGGCGCCATGTGTGTGCTGGGTGTGTTGAGCGCACCGTGTGTGTGTCGTCGGGGCGGCGCTTGTTGGTGGGTGTGTCAGGCGACGTTGTGTGTAGCGTTGTCGTGTGCATGTGTGCGTCGTGAGTGGTTGCCGGCAACGCGGTGTCGCCGACTGGCCGTGGGACAACAGCGAATTGAGGGTGGTGGAGATCGAGGGGCCGTTTTGAAAATTTAAAGAGTCCAGGGATTTGGGTGCAAACACTAGAATTTTAAAGATTTTATGTTTTAGTCCCTGAACCTTCCAAAATATCGTTTTAGCCCTCAAAGTTTCTGAAAATTTCTTTTTAACCCCCAGCTAAAAGTTTCTAAGCTTTATGTTTTAACTATAAAGATTTTAAAAAATATCAAAAAAGACCCCAAATTTTTTCTAATTTTACAAAATTACCCCTAGGTCAAAGTCAACATTTTTAAAATTTACGAAAATGCCCCTAAGCTTCTAAAAACTTCATTTAAGCTCGTTTTTCCTTCATTAAAGCTCTAATTGATCCCTTTAAACCCTATTATCAAGATTCAAGCTTTCGTTTCATTTCCTTTCCTCTAATGCTCCTTCTTCGAGAGAGTTTCTATATTAATGTATGCATAACTAACGTAATGAGGAATCTTAAGACCCTCGTTTGCGTGTGTAGGCTTTCAAGGTAAGAAAAGATCTTAGGCTTAGGATTCAAAAAATCACCAGGGATCACCACCAAACGAGGTGGGGTAACTTCTAATCCCTAAAAGTTTTGCATTTCTGTATTTGATATATGAATGATGATGAACGAACGCATGCATGTGAACTTAATGTTAATGAAACGCCTATTGAACGCTATGAATTGTTGAACCCTATATGCCGTGATTATGTGTTATGAATACTTTGTTCATGCATGTATATTATGATTATGTTATGAAGGGACTATGGTCCATATTCATGCTACGGAGGGACTAATGATCCGTAAAAAACGTTACGGAGGGACTGGTGGTCCGTAAAAAGCACCAACAATGTAAAAACCGTTATATAGGGTAAGACTGGCTGTACCCGCACCTATCTACAGTTATGTGCTATGATTTTACATTCTATGTCTAATTGTTGTATTTATAAAAGTTTGATTAACTTAGCTGCTTAATAAACGGTAAAACATGAAAATTATCCCCACGAGAGTATTCAACGCACTCACCCCGCATGTATTCACACTACAGGAAATGATGAAAATAGGGAAGCGTATAGAGAGGGGTGTCGTATCAAGAAGTGTCATTTTCTTTTCAGATCTTGGTTTTTTAACAGTGTTTGTTATCCGTTTGTAAAGTTAAATCATTTTTCTTCTTATGGATCCTGTATGATTTTTCCGTTGCTTAAGTTTCAAACGTTTCTTCCGACTTGTGCAAATGGTTTTGATTATGTAATAACGCAAGTTTAAAATTCACGAAGTCTTCTGTTATGGATGATAATTAAATTCTCTTATCGTCTGTTATCTCTCTGTCCCTATAAAATGTACACAAAAACTCCTGTGAGACGGTCTCATGGATAGTTTTCGTAAGACAGAGCCTCATCACACACAAATAACATGTGAATTGTAGGGTTTGGGTGGTGGGTAAGTGGGTTGTGGGTTGACCCGTCTCACACAATGCATTAGAATTTCGTGAGACGGTCTCATAAGAAACTTACTCTAAAATGTATGTTCTTTTCTCTCCTTCTGCACGCCCGCTATGTAAACTCTGATAAATATTTAAGATATGAAAATTGAGCGTGACATTGTCTCTAGTTTGTAGATAAGTCTATCAATCTTATATTAGAGACAATAATCCTATCACTAAATTTAAAAATGCATTTCGTCTCTAAGTTTTAGTAACTAATATTTTAATTATTAATGATTCGGTTTCAAAGTCTCCATTAAAACAAATATGTGTGGTTAAACACGAAATATTTGTTTGTAGTTCAATATTTTCTCGTAGCATTATCTTATGTTTCAATCTTTTATTTTGTTCATTAAAAGTTTGATGTCTATTTAGTCTTATATTATATTTATTGAAATATACTGGATATAGTATTCGTAGAATTTATACACTTTGACATATTTTTAGTCACAACATCAATTTTATATTATAGAATTTAATTGTGACGTCACCATTATAATTGGATGCATCTCGACGAGTTGGTCTTAAATTTACCACAAATGTTATCATTTTTTACATTTACCATCATAAATTGAGGTGGAAGTTGCAACAAACTTAATTGTCTCATTCATTCACGGCAATTGTTGCATCAAATTCCTAAAATTGATGATGGATTTAGGACGACCTCATCTTGACATATCAAATAATGGTCATAATGTTGCAATTATGTATTGGAATATGAACATCGATGTTGTAGTTGAAAGAATTTCATAGTTCGTTAGCTACATTTTCAAAGATAAATATTCGTATTGTATTAATCAAATTTGTAATTTTTATGCAGTTAAAACCCTCACTATAGCAAAAAGACTTATTAGCAATAACAAAATATTTTTTACGACGATATTTTTTTGCTAAATTATTATATATATTAAAAGTCTTCTCGAAAATAATATTTTTGCGACAATTTTGTTATCGTTAATGTACTAACAACAACATCATATGCCAAATAAGTTTTTTTAATTATTTTTTGCGATAATTTATTATCAATTTATATTATCAACTTTTTCGACAATAGAGTGTCGCAAAATCTCATCGCAAATACTTTGTTTTAGTTCCTACATATTACAACATATTTGTACATACTAATAGTTGTATGTAAATAAATGATAATAATACATTTAATATATTATATCATAAAGAACATAAAAATATCTGTTCTGGTATAAATTGAAAGTAGTCGACTCAAATCAATGAATTTGATTTCATATTTTCATTTTGCCCCTAAATATTTGAATTTTCAATATTCCTTGTATAAGCTAGCTGGGATACAAAGGTAGGTAGTACATGATATGATATTGAGGGTCAACTAATTAATACAGAACATTCCACATTTGCAAGAGGACAAACAGGAAAATCCAGGGTTTGGCTGCTGCACATTTGCAAGGAAGGTGACTATATATAAAATATATATTTAATACACAGAAAAAAATAAGTGTATCAAAATCTTATTCTGGAATGGCCAATCTCTTCGATATAAACTTTTTTGTCCTGGAATATATTATACTATTATCATGTATATAATCATTTCTTCTCAAAAGCAATAACATTGCGCTCAATTTTTTCTAAAAATTTTCTTTTCGAACACTTCTTCTATGTACTACATGAACGATCCTTAGAAGATGAATTGTTATGACCATCAGGACATTCCTTTTTTTCTAATAAAGGAATGGAATATAAACTTTATAATAAAATTATATAATGTAGATATAAACTTGAATTTGAACATACTATATATCCATTACTTCATATAATTTCTAAATTAATTATTTGAGTAATATCTCTTTAAGTTAATATTGTTACGTGTTGTCAATAATATCCGTTATAATATTCCATTCTATTATTAATTATTTATTTCTTTTTTGATTTTTATAATTATAGTAGGAATATATACATTATCAAACAATATTAAAATTATATCGATTTAATTTGTAATTAATCCAATATCACAATATAATGAAATATAGTTACTTTCATTGAAATCAGTATATCAAAGTTGTTCGATTCAGATAAAGTCAAACAGTCAACGAATATTTATTGGTTTGAATTTCAGTACAGTTGGATTATCTTCTAAACTTATACTTGATACTAATTGTACAATAAATTAAATACAAGTTCATCTTGACATTTCTAACATTATTCTTTTTGAGATAACCTATGTTCACTCATTTATTGCACTTTTTACCAATTTAGATAATATTTTTATCATTTTATTAAATAAGTTGTTTGGAATATATATATATATATATATATATATATATATATATATATATATATATTAAAACCCAATAGATCTTCTACTTTTTCTCAACCTTACTGTTATCATCCAAACACTACTCGCGTTTTCTTCTAATGAACTTGTTAACAATCACTGAATTTAAAATTTGTTTGCAAGCACCTATTATCTTGTGGTAGATAAATCAAAGTGCTAAAAATTGATTAATTTATTTATGTATCTTAATCTTGAAAGTGAAGTGAGCAAAGCTGGGGCATGAAATTCCGGTTCGCCCGTATAAATTATTTAGGCCACGGAATTTTCTTGACAAGTAAAAAGGTGTTATATTCGTCCAAACATGACCCATCACACCATATCACATTCCTTTGTTTATAAGCGACTTAATTAATTATATTAAAAAATTTAATTTTTAAAAAATAAATAAACACAACAATCAAACTGTGGGGACAATAAAAAAATTTAAAAATCATCATTACATACGAAAAAGAAGCAATTTCTTATTTTCTACCCAAATTCCTTTAAAAAAAGAAGAACTTTTCAGTTGCCTCATAATTCCATACCCCCGCCCCACCCCTCCTATAGAATTTTTTTTTTTAAATTTTCTTATCAAAAGCTTTTACAAATGTCAACCACATTCGATCCCTCTTTCTCATGTTTAATGTCTAAATAATTTAATACAATTTTGCCCATATATATACACACACACAACTTATATAAACACAACTCACAAATCACACAACTTTTTCTTCATCTCTAACCAAAAAGGTTGAACGGTTATCTTATTTTATTTTTTTTGCAAGAGAAAAATGGAAGAAGAATTTCAAGGTGGAGTTTGTGGAGGAAACTGGTGGATGAATTCATCGAGAAATCTCTTCAATTCGTCGCCGTGCTCCTCCGCCATCACCGACTTCGGTTGGCACAACCACGGCAGCGCCGCCGTGAAGTCCACCAGCACCGACTCGGCCGGCTCCGCCTCCGACGGCGGCGGCTCTGTGGTTCTTCAAGCTGTACAAAACCCTCATCAACCCACTCTACAAACAACTCATGATTGTATCAATCAAGATTTGCTGTAAGTAATTTCTTACACATTTTAATTAGTTCTTTTTTTTTTTTCCAACATCTTTTGTCTCATTGAAAATCACTTTGCCCTAATGGTCCAAAAAATGGAGTAAAAAGCTGGGTATTTTTCGACTTGTTTTCTTTGTAATTACATGCAAAAGTAACTCAAGTTGATCCAAAGAAACTCACACTTTTCTTCTTGGCATTTTGCAGCAATGATAGTGGAAGATCACAAGAAAATTATTCTCATTTTCTAAACACTTTCAAACAAGTGAATCAAAGCTTTCCACTAGAACAACAACACCAACCAAATTCCTTGCCAAATCTTCCATTGAATTCGGATTCGTATAGCTACACTTCTTCCTTGTTGCAAACCTTGTTCGATGCAGATTACCAAGCAACAAACTATTCGTCTCCTCCGAATTACCAAGTGAATTCAAACATAGTACTCAAGCCATCTTTGCAAAAACAACAATTTGTTAATAATTTTCAGTTTGTCAACAACACACCCTTCTGGAATGCATCGACTGTAGCTGACTCAAGTAACATTCGCGCGAGTTTTCTAACTTCGACTCAGCCTCAACTCATCCCATCAGCTCTTAGCAAAGCAAAACTCAATCCCCATACAAAGGTACATATGGTTTTAGCATGTTTCTAGGTTTTCTGTACTTAACCTAATGGAGAAAGAATTGCGAATTTTTTTTAGCATTATAATGAAAAGGCCGGGGACACAGACTCGATGGCAAAGAAAGGTGGGGGTGAACCTGTATTGAAACGGGCTCGGATTGAAACTCCATCGCCATTACCAACATTTAAGGTATACAATCAAGACTGAGGCTAATTTAGACAGGATTTAAAAGGAAGTTTCTCTTTTGTAAAAAAAATCAATGTTTGTTCGCAAAATGGAGTATAAGTGAGATGTGTCTTGATCAACAGGTTCGAAAAGAGAAGCTGGGGGACCGAGTCACTGCGCTTCAGCAGTTGGTTTCACCTTTTGGAAAGGTAAAATGTTTGATAAAATCTCAACATTTCCACCACATGAAACATTTATCAGTAAACAATGTTTCAAGAGAAAATTGTAAATTTAGGACACTGATCAATACTTAATCAAAATGAATATTTTGCACCAACACTGATCAATACTTAATCTATAATACCATAAAACCAAATCGATTTGCAGGTTTCAATTCCATTCAAGCATGTTTTGAGCGAGAATCAAATGTTTTTTTTTATATTAATTTCATTTTTGGTCCGTATGTATGACAATTTTCACTTTTTGATAACCAAGTATACGTTTTCCAATTTTGGTCATGTATATTTCAACTTTTTTCCAATTTCAGTTCAATTTTCCAATTTTGGTCCTGTATGTTTCAATTTTTTTTCCAATTTTGGTTGCAATTCCCAAAATCGCCGATGTCATGTGAGATTTTTCGGCGACCATCCAACCAAAATTGGATTGAAATTGAAAAAAATTGAAACATATAGAACCAAAATTGAAAAATTTGACTGAAATTGGAAAAATTTAAAACATATAGAACCAAAATTGGAAAAAATTGAAACATATAGGACCAAATTTGGAAAACGTATACTTGGTTGTCCAAAAATGAAAATGGTCTTACATACAAGACCAAAATTGAAATTATTATTATTATTTTTTAAATTAGAAAGTCACGCTCACTTCATGTGTGAAAATAGCTTAAAATTGGGGATTTTGGGCCAATCTGTGCTAAATGGACAAAATTTAATAGTTAATGTCATTTTTTTTCTGAAATCCCGCCGAGCTAGTGTTTTGAACTAAAGAATCCTCGAAACTAGTATTCTAAAATTGCAATTTTCTCATATTCTCAATTCCTATTAGGAGCAAAACGACATAGTTCTAAAATTCACAAATTACTATTTATTTCGGTACACAATACTAACGAAGTCTTGATGTAGAATCAAATGTTTTATGTCTTTTGGAGTCAAAGTTCAATATAAAGTACTTTGTGTTGAGTTATATTCCCTTTTTCGCAAAGTAATATCTATTAAATAATCGGACAATATTAGTTTTACATCAATTACATAAATACACCAAAAATAGCATCCACTTTCCGATATAAACACAATAAAACACATGAATCAGATGAACGGTAGATATTGCACCACATGCATGCATCTCACTAAAAGTAAGCATCTAACCATAATCTCTTGCTCTTTCTGTAGACTGATACAGCATCAGTACTTCATGAGGCAATTGAATACATCAAGTTGCTCCATGATCAAGTCACTGTAAGTTAATTCCCATTATATAATAACCTCTCCTAATTATCCCACTCAAACTTATGCTTTACAAATGCTTTTGCTTTTATTAACATATAGAATTTTTGTGTGTTGATACACATTTTATTTTATATTATTTGCTTTCAGGTATTAAGTACTCCATATCTGAAAAATGGTTCTCCTCCACTACAGCGTCAACAGGTAGGACGACCTAAATATATACAACAATTATATATTTTTTCAATTATTAATTAATTTAATTCCACTCAGACACGACTTGGTAATTTATATACTTTTGTATGGGAAAAATGTAAAATTAGTACCATAACTTTAGAAGAATCGCAAAACTAGTCCTTTTCATTTTAATTATCTCACATTTTTCATAAATCTGTAATTTAGTTGGAATTTTACACATTTTGACTAATCTAGATGGTGTATTAGACCCTAAAATGATATAAACTTGACTTGACACCACACAAATGATAATTAACAATTGAAATTTTATATTAATTTATCAGCTATTTGTTTTATGAAAGTGTTATGTCAGGTTTGTATCATATTGGATAGATTAGCTATCTAAAATATTTGTAGGATGTAAAATCCTGACTAGTTATTGGACAAAAATGCCACAATTAATATACAAGTGACTAGTTTTGCTACTTTTAAAAGAAAAAAAAAAACTAATTTTTCCACGCCTCAATAATTATTAATTATTACTTATAAGACTAATTTTACATTTTCCCTATGTTGTACTGTATGTTCATTCGATAACTTGAAGCTGCTAATAAACTACACAAAAGTTAGTATTTCTAACATTAAGGTTATTGATAAAATGAAGGATGAAGAAGAGCCAATAAAAGACCTAAGGAGCAGAGGTCTTTGCCTTGTCCCAATATCAAGTACCTTCCCCGTCGCGGCGGAGACAACATCGGATTTCTGGTCTCCTACATTCGGAGGGAGCTTCAGATAGAGAAGAAGAAGGAGAAAAAAAAAAACGGAATAATAATAGTTGTTTTATGGTATTATAGGTTTTACGCCCAATGAAATTCACTAGATGCAGTATACACTATCCATATACAACCAACGACGCTATATATACGTTTGCGTTTTTGGATAATGTATACTGCATTTGGTATTTTTTCGTGGTGTAGCATCGATAAAATCAAATTTTAACATCTAAAATCCAACCTATTCTGAGAAAAAGGTGGTAGAGATAAGATATGGGAAAACTTGAGGCCATATTGTTGTGCTCTGCAAGTATTGATAAAAAGCAAGAGATAGAAAAGGAGAAAGGGAGACAGCCTATCTGGGCCATCTCATCATGGTGCATCTGCAGGTCAGCAAATGATTAAGGAAATAAAGTTTAAGGATTTATTTTAATAATTAAGTTGTAATGAAGTTAGTACTACTAGCTAATGTAATTCATTTTGAGGTTGTTTTAGGAACAGGAACAGGTGCTAAATTTGGCTTTAGGTTGAGTAGTTTAGGAGATCTGATCATGCATATATAATATATTGTATATGCATTATCAGAATTCAGCTGGATTTAGCAGCTTAATTATTGTAATGGAATATTTGTTCCTGTTTCTATATTTTTATGTTGAATTCTACCAACTTTCATGTATGCAAAAAGTTTCATTATTTTTAAAAGAGATATATATTCTTCCGTGAGACGGTACTCTTAAGAAAATGTGATGTATGAGATTGGTTAATTGAAATTTTTTGACTTTTCGAAGATTAAGAATAAGAAAATAAAGGTAAATGTTATGTTGATATATATATATATATATATATATATTATATCGCAAATTCTCCTGTGCATCAGGTGCACAGATCTAAAATCCGTGCAAATTTGGATAGATCCGACCCGGATTCGCGAGTTTTGTTTTGTTTGTTTGTTTGTTTGTTTTTTTTTTGATTTTGTGTGTTGACTTTTATGTTATAAATTTGTAATCTTTATGTTATATTAATATGACTTGTATGTATAAATATCATAACTTTTATGTACTGTAACTTAGAAAAAAAAGGAAGAATCTCAGCGTTTTTTGTTTTTTTTTTTTGATAAACATACATTTATGATATTACTCATACATTTTAGTTATGTTAGTTGCACTTTTATATATTACATAAAGGTAAAGATATTTGCAAATAAAGATGACATGAATATAATATAAAGGTGACATGAATATCACATAAAAGTATATATATGTACAAATTGTGCTAAAGTTCTTAAAAATAAGAATATTTGTACATAAAAGTCACACTAATATAACATAAATGTAACACATAACTCACAAAAAAAAAAGGCAAAAACAAAAACATACGGATCCGGATCAACCCGGGTCGACCCTGATTATATGTGCACTTGGTGCACACCAGACCTACTATATATATATATATATATATATATATATATATATATATATATATATGGGATGATTCTATGATGCACCTGGATACCAATGCACCTCTCTATTTATTATATAGAGAAAATATCATTTTTAGTCCTATCAGTTAGGCCTAGTCCAATTTTTATTTTAGTCCTTTAATTATTGATTTTTTTCAATTTTAATCCAATTTTTGCTCGAAAAATTTTCCGAGCTAATGTGGTTGTCGGAATGCTTATGTGGTTAAATTCCCAAATTGTAGAGAGAAAATTAATCATACTTGTCAATTATTTGTATCACACAAGTAAATACTTAATAAAAATAATTCAAAATTAGAAAAATCCAAAAATAAAAGTTAAAAGAAACAAACTTGTCATGAATAATCAGAAATGTTAAAGCAAAAATAAAAAAAAAAATCACAAAAACTCTCCATAGATTGAAAATCTTCATAGTTACGTTTGTCTTAAACTCATCATTTTGTTGAATTCTTAATTGAAGAAGACAGCCCTAACATAAATCACTTCAAACTCATTTTCTTATGGGTCTGTCCCTGCGTTTCGTCTGTGCAATTGTGGCAAGAAAGCTGAACTTTGTCTATCGAAAACATCTGAAAATCTAGGTAGAAGGTTCAATGATTGTAAAGATTGACATGTAAGTCTTTGTTGGATAAATTCAAGGGCGGAGGCATGTTCATTAAACGTGGCATCAAAATGTATTTTGGGAAAAGATGTTTAAACTAGATTTAAAGACTTATAGCACACTTTCTATTATTTTCTTTGAATTTGTTTAAAATTGAATCTGTTAAGAAGGCACAAATAGCCTCAAAAAGTTTTAAATGTTGTTTACACATTTTCTTGATTAGGCAATGTGTTTCTTGAATTATGATGACTATGGTTGAATTAAGGTTCTTGATTAGGCACTATGGTGACGTGAATTGAAATATCATGTTTCTTTGTTTGTTTGTTGTAGGATCTGACTATAGGATGTAAATATTTTTGATGAGTTGATCCATCAGTGAGTCCGAACATAGTCAAACTCATGGCAAAGTTATGCCAAAAAAATGAGAAGTTGAGTGGCAAAGTGAAAGTTCTACAATTGAACAATCAAATGTTGAAATGACTAATTTTTTTTTTTATGGTTGTTGTTTCTTATAGTGTATTCAATAAGTTAGGATGGAATGATTAGTGTTTGAAGTATTGAGTTGTTTTTTTAGCTTTGTAGTGGTTAGTGTTTTTGATTTTTCTAATTGAGTTTTATGTTTTGTTATTTTTTTAAGTGGAAATAATGATTTGACAATTGATGTGGAAAATGATTATGTTAAATAATTAAGAAAAAAAATCCACGTGTGAAAAAATAGCCACGTCAGCATAAATGGACTGAAATATTGAAATTGTGGACGATTGTGTTACACTCACTGGAATTTGGTCGGAAAATTGAAATTCCGACGAAAAAAAGAACTTAAATTGGACAATTTTTTAAATTACAGGACTAAAATTGAAAATAAAAAATTAAGTGGACTAAAATCGGATAGTTCCTCTCGGGCAAGACCAAAAATGATTTTTTTCCTGAACTTTAATTAATTACTATGGCTAAAATATTTTTTAAGTCCCGTAACTTAGGTCTTGTCCAGAAAATATCCCGTAAGATCGACAAGTCCAATTTTGATCATGTATGTATAATAAAATGTCCAATTTAAGAACTCCGGCCATTGTCAACCACTTAAGTCGCCGGATTTGGCATGTGAGTCCCTAAATTGGATATTTTATTATACATACAGGGCTAAAATTGGACATGTCAAACTTACGGGATATTTCTGAACAAGCCTAAGTTACGGGACTTAAAAGAAATTTCTGAGACATTTGTATATTTCTAAGAAGATTAAATAAAGCTCTCATTTTTAAACCTTATTCGCACATGATTGTTTATCATGTTCAATTATTTGTCAATGATTGAGTATGTTTAATAATATTAAAATTAACATTTGAGAGATGAGAGGACATCTCCAACGATATATAAAAAATTACTGCAACTTTTATATTATTTTAATATAAAAACGGTTACTCATTTTCATTAGTTTGCACTATTTTTTTGTATTAAAAGAAATATTCCATAATATTCCTTAATTCATCAAATTTTTTATTTTTATAATTTTATAACTTACAAAAATATAAATATGAATAAATCTTATTTAATATTTTGTTAATGATATTTATAATTTGTATAGTATTTAAAATTTTATGATACATTCAAACAATCATGATGATTATTATTATTCAAATAATATATAGTATTATTTAATATTTTAATTGCATATTACTAAAGTCCTTAAATATTAATAACTGAGAGAATAATTTTGAAATATAATAAAAATCAAAATTTAAGAAATCAAAATAGAAAGAAAAAAATGAATGAAAAGGAAAAGACTAAAAGAAAAGAAAAGAAAATTGATGTAGGATTTGGCCTACGTTGGATCCAACGTAGGGTTAATGGTTGAGATAGTTTAGAATGAATTTTTAAAGTACTCTTAGGGTATGTTTGTTTCGGGTTTATGTAGGATTGGAGAAATTCGATTTTGAAATTCTGGGATTTGTAAATAAAGGTGAATAGTTAAAATTTGTGTTTGTTATGAGATTTTATAGGTAGGGTTATTACTGTAGATGTCAAATCAATGCTGAAAAAAGTATGTATGTGTAATATTATATTGTTAGTTGATATAATGGTAATGATTAATTTGTTATGTTGAAATCACTTAGAAAGTTTATATTATATTTCTTACTTTGGTTTTTTTTCCTAATATTTACAAACAAAAAAATTATTTATACATATAATAATATAATATATATATATCATAGACTATTATTTAAAAAATTCATGTTTATCTATGAATACAATTTATACTATGTAAAAACACACATATATACATATACTATACTATAAATTTTCTAATATGTTTTAAAATTTTAATTAATACTATTTATTCTATGTAATTATATTCATATATTATTATATTCAAAATAAAATGATTATATATAAACATAATCATATATGTATAAATTGACTACTTAATCACTAGTCAATTAATTAATTATGTCAGTGAATATTCAAATTTATATATATATAATTATTAAAATCGTATATGTATGTATATATATAATTTAACTTATATATATTATGTATATATATAAAGTTAAATACAAAAATTGTCACCATAATCATACTACAGTTCATATACAAAGTTAAATATATAAACTGTCATCAAACACATTATTATCATAGTTTTGGACATCACAAAAACTTCAAACGACGATAAAGCATATCCAAGAAAACAACATTTTAAAGAAATTGCAAATACTCAAGAAAACACCATTTTCACTAATAGTGCGAGCACGAGCACGTACATTGGTATTGCAAGCCAGAATATAAAATTTGCCCCACTCTTGTTGTCTAATACGCGATAAGAACCACTGCTCGATGAACTTGCAACCTCGCCACTGTCAATATTGGATGCCTGACTATGTAGCTCAGTGCAGCTACGGTTCAAAGTGTTGTTTTGCATTAGGCTAGCCTGACTCCTAGATATAGTAGAAGACGAACATCTATAAGTAGTCCACGTGTCCAACCATATAAATGATCCAGCATGCCTTACACCACATGGACATGCATAAAAGTAGCGACCCTTGTTCACAATATTCTTACACTGCAATAAAATCATAGGTCCTTCCCCACATGAACAATTCAAATGCTCCCGAAACATCTGTTTGTATGGAAAAGAATGAGATCAATTATTGATAGAAGAACATTTTAGTAGAGAATGTTAATCATAATAAACTCAATTAGTCTTATCATAAAATAGATCGTGAAGTTG